>OX352265.1:14414313-17124016 GCA_947086405.1 Esperia sulphurella
TCGCTTTGTTTATCTAGATATTAGTAGCGGGGTAATGGGATGTGGTGAGGGGAGAATAAGGGTGATTTTAGATTTATGCATACGATATTCGCGCTTAGGCTGCCTTCAGTGTCATGCGTACGTGAATTTTATTTGTTTACATATGACAGCAGCCTTGAGACAAAATGTATGGTACTGTCAGCATAACATATTTGTAAGCAGTCGGGGAGACCCAAGTATTTCTGAACATTTTTGACGCTCATTAAAGGGGTATGTAAACAGAAATTGTCACTAATAAATATCTAAACACTATATACTCTACTATACACTATAAACACTATACCAATGACGAAACGTTTAGTCGACGACTGAAAAACCTTTTGTTGGAAAATGAATATTATTCCATAAATGAATTTTCTAAAAAATGAAATTGGTGGGCCCTCTGACGTTTAATTTAATTTAATTTGTGATAACTTAATACCAAGTGTATTTTTAAATTTTTATTTTAATATTATATACTGACATAGATAGTATGTTATATACTATGACATTATTTGAATTGTTGACATTGTAACTTATACACTATTTTATTTTATTACGATCCCTTTTACCATATTAGAATGACATGTAAAATTGAATTTTTAAGATGTAAAAGTGAAATAAATAAATCTAATCTAATCTACTCAGTGTTTATAAATTATTGAAACTTTTATTGTACATAATGCCCACCAAATATGAGACGTTCAGAAATATTATCCAGCTCGACTCACCGCTAGAAATATTGATGCTGACTGCACTAATCTCGATTCTTCCCTCCCATTTCCTTTAATATTTCGGCACACTCTCTGCTAAGTTGTTAAGTTATTGTAAGGTCGAATCGAAAACAATGTAACAATGACATAACGAAACTCTTTTTAGTTTTTAACAAATTTCCTCAATATGTTGCCTAATAAAGGCTCCTTTCAGTCTCATGCGTACTAAATATCGAGGGCATCAAACCGAAGGGGCGTATCTAGAGATATTCGAAAATATACTTTTGAGGGCGTAAGTCCCTATTTTTTTTTAGCTATGTTCAATAGACCTAAGTAATATAAAAAAAGTTATCACTGATTAACCATTTGCAATATTTAATTTTGCCCTTTAAAATTGCATTTTTGTAGATACAGATTCAGTTTGATGTCCTCGATCTTTGTCATGCGCGCGTAGAAATGAATCATTCCCATCTATCCCCGCGTGTTCTTGCAAGATGACGAATGTGACACTTTCGTGTCAGATGACATATCGTCGGCTAAACATGTAAACACACCAACTTTATTTTAGCTGCTATGAAATTATATACCCTAACTGCTCGGCCACGACCTTGCCGCTGCCGGCGGCAGCTAGAAGCGGGGCGGCGAGCGGCGAGAACAAATGTACAAAAATGTTAGCAGCACGCCACGAGGCGCCGCAATCAGCGGCCAACCCTCCGCCTGCCGAAACCGCGCCGCTCACCGCGCCGCGTCCCGCTAAGCCAAAAGTCGTGGCCGAGCGGTTACGTTTACAAAGTAGCGTTCGTAACAATATAGCAGCCAAAATTGAGTACGATACACGATAAATTGCCATTTCAGTGAGAATATTTCAAAGAAATATATGTTACGCGTACATGCACATGAAACTATAAAGAGAGTTAAAGCCTGACATGCTAATTTTACTTCCAATCTGCATTGTTGCTAACTTTCAACTTCAGTAAAATAACAATTTGTTGGAATTTTTGCTAATATCAGCCAGGTGCTCCAAAAAACTTTAGAATAAACCTAGGATTACAAAAAACTTGCCATTTCTAGCGTTATTTTGCCAGCCACCTGACTGAAGTTGGCAAAAATTCCAGCGAGTAATTTTTTTCTTCGGTAGCAACACTGCGGATCTGAAGACAAATTGGAATGTCAGTTGCCACTAATAGATCCGATTCATCACTCGATTTATTAATAAAAAAAACACGCACCGTCTGCATTATATCTCACAATCATAACATCTAACTTATACCTGTGTAAGTACTTACAATGAAAAATGTAGGCAATATAGTTTGTTTCCATTTCTATCCATTTTCTATGAGATCTTCTATGCTTGAAATGAAGCTACGTACGTTCCATATTCACGTTTGCCCTTGAGGAAATCTTAACGCCATGTTATACAGTCCACGTGACCGCGCGGTATCGCGCGAAATACTCAGCGCGCGATACATGAACACAGCGCGGTATCGCGCAGTCATGTAGACGATAACACTCTTGTACCGCGAGCTGAGATTCTTGCGCCATGTGTACTTAGCCTTATCTTATGTAAAAAAAAACTAAATGTAATAAAAAAAAGTAAACGCGAAAAGTGGGCGAAGGAAATCCGCTTTGCGACTTTAGATTGCGCAAAGTCGCGATACATCGTCTCTGCCTACCCAGGCGTGAGCATTATGTATGTATGTAAATGTTAATTCAATTAAAGATATATGTTTGAAGCTTTCCAGACAGAAAGCATTAGATCTCACCAAAATCGATCCCTGGTGGAGATTTAAGGACACAAAGTTACCTCAAATGTATGGAAAAAAACGCTCCGTTTTGCTAGGGAGTGTAACAGCCGTTGCTGCATGTATTTTACACATAGCGTTACAGATTTCGTTTACAAACACACGTGAATATAGGTGTTTTCGGGCGTTTTCACATCAGCCGACACGACGCCGATACATCGGTATCGGTGGATGCGGATCTCATACATTTACTACAAAACACTTTCACACATGTCATGCCACCCGGCCGACACCGACGCTGGTTCGACTCCCGATTGGTCGGACACGTTTCTCTCACTGGTGAAAGCAAGTGTAAAATTATATCATCGTCCGACGAGCCGTGTGCACCCGACATTTCAGTTCTAGTATTGGATTGTTTCTGCTTGTACATTGCATGTTTTGATGCAGCGAATAAATGAGTATCCTATTTAGGGTAGACATCCATACAACGCGACCGATCGCTGCGACAATGATACTAACCAAATACAGAGGCCAGCGACGCCGTACACTTTCATAGTGTTCAGTATTGTCGCAGCGGCCGCGACCTGTAGTGCTATTCTCTAAATTACAAACTCATGTGCGAGTCTCACTCAAGTGACGTCACTCACTTCGAAACCATTCTGTAAACATTTACATGAGCCTCACTCAAGTGACTTCACTCACTTCGAAACCATTCTGTAAACATTTACATGAGTCTCACTCAAGTGACGTCACTCACTTCGAAACCATTCTGTAAACATTTACATGAGTCTCACTCAAGTGACTTCACTCACTTCGAAGCCATTCTGTAAACATTTACATGAGTCTCACTCAAGTGACGTCACTCACTTCGAAACCATTCTGTAAACATTTACATGAGCCTCACTCAAGTGACTTCACTCACTTCGAAGCCATTCCAGAGCACTATCGAAGTGAACAAAGAACTCACATCACTTCGATAGTGCTCTAGAATGTTTACAGCATGCCCAACCAAGGTCCAGTGGATTAGAATTCGAAGTGAGTGAAGTCACTTGAGTGAAACTGTCACATGAGTTTGTATTTTAGAGAATAGCACTACAGATTACTGGCGATGCACATGCAACGAACGCGATTCTCAAACACACTTTAGGACTTGTACGACTTCGAGACGAAGAATTACTGCAGTGGTGTGTTTGTGGCTTTTATTACCACCTTTAAAGCATACGTCTCGCTCTGTCTTCCAACGACTTTCCTATAATTGCGTCTCTTTTCCTCATTTGTCGGTAATTCTGCCGACTAGTCGGTATCGGGTCGGTGTCGGTCAATGTGAAAACGCCCATAGGTCCGCTTACAGCGTACTTTGCCATATCAACTAATACAAAGTTCGTGTTGGTCGCCTGAGCCCGCTGGCCAAACGTCCGCGGACCACTGATATAATTATTATAAGAAAAAATCCAGAAACCAAATATGGAAGCATGGGCAAATCTATCTTTAGGGTTCCGTGACAAAAAATCCTTAAAAAGGAACCTTTACAATCAATAAGTTGAACATGGAAATTAAAAAATGCACACATGATTTTGAACCTGCGGCTGAGATGAACAAGGTCTTGCTCCAACATCTGAACTATCAACCTTATGAGTATTATATTACCGCCTAGAATTTGTACAAGTTGCTCCCAGTCTAGGCGTTATATATTGTCTTTGTTTAACTCCCATCATATATTATCTTTGCTCCCATATAGTACAGGAGAATATCGCTACTTTGAGATTAGACAAGTGTATACTAAAGTATTAAAAGTAATTATTTTGCGTCTCGGAAACAAAATATACATTTATATAAAAGGGACACTAACAGCAAAACCAAGATTGTATTACCACGTAAACTTTGCAGTTCACTTGGGAACATCTATCGTTTAAATTGTTTTTGAAACGCAAATCATTCTCGTACAACGATCTCTATGTATTACTAGATGGAGCGTTCCATTCAGTTACTACGCAGAACATTTATTACTGAATATTGACGCTACGCGTAAATAGCGTCAATATTTAGTAAATAAATAAATGTTCTGCACAAGTGTCAAAGTGAATGCGAATGAGTTGCGGCTCCTTGCGTGGAACAGAGCTATTATTAGGATCGCTCGCATCTAGTAGTACATAGATATCGTTGTTCTCGTATAGTGAAATTGTAGATTTTCTTTTTATTATTGTTGCGTTATGTCCTAACAATGCCAGATATTAAGAAATGTCGTATTATTTATTGTTAATTAAAAACTTATTTTAAGCCCGAAACACACAGAAAGCGAATGCGTGGCGGAGGCGTGCTCCGTTTTTGTTGTTGTTCGATTTAATATGAGACACGTCAGAGTACGCCGCGGGAAGCGGGATTTTGTATAAAGTGTACCGCTACCGCCACGCCTCCGCTACGCATTCGTCTTCTGTGTTTCGGGCATTAAACCCTGTAAAATAATATGTTTCCTACACATACTAGGTATTAAACGCTTTAATCGTCTCTTGTAATGATTTTCAGACATTTCGCAGGTTCAAATCGTGTTAAATTTTTCAACTTCAAGATTCACAGCGAACGCAGAAGACACTGTTTGCAGCTGACTTTATTTTTCAGTGACACTATGAGACTGCATATCAGGTACACTCGACCAATTTAATTTGTGACCCGTAAATCATGCTATCCCTACTGCATTCTCACACAACCAACAAATGTCGATTTTTTATCATACCAAAAAATTAAGATCCTAGAAAATTAACACGGTGTGAAAAAAAGCTGCTGTAAAATCTATGACATTTAACCGGCAAAAATGTCAGTCACAGACTACGTAAATTCCGTCGTTTGCGTGAAAGTGCATTCACAATAACTTGCCACGTTTTTATCGCAGATTTTTTTTTTTACCAATAACCTCCCATTGCAATAGGAATAAGTGACAGAGCACAATTAGTATTGCGTTATCAGCATTCAGTCATGGTGTTGCATTGTAAATCAAGCTTTAAGCTGAATTCACAATTCAAATCACGCGCAATGCGATAATACAATTGCCTTTTAATTACCCTAACTGCAGAAGCGGAGAGCAATGTTTTTAACAATTCGTTCAATTCGCCAATGGGTAATTTGTGGCAATGTAAATTCAGCTTAAAGGGATCTACTGGGAGGTGTCTGAGAGCAGCACGGCGGATTTTACGCTTACAAAAAACGTCTTTAAGGCGTTACAATAAAGTTCAAAAGCATGGCGATATGTCGCTATCCACTGGACACATTTTCCCATTAAATACAATTTTGAACTTTATTTTATCCACATTAAGGATCATTAGATCTATGCTGACTTAGAATTGCTTCAACTGGCCCAATCTCATAACTATTTTACCTCGAACGTATGAAAAAGGCCCCGAATCCATATTTTTTGCCGGGAGTTGGTTCAATGGTTTTGCACATAAAACACAACAAGGTTTAATACAGTACAGTTCATGCTACAACAATATTTAAAGTCAAAATTCTGATCAAAATGTGATTTCTCAATCGTTAATAATAAGATCTAATATTACATACAACTTCACACGTCTTTTACGCAACGAAATAATGATGACTTAAACATTTAATAAGACCCACTCAGCCACTTAGTCAAATTTTTAAGATTAGGGTACGTACCCAAACTACGTGACCCATGTTTTACAATTTTTACCCCCCCCCCCCTCGGTGACCACCCGTAGTATATGCCAAGACCCCCCTAGTTTTCACGTAATAATGCATAAATATGGTTTCATACCAATTTTTGCAAACAGAAAGTTAAAAGACAACTCTTGCCGCGTGACGCCAAGAGTGCGTGCATTCTTATAATTACAAGTGAAAAAAATATCATCAAGAAGAAAAAACTGACAGTTTTCAATCAGCTGACGTCCGTGAGTTTAAAAAGCACTAAAAAATACGCGCCATTACCCTACAGGATATTGACTATGTGACGAAAACCTAAACCCCACGCCACCCCTGTGATCGAGCGTGGTATTTTGAAGACCCCCCCCCCCAAACGGGTTACCTTATATTCAACCAGGGTTGGAAGAAGTTATGATTTTCTCAAAAAAAACCTATAAATGATTTTGAAAGAAGTTTAAAAAAAAATTATATACTTTGATTTTTTTTAAAAGATAGTGAGGCAAAACGATACGTTTGGGCGATAGCCTCTTCAGTTCAGTTGAAAGATTTTTTTTTATTTGACATTGTTCACACTAAATTACGAAATAGACTGGAAAGTGAAAAAGCTGGAATTTTTTGTTGTTTAAATATTATACTAATGATATTGATTTAGCAGATGCAGATGTAAGTTCATGTGATTTACTTATTCTAAGACCCTAATTTTTAAGTTTAATTCTATCTAAGACGTAAATTAAAGACACTTGATTAAATCATTGATTTTTATTTTAAAAAAATCATTTGATTTAAATCAAAATGATTTAATCATGCCAACCCTGTATTCAACCAGCTGTAGAGGCTTCCATTCCCACGGTAACAGACTTTCCCAAAATAAATTAATATGCATGTTGTATATATGTATAAGTATGTACTTGATGGTATAATATAAACTATACATCATCAGGTTATTTTTGTCTCCATTGCAGGAGCACAACCCTCTCTCATCTGCCGGAGACAGACGGAGGATTTGGCCTGCACTCCCCGCGCTGGCCAGACGGGTTGGGGAGGCCTGATTGATGTTTTATAATGTATTCCCTTAGTCGCCTTGTACGACATCCACGCCTACCTTTATTTAACAGCACCACCTAGGTTTATTCCCTCTGGTATTCTTTTCCGCAACCCATAGGTTGTCTGGAAGAAGCTTTAACGATAAGACCGCCCAAATGTACTAATGTAAGCTACTTTATTGTATCTCAGTGTGTATTTATTTATCGTTGAATAAAGCTTATGTTCATATCCATAGCGTAGGTATGCACTCATTTCCGGATTTAGGATTATCGGTCTAATGGTGCACGATTTTGCCACGAATGTTAGAAGTCACATAGATAATTATTGTGGCCTGACTGTTATATTTGATATTTGTGATTTCTTTCTAATTCCAATAGCGTACGTGTTGTTCTGGCGGTAATAACCATTCAAACAATTAAGTTAAAAAAAGAAATAGGCCGATGATGGCGCCTGCAGCTTCACCGGTACAAGGCCGAGCACGTTGGCTAACCTATGTCCAGCAGTGGATATAGGATGGTGATACCATCGGCAATGAATACTAAATATTACTACACAAAGAAGCGCCATTTCCCTCCCCCCGCAAAATAAAGCACGGCTGGCAGTCGCGTTATCGACCGGCGTCGAGATCAATGCTATATATTTAGAGATGATGTTCTATAAGTAACTAGATTTCTAATCTGCAGTGAAAAATCGGCAACGCAAATGAGCTCGTAATATTTAAGAGATGAGCTCGTTTGTGATTTATTCGGGAGACCACTGCTAGGCGTGCGAGGACTTTAAAGTGACAAAGTACATACATAATGCTTACGCCTTGGACCCAGAGGGGTAGGCAGAGACTCCTTTGCGCGATCCATCGTCGCATAGCGAATTTCCTTCACGATTGGCATCAATTTTCAAATTCAAAATTTCAAATTTCCTTACGATTTCCGCCGCGTGATACCATTTGGCAAATGACAAAGAATTTTTCCATATTTGTAAGAATACTTTCTTAGTTCATTACCTAAGAAACTGGCAATTAAACAAAGACATTACTCCAACTAGCGATCCAACGTCGCATAGCGGACTTTCCTTCGAACCTACAATTTCCGCCGCGTGATACCACTTGTCAAATGACAAAGTATTCTTCCAAATTTGTAAGAATACTTTCTTAGTTCATTACCTAAGAAACTGGCAATTAAACAAAGACATTATTCCAACCAACGATTCATCGTCGCATAGCGTCATTTTCTTTCGTTCGCTTTTCGCCGCGTGATACCACTTGTCAAATGACAAAGTATTCTTCCAAATTTGTACGAATACTATCTTAGTTCATTACCTAAGAAACTGGCAATTAAACAAAGACATTACTCCAACTAGCGATCCAACGTCGCATAGCGGACTTTCCTTCGAACCTACAATTTCCGCCGCGTGATACCACTTGTCAAATGACAAAGTATTCTTCCAAATTTGTAAGAATACTTTCTTAGTTCATTACCTAAGAAACTGGCAATTAAACAAAGACATTATTCCAACCAACGATTCATCGTCGCATAGCGTCATTTTCTTTCGTTCGCTTTTCGCCGCGTGATACCACTTGTCAAATGACAAAGTATTCTTCCAAATTTGTACGAATACTATCTTAGTTCATTACCTAAGAAACTGGCAATTAAACAAAGACATTATTCCAACCAACGATTCATCGTCGCATAGCGTCATTTTCTTTCGTTCGCTTTTCGCCGCGTGGTATCAGTTGGCAAATGACAAAGTATTCTTCCAAATTTGTAAGAATACTGTTGGCGACTGGCTGATGCATAATTCTGGCTGACATAATTCTTTGTTTGAATGCTAGCTTTTTCACGAAAATGTGTGATTGATGTCAGTTGCGCTGTCAGGCTTTTGAATAGAAGATTGTGCTTATTAAATCTGCTGGTTTCCATTTATAGTAGTCAAATACTTTTACAGTCCACTCGTTAATATTTGGTCCTTTCTCACCGTAATTATATAACCCGCTTCCAAATTTTTCTCATTTTTTAACTTTTTTTTTTTGCTATAATGGAGACACGTAGTAAGTGCAAATCAGTAGCGAATCTGACAGCTACAGAAGTCGAGCGGACGCAACCCGAGAGCCGCGAGCGTCCATCGCGTGGCGTCCGGCCGGCTTCAGTCGCAACTCCCGAGAGTGTTTCGGCACTGCCAGACAGTTCAGGCACACGACCTCCGATCGGCGCCCCTTCCGGCGAGGCACAACCGTGCTCCGCCAATCGCCCTAGTGCCTCTGCTAGTCTGCTTTACGAAGGCAGTGTCCAAACACCATCTCACAGTCCACATGGTATTTGCAGTAAGCAGTCTGCCAGTGAACGCACGCAGTCTTCGCGTTCGTCCGCGACTGTCCGCGCTCAGAAACTGGCAGCCGAAGCAGACACATTTCGGCGCCGCGTGCAGCGTGAGCGCGAGCTCGCGCACCAGCAAGCGGAACGTGAGCACCAGCAAGCGGAACGCGAGCGCGAGCTCGCTCGTTTGGAGTTCGAGGCCGAGCAAATGGAGCTGCATGCCAAACTTGCAGCTTTGGAAACTAAAGATAAGTCAGCAGCATCTCGTAGTTCACGTTGTTTCGATCGTTACACTGAAAAACGCACTGCGTCATGGGTTTATGAACAAAATGCAAACATGACTATGGTGGCTCACGCGAACATACCTGGCGAGGCACCGATTGTCACCTTGGGTAACACCCAGGACCCCCGTTCACAGTCGGTCGTCCCCGCCAACGCGGTACCGTTCCTTGCATCAAACATCAACCATGCAGACCGTTCAAAACCCACACACGTCATCGGTAACGAAAATGTCACAATGACCCAACGTCAACTGACTGAACATCTTCCAACAGATCCTATAGCTCAGCTCGCTCAAGCCATCACTGCTCTGTCCGACCGCCCAAAGAAACCCGAGCTAGTTTCTTTCTCAGGTGACATTAGTCACTGGATAACCTTTAAATCTAGCTACGACCGAACTAAGATCCATTTTTCCCCAGCAGAGAACTTAACGCGAATTAGTAACGCTATTCGTGGCCCGGCGCACCAATCTGTGGCGTCGCTGCTGTGGACGGCGCTCGATCCCCAGGATGTCATCACCGCCCTGGAGCAGACCTACGGCCGGCCGGAGGTCCTGACGGCCCGCGAGGTGGCTGACCTACGCAGTACCACTAAGTTAAGTTGTCCCGAACAATTAAATGCGTTGGCAAATAAATTACGTAACTTTGTCACGACTATTAAACTTCTAAAACAGAATGACTATTTATATTCACCGGAGCTCTTTCGCTGCCTTTTGCTTAAACTAAGCGAACATACTAGAGCTCGTTTCACGGATTTTGCCGCGACTCACATGCCCGTGGAGCAGAATGTTCCAAAATTAGAGTTATTATCACGGTTTTTACTCATTGAGGCTGATAAACAATTGAAGTACAGTTTTGTTTCCGATGGCATTGTGAGGCCGCAAAATCCTTCTAATTTTTCGAAATCGTTTACAAAACACGAGTCGATACATGCTACGCGTTCTAGTAGTAATGATAAGGCACCTGAATGTACATATTGTAAACAAGGGCACACAATAAAAACGTGCAATGTTTTTTTGGCTCTTAACGTAGATGATAGATGGCGTTGGATTAAAGAAGCTAAAGTGTGCTACCGGTGTTTAAAATCGAACCCACACACATGGAGCAACTGTCGCTCTAAGAATTGTGGAGTTAACGGATGCACTAGACGTCACAGCTCACTTCTACATGGGGCGTCCACTGCTGCTAACACTACAATAAATTCGACCTCCGTTGCTCAGTGTAATAGCGATCAAAGATCTGCTGATAGCGTGTCTGTTTCTACCGACGTCACTAATCATGCCGACGAAACCTCTGTCAAAGTTACGAATACGTCGGATACTTTACTAAATCTGCCAGGGGTGTCGCAGACAACTTCACCTCCACGTGGCTTGTTAAAAGTACTCCCGATAGTGCTCGAAGGCCCGGACGGCGAGTACGAGACCACGGCGCTGCTCGACGAAGGCAGTACGGCGACGTTGATCGACGGCGAAGTAGCGGCGCGCATTGGAGCCAAGCCCACCCGTCGGGAACGTCTTCGAATTGATGGTGTAGGTGGTATGACGAAATTGGTGGATGTAGGTTACGTAAATTTCTATATTCGAGGACGTAACCAAATGGACCGCCACTTAGTGGAAAACGTGAGAGCTATCACACCCCTCGGTCTGCGCGTCCAGAATCCGGGTACTATTAATTTTATGGACTACGACCACTTATCGGATTTATCCGACGAACTTTCGCACAGCAATGCCCCACCTACAGTTCTTATCGGTGCTCCTGACTGGCATTTATCTTTAAGTCGTGAAACACGATGCGGAAAAAAGAACGAACCTGTAGCTTCCAAAAATTTATTGGGTTGGGTGCTCCATGGCGCATACTCAGCTTCGTCTAAGAAATTAGAATTCGTCAATCACGTCTGCGACGATTTAGACGCTCTTATAAAGAGTCAGTACGACATAGATTCCTTGGGTATAACTAAAAGTGCACCGCGCCCTAACGACGAAGATAAAAGAGCGATAGACATTGTGGAAACCTCTGCCTGTCAGCTCGGCGATGGTCGATTTCAAGTTGGTCTGCCGTGGAAGAAGAATTTGCCACAAATCATACCCGATAGTTACCCGCAGGCGCTATCACGCTTTAGAGCGCTTGAGAGACATATGTCTAAGGACGCAACATTCGCAGCCGCTTATCAGCGATTCATGGAAGATGTAATAACCAAAGGCTATGCGGAAGAATGCAACCCTGAGTCTTATCACAAACGTCTCTCATTGAATGCGTCCTACATTGAGCCAAGCGGTGCTATTCGTTGGTATCTACCTACTTTTGGCGTCTTTCATCCACAGAAAAAGAAGCTCAGAGTGGTACACGACGCAGCGGCAACAACAAAGGGCATAAGTTTAAACAACTTGCTTCTCCAAGGCCCTGACCTACTCTGCTCACTGCTGGACATCCTTTTCCGCTTTAGAGAAGGCGCCGTAACGCTCAACGCTGACATTAAGGAAATGTTCCCTCAAGTGAAGATTGCCGAAAAGGACAGGGACGCCCAACGTTTCCTCTGGCGTAGCAAAGATGGCGCTCTGACAGAGTACCGCATGGCGTCTATGATTTTCGGTGCTATCTCTAGCCCATTTATTGCGCTCTATATAAAGAATAAAAACGCAAAGATGTTTGAGGGCAGTTACCCCGCCGCTTGTCAGGCGATACTTGAAGATCATTATATGGACGACTACCTGGGTAGTTACTCCAGCGAGGTTGAGGCCGCACAACTAGCCGCTGACATTGTCAAAGTACACAAAGCGTGCCGTTTTGAAATGCGTGCATGGACGTCAAACAACCCCGCAGCACTTTCATTGGTTCCGAAGGAGCTCAGAAGCGACGCCAGGTCGGACGTTTATCTGCCTCCCAACAACGAAGTCGGCGTTTTAGGCGTCAAGTGGAACCCGTGTCAAGATTCGTTGAGTTTTTGCTCTGGACCTTGTTTGACGACCGAGACGTTGACTAAACGTAGCTTATTGTCCAGCGTCATGAAAGTCTATGACCCACTTGGTCTGCTGATGCCTGTTATTATCTGGGGCCGTATTTTAATTCAAAAGCTTTGGCGGGTGGGCATCGACTGGGATTCGCCGGTGCCAACTAAATACGTAGTGGAATGTGAAGATTGGTTTGCTCAGTTGCAGGGTACAGTCGGCATCAAAATCCCGCGTTGGTATATGGCTAAGCCAGACCCAGTCGATGTCCAACTGCATGTAGTAGCCGACGCTGGCGAACAGGCCTACGCATGTGTGGCATATTGGCGTTTCAGGTACGACGACGGCTCCGTGTCTACTGCTCTTATTGGCAGCAAAGCACGAGTTGCACCGCTGAAACCTCAATCTATTCCCCGTTTAGAGCTACAAGCCGCACTCATCGCTTCACGGTTCGCTCAAACGATTCTCCATGCTCATCGTCTGAGACCCTCCTTAGCCACCTTTTGGACGGACTCAACCACCGTCCTCAAGTGGATTCGGAGCGACGCGCGGACCTTTAAACCCTTTGTTGCTCACAGGTTGGGAGAGATACTGGACACCACTAACCCATCCAATTGGAGGTGGATCCCTACCTCTCTCAACGTCGCTGATGATGCTACTAAACCGAAAAAGCTAAATTTAAGTCCGGCTCACAGGTGGTTTAATGGTCCGCCGTTTCTCTTACAGCCACCATGTACTTGGCCATCAGAGCCATCAGAGCAGGTGTTGGACGTGGACGAGACCTCACTTGACTTCGAACTTAAGTCGGAATGTGTGGGGCTGCTCCTCGACGTCCAATTAGTTGACCCGCCTGTTCCGAACCCCACGCGTTTTAGTTCGTGGCTGCGCTTACTACGCGCCACCGCCCGCGTTCTGCAGGGCGCGCGGTTATTTCGTTCTAAACTGTCACGAGCAATTACTACAGACTCAATTTTGTACACAGATGGCGCCACATCTCCCTCCCAACTTTGCGCTTCGGATATCGTTAAAGCTGAACGGATGCTACTTCAACGAGTTCAAGTGGACAGTTTCCCAGAAGAGCTGAAGGCCCTAGGAGCTATGCAGCCCGTGCCCAAGGGCAGTCGTATCGCCAAGCTTGCGCCAGTGCCTGACGGAAATGGTTTGCTCAGACTAGATACGCGTATCAGCTCCGCTCCAGGAGTGAGTGAAAACGCAAAAGCACCTGTCATTTTGGACGGCCGCCACCACATCGTACGACTACTGATTTTAGACCGACATATTAAAGCGCGACATTCATTCAACGAACTCGTCTTAAATGAGCTAAGGCAGAGATTCTATATACTTAGAGGCAGAAACAGTATCCGTAGCGAAGCAAAGGCATGTTTACAATGTCGAAGATGGAAAGGCAAAGTGATTACGCCACAGTTCGGCAACCTACCTCCAGAACGACTCGACCATCATAAAAGGCCATTTACGCACGTAGGTCTCGACTACTTTGGCCCGCTTACTATAAGTGTACTTCGACGCCAAGAAAAGCGCTACGTGGCTCTTTATACGTGCCTAGTAACAAGAGCTGTACACCTTGAAATAGTCAATTCGTTATCCTCGGACGCTGCAATCATGAGTTTGAGGAGGTTCATTGCTCGTCGTGGTTCCCCGTCTACAATATTTTCGGACAATGGCACAAATTTTGTCGGCGCCGCCCGTGAACTACGCTCCTTGCACGGCGAATCAGTGGAAGAGTACGCCACAAACAACCATATTGAATGGCGTTTTATCCCACCTGCATCACCTTTTATGGGCGGAGCCTGGGAAAGACTGGTACGGTCAGTAAAAACAGCCCTAAAATCCTGCCTCCACGACAAATCTATCAAGGAGGATATCCTGACGACGCTCTTACTCGAGGCGGAAGCCATAGTAAACTCCAGGCCGCTCACATATATACCATCTTCACCTGACGCACCAGAAGCAATAACGCCTTTCCATTTTATACTGGGCACATCATCGGTCGCTCCATGGACCTGCTCGCTAACTGACGCGGACCTGATGCGAAGATGTGACTGGCGAAAGGTACTACGCCTTGCTGATCATTTTTGGGCACGGTGGCTGCGGGAATACCTGCCATCTCTTCGACCAAGAGGACCAGCCAACGACGCGCCTACATTGTGTGAGGGTGATGTGGTGCTCATCGCGGACGCTGCCCTCCCTCGCGGTCTTTGGCCCCTGGGGAGGGTAGTAAAGACCTACCGGGGTCCTGATGGACTAGTCCGCGTAGTGGACGTGCACACCAGAGGTGGAACACTACGCCGACCGGTCCGTAAACTAATTTTAATGGAGGCTGAGCAGCAGCCAGTCGCCACAAGTTCTTAGTGTCCCACTAGGGGTCCGGTATGTTGGCGACTGGCTGATGCATAATTCTGGCTGACATAATTCTTTGTTTGAATGCTAGCTTTTTCACGAAAATGTGTGATTGATGTCAGTTGCGCTGTCAGGCTTTTGAATAGAAGATTGTGCTTATTAAATCTGCTGGTTTCCATTTATAGTAGTCAAATACTTTTACAGTCCACTCGTTAATAAATACTTTCTTAGTTCATTACCTAAGAAACTGGCAATTAAACAAAGACATTATTAATGTGCGTGAATATGACTACTTCTATGCAGAATTTTGGACATTTCTTATGGAAGATTTTGTTTAGAATTCATTGTCGAAATACTAGGTCGATGTTTCCCCCATTGGCTAAGTGGCTGACGTCACAGTAACGATATCAAACACGACATAAATTTTAAAGTGACATTGTTTTTAAAGATGGCACCATGTTTTCCGTTACGGAATGTTGTTGGCAGTGTTAATTCGACCTTAAGCGATCTTAATAAGACACGATCTTCCTTTACCATCCCTAGAGACCACAGTTTGAACAAAGCTCCGACTTTTCACTGTACTTCTGCACACGTGGCCTTGCATTTCATATATCTTGTAGTGAACCTTATCACTAATACACTTAGAAGCTAGATTATTCCTAACACAATATCTGTAACCACTTTGCCCACTATCCGAACGTCGATATATATGCTTAGCGTTATGTGTGTATGGTAAGCTGTGATACACAAGTCTTAGATTGTTTAGTTGGTCGGGGTACCGTGACTCCAGCCGTACGGAGTCCATTTGCTAGCAGCGTTGGTTCACGTATTCGTTGTAGGTGGCGGATATCTCCTCGGACTGGTATCTGGTGAGCTTGATGCTCCTCCTCATGTCACCAGTGATGGAGGCCTTGTAGCCGCCCTTTCTGAGCAACGAGTCGATTGTTTGGATTTGGTCCCAACCTGGAAGAAAACGTACATCAGTATGTTCATAGAACAATATAATTCTTTATTACACATCACGCCAAGTGGTATCACGCAGCGAAAAGTGGACGAAGGGAAGTCGCTTTGCGACGTTGGATCGCGCAGAGTGACTATGAATCGTCTCTGCCTATCATTCTGGGACTAGGGCGTGAGCATTATGTAAAGGGTTTTACATAAGAATATTGTTATTTACGACGACAGCAATTGCGGACTACCTCATCCAACCAGTCCACGAACCGCCATTACTATCCTCGGATAGTGCAGGAAGCTATTAAAATCAGTTCAAAAATAAAAGTCAATAGGAAAGTTTAAGTTGTCCTCGGCGTGGAATCCAGTTATCGGAACTCCTCTAGTTTCAGTAGTTCGGTTGTTTTGTCCGATACCGAATTACTGAAGCCTCATTAGTTTCAGTAGTTCGGCTGTTTTGTACGGTACCGAACTATTGAGCCTCCTTTAGACTTAGCAGTTCGGTTGTTTTGTCGAGAACCGAACTTTTAACCTCTTTTAGTCTCAGCAGTTCGGTTTTGTCCGATACCGAGTTACTGAGGCCTCTTTAGTTTCAGTAGTTCGGCTGTTTTGTCCGATACCGAAACCATCAAAATGTGTATAATATAACTGAACCTCGCGATTTGTCGTTTAATACATCCGCGGAAACCGTGACTTTCCAAAAATACAACGTTCAATACTGACAGCTCGCCTCTCCAGTCAGCTTGTATCATCAGGCGTAATACTGCTGAACATAAGTCTCCTCAATCGAATGCCACTTTTGGTAGATACAGCGATTACGCTTTTTTGGTTCTATATCGTCAGTGGAAAGGTAAAAACGCTAAAGCGACACATTGCACGGTGGGGTATTTAAGTGATTTGGGCGGTCAAAATTATTTTTGTAATTTAATCGGTTGTAAGCTCGTTATACAACTAGTTTATTGCAATTTTAGTGATAAATAAAATTTTCAGATTGAATAAAATTAATTTTTTCATAAAATTACAACATTTAATTACTTGACATACAAAAAAGAGAAAAATGTACAACAGAGATCAGTCAGACGATGAAATTTCTTCATCAGAGGATATTTCAGATTCATTTCCAGCTTCTTCTTCATCAGACTCTTCGGTATCTTGTGCTACATGAGGTTCCAAAGGTAGTAGCATATCTATGGTTTCTTTTAAAAAAGACTGTGTTTTTTTTCTTGGCGAGGGCCTCATGCCAGTTAGTAATGGATCCGAGCTTAACAGTAACCTGTTAAGTACATCTTGATTACAAGAGACTCTTGAAAATTTTCTAGCTAGGTTTTGGCGAAATAAGCGAAAATGTTTATTGCGTGCTTCGGCAGCCTCTTCAGATAATTGGCCGATCGGAACTATGGCGTGTTCTATTACGGTGGGCCCATGTACTAATATCTTGTGCATAGTAGGAGTCATGGGATACCATGGGTAAAGTTGTACATACAATTCTGCTGTTTGCTCGGTAAATTCTGTGAACTTGTCAATATTAATTTTGTGCCCACTTGATATTGTCTCCAAAATAACTTTGAGACGAAATATCAAGTTCACATTTATGCCTGTAATTTCAGCTGCCAGCTCGGGGTCGATGAAAAACCTTCTGCTAGTGTTTCCATCGTTAGTATTGCCGAACCCAGGCTTAGGAACATCCACAACTAATCCCATTTTCTCTTTAAACTTCTCTTGGATCTCTAACTTCTTTTGTTTAATAATATGTTCCTCGGATTTATTTGTTCTCCACTTTTTCACGGGTAGTTTATAAGCTATATGTAGTAAACTTTCAAATAAACGGATCCTGGCGTGTAAAATGGACAAACCGAATTGAAGAGTTTCTGGTTTTACATCTTTCTTTTTTGATAAATCGTTAAATTCTTTTGATGTTAAATCACAAATGTAACACCGCATAGTTGATTTTGTGTGCGAAGCTGCGTTACACACTTTACCGTCGACCATGGTGAGCATCATCTTATGTTTGACAGTAAAAGTTTTGTTTTTCAATGTGATCTCGGAAGCACTCAAAGAATCAATTCCTTTCCTTATGTAATTAATTTCTTCAACAGTGATATCAGTTGATTCCTTAACAAATCTTATTCTTATTGGTCGACAATAACGTGGCGAAGACGGTGTTGGATTTTGCCAGATTAGCTTATTGTTTAAGCTACAAATGAGCTGTAGTGGTACAAATGAGCTTTGAAATATATTTGAATCTGAATCAGAGTCATTCTGGAACTTTTGCTTATACTGAGCTTGTTGTGATCCGTCACAGCCCCATTTGCATCTTATAAGAAGATAATTTCTTTCTTCTTCACTCAAAGTTTCTAAAACTTCATTCAAGTACATTAACAGTCGTGTAACCGTATGGTCCAGTAACGCCTGAATATTAACTTCTGCACAAGTGTCAGTTACATTTATTGACTTCTTATCAGGATAACAGTCCATTTTTATTCGTTGTATGATACTGTAGGAGGGATAAAGATTTTTGTTAGCCCTTCTTATTATTTCGTATTGGCTTCTGGAAAGACCTGCTTCGACAAACAACGAAAGTGCTTGAAGTGGTGACATTTGTATGTTTAATTTATCTTGTTGATGATATATAGCAAATGCTCGTTTATATTTTCTAGCCCGCTTAGGTGTAGTGCTAGTTATTTCCTTGACTATTTGGGCAGCATCTCTCTTTCCAGAAGTTGCCAACTTCACCTGAGCAGCATGAGTAAGTACTTCTACATCTGCAGAACTCCTTAATGTCTCTGTTTTTCTTCTTTTGGATCTCTCGCTTGATTCACCAAATGTTTTCGTTGGCCGACCTGGTCGATTCACTACTCTTGGAACAGTAAACGTGCCTTGCAGCCAATCTGTATATTTCTTGATGAATGCTTCTTCCTTATTGTGTACAGCAGTCCATCGAGATTTCAATTCAGACTTAAAACGGGAAAAATTATGTTTGATTTCCTTTTTTTCATCTTCTGTATAGTCATCATAATTTAGTAGGTAACTTTCCACGAAATTCAGCTTTTCGTTAATGTTCCGTAAATTTTGCCGCTGCATCATGTTAAACAACTCCCTTCGAGTCATTGTTTTTACATTTGCTGATCCTATAACAAATTAAAACAAAAAATGAACGAAAATGTTTACATAGTGAATACATGAAATTTAGACCTACGACGTTTCGTCACCTAAATTTTCCTAAAACCAAGTGATTCTGTGGCTAATTTTAATTAAATAGTATAGTAGAAAGATCAAGGTAGTTGACACAGAAAAAAAAAGTGCCTGGAAACCTCGGGAAGTACAACTAATCCCCTCGAGTTATTATCGAATGACGTAAAAAATTTATCGAAATCGAATTATTTTTAAATTTTTATACAACGTTTATATTACCTCCAATCTCAATGAATATATTTTAAAAGTATGATCACTTACCCGCTTTGTTAATATCCATGACACTTCTTTGTATATGACAACCTAAAGTAATAATATTAACTTTAGAATATATCTTTTCGCATAAAACGCCTAGCCAATACCCGAACACTTAACACGACGATCAAGTTCCGACTGACAGTACGAGCCAGTTGTTACACATGGGGCGAAAAAAAATTTAGTTCATTGTTCCCTTGTGACTCATCTTTTCTGGGGTACCTCTTTTTTTTACCTGCGTTCATTGTTACAAAATAGACTTATGGCCGCCCAAATAACTAAAATACCCCACCGTGCATTGGTCGCAAATGAGTTTACATACCATTCGACTGTATTTTATTTTCTGCGTCGATCTGTCTATGTATATGTTTACCGTTTTTTATCTGACTAAATTTTTTTATATATTCAGGTGATTTCCGCTTAAGCGACATATATCTCGTAAAATAAAAGACCTATAATGATTCTTTGTTTTACATAATTAAGCAGTTATTATACAATCGTTTCTTTTTTCAAGTTACATAAAAATACTCCCCATAGAAAACGAGATATATATTTTTTCCGAGTAAACAAAAAAACTTTAAACTTCTCTCCCGTAAAGTTGTCAAACTGGCGCTTCAGCGTTTTTACCTTTCCACTGAGGATATAATTATGGCTTTCTGTATTTAATACGTCTCCCAAGGAGAGAGAGTTAGGTACGCTTTTGTAAGGGCCTAAACAACTAAAATATTGTACATAGTATTTCCGCAAGAGACGAATTCGATACGCTTTTTCATCCACTGCAAATGATAACAGAAATTCATAATCAATGAGTCTACATTGTATCAGATACTCCTATTATGGCGCTAGTATAACGTCTACTAGTATCCTAATTCAATGAGATTTTTATCCATATTAATATTATGTCACGTAGTTTGGGTACGTTCCCTAATGTCCTTAACTCAAAATATCCGAGATCACTACGCGCGGAACAAGACTCTTTTACCACAGGAAAAAATAATATACTCCGCGAGGTAGAAGCTAGTAGGTAGTTAAAGCTTACATGTTTCCAATACAACTTGTGTTAGTTATCCTGCTGATGTACCTTGCTCTGTGGCAACTTGAGGTAAATAAGTGGCGGTGCGCTTAGAGCCCCGTTCGCTGACGAACTCGATGCGGATGCCGTGCTTGCCCAGCTTCCAGTCCAGGTAGTGCTCCGCCTCCTCGAAGTGCTGCAGGATGGACACGGAGACCGTCAGCCGGGGCACCTCCTCCCGAGAGATGGGAGAGAACCGAGAGTCTTTCAGAGCGCTCGTTATGGCATACTCCCGGAGACCTGTGGGAATTGAAAGGGGAATATTGTCATAAAACGGAGAATGGGTGGGGGAGCTGGAGTACAGAAATATTCTCCCCAGAAAGAGGATCATAAACCAGCCTTTTTATATTACTAGTGGGAATTAAAGGCCCCCCGCTTTCACCCAGCTGTTGCTGGACTAAATTTAGTGTAACTATCACTGTTGCTTAGAGGGTTTCTCAAGAATGTTTGAGTGCATGAACCATTAAGCTAGGACTAAAGGGAGGTAAGCAGTAGCGACTTTAGTGAAGCCAGTCACAGAAAAATACACTGTAAGAAATAAGGAATGTTCCCATACTTTCCTCCTAAAGCTAATATACATTATTCATGTCAAAATTTGGTCTTGTCTGTGCATATACTAATTTGGCTACTGACACGTGGGACATCTCATTTTGGAAGCCAGGGCTAAACCTAATTCAATGTATTGTTTCTGTCCAATAAAGTTTTTTTTATATATATTTTTTTATTATATGGTGAAACAGGTTAAGGAGACATTTCTTTGAATGAAGGTGGTTTGTTTAACATATTCGTGACCACTACGTCAGTTAGTCGTCCACAGCTGGACATAGGCCTTCCTCAATAAACGCCACCACACCCGGTCCTCAGCACCCAGCCGCTTCCGGCCACCTTCCTCAGGTCGTCGGTCGGCGCGTGCCTATCCGCGGTCTCCACTCCAGAACTCGTCTGCCCAAATGGCCGTTGAAAGAAATCAAGATTTATCGGTGATCTTATCAATATTCTATGACGTTCCATAATTTCATAATACTAAATATGTTAATATGTTAGATTAAAGTACTTATATGTGATTAGATTATATATTTTAATAACCTATAACTATCTTAAAACCTCTCCTTTTGTCATACAACTCCAGACATATAAACGGGTGGGCTAATTTTACCTATCATACTAGAATTGTTTGCCTCAAATTTTTTTTGGAAATGATTAGTATTAAAAAAATTATTATTATTTTTTAAATGGAAAGACGGCTTATAGGTGGTGCTTCCATATCAGTAGTAGACTTGATTATTTTCTTTTAAAATCAAATCTAAAAAATATTTCTAATATTAAAAAATTTCCATATTTTGTTTATTTTTTTTTATTTATTTACTTTTAGGAAGACTTACAGACTAATGACAAATATAAATAATAAACTTAAATATACATATGCTGATAACAAGTCTTCACATATAAAAAAATATTTTTTATAAGTTAGTAAAATCTTATAAAAAATTTATGTTTGATGAATTTAAAATTACATTAAAATATAGTACAATTTTCAAAATTACCATTATTAAAATATCACACTATTTAAAATTAAAATTAAGATTTTTTTAAGAAATTGTCTAGTCTGTTCTTAAACATGTTTATTGATGTGACAGATACAACAGATATTGGTAATTTGATCCATCTAGATACATAAAATATTTTTAGACATTAGAGAGGATTGATAAGTATCTATGACTATACAGAAAAAAATGAAAGCATCTAGTACAGATATTGAACTTATGATTCAATGGAACTCCTTGCCAGCTTGGTCATTTCCGGACAAGTACAATTTGGATCTTTTCAAAGGAAGAGTGAATAGGCATCGCTTACCGAGAAAAGCGCGCTCCAAATTAGGCCTCATCATCACTTACCATCAGGTGATATTGGGGTAAGGCGCAAACCCATCAACAATAAAAAAAAAAACATTGTCTTCAACATTAATCATGACTATGCTAAACAAATTACAAATCATTTATAGCTTCCTATTAGATATACCTACCTAACATAGCAGCTATAGTTATCCTAGGAGTAAAAATAGATCAACAATAGATTGCCTATTTCGGACTACCAATACAGCAGACAGTTATGGTATGTTACAGTAATAATCATCATCAGCCGAAATATGTCCACTGCTGAACATAAGCCTCTCCATCTGTTGGAGTAACTTTTTGTAAGCTATAATGTCACTATTTATAACGCAAGTAGACATTTGGGGATTTGCCATAATCACCATGCTTGGCTGGCGGATTGGTGATTTTAGTAATGATCTCAATATACATAGGACAACGCTGCTGGCTGTCCCTAGTGCAATCCCTTAGTCGCCTTGACGACACTCATGGGAAGATTGAGAATTGCCCTATTCTAAGCTTTTATTGACATACATACATACATACATAATGCTCACACTCCCAAAGGGGTAAGCAGAGACGATGCAACGCCACTTTTCGCTCCGTGATACC
Source organism: Esperia sulphurella (assembly GCA_947086405.1). Classification (NCBI taxonomy): domain Eukaryota; kingdom Metazoa; phylum Arthropoda; class Insecta; order Lepidoptera; family Oecophoridae; genus Esperia; species Esperia sulphurella. Next base: position 14,437,328 of record OX352265.1, read on the forward strand.
ACTTGGCGTGATGTGTTACGAACAACAACGCCGCCTCCGTGTTGAGACACATTGTGGTACCGCTTTTATTAAATATCCTTTTAAAACATTTTTAATAGAGTTCTGTTTCCATGAATTCACCCAGAAGAGGATATTGTGAGCAATAATTCTGTAGTATACAATTACTGCCACTTCGACCTATGAGACCAATACTGAAAGAGCATAATCTGATAAGTTTATTATTTATTTTTCAATGTATTTTTTCCAGTTTAGGTAAGTAGTTGTCAATAATGACACCATTTGTCAAACATTATGGATTTAGGATCCCATTGTCTTATATTCTCTACATACAAGACATAATAAAACACTTGTAGTACTACTGGATGTAACCACTTCTGTAAATCGTAAAAACATTTGTAATTCAAATTTAAACTGTATATATTTGGGTGAGACATGGGTTCTAAAATTTGTTTATATTATAATGACCATAATGGAGTCGTACTACCACTTTTGATGTGTAAAAAATATTATAAGTTGTTATTTAAACGACAAATACATTAATGATATATGCATGTCAAAGTAAACATAATATTTTAATAAAATATGTTGAAAGTTCATAACATGTTATTCTGCATGTCTTATATCATTTGCAAAGAATGTGTTTGCAAATGATATAAGACATGCAGATGTCATATTAACCTTTATTCAGGAGTAATGCCCAGAGATTTCTTTTAAAGTGAGAGAGGAGCTCCTCTTTTATTCCAACATTTAAATAGTTAATCATTGCTGTTACATATACTAGTCGCAACACTTAGAGCACTTTGAGTATAATAATAATAAATAAATAAATAACCTTTTTAATAAATTTTTTCTTAAATTACATTTCCAAATGGTGTTAATATTATTAGTATTGCTTATTAAGTAACTAGTTGTTAGTATGGTTAGTTTTTATCCATTTGTAAATGGATAGGGTGAAGGCCTCCTTCATTGCTTTCCATGACTGTCTTTGCCCATTTGCCCCTTTGAATATATAACTTGTTAATCTGGCTTTACTTGAAAAACTAGAAATTTCACATAAGTCTAACCACTAACAGGATTTCTTAAAAATTCCACCTGTAAAGGTTTGAAATTCCACAGAAATAAGGTTGTGGGCAACAGCTAAGTAGTTAAATTGTATTACATCACAAATCTATGCCTCTTATATGAAGCATGGATTTTAATTTCAATTTCAAAGCCTTCATTCACTGCTCCAAGTTACAAAATAAAATTAATTATATCATGCTTATCAGTCTCCTGGGTCAGTGTGTCCTTTGACACAAAGGCCTTCTCATGGATTACCTGAATGCAAATGCATTGCGTTGAAGGTCCCGATGCACCCTCTCAGACGGTGCTCCTTTCCAATTTTCCACGTCACAAACAAGGGACTGAAAAGGAACAAAGATAACATTCAATTGACAAAATGATCATTAATGTGCAACTCATTAGATTGACAGTCTACTCTAATTCTTGTGCTCCCACATATTTTTAAGTATATTTTTTTCAGTAATGCAGCACCCTTCATGCGTTTAACTATTAAAGATTGGGGAGGGATTAAGCCTGTGGAGGCTTAGTTGAGTCCAGCAGTTTAGCAGCCACCTGGTTTGGATGAGCTGCAAGGTGAGCTGCAAGTCGCTCCTTGCAGCTTTTGGTTTGATCCTTAACCTTTTCTTTAATTGTTGGTATGTTCAGATACATACCAACAATTATACATGAATCTCAGAGTTCTTTGTAAGACATAGAGCACATACTATGATTTTCAGGATTTTGAGATTTTAGGACCTTCAGGACAAGAAACGACAATGTATATCGCTTAATTTTCTTTATTAAATGTATGATGTATATCGTTAAAATAGCCATATGCCATATGTTCCTGGCTTAGAACAGGGCCACCCCCAACCTTCCAATGGGTGTCGTAAAGGCTACTTAAGGATTACACCAGGGACAGGCAGCAGCATTATTGTGTATATTAAGGCAAAAGGCAGTGATTATGGCAAACTCCCTGGAGAACACTGCTGCACGTTCCTGGTGCAATAGCGAGTGCCAGAGCCTAATATACTATAAATAAACAACAATAAACAAAGTTTTTGTCTTTTTTTCATACTAAGCTCTTTCATATAATATGACCGAAATTCATCACAATCATTGACTGTTAATGTCCACTATTGGGCATACTTAATAATGCAATTTTAATATTAATTAAGTAAATTAATCTAAATCTAAAAGTATGAGGTGTAGACAACAAAAACTTAGCGTATGTTGTAACCACACTGACTGACCTGATTTACAAGACAAAAGAATCTACAAGTACCTTAACAAAGGAGTGCAACAGAGGTTTGGTCAAGACTTCATAATTAAGTAGAAGGCACTTACTAGGCGTCATTTGTGAAGTTTGGAGTCTGCGGCGGATCCATGCTGTGCAACTGACAATACAAAACATCGAAACAAAAGTAACACATATCAGGAATAGCCACGGATTCTTGATAACCATTTAGAGGTCGCTCTATGCTGTTACTAAATGAGTTACTGAGCTTCTGTTTTTTGGTTCCACAGCATACTGAAGACATGTTGATGGGGTTTGGATTATTACTAATAATAATAAGAAACTAACAAGTCACTCAATCTCACAAAGTAAACGAAGTCAATCAAACCACAAAATCAAACAACCACACACTCTCCTTTTTCAATGGGGATTCACACTGCTAATTCCCCGACAATTTTTTATTGTCTAAACTAATGGCGCTGGCGGTGAATATTACTGTCAATGAAATGTCAAATCAGTACTTAAGTAATTAGTTCCGTGGTTTTACCACCAGCAGATCAAACATTGCTCGCGTGAAAGTGCTGTTTCGGTAGTGATGTAACGAGGTCTTACGATAAAAGTTTACGATAAAAATATATTACGAGTAGTAGGTACGTACGAATAAAAATTAGGATACAGTTATTACCTATATTAATTAGGTACTGCTATTTGTATAGACAAACCTTTGCGTGCTCTTCTTACTCAACTTTATTTTTATAGTAAATTTAGTAGTATATACTTATAGTAGGTTTTATGCTTTACAATATTCACGATAAGCTTAATTATAAAACAACCCCTTGAGCACGTTAAGCTACATTCACAATGTAACAAACTGTCACGCTGTTATATTCCATAATAAATCGTACTCTAATACATTCTACCCTTGGCAGAGGGGAAAACAAACATATAAATATGGCAACTCCCTTCCTGTGTTGCTTTATGGCCCAAACTAACTTTTGTCCGCTATCAATCCGCGACTTCGTCCGCGGTTTCGATATTCACTTATATTCACTGCTTTTAACGATTAATTTCCATAGGAATGAGATGTTTTTTCGGGATAACAACTATCCTATGCCCTATTCCAAGACCTACCTACCGATATGTGTGCCAAGTTTCATCCTGATCCGTCCTGTGGTTGAAGCGTGATTGAGTCACAAACATACAAACTTTCGCATTTATAATATTAGTGGGATCGGGATTAGGTCAGTAATTTTTTTTAATTTTATGGCCTTTCCTTTTGACTTTTGCCAACACATTCTTACCATGCGTCGACATAGGTACGATTTCGTTGTTGCCATCAGTCGTGCGCAACTCCCTAATAAGAAAATAAATGTATGGACTGAGTCAGTTACATTGCACCAACCTAACAACTTTCGATTAGTATTGCCAATAAGAGAATAACATTTTGTATGTGCAGAAATAAAAGTAGAAACAAAAAACAAAATAAGACTATTTATCTTGTAATAAATGCTTAATTCCTGCTAAAATATACTTATAAATAATATATGTGTTATTATATTAACAAGTAGGTACATTAATTGTGATTTATTTCATTTCTAATTATAATTTAGCCGCATAGTTTTCATTTTACGGTCACACTAAAAAAAGATTGCTAATACTTTTTTTATTTTATGTTGGCAGTATTATTGCCAACATAAAATAACAAAAATGGCTGCCGAAGACTTATGACCAGTCTCTGACACTTCTCCTGAAATGGGCAGGGCAGCCGGGAGAAACCTTACTTTCTCCCGGATAATCTAAACGGGGAAAGCTACGAAAATTTCCTGAGAGCAGACTTGAGTGGTTTGCTGGATGATCTGCCACTCAACCTGATCAGGGACATGTGGTTCCATCACGATGGCTGCCCTGCCCATTTCAGGAGAAGTATCAGAGACTGGCTGGACACAAATTATCCAAACAAATGGATTGGACGAGGTGGGCCATTGCCATGGCCAGCAAGAAGTCCGGACCTAACCCCCATGGATTTTCATGTGTGGGGCTGCATGAAAAGTCTCGTGTACAGCGAGCCGAATCCAGTTTCGTCTGTGGAAGACTTAAGAGAAAGGATTGTGGATGCAGCAAATAAAATGAGGACCACATTGACCACTGGCGTAGTGAAGACCGGTCTCCGTAGAAGGATGCGACAATGTATTAGAAATAGAGGCGGCCATGTTGAACATGAACTGTAGAAAAAGAAAAAGTTGTGAGAAAACCTTTAATAAATGGCATTTCATGCTTACCTATTGTTTTATTTTACTTTTTAGGGCTAAGTATACATTTTCTTCTCCACTGTCGCCTATGAAACTAAATTTTTTTGAATGCATTTGAATAAAACCCTACATTATTATACCTCGTTAGATAGCTGAAGAACCGTAGATTGTTTAAAAAACATCTGCCGAACAATTACCATAATATTTTTTTTAGATATCCCTTAGAGAAAAATAAACTTTCTAATATGTTTTTTATTTCTTTTCTTTCACTTGTCTACTACGGTCTATTCAAATAACTTGTGCACTATTTTAATGATTGACGTCCTAAAGCATCTTACTACACATGTAAAAATGCAATAATAATAATAATAAGATACACAAAATAAACAAAAATAAATGTAGTAGCCTAAAAATCAGCAATTTTCAATAAAAAAATTAAAAGTCGAATATCTCGAAAAGGGTTAAGTTTAGGGTAGGGTGTTTCATAGTGAAATAAGTCAGAAATGATGGGTGCTCCACACCCTTAAGGGATCTAGCACGACTTTTCCTGTAACCCTGTATACGACTGTAGGTATGTCGAACTTCAATCATGTGATTATCCAATTTACGACCATGTTACAATATTATTTTAATTACACCTGATTCTATTGATTAATATTTAATGATTTCAGTTGCAAAGAGTGGCTCAGATTGGTTGGCAATGAAGAACTTGTGTTTCTTCCAATTGAAAAATTGCACACAACCCGGCGTGTATGTGGAGTCCATTTTGAAAGCAAAGCCTTTAACAGAAAAAGAAACAGAATCAAGAAATGGGCTGTGCCTAAGCTGCATTTAAAAGCTTCGCCACTCACTGATGAGCAATTGTCTGCATTTCCTCAGCACATGTGGAATTACAGTAGGTCCCTTTTATTATTTTCTTAAATATAACTTAACCTCATGGTAATAGCATCTACTTTATGATCAGGCTTCTATTCCCGACAGTTATCAAAATTTGCATCTGAAACCGAAACTTAGCCTCTAAGGTGGAGAAAATTATATGGGCATCCTCTCTTTACAGCTCCAGTATCAGAAAAGATCGCATCGACAAGCCAGTCTTTGCTGCTCTCATCAGCTGTCGCTGAAATATGCATATGCAAAAAAATATGTATTTCCGTTTCGTTAAACTGTGTAGAAATTTGTATTACCTACCTAAAACAAAATCAGTAGCTCCATACTTTTTGTCAAATTAGGCATTTACAAGTATTTTGTTATACAACAGCCGATTTTTATAAACGCATTTAGAGTTGTTTGCCGTGTGGGTCCCGGCTTAGAATAGGGCCACCCCTATCTTTCTCGTGGCTGTCATCAAGGCGCAGAAAATTATATCGATATCCTCATTTTTCAGCTCCACCAGAAAACATCGCATCGACAAGCCAGTCTTCGATGCAATCATCGGCTGTTACTGAAGTGAATGGTGAGTTACAAAAAACGTCAAGGCGACTAAGGGATTGCACCAGGGACGGGCAGCAACGTTCTCCTATTTGTGTATGTTAAGATCATTACCGCGATCACCAATTCGCCTGCAAGGGTGGCGATTATGGCAAATTCCCCAATGGACAACTTACCAAAAGTGGTATTCTATTGGGGAGGCTTATGTCAAGCAGTGGACGTATTTAGGCTGATGATGATTTAGAGTTGTCCCTATAGAAATAGTTGCTTATGTATACGAGTACATTTTCCCCTAAAATGTGTATTGAGTACACTATTCCGTTACACTGTATAGAAACCTATATTACCTACCTAAGGTGCAGGAAATTATATATGCATCCTCATTTTTCAGCTCCAGTGCCAGAAAAGATCGCATCGACAAGCCGGTTTTCAGTGCAATCATCGGCTGTCGCTGAAGTGAATGGTGAGTTACAAATAATATGCAGTCAGATTCTAAGGGGTGTATCAATGTACCTATCTATTTGAATAACTTTCACCATTGCATTAATCACAGTGGAAAAAAATCAATAGCTCCATACTTTTTTCCAAATTAGGCATTTACAAGTAATTTGATATACAACAGTTATATTATATATGCATCCTCATTTTTCAGCTCCATTGCCAGAAAAGATCGCATCGACAAGCCGGTCTTCAGTGCAATCATCGGCTGTCGCTGAAGTGAATGGTGAGTTACAAATAATATTCAGTCAGATTCTAAGGGGTGTATCAATGTACCTATCTATTTGAATAACTTTCACCATTGCATTAATCACAGTGGAAAAAAATCAATAGCTCCATACTTTTTTCCAAATTAGGCATTTACAAGTAATTTGATATGCAACAGTCGATTTTTATAAACGCATTTAGAGTTGTCCCTATAGAAATAGTTGCATATGTACACGAGTACATTTTCCCATTAAATATGTCTTGAGTACACCGTTCCGTTACACTATATAGAAATCTGTATTACCTACCCAAAGTGCAGGAAATTATATAGGAATCCTAATTTTTCAGCTCCAGTGCCAGAAAAGTTCGCATGGACAAGCCAGTCTTTGCTGCTCTCATCGGCTGTCGCTAAAGTAAAAGGTGAGTTACAAAAAATATGCAGTCAGATTTTAGGTGTGTATCAATGTACCGATTGACGACCTCCGTGGTGGAACGGGTTATCTCTCGGACTGCCAAGTCGGAGGGGGTTCGAATCCCGCTAGGGGAAAATGTTCGTATGATGAATATGAATGTTTGTACCCAAGTCTTGGATGTTTATATATTTATTTAATTGTATCCGTTATCTAGTAACCATATCACAGGCTCTGCCTAGTTTGGGATCAGATAATTGGTGTGAATGTCTGACATATTTATTATTTATTTTACCTATCGACATGAATAACTTTCACCATTGCATTAATCGCAGTGGGAAAAAATCAGTAGCTCCCTTCATTTTGTCAAATTAGGTATTTGACTAACTATGCAACAGCGATTTTCATAAACGCATTTAGAGTGATCCCTATAGAAATAGTTGCTTATGTACTCGAGTACATTTTCCCATTAAATGTCTTGAGTACACCGTTCCGTTACATTTTATAGAAATCTGTATTACCTACCCAAAGTGCAGGAAATTATATAGGAATCCTAATTTTTCAGCTCCAGTGCCAGAAAAGATCGCATCGACAAGCCAGTCTTTGCTGCTCTCATCAGCTGTCGCTGAAGTGAAAGGTGAGTTACAAAAAATATGCAGTCAGATTTTAGGTGTGTATCAATGTACCGATTGACGACCTCCGTGGTGGAACGGGTTATCTCTCGGACTGCCAAGTCGGAGGGGGTTCGAATCCCGCTAGGGGAAAATGTTCGTATGATGAATATGAATGTTTGTACCCAAGTCTTGGATGTTTATATATTTATTTAATTGTATCCGTTATCTAGTAACCATATCACAGGCTCTGCCTAGTTTGGGATCAGATAATTGGTGTGAATGTCTGACATATTTATTATTTATTTTACCTATCGACATGAATAACTTTCACCATTGCATTAATCGCAGTGGGAAAAAATCAGTAGCTCCCTTCATTTTGTCAAATTAGGTATTTGACTAACTATGCAACAGCGATTTTCATAAACGCATTTAGAGTGATCCCTATAGAAATAGTTGCTTATGTACTCGAGTACATTTTCCCATTAAATGTCTTGAGTACACCGTTCCGTTACATTTTATAGAAATCTGTATTACCTACCCAAAGTGCAGGAAATTATATAGGAATCCTAATTTTTCAGCTCCAGTGCCAGAAAAGATCGCATCGACAAGCCAGTCTTTGCTGCTCTCATCAGCTGTCGCTGAAGTGAAAGGTGAGTTACAAAAAATATGCTGTCAGGTTAACTAACTATATAAATATTAAATATGTATTGAGTACACCGTTCCATTACACTGTGTAGAAACTGTATTACCTACCAAAGGCGCAGGAAATTATATAGATATCCTCATTTTTCAGCTCCACCAGAAAACATCGCATCGACAAGCCAGTCTTCGATGCAATCATCGGCTGTCACTGAAGTGAATGGTGAGTTACAAAAAACGTCAAGGCGACTAAGGGATTGCACCAGGGACGGGCAGCAATGTTCTTCTGTTTGTTAGTATGTTAAGATCATTACCGCGATCACCAATCCGCCTGCCAAGCGTGGCGATTATGGCAAATTCCCCAATGGACAACTTACCAAAAGTGGTATTCTATTGGGGAGGCTTATGTCCAGCAGTGGACGTATTTAGGCTGATGATGATTTAGAGTGGTCCCTATAGAAATAGTTGCTTATGTACACGAGTACATTTTCCCCTAAAATATGTCTTAAGTACACCGTTACGTTACACTGTGTAGAAATGTCACTGAAGTTAATGGTGAGTTACAAAAAATATGCAGTCAAATTTTAAGGGGTGTATCAATGTACCTATCTAAGGTGTGTTTTTCTTTAAATGTCTAATTTGATAAACAAACATGGCGCCAAGGTGACCATAGATATAAAATAGTGTTGTCAAATAATAGAATTAATTGGTTCAATTGAATTTAATTGAATTTGTGATTAATTCTATATTATTCTCAGTGATTATAAGTTTAGGAATATTTATTTATTTATTGGTTACTCCCATGGATATTCTGTATCGAAATACAAAATTTCATCCACATCGGATCATTACTTTGGACCTAGCATACGACTGCAGACAAACGGACACGCAAGCACATTGTTTAGTTTTTGGTTTTTTGGACTCTTACATGTCTAAGGGAACATATATCCATCAAAGTTTCAAAAATAAATACAACATATTGCAGAAACATTTTTATTCTTTAAGGTACAAAATACAAATCATTGTAATAACAATAATATTAAGTATGTATAAAACAATGCACCGGCATCAAACTTAATATTTTAGAAAAGTGCAAACGATAATGAGTAACAAACATCGATTTTACCGATGCGATGCCGATTATGATTATCTGTGCCAATATTCCGTTAAAATTAATAGAATATCAATTGTCTATCTTTTTTGGTTCAATGGATGTCCAACTTATTTGTCTAATCCTTTTTTCTCCTCGCCTACTTATTTCTAAAGATTCAATTAGTTACAAGTATTCCGAATGAATAATTGAATTGCGTAATTGAATGCGTGACATACCCCATCTCTAAAATCCAAAGACAATATAGAGATAACCCGTCTCAATATGATTTAAGGTTAAAGCGATTTGTTGATAATTTTGCTAAAAACTAAAGTTTACGATGATTAATTCTATTAGTTTTGTGAGTGGATATCGTGCAAGTGCTTGTTTGAGGTATATGAGGATTTTGGGTCAGTTTTATTGTGTGATTGGCTCGCAAATTTGAGATTTTGTAGAGGTGAGTGGTTTGTTTACTACTTAGGACATTTAAAGAAACATTAACCTTATATGAATAATTTTCACCATTGCATTAACCGCAGTCGAACAAAATCAATAGCTCTATTCATGTTGTCAAATTAGGTATTTACCTAACTATGCAACAGCGATTTTCATTAACGCGTTTTGATTTGTCTCTATATAAATAGTTGCTTATGTACACAAGTACATTTTCCCCTTAAATGTGTCTTGAGTACACTGTTCCGTTACACTATGTAGAAACCTGTATTACCTACCTAATGTGCAGGAAATTATATAGGAATCCTAATTTTTCAGCTCCAGTGCCAGAAAAGATCGCATCGACAAGCCAGTCTTTGCTGCTCTCATCAACTGTCGCTGAAGTAAAAGGTGAGTTACAAAAAAGATACAGTCAGATTTTAAGGAGTCTATCAATGTACTTGGTTTACTTTAAAACAATAAAGCATATTTTGTTTTTCAGAATTGTCTCCGAAAACAACAAAAGCTGCAAAGAGGAATCATGAAGAAAGCTTAGGTTTGTTTTTGTTTCAAAGTTATTATTTCTATTTTTTTACTTGTTTAAAACATGGACGCTTTTGTTTGCTGCATCATTATTACTTTCGACGTTAATAAAATAGGGCGCTAGATGTTCACACAGTTCAAATCATAAAACTCATATACACTAGATAGTAGACAGTATTTAGAGTTTTATTAATTTCATAAAAAAAAATTACTTGGTCCCAGTCAGGATGTTATATTTGTCAACTGTCCTATCCTTGTATAATTTCCATAGTACAGGAGAAAATTCTAGTTTGGGACTAATTAGACATATGTATGTATGTGTGTATTATGTCTGTATGTTATGTGCAGAATGTTGGCCAGATAATATAAAAAAAAATTACTTGTGTGTGTAGTATTTATTTTAAAAATAATAATAATTTCATAACTATTTTCAGATATGACTCCGAGAAAAAAGAAGCTTATTAAGCAACTTCAGGAAACAAAATGTACACTATCTTCTTTAAAGAAAGGTGCCAAAATAATTGAAAACATCGAGTCACCTATTCTAAAACAAATGGTTACCGCAGCCGTCAAAAACCAGAATCGAAAATTAAAAGGAAGGAGATGGACCCCCAATAATAAAATTTCGGCACTGGCTATTTTTAAAAGGTCGCCTAAAGCCTATAAATATTTGCGGAACTTGATCCCACTGCCAAGCATCAAAACACTACAAAATGTGTTAAGGAAAGTTCCCATGGCACCTGGCATTAATCAGGCTGTAATCGATCATCTTACAAGTTTAGCCAAAGAAAAAGATGAAAAGAACAAAATATGTGCAATTCTTTTTGATGAGCTTGCTCTCAAACGACGCTTGATTTATAACCCTTTAACAGACCAGGTCGATGGATTCGAAGACTTGGGGCAAAATGAAGATGGTATGGGACGGACTAAAGAAATAGCCGATCATGCCCTTGTATTCATGGTGCAAGGCCTATATGAGAAGTTTAAGCAACCTATTGCTTTTTATTTAGTGAAAGGAACAATATCATCCCAAAATTTAGCAAAAATTATAAGAGATAATATCAATGCAATTAATACAACAGGTTACAAAATCCTCACAACCATTTGTGACCAAGGTCCCACAAACATGGGGGCTCTCAAACTATTGAGGGATTTTTCTTCACCTTCAGGAGATAATTTTTTCACAATCGATAGTGAAAAAATCTTCATTATATATGACATCCCGCACCTGTTCAAGTCCATAAGGAATAACTTTTTAAAGAATGGAATAATTTCCATGGATGGAAAGAAAGCCAAATGGGCTCACCTTGTGAAGGTGGAAGAGCAAAACAGAACATTCCTGTATTTGTCAAAAATTAGTCCAACACACATACAACTTAAATACAGAGCTAAAATGAAAGTTAAGTTAGCGGCGCAGATACTCAGCAATACCGTGTCAGCAGTTTTGAAATTACTGTCACAAGCTGAAAAAGACTGTATTCTCGCCGGCGAATTAATGGAGACAGCGCTCGTCGTACAACAGCTCGATCGCTTATTTGACTGCACGAATGGCCCGTCATGCCCCGATGATGTAAAGAATGGTTACAGGCAAAATGTGTCGGCGAAAACCAACCATTTAGAACTATGGGCACAATTCATTGAAATATTAAATAGTTTAAAATTTATAAACGTCACAACAGGCGCAGAAGCACGCAATTTAAATTGTATACAAGGATACATATTATCTATAATATCTCTCCAAGATATTTGGTTTGTGGTGAGCGGTCTTGGTTTTAAATACCTAAATCTGCGACAATTGAACCAAGACGCGCTGGAAAATATGTTTGGTGTTGTCCGACAACATAGCCCGACAAACCGAAATCCAACTTGTGCACATTTTATGGCGGCTTTAAAAACTGCCGTTATCTCCAGACTTACAGCACCTCACAGCCGTGGCTCAAATTGTGAAAAAGATAAAAAGGTTCTTTTAACCGACTTTCATAATTTTATTTTCAAAGGAGATGAAAGACAAGACCAATCTCTTCTAATTCAAAGTCAAACTGAAGACAAAGAAAATATTGAATTTCCAGTTTTCAGTTTGCCGGAGGAAGAAAACGTAATTCCAGTGTTAAGTTTGCCCGAGGAAGAAGACGAAGAATTAGAAAATGATTTAATGCATTTATCGGAGCAACCCGTGGTCTATGTAAGCGGCTACATTGCCTCAAGGATTTTGAAAACAAACGACTGCAAAAACTGTGAACAGTTTTTGAAGATTGAAAACCCAGACCTGGAAAACGATGCCACTTATAGCTATATTAAGTTAAGAGAATGGTGGAGTGACAGGGTATCACTTACCTACCCAACAAAAAGTTTCTGTCGGTTAGTACAACATGCGACTAACATTACTGAAAATGAAATTTGCCCCAGGCTGCATGAAAAAAATATTTGCCAACTGGCTGTCACATTGTTTATGGCAAATTGTGACACCAGTTGGTATGGCTGCGTCACACATAAAACTAAAATGTTAAGCCAAATCTTTCTGCGCTTGGGTCATTTGTTTATTAGGAGACAGTGTCAGAAACAAAATCAAGCCCTTTCTGTACAAGAGGATCTTCTAGCTGACTCTGTTAAAAAAGCTCAACAACAGGGTATTTCAAAATAAATACAACAATGTGTTAATTATAATATTTACTTGTCTGTTTATTTTATTTCATTATATCCAAAGTATATGTTCATCGAAACGTATTCAATTTGTTCTGAAATTACTAAGTTTTTTATATTATCATATGCATAATAAGACAACGTTTCGATGAACATTTGTACAATCCCAAATAAAAATCACGCATTTCAATAACTGAAATGCAAGTACTAGAGTCTATATTTTATCGATATCGATAAACATCCTGAATGATGTCTCGATAGTGTTGGGGTATCTCTATTCGCAGTTTTTTGACATTGGCATGTTGTCCAACATGATAAAATTTGATTTAGTTTATTGGTAGACGATTCCTGACCCAGTCTCTTTATTTTGCTAGTATGAAGTGCGCACTCTTCTCTTGTATTCTCTTTGGTTGCCATGACATTGATACAGCGCCACCTGTCGGGATACTAGAGTTAAAAACACATGATTTTATTTGTTTTCTCTATTTCACAAAATGTTATTCTTCCTCATATTTTCACATCCTTTTGCTTGTTTTTAATTTCAGCTCCTTCGGTCCAGTAGTTTTCGAGTTGTCAGACAGACGGACAAATACCCTTTACTATAAGGTATCCCTCTTTCTTTACAGAACCCAAAAATGACCACCCACCAAAAAATAAACAAGTTTTTGTTAAATACTAAATTTTATTTATTAGTTAACGAAAATAGTAGATCCATAAAATAATTACTAATATAAAATTAAATCTACTTAAAATTAAAGTAGTTTGATAAATTAATTCTAGTTAAAACTATCCTGTGTCTTTAAAAGTATGTACCTAGTATTGATGGTAAGCTATTAATTCTCAGCATCTGTAATCCCTGATGCATTCAGTAGTTCCCTTAAAAGCATTAAAACATAGAGACCTTATTCTGCTGTCTGTTTGCACAGGCATGTTTTCTTCATAACTTCTGGACTGACCACACAGATATAGGTGAAGGATTTATAAATCTGAGGGTTGGGTTTGATTGTAAGTATCTCAAAGTTATATTAAGGGAACTAAGCGGTCCATGAGAAAGAAGTCACAGGTGAAACAAATACAGTACATTATGATCTACAATACCTAAAAGTATTACCATGTCCCATTTAATATATTTGCCTTAATTAAAATGTCCATCTGCATAGTAGGATACATGATTGTTGCATTAGGGATTGAGGTAGTTCTATTATAGTACATGCCAGCTGTATCTGCATAAAAGTACATTGACCCTCTCTGTATCAAGTCAATAACATAAGAATAATAATAATGAATAAATTAATTAAGAGCTTTGAATAGTAATGTCAGTGACCAGCAGTGACACTTTTGTATGAGAGATAAGTATCGTAAATTCGACTTCTTGCTACAGGGTCAAAGACATAACATGGAAGATATACCTGGCATAAGTGACATGTTCTTGACATGGTCATGGAACTACGTCAACAGGCCTCAAACCGGTGGCTCGTATGACACTATGTCTGTGGACATATTTTATTGTAGTGTCACATGGACTGTGTCCATGAACATGTTAAGGATGATAGTGAAAACAAATTTTATCATAATTCTCAAGGGATGAAGAACTGTCATTAGAATTCATACAAATAAGATTATGGTCTGGTATAGTTTGTTTCACAAGAGCTAGTAAGAAATGGATTGAATGAGTAAATGATATTATGTTTATGTGCAGTGTGAATATACAGTTTTTTGCAAAATTAAGGACCCCTGTAAGGACAGCACACATTCAATAGTAGGTTTATTTTCTCCTGTTTTTTTACAATCTGTCATCGTTTTAGGACATTCAATAAAATTTGTGGTAGTAAATATGAGTCTTGCTCAGCATACATCTATTGATGCATCCCACTAGCTTACTAGAGATCTATGTTGACTCTCCAGTAGCATTGTCTTGTGGGATCTTTATTTTTAGCCGGCGAAGTTCCTTCTTATCAGCTATTAAATTATGCGCTAGGGTATTGGGGTGATTCATTAGTCTCTTCATAGATGCGTCAGTTGTTTGGGAAATTTGATATATTACAATGAGAATGTTGAGGCCTTTATGGAGTATCTCATTTGTAATGTACCAAAGGGCACCAGTGATTGTCCTCAGGATTTTAGACTGGAACCCCTGGATGGTATCAATACTGGAGTGGGAAGCAGTGCATAGTAGGTGACATTAGTTTCTTTCATACCATTCCTACCAGCTCTTGTGAAATGACCTACAGGTAAAATTATATTCAAACCCATAGCAAAGTTGCAAATCTGAAAAAGATGAGAGATTCTGACTGATCCATACCGGTCTCAGGTTGTATCTTCTTATTCCTCACAGCTACATATATTACAAGTACACAATACAGCTTTTAGAGTATTTTGCACAAATGAAAATGTTTTTGTGAATATGACAAATTCATAACTCTGCCATGGATGGCTGTGGCGCTATGTCAATCCTATTATTTTTGGTCTGGTTGGTATATATGTCGTATTTTCAGCATGTTCAGTAAGCAAGTCTGGTGTTTTGAGTACTAAAAACTCGTTAAGGCATCATCTCAAGATCAGGAGGCAACGGTATACTCTTCATGATGGCAAACCGTTTGAGCGCGTCGTACTTACTCCGTAGAGCTTCGATCTCATCGCGAATACGAGTGTTTTCCTCCTGCATCACCTCCATGTCTTGCCACTCGTGACTCTTCTCCGTCTCCAACTCATCTTTCTGCTCTATCCGTTTGATTCGACACGACGCCGCGTAGCCTCTGTTCTTCAAGGTACGACGACGTTGCTTCATCCGCACGATCTGATCCCTTGTGAGGCCCCGCATCTTGAGCTGGCGGTTGAGGTCACGCACTGATATAGAGACCAGCTCGTCGTCACTGATCTCTGCACACGGGGTCGGCGATAAGGGAGCCATTAGTGCTTTCCTCACACCCAGTTCCTTCAAATCATGAGGCATATTACGTTTTTTGGAGAAAAGTTGAGAAGACGTACGGTCCCGTTGATTTTCTTCCGATTTCTCTTGAATTTTCAGCAGGTTACTGGTTTTCCTTTCTATAGCGAGCGTTGCGGTTTTATATATGACGATGTTTCGTTTCAATTGTAGTAAAACGACCAATGAAAAGAAATAAATACGTGAAAGAAATCACAAAATTCTCTTTGTACACACGCAATAATACATACCAAAGAGAACAAAAAGAGAATATATACATACAAAAAAAAAATGTTTCTTTTGAGGCTCTGGGAACATGCTCTAATGGGCGCTGAATAGTGTAGCCAACACGAAATTATACGTTTTGTCTATGGAGCGATGGTTGTCATCGAGTTTTATTTTATTGTAGAAAAATAGGGAAATAAGTTTTCAATGGTCATAAAATGAAGATATTTTCGTGAACTATGTACATGTTTTACAATTTTACGGTAGATATAAGTGTAATTATGACATAGCAATAGTTAGGGCCACTTAGCGATGTGTAACAAAAAAGCCTACTAAGTTTCGACGATGGCGTCGGACAGTGAAATTTCTTGTACGAATGATCCTAATTTCGCTGTTATCTACTCATTTTTGAAAGTTTTCGGCAAATTGTATGGCTTGGATATACCTACGATAACAAAACTGCAGGAATCGATAGAGAATACGCAAGAAGGTGAGGGGTTTTCTCTACATTTATCGCCTATGAGTATAAACAAACAGGCTTAAGTTTTTTTATTGTTTTAGTGTTGGAATATTTGAAAGAGCTGCATCTGAGGTTGCTGCGTCGGGCGTTGAAGAACGTGCCGAGCAATCGGTGGGAGAGGTGTCTGATCAAGTTCTGCCATCAGCAAGGTCACCATCAGGAGGCTTGGGAAATAGAGAGATTTTCTTACAAGAAAGCTAGCACACAAGTGAAACTAAAAGTCTTGAAGGTAATTTATTTTAATATTATTAGGTAGAATATGTACAACGTGTCTCTGTATACAGTGCATGAAGGAATATTTCAATAAAAGATCTCCAGTTTCATTTGTGTACTATATCCTGACTCACTCTGTATGTGAGTTTCTAGTGTCCCAAGAAATTTCATAATAGTTAAAATCTTAATCATACTTTTAATAACTAAAGACAAGTAGACAATTCTTTTTGGCTATCCTAAAACTCATCTGGACGTATGGAATACAGCTATATGGCACAGCTTTCCACTCCAATACTGAGATGATTCAGAGGTTCCAGTCAAAAATCACTGTTGCCCCTTGGTACATTACAAATGAGATACTCTATAATGACCTCAACATTCTTACTGTAAAGAATGAAATTGTCCAAACAACTGACAGATATAAGAAGAGACTAATGGATCACCCCAGTGACCTAGCGCATAATTTAATGGCTGAAAACAAAGAACCTCGCTGGCTAAATGAAAGATCCCCCAAGACAATGATACTAGACATTCAACATAGAACTCTAGCTAGCTAATTTGGGTGCATCAATGGACATATGGCGAGCAAAACTAAAACTCTAGCACACATTTTAGTGAATGTCCAAGTTAAACAAAATGGTGACAGATTGTAAAAAATATGAGAAATAAAAGTTGTCAATTTTACTATAATAAAGCAATAGTCATGGTGACCTAGTTGGCAGTGTACCTGCCTTAAGTTCCTGATTTCAAGGGTTCAAATCCAGACTGGACTCTTATTAACCACAGGATTATGGTACATTGTAAACCTGCATACAAAAATATTATCAATGCACTTTTTAGTACTGATTCTCATAAAGGTAACTGTGTTGTCAGGAAGATGCCTAAAGTTATAATTATTATTATAACTTTAAGAGATTTAGAAACTCGCTTTTTATTATCATCACACATATTAATAGGCTGTTTTAATTTGAATAAAACCAGTCATTTATAAATCTCCCTGTGTTCACATGTGGGGTAGTATTGTATATCAAAATCTTCTAACCAATGACAAAAACTGGATGAAAATAATTCAGTAGGGTTAGCCTGAACATATATCAACTCAAAAAAAGTGGAAATGCTGTAGTCCACACTGATGTCAATCCCCATTTATTGCAAATTTGGAATACGAAAAAAAATCTATGTTGAATGGTCAGATACACACTCTACATTTAATAGAAAAAACTTGAGTGCAAGACCATTTGTCATAGATCCCTTCTCTGATTCCGAATTTGCAATGACACAGTATTGACATTGTTATGGGTTACAGTGTTTCCGCTTTTATGCATCTATATACAAAAGAATCGAGGCAACTATTTTTTTATTCCTGATGAGATTACGCTTACTTTGCTCTAAACTGTAATAATATATTCAAAGTCAAAATCATTTTTTACATATGAATACACTTGGTACATTTATACAATTTTTTTTTTATCAACTACCACTTCCTAGTTGTTAGCGCTGTGAAGAAGAAACGGCGCAATATATTTCACGCAGCACACATAAAAAAAACTGTTTACATTTTCACTTAATTTTAATTTTCTCATTATTACACAAGCACGTATCCTACAGAGATCTCAAAATTCCATCCTGAGAACCCTAGTATATGCTCCCTAGCTTACAATACCTTAACATACCATCAATTAAAGAAGTCAAGGATCAGAACAAAAGTTACGAGGAAAGACTGCAGCTCATCTAAACCAGCTGGCTGCTAAACTGCTGGACTCAACCAGCAGCCTCCACAGGCTCAAGCGCAAGTCTCTTCTCAAACTACAATGAGGGGAGCTGCATTACTGAAGTAGATCATAAACCAAGAAACAAGGAAAAAACTCATTATTACTAACATACTAAATTATTTAATTGATTACACTGAAATATAAATACACATTTTAACAACTATCTGCTTATTATATAATAAAAGTACAGTGCTCAAGTTACTAGATGTGTCGGTTATTAGAAGACAGACACTTATTGACACTACTGCAATATCGTTGTTTCACTTGTACAAATATAAAGATTTTGCCCAACACTCCAAGTAACTTCTCTGTGGCACTGTACAATCAGTCAAATTAATTTCTGACCCATAAAATCGTCTATCTTTATTGCATTGCCATGCAATTTTATTTAACAATATATTTAAATTCTCGAAAATTAATAAAGTAATTAACAAACGTCACATTGACAATTTAAAACAAATAAAACGCCATAATAAAAATTGCAATGAATACATTCACATCTTGCAAAAACTGGACAACACTTGGATAGGTCAGAAATTAAATTTGTGACCATACTAGGTAACTAAACAAGTAAAATTATGAACTTTAAAACTAAACTAATACAAAGAGATGATAGATAGGTATAATAATGACAGGATATATTTAGTGAGTGAGCATTATGTTTAAATGTAATTAAATAAAAAAATAGCCTTTATTCCCAAGCAATTTGATATAAAATGAAAACATATTATTAATTTACAGTTGAGAAAAATATGAAAAAAGATAATTCATTAATCATATAATAATTAAAAATATCAATAAATAGATTCTAATCTTAAATAATTATCTTGGAGAGCCTTTTGGCCCTGGCCTCCTTCAACTACTTCTTGCCACTCTTTCAAATAACATTCCATATCCTCCTTCCACTCTTTTTTATCCTTTGCTCTTTGCATCCATTCTTTTCCTATTGTTTTATTTATGTCATCTTCCCATCTAGTCTTTGGTCTTCCTATATTTCTTTTTCCAAGTTTTGGGTGCCATGCAGTTAGCCTGTAAGACCATCTCTTTGTATGCATCCTGGCTACATGACCAGCCCAAAGCCATTTCATCTTTAATATGTGTTTCACTGCATCGATTATTTCAGTTCTTTGTCTAATGGTACTTGCTCTTACTTTGTCTTTTAATCTTATTCCCAGAATGCTTCTCTCTATTCCCCGCTGGCATACCTTAATTTTGTTTAATATTTCTTTTGTTATTGTCCATGTCTGGCTTCCATATGTTAAACATGGTAGTAAGCAGCTATCTATGACTTTCTTTTTCAGACTTAGTGGAAGGCGACCTTTAAGGATGGTTTTCATAGACCAGAATTTTTTCTATGTGATGCCAATCCTTCTCTCGACCTCTTTGTTGGTGCAGTCTGTGAATGCGATTAGTTTTCCAAGATAAATATATTCCTTAACATATTCGAGAGCAGTGCCATCTATATGAACAGGGATTTCTTTAGAGTTGGTCATTACCTTCGTTTTTGTGTCACTCATTTCGAGTCCCACAGCTCTGCTGTTGTTGTTCAGTTCACCTAGGAGTCGCGATAAATCAGAGGCAGTAGAAGCGAAAATAACTAGGTCATCGGCAAACCTCAAGTGTGAAAGGTACATTCCGTCTATGGAAATTCCTTCTTTTTTTTTAATCAAGTTTTCGGAAAACTGACTCTAGCACTGCAAGGAATAACTTAGGCGACATTGGGTCTCCCTGTCTTACTCCTCTATATAGTTTGAAGCTTGGTCCTTTTTGTTCTATCTTTACTCGCGCTGTGCTATTTTTATAGATACTTCTAAGTAGGTCAATGTAGTCCCTTTCGATACCTTGTTTTATTAGAGCATCCCATATATGTTGGTGTGAAATTAAGTCAAACGCTTTCTTGTAGTCTACGAATCCTATATACAGTGGTACTTTGTATTCATTAAACTTTTCTATTATTATACTCAGGGTATGCATATGGTCCATTGTTGAGAATCCCTTCATGAACCCAGCCTGTTCTACTGGTTGGTTTTTGTCTATATCAGGTGTTATGCGTCGTAACAGCGTTGTTGAAAATATTTTGTATATGTTGGACATAAGACTTATTGGTTTATAATTTGCAATATTTTTGGGGTCTCCTTTCTTATAAATCAAGGATATGTGTGCTTCTGTCCATTGGGTTGGTACTTTTTTCTCCTGCAGTATTTTGTTAAATAGGATTGTCAAGGGTTGTATCAGTACTTCTTTTAGTGTTAGGATGTTTTCATTCGTTAATTTATCAGGTCCTGGACTTTTTTCTTTTTTTAGCTTTTTTAATGATTCTGTTATTTCAGTTTCTTCAAATGGTTTCACTGTGATGTTTGTGGTTGTCGTTTCTTCCTGTATTCTATGTTCTTGTTTGCATTTGGAATATAGCTCTTTGTAGAAGTCTGTGGCTATCTTCAAGATCTCTATTCTGTTAGTTTTTTCTTTTCCTTTATTGTTTTTTAAACTTGCCATTATCGGCTTGGCACGCTCCAGCAGTTTCTGTGCTCTTTTTATTGCACCTCTTTGTTCTATTTGCTCCTCTAAAACTTTATATTTGTACTTTTTTTATGTCCTTTCTTATTTTTAATTTCGTTTTTCTATATAGCTTAGCTAGTTTATTCTTTTGTTCCCTGGTTTTCTTTTTTATGCTTATAATTTCTTGTCTGGTTTTTATGCAGTTCTTCGTTTCTTCCGATAACATTGACTGTTTACGTATTCTTTTGCTAGTTTCGATCTCGATGCTGCTAAAAATGGATTGCTCTAGTTTGTTGTATAGTTCTTGTGCACTGTAGTTGTTTTGTTCATTAAATATTTGTTTTAGCTTATTATGTAATTTTTCATGGAGATCATTCAGGTGATCATCTTGGATAATTTGTATCATTCTGTTATGTTTTCTCTTCGGTATGTGGGTTTTATCCAGTGCAAGAGTAGCTCTTATCATTTTGTGGTCACTGTAGTGTTGGAATTTATTCAAAACTTAAGTTTATGAAAGATGTTTCCGAGTTTGTTAAGATGTAGTCTATTTCGTTCTTAGCATTTTCTCCAGGTGATTGCCATGTCCATCTCCTGTTCATGTTTTTCTTGTACACTGTATTTAGTATTTTTAGATTGTTTTCAAGAGCAAAGTTTACGAGCCTTTCACCTCTGTAACTCCGTTTGCCATAACCATATCTTCCTAGTGCTGCGCTTTCCTCTTGTTTTGTTTGACCTACCTTGGCGTTAAAATCACCCATTTTTACAAGTTTTTTGTGACCTTTTTCCTTTGCTTGATCTGTCTTTGTAGAATTTTGTTATTTCGTCTTCTGTAGATTTTTGAGATGTAATTAGCATTTGTTATAATTAGAATGATAGGAGCGACCTGGACTATGTTAGCATGAGACCCCAGAACCAGTGGAAGCAACTGGAGTAGGCCTTCGTCCTACAGGCGGACTGAATTTTAAATAATATAACCTATTTAATTGTCAATTAATTAAATAGTTAATGTTATTTATATAAATATCTAATAAATAAAATCGTAAACATCGTGTGTCTGTACATTGAAGATATTTGCTAAAAAAAAATTGAGGGGTCTAAGGATAAGTAATAGAACACATTTCAATCATTTTTGGAATTTTTGTCTGTTTGTCTGTGAGTTTGTGCACGCATCACTCAAAAACTACGGAACGGATTTTGATGGACTTTTCACAAAAACATGGGGTTTAACTTAACTTAACATTTAGTCTTTATTTCATCGCAATCGGCTGACTCAATCAAAAGTTATAGACATTTTTAGTTTTCAAATTCATTAGTAGGTAAGGTTAGTATGCAATATAGCTTACATGCTTCGTCTTTTAAAATGATTTTTTAAATACCTATGTAACTTTACTTGCTTTTATAATATATGGCGTATCTAATTAATAAAAACGTAAACTTCAATAATAATAATAATCTCTTATTTGTAACAATAATAATCTCTTATTTACACTTTAATAATTTATTAACACTGCAGTTAGCGTGCAGCCAGCTTGCAATCAGCGTACAGTCATTTAATTGCACCCAAACTGCAATTACGGATACTGAACGGTATAAAGAACACTCAACTAAGGTGTACAGAGGTCTTCCGCAAGGTTCGGTTCTAAGCCCCCTATTATATAATATTTACACTTGTGACCAAGAATATTCAGCACTTCAATACGTGGATGATAAGATAATCCTGGTATGGAATTCTCCATGTGCGAGCTCTACTCGCACTTGGTTGAATTATTTACATAAATTTAAATAATGAGTCTTTGAACAAAGTCCGATAGAGATGAAAAGCATGGTACAATTAAAGAAAAAAGTTAAATTTGTTACAGGTTTTTGTAACGTTGTCGTAAAGTTTTTCACTGTTACATATTTCTTTCAAAATACGCATTTTAACTTTTTAACTGATGCTTCCAATTTCTTATCAGAAGGGTGAAGTATTTTGGAACAGATATGCAAAAGTGTAAAAATTTATGACAACGTTATCAAAAACATGTAACATGTAACAAAAACTGTTTTTAAAATTGTACCGTGCTTCGTTCAAAGATTCATTGTTTACTCTTATGTAAATAATTCGACCAAGTTCGAGCAGACCTCGCGGATGGAGACTTCCGTACCAAGATTTCCTTATGGTGAAGTATTTTGGAAAGATATGCAAAAGTTTTAAATTTTATGACATTATCAAAAACATGTAACAAAAACTGGGCTTTTTAAACTGTACGATGCTGTTAACTTCCGTCGGACTTCATTCATAGATTCATTCGTTTCAATTGGACAAGCATTAAATGTATTTTAGGGTGGAATAACATGATGGCGTTAACAGTATGCACTGTGCTACTCCATAAACCCAGAGGTGACAACGCCATAGACATTATGAATACTGTAAGCTTACTTGAAAATATTTGAACAGTCAGCTTGTGATGTTGAAGGCAAATTTTCTATTGTAGTAGACGCTTCAAGCTCAACTGCAAATGTTAGTATTTGAGCCTTGTTGTGGTCTGAGATATTAAGTTCATCATTTCTTCCTTCTGCATTTGTTATGTTACTGGCAATATGGTCAATACATGAAAGTTGTCTCGTGGCCTCTTTAATATGCAATTTTAGTTTATGATTCTCCATCATCAGTTGCAGTTTGCTGCATTCATTGGTGGCTTTAAGGGTATTTATGTTCCAGTCACCTGCTAAGATAACATTTTTGTTTAATTTGGCGACACGCACAAGCAAAATTTTAAGTTTATCGAAAAATTCATCTTCACTTGCGTCGGAATTTTTGTAAATACATACAATTATTAAATTATATTCTTGTACTTCAATGCCGCAACATTCGAAACTTTCTTCCGTAGCAATATCTTTTAGCGTAAGTTCTTCAGTTTTTATACTAATTTTACTTAATATGCAAGTACCACCCTGTTTCTTTTCAGTCCTGCGGAAAGATGCTGACAATTTATAGCCATTCAGACAAATATTAATACTTTCCTTTTCAAACGTTTCTGTGAAACACAGGAAATTGATGTCGATATCTTTATATACTTTAGCGTATTCATTTAGTATATTCTCCAAAAGGTCTTTTTTGTTATTGAAACTACATAAATTTTGATGTATTAGTATCATCTTATTGGAATATTTTTTGTTTTCATCTTCTTTAGGTAAGGTACATTTTTTTATCACGACGTACTTAATAATTTTTGGCTGATTTATTGCAGTATTTCTCTTATACTTTCGCCTAGGTTTAGTTTTCTGTATCCTTGCTATCTTTTTTCTATTTCCTGAGGTGGGTGGACGTATTATAGGCTCTATTTCTATTGTTTCTGGTGTTTTTTCCAGTATTATAGAAGCGGGATTTGTTCCGGATGTCTTTGGGTCACCTGTCTCTATTATTATTTTAGGATTGTTTTCAATTTTAGTGTCTGGACCGCCTATGTTGCTAATATCATTTCTGTCCAGTTTATCTGATTCATTTAACTTCCTTTTTGTTGCAACTCTTTTCAATTTATTTAGTTTTTCTTTTAAATTATTATACTTTGATGTTTTCATTGTCAGTTTAGCTCTTAAGTTATCGTTATTTGTTTTCGCTTTTTTAATGTGTTCTTCCTTATTTTTAATTTTTTGATTTAAATGTAATATTCTGGTCTTTAGTTCTACCAGCTGTCGGTTCAAATTTTTGATTTGATGTTGTTCTTCTAAACCTTTCATTGTATCAGAAACATTTAATGTAGTCATCGTTCAAACAGTTGATTCAGACGAGTTAAATAATATTTGTGTGAAAAATACCGCTTTACACTTGATTTTCTGGTTAGAGCTTCAACTTGTATAACTTAAATTTCTTCACTGTTTTGAACACTAATATCACAAACTCGTACATCCGCTTCGTCGAGTGCAACAACACTGCTGTAGCTAAGAGCGCCTGATACGCTCGCAACCAGATATGAATTACTTATTATAAGGCTAACACAATTAAAATCGAAACTGGTGATGTCTTGCGTAGAACAGTTTTATCACTGATCGATTATCGGTAATGCAGTCAATGTTTATCAGGTACTTAAGTTCTTATTGTTATATCTTATCAGGATATGTTATTATCCATTATAAAAGGTTGATTAAGTCAAATCAGCAAAAGCAGAATTATTTTAAAGAAAGGGTAATACCCGTGTATCTTTTTCCCCTCCTTATATAAATTTCTCCTCGTTTGTATGTACACACATGTCTGCCCTTTCATAAAATTTTCTCTGTCGCTGGTAGGCTAGCAGAAATCTTTTAAAGAGATAGGCTTGTTATTTTTTATTCCTTACTTTTATTGTTTTGTATGTTTTTTTTTCATTTTCTCCCCAATTCGTCTAGCCAGCGCGGGGAGTGGAGGCCAAATCCTCCGTCTATCTCCGGCAGATGAGAGAGGGTTGTGCTCCTGCAGTGGAGACAAAAATAACCTGATGATGATGATGATGGTATTTTCTTTTTTGTGTGCAATAAATTGTTAAATAAACATAATGTGAAGTGCAAGTAAGTAAATGCCGTCTAAAATACGAGACGAAGGCTTAATCTGTAATCTGGTTTTTTTGGGAATCCCTCCCCTAAAACTATCATGTAGTATTGGTACAAGCCTGCCTAAGCTGACTACTTCTAGTCTAGTCATAAAACAACAGACATTACGTTTTATAATTACACGAATTTATTGTTACAATTGGGTACTATTAATGAAATTGACCTGGGTGTCTTATAAATATTAATGTTACTGGATAAAAATCTGTAATCATCCAAGACACTCGTCATGTAGAGTAATTAGCATAACACTTGATTTTATTTTAATTAGCTTATAGAAATATTTGTACATCAGGTGGTAGGTAGATTTTTCAATGAAATGTAAACTAAATTACCAAAAAGATTACAAATATGCTTATTTAATTTCACAACAATTGTCACCAGTTGCTGCTGGAGTACCAATTTGCGTGTCACCCGAAGTTCAAGAGTGCCGTGAATGCCCTTTCTTGTAAGGAGTTGCGCCTGGACCCGGTGGGGCGCGACCGATCCGGCTGCGTGTACTGGCTGCAGCTTGACCATGATGCCAACCTTTGTCTCTACAGGGAAGACCAGGACGAGGAGACGTGGCAGCTCATAGCCAGGTATAGTTAGACATTTAGCATACCTGATAATAAGCGGCTGCTATCGCCCACAACCACATGTAAGTTAGAATCACAGATGATATTCCGGTTATCTAAAATATAATGATTCAATTTCAGAAATCGGGAAGAACTCGTCAAAGTGATATCTCAACTGAAAAGTGGCGAAGAAATCTCCCCCTCAAGCGTATCCAATGCAAATGAAGATTCGAATAGTGGCGAACTTCCTCTGCAGTTAGAGGTACGTGTATTAGCTTCAAAAGTTTATTTTAAACTTGCTTACTATTGTCTCTATTAACTTTACTTTTGTTATACAGTCTAAAGAAACAGAGCCTGAAGAAGAAGATAATGAAGAAGAATTCCTTAGTCCAGAGTCAGAATCAGAGCCTGATGATGAAGTCGCAAGCCATCAAAAAGAAGAAATCAAGAAACAAGATACACCTGAAGAAGAAAAGATTGATGAACAAGAGACTCACATAGAAGATAAACATTCAGAATCGAATCAATCTTCAGCTGAGACTCAAACTGTTAAGTCAAATAATCCTCAGAATGAAAACTTGCAGAGTCCTGAAAAACCAGAAAGCCCTAAAAAAGATAAATCGCAAAGTCCTGAAAGAGAAAAACCAGTAAGTCCTAAAATTGGTAACCCAGTAAGTCCTGAAATCGATAACCCAGAAAGTCCTAAGATCGAAAACCCAGAAAGTCCTAAGATCGAAAACTCAGGAAGTCCTAAGACCGATAACACAGAAAGTCCTAAGACTGAAAACCTAGAAAGTCCTAAAGATCATAAACCCGAAAGTCCTAAAAATGATAAAGCTGATAGTCCCAAAATTGAACAATCCGAAATCCCTAAAATTGATAAACCACAGAGTCCCAACATTGAGAAACCAGAAAGTCCTATAATTGCGAAATCAGAAGACAGTACAAACACACAGCCAAAAACCCAAGTGGAACTAGAAGGTGATATGGTTAGTGAAGCGATAGAAGAACCAGTCATGGTGGTCACGGGAGAGAGTAATGGCGCAGAATGTGAAAGTTCATATATCATAGGTGAAGAAATAACGGAAGAAGTAATGTTTTTCTACGGAGAAGGTAGTGGTTTTGAAAACGACACTGGTAATCCAGAAGCAATAGAACAAGAAAATAGTGTCGTTGAAAATCCCGGAGAAGAAAACGGGAATGATGAGTGCGTGAACGGAGAAGATCACGAACTATCCAATTCCAGTAATACGAAATCAGTAAGAAGCGTAAAATTAAGAAGTAAACTTCCGTCAGTTACAAAAAGAGCACTAAAAAAGCAATCCAACGATTCTTCTGAGGTATTGAAACCAGATACTAAAAAACACTGCGTACGAAACTTGGATAAATCGGACAGTTTTAATTCAAATACTAAAACCCCAGAAAGGGATTTGAAACGAGAGGGAAGTGTGAATGAAAAAACTACAGACAGTGAAAGTCCTAGAAAAAATAATGTAAGAAAAGGTAGAAATAAAGTTAAAAAGAAATTAGAAGTAGCGCGAAAATTAAGAATAAAAGAACGAAAAGAAGTGTTGAACTCTGTGTCGAAAACTGACAATGGTCATGATAGTAAAACAAGTATTATAGAAAAAAGGAAGAGTAGTTTATCTTCTGAAGATCAAGACGAACTTGATCACACAGAAAATGATAAAGAGAGGAGTCCCGATAAGGAACTTAAAGTAGAAGACACATTACCTCCAAAAAAATTACGCTTAGAAACCACACCAGAAAGTGATAATCCCACAGTATCACATTCCAAGGAAACTGTAGATACAACAGATAGTGTTCATAACAGTGAAAGTAACGAGAAAAAGAAAGATAATTTAATTGCAAAAAACTTAGAAAGTAATCCTATATCTCAAAGGAAAAAGATCAAAGCAAGTAAAGGGAAGTTTAAAAGAAAAAAGTTACAAAAGGTAGCTAGAGAATTAGACAAAACTAAAGTTGATGACAAAGATAATGGTGATCAAGAGAGTAATATTGCCGTTAAAAACAAGTCATTAAAAAGGACTCTTTTAGACTCGACACTTAGTGATAAGAGCAAATCAGAATCTCAGAGCGAGAGCGAAGAAGACGAGCCTGTTGCGAGTGGGAAGCGGTTGAAAATTAAACCTAAGAAGATCAGCAAGTCATCAAGGTAATTTGGTGCATTTTCGTTTAATAAATTGTTGAAATAAAACAGTTTTAATAGTATTTCATTTTCAGAAAAAAAGTGGAAGCAAAGCTTCAAGAGAAGCATTCCAGCGATGAGTCGGAAGAGGAGACACTGTATAGCATAGGTGAGTGATTGATATTGTTATCTGCTGTGAACTCCGCAACTGTTCTGCATTTAGATGAAACATTGAACCCAATTATGGAATAGACGTCAAAAAAAATTTTAAATTGTCAAACTGCTCTTTTTAATTCCAAAAAATCATATCAAAAAAGGAAAAAGAACAGAAGACAAGAAGTAAATAAATAATAATAATTAAATGCAGCATTTTCTTTAAATTGTAGACACAAGGTTCCCTAGCAACATCTTACAACATACACTATACATTTTCGTAATAATTTTTTCCGAAAAATTTCCCAGAAATATATTTATATTTTTTTGGGAAAAAATCCGGGTACGATCCCGAGTCGCGTTGAGTTATTATGAAAATTTATGAATGCTGTTCTTATTTCTATAATTGACGTCATGATTCCTTAGAACTAACTCTTATCTCTTGTAGTAATCTTGATGATTGATGATATACCTACTGTATAATCATCAATACTTTTTACATAACTTGAAAATAACATGCTATTGAAATATACAAGATTAGACTTGATATCTTTAAAATTACTAAATTTAATCCTTTTAAACTAGGTCCAATTTGAATTTGATCTGTATGTTACACGGGACGGGCTTCAGTCACACTATTTTTAGTGTTTATGTTGATTTCCACCATTCTGGTGCTGTAGGCTATGGCGACTAATAACGTGTGTCCATGGAACTAAACATTTTGGCGCTGATTGTTTCGGTTTAGTTCCCGGGCGTACGCAGGTGATGCTTCAAATCGGTACAATAACTTAGCTGTCAGTTGTATATGACATGTAACCCAATATAATAGATACGGAGGTCAGTCCGTCATTGGCAGGAACTTTTATATACTCAATAGGTCCAGTTGTTTTCTAGTTATCGGCGGACGGACAGACAAGCGGTCAAAAAAGCTTCTGGTTTTGACGAAACCCTAACCCTAAAAAAACAAAAAAATCTTGCAGCCGGCAAGAAATCACCCAAGAAGGTGCTGAAGAAACCGAAGAGCGTGAAGCAGAAGGACAAGAAGGAGCAATCGAAACCGAAAGCTGGATCTGATTCGGACGCGACGCCGGTGCGGCAGTCGCGCCGCATCGCGCAGCTCAAGATCAAGGAGGAGGCCGACCGGCGGCACATGGAGGAGGTCGCGCTCAGGGAGCTCAAGATGATACACACGAAAAAGGTATAACATGCACTCATATCTGTTAAAAGGTATAACATGCACTCATATCTGTTAAAAGGTATAACATGCACTCATATCTATTAAAAGGTATAACTTATTGGTATGAGTGCATCTCATACCAATAAAAAGTTATAAACATGCACTCATGCACACATTTGTATACAAGACAGTCTCGTTGGCTTGGTCGTTGGAGTCGAGCGCCAGAGATCGTGGGTTCGATTCTCACTGGCGACGTACAACTTTGGACAATGCCCTATCCACAGTGGTTGTCCCTCAGGATATGCCTGTGGTTTCCCTTCAATGATATATTGTTTTCTTGTAGAATAGTAAGGACGTTCAAGGATCAAATTGGTGACGTCCTCAAAAAGGCTGGGGCAAAGATGAATACAAGGAGATGCATGAAAAAGTTAATGAATGTGAGTGAGGCGAGTGAGGTGTCAGGATCGCGCGATGGCGACACTACGTCTCTACTATCGTCTATACGTCTATACCCTTATGGGACCAGGTCGTGGCATTATATATGTATGTAAATAATGTTACATGTATGTAATGGTGGCGATCACATTAGACCAGAAATGGTCGCAGTGATACAAGGTCTAGACTGAGATCTTGAAATAGCCCCAACTCGAATAATAAATGTAAATAATGTCAGTAGATAGTTTATTAGCTACTGCAACCATGTCATTTTTAAAATGAGAGTTAATTCGTTCATGCATTCAATTATTTTATGGAAGATTCAATGGTCTCCTTT
The DNA here is from genome assembly GCA_947086405.1 of Esperia sulphurella. Classification (NCBI taxonomy): domain Eukaryota; kingdom Metazoa; phylum Arthropoda; class Insecta; order Lepidoptera; family Oecophoridae; genus Esperia; species Esperia sulphurella. Next base: position 14,467,882 of record OX352265.1, read on the forward strand.
GAATAATTTGTGGTCGATTTATTCTTTTCAAAAGCACCGGCCACTATTGTTCATACTTCAAGGGTACTAGTCGAACAAAACAGGACCAGTACAAGTGCGGAGTAAAACCAGCCTGTTATGGGCGAGGGCCGCTTACTGTCATACGAACATTTGCCCCAAGCGGGATTCGAACCCGCAGCCACGCCGGAGGTTGCGGGTTCGAATCCCGCTAGGGGCAAATGTTCGTATGATGAATATGAATGCTTGTACCCAAGTCTTGGATGTTTATATATTTATTTAAGTATGTGTATCCGTTATCTAGTAACCATAGCACAGGCTCTGCCTAGTTTGGGACTGGATAATTGGTGTGAATGTCTGACATATAAAAAAATAAATAAAAAAAAAATTGTCAGAAAGGGTGATTGCCCGTTCAATACTACGCATTGTAAATAAACTCTTGAGTCCTCTGACTGGGACCAGGGCGAAAGCATTTGACATACACATATTTTTAGTCATAACTTTTGTTACATGTCAATTATATTACAAAAAAAACCTTACATACATAATGCTCACGCTTTGGTACCAGAGGGGTACGCAGAGACGATGAATCGCCACTTTACGCAATCAAATGTCGCAAAGCGGCTTTCCTTCGCCCTCTTTTCGCCCCGTGAGGGAAAAGGGGAGTGGGTGTGGGAGCGGAAGCGGGAGGGGAGCGGGAGCGGGAAGTGGGAGAGGGCGCGGGACCGGAGCGGGAGTGGGAATGGGAGCGGATTCTGTAGTTCACGCGAGCGGAGTCGCGGGCACAGCTAGTATAAGAATAAAAATGTCAATAGAATGATGTATGTATTATGTGTTGTAGAATAAAGACGACGAGGAGGATTGGCAGGCCAGCGACAAGAGCAGCTCTGAGCCGGAGCGGCGCGGGCGGGGCCCGGGGCGGGGGCCGGGGCGAGGGCGGGGCGCGCGCGCGCGCTGGCGCACGTCTGACTCCACGGGCCCGGAGGCCGACAGCGAGTCGGACGAGCCGCTGTTCGAGCACGAGCGCCCGGAGCCGGACCGTGAGTACCAGTATCTCTTCTGCCCTTCTAATCGTAGCAAAAAGTGTGATTTTCAATAAAAAAAACGCACGTAAATTTAGTTACTTTTTTTATTGCTACCATCTATCATTACCATAAGATAGTTACGGCCGTTGGGGCAGACGAGTTCGGGAGTGGAGACCGTGGCTCGGCACACGCAGGGTGGGACGCCCCTCAGCCATGTGACGACAACCTGAAGAAGGTGGCCGGAAGCGGCTGCATGCGGAGGGTGGAGGACCGGGAGTGGTGGTGGCGTTCACTGGGGAAGGCCTATGTCCAGCGGTGGACGTCTGGGGGCTGGCATGATGATGATTGTAGCAATAATAAAACAAAAAAGTTTACGTGAGTTTATCTCCACATAGCGCTTTTTGCTGTTACGCTTGTCATGATTAGGACGGCATTGTTGCGTGTGGGGCGATCAGCAGATTTACTCTATAACCATTTCTGCTTATATCAATGCAAATAGACGGCTGCCACCGTTCGGATCGCACCACGCTGCCCGCTGGTACAAAGTTACTTCATCAGCGCGCTCTCGACCGGCGTCGAGAGAGCGTTGTTGACGTTCCTCTCTCGATAGACTATGTACTTGCACATTAGCTAAATGTGCAGCCTTAAGCTGTAAAATAGCTACATAGGCGGGGTATATCGTTGTTAGATTAGATTAGATTAGATTTATTTCACTTTTACATCTTAAAAAATCAATTTTACATGTCATTCTAATACGGTAAAAGGGATCGTCATAAAATAAAATTATGGATAAATTACAATGTCAACAATTTAAATAATGGCATTGTATATAACATACTATCTATGTCAGTATATAATATTAAAATAAAAACAACTTAAAATACACTTGGTATTAAATTATCACAAATTAAATTAAACGTCAGAGGGCCCACCAATTTAATTTTTTAGAAAATTCATTTATGGAATAATATTCATTTTCCAACAAAGGGTTTTTCAGTCGTCGACTAAACGTTTCGTCATTGGTCTCGTTACGTAGATCTGCGGGCAGGTGTTCGTAGTACGTGGGGCCGATGACGCGGGGGTTTTTGGTGGCAAGTGCAGTGCGTCTTTAATCGACCTTCGTTACGAAGTTCGTGCCCTCCGCCTATACGTCGACCGAAACTGGACATATTTCGCCTAACATACATTATAACTTCGAATAAATATAACGAGTACATAGACATTATGTGTTGATTTTTGAAACAACAGTGGACCATTATGGACGTATTTGGCTATAAAATAGCTGCATATTTCGCAGGTGTGCTAAATGGATAGCCTTAAAATTATTTACGCACACAGAACATGTACAGACAGGCTCTTGCCCATAGTAATTAAAAATAACTAACTTTTCATCTACTTAGCTGTTTGGTAATCAAAACGGCTGAAGTAATTTATCTGTTTTTTTACAGTTATGACTTTAAATCGCTGGTGACTGCAGATATCCTATTGACTCAAAATAACAGCGGTACGTTTTATTCTGTTTAACAGTGGAGTTCACGAAGTCTGACCACGAGTTCTCGCCTGAATCAGACCTGGAGACCGACGAGCCCGCTGAGCCCTTGAAAATGGCTCGAACTCTGCTGCAGGAAGGTATTTTTTATTTAATAGACTTGAAATAAATTTTGGTGCGCACTCGGAGATTCTCTTGAAGCTGTAGTAATGAGGATCAGTCACATTTTTTTTTGTTAAGCTTGTAGATATTTAGCGCTAAAAAACTCATAAATACTATAATTTTTTTTATTTAAATCGCACCAAAAATGACGAATATACAACAATTTCAGCGCAATAGTTCCAAAAACGGAAGTGACCGAAAGTTACTTCATCCGTCGCGTCGTCTGCCGTAAATAAAACAAAGCGCGACACCGCTCTGATTAACGAAATACGAGCGAGAGGGCGAGAACATCACGCGCGGGTTGTAACAAGTTACGTCGACATATAAAGCGCGCGCGTTTTAAAAAGTTGCGTTATTACGGCGAAGTTTACGTTTTTATTTATTAGATTTTAAATTGATTGAGAAAACGTTGATGGTTTGTCCAGATAAAGACGAGGGTTTCTGCAAGCGGTGCGGCAGCGGCGAGCAGCCCGAGTGGATCCTGCTGTGCGACCGCTGCGACGCCGGCTACCACGCCGCCTGCCTCAAGCCGCTGCTGTTCATAGTACCCGAGGGCGATTGGTTCTGTCCGCCCTGCAACCACGTTAGTGATTCATACCTATTTCTACTCTCTATCTTTTTAACATCTGAGGCGAACTTGGACACTTGTACGCACGGGTGGCACAAAATTAGAAGCTGCTTTGAGACAGAGGACTGAGATGGATGAGACGAGGGAGAGAGAGTAGCAACGTATCTATTTATTTATATAAAAAGGTGAGGAAAAGAAGAAGAAAAAAAGAGAAAAGAAAAGAAAAAGGGGAGAAATATATATATATATTTTAATTAAGATACGAGCGATATCTATTTACGTATCTATCCGACTGTATTGACTGAATTTGACTCGACAGACTGACTGAGCAGCCCGACGACGAAGCCGTCATCGTGATGTCGCGCCCCTGAATGAGGAGAGCGGCCGTATTGTGCTGCGGTATACCCGCTGTTTGAAGTTTCAAGTTTATTTATTCAGAAACAATTTCTTGTGTCCGAACATTACTATCTTAACTTATTCTAACAATTCTATAAACCTAGGTTCTTGCTAATCTAAAACAGTTCTCAATGTCAATAAATATATCAAATTAAAAAAACATATATATTTTGAAAATCATAAACATTAAAATCAAAATACAATAGTGCCAATGATGTCATATTTATGTATATAAAATGAACTACAAGTGACATCTAAGTCTAAAAATCGTTTACCGAGTAACAACACTTTTCCAGAAGAAAAAATTGGGGGGTCTAAGGATAAGTAATAGAACACATTTCGATCATTTTTGAAATTTTTGTCTGTTTGTTTGTCTGTAAGTTTGTGCACGCATCACTTAAAAACATGCTTTATAAATTGAAATGTTATATGAATTGTGCCCTCTACCGCTTTGAATAGAGCTGATTCGCCTGCGGATCCGTCCGCTGTCCGCAGGAAAATGGCTTTACAAAAAGCCATTTTTTTTTATACTTCGATTACTTATAAAATAACATTTTTAACCAGTTCGCTTAATTGTCCCGGTTACAGGAAATGCTGATAACTTCACTGGAGAGCGAACTGACAAAGTACGACGAACTGCTCGTTGTGGTGGAGGCAGAGAGAGCGCGCCGGAAGCAGGAGGAGCCGGAAGTGCCGGAAAAGCCGCGCGAGGGCGAGCGGGGCGGGGAGGGTGGGGACAAGACCGACTCGCACTCAGGTGAGTTGACAGGTGTCTCTCTAAAAAGCCTGCTTCAGACGCGATAAAAATGTAAACGGAGCAACCGGTACCAAGTTACATTGCGAGCGGCAACGATTAATAGTAGCTGCTGTCGTGCAGTGTATTAAATTGACTATCAAGTATATTAAGGCAAATCCCCCAATTGACAACTTACCAAAAGTGGTATTCTATTGGGGAGGCCTATGTACAGCAGTGGACGTATTTAGGCTGATGATGAAGGGAAAGCTGCGGAAATGTATAAAAAGTTATACATCTTTATTTGCATCTATATAACATCGCCGTCGCCGCAACAACTGGAATGCGACCTTAATACGACTGTCCATCGTCTGCAGCTGTGGTTCCGGTCGAACGGGCTAGCTCTAAATAGAGAAAAGACCTGCTTCCTAAGATTCAGTCTGAACGGTCATATACCATCAGCGATGTCGGTACACGCGGACAGTACCCTAATACAACAGGTCACTTGTACGCGACTGCTAGGGTTTCACTTGGATAGCGCGCTCATGTGGGACACCCACATCGAAGAGATATGCGCGCGACTGGGTCGCGCCTGCTTCGCGCTCCGACGAACGATGACGACTCATCGCGCGAATTTTTCGCCAAATTTAATATAATGACTCTGCCTGGGATATTCATAAGTCAAATTGCCACATTTGCACACAAGAACCTCTACCTATTCGAGAAAAAAGGAGTTAACCCTAGATACCCCCTCCGCAGTAACCGCAACAAAGACCGCCTCGTAATGCCGTCGCACAGACTGGCCAGGTCGGGGCACAGCGTGTACGTGCTGGGTCCCGCTGTTTACAACCGTCTACCGGACGCGGGATGCACCTTCCCGCCCCACTTTTAATAACAGACTGAAAAACTGGCTGATAGAAAATATGTTTTATGATTTAAAACAATTTTTGGACTTACCCATGTTACTGTAAAAGTAATTAAGTAAATATATAAATATATAATTCATAATAATAATTAATAATAATGAGTAACAAATACGTATATTTTTCTTTAATTTTGTATATTGATGTGTACGCTATTTTTGACGTTGTATGTAATAACATTTAATTTAATTAACTTATGATATTTTGAATATATCGACATTCTTTTGACTTGTAACAATTGTTATCAATAAAATTTTCATTTTCATTTTGGGGGGGGGGGAGGGGGGGGGGGTATAGGGGCTGACAGGGAGGAGTTGTAGGTTTAATTGTGTAAAAAATTATAATTAAGTTTTTCTTGTCTCTGAAATCGTCGTCATGGTGTCATTTAGCAGAATTTATTTTATTTTATTTATTTATTTAGTAAACAACAATCACAGACAATATATTACACCATAGTTATAGGTACACATTCATATTTGGGCAAGCGTATATAAACGAGACATGGTGTGGCAGTAACAGCCCAAAAAGACCTTGGCCTGTTCTAGGGCTAGTTACATGTACTTTAAGGTGGCATGCTGTAGAGTAGAGCGAATAACAATACTCTTATAGTTTCTGATTTCCTCATACTGATCGGCCTTGAAGGTATCATCCCTCATGCCGCGAGTCCTACTTAAAAATTGGGTAATGTTTTCACAGACGAGGGCAGCAGCGACTGGTCTTCATCGTCGTCCGAGGGCGCCGTGTACCGGCTGCGCGCGCGCCGGCAGCTGCCCGTCAGCTACCGCGCGCAGGAGTACGACAGGCTCATCAGCTCCGCCATCAAGGTGAGATACGCCATCGATTTGTTACAGCTTCTTCCTGAATCTTTCCACTACTGCTAGAGAAACTTACCTTAAATATATTAAATATACCAGTTACCAGTTACCAGGCAGCTTATTGAGAACAACTATTGAGCCATACCCTCGTACCCATGCTCACATTTAACACTCGCTCCTATCTATATAGAACGTATGCATTCACTACCCCTAACCACACCCACACACACTCACACATAGAACTCCACACTTCATGCACACACACACACACACAACATCCCAAACACTTAATTTTTTTTATTGTTGTTTCATATCTATTTTTTTTCCTTTTCTTCTGAAACATGTCCGTTCTTAATTTAATTATCTTACGTGAAAACCTGTTATTAGCTATACTAAAATGTTATCATATCCCTATTGTAATACTGCAAATGTTTGTAAGCTGTTGGTTTTCCAAATAAAATACAAGGAACCCCGTTGAATTGTTGGCCGACCGCATTGTTGACCTAGTGGCTTGGACTCGAGCACCAGAGGTCGTGGGTTCGATTCCCACTGGGGACAATAAACTTTGTACCATTTGTACAAGTTGGTCCCGGTTTGGATGTTATATTTGTGGATTGTCCTATCCTTGTTTCATTCCCATAGCACAGGAGAAAATCCTAGTTTAGGATTAGACAAGTGTATGTATATGATATAATTATTTATTTAATTACTGTTAGAAAACAACATTTGTACTCTATGTGTGTTAAAATATATATAAAGATACCAGACAGCTTTAAACAAAACATTGAAAGTTAAACCATTCGCAGATACTTTGAGCAATTGACTATTAGAAATTTCACATGAAAATATAAAAGAAAACTATTTTCGGCATGTCTGACGAATCTGGTTTTTATTTTTTTCAAATTTGACCAAATGGGACTTTATTGAACGCAGAACAAACCCTACCCTGGAGGCTGTTACAATATTGCTGTCTGTCCTAATCTCGCAATTCTTCCACACTGTCATAGGTGTCCCATTCAAATCATCATCATATCAGCCCTTAGACGTCCAAGCTGGACATGGGCCTTCCTCGCATCCAGCCACTTCTGCCACCTTCTTCAGCTCGTCAGTCCACCTGGCGGGGGACCCATCCATAACTTCTACTGATACTTGTTCACAGGAGGAATACGTGGAGCCGACCACAAGTGCCGGAAACCAAGGCCGCGGCAAAGACATATCCACCATCATAGAGGCCGCTGAGGAGGAGAAGCTGAAGGCTGAGCGCGAGGCCATAGAGCAGGTTAGGTTCATGGCATCAACGTACCATTGTTATGTTACCATTGCATGTTACCATTCTCGCAGAAACCAGCAGTACAACTTGGATCTTTTTAATGGAAGAGTTAATGGGCGTATTCTGGGTAAGCGCGCTCCACCTTAGGCCTCATCGTCACTTACCATCAGGTGAGATTGAGGTCAAGCGTAAATCCATGAGGAATAAAATATATATATATATATATATATCTTATCTGCGGCTGATGATGAGGTTTCCACTCTAAGGTGACGATATAAAGTTCAACACTGTGTTTCTCACTCCAGGGTATGCCGGTAGAGGTAAAGAAAGCTAGAAAAAAGCAACGCAGGAAACCGCGCAAACTGAACTCGTTGGAAGTTCCCTCGGAGGACGACGGCGAGACTGATGAGGACTTCAAGGATACCGGGTATGTCCAATCTATATATACCACTTTTTTTCTTCGTCGTTCCTTCACTGCTGAGGATCGCGACCGTATAAAATACGTCTCCACGCAGAGCGCGTCATTGGCCGCCGCTTCATATAAAGATCCGCCAGCCACCCCTTCACCGGGTCTGACCACCTCGTCTGAGTTCGTTCTCTGGCACGCCAAATACAAAATCAAAATATTTATTTTCAAAATTGGAATACATTATTCTCTTTTTGACGTCAAATTCTGCCTAAAACTACTCCACTGCCCTTCACTTGTCCTAGTTCGGCCTATCGCGTATAGGAAGCACTAATTCGGCCTAGGCTATACCGGTTGATCCTGCCGCGTATAGGAAGAAATAATCGTACTTTGTCCAAAAATCGGTTTGGCTGGTAACATTAGGACAGCAAAATGGTTACACTACCTATCCGAGTAACTTGTTTCATATTGAAAAGTAGTGTCCGACCGAAACAGGATTTGCAGCCGAAACCGAATCTTCGGCCACGGTCTCAGTTTCGGTCGAAACCGAACCTTATTTAGACATGTCAACATTTCTATTGTATGCTGAAATCTAGTGTTTTACATGTTATATAGTTAATTTGTGTTAAATGAAATAATAAAAAAATAACAATTTAAGTATGTAAGATAAAATAGATTTGTTTGTTACAATAGGTACAACACACTTTATTGCACAAACAAATACAGTTACAAGTTTTAAATTTAAAATAGTACAATTTAGGTCTTATCGCTTTAAGCGATTTGTTTCAGATAATCTTTGGGTATAAAATATTATGCCAGAGAAAAGGGTAGGTTGCGCTGATTAGGAAATTTAATTGATAAATGGGTACTTATATAACATTAATTGTATGTAATATTTACCAAATTTAATAAACAGTATTATTCTTGTAAGTAAACTTTACACGAACTAACCCTAACAGAGCGAGACAATTCACGAACACTGAGTTTTGGCTGATTTTGGCCAAAACCGAAACTATGGCGAATCTTGATTTTTTGGCCGAAACCGAAACCAAATCTTCGGTCGGACACTATTGAAAAGACAATGCCAATAAAAAAAAAACCGTGCCGCTAAAATGATCCTCTGTGTAATCGGCCTATCGACGTCCGACATAGGCTGTCACTGCTGGACATAGGCCTACGGTCGACCGCCCTCTCCATCCAACAGCTATTTCTTTCTGGGTATTTGGGCAATGAAACTGTGCAATAACATTCTTGTTATTATTTCTGTCTTATATTACCCGGGTCATTTGTTATCTTATATTCATATTATTACAAGAATGTGTGAACCTTTTATTATTATTTTATTAATATTACCAACGGGCTGTATTAGAAAGAAAGAAAAACTATTTATTCACGAACAAATCATATTATAAATTTCTTTTTTTTTCTCATTTTTTTTTATTTGCCGTGTGGTTTCCGGTAGAGTAGAATAGGACCACTCCAACTCTTCCCGTGGATGTCGTACAAGGCGACTAAGGGAATACATTATAAAACGTCAATCAGGCCTCCCCAACCCGTCTGGCCAGCGCGGGGAGTGTGGGCCGAGTCCTCCGTCTATCTCCGGCGGATGAGAGAGGGTTGTGCTCCTGCAGTGGAGACAGGAATAACCTGATGATGATGATGATGATTCTCATTATTATACATATAATTAAATTAATAAATTATTTATTACACTAAATTAAAATTAAGGTGTGATCGATGTTGCGAAAGTGAGAGTGTATTATTGTTTTGTTCAGCATGGAATCGTCTTCGGAGGAGATATCCTCGTCTGCGGAGAGGGACACCTCAGCGCAGTCAGGATCCTCGGACGACCTGCCCATCAGGAGGAGTTGCAGGCCAGATAAGAAAGGTACCTGTTGCATTTTACTAACCCTATCCATATAATATAGAATAGAACCACTATAGAATAGGACCACTCCAACTCTTCCCGTGGATGTCGTACAAGGCGACTGAGGGAATACATTATAAAACATCAATCAGGCCTCCCCAACCCGTCTGGCCAGCGCGGGGAGTGAGAGAGGGTTGTGCTCCTGCAGTGGAGACAAAAATAACCTGATGATGATGATGATGATGAACCCTATCCAAGAACTGGAATTCGACTACTCGCGCCAACTAATGTTAGTAGTGTTGTGAGAAGGCTCATAGAACCTAAAAGCTTTGAGAGGTCAAGCCTTGAAGGCTGTAGCTTTGAGATGAGAACCCTTAGCTTTGAAGACTCGGACAATGTTAATTATACGAGTATTACAGACTTCAAGGCTCGGAGCCTTTTAGGCTCAAGCTTTCAAGGCACTGAGCTTTGAAGGCTCAGTGCCTTAAACGAGCCTTAACATGTTAACAGTCCCCATACAAAATGTTTTCATTTCCTTGTAAGTCCCGCATATTATTTCAATCTTATCTTTTGTTAAAAACGTAAATAATAAGAAATGTAATCTAAACACTTGCCTATGACACTTGCCTATGAAACAAATGCCTACTGAGTGCAATAGGAAGTAAACCCCGTAGCCTAGTCGAACACCTGTTATTTATATATTATGTATTTATGTATGTATATCAGCTGTCTGATACCCATATTACAGGCTCTGCCTAGTTTGGGATCAGGTGGCCGTGTGTGAAATGTCCCCACACATTTCATTTCATTTCAAAAAAAAACCATATCTCGTATTATCATCAAAAAATCAGAATTTTCAAGAGCCACACTCAGGACTGTGGGCATGTAATATAAATTTTACGAAATACAAACTCTTTGTTATTATTTGATTTTGAAGCGAGTCTTACGTCAGGTAACAGTCAATGTGGGTAATTCTTAGTGCGTACCTGGTCGTTTCGTAATGTCCCATATGTGGGATACGGACGTCTGGAGCTAGATCATCGTGACCCATATATGGGGCACTGGACGTTGAACGTGTTAAGCTACAAGGCTCAAACTTACAACACCAAGTGTTAACCCATGAGCGACCACCTTAACACTTGATCTCACTACGACTGTAAATAATGTATTTCAGATCGTCCGAAGTTGAGGGAATCGTCGCCGGAAGTGAAGAAGAAGAAGAAAGGCGTGCTCGACAGTTCGGAGGAGGACGGGGCCGGAGAGCACAAAGAGTGGAGTAAGAAATCTAAGTGAGTCGCCAAAAGCTTAAACTTTTCGCCGCCATGGTAATGAACAGAGCGTGGAATCTCATAGCAATACAATTGAAAAATCACAGGGACGGATGTTTTGTCTAGTTTTCGAACTATCTAAATAAAATCATTTATTTTTAAACAAAGGTTAAATATTGTTTTAATAAGCTTGCGTCATTTTGGCAGAGCCACAGTCTCTGATTTGAAATCTGACTATGCAGAAAATATGTCCTGGAAATGTATTATGTACTCGAAAATTAGAATTTGTACTTCAGCCGTTTAATAGTTATAATGGTATATGAGTGGCTCTGACAAAATGACGTCACTACAGCAGGCCACGCTATATTTCGGAAACTACAAAAGATATCAAAATTCTGTAATAGTACAAAATATGTACTCGAATTTGTGCTCCACATATCCAAAATTCAGATCTCTAACCCTTAACGTTATCGAGATATTCAGGTTTGTTTGTGGCTCTGCCAATGTGACGTCACTACAGCAGAGCCACGGCTATATCTCGGTCTAATCGTAAACAAACAGAGTTAATGAATTGTCAATGATTACATATAAATAATTAGGGATAAAGCAAAGCATCTATTAATTTATACAATTTGACATGGTGTACTTACATCAAAACTATTGTCAGTCAGAAATATCTATATTTTAGACACGGTAGAAGTCGCGGGAAATGCATAAATTTGTATCAAATTAAAGCCTACATCCATCCTCAGGGTTCAAACTATTACCATAGTTTACCAAATTACAGATCAAAATCCAAATCGAAGAAGCACGACAAATCGTCGTCTAAGAAGTCGCGCAAGAGTCGCGGCCTGACGCAGTACGACGCGGAGGGGAACGTGATCCGCGCGCGCGTCACGTACGGCGGGCTGAGCGGGGACGACGGGGACAACGACTGGTCGCCCAAGCACCGCACGAGGCAGCGCAAGATCAACTACACAGAGACGCCCAACACAGAGTCGGAGGATGTGAGTATGGCGCGGGGGGAACGTGGTCCGCGCGCGTCACGTACGGCGGGCTGAGCGGGGACGACGGGGACAACGACTGGTCGCCCAAGCACCGCACGGTAATAAATTAATGAGTCAAGGGGTCCTCCGAGGGGCCAGCCTCGCCCCGAGTTTTCTGTCAACTGTCCCGGGTTCTTAACACTAATTAGATAACAGATGCACATTTTAAAATCATCTGTTTCATGGTATGAGGGGGAGGTAAAAGAAATCGGAAGTTTGTAGCCTGCTTTTTATGGCGTCCAACGCACACTTTTCGAACTGTCTGTATCTGTGCCCAGGAAATGCACAAGTCGAGCGGCAAGCACATGGCGGACAGCTCGGACGAGTTCAAGCTGGACGAGTCGGACGACACGTCCGGGTCGGACCGCGGGCGCGGGCGGCGCGCGCGCGCCCAGCGGGAGGCCAGCGAGGAGAAGCGCCGCGCCATCACCGAGCTCATCAAGAAGACGGCCGTCGTGCCGCTGGAGAAGCTGCCTGAAGACGTCACCAAGGCCAAGACGGAGGAGTTGCAGGCGCATCTTGGTAAGTGACTCGCCCTAGACCCGTCTCAGTGCGTTGTTGGATTTAATTCGGACTGCGCCAGGAGTGGCGAGCCAAGTAAAATAGTAGATTAGTAGCCAAGGGCTGTAAGGCATCAATTGCAGCCCGAGATATTTATTCCCGCCTTTTTTCTTCTTTTTTTTAAATTATTTTTTTCAAGAACGAAATTGAGCTTCGCCGTTCGATATTTAAAATTGATGACTATTATACTCATACGAAGACAAGGCTGAATAGCGAAGCGACCTCTTTTGTCATTGGGCTGAATGCATGATGTCTATTGCCAGTGGGCCCGATTCTGAAGGCACACATTTAAAATTTGACAGCTCTAAAATTGGTTTCGTCTTTATCTTCATAATACTGTGTGACAAGGATAGCAACAGTTTTAGTGCTGTCAAATTTTAACGTTGTGACTTCAGAATCGAGCCCAGTATGATGGTTAGATGTACGCGAACTTTTTGAAAGAGTGAAGAGTTTTTTTTTTAATTACTTACCGCCCTAGGGCTTTTCTAGCTACATTATTACCCTAGAGCGCTAATTGGTCACCTACAAGTCCCATTTGGGGGTAATAAGGACCTACTTACCGAATATGAGAGATGTAAAACTCCATTTACTTATTTATGTTGGTTACAGATGCTCAGGCGGCGGCGGCGGCGGCGGCGGGCGCGAGGCCCCAGCGCGGCCGCGGCAGTCGGGGCGGCCGGGGGAGCAGGTATTGCTGTCACTTTATCTTTGCTGCCGAGCAACGGTTTCAAGCGTGTGTTACTGAAAAGAGTTTGTCTACGAAAATATCGTTTAAAGGAGAATGACCAAAAGTGGGCCTAAGATGCGTCTTTATCATTCATGTACCAAAAATATTGGTCTGAATTATGAATCCCCTCCATTTTTTTTTAAAGCTATTGGAATAGGGAGTTTAAAAATAACATAAAATAAAAACATTGATTGATTTCCGCCAGCCGACCGGCATCTTTTCAACTAGAGTAGTGAAAGCAGAATTAAAATCGATATATATTTATAATCGATATTTGTCAACCATAGTTGATACTGCCTTTCAGTTACTGGCGCGATAATCCACTCATCTCGTTTTTCATTTACTGACTGGAAATACAGTATTTATACAGATTTAAAGTGATACACACGTTATTAAGAGGTTTATGAAAATATTAGTACGGAACCGAAACGTCGATGTATCAATTTAATAAGTCGGTGTAGTAGAACCGCACTATCGATTTGCACTATGGTTTTGTACGTACTGTCACGCATGTCAGTCGTGTAATTTATAACTTGTGTATACAACCACTAAACTAACTAGGGAAAAATTGAATTGAATCTTGTTATATTCTCTTTGCACACAATGACATCAACATCTGGAGCAATTAATCGTGGCCATATACCACGGCGCTGTATAAACTGTTCGTTGGTGGTGCCGCGCCAACAAAGAGTTCGTTCTATGGATGAGTTATCCAATTCTATGCTTAATGTTTTGAGTTCGTGGATTGTGCCTGGTTCTGTAAGTATTTTTCTATTTTATGGTAATTTGTACGTACATGTTTAAGTAAAGCCCTTTCTGCATTCACTTGCAAAAATTACTGCTAATATAACCCCACAAAGTCTTCGGCTGCGACCGCGTCTGCCTGTTAAGGTGGTAAATAACTAAAATATAAGCTTCGTTGAGGTGTACTTAAATAAGAGCAGATATACTTATTTTTGTATTTGTGCTCTTTAGGTATTTAACAATATTTAGCTGATTTCAAGTAATACACACGTTCTTAAAAGATATTTATGAAAATATTGTTACGTAACAGAAATATCGATTATTCAATTGGTTAAATCGTATTAGTAGAACCTCACTATTGATTAGCACTATGGTTTCGTACTGTGACGTCATATCCCATATGGTGTCAACAGCTGGTTTGTCTCCTTTTGTTTACATTATGTATTTGGGTGAAAAAATCTATTTTAACGAGTCTAATGTAGTGTCGAACGCAATATACCGTCGCACCAAACTATGACATCAAGATTGGGAACGGTTAATCGTGGCCATATACCCACGGTGTTGTGAAAACTGTGCGCCAACAAAGATTTCATTCCAAGTAAGATTATTAAATTTTCCCACTATAAAGTTTAACGATTTTCTTTTTACAATAATCCTTAGTATTTTGCCTGTATTTTGACGACAATTTGATCCAGACGCAAGGTTCAAAGTTTAAGGGCAAACTCCCATACAATTTTGGTCATTCTCCAATTCGTAGTGTTTTTATTTTAGTATGACAGTCATGTATTCATATTTGTACAGGCGCCCATAAAATCAGAGCTTAATATTGTCGCCATATCGTCCCTCTCATGACTGACTAGGTATCGTAACTGTAATTTTTTGTCTAAATGAGTTACAAACACGGACCTATTTAAATGTGTATGGTGATCAAACTCCGCTAACCGTCGTATCCGTATCAGTTGCTGTAATGGTTTTATTGACAATGAACAAGTATCGTATCTTCCAAGACAATAGAAAGTGAAGTGTAAAACCGAAAATGCCTTGCCCTGCAACGTTTGCTTGAAGCTATTTATGACAGTCATGCGAGGGACGATATTAACCTTTCGACTTCAGCAACATACGCGTGAGGGAGACAGTAAATACATTCATAGATATGAGTTAATCTAACGTAGTCCTCAGGGTCGCCAAGCACTTGTGATTTTTGGACTGTTGTAGAAATGCTGCAGGTTACTGCAGTTACTGACCTCTTACCGTCAGTAACCGTGTCTTTTTGCCAGGTATAAAAAAATACTAATACAATTTGCATTGCAGAGGTCCCCGCGGCGGGCGCGGTCGGGGCGGCGGAGGGGGTGGGCCGCGCGCGGCCGGCGGTGAAGGGGGGGAGGCCGCGGGCGCCAGCGACGACGCGCTCGCCAAGCTCGTCGGCGTCAAGATCAAAGGTACGAGACAAAGACACAGCTACTTTTCATATCGTCGCAAAAAAGGATAAACGCTGTAAAGGTGCACTTTCGAGCATCGCGACAATCGTCGACCGATCGCGCCCGCTGCGTCAATACTAAACACTATGAAAATGTAGTCGGCCACTTATTGTGCGCGATGTGCGCGATCGGCCACTGGCCTCGGAAGTGGCGCCATACATTTTCATTGTCGCGTTGGCCGCGCGCGGCTTCCGACAGTCGTCGGCCGCGATTCTCGAAAGTGCACCTTAAACCACATCGATGTAAATTTTATGTTATTGCAAATTCAGAATTAGAAAACCAATCTACGTCGAATGGTTGAGTGTCTTTTCTATTAGCCGAAGAGAGTAGAATTTCTTAAAAAAAAAAAAATAATAACCGACTACCGTGAACAAGTTAACTGACACTGTGCTCCTTACACATTGGAATGCAAAAGAAAAAATTAAATGTATTTATTTAAACCTGCGAAATCGTTTTGGATTATTATATTATGTACCCCGATAAAAAAATACTTGTAGTTTTTTACGCTTATATTTCTTTCTAGCAAATAACTTTAATTTACGAAGCGGTGGTCACTGACTTACATAAGACTTTCCCAAAGTAATTCCATTACATTTTTACGTTGACAAAGCGATCCGCCGGAGAACTAAACTACTCTTTGACATAGCTCAAAAAGTACGTTGAAGCGGCAGTGGGCTGGTCACATCTGTGGAGACGCGACTGTGCAAGAGTAGTGTGAGACGCCCCCTGGCTAGATGGAGCGACGATCTGCGTAAGGCGGCTGGCAGTAACTGGATGAGAAGAACCGAGGATCGGGTTCAGTGGCGCACCTTGGGTGGGAGAGGCCTATGTCCAGCAGTGGACTTGCAAGCTGATGATGTTGACAATGCTAAATGTTGTATCCCATTTTGCCTTCGACTTTGTTTTTAAATTCTAGTCTTTGCTTTCAGAATTAAAACCAGATGGCATGCCAAGACCTAACGATGTAAGTTTGATTGATTATTAGTATATTACAACATATTTTACGTTCCACAGTATTACGTTTTACCGGGGGCAGGATTCTATTGTACCTATTTCTGCTGCTAATAAGCAGGTGTTTGCGAGCAACGTTAATTAAATGAAATTCAATTAGGCTAGGTTACCTTACTGATTATTTTAGGCGTTTTGTCTTGTATCATTCAATTTTAATCAATTTCCTTTTAATGCGCGTCCAGCCGGACGGCGTTTATTTCAGGAGCTTTTTTGAATGCGTGATGCGAGTTGAGCGAATATTCAAATTCATAAGAGTTTTCTTTATTATTTACTAGCTGTTGCCCGCGACTACGTCCGCGTGGACAATTTTACATCACAAAATTATTATGTGTTTTCCGTAGGAATTGGATGTTTTTTCAGGATAAAAACTATCTTATGTCCTATTGCAGGACCTAACCTATATGTGTGCCAAGTTTCATCCCGATCCGTCCAGTGGTTCAAGCGTGATTGAGTAACAAACATCCAAATATCCAAACTTTCGCATTTATAATATTAGTAGGATTAAACGATTTTTTAATTAGCCAGAACCCAACAGCAATGTGTCAGCAATGCTGAAGACCCCTGCTTTTTAAAAGAAAGTCAGAAATCGTTACAGCTATTTTAAAAATTGCGGATGAAGACTGATTTTTTTTGTTTAAATTCTTTGTAAATCCAGCCAAAATACTTCATTTTGAACATGCAGTTAATTTCTAACTAGCAGGCCGGTCTCACCCCGCACTCGAGGTACAAAAATATACCTACGCGGCGCGGCCCCGATTGCCGGGGCACCTAGGCGAATCGCATACGACTGTCAATGTTGCGTTATTTAGCGGTTCATCGTAACATTGACTTTCTACCATGCGCGTAGGATACAATTTGGCTTGCATTAAATATTGTAGGTACGTTTATGAGAAATGAAACAAGTTGAAATTGTATCTGTCTTTTACTTAGTTTATTTGACTCAGTCTACTTGTACTAATTAACAGGCGGAACGAGAGAAGAAGAGGGTAGAACGCGAAGCAAAGCTAGCGGAGAAGGAAGCGCGCAAACAGGAGCGGTTGCAGAAGAAAGAAGAGAAAGAGAAACTGAAGGAGATGAAGGCGAAGGAGCGAGAGGAGAAGCGGCTCGCGCGCCTCGCCCTGCAGGAGACTAAGAGGTGAGTCTCCAGGCCAAGTCTGTGGATGAGAGAGTGATAGACACCCAGTTGTGATCTATTTTAAAACTTCTCTATTGACATGTATACAATTGGTTACAGTAGACTTGGATTTCAATCTTAAGTTACATTTAATGGGTTCTAGAGTAGTGTTTTATGAGGCTGAGCGCGCCTATAAACACTATTAAATAATGTTATTATTAACTATTGAAATCATTAATATATTAAGTTACTATAGGTAATAATATGCGTAATCGGAAATAGTGTGCGACATCAAGCAGTTGGGTTATATAACTGCCTCCCACTCAATTTAAAATCATAGATAATTCACTTACGTTTAAAAACACTTTGAAGCGCGTCTTGTTGGAAAATAACTATTACTCTATTGATGAATTTGTAAATGCACGGTGATGCATAATTTAATAAAAAATTTTTTATTGTTTTTTATTCAATTTTAATCTTGTATAATTTGACATTGTTATTGTTTATCTATAATTTTATGTAATTCTGACACAATGCCATTTGTTATGGAAAATAAACTGAACTGAATAATGCACATTTGTTGCATATCTATAAAAATACATAGAATAGAAACAGAAACATAGAAACTCAGTTTTCAGTACAACTGAGTGACATAAGTGGCAGTAGAAGTAAGAAATTAGATACTATTAGAGGTTCGAGCTCTCCCTTAAGCAATCCCACGCGATTGCGCTTGGTAAGGAGCGCGCGGTCAAAAGGCGCGTGTTACGGGACTGCGCAAGAGGTTACGGGACTGTTTTACCCCGCGAGTATAAACCCCCGATGCCGTGGGTTAATCGCGTGCTAAAAACAAGGCCTGCCTAAGGGCGCTTGAAGCGTGTCTGTGTAAAGGCATCTATTACTGGTACACACACACGCACACAAACCCCCCCCCCCCCCCCCCCCCCCCCCAAACTCACCAAGCGTGGACCGAGTGTGGTGACGTTCATTGGAGAAGGCCTATGTTCAGCATTGGACGTATTTTGGCTGATGATGATAGATATGACCGACCTAGTTGGTCCGATTGGTCAGTCCTTTAAAAAGCTTAGCCTTTAAATTAATAGTGGGCCCGATTCTGAAGGCACACATTTAAAATTTGACAGCGCTAAAATTGGTTTCGTCTTTATCTTCATAATACTGTGTGACAAGGATAGCAACAGTTTTAGTGCTGTCAAATTTTAACGTTATGCCTTCAGAATCGAGCCCATTTGCATACTAATTTTAATGGTTTTTACTTTAAAAAAATTCTTCCTAAAGAAATAATAGCTTTCACTATAATTTTAATACTTTTTACTTCAAAATATATGCTCCACCTTCTCCCTCCCCCTATCTTTTTGTACAGTTTTACAGTGGGCTTGGCACACCCTTTAACAGTTGACAAAATGACATTAAGCCAACGATCTCTATGTACTACCAGATGGAGCGTTCCGAACAATCGCTCTGTTCCACGCAAGTAGCCACAACTCTTTCACATTCACTTTGAAACTTGTGCAGTTACTACTCAGAACATTTAATTATTTACTAAATATTAACATTATTTAACCGTAGCGTCAATATTTAGTAATAATTAAATGTTCTGCGTAGTAACTGCACAAGTTTCATTGTGAATGTGAAAGAGTTGTGGCTACTTGCGTGGAACAGAGCGATTGTTTGGAACGCTCCATCTAGTAGTACATAGAGATCGTTGCATTAAGCTGATGACGTTTGTTTCATCGTTCAGAAGCAAAACTGATCACAGTGCGAACATTAATTTTGTTGTATAGAGCATTATTTTTGAAGTGTTTTCAAAAGTGCCTTAAACATTTTGTGTTGATATTTTCATTAATTTGAAAGTGCTTTTAAATACATTCCGTCATTAAACCGCGTGCCTACTTTCGTATTGCAGGATGAAGAAAGAGAAGCCCGAGTACCCGATGTCTGTGCCCATCGCGTACGGCCCTCCCCCCCGGCCGATGGGGCCGGCGGGGGGGCCGGGGGGGGACATGCAGCGCGTCAACATGTACGGCGGCAACGGGCCGATGCCGAGACACCCGGGGGAGTACCCGGACCAGAGGTTCCCGGGCGCGCCCAGGTTACAGGTTGGTCCTCATCTACCACCTATTTTTTTTTTTTCGAAAGGCGGCTGGCAGTGCCTGGTTGAGAACCGAGGATCAGGTTCAGTGTCGAGCCTTGGGATGAGGACTATGTCCAGCAGTGGACCTTTGCAGATTGATGATGATTGTTATGATTGGGGTTACTGCTCTTAAATACTTGGATCACTACGTAATTACTCATTACGTACATTTCATGTTTTTATATATGTAATATGTATATTGAGAGGTATTATCATTGAGGAGACATCGCGTCTCGGTAGATTAAAGAGTTATTTTCAACCGACTTAAAAAAAGGAGGAGGTTCTCAATTCGACGGTTTTTTTTGTATGTTTGTTACGCGATTACTCCGTCTGAATGGATTTTGATGGTTCATATTTTTCAACACTAATTTTATGTATCAATGGGTATACGTATTTACGTAATTAAAGTATTTGGACCACTTGTTGAGAATACTGATTTATTACTGTTGAAATACTGTTTCTAATGTTAAGTTATATCGCTAAGAATTGTCCGACTCCATTTGTAGTGGCACTTGTGAAGGTGTGAAATAATAAAGTTCTTTTATGATTTGACAATAAAGTTAAAAGTTGTCTATAAAGTTACACATGGGTGTTATCCTTATTTTTGAATACCGTATGGATTAAATGGAACGCGCGACGGGAGGCGAATGGCGGGACGCCGTTATTATTGCAATTCCGCATAAAGTTTCTCTATATAAAAGCTATACAAGCGTTTCGCCTGGTCGCTGTTCGTCACAATGATATATATTTTTACAGCCTTATTGAATTTTGCCTTTCGTGAATTTAATTGTAATTTTTTTCTCTCATGAGGACTACTTAAAGTTTTTATTGTATTATTTGTAGGTACGCGCGGAGCTGCGCGGCGTGCTGGCCGGCGAGGAGCGGCTGGCGCATCGGCCCGACCAGCCGCCCGCCATGCGGGAAGGTCCGTTTAAATATATTTTTTTAAAACTTTGACAACAATGCCATGCTTTCTATTTACTATCAGTATCAGAGTGCCTCAGACCAATGTTGGTCCTGTTCATTACAACGACATCTATGATTGGTTGTTGTACTACGGATGCCATCTATCGTCAGTCTTCGATATCAAACCACGAAGATGGATTTATCTTTATATGTACTTTTTTATACATTACCTACATACACATAATTTGCACGTGGTCAAATGAGTTGCAATAAAATTAATTTAAAACTAATCGTCAAAATCAAGACCTGACCTTCCCAAAATCAACATTTTGGTCCTTCGAGCCGGATCAGGACCTGACCTTCCCAAAATCAACAGTCCTAATATAGTTACAGACTTCCCTTACTAACGTTGATAGTAAGCTTTAGCAAGGTATGAGATTAGAGTTCTCTGATTTAAGAAGATCAGCCGAAAGTAAACATTATTTTGGAAAAAACAAATACACAACAATTTTTTCTCCAAAAAAGGCTGGAACAACCATCCGAAAAGGTCAGTGTACGCTCAATGACATAAATTTTTTTAGGCAGCTTAAAAGCTTTCTGATCCAAAAGTGCACACTGAAGGATTGATTTGATCTAAGTACTTATTATCTTACACTCTACACTCTTTGGGTAAATTTACATTGAAACCACTAAAGATAATGTTCCACCTATGTAAATGACATGTAGTTTATGGCCGGATAAACAAATACAAATTGCACAGACGTTCAATTAAAAAATTATTATGCAAAAATAGTACATGATACAAGTGCGGAAAGTTGATTATTCCAACCTAAATTATATGTGCGAGCCGGAGACGAGTTACAATAATTTATAAAGCCGAGATTTGGACGATTACCTTTATTTGGATTATGGAGCGGTGTTGGACAATTACCTTTGACTTTATTGGGTAGTAGAGTGGCGCGGGTTTTTATTTAAATGAGTTACATCGCTCTCGCGACACCCGACCGATTGGCCCCGTAATCGGGGCCGCGCCGCGTAGGTATATTTTTATTCCTAAAAGAGAGGGCTGAAGCGTGTGATTCACCATAATGTTATGTGATAAAAACCACTTGCATGTTTGAAAATAATAAGCGTTTGTGTGCAGGAACTCTGTCTGTGGCCGGCTCCCCGCAGCCGTACAAGCCGGTCAGCGAGGAGCCCAGCATCATCACGCGCATGCCGCACATGATCAACCAGCAGTACAGGTACAGTAGTCATCACCATCATCACCATACAATAAGCCTCCCCAATAGAATGACACTTTGGTTGGGTTGTCCATTGGGGCATTTGCCATAATCACCACGCTTGGCAGGCGGATTGGTGATCGCTGTAATGATCTTAATATACGCAGGAGAACGCCCTTTGTGCAATCCCTTAGTCGCCTTGACGGCACCCACTGAAAGGTTGGGAATGGCCCTATTCTTAACCGGGAACCACACGACCAAACTAACTTAAATAATTATGTTTGACAATATATCTTAAACTTATAACTAATGCGTTGGGCGGTAAACATTTTCCGACTACCACGAAAAAGTCTTTTCATTATTCGGGTTAATATTTATAGCCTGTGACACTCCCAAATATTGTG
Source organism: Esperia sulphurella (assembly GCA_947086405.1). Classification (NCBI taxonomy): domain Eukaryota; kingdom Metazoa; phylum Arthropoda; class Insecta; order Lepidoptera; family Oecophoridae; genus Esperia; species Esperia sulphurella. The sequence goes on from OX352265.1 coordinate 14,490,164, forward strand.
ACTTTTTATTGGTAAAAGAATTTTCAAAATCGGTTCAGTAGACCCAGAGATTACCCGCTACAACCTCTCAAACTTTACCTCTTTATAATATTCTCCAACTCTTCCCGTGGATGTCGTACAAGACTAAGGGAATATATTATAAAACATCAATCAGGCCTCCCCAACCCGTCTGGCCAGCGCGGGGAGTGTAGGCCAAATCCTCCGTCTGTCTCCGGCAGATGAGAGAGGGTTGTGCTCCTGCAGTGGAGACAAAAATAACCTGATGATGATGATGATGAATATTAGTATAGTTGTAAATAAGTATAGATATAAAAGTATAGATGGGCGCCTCGTTGGCTAGTGGCTTGGTCACGCCAGAAGTTGTGGGATGTACAAGTTGGTCCCGTTCTGGATGTTATATTTGTGAATTATCCTATCCTTGTTTAATTTCCAAAGCACATGAGAAAGTCCAATATTGGCATAAGACAAATGTATGGTTATGTTCAGATATGTATATGAAAGACTGGCTACCCATAGAACAGGGAATCCAGTCTAGGGAACAGGGAATCCTGGCCTAGGCTACTGTTTGTAATAATATATCTACATAGATATCTAGTATATATCGACGCAAAATTGTTTGTATTTGTATGTAATTTATTTAACAATTTATTGCACACACAAAAGAAAAAAACATACAAAACAATAAAAGTAAGGGAAAAATAACATCTCTTTAAGAAATTTCTGCCAGCCTACCAGCTTCAGAGAAAACTTCGTGAAAGGGCAGTGTAATTTTTTTTTCCTGCCTGAAAGCGATATTTTAGTATATTTTTTAATTATGATCAGGCCTGATTGGGACGCACTCACACCCTAGCCACACTCTCCCCCCCCCCCCCCCACACGCACACTAACACGCACCCGATCTCTGTACATTATTTATTGTACGTGTTTTGTTCATTTTCTCCCCGTCTCTCCTTTTTTAATATTCACTTCATTGTTTTATATTGTCTTTCTGTATCGTATTTTATATTTCTTTGTCATATTATTGTTGAATCAGATGTTGTTATTATTTTTAAATGTGAAATCTTATTGGCCCCCATTAATATAAATTGTACGATGCTGTAGGATTGACTTGGACATATAATAAAAATAACGAATTTTTTGTGCAGAGGTCCGATGATGTACCCGGGCGGGAACTCCCCGTACGGCCCGCGCGGGCCGCAGGGCATGGGGCTGTACGCCATGCACCCGGGGCTGGGGCCGGGGCCGGGGCAGGGGCCGGGCCCCCCGCGGGGGCAGTATCCCCCGCAGTACTACCAGCACATGCGGCCCCTGCCCCAGGGGTACCCCGCCGGGCAACAGGTATGTTATACACACATTTCTTAGTGCTTGTTCACGTTGGCTCGTCGGCGCGAACACGAAATATCAAACATATAGCATAACCAGCTATTGCCCGCGACTTCGTCCGCATGGATAAATTATTAAATATTTCCCGTAGGAATGAGTTGTTTTTTCGGTATAAAAACTATCCTATATCCTATTCCAGGACCTAACCTATATGTGTGCCAAGTTTCATCCCGATCAGTCCAGTGGTTGAAGCGTGATTGAGTAACAAACATCCAAATATCCAAATATGAATAGAGTATCCAAATGTTCACGTACGAAACGCACGTGCGGGGAAAGTAGCCGGCCAGCTCGCGATACCAAACGTGGCTTGCGAGTGTTTACGTCGAGCGCGTACCCGAGTAGTATCGATACTTTCGTTACGATACCAAGTATTTTCGTACTCGATACTTTTATTACGATACTTTACTAGGTATCGATACTTCATCTCATACTCGATACTTTTTGATGTAGCGATACCAGATCTATTTTGTTTTGCGATGAGAATACGCCAGCGCTAGCTCCGTATGCGTGTGTAAATGCGGTAAACCGCATCGCATACGCATAGAGTGTCATCTCATTACCCTTATCTTCTCTTGATGCATAACGACCCTCTCGGGCGGGATAGATAGATTTAGGGGAACTCCCTATCTTATTAAAATATGATGTCGTTGCATGGATCATGGTCTGATTGCAGTGATAAAGATTAGGGGTTTAACAAATAATCATATTTACATCTACCATTGGGTCAATTTTACTGTAATGTATAAATAGAGACGGACTATTATTATTGGTATTATACTTTTTTTCATTTTGCGACACGGTTTCCAAGGTGATGAAAAAAGTACTCGATACTATCGTCGGCATCGATACTTTTTATACGATACTGGTATCGAGTACAGTATCGATACTTTTATTTTTTTGCGTATCCCTAAGAATAGGTGACTAACCACACGACGGTTACACGGGTTCAGTGGTGCGCCTTGGGAGAGGCCTATGTCCAGCGGTGGACTCTTGCACGCTGATGATGATGATAATTATATGAAATATGTATCTTTAGGTACTCTTAGTATATTTAGTGTATTGTTATTGTTGTTTTCATAATTATACTGTATTCAGATGCGTCCCGGTCCGCATCCTGGCGCCGCGTCTCCCGGCCCGCCCGGCCCCGGGCCGCATCACGGGCCGCACGGCCCGCCCGGGCAGCACGGCCCGCCCGGGCAGCACGGCCCGCCCGGGCAGCACGGCCCGCCCGGGCAGCACGGCCCGCCCGGGCAGCACGGCCCGCCCGGGCAGCACGGGCCGCCCGGCAGTATGGGGCCGCACGGCCCGCCCTCCCACCACGGTCAGATGCCCCACGGCCGGCCCGGCTCGGGCGGTCCGCACGGCCCGCCGGTGTCGATGCACGGCCCGGCCGGGCCTCTGCACGGCCCGCCCGGACCCATGCACGGCCCGCCGCCCCACGGCCTGCCCCCCCGCCCGCACGGCCCGCCCGGCTCCATCGCGCACACAAACTCGATCGCCCACGGCCTGCACGGGCCCATGGGCCCCCGGGGGCACCCGCCGCACCCGGGCTACCAGGCCGGCCGCCCCGCGCGCCCGCCCGGCTCCGCGCCGCCCCCCTCCGCCTCGCCGGGGGGGCCGCCCAGCGCGTCCCACACCCCGCCCGCCCCCGCCGCGCCCCCGAGCGCCCCGAGCGAAACGCCGATCAAGATCAAGGCGGAGGTGAAGACGGAGCCCGAGTACCGGTCGCCGCCCGGCTCGCCGAGCGCGGGCGGGGGCGGGGGCGGGGGCGCGCGCGCCGCGTCCCCGCGCGACGAGCCCCCGCGGCACCCCAAGATCAAGCACACCGACAACAAGGACCGCCGGCCGCGCTACCCGCTGGGGCCGTACGCGCCGCAGTACGGGCCGTACGGGCCCTACGCGCCGCCCCCGCCCGCCCCCGGCCCGCCCGCGCAGGACGCGGCGTCCCCGCTGCTCGCCCTCCAGTCGCGCCTGCACCCCGGCCAGCACCAGACCCCGCTGCAGCGCATGCACCAGATCCACCAGTTCCTGCCGGCGGGGCACGCGGACGGCAAGCCGGCGGACGGCGCGCCCCCGCCCGGCGCCGGCCCCGGCCCCGGCGACCGCTCGCACCACATACAGGACGCGCCCCCGCCCCCCTACCTGCCCCCGCACCTGCGCCCGCCCCCGCCCCGGCCGCACTACGGCCTGCCGATGATGCCGCGCCCCCCGCCCGCCGCGCGCCCCGGCCCGCCCCCGCCCGCGCCCGCGCCCGCCCACTACCGCCAGTACCCGGAGCTGGGCCGCTCGGTGCTGGAGAAGCAGCTCACCGCTCCCGTGTCCTTGCCGCCGCCGCCGCAGCGGCCCCCGTCGCCCCGGGAGCCGGCGCCCGAGAAGCCCACGAGTCGAGAACCGACTCCGTTGCAGACACTTCCGGACAAGGAGGCGGAGGCCGAGCGCGAACCCACCCCGGACGAATCCAAGGGTGCTCCGACGCAGGCGATGGGTGACGATGTAAATAAGAGTGACGAGCCCATCAAAGTGCAACGCATCAAGGAGGAGGCCCCGAGCGACGGCCCCCCCCGAGACGAGGGCAGCGTGTTCGGGGGGCTGGTCAGCTACTTCTCGAGTCAGCGCGAGGATGACGACATAGACACTTAAATATAGATATTATAGTAGTGCATACGTGTAAATATAACCATAGATAATTCTATTTATACGGCTGAATATACGCCTAGTGACGTAGTCTGTACGCTATGTATAATAATAAATAATAATAAAGTTGGAAATTAATAATGAAGTAAAGATTAATATTGAGTCTTGGTCTCGAATCTAATGTATTATTTTATTTTTTAAGTGAGATTTATTTATATACAAATACGAAGTGAAATGTGAACAGTAAGTACTTACAGTATACTCTAAATACGAATTATGGAAGATCAATCTATTTCTTTTTGCAAATTAAAGGTTTTCTCCTATAACTTTTGTTTTATTTTGTCTCGCGATAACAGTACAAAATTACCATTACGTACGTTGGTGCCTCGTAACTTGAATTCTGATTGTTACCGGCTCTAATATATCAGCAGTTTGTTTATAAGATGTTTAATGCGTAATGTAGTATTGGTTGAACGGGCACATCCTTTCTGATGGTAAGCGTACTCGCCCTTACCATGCCTTATTCTGGTCATGGCCACCATCACGGATTGCAAATCCGAATAGATAGAAAAAAATCGGTAATTAGGGCCTGATTTACTCCGCACTTGTACTAGTGGTTGTATTATGTATTGCTAGTACCAGGCCCTCAGAAGAACGAATATATCCAATATTCTTCTGAGACTAGTACCCAAGAAACATAAACAATAGTTGCCCCTGCTTATGTTTATATTAAAAAGAATAAATCGACCGTATATACTGAAGATAACAAAACTTATTCAAAAGAGACCTGGTTTTTAGTCTGAGAAAGAGACTTGAATTTAAAAAATAAAGCGTAAACATCGCGTGGCTGTACATTGAAGATATTTGCAAAAAATAAATGGGGAGTCTCTAAGGATAAGTAATAGAACACATTTCGATCATTTTTGGAATTTGTCTGTTTATCTGTTAGTTTGTGCACGCAGCACGTAAAAACTTCTGAATGGATTTTGATAGACTTTTCATAGAAACATGGGGCTTAACTCAACATTTAGTCTTTATTGCATTGCAATAGAAGTAATCAAAAGTTATGGGAATTTTTAGTTTTCAAATACATTAGTAAGCAATTTAAACAAGTATTGTTCGGTACTATTCAGATTGCAACGAGTTAGGACTAGCTGTTAGTGGGCGTGGGCCCATAGGCTTTGGAGTGAGAGTTTGAGTTGGAGTGGCAGTAGGAGAGTGAAGCGGCGGCGGAATGGATGAGGGACGGAGTTAACTTAATAATTTTCAACTTTTTGTAATACTGTAGTCCACGCGAGTGGAGCCGCGGGCACAGCTAGTATTTAATAAAATAATTAAAATGCACGAACTCATTCATGTTAAAATGACATGATTATAAAACTGTCGATTGACATTATTTCCATACATAATGCTCACGACCTGGACTCAGAGGGGTGGGTAGGCAGAGGCGATGTACGGCCACTGATCCTGACCACACCTCACTCACATCCATTTCATGCACCTCCTCAGTTAGTCCGATATGGTAAGACTAGTTGGACTTGCTCTTGAATTCATCTCCCTGCGTTCCCCAGCCTTATTGATGACTCCACCAATTCGATCCTTGAACGTCAATCTAGGACTATCATAAGGTCCCAAATTTTGATAAAAAATTGACAATCAATAAGACCTTTAGTACTCCACCGCTGCGATATCCGGTCAGGTGCAGTACAGAATGTCTTGTATGGGAATCATAATGCCTATACTGTCTCGCTCTGGCTTCCTACGACTTTCCTATAATGGCGTCTCTATTTATCACATAAATAAATAAAACTGCGATTGTCGTATCACTATTTTATTGATTGTCCTTAAATTATTTACGAGGTCTGCCGGCGACCTTTTTACTGCCTGCCGCTTGCTTGTTCTTGCCTCCGAATGAAAGGGATGGTTCTGGAAATTAAATAAAAATCACATTAGTTTGGAGGAATTACTTAAAATATAAAATGGGATGTATTGAAATAACTTCAAAATTAATAAAAATCGTAACAAAAAATGTTTTAGTTTTTTTAAGGTTTTACGGCCTTGGGAACGAGCCCTTTGTAGCCTGTCTGTAACTTCCACTATTCACTATTTTTAAGGTTCTCTGACACAGGTGACAAGGTTTGAACCCACGACCTCATGAACGTGAGGCGAGTGCACAACCAACCGGCTACCACGGATTCTTTCAGAACCATAGTACATAGCGAGCAACTGATTCAGTCGCTTGTTTCCCTGAATTAGTCGGTTTTAGTCGCGAAAAATCAGAATTAGTCGATGCCAGAATATGGCATACGATGAACGTCACTATATTTCATTCCAGATTAATAGTCCTATGAAAACCAACGCTATTTACGTCTCGGTAACATATACTTGCGGTCCACTTAGGAACACCATCTATTGTGTATTTTGTTTTCGAGACGCAAATGCGTTTGTTTTCATAGGACTATTAATCTGGAATGAAATATAGTTAATCTGGGGGAAAGAAGGTGCAAGCAACCAATAATGTATTATTTACTCACCAGGGGGCGCTATCTTGAGCGATATCTCGTACGTTTTGCTCTTGGCCCTCTTGGCCGCCGGCTCAGACTTCTCCGGCGTTTCTGTGGGAGTGACCGTTTCTTGCGTGGCCGCCCAACCGTCCTGCAATACCAAATGGTGGTTGGTTACGTCATTGCCGCCTCGTTGGCCTAGTAGCTTGGTCGTTAAGAGCTCCACAGGTTATTGGTTCGGTTCCCACTAAGGACAGACAACTTTGTACAATTTGGTCCCGGTCTGGATGTTTATTTGTAAATTGTTCTATCTTTGTCTAATTCCTGTACTTCAGCAGATTTGTAGTTTGGGATCAGTGTGAGGGTTGCGGTCTTTCCCCACACACACACACACACATTCGATGTTATGTTAATGATAATATTTAATAACCAGCTGTGCCCGCTATCTACACTTAGTAAGAGGAAAGATTTGTATGTTTGTAACGAATAAACTCAAAACTACTGGACCGATTTCAAAAATACTTTCACCATTAGAATGCTACATTATGCCTGAGTAACATAGGTTATATTTGTATTTATGTAAACGCTTTATTGTACCAAAAATCACAACAACAACAACGATAAAACAGCAATTAAACTGTGAACAAAGGCGGACTTATCCCACTTAGGGATCTCTTCCAGTTCAACCTTAGAGTAACCGAACGATTATTATTAATGTTTAATGTTACGTGGTCCAGGCGGGCAAACTAGTATGCGATATATTTCAGTTCTTTATTTATTTTAGTGTACAGCCGGGGGCGGGCGGGCGGGCGGCGCGCTCACCTCCGGGTCCTCTATCTCGGGCGCGATGGGCAGGAACAGCAGCATGTTGTCGTCCTCGCCCTCCTCATCCGAGCTGCAGAAGGCGGCCACCGGCTCGCACGACGTCACGTCCACCTAACAATTGGCGAAGAATAAGTATAATAGTACCACACTTGGGCCCGATTCTGAAGGCTAACATTTAAAATATGACAGCGCTAAAATTAGTTTCGTCTTTATCTTCATAATATTGTGTGACAAGGATAGCAACAGTTTTAGTGCTGTCAAATTTTAACATTGTGCCTTCAGAATCGAGCCCACTGGCGGTATAATCAATCATTCATTAGTTAATAATAAAGTAGACAACACAAGAGTGACTTATCTGAAATTTAATTTAGGACGGTGTACGAGGCATTCAATTGTCCAGGAATTCATTAGAGAACGTACCTTATATTTATTGAGTATAAATTGTGAACGAAAAAATATATTTGATTACGTGATCACTTCAGGGGGGGCATATACAATGGGTGGTCATAGAGGGGGGGGGGGGGGGGGTAAATGGGTCGTTTGGGTACGTTCCCCTAACAGAATAATAGGCCTCGTCTAGGCTTACCTCCAGCTCCTCGTCGGGCCCGCCCTGCGCGGCCTGGTCCACCGAGCGGTCCTCGTCCAGCACGTCGAACTCGCTCTCCCGCTCCTCGTACTCCACGTTCTCGTCCAGCTCCTTGAAGTCCGGCGCGAACGCCGACCAGTTCTCCACCTGGTTCTGCGCCCAGATGGACACCACGCCTGCGCCACGCGACACCAATATACGATTCATTCATTTGCAATTGGGTTAATTTTGTTATTAATGATTAACATTTGGGTCAATTTTGTTTTTATCAAAATCGAGTGATCATATACTATTAGATCCCTGAATTTTACAAAATAAAAAGGGAAACTTTTTTTTAGAGTTTTGTGATTTTTGATGACTCGATTTTAATAAAAACAAAATTACCCAAATTTTTGTTGGTAGTATCGGTTCATTGGAGGTATCGATATACATATATGTATGTACATACATCATGTAGGCAGAGACGACGTATGGCCACTTTGCGCGATCCTGACCCACTTCACTAGTCTCACTCACATCCATCAACCCTTTCATGCATCTCCTTGTATTCATCTCACTGCGGACCACAGGACAACGTCCTACTAGGATGACCTCTAGCTGTAGTTCCTTGCACACTCGCGTTGTAAATTTCTTTTGTCACTCTTCTTTCACTCATACGCTCTAAATCCCTGTGATCAAGCGTGGTATTTTGAAGACCCCCTAAACGGGTCACGTAGTTTGCGTACGTTCCCTAATAGGCTGGTGATTTGAGCTTCATTTGCTACTAGCGGGCTGTCTGGTCCACTCACCCGCGCTGATGCTGGCGATGATGGGCCTCACCGGGTGCCACACGACGTCCAGCAGCAGCTCCCCCTTGGTCCCGTGCAGGATCTTCACGATGTTGCCGATAGACTTCTCCCATATGTAGAGCGCGTGCTGCCGCGCAGACCCCGCGCATATGTACTCGCCGTCGCCGGAAAAACAACATTTCTTCCACGTTGTCCTGTGCGTTCAGATACATATTTGTTGCTGAGCATGGACAGGGAACAATGTATGTTGCATATCAGCCCTTAGACGTCCACTGCTGGACATAGGCCTTCTCACACCCTGTCCTCCGCATCCAGTCGCTTCCGGCCGTCGGCCGCTTCCATTTTCTGGTCGTCGGTCCCCCCACGCCGGCGGTGCATGTTATTTTTGTCTCCACTGCAGGAACACAACCCTCTCTCATCTGCCGGAGACAGACGGAGGATTTGGCCTACACTCCCCGCGCTGGCCAGACGGATTGGGGAGGCCTGATTGATGTTTTATAATGTATTCCCTTAGTCGCCTTGTACGACATCTACGGGAAGAGTTGGAGTGGTCCTATTCTACTCTACCGGAAACCACACGGCACGATCCGCTGTCTCCACCTCAGAATTGGTCTGCCCCAACAACAGTGTCCTGTCTGTACTTGTATGTAAACGCTTGAGAAGAACCGAGAATCGGGTTCAGTGACGCACCTTGCCTATGTCCAACAGTGGACATTTGCAGGCTGATGATGATGATGTAAACGCTTTATTGTACAAAAATTAATAACAATAACAAATACGAATAAAAAATATACAAGGGCAGACCTTGTCCCACTCAAGGACTTCTTCCAGTCGCCCTTAGAGTAACTGCAAGGGTTATAAATACGCTTAACACAAAATTTTGAATAAAGATACTAACTACACTTGTACTACCTCAACGGAAGATTTTCATCGAAATCACTTCAAAACGATCACAAGCTGGGCACCCCAGAGACTATGCATGGTGTTTTTCTTTATCGATATAAAAATTTTAATTGCTTCAAGAACTATCAATGTCATGTATTTGCCATGAAAAGTCCGACCTATGGTAACCACTTCAACAGGGTGGCACCGCACCTGTGGCTTTTGGATTGCTATTATTATTATTATAGGGATAATAGGCGAGCAGCAATTTGCTGTGTCGTGTGGTTTCCGTTAGAGTAGAATAGGACCACTCCAACTCTTCCCGTGGATGTCGTACGAGACGACTAAGGGAATACATTATAAAACATCAATCAGGCCTCCCCAACCCGTCTGGCCAGCGCGGGGAGTGTAGGCCAAATCCTCCGTCTGTCTCCGGCAGATAAGAGGGTTGTGCTCCTGCAGTGGAGACAAAAATAAGCTGATGATGATGAATTTGCTGGTATGTCTATATCTGAAATGGTGTATTTAAGTTTTTGAATTGTCACTTGCAACACTGGTTTTGAAGACTTAGTTCCATTAAAAAAAAATAGCTCACTTATTGACGAGATCCTGCAGTTTCTGTATGGGCTCGGGTTCTCCGTTAATGCCACATTTGAGGACGGTCCTGGTGTTGTACACTCTTATGACTCTATCCGATGTATTCACTAGGAAGCAGCTGGAAATATGTATTGAAAATAATAACATAACTGTAGATGGTAACACCACTAAAAAATTAAGTTAAAAGGTTTTTTTTTTGGAGAATGTCCTGCAAAATAGAGTTCAGCTGGCAGTACAGTATAAGTTAGAAACTGAAACACTTATGTTGTTGACGCATGACGCTGTCTCCCTCGATCGACTATGTTCGCGTGCTGGGTGCAGTAGCACACCTACAATCATTTACGCGCACAACAACAGGTGCGCCTGTAGTAATAGTAGGTATATAAACATACACTTGTCTAATCCCAAACTAGGATGTTCTCCTGTGCTATGGGAATTAAACAAGGATAGAACAATTCACAAATATAACATCCACATTGGGACCAACTTATACAAATGGTACAAAGCTGTCTGTCCACAGTGGCTATCGAACCGACGACCTCTGGCGCTCGAGTTCAATGACCAAACCACTAGGCCAGGCGAATCTGTTCGCTTGTAAGAACTGGGGGTGTGCCGCGCATGACCAGGTGGTCTTGCACTTCGGTAGAAGGGAACTTCATATCGCTTTAAGATGGTTTAATAAATAAAAATAGCCTTTATTCACTGACTTGCATAGTAGATTTTAAGATTTATAGCCAAATAGGTTGGTTGTTAGCATCAACAACCTCGTGGTCACGGTCAGGCTGTCCTAGGACATAGGCCTCCTCCAGATATCGCCATTGGCAACGCTGATTTAATATGGTTTACAAAAGGAGGCTCTCCACTATCTGCAATGAAAGGACTCTAAGCTTCTTCGGTCACATTGTCCGATCTCCCAAGCACGACCTGGAGAGGCTCATCATCCTGGGACAAGTGGAGGGCAGGCGTGCCGGAGGACGAGCTCCGACGAGGTGGTCAGACCCGGTGAGGAGGGTGGCTGGCGGATCCTTATATGAAGCAGTGCGGCTGGCCAATGACCGCTATGCGTGGAGGCGCATTTTATACGGTCCTCAGCAGTGAGGGAACGACAGAGAAGAAGAAGACAAAAGGAAAATTATAATAAACCCACTTACTCTCCTCTCCTAGCGAACTCTATGCTTTTTATGCTTGTCGTACTCGATGTGCCAACTGTGATCTTGAAACTAGCCTTTACGGCCAGCGTCTGAGAGTCTAGAATCAGTATCTTGCCTTTCGCGTTGCCTGTATACACACAGTCCCCCCTTCTGTCAAATGATGCTATGACGTTTATGTCACCCTGAAAGAGGATTAAGTTGAGTCACTATGAGATCACCATGCACGGGCAGCAGCGTTCTCCTGTGTGTGTATGTTAAGATCATTACTGCGATCACCAATCCGCCTACCAAGCGTGGTGATTATGGCAAATCCCCCAATGCACATCTAACCAAAAGTGGTATTCTATTGGGGAGGTCTATGTCCAGCAATGAATGTATTTAAGCTGATGGTAATGGTGACTATGAGATCACAAAAAAAAACATAATACAAGATTATGTAACAAGACATTGTTATGTTTCGCTTGTAGTAGTGTGCAGTTAGCAGAAAATCTTGGAATAAAATATTGTTATGTGAGATAAATCAAAAATACATAAATGTGTGATTTTTCAATTCAGTGCAATTACTTCAATTCTGCACAATAAAAATACACAGATATACAATAGTAAAGTAACTCCTCAGGACGCTGTTATGGCTGCCCCGAACTCTGCAGTGCGGACACAACCTGCAACCTGCTTGAATCCATGCATCAATATACTCACATCCTCATCAATGGGTAGTATTTTATGGTCTCCATCAGTGTCCACAAGCAGGGCTGCGTGTCTCATGGGACACACCAGGAACCGCTTGTCGTTCCTCGGGTCGAACTGGACGCGGAGTATGGCGGTCGGAAACCTGTACCTCTGCTCGCATTCTCCTGACAGTATATCCCATATGCACACGTTGTGGTCGGTCGACGCCGATAACAGCTGCGAACAGATAACAGTAAATCATTATGCCTCAACATTAGGTAACTCAGTGCCATAGCAAGTATCGGACTTCTGGGAGATTGTTCATAGTTTAGTTTAGTCTTAGTTTTTTCATCATTGCTGCGGACATCAAGGGCATGATTTACATATTTAAAGGTCTGTCCCTCTAGGGAACTACTCGAAAAACACTGTTCTGAGATACTTAACTATTAAGTTTTTGACTCTCATAGAAATAACAGATATTTAAGATGTTATTTAAGCAGTAGCAAGGATATTTAAGATGTTATTTAAGCAGAAGCAAGGAGAGCGTTTAACGCAGCTAAGGCCACCAAGGACTTCAGTGAATATGCGCACACCCTGACCAAGTTCAACAAAGAGGTGCGCAAGGCGAAACGAAAAGCATGGAGAGACCACTGTCAGACGATCAGCACAATGCCTGAAGGCATGAGACTCTCCAAAGCAATTTCGACGGTAAAGGCTAACCCACTATCTACCGTCAAGGATGAAAATGGGAAGCACACGGAAACCGGGGCGGAGACATTATCAGTAATGCTCAGCACACACTTTCCAGGCTGTAAAATCATGCAGCAAGACCAGGATGACTCAATCAGCTTAGAAGAGCAGAATGCTCACACAACTAAGGCAGATTGGGACATAGCTAAGAAGGTAGTGGATGAGCCAAGGGTAAAATGGGCAATGAGCAGCTTCCAGCCGTTCAAATCCCCAGGACCAGACGGCATATATCCCATCTTCCTCAAACAAGGTGCGATGGTTGTAATATCGCACTTGTGCAGGCTTTTCAGGGCCTGCATTGCCTTCGGCTTCATTCCAAAGGTTTGGAGGCGAGTGAAGGTAATATATATACCGAAACCAGGAAAGGCAGACTACGAAGAGGCGAAATCATTCAGGCCCATAAGCCTATCGTCCTTCTGTCTGAAGACATTAGAGAAGACGATAGACAGACACATAAGAGAAGGGCCGCTCAAAGCAAAACCTCTACATAGACTGCAATGTGCTTACCAGCCCGGAAAGTCGACCGAAACAGCACTACACCATGTAGTAACCAGGGCTGAGAATGCACTAGAGAACCAAGAAGTCTGCGTCGGGGCATTTCTAGACATAGAAGGAGCTTTCGATCGTACGACTTTCGAGGCAATTAAAGATGCTGCAGGCAGACACGGCATAGCACCAACACTATGCAAGTGGATAGACTGCATGCTAAAAGGCAGAATCATTAAATCCGAGCTGCTAGGAGACAAATTATGCGCGATCACCACCAAAGGCTGCCCACAAGGAGGAGTGTTATCACCAATCCTGTGGTGTCTGGTGGTAGATTCCCTCATAGCAAAACTCAACACAGGACCGTACTACACGGTGGGATACGCAGATGACATAGTCATCTTGATCAACGGCAAGTTTCCAGGAACAGTATCTGGACTCATGCAACAAGCTTTGGACACAGTGGAGACTTGGTGCAATAGTATCCATCTCTCCATAAATCCAAACAAAACAACGGTAATACCATTTACACGAAAAAAGGACCTTACAAGTCTAAAAAGTCTATCCTTATACGAGACAAGGTTAAAATGGTCCACACATGTAAAATATCTAGGAATAATGCTGGATAAAGAACTAAGGTGGAACCTACATGCGGAGCAAACTATTTCGAAAGCCCTACGGGTCTTCGGAATGTGTCGTTCCGCCTATGGAAAAACCTGGGGGCTTAAACCTCAGATAATCAAATGGATATACACCATGATGGTGATACCCATACTTACGTATGGTAGCATTGTCTGGTGGACTCGAACAAAACTGGCAACATGCAGAGCAGCTCTATCAAAAGTGCAACGCTGTGCATGCTTGGCTATAACAGCGGCGTTTAAAACCACGCCAACGGCAGCTATGGAGAGGCTACTTAACCTCAAACCGCTGCATATTGTCATACAGATGGAAGCAACGAAGGCGCTACACAGACTATCAGTTGGTGGGCTGTGGAGCAACACTCAAGCAACCACTGGACACACAAAGTTAGAGATACCCAGCTATCTCAAAGGGATTATGAACATGATTTGTGATAAAACACAACCAGTGTTTGTTTTCCACAAAAGGTATAAAATACACGTCCCCACGAGGGACGAATGGAAAGAAGGGCTGAAACCTCCTGAAAAGGACAGTCTAATATGGTACACAGACGGATCCAAAATGGAGACGGGAGCTGGAGCCGGCATACATACCAAGGACTGCAATATAAGTCAGTGCATGGGACTATATGCAACTGTTTTCCAATCGGAAACATATGCAATAATCGCATGCGCCAGGGAGAACATAGATAGGAATATCAAGGATAAAACCATCTATATACTCAGTGATAGCCAGGCGGCGCTCAAAGCTCTGCAGTCATGTCGCGTGGACTCCAGACTAGTCTTGAACTGTGTACAAGCACTGAACACACTCGGAAAAAACAATAGAGTGAGACTGGTCTGGGTCCCGGGACATGAAGGCATACAGGGAAATGAGAATGCTGATGCACTGGCTAGAAAAGGGTCAGAACAAACTCTGACAGGACCAGAGCCATTTGTGGGACTCTCGATGAGTACCATAAAAACAGCTCTAAAAGCACATGCCGAAGAACAACACCTGGCGGAGTGGAGAGCACTTCGGGAGCTGAAACACGCTAAAGAGTTTATCGGTAATACAGACGCAGGTTTTACTAACAAGATCCTAAAATATGGGAGGACAGCGGTCCGTCTTATCGTGGGAGTTTTTGCCGGCCATCTTGATGTAAGGCACCTCCTACATAAGATGGGACTGTCAGAGACTGTCAGTTGTAGAGTCTGTGGGGAGGACAGCGAAACGATGAAACACCTGCTGTGTGAATGCAATGCACTAGCTGCAAGGCGAATGAGTGTCCTGGGTGTGGCTTATCCAGAACCCAAGGACTACAGGCTTCTGCCCCTTAGCTGCATAATAGATTTTATGCAACGAACTGTGGGGGACGGAAGCACAGCATAGACAAAGGGGCTGACACAAAAGATCCCACAGGGTCGACGTGTCGCCGGGCGTGCCTGGCCCCCTATTAAAAGATAAGATAAGATAAGATAAGCAGTAAAGACTAAGATGAAGCGATTGCATTACTTATTTAAAACAATACTAAGTTGTTCCATTATTGAATTGACCCATCAGTAAGTCAAACCGTCATAGCTTAAAATGCAGTAGGTATACATGTAGCTAGCAGCTAGTAGTTAAAAATTCATCATCATGATATCAGCCCTTATATCATTATATCCTCCTTCTGTCTCCGGCAGATGAGAGAGGGTTGTGCTCCTGCAGTGGAGACAGAAATAACCTGATGATGATATCAGCCCTTAGACATCCACTGCTGCACATAGGCCTGCCCCAATGAACGCCACCACACTCCACATCTGGCTTCTGGACACCAGTTTTACAGGTCGTCGATCCACCTGGTTGTGGAGTGTGCCAATCTGCATGTGCCAATCAGAGGTTGATCTCCACTACAGAACTTGTCTGCACCAACGGCTCTGTGGCATATGAGGCCCGCCCAATGCCACTTAAATTTGCTAATTCTTTCGATTATGTTGGTGACCTTCGTTCTTCATCGAATTTCCTCATTGCAAATTACATCTCTCAAAGAAACCCTGAGCATAGCCCTCTCTAAGGGACTTGAAAGGTGTGGATCATGCCCACCGTCAGTGTCCACTGTAGGTCATGCATGACATTCATGAATTCTTACTTTCTTACAATTTCTGGACCAACTGAGACTACAGACTGGGTAGACGTGTGCAGATAGTGATTTAGCAATGCCTCGTGTCAGGAAATCCCATATGAATATTCTGCCATCATTGCAACCAACTGCCAAAAGTGTCCCACGCCGATTGAATGCACAAGTTGCTGCTAGAGATATTGAATCTAGTGTGCCATCAAATTCCTGTAAAGAGAGTCCGATTTTTAGCACAATTAGAGCTCAATTACGTTACTTGCTATTAGTAATTTATTCATTTTGTAAGAAGAAATTTGTTTCATATTTAATAGTCTCAGACGAGGGTCAAGGTGTGTATAATTGTGTGTATCGCGACCACGAATATATAACAAATCCGTCAAACTTGAGTTAAATTCACAATCAGCCGAAATACATCCACTGCTACATAATCCTTCCCCATAGTAATGCCACTTTTGATGGGTTGACCATGGCGGGATTTTCCGTAATCATCACGCCTGGCGCCTGGGTATATCTAAAATAAATCTGCCTAGATTGGTGACCGCAGTAATGATCTTATTATACACAGGAGAACCCTGCTGCCCGTCCCTGGTGGAATCTCTTAGTCGCCTTGACGACACCCACGGGAAGATTGGGGGTGAGCCTACTCTAAGCCGAGTTGGGGTGTACAATAGAGAGACATGGTTTTGAACTCCCCGTGCAAAAAAAAAAATTAGTTTCAAAGTTTTTTCTTAGTGGCCACTTCTGTACATTCTGGAATAACGTTTTTTAGGTTAATTTTATAAGAAATCTGAATTTCTTATAAAATTTAACTAGACATAATTCCCACTACATGATATTCTACTGGCTTACCTCGGGATAATTCTGACCGAAGGATTCTGAAAGGCGATAAATTAGATTTTAAATAAATACACTAAAGTTTTACAAATGTTTGAAATTATATATTGCACTTACCAAGAAGTTCCAAATTCATGATTATTTAAAAGGAATATAACTATTGTACTACCTATTACTGAAAAACCTTGCGGAAACAATAAAACAAATAAATTACTTCTATATTTCGTTATTTTAGGTGATTTGTTTACAATACAATAGACGCCATTTTTAACTGCTTGCTGTTTTTTTTATAATGTGTATGGCTCTGGATTCTGCGTTTTGTGTAGGTAATGTGTTTGCAACGTAGTTACATCTAGCGCGCCGAAACGTTATGTTTAGTCAATACTGCACCACCATTCTGACTATTAAAATTAATTATATCTTTAATCAAAATTGAGCAGGTTTGTGGTGTCTAACATAGAACCATCGTTTTTTAAATTTGGATACATACGTTTTTAAACTCAAAGCGATATTTCTATATCGAGTAAAACATCGATTTCAGTTCTATTATCTTTGACGAAAGTATTTTTTCACGGTTGCAATCATTAGACAAGGACGCAATCTTGTTTAAGACTCTCACGCTCGAGACCGTTTTTAGTTTACCATTTTTGTACAATGAGAATGGTAGACAAAGTTCATTTAACTTTGAATTAAATTCGACAGTGCACAGTCTTATTTACTACTTATAAAGTCTTTGTAGATCACTTAGGTCAGGGATTCCCAAACTATTTTGGGCATGAAACCCCTTTTCCAAAATGAACTGATATCTCAGACACCCATAGCCAAATTACTTCATAAATCCTACCTCTTTTTTTCCTGTTGATCAAAATACTAATCTTGTATGAACTTGTGCACGCTTATAGACTTGTTGAGTTTTTAAAAGTACAACGATACTTCCTACTATAATATTAGTCATTCTTAAAGTTGGTACACGTAACACAACTTATACTTGTATTACTTAATATAGGTAGATTTTTAGACTTCGTCGACCACCAAAATCAGTTTTCGTTTATGTTGGCCTCTGGGCAATCGATTTCGACCTCAAGGGGTCGGTATTGACCACTTTGGGAATATCTGACCAAGGCTATATGACCTGGGGCTACTTTCAGTGGGGGAAGCTAAAGGACCGCGACGATATCTCCCACCTCACCGCATCCTCATTACCCAAAGCCCTGACTCGGTCCCCCCACTAGCTTTAAACCTCCGACATATCCTTTGGGCGCAGATGTAGGTAATAACATTTCCTGCTGTTTAGTTTCCAGGGTTTTGGTTTGGCCGTTTCCTCTGTATCACTTAGAACGGCCTCTATAGGTAGTGGGCGCAACCCCAAATGATAATAGTGGGCAATTCACTTAATCTGGACATGGTTTCACCGCCGAGTTCCTGAGTTTCCCACAGATAAATATTTTAGGTTTAAAAAACGGGGTTTTATTTTATGATTAGGTACAATTTACTTTATTTACACTAGATTGACAAATATGGCAAGGAATCAAAAAGGTATCAACTAGAAAAAAAATATAAGTAGTAGATATAATAAAAAAAAACGTTTATTCACAAACATCATCTTTTGTTAGCCATTGAACAATAATATTTAATTTAAAAAAATATCGAATTACAAAATATACATCATTTCAAATCAGTAGTCGTATGAAAACAAACGCATTTGCGTCTCGAAAACAAAATAAATAATAGATGGTGTTTCTAAGTCGACTGCAAAGTTTTCATGGTAATACCAACCCGTTTTTGCAGCTGGTGACCCTGTCATGTCATGTTACCGAGACATAATTAGCCAAATTATAAGAAAATTTCTTGTGTCTTATGAGAAATGTCTTATAAGAAATCCAGTCGCATTGGTTGCTATATGAGACCATACACATTACAAGAATTTTTTTCTTATGTCGGATCAGACACGCGCATAGAAATTTTTCTTGTTTGTTGTCTTGCATCTTATATTATGCAAAAGGTCTTAGCGTTGGTTTTCGTGACTATGTATGACTATGTATGCCAGATGGACCGACGACCTGAAGAAGGTGGCCGGAAGCGGCTGGATACGGAGGGCGGAGGACCGGGTGTGATGGCGTTCATTGGGGAAGGCCTATGTCCATGTGCACGTCTAACCGCTCGGCCACGATTTTTGGCTTAGCGGGACGGTTTCGGCAGGCGGAGGGTTGGCCGCTGATTGCGGCGCCTCGTGGCGTGCTGCTAACATTTTTGTACATTTGTTCTCGCCGCTCGCCGCCCCGCTCCTAGCTGCCGCTGGCAGCGGCAAGGTCGTGGCCGAGCGGTAAGGGCTGATATGATGATGTATTGGTTTGGAATGAAATTGTACATCACAGTTTTTGTTATTGCTTATTGATTACTCGATGAAGGTACGCAAACAAATCATTGAGATGTTTATCCTCCTTAGCGAACTTAGAAATGTGCTGACGAAGTTGGCCTGTAACAAAAATGTGAGACATTAAATAAAATCCCATCCCACTAATATTATAAAGGCGAAAGTTTGGACGTTTGTTACTCAATCACGCTACAACCACTTCACGGATCGGGATGAAACTTGGCACACATATACGTTAGGTCCTGAAATAGACATAGGATAGGCGCAGCCGCATTGTGTAACTTACATCTACCCTCAATCTACTAACAGATCGTGAGTATCCTGATGATCAGTGCGTAACGATAGAACTGCTCCCACACTGGTATTAAAAAACGTTTCGATATATTTGGAAACATGTTATTACATTCTTTAACATACAGAAACTAATATTTACAACATTTCTCGACAAAAAAAGAACATTCTTCAACATTTTGCTACAAAACAAAACAATTTACAATAGTGTCCAACGGTTTGAAACATCGGTGTGGAATCACCCTAAGCGATTTAGAGAAAGAGTGGGGGGCGGGGGCGGGCGTGCTGAAAGAGTGGGGGGGGGGGGCTGTCAAATGTACGATAAAATAAATCTTTATTGAACAGAAATAATTAGAAAACTGAAGTGGCAGTGGACGGGCCACATCTGTCGCAGAACCGACGGACGTTTGGGCAGACAAGTTCTGGAGACCGCGGGGTGGGACGCGCCAGGGGGTGGTACCGGATGTGGTGGCGTTCATTGGGGAAGGCATATGTTCAACAGTCTCTGCCTACCCCTCTGGGACCAAGGCCTGAGCATTATGTATGTATGTATGTACAGTTTACTCACCAACAGTGACGTTATTCCTGACCAAGCACTCGTAAATGTTGAAGAGGTCATCGGTGAACTGTGCGTTCCCGAAGGTGAGGTAGGCCATGGGCCGGCGGGCCTCCGCGCACGCCATCAGCTGTATGAGCGCCTTGAGCGGCGGCGAGCCCCCGAACGCGCCGCAGCCCCAGTTGCCGGTCGCCACGCCCGGGAAGTTCAGCCCTTGCGAGTTCTCACTGGTGAAGAATGAGAAACCTACCCATGCCTGCAGATAATCATATCACTTATGTAATCTGATTGCTCACTCGGTCCCAGAGGGGTAGGTAGGGACAATGTAGACTAACCAATAGTATAACTTCTATCCATGATGGTTTTATACACTATACATCAAAGAGGGTTTTATCCATCAACTATGTTTATTGGAAGATTATTTTTAAATTTTATAAGTAACTTTTATTTTTAAACTAACATAGTTATTTTATATTCCCGAATTTTTATTATATGCTCCGGAAAAAAGGAAATTTTTAACATTTAACTTGGACAAAAACTATGCATACACAAGCAACTATAGCTAGAGGTCTTCTTCTAGGTCGACGTTCAAGGATCAAATTGGTGACGTCCTCAAAAAGGCTAGTGTAAGTATAGCTAGTCTGAGGGACACCATATGAACTACATCAAAGGCACTCCCTACCCCATATGAATGACAAAATTAATCAATTTGCAATGCTACCGAGTCTCAACAAAATCAGTGAGTGACCGCTTCCTTGTAAGAGCTTTTTGTCAAACGTGGGCTGGCGATCTGAAAAGTTATTAACGAAATAGTTAGCTGGATATGGAAGATTTCCCGCAGCGGACGACGACGTACCTTGTTAAGTTCTCTAGTAATGATTTCCTGCCGATATTCATCCTTCTTGCGGTAAACGGGAGTAGCGTCTATGGCCAGGACTGCGGTGCGGCGGCGACCGAACGAGTCGTACGGCGTCTCGTCGTTGTAGTTACTCATCCACGTGAAACTCTTGTCGTAACCACTGTAGTTGCTGTAACGTTCAGCGCCTGACAAAAATAATATCCTCACTGATTGGCTGCATTACTGTGATCGCCAATCCGCCCGCCACGCGTGGTGATTATGGCGAATCTCGCAATGGACAGCCCACCAAAAGTATAATTCTATTGGGGAGGCCTATATTTATCATTACGGCTGATGATAAAAGCAGAATACTAAGGGGTCTTGATGATACACATGTATATTGTTAAGATAAAACATATTATGTTGGATGGAGCGTTCCAAACAATAGCTCTGTTCCAGAACATTTAATTATTTACTAAATATTGACATTATTTAACCGTAGCGTCAATATTTAGTAATAATTAAATGTTCTGCGTAGTAACTGCACAAGTTTCATTGTGAATGTGAAAGAGTTGTGGCTACTTGCGTGGAACAGAGTGATTGTTTGGAACGCTCCATCTAGTAGTACATAGAGATCGTTGTATGTATAGAAAAAATTGCTCTTTCCATAGCTCGCTGAGCGACTTTGAGTTTTCGGACTAGTCCCAACCCCAATCCCAATCGTAGGTCATTATGGGTAGGACCTCTATTATCTTTGGTAGGACACACTGGTTGAAAAATTTTGTCTTCAGGCACTGTGGTATACGCGAAGAGAGGGACAGGATCCGAAATGAGGTGATCCGCCAGGGAACTAAAGTCTTCGGCATAGCTCAAAAAATTAGTACTTTAGAACATAAGTCTTCAGTCTTCTTATTCCACTTTTTTCTCTCGCGGGTCTGCTGGAAAAAATCTCTCTCAGAGATAAGTTCGCCCTTTGTTCTTGTGTTTCTTTTTAATGTATTATTTTTGTTTTATCTGTGTGTGTGCAATAAAGAGTTAAATAAATAAATAAGATTATTTGCATTACCGATCATGATAACAGCTTCATTTGGCTCCAACTCTTCAGTGAACAGCAGGGATATCAGCAGCTCGGGACATATAACGAATCTGATTTCTTCTTGAACGTTTCCTGCGCCGAGGACTCCGCCACCTAAGTACCTAAAAAATAAGGTGTGGATAAATAAATGATGGGTTTCCGCTTGACCTCAATCACACCTGATGGTAGGGACAATGAGGCCTAAGGCGGAGCGCGCTTACCAGAAGATGCCTATTCACTCTTCCTTTAAAAAGATACAGTTGTACTTGTCCGGAAATACCGAAGCTGGCAGAGAGTTCCATTCCTTAGCAATTCACATTATGAAAGAGGAAGCAAAACGCTTCGTGCCAGAACGTGGTATATCTATTACATATGGATGAACTCCTTCCCCACGCCTGAATATTGCTAATAGAAAATTTAGCTAACTTAAGGGGAAATGTAGGTAACTTAAGGAGAAATGTTGCTAACTTAAGGAGAAATGTAGCTAACTTAAGGTGAAATGTAGGTAACTTAAGGGGAAATGTTGCTAACTTAAGGAGAAATGTAGCTAACTTAAGGAGAAATGTAGCTAATTTAAGGGGAAATGTAGGTAACTTAAGGGGAAATGTTGCTAACTTAAGGGGAAATCTGGATCACTTAACTGTTCGCTTGTTTGCAGTTGTCGCGGTTGTGACCAGGGTCTTGTACTGAGTTGTGAGACGTGACACGTTAAAATACTACTAACTTGTTAGCGAAGTCGAGTTGTATCAGCCCGTCCTGGTCTTCTATAGTGGCATCCGTATCTATCATGAATGGTACGCTTTTGATTTGCGCTGAAGAGTGTTCGAATGCAGGCAAATCTCGTGGAGGCACGGAGCGGCGGTAGAATGTCACTGCGCCGTTTGGGGGGTTCTTGGAGCTGTGGTTAACAGGTTATTTAAAAAAACTTGTAAGGAATGACAAATCTTAGCTACTATGGGAGTCTTATCGTATAACAGGGGGCCAGGTATACCAGGCGACACGTCGACCCTGTAAGATCTTTTGTGTCAGCCCCTGTACAGTGCTTCCGTCCCCTATATTCTACTACATCATCAGGTTATTTTTGTCTCCACTGCAGGAGCACAACCCTCTCTCATCTGCCCGAGACAGACGGAGGATTTGGCCTAAACTCCCCGCGCTGGCCAGACGAGTTGGGGAGGCCTGACTGATGTTTTATAATGTATTCCCTTAGTCGCCTGGTACGACATCCACGGGAAGAGTTGGAGTGGTCCTATTCTACCCTACCGGAAACCACACGGCAAAGTACACTATGCTCACTAAAATGCTTGTACAGAAAACAATACTAAATATATTTTTACATTATACCTATATATACTTTAATAAAATATAAATACAAATTACCTGCAGACTCTCCTGAAGTAATGAAATATGCATTTCAGTTTCTCCCATGATGCCCCGTCTCGCACTTCGAATAGCCTGTAAATGATGAAATATTTTTATTATAAAGTATATGCGCCCCACCTCCCTTTCTCCGCCCTCCTGCCCACTCTTCTTCTTCAGTTTTCTTCCTTCCCCTGAATCCCCTCCTAATTAACCACTGTCCTTAGCCCTCCTTTCTCCCCACTTCCGCTTACCCTCACCACCCCTCCCCCTGAACATTCCTCACCTTCTCCTCGCCTTTATTCTTCCCTCCCCCCTCTCCACTTTACTCTCCAGACTTTCAAGACCACCTACCTCCGCTTTTATCTCCAAAATGTAGTTCTCATTCATTGCAAGGGGAGAAGAAAAGTGAGGGGCGTGGAAGGGGTGAGGGCAGAGCGAAGAGGAAGGCAAAAGATAGGGGGTTCAGGGGAAAGTAAGGAGAAATGAGGAGAATGGGAGGGAGGGAGGTGGGAGAACCACTTATTTCAGTGATCTGCACAGCTAGTACTTTTAGTATAATTTAATTTCGAATACAAATCATATTGTTTATGAATAAATAAATGAAACGAAATACTAAATATTAGTATCGAAACTGTTGCCTGGCTAGATAATATAATAACATATTCTTAAATAAAAAGGTAAAATTCGTAAATCATATAAGTGGTTTTCGAGATAAAGCATAATAACGGACAGACGAACGTCTGTACCCGTGTGAATCGAACCCACGACCACTGGCACTCCAGTCCAATGCCACTAACCCAGCCAACGAGACGTTCCAAAAAGAGAGAACTTTTCACCTTTGAACTTTGCTACAGTAGTGTATCTTATCTTATCTTCTCAGGGGGCCAGGAAGACCTGGCGACACTTCGACCCTTCAGGATCTTTTGTGCCAAACCCCTGACCACCAACGGTGCCCCAAGCCGATTTGGTAGACTTCACATACGCCTCAGAATTTTTTCTTCGGCATATGCAGGTTTCCTTTCAATGTTTTCCATCACCGAAAAGTCTGTGGTATTATAAATAAACCGTACTTAAGTTTCGTAAAACTCTTTGGTACGGGCGGGGTTTGAACCCACGACCTCATGAACGTGAGTCGAGTGCACAACCAACCGGCTACCACGGCTCTACAGTAGTGTAATTATGATTATCCACTGATGTACACAACGGAAATAAGACGGAAATCATGTCAATGTAATTCTTACCTAATAAAATTGATAAACGGATACGAGTCGTGGTGAGAATTGACCCCGAAATAATGGCGAAGCGGATACGTACAGAAGAATGCATGTACCAGTAAACACGATATCTGTCGCTGTGACAGACTCACAGATATGTTGCTATGTTTTCTGTAATAAGAGCAAAAGTATTTAATTTAAATCTTTAGACATAGGGTGAAACACAGAAATCCTATCAAGATATTCATATTCATATTATTTATTGGTATTAATCGTACATTGTCAAAAACATTACAATCTATGGATATACAAAACACTTAGTTAAGCTACCAACATAACAAAAAAATATAGTAATTAAAATTCATACATTCACAATCACAATTATTACATTAGCATATAAGATGTCAAACAGCTATTGAATTTCATGTTAAAGTCAAATGTCATAATAAATTTAATTTAAAAGTCAGTGTAATCATCATAAATGTCAAGTTATAGAACGGTTATAGCCGTTTGTTTAATTCAGTTTCGCGCGTGCCGATTTTCGGCCACAGCGCGCTCCTTCCGCGCATCCTTTACGCCTTGCGGTCATATTTATAGTGAAGAGATACAGTTATGTAGTTAAAAACCGCGCTTTATGGCACTTTTGCAGATTTTTGTCGGTGTTTACGACCTTGATTCGGCGTGAAACGAGTAAGCGTTCGACCATTTATGCAATATATTGCAAATGCTTGGCACGCGTGTCGCGTCTCCTTCACAATTCTATCTAGATAGGATTTCTGTGGGGTAAAAGGTATCTACCTATATCCTTTAGAATAAAAGTGACAATGAAATACTTACTTCAACATTGGTATGGGTGCTTTAATCAGTCGCGGCAGGTCTAACGCCAACTCTGCCATTGCGGGTAGTGTCGAATTGAAGAAAGCATCACTTTCTTCATCACCCAATTGCTAAGAGTGAATATTATTGTATCATAATTTGGTATTCAATACCTTATTTTTATACTAACAATTACAATTTTACGATTTGAAAAAAGCTAGGAGCGGGGCGGCGAGCGGCGAGAACAAATGTACAAAAATGTTAGCAGCACGCCACGAGGCGCCGCAATCAGCGGCCAACCCTCCGCCTGCCGAAACCGCGCCGCTCACCGCGCCGCGTCCCGCTAAGCCAAAAGTCGTGGCCGAGCGGTGCTTTTTTAGATGTCATAACGATAGTGGAAAGGTACCGGTTAAGAAACTTGGAATTTTATTAAAATACAGTTTAAGTTTCTTTTCCCACAAAAAATATATGTCATTTTGTATGAGGAGTATTTTTAAAGAATTACCAAAAGCCCGTTCGAAAATCATTTTTTTAAAAATTAGAATCACCCGCAAATGTTAAATCGCTAAACCGTGGTAACTAGGTATATCGAGACGGTGCTAACAGACTCGGGGCAGCCATTCCAGTTTTCTTCTTCAAATAAAATAACACAATACTTACTTCATTGAGTAGGGAAGACAGCGCTGTAAAACGCCACTCTCTCCCATATTCCGGATTATAACTGAGTATGGTTTCCACCAACTGCCCGCAATTTTGAATCTGTTTATCGACTACTTTTTGAAGAGTCTCTGTTATCATTTCCCATCGCGGTCTTGATTGTTTTTTATCCCTGTCCTAGAATAACAAAATTGTGGTAATAAAAATTCGATCGGCAGTATATTAAATACCGATCGAGAGAATAGGGATAGGCTAGGCAGCATTTGGGAAGTTACGTCATATCTTCTCGTCGCGTATACCACAGTGCCTGAAGACAAAAGTCTTCAACCAGTGCGTCCTGCTCCCCTACTCCTACCCATAATGATCGACGCCCTAAGGCAGAAACACATTTACACCACGCGCCGCGACGCGACGACACGCAAAGCTGTTGCTATCCTTGTCACACAGTATTATGAAGATAAAGACGAAACCAATTTTAGCGCTGTCAAATTTTAAATGCGTGCCTTTAGAATCGGGCCCTATATATTGTTTAATGTTAATAAAAATATCGGTGCTATTCAACGATCTCTATGTACTACTAGATGGGCGTTCCAAACAACCGCTCTGTTCCACGCAACTGCGGCTCCAGGAGCCGGAACTCGGTTACATTCACAATGAAACTTGTGCAATTAGTACCCAGACACATTTAATTATTACTAAATATTGACGCTATTTACCCGTAGCGTCAATAATTAGTAAATAATTATATGTTCTGCGTAGTAGTAACTACACAAGTTTCAAAGTGAATGTGAACGAGTTGCGGCTCCCGAAGCCGTAGTTGCCTGGTGGAATAGAGCGATTGTTTGGAACGCTCCATCTAGTAGTACATAGAGATCGTTGTTTGCTGCAGATTTCACCGCGGCGCGCCGCGGATGCGGAAAAAATCCGCGCGGAAAAAATTCGCAGTGCGTGCTAGCCCTTAGTTCTACTTCTGTCACCTTTTAATTAGAGTATTCTCTTAATCATACCTAGCTATAGGTATACGTACATACAGCATTTGGGTATTACCCGTATCGTATACCTAGGTACGTATTGAATGTTATCAACGTATTATGTGACCTCTTCCTTGTCTTAGTGGCTAGGTCATTGGACGTTGGCGTCATGACCAAACGTGGAATGGATTTCACTGGAAACAGACCACCCAG
This sequence comes from Esperia sulphurella, assembly GCA_947086405.1. Lineage (NCBI taxonomy): Eukaryota > Metazoa > Arthropoda > Insecta > Lepidoptera > Oecophoridae > Esperia > Esperia sulphurella. Next base: position 14,517,360 of record OX352265.1, read on the forward strand.
ACCACTTGTCACAATTTGGTCCCAGACTAGGTACTATATTTGTGAATTGTCCTGTCCTTGTCTTACTTCTATAGTAGAAAATCGTAGTTTGGGATTACAAAAGATAATCTCCTTCCGGACGTTTTGGACCACTTCCTAACTTGACCACTTCCAAAGTTGTCCACTTCCTAATTTGTCTTCATCCTAACTTAACTATTTCGAAAGTCGTCACTTCTTAACTTGTCTCCTTCCCGATTCGTCTTCTTATCTGTTTATGTAGTCTAGTGTGGAATAATAATTATAAGGAAATATGTATGTAAATGAGACTTATTGTTAGACTTACTGTTCTGCTTACAAAAATTGCACCATTACCTTGGGTTTTTCTTAAAGGGGGAAATTACGAACATTATATATTATGAATAAATAATCAAGCCCTACTCAATTATTAGTCGTTAAAACCCCTTTTAGTGACAAATGTTTTGGAAACTTAAAAAAATCCAAAACTTTTTTGTATGAAAAGTAGAAAAAAAAATTGAAAAAAATACAAATAAATAAATGTATTTTTCCTACTTTACATTAAAAAAAAATGTCAAGTGCGAGTCACGCTCGCGCACTGAGGGTTCCGCACTTTAAAAGGAAACGTATAAAAATTTCAAGTAGGTGGTATAATTACCACGCAATAAAGTTCATTTTACGGACCGCAAATCTGAGTTTGTTTGTATAGGATTTTTTTGATTTCTAAAAAACTGTGCTAGTTACAGACATCTTTTTATTTTTCCTGTAATAGGTATTTACATAAACCTCAACTCAAATTATTTAGGATTTTTAGTTGTGACAAACTGACGGATGGAGCGATGGCACAGAGTAACCGATGGGGTCAGAGTGTACAAAAGACAAGACACTCAGTTGTTGACATTAAAAAAAACTGCATCCCCCCCTATTGTACACCCCAACTAGAGTACAGCATAAATAAAAAAAGTACTTACATTTATAAACTCATATTGGTTACTCGGGGAACACGGCAACCTCACATAATCATCATCCCACTTATCTCCACCCTCAGTCGGCTTAAACAAACGTTCCCCTGCTTGAGAAGTGCGAGATATTTGGTACAAAACATGTTCGGAAAATGACGGCACAAAAAATGGGAACTCGGGAAAACCCCATTGCTCACTAGAGCCGCGAATTTCACTGATCTGAATACCTGGCATACTAAATGTATATTCCAAAGTTTGGAAAAAAAATATCTAAAATGTAAAAGCAAATAAACTGGTTAACTTAAGTTTACTGAATACTAAGTACTGAATTTACTCAATTTTACTCTTACAAAGTAAACTTAATGTAGATACGAATAAACACAACAACACTACACGACGCACGACGGTCTTCTAAGATTTTCTGAGGAAAATAGTCACAAACAAGTTTTTATAATAATGTGTATCATCCTGGCAGTGTGGGTCTTACAAATCTCTAATGTAGAAGCGGTAAAAAAAGAGATTTAAAGGTTATGTTTGACTTATAACATCATATGGTAATATATCATGATAATATTAAGTATTCTATTACATGGTGGTGAAAGAGTAACGAAAGGCTACTAAATACCTTATTAACGTAACGTATCACATTGTCAGAATAAATACTTGGACATATATCTATCTAATTTGTGAAGCTAATAATCAACACGTGCGTGTATCCAAACTTTGTTGAAGTTTGGATACACGCACGTACGTCGTCGTAATTCTATAAAGTTGATTGTAGTGAGCGATGAAAGCATATCGATTTCTATGCACGCATCAAGAGCATAGCATCACTAGTACAGAGTACTGTCACCTGCATGCACTATCATTAAAACCATGGATCCATCTGGATCCATCCTATTAAGCTGAAAGTAAAAAGTGTAATCGACTCCTTCACATATTAAATAATGGTCATTGTACAAAAGAGATAGGTATATTGAGGGCTCGATTCTGAAGGCACAATGTTAAAATTTGACAACACTAAAACTGTTGCTATCCTTGTCACACAGTATTATGAAGATAAAGACAAAACCAATTTTAGCGCTGTCAATTAAATGTATTGTTTAAATACTAGAATGTCTCCACTTTTCCACGAGTTTTCAGTGTAGTTTTTATCGATATTTATAATTTTAACCGGAAAGCAAGCTACTACGCGGGCAACTTGTTACCTACTTTGATTGCATTCGCGCGCATGACGTGGCAGGGAGAGGTTAAACTCTTATGGTATTTTAAAAAACAAACTTACTATCGAATGGCAACTAAAATTGCTTAGGACTAGTAAATTTTTCAGTGAACCCTTTTCTTAGTAAAGTAACGATATGGTGTGGCCGTCGTGGTTATCTTATTTAGTTCCAGACAGGGGTGGAGAAAGGTACCTATGTTTTATTCAAGTGTCGGTCAGAGTGTACAAAAGGGGGCGCTATGGATATACAACTTTGATTGGCCTGAAAAATTTAAGATATTTAAATAAAAAAATCCTCAAAAATCCTCCCCTTTTCTACACCCTTGTCGGTTAGACAAACAGACGCATTAAAACCGCTTTGCTAAAAATTACATATTTAAGTCAACGATTTAAGTTTATATCATACATGAGCCGTGGTAGCCAGGTTGGTTGTGCAGTCGCCTCACGTTCATGAGGTCGGGGGTACAAACCCCGCCTGTACCAATGAGTTTTTCGAAACTTAAGTACGGTTTATCTATAAAACCACAGGCTTTTCGGTGAAGGAAAACATCGTAAGGAAACCTGCATAAAGAAGAAATTCTAAGGCGTATGTGAAGTCCACCAAAGTTGGTGGTCAGGAGTTTGGCACAAAATATCCTGAAGGGACGAAGTGTCGCCAGGTCTTCCTGGCCCCCTAAGCAGATAAGGTTATATCTTACATGGTGGAGTACTACGTACAAAAGAACACTTTGAGCTAGGTAATTCTTTATTTCATCATCATCAAAGAGGATATAACCACTAATCGTGATCATCATCTGTGGGTACATGTTAGTCCAGTGTCCAGTATTAGACATTAGTTAGCTGTCCATATATTAACCGCAATCCCATCGCAATTGTAACATTTCCGAAACTGACCAAATCTGGATGGTCATATTTTTATTAGGACTGAATAGGAAACCATGGCCTTCCAGATATGGTCCGTTTCTTAAATGTTTGTATCAATGTGTCCGTATTCCTGCAATGAGAACTTGATTTTATGTTCAGTATTTGCCAAGTACCTACCTACCTACCTATTAGATGTCTCTCTCTATAACAGGCCACTAGTTTATCCATGAAGGTAAAACCTTTTTGGTGGGCGCCTTCGCCCTGCGGTTTTCTTTCTTGCATCTATACAGTATCTTTTGTGCAACATCGTAAATAATGTAGGTAACGGGAGACAGCTAATCAATGGGAAGTAGGTATTATTGTAATCAAGGTTGCAAGTTGCGATATGAACACAACGTTCCGTTCCTTTCAAACGATTGTTTTACTTGTAGCAAAGATAATATACAATACAATACAATACACTTTATTGCACAAACAAATACAGTTACACGTTATAGAAATATAGACTATATGACTTATCGTTGATATTACATACTATACCTAATACCATGAGGCAAAATAATTTTTCGTAGCTCATAGTTTCACCTTAAAATGTTTTCATTCATCATTGACATTAATTGGTTATTAAATTAGATAACAGATGCACATTTTAAAATCATCAATTAGTGTCAGTCATGAAGGAAAACACTTTGAGGTGAAACTATGAGCTACGAAAAATTATTTTGCTTCATGGTATGAGGTATAGGTACTTGTAGTTACCAAAACAACCTTGAACATTGAATTGTTAGTACTCGTGAAACGGAACGCAATTCTTGGCGGCCAAAGCCAGCCACGCCGTTATTTGTTCGGGAAATTCCCTTGTTTTATTTCGTAGCAACTGACACATCGTTTTAAGTAATTTTGTGATAAATGACGTCAATGTGTGTGTCCGCGGCCGGCCGGCTCGGATGGCGTGTGCGTGGGTGTACAACGCTGTGATAGTTTATCTCTGTGTGCGTTGTTTATGTGCTTATCGGTGTCGCAGTATTCAACAGCTAGCTCACTCGCTCACAAGGGCAGTCATGTTTAGTACCGAGTTCGTTTTCCAACTGTGAGCTTGTTTCATTTAATTAATACACTGTTTTACAATGTTTATAATAATTAATACACTGTTCAGGCATTGTTAATTTCAACTTCAGTTTAAACATTGAAAGCTTCAAACTTCTTTGTGTTTATGTAAGTAGACTGTCTTGATATATTTTTGTTTTTTTTTTCATAGTGTTGTTCCGTGCAGATTATATCATAGGTATTTTGTCGTCCCTCTTTCACTAGGGTAATGAGTAGGACGAACCTATGTGCACATACTATATACATAAAGTATTCTATGGTTTATTTTAAAGGAATTCGTTTGATAAACATATTTTCAGGCAACGGGTTACATTTTTGTTTATATTTTATTAAATAGGTAATGGATAATTTTATTGTCTTAAATATTATATCTAAGAAAACTTATCAGAATTATTATGATTGGCTTAGTGATACAAATTATTTTTGATAATAAGTGATAGATAAGAAAGAACGGGTGTCTTTAGGGTGGCCACATTCAGTAGATTCTACCATTTTAGTAGATTTATTATATTAGCAATTATACAAGTGTTAAACTCTTTTGAGTTACAAGTAAGTAGTTGTGTAGTATTTGGTTACTTTACCCATTACAGACAACAAAAAATATATACTGATGTAATAAAATACCTATACCTAGGGACCCGTCTCTGAGGCAGTAAGTAAGTATCAAATACCTACTCGCCAACTTTTTGTAATGTGATTTTTGGAAAATCTTTAAAATAATTTCAACTTTTACAAATATGAGTTGCGGAGTGGTAAATTTTTTATCTATATACTTGTAATAAAACTGTAACTGGTCTATGTCTGTACATGAGAGATATTTAAAAAATATTGTATGAGGGGTCTGTATAGGGCCAATAGAAGCTAAAACATTTTTTTTAAATTTTAGTCTGTCTGTCTGTATGTATGTTTGTTACCGCATCACGCAAAAACTACTGAATGAAATTTGATGCAGTTTTCACAGTTGTCTTGCTGGTGGTCTAATTTAAAATTTGGTGCATGTTTCATCTTGATACGCCACTTAGATTCTCAGATATTAATAAAGTAAATTTTTCTAGAAGCCATTAGGTATATCGGATGATAATAAAACGTCTGTTAATATTTCTTCCAGTAACTCAGTATAACATTTAGAAATCATTCATGAAAAAAACATCTCTTTTTTACGAAAATTTTGATAAGAAAAATTGCAATATTTCTCGAACGTACGTTACGCGTATGGGATTGAGTGAGTCTCATGTGTGAGTGGGAGTGGAAGTAGAAGTGGGAAGAGAACGGGAGCGGAAGTGGAAACGGAAAGATAATTTTTTTTAAAAAGAAAACTTTACTATAGTAGTTGTTTCAGTACCTGGTACTACGTGTCTATATAGCTGGTCACTACAATATTTTGTTTATTAGGCATTTGATCATTTCTTAAGAATTGATAAAAAAAACTGATAGTTACTGGAGAAGGGTATGTTGCATTGGTTTGGACATTTAGAGCGTATGATGAGTGAAAGAAGAGTGACAAAAGAGATTTACAGCGCGAATGTGGAAGGAACTACAGCCTGAGGTTATCCTAGGAGGACGTTCAAGGATAAAAAGGCTGGGGTCCGCAGTGAGAAGAATAAAAGGAGGTGCTGAAAAGGTTGAGTGAGGCTAGTGAGGTGTGCCAGGATCGCGCAAAGTGGCAATACATCGTCTCTGTCTACCCCTGTGGGCGTGAGCATTATGTATGTATAGTTACTAAACTTGTAAAACAAAATGTCGCGTAGATATGCAATCCATGATTTTTGTGATTGGTTCAGAGTAGCCGTAGTATCCACGGGCGTGGTGCAAATTCTTTTTTTAAATTTCGAACAGTTTGGTAGAAATTTGTGCATTGTTTTGGTAGAATAGTAAAAAACGTAAAAATCTTATTCATTTTCCATGCAGTCATGTACAAAAATAAAATAAAAACTACTAATATTCAATAAAATACAAAGGTTTACGAAGAAAAGTAGTTAGGTACCTTATTCTGGAGGTGAACATCATCTGATAAAGTGATAGATAACTGCTGGACTTGAGTAAGTTACTTATTTTGCTCTGAATTGCGTTTTTTGTTATAAAAATAATAAATAAAACATATCAATATATAGCACAATAAATATTTCGAGATTAGATAAATTGCGTCATAGACGCAAAGCGCAGCCCACTTGACTAAAATATGAGATGGGGATTCCCCTAACAAAATTAAGCAGGTAATTGTTTTTATTATCTATACAGTGCATACACTACAGACAAGATTCATTATCATCAAGCTTAGCTGTAAAAATATTTTAACGGCAAAGGCAGATATTAAAAATTGCCAGATAAAATTCAGGCTACTGAGGTTCATATTTTGTCAGTCATCATGACTTATCTTAGGGGGCCAGGACGACCTGGCCACACTTCGACCCGGGATCCCGTGATCTTTTGTTCCAAACCCCAGTCCACCAACGGTAACAAAATAAGTTATTCCGTATTATTTTTTTATATTTGTGCATTATTTTTTACTACTCATAAGTACAAATTAAAACATCCAAAACTCTTTCGAATTACATAGGTACTTACAGGCCAAAAGAGTTTAGGTACTTACCTACTTTGATCTTGCGCGATATTTCGAAAAGTACTTATAAACCTACTTTAGAAATCTGTTTACAAAAAAAAATTACTCTTGAAAAAGCATGACTCTGGTGGGCTTGTTTTTATGAATTGTATTTATATTTTTATTGTATTTGTATTTATATATTTATATTTTTATTGAAGTAAGACATGACTCATGTATGATGGATGACAGAGCCGTGGTAGCCTGTTGGTCGTGCACTCGCCTCACGTTCAGTAGGTCGTGTGTTCAAACCCCGTCCGTACCATTGAGTTTTTCGAAACTTAGTACGCATATTATCTTTGGTACGGTTTATTATATACCTAGCCACAGGCTTTTCGGTGAAGGAAACGTCGTAAGGAAACCTGCAAATGCCAAAGTAGAAATTCTAAGGCGTATGTGAAGTCCGCCAAATCGGCTTGGGGCACCGTTGGTGGATAGGGGTTTGGAACAAAAGATCACGGAATCCCGGGTCGAAGCGGCCATTACGCACAGCCAGGTCGTCCTGGCCCCCTAAGATAAGTCATGATGACTGACAAAATATGAACCTCAGTAGCCTGATTTTTTTCTGGCAATTTTTAATATCTGCCTTTGCCGTTAAAATATTTTTACAGCTTAGCTTGATGATAATGAATCTTGTCTGTAGTGTATGCACTGTATCTATAGATAATAAAAACAATCACCTGCTTTATTTTGTTAGGGGAATCCCCATCTCATATTTTAGTCAAGTGGGCTGCGCTTTGCGTCTATGACGCAATTTATCTAATCTGGAAATATTTATTGTGCTATATATTGATATGTCTGTAATTGTAGGCATACATACCAAGCTTGGTTGGCTGCATGGGTAGTTCTTGTGTTTTCAAGTTTTATCGATCGATATTTAGTAGGTAAGTAAGTACCTATCATTTATTAAGAGAAAAATAGATTACTCATAGAAGAAATATAAGTATACAATTTGTTTTGCTGATGGGATGGGAGTGGCCGCCCTACAGATAAAAGATCTCCAGTTGTGTACGATCTCTATGTACTACTTGTTGATGGAGCGTTCCAAACAATCGCTCTGTTCCACGCAAAGAGCCGCAACTTTATTTACTTTGAAAGTTGTGCAGTTACTACGCAGAACATTTAATTATTACTAAACATTGACGCTATTTACCCGTAGCGTCAATATTTAGTAATAATTAAATGTTCTGCGTAGTAACTGCACAACTTTCAAAGTAAATAAAGTTGCGGCTCTCATATTTAATATTTAGTAATAATTAAATGTTCTGCGTAGTAACTGCACAAGTTTCATTGTGAATGTAACCGAGTTGCAGCTCCCGGAGCCGCAGTTGCGCGGAACAGAGCGATTGTTTGGAACGCTCCATCTAGTAGTACATAGAGATCGTTGAGTGGTGTACAGTTTTTGTTAATACCGAGGGCTAAAGAGAAGAGAAATTTTAATAAGACCGGCTTGGGCGATTTTTTCTATATCACTGAAACCAATTTTGACTAGTTTTAATTATGTACTTACCGCGCGTTCTAGAACTTCGGAAGTGTCCGAACACATCCGATACGCGGTGGCTGCGGTTGTCAAAAATGGAACAAACCCTACCCACTTCACTCGCTTAGGGAACGCGGGAGCGGAGCGGAAGCGGGAGCGGGAGTGGGAATGGGAGCGGATTTTGTAGTTCACGCGAGCGGAGCCGCGGGCACAGCTAGTAAAAACATAATTTTTATTGTTGATTGGTTTGCACTTCACTTCAGTCTCACCTGATGGTAAATGACGACGAAGCATAAGGCGGTGCGCGCTTACCCAGAAGATGCCTATTCACACTTCCTTTAATAAGATCCAAGTTGTACTTGTCCAGAAATACCTAAGCTGGTAGGGAGTTCCATTCCTTAGCAGTTCCATTAATTATGTATATTAAATACTGTTTCAGATTGTACGACGCAGCGGCGACTCCCAAAATGAGTTCAGCGGATAATGTATTCCCATTGTCCGTGATATACGGCTCTAATTCGCCGTGGACTGTGCCGGAGTTCCCCCTGATCCATCCTTCGAGGGAGCACATCGTGTTGTACCAAGTCAGCACAAATGGGTTCGGCAAGTCGCCGCCTCCGCTGGCTTCCGGGCAAGACAAATGGGACAAGTATCATGTCAAAATGCCTACCTCGAACAAGAGTGTGTACGATGTTGACGGTGTAAGTACAAATAGATACCTCCAAGGTACACTTAGTTTTTGACGCGGGGAAATTTGGCGCATACCCACTCGCCTCGGGGGACGTGCAGATTATATGATAAGATAAGATAAGATAAGATTTATTGTTGAAATTGTGGTTTACAAATGTAGGTCTTACAAAAAATAAATAAATCCTCACAATCTACCCTTTGGGGCATACAATAATTAAAAGTGCTATAAAATTTATTCCACATGTCAGTATTTAAAATTACAATTTTATACAATATAAGTTATTTAAAATTAATCAGTATGTCAAATTTTAATTTATTAATTATAAATAATAGCGTGTATTATAGCGTGTATGTCGGGCTCTATAGCGATTAAAATCCCGCGGTGGCCATCGACGGCACAGATCATGGGACCAAAGACACACACTCCTGGTGCCCCTCTCACTCGCCACGCCGCTCGTGATCGGCGGCCCACCTCGGGGGAGATCGAGTCCCCCTTATACCTCTCGGTGCATGTAGCAGCAACGAGGCCACCCCCTTGCTTCTGCCCTCCCCGGGGACGCATGGATGAGTACGCAGAGCCCCCGCTCCATGCACTCGCGCCCCCGATGACCCCTTTTAGTCGCCTTTTATGACAGGCAGGGGAAACCGTGGCTGCATTCTTTGTCCCAGCACAGGGCACGCCTGCAAGGTAAACTTCGTCGTCGGCCCCGTAGTCTAGTCGGTAGTACACCTGCCTGCGAAGCTCGGGTCGCGGGTTCGAATCCCGCCCAGGGCAAACATTCGTGTGATGAGCACTTGTGTTTGCCTTGTGACTGGATGTTATTTATATATTATATTTTGTATTTATATCAGCTGTCTGATACCCATATTACAGGCTCTGCCTAGTTTGGGATCAGGTGGCCGTGTGTGAAATGTCCCCATATATTTATTATTATTTATTAAACTAGGCCAACTGAAATTTAGGTCAATTTTGTTTTATCAAAATCGAGTCATCATATACTATTCATTATGTACTTACCCTGAATTTTAAGAAGAATAAAACGTTTTTTTTTATTTTTCATTTTTCATGGGTTTGCGCTTGACCTTAAATCTCACCTGATGGTAAGTGATGATGAGGCCTAAGGTGGAGCGCGCTTACCCAGAAGATGCCTATTCACTCTTCCTTTAAAATGATCCAAATTGTACTTGTCCGGAAATACCCAAGCTGGAAAAATACATTTTTTAATTTTTTTTTGAGTTTGATGACTATTTTAATAAAAACAAAATTTACCCAAATTTTAGTTGTTGTTGTGTTCATTGGAGGTATCGAAATGCTTGCCATTGTTGCCACAGTGATCCTTACAGGATTTCTGTCTGTGTTGCCAGCTCTGCTGCTAGAACGCGCTATATGATCTGTAGCTTAAACGCTAAGTTCCTATGATTATTATTTATTATTAATACATTATGGGCGAAGGAAAGTCTCCTTGCGACATCTGATCGCGTAAAGTGGCATACATCTTCTCTGCCTACCCCTCTGGGACCAACGCGTGAGCGTTGTGTGTATGGACAACTCAAAATTAATAATTATGAATAATCCGTCAAAAATAAGTAATTATAATCAATATCATTTGATTATTGAAAGTCTTCGCTTCAACTTAATTTCTGCCAAATGAAGTTGATGGTTGCAAAATCATGTCGAATTGGAACACCGTTGGAAAGATAAAGGCACCGGCATGGGGTAAATGTGTTTCTGGTCCTAGGATTTAGTACGTTTTGATCGAATCTACGCGCGTTGCGTCGCGTCGCGTCGCGTCGTGTGGGAATAATGTGTTTCTGGCCATAGGATTTCATAGGTTTGGATTTTACTTCCCACGCGTTGAGTGGCGTCGAGTCGCGGCGTGTGGGGTAAATGTGTTTCTGATCATAGGATTTAGTCTTGGACCTATTAACCTATGGACGAGTAACATTACCATTCTCGCCTGTACCCCCTCTGTCACGAACCCCGAACTTTTGCCATGGCGATTATTTCTTTTTGTCAGTCTGATGCAGACGCTCGGCGAGACAATATATGTGAAAAGTGGGTAAATGCGTATTAATGTGATGCACGTCTTATAGTGGCAAAACAAGCAATCTGTCTTTTCACTTGTATATATAAATTTATTTCATTTACATGGCTACTTTTATCGAAAGTCAAAATTATTGAAAAATAAAAACAATGTAATCCGTCTATGTTGAATCCTCATTTATATTTCCACATGGTAACCAAAAAGTTACCTACTTTATTCAGCCGGATTATCACTCATTCATTCTTGACATATTCATCGTAAGTAGGGGTTGACGTTGTCGATAATGATATCGATAAGAACGAATGAATGAAATAGTGAATACAAATATTTTTATTGTGTATCATAGGTATAGAAAGCATTGCATGTTATAGTTAGAGATCAGCTATGTCTATTATTTGCGGTTCCGTAAATTTTTCTAGAATATTCCAGAAAACCTAACTTAGTTTTCATAATTTCCCAAGTAATCAAATAATACGTGTTAATATATAAGGTTGACTGGAAGAGAATCCTAAGTGTACATAATCGTAATCCATTGTACACAGTTTTTTTTAATATTTCTTATTATTTTTGTTAATTTTGGTACAATAAAGCGTTTACGTTACAAGTTTCAGCTCAATCAGACCTGTAGTTTTTAGTTATCCAGCGGACGGACGGACAGAATACCTACACTTATAGTGTGTCACTTTTGAGGGAACCATAAATACGATACTTGGATACGTCGTCGGTCCGATAGTCTGAGTAATAGATGAGACGAGACGATAAAAGCAAACATAGTGTAAATATTATGTCACATGACATAATTGTGTGCAGTACCGAACATTAAACTATTACAACAATATACAGGTTTATTTTTTAACAACTGAACTAATATTAACCAGAACACAACAAATTGTCATTCATTCGTTCGTTCTCGATACCAAGTTATCGACTGCGTCAAGCACTAGTGTCAGTCGGTCATTTTATCTATGTAATGTATAAAAAAATGTTTCAGTGGTAGTAGTTAGACAGTGACAACGCTCTATGTCAAAGTAGTGCAGCAATAGAGCACACAACAATAAAACGTCGTGTGTGCGACATAATGAACAAGGCTAATACGATAGTGTGTATTAATTACGTAAAGTTAGCGTTGTGTGAAGTTCTTCCCCCCTCGGACAGTTGGTTGAACGTGATTCCATACTTCGACGAGTTGGTGGCGTGTCCGGAGGTTAATAGGTCCAAGGATTTAGTACGTTTTGTTTGATCGACTCCACGCACGTTGCGTCGCGTCGCGTCGCGTGGCGTCGCGTCGCGTCGCGTCGCGTGGGCATAATGTGTTTCTAGCCATAGGGTTTCATAGGTTTGCATTTTACTCCCCACGCGTTGCGTGGCGTCGCGTCGCGGCGTGTGGGGTAAATGTGTTTCTGGTCCTAGGATTTAGTACGTTTTGATCGAATCTACGCGCGTTGCGTCGCGTCGCGTCGCGTCGTGTGGGAATAATGTGTTTCTGGCCATAGGATTTCATAGGTTTGCATTTTACTCCCCACGCGTTGCGTGGCGTCGCGTCGCGGCGTGTGGGGTAAATGTGTTTCTGGTCATAGGATTTAGTACGTTTTGTTTGATCGACTCCACGCACGTTGCGTCGCGTCGCGTCGCGTCGCGTGGGCATAATGTGTTTCTAGCCATAGGGTTTCATAGGTTTGCATTTTACTCCCCACGCGTTGCGTGGCGTCGCGTCGCGGCGTGTGGGGTAAATGTGTTTCTGGTCATAGGATTTAGTACGTTTTGTTTGATCGACTCCACGCACGTTGCGTCGCGTCGCGTCGCGTGGGCATAATGTGTTTCTAGCCATAGGGTTTCATAGGTTTGCATTTTACTCCCCACGCGTTGCGGGCGTCGCGTCACATCGCGTGGGGTAAATGTGTTTCTGGTCATAGGATTTAGTACGTTTTGTTTGATCGACTCCACGCACGTTGCGTCGCGTCGCGTCGCGTGGGCATAATGTGTTTCTAGCCATAGGGTTTCATAGGTTTGGATTTTACTCCCCACGCGTTGCGTGGCGTCGCGTCACGTCGCGTGGGGTAAATGTGTTTCTTCCTTAAAACTGCTAAGCGCCACTTGGTCGAAAATTGAAAGTTATCTTGCAAAATAGGATTGGGTGATGCTTTGTTTTAATAGAGTATTATATTAGTTAATAGTCTTACATTTTTTTTCGAGTACCATAATGCGTATATGAAGTCCACCGAGGGTTTACTATTTGCCACGTATCTTGTTTATGACAGGCAACGATCTCTATGTACTACAAGATGGAGCGATCCAAACAATCGCTCTGTTCCACTCAACTCTTTCACATTCGCAATGAAACTTGTGCTGTTACTACGCAGAACATTTAATTATTACTAAATATTAAATATGTCAATATTTAGTAACTAATTAAATGTTCTGAGTAGTAACTGCACAAGTTTCAAAGTGAATGTGAAAGAGTTGTGGCTACTTGCGTGGAACAGAGCGATTGTTTGGAACGCTCCATCTAGTAGTGCATAGGGATCGTTGATGACAGGTGTGTTTAAGAGGTTGTAAGTATTGAATAAAAGACAAGTTAATTAGAATTGCGCGCATGGCACCAACTTCCGTTTCAGGCTCTCTAGACGGAATTCCAGAGCCGGCAGAGGGCGTTCACTTGCATTGCACATATTTGAATATAAACTGGTACTGTGGTACCCAACATTAGGACATATTTTAAATAGGCTGTTTTTTACCAGTTTATGAAAATGAGTACAAACACCGAGAACCGATGGAAGATAGTGGAGAATGCTCTCTCCAAGAAAACGATCAAGAACAGCTATGATTTGGCCAAAGTCATTTTGAAATACAACACCAAGTTTGAGCACACATGGAATTTTGCTGCGATGCACAGATTCTTTAACCAGGTATGAAAATATTACTTTATTTCTTAACTAGCTGTGCCGGCGGCTCCGCTCGCATGGACTACACACATCATTCTCAACCCAACTCCCACCCCGATGCCCATGCCTCTGCCTACACATTATACGCCCACGCCCACGTCCACTCCCACTCTTACACCTCACGCCCACTATAGTTTCAATGTAGCCCTAACTTATCGCAATCTGAATTGCACCGAACATTATATGTATTATACTTATTTGTTCAATTGCATACCTACTAAAGTATTTGAAAACTAAAAATTCCCATAACTTTTGATTGAGTAAGTATCGCAATCGATGAAATAAAGACAAATTGTTACTCCAAGTAGGCGCTATGTTTCTGTGAAAAGTCCATCAAAATCGGTCCAGTAGTTTTTACGTGAAGCGTGCACAAAAATAGACAGACTGACACACAGACATACGTACAAACAGTCAAACATACAAATCTTCAAAAATGAACTTAATTTTATTCTCAACGTACCAACTTCTCATCCATCGGTCAGAGTGTACAATAAGAGGCGCCAATAAAAAAAAATTCACTTTTTGGCGTGAACATTTGTCAAGGCATTGTTGGCGTTCAAATAATAATTTTTTGACTATATCCTAATTTTGCGGCTCAGCCTTTCGACTCATTGTCGTCCTGCAGACGGCCGTTCCAGTAATATTCGATGATAATAAAGTTCAAATTAAAATGAACTTCGTTTTTTATCGTAGTGCACTGAGTGTACTCATCATCATCATATCAGCCCTTAGACGTCCACTGTTGGACATAGGCCTTCCCCAATGAACGCCACCACAACCGATCCTTCGCCCTCCGCATCCAGCCGCTTCCGGCCACCTTCTTCAGGTCGTCGGTCCGTCTGGCGGCGGGGCGTCCCTCCTTTCGCGTGCCTATCCGCGGTCTCCACTCCAGAACTCGTCTGCCCCAACGGCCGTCAGTTCTGCAACAGATGTGGCCCGCCCACTGCCACTTCAGCTTGCTAATCCTATGCTATGTCGGTTACTCTCGTTCTTCGTCTGTACTATTAATGTGGTATGATAAAGGATGTACATTGAATTGCAATGTTTACAGTACTGGTCGCGTGAAGAATCCCAGGATTTCTTCAAAAACACACTGCCAAATATGATTAGGCTGACCATCGATCTACCAAAACTGATTCAGGCGCCGATACCAATGTTGAGGTAAGGAGATTTGAACTCTGTTCTTTAGAGTCCCCGCAAACTGCAAACTTTATATCGGCCGATAATTTAGTCGGATTGAGCTGCTAGTGCGCACACTGGGCCAACAAATCGTCATAGTGTGCGCACTTGCATACATCTTTATACTGTTTACGAGCCTGACTAAATTATCGGCCGATATAAAGTTTGCAGTCTGCGGGGACTCTTAGTGTTTTGGAGACGGTCAATCAACGATTACGTATTGATCTTTTTTATTATTATTATTGATGCGTTTTCGATTGACCATAATCTCACATGATAATAAGTGACGATGAGGTCTAAGGTGGAGCGCGCATACCGAAGCTCGCAGGGGGTTCTATTCCTTAGCAGTTCGCATTATGAAAGTGGAAGCAAAACGCTTCGTGCTTAGCGCTTCAAGGTTTACGTGATTGATGCGACGATTGATCACTATTTCTCTTCTACGACTGATCATTCGTAGTATTGACAATGAGTGATGAAAAGTTTGATTGAAGGCAATTGACATTGACGCGCTGAGTATTATTGACTCCTCAGAAAAACGAATATTCGTTTTTCTGCGATTGACTCATTGATGGCGAGTGACTACCTTTTTAGGCGTTCAACGTACTTTTTTTTTAATATAGGGACTTTCTGCAACCATAGAAAGAGGCGAACGCGCACGACACTCCACAGGATACTCCTTCTATTGACTATTATTTTAAAATCTTAACCAAATAAACGTAGGCAATTGCATGACCGACTCAGGGACTTTCAGATATTATAATATCTAGATAAGGTTCCAGATATCTAAAGTTCATACCATGAAGGAAAATAATTTTTCGCACCTCATAAAGTCACCTCAACGTTTTTACCATCATGATTGACACTAATTGGTTATTAAATTAGTTAACAGAAGTCATCTGTTATCTAATTTAATAACCAATTAGTGTCAATCATGATGGTAAAAACGTTGAGGTGACTTTATGAGGTGCGAAAAGTCATTTTCCTTCATGGTATGACCTTTACACATAATGAAATTCACAATGGTCTAACTAAATCATCATCATCATCAGCCGAAATACTGCTGAACATACTCCTCCCCGTTAGAATGCCACTTTTGGTGAACTGTCCATGGGGAGATTAGCCATAATAGCCAAGCTAGGAGGCAGATTGATTATCGCAGTAATAATCACAGGAAAACACTGCTGCCCGTCCCTTGTGCAAGCCTTGACGACACCCACGGATTATTGGGGGAGGCCTTATTCTAAGCTGAGAATCATACGGATAAATAGTTGCCCTTATTTCAAACCCTGCTCGCGTTTGAACTTATCGTCTTTCCAGGAAAGAGGAGAACATGTCGCTGTCGATGTCGCAGCTGCAAATCGCCAGTTTGCTCGCGAACGCGTTCTTCTGCACGTTCCCGCGGCGCAACACCACCGGCCCCGGCACGGAATATTCAGAATATCCGAGAATCAACTTCACATCGTAAGTATTTTGACGCGTAAAAGCGAACAAATAGCGTTCAAAAAGACACATGTAACAATGAGGGTGACATGTTCTAAGCAGCACATTTTCTCTATAAATAATATCCATAGACATTTGATCAGGAGACCGTATCTTATCTTCTTTGGGGGCCAGGAACCTGGCGACACTTCGACCCTTCAGGATCTTTTGTGCCAAACCCCTGACCACCAACGGTGCCCCAAGCCGATTTGGTGGACTTCACATTTCCTCAGAATTTCTTCTTCGGCATATGCAGGTTTCCTTAGGAGACCGTAACGTACATATCAAATTTGTTACCAGATTTTACTGAAACCACTTTTTCCTAAGTAGTGGAGGTACCTTGTATTTTCTGAGATATTAAAAAAAATTAAATTGACTGAACTCGCATTTTTCGACATTACTAGCTGTGCCTGCGTGAACTACAGAACTATTGATTATTTTTTGTAATAAAGCTGAAAATAAATGCGCCCCTCCCGCTCTCGCTTCCGCTTTTAAAATATTTTATCTGTAAATATTTTCAATGTACAGACACGCGAAGTTTACATTTTTATTTATTAAATATGATTTTAAATTCCAGGCTTTACGAGAGTAATGCAGATGGAATAATGGAGAAGTTAAAATGCATCTGCCATTACTTCAGGAGAGTGTGCAGGTAAGTTTTCCTCCTTCCGTTTCTATCCGGCGCCACCCCTATAGAACGCTCCACAGCCAGCCAATCAATCACGGTTCACGACTGAGTTTATTAAGTCGCGATTGATTCTTCAATCATTGTATTATGCTCGCATCGATGGCTTTCATGCCATCTTGAGAAAGAGAGCCGCCTCGATGCTAAGCCGTGTCCGCAGCAGCACCAACGGCATCCTACGCGTTATAGCAAGCCGAGTCGACTGCCCCATATTGTGTCACTCGATTCGATTACACATAAATAAATGAATGTATGTCGTAATTTTTTGATTTTTGTGTGATATTTTAATGTTTGTATTTTTTTTTTAATATATTTTTAAAATCAACTAACATAGTTTAATAAGACTGTACTAACAAAAATATGGACTAATGTCTGAAATAAAAAATTTGAATTTGAATTATGAAAATATAAGTCGTTCACTTCATTTTTTTGCTTAATTGCATTAATTTTTTAATTGTATATGAAAAAGAAAACTTTTATTAATTTGACAGATTCATGAGGAATAAAACATGAAATTTATTTTCACCTGCTTATATTTGAAAAAAAATACAAGCATAAAAATATTGCTCCCCTCAACGATCTCTATGTACTACTAGATGGCGCGTTCCAAACAATCGCTCTGTTCCACGCAAGTAGCCACAACTCTTTCACATTCACAATGAAACTTGTGCAGTTACTACGCAGAACATTTAATTACTACTAAATATTGACGCTACGGTTAAATAATGTCCATATTTAGTAAACAGTAGTACATAGAGATTGTTGGCTCCTCTAATTGTTTTGAGCATTATATATTATAGCTTCGACTGTGACGGGCTTTAATCAGCTTGGACATGGTTGTAGGATATTTTTTTAGATTGAACATTATTATCGTTAATCAACGACACTCGTTCGCAGCTCGATGCCGACCGGCGTGGTGACGTTCTCCCGGCGGCACGTTCCGACTCACTCTTGTCCCAACTGGGAGCGGTCGCAGGCCCCCATCGCTTCAGTGCCCCTACACGTAGACGACCGAAAAAGTATCGAGGCAGCCAAAGGGTTGATACAAGTCGACTTTGCTAACAAGTGAGGATTTCGATTACATACGTAGCGTTCCTTGCCGTGTGGTTTCCGGTAGATTAGAATAGGACCACTTCAACTCTTCCCGTGGATGTCGTACAAGGCGACTATGGGAACACATTATAAAACATCAATCAGGCCTCTTCGTCTGGCCAGAGCGGGGAGTGTAGGCCAAATCCTCCGTCTGTCTCCGGCAGATGAGAGAGGGATGTGCTCCTGCAGTGGAGACAAAAATAACCTGATGATGATTTCGCGTTCCTACTTATATAAGGATAAAAGTATACCACTGTTACGTAAGTAGCCGGGCCCCATTATAAATGGTGTAGCCCACAACTGATTCATTAGCCGGCCACATTACTAAGTAGGTGACATTCATCAGCCGGCCACATTATTAAGTAGGTGACATCAATCAAGTTACAGGCTCATTGGTACGTAGGCTCTGGCTAGCTAAGTACTACCTAGTATTTTTTTCTCAGTGTGTCATTCTACTTGCGACGAAAACATTGAAGTTTGTGGGCATTCCTTTTCAAGGGATTCTTTTAACTGTTGTAATGCAAATCCCGGGACTAATATATATATAATTTTATTCCTGTAAGCAGGAGGCGGGTAGGATATAGAGGTTACAATATAAATATGAATATAATATGTGGGGACAATTTACACACGGGCACCTGATCCCAAAACTAGGCAAGAGCCTGTAATATGGGTATCAGACAGCTGATATACATACATAAATGCATAATATATAAATAACATCCAGTCACAAGGCAAACACAAGTGCTCATCACAAGAATGTTTGCCCTGGGCGGGATTCGAACCCGCGACCCCGAGCTCCGTAGGCAGGTGTACTACCGAGTAGGCTACGGGGCAGGCTTGATATAGAGAGTACAATATAGAGGGTACAGTATAATAGTGGGTACAATATAGAGGGTACATTACAGAGGGTACAATATAGAGGGTGCAATATAGAGGGTACAGTATAGTAGAGGGTACAATATATAGGTGCAATATAGAGGGTACAGTATAGAGGGTACAATATAGAGGTTACATTATAGAGGGTACAGTATAGAGGGTACAGTATAGAGGGTACAGTATAGAGGGTACAGTATAGAGGGTACAGTATATAGAGGGTACAGTATAGAGGGTACAGTATAGAGGGTACAGTATATAGAGGGTACAGTATATAGAGGGTACAGTATAGAGGGTACAGTATAGAGGGTACAGTATAGAGGGTACAATATAGAGGGTACAGTATAGAGTGAGAGTCTGCTGCATATGTGTGCGTATTTGCGTGAGTGCTGTTTAATATAATATTTAATTTCCCGCAACACTACATAAACCGATGTATGTGTAGGTACCTCGGCGGCGGCGTGCTGGGCGGCGGACTCGTGCAAGAGGAGATCCGGTTCGTGATCTGTCCAGAGCTGATGGTAGCCATGCTGTTCACTGAAAAACTGGGACCCAACGATGCGCTCATGATCATAGGTCAATACTTGAACTCGAATTTTTAATCACATTGTCAGTTTTTTAACGTTATATAAGTGCATCGACATGCAATGTTAGAACATCTGGTATCACATTAGAGGTCCTGTACCAACGCCGCGCACCAACCGCCAAACGCCATTTTATTTCCGACCAATCATAACATACGAGACATGGTGCCGGCCAATCAGCGTGCCGTTCCCTCCGCCTGCAGATGACATTTGTGTGCGTTTGGTGGGTGGATGAAGTGGAATCCGCCGGCCGCCCGGCGTGGTGATTATGGCAACCCCCCTTCCCCCCCCCCCCCCCCCCCCATGGGCAGCCCACCAAAAGTGGCATTCTATTGGGTAGGCTTGTGTTTAGCTGTGGACGTGTTTAGGCTAATGATGATACGTCTATAGACGTTTTGTTCGATGAATGCATCCCTTCAGCATTACCTAAGACGCCCACTACATGACCCTTTCCATCTTCTATAAGTGAGCCAGCGAAATTTCGCACAATTTAATTCGCTAATAAATAATATTATTAATCTCTTCCAAAAATAAAACCGCGTATATATTCTCGTATTTTCTAAAAAGCAAGTAAATCTGCATCGATTTTGATCCCAACGTCGTTTACCGGGCAGGCTCTGAGCGGTACAGCAGCTACACTGGCTACGGCAGGGTCAATTTCCGGTGGGCCGGCGACTTCCGCGACGACACGCCCATAGACAGCTCGGGGCGGCGGCGCACTGCGCTCCTCGCCATCGATGCCATCAACTACCACGACCCGCGAAGACAGTATCATAAAGATATGATCTTGAGGGAGCTGAATAAGGTAACTTATGCTTCATTCGGTCAGAAACATCAGTGACACAGGAAAAAATTTCATAGAGCTGTGAAATGAGCATCGATTCATTTGGCCAGGATGCTTAGGAGGCTTAACGAGGTATGTTCTTCGGTCAGTAGCATCAGACAAAGAAGTTGTAGGCCATGAGCTGAGTAAAATATAGATTAACTGGATCAGATATACCAGGGGCCCAGAATCGTCAAGGAGTCAAAATGTAACTGGTAGTGATTGAAGGATCCTTAGGGAGTTAATAAATTGTGTTTGAAGCCGCCGACAGCACAGCGTAAGCGTCAGAAAACTTGCGATTAGAAACACCAGGGAGACAGAAGGTAAGTGGTATTTCACCGCACTGACAGATTTCATGTTGAACCAATCGTGTGGTTCACACAATCAGATATACAAGGAACACATTATCGTAAGGAAGCTAAACGAGGTTCATTGACTCAATAAAAAACCAGAAAGACATACCTAGTATTGAGAAATAGAGGCAGCGATTTACTATAATAGAAATAGTTTAGGGGCCGAAAATTCTATATAGAATGAATTTTTTCTTAGGCATGGGTTGGCTTCTCGTTCTACATCGACCCGAGTTCCCAAGGACTGCAGTACCCAGGCGTGGCGACCGGTAACTGGGGCTGCGGCGCGTTCGGCGGCTCGCCGCAGGTCAAGTCGCTCATACAGATCATGGCGTGCGCGCAGGCCCGCCGCCCCATCGCGTACTTTACCTTTAAAGATGCGCAAGTGAAGGATGAAGTCATCAATGCATATAACATGCTGAAGCGTCATAATGTTACCGTCGGTGAGTATACCTACTATTTTTTCACAAACTAGCTGATGCCCCCGACTTCGTCCTCATAGAATTTCAACATCTAGGACTGAAATACCAAAAATTCTTTAGAGTTTAGTTTTTAGACCCAAAGATTTGAGTTGTACGTTGATGGATCGATCAGTCGGTTGTCCATTTATTCAAATTCGAGTTCCTAATGTATTTTGATGATCTTTTGCCTAAATTATTGTTTCGAAATTACATACCTTGTTGCCTGCACTATTTGAAGTTTAGCAGGTGTCAATACATGACAGCGGTCACTTACCATCAAGCTGGCGGTTTTCCCATTTAAAACATTGACGTCTGACTGACCCAGACCAGTCCCCTAATGGCCAGTTTTTGTCTCCAGGCGGGCTCTTCAACTTGATAACCAAGTACAGCAAAACTAACTCCCAGGTGGATCTGCATACATTCCTGACGCACGAACTAAAATACAAGAACAAGCCTCCACCGCATGTGCCATCTGGCCCACCTATCCAGCCACAAGCACCGACATACCCGTCACCGCAGTATCCATATAATACTGGATATCCTTCATCATATGGTGATACTTCTGCTCACACCACTTCATATGCACAGAAGGCGCGAAGATCTGCTCCAACGCACACTAAACGACGGTCGGACAGCCCACCGTCATTGTCATCATCGCCGTCACGTTCTGACATATGTGACAATCCGAACAGCAAACTACGTTCGTCTATAGACGAAAGATACTATAAAACTGGACCATCTGTAGACCATGATGAAGACAATGTTGGCTATGGAAACAAAGCTACTAATAGTGCAGAGCAAGGATCGCCTGCTCCAGCGGGATTTAAACCTACAGTTGGTTTTGGTAACAATCCTGCAATACCTAACAAACAATGCTTGCTTACGCCACAACATTCAGGTCCTAACCAACATGAATCGGCGAACGACTGTGCTTCCAATATTCATCGCAGTATCAGCAACACACAGGCGGGGTCGGCCTATTGTCATCAGTGTACACATGGTAGTGCTTCAAATTCTGCATCAAGCTTCAACAAAATACCAGATGCAGGCCAAGGACCGTCTGCAGCACAGTTGCAGTCGCATCAAAGAGTGAGCGACCCAAATCCTTCGCAACCGCCGTATAGGAGCAGAACCTCTTCGCGGGGACCGGCTATTCCACCTGCAAATTCGACATTCTTACCTCCTCCTTCGAATAATGCCGGGTCAAAGTCGTCTATGACATCGACATATCAACGGGACTTCTCAGCGTCTACCGATCGCCCCGTGCAGATGGACACTGTAGGTATACAGGGACTTTTGTGATATTGTAGATTAGAACACGTGTTATTCTAGCAGAGCCACGGTTCAGGAATCGAAAGCGGTCTATGGAAAAGTTTGTGCCAAGTATGTGCTATTACGACTGCCTCGTTGGCCTGATGCCTTGGTCATTGATCACAAGCGTCTGAGGTCGTGGGTTCGATTCCTACCATTCACTTTGTACAGTTTGGTCCCGGTCTGGAAGTTATATTTGTGAATTGTCCAATACTTGTTTAATTTCCATTGCACAGGAGAAAATCCTAGCTTGGGATTAGATAAATATGTTTGGTACCATATAAGGGTTGAACTCCGCTGTAGCGCGCCGCGCCTAACTTTGCATAGAATAACCTAGGCGCTATCCCATACTTCTTGTGTGGGACAGCGCTCCTAAAGACCCGCACGGCGCGGCGGTTGGCCGTCTGTCGTGCTGTAAGGCCCTCGCGCATGTAGCCGCATTCTGCAGCGCGCGATCGCATCGACCTTTTCTTGTAGGTCATCCCTAATTGATTTTTATGCGCTACGTTTTAAGGATATGGGTGTGCTTATGTGCATTCGGGCTGACGTTATTTTTATAGTATAATTTATTTTGCAAAGATATTTCAAACTAGTATGTAGGTAGGTATGTACACCACGCTCTCGCACGAAGCGTTTTGCTTCCTCTTTCATAATGCGAACTGCTAAGGAATGGAACTCCCTGCCAGCTTGGGTATATCCGGACACGTACAATTTGGATCTTTTAAGGAAGAGCGAATAGGCATCTTCTGGGTAAGCGCGCTCCGCCTCATCGTCACTTAGAATCAGGTGAATTTGAAGTCATGCCCAAACCCAGCAAGTTCTCCTAGCTTTTATAAAAGTTTATTGGGATATTCAGGAGTTGGTAAGCAATCTTAAAATATTATTAAAAACTAGCTGTGCCCGCGGCTCCGCTCGCGTGGCTTCTCACCCTATTCGACTCTGCCCTCGACTCCGACGCCCACGCCCGCTCCCACGCCCGCTCCCACGCCCGCTCCCACGCCCGCTCCCACGCCCGCTCCCACGCCCGCTCCCACGCCCGCTCCCACGCCCGCTCCCACGCCCGCTCCCACGCCCGCTCCCACGCCCGCTCCCACGCCCTCTCCCACGCCCGCTCCCACGCCCTCTCCCACGCCCGCTCCCATGCCCGCTCCCATGTCCACTCCCATTTCCACGCCCACTACATCTATAAATGTAGACCTAACTCTTCGCAACCTGAATTGCACCGAACATTGTTATGTTGCATTTCTACTAAACTATTTGAAAGCTAAAAATTCCATAACTTTTGACTGAATAAGCCGATTGCGATGAAATAAATACTAAATGTTACTCCGAGTCAAGCCCTATGTTTTTGTGAAAAGTCCATTAAAATCGGTCTAGTAGTTTTTATATGATGCGTGCACCAACTAACAGACAAACAGACAAAAAATCCAATAATTATCAAAATGTATTCTATTACTTATATTTAGACCCCGCAATTTTATTTGTAAATATCTTCAATGTACAGACACGCGAAGTTTACGTTTTTATTTATTAGATAATTTTAAATCATCATCTCTGTGATGAGGTTCTGATTCTTGCTTCGCTTCTGGGTCCTGACCCACGTGACATCCCATTTTGGGAGCCAGGGCTACATTTCATTTAGGTATTATTTAATTCTTTGGCTACGAAGTATCTTTGTATAAAGTGTTTTTTTCTATTAGTTTGAACTTAGTTAATGTGGTAAAGTTTATATGTTTTTCTCGCCGTATCAAAGATGATAAGTACCTACAAGTTTCTTTTTAATACTTGGTAGAGATTTCATTTATTATTTTATTCTTTGGCTACGAAGTATCTTAGAATAAAATGTTGTTTTCTATTAGTTTGAATTTAGTTAATGTGGTAAAGTTTATATGTTTTTCTCGCCGTATCAAAGATGATAAGTACCTACAAGTTTCTTTTTAATACTTGGTAGAGATTTCATTTATTATTTTATTCTTTGGCTACGAAGTATCTTTGTATAAAGTGTTTTTTTCTATTAGTTTGAACTTAGTTAATGTGGTAAAGTTTATATGTTTTTCTCGCCGTATCAAAGATGATAAGTACAAGTTTCTTTTTAATACTTGGTAGAGATTTCATTTATTATTTTATTCTTTGGCTACGAAGTATCTTTGAATAAAATGTTTTATTCTATTAGTTTGAATTTAGTTAATGTGGTAAAGTTTATATGTTTTTCTCGCCGTATCAAAGATGATAAGTACCTACAAGTTTCTTTTTAATACTTGGTAGAGATTTCATTTATTATTTTATTCTTTGGCTACGAAGTATCTTTGTATAAAGTGTTTTTTTCTATTAGTTTGAACTTAGTTAATGTGGTAAAGTTTATATGTTTTTCTCGCCGTATCAAAGATGATAAGTACAAGTTTCTTTTTAATACTTGGTAGAGATTTCATTTATTATTTTATTCTTTGGCTACGAAGTATCTTTGAATAAAATGTTTTATTCTATTAGTTTGAATTTAGTTAATGTGGTAAAGTTTATATGTTTTTCTCGCCGTATCAAAGATGATAAGTACAAGTTTCTTTTTAATACGAGATTATTTCAGTTCTACGTGATTGTGACCGCTTTCCAAGACCATGGCTCTGCTAGGATGATGATGATGATCATCTTTGGTAATACTCAAATACAATTACTAAAGTACTCGTTCATCAGCTGATTTATTTGCCAACTGTCATCACTTTTGTTTTACAATATCTACACTGCCTTTGCAATCGTTGTCTATCGTTCCATGAACGGAAATATTTAAGTCTTGAATTATCGAATTTATTTAGTACGTATATAGGGTGATGCAAAATGCGGCCGGCAGTTATACGGCACTATGTGTGCCAAGTTTCATCACGATCCGTCCAGTGGTTGAAGCGTGACTGAGTAACAAACATCCAAATATCCAAACTTTAAATTTATGATATTAGTAGGCTTCAAAGCTTAACAGAGGAATGTTGTTGTCTCTCTCGCTGTAAACAACACAACGACACAATAAAATACACACGATAATGGAAATACTTTAACTTGTAGGGGTTTGTATAATAAGCCTGAATATTCTGTTATACGGCCTGTGATTTGTCTGAATATACGGTATTCGGCTCTTCGGTTAAACTACATACTATTCATCCATCTCTAATGTCCGTAGCTTTAGCTCTGCTGTAGTATCGTCATCCTGGCATAGCGTCCGACACACGGAACAAAATATTACATACTAGCGGCATATTTCTAGCTAGACTCAGCGTCGTCTACTGCGCTTGTATTTTCGAAACATTACACAGAAACATCGAAACATTGCCGTTCATATTTGTGTATGCTTTCACAATGTTTTTGCTTTCTGTGGCGGAAGGGAAAACATTCCCCGCGCTGGTGAAGAGAGGTCGTTTCATTTGTTGACAACACCGATTTGCTTTCATGATCGATGGTTGACAACAACCACGCGTGTCAGGGAAAAATTGCCTAATTCGGTCTTATTCAAATTTCGAGGTTGTAGGTACAGTGTAATTCGAAATTTGTGATGTAGCGTCACATGACATTTACAATGCTTGCACCGCCATCCTCTCGTCTACACAAAATGTATTATTTTTATTTAGCAGGAGACTGCTTGTGTATGAAAACATTTGCTTTCGTACACGAGCGGTCTTTGTGTAATGTTTCGGAAAAACACAGGAAACCCGGCTTAAAACTGACTGCCATGACCATGAGCGTGAAAGACAAATTATTAATGCTTTTAATTTCTGATAGGTAGGAAGCATCGAATTCAATCTGCGAATGGATCAGTTCCCTAGTCTACCGAGTGGCGCGCGCTGGCGGTCGACAAGCCTCGCGGTCACGTGGTCAAAAAAATCGCCGAAGAAATCGCGGCTGTAGCCATGCGTCAGCCAGATATAGCCCGTACTGATGCGAGACAAGTAGTTAGGTAAATGTTCTTTACGATTGTGTTATCAACGCTCCTAGAACTCACAACTGTTTTCGTTTACATATACTTAAATAAATAAGGGAAATGATTTTTTCAGCCGTAATTGTCAGATAGCGCAGTTAAATAAAACGCAATTTTAAACTTAAGTAGTACCCACAGAAATCCTGTCAAGATAGAACGATTTTTTTTTTTAATCATGTTTATTTAGGGGCTTTTATACTATCGTATATGACAGCCCCATCATAGCCTTTATACACTATCAATCAAATTCAATTAAATCATAAATCATTCTGGCCGAGTCCGAACAGGGCTCGGTCAGGATGCCCTGCAATATGCCCACATTCATAATAAATAGAACGGTTCTAGCCATTGTTTACTTCAATTCTGCGCGTGCCGATTTTCGGACACTGCGCCCTTTATACGTCACGGTCGCGTTTCTAGTGAGTAAATACAATTATGCAGTTAGAAACCGCGCAATATGGCACTTTTGTGGATGTCTACCCGACTTTGATATTGCACTTTGTTTGTCGCGCCTGCTTCACCATTCTATTTTGATAGGATTTCTATGCCTAGACGAAATAAGGCGCTAGGCCAGTGCCGGATTTATACTCTGCGCCGCCCCTCCCTTATACCTATTTTAATCACTCTGAAATCTGCCGCCCCCTAAAGTCTGCCGCCTGTGGGCCGCGGCCTGTAAGGTCTATTGGCAAATCCATGACAGCGCTAGAGACTGATTTACGCGCCCATATATTGCACTTGACTCTGAATTAATGTGTGTGAGAATATTGCCTTAAATCTTGCCGTCGAATTGTGAATGCATCACCCTACTGTATATATATATACTTATTTTGTCTTTTTAAAGAATGATGGCCGTTTTTGGACCCAGCCATCTACCAATAACAATAAGTGATACGCCAATGATAAGGTCTTATTTAAGTAGAACAATCGTTACTATGGCGGCTAATCTCAGTTAGCTGTATCTTCGGCGTTATGGGCATTTTAGTACCCACGTACTAATAGCAATCAATTACTAAATAAAATTAATAAATATAAATATCTCAGACATTCACACCAATTCTCCAGTCCCAAACTAGGCAGAGCCTGTGCTATGGTTACTAGATAACGGATAGACATCTTATAAGTAAAATCGTAAACTTTGCGTGTCTGTACATTGAAGATATTTGCAAAAAAAAATTGGGGGGTCTAAGGATAAGCAACAGAACACATTTCGATCATTTTTGAAATTTTTGTCTGTTTGTCTGTTTATCTGTTTGTCTGTGAGTTTGTGCACGCATCACTTAAAAACTACTGATCGGACTTTGATGGACTTTTCACAGAAACATGGGGCTTAATCTGGTGTAACATATAGGCTTTATTTCATTGCAATCGGTGCAGTCAATCAAAAGTTATGCGAATTTATAGTTTCCGAAAACTCGCATACACTGCGAAGAATGTAGGGTGTAAATGTTCGACTGAATTCGTGAGCGGTAGCGGGAGCGGGTATGGTACGAGTACCAGTGCAATTTGAGTGTTTGAAAATTAGCATAACTTTTGTGTGACCCGATTACGATGAATTTGTGGTATACATATGCAACAAAGTAATGTTGGTCGGAATTTGGACTGCGATGGATTAGTTACGAGGACTACATTTGGAAAGACGAGGGAAAGAAGTTTGAGGGGCGGGTTGAAAGGAGTTTTAAGGGGAGGGTTGAGGGAAGGGTTGAGAGGAGTGTTGAGGGGAGGGTTGAGGGGAGGGTTGAGGGGAGGGTTGAGGGGAGAGTTGAGGACCTGGACCTGGACCTGGACCTGGACCTGGACCTGGACCTGGACCTGGGCCTGGACCTGGACCTGGACCTGGACCTGGACCTGGACCTGGACCTGGGCCTGGACCTGGACCTGGACCTGGACCTGGACCTGGACCTGGACCTGGACCTGGACCTGGACCTGGACCTGGACCTGGACCTGGACCTGGACCTGGACCTGGACCTGGACCTGAACCTGGACCTGGACCTGGACCTGGACCTGGACCTGGACCTGGACCTGGACCTGGACCTGGACCTGGACCTGGACCTGGACCTGGACCTGGACCTGGACCTGGACCTGGACCTGGACCTGGACCTGGACCTGGACCTGGACCTGGACCTGGACCTGGACCTGGACCTGGACCTGGCCTGTACCTGTACCTGTACCTGGACCTGGACCTGGACCTGTACCTGGACCTGGACCTGGATTTAAAGTCTGAGTGGAAGTGGAATAGGGAGCGGAAATGGGAATGGGAGCGGATCCTGTAGTCCACGCGAGCGGATCCTGTAGTCCACGCGAGCGGAGCCGCGGGCACAGCTAGTACTTAAATAAATATATAAACATCCAAGACTTGGGTACAAACATTCATATTCATCATACCAACATTTGCCCCTGGCGGGATTCGAACCCTATAAGTGATACGCCAATGATGGTTTTTGTAAGTAGAACAAGTTACTGTGGTGGAAAATCTCAGCTGAATTTTCAGCGTTATTGTATGTATGTATGTATGTATGTATGTATGTATGTATGTATGTATGTAAACGCTTTATTGTACCAAAAATAACAACAACAACAACAATAATAAAATAGGAATTAAACTGTGTACAAAGGCGGACTTATCCCACTTTGGGATCTCTTCCAGTCAACCTTAGAGTAAACGAAAGGACAAGTATAATGCGTTTAGTACCAAATTTGATAGTTAGTACATAAATAGTTAAAGAAATGTACGTTTTTAGGCGTTATTATGGGCCTAGTACTTATTATAATTTGTTGCCATAGTGGGGGGGAACTAAAAGGTTCATAACGCCAAAAATACAGCCAGCTGAGATTAGCCGCCATAGTGACGATTGTTCTACTTTATAAGGCTTTTTATTGGCGTATCACTTATTGCTATTGGTTGCTCTTAGTAGGTGGGTATAAGGTTCTATACAAAGACGTCCATCATAATTTGAAGTTGCGGTATTTTTTAATATGACAGTTCTTGGAACAATATACGAACAATATGTTGTAGGTAGCCTAGTCTAGACAATTGCACATTTTACTGTTTTAAACAATAAACACAATAACATTAATTAATGTTTCAGGGTACATCATCATTATCATCAGACGCAGATCCTCCATTACAAGACGTCGACCAAAAAACGGTAGTAACTAAGGTTTATTATATTTGGGAAGACGAATATTGGGAGCAGAGAAGAAATTAGATTAAGTAAAGGCCTAATTTTAAAAGGTTTGAGGTCGATTTACGCCCGGACCGGATCAGTGAACTTTTTAGGTCCAAAGAAATAAGGCCGGTTACGGTGCTCCACCGAACGTCAGTATGCGTACGTTCCGTCCTGACTATACGCATTAACCGACCGTTAATTTGTATCATTCAATGCTCTCTAGCCCAAGAAACTGACCGGACTGGGACAGTCACGAAATGGAGGCGTTTACGAATAGCTTCATCATCATCATCAGGTTATTTTTGTCTCCACTGCAGGAGCATAACCCTCTCTCATCTGCCGGAGACATTCCCGCCTCCACACCATTCTCCCCCCGCAACTCCTCTAAGCGAGGATCAACGGAGGTAACTGCAAAGACACCTACCAGTGAAGGTAGGGCAAGTCCCAGGTCATGAATTTACGCTACCTTGGGCCCCAGACAAATTTAATCGTTTAATCTGCCGGAGACAGACGGAAGATTTGGCCTACACTCCCCACGCTGGCCAGACGGGTTGGGGAGGCCTGATTGATGTTTTATAATGTATTCCCTTAGTCGCCTTGTACGACATCCACGGGAAGAGTTGGAGTGGTCCTATTCTACTCTAACGGAAACCACACGGCATTAATAGCTTAATTGTTGCTTATCCGTGCGGTAGGTCCATCGATCGGTGCAGCACTGAACGCGTTCGTTTGCTTCCATAGCGCGTCGGCCGACCGACGGCACGCATGCGCACGCGCTCGACACGACGGTCCTCGTACGCAGTGCGGGGCAATATACGCTTGCGTACGGTCGGTCCAGCACTGTACGATTTATTAATTTTCATATAAATGAAAAGCGCGACTGACGCACGCACCGACGGTCGTTAGAGCACTATAACTGGCCTAACCGCTCGGCCACGACCTTGCCGCTGCCAGCGGGGCGGCGAGCGGCGAGAACAAATGTACAAAAATGTTAGCAGCACGCCACGAGGCGCCGCAATCAGCGGCCAACCCTCCGACTGCCGAAACCGCGCCGCTCACCGCGCCGCGTCCCGCTAAGCCAAAAGTCGTGGCCGAGCCGCAAGGCCTCTACAAGGCTAATACCCAAAAACTGAAATTACTTTGGTCAGAATCACCAGGAGAGTCGATTGCGATTGATAATATGGGGTTATATTTTTTCCCAAATTTAACTTAAAGACATGCGATTTCAAATGTTTAAAATATATATATATATATATATAATGATTTATATTTATAGACCCCAAACACCAGAATATGTTACACAGTCCGTACAAAATGACTTCGATATTCGATGGATATTCTCTGAAATTCTTACGGACTAGGTCACTTGCGTTGAGAAGAGTCAAATAAAAATTATTGTAACCAAAGGAAGGTAAAAATAATTATCGCGAAGTCCACCAATCGGGATGGGGGAATGTGTGTAATCGACCAATAGAATTTCATTATTATCTACCATTGCTCTGCAAATCGTGGCAGATTCTGCTAATTTGTCACCATATGGACCTATACGATTTGTAACAGTTAAAAATGTTTTTAGTTTTTATTATTCTGAAGTAATTCTGCGCCTATAATAAATAAAAGTAAAGTATTTCACAACAAAATTATAACACAATTGTTACGGATATGCGTTTCAATTTGAAGCATTTCCATATAATTGTAGCTTGTGTCAAATGATAGCTATTTTCAGACTACTTTTTGGTGTGATCTTTTTCTATATTTCAAGTCCGAATAAATCATTTTTTGTCATTGGCATCGCAAAGGTTCATCCCACCGCTTCACGCAAGCGAATACTTGGGCAAAATTTTTAATAAAAGGATTGTTTCGATAAAAATTAGAGACAGTACTAGTTCACCATTTTAATAATGAAATAATCTAATAATAATAATCCTGCCTGACCCAAATATCAACTGGAAGAGAGAATACCACATTGGCATTATGTTCACCTTTTATACCCCTCATACTTTCTGTGCAATAAAGTTTTAAAATAAATAAGCATTGACTGACACAATTTTTCTTAGGTGAAATATTTTTTACGTTGATGACGGAGATTGAAACGCTTGAATATTTACCGAAAAATCAATTACGCCAGCCGTCTTTAGCCACTCGAAGTAATCATTTGTTATAACATGTAATGTTTCGTTTACTTACGCGCACCAATTTTCAGAGTGAAATGTTTTGCATTCAGAAACTAAACATAAAATCTTGTAACAAATGACTTGATAATTTTAGGGGTAGTCTAGAGAGCCGACTAAATTGATTAATATGAAAATGGTGACCAAATAAATTTACGAAAAATTAAAAACATTTCTTTGACAACTGGCGCCATCTACTTTTACTTACCACTTAATTATTTACACTCTGTTTATGCAAGGATATCCCTTAAAACCTGAAAGTAGTTTGGTCACAACCGCCAGGAGAATCGAATGTGACTAAAATAATATGGTGTCATATTTTTTCCCAAATTATAACTAAAATTGAGAAAGCACCCTCTTACTTATTGTAAAGCTATCTACTGTGACACCCGTGCTTATTTTGACTTTGACACATGGCGTATAACGTTGGAAAATGTGTTCCAGATTTTACGTAGCAAAGTCGGATTATAAATGTTACCTCATAGTCACCTCAAAGTTTTCATGATTGACAATAATTTGTTATTAAATTTTAGATAACAGATGCACATTTTAAAATGATCTGTTATATAATTTATCAATTAGTGTCAGTCATCATGAACGAAAAACTTTAGTACCTTTTGGTAAAATAAGTGATATGATTATTAATTCTTCGTCTGTAGATTGTAGCGAATATATACTACTTAATTGGGGTCTATCAGATTTTTGGTATACAAGGGATAACCTTGTAGGTCTAGCTTTTTTTATATTTGTGGTTTTAATTGTTCATGTCTTTCATAAGTTCCATCTTTATTTTTTTATCACGTCAGCAGTATTTTTAAATTCGCCTTGCATATTTTTAATTAGTTAATCATTTTCTTGATTTGCTAATGATAATTTGCTTTAAATATTGGCCATATATAATAGTGCATGTTTAGTTAATTAAATGTTTAAAGATGTACTAATTTCTTCTATTTGTAAATTAAGTACAATACTACCTATTAAGTACAATAAATACTATAACTTTTGATTCATTTTATATTATATGTAATTTCACCATAATTATTATAAAAATAAAAACAAAGTTTTTATGGAAATTTGTTTTTGTCTTTAGAAATTTTCTTGTACCACATTTTAATGCAATATGATTATTAACAATACGTTTCAAATACATAATTTGGGTAACACTGTACAGGATTTAGCAGTAAAATAAAAATTGGTAATTTAAAAAAAAACTAAGTAATATACATAGTATAAATCTTTGGTAATATGCAAGTTGTAATGTAAATGTTAAAACACTTGTATTAAACCGAAACAAAACTTTTTTTTTGGAAAAAACATTCGCACAGAATCATACATGGAACGTTCATCAATTTGTGTTTGTCTTGTGTCTGGACGTATGTATATGTATGTTTTGTTGTCCGAATATATCAGCTGTCCGATACCCATATACTATGTACAGGCTCTGCCTAGTTTGGGATCAGATGACTGTGTGTGAGATGTCCCCACATAATAAAAGCATTAATCGCTCGGCGGGAGGCGCCAGCCCAGTAGTGTGTATTGCCAGTCGTGCTTTGTTTTGCGGACGACGATAAACTAGCGGGGGAGCTGAGTGGCGCTACAGAATACCACAGAATACTAAATAGTAGGACAGAAGTCCCTTCCGAATTTTATTCGGCGTTTAGGTACCAAAAACATACCTAAACTACGCTTCCCTTTCTATTGTATAACTCTATCTCTTTCAGACGCGTCACGCGTAACGTTAGGGTTGTCATCTTGTGAATCCATAATTTAATCTAAGTATTTATGGGTAGTACAAAAGTACCTATTACTCTTTTTAAACAATGACTTTAGAAATATTGTTTTAGACCCGAAAACTGTTTTACAATTCCCGCATACTTATATAAGAAGTAGGCAACTTTGGTGTATCTATTTTCACGAAGGCCGCTATTGTGTAGGTATCTAATTGGGGAACACACGAAGCTCCCAGATGCAGTGGACTGTAAAATTCGAAGGTGGAGCTGCCAGATTATCAACGCTATATTTGCTTACGCTTTTTTGCAACGCTAAATTGCTTAAAGAAATTCACGCCTTAGCTCTAGAAAAGGTAAATTGCGATACATTGTGAGAGACGCTTCTGAACATACAGGTTGCAAACAATATATCAGTAGCAACGATCTCTATGTACTACTAGATGGAGCGTTCCAAACAATCGCTCTGTTCCACGCAAGTAGCCACAACTCTTTCACATTCACTTTGAAACTTGTGCAGTTACTAATGAGAACATTTAATTATTTACTAAATATTGACATTATTTAACCGTAGCGTCAATATTTAGTAATAATTAAATGTTCTGCGCAGAACTGCACAAGTTTCATTGTGAATGTGAAAGAGTTGTGGCTACTTGCGTGGAACAGAGCGATTGTTTGGAACGCTCCATCTAGTAGTACATAGAGATCGTTATCAATAGAGATCCATTGCAAAGGCAATTAATGCAACTCCCCATACAAACCGATTGGTTGATGATGTAGGAAAATTCGTAGTTTATTGTGTTGTACCTAATGCCTCTGTGAGAAGAGACGCAGGCAGGCCTCCGTCCACAGAAATCCTATCAAGATAGAGTTGTCATAGCCATTTGATTGCTTCAATGCCGATTTTCGGATACAGCGCGCCCCTCCCCGCGCACCCTTTACGCCTCGCGGTTACGTTTCTAGCGAGAAGATACAATGAGAAACCTCGCAATATGGCACTTTTTGCCGATTTTTTGTCGATGTTCACCCGACTTTGATTCGGCGCGAACCGAGTAAGCGTCTGATAGTTTTTGCAATATATTGCATATTGTTGGCACGCGTGCTGCGCTTACTTCACCATTCTATTTGATAGGATTTCTGGGCCTTCCGTCACTCTAACGGACCTACCGCGATAAGTACCTACATTTTTGGTCCGCCCCGACGTGGATCTTGCCCCGCCCTCTACATAATCATCATTTGCACAACACGTATTGTGTAACAGCTATGTATGTTATTTCAGAGGTTTTTTTTACTTTATAAGCCGCCCAGGACAGCAATATCACGATATTCATCTTTTAAAAGTAAAATCCATTTTAATTACCATACTAACTTTGTTCTCTTAATCGCCGACCCAGACCCGGGCCTGGGCCACCAAAAGATCTACTGTACTCGGCTTTGCGCGGTGGTATTTGGTCATATTTTAATATATTAACACACACATTCACAATGTTAACTAATACTTTAATAGCTGCTACTTGCTGTATCTCTACTGTACAGTGTCGGAACGAAAAGGTTCTTCAGTGTTCAAATTCAGTCCTTCAACATGTCACTTGTTATCTTGAGCACATGTTATCTTTTACAAACTGCGCCACAAAACTGTACCTATGCCTTATTCTGGCATGCCACCAATGCGGATTGCAATTCTGAAAAGATAGAACTTCTCTGTCGTTCCCTCACTGCTGAGGATCGCGACCGTATAAAATGCGCCTCCACGCATAGCGGTCATTGGCCAGCCGCACTGCTTCATATAAGGATCCGCCAGCCAACCTCCTCACCGGGTCTGACCTCCTAGTAGCTCTAGAGCTCGCTTCTTCTCTGTCGTTCCCTCACTGCTGAGGATCGCGACCGTATAAAATGCGCCTCCACGCATAGCGGTCATTGGCCAGCCGCACTGTTTCATATAAGGATCCGCCAGCCAACCTCCTCACCGGGTCTGACCTCCTAGTAGCTCTAGAGCTCGTTTCTTCTCTGTCGTTCCCTCACTGCTGAGGATCGTGACCGTATAAAATGCGCCTCCACGCATAGCGGTCCGTGGCCAGCCGCACTGCTTCATATAAGGATCCGCCAGCCACCCTCCTCACCGGGTCTGACCACCTCGTCGGAGCTCGTCCTCTGGCACGCCTGCCCTCCACTTGTCCCAGAATGATGAGCTTCTCCAGGTCGTGCTTGGGAGATCGCACAATGTGACCGAAGAAGCTTAGAGTCCTTTCATTGCAGATAGTGGAGTCGTTTTGTTATATTGAGCTCTTTAAGAATGGAGTCATTTGTTCTCATGGCTGTCCATGGTATACCAAGTAGTCTTCTCCAGCACCACATCTCAAAAGCATCAATTTTGGAAAGATAGAACAAATGTCGTTAATTAGTCCAATTTAGTCGGTACGCTGTTTAAAAGTTATAGGGGTTTGTTGGTGGCATGCCAGATTTATTACGGCATGGCCACCTTTATACCTTCGGAACCACAGTACATAGTGAGCTACTGATTTAGTCGATTTCTCAGGTGAATTAGTCGAACCTCATTAGCCTCATACCATGAAGCAAAATAATTTTTCGCACCTTATAGTCACCTCAAAGTTTTCATGATTGACAATAATTTGTTATTAAATTAGATAACAGATGCACATTTTAAAATGATCTGTTATATAATTTAATCAATTAGTGTCAGTCATGAAGGAAAAAACTCTCGAGGTGACTTATGAGGTGCGAAAAATTATTTTGCTTCATGGTACGAAGCGTAGTTGCCAGAAATGCCAGAATAAGGTATACTACGTATACAAAACTTACTGTCGCCTGGAGTTTTTTTATTACAAATTTAAATTTAGATATAAAATTCTGTAATGTGGAGTCATATCTGAATATAGTCTGTAAAATAGTAATCGAAACGTAAGATTTATTAAAATGTTGGCCACACTGTTTCTCGCACTGGTACAGACAAAAATAGGCTTTAAATGACGAACCTTTTCGGACCGCCACTGTATCTTTGTGGTAGTAGTATAATTTATGATCAAAATATTCGTTTTTCAGACTGCTGATCCACCTGCCCAGCGTGAATCTACTGAGCAAGGACGATCAAAATCACCAGTAAACTTAATCGACCTTCACAGCAGCGTCACGCCGGAAAAACTTCATATTACTGGTTTTTGGTAATAACTTTTGAATTTTGGTCTAGCATAGACAGCATATTATGATATAACAATAAATTTGTTAATTTTTTTTATATGACTTGGCGCGTAATATATTTTTACACTACATGCGAGCTCTGTTTAAGATATTTTGTATTCGAATTAATATAAGTTTAGAATAATATTCTTCTTCGTATCTGTCGTTCCCTCACTGCTGAGGATCGCGATCGTATAAAATGGCGCATTTTATACGCCAAGCACAGCGGTCATTGGCCAGGCTGACCTCACCACGTTATACTCGTATAAAGATCCGCCAGCCTCCTCACTGGGTTTGACCAGCTCGTCCTCTAGCACGCCTGCCCTCCGCTTGTCCCAGGATGATGAGCTTCTCCAGGTCGTGCTTGGGAGACCGCACAATGTGACCGAAGAAGCTTAGAGTCTTTTCATTGCAGATAGTGATGAGCTCTTTAAGAATTGAGTCATTTGTTCTCATGGCTGCCCATGGTATTCCAAGTAGTCTTCTCCAGAATAATAGTACCAACTCTTCTTAATTGATGAGATTATTCCATGTCATTTTATTAGTGTGGTTTTTTATAGAACATAAGCTCCCCTTGTTACTAAGTTATAACAAAGGCACGTCCCATGCCCGTGTTTTCCAAAACGATACACAAAAACCTTTGTATTCATACACAAGCTGTCTATGAACGTTTAGTTCCCCCCCTAAAATATTTAGTTTTTGGTTACAAATTCAACACAACCTTAGAAACCCTTACTCACTTCTCGGAAATATTTTTCATCGTACAGACTTACTTACATGAGACAGGTTTCGAAGTGAGTGAAGTCACTTGAGTGAGACTCGCTTATGAGTTTGTATTTTAGAGGAGGGGTAGGGGAGGGGTCAACAGTACAGTGTGGGAACACTAGTAGACACGGTATGTGTGGCCAATGACTACTTCTTAAAAGTCAACGATCTCTATATACTACTAGATGGAGCGTTCCAAACAATCGCTCTGTTCCACGCAAGTAGCCACAACTCTTTCACATTCACTTTGAGAATTGTGCAGTTACTACGCAGAACATTTAATTATTACTAAATATTGACGCTACGGTTAACTAATGTCAATATTTAATAAATAATTACATTATTTAATAGTAGCGTCAATATTTAGTAATAATTAAATGTTCTGCGTAGTAACTGCACAAGTTTCATTGTGAATGTGCAAGAGTTGTGGCTACTTGCGTGGAACAGAGCGATTGTTTGGAACGCTCCATCTAGTAGTACATAGAGATCGTTGTTAAAAGTGACCTCTTCTGGAATTCGACCCTATTTTTAGGGTTCTAATTCCAGATGGCAAAAACACGGCCCTTATAATGTCGTCATATTTCTATGTATATGTGATGTCCCACTGTCCATTAGGTCACAGGATCATCATAATATTATAGATGTGGGATGTTGTAAAAGTGGACATTTTAAGAAGTGGTCATTATTTATTTAAGTGAAAAAGATTTAATTATATGAACTAGACTATATTGTACCACATTTGAGATTTTTTTTATGAACAGCGATGCTGATGACGTAAAGGAAGACAACTCAGTCGGGAAAGTGATCACGACAGCTCTATAACAAGGATGTATCAGTTTATATTGCACTAGCTGTGCCCGCGACTCCGTTCGCGTGGACTACAGAATCCACTCCACTTTCCACTTCCGCTCTCGCTCCCGCTTCCGTCCAGCAACCGCTCCCGTTCAGTAACCGCTCCCGCTCCCGTTCCCGCCCCCGCCCCCGCCCCCGCCCCCGCCCCCGCCCACGCCCACGCCCACTCCCACTCCAGCTAAAATGTAGTCCAAACTCATCGCAATCTGAATAGTACCGAAAATTATAATTATACTTCTTTGTTATATTGCATACTAACCTTACAAAACAAAATATCCATAACTTTTGATTGAGTAAACCGATTGCGATGAAATAAAGCTTGTGTTGTTACTCCGAGTTAAACCCTATGTTTCTGTGAAAACTGCATCAAATTTAATTCAGTAGTTTTGACGTGATGAGGCAACAAACATACATACAGACAGACAAAAATTATGAAAACAATTATTTTTATTTCTATAAAGACCTCTCATACACATTTTATTACAATATTTCCCATGTACAGACATAGACCAGTTACAATGGCTTAAAGGTCTTGTAACCAAGCCAAAACATCCTTAAAAAAATAGACCAGTTACAGTTTTATTATATGTACTTATAGATGTTTTTATTAGCTTATTTTTTTATTATAGAGTCCGTTTATTTTAGGGGCCTATTTCATAAGCATTTCGGATATAATCCGTCGTAACTACAAAGCTATTTTGTACTCTCTAACATGACATTCTGACAAGCGTTTGAGGTCTAAGGGTCATGACACGTCGATCGACGGCGTTCGACGGTTTGTCCATACAATACGATCACAAAGTATGGGACAGCAGCGTTCGCATCGTTTCGCATTAAACTGAAACGCGATCGGTCATCAACGTGGATCTGCGTACGCGTGCGTACAGCTTCGTACGGATCCGCACCGCACGGCTCTTTAAGCGGCGATTCGACATAATTGCGTACAAGTGTGTAACTTTATAAATAGGCAAACTGCGGAAGGCTTCGATCAACGATCTCTATGTACTACTAGATGGAGCGTTCCAAACAATCGCTCTGTTCCACACAACTGCGTGGAACAAGTTTCAAAGTGAATGTGAACGAATTGCAGCTCCCGGAGCCGCAGTTGCGTGGAACAGAGCGATTGTTTGGGACGCTCCGTCTAGTAAGTAGAATATGTCATGTGACCCAATAGAGAGTACGAAATGGCTGTGTCCGAGGTCCCTTGGTTTTATCAGACTCCCTGTAGTAGATAAAGTTACACTAAATAAGTAAAAATGGCGTGATCGTAAAAGAAGATAGATTAGATTAGATTAGATTTATTTATTTCACTTTTACATCTTAAAAATTCAATTTTACATGTCATTCTTATATGGTAAAAGGGATCGTCATAAAATAAAATAGTGTATAAGTTACAATGTCAACAATTCAAATAATGTCATAGTATATAACATACTATCTATGTCATGATATTCAAATGGATAACGCTTTTAGTAACGGCATAAAATGAATGGACAATTTTTTTTTAACTTTTTGATTTATAGGTTAATATAATGTTATGTTATGTTACGGCAACATATTTTTATATTTTTATCATTAACCTGACTTGTAAGGTTTTTTTTATATTCTATATTATTGATACCGGTAGGTAATATTAAATAGTGTAAGGGAAAAGGTGTCAAAAATTAGTTATATGTACATAAGTCTTGTTAGCCGTGTGGTTCCCGGCTTAGAATAGGGTCATCCCTAATCTTCCCGTGACAGTATATATTATCTTTGCCGTGACTAAGGGATTGCACTAGAGACGGGCAGCAGTGTTCTCCTGTGTATATTAAGATCGTTACAGCGATCACCAATCCGCCTGCCAAGCGTGGTGATTATGGCAAATCCCCCAATGGACAGCCCAAGTTGCATTCTATTGGGGAGGCTTGTGTTCAGCAGTGGACGTATTTCGGCTGATGGTGATTATAGACCGTGACAAAGTTAACGTACGTGAGGATTATCGAGATACGACCTGTGGACAGTATGTGAATAGAATATGGATTAATAATTATTGTATACTATTTGTGCCCGCAACTTCATTCACGCACACCACTGAAATACGTGCTCCCCACCTCCCTCTCCCTTCCTCCCCCACCTCCCTATCTCCACCCTCCCGCCCA
Source organism: Esperia sulphurella (assembly GCA_947086405.1). Lineage (NCBI taxonomy): Eukaryota > Metazoa > Arthropoda > Insecta > Lepidoptera > Oecophoridae > Esperia > Esperia sulphurella. The sequence continues at coordinate 14,558,081 of OX352265.1, forward strand.
CTGTTCTTCCGTTTCCTTCTCTCTTACTTCCCCTGAACCCACTGAAACCACCTGTCCTTTGCCCTCCCCATACCTTCCTCCTATTCTCACCCCACCATTTCCTTCACCCCACCCCTCTCCTTATTCCACTCAGCTCCTAGATTTTACGTAATGCGTGCACAAACTAAAAACTGACAAAAATACCAAAAAATATCCTAATGTCCTATCTGTTCTATTACTTATGCTTCATCCCCCATTTTTTTTTCTAAAATATATAATGTATTCAATGCAAAGTTTACATTTTAATTTACCTATATGATGTATCATCCGGAATCAGCCCACAGTTTCCTTTTTTTCCTGTTCTAGACTTTTTCAGACTTGTAATTATCCCATGGACGTGACGATATGTAGGGTAATTATAGTATAAAAATTGTAAAATTGTACTTATAACAAATATATTACTAGATATTATAATTATAAATAAAATTCTATATTGTTACATTTTGTGTTTTAAGCATATGTTATGGTGTTCGTTCCTTCCTGACGGGTTGTGGTTGCATATAATCAACGTAATCAGCAACTGAATATTGTAATCAAATAAATATAACTGCAAAAGTTTCCTTTAGTTCAGGCGTCTTCTGGTGGCAGAGGCCAAACCCCAGTGGGTCTGTGAGGAGCCCCAAGCACACCTGCGGAACTCGATACAAGCGAACATATTTAATTACCTGATACTACTACAGGCGCAAGAACATGTCCGTACTAATAATAATAATAAACTCATTTATTCATCTCTTAAAAAATATGCATACAATAACACCGCCAAACTGTATAATACAGTTTGTTGGCAGAAATAGCTCTCTTACTTTATACACATCTATGGCAAAGAATACTAAATATCACTACGCAATGGTGAATAGCAAAGCAAAGTTACAAAGTTTTTAATTTTGATATTAGCACAAAAAGATTGAGGTTACGTTAATGAGTCTACTAGGTACTTCTTATATTTAATTCTGAATTTTTAATTTTGATATTAGCACAAAAAGATTGAGGTTACGTTAATGAGTTTACTAGATATTTCTTCTGAAAGTGTTTTTGTTGATTACATTGCTTCTGATGCCTAGTGGGATAGTGTTAACAATTTTGGGTACCAAATACTGCCTTGTTCTTTCACCATAGTAGTTGCAGACTCTAGGTACGTTTGTGTGTGGGTGTGTGCGTAAATAATTGCACGGCTGGCTGTAGCACCGAGCGCGATCGAGAGAGAAACATACGTCAACAACACAAGTGCTTATCTTTCTAACTCAAAGCGTCTAGCGGCGGCCGGCGGACTGCCAGCCGTGCTCTTTTTTGTGACGGGGGAGGTTAGTGTCGCTTTACCTAGTAATATTTAGTATTCTCTGCCAGTAGTGCTCCCAGCAGTTATATTTACCGAGACTGCTTCTGAACCTACCCTGCTGTTGTGGTGTTATTAATTATTCCATCTGTATTAGTATGAAAACCATTTTAGATCAATCATCTCTGCATTAATCTAGCATAAACGTATGTTTGGTTGGATCAAAAATCCCTATATCCAAAGCCATATTAAAAAATAATCCCGTCTGTGACATTGGCAACATTATCTTCTTTATAAACATTTGATTGATGACTTGCAAGCTATTACGAAAAAAATACCGCAACGCCTGCAAGATTTATTATCATTACCTAAATATTTTAAACCCATTTATAAATTCATTAATAATACAGTATCTCAAATATAAAAATAAGTAAAAAACTATAGTGAAGAAACTAGAAAATAGTGTGTAAACTGTATTTTATAAAGAATAGTGAATAGTGGAAGTTACAGACAGGCTAAAAAGGGCTCGTTCCCAAGGCCGTAAAAAAATCTACAATCATTTTGATTGATTCAGAAGAGTTGCACAAGATACTTTGACTGAACGCAACTCAGAAGAACGAATGGATATATATTCTTCTGAGGAACGCATGGTTACATTATTAGGAGTAAAAATAATACGCGGGGAACCCCCATATACAAAGTCAGAAAAGAAACACGTCACATCGCGTGTTGATGATGTGTTTCTTTCTGGTCGTAGGATTTTGATTCGACTCCACAAGCGTCGGGTGGCGTCGGTCGCGTGTTAAAAGTATGTAGGGATCCGCAAAAAGTATCGATACCTGAGTAGTATCGATACTTTCGTTAGGATACCAAGTATTTTCGTACTCGATACACTACTCGGACCCGTCCGTCAGCCGAGGCTTACGGGCGCGTCCGATAATGTGTTTGCAGCTTAAGAATATATTTCTTTCGCAGGGATTTTCCCTAATTGTATTTTTAGTGATGATTCAGCACTGGTTGATGAATGATAAATACTTTCTGCGTATGCGATTGTTACATGTATGCGATAGTGATAGATATAGTATATGTAGAGCAGTGCTGAGTTGCGTTGGTTGGATGCCAGTCTGTGCCAGTCGCCCCAGTCACCACTGGCTGAAGCTACGCCGTTGTTGGTTGATCGTATTTAGTTATTGGTAGAGCCGCAAATAAGTACGATTGAAGGAAGTGAATCAACAAAATCATACAGTTCACAGCAAGATCGTGAACAAACAACTCATAGAGATTAGCGTCTACTAATCGCATCGAGTTAATCTGGAACTTTTAAATTGTGAGTATGAGTTTGTGTTTGTTATCATTGCGTAATTAATGTGTCCTTTTCTGACCAGTTCAATTACTCTTTATAGAGTAATAAAATAGCTTTGGGCGTCTTATCGCTAAAAGCGACTTATTTTAGACAGTTTTGGGTAAAGGATAATATAAGAGAAAGGTAGGTCGTGCAGTTAAATTGAATGTAAAGTAGGTATTTTTTTGTTTGATGTGAGGTTTTGATAGGTGATATCAAAAATGGTTAAGGGTGCAGCGACAAATTACTTTTAAGTTAGACTTCCGGTGTCGGAAGTGGCGGCGCGGCCCACGCCATGTCATAGTGTTTAGTATTGTCACACGAGTAATCGAACAGACAAAGCTTGAAAGCTACACATCTATGCGGAGCGTGATGCTTGTCCACTGGCCGCTGGGGCGTCGATGGACACGTCGTCGGCCGATGCGGTGTGCATGAGACGTCAATAAAACCTATATTTTGAAGATAAGGAGCCGATGACGGGCCGGCTTAAGATTACGCTTCGATATAAGGATTATGAAATTAAGTAATTTTCACAAATAAAAAAGATATAAGCATTATAGCAAAATTTGTTATGGCAAATATGGATTTCTCAACATGATGGCCGACTGCGCTACCGACGTACACACTTCACCAGTCTTGTAGATTGCTATAGTAGCGAAGTTGTACCAATTGTACAAGTCTTTTCTCATACTTGCTCCCCTATACCTATTCTAGTAACGATCTCTATGTAGTTACTAGATGGAGCGACCCAAACAATCGCTCTGTTCCACGCAACTGCGGCTCAGGGAGCCAACTAACCTTTTGGCTTATTAGCCAATAAATTAATAAATAATAATTTTATTAATAAATAAAAATTAATAAGAGTTTGTTTAAAAAACCAGGGCCTACTTGAAATGAAATAGTAATTATTGGATACACCTCATAATATAATCATCTTCAGCCTGAAAGAGTCCACTGTTGGACATAGGCCTCTCCCAAGGTGCGCCACTGAACCCGATCTTCTGTTCTTCTCATCGCCAGTCACTGCCAGCGCAGATCGTCGCTCCATCTAGCCAGGGGGCGTCCCATACTACGCTTTCCCAGTCGCGGTCTCTCTGCACTCGAGAGCTCGTTTGCTCCAGCGGTAATCGCAACGATCTCTATGTACTACTAGATGGAGCGTTCCAAACAATCGCTCTGTTCCATGCAAGTAGCCACAGCTCTTTCACATTCACAATGAAACTTGTGCAGTTACTACTCAGAACATTTTATTTTTTTTTCTAAATATAGACATTATTTAACCGTAGCGTCAAGTATAAGTGGTCTAATTTTTGACCTAGCTCTGTTACTTACCTGGGCATTCAATTATCATTTCCTGTTTTCCCTTAATTGGTGTAATCACAAGTAAATATCACTGACAATGGATTTCTACACTGAACTTAAAAAGAACATGGACGAACTGGCTGAGACGTTTCAAAAACAGATTGTGGAACATGACCAGAGGTTACAACAGGTGGCTTCAACTGGGAATAATCCTCAAGATGTGGCTACACTCTCATGTGAGTTCAACAATTTTAAAAGCTTTGTATGGAAGTCACTGTCTATGCTCAAGTCCCAAATTGAATTATTATCATTGGGCCTGGATCGCTTTGAGACTACTGCACGTCGTAAAGTCCTGCTTTTGCATGGTATTGAGGAAACTGGTGAAGAAAACACTATCGGTATTGTAACCAGCATATTAACCGACCAAATGGCGTTGTCAAGAACTGCTTCAGATGATATAGAGGTGTGTGACCGTCTTGGTGTTAAAAAGGCTGACAAAATCAGACCAGTCCTCCTACGATTCCGCACACTTCACTCACGAAGCCAGGTCTGGAATGCCAAAACCTCTTTGAAAGGTACAGGCACCACACTATCGGAGTTCTTGACTAAGCCTCGCCATGACGTTTTTCTAGCAGCTAGAAAACACTTTGGCGTCAACAATAGCTGGACCTCTGAAGGGAAAATAGTAGTACTGCTTCCTGATAAGTCGCGGCGCAAGGTGGAACAAATGTCAGAACTGAATGCGTATATATCCAAGCATCCGTCTCAAGAGCAGACACAGCCAAAATCTGCACAGCCAACAGGGCGGAAGCCTGCCAGTGCCAGTGCAGTTAAGGATCCGGCGGCGAAGACGGCGGCTGCGGCGCTATCGAGGACCCGGCGCGGGGCCGCAACATCCAAATGAAGTGTAAACACAACATTGTTTACCTTGGTCAGTGTCTACTACATTTTATTGGTTTATACCGAGACATTGTTTAAATAGCGAGGTAGAATTATTTTATAACTCCCTGCAAATTCATAACAATAACAATTGCTGTCATGTCATTGTCAAACTTGATGTGATTGATTCCTTAGATTAGGTTGTACATAATGTCTTCAATCAGCCAGGCAAAGGTATTATAAAACACACAGCTTAGTGAACTGTCCATATATTAGAAACGTGTTTTCGTTTTATGCTATGTATTTTCTTTCTAAGGTTTTTCATTAGTTTTTTTTCCATTCTAATTAATTTTTCTATTAACTTTTATTAATGTTTAATCTGACTGTACTTTAAGTAATTTCACGTGATTTCTTTCCGCCACCAGCCCTCTCAGGTAACAGAGTTGGGATAATTGATTGATATTTATTAGTAGAATTGATAATCGATAAATAATATTATATTACTTATTTTATTTATTAATATATATTTATATATATTTTTTGTTTCTATTATATTTATATAATCATATTGTATTATTTATGTCTATTACTTATAGATTTTAATGACTCTTATTTCTCATGCTCGTCCTCCGATGAATATGAAAGTGCCTTAAGTGACGCATCATCAAGTTCAGATTCTTTTCCACTTGCTACAAAACTTAATTCTGCACTCTCTAACTCCTCCTTTCTTAATCTTGTCCATATTAATGCGCAAAGTATAGTTGGTCACTATACTGATCTCCTAGATTCGTTCAGCGGCGGTGTAGTGGATGCTATATTGGTTTCTGAAAGCTGGTTAAAACCTTCTCTCCCTTCTACTCTTTGCTCACTTCCTGGGTTTAAACTGTACCGTAACGACCGCATTGGTGCGGGATGTGGTGGAGTATGTATTTACCTTCGCGGTCATATACCGTGTACTATTGTAAGCCAATCTCCGGCGGAATACACCGGTGGGATAGAGTATCTGTTTCTAGAAATAGTACTCCATCACACCAAGATTCTCCTTGGCGTCGTATATAGTCCGGATGATAAGGTCAACTACTTCAACTCTCTAGAGTCGGCTCTTGAAAATCTTAGTCCACTGTACGACCATATTATTTTAATGGGTGATCTAAACACATGTTTATTAAAAAATGATCACAGATCCCGAAAACTGGAAACCCTGATTTCATCGGTTAATATGAAGATACTAACACTTTCATCTGCCACACATTACTTTCCCAACTGTAGACCATCCCTCATTGACTTAATGATCGTTGGTAAGCCTGATAGTGTTAACTCACATGGTCAAATGACAGCACCATTCTCCCACCATGACCTTGTATATCTCTCATATAAGGTGCGCCCGCCCAAATGCAAAAGTAGAATTACTCTACAGCGCAACTTTAAGGACATGAACATTGATCGCCTGCGAGAAGATGTGGCTACTACTGATTGGTCCGATTTATATACACTGCCCACAATTGATAGTAAGGTGGAGTTTTTTACTTCAACGCTCACTAAGCTTTTTGATACCCATGCCCCTGTAAGACCAGTCAGAGTAAAGCATTTTCCGTCTCCTTGGCTCTCGCCATCAGCATTCATAGTGACGCTATTTTGTACTTTGATACAAATAAGTTTATTAACCATTTTACTTTGACTAAAAGTAACATGTATTTGCCAAATAAATTTAAAAGACATTTAGCTACTTTGGTAGCCTATAATATACAACATTGCATGACGAAAGTTAGTTGTAAAACTAATAAACTCATACATTTTTTAGACTAGATACTGTGACAATAGAAAATCCCTCAAATGATAGCTTATCCTTATTAAATAAGAGGCAGGGATCTTCTAGCACACTTATGACAAAAGAAAAGCCCAATTTTATTCACATAATGCACCAAAACATGCGGGGCTTTTCTAGCAGCAAGGAATTAGAATTAGAATTATATTTGGAAAAAACCCAATTAGATATTGTCTGCCTAACTGAACATTGGAAATTACACCAATCCTTTGTAAGTTACGATAATTATAACATTGTAAGTTCTTACAACCGAGAGTCTGCTATTCACGGCGGTTCTTTGATACTAATTAGGAACACCATCAAATGCAAGGAACGCAAGGATGTGGTTGGGCTCTCGGTTGAGAGACATATTGAGTTATCTTGTGTTGAGCTGGACAAGTACATTGTAGTATGCGCGTATTGCCCTGATAGGAGTAAGTTTGAAACAATAGAATTAGTATTGGAAGATGTCTTGAGAATAATTTCCAAAACGGGAAAGTCTATCATTGTTTGTGGCGACTTCAACATAGACATTTTAGTGAAAGATAAAACCAGTACAAGGTTTCTAAATGTATTTAAATCTTTTAATTTAAATTGTGTGTTTTTCGAGCCTACCAGAGTAACGGCAACGACCACTACGTGTATAGATAACATCTTTTGCGATTGTGAATACAATGACAAGTCAACGATAAAATCTTTTAACTCAGATCACTGGGGACAGTTGGTGTCTTTTCCGTACGCTCGTCAACAACAGAGCATCACAGTTACAAAAAGGTCTACCGATGCTGGTCGACTTGAAGAATACATTGATGTGTTGGTTCAAAAACTGCCTCAATTTAATTATGATATCAGTGATCCAAATAAATTTTTTTCAATGTTTTTTGATACATTGGAAACTGAATACAATAATATTTTCAAAGTAGTTACAATAAAAAAAAATACTAAGTTTAAATTCAGTGATTGGGCAACAATAGGTATTAGAAAAAGTAGGGACGTACTATTTCAATTATATGCAGATAGATCTTCAAGACCCGAAGATTACAACTTTAAAGAACATGTAAAAAATTATTCTAAAATTTTTAAATCTGTCTGTATTGCTGCCAAATCTAATCTAATTAGTAAAAAAATAAAAAACGCGGAAAATAAAATGAAAGTAGTATGGACAATAATTAATAGCGAATCGGGAAGAACCAAACCTCGCGACAACGATATTATCCTAAATACTGACCGCGGCACGTTAACATCGAATGCCGAGGTGGCTCAAGAGTTTGAAACTTTCTTTACTAATATACCACTAAAGACCACAGAAAACTTAAATTCATCGGCTGCTCTTTCTGCGGAATTTTTACGAAAGAACGTTCCCTCTTGCATCACTGAATTTGAATTTAGGCACGTGAACCCACAGGATATTATAACGTCCTTTAAACAAATAAAAATAAAAACCACTGAAGACCTGTGGGGTATGTCTGTTAAAGTATGTAATTCCATCATTGATATTTTAGCACCATATCTTGCCTTCGCGTTTAATCTCTCTATAGATCATGGCACTTTTCCCGATCTAATGAAGCTAAGTAAAACTATACCATTGTACAAATCAGGAGACAAAAGAGATCCTGGCAACTTTAGACCCATTTCGATCTTACCGGTACTTAGCAAAGTTTTCGAAAAGGTCATGCTCAGTCAAATGCTTGTACATTTCAACTGTAACAAACTTCTACATGACCAACAGTTTGGTTTCACTAAAGGCCGCTCGACGACGGACGCTGGTGCTGCTCTTCTGCAAAATATTTTTGATGCTTTTGAGCGACACCACGATGCTATCGGGGTTTTTTGTGATTTATCTAAGGCGTTTGATTGCGTAGATCATAAAACGTTGCTCTTCAAATTAGAACATTACGGTATCAAAAATAAAAACCTTAGTTTATTGAACTCCTACCTAACAAACAGGATTCAAAAGGTTCAGATAAACGGTAAAAAGTCGCAGGGATCTCTTATTAAAATAGGAGTCCCACAGGGCTCAATATTAGGACCTTTCCTTTTTTTGGTTTATATAAACGATCTTCCGTACATGGTGCAGAATATGTCGAAGATTGTGTTGTTTGCAGATGATACTTCTCTGATTTTTGAAGTTAATAGACATGCTCAAAACTATGACGATGTGAACGACACCCTTCGGCAAGTTCATGAATGGTTTATTGCTAACAACCTTGTTTTAAACTCAAAAAAAACTAAATGCATAAAATTCACACTTCCAGGTGTTAAACCATGTGATAATGACATAATATTAAATAACGAGAAGTTAGCATTTGTGGATAATACGGTTTTCTTGGGGCTAACCCTTGACAAGAAGCTGCAATGGGGTCCACATATAGAATTGTTATCAGGTCGGCTAAGCTCCGCAGCATATGCCGTTAAAAAGATTAGAGAGTTGACAGATATAGCTACAGCAAGACTTGTATATTTTAGCTACTTTCACAGTCTTATGTCTTATGGCCTCTTGCTCTGGGGTCGTGCCGCTGATATCGATTCTATATTCATTTTACAAAAAAGAGTAATAAGATCTATTTATGGGCTTCGTAGTCGTGATTCTCTAAGAGAATTATTTAAGGAAATAAATATAATGACGGTGCCATGTCAATACATATTCGCTAACATTATGTTCGTTAGACAGAACCTTTCTTTACTCAGCTTAAATAGTGAGAGGCATAATTTAAATCTTAGAAATAATAATAAAATTCAAATCCATCATTCTAGATTGTCTAAGATCAATAATTCTTTTGTGGGGCTGTGCGTGCGTTACTACAATAAGGTTCCGAATGAAATTATTAACTTGCCTGAACAAAAATTCAAATCTTCTATAAAAGTTAATCTGTGCAAGAAAGCCTACTATAAGTTAGATGACTACTTAAATGATAAAAGTCCATGGAGTGCTTGATGGCTCAGCATAGGTAGACTTAATGATTGTAATGAATAAGATAAATCAAAGGTAGGGCCCTGTGCCGTTGGGTTTGTTGCCACTTCTTCCCCTCGGTTATACAGGTGGAAGTGGAGTAGATTTAGGCAGAATTTGACGTCAAAAAGAGAATTATGTGTTCCAATTTTGAAAATAAATATTTTGATTTTGATTTTGATTTCAATTAAAAAAGTAATGTCTAAGAGAGATAGAGCCAAATGCAAATGTAAGAAGGACGCAACAGCAGAAAACTTATTAGCCTATAAACAACTTCGGAACGTCTGCAACAGTATGTGTAGGGATGCCAAGCGCCGCTATGTTCACTCATCTATAGAAAACTCGTCTCCTGCTCAGATCTGGAGATTTCTTAGGTCGCTAGGTGTGGGTAAATCTCCTGAAGTTACAAATAATATGCTAGATTTAAATGCTTTGAATAGCCATTTCTCCACTCCTCCTGTCATTCTCGATGACCACACCAAATCTTCTTCACTTCTTAAACTTGCAAACACCACCCCACCTAACTGTGATCTCTTCGTACTTCATGAAATCACGGAGGGAGACGTCAAAAAGAGCATCTTATCAATTTCAACCAAAGCCGTGGGCAGTGATAACCTGAGCCGTGACATGTTACTTCCCGTTCTTGACGAAGTTACACCATATATCACTCACATTATAAATTTTTCACTGGTGAACAACGTTTTTCCTTCAGCGTGGAAGAAGGCTCATATTATTCCTCTGCCTAAAATTTCTAACCCAATCTCTCTCTCTCAATATCGCCCCATTTCTATTCTCCCTGTTCTATCTAAAGTCCTTGAAAGCTCTGTCCACAAGCAACTATATTCCTTTTTATCTCGCAATCACCTTCTTAGTCCGTTCCAATCTGGATTTCGTCCCTCACACAGTACAGTCAGTGCTCTTCTTAACGTCACTGACGACATTCGGCATGCAATGGACAATAAAAAGCTCACCATAGTAACTTTATTGGATTTCAGTAACGCATTTAATTCGGTAGACTTCGATATTTTGTTAGGAATCCTTCGCTCAATTAATGTTTCTCCCCCCGTGATTGGTTGGTTCAACTCTTATCTTCGCGGTCGCCAGCAATGTACCAAAACGGATGACACCTCATCTGATTGGTCAGTCTTAACTGCCGGTGTACCGCAAGGTGGCGTACTTTCTCCCTTACTCTTTTCTGTTTTCATTAACGAAATAACTAAAATTATCTCTTGCCCCTACTACCTGTATGCGGACGACCTGCAAGTTTACAGACATTTTAATGTTCCCGACATTTCCATTGCGGTTGACGAAGTTAACTCTGATCTTGCTACTATCGGTAACTGGGCTAAATCTTTCGGTCTGCTTGTTAATCCTACCAAGTCACAAGCAATGATAGTGGGCAGTAGTCGAATGCGATGTAGGGTTGACTTTGGGGCGGTTCCTCAGGTATTTTATAACGGAGTCAGTATTCCCTACACTGACAAGGCTAAAAACTTAGGCCTAATCATGGACTGCAATCTGTCTTGGTCAGCGCATACTAATGAAGTGAGTAAGCGGATGCATTACTCCTTTCATTCCCTTAAAAGGCTGCAAAACCTTTTACCATTTAAAACAAAAATTATGCTTTCCCAAACTCTTCTACTCCCCATCCTCGACTATGCAGATGTCTGCTATTTGGATGCAACTGAGGAGCTACTTAATAAGTTGGAACGGTTACAGAACCTTGCCATTCGATTTATATTCGGATTAAGGAAATTTGACCACGTATCCGTTTACCGTGCTCAATTAAAGTGGCTCCCCATTCGGCAGCGCAGAAATCTGCATATTCTTTCACTTATGTATAATATTTTGAAAAACCCCTGTTCCCCTGAATATCTTCGTTCCCGCTTCCAACTCCTCCCCACTGACCGGCCCAAACGATCCTGCGTCACCAAAACCTTAGTGTTCCCCTCCTCAAACTCCAATTTCTTCTTCAACTCTTTCACCGTTCGCGCTACACAACTGTGGAACGGTCTTCCTGCACACATTCGTGACAGTCCCACTATAAGATCGTTTAAAGTGAGATGTAAAGAGCACTTCCTATCTAACTTGCCGTGATATAGTATATATTATGTATATGTATGGTATGTTATATATTTGTATATTTTGCATGTATTTATGTATATAATATGTATAGTTGTAATTATAATTATTATGTTGTTATATATTATTATGTTATATATATTATTATGTATGTACCTTACTTAGTAACTTATATTAGTATATATCAGTAGCTATACCTACTTATTTATTCTATGTATAGTACAATATTTTATTATAAAATTTCAATATCCATGCACATTTTATTTTTACTCTTTTGACCTACCGCTTGTTTTAGCTTTTCCCACAGTGAAGGTTGGCTGGAAGAGATCTCTTATAGAGATAAGTCCACCTTTGTACACTTTTATGTTATGCCCTTTTTTTTTTTTTTGTAAATTTTATGTGCAATAAAGAATATATATAGAGATCTTGGCTAATCGGTTCTACGAGTTCTCTGGCGGATCACCTCATTTTGGATCCTATCTATACCTTATAGAAACTCTGAGCAAAGCTATTTCCACAGCGCGCTGACCGACCTTGAGATAATATAACATAATAAACCTTGTCAAATATCTATCCTAGATTGTATGGAATTGCAATGGCTGCCATGAATTCAGACATGACTGGCGGTGATGAAGTATTTCCAATCACGACGATGTACGGCTCTAAATCACCGTGGGAGGTGCCGGAGTTCCCCATGGTCAAGCCTTCGGGGGACCATACTGTGTTCTACCAGATCACCACTATAGGTTTGGACGTACCCCCGCTTCCGATGGCTGGACATGAAGACAAATGGGACAGTGACCATGTGAGGATGCCCACCTCGCGTTCTAGTAAGTGCGACGACGGTGAGAAGGTAAGTTCTGACGTCATAATAGTGACTATGTTTGAAGAAAAATCTCATAACTAGAAACAGTTTTTTCATCATCATCATCATCAGGTTATTTTTGTCTCCACTGCAGGAGCACAACCCTCTCTCATAAGCCGGAGACAGACGGAGGATGTGGCCTACACTCCTTGCGCTGGCCAGACGGGTTGGAGAGGCCTGATTGATGTTTTATAATGTATTCTCTCAGTCGCCTTGTACGACATCTGCGGGAAGGGTTGGAGTGGTCTATTCTACTCTACCGGAAACCACACGACAGTTTTTTTAACACGTTCTTATTGAGTCACTTTTTTGGTTGTCTGTCTGTTGTTCCGGGTGGGAAAAAAGAAAAAAACGTGGGGCGCATCTTTACTACTTAACACGTTTCACCTGTAAAGGTGGTGTGTGTCCTCTTGGGTCATCAAGACCTCCGGTTATTTCATTCTTTTTAAGCCGCATAAAAACGTGGTTTTTAGATTAATTTTATAATCTACATTTTTTTATTCATATTTTAAATACAACATAACAGAGCGGTCCATTTGTGTTAGTAGAGGCTTAAACTAAGTTAGTACTTGAATAACTAAACGGGATTTAGTCTTCTGGGTATCCACACCAGACTATCTCTGTCTGTCAGCTATCATTTTCAATGATGAAGTTCTATAAGTAACTAGATTTCTAATCGGCAGTGAAAAACGGTAAAGCGGATGAGCTCGCAGCAGGGTTGGGAAAAATCAGAATTTTAACCAAAAAATCCAATAAATCATGTTATTTTTAAAAATCACCAGTTTTTTAGATGTTTTTTAATTTATGATATAGTTTTTTTTTTTACCCTATACCCTGTGACGCAACTATCTGGGGCGATAGCCTCTTCAGCGTCTTTGAAAGAGTTTAAAGAGTTTTTTCTACATTTGCCCACACTAAACTGGGAACAGAAAAGGCTGGAAAATTAGTATTTTTGTTTAAATATTATAATAATGAGTTTCGATTTAGCAGATGCAGAATGATTTAGAGAGGTAATTGTGATTTAATTATTCTAAGACGATTAATATTTAAGTTTAATTCTATCTAAGACGTAAATTAAAGATGCTTGGTAAAATTATTGATTTTTATCGAAAATAATATTTGATTTAAATCTAAATCATTTAATCTTGCAATCCTGTCGCAGTAGGTATTCGAGGTGAGCTGATCTGCTATCAGTCGAGATACCACTGCCGGGCGTGCGATGTTTTCTAAATGCCATAGTATTCTATCAAATGATCTAAGAATTTAGAAATTAATAAAACATATACATTATTAATGTGCGATAACATTATTTCTTTTATATTTACATACCTATGCAGAACTTTGGACATTTCCTATGTAAGATTATTATTATTGATTCATCTATACTAATATTATAAAGAGGTAAAGTATGTGAGGTTGTTAGAGGTAATCTCTGGATCTACTGAACCGATTTTGAACATTCTTTTACAATAGAAAGCCACGTTATTTGTGAGTGTCATAGGATAAATAATTTATAAAGTTACGTGGTCCACGCGGAAGAAGTCGCGGGCAAACAGCTAGTTACAAATAATCTTACACTATCTCAGGAACTGTGCGGTGTACAGCACATTCGCCGTTCACACTATACGTTAGAAATGTAATACAGTATGTTTTCCAAGGTTCAGTCTAGGTGTCAGTCTAGTTCAAATAGTATGTTAATGGAATGATGCCTGAACTTCTTTTATATGAGACAGTTGTCTAATTATATTTTTCTCTATCATTTTTGGGTATGGTGATTGGTGATGATCGAGAAGCGATGGAACGTTATAGTAAAAGCTCTCACCAAGAAATCAATTAATAATAGCAAAGACCTGGCCAAAGTCATACGCAAATACAACCCCAAATTCTATGATAAATGGAAGTTTCCAGCCCTGCATCAATTTTTTAACCAGGTATGTAACATACTGTAAGATATTAAAGATTACTACGTAAAGAATTGACCCTCACCCTCCTTGGGCTGGGGCCAGTATGATTGATGCTTTCAGTTAGGAGACAGAAGACATTTTGTTGACGTCCAACGTTGTCCCTCTGTCGTTTATGCTGGATGCAGCAGCTAGCCTTAAGCTGCAAATACATTATCGGATATGGTAGTATGCACGGTTCTTCAGTGTCCGATCTGCCAGATTTTTTCAGACGTCCGAGCGCTGAAGGTCGCGTCCGCGACTTACGTCCGATAGTGTTCACAGTGTAATGTACTATACAGATACAGTCGGACGCGTCCGATAATGTGTTTGCAAATTACTATTATTTACGCGCAGGCTGGTGCGTCTGTAATAGTAATTAGTAGATAATTAGATCTGTTCGCTTGTATGGAATGTCGGGACCTTGCCGTAAATATCTGAAATGATAAGTAAGCTGAAATTACAGTAGCGAGGCCACATCGGTGGCATAACTGTTCTAAGGGCTTCCCACTTTTGAAACTCGACGAATTGTTTTTTACAGTACTGGGACGCTGTGGACTCGCAGGATTTCTTCAAAAATACGCTGCCAAAAATAATAAGCCTGGTGTTAGACCTGCCAAAACTGATCAAGGCCCCGATACCGCTGCTGAAGTAAGTTGACGCTGCATTTTTATGCTATTTTTTTTTATTCCTGCTGGGTTTACGCGTGACCTCAATCCCACATTCAGATAAGTGACGATGAGACCTATGGTGGAGCGCTCTTACCCATTTTAAAGGCAAAACAAACCTGTTTTTGCTGCTAGTTTTTGTTTCATGAACATGTTGGTGCTATACATACTCTCGTTTCCGTGACGCAATTAACTTTGGTTTAGGTTTTTGGGTTTGTGTTATTACCTATATAATAATAATAATAGTATAGTAGTAATGATACGATTATGAAAAGTTGATTATTCCAATCGAGACTACGCTATTATAAGCTTAAACCGTAGCTGAGAGTTTACAAGACTTATATGCCCGAGCTGTAGGCGAGGTAATATAATACTTAAAGCCGACATTAATTTGTTGCATACGTATACCACAAATTCATCGTAATCGGGTAACTCAGTCAAAAGTTATGCGAATTTTCAAACACTCAAATTACACTGGTACCATACCCGCTCCCGCTAACGAATTCAGTCGAACATTTACACCCTACATTCTTCGCAGTGTATGCGAGTTTTCGGAAACTATAAATTCGCATAACTTTTGATTGACTGCACCGATTGCAATGAAATAAAGCCTATATGTTACACCAAATTAAGCCCCATGTTTCTGTGAAAAATCCATCAAAGTCCGATCAGTAGTTTTTAAGCGATGCGTGCACAAACTCACAGACAAACAGATAAACAGATAAAAATTTCAAAAATGATCGAAATGTGTTCTGTTGCTTATCCTTAGACCCCCAATTTTTTTTGCAATATCTTCAATGTACAGACACGCGAAGTTTACGATTTTATTTATTAGATTACACGTCTGTTTGCAGAAAAGACAAGAACATGTCGCTGTCGATGTCGCAGCTGCAAATCGCCAGTTTGCTCGCGAACGCGTTCTTCTGCACGTTCCCGCGGCGCAACACCACCGGCCCCGGCACGGAATATTCAGAATATCCGAGAATCAACTTCTCGGAGTAAGTTTAGTCTAAGAAAAATCAATAAATATATCTCGCATAGACGATTTTGCTGCAATAATGCGCATGAAAGCGAGCTCCCTGATGCGCAGTCTGCGGGGCGGCGCTAACGGAATCCTGAAAATGATTGACGAGAGGTTTGACGGTCCCATTATCAGACACTGGGTGGAGCTGTTAAAACCTTGGGTTAAAACCTATTCCTAGTTATTTAAGAAACTAGTTAATAAGTTTGCTAACATAGTTTTAGGGGCTTACAAGCGCTATGGATGTATGTTTGAATTAAATAATATATACAGGCAAAACTTTGCATATTCGATTAATTACTTTTGTAATTTAATTACAAGTAATAGCAATTAATATCATGATTTCTTTAGCATTTTATACGTTTGATCAACAACGGCCATACCATCGACGTCGTTAATATTACCTGCCACCGTCCTCATCAAGTCATCGATCACCATCCCCAGCATTAAAGTACTGACGTTTTTTCTATTGGATATTACCTTTTTAATTTTTTTTATATTTGTCCTATGTCCGACCGCCCGAGCTAGCCATAATATTCAACAGGTATGGTCAAAATTCCAATTAATTTGAGCCATTTAAAAAAAAATTAAATGGTTATGTATGATTAATATCATTATTTTTTTATATTTGTACAATAGTTATTTACTTATTATTAAAAACTAGGGCTAAATAAATATCAATATTTTAATTTTTTTATTATATAATTTTGCTCGTTTATTATTATGATTGTTACATTATTAATTATTGCGTTCCAAAAAATTCAATGAGCGCTACTAGTAATGTTATGTCATAAAAACTCTTTCAAAAAGCTAATTTTTTTATCTTCTATTTGTAATTTTTAGTCTCTACGAGAGTGATGCAGATGGAACAATGGAGAAGCTTAAATGCATCTGTCACTACTTCAAAAGAGTTTGCGGGTACGTTACTACTTTATATTCTACATTATATTCTTATTTCTACAACCAGTGTGTGAAAGGACTAATTAATTTCTGTCCCCAAGCAACTTCCATAATTTGAAATTAAAGCCGATGTCCGTTCGTTTCTAAAGAACGATTGAAACAAATTAGAGCGTCAAGGAGAATACTAATATCCACGTAAAAAATCGACCATCACCTCCCCCCGCAAAATAAAGCACAACGTGTAGTATGCATCCTTTTAGAAAGAGAAACACTTATGTGTGACGTATATAATGTTATCCCTCTCTTATAGTTTACGCCCACACAAACGAAACAAGTCATTCATTCGTCATCAGGTTATTTTTGTGTCCACTGCAGGAGCACAACCCTCTCTCATCTGTCACGTCATCATCATGTATCACGTCGCGTGGGGTAAATGTGTTTCTCTAGTCATAGAATTTAGTACGTTTTGATCGACTCCACGCGCGTTGCTTCGCGTGGGGATAATGTGTTTCTAGCCATAGGATTTCATAGGTTTGGATTTTACTCCCCACGCGTTGCGTGGCGTCGCGTCACGTCGCGTGGGGTAAATATGTTTCTGCCTTTATGGACGCGTTCCACGAGTGTGCACGGTTGTTCGGAGATCCGGCCGCTCAGATTTCATTCGGACGTCCGAGCGCTCAAGGTCACGTCCGCGACTTGCGTCTGATAGTGTGCACAGTTTAGAGCATAATGTACTATCCAGATACAACTAAGCCGCACTGTCTGCCGCGTCTTACGGACGCGTCCGATAATGTGTTCTCTCTGGTCAAGGATTGTCACAAGCATATTTCAACTGACAATTGTTGTTCACTGTTACGTCTGTTTGCAGCTCATTGCCAACAGGCGTAGTGACTTTCTCGCGGCGTCATATCCCACAGTCTTCGTGTCCAAACTGGGAGCAGTCCCAGGCCCCGATCGGCTCCATATCGCTTCATGTCGACGATCAAGTCGTTATCGAGGATGCCCACGGGTTGATACAAGTAAATTTTTCTAACAAGTGAGTGCTTTATACTTAGCTACCTATATTCGACTTACATTTGCATACGTGTGAGTAAGCATGTACAGATGATGATATTGGTATTTAACTTCAGATATGATCTGCTTAACATATTGGTTATGCAGATCTTGCAGAGGTTGATTTACACTAATGCGCTCGAAAGACCGCATTCCTCAAGCAGTCACTAGGACGGCAATGATTTACAGCTCACCCAGAGTACTGGAGTGAAGACCACGTACCAGTAGACGCATTGTGATTCACTTTTTCACATGGACCATCATCATCAGCCGAAATATGTCCACTGCTGAACATAAGCCTCCATAGCATAGGATGCTACTATTGGTGGGCTGTCCATTGCGGAATTTGCCATAATTACCACGCTTAGCAGGCGGATTGATGACCGCAGAACGCTGCTGTCCGTCCCTGGTGCATCCCTTAGTTGCCTTAACGATACCTACGGGAAGATTGGCGGTGGCCCTATTCTAAGCCGGGCACCACACGAACCAACTGACGTACTTAAATAGGTGGCAAGTGGCTGAAGACCGGGTAGCACGGGAAGGTGTTCTATCCCATCCCACTTACGAATGCGAAAGTTTGGATATTTGGATGTTTGTTACTCAATCACGCTTGAACCACTAGACGGATCGTGATGAAACTTGACACACATATAGGTTAGGTCCTGGAATTGGACAAAGGATAGTTTTTATACCGAAAAAACATCTAATTCCTAAGGGAAATACATAATAGTTTGTGATGTTAAGATGTCCACGCGGACGAAAATGCGGGCAACAGCTAGTTGGTTGTAAATTAAACTAATACCGACTATTAACACATTTATTGAAACACTTCAAAGACACAGATAATACAGAGTGGCACCATAGACAAAGTAGAAAGCTTAGGGGTATCCCATATAATACCAAGGGTGTACCATTGACTACGTAGTGTGTAATATCACGACAGAACGACTTAGTTTAGGAAGTTCTATTTAGTACAATAATTGACGTCATAGATCAGTTTCAAAGGTTATGATAATTGTGTGCAGGTTCGTAGGAGATGGCGTACTTAAAAATGGTCTCACGCAGCAGGAGATGAGATACCTCATTTGTCCAGAACTGATGGCATCCATGCTGTTCACAGAAGCGCTGGGGCCGAATGAGGCGCTCATGGTCATAGGTGAATATAGTTTTAAGACCTCATTTTGAAGGTGTATTTTGTAGCAGTGTGTTTTGACCACAGAAATCTTATCAAGATAGAACGGTTAACCATTTGTTTACTTCAGTTCCGCGCGTGCCGATTTTTGGACAAAGCGTGCCCCTCCTAGGCCTAAAACATACACAAGCGACGTAAGGCAGCAGGCATGGGACAGGCGTGGCGCAGGCGCGCGCCGCTTCAAAACGATTTCATACAAAATGTATGCAGGCGACGTTTTTGAATTATACTGAAGCGACGTGGCGCAAACACGCCGTTTCGTTGCCTGCGCCGCGTCGCTAGCAGTCGGTTCTCGTGAGTCACGCAAGGACAAAGTCAGCCTGTATAATGCCGCATCTGAACGTTTCTTGCCTGTTCCACGCCTCTTCTGATATAATTCAAATCGCGTCTGCGCCGTATCTGTCCCACGCCTGCGCTGCGCCTGCCCCGTGCCTTCGCCTTACGTCGCTTGTGTGTGTTTTACGCCTTAGTCACCCTTTATGTCTCGCGGTCACGTTTCTTGTGAGGAGATACAGTTAGGAACCGCGCAATATGGCATTATTGCAAATTTTTTTTGTTGATGTTTACACGACCTTGACTCAGCGCGAAACGAGTAAGCGTTTGATCGTTTTTGCAATATATTGCATATTGTTGGCACGCGTGTCGCGCCTACTACACCATTCTATCTTGATAGGATTTTTGTGGTTTCTCGTCGCTGACGATGCATTCTGCCCTATCCCAAAAAAGTCTAAATGAGTTAGGTAGGTACATAAATATTTCTCTACTCATACTCTAGGTCCTGTTTCTACATATTTATACAAACTGGACCTTATTATGACCTATATTATACGTATATGACCACGATACAACAATTTAGGACGTGTTATGAAATAAGACTTATTTGTAGTTTAGTTTATGTTACGATTTTGATTCTGGCAATGTTGATTCGCAGGCTGTGAAAGGTACAGCAACTATACTGGCTACGGTAGGGTCGGTTTCCGATGGGTCGGAGATTACAGCGACAACACCCCATTGGACAATTCGAAACGACGGCGCTGTGCGGTGCTCGCTATTGATGCTCATAACTACCAAGACCAGTCGAAGCAGTACCAGAAAGACAGTCTCACGAGAGAGCTAAATAAGGTATCTTGAAATTTACACCACACACACGAGTTCGGTCTCTGCGGGTCTTTCTAAGGTGTTGATATAGTGGACCTTCACTATCTAGTTGGAACTGGTTGAAGTAGCCATGTCATGACTTATAAAGTTGTTATCATCGTCATCAGGCTGCAAGAGTTCACTTCTGGACATAAGCTTCTCACAAGATTCCCCACTGAACCCGATCCTTATGGAGATCGTCGCTCCATGTAGCCACCCCTCATGGGCGACGCACACTACGCCTGCCCAGTTGGCGCTCTCACTCGATAACTCGTTTACCACAACTTTTCATGTGATGCAATCAAATTATTCGCCCTAGGCATGGGTTGGTTTCTCGTTCCACATCGACCCGAGTTCCCAAGGACTGCAGTACCCAGGCGTGGCGACCGGTAACTGGGGCTGCGGCGCGTTCGGCGGCTCGCCGCAGATCAAGTCGCTCATACAGATCATGGCGTGCGCGCAGGCCCGCCGCCCCATCGCGTACTTTACCTTTAAAGATGCGCAACTGAAGGACGAAGTCCTCAAAGCATATAACATGATGAAACGTCATAATGTTACCGTCGGTGAGTATACTTACTATTTTATTACAAACTAGCTGATGCCCCCGACTTCAACCTCTCAGACTTAAATATCAAAACTTTAATCGTTGATGCAAAATTTCAATTTTGACGTCATTTGTTTCGAAATCAAGGACCCTTGATTTAAATGGATGTCTGTACGAATAGTTTTGCAGGTGTTCATTGATAATAGCGATCACTTACCATCAAGCTGGCTGTTTTTCCATTCATCATCATCAGCCGAAATACGTCCACTGCTGAACACAAGCCTCCCCACTAGAATGCCACTTATAGTGGGCTGTCCATTGGGGGCTTTGCCATTATCACCACGTACGGTAGGCGGACAGGACAGGGACTTGGTTGAGGTAGTTTGCCTGTCCTGTGCTATCCAGACGAGTCACGGGTATGCGGTCCCGGCTTCCCGAGTTATCGCTACTACAATCCCACTATCCTTCCGTAATAGCAGTATCCCATTCCTACCCTATACTCCCCCATCTCCTGTCTCTCTCGCCCCGATCCCTGTCCCATCCGCCAATCCTAGGTCTGCTGTGCCGATGGATGCGTCTCCAGGAGCTAGCCTGGTCGTAAGCGTGCCGACATCACTATTAGCCTCACCGAATCATGCAGGGCTATGATGAGGTGGACAATTATTTCTCTAGCTAATCGTGATACTTAAACAAGGCGGCGATTTTGTTCGCAACACATCACATTAAGGGGTATTACGGGGCGAAAAGCGGACGAAGGAAAGCCACTGTGCAATATTACATTGCGCAAAGTGGCCCTCCCTCTGGGACCAAGGCGTGAGCATTATGTATGTATGTACGTACGGTAGGCGGGTTCATGATCGCAGTAATGATCCTAATGTATACAGGAGAACGCTGATGCCCATCCCTAGTGCATGGGAAGATTTAGGGTGTCCCTATTCTAAGCCGTTAGCCATGTGGTTCAGTGCCAATCAATTCATTGACGTCTAACTCAAACAGTCCCCTAATGGCCAGTTTTGTCTTCAGGCGGGCTCTTCACCTTGTTCACCAAGTACAACAAAACAAACTCCCAGATGGATCTGCATACATTTCTGAAGCAGGAGCTGAAGTCTCAACCGTCTCCGACAGCAAGATCAGGTCCACCTGGCCTGGCGTGGAACCTGACGTCACATCCAGCTACCCACTATTCATATGCTCCTCCGCCGTATGCCCTTGCTACAAGAGCCCCGTCCGGTGTTCGAACATATTCGATATCTCCCGATAAGTAGGTACAATTTGGAAGAGTGAATACTGAAAGGCATCTACTGGATAAGAGCGTTCCACCTTTAGGTCTCAAGTCTTCCCATCAGGTGAGATTGAGGTCAAACATAAACCCATCAGGATTAAAAAATAGACTTCAAATTCCACAATGATGTTTACAACGCCATATTTAAATTGTTTTTAAAAATGTGTTTGTGTTAGTTTATATTCAAAATATCGCAAATATTATTTGTTTGAATGGATAAGTAATTTTAAACACCAAGCTAGGTATTTAAATGACGACGGTTTATAATTGATACAGTAGCCTGCTATACCTAGTTTCTTCTTATGTCTGTGAGTCAGTGTCTCGGTACTATTTGTTGTACGTTAAGAGGCAGTAACTGTAAGCCTAAGACCCTAGGTTCCCTAACAACCTATCGTCCCTACAGCCCTATCCTAACATAAAATAAATTGCAAATCTAATAAATAAAATCGTAAACTTCGCGTGTCTGTACATTGAAGATACCCTAGATGGACCTGGACCTGGACCTGGATTTAAAGTCTGAGTGGAAGTGGGAATGGGAGCGGATCCTGTAGTCCACGCGAGCGGAGCCGCGGGCACAGCTTGTCTTTAATAAACTAGCTGTGCCCGCGGCTCCCCGCTCGCATGGACTACAGAATCCGCTCATCCGCTCCCGTTCCCACTCTCGCTCCCTATCCCACTCATACATAGACTCTCAATCCCAATCCTAATCCCGATTTTATTTATCTCGATTATTTTGGCTTCTATTGGCCCTATAAAGATCCCTCATACACTTTTATCTACAATATCTTCCATAGACATATACCAGTTACAGTTTTATATAGTAGTAGTATATTTAAGTGCGGGAAGTCTGTCGCCGTGACACCTAAGACAACAGACGGAAGTGGGGAGGTAATCCAGTAGGCTATTAGCATACTGGATTTCCTCACTGCCAGTTGCCCAGCCTCAGGCTACCGTCAGACAGAGTCTGACGGTAGCCTGAGGCTGACAGGCTGCTCTTCCATAGACATATACCAGTTACAGTTTTATATAGTAGTAGTATATTTAAGTGCGGGAAGTCTGTCGCCGTGACACCTAAGACAACAGACGGAAGTGGGGAGGTAATCCAGTAGGCTATTAGCATACTGGATTTCCTCACTGCCAGTTGCCCAGCCTCAGGCTACCGTCAGACAGAGTCTGACGGTAGCCTGAGGCTGACAGGCTGCTCTTCCATAGACATATACCAGTTACAGTTTTATATAGTAGTAGTATATTTAAGTGCGGGAAGTCTGTCGCCGTGACACCTAAGGCGTAAAACACACACAAGCGACGTAAGGCGAAGGCACGGGGCAGGCGCAGCGCAGGCGTGGGACAGATACGGCGCAGACGCGATTTGAATTATATCAGAAGAGGCGTGGAACAGGCAAGAAACGTTCAGATGCGGCATTATACAGGCTGACTTTGGTGCGATAAGATGTCTTCGTAGTATACATATGTAGCATACCGTATCACAAGCGACGTGCTCCTTGCGTGACTCACGAGAACCGACTGCTAGCGACGCGGCGCAGGCAACGAAACGGCGTGTCTGCGCCACGTCGCTTCAG
Organism: Esperia sulphurella; assembly: GCA_947086405.1. Classification (NCBI taxonomy): domain Eukaryota; kingdom Metazoa; phylum Arthropoda; class Insecta; order Lepidoptera; family Oecophoridae; genus Esperia; species Esperia sulphurella. Next base: position 14,581,934 of record OX352265.1, read on the forward strand.
TATAATTCAAAAACGTCGCCTGCATACATTTTGTATGAAATCGTTTTGAAGCGGCGCGCGCCTGCGCCACGCCTGTCCCATGCCTGCTGCCTTACGTCGCTTGTGTATGTTTTAGGCCTAAGACAACAGACGGAAGTGGGGAGGTAATCCAGTAGGCTATTAGCATACTGGATTTCCTCACTGCCAGTTGCCCAGCCTCAGGCTACCGTCAGACAGAGTCTGTTGGTTAAGGGTGGTTAAGGGGTGGTTAAGGGTGGTATATTATAAATAACACACCTTGATGTACGAAATACACATGGTGGACTGTATTTGAGATTTTCTTATAAACAGGTGATGCTAGTAACTGGAACTCGGACGTGTCTTTTATGTGCTTGTTTATTTATTACGCAACTTTTCAAAACGCGCGCGCTTTTTTTGTCGACGTCACTTGTTACAACCCGCGCGCGATGATCTCGCCTTCTCGCTCGAAGTTCATTCGCCGTTCTGTGTCGCGCGTGTTTTGTTTACGGCAGACTGCACTAGTTCAGTAAGACTACTTCTTCGCGCGACGCGACTGATGACGTCACTCCTTGGAACTATAGTATTGAAATAGCTGTATCTTCGTCATTTTTGATCCGATTTAAATATTTTTTTCATCGTATTTATTGGGGTTTTTAGTGTTAAATACCTGCTTACATAAAACATGACTGGTCCTCTTTAAAAAAAACCTACGGTGCCATATTATTGTCGCAGTTAGGTACATAAACGACTACCTAATTCCAATCCCTGCTAATAACATTAAGGCATATTTACTTTTTCTAATTTTATTCGTAGTTAGCTAACGTCTCTTGATTTAAAAGAAATGAAATGATTGACTATTAGATATGTATTTTGTTTTATATTTTATAGTTTGTGAACAATAATAACAAATCTGTGTATATGTAATCAAAGTTCATTAAAATGTTTTATTCTGGTATTCTGTGTGTAATTCACCATCGTTCTTGCTTCCTGACGAGATACCGAAGAAGAAACTCTACCTAATAAACAATCATCATCATCATCAGGTTATTTTTGTCTCCACTGCAGGAGCACAACCCTCTCTCATCTGAGGCAGACGGAGGATTTGGCATACACTCCCCGCGCTGGCCAGGCGGGCTGGGGAGGCCTGATTGATGTTTTATAATGTATTCCCTCAGTCGCCTTGTACGACATCCACGGGAAGAGTTGGACATAGTTGGATAATAAACAATAATTTGTAATAATTTGTTTGTGCAATAAAGTGTATTGTATTGTAAACATTAAATATCCTTAAACTTTTATTTTGTCGAGGTGTATACCCTACCCTTATACTACATAGTAAATATTATCATTGCCTATACCCTACGTACCTATATAGCCGCTAACACATTGAACGCGTCGCATCGATTGGCCATGGTTGTTCGGAGATCCAGCCGGCCAGATTTCATTCGGACGTCCGAACGCTCAAGGTCACATCCGCGACTTACGTCCGATAGTGTGCACAGTTCAGTGCAGCTTAACTGTATCTGGAAAGTATACTTTACACTAAATTATGTGGGTTATACTATATCCTAATAATGCAAACAGACGTTAATGGTGACTTAATGCTAAAAATAAAATAACTAAAAATATAAAAAAAATCTTATAAGGTACCAGAACAAAAGTAATTATTTCCCCCATTAGGTTTTTTAACTCGAATCTAAAGCAAAGGTTATGTACTTCCAACGATCTCTATGTACTACTACATGGAGCGTTTCAAACAATTGCTCTGTTCCACGCAAGTAGCCACAACTCTTTCACATTCACAATGAAACTTGTGCAGTTACTATGCAGAACATTTAATTATTACTGAATATTGACGCTACGGTTAAATAATGTCAATATTTAGTCATAATTAAATGTTCTGAGTAGTAACTGCACAAGTTTCAAAGTGAATGTGAAAGAGTTGTGGCTCCTTGCATGCAACAGGGCGATTGTTTGGAACGCTCCATCTATAGTAGTACCAGGCCTGTCTCACTCCGGACTTTGTTTACAAAAATCGCGGTGCAGGGTCAACCGGACAAAATCAGTCGGTTGCCGCCCGCTCGATTGGTGATACATTACAGAAATTATTACAGGCGATATTGTATCACTTTCGGTTGTTAAAACACTAATAAAAAGTCGGATTAATTCCATGTAAAAGGGCATTTTCTGTTGTAATCTAGAAAAGCTATGTATTTATTAATAGTGATGGAAAGTTCCCGAACTATGGATGTGCCTACAGAATATTCTCGAAAATATTAGTAACGGTAGAACATTGTAGAAAGTTCTAGAAATATCAGTTTGGTGTGCTATGGAAAAGTATGGAAGGTTCGAGAAAAGTCTGAAAGTGTCTCGAATGTTCTAGAACATTTTAGGTACATCATATGGAAGGGTCGAGAATGCTCTGGAAGGTGATGGACTTTGATGAAAGTTAGAACATTGTAGAAAGTTCTAGAAATATATCATTTTGGTGTGCTATGGAAAGGTATGGAAAGATCGAGAAAAGTCTGAAAGTGTCCGAATGTTCTACAACTCTTTAGGTACATCATATGAAAAGGCCGTGAATGTTCTAGAAGGTGATGGAAGGTTCTAGAAGGTGATGGACTTTGATGAAAGTTCGAACATTGTAGAAAGTTCTAGAAATATAATTTTGGTGTGCTATGGATAGGTATGGAAGGTTCGAGAAAAGCTGAAAATGTCTCGAATGTTCTAGAACTTTTTAGGTACATCTTAGGGAAGGGTCGAGAATTTTCTGGCAGGTCATGGAAAACTCTAGAAGGTGATGGACTTTGATGAAAGTTAGAACATTGTAGAAAGTTCTAGAAATATATCATGTTGGTGTGCTATGGAAAGATATGGAAAGTTCGAGAAAAGTCTGAAAGTGTCTCGAATGTTCTAGAACTTTATAGGTACATTATATGGAAGGGTCGAGAATGTTCTAGAAGGTCATGGAAGGTGATGGAAGGTTCTAGAAGGAGATGGATTTTGATGAAAGTTCGATGAAAGTCCTCCACTCTGATCGGTTCTACCCCCACCGTCTTCCACTGTCCGGAGACTATAAGCCGCAAGCCTCGTCTTGCGATCATTCAGTCATTCAGTACAAACTCAGAATTCAATTCCCTCAGAACTCTCAGCTACAATACTAAGAAGAAAATACAAGTAAAAATAGTAAACAGTCAAAAGTTGTTTCTCTCCTGCTAACGACCAAGGTGTTGATAATCTGGCAGGCCACCTTCGAGTTTTACAGTCCACTGTATCTGGGAGCTTCATGTGGTCCCCAAGAATAGTGAATTAGATACCTACACAATAGTGGCCTTCGTGAAAATAGATACACCGAAGTTGCTTACTTACTTATGAAAGTATGCGGGAATTTGTAAAACAAATAGTTTTCGGGTCTAAAACTATATTTCAAAAGTCATTGTTTAAAAAGAGTAATAGGTACTTTTGTACTACCCATAAATACTTAGATTAAATTATGGGTTTATAAGATGACAACCCTAACGTTACATGTGCCGCGTCTGAACGAGATAGAGTTATACAATAGAAAGGAAAGCGTAGTTTAGGTATATTTTTGGTACCTAAACGCCGCTTTATTCGGAAGAGAGACTTCTGTCCTACTATTTAGTATTCTGTGGTAGTACATAGAGATCGTTGTGTACTTCAATGTCTAAATTCCGGCATAATAGTGCAACATAATAATGAAATGTTTATGCATTTCTCTTCGCAACTAGTGTTTAGAAGACGAACTGGTTTTTTCAAATGAATTAATTGTACTGGCAGTTTATTTTTAATTCAATTTGTTTTTTTTTCATATTTATAATTTAGTAACGAAGAATAAAGCCAAACCACTGTGTTGTAATTGTATTATTTAGATAACTACTGGAATTTCGACGTTGAAATACACCTTTTATGTAGATTATAAATAGAGCCTTCGATTGGCGTTAAAGAAAACATTTTGTTATGATACTTTTTTTAAAAGATTTTTTTTATTTTAAGTTGCATCCTTTATTGCACCAGCAAAGAGGATATAAATAAGCACACACAGTAGCTATACCAGATTTTTTGCCAATCTTTATTAGTTAAGGAATTATCGGCTGGTAAAATATTTATATTCCATCCATTCTAGATCTACAGCTAAACACATTATCGGACGCGTCCGTCAGCCGCGACTGACTGATAATATGTTCGCGGCTTACGGGAAAGAACCAGACGCCCAGTGACGCACACGTCACGGTTTGAATTGTCAAATGTGTGTTGCTAATGCTAAGTCACTCACACCACCATAGATTACTCACACATTGCTATCGGTTATTCTCCTGCTTGGCTCTTGCCACAAAATAAAACGCGCGACCGTCGCTTTACGTACTTTGTGCTCTTGCTATAAACCGACAAATACAATATACGAATCAAGGTCATAACAAATTATTTATAGGTATTATATGTATCTGAGAATTTTGTTAGGTCTTTGTACGTTCCAGTGAACTTTTTGAGCAGAATTTTTATTATTGCAGCCGGCAACACCAATGCTAAAAGTATTATGGTAAACATAATGTAACCAAAGAGAATTTAATAATCAGTATTGTTGTTCTGTGATCAGTACGTATTGTGATTATGTGTGATACCTATTAAGTTGTTATAAACTGCCATTTCCCGTTCTAATGATAGTGACTTTCTCGGATAAGATAAGTGTTTTCGAGAAAATACCATATTTTTAGTTTTTGAATACTTTTAAATTCATTATCATACTGTGACAGCAAGTACCTAAATAGTGAGTACCTATTTCAGTTTAGTGTAAAACATTCGGCTACATGAAGGAAAACAATAATTGATACCATTCTATTTAGGTAGGTAATGTTAATGAATGTTACCTCAATTTCTTATCTTCCTTTATCTAGAAATGTAAGTACTGGAAATCTCTATGTACTTTATGTGTACATTGTACAGTTCACGACAGAGCAGTGTTGCCAGATGTATTGAACCTTTTATCTATAGTAGAAACGGCTAAAATCTGTATGCTATTTTAACTTGAAATCTGAATAAAATCTGTATCGCCAAAAGAACCAAAATAGAATAATATACCTATTTACCTAACGATATTCTATATATTTACTTTATGCAGTCAAATTACTTAGTTCTGCTTTTTTTAAAAAAACAAGGGATTTAATTATAGTACTTACATTAAATAAAGAAATACAGATTACTAAAAATTGACGTAATATTTAAGTATATACTTATTAAAATTGAAAACATAATTAAAACAAACAACAAATCTTAAACATAGCAAAGCAAAGCAAACATTCGCAACGAACGAACGAATAATTAGGTACAAAGTTACAAAAGCATCACGAGGCGCAGTATCTTGGAGAGTACGCAAAATTTAAATTCTTTGTTGGGGAATTCCCCATTTGACAAATAATCGAAACTTGTAATGTGGCCATATTAACAACAGCACACAGCAACGGCAACTAAAAAAAAAAGAATAGAAACAGCAACGTGGCATTTTACTGTCATTTATTTTGCTACGTTCCCTTTTAAGCAGATTATGGTAATTTAATCAGAGTTAGAAATTTCTGTATAAAAATCTATATCCAGTGCTAATCTGTATCCCACATCGAAAATCTGTATAAATACGGAAAAATCTGTATATATGGCAACGTTGCGACAGAGCGGTGAATAAAATTCGAGCGAGAAGGCGATAACATGTGACGTCGACATAAAAAGCGCGCGCGTTTTGAAAAGTTACATTAAATAAACTTTAACAACTTCGTCATTTCTTGGTGGATTTTAATAATTTAAAGAAAGAATGCTCTTCAATTTATAGCACATACGTCATACTAATTAAAAATCAAAAATCTTATGCGGTTTATCCTCATTTGTTTCAAAATCTTAATATAATAATTGTTTCAGATAGTATAAAACCAGTAAGTATGGCTGCTCTCACAGAAAGTCTAGAGACATTAACTATCGACACAGAAAGTGTTAAAGCATCAAAGAATAAACCGTCAAATGCGTCCCAGAATGATACACAAGGTGTAGATGCATCTCAGAATGATACACAGAGTGTAAATGCATCTCATAATGATACACAAGATGTAGATGCATCTCAGAATGATACACAGACTGTAAATGCATCTCATAATGATACACAGAGTGTAAATGCATCTCATAATGATACACAGAGTGTAAATGCATCTCAGAATAATACACAGAGTGTAAATGCATCTAATAATGATACACAAGATGTAGATGCATCTCAGAATGATACACAGAGTGTAAATGCATCTCAGAATGATACACAGAGTGTAAATGCATCTCAGAATAATACACAGAGTGTAAATGCATCTCATAATGATACACAAGATGTAGATGCATCTCAGAATGATATGAAAAGAGTAAAGGCCTCAAAGCGAAAGCGAGATACAGCGAGTGTAGAACTATTAATAAATAAAAACTATGTATATCCAATTGCAACGATGTACGGTGCCAAAACTCCTTGGCGTGCCCCGGAATTCCCTCTAATCGTGCCATCAAATAACCACGCCGTGTTATACCGAATTCCTCAAAATGGGTTTCAAAATGGACCACCTCAAGCGTATGTTGGTGCCACCAAGGATAAATGGGACAACAAACACGTCAGGATGCCTTGCTCGGAGAAAAGTTTATATGAAACTACGGACGTGAGTATTTTAATCATTTTGTTTGTGTACTTCGCAGCAACACAATATGAGATACTTCCAACTTAACCGTACTTCGTGACCGGGTTTGGGGGGAGTAGGTTCCCAAAATACCACGCGTGGTCACGGAGGGGTAAGGGTAAGTGTGTAAGCTGTAACTTTCTATAAAAACAAGGACGCTATCAGTTTAAAGTTTCCTAATAACGTTAAATTATGGAAATGAAATATATTGGAGACTTTAAAGTCAAACATTAGGACATGTTGCGTTTCTTTTAAAATCAGTTATTGATGTCATTTTACTCATTTCGATATAATATTTTTTTATATCTCGTATATTTACGGTGTAATCGGCTGGCGACACTTAACGATTCCTTTATGTATAGGAAAAAAATATTATTAACCGACTACAATTTGTTTATTATATTAGGATGGAGGGGCCCACTAAAAAGTGTTTACCTTCATATTTCAATATCATTATCAGCCTAAATACGTCCACTGCTGGACATAGGCCTCCCCAATAGAATACCACTTGCAGGCGGATTGGTGATCGCAGTAATGATCTTAACATACACACACAGGAGAATGCTGCTGCCCATCCCTGGTGCAATCCCTTATAATATTAGAAACAAATGATGAATCTGCTTCTGGCTTTATACCTATGTAGCGCCAAAGAAAATATATACTAGAAATGTAGCGCTTACGCCGCCGCCATGTTTTTTTTCTAAAAACTTTAAACCTGCTAGACTGCTTTAAATGGGATTTGCGATTCGTGTGTAACCGTTACTATAAGGAGAAGTAAGCTAGACATACTATTAGGGTTGACCGACATGCACAAGCGCGCATTTATACATCGTTTCCACGAACAAACCGATTTGAAAGGTCGATGCGATCGCGCACGGCAGTGGCCGTTTAACCGCGTCGTAAAATGCAGTTATAAGACGTCGATGAAGGTATCGGTATGTAGGTAGGTACGAGTATATATTTTTTTAAGTATTCATGCAAGTTTATGTCATATAAAACTGTATACTCTTTGCATCCAGTACTTCCATTCCTCAAAAAACTCCTCCGCCACCACCCAAAGGTTGCCTGTAAGAAATCGCTGAAAGCTTATCGCTTTCTTTCGCTTCGGCCGCCGTTTTACACTAAATTCATCTTTCTATGTAATTTTTGTTTTTATATAAAATTTATATGTTTTGGTGCACATCATCATCATCATCATCAGCCCGAAAGAGTCCACTGTTGGACATAGGCCTCTCCCAAGGTGCGCCACTGAACCCGATCCTCGGTTCTTCTCATCCAGTTACGGCCAGCCGCCTTACGCAGATCGTCGCTCCATCTAGCCAGGGGGCGTCCCACACTACGCTTGCCCAGTCGCGGTTTGGTGCACAATAAAGAATAATTGATTTGATTTGATGAAGCTATCCCGTACAAAACACGCTTCTTATATATAGGTAAAGTACGGCGCGACATGTGATATTGGAATTCATACCTCAGTTTCCGCAAGTCTTGTTATATTATTAGATTTTTTTTGTGAATCGTCGCGGTTGCGGGATTTCAATTCTTAACTTCAGGTTTCAGGTACCAGTTTACAGTCTCGATGGAAGATGATAGAGTCAGCCCTCACCAAACCGATCAAAAATAGCCACGACTTGGCACATGCCATACTTAGATACAATACTAAGTTTAAACACACATGGACGTTTGATTCACTGCATGAGTATTTTGAGGAGGTTTGTAAACGATCTGAACAAGTCGTCCCCTTTCCCACTATCTCTGAGGATCTTATCTTATCTTATCTTCTTAGGGTGGCAGGAAGACCTGGCGACACTTCGACCCTTCAGGATCTTTTGTGCCAAACCCCTGACCACCAACGGTGCCCCAAGCCGATTTGGTGGACTTCACATAGGTACGCCTCAGAATTTCTTCTTCGGCGTATGCAGGTTTCCTTACGATGTTTTTCTTCACCGAAAAGCCTGTGGTATTATAAATAAACCATACTTAAGTTTCGTAAAACTCATTGGTACGGGCGGGGTTTGAACCCACTACCTCATGAACGTGAGGCGAGTGCACAACCAACCGGCTACCACGGCTCATCTCTGAGGATAATGACGGCGGTTGAAACGCTTTTCATAATTTCTGTTATAACCCCAAAATGGCGCTGTAGCAGTTTTTTTGATCGAATATCGATATGTATAGATTAACCTGATTTAATTTTCCAGTACTTGGACGTTGACGAATCGAGAGCTTTCTTCAAACACACACTGCCTGTGATTGTTAAGTTGGCATTGGACCTACCAAAATTGATAAAGTCCCCGATACCACTGTTGACGTAAGTACGTACGTAGTAAGGAAGACGTGGGTCGTTATTCGTTCGTTATTACAGTGTAAGTACATTTTGATACAGTGCACATTTGTTATAGTGCAGATTTTGCTACAGTGTATATTTTGCTACAGTGTACATTTTGATACAGTGCACATTTGTTACAGTGCAGATTTTACTACAGTGTACATTTTAATACAGTGCATATTTGTTATAGTGCAGATTTGATACAGTGTACATTTTGATACAGTGCACATTTGTTACAGTGCAGATTTGATACAGTGGACATTATACGACTAAAGAGTTTTCATAGTATTTCCAATTGATTATGCCTCTTTCAACTTTTACCACAGATGTTGACTTTCAGTTTCACAGACGTGGCGCTCGAGCGAGTCCAATGACCACGCCAATAGGCCAACGTGGTGGTCTGAAAAGCCTGTAGTATTATAAATATTGGTACTAAAACAGATAGTAGTATTGGGTACTGAACAGGGTTGGCATGTTTTAAACAAATTATTTAAAACATGTTTTTTTATTATTTAAAACGGTTTAAATTGTTTAAAATATATTTAAAAAAACTGTTTTTTGTTCAACCCTGGTACTAAACCAGATAAGATGCTTTAACGTGGTATTGCAGGAAAGACGAGAACAAGTCGCTGTCGATGTCGCAGCTGCAAATCGCCAGTTTGCTCGCGAACGCGTTCTTCTGCACGTTCCCGCGGCGCAACACCACCGGCCCCGGCACGGAATATTCAGACTATCCGAGAATCAACTTCATCGAGTAAGTATTAGCGCTGAATAATTGAAACTACTCTTATAGCACAGAAAAACAGTCGGCGGCCTATTACGTCGTCAAACGGGAGTTGCAGCGGCGTCAAGCATTTTTTTTATAGTCGCTGTATATCCTCGGCGAATAGCCAGGAAGAAAATTCAAGTCAAGGATTATCACGTGGCGAAAAGCGGGCGAGGGAGAGTCGCTTTGCGACTTTGGATCGCGCCAAGTGGCATGGATAGTCTCTGCCTACCCCTCTGAGACCAAGGCGTGAGCATTATGTCATTTCACGTCGCTGAATGGATGCGAGCGGTTTCGCGGCTGGTGTAAATCACTGAATAGCGGCGAGCCCGAATACTAGTAACGCGAAATTACACCATGGATCGTATATACATTTTATCTCATGAAACTTAAATGTTTCCAAAGCTAGACATGAATAGAAACAAACCAATCAATATTATCCCACTGTGTATTTTCCACTACGTGAAATTATCAGAATTATTGTGCCCTAAAAACGATACAAAAGGCCATAAAAAAGGTAGACATGTCTCTCTCCGTACTTTAGGTGTAAAAATATATCTAGGCGCCGCCGCGGCCCCGATTGCCGGAGCACCAAGGCGAATCGTGCAGGCATGCCTGTCAATATGCGCGTGACAACATTGACTTTCTTACATGCGGGTAGGATTCAATTTTCCTTGCATTGAATTTTTTAGTTACGTTTATGAGAAACAAAAAAACTTCGTTAGGAAATGCGCATGCGCATGTACTTGTATACTATTATTTATTCAGTGCCTAAGGTATATAGGATTATAAATAGCATTGTCTTTGTAATATTACAGCCTCTACGAGAGTGATGCAGAAGGGATAATGGAGAAGCTTAACTGTATCTGCAGCTACTTCGAGAGAGTGTGCCAGTAAGTGGTATTCAGTACATAAATACTTGACCCAAATATGGCCCTTATATGTATTGTATTTACACTAGGTTTAAAAACACTACCTTTGAGTCATCTTCAGGTTATTTTGTCTCCACTGCAGGAGCACAACCCTGTCTCATCTGCCGGAGACAGACGGAGGATTTGGCCAACACACCCCGCGCTGGCCAGACGGGTTGGGGAGGCCTGATTGGTGTTTTATAATATATTCCCTTAGTCACCTTGTACGACATCCACGGGAAGAGTTTTGAGTAATGTCTTTTAATCAAACTTGTATACATTATATTGTTCGTTTATGTTTATGTAATATGTATTTTTAAACTTTATTAAAAGTACATTTCTTTATCAAATTTGGTACTAAACGCATTATACTTGTCTTTTTGGTTACTCTAAGGTTGACTGGAAGAGATATCTAAGTGGGATAAGTCCGCCTTTGTACACAGTTTAATTCCTATTTTATTAATGTTGTTGTTATTTTTGGCACAATAAAGCGTTTACATACATACATATTTGACCGTAGCGTCAATATTTAGTAATAACTAGCTGTGCCCGCGGCTCCGCTCGCGTGGACTACAGGATCCGCTCCCATTCCCACTTCCGCTCCCTATCCCACTTCCACTCAGACTTCAAATCCAGGTCCAGGTCCAGGTCCAGGTCCAGGTCCAGGTCCAGGTCCAGGTCCAGGTCCAGGTCCAGGTCCAGGTCCAGGTCCAGGTCCAGGTCCAGGTCCAGGTCCAGGTCCAGGTCCAGGTCCAGGTCCAGGTCCAGGTCCAGGTCCAGGTCCAGGTCCAGGTCCAGGTCCAGGTCCAGGTCCAGGTCCAGGTCCAGGTCCAGGTCCAGGTCCAGGTCCAGGTCCAGGTTCAGGTCCAGGTCCAGGTCCAGGTCCAGGTCCAGGTCCAGGTCCAGGTCCAGGTCCAGGTCCAGGTCCAGGTCCATTTGTCCAGGTCCAGGTCCAGGTCGAGGTCCAGGTCTAGGTCCAGGTTCAGGTTTAGGTTCAGGTTCAGGTCCAGATCTGGTACAGGTCAGGTCCAGGTCCAGGCCAGGCCCAGGCCCAGGCCTAGTTCCAGTTCCAGTTCCAGGTCCAGATCCAGATCCTCAACTCTCCCGTCAACCCTCCTCTCAACACTCCTCTCAACACTCCTCTCAACCCTTCCCTCAACACTCCCCTCAACACTCCTCTCAACCCTCTCCTCAGCTCTCCCTTCAACTCTCCCCTCAAACCTCTATCCCTCGTCTCTCCAAATGTAGTCCTCGTAACTAATCCATCGCAGTCCAAATTCCGACCAACATTACTTTGTTGCATACGTATACCACAAATTCATCGTAATCGGGTAACTCAGTCAAAAGTTATGCGAATTTTCAAACACTCAAATTACACTGGTACCATACCCGCTCCCGCTCCCGCTCCGGTCCAGCTCCGGTTCCTCTCCCGCTCCCCTCCCGCTTCCGCTTCCGCTACCGCTTCCGCTTCCGCTCTCAATCCCACCCCCACGCCCACGCCCACGCCCACTCCCACTCCCACTCCCACTCCCACTCCCACTCCCACTCCCACTCCCACTCCCACCCCAATTCCTACTCGCAGCTCCAAATGTAAACCAAACTCATCGCAATCTGAATAGTAGGTACGGAAATACTACTTTAAGCAATATATTGCATAATAACCTTACCTAACTAATGTATTTGAAAACTAAAAATGTCTATAACTTTTGATTGAGTTAGCCGATTGCGATGAAATAAAGACTAAATGTTAAGTTAAGTTAAGCACCATGTTTTTGTGAAAAGTCCATCAAAATCCGTTCAGTAGTTTTTAAGTGATGCGTGCACAAACTCACAGACAAACAGACAAACAGACAAACAGACAAACAGACAAACAGACAAACAGACAAACAGACAAAAATTTCAAAAATGATCGAAATGTGTTCTGTAGCTTATCCTTAGACCCCCCAATTTTTTTTTTTGCAAATATCTTCAATGTACAGACACGCGAAGTTTGCGATTTTATTTATTAGATTAAATGACATTATTTAACCGTAGCGTCAATCTTTAGTAATAATTAAATGTTCTGCGTAGTAACTGCACAAGTTTCATTGTGAATGTGAAAGAGTTGTGGCTGCTTGCGTGGAACAGAGCGATTGTTTGGAACGCTCCATCTGGTAGTACATAGAAATCGTTGTTTTCAGCGAGCTATGTCGATATTACCGGGGGCCAGCCTGAAGATGGCGCTGTCCTGTACACATTCAAATTTTTGGCAGAGTTTAAAGGTTTTTGGTTTAATGCTAGATCCATGGTTTTGCAGGTCAGTGCCGACCGGTGTGGTGACATTCTCCCGGCGTCACGTCCCGTCGCCCGCTTGCCCCGACTGGGAGCGATCTGACGTCACCATCGACTCTATCCCGCTGTACGTCGATGACCGCACCAGCATCGAGGACGCCAACGGACTGATACAAGTCAACTTCTCTAACAAGTCAGTAAAGTTCTCATATTAATGATGACGACCTGAAGAAGGTGGCCGGAAGCGGGTGGATGCGGAGGGCGGAGGACTGGGTGTGGTGGCGTTCATTGGGGAAGGCCTATGTCCAGCAGTGGACGTCTAAGGGCTGGTATGATGATGATGATGTGTCCTACAAGACGCCGTGTTCCGGTCGCGTAACATTAACTTCATCATCAGCCGAAATACGTCTTCTGCCGAATATAAGCTTCCCCACTAGCATGCCTTTTTTTGGTGGGCTGTCCATTGGGGGATTTGCCATAATCACCACGCTTGGCAGGCAGTCTGGTGATCGCAGTAATGATCTTAATATTACACAGGAGAACGCTGCTGTCCGTCCCTTAGCCTCCTTGACGATACCCCACGGGAAGATTAGGGGTGGTCCTATTCTAAGCCGAGAACCACACGTAAACTTATTTCCGCCCAATCATGAGTAGCGCGACCTTCACCAAGCCATCAGCGTGCAGTCCCCTCCCGCCCGCACACCTCAGCACTTAGAAACAATTGTTTGTTGTTTGAGAAATCAGGAGTCTACTGGATACCAATAGATTTCACAAACAACAAAAAAACATTAAGGTATTCGTTGACACAACACAAATTCACAAGCAAGTAGAAATATTTTCTTGGGCAAAACATAACGTATCGCTTCGAGACATAATATTACCTCTACTGTTTACACGTCTACGTTGGGAGCCCGCGAGAGCGCAGCCTGGAGGCGTGTGTCAAAATCTACTTTGCTTGTGATAATGTAAGCAATTAAATAAATAAATAAATATCTCAGACATTCACACCAATTATCCAGTCCCAAACTAGGCAGAGCCTGTGGTATGGTTACTAGATAACGGATAGACATACTTAAATAAATATATAAACATCCAAGACTTGGGTACGAACATTCATATTCATTATACGAACATTTGCCCCTTGCGGGATTCGAACCCGCAACCTCCGGCGTGGCAGTCCGAGAGCAACCCGTTCCGCCACGGAGGTCGTCAATTAAAGCATCGTAAGAAAATCGGCACGCGCGTGACGACGTCTCGGTCTACCTTTATAGGATTTCTGAGGGTTTTACACAAACGTATGATTGTTCTTTCTCTGTTATCAATCTTGTCATTAGATTAGACAATGTTTTGTCATGCAGCGGACACGATTCCAATGCAGTTGTGAAATCATTGTACTGTCCTGGTAGAATTGAAAGTATCTTGGACGTCTGAAGTCCAGAAAAGCAGTGCCAGTGTTCTGCAAAAACCAACGATCTCTATGTACTACTAGATGGAGCGTTCCAAACAATCGCTCTGTTCCACGCAAGTAGCCACAACTCTTTCACATTCTCAATGAAACTTGTGCAGTTACTACGCAGAACATTTAATTATTACTAAATATTGACGCTACGGTTAAATAATGTCAATATTTAAGAAAATAATTAAATGTTCTGTGTAGTAACTGCACCAGTTTCAAAGTGAATGTGAAAGAGTGGTGGCTACTTGCGTGGAACAGAGCGATTGTTTGGAACGCTCCATCTGGTAGTACACAGAGATCGTTGGCAAAAACAGACCGTTGTCAAGGCAAACAAATACTAAATTCAAATATTGTCCTAGAAAAGTATAATTCGCAGTAGATTAGGAAATTTAATATATAAATTCTTAATTTTAGTTAACTTATAAATATAGGTAAGTATAATATTAGACTAGTATGTATAATTATAATTAACCTAACACAAACATGGCATCTGGCCAATGTACAATTGTAAGTTTCCCCTAAGCAATAATTGATGTACATTCTGTTGGTAACCTAATAAATAAAATAAAATAAAAAACAGAACGTGTATAACGGCCTCTCTGCAAGTGGGGTAACGTAATTTGCCTACGCCATGATATGGGTTCATCATCAGGTTATTTTTGTCTCCACTGCAGGAGCACAACCCTCTCTCATCTGCCGGAGACAGATGGAGGATTTGGCCTACACTCCCCGAGCTGGCCAGACTGGTTGGGGAGGCCTGATTGATGTTTTATAATGTATTCCCTTAGTCGCCTTGTACGACATCCACGGGAAGAGTTGGAGTGGTCCTATTCTACTCTACCGGAAACCACACGGCACTGATATGGGTTAGTTATATTCAATCACCGCTTGTTTGACGGACTGTGTGTCATTATGTGCAGGTATTTAGGAGGTGCTGTGCTGGACAACGGGCTCGTGCAACAGGAGATCAGATTCCTGATATGTCCAGAACTGATTGTATCCATGCTGTTCACGGAAGTGCTGGGGCCGAATGAGGCGTTCATGGTCCTAGGTGATTTTATTCTTTACGTTGTACTACCAACGATCTCTATGTACTACTAGATCGAGCGTGTCGAGGACGTGTCGCCATTGCGGCTCTTCAAAGAGAGAAAAAAATCCTTTTACAACATACTTCCTAATGTTCCCTTTTAAAGAACTGTTCGCGACAAAGCTTTTTGTGCGAGCGAGAGGCAGTTTTTTTACTTTCTTTTCGACGCCTAATAGTGAGATTTTAAGGTGAAATATTTTGAGCTGACTACAAAACTTTTAAGGATGATACAACGATCTCTACGTACTACTAGATGGAGCGTTCCAAACAATCGGTTTGTTCCACGGCACTGTGATTCTGGGAGCCGCAACTCGTTCACATTCACTGTGAAACTTGTGCAGTTACTACGCAGAACATTTGATTATTTACTAAATATTGACGCTATTTACCCGTAGCGTGAATATGAACGAGTTGCGGCTCCCAGATTACATTGGTATGCAACAAAGTAATGCTCGGTGGAATTTGGATTGCGATGGATGAGTTAGAAGGACTACATTTGGAGCGACGAGGGTAAGAGGTTTGAGGGGTGGGTTAAGGGAAGTGTTGAGAGCAGAGTTGTGGGCAGGGTTGAGGAGAGTAGATGCGGGAGCGGGAGCTGGAGAGGGAGAGGGAGGAGGGGGAAGGGAATTAACATTAAATCATTTTCAACTTTATTAAATTATGTAGTCTACGCGAGCGCAGCCGCAGGCATAGCTAGTATTTACAGTTGTAATGCAAAAATTTACCCTCAAGAGTAAGAACATATGTTGACTTTGACTTAACCGATTTGCAGGCTGTGAACGATACAACAACTACACTGGCTACGGCAGTTACGGCTTTCAGTGGACTGGAGAATTTCATGATGACGTTCCTTACGATGGCTCCGGCCGTCGGCGTTGTGCGGTGCTCTCTATTGATGCTCTCATGTACGACGACGAGGATATGCAGTATCGGAGAGACAAGATCTTAAGGGAGTTGAACAAGGTGAGAATATACAGCGCAGATTACTTGATAGTTGCTACTAGTTATGGGAAATTCTCGAGAACATTCTTCTGATCGGGAACTTGAGAACTTAAAAAGTGTATTAGCTGTGCCCGCGGCTCGCGTGGAGTACAGAATCCGCTCCCACTTCCACCTCCCCTTCCCACTCCCACTGCCACTCCTGCGCCCGCTCCCGCTCCCTCTCCCGCGCCCACTCCCGCTCCCGCTCCTGCGCCTGCTCCCTGTTCCGCGCTCGCGCCCGCTCCCGCGCCCGCTCCCGCGCCCGCTCCCGCGCCTGCTCCCGCGCCCGTTTCCGCGCCCGCTCCCGCGCCCGCGTCCGCTCCCGCTGCTGCGTCCGCTCCCGCGCCCGCGTCCGCTCCCGCTGCTGCGTCCGTTCCCGCGCCCGCGTCCGCTCCCGCTGCTGCGTCCGCTCCCGCTCCCGCTGCTGCGTCCGCTCCCGCGCCCGTGTCCGCTCCCGCTCCTGCGTCCGCTCCCGCGTCCGCTCCCGCTGCTACGTACGCTCCCGCGCCCGCGTCCGCTCCCGCTCCCGCGTCCGCTCCCGCTGCTGCGTCCGCTCCCGCGCCCGCGTCCGCTCCCGCTCCTGCGTCCGCTCCCGCGTCCGCTCCCGCTGCTGCGTACGCTCCCGCGCCCGCTCCCGCTCCCGTGCCCGCTCCAGCGCTCGCGCCCGCAATTATACTTCTTTGTTATATTGCATGCTAACCTTCCCTACTAATGTATTTGAAAATTAAAAATGTCCATAACTTTTGATTGAGTTAACCGATTGCGATGAAATAAAGCCTACATGTTACTCCAAGTTAAGCTACGTTACTTAGGTTTTAAGTGATGCGTGGACAAACTAACAGACAAAAATTTCAAAAATGATTGTAATGTGTTCTATTACTTATCCTTAGACACCCCATTTTTTTCTTTGGAAACATCTTCTATGTGATTGTTTGTGCGCGCATCACTCAAAAACGACTGAATAGATATTGATGGACTTTTCACAGAAACACAGTGCTTAATTCGGTGTAACATATAGGCTTTATTTCATTGCAATCAGTGCAGTCAATCAAAAGTTATGCGAATTTATAATTTTCGAAAACTCGCATACACTGCATTCGTATACAACGACGAAATTCGTGAGCGGTAGCGGGAGCGGGTATGGTACCAATGTAATGTGAGTTTTTGAAAACTATAAATTCGCATAACTTTTGAGTTAGCCGATTACGATGAATTTGTTGCATACGTATGATCCCTCATACGTATGCAACAAATTCCCGAGTTGAGGAAAGGGTTGAGGGAAGGGTTGAGGGAAGGGTTCAGAGCAGAGTTGAGGGTAGGGTTACGGGGGTAGATGTGGGAGTGGGATCTGGAGCTGCATCTGGACCTGGAGCTGGATCTGGTCCTGGACCTGCATCTGCACCTGCACCTGCACCTGCACCTAGACCTGGACCTGGAGCGGGAGAGAGAGCGGGAGTGGGATTAAGCACTCTCAGCGCGAAGCGGGAATGGGAGCGGATCCTGTAGTCCACGCGAGCGGAGCCGCGGGCACAGCTAGTGTTAAAATAAAACTCTTTTGCCCTAGGCGTGGATCGGCTTCTCATTCTACATGGATGTGACAGCTCAAGAGCTGCAATACCCTGGCGTGGCGACCGGCAACTGGGGCTGCGGGTCGTTTGGGGGTGATCCACAGCTCAAGTCGATCATTCAGATCATGGCGTGTGTGCAGGCGCGTCGCCCCATTGCATACTTCACGTTCAAAGACGCGCGCTTAAAAGAAGACGTCATCAAAGTATATAACTTGCTAAGGCGGTATAATGTCAACGTTGGTAAGCATATCTTTAATCTTTTAACATGATTTTTTTTCAAACCGAATAACTTTCTCGGGATCAGGAGTTCTAGCAACTCGGCTATAGCTGCGATGTTACTTGCGGTAAATAGTTCTATCCCATCCAAACTAGCACACTGGCGGAATCGTCATCATGTCAGCCCTTAGACGTCCACTGCTGGACGTAGACCTTCCCCAATGAACGCCACGACATTTCATTTCATTTCCTCTACCCTTCGCATCTAGCCGCTTCCGGTCCCTTCTTCAGGTCGTCGGTCCATCTGGCGGCGGGCGTCCCACCCTGCGCGTGCCAGTCCGCGGTCTCCACTCCAGAACTCGTCTGACCCAACGGCCGTCGGTTCTGCGACAGATGTGGCCCGCCCACTGCCACTTAGTAAAATACTGACCGTATATACCGATATTATTTAAAATGTTTAAATTAACTAATTACCTAAGAATATAAAGCAATTTCATTTTTTTTCTAGGAGATCTGTTTAAGTTACTCATTAAGTATTGCAACACAGATGGCAGTCTGGATTTACGTGTGTTCTTAAAGAAGGAACTGAAGAAAAAAAATAAACCAGCATCATACGTACAATTTGACTCGTCTACTCCAGGAAGTTCAGCTTGGGATCTGTAGCTGGGGCAAATTCAGCTTGGGACCTGTAACTGGGACAAATTCTTCTTGGGTCCTGTAACTGGGACAAATTCTTCTTGGGTCCTGTAACTGGGACAAATTCATCTTGGGACCTGTAGCTTGGCTAAATTCAACTTGGGACCTGTAGCTGAAGCAAATTAAACTTGAGCCCTGTAGCTGAGGCAAATTCAGCTTGACCCTTGTAGCTGAGGCAAATTCAGCTTCGGACCTGTAGGTGGGGCAAATTCAACTTTGGGGTACCTGGGGAAAATTCAGCTTGAGGAACAGAAGAATTTATATATAGCATAAGTTATTGTTTTCACAGGCCTTAGTTTTAGTACTTCTTTAATTTCTTTTTTTCTTCAATTTGCCTCCGGTACATTTAGTTTGATAAGTATTTGATGTATGACTGTATTTATTTGACTACTAGTTTTAAATAGATTATGATAGAGCAAATCAGTGTTTTTTTTTGTTAGTTTAAGTATTACTTGTAAAGTCAACAATGATTCTCTGTAGAAATTCATTAAATTATTTATTTTAGAAACGTATTTGATTTGTGTCAATGTCTATATCGTTTGTAATTTCATATAATTATTTTAATTTACTTAAGTTACCTAAATTACATAATGTGTAATATATTACATTCATACACTTTTCTAAATTCCCTTTCATCTGTACTACAAGAATTGAAATAGGACAGTTCACAAATATAATAACTAGATCGGGACTAACTTGCACAAAGTATACAAAGTCTATCCTTATTTTTGTTTTTTCAGCTTTTTTAGCGGTCTTTTTTTAATTATGTGCGCGAATCACGTGAATTATTTCGGTCTGATTGTGTCCATCATCATCAACTTGGTACCAGTTCACTGCTGGACATAGGCCTCTCCCAAGGCGCCGCGCTAGTGAATCAGATCCTCGTTCTTCTCATCCAGTCACTGCCAGCCGTCTTACGCAGATCATCGCTCCTTGTAGACGCTGGTCAGGGGGCGTCCCACACTACGCCTACCCAGAATCTAATAAATAAAATCGTAAACATCGCGTGTCTGTACATTGAAGATATTTGCAAAAAAAATTTAGGGGTCTAAGGATAAGTAATACAACACATTTCAACCATTTTTGGAAATTTTGTCTGTTTGTCTGTTTATCTGTTTGTGTGTTTGTCTGTGAGTTTGTGCACGCATCACTTAAAAACTACTGAACGGATTTTGATGGACTTTTCATAGAAACATGGGGCTTAACTTAACCTAACATTTAGTCTTTATTTCATCGCAATCGGCTAACTCAATCAAAAGTTTTAGACATTTTTAGTTTTCATATACATTAGTATATTTCATTCCAGACTAATAGTCCTATGAAAACAAACGCATTTGCGTCTCGAAAACAAAATACACATTAGATGGTGTTCCTAAGTGGACTGCAAAGTTTACATGGTAATACAAACCTGTTTTTGCTGCTGGTGACCCTTTCATGTATATGTTACCGAGACGTAAATAGCGTTGGTTTTCATAGGACTATGAATCTGGAATGAAATATAGGTAAGGTTAGTATGCAATATATTGCATTTAATAGTATTTCGTACTATTCAGATTGTGATGAGTTTGGATTACATTTGAAGCTGCGAGTGGGAATTGGAGTGGGAGCGGGAGCGGGAACGGGAACGGGAGCGGGACCGGAAGCGGAAGTGGGAGCGGGAGCGGGAGGGTAGGGGAGGGGAGCGGAAACGAGAGGGGGAGCGGAAGCGGGACCGGAAGGGGAAGCGGGAGCGGAAGCGGGATTGGGAATGGGAGCGGATTCTGTAGTTCACGCGAGCGGAGCCGCGGGCACAGCTAGTACCTAATAAATATCTGCGTATGCCTATGACATATTAATGCGAGAGAGAGACAACAGTGGACGAGGGAGATAACGGAGTGGTGCTATATCAGCTTTTCGAGGCGAGGTCAAATGAATTGTACATTGTAAACTAATAAGTAACTAATAGCTATGATGAGTATGGTTGCGTGAGCATTATGTTTATGTTAAATGAAAACCATAAACAATCTTATTAAATATATCCTAAATATAATCTTATAACCATAATCAACTTTATTATGAGAGTTAGGCTGGGCGGTCCAATGTAAGTACTTTAGGTACCTGCACTACCGCGATAAGTACCGTACTTATCGCGGTAGGTTCGATCGAGTGGCGGAAGCTTGGTGGTGGTGTGATAAGATTAAGAAAGGGCTACTAAATACTTTATTAACGTATCACATTGTCGTAGTGGTCCGCTGAGAAAAATCACACTGGTATATTATTTCTACACTGTCTATATTGTTATATCGTGGTTCTCGCATATGTCTCTCAAACTCTCAAACATATATTAGCAGTTAGCACAAAGATCGCCGACCCTTATTTTGTCATAATCGTGGTAAGTAAAACTAATCAACTCTAAACTCTCAGTAAATTATAGTATATATTAAAGTACTATCCTTGCTTCGGATAGTATATATAGTACAAAGGATGAAATTATAGTATAAATACTATAACTATAGTACAGAATCCAACTCTGGTTGTGAAAGCCAAGATAACACATATATACAACACGACATGAATTCTTGTAAATTCCATAAAATTTATTGCGGTGACCTATAAAACATATCGTTTTTCTGTTAAATAGTTTGCACGCATACAAGATACATCACTAGTACTGTC
The DNA here is from genome assembly GCA_947086405.1 of Esperia sulphurella. Lineage (NCBI taxonomy): Eukaryota > Metazoa > Arthropoda > Insecta > Lepidoptera > Oecophoridae > Esperia > Esperia sulphurella. The sequence goes on from OX352265.1 coordinate 14,603,580, forward strand.
ACTGTCATTTGCGCAACTTGTGCAAGACGCGGGTGTGTTGTGTTTGTTTTATTTAAAATTTATATTCATCTATGAATTTTATTAATTTAACTAAAGTAATTTGTATAAAACGTATTTTTAAAGATTGTAGGTTTGCGTCTATATTTTACAATTAAATATAAGATAAAAGCTACTTATCTGGTATTTCAAAAGTCGAATTTGAATTTCAGATAGAAATATTCTTATTTTTCGCCAGTTTAGATCAGATATGGCACATCAGCGTACGACTATTGGTGTAGAGAAGCATTACATTCGTGGGTCTGAAGAAATATATGGTGCACCAGAGTTCGAACGAGTTCAGCCTTCCGAAACCCGGCATGCTGTGATGTACGAAATGCCCCGTGCCGGGTACAGACCTGGATATACGCAGCTGTTTCCTTTCACTGGTCACGACCCTGGCGTATGGGATGATAATCATGTGAGAATGCCATTTTCCCCAAGTAATCAACAGAAAGTTAAAAATGTGAGTATCGTGTGGTGTATTCTCCGCTAGTACACTATAGAAATATGCAGTTTTAATCGCTCAAGCGTCCCACTGACGTCCCGGGTACTACAGTACCCAAAATACAGTGACAGCGCACTCAACTTCTGCGCGCACAATAATTGCTATTCTTGTCAATTAGGCATACTTCAGTTTAATAAAGTGTTTCAAGATTGTGCGCTATTACATTTGTCATCTACTGAAGTAAAATTTCAATACTAAATTCATTTAAAAGAATTGAAATTTATAAAAATCAAAATCAAAATCAAAATATTTATTTTCAAAATTGGAACACATAATTCTCTTTTTGACGTCAAATTCTGCCTAAATCTACTCCACTTCCACCTGTATAACCGAGGGGAAGAAGTGGCAACAAACCCAACGGCACAGGGCCCTACCTTTGATTTATCTTATTCATTACAATCATTAAGTCTACCTATGCTGAGCCATCAAGCACTCCATGGACTTTTATCATTTAAGTAGTCATCTAACTTATAGTAGGCTTTCTTGCACAGATTAACTTTTATAGAAGATTTGAATTTTTGTTCAGACAAGTTAATAATTTCATTCGGAACCTTATTGTAGTAACGCACGCACAGCCCCACAAAAGAATTATTGATCTTAGACAATCTAGAATGATGTATTTGAATTTTATTATTATTTCTAAGATTTAAATTATGCCTCTCATTATTTAAGCTGAGTAAAGAAAGGTTCTGTCTAACGAACATAATGTTAGCGAATATGTATTGACATGGCACCGTCATTATATTTATTTCCTTAAATAATTCTCTTAGAGAATCACGACATATATAATATATATAATATATAATAAATAGCAGTTTGAAGTTTTGTAATTTTTATAATTATTTATCCTTATGTCAGTGGGAGGCTCCAGTGGTTAACTTATAAATTATTATTATTATGGGGATAATAGTTGAGCAACAAAATTGCTGGTATATCCATATCTGAACTGGTTTATTTAAGTTTTTTAATTGTCACTTGTGTGTTTTTGAAGAACTTGTCTAGTCTGTTTTTAAAAGTGTTTTAAAATAGGTCCATGGTGGCGTATATTGGTGTGATTAGTGCACCTAACACAGATATACTCTCACTATTGACCTATGAAACTATGAAATAGTCCAGTCCATATAAAAAGATGGAGTGTAAGAAAGGAGTTACTAGGAATAACCAGTAAATTAGGTTGCAAGCTGCAAAGCAACAGACTTGTTAGGTTGCTTAAGACACAAGCTGAGCAAGTGAGGTGAGAGAGTCTCGGCAATGTCCGGCGAGTGCCACACCAAAATTGTACTTGTTTTTTTAAAACATTTAGAAATTAATGTGTTGGTGTCAGTCAGTAAAAATCAATAATAAATATAAAAATATTAAATTTTAGATATTTATGAGGTATATAAAATATGTGAATTTTATTCTGTAAGTGGGGTTTACATCCATAATACTCATGCCTTGGTCCCAAAGGGTTAGTCAAAGATGGTGTACTGCCACTGCATGATTCTGAATAAAGTGGGTTTTAATATGATTTATATTTATAAAAATTAATAAAATTATAGTCTTTGAGAGTAACAATCAGCCTTACTTATCTAAATCAACATGTTCAACTAAGTAACAGAATACAGTTATAGTTAAAAAGCTAACCATGTACGTAGCTAATATGATGAATCCCTTAAAGCTCTATAAGATTGCAACTTCTCTAAAAGTAATAAAAAAAAATGTTTTGGGCAATTATTGCCAGTGATATATGTCAATTGATATGTATTGTGATATATATATCCGCTGATACTAATATATCAGCGAACCCTGGTATCAGTATTTGATATTGAAAACCTTTTTAAAATAGTGCAAAAATGTAATATTGACGAGTGGTTGTGTATGTATAGCGATTTCTTTTGATTTATTTATTATTTTGTGTCACTCGAATACCAATCTTGGCTATTAAATAGTGTTTAGTTCTTGTCATTTTTTAATTATTATACCATTTATGCTTTAAACTATAGAAGTGGCACCAAGATGTTGCTGTGCCACGATGGGAGATTATAAAGGAAGCCCTGACTAAAGTTGAGAATAGACAGATAAGAAACATTGACGAACTGGCAGCGGTCATATTCACGTACAATCCCAAGTATGCAGCTAAGTGGAAGTTCACAGCACTGCATGCTCTTTATGCCGTAAGTACAACCACAGGATAATTAATACTGTAATAATAATATTATACTAGCTGTAGGAAGGACAACTTAACATTTAATTGTTGTTACGTATTTCCCGTAGGAATGGGAAGTTTTTCGGGATTAAAACTACTCTAGTCCTATTCCAGGACCTAACCTATATGTGTGCAAAGTTTCATCCCAATCCGTCCATTGGTTGAAGCGCGATTGAGTAACAAACATCAAAATATCCAGATTTTCGCATTTATAATATTAGTAGGATTCGAGATCATTTTGAGCCCTGGATCCTTGGCGAGGATCGATTTGGGTGACATCTGATGATGGCTGTCTGGAGTATGGATGTAGTAGCAGATTGCCAAACATATGCCTATGTGCCCATCACTGAAGAAAACTGAATGTAAAAAATTATCTTGAAAAATATATATTTTTAGCACTTGGCTGAGGATGAAAGGGAAGTTTTGTTCTACTCAACATTACCCGCAATCGCTAATTTGGCGTTAAAATTGCCAGACTTGATAAAGACCCGTTTACCATTGCTGAAGTAAGTATATTTTAAGCTTTTGTGATAATGTAATTTAAACTTTATTGATTTGATCTTTACCGTTCTTCCTCTGCACCGTTCCTTTGGTATCTCATATTGGCTCTACATTACATTAATTTCGGCAACACTCGAGTTTGGTCGGAGGGTGTTCCCGAGTTTTTTGGAGAACAGTTTGTTGTGTATTTGTTTTTCCAAAATAGTGTAAACTTCGGGCTTTGGTGTTTAGTAGTGATAGTATATTATGCAACAAATGTCTGTGCGTGTGTACACTGTGAAGGAAACATAAACAAATGTCACTAAGCTGATCTTTTTAAAGCAGAGAACTTACTAACCCGAAACCTTACTAAAGCTTACTATTAACGTTAGTAAGGGAATGAACTAAAGAATAGTGGAAGCTTGGACCTATTGGAACTTATAGACAGCATTTGCTAGACCGCCGCACCGTCTAGCAAAATACGGCAAATCTCTGGAAGTGATGGGCTGCACCATCTACAACAAACTTCCAGAAGACAATAAACGCTCCCAGCATGAACGGGTTCATAACTAAACTAAAAAACTGGCTGCTGTTAAACGCGTACTACACACTGTCGGAATATCTAGACACACCTGGCTGCGGTGCTGCTGCTGAAATGCACAAATAAACATAAAATAAGACGACATTTAAATTTTAAATTTTGACCTAAACATGACATTTATAGTTGACATTTTAATTAAGACTATTCCTATACTATGTTTTTATTTAATGGAATCCTGGATTATATTTGCTATATTCTAAGAATGAAATGTAATATGTTGCAATATTAATAACAAAACAATTGACATGTAAATAATTTTTACCAAATAAATAAATACAATACAATACAAATACAGACTATAGGGGGAAAAACCTATATAATAAATAAAAATGTTGGGTGGAGTTGGAAAGTTGAAGAAGAGAAGTTGGAGCCGTAAAACCGCTACAGTGCGTTAAATAGCCGTTAGTCAAAAAACCGTTTAAAATGATATTTTTTTAATTTACTTATGACCTCTGGTTCATATTTCAGGATATGACGTACGGATGTTGTGGTATTTTATCATTTGCAAAATTATTGTGGTAAGCATTGTGGTGAAATTCGTCGTTTTGCCTGTGAAGTTTGTGGTTAGTTCTAGAGTATGTTTAATTGATAAGGACACTGGTAAAATTCCGTTTCCTTGTTATGGTATCATTTTATTTATAGGTATAATTATGTTATAAAGATATAATAATCATAGTATGGTATACTTAATGTAAATTCACAAATGTTCATCCAGTATAAATTGTACATAGTTGTCTATCTCCACTGGGAATCAAACCCACCACTATATAGTGTTCGAACGAAACATCCAACGATTCTGCTACAAATGACGTGTGACTGTTCAAATCCGCTTGCCAAGCATGGTGATTATAGCAAATCCACCAGTGGACACCTCACCAAAAGTGGCATTTTCTTGGGGAGGGTTATGTTCAGCAGTGGACGTATTTATGCTGATGATGATAGCGTTGGTTCGAATTGGGGCCTAAAATGTGTTACTTGTTGCAGACAAAACTGGAGCGCGTCTGTGTCTATGACGCAGGAACAGGTCTCGTCACTGCTGGCGAACGCGTTCTTCTGTACGTTCCCGTGGCGGAATACGGACTCGCAGTCAGACAAAAGCTCGGCGTACAAAAATTATCCCAACATCAACTTCTGGAGGTGAGAATTTTACTTATTGTGGGGCAGAGTGTGGTACCGTTAATGAGTACCAGTATTAAGCATTGGATATTTAGCGCTAAAAAACTCAATAAATACTATGAAAAAATTATTTAATTCTGATCAGAAATGATGAAGATACAGCAATTTCAATGCAATAGTTCCAAAAACGGATGTGCCCGGAAGTGACGTTTTCCGTCGCGTCGTGTGCACACTAGCTCAGTCTAGTAAATAAAACGCGCGACACAGAGCGGTAAAAAACTCCGAGCAAGAGGGCAAGAACGTTGTAACAAGTGACGTCGACATAAAAAGCGCGCGCGTTTTGAAAAGTTGCGTTAATAAACTTTAATAACATCGTCATTTCTTGTTGTATTTTAATAATTGTGGGAAATTTTGGATGAAATAGGATAAATTCCTGGAAGTCCTTTGATAGTTGCAGATAGGTATATGCTGGTCACTTGTCTCCAAATCTCACCACAAGGCAGTTTACTTTTATTGTTATTTATATTGTTGAATTGGTTTAAATGTTTAGTGCACTTTAACTCGCGAGGGACTTGTTTTTAATTATTAAATGAATTTTTGAGGACACGCTCCTCAAAAATTCATTCAAAATTCATTCACGCATGCCCTGGTCTCAGTGGGAGCGGGAGAGATTGAGTGAAAGGATGGAATGAAAGGGGCAAGGAAGAGTGAATCTTGAGTGAGTGAGTATGGTATGTAGTGTTGCTAGTCTATAAATATTGTATGATATTCGGCGCATAAAATTATTTATACAATAATATTCTCTGCAATGTACAGATGCGCCATACTAATTAAAAATAAAAAAATCTTTTTATTTCTTTTACAATTTATTGCGCACACAAAAGAAAAGAAAAACATGCAGAACAATAAAAGTAACAAAAAAAATAACATGTACAAATGGTAATGCTTATCTCTTTAAGAGATTTCTGCCAGCCTACCGACAAAGAAAACTTTAGAAACTTTTTATGTGGTTGATTGACTACATGATGCGTTTTAAACCAAATATAAATATCTAAAACATGTTTAAAAATGATAATAGAATGCTATTCGGATTTTGTCTCCTTCTAACCGGAAAGCAATGTACAGAATTTTTTTTTTAAATACTTTTTTCAAACATTTGCTTTCCAAGGGATAAGGAAGGCCGATGTCCAGCAGTGGCGGTAGGATGATTGATGGAGTTTGAAATGTAAATGTGTCAGAAGTAAAAAAAAACATTTTTACAGATTGTTCAACGCAGACGGCGACAATGACGTGCTGGAGAAGCTGAAATGCATATTGCATTACTTCAGGAGAGTCTCGCCAATTTTAGTGTGAGTATTTAAAAATCCGCTGCCCCAACGGCCGTCGGGGCAGACGAGTTCTGGAGTGGAGACCGCGGATCGGCACTCGCAGGGTGGGACGCCCTGCCGCCAGGTGGACCGACGACCAGTAAAAGGTGGCCGGTAGCGGCTGGATGCGGAGGGCAGAGGACCGGGTGTGGTGGCGTTCGTTGGGGAAGGCCTATGTCCAGCAGTGGACTTCTAGGGGCTGATATGATGATGATTTAAAAATCATAAAAAGGTTGAATAATAAATACTATAGTTATTTATTCTAAACTGGCAATCTCTTACTGCAATAGTGTGGCCAGCAACATTGCCGGCAATTACAGCTAGACTATACCACGCGCTACACGGGGCGATTTGTTTACTAATTCAATTGGGTAATCAGATTGTATCGTCTGGTTGCCGGAACGTCGGTCCCTAAATTGGGGCTCGATCGTCGGAATCGGTGCCAATTTAGGGCGAAGAATTGTCCATTCGCAAAATTGCTCACGTCTTCTGACTTTAAATCGCTCAGAACCCTCGTATGAGACAGCTTATGTCAACTAATGACTATTGTCCGTCAGTCACAACACAGTGGGCTAAACTGCAATCGGGAGTGAAATTGGCGAAGTCCTTATACAATCTCATTGTTGATGACGGAAGCACTACACCTGTTAACCTAATATATAATTAAAAATATATTTATAAAATAAATAATGTATAGCGAGGGTGTATGGTAAATAAAAATACATAATATGCGCGCGCGCCGCACCGCCCCCAGCGGCCGCGGGGCGCACAACACCAAGCGCACGGGCCGGCATCGCCAGTCTGCCGCTAGCCTTCCGCAATCCGCACGACACTTTTACTTTCCATACGCCCTTGCGATTTTTCGTTCACATTTGGAGTTTTCTTTATTTACTTTCACGCCAACCAGTACATAGTTTACACTCATTGTTAGAATGTGTAGACAGTACAACGAACTGACAACGGTGAATAACAGCATAGATCTATTTATTTCTAACTTTAATAAACTTAAAAAGGTGTCTCAGATATCTATTTGTACTCTATCGTCGTAGAAACCAGCGATCAGATCGGCAATCAAATTGCCCCGCTTAAAGTCTTGCTGGGATTGTCGGGAGTTGACAATATCGCAGCCACATATTGCAGTAAAAATGTTGCCTATTTGGAAGCACCTTTTGGGAAATAGAACGCAGGAATGTATAGCCAACGCCTTGCCTGGTTCCCCTGCGTGGTTCTGCGAACTGATTGAACTACCAACTACTATTACTACAGGCACACCAGCCTGTCCGTAACGTTTGTGCGCGTAAATAATAGTTTGGGTTGGGGTATGGGATAGGGAAAGTGTGGGGAATGGGATGAAGAGGAGGGCGAAAATTTGGAGGAGGGAAGAAGGAGGGTAGGAGTGGATGACAGGAGGAGTAGAGGACGGGAAGTGGGGATACGGGGAGGATTGGGGGGGGGGGGGGAGAGCTTAATAAAGGATCTTTTCGAAAGCTCCATATTCTTATCCAAACTTGGAACTTAGTGTCTGATTTCTAATTGCAGATAACGGTCTCTTTACGAATTTACAACCTTATTTTATTCAGAGACTATATGATACCAATAATATAAGCCCAACGATTTCTATGTGATATAAAGTAGTACTACGACTACGAAAAATGTAACACAAGTGCATTTTTAATACGGGTATTATCGCGCGAATGAAGTCGCAGGCAACAGCTAGTTAATTAATGAAGTCATAAATTAAATTTGTCGTTTTTTATGCTGTTTGATATTGTTTTTATTGGGATGTTTTAATCGCAGAGGGAGGCCTCCCGTGGGCGTGTTGACGTTCTCTCGGCGCTGCGTGCCTGACGGGCGACCTAACTGGGGACACTCGCGGGCCAGGGTCGGCGACGTGTGGCTCCACGTGGACCCCCAGCTCGGCATAGAGCTCCAGGACGGCCTCATACAGCTGGACTTCGCTAACAAGTTCGTGTGTTTGTCGTTGTTGACGTCAGTCACGGAGCACATGTAGTATTGTGAGATGGCTTAGCCTTGAAGGCTTTGAGAGCTCAAGACTTGAAGGCTCAAGCCTTTATTAAGTTCAACGCTCACGAGTTTAATTATATAAGGTTTCAAGCCTCTTAGGCTCAATACTTGAAGGGTCTAACTTTGAGAGCTCAAGCCTTGAAGGCAGGTTTAGCTGGGGCGTTAATATCAGGTACCTTATATTTTGTGATTAAAGCAAGCCGATTGGCACAGTTGTTCTTTGGGTGAACCTGAGTTGATTTAGCCTGGAAGCCATCGTACTGGTGAGAGTAGAAGTGGGGGGGGGGGGATGATATTTGCTTCCGCTGCGCTTCCGATTTGGATATGGATGCTAGGGATGCTAAAAGTAAAAAAAATTGCGTAAAACCCCTTTTCGTTTTTAAAAGTTATTGATGCCATTTTACTAATTATTGGCTAACAAATCGCTATAACCGTTCTATCTAGATACGATTTCTGTGCTTCCAGACGATGACCGTTACCTTGAAAATAGCCCTGATATGTTGTTAACAGCTCATGTTCAAATATAGGCCCGGTCTAGCAGTGGAGTTATTAAAGGATGTCGCTGACGCTGATCCTTGCTGGCAGGTACTTGGGCGGCGGCGTGCTCGGCCGCGGCAGTGTGCAGGAAGAGATACGGTTCTCGGTGTCGCCAGAGTTGATGGCTTCCATGCTGTTCGTGGAGAAGATGAATCCTGGCGAGGCTGTCATGATCATAGGTACAAACCAGGGTTGTTGCTGATTCAGGTTTTTACTGTATCAGCGGATGCTGATGCTGATTCTTTCAGATCAATATCAGCTGATGCTGATGCTGATATTAATAAATTACTTCAATCAAATTATTTTCATTGGAGGAGGCATTTTGATTCGTTAGTCCTTCCCCAATGAGGCGTTCATTGGGGAAGGCCTATGTCCAGCAGTGGACGGCTAAGGGCTGACATGATAATGATGGTGATTAGTTATTAAATTAGATAACAGATGAGATCTGATAACTAACTTAATAACTAATTAGTTCAGTATAGTGCCGCTCGGTTTCCGGTAGAGTAGAATAGGACCACTCCAACTCATCCCGTGGATGTCGTTCAAGGCGACATTATAAAACATCAATCAGGCCTCCCCAACCCGTCTGGCCAGCGCGGGGAGTGTAGGCCAAATCCTCCGTCTGTCTCCGGCAGATGAGAGAGGGTTGTGCTCCTGCAGTGGAGACAAAAATAACCTGACGATGAATGGATTATATTAATAAAAATGTCTCGAAAAACACAGATTCAAGTACTAATACAGTGGGAATACCTTTACATCGATGAGAAAAACTGTATATGCTCTTAAAGATGTTGTATTTTAATATCTCTTGGACTCTTATCTTTTTAGCGGGCCAGGAAGACCTGGCGACACTTCGACCCTTCAGGATCTTTTGTGTCAAACCCCTGTCCACCGACGGTGCCCCAAGCCGATTTGGTGGACTTCACATACGCCTTAGAAATTCTTTTTTAGCATATGCAGGCTTCCTCACGATGTTTTCCTTCACCGAAAAGCCTGTGCTATTATAAATAAATCGTACTTAAGTTTATGATAAACCCAGTGGAACGGGCGGGGTTTGAACCTCAAGAACGTGAGGCGAGTGCACAACCAACCCAGCTACCACGGCTCTTTTTGGACTGTACTCAGGTGCGGAACGTTACAGCCAGTACATAGGCTACAGCCGGAGCTTCACGTGGATGGATGACTACCGCGACGACGCGGCATACGACAGCTCCGGCCGGCGCAGGGTCGCCGTGCTCGCCATCGACGCCATGCCCTTCAAGAAGACGGAGGATCAGTACATTAAGACCAACCTTGACAGGGAAATCAACAAGGTATAAATATATAATTATGTTAGACAGAAGATATTAATAGTAGTGGATCAAAAATATCGATTGTATCATCATTAAGAGTCTACAATAGTACACTGCTGGACATAGGCCTCTCCCAAGGTGCGTCACTAAACCCAATCCTTGGTTCTTCTTATCCAGTCTCCACCAGCTCTACGCAAATCGTCGCTCCATCTAGCCCAGGTTGCGTCCCACACTATGCTTTCCCAGTCGCGGTCTCCATTCGAGAACTAGTTTACATTCATATCGATGGTTATAATAAATAAATAAAATAAATAAATATCTCACACATTCACACCAATTATCCAGCCCCAAACTAGGCAGAGCCTGTGGTATGGTTACTAGATAACGGATAGACATACTTAAATAAATATATAAACATCCAAGACTTGGGTACAAACATTCATATTCATCATACCAACCAACATTTGCCCCTAGCGGGATTCGAACCCGCAACCTCAGCCAGAAAGAGTCCACTGTTGGACATGAGCCTCTCCCAAGGCACGCAACTGAACCCGATCTTCGGTTCTTCTCATCCAGTCACTGCCAGCCGCCTTACGCCGATCGTCGCTCCATCTATCTATTTTCAACGATCTCTATATACTACTAGATGGAGCGTTCCAAACAATCGCTCTGTTCCACGCAAGTAGCCACAACTCTTTCATATTCACTTTGAAACCTTTGCAGTTACTACTGAGAACATTTAATTATTTACTAAATATTGACATTATTTAACCGTAGCGTCAATATTTAGTAATAATTAAATGTTCTGCGTAGTAACTGCACAAGTTTCATTGTGAATGTGAAAGAGTGGTGGCTACTTGCGTGGAACAGAGCGAGTGTTTGGAACGCTCCATCTAGTAGTACATGAGATCGTTGTCTATTTTTAATTTATTATATTTTATGTGATTCAACTGTCTAAAACAATGCATTTATTTGGTCGTAGGCATGGATCGGATTCTCGTCCTACACTGACGGCAATAAATCCTCTGCGTTCAACTTCCCCGGCGTGGCGACCGGCAACTGGGGCTGCGGCGCGTTCGGGGGCTCGCCGCCGCTCAAGGCGCTCATACAGCTGATGGCGTGCGCGGAGGCCCGCCGGCACCTCGCCTACGTCACCTTCGGCGACGAAGACTTCAGTTATCAGCTGATCGAGATGTACGAGTGCTTGGCCAGGAACCTAGTTACTGTTGGTACGTAGCCATCTTAAATTTTGTGTCAAAACGCTGGCCTTTTTTTGTATGGAACTTGGTACCCACTTGCAGACTAAATGTTACTCCGAATTAATATAAACTAGAACAACAAATGTTATGTATTTTTTTTATAACAATGACTTCTTCATATGTAAAAAAAGCTTCAACTGACTGGTTATTGTCCAAACTCTACAACAGTGTGCAAGAATTTATGACAAAGCAAAGTAGCGGTGATGTACTGTGTATATTATAAGTAACCGTGGCTCCTCAACACGGATGCGGCGATGTTGTTCGCCACACATCACGCCAAGTGTTTTTCGAGTTGTTCCTCCATTGAACTGATCCCTCCGGAGCGACGGTCTACTTTCCCCATCGGTCTACTTGTCCAAATTGTCAACTTTCCTCTTCGGTCCACCTTCCCCATCGGTCCACTTTCCCCATCGGTTTACTTTCCCCATCGGTCCACTTTCCCCATCGGTCCACTTTACCCATCGGTCCACTTTCCCCATCGGTCCACTTTACCCATCGGTCCACTTTTCCCATCGGTCCACTTTTCCCATCGGTTCACTATCCCCATCGGTCCACTTTACCCATCGGTCCACTTTACCTATCGGTCCAGTTTAAGAAGAAGTGATATAGTTTTTGATCGCAAACTGTCAAAATCATTGATATGTCTGTTCCACGATGTATTTGTTTTAAATCTGAGCAATAAAGTATATTTGATTGCATTTTATTTTCAGGTCAGCTCTATGGCTACATCTTGGACTTCGGCCGAGCGCGTGACATCTCAGACTTGTTCAGGTATCTCTTTTCGAGACTGGGAGAGGAGAACACGTGGGAGTACAACAACGAGCGTCGCAGTGTAAGTATGTTAGTATCTAGTTACTAATGTAGACTGTATGTTGCGTCGGTCTCTATTGACTGTATTCACTAACTATTTTGACAATAATTAGAATCTTTTGTTCCATCTTTGAACCATCCCATCCCACTAATATTATAAATGCGAAAGTTTGGATGTTTGTTAATCAATCACGCTTCAACCACTGGACGGATCGGGATGAAATTTGGCACACATATAGGTTAGGTCCTGGAATAGGACATAGGATAGTTATTATCCCGATAAAACATCTTATTCCTACGGGAAATACATAATAATTTGTCATGTTAGGTTGCCCACGCGGATGAAGTCGCGGGCAACAGCTAGTGGAACAAGATACTTTACAAAAACGTATAATATAACAATCCATTAAGCCGTTTAGATATTTATATTTAACTGCACAACCTACCTTTGTCTGCTATTATTATCCTCGACCCGAAGGTTGTCTGGAAGAAACCGCTTTTGACGATACGACCGCCCAGATGTACTAATGTATGATACTTTATTATTGTATCTGTGTATACATTTTTTGTGGTTTCCGGTAGAGTAGAATAGGACCACTCCAACTCTCCCCGTGGATGTCGTAAATCCTCCAAGATAATGGCAAATCCTCCAAGAGATAGCCCACCAAAAGTGGCATTCTATCTGGGAGGCTTATGTTCAGCAGCGGACGTATTTCGGCTGATGATGAGGTATACCTCAGGGCTTACCCTGTTGTACAGTTTTACACTATGTATCTATACTTTTAAGTTATATATAAATTTTATGTTATAGTAATTTATTAGATTAAGGGTATTTAAATTAACAATTTAAAGGTCATTTAACATACCTACTGTCGGCCATTTTGAAAAATTCTCGAAATCGCGGCCACTGATCAAACCTTGAAATATTGACAGGGGACATCAATACAGACAAAAAATGTAACGTAGTTAAAATCCTAAAGTATCGACTTTTCGAGATATTAACTGTCAAAGACCATCTAATCCATTCGTATTAGGTTGGTCTTTGTACCTACTTTGCACATATTTTTAGTTAACTACCATAAATCTGTACCTATTTTATTGTTATCCTTAATTTGTGTGCAATAAAGAGTTTATCTATCTATCTATAAATATAATTATGGACTACATCACCATCATCATTTCAGCCTATGGACGTCCACTGCTGGGTATAGGAATCTTTATATTTGAAATTAAAACATCAGAATGGATTGTAGTTAAATTATGTATACCAAAGTTTAATATAAACATGATCAATAGTAAATGCATTACGTAAAGTTCAAATGACACAAACAACCACGGACAGAGGACTGTCGATATTTCAAGGTATGATCAGTGGCCGTTTTTCAAAATGGCTGACAGTAGTTATGACAGGCTTCATAGTAAAATGAACATACATGCCCTTTTGAATTTCTTTGCGTCGATTTAAGCGGATTATGATTTGAATTTGGTTATTTAGGAGCGTCAACAGCGCAAGAATTCCCGACACCGTCGGTCGGCCAAAGAACAGTCGAACCCGACGACTAGCAGGCCCCAATCTAAGCTCTAGCCTGGTAAGTTTACGACCTACCAACGACCTCTGTGTACTACTAGATGGAGCGTTCCAAACAACCGCTCTGTTCCACGCAACTGCGGCTCAGAGCCGCAACTCGTTCACATTCACTTCGAAACTTGTGCATTTACTACGCAGAACAAATGTTCTGCGTAGTAAATGCATTGACGCTATTTACCCGTAGCGTCAATATTTAGTAATAATTAAATGTTCTGCGTAGTAAAAGCACATGGTTCCTTGTGAATGTAACCGAGCCGCAGTTGCGTGGAACAGAGCGATTGTTTGGAACGCTCGATCTAGTAGTACATAGAGAACGTTGCGACCTACGCGGATAACGAAAAGCTTTGAACGTAACTAAGAGAACAGTATCGCTCTCACATAAACATTAGCCGTGTGGCTTAGAATAGTGACCTCCAATCTTCCTGTTTGTATGTAACGGATTGGCACGCGCAGGGTGGGATGCCCCGCCGCCAGATGGACCGACGACCTGAAGAAGGTGGCCGGAAGCGGCTGGATGCGGAGGGCGGACGACCGGGTGTGGTGGCGTTCATTGGGGAAGGCCTATGTCCAGCAGTGGACGTCTAAAGGCTGACATGATGATGATGATCTTATTGTGGGGTGTCGTCGAGGCGAACTAAGGGATTGCTCTACGAACGGGCAGCAGCGTTCTCCTGTGTATATTAAGATCATTACTGCGATCACCGATCCGCCTGCCAAGCGTGGTGGATATGGCAAATCCCCCCACAGCCCACCAAAACTTGCATTCTATTTCGGTGGCTTGTGTTCAGCAGTGGACGTATTTCGGCTGATGATGAGAAGCGTAAAAAGTAGTGTCCGCCCGAAACAGGATTTCAGCCGAAACCGAATCTTCGGCCTCGGTCTCAGTTTCGGCCGAAACCGAAATTATTTAGACCTGTTGAAATTTCTGTTGTATGCTGAAATCTAGTGTGTTTTACATGTTATATAGTTATTTCGTGTTAAATGAAATAATAATAAAAAAAAGTATGTAACAATTAAAGTATGTAATATAAAATAGATTTGTTTTGTTACAATAGATACAACACACTTACAAGTTTTAAAAGTTAAAATAGTACAATTTAGGTCTTATCTCTCTAAACGATTTCTTTCAGACAATCTTTGGGTACACAATATTATGCCAAAAAGGTAGGTTGCGCTGATTAGGAAATTTAAATCATCATCATTATCAGGTTATTTTTGTCTCCACTGCTGGAGCACAACCCTCTCCCATCTGCCGGAGACAGACGGAGGATTTGTCCCTAGTGCAATTCCTTAGTCGCCTTGACGACACCCACGGTAAAGATAGGGCTCTTATCTAAGCCGGGAACCACACGGCAAAACAGAGTTATTTAATAGTTTATTATAGGTAGTCATATTGTTTTAAGCGATTCCTTTCAGACAAAGTTTACCCATTCGCTGTAAGCCATTTCTTCCAGATAAACGATTACATAACAAAAGCCACATAGGAGAAAAATAGTCGTAATTTTAATAAAGTAACTTAAAACCCTAAGTATACTAACTTTTTAAGCTATAGTTTGTTAAAAGCTTTCGGTAACATGATAACCGGAAGTATAGATAGTTCAATTCACGATAGCACCCCCTATACTATTAGCGGGGGGTTGAGCGCGGGACGCGGGGAGGTAAATTCGAACGTCAGTATCTTAGTGCACGTATGTACACATTGATGATTAGTGCGTAACGATAGAACTATCATCAGGTTATTTTGGTCTCCACTGCAGGAGCACAACCCTCTCTCATCTGCCGGAGATAGACGGAGGACTTGGCCTACACTCCCCGCGCTGGCCAGACGGGCTGGGGAGGCCTGATTGATGTTTTATAATGTATTCCCTTAGTCGCCTTGTATGACATCCACGGGAAGAGTTGGAGTGGTCCTATTCTACTCTAAAGGAAACCACACGGCAACTGTGATAGAACTATCACAGTAACAATATAACGCATACAATGACTTACATTTAATTGTATGCGTTATATTGTTACTGTGAGGAAAGAGTGGGGCGTGCTTTCGTGAAGTGAACGATCTATAATAATAATATGTCAGACATTCACACCAATTATCCAGTCCCAAATTAGGCGGAGCCTGTGTTATGGTTACTAGATAACGGATAAACATACTTAAATAAATATATAAACATCCAAGACTTGGGTACAAACATTCATATTCATCATACGAACATTTGCCCTTAGCGGAATTCGAACCCGCAACCTCCGGCATGGCAGGCCGAGAGCTACCCATTCCGCCACGGAGGTCGTCAAAACCTATATAAAATCTATATACACGAGCACTGCAAATATATAAACAAATATATATATTTATTAAGTGTATTATTCAGAATATTCTCTATTCCAGAGACGATCCGTAGACAAGAAACAACAAACCATACCTGACCTTATGCGAAAAGAACTTCACTCTCCCGATCTGTTCTCGCAAGATGACGACCAAAGCGATTATGATTCACAAAAGCACAAGCATACATGTACAAACAAAGAACCTTATCGAAATCGGCAAAGCAGTAGTAAAATGAGTGACAGTGCCACGGAAAAGACTTCTGAATATGAAATGGCGAGCAATGCAAAGAGTATGGCGGATTCCCAACACAAAATGGCGACCACTGAAAAGAAAATGGCGGATTCGCAACACAAAATAACGAACACGGTAAAGAAAATGGCGGATTCGCAACACATAATGGCGACCACTGAAAAGAAAATGGCGGATTCCCAACACAAAATGGCGACCTCTGAAAAGAAACTGTCGGAATCGCAACGCAAAATAACGGACACTGTAAAGAAAATGGCGGATTCTCAACACAAAATGGCGCCCACTGAAAAGAAAATAGCAGGTTCGCAACATAAAACACCGAACGTTGCAAAGAAAATGGCGAAAACTGAAACCATATCCGCAACTATAAACAAGTTAACGACAACTGTAAACAATTTGGCAACCTCTAATAAAACTATGGCTGATAGACACAAAACGGTGGCTTTGGAAACAAAAATGGCGTCTCAAACTTCGCGCTTATTTGGTGAGATGCAAAGGTTTGACGAAGACAACGGCAGACTAAATTTCTCTGCCTCGCACACTAGTGACACAACACCTCGCAATAATAAGAGAGGTAATGTCATTTTAGTGGACTCAGACGCGTCGACTGATGAAGACGCAAAAGAAACCAAAGCACAAATGAAAAAGAAACCTTGCAAGAAAATAACTGACTATTTTAGTAGAAAACCTGTATAATTGTATATTATATCTTGTATGTAGGATATATTATGAAATAAGGTATCCTACATGCGAATTGATTTGCTTACACTGCAAAGTGAAGCTCAAAGTGCAAATCTTTGATTTGCTGTCGGGTGGAAGAAAGCTGTACGAGTCCTTAATTGCTTTCCCTTAATATGACCTGCCTCGATCTACGTATAATAATAGTTGCTGAAAGTAATTGCAATTACTTTCAGAAATTATTTTATTTTTTTCGGTGGGACACTAGATTTTTGTCATTAAATAAATAAATATAATAATAAATAAAATATATTTATTTTCGTTAAACAAGAGTAATCATAAGAAAACATTTGGGGGCTGATGTCTCCTTTTAGACTTGGTAAGTCTGTGTTAGGAGGCACCGCTCTTCATTACAAATATATATAGTAACTCTGTTTTATTATAGATTTCCTAATACTAACATTTGTTTTTATTTCAAAAGATACTTATTTCTACTTTAGTATTTCGAGACACTGAAGATATTTAAAATTAAGAGACTAATTCCGGGAGTTTTGGCACCCTAGTGGATCTTTGGTCATTTTTGGAAGTGCGTCGATCAAATTAGTGGGAGTGGGAGCGGATTCTGTAGTCCACGCGAGCGGAGCCGCGGGCACAGCTAGTGTTGTAATATATGTGTATAACTGAACTTTGTATAATTAATATGTAATATCTGTAATTGTCGTGTGGTCTCCGATATAGTAGAATAGGACCACTCCAACTCTTCCCGTGGATGTCGTACAAGGCGACTGAGGGAATACATTATAAAACATCAACAGGCCTCCTCAATCCGTCTGGCCAGCGCGGGGAGTGTAGGCCAAATCCTCCGTCTGTCTCCGACGAGAGAGGGTTGTGCTCCTGCAGTGGAGACAAATAACCTGATGATGATGATGATGATCTGTGTGTATTAATGGCAATTTTAAACTGTAAAGTAACTTGGTGGAATAAACTTGTTTGTCTTATGACGTTATAAACAGAAACAGGTTACATATAAATTTAGTGTTAATTTAAGAGAAATATTTAAACGCGCTTGAAATAAATACTTAGTTTACACCAAATATACTGATGGTACATCAGAGTGCGAATTTGGCGTGCAAGTCAGTGTTTGATGTACGTTGGGTTGAGATAGATGTTCTATACATATATGCCTTGATTTATTAGACTGATAATTTACCTCAACACGGAGGCGGCGATGTTGTATGCGTCAAGGGGTATTACGCCAAGGGGTATCACGCCAAGGGGTATCACGCCAAGGCGTATCACGCCAAGGGGTATCACGCCAAGGGGTATCACGCCAAGGCGTATCACGCCAAGGGTATCACGCCAAGGCGTATCACGCCAAGGGGTATCACGGAGCGAAAAGTTGGCGAAGGAAAGTCGCTTTGCGATATAGTAATGCGATACATCGTCTCTACCTACCCCTCTGGGACCAAGGCGTGAGCATTATGTATGTATGTATAATTTCAGTCAAAGGAGAATGAACAAAATTGTATGGGAGTTTGCCCTTAAACTTTGAACCTTGCGTCTGGATCAAATTGTCGTCAAAATACAGGCAAAATACTAAGGATTATTGTAAAAAGAAAATCGTTAAACTATATAGTGGGAAAATTGAATAATCTTACTTGGAATGAAATCTTCGTTGGCGCACAGTTTTCACAACACCGTGGGTATATGGCCACGATTAACCGTTCCCAATCTTGATGTCATAGTTTGGTGCGACGGTATATTGCGTTCGACACTACATTAGACTCGTTAAAATAGATTTTTTCACCCAAATACATAATGTAAACAAAAGGAGACAAAACAGCTGTTGACACCATATGGGATATGACGTCACAGTAAGAAACCATAGTGCTAATCAATAGTGAGGTTCTACTAAATCGATTTAACGAATTGAATAATCGATATTTCTGTTACGTAACAATATTTTCATAAATATCTTTTAAGAACGTGTGTATTACTTGAAATCAGTTTAAATACCGAGTTTCCAGTCAGTAAATGAAAAACGTGATGAGTGGATTATCGCGCCAGTAACTGAAAGGCAGTATCAACAATGGTTGACAAATATCGATTATAAATATATATTGATTTTAATTCTGCTTTCACTACTCTAGTTGAAAAGATGCCGGTCGGCTGGCGGAAATCAATCAATGTTTTTATTTTATGTTATTTTTAAACTCCCTATTCCATTAGCTTTAAAAAAAAATGGAGGGGATTCATAATTCAGACCAATATTTTTGGTACATGAATGATAAAGACGCATCTTAGGCCCACTTTTGACCATTCTCCTTTAAATCTAAAAGTTGAAAGTTTAATAAAAAAATTAAAAATTATTTTAGAAAAAAAATATAGTGACCCAGAGGACAATATATAACTATTGTCCCCTGGGTTACCATTAAATCTCATATTATAATGTGTATTTTTTTATCAGAATTCTATTGTTAAAATTATTTGTTACTTAAGTATATTCTTTTATCTAGGATTTAAGTAATGATGTTAAGTTGTGTAATATATCTTAATTATTTTAATTTAAAACAAAATTACAAAGAATGTTGTTATTCCCATTAATCTATTTTGACTTCAATTGTACTCATATAACTATTAAAATTATTTATTTTTATAAATACAAATAAATTGCAATTAAATATGTGTTTCAATGTACCCACACGCTCCCTAGAATCATCAGTTGAAACACGTCCACTGCTGAACACAAGCCTCCCCAATAGAATGCCACTTTTCTTCGGCTGTCCATTGGTGATCGCAGTAATGATCTCAATATACACAGGAGAACGCTGCTGCCCGTCCCAGGTGCAGTCCAACGATCTCTATGTACTACTAGATGAAGTGTTCCAAACAATCGCTCTGTTCCACGCAAGTAGCCACAACTCTTTCACGTTCACAATGAAACTTGTGCAGTTACTACGCAGAACATTTAATTATTACTAAATATGGACGCTACGGTTAAACAATGTCAATATTTAGTAAATAATTAAATGTTCTGAGTAGTAACTGCACAAGTTTCAAAGTGAATGTGAAAGAGTTCTGGCTCCTTGCGTCGAACACAGCGATTGTTTGGAACGCTCCATCTAGTAGTACATAGAGATCGTTGGTGCAGTCCCTTAGTCGCGTTGACGACACCCACGGGCAGATTGGGGTGGCCCTATTCTAAGCCGGGAACCACACGGCAACCCTAATTGCTATCAAAATAAAGCCTATTTTTCTTTTTATTTATTGTTATTTATTAAGTACCTAATTCAGATAATTTTGATCGACGATTTTGATCCTTGGAGCTAGTTACCCAGATTCTAAAGTTAGCCGACGCAAAAGTTAGGTCAGCTGTCAGGGTAAATTTCGACGCTTGAAGCGAGCGACAGAACCTAGACCTAGTGAGCCAACACAACACTGAGTAGTGATCCAAGGTCGCGATAAGTTGTTAGGTTGCATTTTGACCCAGATAGCAGTCGGCCTAATAAATATAACCTCAATATTTTCGAAAAATATCTCGAGAACTATGCATCTTGGAACTTTCCCCCACTACGGGGGGTTACTAACCTCCCTCCCCCTTCCCTCAACCCCACTTCCTTTCCCCCGATCTTATGGCACACTAGCTGTGCCCGCGGCTCCGCTCGCGTGTACTACAGGTTCCGCTCCCATTCCCAATCGCTTCCTATCCCACTTCCACTCAGACTCAATCTCACTCTCAATCCCGCTCTCGCTTCCGCTCCCCTTTTCCCACGCCCACACCCACTCCCACTCCCCTTTTCCCACGTCCACGCCCACTCCCACTCCCATTCCCACTGCCAGCTCCAAATGTAGTCCAAACTCATCGCAATCTGCTAGTACGGAAATACTATTATTTGCAATATATTGCATACTAACCTTACCTACTAATGTATTTGAAAACTAAAAATTTCATAACTTTTGATTTAGTAAACCGATTGCGATGAAATAAATACTAAATGTTAAGTTAGGTTAAGCCCCATGTTTCTGTGAAAAGACTGTCAAAATCCGTTCAGTAGTTTTTAAGTGATGCGTGCACAAACTCACAGACAAACAGATAAACAGACAAAAATTTCAAAAATGATCGAAATGTGTTCTGTTGCTTATCCTTAGATGCCCAAATATTTTTTTGTGTAAATATCTTCAATGTACAGACACGCGAAGTTTACGATTTTATTTATTAGATATTGGACAGTGCCACCGCGGTAACAGCTAGTTAATTATAATAATATTAAAAAAAAAACTTTATAGTGGGTCGTTTGGTTCTTTGATAGAGTGATAATTACTGATAAATAAAAAGTGGGTATCACTTATCACAGATATCAGTCTTTATTGCACCTATATAGTATATAGGTCTGTATAATCTCAACTGCATTGATATTTAAATATAACACGGTTGTTTATTATATACCATGTGTAACGCAACACAAAAAAAAATAAACACCCAAATTACTCAACAGTTTTTGAACATTGTGGTATTTTTAAACTGTACATTCTAGTGTACCTTTGCCTAGTATTTCAAATATGTTGAAATTATCGCGCGTCCGGTAACTTAGTAAATATGGTGTAAGCAGATCCTGGTCAAATTGCTGCCGTACCAAGCGATCCACCTGACTCCAAGGTCCAGCTCTGACTGCTCAGACGACAGGACGTCGACTTCCCCCCACTGAAACCTCGTGTCCTGAGCTCTGCCCTGCCCAATGGCCACTCTCGCTGCATGCGTCACGCTTCGGTCGTGGTGGATTCGCGACTGCTAATTGTGATAGATGAGTATTAATGTCGAGGAATATCTTTGAGTAACTTGTGTTGGTGATATATTTTTTTTTTTCAACGAGAAGCCAGCTACAGTATACATATATATATATCTAGTTAGCATGAATAGCTCTGTCGGCGCTATGTATCGGTAACCAATCCGAAGTCTAATTGCACAATATTATTTAGGTCTTTTTTATTTTATTTTCGTAACCAAAAAAACAACCAACCGAGCACTCAGCAGGTGGTTTTTTATTATTTGGACTCTGGGAAAGACCATTGGTCTACGAGGCAACCATAATTACAGATTTTCCCTTACTAACGTTGATAGTAAACTTTAGTAAGGTTTGAGGTTAGGAAGTTCACTGTTTTAAAAATATCAACTTAGTCACATTTATTTATGTTTCGACAAACTGTTCTCCCAAAAACGCGGGAACAACCTCCCTTTCTTCGAAGAAATATCTATTATTTAGGTCAAGTCTTTTTTAAACTGGCGAAAAGAAAAACCCTTCATCTGGTGACTCAAAGTGGGTACTCAAAGCAACACTGAATATCTTTGGAGTGGCCTTTCAAGCTACTGACAAAAGTGGATTCAAATGAACTAAATAAAGGATAGCATGAGGGGGAAAAAAGACTATTTCATTCATATTTAGTTTTTAAGTGAAGAATATGATATTAAAGATATGGAAAGTAAAGTAGGATATACCCAGGAAAATATATCGAAAGATGGCGGTGAAGACCAAAGAGAAGACGCAATAGAAGTTGTGTCTGATGATATAGTAGAAGCAGAAGATATTAAAAGCAACGCAACTCAATATTTAGAACTCGATTGTAATATTATAAAAGAGGAACAAGGAAATAATAATAGACACTTGAACAATTGTGCTACGTATAACTTGGAGAAATATATAAAAAAATGTTTATTAATATTCAATCACAAAATAGTTGAAGGACATAAAACGAGGCATGGCACAGAAAAAGATGTGGAGGCCCTAAGGAATACGTTTGAAAAATTTGGATTTCAAGTAGAAGTGCACAATGACCTGAGAAGAATACAAGTTTACAAGGAATTGGAGGCCTGTAAGTATTTAGTGTGTTTTCTAGATGGAGCGTTCCAAACAATCGCTCTGTTCCACGCAAGTAGCCACAACTCTTTCACATTCACAATGAAACTTGTGCAGTTACTACGCAGAACATTTAATTATTACTAAATATTGACGCTACGGTTAAATAATGTCAATATTTAGTAAATAATTAAATGTTCTGAGTAGTAACTGCACAAGTTTCAAAGTGAATGTAAAAGAGTGGTGGCTACTTGCGTGGAACAGAGCGATTGTTTGGAACGCTCCATCTAGTAGTACATAGAGATCGTTGGTTGAGAAGGATATTATCAGCAATGAGGAGATCCGTCGAAGAACTAAGGTCACCGATATTACCGATCGAATTGGCAATTGGCCTAGCCTTTTTGACACCAAACGGCAAAACAAAATTGATGGACCCGTTTCGATGGCTTATTCCAATAATCCCCTGCCAAAATCCCCTACGAACTTTTTGGACTTTGTGGCCAGAAATCCCCCTGCCGGTGTTCAAAGGGAACGCAAAGGGCATTTCTGGAAAAAAATCCATCAATCCCCTTATCTATTTATTTTCATTTTTCTTTCGAGGTTTATAGGTAAACGCAAAATTCCAGTTATGCAATGTACTTACCCGAATTTCTATACGCAAATTACTTGATATCACATGATATTCGCGAATTACCTGATACGTAAATGATCATGACTCATTTTCGCTTTTCTATTTCAAATGTTTCGCATTATACCAGGTTGCTAATCAGATTGATAAAATTATCGTTTGGTAATTTGCGGGTGTATTATACATAAAATTTGGGGTTAAAAACGTATTATACGTTATTAGGGGGAGGGGGTGGGGGAGAGGGGGAGGGGGGGGGGATGGGCGGGAGTGGGAGCGGAAGTGGGAAGGGGAGCGGAATCTGTAGTCCACGGGAGCGGAGCCGCGGGCACAGCGAGTTACAAATATTTTGCAAAGATTATTCAGCGAGTTAATTTTAGTATCCCCTAATCCCGGAGGCATGTCCATATTAACATGTACGTTTGAATTGACTGGATACCGCTTTCCACACTCCGATCACTGGTCAGTTTATCGTTAAAATGTTATGTTTTAACTGGTATAAACTACTATTTGTTCACAGTCGGCAGCAGAGATTTTACAGACTACGGTTGCATCATCGTCGCAGTTTTGACTCATGGCAAAGAGAACTTGCTAAGGGCCACAGATAAAGATGCGTACTACAGTGAGGTGGAGATCTTGAGATACCTAGATGCTCGAGAGAATCTGACTCTGGCCACGAAACCCCGAGTGCTAATTGTTCAGGTTAGTTGCATAAATTACGAAAGACTGCTCTACATACACTAAGGGAAACTGGTTTGTAAAGGGGGGAAAACTATTGGAAACCCCAGACTTGGACTGTAAATTATAGGTACTGGTACTGATTACACTTACACTGAGAAAAAAATAAGTAGCCCTCCTACTTACATAAGGATAAAAATATACCACTATTACATAAGTAGCCGCCCCCATTATAAATGGTGTCGCCTACAACTGTATCAGTAGCCGGCCACATTATTACGTAGTGTGGTTACTTAGTAATGTGGCCAGCTACTGAATCAGTTGTAGGCGACACCATTTATAATGGGGGCGGCTACTTATGTAATAGTGGTATATTTTTATCCTTATGTAAGTAGGAGGGCTACTTATTTTATTCTCAGTGTAGGAATGGCAGCTATTTAGATAAATTACCAAAGTTCATTGCCTGCGGATATCGAAGATTGATGCTCCTGCAAGTCCTGGCAGTCCTGCAGGGCACTTCTTCACCAGAAAGTGACACCAACAAAATAATATCTCAAAAATTGGTCACAACGTTTATAGCGCTAACCGGCCGGTAATTTGATGTTGGAACTGGGTTTTTTCTTTGGAAGGCGGTGATTCGCTCGTTGCGCTCGCGTGTGGTGTTCTTTCACTAGCCGCATATTCAACTAGCCGCCTAGTCCACTCAAACCGGCAGGATTATATCAATCCGCGAGATACACAAGTATTCAAACTAGGGTTTTATTTGTTTTAAACTAATTAGCAACGAGCGCTACACAATAGAGATCATGTACATTAAATACTGGCGTAACCAGGAAACTACCTTCTACAATGGGGACTGGAATATTTAAACGGAATGTTTTGTGCCCAGGCCTGCCGAGGGGAGGAAAATACTCATGGCATCTGCGTACGATCGAAAATTGAGACCCAGCGAGATGGCTGTGATGATGAGGGGCACCGCTTCTTCCTTCCAGAAGAAGCTGACATGCTGGTACTACACAGTTCCTACCTGGGCAAACCGTCGCACAGGTTCAAGATTTATTTTAAATTAAAATTAATAATCTTAATTCCTACTAAAATTATAAATGCGAAAGTTAGGGTATTTGGATGTTTTGTTACTCAGTCACGCTTCGACCATTCGACGGATCGTGATGAAACTTGGCACACATATAGGTTAGGTTCTGCAATAGGACATAGGATGGTTTTTATTCCGAAAAAACATCCCATTCCTAAGGGAAATACATAATAATTTGTGATGTTAAGTTGTCTACGCGGACGAAGTCGCGGTCAACAGCTAGTATTACATCTAAGAGAGTAAGTACATACGAGGGGCGTTCAAAATATTCTCGGTATTCGAATGAAGACAAACAAGTACGAAAAGTTTGATATTTTTATTTTTCAATATACTCCCCCCCTATGTTAATACACTTAAAAGATCGATCAATTATTTTTTTTAATCCCTCATAATAATATTTTTTATCCTTGGTGTAAAAATGCTCGTCCACTGCCGCCTTCAACGCTTCATCGTCAGAAAATCGATTTCCACGCAGATTCTTTTTGAGATTGGGGAACAAAAAGAAGTCGCTGGGGGCTAAGTCCGGACTATACGGTGGATGAGTTATAGTTCCAAACCCACATTCAGCAGTAGCTGCCTTGGCAATATGAGCAGTATGGACAGGGGCGTTGTCATGCAGAAACAGAACACCTTTGGTTAACTTTCCTCGCCTCTTTTCTTTGATTGCATCCCTTAATTGACGTAGAATGTTTGCGTAGTACTGTCCTGTGATATTTACACCTTTTTCTTTATAATCGATTAACAATACTCCTTCACAATCCCAAAATATTGTTGCCATAACCTTGCCAGCGGAAGGGACGACCTTGAACTTCTTGGGATGAGCTGAACCCTTAATGTGCCACTGCATGGACTCCTGTTTACTCTCTGGGTCATAATGATGAACCCAGGTTTCATCTCCAGTAACTATCTTTTGCAGCACCTCATCAGGATTTACGCCACACAGGTCAATAAAATCGGAACAACAAGCTGCACGCATATCTTTTTGAAGCCGAGTCAGCATTCGCGGAACCCATCTCGCACTCACTTTTGACATTTTTTTTTATTTTTTTTTTTTTATTTTATTTAGACATATTAAGATGGTCATGGATAATATCATGTACGGTACCAATAGAAAGATTGGTTACTTGAGCTATTGATTTTATCTTCACTCGACCATCTTCCAATATAAGGTTTTCCACCTGATCAATATTTTCTTGTGAAGTAGCTACTACAGGCCGGCCAGGTCTAGGGTCATCTTTAATACTCTCCCTGCCACGTTTGAATTCGCTTGACCACTTTTGAATGATATGTAGATAAAGAAGGAGCAGACTCACGGTAAACACAATCCATTTCCTCTTTTATGGTTTTTTGATTTTTACCCTGTTTTGTCAAGAATTTTATGACGGAACGATGTTCTAATTTCGTTAACATTGTTAATTCACTCATAGTGTTCATGTTTGTTCAGAAATTGCAGAAAAACAAAAGAACATCTCGGTTTGAATTATACTTTTTTTTTTAGTCAACGAATGAACCTTAGCAGCCAGTAACAAAACAAATTCAAAAAGAGGTTGTAAGATATCAATACCGAGAATATTTTGAACGCCCCTCGTATACATACATTTGTTTTGTCTCGAACTAGGATTTTCTCCTGTGCTATGGGAATTGAACAAGAATAAGACAATTTACGGTTTACGCTGGGGTAAACGAGTTCTCAAGTGGAGACCGCGACTGAGAAGGCGTAGTGGGACGCCCCCTGGCTAGATGGAGCGACTATCTGCGTAAGGCGGCTGGCATTGACTGGATGAGAAGAACCGAGGATCGGGTTCAGTGGCGCGCCTTGGGAGAGGCCTATGTCCAGCAGTGGACTCTTTCAGCCTGATGATGATGAGGACAATTCACAAATATAACATCCAGACTGGGACCAACTTGCACAAATCGTACAAAGTTGTCTGTCCCCAGTGGGAATCGAACCCACGAGGTCGTTCTGGCGCTCGAGCGAGTACACTGACCAACCCGCTGAGCCAACGAGGCGGTCTATAAGTAACTCGATTTAAAATCTAAAGGAAAATGTAGAGGATAGCAGTTGAACCCTTGTTTCAGACATCCTGTGGAAGGCTCATGGTTTATACAATCTTTCTGCAATAAAATTAACGAGCTGGCGTCCACCCATGATTTGATGTCCATCATTGTTAAAGTGCAAAATGAAGTCGCTATAGACAGGTAAAAAACATATAACCAGACACAGATTTTCTTCTAACATGATTACAGTGTTTATAGTAATGTTTATTATTATATTTATTTATTTAATTTCACAGCACAAGACAATTTCCAAACACAAAATACAAGAAAAATTTTGGTAGTGCCAATTACGAAATTAAAACATGAAAAATTTATAAATACAAAACCGATATACATGGACAATGGGCCCGATTCTGAAGGCACAACGTTAAAATT
Organism: Esperia sulphurella; assembly: GCA_947086405.1. Taxonomy (NCBI): domain Eukaryota; kingdom Metazoa; phylum Arthropoda; class Insecta; order Lepidoptera; family Oecophoridae; genus Esperia; species Esperia sulphurella. The sequence continues at coordinate 14,631,321 of OX352265.1, forward strand.
TGACAGCACTAAAACTGTTGCTATCCTTGTCACACAGTATTATGAAGATAAAGACGAAACCAATTATAGCGCTGTCCAATTTTAAATGTGTGCCTTCAGAATCGGGCCCAATACTTACATTACTTAAATAAAAGTTACAATACAAAACAAACAAAAAATGTGAGTAACATGCGTGTGTGTGTGTGCGTGCGTGTGTGTGTGTGTGGTTTGATTTGTGGATTTGTAAAAAGAGTAAATGCAAAGTGAAAAATGGTTATACTCGGAATGACTTCTTTACTTCCTATTGGGTGCGAGCCCTTAAAGTTGAAAAAAATTTAACAGCATTAAAGTTGTTGCTATCCCTCTCACATAGGGTTGCCATCTATAAAATCTGCCAAACAGGACAAGTACCATGAAAACCCCTATACTTTTTATTAAAAACTTTAAAGCCCGGACTACAAATGAAACCCCGTCCGGACGCTCCCCGGACGCCCCGTAAACTAGGACAAATCCGGAGAAAACCGGACGGATGGAAATCCTGCTCTCACACAGTATTACGAAAGTAATTTTAGTGCTGTCAAATTTTAAGTGTGTGTCTGTGTGTCTTGGCATACATACTTTTGCCGGAAATCCCCCTCCAATCTATTAATCAATTTGCCAAAACTATATCTGTATGAAAGTAATCAACATTGACGAAACGATTAGCAAGCGGCAGTGGCAGTGGGCGGGCCACATCTCGGCGGGACACTACCTAGTTTCTGGAGTGGAGGCCTCGGATCGGCATTCGCAGGGTGGGACGCCCCGGCGACAAATGGACCCGAAGAAGGTTTGGAAGCGGCTGGATGTGGTGGGCAGAGGTGGCGTTTATTAGGGAAGGCCTATGTCCAGCAGTGGACGTCTAAAGGCTGATATGATGATGATGACATCTGTATCAAGTCTTATCACAATCGGGGTGATTGACATCTAGTGATGTACCAGGGTTAAGACTAAGTAAGGTCAGTAAATCGTTCACGGGGCAATGCATACGCTTCTACAACAAACTACCAGAGGAAATCTTAAATATGACCGACAGAAAGTTTAAGATTCATATTAAAAACAACTTTGTAAGAAAGCCTATTATAAAATAAACGATTATTTGAATGACAAAGATGCCTGGTACTAATGTTAATTCAGCTTCGCGAAATCTTTAGTAATTGTATGCAAACTTGATTTTTAAAAGGTGTGTTGCGCGAAGTTTGTTGCGCCGTTTCTTCTTCACAGCGCTAACACCTAGGAAGCGGTAGTCGATAAAAAAATGACGTGTATAAATGTACCAAGTGTACTCATATGCAATAAATGATTATGACTTTGACCTTGTACGTTGATTATTTTTAACATCATTCTTATTGTTCACAGGGAATATCAACACTTCAATATAAAAACCATCAGATACGAAACCAACAAGCAAATACCCGTATTCCAGTCCACTTTATTAAGACTGTTATATTTAAAAAACTACGGAGACGCTGTCCCCGAATTCGTTTTATCGAGCGATGGTACCAGATCGTTAGTCAATAGAATGTTGGGCGAATCTGAGCCTAATACACCTTTGCCCTCAAATGATGCGTTTAATATTAATCTTATAACAGCCCTTTTCAGGTAAGATCTATCATGTCACTCTTAACTTACTATGCTCGGGGTGTCTTTCGCAATGAGAACTTTTTAAGGTCACCGATATTTATTTATATGTGTAGGCCAAATCGGACAGCCCACCATCAGCCTACCATAAGTGGCATTCTATTGGGAAGGCTTATGTTCAGCAGTGTTTAGGGCTGATGATGATGATTACCAAATTCCTCTGGATCACTTGGATGTGCTTTAAAGTCACTCAAGACATAAGCTGATGCTACGTAACAATTTTCAATTAATGTAATTTTCTGATATAAATTAGTCGTCATTACGTTGTACGATTACGATTATTATATAAAATATTGATAGCTGAATTTTACGATTATCGTATGCACAGAAATCCTATCTAGATAGAATGGTGAAGTAGGCGCGACACGCGTGCCAAGCATTTGCAATATATTGCATAAACTATCAAGCGCTTACTTGTTTCGTGTCGTGTTACGGTCGGGTATACATCGACAAAAAAATCTGCGATAATGCCATATTGCGCGGTTTCTAACTGTGTAACTGTATTTCCTAAAGAGAAACATGACAGCGAGTCAAAAATGGTGCGCGAGAGGGCGCGCTGTGGCCGAAAATCCACACGCGCGAGTCTGAAGTAAAGAAGTGATGTACCCCTGCTATTTATATCTGTTTCTGTGATCGTATGGTTATCGTTTCATCCCTAATATTCATCATCAGGTTATTTTTGTCTCCACTGCAGGAGCACAACCCTCTCTCATCTGCCGGAGACATTCCCGCCTCCTCACCATTCTCCCCCCGCAACTCCTCTAAGCGAGGATCAACGGAGGTAACTGCAAAGACACCTACCAGTGAAGGTAGGACAAGTCCCAGGTCATGAATTTACGCTACCTTGGGCCCCAGACAAATTTAATTAAAGAAGTAAAGAGCAAAAGTAGGAAGAGAGTTCCCATCTGCCGGAGACAGACGGAGGATTTAGCCTACATTCCCCGCGCTGGCCAGACGGGTTGGGGAGGCCTGATTGATGTTTTATAATGTATTCCCTTAGTCGCCTTATACGACATCGAAGAGTTGGAGTGGTCCTATTCTACTCTACCGGAAACCACACGGCATCCCTAATGTTAATTCATTATAACTATTTTGCATCGTTATCAGTCTTACAGAATGGATTGTAATCACTGAAACCCACCTGGAGTCCTCCGAGCATGATGAAGAAGACATAAGTAGACTAGTTGCACAGTTGCTAAAATACAGGCGCGTTCTGGATAGCATCAACTTAATCAAGTCTCAGACATACCAGGTACATACAAATGAGGATCAATAACATAATAAAAAATTTGATTTTTAATTAGTATGACGCATGCGCTATAAATAGCACAGTGTTTTATTTTTTAAATTATTAATTTCGGGTTATAAAAGTATATGTAACACAACTTTACAAAACGCGCGCGCTATTTATGTCGACGTAACTTGTTACAACCCGCGGCTGATGTTCTCGCCCTCTCGCTCGGATTGCATTCACCATAGCATTTAGTATTTTACAGAATAACACTACTGAATGATTTTACTACTTATATTACTTGACACTCAGAATATAATCTAAGATTTGATACTCAGACCAAAAACTAATTAGTCTAAGACTTGATATGATTTTGTGAATAGACATTTATGACATTATTTATTATCTGTTACGTGACATTATTTGTTGTAATTTTTTTTAATTTAAATTTATTTTCCAAGAAATATGATTATGTATTTCATCCAAAATATGCAATTTTTATAGGCAAAGTGCGGTGCGGAGTAGCGGTATTGTTCAACTTTAAATATTTTATTTTATTAGATTTCAGATGCTGAAATCTCCATGTTTGAAGATAAAGTGAGAAGACACAGTAGAAGGTTCGATGCTATCGCTGCAAGAGTGCAGATGCTTAACGAGAATGTAAGACCTCATTGTTTAACTAAATTATGAACTAGGACTACAGTTTTTTTTAAGTTGTTGCACCCCCTCTCCAACTACCACTGCCACCGCGACCGTAGTCCTAACTCACTACAATCTGAATTCCGCCGAGTATTATTTTTATTCTTTGAGTGAGTTTTTCAATACATGACAGCTAATACCATAAGTTTCATTTTCTATTCAGGCAACAACACTCTAAAAACCCAAAGAAGTGAGATATCTGAGCCTCACAAATTTATGAGTTTACTAGTTTCCTAGCTTAAATGGCTTGGAAACTAGTAAACTAAACTAATAAAATTAGCTTTACTGACATTCTAAAAAGCTAACATACTTACGTTGCCGGTGGGGCCCCGATACTTCCAAGGCCTAAAAGTAACTAAACTGTAATGTGTAATATAATATAACTATACTAGTGCGACTATATAGCCTGTTTGGTATCAAACATGTATTTTTATTTTTTTGTTTCATTCCAACGATCTCTATGTACTCCTAGATGGAGCATTCCAAACAATCCTTCTGTTCCACGCAAGTAGCCACAACTGTTTCACATTCACAATGAAACTTGTGCAGTTACTACGCAGAACGTTTAATTTTTACTAAATATTGACGCTACGGTTAAATAATGTCAATATTTAGTAAATAATTAAATGTTCTGAGTAGTAACTGCACAAGTCTTTTTTTAATTTTGTATCAATATACAAATACTATAACTATACTAGTGCGACTATACAGCCTGTTTGGTATCAAACATGTATTTTTATTTTTTTGTTTCATTCCAACGATCTCTATATACTCCTAGATGGAGCATTCCAAACAATCCCTTTGTTCCACGCAAGTAGCCACAACTGTTTCACATTCACAATGAAACTTGTGCAGTTACTACGCAGAACGTTTAATTTTTACTAAATATTGACGCTACGGTTAAATAATGTCAATATTTAGTAAATAATTAAATGTTCTGAGTAGTAACTGCACAAGTCTTTTTTTAATTTTGTATATTGATGTATACACTATTTTTGACGTTGTATGTAATAACATTTAATTTAAATTATTAAACTTATGATATGATATTTTGAATATATCGACATTCTTTTGACTTGTAACAATTGTTATCAATAAAATTTTCATTTTCAAGTTTCAAAGTAGTGGCTACTTGCGTGGAACAAAGCGATTGTTTGGAATGCTCCATCTGGTAGTACATAGAGATCGTTGGTAATATACTATAACTATACTAGTGCGACTATACAGCCTGTTTGGTATCAAACATGTATTTTTTTGTTTCATTCCAAATGCAAATACTAATGAGGTTCGCCTTTTGGTACGATCAACGTTTTTACTGTTTCCAAATTTGCACAGCTCTACAAATCGCGACCAACGGCAGATCCAGTGCCCTCTACTTCGTCTGCTGGGACACACGGTCCTTTGTCGTCGTTATATCCGAATCTACAATACACGCATCGATCTATATCGCCTGTTGTAGAAGTAAGAATCATTATATCATTCCCTCTGTCCACTCAACGATCTCTATGTAGTACATAGAGATCGTTGTGTCCACTACAATCCAATGACAAAATCCATCAATGGATTGAAGTGGACATTTTGTACACTCAGATCCAGTAATGGATCAATATGGATCATAGTGTAAATGCTAGTTTACGGTGAACACAGACGGACTGCATTTGAACTGCTAGCCAGCAGCAAAACGGCAGTTTGGATGCAGTCTTCGTGCAGTAAAACTGCATAAAATGGCAACTCCATTCATGCAGTTTTTAATTACGTTTGTAACAGATAGTGCATATTTCATGGCAATAAAAATATTCACAGAAAAACTAAATAAAATTAGTGCAGACAAACTTCTCCAACGATCCTTAGAAAAACTACTGATTAGTTATATAATTATTACACTCACATAGCTTGCTCTCAACACTGAGGCTGCGATGTTGTTTGCCACACATGACGGTAAGTGGTATCACGGGGCGAAAAGTAGACGAAAGCAAGTCGCTTTGCGATGTCGGATACGCGCAAAGTGGCGAAGCATCGTCTCTGCCTACCCCTCTGGGACCAGGGCGTTAGCATTATAGATAGTATGCCATACCAACAAGGTCAATCATGTAAGCTCTAAATGAATATAAGACCTATTTGTAACTCTAGATTGTGTAAATTTCCACAGATTAATGAATACGGATCAGTTTCCCCAGAACCACCATTGAGACGTTCATCCCTATCGTGTCCAAATCTACGAGAGTTCATACTCCCTGCCCCCAGAACTGTTCCGCCCGAGACTCAGGAACCGTCTCCCCCATTATCAGAGTTACCGCATGAAGAACAGATGCCTAGGACCCAAGAGAAACCACTGAAACCCGCAATCAATTGTTTGGTGTACAAATCTGTTGTACGTTTGTTCAGGTTACTGTCGAAGAATAAATCTGAGAAGACTAGAAACGCTGTAAGTATTAGGGGCTGTATCTTTAGCTAGTATATTTTTTGGAATATATTTAATGGACTGAGTTAGGAAACCAGACAGTGGTCTATTGAAGGCGGTTGACAGTTGTAAAGCTGTTACAACAGCCTTCAATAGACCACTGTCAATAATAATAGCTGTCAGTATGTCAGTTTATTCATTCAGCAGGTATAGTAAAGACTGCATGTGTCTTTAGTATACCTGCTGAATGAATAAACTGACATACTGACAGCTTAAAATAAATTGACATGTTTGCCGTGTGGTTTCCGGTAGAGTAGAATAGGACCACTCCAACTCTTCCCGTGGATGTCGTACAAGGCGACTAAGGGAATACATTATAAAACATCAATCAGGCCTCCCCAACCCGTCTGGCCAGCGCGGGGAGTGTAGGCCAAATCCCCCGTCTGTCTCCGGCAGATGAGAGAGGGTTGTGCTCCTGCAGTGGAGACAAAAGTAACGTGATGATGATGATGAACGAATGAATAATTTGAGAATAACTGTAAATGTGATTCGATGATGTTAATATAAATGATGATGGATGATGTACCTAATGTTATTTAAGTCTGATTTAATTGTTTTCATATTATTTATTTATTTATTTATATTAATATTTTTTTGTTTTTGTAATGTTTTTTAATTTCAAAATTAGAGAAGGATAGGACGATTCACAAATAGTCTAGACTACGTAGGAAACATTAGAACTGTTTTTATTTTATTGGCGGTAAGGCAGGGGGGAGGGGGTGTATAACATATTATACTGAGTGAGTGCGACAGATTTTATAATACCACAGGCTTTTCGGTGAAGGAAAAACATCGTGAGGAAACCTGCATATGCTAAAGAAGAATTTCTAAGGCGTGTGTGAAGTCCACTAAATCGGCTTGGGGCACCGTTGGTGGACAGGGGTTTGGCACAAAAGATCCTGAAGGGTCATAGTGTCGCCAGGTCTTCCTGGCCCCCTTAGAAGATAAGATAAGAGTGAGACAGATAGTGCTCTTTTAGTTTAGTTTTAAATGATGTTACAGATGTGTATGTGGTCTATGGGTGTATTAGTCGATATTTAAAAAAAAATTTACACTTTGTAAACGTTTTCAGAAACACGGAAATGGAGCGACTGCAAGCCAAGCCCAGTCTGCACCCGCTACAATGACTCACATGCCTTCGTGGGCTGATCTACATGACCGGTTTGCGACACGATTGAGCGATCCAGTGCTGAACAGGCCTCGCCAGATGAGCCTATCGTCTTCAGTGTCATCGCTTACAAATATTAGTGGGTTATCTATGGTCTATAAAAACAGCAAATTAGACATATACATACTTTATTGATGACTTCCGTTACAGGACAAATAATTTTTTTTAACAAGTTAAATAAAATCAAATTAAAGACAGGCAAATTAAACACAATCAAATTAAACTAAAATAAATATAAAAATGTCAAATAAAATTCTTAAAATTAAATAAATCAAGTTAATGAGTTTTGAAATAACTCTTCAAAGCAATAAAATGCCTGCTTGCAAGCCAGGCGCACAGTCTCTTTTCAACCGACTTCAAAAAAGGAGGAGGTTCTCAATTCGACGGTATGTTTTTTTTTTTTTTTGTATGTTTGTTACGCGATTACTTCGCCAATTCTGAATTGATTTTGATGGTTCATATTTTATATGGTAGGTCATACTTCAGAGGTGGTCCCATATAAATTTTATCGAAATTCATTTAGCGCTTTTTGAAAAATCAACAAAGACACAAATATAGTCTTAGTATATACCTACATAGACGTATAGTTTGGTGTTCCCTTCAGCCAAGGATGATGCATTAAAACTATGGATCCATCATATTAAGTTGAAAGTAAAAAGTGTAATCGACTCCTTCACACATTTAATAATGGTCATTGTACAAAAGAGATAGGTATATTGAATCTGTATTGTTTAAATAGTAGAATGTCTCAACTTTTCCATGATTCCACGTGAACAGACGCCATCAGGCTTCATTTGCAGTGCATTAAATAACTTTTTAGTATTTACTGGAACAAATTATGGACATATTTGTTTAAATCAACTTACCGATGAAAAGATAATTTGTAATTGTTTTCCGTTAAAACACCAATTCGGCTTCGACAGCCCACAGCAGCACATGCCATAGTTATTACAAAAGCAGGTTACACAGAACATAATAACTAACGAATTAATCACGAAATTTACGAAAAACTAACGCAACCAAAATGGTATTCAGCTGTATACCAAAAGCTTTCAGACGTCAAAACTGGTGGCCCGCAGGCTTTCAAGATGACGCGCGTGCTAATTTTTATCTCTTTTTTCTCAGTAAATGCTGCCATATATATGACAAGTATGAAGTATTTATTTCAGGTTTCAACCTATAATGAGTCATCCATGGTTTTAATGCTTGATCCTTGCATTCAACAAAAATTGTGATGAGGAATTTCAATATTTTTTTAACTGTCATTAGCTAAGAACAAAGAAGATTGTATGTATTTGTAAGGAGCCTTCATAATAATTATACATTTAATATCAAATTGTTCAAAACTCTCATTTGAAATATTTATAGCATTTCTTTCCCTACTTTTCTTTAAACAATCTTTCTTCTCGTCACTACTGTCTTCCTAACGGCGCTGTCTCATTTGAGCAGCGCGTTTTAAATAAACAAAATACACTTAATTCCCACTAAAAAGTAAAAAATTAAATATTTTTTTAGAAAAAAACAAAAACCGACTTCAAGGCTATACCTACACGTCCAAACTTATACTAAAAAGTAGAAAATAATATTTTAATTACTTCAAAGCAAAGAGCATTAAGGGACAACCAACGAAATTATTGATACTTATATACCTGTTTACAATTTATAATAAGTTATTTTTGGAGTCGGTGCCAGCCAAAGCAAAAATAAGCTTAATGGATACCTCACTTCACTCAGGCATATCCCCCCGTGTTGCTTAAATTGTTAATTAAACTGTCCTTCTTGGCTGGCTTGGCTTGGCTGGCTTAAATTAACTAAATATCTAATAATTTGCTATAATTTAATGTACTGTATGCTATATCGTCATAGCCGAAATACGTCCACTGCTGGACATAAGCCTCCCCAATAGAATGTAAATTCCAAAAAGTATTATAAATAAACCGTACTTAAGTTTCGTAAAACGCATTGGTACGGGCGGGGTTTGAACCCACGACCTCATGAACGTGAGACGAGTGCACAACCAACCGACTACCACGGCTCTTTCGAGACAGTTAACTAATAGTGCTGTGCGATACGCAGGTACGTTTGACGTCACCTCCCTACCTCACCGCACCTCAATCCCCGAAGTTCTTTAAGTCGGTCCCCCACTGTAAAAAAAAAAGTGACAAGGATATATCTATTTATTTATGTGTCTGATATTATTGACTTGACCCGACACTGTCTGGACTACCCGCGGCTCTGCGAGGAATACAGCCACGGTATCCCCTGCCTGTCGTACTGGCCGGCTTCCAACTGAGATCACTGGTTCTCCTAGTCTGCCAAGTTTTAAAAAGAGGCTGTGCGCCTGACTTGCGAAGAAGTCATTTTATAGTTGTGAAGTGTTTTTACTGAACTCACTGACATAATTAATTAGATTCAATTGTATGATAAATTATATCTGGCATTTTTGTTCTTAATTCTTAATTATTTATATATTTTAGTTTTAATTTATTTATATTTAATGTTTTTTTGTAATGTAATTGACCTGTAACAAAAGTTACTAATAAAAATATGTCTATATCTATGTTTAAAAGGGGTCATCGGGGACGCGGGTTCACGGAGCGGGGGCTCTGTGCACCCAGTCCATCCGGCAACGGCGCGGGGGAGGGAGGTATCGTCTCCCCCGAGATGGTCCGCCGAGTGCGAGCGGCGGGACGTATGGGGGAGGGACGGTGGAGTTGCAAAATGCATTGATCCCGGTGTCCCTCCTTCATCCGTGCGTCGGAGTAACCTACTCGTCCCCCCGAGGCGCGATTTGTCGTTCACTTTGAAGTTTTTCTTATTTTATTTACTTCCACGCCAACCAGCACATAGGTAGATAGGTGGTGATTTTCCACCAAGTGGCGCTTTTATTTCCACTATTGATATAATATTATCCAATTTTTTTCTTGTTGCAGGTTTTGACTCATCGTTAATACGGGACATGATTATTGTTGTAGGGATAGAATTTTTGTACGATTAGAAGCAATTCTGCTTCCGCATGATTTATTGGAAAGTGTCCAGAGAAAAGCAACAAAAATCCCTTTCTGCCTAAGGAAGAAAAGCTGAGACTGTAAATTTTAAAACAGCCCTCCCTTCAGCATCGACGCAATCGTGGTGACCTCATTGAAACATACAAAATCTTGACTGACAAATATGACTGCTCTGACCTGAAATCCATCTTTAACCGCAGTTGCATCCCAGAGCAAGGCACAAAAATGACATGAAGTTGTTGACAACTCAATCTAACACCCTCGTCGGCCACAACACGCTCAACAACAGGGTCGCGAGTACAGGGAACAAGTTACCGCAGGACGTTATCGATGCCCCCTCAGTGAACACTTTTGATAACAGACTACACCTCATACCATGAAGCAAAATAATTTTTCGTAGCTCATAGTTTCACCTCAAAGTTTTACCTTCATGATTGATACTAATTGGTTATTAGAGATTATTTCCTTAAATAAGAGAATTATTTAAGGAAATAAATATAATGACGGTGCCATGTCAATACATATTCGCTAACATTATGTTCGTTAGACAGAACCTTTCTTTACTCAGCTTAAATAATGAGAAGCATAATTTAAATCTTAGAAATAATAATAAAATTCAAATACATCATTCTAGATTGTCTAAGATCAATAATTCTTTTGTGGGGCTGTGCGTGCGTTACTACAATAAGGTTCCGAATGAAATTATTAACTTGTCTGAACAAAAATTCAAATCTTCTATAAAAGTTAATCTGTGCAAGAAAGCCTACTATAAGTTAGATGACTACTTAAATGATAAAAGTCCATGGAGTGATTGATGGCTCAGCATAGGTAGACTTAATGATTGTAATGAATAAGATAAATCAAAGGTAGGGCCCTGTGCCGTTGGGTTTGTTGCCACTTCTTCCCCTCGGTTACACAGGTGGAAGTGGAGTAGATTTAGGCAGAATTTGACGTCAAAAAGAGAATTATGTGTTCCAATTTTGAAAATAAATATTTTGATTTTGATTTATTAAATTAGATAACAGGTGCACATTTTAAAATAATCTGTTATCTTATTTAATAACCATTTAGTGTCAATCCTCATAGTTTCACATCAATTTTTCGTAGCTCATAGTTTTACCTCAAAGTTTTACCTTCATGATTGATACTAATTGGTTATTAAATTAGATAACAGATGCACATTTTAATATAATCTGTTATCTAATTTAATAACCAATTAGTGTCAATCCTCATAGTTTCACCTCAAAAACTTTGAAGTGAAACTATGAGCTACGAAAAATTATTTTGCTTCATGGTAGGGGAAGATAGATAGTAATTGACCACTACGTAGATCGTTGTCAAACAGCAGACTGAAGACAAACTATTGTGGGTTTGTGTTGGCTTATTATTACCGCATTTATTATTTCTTTATTTGGGCATATGTTGTCATTACAGAGTCAGATAAAAGGAAGTGAAGTATTAGTAAAAAGGATTATTTAAAAAAAATTAAACTCAAATCTAATTCTATCAAGGATTACACAGCCACACACAAAAAAAATCACTTTGAAACTTGTGCAGTTACTACGCAGAACATTTACTTACTAAACATTGACGCTATTTATTTACTCGTAGTGACAATATTTAGTAATAATTAAATGTTTCTCAGGTATAGTATAAAGTCATCGATTGTCATAAAAAATATATTTTTTTTTAAATCTGCTATCGAGTACTATAATAGACTTACTAATGTGATGGACGGGGTATGACAAAAATAAAACACTGACCTAATATAATTAAAATTATTTATTATCCTTCATCATATTTCTAGCATACTAAACGTAATAAGTGTATAAATAATTGAATAGTAATTTAGTTTTGAAATATTTCAGCAATATTAATAACTCGATAATAGGATCAAACGTCAATAACTAAATTAGAAATGCAAAATAGGCGAATTATTATTGTATTAGTTTCATAATCTGTTTCTGAACGCAGTCCATCTTTGGTTAAATCCAGTAGGTACTAAAATAAGTGTACATTACATTCAAATCCCTTCAATCTAGTAGTTCAAATAAGATTGGAGAAACTAGAATAACGCCTGCACTTCAGAGGTCCATAAGTTTTTCAATTTAACTATAATTATTAATTAATGAATAAATTAAATTGAATTATTAACTAGCGACATTTCAAAAAAGTTGGTGAATAACTCTTATTTTACAAACTTTGGCGAACTATAACAATATACCAGAATAAACATTTCAATAGCTAGCTATCAAATGCACTGAAAATATTAACTATTTTTTTTCCGAACAAGTTGTTGTTATAAGTTTCATTATACAATGCAAAATTAATTTAGGAACAATAGAAATTTAACAAAGAACCCTTTATCCAAAAATTCTCACGCATACCCAAAACATTTAAACGTTCTCAATTTTATTTGTGTCTGAGAATCGGCCTTTGGCGCCTTTCAGGTAATTAATTGGACATTGAGGGGTAATTTGTTACATTACTACTCCTATCTTGTAATATTATTCCCAGTTATGGTCACAAGTAGTAATTATAACAATTGGGCTTACTTATATAGAATTTTATTGTATTTTTTCTATTTTAAATCATACTTCAGTTAATATTTGAATACGTTTTAAATAAAGTTTATCAATGTATTAATTGGTTACCAACTGTGAATTGTCCTGTCTTGTATAATTAGAACCAGGAGAAAATCCTAGTTCGGGATTAGACAAGTGAATATTATTTAATTTAATGTTAATAATATTTATTTGTAAGTAAAAAATACTGTAACTATTTACCCGTGAAACCCGTGTCCATAACAAGAAATAAATATAATTGTTTTTTTTAAACACCGTAACCCAACTTACTATAATAGAACTTGTTTTTTATTCATAAGTTTACTACATGGGCGCAATACAAAAATGATGTAACTACAACTTTGCATTTTTCTTAAATACAAATTGGGGCCCATAGGCTTATATAGTTACACAAGCCAGATCAGCGTTTTCTTTAATTTAATGAACTCTTACTTATACTGTGCCACTTATATTAAACTGAAATAAGCCGAGATCATGTTTTTACAAAACTTACAGTTTTCTCTCTGATTAATTAACTTCATTTTAATGTTTTGTACAGAAAAACTTGGTAAATTAGCCCGTTAAATAAATAAACCTGGAGTGTTACGATAATTAGTTAAATACAGGTTCAATGGACGATTTTACAAGCGTATATCACAGACGCCTATACAGGCATCCCTTTGCTAAGCTATACGTAAACAGCTAGCCTGTTACACACCGTATTCTTTAATATTCAGGACTGAATTTTCGACTTAAAGTAACGTATAATTTAGATAGTGTAACAAGAAGTAAATTCACAAGTTTTATGCTTATCTAATATCTTTTACTTCTTGTGAAAAATAATGACATTTATGTAAAATGCACTTCTGTCATTTGATCAGGGATATACCTAATCTTTTTTTTTATTACTTTTTCTACCTTTTACTTATAAAGAAAGGTCTCCAGGTTGCATAGCATTGAAAAATATAGACACGTATTTTTTTTGTGGGCCCAAATTCATGTTTAGCTGAGAAAATCGGCCCATCAATATTTTCAAATGTTGGAGGTAGTGAAAGCAGATTTGTACATATAATGCAGAATTGACTCATCTGATTTGAATCATTTAGTTTGAAACACAAATTTGGGCCGATAAAAAAACATAGATGTTAGTTATTTTTCAATATATCTTGAAACGTGCCGAACGGAGCCGAACACCTAGTTAGTGCGAAAATTCGTCCAGAATACTCTAGAACAGCGGCGCTGGTTGGATTACTCTTAAACTATTCCGAATAATTCCGATATAAGTTATCCAGAACAATGTGTGGGATATAGTTTACGAGTATTTACGTTTTTCTTACGAATAGCATACGTTCACGCTTGACTGTCTAGCTGAGTTGGGCTTTCTGGGTGACTATGGCTGAAGGTACGCTTAGAGAGCTGACATTATATAATGATACATACGTTTCAACATTGGATCTCAATCCTTACGTAATTAGAGGATCTTTTCTTAAGCATTTATAACGGATTTATACGGTATGTTATTTTATTTATTATGTACTTACAGTTGAAACTCTAAAGTTAACATTCAGATTCATTATGTTCATCAAAATAAAACATGACTTATGTACAGTGGCGGTATGAAAAGGTTCGTCATAGTCTATTGTTGTTAGTACCAGTGCAAGAAAGAGTAAAGCTAACATTTGAATAATTAAATTACGTTTTGTAAACCTAGGTACTGTTTTACCGAATCCATCTTGTCAATATTACAGAAATTACACCTAATTTAAACTTTATTATCAAGCAATTGAACATAATTTTCCATGCAACAGTCTGTTTTGTAGTTTCAAAAGTAACATGTTGAAGGAATGAATTTGAAAATTGTAGAACCTTATCATTCCGCCAATGCGTTCAAAATCAATGGCATGTCTGAAAACAATATGCAAGTTAATCATGTTGTTTATTCAAATATCGCTCTCATTACGAATCTGTAGGGTATGGTAGCGGGATGTGATGGCGTGGATTCTTCTTAATATATATTTTAACGTGACAATGATAAAAATCGAGTTGTATATATAAAGATGACACTATTAACAACACCATCCTTTTCCCACACTCACTTCAAACCCACAATTCAAATAGCTAGTCGCCATAAAAGTACCCTATAATGTCTATCGATTAAGAATTCGGCGTGTTATTCATCTAAATCGGTTTTAATGATTATGATTTTCTCTTAGCATTAACACAGCGACACCCTGTCACCCGCCCGAGCGAACCCGGGGCAAAAGGCTAGTAAGCTCCTAAATTAGATATGACGTCACATATGTACAATTTTTTTTGTAGTATCTTGGAACTATGTATGCATAACACGTGGTCGCTTTGACGTCTTGTAGTATATTAGATCATACAGTTCACGACGACGGCACGGCCACTTCTCTTTATTACGTGCATTTCATTGTATGCGTTATATTGTTACTGTATTAGTTCTATCGTTACGCACTAATCATCAATGTGTGCATACGTACACTAACATACGGATGTTCGGATAGGTTCGGCTTAACTCCCCGCGTCCGTCACCCCTCGCGAAAAGTAGCATCGTGAATTGTATGGTCTATACTATATATAGTCGAGTTACTTTTACAGGTAGCATTATCTGCTGTTTCTGTTCTACTATTTTCAAAGCATTCATACTGTAAACTGAATATATGTCTGTACATAATGGATTTTTAGAGTAATTTACAGTTGGAATTTGTTTTTATTACGGACGGCGCGTTTTTGTTCTAAAACTTCTTTTGCTGATGTTACATTAGATCTAGCACAAGGTCTAATGTACCGCCAGCATGTTTAACAATCGATAGCAATCTATGAAAGTTACATTTTTCTAACTAATACTTTTCATAACTTGCTCTTACTAAAGTAACTTTAAATTTCTAACTTAACCAATTGGTTATACCATTCATGTTCTACCAATCTATACCGATAAAATTATATCAATTAATCTTAATTTTAGTGTAACTATAGGTAAATGGATGAAATGAACTAATATTACGGCGAAACAGTATTCTGGATAACTTATTAAAATATGAAATTACATTTAAAGTATTTAATTCCTCATTTATTAGTCACTGTGTTCTCTAGTTAAGGGTATAGATAATTAGAAGGATATTTGCAGGTATTTTTACATTGAGAACGAAATGCTGACAAGGGATCTGCATTTAAAACGCACTAAGTCAAAAACGAAACTTTAATTAAGTACAGATAGAATTAAATCGATTTGTGCTTGAAGCTAAACTATGCTAAGCGATAGAAAAAATAAATAACAGAAAGAGATATGACTAGATTGTTTTGTTTCAAACCTCACCTACAGTTCATAAAAGCACTATGCGCCTCTCCATATTTTTTATTACATAAATAGATATATAATAATATTGATTAATTATTCCGAATTCTAAGGTTTGTTTTTTTTTCTGATTAAAATATTGGCATTCATCTTACTAACTAGCGTCGAACGGTGTTTAGTTACGAAGAGTTTCGTAACGTCACACCTAGTTACGTCACTCGTTACTCCGCACCTCGCACCATCCGACGGTCTAACTATTTCGCCTAAATAAGGATCCAATTTCGATTCGCATACCATTTTACAAAACATTCTTGAGTGCTTCGAAATTGTTCACGTCTACGCGAGAGCTACGACCATTTTAAGATGCGAATGATATATAAATATTTTATAAAACTTTATTAGGAGTTAAATAGTTTTTTAAGAAATTCGATTTCGTATTACTAAGAATGTTGTTTTCCGATCTGCGTTTGCGAGTGATCACTCGTGACACGCCGCCGCGGTTGGCACAAGAACGAAATTTGGTTTGTGAAACCCCGAAACGGCAAGAAACGTCACTCACAGCGAGTATGGCAAGATGACAATTAAGTGAATGAGGATACTTCAAGTAAAGAAATTTGCTTTAACTTTGGGATGAGCGATGCACGACTGTGCTTCTGGAAACAAACAGGCGAAGCGTTAAGTTGTGAGTGTAGTGGGACAGTCATGAGATGAGGATGAGGTGGGAACGGTTACACTACGATAGATACGAGACAGTATAAAAAGTCGAGACAGACTAGTGGACCCGAGTATGTTGCGGCGCGCGCGCCGCGCCGGGCTTGGCGACATTGAATCGTAGTCTAAGTCAGAAGATTCGGCAAAACCTGCCTACATGAAAAACATTAAGATACATTTAAATAATTGCAAAGCATACCCTGTATCCTAGAATCACTTTTATGGGCGATTGTTTTTATACATTTCAGAGAGGACTCATTATTATTCTATTACAAACTTTTGCATCATCGCAATATATCTTTAGGGAATTTTTAATTTTAATCAGTATAAAGATATAAGTACACAATATTATTTAATTTACCCGAGAGATGTCGCTGGTCGACGACGTTCTGCGGGTGTAATAATTACTCCTACATTATCCACGAGGTGATATTATCGATAATCGATATACTAAGTATACGTGTTCCGGTTTGGCATCGATTTATCTGTAACCTAAGTAGCGCACGGCGCGGGCGCGGGCCGGGTTGGAGGTTACAATCTGCCCCACTGTTACTTCCTACCCGCACCTGGCGCCGCCGCCGCTCCACTGCGCAACTCAGCACTAGTGCTATGTGCACTTCACTCATCACATTCGACTCGAGCTCGGCCTTTGTGCGCAAGGGCAACTCCCATAACGACCTATAAAAGCGAATCGATCGCTAATAGCAGCCCGATCCTGCTAACAAAATCAAAATAGCATCCAATATCCTTAAGTTCCAATATTC
Organism: Esperia sulphurella; assembly: GCA_947086405.1. Taxonomy (NCBI): domain Eukaryota; kingdom Metazoa; phylum Arthropoda; class Insecta; order Lepidoptera; family Oecophoridae; genus Esperia; species Esperia sulphurella. The sequence continues at coordinate 14,648,899 of OX352265.1, forward strand.
TTTATTCAGGTTAGCAGAATCAGGTCACTGAACTATACTTTTATTTATTTGTTTTATCTAAAATGTACATTTTGATTTTTACTAGAGCGTTTATGAGGCCGGCCCTATAGTCGGAATACGAAACGAGACCACGTCGACGAATAATCTTAATAACAGTAATGCAAAAACATTAATAAATTAAAAATGCATAGAAAACAAAAAACAATGCTCAAAACAATTTAAAAAGCGTAACAATGTATTGCACAATAATTGTGAGTTCCAGAGAAAAGAACTAGAGATACTTATCTGTAATTTCCATGTATATAATTTTATACACGCTTATTTATAATGTAAATCATAAACGCCTAAAACTAGAATACTATATCAATATAATATAATTATTTGTGTAAATATAAAATTCTATGTCTGTGGTGAGTGTAATATTTGACTAGAGGCGGGCGGCGGCCACCTACCCGCAGTCGCGGGTACGATGCTACCGCACGCGGGTATAGGTTAACAAATCCACTTTGAACCCTGCTGTGTAGAAATAGAGTTGCTTTCGGGACGGTCAATTACTCATAATATATAAGTTGTTAAAGTAGCTTCAACACTTAAGGTGTCATAAAGACACTCTATTTTTAATGAAGCGATATTTAAGGTCTGATTTTAAAAGTGGGTAAGATGTAACATGGCACGGGCACTACCCCTTACAGTGGGCTCAAAGTAGTTCACCTAAATAATGGCACAGGCACAAAGGGCTAACTAGCCCACCCGCGCGCACACAATATATCTAAGGTATCTCAGTATAATTTTATATTTATATTGGTACCTTTTTGATTATGAATCTATTTTTGTCTGTAGAAATTACACTAGTTTTGTTTATCTGTTAGCACGCGTTCTACACACTGTTGGCTCCCTGGACGCATTTAAGTCACAGTTATTGTATTTAACACCTTAATAATAGTATTATAAATATGTATTATGTATAGACACACACACACGAATGCGATAAATAAATTTGGGGAAGCACGCTCTTGAGAATTGACATCGCTTTGCTGCGAGTTGAACGACCAGTCGCACAATATATGGCATTTTGCAAAGCCAGAACAATGTATGATATTGTCATAGAACAATTAAGAACCAATATCCAAAAAACTAAATTTTAATATATTCGATTTGTTAGAGAAAATCATGATCTTCGTATAAAATTTTTATTTAGTATTATTGACGGGACCTTTGATAATTTACTACTTATATTTTTCAGAGCTATGAAAATAATGAACCTAATGCAACATTTTTTCCGAATTCGTGGCGTTTTGTAATTTCTCCTTGAGTATGTATAAAAATAAATAGTGAATTTACATTCAAAATCATCAAAACCACATTGAAATCGGAGAAGACTAAAGCACTGGCCACGATATCCTTAGCTCTGAGATCGTTACTCTACTAATAACATTTCGAGATAATTTTAATTGTTTCCAAAAACTAGTTAAATATATTTTTTTATGTATTAATAAAAATATTTACGGCCATATAGTGTGCAAAAAGGTTTAAAATAGAGCGAACACATAAACATTGAAGCAAATACAGAGACGAACGGCCTGTACAGTCCATTATGTTGATATTATATTTTTTTTATTATCACAGCCCATTTGGAATTTACAACACATAATAACACGTTCTTCCGAAACGAAGGCCTAAGTATTCCGGTCTTATGTTGAAGTGCACTTTGATTTGTACACAGCGTTAAATACACACATTTTTATTGTGAACAATAACGCTATTAAGATTTTCTAACATGTAGTTTTGTGGGGTGCTGGGCGTACCTTGGACAGACAGACAGGACTTTCTACATAAAATACTATCGTGTATTGTCTATGTCGTTTAATTGGTCATTATTCAATGTTATTTAAAAGCGTTTTGAAGATCAGATACTTGTTAGAGAGGTATATTATAATGAAAGGTATTGACTAATTGTTTAGTACCTACAGATCAAATGGTGTTTTTACTGCCATGTGGTACACCTCAGCCTATCAGATTTAACTGACATACACATAATACAATTTAACAAAATATAGGACAATATATACTCCAATTGTGATCTATACCGAACACTTATATTATTGTGATCAGTTCGACAGAGGGAGACAACAGTGTCCACGATATAATAGGGACGGCGCACAGTATCTTTGCTGTAATTTAACCTACGGATAACAAAACTAACGTACAACGGAACGCGATATACGCCCGATACTAATACACTACTAATATAAATCAAACAACAAAAACACAAAGATACATGTGAACGGCCCCCAGAGCTACATTTTCTTGCAATATACAATAATTAAAATACATTTTTTTCTTACATTTTCAACTTACTTAATAAATTCAGTTTGGCTTAGTTCAAGCAAATAACTAGTATAATAAATTTATGTTAAAAGTTTCAGTTAAACGTTAAGTACTTAGAAGTAGAAGTATGATTACGAATGACAAAATTTTTATAACGTGTCATTTTATAATAATAATAATAATTTAATCAAAGTTAATAAATTGTATATATAATAATATAATAGAGTAATTTAATGATTAATCGATAATGATAAGAATGAAGCATTCCTACGCGCTGATTTAATAAATTACTTTTAACTAATTTAGTATACTCGCCGAGTGGGCTTGCATAATTCTTTAGGTAAGTATGATATTTACTATACAATAAATGTTTATTAAATTCCTTGGAATTGTTGATAATACGCATACATGCGCACCGTGGGCGTGTGGAATATACCGGCCGCCACCTGAAATGACAAAAAAACAATTCCTTAAAACATTTACAAGATCCTGGAATCATATTTGGCAACGCATAACAAATCTTCGTTGTTCGTCTATCAATAAGATACGTGCAACAGATTTTCGAAAGTCGAATAAAAATAGATCTAATGATAAAGTCAACAATGATCACTACTCATAATTTGATTTTGAATGATACAGGACGAAAAAAGGTTTGGTACGTATATCAAAAGATAAAAAAACAGTTAGAGGAACTGTGACCCCTGTGAGTGGTGGATAGAAATCATAATTATCCTAGACAGATAGACAGATAGCTATCCACTTAAATGAAACGTTAAGTGTAAGATTAGAATTTTACCATGGTCACGTAATGAGCGCGTAGGGACGGCGTCTAGGGTTAGTAGGGCCGATTGGCATCCTTGGGTCGTTTCAGCTGAACCTTCAGCCGCTTCATGCCGATCTGGAAGCCGTTCATCGCTTGAATGGCCGCATGGGCCGAAGTTGGATTATCGAATGAGACGAAACCTGTAACAAATGTACGTAAACTGTAATTACAAAGATTCCAGGATTATTTACCAGATGGTCCAATACTGCCATTGGCTAACACGTCTGTTCAGTCAAGTTATTATGGGCATTACAACCGCCCGAAAATGCCTAGCTTAAAACCTGAAGTAAACAGACTTATAACGATATAATGCATGACTCTTTCAAATTTACAATTAATTTTACCATTGAAACCACCTTCGTAAGGATGGTAAAAACTTTGCTGTATGCAACATACTGCATTAAATGCTGTAAAGGAAATTCTAAGGAAGTTATGTCGGAGTAAATTTAAAATTAACGCAGAGAATACTTTAGGTCATAAGCAGTATCTTGTATATCCGATAATCAAAAGTCAGTTAGCTCGTACTTACCAAAACACTTGCTCTGATTAGTAGCCCGATCGATAAAAACTTTGCTGCTGATCACATTGCCAAACGGGAGAAACATTTGCATCAGCTCAGCGTCTCCAAACTCCTGAGGAAGGTGGTAGATGAAGAGGTTGCAGCCCTCTGGGCCCGAGATCGAGCAGCCTGGGAACATAAGAAAATCTTTAAAGAACTCACAAATCTGCCTCCAAACATTAGCATTCGGTTTCCAAATATGAATTTAATTAACAATAAAACTCTAGACATACACACGATTCAATAAGTCTCATAAACATACTATAATCAAAATCTAATTTAAATTTTTTGACCCGACTTAAGTAGTAAATATGTTTAGTTAAATTATAGAATAAAATTATCTGAATAACCGACTTAAGGAGAGAAGAGAATAGAAAGATATTAAATAAAAACAAATGGTCCGAATGTAACCGATACAATCTGCTGTAGATAAGACAGCCACCCAGCTAAATAAATGAAACTCACCTGCATGCAGTTCTAGTTTAAGATTCAAGGAGCAAACATTACCTACAAAGGACACAAGTAACATAGAAGATATATACAATCAAGCAGCGTAAAGCAACATACATAACTATTGTGATGTCTACACTACCAGCAGTTATAAAGGTAAAGAGTGATAAAGACTATATCTATGTTTGTCTGGTCTTGGATATCATTCTATAACTTCAAATCAGTAATCCAGTAGTGTAATCAACGCCAAAAGTTTTGAGTCTTTATTGCGCAAAAAACAGAAGACATTTTAAATAAGCAAACATTACAGAAAAGACTCACAATAGAAACGAATACTTATATATACTACAAATCTACATAAAGACCGTTTTCCAGTATAAATGCCTTGCAGTGTACACTTTACTGTGTGGGGTAGGATGTAACATTTTACCCTAATCAGGAAATAGTTATATTCGACAATGTACTGTTTAGAAAAAAGGTCGTTTTACTAGAAAATGGTTGAAAACACCAATAACAGCAATAATCGAGATAAGTAAGCACAACATACGACATAAATAAATAGTAAAGCATAGTATAGGTACGAGTATAGTACAGAGTAAAATTTTCACACAGTGAAATAGCTTGCTACGCGTAAAAACCATTATAAGGGGATTGAATCGAATAATTGAAACGGGATATGTATTTTTTACATTTGTATTAATTAATTCATTTATGTATAGTTTAAATAGGCAAAAAATTACAAATCGCCTGATAGTTAAGCGTCTACTGATTGCTGCTCGCAGGCAACAAGTGCGTTGCTATTCCAAAGTAATAAAGGAAGCGACGTAATCCCCTCTATGGTTGCGACGTGAAATGTCTTGGTGAGAGTTTGAAGGGTAGTTTCCCCCACCACGGGGCGCCACTTACCTTCTCGCTGCGCCGGCGCAATGGTCGACATCGGCGCGGGTATCGGCTGTGGAAACTGCCCGTAAACCGCCGGGTAAGCTGTTGAACATTAATTTGCATATTTCACAATGAACACCGAGTCCTTGCGTACATTTACATGCATTTAGGACACACTTAGACATTTATTTAAACTAAATACTAACTTTTTTTAATTATTTATTTATTGATGAAGAATTTTTTTTTATAATTATGGTGCAATAAAACCAGACTTGGTTTGCCTGTGTACCGCAAACAAAATAAACAATCCTATGTGCTGAGTTATATCCAACGATATCTAGATGGAGCGTTCCAAACAATCGCTCTGTTCCACGCAAGTTCCACGCAAGTAGCCACAACTCTTTCACATTCACAATGAACCTTGTGCAGTTACTACGCAGAACATTTAATTATTTACTAAATATTGACATTATTTAATCGTAGCGTCAATATTTAGTAATAATTAAATGTTATGCGTAGTAACTGCACGAGTTTCAAAGTGAATGTGAGAGAGTTGTGGCTACTTGCGTGGAATAGAGCGATTGTTTGGAACGCTCCATCTAGTAGTACATAGAGATCGTTGGTTATATCTATACATGGCCTAATTAGTAACAGCGGACGAGTCGTAACATTTACGAACGCGTCTTTTTATAATGTACCCTAACATTGTAAAAATCCGAGTAAAGAGCAAGTATAAAACTTATTTTTTAGGTAAAATTTGTTAAGTAGGTATGCGGTGTATGGTTTATTTAACATTTATGCTAAGCTTGTATTTATTTATTTCATATAGATCTCCAAAAATTCAAGTTAACAATTTTCATATTCCTATAAAAACGCAACAAACTAAATATTTTATAAACTCAAGTTTGCCGTCTAATTGGTAAAAATCTATAGATATTTGGGCTCGATTCTGAAGGCACAATGTTAAAATTAGACAGCTTTAAAACTGTTGCTATCCTTGTCACACAGTATTATGAAGATAAAGACGAAACCAATTTTAGCGCTGTCAAATTTTAAATGTGTGCCTTCAGAATCGGGCCCATTGTTATGGTAAATAAAATTGTAGGTATCCAATAAGTATTACTTAATAAACAATAAACATTGAACACAAACTACATAACGATTATGTGAACCTACGTACCATATTCATTAGCGTGATAAATATAACACAGATCACCATGATTTAAAATTAATTACATTAAATAATGTTGATTAATCGATCAATTCGGGTTAACAGTAAAAGTCCATCAAAAATACTTTTTTTGTAATAAATTATGCTAAAAAAGCGTTGTTCGTACTCATTGCAAAACAATCATATTTTAAAAAATAACTATATAATTGGGAGTTGTTTAAATAAGATTAGCTTTTATTTTATATATTGTTATTTGTGCAAATTGTATCTGCAATAAATATTAAAATACAACACAATTTTTAGACTTGACTGCAAATCCGAATCGATTATGTGTACGTCATGATGGGGATCGATTAATCGACATTAAAAACATCCGACAATATCGAACATATCGTTCTCGTAGCACATTGATACGATAATCTGTACTATCCACCTAATACGATAATAAATAACACAACACAATGATTTTATGTGATGTTTTTGTTGCCAAAGTGGATATAATTATCGTAATTTTTATTTGTTGAATAACTATTGCCATAATTATTAATGCTCCGTTAATCATCCGTAAAGCATCATCATTGCAAGTAAATATAAATACTAATATAATAAAAAAAATCAACAAGCCAAATCAAATTCGATAATCGATTAATCGATTCTTATTAAGCGTCTATCTGACAACGTGAGCGAATATTTTGAATTGATGAGCGAATATCTTTGATAAGCGAATGCCGTATGTCATGTTATGTAGATCAATATCATAATCTTTAACATCGTCGCAGTGTGGCCTGCCTTTTGGTTTTCTACAGGTTACATTTTGAGGAGTATGCCCAGGAATTTCACGATTTGATTCCCCCATTTCCTTTCCATCACCGGATTACCAGGCGTGGGGAGGGACTTAATTCTTATGTAGTAGACGTTCTCGCACGAAGCATTTTGCTTCCTCTTTTATAATGCGAACTGCTAAGGAATGGAACTCACTGCTAGCTTCGGTTTTTTCGGACAAGTACAATTTGATCCTTTTTAAAGAAAGAGTGAATAGGCATCTTCAAAGTAAGCGCGCTCGAACTTAGCCCTCATCGTTACTAACCATCAGGTGAGATTGAGGTCAAGCGTAAACCCATCAAGAATAAAAAGTAAAAAAAATATATAAACTTTATGCAGGGTCTATTTAAACCTTGATAGAATCAGACTTAAGTACCTACTTTAGCAACAAAAACTAGACACGTAAAATACAACAGAAACCAAGCCCGTAACAAGTTGCCAAGGCAACAGTGCTTAAACTATACTTTTTTTTTACTGATTCTGCATTTTATTATCTGCAGAATAGAGTTGGCACTATCAAGCTGGCGGTGGCGGGCAAGATGTAGCCTGGATTCCATACACATTCGTTCCGCAGACCGCGCCTTGCCCGCGTCAGTGTGGGGTTCTCCATACAAACCCATAAGATTACTGGTCATCATCGCTCCAGTGTGGTCTAGACTCAAGCATGTCACGTAAGGCGTGGTATACACACATTCGACCCGACAAGTTCGACTCGACAAAAATGATTGAACAACGTGTAGACATATTCGACATTTGCCGATCGACTAGTGTCGCCCGACTTGTGCAGTTATACTCAGAACATTTAATTATTTACTAAATATTGACATTATTTAACCGTAGCGTCAATATTTAGTAATAATTAAATTTTCTGCGTAGTAACTGCACAAGTTTCATTGTAAATGTGAAAGAGTTGTGGCTACTTGCGTGGAACAGAGCGATTGTTTGGAACGTCTATCTAGTAGTACATAGAGATCGTTGTCTGTAGCTCTTTTATGACACATAAATCAAAGCAACTTTAGATGTAGAGCGACTCTGTCGAACGACAAACAAATTCATCTACACACATATTAGATTTCTGTCGCCTGACCTTGTCTTCGTGTCGGGTGGAATGTATGTATGGCACGCCTAAGCGGAGGCAGCTTACTACCTACTGGCGGGCGCCACTCACCGACTCCAGGGAATGGCTGCATGCTGGTGTAGGCCGCATGTTGCAGGGCCGCCGCATCGCCGTTGGGTAGACCTTGCGCAGTGACTGGGACCGCTGGAAAATGAGATTTGTGACGTCTTTATAATGTACCAAGCCTGTCATCCTCAAAGTCAGCATATGACCTATTGATCACAAAGTGCTTGCCCTGTCAATAAATATTCTTTATTGCCCATCTTAAAACTAAATACAGTAATTAATTTTGTGTACAAAGGTGAGCTTATCTTTAAAAGAGATCTCTTCCAGCCAAACTTACCTTAATTATGTAGTGTATTATGCACTTTTTGCCTCCCTCGCTCTTAATGCCTTGTCTCACACCCTGTAAGGTTCGCTGGAAGATATCACTTTTAGAGATAAGCTCGGTTTTGTACACAAAATTTGTAATTATATTTAGTTTTTAACATTGTGCAATAAAGATTATGCAATAAAGATTATATATATATAAAACTTGGTAGTTGTGTGTGTAGTGTGTTTGATGGCAAAAAGGTAGAGAATGAATGAATGAACGAATGGGCGAACACAAGAAACAACGAACCAAACGAATGAATGAGTTATTTAATTTCACGAACTCTCATTGACGATACATACGGCCAGTAAAAGTCTGGTGAATGCCATTGGTGTAGACGGCTTCTTGCGGAGGCGGCTGGCCGTTGGCGGTCTGCGCAGCCATGTTGAACCCCGGCATCGTTGGCGAGGGCAGCGACGGCAGAGCGCCGTTGAGCGGCTGGGCGCCCGTGCCTATCGCCAGGCCGGAAAAGTTGTCTGCAAGCCAAACATGAGCAAAGTCTGCTTAGAATAGGGCCACACATAGTCTTCCCTTGGGTAAAGGCGATTAAGGGATTGCATCAGTAACTGGAAGCAGCGTTCTTCTGTGATAATCCGCCTCTCAGACGTGGTGGTTATGGCAAATCTCCCAAATAGACAGCCCACCAAAAGTGGTATTCTGTTGGAAGCAAGGAAGAATGGGCGTAATTTGCCTGGAAAAAAATATACAAGTATAACATCCAGAACGGAACCAACTTATAAGAATCAAAGTGGTCTGCTGTTAGTGGAAATCGAACCCACGACGCCAGGATGCTCTAGTCTAACGACCACAGGGATTCATGAGTTACAGCGACGTCAATATATCTTTTTTATATGTCGTTAGTTACCGGAAGTAGGCGGTACGACGGAGTTAGCCATGCCGTTGAGAGCGTGAGACGCGAGCGCAGTCATGGGACTGATGTAGCCTTGTGCAGTAGCTGCCACCATCAGCGCCGCTTGTTGCTGCAAAACAAAAAGAATCACATAAAACCTTGAAACACTGAAAAATATATAAATAAGATAATGAACTAAAGAGAATTTTCCTTACAAATTGTGCAGAGTAGTTTAAATTATGATTTTTTGCCTTATACTGTTAGATATGAAACAATATGTATGTATGTATGTATGTATGTATGTATGTATGTATGTATGTATGTATGTATGTATGTATGTATGTATGTATGTATGTATGTATGTATGTATGTATGTATGTATGTATGTATGTATGTATATATGTATATATATATGTATGTATATATGTATGTATGTAAACGCTTTATTGTACCAAAAATAACAACAACAACAATAATAAATTAGGAATTAAACTGTGGACAAAGGCGGACTTATCCCACTTAGGGATCTCTTCCTGTCAACCTTAGAGTAACTGAAAGGACAACGATAATGCGTTTAGTACCAAATTTGTTAAAGAAATGTACCTACTTTTAATAAAGTTTGAAAATACATATTACATAAACATAAAATATAAATACATAAGATATGTAGATGTGATTGTATATATGTTCATATATACTATTATATTATATATCCCAATAAATACTTATTAGTAGTTTATATACTGCAATATAATTCGGTTCTGCGACAGATGTGGCCCACCCACTGCCCCTTCAGCTTGCTGCGTATCCCAGTACTGGACGTCAATGGTGATCAACTCACTTGCTCTGTAATGACTTGTGCGTAGGTACCGTACGCGCCGAATTGGTTGAACACGAATGGGTTGAGCAGACTCATGTTTCCTGCCATCTGCTGCATCCGCCGCAGCTGTCTTTCTTTCTCGGTATCAGCGAACTTCACCACAAGACTCGAGGACGCACCCTGAAACAAAAATCATCTCGTAAACTTGACTAGTTATTGTTAGGCTGTACAAGAAAAAGAGGAAGACAGACCATCTGATGGCAAACGTTGCTACCTGTATAAATATAAACGTATAGTTTTTTTATATATGTTTATTATATTACATATATATATATTTTCCTAAGCCGTCCTGCTGAAACCACTGGGTTTATTTGTAAGATGGTTGGTCGCTATTTGTACAAAAACTTATGCTGTTACTAAAATAGGTACTTGAATGGAAATTAGGTCGCATTGCTACTCGCCAGATAGCAACGTTTACTTTTCGCGCAATGCCCCCCAGCATGATATCCACCAAACTTTTTGGTAATTCGTTTAAAATTGGCGGCAAGATACTTACGTTTGTTCGTTTGCTTATATATACACATTATAATCTAGTAAATAAATTCGTAAATATCGCTTGTCTGTACATTGCAGATATTTGCAAAAAAAATTGAGGGGTCTAAGGATAAGTAATAGAACACATTAGAGTCATTTAGGGAATTTTTGTCTGTTTGTCTGTTTATCTATTTGTCTGTTTGAATTGACACGTAACGCTCGAACAAAGGTTGAATTGACACGTAACGGTTGACGTAATGGATCCATTTTTAGGCACAAATTTTGATAATCTACCAACGTTATCAAAAATGTAAGGTCATAAAGGACGGCCGATAAAAACGTACCTTTAACTATCACAGAGCTACTTATAACGTACAACATAACACTAAACATTACTATCGCAGGCTGTAACACCTCATAAACAGAAAAAGCCTTCCCATGTTAAAATCTCTTATAACCATTTAAGCACAAGCAAAATGGGCTCTTAAAAATTCAATATTGCGCGCCGTAATATAGCTCCAATCCACTCTGAAATTTCTTACAAACTACCGTCTTGAAAGGCTGTGGAACTAAGCGAGGAAGACCAGGCGTGGATCTAGCCCCAAAAAAGGTTATGGTCACGGCCATCCGAAAATCTGCGAAGTATGAGTCGGACGTATGATACATTGGTACAAAGGAGATTACATATATGACGCCCCGGCCAATACCTTGTACAGGTTTTTATTGGATAATAGCATCAAACTATCGACCTCAATTAGAGTTGTGGGTATGCCCACCGTGCTCATAACTATGTAGGCATAACTACGTAGTAATATTAAGTATTCTCTGCCACAACAGTGGGATCCGCGCTTAAGGAAGGCTTCCATTATGTATTGCAGTGGGGCAAAAATAGCCTGCCTCGGCCCGTAGGCCTGAGATGCAACAGGTAGCTGCCCGGTCGACGCAACAGGTTATTTTGGGCTCGCATCCAAAAATGCATCGAGACTAGCGCTTGCAAACTTCGTCTGTGAACTGGCTTCCTTCCCAATGGTTCCATTACTTGTCTTAATTGCCTTGAATTGAACGGACTGCTGAGCAGGCTTTTAAATGTTTAGTTGGTGTTAATTGGAAGTGTAGAGACACTTTCTGTGCGCGTGGTTGTGCATGAGATTCCAGTATTGCGTTTCCGTTTGAATAATTAATTTTGTGTCGATCGTTTCATTGAATTGGTTGTGAATTCATTTGGAACGGAATGGAGCGAAAACGTTTTGTGTTGTGTTTGTTTATTTTATCGTCTTTTCTTGTTTACCGGAATTTATTTTTAAGTGCTTATATTTTCTCGGTTTTCGTTAGTTATACGAATATTTAAATTTTAAAATGCAGGAAGCATTGTACTTATTTCATTAAATATACTTCTGATAGCCAACACAAAAAATAATGACCTAGTTAGTAGTTGAATTTGCATCCTTCTGCAGTTACAGTTACAAGGTTCTTTGTTGAAATGAAATCAAATATCTTTATTGTGGATCATAGGTATATAAAGATTTACATGTCATAATTAGAGCTCAGCTATGTCCCGCCACGTGGGCATACAACAGTTGTTACAAAAGTTTATATATATAAGAGCTACGAACCGTAGCAAAAACCTAGGTGCGTAGCACTGAGTTAATCTTCATGAACGGAATGGTGCCTAAACCTTTCGTGTTGTAATTTAGTGAAATAAAATATTTAATCATTCGTGAAATATATAAAAAAAAACAATTACTTTACTGTCAGAGCCGCGCAGATGTAGCATAAACTTAATTTTTTAATCGACTTCAAAAAACTCTAAAATAAGAGGAGGATCTCAATTCGACGGTATGTTTGTTACGCGATTACTCCGCCATTATGAATTGATTGAGATGATCCTTTTTTTTCTTTTGGACGTATAATTGATAATTATTAATTAATAGAGACTAAATAAATAAATAAACAAGGTAAATATAATAATATTTTATCAATATTTTTGCCGTGTGGTTTCCGGTAGAGTAGAATAGGACCACTCCAACTCTTCCCGTGGATGTCGTACAAGGCGACTAAGGGAACACATTATAAACATCAGGCCTCCCCAACCAGTATGGCCAAATCCTCCGCCTGTCTCTGGCAGATGAGAGTAGGTTTACGTTTAGTTTAATATTCAGTTTAATACATTCAGTACTTTAGTTCATAAAATGAGCAATATGACACTAGAAGATTCGTTAATGGAGCTTCAGAACCCGGGTCTAAATGTTGCCTTCAATTTTGACACCAATTGCCGCAAAGGCAACACTAATTCCGAGCAAATTCGCGTCATTAAGCCTGTGTTGTTACGTAACTCAAGGCTCCGGTTTAAACACAGCTTCGGCTTACAAGACCAAGTTTATTGCGTATTTTATTACGCAATAGTGCTGTGCCGCGTCGCACAGAATAGGCTCACCCCAGACACTATACATTCGAAAAGGTTTTTTAAAATAAACATGACATAATATAATAACAACGATCTCTATGTACTACTAGATGGAGCGTTCCAAACAATCGCTCTGTTCCACGCAAGGAGCCGCAACTCGTTCACGTTCACTTTGAAACTTGTGCAGTGACTACGCAGAACATTTAATTATTTACTAAATATTGACACTATTTACCCGTAGCCTGGAGCCGCAAATGCGTGGAACAGAGCGATTGCTTGGAACGCTCCATCTAGTAGTACATAGAGAACGTTGAATAATAATATACATATACACTTGTCTAATCCTAAACTAGGATTCTCTCCTGTGCTATGGCAATTAAGCAAGGACTGTACAAATTCACAAATATCATATCCAGATCGGTATCATCATCATCATCAGCCTAAATACGTCCACTGCTTGACATAGGCCTCCCCACTTTTGGTAAGTTGTCCATTGGGGGATTTGCCATAATCACCACGCTTGGCAGGCGGATTGGTGATCGCAGTAATGATCTTAAAATACACACACAGGAGAACGCTGCTGCCCGTCCCTGGTGCAATCCCTTAGTCGCCTTGACGACACCCACGGGAAAGATAGGGGTGGCCCTATTCTAAGCCGGGAACCACACGGCAAAGATCGGTATCAACTTGTACAAATTGTACAAAGTAGTCAGTCCCTAGTGGGAATCGAATCCATGACCTCTGGCGCTGGAGTCCAGTGACTAAGACACTAACCCAACGAGGCTGACTATCAATTTAATCACCTACTACTATTTCTGGAGCACTAACCTGTCCGTCCACGTGCGTAAACTATCGAGAGAGGAACAACGTTATACGTTAACACATAAGTGCTTCTCTTTCCAACCGGCTGCCGTACTACATGCCGTGCTTTATTTTGCGTGTGACGTTAAACTGGCGGGGGGAGGCGAGTGTCGCTTCTTTACTTAGTAAGTAAGTAAAGAAGCGACAGTGCTTCTCTTTCGTACTACGCGCTGTGATTTTTTTTGCGGGCGACGTCATTCTGGCGGGGGTGTACTGGATATTTAGTAGTAGCTGTTGCCCGCGACTTCGTCCGCGTGGACCACTTAACATCACAAATTATGATGTACTAGCTGGTGCCCGCGACGTCGTCTGCGCAGGATTAGTATTTCGAGTAGCTTATATTAGCGTGGTGTAGAAAAGAACTAACATTATGACATTAAATTTATAATTTTATGGCGCACGCCAGAATAGCTCGCAGATGGCAGATTTTTTCCTACTTACTTCATATTTTGGACAATTCACACAATATCTTTATAAATGGTAGCCTATGTGTTATTCTGATGTATAAGCTATATTATTGTAAAGTTTCATTAAAATCCATTCAGTAGTTTTTACGTGAAAGAGTAACAAACATCCATCCATACTTACAAACTTTCGGGTTTATATTATTAGTAGGATTTCCAGTAGGAATGGGATGTTTTTCGGGATATAAACTATCCTATGTCCTATTCCAGGACCACACAGCATTGAAGATCGGAAGTAGTATTAAGTAAACACGGGAAATTAGCTTTTCTCTTTTTTCTATCTATTCTTTTTTGATCCGAGAGCCGTCCTGTCAGATGGACCAATTACCTTAAAAAGTATTGTTTGAAGTAAGCGAAGGACCGGGCACATGTGTATCGGTACGAACGTAATAATATAATATTATTACCTACTTGAGCTTAATATACCAAATGGAGTTACTGCTGGTAATTACTTTTACCTACCGTGATATGATAATACGTTTCTGCGGGACCATTTGTTACAATGCTGCCTCCAATTACCGGGTTAATATTAGTCTCTTAATTGTTGTTGCACAACTTCGCTTTCAACTGTGCTTGTGCCGTGATTTACTGTGTTTGCGTCCCGTATGAATATTAAAGGATATTCAAAGTCAAAATCCTATTCCAGGACGTAACCTATATGTGTGCATTGAAGATCGGAAGTAGCATTAAGTAAACACAGGAAATTAGCTTTTCTCTTTTTTCTATCTATTCTTTTTTGATCCGGGAGCCGTCCTGTCAGATGGACCAATTACCTTAAAAAGTATTGTTAAAAGTAAGCGAAGGACCGGGTACATTTGTATAGGTACGAACGTAATAATAATAATATAATATTATTACCTACTTGAGCTTAATGTTTGCTAGATGTTCGCGCTGTGAAGAAGAAACGGGGCATTAAGCTGCGACTAAGGGATTGCACCAGGAATGGAAGTGCACCAACGTTCTCCTGTCTATATTAAGAACATTACTGCGATCACCAATCGGCCTGTCAAGCGTGGTGATTATGGAAAGTCTTCCAATGGATAGCCCAACAATAGTGGCATTCTATTAGGGAGGTTCATGTTCAGCAGTGGACGTATTTCGGCTAATGATGATGATACAGCATTTTAAAGATTGTGCAACATTAGTACCAGGCATCCTAAAATACGGTGAGAGAAATGTCGATCTTATCGTAGAAGCGTTTACAGGCCACTTTGGTGTGAGGCACCGGCTCCGAGAAGATGAGACTGTCATAGAGAGCCTGTGGAGAGGATAGCGAGACGATAAAGCATTTGCTGTGCGAATGCGATTGGATGAAAAGAACCGAAGATCGGGTTCAGTGGCGCACCTTGGGAGAGGCCTGTCCAGCTTGGACTCTTCGAAGCTGATGATGACGATGTGTGAATGCAATGCACTAACTGCAAAGCGAATGAGTATCCTGGGTATATTTTACCCTAAACCCAAGGCGATGACTGCAAAAACCTATAAATAAAGCGAAATTTATGCGTTTCCATTATAGAAATGTATTCTGATGCCAACTCTGACCCCTTGTATCTGCGAATACCTAAACAAACATCTTATGTATGTATATGTGTGGACAGGGCCGTCTTCAGTGAGGGCATAAGGGGTCCACTAACGTAGCCTTGTATACTTATACGCACTACAATTGTAATTTAATGTAACTAAAATATGGCATGGAAGGACTTCCTCTTCACGGGATTTAATTAACTGTTGTAATGAAAATCCTAGGACTCTTAGTAGTAATAATTAAAAAGACGTATTTATCCAATTAATATAAAATAATTTCATATTGTTTGTAATTCATTTTTTTAAGTTCTTGAATTATCCAGTGGACAGACACACAAAAAGGCGACTAAAAATCGTCGTTAGAAGGTAAATCGTTTTCCGATTTTTTTTTGGATAGAATAATAAATAAATAATATGTCAGACATTCACACCAATTATCCAGTCCCAAATGAGGCGGAGCCTGCGTTATGGTTACTAGATAACGGCTACACATACTTAAATAAATATATAAACATCCAAGACTTGAGTACAAACATTCATATTCATCATACGAACATTTGCCCCTAGCGGGATTCGAAACCACTAGAACTAGAAGGGCACCTTATTGCGCTTAGAGGCGATATGTTGACCTAGTCCCGTCCCTGGACTCGAGGACAGATCGAGATCAACGGTAACTAACTGCCTCCGAGACAGAGGGTTTCCTGCTGGACCGGCCTTAATGTGCTATGAGCGGCAGCGGCGGCGGAAGCGAGAGCGGGCGTCATGAGCATGAACATCGCTTAACAGATACTGTGTTGGCGTAGGGCTGCCGAAACGTTCAACAAACAATAACTAATTTATATTTATTCATCATCAGGTTATTTTTTTTGTCTCCACTGCAGGAGCACAACCCTCTCTCATCTGCCGGAGACAGACGGAGGATAGTTTGTTAAAAGCTTTCGATAACATGATAACCGAAAGTATAGATAGTTCAATTCACGATGATATTAGCGGGGGGTTGAGCGCGGGACGCGGGGAGATAAATCCGAACGTCAGTATCTTAGTGCACGTATGCACACATTGATGATTAGTGCGTAACGATAGAACTATCATCATCAGGTTATTTTTGTCTCCACTGCAGGAGCACAACCCTCTCTCATCTGCCGGAGACAGACGGAGGATTTGGCCTACACTCCCCGTGCTGGCCAGACGGGTTGGGGAGGCCTGACTGATGTTTTATAATGTATTCCCTTAGTCGCCTTGTACGACATCCACGGGAAGAGTTGGAGTGGTCCTATTCTACTCTACCGCAAACCACACGGCAAATTTTTATTGACATAATATATTTTGTCTGTTACTTTTATCCACATTATTTTCTAGCCACATTTACTTCAGATGTAGGTACTTAGTTAAAACCGAAAAGTCGTGGTAGCCTAGTTGGTTGTGCAGACGTCTCACATTCTGAGGTCATGGGTTTAAACCCCGCCCGTACTGAGTTTTTCGAAAATTAAATATTTTTATTTATTTTTTATTTAAAAACACACACAGTACAAGAAGGCGAACATAATGCCAATATGGCATTCGCTACCAGTTGACATTTGGGTCATGCAGATAGTGAGTGGTAGGCGCAAAAAAAACATATGTGAAAATTCATTGTATGCAAAATAAATACAAGCTGAAATACACTACGTACCAAATATAACAAAATAAAAAAGTACGGTATATTTAAAACTAGCTGTTGCCCGCGACTTCTTACGCGTGGAAAACTTAACATCACAAACTATTAGGTATTTCCCGTAGGAATGGGATGTTTTTTCGGGATAAAAACTACCCTATGTCCTATCCAGGACCTAACCTATATATGTGCCAAGTTTAATCCCGATCCGTCCAGTGGTTGTAGCGTGATTGAGTAACAAACATCCATCCATACTTACAAACTTTCGCGTTTATAATATTAGTAGGATACCACAGGCTTTTCGGTAAAGGAAAACATCGTAAGGAAACTTGCATAAGAAGGTCCAGGAAGACCTGGCGACACTTCGACCCTTCAGGATCTTTTGTGCCAAACATATTATGTTAAAAGAAATTCTAAGGCGTATGTGAAGTTCACCAAGTCGGCTTGGGACACCGTTGGTGGACAGGGGTTTGGCACAAAAGATCCTGAATAGTTGAAATGTCGCCAGGTGTTCATGGACCTTCTTATTCTATTATTTATTCTGCGTGTTGAATCACAATGTGGCTACTGAACATATTACATAATAGACAGTGTTTGGTATTTATTTTTATTTGTATGTATTTATTTATAAAAAAATAAAAAATTAAATATTTTTATTTCAGATATTCATCCATATATTGTTAGTAAGAAACTTAAAACTAAGTGTTAGTAATACAAGCAAAAATGGCAGGGATTTATGTATGTACTCGTATTTAATAGTTATTTATATGTATTTATTTACGTATTCATGCAAGTTTACGTCATTCAAAATTGTATACTCTGTGCATCCAGGACTTCCACTCCTCAAAAAATTCGCCACCATCCAAAGGTTGCCTGTCAGAAATCGCTGAAAGCGATAAGGCCGCCATTGTACACTAAATTCTTTCTTCTATGTAATTTTTGTTTTTATATAAAATTTATATGTTTTGGTGCACAATAAAGAATATTTGATTGATTTATTTATTGATTGAGCTAAGAAGACAAGATATTTAAATCACTTTTTGCACTAGTTGTGCGCTGCTACCGTCGTCGGTTTTTAAGACTTTGTAGGTTTTTCGTATTGAAACTCTTATAATTTTTTTTAAAATATTTACTTGATTTCTCGAACTGATTTGAGTTATTGGTTCTATATATGTCGATAAACCATGAGCAACGCCGGAGGGCGAGATACTAGCCTCAAATATTACATGTCAATGTATAACCCTAGTCTAGATCCATACGTGATAATGGGTAACAGATGCGAGTATGTCTCCGCTAGTACTACCATTGTACTCCATATTATGATTTGTCGGAGTCGGATTTCGTTATTGTCATTGTTCTTCAGGCATTTTAACAAAGAATACTGAATGCTACTATGTAAAGAAGCGACCTTCCTCTGCCAGTTTAACGTCACCGGCCATTCACTGCAAACGTAAGCAGAATGCCAATTTTCGTGGGCTGTCAATTGGGGGATTATCCATAATCACCACGCGTGGCAGGCGGATAGGTGGTCGCAGTTATGATCTTAATGTACACAGGAGAGCGCTGCTGTTCGTCCCTGATGCAATCCCTTAGTCGCCTTGACGACACCCACAGGAAGATTCGGGGTGGCCCTATTCTAAGTCGGAAATCACACGGAGAAATTTGACCCGATATGATAATCTTTTATTTTTAACCCTATATTGGGGAGATATGGTTAATAGTATGTACTAAACAATTTTAAAAGGACCCCCCAACACAGTATATGACCTAGTGCTTTCAATCATATCGGGTCAAATTTCTCCGTGTGATTTCCGGCTTAGAATAGGGCCACCCCGAATCTTCCTGTGGGTGTCGTCAAGGCGACTAAGGGATTGCATCAGGGACGGACGGCAGCGTTCTAATGTGTATATTAAGATCATAACTGCGACCATCTATCCACCTGCCACGCGTCATTAATATGTACCAAACCCTCAACATCGTTACAAATCTCGATTAAACTCTTGTAACAAATACAAATTTAGCAAGTTTATATAGCATCTTATCTTATCTTCTCAGGGGGCCAGGAAGACCTGGCGACACTTCGACCCTTCAGGATCTTTTGTGCCTAACCCCTGACCACCAACGGTGCCCCAAGCCGATTTGGTGGACTTCACATACGCCTCAGAATTTCTTCTTCGGCATATGCAGGTTTCCTTACGATGTTTTCCTTCACTGAAAAGCCTGTGGTATTATAAATAAACCGTACTTAAGTTTCGTAAAACTCATTGGTACGGGCGGGGCTTGAACCCACGACCTCATGAACGTGAGGCGAGTGCACAACCAACCGGCTACCACGGCTCTATATAGCATCCTGGCCTCATCAGATGAGCGGAGAGCCTGGATGATATCACAATCTCCCACGTTTCTGAACTCTAATAAAAAAAACTTAGTTTTCTAGTTTTTGGAACGTTAGCTCATTGCAGGTAACTAAATAACGCCTAATTTAATAAAACTACAGGCCATTAAACCCGTTAACAACCGCAATAACAATCACCCAAATCGGCTGTAACTAAAACATTTTACAGCCTCACTTATAGTTAGTTTAATATTCCGATTAATCATGGGAGAACCGCAGATTCGGGTTCTCTTAATTGAAACACAAATAGCTAGGTGCGATTGGAGCGATGGCGAGATTAACCGCCCCAAACCGGTTCCAACCGGTTTAAATCCGTGACAAAGGGTGCGAACGGTAAAAGGTCGGGCCTAGAGGTGTCTGTACATTTTTGTTTGAGTAGATTTATCTGATTTAATTAGTAAAGATGGAGACTTGAATGTCTACGCATAAAATATAACGTTCTCCCAGTTTATATGTAAACTATTGACTTGCTTGTCTGTTATTACTAACGATCTCTATGTACTACTAGATGGAGCGTTCCAAACATTCGCTTTGTTCCACGCAAGTAGCCAAAACTCTTTCACATTCACTTTGAAACTTGTGCAGTTACTACTCAGAACATTTAATTATTGACTAAATATTGACATTATCTAACAATATTTAGTAATAATTAAATGTTCTGCGTAGTAACTGCAGAAGTTTTATTGTGAATGTAACCGAGTTGTGGCTACTTGCGTGGAACAGAGCGATTGTTTGGAACGTTCCATCTAGTAGTACATAGAGATCGTTGGTTATTACTAATTACCTATTGTTACAGGTGAAGAAGTAATACTACAGAATGGTTTTAAATTTATTCCACAGGTTTGTCTTAAAGTTAAACTTTCGTCTTCGATCGATATGCCTGGTTGTAAATTAGCCTTATCACGATATGGCTAAGCGTTAGTCAGGCACATCATGAAATGGCGCCAGATCACGATGTGCCTAGGCGTATCATGATCTGCCTAATTTTAAGATCGGCTTGCGACATATATAAGTTATAGCTGCAATGATCTGCGTAAGGCGGCTGGCAGTGATTGGATGAGAAGAACCGAGGATCGGGTTCAGTGGCGCGCCTTGGGAGAAGCCATAGGCAACAGTTCACTGCTGGACATGGGTACAGCAGTGAACTGTTGCAGGCTGATGATGATGATAATATAATTTGGAACCACACTGCATTGCAGCATTTACCAGTTCAATATGACATAATCTTAAATATCTATTACTATACAATACATCTAATAAATAAAATCGTAAACATCGCGTGTCTGTACATTGAAGATATTTGCAAAAAAAAAATTGGGTGATCTAAGGATAAGCAACAGAACACATTTCGGTCATTTTTGAAATTTTTGTCTGTTTGTCTGTTTATCTGTTTGTCTGTGAGTTTGTGCACGCATCACTTAAAAACTACTGAACGGATTTTGATGGACTTTCACAAAAACATGGGGCTTAACTTAACTTAACATTTAGTCTTTATTTCATCGCAATCGGCTAACTCAATCAAAAGTTATAGACATTTTTAATTTTTAAATACATTAGTAGGTAAGGTTAGTATGCAATATACTGCACATAATGGTATTTCCGTACTATTCAGATTGCGATGAGTTTGGATTACATTTGGAGCTGCGAGTGGGAGTGGGCGTGGGCGTGGGAAAAGGGAAGTGGTTGTGGGAGCGGGAGCGGAGGCGGAAGCGAAAGCGGAAGTGGGAGGGGAGCGGGAGCGGGAGCGGGCGCGGGGCGGAAGCGGAAGCGAAAGCGGGCGCGGGACGGAAGCGGAAACGGAAACGGGAGCGGAAGCGGGAGCAGGAGCGGGAGTGGAAGCGGGAAAGGGAGTGGGAATGGGAGCGGAAGTGGGAATGGGAGCGGATTCTGTAGTTCACGCGAGCGGAGCCGCGGGCACAGCTAGTACATACTAAAATCACAAGAATACTATACTCATTATGAGAGTCGAATTTAATAGTTTTATTATCTCAGAACAGTTTTCGAGTTATTCCCCTATTGACCTATATATCAGCTGTGGTAACACTGAGATTTAATTTCATTAATAGCCTTTCGCCTTAATGTAGTCATTTGATACAACCCTACATTTCTAGATCCACATTGCCATCCCTATTGCTCAAAAAACCTTCTTATTACCACGGATTAGGCTCCAAACTACCTTAGTTTGAGCGCCACTGTACCCCTGTTTTATTAGACCCCAAGTCCATAGCCCCGGCGTCTAATTCCCTCATATAAATGGGGTAGTGTCGAAGGCTCTTGTAAGGCATTGTTCCCTGTATAAAAGCCAGCCTCGACGAGTTAATTGGAATCTTTTAAAGTTTACTCAGGCTATAAAGGAGGCTTATTGCTCAACTATAAGGTCTGTAAGGCAGGGCTGTTAGACGGGGATTTGACGGGAATGGACTCGGCTAACAGACGTTTTTAGTTACGTATAGAATTATATACAGAAATTGGTTATTGGATAGTTTAAGACCGCTGTTTATATTACTAAAGAGTATTTATCAACATCACCAGGGTGTTTAACGACGAATTCTAGGCATGTTTCTTCTTGAGGTGCCTCTCGTCTACTGGAGGTTGTGCGTCAGCTCAGCGCACTTTTCCAGGGCTTTAGCTAATCAAAACAGCTCTTATCAGGTTCTAGCGCTTGCTGTAACTTTATCTTCTGCTACTTTACTTCCCCTTAATGTTTTCCATTAGATTAATTTAAGAAGTTGGTTCTGTTCGTATCGTTCGGGAATATAAAGAATATAAAATATAATAAAGAATAGGGTGAAATTTAAATGAATGCTTTGTCCAGCATTGGAAGTTGACATGCTGATCGCTTTAAAAGATCAAGAAAGAAAACTATATTTGAAATTACGTACTTCTTTTTCTGATTCTATATACCTATCTATCGTATATTACTACAGAGTAAAATCGTGTAGCGTTTTATTTATTTCGAGTTTGGGCCTGCAATAACTGCCTTTTGTATTATTCATCGGCCAATTATTGTAAAAGGAGTTCGCTGTTCTACCGCGAGCGGGCAGGTAGCTTGTTTGGTCCGAAAAAGAAAGGCCGGATCCCCAGTGCCGGATTTCCATGTTATTTAAATACCCGTTTACCTTTATAATTATCGTGATTATAAAATATCGACGCATAGCAGTGAAATATACAAAAATAGCAAGAAATCTCTTGTAATTCGAAGTAAAGTTCGAACAAATTTTGACATTAGTAAATCAGCAATATAATTTTAATGTTTTTTATGGAATTAGACAAGGATAGGATAACTTACTAATATAAAGTACAGACCGGAAAAAATTGAATAAAGTTGTCTGTGCCAAGTGGGAATCGAACCCACGAGCTTTGGTACTCGAGTTTTACGACCAAGCCACCAGGCCAACGAGGAAGTGAAATAGTTTACAGTTTGTTATTTATTATTATTAATAGCACGACGAGAAAAGTTGGACTTTTTATAAAAAAAAAAATATGATTAATTTTGAAATATATACATATCATGTAGTAGAGACATTTAAAAGTTAGAAAACCATTAGGTTCCATTAGGAAAATGTCCCCTAGATCGCTGCCACCATGCGGTAGGGTACCGATAATGCTGGCTGCGTTTCCTCGCTGTATTGCAATGCCTATACGCTGATTGAGGAACGAGCCAGCCTTAACAGTTTTAAATCGTAATATAATTTTATTGCATTATTTTGACAGATTTTTTATCTGTATTTTTAAGGGAGACTTTTATTCTGATATAATCGACATTTATAATTTTAACGCACGTATTTATACCACAAATATGTAATAGATGATTTTAGACTTTAATCGTGCTGAATTATCTCCCAAATTTGCCGCACCTGAAAATCTGGGGGCATACTTAGCAATCTTGCTTAGTACGGCCCTGAGAAGGTAGCTTGTTTGGTCCGCGAATTTCTCCTTCATTATTCAGGTTCAATATAGTATATCAAATCCAGTTTGTGTCATGCTTGGCCGACCTGAAGGATGAGTCGGTTATTTTTCTGCCTAAGTTACGAATAATATAGATCATGATTCAGCTATTCCAGGTTCATTTTCTTTAGTTATGTACCTAACATAAGGTAAATCAAAGATGATAGAATATGACTTATAATCTCGCGAGATGTCACTGATTTTGATGTAACTTTGTACAGATGTTATTTTAATAAATTGATTAATTTGACCACTGAAGTACTATCAAGATAGAACAGTTATAGCCATTTGTTAACTTCAGTTCCGCGCGTGCCAATTTTCGGACACAGCGCACCCTCCCGCGCACCTCATCGCGCGTCATGTTTCAGTATGGCCCTTTTGCAGATATTTTGTCGATGTATATACCACCTTGATGATGGTATATCACCGCAAAACGAGTAAGCGTTTGATAGTAATAATATATTGCAAATTTATGACACGCGTGTCGCGCCTACTTCACCATTCCATCTTGATAGAATGTCTATGGGGTGGTCTTAATAACGCTTTAAATTACTCCTTCCTGACATACGGTATCATAGCGTCATCTATAGGCAGGTTCCTGCAAACGACAGAGAGTGGTGCAACGTCTGGGTGTTATTGATTGTGCGTCGGAATCCAATTTGTTAGCTTACGGATGGAGACAAAGGATATAGGACTAGAGAGAGGTTGACGCTTCTAGCGTTGAGCTATATCGTGGTCAACTTTGAAACTAAATTGTATTACATCTATAACTATAAATAATTGACGACCTCCGTGGCGGAACAGGTAGCTCTCGGACTGCCACGCCGGAGGTTGCGGGTTCGAATCCCGCTAGGGGCAAATGTTGGTTGGTATGATGAATATGAATGTTTGTACCCAAGTCTTGGATGTTTATATATTTATTTAAGTATGTCTATCCGTTATCTAGTAACCATACCACAGGCTCTGCCTAGTTTGGGGCTGGATAATTGGTGTGAATGTGTGAGATATTTATTTATTTTATTTATTTATTATAACCATCGATATGAATGTAAACTAGTTCTCGAATGGAGAACGCGACTGGGAAAGCATAGTGTGGGACGCAACCTGGGCTAGATAGAGCGACGATTTGCGTAGACGGGTGGCAGAGACTGGATAAGAAGAACCAAGGATTGGGTTTAGTGACGCACCTTGGGAGAGGCCTATGTCCAGCAGTGCACTATTGTAGACTGTTAATGATGATACAATCGATATTTTTGATCCACTACTATTAATATCTTAAAAAAACTCGCAGCGGAGTCGAAGCTGCCTGGTCCCCAGTGGGAACCCACGACTTCTGGCGCTCGAATCTAATGCCAATCCACTAGACTAACGAGGCGGTGAAAGATCACCAACATACATACACCTCATACGATGAAGCGAAATAATTTATCGTAGCTCATAGTTTCACCTCAAAGATTTTACCTTCAGGATTGACACTAATTGGTTATTAAATTAGATAACAGATGCACATTAAAATCATCTGTTGTCTAATTTAATAACCAAGTAGTGTCAGTTCTGAAGGAAAAAACTTTGAGGTGAAACTGTGAGCTACGAAAAATTATTTTGCTTCATGCTATGAGATATAGTAGCGTCACACTCGCGGCACTCCAAACAAGGGAATTTAATCACCTACTACTATTACAAGTACACGTTTGTGTGTGTGCGTAAATTATAGTAAGTCTACTGCACCCAGCGTGCGTACATAGTCGATCGAGAGAGGGACAAAGTTATCCGTCAACAATATAAGTGCTTCTCTTTCTAACTTACAGCTTCGTTCTCTTGGCGTTGGTCGATAGCGCGATATCGTAGTAACTTTGAACAGATACAATGATTAAGTACTTAGCTTACATTAATACCTCTGGGCGATTTCTTCCAAACAAGCTTATTAAGTACTCCCAGAAGTACTTGTACGTATCATTTTGTTTTTAAAGTACGCGCACGGAATAAAGCCCTAGGGCTATACACTGTCCTGTCGTGGCTTAATTCGGCTTATTACATGCTCTCGCGTAAAATAAAACATAAAATAAGGCCCGCTTAATCCTTTGGGGTGTAAAGAGGACGGGAGGGCGGGGGCAGTGAAACGGGAAGGGGGGAGATTGCAATATCGACAGACTACGCAAATTAAACGTGGCTGTGCCAACCCTAATATTCGGAGAATTTTTGTCGCGGTTTTCGAGAGGTTTAATTTTATTTATTTAACAATTTATTGCACACAAACACACAAAACGTGCCGATGGATGCGTGTCCAGGGGCTAGCCTGGTCGTAAGAGTGTCGATATCCCGGAGCTGGGCGAACTCCGGGCACTATTAGCCTTACCGAATCATGCGGGGCTCTGATGAGGTAGACAAATATTTCCCTAGATAATCGTGGTACGTCAACACGGAGGCGGCGATGTTGTTCGCAACACATCACGTCAATGGGTATCACGGGGCGGAAAGCGGGCGAAGGAAAACCACTTTGCGACATTAGATTGCGCAAAGTGGTGATACATCGTCTCTGTCTACTCCTCTGGGACCAAGGCGTAAGCATTATGTATGTTTGGAAATTAACGAAGTGTATAAGTCATCTTCATTTAAAATTATTATTTTGAAACTACAAATTATTTTAACTTTGAAACTACAGTCACACATTAAAACGCTTTACAAATTAACTGCGCAGTTAGATACCTGCTCATTAAATAACTTCGTACATTTTAGTGTCTTAAACCAACATGAAAATACATTGCACACTTAAATTCCATTATACACAGTGCAATCATTTTGAACCAACGATCTCTATGTACTACTAGATGGAGCGTTCCAAA
Organism: Esperia sulphurella; assembly: GCA_947086405.1. Classification (NCBI taxonomy): domain Eukaryota; kingdom Metazoa; phylum Arthropoda; class Insecta; order Lepidoptera; family Oecophoridae; genus Esperia; species Esperia sulphurella. Next base: position 14,675,721 of record OX352265.1, read on the forward strand.
CAATCGCTCTGTTCCACGCAGGTAGCCACAACTCTTTCACATTCACAATGAAACTTGTGCAGTTACTTCGCAGAATATTTAATTATTACTAAATATTGACGCTAGGTTAAATAATGTCAATATTTAGAAAATAATTAAATGTTCTGAGTAGTAACTGCACAAATTTCAAAGAGAATGTGAAAGAGTTGTGGCTACTTGCGTAGAACAGAGCGATTGTTCGGAACGCTCCATCTAGTAGTACATAGAGATCGTTGTTTTGAACAAATGTACATTATTTTGAACATAAAATACAGGAACAGCTCTCTATATTCTTCTTATAAATAAAAGTAAACTTCGCGTGTCTGTACATTGAAGATATTTGCAAAATAAAAATCGGGCGTCTAAGGATAAGTAATTTCGATCATTTTTGGAATTTTTGTCTGTTTATCTGTTTGTTTGTGCACGCAACACTTAAAAACTACAGAACCGATTTTGTTGGACTTTTCAATGAAACATAGAGCTTAATTCTAACAATTTATATTTATCATATACTAAATTAAATTTTAGTATTTGATATAATTCAATTCTTTAGTTCTTTAGTAGGTATGAATAATTTTATTTTCTTTTTACAAACGTTTTGAAAACCTATACTTTAATTCTTTGCTGATTCGGTAATTCGCCTAAAAACCATTTTAATACGGAAATGACTTAAAATACTAGTTGGTCTCTTGCGTTTAATTGAATTATTTACATATAAATATATTTGTCTAATACCAAACTAGGATATTTTCCTGTGCTATGGGAATTAAACAAGGATAGGACAATTCACAAATATAACATCCAGACCTGGACCAACTTGTGCAAATTGTAAAAAGTTGTCTGCCCTTGGCGGGAATCGAACCTACAACCTCTGGCGGTCGAGTCTATTAACCAATCCACTAGGCCAAGGCGGTGTTTAGGTACCATGTGTCAAAACTCATCTTACTTTTCGATGTAAAGTCTGTTAAAACTACACTTACCTAACATCACTACAAAATGTACCTCGACGGAACCGGCTCGAGAAAATTGAGTTCCGTCTTCATTAGCCCTTCTCGCTAGACGGGATTTAAAAAAAAAAAACTTTTTCATAAGGACTTCAGGCGCGAGTCAAGTTTTCCATCAACAAAATTAAGGTGCGTGCTTAATATCAAAACTTTTCCCTAATGGATTTGTAATTTTACATTTATTACTGTGGCGCGGTTCGGAGTAATCAATTTATATTAACTTAAACGTCGTAAGAAGCACTTCTGCGGTATACTCGTAAATAATGGCGGTTTTGAACAAGACGTATAGAGACAGAGATGGAGTCAGGGCTTTGAATTGAAGGGGGTTATTCAAACTGCACAAAACTCCCCTGCACAGTATTCTCACTACCTTGATCATCAGCTGAAATACGTCCACTGCTGAACATAAGCCTCCCCAATAGTATTGCACTTTTGGTGGGCTGTCCAGTGAGGGATTGGATAATCATCACGCTTGGCAGGCGGATTATTGATCGTAGTAATGATCTTAATATACACAGGAGAACGCTGCTGCCTGTATATTCAAGCGTTGCAACCGCTGTCATTATTCCATTTTCAAAAGTTGAAGAAACAATACCTGGTCACCGTTTTTATTATCAGTAAGGCTAGGTATGAGGATAATCGGGTTCAGTTTGGCGCACCTTGGGAGAGGCCTATGTCCAACATTGGACTCTTTCGGAAGGCTGATATGATTATGACAATTAGCTTAGGTTGTTTTGTCTATATGTTTCTGAGCAACTGACCGCATCGTTGACTTCCGCTGGACTTTCGTGAGTTATATTCCCAACGGAGATTTTGTACAATTTGTACAAATTTGGTCTTGGTACAAATTGTATTTAAGCAACATATATTGCTTAGAAATAAGCTCGTAAGTAGGGCACTAGTGTGGTCTATTGCCTACTAACTACAAAAGTCACATTTTGCTACGCGCTTTGCTACGCCGTAGCACTTGGTACCTCGCAGTTGTCAAAACTAAATAATTATTTATTGCAATTTTTATGTAGTTAGGCTCGAGCTCCTAAGGTTGTGGATTCGGTTCCCAGTAGGGACAGATAACTTTGTGCAATCTGTAAGTAGGATATCTGGATGTTATATTTGTGTAGCTTATTATGAATTATTATCCTTTATAATTCTTAATCCTAGTTTAGGAATAGATAAGTATATATATTTATTTATCATTGTGACCTAGCTGTAGGTTTTAGAATAAATAAATAAAATAAATATCCATCTATCCTAACCCATTGACTCTATATTCAAGATACTAAAGAAATTTAATCATCATCATCAGGTTATTTTTGTCTCCACTGCAGGAGCACAACCCTCTCTCATCTGCCGGAGAAAGACGGAGGATTTGGCCTACACCCCCGCGCTGGCCAGACGGGTTGGGGAGGCCTGATTGATGTTTTATAATGTATTCCCTTAGTCGCCTTGTACGACATCCACGGGAAGAGTTGGAGTGGTCCTATTCTACTCCACCGGAAACCACACGGTAAATCAATTGTTAAAAAATAGCAAGATTTTTAAATATTAATTAAATGTCATTGTCTAGAAAGACAGTTATCAAATGCACGGTCTCAATTTAAGTTCCATTTAGCAACTAGATTAACTTTTAACTGTGCAAACGACTTACTGACCATTAATTCTAGACTCCTCACAAAGCTCTAGAAAAACTATAAAAAGTAAAAAGAATCAAACAGCATTAAGCGCCCGTTTCGCCACTAGCATAGAGCTAAGTCATCACCCTATAGGAGAAAGTTTAGTTTCAGTTTGTTCAGAAACTAACTTCTAGGGGAATCATCAGTTTTCTTTTACAAAAGTTCGTGATATTAAGTCAACACAACTTACTATAATAATTAATATAAATTTAAATTTATATGGAACAATGACCTGGAGTGGGTCCAGGTCCAGGTGCGAGTGCGAGTGCGAGAGTCTTGAGTGTGAGTTGGAGTGGAAGTGGGAAAATGAATAGGAGCGGAAGTGGGAACTGGAGCGGATTCTGTGGTCCACGCGAGCGGAGCCGCGGGCACAGCTGGTGCCTAATAAGCTTTAAATAATCACAATCAAAATTAAAGTTTTTACACAGTCTATAGTGTTTTAAAAGTTTTGAAATTATTATTGAAATAATTATTATACCTAGTTAATTGCTCACAAAACAAGAGTACAATATAACAAGAATTATTGTACAATCTTTTTAAGTGAAGAAAACATAATAAAGCAACATAATAATGGAATTTGCGGTTAGATGTCTGTACAGTAAAAGTAGACTCAAACTTTTCCCTTCAAGTACACACGGTCTTTTTAACCGCAGATATTCTTTCGCCTATGTCCACCAACGTCGCGAAACGGAACTCCGTTTACATCATTAATTTTCATCTCTTCTCGTGGTACCTCTCATAATTCACCCTTGAGCGCTTCCATACTCGTGATAACGGTATTCGAAGTAGGGGAGGGGTCGGAATGCTGGCCAAATGTTAAAGAAAATGGGGGTTGCGTCATATAAATAAATAGGTTGCTATTTATCCAGACTTTTAAACCAAAACAACCTCTGGTGGACTCGATCAAATAAATTCTTAAGTTACTTTTATGGCTTCGGGGAGCAGGTCAGAAACTTAAAAAGATAGATTCTATGCTCGCTATTTTCTTATTAGGTGAGATTCTGAACTGGACGGATTCTATGCTTGGCGGTTTTTTATATAGTCGGATTAGTAGCAGGTCAGATTCTTAGAAGGACATATTATATGCTCGTCAATCTCTTATTAGGTTAGATTCTGAGCTGGTCTGATTCTAAGAATGGCTAACTATATGCTCGTCAGTTTCAATATGCCAGATTCGTAGCAAGTCAGATACTGAACAGGTCAGTAACTCACTACAAGACAAAGATCTATCTTCTCCTCTCCTCGCCTTCCGTGTTTACTCTTAAAGTAAACCGTCCAGTTCATCTCTCCACCTTAGCTTTTACTTGTCTATCAAAAACTATACTGATTATTTATCCTTATACTGAACTGAAAGCAGACCACGTGCGACGTAGACTTCGCATTCTTAGAATGACATTCTGAGGGGTATGAGAAGAAGGAAGGCAACTAGGTCGTATCCAGATCTCACTCAAATCCTACCCAGGCCTCAAAATACTTAAATTTAATATTTATTTAAAAATCTCACGGCACACAATTTTTATTTATAAAGTTGGTTTAAAAATTTTGTAGGGCAGAAAAGAAATTTCATATTTTACAATTAGAACAAAATTTTACTGTAGTCCAAGGTAAGTCAATCTTTCCGTGGGTGCATTAAGGCGACTAAGGGATTGCACCAGGAACGGGCAGTAGCGTTCTTCTGTGTGTATATTAAGATCATTACTACAGTCACCAATCCGCTTGCCAAGCGTGGTGATTATGGCATTCCATTGGGGATACTTATGTTCAGCAGTTAACGTATTTAGGCTGATGATGAAGTGAGCTACTATTATACAAAAGTACTTATTTAAATATGTTAAGAGTTACATAAAACATCAAATACCTATTTTTAATAAAAATCCTCCATTGAGAGCCCGTTTTTTTGTTCTTCTTAAAGATAAGTTATGGACTTCTTCTGAAATATAATCTCTTCAATAAACAACCCCGGGTTTGGACGAGTTACGCAGTGCATCGTTTTTTATGAAACCCGCAAGTCGGTCGACTGTCGGCGACTGATAACAGAGCTGTTTATTTACAAAACGAGCGGTTTTCCACTCAAAGTGTTTAATTTTTTTCTATTCAACTTTTTTTTTCGCTTGCGCAAAGCTTTGCGGAAAACATATTGTTTCCTTCCTTTGATAACTAGGGATGCGTTAAATATGGTGGTCATGCTTTATTTTTGAACGAATAATGATAATTTATTGGGATGAGAAACGGCGCAGTTAGGTTGGGGATAAAAAATAAGTTACTTTATTATCATCACTACTGCTTATATTAAGCTGTTTATAGTAATCAAATGATTTATTCGTACGTAATATGTACGCAATGCTGTGTGGTTCCCGGCTTAGAATAGGGCCACCCCAAATCTTCCCGTGGGTGTCGTCAAGGCGACTAAGGGATTGCATCAGGGATGGGCAGCAGCGTTCTCCAGTATATATTAAGATCATTACTGCGATCACCAATCCGTCTGCCAAGCGTGGTGATTACGGCAAATCCTCCAATGGTAAGTTCACCAAAAGTGTTATTTATTGGGGAGGCTTATGTTCAGCAGTGGACGTATATAGGCTGATGATGAATATGTACGAGTAAAATGTAGCATAGTAGATTAATATGAACATCCCTTTTTTTTCACGGAATTTTATTAACTGTTTTAATGAAAATACCGGGACTCTTTGTAGTAATAATTAAAAAGTATATAACATCCAATTAAGGAAAGATAATTTCATATTATTTGTATTTTATTTATAAGGAAGTTGGAAGAATTTATAGAGTACTAGCTGTTGCCCGCGACTTCGCCCGCGTGGAAAACTTAACATCACAAATTATTATGTATTTCCCGTAGGAATGGGATGTTTTTTCGGGATATAAACTATGCTATGTCCTATTCCAGGACCTAACATATATGTGTGCCAAGTTTCATCACGATCCGTCCAGTGGTTGAAGCGTGATTTAGTAACAAACATCCAACTATCCAAACATCCAAACTTTCATCGTTATGATATTAGTAGGATGGTAACATAAATGATATTTTTTATGATAGTTATACATAAATCTTGAAAAAAAAAAACGGAATATCCATACAAACGCAAGCACCACTATCTGATTCTGATCCATGTTTATAAATTATAAGAAGTAATGCTGTTAAAGTAATTTATAAGTTATGAACGAGATTTGCTTTTTGATTTGTTTGAATTTGAGTTTGTTTTTAATTGAGTCTTCTCCAAACCACTGGAATGATTCCAGTGGGGTTTTAACTATTTGATAGTTGGTTTCTAAGGCTATAACCTACCGGTTGGGGTAGGTGGCTTCTTTTTTTATTCTATACATAAAGTCAGAATACGTTGAAATTAATAATGGAGTGGTGTGGTTGGTTGATGATTAGATTAGATTAGATTTCTTTACTTCACATTTTAATACATACATTAACTTACGTAAAAGTTCAGGGTTAATGTGATCGTCAAAAAATAATAAAAAATAGTATACAAAATGTCAGTTCTACACAACTCGTGTATGAGATTTATAACAATGTCATAAGTTAATGTACATAATAATAACAATGTATATATAAATAAAAAATTTCAACTTTCAAGGATGGAGCCAATTAAAGACAATGAGTGCACAGTCGTTGTTAAATAAGGTTAATATCTTTAAAGTTACTATTAAGAAGCACATCGTAAAGCAATACGATAAATCAATTAAGTAAATGTGTTAAAATTTGTGTTTTGAGGTGTCATCCCACGTTGACAAACAAACCATTGTTTGCTATTTTATATTAGTTTGACACACGTTGGTTACATACAATGCGAAAATATTTTGGATGGTAGGCGACATGTGGATATTATGTTCCTAATTCGTGTAACACGAAAATAGCAATAAAAACATATCCGAAAAGCAATTTTATGGGATTGGAAGCGATGTAACTTCCTATTTAGAATTGAAAATGTGTTTTTAATCTCAATTTCAAAGGGGTTACTGCTATTGTTATGCCTCGTAATTGGATTGAAGGGTAGCCATGGGGTTACAATTAAAATGATGAATTATTGTACAATAGGGTATCAGGAATTTGGACGAACACTTTTCGTTTGTCAGTTTCTTGGGACATAAGGGACTTTGGGAATTATGATTTGTCTTTTTATTAATTGGCTGTAAGTTAGAGTCGAGTCAAAATCCTTTATTACACAGACTATCGCTTCCTAGGTGTTAGCGATGTGAAGAAGAAACAGTGGAACATTGCTCCGAAACAAATCTTTTAAAATCAAATTTGTGTACAATATTGTACGAAGCCGAAGCAACATTAGTACCAGGCATCTTTGTTATTCAAATAATCGTCTATTTTATAAAGCCTTTTTACAAAGTTGTTTTGTGATGTGATTCTTTTTGATAGTTCAGATTTCCTCTGGTAGTTTGTCGAAGAAGCGTATATATGCTTAAGCGTATTATCATCAGGTTATTTTTGTCTCCACTGCAGGAGCACAACCCTCTCTCATCTGCCGGAGACAGACGGAGGATTTGGCCTACATTCCCGCGCTGGCCAGACGGGTTGGGGAGGCCTGATTGATGTTTTATAATGTATTCCCTTAGTCGCCTTGTACGACATCCACGGGAAGAGTTGGAGTGGTCCTATTCTACTCTACCAGAAACCACGCGGCAAGCTTAAGCGTATACAAGTTTATTATTATTCCTTGTATCATAGAAAGGACATATCTACAAAATAATATCAAAAATGAATTGACTATTTAGCTACTGTTAATTAAATAGTTTATTTCTTTAAACTTAATATTACTAAAAATTTTGTACGCAGTGTACCTTGCTATCTTAAAAACACGGTCTGGGAACAAAACCAACCTTACTAGGCTATAAAAGCTTCAGACCGGTGACAGGCAGCCGCGGTGGCGTAGTACTGTGTTGGCCAACACGTCTGCACGTTTTCCCAGCGTGGCTATTAATTGTCCACATAAAGGGAATGACGACCAACGACCATTGTTGGACATATGTTGTAGTAAAGCCGGATCGCTCGAACCCAAGACCTTCCTATGGCAGTATTTATTTATGGCAGTATATCATCATTAGCCTGCAAAAGTCCTCTAGACATGATAGGCCTCTCCCAGGTTGCGCCAATGAACCCGATCCTCGGTTCTTCTCATCCAGTCACTGCCAGCTGCCTTACGCAGATCGTCGCTCCATCTAGCCAGGGGGCGTCCCACACTACGTCTGCCCAGTCGCGGTTTTCACTCGAGAACTCGTACTCCAACGGCAATCGGTTCTGCGACTGATGTGACCAGCCCAATGCCACTTCAACATACTAACTTTTTGAGCTATGTTGAAGAGTTTAGTTCTCTGACGGATCACCTCATTTCGGATGCTGTCCCTTAGAAAAACTCCGAGCATAGCTTTTTATAAAAAATATAAATATAAATATCTCAGACATTCACACAAATTATCCAGTCCAAAACTAGGCAGAGCCTGTGCTATCCCAAGTAGCAATCAAGAATAGTGACTAAATCCTACATATCTATACTTTATCTAAAGTTGGATTTGACTAAATCAAAAAAGTTTTCGTTAAGTCATTTTTTTCTTTAAGACTAATTAGTTTTATACTACCGCTACTTTAGCAAGTTCAGAATACCCAAAACCAAGTTAAGTACTCTCAAAACTGTTTTGTATTAAGTATGCCTACAGTTAAAACTAAAAATCTTTTGTAACTGTACTCAGATTATTTGAAGGCTCACGTAAAACTCTTTCAAATAATTCAAGCATCTGTTTAGTCTTCCGAAGTAAAAATTAATTTTGTAGATAAACTTAAGATAATTGTTACACCAAATTCTGGGAACCGTTTTTCTGAAGAACATTTTATTCCTTTATTACTCAAATTAATCAGATTAGAGTAAAAATACATTTAACGGGACGTTTTTATCAAAAGGGAACAAAGTAGAAAGATGGATTACGTTGAAAAATTAAAAAGATCTGGTAGTTTTCGTCGGCGTGTTGTGAAATATAAAAAAAATACTTTAAACAGAGTGCAAGCTGCAAATTTCAACAATGCATCATCTTCGACTCAGACCTCAGTGTCGTTTTCAGGAACTACAGATCACGAGGAAGAAGATACCGCGGAAAATTGGGAAATCAAAATAGTGGACAGTGATTCCGATTCTAATGAAACGAAAGCTGATGATTTTAATTTTAGAGACCAATTAAGAAACTGGTGTTTTGGTCACAATATACCACATACTGCAATCAATGGCTTATTGCAGATTATAAATAAGCATGATCCAGGTGTTGTGCCAAAAGACGCAAGAACACTTCTGAATTCAGTAAAATCTGTAGATATCAAACGTTGTGACAGTGGAGAGTACTGGCATAATGGATTTAAAAAATATATTTTACAGTATTTTGGAAATTTGGATAAACATATCAATTTACATATAAATGTAAATATCGATGGGTTACCTACATACAAAAGCTCAAAAGTAGAGTTTTGGCCAATTCTTTGTAACATTCATGAGATGAACACTATGAATTTTGCACTACTTATACGTCATCGAGTGAATAATTTATAAATGAATAGTTTTTTTTGCATAAACTTCTTTCCAGCACAAAATACACTAGAATAATGAAATGAAAAGCTAAGAAAATATCAAGTAATCTGGTATTAACTAAATCAAACTAAAGAATCATTTAATACTAAGTAGTTTTAAATAGTAATACACCAATACGTTGTATAGTATAAGTTAAATGTAATATCTCTTAACTAGCACTACTTTAAATCTAACTTGTCTTTACTTTAGCTAAACTAGCCTTACAAAATCAATATTGTCTAAAGTCTTACTACGTTAGGAAAAATAAGATTTAACGCCATTTTGCACTTTAAGTGAAAAAATAATAATACATTTTCCGACACCACCTCATGATAAACTAGAGAAGATTGAAGTTATATTTTTGTCAGAGTTAGAATAACTTTATAAAAACTCATTTATTTATAGAAAATTTAATATTTTGCACTTTATGCCGCCAAATTTTTCAATTGCAATACAAATATCCTTAATTTTATTGTTATTTTTACGCTATTTTAAAGGCCCGTCTGTTTTATAGCACTTTCTATCGATTTTACACGAGGAACAATCATGCGTTTTAAATTTGCAATGCATACAACGACATAATACATCATTTTCTAGATATAAAAATTAGTTGTTTAACCGCCATTATCATAAGCCTTCATCTTGTTTTTGTATTAAGTATAAAATGTTCACCATATTTTCTAAAATACTATGACATAAAGTAAAAAAAGTTTTAAATTTTACTTCAGTAAGTTATGATAGAATCTGTGCAATTCAGTATTGATAGTTTTAACTAGGTTTTGTAGATATCATCAAGTCTATTTCTTGGTCTAAAGTCGACCTACAAGACATCTTGAAATCCGTGTTTAGCTCTGCAAAAACCACTCTCTTAAGTAGGGTTAAAGTTTGTCTAAACAGTAGTATTAACTCTGTCTTAAATTTGTCCTAAATGCTGTGCCCACTTGTACTTAACTGTATCTTGAGGGATATCTTCAGGGATATCTTGAGGGACGTAATAGGTTTAGCCAAGACAACAGCTGGAATACGTCTACTTGCCTTCAAGATAATTATAATACCCTTTTAAGACATTTGTTTGCTACTTGGGATGGTAACTAGATAATGGATAGACATACTTAAATAAATATATAAACATCCAAGACTTGGGTACAAACATTCATATTCATCATACGAACATTTGCCCCTAGCGGGATTCGAACCCGCAACCTCCTGCGTGGCGTCCGAGAGCTACCCGTTCCGCCACGGAGGTTTATTGCATAGAAATTCTGTCTACCAGGAACCCATAAATAAAAGACTAACGATCACGGCTGCGTCCAATGATTGCGTCCATTTGAAAAGTACTGAGATTCTCGCGCCCAAGAGCATTTATTCGACCACAAGCTTTCTCCTGTTATTCTATGCAAATTAGAGGCCGCTAGGGCTGCCACCCGAAAGTTTAACAAATTAAAATTTGTAGGGAGCATTATGGGGTGCTATTAATTTGGCATTGGGGTTAATTTAGCAATAGATATGGCACGCTCTCCTGTTTCCAGTTTGATGGTAATGTTTTTATGATGTAGTTATCTTGACATGATACTGACGCTTCGTTTAGGCACGAGTACATGAGGTGGATGGTTGAAACCAGGATCGTACCGCAGGCTTTTCGGTCAAAGGAAATGTCACCTCAACTGTCTAATTAGGGAGGCCTGATGTCTATTATCGACTAATAACCCTACGCTTCATGTAAGTCGAACTCTTTCTGGCGATAATCAGTCTCATTAATATTATAAATGCTAAAGTTTGGACGTTTGTTACTCAATCACGCTTTAACCACTGGACGGATCGGGATGAAACTTGGCACACATATAGGTTAGGTCCTGGAATAGGACATGGGATAGTTATTATCCCGAAAAACATGTCGTTCCTACGGGAAAAAGGTAATAATGTGTGATGTTAAGTGGTCCACTCGGACTAAGTCGTGGGCAACAGTAGTGTCTTATATAAAACGCCGCACACATCGTCGACCATGGTATAATAAATAAATAAAATAATAAATATATATTAGGTATGGAGCGACTATGACCTCCGCCCTTTTATTACTCGATGGTCTCAGTCTAACAGTATCTAGTAGGGATGGAATTAGGTAGAGGCATTTATGTACTTGCAACGAAATGTTTATATTAATATGGATATTCCGGGATTTTCCCAGATTTATTAAAAAATATATATAATTTTTTTGTCATTCATTTATGTATAAACACAATTTTTTTATTTATTTATCTATTTATTTTAGCCCTTCTGTAGGTGTAAATTATCATTCATAGAATTCCTCACTTAAGACAACATAATTAATTATAGTTCATTCTATGTCATTTTTAGTCTTTGTCATTATTTAATATTTGTTAGTTAATGTTTTCTTTTCAGGTAAGTCCTTAGTCACAATAGATTTTTGGACAAAGGCCTCTCCCAGCCTCCTACAGGTAAGTTTTCAGCAGTTAGCCGAGTCCAGAGTGCTCCGACGCCAGTAAGTCCTCGAGCTCGTCTCGCCAGCGCGTGCAAAATAAACTCATACGGTAATATAAATATGGACATTCCACATCGTTAATTTTTTTTTATCTATTTTTTTGTTGAGGCTTGTGACTCGCTAAAGTCAATGCCAGCCTCGTAAGGAAACACTAATTTGTCATGTTATTCAGACCTCAGTCTGAGAGATAACGTAACGAACCTATATAATTGTTTTGCCTTATCATATCAGATAAGGGGCTGCTCAATATTATATTAATATCGCCCTTGTGACCTACGTTATCCCCCAGAAAGTGCCTTCTGTAGGCTGCGTTCTGTCCACACTCCAGTACTATATGTAACAAATCTTCAATTTTGTTACATATGTTACATAGCGGTGATTCAACTACTTTCATCAGATGATAGAATTTAATAAAATACAAAAAAATATAAAATTATCTTTTCCTTATTGGGAAAGTAGGATTATATACTTTTTAATTATTTATTACTCCTAAGAGTCATGGGGTTTTAATTAAAACAGTTAATAAAATCTCGTGAAAAGGAATATCCATATTAATTTAGCCAGTATTCGCCGCAAGTACAATGACATACCTAATTTCGATCCCTTATATTAATTATACTGTTTATTTCAGCTGTATTCTTTCTTATTCGCAGTATGTTCTTTCGATATATGACTGGCAACCCTACTGACCGTCGAATGTCAGACTAAACGTGCATTTCGTAGATTTGGGTTTTTATGCAAACAGCCCTAAGTTATTCAAGTGTGCCTCTGCATGGCACTCGCATACAAAGCTCACTAAATGCGGCGGGCGATTACATCGCCGCCGGCTTATCGTGGGATATTTTCTCGAAAATTGGACGAATTTACTAACTTCGGTTTCCACTTTAGTCAATCTCAGTTCGACACACAACCGACTTTTGTCTGTAACTTTATAGTCATTATATTATAATTGTTATATTCGTGTGATGACCACTTGTGTTTGTCTTGTGTCTGGATGTTATTTATATATTATATTATGTATCTATGTATGTATATCAGCTGTCTGATACCCATATTACAGGCTCTGCCTAGTTTGGGATCAGGTGGCCGTGTGTGAAATGTTGCCCACATATTTATTTTAGTTACAGACAAAATGCATGAGTCAGATACACTGCCGACCTGAAGAAGGTGGTTGGAAGCGGTTGGAGGCGGAGGGCGGATGACCGGGTGTGGTGGCCTACAATGGGGCAGGCCTATGTCCAGAAGTGGACGTCTAAGGGCTGATATGATATATATATTTTTAAATATATACATACACTTGTCTAATCCCAAACTATGATTTTCTCCTTTGCTATGGAAATTAAACAAGGATAGGACCATTTACAAATATAACATCCAGGTCGGGACCAACTTGTACAAAGTTGTCTGTCCCCAGTGGGAACCGAACCTACGAAATGTTGAAAATTAAATTATAAATAAAAACTTTAATATTTAAATACTTAATCCTACTAATATTATAAATGCGAAAGCTTGGATATTTGGATGTTGGTTACTCAGTCACGCTTCAACCACTGGATGGGATCGCGATGAAACTTGGCACATATATAGCTTAGGTCCTGAAATAGAACTTAGGACAGTTTTTATCCCGAAAAAATATCCCATTCCCACGGGAAATACATAATAATTTGTAATGTTAAGTTGTCCACGCGGACGAAGTCGCGGGCTAGTTAGTAATATTTTGTGATTAAATTGTCTTCACGTCCAAATCGGTTCACCCGTTTAAGAGCTACGGTGCCACAGACAGATACACAGACACACATAGCGGTCAAACTTATAACACCCCTCTTTTTGCGCCGGGAATTTGAAATTGAAATATACGCCGCAAATCATGTCCCTTCTTTTCTTGCAGTACTCAGGTAAAAGAGACATTGAACCCTAATAATGAGATTGCTTACAATTCACACGCACGAACTTGTAAGTTGTAAGTTACGCGACAATATTTTCTGGACGGCTTAAAGCGTCTACTGGCACCCAGCCAGTGTTGCCAGTGTCGAAAGACAACTTTACCGCACCTTTGGTAAATCACCTCCAGCTAGTGTACGACTAAAAGTGAGGTCTTTCTTTCGGCCGAATCAAAACCGAAAGTCGAAACTGAGAACATTATAATTTTACAAGTTAATTAACACTTCAATAAGACGGTCTTTATTACCATACATAGGTACATACTAAAATCATAAGCAAACTATATTGTTATATATGAGAGTAAAAAATTTAAAAGTCAATTATCATAGGACAGTGTTTTTCTAGTTATTATCCTTCTTAAATCGAATAGGTATTTATAATTTATGTAAAATATTGTCATCATCATCAGGTTATTTTTTGTCTCCACTGCAGGAGCACAACCCTCTCTCATCTGCCGGAGACAGACGGAGGATTTATTGAGGAAATATTGTCATACTTCATAAATTAGATAAATAAATTAATAAAATATCTTTTAGAGATAAGCTCGCCTTTGTACACATAATTTGTAACTGTATTTACTTTTAAAATTTGTGCAATAAAGAATATGTATAATAAATTACATTATTAATTTAAACAATCATTTAGACAGACGATCTGATTTTTCTCCCTCCATTTATTGCTTTAATAGGTTTCTCTTTCTATTATAATAATAATATTAATTTATTTCAGATTAATAATTTCATATAAAATTTATTCTCCATATTATTTATATTTAGTAAAAAATTAAAAGGATTTTATAACAGATTTTATATTCGTGACAATATTCGCCCAATGTGTCAAAAAATCTTTTGGTCGGCCGAAAAAAACTATTGAACGCCGAAATCTAAACTTGGGTCGCACTCTACTAACAAACAAAACGGGTAATAAACTATTGATGAGAAGCAAACCTGTGTTATTGATTTGTTAGGAAAAACTTCGTATGTTTTCTTTATCAGCCTACGTAATGGCAAACTTTGGGACAAACAAACATAAGGGAATTTATAGCGTCTTTCGTTTTAGAGGCTTCGATATAACGTACAGGTATGGCGGGATGTATCATTTTGATAGTATAAGAAACGTAGATTTACTGTCCACTGTAGACAAGACTGTATGGTCTCAGATACCTTTGCCTACTCGGAGTAAATAAACGGAAAAAATAATTAGTCTACTATTTTTTTCTAAGTATAACTTTAAAACCAGAACAATTATTTTTTTCGGTTTATTATGAAGTTAAAATCAAAATCAAAAGTTAAAGTCAATGTATTATTGGTGTTCATAATAATATTAAATATAAATAATTTTGTGTTTGTAAATTAGTAGAAATAATATATAATACTAGCTGTTGCCCACGACTTCGTCCGCGTGGACAACTTAACATCACAAATTATTATGTATTTCCTACTTACTTGATATTTTGGACAATTCACACAATATCTTTATAAATTATGGTAGCCTATGTGTTATTCTGATGTATAAGCTATATTATTGTATAGTTTCATTAAAATCCATTCAGTAGTTTTTACGTGAAAGAGTAACAAACATCCATCCATACTTACAAACTTTCACGTTTATAATATTAGTATATTGGATTACCGGTATACCTGGGACAGTTATCCAATAGCATTGTGCGATAGGTACATTTGTCTTTCTCTCCTCACCTCATTCCCCAAAGCTCTTAAACTCGGTTCCTCACTATACATATCTGTAATACTATAATACGTCTCTGTTCCAAGTCCGACTATGCGAACCAATCTATGGTTCGCTAACGAGTGAATAATTACACAATGATCCCTATTACAAATGCAAAAATGGGGATCCCTGATGCATACATAATAGCGCCTTGTGGCGTGGTGCAAACCACAAGATATCGCACTGGAAAAAAACGTATTGATTGTTGATCCGTGCCGTGTTGTTTCCGGTAGAGTAAAATAGGACCACTCCAACTCTTCCCGTGGATGTCGTACAAGGCGACTGAGGGAAGACATTATAAAACATCAATCAGGCCTCCCCAACCCGTCTGGCCAGCGCGGGGAGTGTACGCCAAATCCTCCGTCTGTCTCCGGAGAGAGGGTTGTGCTCCTGCAGTGGAGACAAAAATAACCTGATGATGATGATTGTTGATCATATTACTTCACAACTTATTGATTGCTTACCGCCTCGTTGGCTTAGTGGCTTGGTCCAATGAGTTGAGTGCCAGAGGTCGTGGGTTCGCTTCCCACTGGTGACGGACCAGTTGGTCCCAGTTTGGATGTTATATTTGTGAATTATCCTATCCTTGTTTAAGTTCCATAGCACAGGAGAAAATCATAATTTGGGAAAAGACAAGTATGTATATACGTAATATTTATTTATTATTTAGTTATTAATAGTTAATTGCTGATTTGAACAAGATCTTGTTTCTTTGAACTAACTCAACTTGTTACCTGATCATGGTTCATTTGAGATAATAATGAAAATAATTATTTTAGCTAACATACAACAGACAACACAAAATGGCACTTAGAAGACCAACATTTTTTAAGTGCAG
The DNA here is from genome assembly GCA_947086405.1 of Esperia sulphurella. Classification (NCBI taxonomy): domain Eukaryota; kingdom Metazoa; phylum Arthropoda; class Insecta; order Lepidoptera; family Oecophoridae; genus Esperia; species Esperia sulphurella. The sequence goes on from OX352265.1 coordinate 14,692,013, forward strand.
TATTGGATAAGCTCTGTCTTATTTTTTTAAAATATATATGAGGTTTATGTCCGGCAATGGATGTCGATATGATTGCTGCAATCATCATCATCATCATCAGGTTACTTTTGTCTCCACTGCAGGAGCACAACCCTCTCTCATCTGCCGGAGACAGACGGAGGATTTGGCCTACACTCCCCGCGCTGGCCAGACGAGTTGGGGAGGCTGCAATCATGTCGGCGTTAAAAAAAACGGAGTTTTTCCAATACTGCACTGCAAAAAAGCTGGTTATCCAAGTGCCATTTTATCTTCTTTGTTGTATGTTAGTTAAAATAATTATCCAGACGCATATATCTCATAGCTTGGTCCACGTCGTCTTTGCAGCGAGCGGCAGGCGCCCCCGGCAAACATCCGCGCCCGTAATGACTGGCCAAACAGACATCTGCATACGGCCTCCGCCAGAGAAATGCCTCCCGCGCAGCCCACACAAAGGCACATCACGATTTTTGTTATTTGAGAACGCCAATTTTCTTTCATAATAGGTAAAGTGGCGTTTATGTTAGGAGATGAAAATTATTAGCCAAACTGAAGAGCAGAAAAGTGTAGACAATATAGAATTTACATACAAAAAAGTTAAAATAACTTTTAGATACGACGAAGGTCATGGTTCTGGAGTGGAGGAGGCCGCGGATCGGCACGCGCAGGGTTGGACGCCGCGTCGCCAAATTGACTGACGTCCTGAAGAAGGTGGCCGGTAGCGGCTGGATATGGAGGGCGGAGGACCGGGTGTGGTGGCGTTCATTGGGTAAGGCCTGTGTCCAACACGTGGACGTGTAAGGGCTGACATGTAAAGGCCATGAAGATGTATACAGCTCATCCTGTGGTGATGTAGACTCCGAACATATTATAACTGTATCGTAACTCTTTAGTACATACATTACACACGTAAACTGAAGTTGTTTTCAGTACTTTATTTTAGATACTGTGGCTAAGTATGTGGTTTCTCATTTGCCCCACCCTGCTAACAACGTTGAGTATCTGCTGCATCTATTAACCTTCTTGTAACGGTCGTTGGTGGATTAGTGAGTTAAGGTCGGCCGTTATGGCCAAAGTTCTTGGCAGTTATGGCGGTGGCCGATGATTTTTAGGGTTTTGTTTAAAGGGAATGGTGTGCTAACCTTACTGTCGTGTGGTCGGCGATACAGACCGATATTTTTATCATAAAACTGGCTGTTGCAAAAAAAACGAATGGCTTTTGGGAAACTCGCATAGTAAAGTCCACCAACGTGGTGCACTATGCTATTTGATACCTGTTCATTTTGTTTAGGTATACTGTTTAAAAAGCGTATTATTAATTAGTTATTTCCTTTCAGTTCGACATTAAGCATCAACAGTGCACTGAAAAAAATTCTGGTCATCTAAGTGCAATTTTATCTTGTTGCAGTATGTTAGGTATAGTTATCATTTTTATTTGTTTAAATTTAACAATAGTGCAAAGGGACAATAGTTCAAGGGAACAAGATCTTGGTGCGCTCGTATGTTTATTTCAGTAGCTTATTGTGCATTTTGTAAAATACAAATTACGTAAAGTAAAGTACACCGCGTGTTCAGCCGCGGAGTGGGCCGCTCGTCAAAAGCATGGTAAGCATGCGGACCTGGCTAAGTCATACATCTTTGTGCCCTTCGCGGTGGAGACATCGGGAGCGTGGGGATCGGAGGCCAAGGCATTTGTGCGTGGGATGGGGAAGCGCATGAGAGACCATGGGCGTGACCCCCGGGCGGAGTCGTACCTGGTTCAAAGAATAGCCCTGGCTATTCAACGTGGTAACGCAGCCGGCGTCATGGTTACCTTTAAGCCGGAGACGAGTCTTTATTAGATTTATAACATTTTTATTGATTAGAAACAAAGAAATATAAAAAGTACAAATTATTTAACTATTTAAACTTAAAGATAACTTCGGTGGTTCGTGAGCTTGGTCAATAGACTTGAGGGACTTATTATTGTATTATAATATGATAAGATAAGATAAGAGATTCTAAGGCGAAAGTAGCACGTAAGAATGGGACTTAAAGTCCCATTTTGTAGCCAGTTACGAAATTTGGTTGGACGACACATTTCCCATTACTAATTACGGAATTTGAACTAATTTCCCATTTCGTACCCAGTTACGAAATTTGGTTACCAGACGGGACGAAAGCATTTTATACGCAGTAATGGTAGACGAAGTAAATATATATTGTTAAACTACCTGATATATTCAGGGTACGCATAGCAGTTTAAACAAAGATATACACACTAACATAAGTTTCACTAAAAAACAAACTGTACAAAAAATGTCTCTACGTAATGCAAATAATTTAACACTACGCCCACCCCGAACCAATTATGGTAAGAAGAATATCGTCTATGAAGGTGTCCAATTATATAATAAATTACCAAAATATATAAAAGAATCGAAAGGACTAAAATTTTATATCACAAATACATTTAATTAGACATGTATGCAGATGCCGTCAATGCCACATCTAGTTATGATAGTTTCTTGTACTCTAATAATACTGGTTAGTGCAACAATGTAATTTTTTTTAAGTATTGCATGTCTGTAATGTTCCACACTTTTTATTTATATACCCGCGTAGTTTTTAATATTGAAATATTTGTACGCTTACTTTACATACATAAACTTCTTGGTTATAATTTTTCATATAAGTGAATTGTTTTAATTCATAATGAAAAATAAAGATCATAAACATAGTTTGCTACGCCACTGTAGAAGCTACGCGCAGTGCGTAGCAGTGGCAAATTCTTCACAACCCTGCCTTGCTACCAAAGAATCCCGCTAAGTGTTCTGAAAAGCTTTTGGAAATTGACAAAAAAGGGTCAGGTTTTGTAGAATTCTATGAGAATTACTAGAATTTCTTCTCCAATTGAAGAATTAGTACTCATCAATCATTGAAGTCTAAAAAACCAGTGTGACCACTTGTTGACAATTCCAAAAGGTTTCCGAATCACTTAGCGGCTCTCTTTGGTGGCAACGCGGAATAGACATACTATTTCTACAAGATCAATGTCCAATCATAGTCAAAATTAGACAACGAGCACACAACTAACTACCCACACATATACAAACATACATATCAACAATGAGGAAACAACATATAACCGACTACAGCCTGCTTTGAATTTTTTGTATAGCCTATAGCTTACGCATGACTAAAACAACTCGAATGACACCTAAGCTGATTATATAAACTGGAATTAGACAAACGTACATGCACACATACATAGACTGCCAAAAACATAATTCCTCTTTTGACGAGTCGGTAAAAGCTTCTTATTTTTCTTTACAAACGTTCGTGGAACGTTACATAGTTACTGTATTATGGGATTCACCAAATTTGTATATAATATTGTATAAAAGTTTCTGTACGTTAAAGATACTGGACAAGATTTAGAAGGCAAACATTTAAAATTTGACAGCATTATGTTGTTTTAATTTAAGCGTTCTCCATCTTAGGCCTCATCGTCACTTACCATCAGGTGTGATTGAGGTCAAGCGTAAACCCATCAGGAATAATATATAAAGTACCAAGCCTACATTGGTACATCTAGGCGGTGTTATCGCTGAAAGCGATTTCTTCCAGACGATCTTAGTGTCTTCTTTATAAAAAAAAATGGAAAGAGAAGAAGATAGACTGAGATAGAAATAGTTTTTTTTTTTGCTGCCAAATTTGAAGTGTGTGGCTTTGGAATCAGGCACTTTCTGGTCCTGATTATGAGTCTGTAAATTGAGTTTAAAATAATCCACAAAAAAGAAACTACCCGAAATTATCGTCTGTTTGTCTGTACGGGTACCATTTAAAGTGACTTGAAATTGATAATCAGCATTGATTAAAAAAATATTTCATAATGGACACGATTCGGCAAGCTGAGTAGTTCACGCGAAGAATAGCGAAATGTCAAAACAGTTCTACAATTCTACAACAACAGTGTCCAACGTCCGCCTCCCCCTTCCCCCTAAACAGTAGCACGTCTAGTCACGACAGTAACTACTTACCGTTAAGTAGATCTTCTGGGCGTTGGTCCTTCTAATCTATAAAGAAATAAATAGTTACACTATAACAGCATTAGTGGTTAGTCTTGAAAAGAAACTTAGTTAAAGTAGTTAAGATTGAATAAACTACACTTGGGAGTAAAAAATTAAGTATCTTTTAAAACTGTATTGAAAATTATGTTACTAAAGGTTTTTGTTTTGCTACCAAGTGTATCTTCCTGAGCAACAGGAATATGAACAGTATGGAAGAAAGATAATTAAAAAAAAAACAGTAAAATGTACGTTGACCTTATTTGTTTTGTCGTCACATAATTATAATAAGTTCCACAACTCAATCTGTCCAGTAGTTTTTGAGTTAGCCGGCGCACAGACAAGCAAAAAATACGTCGCTAAAAATGGATCCTAAGTATACATGTTTTGTTAATTAAATAAAAACTGGGAGTCAACAGAGTCCGAATTGGTCGAGATGCGAACTCGACGAGTTCAGCGCATTCCTCCAGTTGCGATTAAAAACTTTATGTCTCTTTTCATTATGATGTATGTATCGTTACCTCTATAATTGTAGTATTTGTTTCTACATTTTTGGGATTTCTCAAATAATTATACCGCCTTGTTGGCTTGTTCGTTAGACTCTAGCGAATTGGTCGAGATGCGAATTCGACGAGGTCAGCGCATTCGTCCAGTTGCGATTAAGCACAAGGTTATTTTTGTCTCCACTGCAGGAGCACAACCCTCTCTCATCTGCCGGAGACAGACGGAGGATTTGGTCTACACTCCCCGCGCTGGCCAGACGGGTTGGGGAGGCCTGATTCATGTTTTATAATGTGTATTCCCTTAGTCGCCTTGTAACGACATCCACGGGAAGAGTTGGAGTGGTCCTATTCTACTCTACCGGAAACCACACGGCATATTCTGTTTTATTTTTGTTCCGTCCCTTAAAAACGTTTGCAAAGTGTCCTAAATAATAACACTGGTTCCGTTTAATTATTTCTTAAAGAGCAATTATAAGTTAAAACTCTTCTGTTACTCCGAAACAATGAACAACTAAAATTAAACTGATTGGCCTAAAACTTGTTTTTGTTTTTGAAACAATATTAGCCCTAGTTCAAGCAGTATCATAATTAACAAAGCATGATCCAAAGGTTGAGTAGTAGAGAATGCCTTCGGCATTAATATCGCCTGTCGTTCAAATAAATTACATCTAAATAAATGTTAATATAGTCTTTTCTTAAACGTAAATAATGTCTTTTCTTTCTTTCTCTTTAAATAGTATGATATCTAATTTACTCCAAGCGAGCATATTTTATTACCTACCACTATACTATTACTACAGGCGTACAAACCTGTCCGTATATCTTTGTGTGTGTGCGTAAATTATTGTAGGGCTACTGCACCGAGCGCGCGAATATATTCGATCGTGAGAGGGACAACGTCAACCATATAAGTGCTACTCTTTCTAACTAATAGCGCCGATCTCTCGACGCCTGTTAATAGCTCGCTGGCGTAGTAATTTTGTACCGGAGGGCGGAGCGGCACGAGCCCATCGGCTGCCTCCCAGTAGTGCGTACTGTCAGCCGTGATCTATTTTGAGGGCGACGTTAAACTAGCAGGGGGAGGTGAGTGTCGCTTCTTTACGTAGTAACATTTAATATTCTCTGATACTGCAGTGCATCGAGCATGTTCGCAGAGGCGCGGGTGCTTGATTCTATGCAGTTATAAGAGCGTGCGTGGCACCTATTTCGCTATGATAACAGCTTACTTAAGGCCGTCTGCTGTTACTTGGAAAGGCTACGTCGCTCTGATCACAGCATACTTCAAGCCGTCTGCTGTGACTTGGATAGGCTACGTCGCTCTGATCACAGCATACTTAAGGCGGTCTGCTGTGACTTGAAAAGGCTACGTCGCTCTGATCACAGCATGCTTAAGGTCGTCTGCTGTGACTTGGATAGGCTACGTCGCTCTGATAACAGGACACTTAAGGTCGTCTGCTGTGACTTGGATAGGCTACGTCGCTCTGATAACAGGACACTTAAGGTCGTCTGCTGTGACTTGAAAAGGCTACGTCGCTCTGATCACAGCATACTTAAGGTCGTCTGCTGTGACTTGAAAAGGCTACGTCGCTCTGATCACAGCATACTTAAGGCGGTCTGCCTTGGATAGCCCGATCTATTATAGGTACTGGATAGATGTTCATGGAGCGTGAACCCACACTGTGAACATCGACTGAACCCAGCAGCGCTGCGGTAATCGGGCCGAAAGTCTATTAACATTATTTAACATAAAATAACAAAGCCTAATTAGCCTCCTCTTATTCTGAATAGCGTAGCCTGCATAACGTTACCTCCCCGGCATAAAATCAGAGCTAGGTTCAAACTTGTGCCACTGCGAGCGCAGATAATTAGACAAGCAAATAAATGCATATTGTATTCAATGCAGGCGTGTTGTGGATGTAAGTTTAATTTGGGAGACAGACGATTTTAATTTAGTGCAGTAGTATGAAAATTTTCGGAGTTTCGAAAGTTAAGTAATTAAACACAATATTCTCGGAGTAACTTTGTTGTCATAACCTACGGCGCAGAAACGTGGACACCAACGGTGGGCCTGATCCACAAGTTTTAAGTCATTTAGCGAGCTATGGAGAGGGCTAAGCTCGTTCTTGGATATGATTCGTAATAGGGAGATCTGACGAAGAACGAAGGCCATCCATGTAGCCGAAAGGATTAGTAAGCTTAAGTGGCATTGGGCGGGCCACATCTGTCAAAAATTGGCCACTTGTCATAGGGTACTTAACTGTCAGTATAACGAAACGACTCTCCACTATCTGCAATGAAAAGATCCTAAGCTTCTTCGGTCACATTGAGCAGTCTCCCAAGCAAGACCTGGAGAAGCTCATCATTTTGGCAGGCGTGTCAGAGTACGAGCTCCGACGAGGTGGTCAGACCCGGTGAGGAGGACGGCTGGGGAAGCAGTTTTGCTGGCCAATGACCGCTATGCGTGGAGGCGCGTTTTGTAAGGTCGCGATCCTCGGCAGTGAGGGAACGACGAAGAAGAAGACTTAACTGTAAGTGGCTTCTTGTTTTACCCTATGGGTTGTTACGAAGACGTTGCTTCAAATGAAAATCTTATACCGTTCTGGATTGTACCTTAACATGTTTACCTCAATTTCTGTTCACGGAGCAACATTTACTTTCTTACGTAAAAATCTTGTTAAAATTCCTAATTAAACTCATAAACGCTCCGAATTTCGTTCAAATATACCTACGTCATTTCATTACCTTGTCGACGTAAATCGCTGTCGATTTCTCGTCTCGTTTTTGGATAATATTCCTTGCGTTCTCCTTTGCAATATGTCAGGGGCGGCACGTACAGCCCGCGTTGCGCAACTCTACATAGATATGTAAATATTTTCAATAAGGGCGCGCTGTGAACGTCGCCGGCAGAAGGGTTAAACGACAATTTTAACAACGATCGGGAAATTGGGAAGAAGAACATGGGGTTCTCTATATTTTTTTTTTATTGTTGATGGGTTTGCACTTGACCTCAATCTCACCTGATGGTAAGTGATGATGAAGCCTAAGCGCTTACCCAGAAGATGCCAATTCACTCTTCCTTTAAAAAGATCCAAATTGTACTTGTCCGGAAATACCCAAACTGGCAGAGAGTTCCATTTCTTAGCAGCTCGCATTATGAACGAGGAAGCAAAACGCTTTGTGCGAGAGCGTGGTATGTCTACTACATAAGGATGAAGTCCCTCACGTCTGGTAGTCCGTTGATGGAAGGGGGATGGGGGAATCAAATCGTGTAATTTCTGGGTACACTCCTCAAAATGTAACCTATAGAACACCTCTATATTTTTAGACTATACCGCCAAAAGGCAACCGCTTTGAATATTTTTTTTTTATAATTTAACTACTGATTGTATATGTGAAAAAATCATAAACGAAAAGGACAGACACAAAAGGTAAAATTATATCTTCCAGAGATTTCTGCGTTGCGTCGTAATTATTTTATGTTCAAATTACTAAATAAATAAAAATATAATTGAAGTTTTGTTTAATTTTAAGTTTTGTGTGGGTATTATTGTATTGGTACTGAAATATATCTTAAGAGCTGATTGAATACATATCATCGTCATCAGGTTATTTTTGTCTCCACTGCAGGAGCACAACCCTCTCTCATCTGCCGGAGACAGACGGAGGATTCGGCCTACACTCCCCGCGCTGGCCAGACGGGTTGGGGAGGCCTGATTGACGTTTTATAATGTAATGTAAATTATAATACATATAATTTAAAGCTAAATAAATAATTGATTTGAACTCGTCTGCCCTATCCAATGGTAACCGGTTCTGTGACAGACCGCGATATTTATTTATGCTTAATAATTCTTTCGGCTATCATAGATAACTTTATATCTCATTTCGTATATATATCCTTCAAAGAAATACTCCAGAGGACCTAAAATAGCCCTAATATACAGCTAAGGTAATAACCTCGTGTGAAATCACCCTTAATCTAATGAACTGGTGGTCACGGCAAAACTCTTTAGTACGATTTTATGATAGCCAAGTGCAATAATAGAATATCTATCTAGAGCAATCCGCTTAAATGTGAGTGCACACCGGAGGCAGGTACGACAATAAACTCCATCGGTTATACCCCGCGAACGCAATAATCCGCACCCGCTCGAGTTCGACAATCTGCACGCCGACCAACTGCCAGCTGGTCGCCTGTTACATTTTAGTGAGCACATTTTTATGTAAAAACATCTCTATATTTATACTGAAGAATGTTTTTTTTTAATTGTATAAAAATTACGGGAATGACAATAAACAATAACTTTTATTTATATTCATAAATGAAAAAAAAAATAAAGAAATAGTTATAGATATCTAAGATTGGAAGTACAGTCAGGGAAGAAATTGATCTATCAGTTTTCAAAAAAGATTCTAGTTAATAAATATAAATATTACATACTTATAAGGTCCGAGTCCAAAGGCACACATTTAAAAATTTACAGCACTAAAATTAGTTTCGTCTTTATCTTCATAATACTGTGCGACAGAGATAGCACTTTAGTGCTGTCTAATTTTAAAGTGTGGCTTCAGAATCGGACTCATTATATAATGCATACACTTGTCTAATCTCAAACTAGGATTTTCTCATGTGCTATGGGAATTGACCAAGGCTAGGACAATTCACAAATATAACATCCAGACCAGGAACAAGTTGTACAAAGTTTGTCTGTCCCCAGTGGGAATCGAACCCACGACCTCTAGCGCTGGAGTCTAATGACTAAAACACTAGGCTAACGGGGAGATCTTACTATTAATTTTTTTGATACTGAATGTATTATATTAGTACTTTATTTTACTCTAAGGTTGAAAGATGAGATCGCTAAGTTCGCCTTTGTTTATAATTTTATTTCCGTTACATACAATTGACGATTGAAATTGTCGACCTCCGTGGCGGAACGGGGTAGCTCTCGGACTGCCACGCCGGAGGTAGCGGGTTCGAATCCCGCTAGGGGCAAATGTTCGTATGATGAATATGAATGTTTGTATCCAAGTCTTGGATGTTTATATATTTATTTAAGTATGTGTATCCGTTATCTAGTAACCATAGCACAGGCTCCGCCTAGTTTGGGACTGGATAAATGGTGTGAATGTCTGAGATATTTATTTATTTATAATTCTGTGCCGTTGTCGCGTGGTTTCCGGCTTAGAATAGGGCCACCCCAAATCTTCCCGTGGGTCGTCAAGGCGAACAAGGGATTGCACCAGGGATGGGTAGCAGCGTTCTTCTGTGTATATTAAGATCATTACTGCGATCACGAATCCGTCTGCCAAGCGTGGTGATTATGGCAAATCCTCCTTAGGAAAGACCACAAAAAGAGGCATTCTATTGGAGAAGCTTATGTTCAGCAGTGGACTTATGATGATGACGTATAATTCCAAAATATCCGGCATTAATTACAAAAATGTTAATTCCTAACAAAAACGCAGTCATATCAGAGTCTTCATTTTAAAACGGGCGAGCTTAATAAGGGTCGTTTCCCACTGTTTGTACGGGTCGTGGAATCTCTTAATTTTGCTCTCGCCTCTCCCGTAAGCTGTGTAAATAGTTTGCTGCGCCCTTAACGGCGCTCGTCGCGTTGGCGTAAGGCAGAAGGTTACGGCGAAGTTGAAAGACTTTGTTGAAAGTTACAATTGAGAATTATGGATCATTTGTTTTATACCTTGTCTTTATTATCAGTATCGACGTCCACTGCTGGACATAGGCCTTCCTCGATGAACGTCACCACACACCCGGTCCTCCGCGATCCGCATCTAGTGCTTTTGAGCACCTGAGAACCTACCTCAACGGCCGTCGGTTCTGCGACAGATGTGGCCCGCCCACAGTTCAGCGTTCAGCTGTCTAAGCTGGCTATGTCGGTCGTCATGAAAGGTAGTTTCCAACTGGTAACTCCAGTCCAACATGGCAACTAGACCAGGATAGTCGCTCAGGGAAAGTTTGAAGTCTTCACGAGGGTGAACAAATACTTCGGTAGCAGATTGCTTGAGCGACGTATACCAACCTACAGTAGAATGCCTATCAATATACATCGGAAAGATAACAAACGTAAGTTCGCGAAAGATTATAGGAAATATCTTATCGGGAACTGTGACTTACCCTGAGAGAAAGCCACATAGATACATATAAAAGACTAGTTTTGTATTAAATGATATATTACATAATGGTTGTGTGAGAGACTGTTCCTATCAGTAAAACTGAGAAATCAGTTTTGTGGGGTTTTACTGTAATCTGTATGAATATTTTCGACCGCTTCGTTGGCCTAGTGGCCTGGTCATTGGTCACGAACGCCAGAGGTCGTGGGTTCGATTCTCACTGGGGACAGACAACTTTATACAATTTGTACAAGCTGGTCCCAGTCTGGATGTTGTATTTGGGTATTGTTCAATCCTTGTTTAATTCGTATAGCACAGGAGATAATCCTAATTTGGGATTAGACAAGTGTATGTATGTATATATGAAATATTTATATATTTAAAGATTTATATTATTTTTATTACTATATAGGAAATCTAATTAATTGTCTCGTTTGGCCAGCAAAATTAAAATGACCAAACGGACTTCCTCCGGGCGAGGAATCCAAGCGGCCGGAGGTCAAGGTGACAGCGAGAGAAACCGGCGGACTATCCGGGTGGTGTCCAGCAGTACCGCCTTCTGCATCACCGCTGGAAGCGAGCCCACACGGAGTTCCAACCGCATTAGGTGGTCAGCGAGGCTGGTTGGAATTAACCCGTTCGCAGACAGGGACGATTTCGGTCGACGTCACAACTCATATGTCGGTAATCTCGTGCGCCGGGTCTATATACTATGTTTTTTTAATCTGTTTCTGCCTTATTATTTTTAATAAAAGAAATGTGTTGACTCAGGTCAATTTAGATCCTACGGAACTTTTGCAACCCATTTTTATCTAAACTAATATTATAAAAAGGAAAGATTTGATTGTTTGTTTGTTTACATTGAATAGGCTCCGAAACTATTAAACTGATTGAAAAATTCTTTCACTGTTGGGAAGCTACACTGTCCCCGGGTGACATAGGCTATATTATATTTTCAAAAAGTTAGGGATCCTTACTAAAACTCCAATAATGTAACCCAAGGTGTAAGAAAATGACCTAAAAATTCCTTACATCGCGAACTATTCTACAAAAAGTGTCGTGACAGCATATGTCTAACTATTATAGTCATGTCACAATAAGTGTTCTTTTATTTTAAAAATTTAATTGAAATGCCGCCGCTAGAAATGGCTCTTTATTTGTACCTTGGTATTAATCCTCATCAAAATAAACAACTTCATAGTCACGACTGCTTCAATACCTTTATATAACTTTTTGAATTATTCAATTCGGACGTTCCATTCGAAAGATATCACGGGTTTAAAAATGTAAGTATTAGAAAAAAGTCGCCGCTCACCTTGATCGAATAATTTTCGCTTGAAAATGTTTTGAATTCGCTTTATATTCGTTTAGTAGGAAATTAAACAAAAAAAAAAGTTATTTTTTAAACTAAACAAAAGTTCTTTTCAGAACTAAACCCATTTTTTGTACTATTCAGATTGCAATGAGTTTGGACTACATTTGGAGCTGCAGTAGGAGTACGCGTGGGCGTGCGCGTGGGCGTGGGACCGGGAGCGGGAGCGGAAGTGGGAAGGGTAGCGTATTCTGTAATCCAGAGCGAGCGGAGCCGCGGGCACTATTCATGATACTCCAACGGGCAGACCCGCCGCCGGCACGCTAATTTTATGTATATAAGTATTTTAAATGCATAACCAGATTTTTTTTTTTATTTTTTTTTTATTACCAGATTAATAGATTTATTTTAGGATTTAGTAATACATAATAATGTGTAATGTTAAGTTATTCACGCGGACGAAGTCGCGGGCAACAGCTAGTTAATTAATATTTTTAGCATACTTTTAATTTATTATTATATTTATTAATATTTTTTTATTACCGAATAACTTAATTGATTTTTTACCCTTTGGTACTAGAAGCAATCCAGTAAATGTCCAGTGCGTTTGTCGCTTGTATTACCTTCAAAGATACTGACTAAAGTCTTCATAAAATAAAGCCGTTTTCATCTTGTTTCTTACAGCATCCTGTATTAGACGTTTATAACTGGCTCACGAAGGTTGTATCTGTCATTTAACAAAGCCTTATTGCCTGCCCCGATAGCTTGCCATAACCTCTAAACCCGCTGTGCTGTCGTGCAATGTGACATTGTGTTAGAAAAGTAAGATTATGCCAATGAATACTTTCGCTTGAGAAGATTTCTCATTCTAAAATATAGACTTAGTAAGTTGTGGTGGGAAGGGCATGAGGAAGGAAAGAAAATGGGAGAGGGGAAAGGGAATATCACCTGCGCATTTTTTTTGAATAAAATAAAAACACCGCAAAATATTAAAACATAAAAAATATAAATAATTTAATGACAATCTTTTAATTTAATTTAATAAAAAAACATGAAGTACCTAAATGTCAATTTTATTAAAAAAAAAACATTAATTCTGTAGTCCAACGGGCGGAACCGACGTCGGCAGGCTAATTTTATGTATATGAATATTTTCTTATTAATAAATTGCTTTAAGGATTTAGTAATATATAATAATGTGTAATGTTAAGTAGTCCACGCGGACGAAGTCGCGGGCAATAGCTATATTTAATATTTGCTGCCTCAGTGCTTAGTGAGAGTTGTAGGTAATACCTACATCCAAAAATTAAGTGAATTTTATTTCCCAAAAACTGTACTTAATTGCGAGGCAACTTTCCTTTGAAGTCGAATTAAAAATGAATATCCTCCAAAGAGATTTTAAAATTACGTCGCTTTTTGCAAAGCTGAAAGGTTCGCTTTCGAGTTCAAATGGTTATTGCCTCCTTTTACAAAGGCGTGAAGGTATTTTGTTACACTTTCTGTGATCTCAATTATTTGGAATTATTATTTTCGGGTATGTTTATTACTAACTAGATATCTTTGAACATTGATAATTGATGCTGTTTGTTATACCGATTAATTTTGGTAATGACGTCTGCAGTGGATTTGGTTTTTGAGAGTTTCTGTCATTTATTATTTACTAGCTATGGCTCCCGACTTCGTCCGCGTGGATAACTGAACATTACACATTATTAAATATTTCCCGAAGGAATAAGATGTTTCTTTGGGATAAAAATATCCTATTCCATGACCTAACATATATGTATGCCAAGTTTCATCCCGATCCATCCAGTGGTTGAAGCGTGATTGAGTAACAAACATCCAAATATCCAAACTTTCGCATTTATAATATTTGTAGGATTTAATCTTTATTATAAAAAAAAAGATTTAAGTATATCTTTCCGGTATAAGAAAATCCAGACTCAGTTTGTCTGTGCACTGCGACAAAGATGTACAAACAAGATAAACATACCTACATAAAAGGTCAAAAGCATATAGCAGCTGCAGTTACCAAGATTAGTTAGTACAACATAATCTATTATTATCTATGTTCAAAGATATTTATTTAGATACTAAGATACAAAGATACTAACCCCGAAAAAATACATACATTTCATATATACTTGTACTGATCCCAAACGAGGATTTTATCCTGTACAACGGCAATGACAAGGACATGACGATAAAAAATATAATATCCATACCGGGACCAACTTGTACTAGTACAAAGTTATTCCCAACTCGAAGTCACGACCTCTAGCACTCATCTGACGACAAAGCCACTAGGCTAACGAGGCGGTAGAGTTAATCAGAGCAAAACTCCTGAAAGGGCACTTCTGTTCACTTACTTAATTACAAGTTATAAAAGTAAATCTCACTGCAAAGAAAATACCACAGATAGTAATGTATAGAATCAGAGTTTTGATATGCTAAGCAATAAAAAATGAAGCCAAAATACTTAGTGTTGTTAAAATAGATAATATAGAATACCCTAGCGGTTTTGATACAGATCAAAAAGGAGGAGAATCTCCAGAAATGAAGAGAAATGATGATGATTATAGATGACTCAGTTAGATTATTCCTAAAGTAACGCAAAATGAAGAACATGGTAAAATAGAGACAGAACTCGTAGCATGCATTCTGTATAAGTACTATATAAACATAACCAAGTTAATATAGCAAACATAACTGCAAACACTGTCGCCGTCTCGGCGTATCTCAAACCCACTGCAAGCAATGTGGTCATGTCATGCTATGCTGAGGGAAGAGGGGCAGACTGATTGGATTGGATTCACTTGTATAATGTGAAGAGTATACTGTTCTAACCACGGTAAGCAAATATATTAATCAAACGTAACGTACATCTCTTACAAGTTACTGTCAGTTATCAAGAAAGTTTTTTAAGACTAGAATTCTACATTCACAAGTAAAAAATGTTATTATTACAGAATTTTAAACAGGAAAATTAGTAACGTAATAAAACAAGTTTATGAAATAAAAACAGAACTGGCTATAAATAATATTTATAACTAAACATAAACATTTTAAAGGCCATGCTAATTTCAAGAAGTAAAAATAATCTAAATAAATTTACAAGCAACTAACATAAAACATTTTCCAACAAGCTCCCAGTACTCCCCTTTCTCCCTCCGCAGTCCCTGACACGAGCCCCGCACATTGTTAGAGCCCTTTTCATGGCCCCGGGCTTGAAGCACTTGAAAATTTCCCTTAATAAGGTCCGCAAAAGGCTTGACTAGAGGCCCAATTATTAAAAACAACAGTTTGTGTTACCAGAAAGGTTGGATTTAGTGAAATTTTACCTCTGAAAGATAAAGAGGCGTTTTATGAACTAAGTCATATATTTACATTTTTAACTGCTGCCTGAGTAGGGTAGACTTTAATCAAAACCACAGAGTGAGAGGAGTTATATTTTTCTCTTGATTTTCTTCTAGCCGAATGCGGCAATAAAATCGTATGTGTATAAACATCAGCTTATGGGGTAATGTTTGGTCGTAAGTTTAATTATTATGAACTGACTGTAGTACAAGGATTTTTGTAATTCTATTTAGAGTTTGGAGTTTTTAAAAATAAAATATAACTACAGTAGCTCAAAAGACTTTGTCTAGAAAATGGAAGGAAATAGAAAATAAGTAGACAAAAGAAAGTGCACCTTGCTCAGTGCGAACAAAGCTCCGATCTAATCAATATTTGTCGAAAATACAAGAGAAGGTGCAGACAAAAACTTCAACAGGTTCACATAATAGACCTCCAGTTTAAAATCTAAAGTAGTTTGGTAGTCATGTAGATATTTTATTTTGTCAATAGTCGATCTTGAGGAGGAAGAAGAAAATAGAGAACCAGATATGAAAGTCCATTGTGCATCGGTGAATGCTGATATACTAATAATAATGGTTCATAACAAAACCTATGAAATAATTATTAATTACTAGCCAACCATATAAGACAAAATTAAAAAGTACATTGCAAATAGCAAAGATGTTAGGAGCCTGTAAGTATATTGCTGATGTAGGTAAGTATAGATACACATTATGTATTGTTAGATATGAACTACATACTATCGACAACAATTTTCAAAAGTGTATAACAGCACTAACCCAAATGGCACAGGAAGCTCTTTTGTGAGAGGAATTACAGAGACAGAGGTCGCCAAAAATCCACTCTGAGGACAAAACCCTCTGAGTCCATCCGACTTGTCAACATTGGAGGTAGTTGGCACTTGATTGCGAAGAGTTTTTTATTGAGGTAGTCCGCAGGTTGCAAGATTGAACTGAACTTAAGAGAGTCAGCGACAATTTAGACTAATATATATTTTAGGAGAATAGGAGGTTGACTTTGCAATTTACTTTTCCAACTATAGTGTAATATGGAGGATTGATATTGGCCGATGATAAAAATAAGTCATGTTAAAATCTCCATGCACTTTTTCAGAAACATACTCGAGATGATTATTTTAATGATCTTTCTTTCTATAAATAAATTATCATCATACATTATAGCCATACAAAAGTTTTAGTACAAGGAAAAATCTACAGAAAAAAAAGAGTTTAAACTACTCCTAACTCAGATATAACATTTCATAAAAATAATTACAGAATGGTAGGTACACTCATCTCAGTTAAAATTATGAAAATAACATCGCAATTCAAACGTTCAACAATGAGTAACAATGTTGGCTTCAACACTCGCGAACAATCAAGTGCTTGTTTATGAACAGTGTACGCGAAACAGGGCAAATAATGTCAGGAGAGCTGATCAAACACACCCGGACACTGCGATGGGATCGTCGTACGTTGATGTATTGCTGTTTATTACTTATATTGGAAACTGTGTTAAAGTTTGGATATGTGTCTTTAGTTATATAGACGATCTTATTATAGTGAGTGGAACAAATACGAAGGATTAGGTTATTTTGAATAGAATCTCAACAATAATTTTGTGCATTTGATTTGTCTTTAACTTTAATTTAATCCACATAGTTTGCTCAGCCTTATAATAGTTGGTCCTAGCCTGATGCTACTTTAATGCTGTAAAATTTTCACTCGTCGAATCGTCCTAAGTGTTAGTATATTTCCTAATAGTTTATGTTTTTAAAATATTATTCTCGAACCTTTGACCATGAAGAATTGTGGTTTTAAGATTACATAATTAGATATAATACAAATAACTAAAGCAAAACCATTTTAGGATTTATTATTAAAAAGTTAAAATTACTTCTACAAATTTTATTTTCCTAAGCATAAAACTCGGCTTCACAAACAAAACAAATAAACACAACTGTTCCATGGATCAAATTTGCAAACCTTCTCTAGTAACGACTAGCCTTGCCATTATTTTAGACACAAAAAAAAAAAACATTGCCCACTACATGCGAATCGCAGCGAGACTACGAACGGAGGTCCGACAAAAAGTCCTAAAATTGACTGTCCGAGGCAGCCGCTTAACTTTTTAATTAGTGGTTCTGTTGCCCCTACCTTCTCCTAAAATACACTGTAGGCCGAAAATGAGAGAAGTACTGTACTTACTGGTTACATTATGTTTACTTAGTAGAATTGTGGAGTATTTCTAGCTCTGCATGGCAAGGTTTGTTAAATGTACTACAAGACTTTGATTTTTGCTGTTTCTTTTCCCCGTTGATGAGGGAGTTATCAAATAATAAAAAAATAAATAGTTAGAAGTCATTGAGCCGTTTTCAGGAGATGCATCAAATGCTTTTTTTTAAAGCGATGGTAGATGCTCGTTTATAGACAGAGAACCAAGAACTGTCAGAAAATAATTCATTAGAAATAATTCATTACAAATTTCATAGAACATAAGTTCTAAATAGCACAAGAGAATTTCAATAAATTCTTATACACTGTAAGTAAACTTCTAGCACTTGTTATTATTTGGAAAATTCTTTTGTCAAATAACATGAAAGAAGAAAAGTGATAGTTATCTATGAACGTCTCTCGTTCTATCCTACGACTTTCGAAAATTCGTGCAGTCGACATGGAAATAGTTTTGGCGAACTCCCAAAACTCGTAAAATCAAAATAAATATTCACATTGATTTCTTGTAAACTTTGACTGATGAGTTCAAATCACTGAACAAGTTTATGCAAACAGAGAACAAAGTTTGTATAAAATAATATTTTTAGAAATGTACTACAAGGAAAATGTTGTCAGGTGCGAATTGACTCTGATTTAAATGAATTCTCACCAGATTCTTGCAAAAATACACATAAGTATTCTCTTTTGATTCAGTGTTTTGATCCTTTAGATCTGGCTGATTTGTGCGGTGTAATTAGTGCTTGCAATGGTTTATTCGTTGCAAAAATACGATAATAAATCTAAGCATTAAAACAGTAAGCTTCATATTAAAATAACGGAGATCTTGCGAGTGTATTTAAACTCTATTGATTTTGGACTTTAGGACTATATTAGACTTTCTGACATTCATCGTTATTCCCCCGTTATTTTCTACTTCTAGCTATCTATGTTGCCATATTATATTATTATTGTTTAAAAGTGTAAGTGTTATTACGTAGAAATCCTACAGTTTACATTAAATTGCATTAGCGCTTGCTTGGAAGTGCTGGCTTGCGGGTTGAGTATAGCTAAAAGGTGCCAAAAGTCGAAAAAATAGTATGTAAATTTTCCTGAACTGATTTGACCACAATTTTTTTATTTGACATCTACACATAGACGCACCCCGACTTAATCCTATATATATGTACACACATCCATAGACACGCATAAACACGGGGTGTAATTAATTCTATTAAAAAATGCATGTTTTATAAAAAATAACAGATACGCACAATAATCATAATAAAGATACTCACTACCTACAGGTTCTATGATCAATATGTTTAATGTTTAGTCATAATGATTATTTACGTATTGCTTTGATTTTTTTAGATAATCATTATTGTATAATTGTACAGAAATGTAATACAAGTTTATGCTATTTTAGGTGTCAGTCTCACATAAAGGATGAATTGTACATTTATTATTGCATTTTGTATTTGTTTTTTTTTATAACCATATTGTTGTGGTGAGAATTAAATTAATGTTGTTCATACATACATAATGCTCACGCCTCAGAGGTAGGCAGAGACAATGGATCGGCACTTAACGCGATCCTGACACACCTCACTGGCCTCACTCACATTCATCAACCTGTTCATGCACCTCCTTTTATTCATGTTGTATTTCATATTAAAATCAAACGAAGATTGGTAACCGAAAATCCACACAAATATTGATAAAAAATCAATTTACCGTAAAAACCTATTCGGTAACTCCCGTAACAACATTCAACAAACATAAACACGAGAGTTTATGTAGGTATGTCTTCCATTACCAAAGTTAACCCAAACATATTGGCGAGTCTCTCATTAGATACCTTTTTCTATACAGATACGGCGAGAAACTCGTTTTAGCTCTCCCGCTACTTGCTTGCAAAATTAGTTCTAGTAAAACTCTTAAATCAAACGATCGTTTTGAGTAAATACTTTTTTTCAAAGATGATCTTGCATTATGCATGACTATACCTACATAAAGATCTAATTAAAGTGTTTGCTTTTAGCGAGCTAACATAATTATTGTATAAAAGAAATTATGTCAATGACGTCACCTAAATATTGATTTAGTCTTGCTAAATAAGATTTTAACGGATTACAGAAGTTTAAGAGTTAAAGATTTGTCGTAACAAAAAGACAACAGAAATATATAAAAATACTCAATACCAAGTAAAAACTTCGTAAAGACAAATATTTACTTAATGCAATTCAAAAATTGACACCGTCTATTCGTAATACTTGAAATTTCTCCTTTTTCAGAGCAACGTCCTCAGTTTTCAACTGTATTAATTCTAATAAAAGGTAACAGTAATCCCGGACAAAAGGAAAGAAGCCACTTGCGCAGGTCTGTGCGCACTTTGTTATTGTAATGGGTGCACAATCCGTTTTAATGTGTCTTCGATGTTCATGCAAATCTAGTCTTATTTAATTCCGCGGAATATCTTTTTGCTCCTCGTGGTTACGTTAGCTGAAATACTGAAGAATACTAGGAAAATATGACCGTTTCAGTATATTTCAATGAACATGAACAAGGACTTTTTTTTTAAGAATTTCTGTATCTGTCACTTAGCAAATTATTTATAGATATAAAGATTTAGATATTGAATCACTTAAATAAAATGTCAGGAATTAACAGTAGAATCGAGAATGTGTTGTATTAAATTATGTTTCATTACATTTGTTTATAAAATTAATTTAAAATGAAGTGATATGTCTTTCCATCATTCTGAATTGTGAGTTTTAGTTAATTATATCGACTTTCATTCCAGTAAACATGAATCAAAATTATGATAAAGGCACAGTGTGCAAAGGTTATGTTTTACCTACAGCAACCTATGTATAAATCGTAGTAAGTTACGTCTAAGTTAAGACACGGTGTAGTAAGTTAGTAGGTAAACTATTCTATCATCCCTTAGTAAAGATAGATAGGCAAATAACTCAATGCTTTGTAAACACGCATTTTGGTGCAAAGAGAGGGATATAGAGGGTTCAGGAAAATATTACATAATCTAATAATGTGTTAATAGGGAATTTCTTAAAACTTAAGATTGAGACTTGAAATCAGATTTGAAAAATGTTAAAGATCAGGGAGTCAATTTACAGGTAAAATCTAGTTTTGCCAATCAATCGTTAATACCTATAATATTTTGGACTATAAGTAGAATTTCGGATCAGCATATTTGAGTATTGTTTAACGTTATAGCTTACATCTGTTATACCCGCAACTTTTACGTAATAACTGTTAGTGTTTTCATCTCCTTTGATCAACACAAATTTGGAAGTTCTTATTGTATTATCCAGTTTTCTTTATTTTCTAGTTCAAAGATGAATTAGTATATAGATGGGTAATATATCAAGACGTGTCGCTCCTTGTTTGTAACTTAGGCTGCTGTTAATATATGGCTGCATGCTTACCGGCATAGTTTGACTTCCGTGCAGGCTGGTGATAGCTGCCTGGGCCTCTTGATGTGAGCTGAACTTCACAAACGCACAGCCTGAAACAAACATATCGCATGTTATTTATGTTAGCAATATCACAAAAACAAAATTACGGTTCAACTAGTCTAGATATATTACTACAATTAAAAAGACCGATATTACTTATATCTATATATTTTGACTACTTGTTTTTAAATCCAGCTTTTTCCATCATTCAGTTTCTGGTCCAAACTCATGCTAACAGATCACATAATCATATTTAAAGTGTTACTATAAAAATATTTACAAATCTTGAAGCTGAACAAGACGTCATCGAAAGATTAACGAATTCAACGAATTACACGGAACGAACTAACACAGCCTTTACGAGAGCCACATTATCTGCTCCTAATTATTTAAATAAAATAAATCCTCCTTGACACGAACGTAAACAAACATCGGTACACAAATTTTATTCATCAAAGTCTAAAACAACTGTGCTTTTAAAACATCAGTAAAAAACAGAGCGGAAAAAATGAAAATCTTAAACATGACGGCCGCAACGGGATTATCGCTCAATTTTTCAATAACAACCTGTCAGAGCACAGTGGTACCTCGCCTCGAGCCATATCAATCTTGGTTCCCACAGGTGCGAGGGGGGCGGGAAGGGGCGAACGGGGAGGGAATAATGCCCGCGGTCTGCGCACGTCGTCGTCATGTCCGCTTAATGACGACTGATGGATCCTCGCTTATGAGGATAGGATTACCCAAATCCGCCAACTTGCGTCTACAACTAAATCAGTTACCGCTACAGTCTCTGAATTATTAGTTGAGACATTACGCTTTTTACAATCCTGTTAAAGAATAAGAGAGCCGAGAACACAATTATTGTCACAGTTAAGTCCAATTATAATCCAGTTGATAAAATAAAAGCACACGTGAGCTCTATTCAGAAAGTACCCTCGTAACTTCTTATTGGATCAGCATTGAATTCCGCAAAAACCACCCTGGTGAAAGGTAAAAACTCTACAGGGAAAAATGTGGCGACTATTTTATCTCTCGCGAAGCTCTTGACGGCGAAAGTACGATTATGCTTGACTGGCTTTTATTCGTATTATCCTTTGTTCAACTGGATAAAAGACCATAGCTGAAACGTTTTCCGAAAAGGAGCCTCAAATAAATTAGGCCGCACTTTTTAAGCTCCCCACCATGTTTACATCTCCGCCCCCTGCGAAAATAGAGACAACGCAAAATAAGCAGGCCGATACAGGAAAGAAAAAAAAACAATTTGTTGAAGGCGGACGATCGCTGGGCGAGGGCGGCGTCACATAAAAGAATAATAACCCGGATTGTACGAGGAACACAATTTAAATGGCGACAATTGGAGGAACAAATTGACGAGTGACGTCGTTGGACCGCGCGGCGCCGCGGGCGGTCGCCGCGCTCCGTGTCTCTACAATGAAAACGACCGTTCGTACCTCGACGAAGCCATTATGAGAACGTCAGTTGGCAAGTGAGAAAGAAGTCAAAACTTCGCCGGCAAACATGGAACTATTTACTGCTTCCACATTCGGCGACGTGTGCTGCAAAGTTAGATGCAATTTGTTAACCCTTTATCGCGGAGTGCAGCGTCGAGTTGCGCGAAGATAGCACGCAGGGGTTGGATGCGTGGAGTCGCGTCGACGGTGCAGCCAGCAGGTAACTTGGCCGACGGCCAAAGATCTGTTTTCTTGTTGTTGGGGAATGGCGAACAAACTCACAGATCAGTTTTTATCGCGCGAAAGGCCTTTATAGCCGACCGATAGCGAACGAAATGTTTTCGCGTCGCCGGCGAACACAAATATTATTGGATGGTTTTATGTATCGGAAGCATTATAAGTTAAAAACTTTGGCACTCGATTGGGACACGGTGACACTTCAAAAATGAGGGAAATGCTACCTGTATACAATGTAAAATCAGTTGTTGCCTATAATATCTAGATGCTGTAGACACAAATTTTTGTTATATAAATAGAAGTCGTTCCTTGTGTGTGAATTTAATATACTTTATCTGGCATCAAGTAAAAGGTGAAGTACAGTCATAACTTTGGAACTTCTTTCCTAGAATTTGAATAGAGGAACTCAAAAGAATAGGAATTCAATAAGCAATGGGGTGCCTTTTATAACTAGACAGAAACGCGTTCCATGAATGTTTGCTTGTCAACTTAACAGGATAATTTGTCAAAGGCCCTCAAAGAACCATTTTTTGTACTTGTCGTGAAGAGGCACCTTTTATATCTTTGACACGCGTCATCTTGAGTAAACATACGTTTGTGAGAGGAGGGCCCCTATATCCCAAAAAGACTTGCGCGACTCTTCAGTGAGGATTTTTGTCCAATAAGTTTTGTATAGGAAATGTCTTTTGTCATTCTATTATTACAAAAGTAAACAATGAAAAAGCAGGAGTATTGATTTTTGAGAAGATTGTACTACTTGTTTGGTAAAAGGTGTGTAAAGCTACTCAAACTGGTTTTAGAACGTATCTAACAGATGATTTTCTAAAGCTTCATTTCTATTCAAGTTTTGTAAGTTCTGCTGACTGATTAAGGGTCGAAATGTGAAATACTATTGACAGTTTAAGTAACTTAACATGTTAGACTACATCGATGATCTGATAAAAAATTCATAGTTTAAAGTTTCGATGACAATCAAGTTATAGATACTTAGTATCTTTTATGTACAAACATTTAATTGTATTATTATAGTAATATTCAACTAAATAAAATAATTTCATACGTTGTACAGTTATCTATGTATCGTATATATAATACGAGCAATATATGTTTGTTTTGAAACTATAATATTGTTTCAAACGTTCTCTCTGAACTTACATTACACACCCATATTCATAAAAGGTACATGTAATAGTTCACTAAAATTCAATATTATTACAGTCTGTGCTCCGTTCGAATCTTTCATTTTAAAGTTGTCCGTATGAAGTTCGCTCCAAGTTGAGTAAGTTGGTAATGCCGGGATGGATTCCGGAGCGTGTGTAAACAACGTTCGATGTTCTATGGGGCGTAAAACGAGCTCCAGATAATTACTTTTACGTTTATTCGGATACTTTAGTACTTGAATGGTATTGGGAAATATTGTAGCTGAATGTTTCAAAGTTTTCAAGTTAGAAGTTTTACAAGTGGAATTTTCAATCGATGTTGACTGAAGTGTAATAGATGAAAGAAGACAATCTTTTGCTGATAAGACATTATCTTCATCAGCTTATACTTCAAGCTAAACGTGTTTTTCAAAGTACGTTCTCTATCTTTAGAATTCGGTAGTTGTTCGCAGCAGCGATTTGTATACTTTAAAGGCTATTTTAGAAGTTTTAGACATAATTGTTTTTAAATCTTTAGATTTGTCATAAGAATACGAGGTTATACAATGTATTCTCAAGAATACCATTTAGTGATAATTATAATTACTTATCTAAATAAGCGTAGAATATTTATTTACACCTTATATTTACCGTAGCATTATGTAACTTATGTATACGTGCTTCACACGTAATTCGCTCAATATACTTTGTGAAGTTACTATTCGTTAACAATTTAACCGTATATTTTGCGAACGTTCCGACTTTTAACGAGCCATGTTTTCGAACGTCACAAACGGGCGATATTTCAAAAGTGAGAACAAATTCGGTGCCGATAACACCGTCACAGAAGTTTGGAGTATTTCATTGGAGTTGCTATCAGTTCGCGAGTTGGTGAGTCAGTCCGAAATGTCGGGTCAATGGACGGTGCACAATGTAAGTTCAATAGGAATGGATTGGAAATACTACGGTAAGGTATGAAAGTTGGTTCTTTTGAATTGAACGTGTGCAAGGATTTGGCGATATTCTTTGTATACTAATTTGATAGCTGGTGAGAAAAGAAATTCAAAAGTAAAGTTAGCCCTAGAACATCACACTTGGCAATTTTCAACTGTCATATCTTCTTAGGCAACTAGGGGTGCGCGCGTAATTAGATTGTAGTTCAAATATTTTCGCTCAAAAGATAGATTTAAGAAACATAATCGTGATTTAGATTAAGAAGTTTATAGTTATTCAGAAACATTATGCTAGCGGTCTCTTTGTAATATGTGACCCGCAGTAAGAAGATCAGACACAAACTGAAGTTGTCAGCATACTTGAAAGATTATTACGTTGGAGAGCTGTTGCTGGGTAACATAATATAATATGTAATTACATTGACTCTTATCTTTTCCCCTCCTACCCTTCAAACCGGAATACAATAAAGGTAGAATTGATGTTTGGTAGAAATTTGTGACATTCCAGACAGATTCTGCATTAGAATCTTTCCACAGACCGATTGTTCAATATCTACAATTTAATAGCTATAAAATGAACGCATTATTCACCAGTATATACAGATCTGTTTCCAATTTCGGAATCTAAATCCAAGCCATTACATACTAACTTATTAATAAAATCAATAACGCTCAAGACACTTTCAGCTAGGAAATGTGAAGTATATTTATCTTTAATAACCTATTAATTGTCGCGTGGGTTTCATTTTAAGCTATTAACTTTAAGTTCACTATGTTTATTATAATGGTAATAATAAGCAGCTTCGTAGATGACAATCGAAAGGTTAGTGTGTTTGCTTTTAGATATTGTTAGAAGCTATTTAACAGTTACAATAACAGTTAATTTTGTTATTAACGTCGCTCGTGGCTTTAATATTTGTATCATTTATTTTAAAGTGTTTGTTAATACAAGTACTATGTTTGTGTGCATATCTTAGTGTATTGTCTTGTGATTATAAATAGGAGTGGGAAATAGTAGTAAAGCTGATAAGTGTAGTGTAGTGTTTGTAAAATTACTAATTGGGGTTTATCAAAACGTATACCCTGATAGTGAAGGTCATTATTCTAGAATACTAGATTGAGCTGAAAGCAATCATACATGTAAAATTGACCGGACATGATGAGAATATTATGAAAATTCTCGTTTTTTTCGCTTCCGATGTATTTTGTATTTTGACGACCTCCGTGGCGGAACGGGTTAGCTTTCGGACTGCCACGCCGGAGGTTGCGGGTTCGAATCCCGCTAGGGGCAAATGTTCGTATGATGAATATAAATGTTTGTACAAGTCTTGGATGTTTATATATTTATTTAAGTATGTCTATTCGTTATCTAGTAACCATACTACAGGCTCTGCCTAGTTTGAGACTGGATAATTGGTGTGAATGTCTGACATATATTTTTATATTTATTTATTTTAGGAAAATTAAAAACAGTGTACATTTGCTGACTGTTTTGGTACGTTGGTTTTGGTACATAAGTACATTTGATTGTTACAATAGCAACTTTTAAGAGTCAGAGCTATTTAATAGCTGCGACAAAGTAATTATAAAAACTACTATCCATAACTATCTATCTATCTGTACTGGATACTTTCCGAAACCAATCAATTAAGGTAAATGAAACAGTAACATTTCATCATACGTAAGTGCCGACTACGATGTAAAAACCCAACCGAGGAATTCAAACCGCGTACCCGCAATACGCTGACCCGCACCCTAGTCCCTAAGCAGTTTCATTTAATATTTAAGAAGCTTCCATCGCCAGCGTATCACTTAAAATAATAAGGATTTCGGAGATTACGTAGCGCCCTCTGGAGTATAATTAATGTTATGCCTTAGAATATTAGCTTTTCAATTAGTCGTCTTTTAGTACCACGGAACGGCCTCTCCTGTTTCAGAGGTGAGGACAGGCCCGTCTCAAGAGGATACGATCTCTGGATTTACAGTCAAATTCTGTAATGGTGGCCCTGCCTGACTTGATCCATGAATAAATGTTGTTATTATATTGCTTTGGTTATTAAGTCTCTTCTAGTTTCTCCCACATTGGGCGTTGGCTGGAAGAGATCTCTTAAAGAGATTTGTCCACCTTTGTACTTTCTTTTATTTATACTTTTTGTGTAATTGTTTATGCGCAATGAAGAATATCATGTCAGCCCCTAGAAGTCCACTGCTGGACGAATGTCTTCCCCAACGAACGCCACCACACCCGGTCCTCCGCCCTCCGCATCCAGCCGCTATCGGCCACCTTCTTTAGGTCGTCGGTCCACCTGGCGGCGGGGCGTCCTACCCTTCGAGTGCCGATCCGCGGTATCCACTCCAGAACTCGTCTGCCCCAACGGCCGTCGGTTCTGCGGCATATGTGGCCCGCCCACTGCCACTTCAGCTTACTAATCCTTTCGGCTATGTCGGTGAGTTTCGTTCTTCGTCGGATCTCCTCATTACGAATCATATCTTTCAAAGAAACCCCGAGCATAGCCCTCTCCATAGCCCGCTGAGCGACTTGGAACTTGTGGATCAGGCCCACCGTCATCAGTGTCCACGTTTCTGCACCGTAAGTCATGACAGGCAGGACGCACTGATTAAAGACTTTTGTCTTTAAGCATTGTGGAATAGGCGACGTGAAGACTTGACGCAGTTTTCCAAATGCTGCCCAGCCCAACTGGATTCTTCTGTCAGCTTCCTTATCGAAATTGCCCCTACCCAACTGTATTATCTGTCCTAGGTAGACGTACTCCCGAACAACTTCGATGTTGACATTATCGACGATCACCGATCTTAGGTCAACGTGTGAGTTGGACATGACTTTCGTCTTGTCTACGTTCATCCTAAGACCTACTCGTCTGGAAGAGCAGTTGAGACTGGTCAGCATTTCCTCAAGATCCTGCAGCGACTCTGCCATCACAACTATGTCGTCTGCAAATCGAAGGTGTGAGATGTGCTCGCCGTTTATACTTATGCCCCGTCCCCTCCAGTTCAGTGTTTTAAAGACATCCTCCAGTGCGCTGGTAAACAGTTTCGGGGATATAACATCCCCCTGTCTAACCCCCCTCTGCAACTGGATTGGCTTTGTCTGCTGATTCTGGAGTTGAACGGTCATTGTGGCAGCGTTATACAGGCACCTCAACACCTCGATATATCGCCAATCGACTTGGCATCGCTGCAGGGATTCCAGAACAGCCCATGTCTCGATGGAGTCGAAGGCTTTCTCGTAGTCCACAAATGCAAGACACAAGGGCTGGTTATACTCTTCGGTCTTCTGTATAATCTGTCGCAATGTGTGGATGTGGTCTACGGTATTGTAGCCTTTTCGAAACCCAGCCTGTTCCGGAGGCTGAAAGTCGTCAAGTCTTCGGGCGAGACGGTTCGTAATAACCCTCGAGAACAGCTTGTAGACATGGCTCAGGAGCGAGATCGGCCTATAATTCTTAAGAAGTGTAATATCTCCTTTCTTAAAGAATAATACCACGACACTCCTACTCCATGCCTCTGGCGTTGTTCCGTTGTGAACGACGGTATTGAAGAGCTCCTGTAGTCGTGTTAGGACTGGAGTTCCTCCGGCCTTAAGAAGCTCCGCTGTGATACCGTCGTCACCTGGCGCCTTGTTGTTTTTGAGCTGCTCGAGAGCTATTCTAATCTCGCCCACGTCAACGTCCGGGATGTCCTCAGTGTAGTGGCGGATCAAGGGTGCGCGACTATCGTCCGTGTCTTGGACCGCAGGCTTTGGTGCGTGTGTCGAGTACAGTTGTCCACAAAACTCTTCCATTACGGCAAGTATCTCTGGCTTAGAGGCAACGGCTCTACCATCAGACGTCCTCAACCTCGTCATGTGGCTCCTCCCAAGTCGCTTAGCAAATACTTTCGATCCCTTATTTTTCTCGATTGCTTCCTCTATGGTGCGTGTATTAGAGCGGCGGAGATCGAAACGTATTTGCTTTTTGACGCGCTTGTTTAGAATATGCCAATCTGGCGAAGACGAAGACATCTCTCGTCTCTGCCTCATAAGTTCCAGAGTCTCGCTAGAGATGTTGGACTTGGTACTCTTACACTGTTGGTGGCAGAATCTGCGGCCCTCCTCACGGACGACATTCACGAAATCGTTGTATTCTGATCGACGGCTTCTGTGGTTTCCAGCGAGGCGAATCGGTTACTTAGTTCCAGTTGGAACCGTTCTGATCCCATCATGGTTTGGCCCAGTGTCGGTCGGAGGGTTGACTTTACCAGACGATGCCGCTCGAGCTGGAGGTCCATATTTAGAGTGCCTCGGACAAGTCGGTGATCACTTCCGGTATTAAACCTATTAATCACTGAGACATCTTCAAATATAGGCCTCCTATTCGTCATGATGAAGTCAACCTCGTTCCTGGTCACGTTGTCGGGGCTTCGCCATGTCCATTTCCTATGGGGATTCTTCTTGAAGAAGGAGTTCATCAAGAATAGCCCCTGACTCTCCAGGAAGTTGACAAGCATTTGCCCTCTGTGGTTCCTAGGCCCAATCCATGTGGTCCAACCATAGATTCGTCGCGTTTTTGTACTCCCACTTTGGCATTGAAGTCTCCCATTATAACGAGGTGGCTGGTCTTGGTGGTGTGATTGACGGCCTTCGAAATGTCATCATAGAAGGCCTCGACCTCATCATCAGTGTAGTTTGCCATGGGTGCATATGCCTGTACGACCTTCAAAGAATATCTTTGGGTCAACTTAATTATAGCATATACGACCCGCGACGATACACTGCTGATTTCCACGACGTTGCTAGTGAGGACTTTGTTGATCAGAAATCCAACGCCGCCTTGGGACTTTTGGTCGCCCTCTCGATAGTAGAGCAGGTGTCCTGACTCCAGGGTTATCGCGTCCTCTCCCTGTCTTCGGACCTCCGATAACCCGAGTAGGTGCCACTTGATTTTACTTAACTCTACATCGAGCTCGGCGAGGTGTTCATAAAGAATATATACAGTTTTAAATCAGATCAATAGCTAGGTATATATTTCTTCTATGATGTATGGATGTTTCCTCATTCCTTCGTTGAAAAGCCTGCGGAATGATAATCAACCGTATTGAGGTCCCTAAAACTTTATTGATATAGCCCAGATTTGAAATCCGTGACCTCATGAATGTGAAGGAAGTGTCTTGCCAACTTCCGTTGCAAGTTTCATTGTTATATATGTCGGAGCCGAGGTGAGCGAGCGACAGTTGTGGAGAGACCCATTCTACTGCTGTGCGTCGTCGTGTCCTTGTAACCTTTTAAAAAAAAAAAAATATTTGATCGATACCCACAGTATGGCCCACAGTGATGAATAATGAATCATTCTCAAGTCTAGTCAAGACAAGTATACCCACAAAAGTGAATAATAACTCTGATGATCCGACATACACAATATATTCTGGTAAGTTTTTAATTTCATCAGCAATCATTTAAAAAATATCTAGACTAAGCAAAGTACTCGTAGTTGCTTAGTTGATTTAATTTATATAATATCCCTTGTTATTCCCTCAATTGATTGTGGTCTTATAAATAAGTATGAATACATCTCTGGTAATAAGGAGAGGTTAATTCTTTCCCGCTACACCTGAAGGTAAAGGGAGATAGTTAATTAAATCCGATCCCATGAGATTTATGCCGCGGGCCCAGCGGTATCCAACAATGTTCTAGCTAAAATGAAATTCAAAAGCGAAGCTATTATGTTTATAGCAAAAAAACTCTATAAGACAGTAAATACGCTAAGTATCTTTGCGAGTTTTTTTTAATAAGAAAAATATAATGTTTTGGATGAAACTAGACTATAACTATATAACTATACGTTTTCAAAAACCCATGTAAATACTAAGGTTTATTCACCAAATCTCGTAATTGTTTAGGACACCAAAGGTTGCCCGAACGATATCGTTTTAAGCGATAAGGCCGCCATTGTACACTAGATTAACCCTTCTATGTGACATTTTTATAATACAATCATTTCTGCAAGCTCATGTGCTTATTGTTAAGTTATGAATTTGTATGTCGTATAGCGGAACATAGATTGCCACACTACCTTATATTAAAACTATGTTTTTACATATGTTCGCAAATAAATATGTATTAGTGCAAAATTTTTAAGTTAAGTTAAAATGTGAACTTGTACTGTCTGATAGCTGTATGAATAATTAAAAACGTAAGTGTAGATACTTTGTCTTTAAGATTTAACTAAATACTTGTAATCTGTAGGTAATGATTACTTACATAAAAAAATCATTTAATTATATATAACATTAAAATACAATACAATTTATTCTGGACTTGACGACTTTGAAGAGTAAAATATACGTGTTGCATGTTGTATCGTCGCTGTTCTGACTATCAACGAATTTGAAATGTTGATAACTCTACGCAGTAACTTAATTTGGTTACGTGCTAGACAGTTTCGATAGTAGCACGAGAAAATTATACTGTAAAAGAATACAAGTTGAATGTGTTAACCATGATACCGTATAAAACGTAAATTCGTCTAAATCTGATATATATCAGATACGATGATAAGTCAAAACAGGGATGATTTTAGAATCACTTAAAAAACTACCTCTGACTTCACTGAGTTTGCTAGCAAAGCCATTGAAGTAGGTATTTGTATACATATATTTATTAGTATAACCAATAAACACTTTAGCAATGAGCGCACACTTTAGTATGAAACTTATACAGTGCCATAACCCTCTTGAACAAATTTATCGAATTCGAATTTCGTAATATCGAAAACTGTAAGTGATTACGTAAACGGAAACTGGGAACAAAGAGATTCCGATAATAGGGATGAGCTAGATAAAAACCTTACGAAGCAATTTATCGATAAGTTACGCGTGTAAGGGCGCTACACGTTTATACCGACGACGTCATTGGCGGAGTTCTATCGGTTTATAGTCTTTATTGCCCGTTCAGTGTTGCAAGACTATTATTTCTCCTTCCCCGGGTAGATCTTTTGGCACCGCTAATCGAATGTCTGTTAGATAAATCTCGTTTATTTTATTGAAAGAGAGTGATTTTTGCAGTAAGGATTAATATGAAAGCATTTTAAGATCTTGCGTATTTTTGACTTTAAAATTGAATTGAACGTAATTTTTACACTTTAATTACCCGCAGGTGTTTTTTTCACTCATATACTTAATAAAAAAAAAATAACAAGAAATCTACGGAATATTGTAAGTTAAATCTAATACAAATTATCAGTTAATAACAAACATTTTCAGAAACAATGAGATCCTTAAAACTCCCGCTTCAATAGGAAGTTTTCGAGCTCTGCAACGCAACTCTGATCGTGCGTAAATCGCTAACACGCAAACTCGACCGGCAAACGTTTAAAACGGCCCCTATTCATTGTTCCCTTGTCGCAAGTGGCACCATTCTGATGTAACTTGATTGTAAAACAAAAGACGCTCGCCCCGCTTCAACTCTGCTAACAAACTTTGGCAATGCTACAGCCTTTTGTCTTAGCGAGAAGTCGATTCGAGTTCCTTTAAAAAGGGAATTAGTAATTTAGGGATTTGAAATGGTTTACCTCTTTTCTGCAACGGTAATAGTAAAATGACTATGACTTTCGAATTAAAAAATCGCCCGAAGAGGTCATCTGCGTGCCTCAAACTTCACATCAAAAGACTACAAGTGCTTCCTGAAATCGTACATGATACTGACCATATAGTACGATAGCACTATGTAACTAAAGGCAATTTAGTTTCTCATGTAATTTCATAAAATTTTAAATCAAAATGTATTAAAAATGATAATGGTTCCTTACCTTAAAATAAATACAACCAATAGAAAAGATCACAAGTAGTGACTTTTGAAACAACTGTAAATATCGAGGTTAAAATGATTAAGTCACGCATACTAAATATGACTATAAATAAAACCTCCTCCATGCCATATCCGTAGATGTGGGGAAAGGACAAGCAGTTAACGCCACCCGCCCAATTTAAGCGAAGCATTGACCTAGTGTTTCCGTATAAAGATCTCTTAAAATCAGCAGCCTTATTTTAGCTTGATTGGCTACAGTTGCTTCAAATTAAAAATGTGCACAAATTAAAGAAGATATGTATATTAGAGATATGAATACAAAGATATCAAAAATTCATAGAAGTTTTGAGTTGTAATTAAATTGAAACCTTTTTAAAGTTGTTAACGATATAAACGTTACTAAATGCAGGAAATGAGCAATTTCGCGGAAATTAGTTTAATCATCTTCCATGAAACGATGTTGAATAATTACCGATTGCAGATACGTCAAACGAAAGGTAAGAAAGTTAAAAATAATCTAAAGATAATTGTTTCAATTTTCAAGGATTCTTTCATGCTTTGCAGTATAGGTGAACAGATAACAGAGGTGTCAGTGGGGTAAGACGGCTTGGTGTCGGCAATAGAGATAACACCCACGGTTGCCGGTCACGCGAGTTTACACTTGAAGCCTGGCATCTACAATTTTACAACTTACAATGTCAATAAATATGAGGTTTGTATTTGTCATTATCATCGTTATCGTTATTCTGTCTTCTGTTTCTGCTATCTTAAATTGTATAATCGGATAGTAAAGACCATTTATTTATAAACAGATAGTTTCCAACATCACTTTACAAAATATTTTTAACTCGTTTTGTGAATTTATTAGTGTTACTGTAATCCTTTCTACGTCCGCCGCATGTAATAATGTAGATCTATCCATTGTATGCTAGATGTCTTCAGCTATTATAATAATAACATTTTTAAAATATTTATTAGCAATTGACATTTTGGTACTATCAACATCAATGCTTCCAGATTGTTTTCGAATATTAATTATGTAATTATGCAATTTTCATGTATTCATCAAGGTATAAACCTTAAGGAACCTCAGAAAGTACGAGCAACTTTGTTTTTTAGACTTGTTAGATTGTAAGTTGTAGCCTAATGTTAAAAAGTTAGAGCAGGATATACTGAGGGAGTTCAGCTATAGATTCAAAGATCTATTTTAGCATCGTAAATATCTTTGCTACCTAGTAAGTATTCTTTTCTGCTACTTCATGATTTCCTAATGTCACTACTAAACAACATTCATTTGAATTGAAACTCAATTAGATATATAGCTATTTTTTACTTTGTATTTTGTAGTTAAAGATTAATACTTCTATTTAAAACATGTTTAACTCTTTTTATTAAGTATTTTCGGTCTATCAGCATCTATTGCTGGATTGCTCTTCCAGTGGCCTTCCTGACTAATTAAAGAGCATTTTTGTATAATAATAGACAATATCTGCAAAATTTTCATTTCAATCATCAAATACACTTAACGTTACTTCAGTAGCAGAAAAATGAGCAAGAATTCATTAATAATTCAAAAGTTGTATTTAAGATAAAGAATCTATACTTTAATAACTTTAATATCGAAGAGGCGGGTAATAAGAAAAACGAGAAAAGTAACAAAGAGCTCTTTAATGCCATTGATATTTAACGAGTGCATAAAAGCAAAATCGCACGTATACGTAACATCGTCCCGTCCTTAAACCGGTTCCTTTAGGGCCACTTTATACCCAGTTTGCAACCACCTCAGCGCCATATGAAGGCAGTGAAACGATATAAACCGACCTATGCGCTCGCCGGCTGAATACGAATGCTATGACAATTGACCGTTTAGACGAACAGACCTACAGAGTGTGATCAAATGAAACACTTCTTTCATAAAAGAAGGGAAGGACAACACTGATGTATATAAGCAGCCTATTACCACTTCGTCTAATTTAAAAAAGCTTGTGTTATAATATGTGCGTTGTTTGTTTACAATAAAAACAATGCCCTAAGCGAAGTTTAATGACCGTAGCCTTTGTATTGGCAACAAAATGAAAGCAATTTTGTAAATTTTTTGATACATGGATTAAAATTGAGTTTTATTTCATTGTTATTATTTTTCCATTGAATATTGTCATTTCCTTTTCAGTAATCAATTAATTGGCTGAATCAAAGAAACGTGTGTGTCGTTATCTGCGATGTCACTAAAGAACTCCTCTGCTACTAAATAGATTACTTTTCCAGCACAGAATGCACACAAAAGAGCAAAAGTTCCCTCCACCATGCAATCAATTGATTGTTCCACATCCAAAGGACGCGGAAACAAAAAAAGGGCCTTCAGATTCGAGGCCTATACTTCATCCGACGACAGGGCCCGGGTATCTATTCCGGACAATTAGCCGGTCGACTTGGCCCCTGTTATCTCCCCCCTCCAGCCCTCTAATACCGAACTAACCCTCTATTATGAGGCCTCTACAAGAAATAGGTCACTGACCGAAGGGCCTTATTAACACTCATTGTTCTTGTTATGGTCTTATTGATTATCGATTGGGGTCTCAGAAATGATCGTTTATTATTTTTTACCTTTTTCTCCACTTCTTACAACTTGAACTCTGTTAAATAATATGTAATACAATATTTACAAGAATTCATCGTTTACAAAGAAATTATTTATTTGACAGGTAAATCTGGTTCACCGTAAGTTATAATTTTATTTGAAACAAGTAGTCAGTGGCATTATAGAATCACGTAACTTATTATCACCGTAACCGATCCTTGATGTTTGAATATATTATTAACGAACGTTAAAGTATAGTAATATTTTTTTATCGTATATGAGTACACTTGATACATTTATATAAGTAAATGTATTATCGACTACCGCTTCCTTAGGTGTTAGCGCTGTGAAGAAGGCGCAACGAACTTCCAGCGTCACGTCTTTTAAAATCAAGTTTGTATCATCATCATCATCATCATCAGGTTATTTTTGTCTCCACTGCAGGAGCACAACCCTCTCTCATCTGCCGGAGACAGATGGAGGATTTGGCCTACACTCCCCGCGCTGGCCAGACGGGTTGGGGAGGTCTGATTGATGTTTTATAATGTATTCCCTTAGTCGCCTTGTACGACATCCACGGGAAGAGTTGGAGTGGTCCTATTCTACTCTACCGGAAACCACACGGCAAGTTTGTATACAATATTAAAAAGATTGTGCGAAGCTGAAGCAACATTAATACCAGGCTTTTTGTCATTCAAATAATTGTCTATTTTAAATAGGCTTTCTTACAAAGCTATTTCGGATGTGATTCTTAAACTTTTTGTTCAACATATTTAAGATTTTCTCTGGTAGTTTGTTTGCCCTGCGAATTTACTGACCTCAGCAAGTCTAAACTATAGTAAAACCAGTTTTCTTGTATTTCTTGTATCATACTGGAATAACACTTGTTACACTTTTTATCACAGTGTATATCAACTAGCTTATTTGCTAGTACAATGAAATAAACCTTTCGCTTGTAATTAATAATCAGAGAATGATAGTTTCCGAAATAGATCATTAGTCATTACGTAATTCAATTCAGAGCAGAACA
Source organism: Esperia sulphurella (assembly GCA_947086405.1). Taxonomy (NCBI): domain Eukaryota; kingdom Metazoa; phylum Arthropoda; class Insecta; order Lepidoptera; family Oecophoridae; genus Esperia; species Esperia sulphurella. The sequence goes on from OX352265.1 coordinate 14,728,262, forward strand.
ACAAAACACACTCAATATTACGTCAGGTTTTACTATTATACCCTCACTCAAGTTCTGTGACATCATCGTTTGTGGTGACATCATCAAATCTATCAGCAATAATATTGTATGCAGCAGTTCTCGTTCTACCGTTTCAAGAAAGTACTCGTAAATAAGATATGAATGATATATGTTAAGATGTGGTATAATTTGTAAAGATGATTTATAAGTTTTTCAAAAAAGGGATTTACAAGTTTAAAGAAGTACTTTCAGGTATTTATGCTACGATGAATGTTATTATAAGTAATGTTATAAACTACAACAATATAAACAAGTCTATTTCAACTTGGGTCGTCTGTTTATAGTAAAAAATTAGGCAAAGGTAAATTCACAAAGCAAAAACTCAAAATCTGTGTCATAATGAAATAGCTCATGTATATAGGTGCCTAACATTTTGCAGTGGACATTTAGAATTGCACACCTTTTGCAAAGTTGACACTTTTATAAACCTTTTTGAAACTTTGTAAAGCGTGCTCCGTGGAGCTCGCTAGTGAATAGGGCGCCGGAGAATTTTCCCCGAATTCAGTGTGTTTGAAAGCTATTTTCTAAAAGTATTAGTTTTTTGTGTTAGGTTCTCTTTGTTCTCACTAGTATTTATTGTACAAGGAATCAATGTTATAAAAGTAAACATGTACGATAATGCACCTACATACACTTTTTTGATTCACTAAGTCCACTAAGTATTAAACACTAGGTCTTTGAACACAAAACACAAATACAATAAAAATCAAAGACGCAGTAACAGCTATAATATAATAATTAGGACCTTAAACTGAATTGAAAAGTTACTGCAAAATATTATTCACACCAAAAACATTAAAGATAATAGAATGCAATAAAAATAGCCTTTCTTTCAATGCCTATATCAGTAAGATAGTGTAACGACTTACTGTCATAGATAAAGCTACTACGCGTAGAGTTACCAGTTAATTGCTTACGATAAATACTATCAGATGTAGGTGAAGTGGCAAGCGAAGAGCGGGTTAGAATTTTTTACATGAATATAATGACAAAGAATAAGATAAAAATTATAGATCAAATGGTCAGCCACTTCAAAACTTTGAAATGAATATAATATCTTAGAATAAGAATTCATAGCAGATACTGTACCTTGTACTAATATTTTAAAAATAATAGTATGATCCGCAAAGCGATGGCAATTAGCAACTATGTATATAATATGTTTTATCTGAACTAGACTCTGGTCTGAAAATAAAATAATTGATCACAATAATTATCTATAAAGTACACCGAGTAACTGAGAAATTCTTAGTTGCAACTTTATAAGATATACACGATTTATACTCAACGCAGTTTATTATTTAGTCGTTCCTAAGACTAATGGATAAAGTATATTTTAAGAACTTTGAAACTACTCCTATGTTTGATCAAACAAAACATACAGCCGATAACGCTAGAACTTGTACCACCTCTGATGTTGTCCTTTAGGCACGCAATACCACTATTTTTCAGCTTCTCGCGACAGCGTTTAACAATTGTGGACCTTTAATTTTGATAACAAAGTCTATTTTTGTACAAAACCTTAATGACCTCAATATAAACTTAAATTTAGCTTCATTTTTATGGCAATTTCAAGTTATACAAGCAGAGAATCCACTGGATGTTGCAAGAGGGAAGGAACACGGAGAAATTAGAAAACGACGATAGTAGAAAAGGTTAAAGGCACAGCGTTAAAAAACATTGACGTGCATTGAGAAGAAGAAGAAGGCCTTCTAGGTTAGAATATATAGTCAAGAAAATCAACACATTAATTGATTATTAACAAATTAAAAAATATTATTCAACGAAAAATTATTGCCTTTTAAACAAAAATTCGCAAGCTTAACAGTGATGGTACAGCATAATAATTATATAAAATGTCTTAGGAACGGCACATAAATACTTCTAAATATTTAATACCGCTAGTTTTACTTGCAAGACTAGTTCTGTAAACTTCCATAAACACTTTGCAATTACATAATTTTCTTTATATTCTCGCTTCCTTGTTTCCTTCTTATTTTCTTTCATAAGGTCTGCATTCCTGAGGTAACAACATTATCCTATTACTAGCGGTACTAGATCGACGCCGTACATTTCTGCAGTTCCACTGAGCAGCAATCATTAGAGAAAAAGAAAAGGCACGAGTAATACGGAATTACCGGGGTCCTGCGGTTGGGAGCTGCGGTTTGTGTACGCTGCTTACGAATATAATCTTACTTGATTATGCTGTTTTAGTGTTCTAATAATCTTTGCAGTATTGTGTTATGTAGATGATATTATGATTATTTTTGACATCAAGTTTTGTTTTTATTAATATGTTTGAACTGTTTCTTCATTACTTTAATTCATACTGGTAAAACCTGTTTAATGTTTATTTTGCAAGGTTTCTTAAATAGATTTTAGTATATTTCTAGTAGCATTTGTTTTTCTCCTTGACATACGTAATTATGTATGAATGCACAGATAACGTACGAGGAATACATTTTATGGGCTAAACGAGTTACTTAAAGTTAATTCATTTAGACATCTGGGTTATTTTGGCTTAGAGTTTTAAGAGATTACTTAAGCAGAGACTGGACTGTCTATAAGTTATTAATTATTTCTGTTCAATATTTATAAAATAAAGAGCAGCGTACACCCACCGTAGCATGTGATCGTACGTACACCCCGATGGCGATGAGGGGTGGCCGCCGACCGTAAAAATAATGGGCGGTAACCAGCGAGCGATCTGCGCAGCCAGAGGAGCGACGTTTGATTGCCGAGTTATACGGATTTTGCGATGAAGTCTTTTAGTTTGGATGATATGATGAGTCTTTAGTCGTGTGATTCCTAGATTAGAATAGGGTCACTCCCAATCTTCCCGTGGGTATCATCAAGGCGACTAAGGGATTGCATCAGGGACGGGCAGCGGCGTTCTCCTGTGTATATTTAGATCATTATTGCCATCACCAATCCGCTTGCTAAGTGTGGTGATTATGGCACATCCCCCAATGGATAACCGATCAGAAGAGGCAAGCTATTGGGGAGGCTTATGTGCAGTGGCCGTATTTTGGCTGATGATGATGAGTTTGAGTCATATAGTTTAAGAGGATTTCAGCATATTAATTTGAACATAATCAGATTTAGATAAGGATATTCTGAACCCCTGGAAGTATTGCAAGCAAGCAAAAATGATCATTGTTGCTTTTTAATTTTTACTACTTCTATTTATTTTCAATATTAATTGACCCAATAATAGAGATTGCTTTTAATATGTATATCAACTTGTAGCTGTAACTTGAAAACAAAATTAAAAGTAATTTATGAATAAAGTAAACACGACTTAAAACCAAAGTTATTTTTTCCTATTCTACAGTTAAGTCTTCCCTTTTGGATGAATATTAAAGATTAATTAACAAAAGTGGGACTTTGAGATAACAGTTTCAAACGGTACTGTAGAAGTATTAATATAAGTCAACGACAAACAAGCAGCGAATGTAAAAGCTCAAAGAATCATTTTTCCATATAAAATACATTTCAAAACATATAACTGTATATTGAGGGAAACATTTGAAGTGACGCAATAAAGGCATGGAAACCCTCTGTTTAAATAAGCTGACATCAAAGGTGGCTGAATATTGGCTGGCATTGGACGCGAAAATACACCCAATGAAACAATTTTCTGTATTCATGGAAAATACAAACGAATTCATCTAAAAAAACGAAACAACGAAAACCATTAAAACAAAACACAGCTTATAAATGACTTTCAGGGTGGCATGAAATACGAACATTTAAAGGTCGAAATAAAGAATCGAACTTATATGAATGATATGATATCATGTTGCTTGACTCTCTAAAAGTAATTCTTTCAAACCAGTAAATTTTAACAAGCCTAACAATACTGATCTTTAAGTTTTCTTAGACTTGTTAAAATTTAAATATATGTATGTAATTATTCATATGGAAAGGTGAAACCTAAAGTTCCACTTGGTTGCTTGAAAATCGACACGTATCTCTCCAAACGGAAGGACGGAGTGATTATTTGTTTTAATACACGATTAGATGGCATATGCTAACGTTTTATATCTAGTTGCATGAAATACTCCTCATACAAAACGAAATCCTTTTTTGTCAACACTTACCTTCGTTTAATTTCCCAAAATTTCACTTAAGCGTTTTTACCTTTCCAGTATCGACATCTAAAATATTCGCTGTACTGTATTGAAATGAAGATATTGTTTTCTAAAGTCAACCGAAATGAAACACATATTGATATTCTTCAATACATTGCCAATGCAGTGACTCCAGGATCACTAGAAATTGTAACTATGTGTGTTTGTGGAAAAAATGTTTTTGCAATTCCGTTAGATCAGAATAAAACAGAAAACTTGTATAAAAAAACTTACAGCGAATTTTGTGAAGTAAAGATGAAGAAAACCACCATGTCAAGGGCAAACAGGTGAGCGACGAAATGATTCCGAAAGTGATAGCTTCTGCAGGGTGCTCCTTCTAATCTTGCGAGCGGCGGTCCAATCTTGCTCCAATCGAATCTACTTGATTGCGTCAAGTGCCGATATGTAAGGAAATTTCATCTCGGGTGCGCCTAATAACGTTTCAGAACTCGATCACTGATACGAAAATACTTTTAAACAATGGGAGTCGGGGAGTTGCTGATAAAGACTTTAGGTGTTCATGTGGAAGAATAAAATTATGCAGAAGTGAAGTTGTAAGATAATTTTGGAACAGTTTTAAATATTGTTATATTTTGTTTGGATTTAAAAATTAAACTACATAAAAAATCAATAACGTTCCTACGACGTGCCTATCATGCTGGCCTAGAGAGCCTTTCGAGTATGCATTTCTTACGATATTTCCTTCACACCGAAAATTTTAATATGTATAAACTGTAAAAGTGCGGCAAACACACAAGAACCTACAGATTTTACAAGCATTTATAGAAAAACACTGGTAACACCACCCTTATCTTTACTTATTTCCTTTATCTCTTCATATTTTATACTTGTCCATCACATTTCTTCTCAATGACGGAAATATAATTCATTCACACATCACATCCGGTTGGTCGCTTTGCTGCCAGACAAAAGTTTGATTGATTAAATTGATTAGCACAGCAGCTAGAACCTCAGGCGTTGACATTTAATATATCATCATCAAAAACACTAGACTTTGTTCACGTTTTCCAGCACGCAGGATTTCAAGAGATTACTTGAAGAACCTACAGTATACAGTTTCAATTTAACTGATCCTGTCGGTTAAGTTATACGTTGCAATATAGATGGACAAAAGGGCCGAGGTACTTCGAGTGTAGCTAGACTCTAATTCATGATAGTTATCTCAAGTCCCAATTCAGCAATATTCATTAAGAATAAAAAGGCGACCTGGTAGACATCGAATGAAATGGGTAATAAAACTAATACAGTGTATTGTTTGTCCGAGATCGATTGCCAAAGAGCCGTTTAATTAATGACCAATCTCCAGAGACTCACCGGCACTTAGTGTAATTAATTAAAGTCCTGCTAACGGAGTAATAAAGTGAACTCTCATGTATACGTCTGCGGGTTCGCCATTGTTTGGAAAAGTAGAAAATTTTCCGTCAGTATCGTCGATTGAACTATTGACATCGTTAAGTTTCTCTATGAAATGTATGTACAGTGGGGGAACGAGTTTAAGGACTGTTGGAGGAATGTGACAGTTATCTTAACGTACGTTTGAAGTTCCCTCCTTTATTCCCCAAAGTTTGGTGCACTATATGATGTTTAAGTTTTTTTCTCAGATCGATAATCTTCAGAGTCATATTCAAACTAAAGTTCGCTTACTTGAACAGTAATTGGAAATCTATTTTTGTTTATCAATTGTTCTTCTTCGCCTTTCATAATTATGTACTTATGTATAAGAATATTATTATATGTGTAGTAAACATTATTTGCATTTATTATTTCCTTAGGTATTTAGGTACATAATTATATTTACCGTCGTTGTTTATTGTTGTGTATTGATAAAATTCTGCTAATACTAATACGAGATGTCGTATCTATCTTATGTGTTCAATGAGGACAAATCTCTCAGCATACTCAAAGGTTTAATGGTAGATAATTCTTTTGGCGTTAAGTTTGCCTGTTGTGCAACTGTATGCAAGAATACTTTGCCTACCTTAATTATTGAAGAATACATATCGTAGATTTCTGTAAAATATTTGCAGTTAAAGGGATTAATGTCGAAATGGGCCAAACACTCACCAAAGAATACGATGATTGAGAGAGGATTTATAATGATGAATGTAAGATTCAACAAAACCAATAACCGCAGCGTACAAGCCACAAAATTAATTTTATTACATTTTAATTTCACACCATTTAAATATTCATTTGGCCATTAAAAGAATCCATTAAGCTAAACCGCGAGCTCCGTAAACCGGCAATGGCGGTTAAATAAAAAATTGTCACGAGGCGGGAGTGGTCACTAATATTAGGGGTCGAGTTTTTAAAAGGTTGATGCTTCAGTTCAGTATACCTTATTAATATAAATTTTCCATTAGTAACCAAACTTTGGCTCCGGCCTTATTTGTAGCCGAATATCGTAATCAGCCACAAACGAAGAATTTTGTTTCTTGCTATGTACGAGTATTTAACCGAGTTACGAAACAAGAAGGATTTTATCTCGGTCTTTCCTTGTAATTAATTAATGTCATTTTGTTCATAACCATGTATGAAAAGCATAAGATTCGAAAATTCTTTGTATGTAACTCGGTAACAAACCAAAACATTATTCAGTTTGGACATTGAATTCGAACATTATTAAGTTTGGACATTATTTCGTTTGGACATTATTCAGTTCGGATATTAGTCAGTTTAGACATTATTAAGATTTGTCATTTTTCAGTTAGCACATTATTTATTCGGCCATTATTCAATCTAGACTTTAATCAATTTGGTTATTATTCAGATCAAATATTATTCTGAGCATTATTATCGTAATTCATCCAGCAGTCAACTTCGAAAGTCTGATATGTTATAATGATTAGTGATTCCCATTATTGAACTTGTCAACAGAACGTATTACACTGGCAGCCCACGCCCGAATACTCCGGAAAAAAATCCCGTATTGTGACAACTGTCTAATTCACAGGTGACCCCAATCCCGGAATTGCCATTCACGGAAACCTGACGAATGTTACCCGGAATGTTTTCCTCGTTTTGTGTTTTGAACGCGAGTTTCCGAGGTAAGTGAAAAGGTTGCTTTAGCCTTCCTTTGTGCCGAGATTGCTCGGTCTAGGGGTTCTTTTGAAATTGTACTGAACCTCGTACTTTATGTGGTTTCAATGTTGACTAGCTTCGAAAGCTTTAACGAGTGAAGCTAATTTCTTTATTACTCTAAAGTCATAATTGGTAGGCTTTTGATGTCGAGGTGAGCGGAGTTAAGTGCTTAAGTTGTTAAAAGACTTAGTTTAGAAATTACGACTTCACATGCGAATTTACCTAATGTGCAAGTTGTTAATTAGAAATGTAAAATTACAGCTCCTGTGTACTGAGCCCTGTTTATCTTTTCAAATCATTTTTCTTTATTTATTTCTGTACTTTTTTCTCTATCTTTATTTTGACAAATAGTTTATTATATTCTACTAAATTATGTACAGTATTATAAACTAATATAAAAACGCGTCGCATACATTTTTATAGTTAAAATTAATGTTCTATTGTTGAACTAGCTGTTGCCCGCGTGGACAAATTAACATCATAAAATTATTATGATTAAATTATAAGACCATATGAAAATTATCATTCGCAACACAAAATCCTAAAAAAAAAAACTTAAACTGTTTATGTATTGAAAAGATTTATTCATATTGTGTGTAAATATGTATTTGGTAATTAAATGAAAATTGAAATTTACTTTGAGTTAATCATGAAATTAATAAAAGATTATTTTATTAAATAATTATTTATATACGAGTATCAAGATTTTGCAAGAAGTTAGGTATAATAGCTTCAAATTTAATTAAAAGGAATGATGTTAATTTTGGCATCTCTCTTGCTTTGAGTAAAGATTTTTCTGAAAGTAACAGCCCTATCTAAATCTTGGAAAAAACAATCAGTTGGCGCTTACGATACACTTAAGATATATGTATACAGTGTAGGTATAATAAAGGAGGCTTTGAAGGGAATAGTTAGAGATCGTGAGCGGGGTCTAATCTTACCGGATAATCCGGATTCAATGAGACGTGCGGGCCTCACTCGGACGGTTATTCGTTTTCTGCCTACGCTGTTGATCGATTGACTGTTTAGTCTATGATAAAAATATAAAAAAATCGCCTATATATAGCGTAGGTTTGTCAGAGTCATTAAAAGATTTGGGATCTTGCGTCAAAGGCGAACAGTCCCTCCATCCCCCATGGTCCTTTCTAATCGAGGAGGGGGTGGAGGAGGGGGGAGGTCATTTGTTACAATTCCATACAATATATGTTATTTAAAATTTATAAAGATGTCAAATTTTTAATTATTAATTATAAGTAATAGCTTGTTATTTTACAATTTATAGTCAAAAAAATCTTTTAATATAATACTTATAATTAATTAATTAAAATTTGACATCTTTATAAGTTTTAAATAACTTATATTGTATGGAATTGTAACTTTAAATATTAAAATAGATGTAGAATAAATTTTATATTACTTTTCATTGTTAATTTTTCAAGTTTTAAAGTTAAAATTTCAAGTTCATTGTATTTTTTTTAAGGCCTACATTTGTAAACCACAATTTCAACAATATCTTACAATCTTATCATTCTAAAATAGGTTTTCGTTTCCTTTTATGCCTCTTAGGCTTGGACTTATAATGACAAATATCTGAAAAATTACCATTTCCGCCTCCCCTTATCACCGAAGTTTGCACAAAATCAGAAATAATGAGAGTTGATAGAAGTTTTTGAATACAGACAACTAAAACGGTGTCTCTAACTAGCACAGTATTATAGAAATCAGCAAAGATCCTTTACAATGTTATGCTGTCCTAAAAATTAACTATATTGCGTGGTTATCATAAAAGTACTTAAATAACTTTTTTCGTTTCCTTTCAAGGTACGGGATCCTCGGTGTGCGAGTGCGACTCGCACTTAATCGTTTCCTTTATATTTTGTGGAACTATCATCATCATCATCATGTCAGCCTTTAGACGTCCACTGCTGGACATAGGCCTTTCCCAATGAACACCCCAACTCACCCGGTCCCCCGCCCTCCGCATCCAGCCGCTTCCGGCCACCTTCTTTAGATCGTCGGTCCATCTGGTGGAAGTATGGTAATGGCTAATTTAATTATGTTTACTTGCATACAATACTTTGTCTACGCCCATAAAATAAATTAAAAAAAACGAAAATACATACGAAAGAAGAGAAAAAAGTAAACGCGTAAGTTTTTTTTACGACGTATGAATAAAGTTTATTCAGCTTAGTCGCCGGTAACTTGTAGACTAACTCATAATAGTGTAGGTGTTCAGCGAAAGCGTTCGAAGCTGTATGGCTAAGATTCTTTGTCTAGCCCGAATCAAAAGAAGAAACATTATTCGCTAATTAGTTATCTTAACGGTGTTGTACTTAAATTGACCAATCGCGGCGCCGAAAAACGGTTTGACTCGGTATTTGATAGTTTAATTAGCAAATTGTAGTAAAGGAGTACATAAAATGATTTTCAGGTAAATTGACCAACTGGATGAAATAATTTAAGTGAGAAAGAACAAATTAATTAAGGGTTTGTAGTTTTCTTTCCATCAATCCCCCTCCCCTCCAACCTCCCTCCTCCTCCTCCCTCCCCCTACCCTGCCCTATCACATATATACAAACATCCTCCCACTATATTTCTTATGCAATTATTTATTATCTTCCTTTCATCATATATCTGCTTACACTGATCACCCGTAGACACTACTTTTGGCGTTTATGAGAAAATCTGTATTAATAAGCTGTACTTTAGGCTAGATCTTCCTGTATACTATAACTATGTATCGCCGTTTGATTTTCCTAATAAAGAAATTAAAGAAATTAATTATCTTTCAACGTACATACATTCCTACCTACATGATAATGCTTTGATAACAAAGGAAGTTGTAAACAAAATAATTCTCTCACGAACAAAACAGTCTCAAAGCTAAAAGCGATTAATTGCTATTAAAAACGAGAGAATTATAAAACGTTTATATAAAAAAACGTATAAATTGCTGGAAACGCCCTCGCGATGAAAATGTTTGGGACGAGATTTTAATTACAGAAATATTATTAAGTCAGTCGTCGAATGAAAGCAATTTGGGGCAAAAATACGAGCGGTCGCGAAGCGGGACAAAGGCGTAGATTTCCATACATAAAAAGCATAAATAATTTTGATTGTGGCTACCAAACATATAAATAAAGTAGTATGGTTTGGCACCCACAGCTACGTGCGTCAAATGTATTGTTTTATGTAGGACAGTCCTGTGGCAGCAGTTAACGCTAACCGCTCAAATTTTTACATATATCCATCCCTTTTCTAAAAGCGCCTAACTGTCATACTCTGACATACGCGAGGACAATTATTAAATGACGTCTCGATTACTCGCTACCTTCGGGGCCTCACGCGCATATTTGAATCTCCGCGTTACTTTTGTCTAGAACATTCTAGGAAGAAGGACTGCTTCGAAGGTGCTCAATATTCCCGCTGAGATTGGACTTGCAGTGAATTGGAAACATGAAAGCAGATCATTGAACTGTGAGTGACGCTTTTTTTCTAAAGGCACTTCCCATCGTTTTCTCATTTACCCTTTGCATCCCGCGTTTTTAACAATAATATAATTTAAGAAAATATTAATTGAAGTCTTTTAAAATCAAAGCTAAGGTCAATACATGAAGAAATAAAGAGCTAAACTTACATTAATTGAACTAAACAGGTAATTTATTAAGTTTTTTTTTAATATGTAATAAAGATTTTTCGTATTGACACATACCACCTTTTCATTTATTAAAAACAACTTCTAATATTTTCAGGTTTGGATATGTATGACATACTTATAATATTATCAAATGAAATAAAAACATTACACTTATTTGATGAAAACAATTTGATTGCAATCTTCAGCAAAAAAAATCCTGTCCTTAAACTGTGGAAGATATGGTGACCCTCCCAACACACGTGGGCAAATGCTCCCGGGGTGAGCAAATAATGCGAGTGTCACACGAGGGGGGTCGAGAGTGAGGGGGGGGGGGAGGCTACGGACAACAAATAAATACGTACACAATCTCTGCCACACAAATACACACATTTGGGAGGCGTAATGTGTTTGCGGTGTTGTAGCAAATTTTATTTCGTACGCGTTGTCGTCTGCAGGCTGATGTAACGGATGTTAGAGTTACATCTTGAGTGCAGGCGGTGAGTGGCTTTGAAATGGGGCAGCGACAGCTGACAATGACACTAAAAAACAAAGAGTGAAAGAATAAAGTGACAGACCTAGGCTAAATAAAGCCCAAAGCGATGGTGGGCAAACCATAGCGTATGTGAGGCAGACGAGTTATATATCAGATCAATGACTTAAAAATTTAGCTGATAGCAGCTACTGATAATGCCGGAGAACTGGATTAAGTTACTCATATTAGAAAAGGCCTACATAAGGCAGTTGAGGTTAAAGAAACTGATAATGTTGATGATAATATTTAAAAAAACGCTTAACACCTATCTGTCAGCAAGCTACTAAAATCTTCTATGTCACAATAAAGTTTGATTACATTTTTTTATGGGATTGTTGCTTATAACCCAGCAGGCTTTAAAATATAATTACGCCATGAATTTGTCGCTTCTACAACACATACATGTAATGTAGCCTTAGCTTCCCACCGGTCCAACCACATCATTTACATAGGGTGGGCAAATCCTTGTTTGTTTTGTCCGTCACAACTCACAGGCCCAGACCCGACTGTCGAATCTGACGTACTTAATTAACTTTACACTTAAAGTTAAGTTTACTTTAAGGAAATTCAGTTACGATTCGTGTATGTGTAAATTAATTTAAGTCTATATGTCGTAGATTAACAAGTTTTCAAAAACAGGTCTTTCGATATCTTTTTATAAATATATCTGATTGAAATAAAGTCAATAAGATACTTCGTTAAAATATAAAGATCTTGATGAAAGTTTCTACAGATTAAAGATAGTTTTAACGGAAATTTAGACTAAAGCCAAGTAGTTCTCAACTATCACTCATAATGACTAATAGATATTGTGTGATAATTTATGATTTAACTCACAGAAAAGATAAGTGAGAGCTCTGAAATGACAGAAATTACGTTTTTGTACGTCCCTAAAATTACATCATACATTATTATACTTATTCTGTGCATAATAGACTCACTGAACAAAATAAGGCGTCCGCAGGTAAAGTGACAAGCCATGAATTAAGCCACAATGTAGACGGAGGCGCGGCCGCGCGCCTCTAAATAGAAGTTATGGTGTTAAGTAATGGCATACCTTATGTCCCCCATACCGTGGGTAAAGGCAATGATACACTGGATGCTCAAGTTACGCAGAATAATGTTATGCGTTGTCTTTTCTGAGCTACAAAAAACTTCAAAGGAACGGACAACTTCATCTATTGCTCCAAAGGTGCAACATGTCCGCTCTGAGTACTAGAAAAGGGAAGTATAACCATTTAACTAGATCATAAATACCACATAAGCACTACATTGACCAACCCTAATGTGCACTATCCCGTACAAGGAATATCCTATATCAAGGACTGGACACTGATAGGTTCATCATCATTATCATATCAGCCTTTAGACATCCACTTCTGGATACAGGCCTTCCTCAATGAACGCCACCACACCAGGTTCTCCGCCCTCCGCATCCAGCCGCTTTCGGCCACCTTCTTCATATCGTCGATCCAGTGCCTTCATTTTCATGATAATGTATTACATCAACTTTAATATTTGAGTTTATATTTGTAAAACTGCTTTCATTGGCATGTATTTTTATAAACCGTTGTGTAACCTATATTCTAGTCGTAGCTCTATTCGTCCTATATGTCGTAGTTACGTCCTATACGGTGTAGGGCGTATACGCCTTTGTGCGGCGCTTTATGCCATCGTAAAGTGAGTTGTCTGCCGGCTCGCATATCATGCCCACCTTAGCAATGAGATATAGGACCGTAAACGCTTTTTATTTTTAGGTGACATGACTGCGTTGCAAAAGCAGGAAATGAAAATTATATATGCACTTAACAATTTCTTAGTTTGCTAACATCGAGGAAAATACATAAAATTACACACCTATCTATTAACAATAATAACATTACACATTTAGACTCAAACTAGGATTTTGTGTAGACTGAACACACATTTGACTCTGACATTCTGATTAGTTTAGTACCCAGGCCCGAAGCTACAAACCCTTGTTAGATGTTAAAATAACCTAGAACTTGTACAAGTAAAAACGAAGACGTATAAACTAGAATGCTGTAAGTATATCGTCAACATAGACAAGTTAATTAACGTAATTAAAATTTATGGTTTTTCTGGTGAGTTATATTATAATTGAACTCTAACGCCATTCTTTTACCAAAAACATGTATGAAATAAAACAATAATATCATAGATTGTTCCTTAATAATATGACATCGTCTCCGATTCCTGAAACGAGGATAAAACACCCCCTATCAATTTATTATCTATTAACTTCGTCCCTCCCTAAAAAAACTATGTAGTATTCTTTTCACGTATCCTCAATGTTTACATTTACGAATCTTGCCTTCACTTTCCATTTCCCCACGTCCCGTTTTTGGCTCAAACTCACCATGTTCCTTGCCAGGACATTTTCTATATAAACAAATAGGTAGGCCAATGTCTCGAAAACTTTCGCTCTTTGGCGGTCTGCCAACGACCTGCCTTGCCAAATCGCCGTTGACTTTCGAAAACACTGAATAAAAATACATTTATATGATATTTGAAATGGTTTCTGGGTAGATCGGATTCCGATTATTTATGCTATTGAGCATTTTGTATGCAGTAGGTATTTTGTGTCTTTCAAAAGAAAATCTATTGACTTTTGTAAACCGAGGAGGGGATGTTTGCTTTTATTCACTAATCAATCACACATGACAATATGGATAAATAAACCCGTGGAGAGGAATGAAAAATGCGAAACCATGCGTTGACAGGACTAACAAAGCCCATAATGTAAAAAATTACCTTCAATTTGTGTAGACTCGTCAAGATTTCGACGCGTCGATACAAAGCATTCGAAGTACTAAAAATAAAGATTTAAGATGTTATATTACTGTACCTACAACATTATCCTTATCTTCTTCAACATCAGTCTGAAATATCTGTACAAATTAAGTACAATCTTTGAGAATCTCCCTGCCAGCTTCGGTATTTTCGGACAAGTACAATTTGGATCATTTTAAAGGAAGCGTGAATAGGCGTCTTCTGGTTAAGCGCGCTCCGCTTTAGGTCTTACTTAGGCTTTACATCGTCACTTGCATCTTCAGATGAGAGTGAGGTCAAGCGTAAACCATCAGGAATACAAGAACATAAACCGTAGCTGTATGTTGTAATTTCTTAAATATCTGGTACAAATTTATTATAAGTTGAACTGTTTTAAAGCGTTTGAATCTTTCGGCTTTGTCTTTTGGCTTTGACTCAAAGTTTAAACCCCTGACCAAACCTTAACTAATCTTGCGGGTTTAAAGCGCACAAATCCTCACGTATACCGAGTACATCTTTATCTACACTTGGAACTGTTTTATGGTATCCTTAACTAAAGTTGCTTGGTGTTTTGGGAAGTTACGGTTGATACTTGCAGGGGGTTCGGTCGTCAAACTCTGTATGTATGCAGTTACACTTTTACGAGTGACTAGTTTGTTTGCAAATTGAGCGGAATTACGTATACAACTTTCAGTATCGGTTACATTCGAATATAAGGTTCATTTAAAGAATTTCGAACATCTTTGTCATCTTCTACGTGTCGATGTTGTACAAACTTACATACCTTTTTGATACCTTTCTGTCTTTCTGCAAGAGACAGTGTAAAAGATATCAAAAATAAAATGTTTATAATTTTGTTTCTAACAACTCTGACTTTATCGTTGCTTATTATGTCAGTGAAATATATATTTTTTGATTGTTGCTTCAATGCTTAAAGGCAAAAACTTCTAGCGTCTTCGCGGTGCGAACAGCATCAGGACTGTATGTCACAATAATTTACAAGCTTTATTACCAACGGGATGTTGTAAGGCCAGCTTTCCACCGCTTACAGTGTTATCGCAAGCTTACCTCTCGCGTGTTATTGGGGATTACATTATAATCAGATCCGACAGCTTATCGCGGATCATGTTTCTTTAGCACGTCATCACCGGTGTATTTTGACGTGTATTTAGTTTAAGCTTAGGCATAGCAATATCTTCATTAACGCATTCAAATAGTGTTTCCTGGTAAGTGAAACTATAGATACTTTAATGTGGAAGTGATATGAAGGACTATATGTTTATTCTACACTTAGAACTACTGACAGTGGGCCTGATCCACAAGTTTCAGTTCGTTCAGCGAGCAATGAATAGGGCTATGCTCGGAGTTTCTTTGAAGGATATGATTCGTAATGAGGTGACCCGACGAAGAACGAAGGTGACCGATATAGCCGGAAGGAAGCTGAAGTGCTAGTATGCGGGCCACATCTGCCGCAGAGCTATGGGGAGAGTTCTGGAGTGAAGACCGCGGATCGACACGTGCAGGGTGGGATGCCCCACCGCCAGACCGACAACTTGAAGAAGATGGTCGGAAGCGGCTGGATACGGAGGGCGGAGGACCGGGTGTTTTGGAGTTCATTGGGGAAGCCCTATATCCAGCAGTGGACGTCTAAGGGCTAATATGATGGTGATGAAGCATAACTAAAATAAATGAAAAAATAAAATTGTTACCACCTACATAATAATAATAATAATTACTATGAAAATTTCTTACTTATATAAAAAATAGATAGATGAACATCTATAGAGTTTAACAATATTTTAGTTTTGTACTAACATTCACGTGTTCTTATTATTATGATTATATTAAGAATACGTTAGATTTATATAGACAAATCAGCGTTTTATTCGTTAAATTTACAATAATATCTAGAATAGGAGAATACACGCCACATATTTTTATTACAAGTACGAAATGCAAAAGTTGTGAAAATGTTTCTGCAGCATACAAATGACACAATTTGATTGGACATTACAGTTATTGTACTCGTAAGTGCTGTCGTTTTATGTGTCTGTAAGTTCACATGGGTCCCTGAACTGTATAAGTGTTTAAATTTTCTCAAATTTGCATGCAACGTGAACAAAAAGTGCCTGTTTAGTTTGATAGTAATCTGAATACTTACACAGTATGGTATCTCCAAGCTTTCTCCCTTTCGGGAAAGAAAATGTCGTAAGATAACGAGAAAAAAGAAATTATCAGGCTGATGTGAAGTGCATTATTCGGCATTGGACTCTTGCAGTGCACTATGGTCCATGTCCAATAGAAGAACGTAAGCTATTAATGACAATAAAAACTTCTCATTAATAATACATTGTATACAAACCTCTTTTCAGTAACTAGACAGGTTTATTATTAGCGAAGATTTTTGATCGGCGATCAGGAACTAGTTTCTCAACTGAGTAAACGATGGTCATTCATTACTATACACTAGTAGTTATATTTATCATTTAAATATAAAATAAAAATTATGGTCCTTCTACGCTTTACTAAAAAAATTTGACGTAAATAAAATGACATATCTACTTCACTTCATAAAATGTAGGATGCCTATACATTCAGTACGTACTTAAAATTTTGCAGGATATGTGAGACTGATAAGTTAGATTTTACAACTTCTGATCACCGATTAAGAGTCTTAGTGTATATTGTTGAAAAAGAAGGAAGGAAGTTCACGACAAACTTTGAAAAACTTAATTCGGTGATAGAAATAAAAACAAGTTGCCAATAAGATCATGTCTATCTTCAGTCACAGAACCCTGAAAACAAATTTCCTTGGTTACACGCCAGAAGAAATAAGCAATAACGACCCACATAAATGTAACTTTTATTTGAGTCTTATTGCTCATAAATGCGTAACAAAGCATCGTCAAAGAAAATAATATTTATTTATGCAGTCAAATACGTTTTATTGCGAAATCCTACAAGTGATAAGTAGAGTTCCAAGGATGCTGTTTAAAAATGGATTGATTGATATAGGAAATGGTTGTCGGCAGTTACAGTACATTCAAATTCTCAGCAAAACTACAGATTCAAACTCTTTTGTCTAATGTAACCCTATCGAAAAGTTACGGTTGGTTATAACTAAATTAATTAATTAATTAGTTGGTGATATATAGAAGCAAAAATATAGATTAGTTGTAGAAAGTTTATAGTGTATTAAGTTATTCTTGTTGAGTTTACCTAGATGACCTCCTGACCTAATTATAAACAAACCTAACCAGAAAGTTTTGCGAAGTAATTCTGGACAGGAAAACATAAAAAATACACACTGCCTTTACCCTTTTATCATCCTCATTCAGAAATGCGAGTGGATGTGAGTTTAGGAGTTTACGACAGCACCACCATTCAGTTTAGGGGCGTCTGTATAAAATTATCGCGCCCTTTGTTCACCGCAATGGAGATGACATATGAACACATAAAACCGCGGAAAATAACAATGACATACGAAATTAACGGTACGACATTTTTTAACAATTTTTTTATGTTTTCCGGTTTTTCAATTTAGAGATACAATATTCAGTTAATCAATTTGGTAACTCCACGCTCGGAATCCTGATATTCTAGTGCTTTCATCAAGGCATCAGCTGTCAGAAGTGTTAAATTTCATTACCTTTACATGTTCTCGCCAATTCGTACCTCGTAAGCTTATTATAATATGAAATTCATTCATCGTCACTCATTCGTTCTCTACTAGCGAAATTGCTGATGGCAGGCTTCTGTTTTCGATCAAATTATACAGCACGCTCGCGCATTTATAAGACAAATTTATACGAAAATGCGCATCAAAAATGGAGACGGAGATATATTCATAAAACGGGAAAATAAGGGACGGCGAGCGTGAAATTTTCCGCGGAATGTTAAGTGAGTTAAATCTCCAAATAAAAGGTGGGTTGCGGAGTCAGCGGGCTCGAGTTGCTGACTGGAACTTGCTATGGTAATGAAGTTGTGATTCCCGGTCCCCTGTCGCTCCTTTCCGCCCTACTCTGGTACAAAACACTCGTTATCTCCGACGATGATCTAAATGTAAGGGTCTTGTTACTCTCTGTGATTACGAACGCCTCCGGACATGCGATTGTTTACCGTGATAACAAGCTACGGGCTTGTTTTAAACTAATAAATGTTTAATCTGCTAAACTCAGACACGTAGAGCAAGTTCTGTTTCAATTTCCAAGTTGCTATATAAATTTCATGGAGCTATTAAACATTAAACAAAACTAGAGGTAAGTACTTAATATTGAACTTGATAAGTGGTTGTTAATTAATACAGTTTCAATCTCGGATACAACAAAATTACTATAATAATATTTGTAAGACTTGTGGTTAATATAAACACGTTTAAATATTTAGAGATAGATATTTACGAGTATGTCAGGGTTATTGTTAACTTCTAGTAAAAAAAATTTTAAATATATGATAGGTATCAAGTCTGTATCTGTATGATAATAAAAAGTTTTTTATGGGTCAACTCATTTTCCAGAATATATTATTAATAAATTTAGGCATTGGTTTTTCAATATATTAATATAAGTTTTGATAAGTATATTATAATTATTTGGAGTATAATGGATTGATAAATTGTAAAAGCAGATGAACAGACACAAGGGTGTCCAAAAATCAGAATTTGCAAAGTTTCCTCTTTACGTTAGCTCTCAGCCGAAATATCAAGTATAATGTTTTCGAGTGTACTCGAATTACTCGGATCTCCGTTACGCTTTCCATCAAATATAAATGGTTTCTTTGAAGCTCCGTTTATTCGTTTACGGTTTAACTTTCTGTTAAAATGAACCTTTATTATTTTGTTGAAGGCTCTCAGCTCTAGGAACTTGTCCCTTTCGTTTTGGGATCAACACGTAAACTTGATACTGATATTATGACTCCTGCTTTTGTAGTGTCTATTAGGGAAGTAAAAGAATTTTTATTACCCGAGAAACAACGTGTAAAAGATTTTAATGAAAATGACTTATTAAATGAATGCACGTTGGAGTTAAGATAGATTCAAATCATATTTTCATTAAAGTCAAGTAAATAAATCTTATATGACCTTTCGGTAATGTTAAATCTCATTTTACTTGCTGCAGCCATTTTCCATTTAAATATAGTAGAAGTAGAAGAAATTTAATACTAATACCGTTGCTTGGATGAAATTAGCTTACACATATTTTTATTTTTATTACAGTTAATGACAAACCATAAAACTAGCTAAAACATAATTAAATAGACGAAAAAAGATAAAAAACACTGCAGGCGCCGCGCAAATTGCCAAATCAGACCTTTAATATCAAGCATACGACTAAAATACGAGTTAATATAGTGATAAAAACGTTCATCCCGTGCTCATATCGTCGTCCGGAATGTAATCTCGACCGGGGATGCCACTAGGCTATGGTCACGTTGCGGACGAAAAGCGAGTCAATAAACGAATAAAATGTATTATACTATCGTACCGTCTATTCGTTGTATTAAAGCGCTCGAAGCAGTCGAGCTTTTACCATTTGTGCCTTTTTTGAGCGTGCTGGTTTAAAGGTCAGTGACATGTATGTAATATTTATGTAGACGTAAATAGGAGAACAAAATTTATAAAGGAACATTCATTCAAACATTCATTCAGGCAAACCTTTGCATCTGTTGACAAAATTGTACCGATGCTCACATATCCATCAATATTACTAGTGTCCTCACAGACATATCTTAGAAAACCTTAACTATTACACGTGCAAGATTGAAAGCTTAGCAATAGAGAGTGTGAAGATTTAGCCAAATCAAATTGGGGTAAAAAAGACAGAATCGATTCACTATTCGCTAGTCGCTTTCATTGTAACCGCAGCTTTTATTCGGAGGAACGAACTACTCAGTAGTAAAGTAGTGGTGCTTTTGCACCAAAGGTTAGAAGACAAAAGAGTACATGAGGCGTGCATTGTGCAAGACGAAGAATTTTTCCTGGCGCAAAAGGGTAACGACTCGAACGAACGGGGTTTATCTGCTAGCAAGTTTCATTATGTGGAAACGTTTTAAACGGGTGAATTTTGATCGGTTAAGTGGTAGACAACAAGGAATGGCAGTTGACATGATTGTGACAGAAAGGTAATCGCACATAGACATTACTTGGTTAGTAAGAGTAAATAAGTCTAAATAATAACAGACGAAGAAGAAGCGATAGTCAATAGAAGATTCTGTATACCTATTTTAGTATAATTGATGTCAGTATTAAATCAAATAAATTTCACAATAACACATTATGCTATGATGACAAATGTAAATAAAAAACACCAATAATAGTGTTCGTAAAGAATAAATAAATTCTTCTTTCATCGAAAGACCCGACACTCTGAAAATAAAATTCGCAGTGTGACACTAACTTCGAAAGTTTGCTATTTCTCAGAAATTACTTTAAGAGTAGTAGCCAAGTGACTCAGCAAATACTAAAGCTAGGTTTGTAAATGCTGCAGAAACTACTATACCATTGGAAAATGTCTCCGAAAAAATTGCGTGAAGAAAAATACGAAATATTATCTATTAATTGGAAAAAGAATTAATCCATGTGAAAAGGAACAATTCTGAAAATAGTAATGAAATATTTAAAGTAAACACTTTTTATGCATTTTATAGTGATATATGTATCTGTATAAAATGCTTAAAAAGTATGGCTAAGTGCCCTTGACACAGAACTACAGAGAAGGTAGTTAATCTACCGATGATGATAGCTACAGCAGTATAAAAGTAAGATGACGTCTTAAGATTACATTTAGTTAAGTTAGATTTAAAAGCAAGTCCTAACCTAGCAGACAGTGTAGCCGGACCAATGCGCTTAGATGCAATCACCATTAAATTAAAGGCTAATTAAACCCCTGAAACTTCCTTGTCTCCCGACACCACGCTAATTCTATACGCTACAGAGTAAGCCAAGAGCGATGAGATTTAGTGATAAAAGTTAAAATAAAAATTAGGCAAATAAAAACGTAACACATTTTGTTATAAACTCTATATGAGCTCTTTTAAGTATAAAAGCACTTCAGTGATATTATTGAAAATAAGTAGTAACTACATTTATGAATTTTAAACAAAGTACTCGTGGAGTAGAGATTTTAAAGGATCCTGTCTTTTCATGCTCTTCTAAAATAATTTTAAAGTAAAATATAACAAATAATATAACTTCTTCCTATTTCTAACATAAGTATTATCATCGCCATTTATTTCATTTATCTTAAAGTATCAGGGTTGTGGTTTAAAGAGCTTTGATGTAACTGTAAGTAATTCTTATGACTTGTACCAAATCAGCTCTTACGTTCTTGCAAGCAAATTGATTCTGTTCTCATCAATTTTGGAAACGCCTTATATGTTAGTTCATAAATCGAGCTTAGTATTTTAAGTTTGAAACTTAAACTTAAACTTAAAGATCTAAATAAACAATAGGTAACAACCGCAGGTAGTAAAATCCTTTTCTTAAAAAAAAAATTCGTTTATTTACTATACAGAATTTATAGGAACTAATAAGTTTGATGATGAAAGTAATAAGTTTGATTCATGTTTTTCTATTTAAGTATAAACACAAAGTTTTTAAGATAAGATAGGATTTTATTTTGCTATAGAATAGGGTACAGTTCATTAGATGGTCATTATGAGGCTATGATCTCCTAATTCTGCTATTTACAACAGCATGCAAATATTTACATTAATAATAAAAATAATGCTTAATGAAACTAAGACTAAAACTTTTCAGCTACTTAAACTAATCCTGTGTGCGACCAAAATTTTGCAACGGAATAAAACGCATGCTGAATCAGCCATTTCCGAAGAGAATTTTGAAACCTATTTAGTGGTTTAACGTCAATAGCTCTAACCTAGATAAGACAAATATTTTAATGAACCAGTTTGTGAAGTACATGACGACGTTACCGACACGAATGCCTCGCTGGCGTCGAAAACTAAACATCGCCCAACTTACCTGCGGATATGGCAGAACAGAGGATTTTGGGATGACTGTACTCAGCACAATGAAAACTTTCTGTGTTTACGATACCTGTAACAAAATAAGGGTTCAACATTAGTTGAGGCAATAGAAACCTAAAACATATAGGTGTATATTTCATTCCAGATTAATAGTCCTATGAAAACAAACGCATTTGCGTCTCGAAAACAAAATACACAATAGATGGTGTTCCTAAGTGGACTGCAAAGTTTACATGGTAATACAAACCTGTTTTTGCTGCTGGTAACCCTTTCATGTATAGGTTACCGAGACGTAAATAGCGTTGGTTTTCATAGGACTATTAATCTGGAATGAAATATAGATAGTTGTATTGAGACAAATATAGTTATTTAAACTTTTGGTCAGAGTCAAAACTTGCATTTGCAATACACTTTCGATTATATTAGTATAACTAATGAAAACGATACGTTAAAAGTGTTTGCTAAACTGTTAAGAATAAAAAGAAACATGTTAAAAATCTAAACGTTGCGATTTCGGTCCCTGATGCCTGTATTCTGAGAATTTGAACGATGTTTGTCCGTAACGTATAAACACTACGATAGAATGAGTTGTTACAACATATAAGGATAAAACCATGGGCCACGTCCCAAAAGAAGTCAGTATATTACCTTCAGCTAATGAAGACGTCTGACGATGAAATGTTTTTATGATTTCTGAGAGCCAATCATTTCACGTCAAAGAGGCAAAGGCACTTCAAATAACTTGTGTATGACAGAAAATACGTACAGGAAATGAGCTCACAGATATCTTTCTCGTGAAAGACAGCAAAGTATCAAGCCTTATTATGAGACAGGGTTGGTACCTTTAGCTATCTTATTTCAATTTCAACGCTCCATTGATTGCAGATGCCGGGAGCGGTCTTCGTTTGCAGTTATCAAGAGAAAAAAAGATGGGAAGATGACGTGAATCACAGGTGAGAGAGGGATAGAGTCTATTTTTCTATGGGAGGCGAAAATATCGAAAAAAGTTATCGCATCAAAGTCTCGGCGTTCACGAAGGTCTCATTAAATGTGCTTTGTGAAAGAATTCGTTCCAATTTATAAGGCAGTCGGAGGTAAATCGGTTGGAAAGTAGGTAAATAACGATATTCTTCATTGTTTTAAACGGGGTGCATTAAATTTTGTTAAAAAAATTAGTAATGGTCTTTCTATTTGATAAATAACTCTGTTACCATGCCACCAAACCACCACTTACCACCAAATCGGCTTGGGGCACCGTTGGTGGTCAGGGTTTTGGCACAAAAGATCCTGAAGGGTCGAAGTATCGCCAGGTCTTCCTGCCCCCCTAAGAAGATAAGATAAGATACCATGTTTATCTAATTATAATCAATTTGTGGAACTATACCTATGCAGAATCGTTACTTCTATCACTATTTTTTAGCGATACTAACGTACAAAATATTTTGCAAGGCGTTAGTCCCTCCCACACGATTGAATATAAAAATAAAGTACCTACCTACTATTTTTAATATTCTATTTCACCTCCACCTGCCACAAAGCCAGCCACAAAGTAACTGCGGAAGACTTCGAGCCTCCGTGATCTGTCGATGGCTAGTCCCGGATTTACTTTTAAAACATGTCATTATTTTTTTATTACGCCATACGAGCAAAAATGTACCTATTTCGCGCTCCGTTGGACTGAAAATGTGACATCAGCGCGAGTGTGAAGGCGTGTGTCAAGCGTGTATATGTACAAGTATATATTATTGTGGTGTACCGAAAATTGAAGAAACTTGTTTCTCATAAATTAAGAAAGGAGAATGCCCAAAAGTGGGCCTAAGATGCGTCTTTACCATTCATGTACCAAAAATATTGGTCTGAATTATGAATCTCCTAATTTTTTTTTAAAGCTAATGGAATAGCGAGTTTAAAAATAACATATAATAAAAACGTTGATTGATTTCCGCCGGCCGACCGGCATCTTTTCAACTAGAGTAGTGAAGGCAAAATTAAAGTCGATATATATTTATAATCGATATTTGTCAATCATAGTTGATACTGCCTTACTGTTACTGGCGCGATAATCCACCCACCACGTTTTTCATTTACTGACTGGAAATACGGTATTTATACTGATTTAAAGTAATACACACGTTCTTAAAAGATATTTATGAAAATATTGTTACGTAACCGAAATATCGATTATTCAATTTGTTAAATCGATTTAGTAGAACCTCACTATTGATATGCACTATGGTTTCGTACGGTGACGTCATATCCGATATGATGTCAACACCTGTTTTGTCTCCGTTTGTTTACATTATGTATTTGGGTGAAAAATTCTATTTTAACGAGTCTAATGTAGTGTCGAACGCAATATACCGTCGTCGACTAATAACCAAACTATGACATCAAGATCGGGAAAGGTTAATCGTGTCCATATACCCACGGTATTGTGAAAACTGTGCGCCAACGAAGATTTCATTAAAAGTAAGATTATTCAATTTTCCCACTACAAAGTTAAACGATTTTCTTTTTATAACAATCCTTAGTAGTTTGCTTGTATTTTGATGTCAATTTGATCCAGACGCAAGGTTTAAAGTTCAAGGGCAAACTCCCATACAATTTTGGGCATTCTCCTTTACAGTGAGAATGTGGAAATTTACAGGTCCTAGGAGGACTTTCAAGGAGCACATTAGTAACGTCCTAAAAAAGGCTGAGGTCCGCAATGAGAAGAATAAAAGGAGGTGCATGAAAAGGTTGATGAATGTGAGTGAGACTAGTGAGGTGTGTCAGGATCGTGCAAAGTGGCAATCCGTCGTCTCTGCCTACCCTATGGGATCAAGGCGTGAGCGTTATGTATGAATGTTTCTCATAGAAAAGAAGTATTCAGAAACGTGTCATTCGAGCTTATGTGCTCCTATTTCTTAGGTTTAAATTATTCTGGTTTATTTGAATTCAATTACTCTTTATTGCACGGTAGAAATATCCAGATACAATAATAAAGCAGGTTACATATGTACATCTAGGCGGACTTGTCGCTAAAGCGATTTCTTCCAGACGGTTGTCTGGAAGAAATCGCTTTACACCTTTTTTTTACAATACTAGTTGTTATAACTCGGATAGCTCATCGCAAAACAATTGCAATATGGAAATAGAACAAGAAGTAATGGAGTCGTATTACTTACTACTTTAATTATATTTTTCTATAATATTTACAATCGCAGCCCAAAATTTTCCAAAAGTTTGTGGGGTTCCATCAATTTTTACTTAATTCCGATGGTAGCTTTTAACTTAAACTTATGATAATATTCTCTATAGATAAGTGTTATTACTACTACATCAGCATGTCAGCCCCTAGACGTCCACTGCTGGACATAGGCCTTCCCCAATGAACGCCACCACACTCGGTCCTCCGCATTCCGCCTTCAGCCACTACCGGCCACCTTCTTCATGTCGTCGGTTCATCTGCCAGCGGTGCAACCGTCCCACCCTGCGCGACCCGATCCGCGGTCTTCCCTCCAAAGCTCGCTTGCCCCAACGGCCATCGGCATATGTGGCCCGCCCACTGCCACTTCAGCTTGCTAATCCTTTTGACTATGTCGGCCACCGTCGTTCTTCGTCACATTACTACTACACTTAAATAATAAATATGTGGGGACATTTCACACACGGCCACCTGATCCCAAACTAGGCAGTATATAACCTACCAAAAACTTATCTAAGTATATAACCTACCAAATTTCGTTTGATAAAAAAAAACAATATAACATTTTTCGCTGAAAAGGTAACAGATTTTAAAAACGTGTTAGACAGGTTTCTACTCAAGTAGCCATTTACCACGTATAAAACTTTTTGTGTAAAAAAAAAATATTCTCAAAAAGTTTTTATATACCCAAAAAAATGATTTGTGCTTTCAAAAACACATCATGTACGTATAATAATGTGAATATAGTATATTGCGGAATTTACGAGGTGTTGCCACACTCAATATCTCGACCTCTTCTCTTTACAGTCACTGATTTTTATTCGAGCGACGTGAAATAAAACGAGGGGATACAATACGAGCAAACTATCGGCTGCAGCAGTATAGACAGTGATGCAGTAGGGCAGCTAGATGCAGACCTGATATTATTTTTCGAAAATATATTGCTAGAAAATCGAAGTGAACTTTTAATTAATTTTGGAATTATTTTTGTTTGGTGTGATGTATTTGTGAGGTTTTCTACTTTTTTTTTTCGTTTTCACGAATCAATTAATTTTAGTATTTGTAAACCTAATGACATAGCTTTAAGTGTTTCACTTGTTCCATAAATTAAAAGCATAGAATATTTATGGAACAAGTGAAAGATGAATAAATCAATTATTATTTGTAAAGGTTTGTTTCTAATCTTGATAAACAGAAAAACAGAAGATACTATGCTGTCATAGTAACTATATAATGTACTTATGAATGTCTGACATATTTAAATTTATGAAATTTTTTTTTTTTTTTATGTTTTTCTGTTCATCAACACGTGAATGTGAATGTGACAAATAATTAAAATGATCGTATGTTTTCGCGGTGGTCTGTCTGTACATCTTGGCCTTCAACTTGATCCACTTCGCGGAAGTGACTCTACTGTCTCGTCTATACTGTATCCAAATAGTACAGTTGGCGTGTGTAAGGTGAAAAGTTACAGGGGCTTGCGTGTGATCGCAAATCGTTCAGATTCACTGCGCGGTCCAGGTGGTCTCGTATTGCGTTTGATACTTTACTAGTTTACATCCGCGATTTCGTCGGCGTTGAAATAGAAACGCTTAATTTAGGCCCCAGAGGGGTAGGCAGAGACGATGTATCGCCACTTTGCGCAATCAGATGTCGCAAAGCGTCTTTCCTTCTCCCGCTTTTCGCTCCGTGATACCCCTTGACGTGATATGTTGCGAACAACATCGCCGCCTCCGTGTTGAGGTACCACGATTATCTAAGGAAATAATTATCCATCTCGTCAGAGCCCCGCATGACTCAGTAAGGCTAATAGTGCTCAGAGTTCGCCCAGTTTCGGGATGTCAGCACGCTTACGACCAGGCTAGCCCCTGGATAGTTCAGTTTAGTTCATAGTGGTAAAGCAAGTTTGTTTTTATTCAATAACTCTCTTTGCAAGATAAAAATGACTGTACAGCATGATACCGTATGCGGTGACATCAAATCAAATCAAATCAAACATTTATTTTCGTTTACAATTTGTTCTTAAGCTATGATACAGTGGTTGGAGGCCACCTATTGAGTATTTTGCAAAATACTTGTGCCAGGTGGCCCTGCTCTTCTATTGCAGTAACAGTCACATCTGCATATTTTTATTATTTATTTACTATATGATTGTGTTGTTAAAATTTATCTGTGCGGGTGTGTGCGTGCGTGTGTGTGTGTGTGTATGTGTATGTGTGTGTGTGTGTGTGGGTGGGTGGGTGTGTGTGTCTAACCTAACCTAACAAAGATTAAGGTGTTTCATGCCTATTTTTATTAATCTCTAATGTTCTATAGTTGCAATAGTTTTATGTAATGTGATGTAGTAATTCTTCTGTGTCTTTGAGTGAGTTATTTAAAAGCCATTTCGTCACAGTCACCCTACATTCCCGAGAGTTGAGTTCGTATATATCTGCAGGTGAATTTAAGTGTAAATTTCGTAACCAGGTATTTTGTGAGCAGCCTATATTTTGTAACGAGAAAACAGCCTACATAATTTTGGGCTCGGGTGACAAAGGCCTATTTAATGATGTGCGTTGCCGCAGCGAGACCACACTGTAACACTAGAAGTTTGTTGTTCAGTAATGAACACCCTTTATGTACGTTTAATTCACCTGACGTTTAATTTAATTTGTGATAATTTAATACCAAGTGTATTTTGAAATTTTTATTTTAATATTATATACTGACATAGACAGTATGTTATATACTGTGACATTATTTTCATTGTTGAGATTGTAATTTATATATTGTACATTATTTTATTTTATGACGATCCCTTTTACCATATTAGAATGACATGTACAATTTATTTTTTAAGATGTAAAAGTGAAATTAATAAATCTAATCCAATCTGTAATTATTCAGCCATTAATGGCAGAGGCGGTTTTGTGTTCAGTTGGTTAATTTAAAAAAACGGATTTGTTTATTTACAAGTGATTAAATTGGAAATATGAGCGTGTCTATTTGTCCAACGCCATGAATAGTCATGATAACGGATATAAATTATATTGATAATTGTAATTAAAAACGAACGTTTTATTTAATAAAACGAATCATTGTCATAAAAAATAGTGACTTATTTAATTTGCAATGAATTATAATTATTATAACTAGAATAATTATAATAAATCTTTTAATTTAACTAATCTTTAGAATATGAATTATGACTTATTTACTTTGCAAAGAATGGTATGATTATTATAACCTAGAAATAGATATATATTTATTGATAATATTTGTTACAGGTCGGTATCATTCATTTTTTTTATTATTTTAATAAAACAAGTCAAATTAATTTAAAAATATATAAAAAATAATAGAAACAGAACTAGAATGACTAAAAAAAAAATTGAACTATAATAACTTTTATTTTAACTTTTATTGAAGCCCTTTTTTGTTTGTAAAATTTATGTCCAATAAAGAACATATATTCATTATTCTTTTGCAAGGAAGGCTCTAATAGTAATTTTAGGATCATTACAAAATTAATTGGAATCTAGTCAATTTCTTCCTTTCAGAATAAATTCTCTTTAGAAAGTAGACTCTACTTTACTACCATGAATAGAGAATAAGCCAACCATCTATTGGTAGTTGAAAGCTATTTCACTAATAACATTGTTGCCTTTCATCTGAAAAGTCCCTGCGATCACCTGAGATCTGCGACTATATTTAATCCCCTCCCACTGTCCTCATCTCTCCCCCTCACCCCGCCTCCTCCCTCCTTTGGAGCTTGTTGGGCCTCAAGCCGTGCGTAAAAAGGTCGGACCGCTGCGATGGTCTGTTCACATTATGAGAGGTACCCATGGAGTTGGTATTAAGTGTCCATTCTATTGGAGGTACTATTATTTATGTATCTACTAGCTGTTGCCCGCGACAACGTTTGCGTGGACAACTTAAAACATCACAAATTATTATGTATTTCCCGTAGGAATAAGACGATTTTCGGGATAAAACGTATCCTATCTCTTATTCTAGGATTTAACCTATATGTGCGCCAAGTTTTACCCGATCCGTCCAGTGGTTGAAACGTGATTGCGTAACAAACATCCAAACTTTCGCATTTATAATATTAGTGGGATAACTCTTCCCGTGGATGTCGTACAAGGCGACTAAGGGAATACATTATAAAACATCGATCAGGCCTCCTCAACCCGTCTGGCCAGCGCGGGGAGTGTAGACCAAATCCTCCGTCTGTCTCCGGCAGATGAGAGAGGGTTGTGCTCCTGCAGTAGAGACAAAAATAACCTGATGATGATGATGATGTTTCTAATTTCACAGATACTTTGAGGGCACTCGTTATTAGAGTTGGATGTTTACGGACAGTCCAGCTGATGGTAAGTAGGCGGCGTCGTCCATGTAACCTGCAGTCCAAAGTCAAAGTCAAAATCATTATTGTATTGTACACTTGGTACATTTATACATATAATTTTTTTATCGCCTACCGCTTCCTAGGTGTTAGCGCTGTGGAGAAGAAATGGTGCAACAAATATCACGCTAGGCAACTAATGCTAGCCCTTAGGGTGGGTAGCAACTAACTTGTGGCTTTTAGGCTTCAGGTTAATGAGAGACAGTGGCCACTTATCAGGTGGGCTGTCTGCCCGTTTGCCATATCATCAGCCGAAATACGTCCACTGCTGAACATAAGCCTCCCCAATAGAAAGCCACTTTTCGCGGGTTGTCCATTGGGGGATTTGCCAAAATCACCACGCTTGGCACGCGTATTCGTGATAGATTAAATTTCTTTATTTCACATTACAAATTTTAATACATAGATTAACTTATGTAAAAGGTCAGAGTTAATGTGATCGTCAAAAAATGATAAAAAATAGTATACAAAATGTCAGTTCTACACAACTCGTGTATGAGATTTATAACAATGTCATAATGTACATAATAATAACAATGTATATAAATATAAAATATAGCAGTAATGATCTTAATATATACCGGAGAACGCTACTGCCCATCCCTAGTACTATCCATTAAGAATGGGGGTGCCCGTATTCTTAACCGGGAACCACGTGGCTCTTACATCTAATACGGGCTCCTATTACGGATTATAGTCCTCCTTCGCCGATGAGGAGGACCGTGGCGTATACACGAGTTCAAAAATAGATTTCGACGATATATCGAGTGCTTTTGTCTGACAAGACGTCCCATGTCCGTCCAGAGCCGTCCAAGGGACGACATTATTTGACATAATTTATCAGATATATTATATATATGAAACAATATAAGTTGTCTTATGTCTTTAAATATGATAGAGAGAAAAAATATTTCAGTAATTCTTAACTTTCTTATTATATATTCGACCTCCGTGGCGGAACGGGTAGCTCTCGGACTGACACGCCGGAGGTTGCGGGTTCCAATTCCGCTAGGGGCAAATGTTGGTATGATGAATTTGAATGTTTGTACCCGAGTCTTGGATGTTTATATATTTATTTAAGTATGTGTATCTGTTATCTAGTAACCATACTATACAGGCTTTGCCTAGTTTAGGACTGGATAATTGGTGTGAAGGTCTGAGATATTTATTATTATTATTATATGTTATTTTTAATGTACTAAAGAACTATGAGTTACCCTGAGCATAAACCACATAGAACTATTTATGTTTACTTAAAAATCTGTTTTTTATTTTAATTGTCAACCTTCTCCGTTTTTGAAATAAATATAATTATATTAAATACTTAATGTTATATAGAATACCTACGAATAATTATATTAACTGATATCTTATCTTCTAGGGGGCCAGGACAACACATCGACCCTATAGGTTCCTTTGTGCCAAACTCCTGTCCACCAACGGTGCCCCAAGCAGATTTGGTGGGCTTTACATTCGCTTAAAATTTCTTCTTTGGAATATGCAGGTTTCCTTATAATCGTTTCCTTCACCGAAAAGCTTGTGGTATTATAAATAAACCGTACTTAAGTTTCAGGCGGGATTTGAACTCACGACCTTATAAATGTGATGCGAGCGCATACCCAACTAGTCTACCACGGTTCTTATTAACTGATGATAAGTGATTGAGGTCAAGTGCAAGCCCATCAACAATAAAAAAAGAGTTCTAATATAATTAGTGAGACTGTTCTCCATAGTTAAACGGAGATATTAGTTTTGTTGGGTAATTTTTAAAGTGTGGAAAGGAGTTCAGTAACCTGTGCCTGAACTATCAGTAGTTGCAATGGAGACAGGTAACAGTTAAAGATTCGAATCGAGGCTCAGGTCTAGACAATTAGTTTTAGAAATCAGTCCGCTGGTGACAGGCCTAACAAGGACTAGAATGGTTAGTCAGGATGTACAGGATGTACAGGATTACAGAGGCACACATCCCGCAGTGGACACACATAATTATGCTGAAATGAAGTAAGTACGTACTTGCTGTGTTTCAGCGGTTGTCATGAAGGCCTGTAAAGGCAATAAAATTGAACAAAATAGTAAGAGTTACTCTGGGACCGTAAAAAAACGAATTGCTCAGCGAAACAAGTGACAAAACTTAATATATGGGAATGGGTTACCCGCAAACATGGCTTATGGTTGCAAAGACTTGTAGTATGTAGATCGTAGTAAGGAACGCCCATCAGGCAGACCATGTATTGGGTTAGGAAGAAGACATTCGAAAACAGATGGTTTGAAATGGATGCAAATACAGAAAGGAACACACAGTTTCGTCAAACATGACCACTTCTTAAAATATTTACTTGAAAAATGTTCGCTTCTCGAAATGCCAACTTCTTAAAATGTGCACTTCTTGAAATGTTAACTATATAAAATGTTTACTTCTTAAAATGTTCGCTTCTCGAATTGTTAACTTCTTAAAATTTGCACTTCTTGAAATGTTAACTATATAAAATGTTTACTTCTTAAAATGTTCGCTTCTCGAATTGTTGACTTCTTAAAATGTTCACTTCTTGAAATGTTTACTTCTTAAAATGTTCGCTTCTCGAAATGCCAACTTCTTAAAATGTGCACTTCTTGAAATGTTAACTATATAAAATGTTTACTTCTTAAAATGTGCACTTTTTGAAATTTTCATTCTTAGAATTCCAGCCTATTATTACGATTCCGTAGGCAAATGGCAAAAATTAAACCATTGTAATTTCCTTTTGTCTGTATGTCACATCACCATAACATTTTAAGAACTAGACATTTCCAGAAGGATATTTAAAGAAGTGATCACTTTCCAACGAAGAAGGATGTACTGTATATTAAAGGGATGAATGTTTAACCGTTAACTTATGCTGCAGACTAACCCACCTACTACCACTAATACATCTATATTCCGTTTCAGGAACGAAAATATTTTTTTACCAACAAATAGCATTACGAATACTACAATAATCAGTGTATTATCATCATCAGGTTATTTTTGTCTCCACTGCAGGAGCACAACCCTCTCTCATCTGCCGGAGACAGACGGACGATTTGGCCTACACTCCCCGCGCTGGCCAGACGGGTTGGGGAGGCCTGATTGATGTTTTATAATGTGTTTCGCCTTGTACGACATTCACGGGAAGAGTTCGAGTGGTCCTATTCTACTCTACCGGAAACCACACGGCAAACGTACGTTAAAAGTCCCGTCAAATATTTTGTTTGTAATAATTATTTTCGTTCGTGGTATAGAATATAGGTCACATAAATTTCCGCGACATTTCTGTGAAATTTTATTTTTGGCATTTACTTCAGCCAAAACACACGTATTTCCTTTCCAAACAATGCCATCAACGCAAAAAGCCTGCCACGTAGCGTATTACGTAACTATATGACAGTATTTCTCACGTAATCGAATGCACGCTACCTCCCCGAGGGCCCGACCTCCGGTGAGACAATTTGCATCGTGCAGAGGGGGACCTCCGAAACTCTCGTTCAATATTCTACGTGAACGAGAACATAGAGGTTATGATTCAGGTGTGCCCTGTATATAGATAGATAGTTTTTGATACAAATTGAAGTCGATAGAGCGGTGTCAAACTAAACTGCGGACAGATTTCTTGAGCGACCATTTACTCCGTAAGCAAAGTCAGTTTATACCTAATTTCTAACGTGTTAATGAACACCAATATATTGACAGCTCTCTAAGCACAATTTATAAACTAAATTTTGTGAAGTCACTTGACTTGACCTGGTGCTGACAGAATACCAGCGCTAGAGTCTGCGTAGCGTGCTGCAGCATTATGCTGAGTCAGCGCCTTTTTATTGCTGCGACACATAGGTACCTTGATTATTTTTAAATTGTAATTTATTAATTCTGTTCTATTTATTTCTTATGTATGTGTGTGTGTGTCGTAGCTATGAATACATTACTTATTCTATTCTATATCCAGAAAAATATTATGACAATTTGAGGGCGTCGTAACACACCCAGCAGTGGTTTCCCGTCTGATCGCAATCAACCCAATTCTAGTATAACGAACACATTATTTCCTTTGCTATTTTTTCACTGCAGACTAAAAATCTAGTACTTAAGTGACCAGCATTAAATATTGATTCAAGATTTTCAAAACAAATAAAAACTCTCCTTTATTGAATAAAGGACGCTGAAAACATTACTGTATTCACCTAAGCTTAATAAACTAGAACACCCAAATAATTATTTATAGGTACTTCATATAAAATTCCTTTGTCCGTCGATGTCCATTGCGACGGCTGTGTCAAACTTTGTGTTTACAAATGATTGATAGAGGTGGGGCCACTCCATTTATCATTCGACAGCGGCAGAATAGAGATTATAATTCATTTTATTTGTAACTGTTCACATTATTGTTAGCAGTGAGCCATAAATCGTTGTATGTTATTATATATGTATTTTCCTATTGATAGGCTTACGGTCTTATTCCTAGGATAGTTACATAGTTAGACCAGATTGAATCTTTCCATATTTTAATATGTAAAAACACAGTAAAGAATTACAACTCAAATATCTGACCGGATGATATTCCTTTCATACCGTGTCGAACTTCTATGAATTGGGTTATACGGATTTTATCAGTAATTTCTAACTAGGGTTTTCTTAAGCATACAGTTTTGATAGTATGTATGTATTTGCCTATTAATAGGCTTACGGTTTTAATCATAAGATTGTTACACTGATAGGCCAGTTTGCATCTAAAAATACAGTCCCATTGTAATAATTTCAGTTATTCTTAAATCATAACACATTGCCTTGGTCCCAGAGGGGTAGGCAGAGACGATGTATCGCCACTTTGCGCAATCCAATGTCGCGATGCGACTATCCCTCGCCCGCTTTTCGCTCCGTGATACCTCTTGACGTGATGTGTTGCGAACAACATCGCCGCCTCCGTGTTTAAGTGATTATCTCTCAGTTGTTCTTAATAACAGTATTAAGGAAGAACGAACACAACGCAAGTACAGAATTTTCATACCTATCCTAATAGGTCATTTGACCAAATAAAAAAAATCAATGGTGATATTTTAACATCTGCATTGATTTTTTTAAGAAAAAATAAATAAAAAAATCGTTTAATGTATCAATAAATAATAAA
This sequence comes from Esperia sulphurella, assembly GCA_947086405.1. NCBI lineage: Eukaryota > Metazoa > Arthropoda > Insecta > Lepidoptera > Oecophoridae > Esperia > Esperia sulphurella. The sequence continues at coordinate 14,763,217 of OX352265.1, forward strand.
ATGTACTTACAGTAAATAAATCAAAATACTCAATAGTAAGGAACTAGTCAGATAAAATCGAACACCAAAAATAAAATCTATTGCTTGAAAAGCGAAAGTAAGATTGATCGTTGAAGTTGTATAAAGTTAGCACAGTTCAGTTTACGCGTCTTCCCCTTTCTTTGGGGTCCAGGAGTACCTTCATAAGGCTACTTTTACACCGGAAAGTGAGAAAAACTTTGCCTTTTTTTGGGGAATTTATGAAGAGACAGTGGGGTATGAAGGTACAATAATAAAGCAGTCCAGCCTACTAGTTGGGAAAATGTGGTTTCAGTTAAATCTGATGAAAAGAATGATGGATGTTTGGTCCCAATATTAATAATTGATACGCAAATGAAAAGGTCATATAATGTAGGACAATAGTTACTATGGCGGCTAATCTCAGTTAGCTATATTTTCGACGTTATGGGCCTTTTAGTACCCACCTACTAATAACATTCAATTAAAGTAAGTGAAACGCTAATGAAAAGGTCTTATAATGTAGAACAATAGTTACTATGGCGGCTAATCTCAGTTAGCTATATTTTCGACGTTATGGGCCTTTTAGTACCCTCCTACTAATAGCAACCAATTACAGTAAGTGAAACGCTAATGAAAAGGTCTTATAATGTAGAACAATAGTTACTATGGCGGCTAATCTCAGTTAGCTATATTTTCGACGTTATGGGCCTTTTAGTACCCTCCTACTAATAGCAACCAATTACAGTAAGAGAAGATCTTATAAAGTAGAACAATGGTTTATAAAGGCTAATCTCAGTTTGCTATATTTTCGGCGTTATGACTCTTTTAGTACAATTGGCGTATCAGTTATTGTTAATGGTGGCTGGGACCAAAACGCTCATCATTATTTTTTGCCATAGTTCCTTTTCATTTCTCATCACATATAGTTGGTTGCTGTTAGAGGGTCCATAACGCCAAAAATACTAACTGAGATTAGGCGCCATAGTAACTACTGTTCTACTTGATAAGACCTTATCATTGGCGTATCACTTACTGTTATTGGTATATATTTGTGGGTACCATACAATAACACCCAACATATCAAATGTTATACATTTCGGCCTCCTGATCAAATCTATGGGTACAAGAGAGAGACTAAAGAAAAAGGAGACTGTGCGCCTGGCTTGTCAAATAGTCATTTTATTGCTATGAAGAGTTCTTTCAGAACTTATTGACATAATTATATTAAATTAGCTGTTGCCCGCGACTTTGTCCGCGGGGATAACTAAACATCACAAACTATTATGTATTTCCCGTAGGAATGGGATGCTTTTTCCGAATAAAAACTGTCCTATGTCCTATTCCAGGACCTAACCTATATGTGTGACAAGTTTCATCACGATCCGTATAGTGGTTGAAGCGTGATTGAGTAACAAACATCCAAACATCCATACTTTCACATTTATAATATTAGTAGGATTATAAGAATTTTATTTGTCATTTTTATTTATTCTTGTTTAATTTGTGTAAAATTTGAAGTATGTATATGTCAAGTATTTGTTACTAAAACTGTGTGAAATAAAACAAATGATAGATTACGCGGCGTAACAAAGTAGCCCACAGCTTCTTACCAACCCGGGGGGTTGATAAATATCAGGCCACGTGGCTTATGGAAGCTCCCAAACCGTATTTCACGGTACACGCACACAGTAGGTACACAAAGTGGGTCATATAAGTTTTTCAGTTAGTTTAGTATTCCGCGGGGCGAGCGGGGGGGCTCCAATCACATCCGCATGGAGGAAGGAGCCCGCAGATTGATATTTGATCCTCAAACTCAAGTTCGGGCCAATCCACAGCGCCCCAGGCCGGGATCGAACAGGCACGGCGGATTAGGAATGAATAGATATGACTAATATTATTATTATTATTAATTATTTATTTAAATCAGATATTAATTCATCCATAGTGTTAGTAAAAGCCTTAATACTATGTTATTATAGTTATAAGCTAGTTTCTTAGATATATAGAATTAGGTTTCAACAGCCCCACCCAGTGACGGATGATGGGACTGTCAAACTTCTTGTCTATTATTTTCAGGATCCCGTTAGCACCGCCAATCTTTAATATTATAAAGGCACTTTTTACTTTGCCGTGTGGTTTCCGGAAGAGTAGAATAGGACCACTCCAACTCTTCCCGTGGATGTCGTACTAGGCGATTAAGGGAATACATTATAAAACATCAATCAGGCCTTCCCAACCAGGAGGACGGAGGATTTGGCCCAGGAGTGTAGGCTAAATCCTCCGTCTGTCTCCGGCAGATGAGAGAGGGTTGTGCTCCTGCAGTGGAGACAAAAATAACCTATGGATAATGGACTTTTTAATGTATTGTCATATCTGATTCACAGACTAATAAGATGCAATAATTACTAATTGAGCAACACATCTACTAGTTTTATAAGTCTACCACACTTATTTCACATCTCGAGTAGGTAGGACGTGTTGACCGTAAGCCGGGTAAACGCGTCCGGGTATGGGATGTTTTCGATGGAGATCGTATTTATCGACTCAAACCGCCTTATAAAAACAAACTAAATCTAGAATCAATTGGATTTTATTTTAAAATAAAGGTAATGTAGTATTAAAATAAATAGGACAAAAACGATAGAATTATTGAAAGGATGTAAGTTATTTGTTTTGGTACTTACCAATATTAATAAGTGTTATGCCAATGAAAGTGTCATATTAAGTAGAAAAATATTTACTATGGCGGCGAATCTCAGTAAGCTATATTTTCGGCGATATGGGCCTTGTAATTACCCCCCCCCCCCCCCCCCCAATGGCAAACCAATTACAATAAGTGATACGCCAATGAAAAGCTTTTTTTAAAACGAACAATCGTTACTATGGCGGCTTCTCTCAGTTAGCTATATTTTCGGCGTTATATGTGTCTTTTAATACCAACCCACTAATGGCAACTGATTATAATAAGTGATATTCTAATGAAAATGTATTTTTGAATAGGGAAATATGGCTGGTAATCTCAGTTAGCTATATTTTTGGCGTTACGGGCCTTTTAATACCCACCCACTATAGTCAATGAAAAGGTCATGTTAAACTTCACATTAATTTTCTATTTCTGACATTCGGGGGAAAGCTAAGGAGTTGAGAACGATGAAGGGGGGTAAAACGGGGGGGAAGGAGGGAGAAGGGATGGGGGGATGACGTATAACAGATCGTTGGGTAAGGAAAAATATACATTTTTATTGTTACATACAGACATCACCACAAAATCACTGAAAATAACCCTCACATTTAATTACAATATAAAGTCACTTGCCCAAACATGCGATCGACGGGCGCTGTGCAAATTGAACGGGCAAAATATACTCCTTAAATTATTGGGGTTGGGCAAACACCGAGTGTCGGGACCGGCAAATATTGCCCGACCGGCAAACACGTCCCAGCGCTATTCATTAACTTATCCCGGGCCGGACAAAAACACACAGCTTTAATTCGCGATCACGAGCCACCAAAGAAGTAATGGTCTAGATGTGACATTATTATCGCACTTTTTGCCTGGGGGGCTCGCTTCTGTGGACAAAAATAAAGAGCGATTTGGGCACAGATGTTTACCAGTGTAAACAGTCTTATGCCAAAGAGCACTAGATATTACAACGTATAGAAGCGACACTTAACTTACCCTTTAACGTTACCCCCAAAATAGAGCACAGTTGGCAGTACGTATTATTGAACTGCCATAACGCTATAGACTTAAGTTCGCGCGTTGGGTACAGTGGCCCGGTCTATAGTAGGTAATTAAACCTGTTCGCTTGTTTGAGGTGTCTGGGGGGCATTTAAACGCTATTTTGGGCGGAGTACCGTGTGGTTTCCGGTAGAGTAGAATAGGACCACTCCAACTCTTCCCTTGGATGTCGTACAAGGCGACTGAGGGAATACATTATAAAACATCAATCAGGCCTCCTCAACCCGTCTGGCCAGCGCCAAAATGTATGCCAAATCCTCAGTCTATCTCCGGCAGAGGAAGGAGGGTTGTGCTCCTGCAGTGGAGACAAAAATAACCTGATGATGATGATGTCGGCGCATCCCTAGTACAGCGGCAAAGAATATTATTACTACGTAAAGAAGCGACACTCACCTCCGGGTTACCTACATCTACAGGGCTGCCACCTTCGCTGCGAGAACGTGTGATTTGAATTTTTGTTGGATTTCTCGATCTACTGATATTTAATTTGAGTTATATTGATATGGATATTGTTGTATTCACATAGATTATTATTAGCGATAAAACAATATCAATATGGTTCGTCATTGTGATGTCTACGGATGCTTAGCAATTATTAATACTAATAAGGGTCTAGCGTATTCAAAGAAACAGCCTATACAATTAATTACATACGTAATACTGTTGGGAATACGCTTACCTGTACAATGAGGATTATAGTCCACCATGTAAGTCAAGCGAGGAATTTGAAGGTAAACATTTTACATATGCCTCATAACTTCTCATTCCCCGATGTTTCTTTTCAAGGAAAAGCCAGTGAGATAAAATGTAACAATTATCACGTTCGTAAATACGACGTCCATAGACGTCGTGTCACGGTATGATATCTATTGACGTATATTACAAGTGAATTTATTTAATTGCCTACTGCTGTCCGTACACGACATGTACGCGTAAATTATTGTAGGTAAAAGCGCGCCAGCATAGTCAATCGAGAGAGAGGCAGCGTTATACGTCAACAACATAATTACTTCTCTTTCTAACTTATAGGGTTGATCTCTCTGCGCCGGGGCGGGCGGCGGCAACCCGTAGTGCGTACTGCCTGTCATGCTCCATTTTGAGAGCGGCATTAAACTGGCAAGGGATGTCAGTCTCACTTCTTTACGTAGTTAATGGGCTCGATTCTGAAGACACAATGTTAAAATTTGACAGCACTAAAACTGTTGCTATCCTTGTCACTCAGTATTATGAAGATAGAGACGAAACCAATTTTAGCACTGTCAAATTTTAAATGTGTGCCTTCAGAACGGGCCCAATATTTATTATTCTTTGGAATAAGTTTGATCTCACAAGCCTTAGAACAATTCATGAGAGAAATGTCCTCTCTCAAATTTTATTACTTAGGCTTCTAGGAGGAGTAATTTCTCAAAACTTATTTGGAAACTAGAAACTCAAGTTATTCTAGTACATTTCTACGGCCATGTATAACACCATGGTTTCTCATAAACGCGTACCGGACGGTTTACGCTTCACCCGTACAAACACTTGCGTCCGATCTCTCGAAAACATTTCAATATTTACGTTTTTATAATAAAATGTATTTGCATTTAAGATTCTTTTTTATTTAATGTATTTAATAACACAAATCTCAAAAACAAATATGGCAGCAATTAGACTGTGGTGTTTTGTGCGCTTTGTTGTCAGTGGGTCAAGTTGTTTTAGGAAATTTAATTATTTTTTTGTTTTATTAATTTAACAGAAAGACAATTGTAGCTCAGCAGATATCTTTATTAGTATCTACAGGTTTTACCATGAAGGAAAATAATTTCCGCGCCTCATAAGTCACATAAAAGATTTTACCCTCATGATTTACACTAATTGGTTAATAAATTAGATGATAGATGAATCATCTGTTATCTAATTTAATAGCCAAATAAAATGGTATGTTACGTACTAACTTTAAATAGAAAATAGATCGAGGATTATTTCATTTTTAATTAATTAAATAGAAGCTTAAAAGCAAATATGACAAAAGCCGTTTTTTTATATTTTGTAGAAACGTACAAAAACTTAAGTTGTTTCTAAATATGCTTTTTAAAGCTTTTAATCAAAACTGAAAATGTTTAACGGCCAAATTCTAACAAAAATGTCGGCTCAATAAAAATTAATACACAAAAAATATTTAACTGCCGCCACCCGCCGTCCTATCCTCCGAGAGTAATCTAGATAAAAACACTCCGGGGATGACAAAGTTATAATTACTTTTTATTTTCTCCAGTGCCTGCATCACACGAAATTACAAGCGGCCTTAATAAGCGTTATCTCGTCATCACGACGCGGGGGCACTTGTAAAAATTGCGCCAAGTTCTTTGAATCAAAGGATGTTTTGGTGTGTTCTTATTTTTTGCGTGAAGTGCTTTTATTGCTATTTGAAATTGAAATATACTTTATGAAATTATATTAAGTATATTATTTACAACAAGGTTGATGCTGTGTGATGTGATTGACCCAATACTTAAATTAGAAAAGCAGATGATGACACAGTTATTTGACAATATTAACTAACGGAACCCGTCTGGCCAGCGCGGGGAGTGTAGGCCAAATCCTCCGTCTGTCTCCGGTAGATGAGAGAGGGTTGTGCTCCTGCAGTGGAGACAAAAATAACCTAATGATGATGATGAACTAACGGAATAATAATTTTTACCGTTGATTAATATCACTTATCAGTGCCAAATTGTGAGACCATATTATTTTTCCCTAATTTAAATGCTGCTATCACATTGCTGGGCAAAAGTCCTTATTTCACTCATCTCGATCGCCAGCCCCTTTAAAATACCATTACCAAAAAATATCAGATACAGGAGAGGAGTGACTTGTTGATAATGGATAATATCACTTAAAAACAAATGAGGTATATGTATTTTTATACTAGCACACGATTCCTCAAAAAAATTAAAAAGTCGTTCCTTAGAAAATGTGCTACTAATTTTAAGTTCTACGGCGTTCAATTAAAAGCGAGATTGAGTTTGTAGCAGTAAACTTTTATTCAATGTTATATTATTTTTCAACATCATCAAATCACCTTTTAGATTAATGGACTTGGACATATCATTTTTCGAACATTAAAATTCCCAACAAGCGACAACAAGGAGCAAATAATTACATCTATTTTAATAAAATAAAAAATAAAATTTAGTTGTGTTTATTTTTATAAATCTAACAGGAGCCTTAGCTAGGTATAAGCGAAACAATAATTTTAAAACAGTAGTGCTATTCTGTAAAATACAAACTCACGTGCGAGTCTCGCTCGAGTGACTTCACTCACTTCGAAACCTAATTCACTGGTGATTCTGTAAACATTCTAAAGCACCCTCGACGTGAAGTGAACAAAGAACTCACTTCACATCGACAGTGCTCTAGAACTGAAATGAGTAATATCACTTAAGTGAGACTCGCACGTGAGTTTGTATTTTACAGAATACCACTACAGTACTTACTGAGTCTTCAAACTGGCCGGTTGAATAACGATTTCTCACCATGGTATTACTTAGATCTCGCAACCTCATCAAAGTATCTGTTAGACTTAATATATGTGCATTTCTAATCTATAATTAAACAATACAGTCATACCTATACGGACTCCATGCTTTAAATAACAACATACTCGCATATCTCCGCAATCAATACCACAACCAAATTATCTTCCACTTCAGAAACGAAAATAATTTTTACCAAAAAATAGCATAACGAATACTAATTATTATTATCATCATTAGGTTATTTTTGTCTCAACTGCAGGAGCACAACCCTCTCTCATCTGCCGGAGAAAGACGGAGGATTTGGCCTACACTCCCCGCGCTGGCCAGACGGGTTGGGGAGGCCTGATTGATGTTTTATAATGTATTCCCTCAGTCGTCTTGTACGACATCCACGGGAAGAGTTGGAGTGGTCGTATTCTACTCTACCAGAAACCACACGGCATATTGTTGTACGTTGTTGTAATGGTGTATTGTGGATTATTAGACGTTAGTTTTGTAATCGATCTTGGAAATATTGCTAAACCTCAAGCTCCTGTCAAATGGTTTGTTAGTAATTATTATTTTCGTTCATAGTAGTATAGTATTTTTGGTTTCAAGGAGTACGAAATGAACCTCATTCTCATTTTTATTTGAACGCCATTCGTGCATTAAAAAAAACAGTAGCTTTAAACGTAAATGTGGCTCAACATTGGAAACATAAACATCAGCAACAACGTCACTACGTGCTGTGATCACTAGCCTGTCCCAATAGTCATTAAACTCTGTTTATTTTGTTGTCCACTCCACCCCGTCCTCCCCTTCCAACCCCCTTGTGTACCGTCAACCATACTTTGCAGGGATAAACTGGAACTACGAACTTTAATCGGTTATTTTGGTGCGAATTTAGCTATGGTTTTTTTAGTCGTTTGGATATTATTTACGTGCATCTATTTAGAATATAATTTGAAATTGTAAAGACGCATACATGACGTTATATAAAATATGTTCACATACTTTTAATATTACATATAACACTTGTCTAATCCTAAGATTATTTATTTTATTTTATATATTTATTTAATTTCACAGCAATTACATTATTCTATACAATACAAGATATTATAAAATTCAAAATATGCCAATTACGAAATTAAAATAATTAAAATTCTGTATAATCAAAACATAAGATTTAAACAGGGAGAAAACAAACACATAAATAGACAAAAATATTAGATCTGTTGTTTGATGTTGACTGATATTTGTTGATGATGATGATGAGTGAAGTAAGTGAAGTGAGTGATGTGTGTATAGTGAGAGGAGTGGTGTAAGGGTGATATGATATGGTATATTAGGACGAAGACTGGGATTTTCTCTTGTGCTATGGAAAATAAACAAGGATAGTACAAATGAAATGAAATACGTTATTGTTGATTACAAGTTACAAATATAACACTCAGATGCAGACCCAACTTGTACAGAGTTGTCCGTCCCTAATTGGAATCGAACCCACGATCTTTAGCGTCGAGGCGAATGACCAAACCACTAGGCCAACGAGGCGGTCATAATATATAATATAGGTTATTGTAATTAAATAATATTTGTTACAAAAATAATGAACTTACCTACAGTTCAGAAATTTAAGAAGAGTGGTTGAGGTACGGGGCTGGAAATCGAATCCAGGACATGCCGAAAGTATCATTCCCCATTCTACAAGCGAGCGATTTGCGATTTCTATGAGCGGCCTCACCGCACATAGGACAAACCCAAGAGGTTTATTATGCGTGAGTTATGCAAGACATGTGATGTATTTTCTTATTAATGTTAAATAAATAAAAAATAAAAAAAATTTTAGTCAGTTTTTAAAGTCACTATTTGGATGGAAATCTGGATATAAACATTTAATTTTAATGCAGCTACAATCTAGGCCATCTTATGGCAATAAGTTACTTCCACATTTCGTTGAGAGTATTTTGTATAAAGATTGTCTGAGAAAAAATGCTTTTAGCGACAATACCGTCTTGTTTGTTCTCTGAGTATTATATTTTTTGTTGTAGAACAAATAATATATTTTTTTAACTCCATAAAAGCCCAAAATAATAAACAACATGATACATTTAAATGTCAAATGAAACAAGTATTTGACATAATTATCCATGTCAGAACAGGACCTTTGCCTTTAATTATGTTAATAACAACATAACAATTATGTGAAACAAAAAGCTAATATAAAAGACGGCTCTACAACGCAAGCCACTTAAACATTTAGTGAAATGAACTTTTTACAGCTACCTATAATGAATGTTCGGCCTACATACACGAGCATGTTAATTTATTTTGTTCGCGCCATTTTTAGTTTAGTTATACGTAGGGTTGCCGCGCTATGAAACTATTGGTTTTTATAAGCTTTTATTCACCCTTTATATATGTATTTCTTAATACCATTTCCTACTAATGTTATAAATGTGAAAGTCTGGATATTTGGATGTTTCTTACTCAATCACGCTTCAACCACTGGACGGATCGTGATGAAACTTGGCACACATATAAGTTAGGTCCTGGACATAGGATAGTTTTTACCCCGAAAAAACATCACATTCCTACGGGAAATACCTAATAATTTGTGATGTTAAGTTGTCCACGTGGACAGCTAGTAACACATATTTGTCTTTAATGGATAACCTTACGCTTGCAAAGAAAAAGTTTTAGAAGTAAGTAATATTTTTAAATTTTGTATTTGGGTTAACGAGATAATTGAGCTCTGATATGATTTAATAACGAAAGGGATCGTGAAAATACAAAAGTTAATGTTAAAAAAAAATCAAGTGAATCTGTTTGTGAGGCAGTAAATTCAAGAAGGGAAGAATTTTTTTAAAAGCAGTTTTAAGTAAGTTGATAAATATTTGCTTATTTATCTATTCACTATTTACCGTTAGTTACTTAATAGTTACAATAATGTTGTGCTCAGATCTTGTAATTATCCCGACTATCTAGGACCTTTATCCGCTTATTTTAATATACCTACGCTTTGAAGCCTTATTGTAATATACGAAGACTGTATCTGGGATACGACCCTGAAATGTTCTATACAATCTGGTATCTGGTTATAATTTAACATGTAAGACAGGTGTATATATACTTATATGAAATATTATATATGTGGTGTAATTTAGAGTAATTTCTAAAGTTAGAAATATGTTGATATGTCGAGCGTACTGACAGCCCTGCACACCGTCGAACTAATTAACCAACACGACGTTCGACAGCTCGTGATAGTGGCGTCGCGTGCCTCGAGGTATCGCCAGCTAAAATATCGCGGCGATGCATCAATTACTGGACAACAGGGTTTATGGCTGTTATTATCTATGTATTTAATGAGTTGCTTTCATTTTTTTGTGTGATGTAATAAAATGTTTATAGTTACGTGCCAGCTATTCGAATATCATAATAAAATATTATTTTTCCCACGAATAATAATAAAAGACCCAAATAAAGAAAATGTTCTAGCACGAATAAAAAAACGATAGTGACGTTTACGTCGATAATAGCAGTGCCTCGAGCATGTTCGCCGAGGAGCTGACTTCTATGCTCTCAAGCACGCGTGGCTTCCTTTTGGGAAAGGGTGATGCGTCGCTCTCATAACTGTATAGTACTTAGAGTCGTCTGCTGTGATATGGATATCCGGATCTATAATAGATACTGGATAAAAGTTAATCGGAGCGTGAACCAGAAATAGAAATATAAGAGACGTGATGACCACCTACCGCTTTTGGTAGGCATTTTATTTTATTTAATAGTTTAATTTTAATTGTTTGTTATATAAGTTTTCTATGCCTTTAATAAACAAACATTACTATTATTATTATTACAGGTCAATTCTGATTTTTTTTGTGTGATAAATAAATAAATATAAATATATTATATATTAAGAGCGTAAGCCTCGCAATCCAGCGAGGCAATGCCGCCAGTCTCCTGGGTACTCTGCCAGCAGGGGACAAACTGGGGTCAGTTTTTTATTTGTACTGTATAATAGTTAGGTTTTGTTTTATATTTTTATGTTTGTTTGTAATGTTAAGTTTATATTACCATATTATATATTAAATACTTATATATACCATTGTCTAATCTGTACTACGCGAATTAGACAAGGATAGGACAACACTAATATACCAGAGAGATGGACGGAAGTCGTACCATAAATAAGGGTTCCATATACTAACAAAGATAGTGGGCTCGATTCTGAAGACATAATGTTAAAATTTGACAGCACTAAAGCTGTTGCTATCCTTGTCACACAGTATTATGTAGATAAAGACGAAACCAATTTTAGCGCTGTCAAATTTTAAATGTGTACTTCAGAATCGGGCCCAGTATGTTATATACTGTGACATTATTTGAATGGTTGACATTATAATTTATATTTTGTACATTAATTTACTTTATGACGATCCCTTTACCATATTAGAATGACATGTAAAAGTGAAATAAATAAATCTTATCTAATCTTATCATGTTAACCATATCGGCACGAAACCCTAAAAACGACTTCAGTAATTCCAGTGGTCTGCGCGTACCAAGTTGCCGGCTTAGCTAGTACATAATAATTAGTACAGTTTAGTTTACATCTAACTATACATTTCTACAGCCTTTGAAGCAAAATTCTTTGATGTGCCAACCCTAATCCGGTTCAAACCAGTCTCGTATGTGGAAACTCGAGGCATATATCTCTCGATTTAACCACGCACTCAGTCTTTTCGCGTTACACCCGTGAACTGTAAAGGGATCTGCCGGAGTATATCTTTCGCGTCGTTAGAGCGAATAATGTTGCCAACTATTTTATTTGGAGTGGCAACCCTGCCTTGGGGACTGCTTTTGTTTTCACACCACTGCGGTGGTACTAAATGTGAAGTAACGTTGGCGTTGAACAGTACGGGAACTCACACAAACACTTTAAAAATGTATATTGGTTCATCATCATCTCATCAACGTATATACGTCCACTGCTGAACATAAGCCTTCCCAATAGAATGCCACTTTTGGTAGGCTGATTTGCCATAATCACCATACTTTGCAGGTGGATTGGTGACTGTCAGTAATGATCTTAATGTACCCAGGGAACGCTGCTGCCCATCCCTGGTGCAATCCCTTAGTCGCCTTGACGACAACCACGGGAAGACTGGGGTTGGGCCTATTCTAAGTCGGGACCCACACGGAAATCGTGTTGGTTGATGTATGTTATCTAAAGTAATGATTTATGATCGTGATGAAACTTGGCACACATATAGGTTAGGTACTGGAATAAGGACATAGGATAGTTTTATCCCGAAAAAAACATCTCATTCCTACGAGAAATACATAATAATTTGTGGTGTTAAGTTGTCCACGTGGACGAAGTCGCGGGCAACATCTAGTTTGGCTATAGAACTCATGGCTTGATGAAGCAAGGTGAGCGCGTTTCTAACTTGACTACCACGACCTTTTATAGAATTCTGTACAGAAAAATATGCTTCAGTATCTCTCTTACATAGATAATGTATTTGGTACATTTACATAATGTATTTGATACAGGTAGGAACGAAGCCGAAAGTGAAGAGCAGATATCGACGTAATCCATCCAGGTGCCCACATAAAAAGAGACGCAAGACGTCAATCCTAATAAAAACCATCGAAGAAACCAGATATATTACTTTGGAGAATATAAAACTTTGATAAAATGTGTATCGAGACTGGAGCAAAAATAGAGAGAAAGTCCCACCAGATTTACTTACTGGCGGAAAGAGAAAACGAAAAGCTCTATTTAACTCTAGTAACAACTGTAGTAAACGTATGTTTGTAAGAAATTTCTAGACAATAGTTAGAAAATATTAGTATCAGAAAAATATTGTGTCATTCAAACGACAAGGTGGAGAAGGACTATGTCCAGCAAATGAATATCAGCAGGCTGAAGTTGACAAGAAGAGAAGTGTAAGGGTGAAGGAGCCGTGGTACGTTCTTGAGGTTGTGGGTTCAAACCCAACCCGTAGCAATGAAGTTTTTACAAAACTTATGTACGCTTTGTTTATAGTCCACGTCCATTATAGTGTAGTCCACCAGATTTGGGTACCGTTGGTGGACTGGGTTTGGCAAAAAAGATCCCGAAGGGACGAAGTGTCGCCAGGTTTTTCTGCCCCCCTCCCCCCCAAAAGATAATATAAGGGTAATGGTGAAGAAGAATGAAGTGAAGAGACAATCTGAATGCATAAATTAAATCTGGGGATGCTGAGGACAAAATACAGGGAAAATTTCAAACAGATGGTCTACGCCGCCTTGATAGACGTCGTAGACTATCTATCTATCCTCAGCTTTAGTTTAGGGGATGCCTGGTCCATCAGTACCAGGCATCCCCAAAACATAATGATACTAGACATGTTGTGATCAATGATAACATTAAATGATGTTTAATACACTGACAAAGCTGCTACAAATCACATTGTTTTATCCTTAAATCACCATTTTCGATTGCGATATCCACAGGAAAGCTGAGAAGTATTGACTTATCTGGTCTGGATAGCGGCTGGAAAATAAATTCAGAAGTGAACCAGTGTTCATTTAGTTTCATCAGAGGATTAGATGTGGTAGCGTAGTCCAGCAGTAAACGGCTATTGGCTGATGATTGACGATACCATGCTTAAGGTCCGTAAGTCCAGTCCACTCTTTGATGTCAGTCCAACCATTTCTCTGGAATCTGTGATAATTCAACTGAACAATCCTTTTTCGTCCCTGGATCTGGAACCCTAATAAAGACTAACGCCATACAAAATCACATGTAGGCATATCGCGATAAATAAGCCGCGGAAAACATTAATCCCAGTTAAATGAGCTGGCGGGGCTTAACTCCACTACGAGCTGGCAAATCCCAAGGTACAAATATTCATCAGTTCCGGTAGACTTATTCAGATGGCGTAGTTATGTTGTTATACGGCATAGGCCACTGAATCTGATCAAATATGTGATGTGTTTAATGATTAATTATGGAGGCGTTACCCGTGGTGCCACCAATATGTCCCACTAGTGGGACCACGAGCTATTCAATTTTCGGGTGGTCCTACTGTATTAGTACTTGAATAATAATTATTTATATTAATATGGATGTTGTACTTGTGAATTGTCCAATGTTTAAATCCCATACGCAGATAAAAACATTTCTCAAACCAAGATTACGAATATTTTTGGGCATCCCAAGTAAAATATTGTTCCTACCCAACTGTATTTCATCTGTCCTAGGTAGACGTACTCCTGAACAACTTCGATATTGACATTTTCGACGATCACCGGTATTAGGTCAACGTGTGAGTTGGACATGACTTTCGTCTTGTCTACGTTCATCTTAAGACCTACTCGTCTGGAAGAGCAGTTGAGGCTGGTCAGCATTTCCTCAAGATCCTGCAGCGACTCTGCCATCACAGCTATGTCGTCTGCAAATCGAAATGCCGTTTATACTCGCCGTTTAGACATCTTCCAGTGCGCTGGTAAATAGTTTCGGGGATATAACATGATGTCTAACCCCCCTCTGCAACTGGATTGGCTTTGTCTGCTGGTTCTGGAGTTGACGGTCATTGTGGCAGCGTTGTACAGGCATCTCAACACCTCGATATATCGCCAATCGGCTTGATAATACAACTATCTATATTTTATTGTAAATACATAAACCTACATATATGCTGGAGAAGAAAGTCGTATGGGGAGTCAGTTCAGGCGGATGCCTTAAGGCATAATGTGTAACGCCATACGATTATGGCGTTACAACAGTGGGACCAGATGATTTGATCATCGTTTTGTTATCGCAACGGCATAGAAGCGATATGAATACGATGACGTGAATATTCCCGAGCTCGCACCAAACAAGTTCCATCCGTTGGCCTCATAAAATCTCGTCGAAATCACCTAGGGGGCGATAAGTCATGCGAATTAGGTGTTTGACATGCTCTGTTCGACGTACCCGATATGATTTCTATGGATGGGGCGTGTTTTTGAGGCAGTAGCAGATGGGTATGGGGTTTCGTGTAGGGCTTTAGGAGCTCGACTCAGCACGTCAGTATCTTGTTCTATTTTAGTAGATGCTGTAGGAGGTTTCTAAAGCGGGATCTATCTGAATGATTGCCACCTATTTCTGACGCCAAAGAGTAAAGCTAGCATTTTTGTGTTTTAGTTTAAATCGTAGAAGAGACAGTCTTCATTTAAGGCATACGAGACATTCTAACATATGGTGCCGTTTGGTTCCCGACTTAAAATAAAGTCGCCCTCAATCTTCCCGAGTTCTCGAGTGGAGACAGTGGGCAAGCGTAGTGTGGGACGCCCCCTGGTTAGATAGAGCGACGATCTGCGTAAAGCGGCTGGCAGTGACTGGATGAGAAGAACTGAAGATCGGGTTCAGTGGCGCACCTTGGGCGAGGCCTATGTCTAACAGTGGACTCTTTGAGGCTGATGATGATGATGAATCTTCCCGTGGGTGTCATCGAGGCGATTATATAGGATTGCACCAGGGACCGGTAGCAGCTTTCTTCTGTATATATTAAGATCGTTACTGCGATCACCAATCCGCCTGTCAAGCGTGGTGATTATGGCACAAATCCCCTAATATACTAGCAGTGGACGTATTTCGGCTGATGATCATGATGACGATGATGATTAGGCAGTCTGTCTGTTAGGTGTTTTCGTTTTACTACGGAGTGATGTATGTTATGTGGTACCATGCGGCGAGACCACGTGAAGCAACTATTTTAATACGAATTTTCTTCTCATATCCCAAGAAGACAGCTTACAAAGTTCAAAAACAGTTGTGTATGTAAACGGAAGGAACAGTTTTCGTAGCTGAAACAAGCACCGCCCCGCGACGACGGCTATAACATATTTCAAACAATTTCAAAGTGTAATGTGCGAAAAATAAGGTGCTCATATCGTTCGTATCCGAGCTCTGCCAGTCTTGGGTCAGACAAGGATATAGAGTGGTTAACTGGATATGGACTTTATTTTAAAAATAATATCAACTTGTTTATAAGATACTTCAAAATGACCTACTGAAATACTACTACTATAAAATATTATAATATTATTTTATTATAAAATTTCAATATCCATGCACATATCTTTTTTACCTACCGCTTGTTTTAGCTTTTCCCACAGTGAAGGTTGGCTGGAGGAGATCTCTTATAGAGATAAGTCCACCTTTGTACACTTTTATGTTATGCCCTTTTTTTTGTAAAATTTATGTGCAATAAAGAATATATACTAATAGCACCAACTTTCAGAACGCAATATGTTAGAATTTAGTGACTGGATACTTTCACTGGTAGAATATAGTCCAGAACAGAGATCCCCAATGTGGTCGATACCGATCTCTTGGGGTCGAAATCGGTTTCCCAGGGGCCGACATAAACGAAAACTGATTTTGGGGGTCGACGAGGTCTAAAAATTGACCCCTATTAATTAACACAAGTTTTTATTTGAAATTTTCAAGATACTATATAAGTTGTGTTACGTGTACCAACTTGTTATAAGAATGACTAATATTTCAGTAGGAAGTATCGTTTTGTTGTACTTTAAAAAAAGTCAAAAAGTCGAGGAAAAACTAGAGATAGGATTTTCAATGTAATTTGGCTATGGGGGTTTGAGGTATCAGCTCATTTTGGAGAAGGGGTCTTTGCCCAAAATAGTTTGAGAATCCCTATTCCTTATTATATATTTTATATTCCTTATAATATTATATCCAGATTGGCTATTACTGCTACAGGCGCACCAGCCTGCCCGTATACGTTTGTGTGTGTGTGAGTAAATTATCATAAGGCCGCTGCACCCTGCGCACGATCGTAGTCGATCCATAGAAGAACAACGTTATACGTCAACAACATAATTGTCGTGTGGTAGTGTATCGGTGAGAGAAAGGAAATGCGGTTGCTCGTCTAAGTAATTTATTCGCAATGACATAAAAGGAATGACAAAGACAGTTTATTGACAGTAACGTCTACAATTGATTAAATACAAGAATCAACAATAGATGGCGTTGTGCGTCATCTGGTATTCTACCAAAGTTGATAGATGGCGTGCAACACGTAGTAACTTTGTACCGGCGGGCAGCATAGGCGCACCTTACTAGCACACTGGCAAAGTATGCAACTATTTTATAGCTTAATAGCTCCATAGTGGGGGTAAAGGTCAGCAAATCGTTCACGGGGCAATGTATACGCTTCTACAACAAACTACTAGAGGAAATCTTAAAGATGACGGACAGAAATAATTCACATTAAAAAACAAGAAAGCCTATTATAAGATAAACGATTATTTGAATGACAAAGATGCCTGGTACTAATGTTAATTCAGCTTCGCAAAATCTTTATTAATTGTATGCAAACTTGATTTTTAAATGATGTGTTGCGTGAAGTTTGTTGCATCGTTTCTTCTTCACAGCGCTAACACCTAGGAAGCGGTAGTCGAAAAAAAATGACGTGTATAAATGTACCAAGTGTACTCATATGCAATAAATGATTTGGACTTTGACTTTGAATTGATTTTAGGTGCATTGACACCGATATACCCCCACTATGGATCTATCGCTTCTTTACGTAGTCATATTTAGTATCCTCTGTAACAGCAGAGGCCTTGTCCAGCAGTGGGATATTATAAGACATTGTTGAGCCACATCTATCATCTCTATATCAATGAACAGCTGAGTTCCTTCCTGGAACTGAGCGCGAGATACAGGCTGATCCGTTTTGTTTCGCGAACGTACCGCCTTGAGATATTGAGCCCCGCTTACGGAGCAGACAATTTTAAACAACAGCTGGAACTATCTTTACGTTTTATAAAACAAAAACAATATCTATGTAAGTGGGTATATAGTTTATATTAGTGTATGTATGTATATATGTTTTTTTATTTACGTACCTCTCTTATTTCAATTATCCCTCTCGCGGGTCTGCTGGAAGAAACCTCTCTCAGAGATAAGTTCGCCCTTTGTACTTGTGTTTCTTTTTAAATGTATTATTTTTGTTTTATCTGTGTGTGTGCAATAAAGAGTTAAATAAATAAACAATAGACCTAATCAAATATTCTGTATGTGTTGGTCATCTCAAATACTCATGTACGCTTAACCCGTGTGATTTTAAAACCTCTTTCTTTAAACAATTAATTAGTATACATGTAATTTACAACTCAATGACATTACGGTGTATTAGAGGTTTTTTTTACACACTAAACGCCTATATAAAACATTTAAATATAAGTAATATACTAGTTTAAATACAAATAAAATAATGTACCTGAGCGTATTATCTCGCAAGACTATGTTTACGCGCTGGGTGCAGAAGCCCTACAACAATTTACGCTCACACACAAACGTGTACCGACAGGCCAGTGCTTCTGTATGTATGTATGTAAACGCTTTATTGTACCAAAATTAACAATAACAAAAATAAAAAAAGTTGTGTTTGTACAGCGTACTTATCCCACTTAGGAATCTCTTCCAATCAACAGAGTAACTGATAGGACTGTAGATGTAGTTCTTAATATGTTCGCATGTATGAAGTCCTGTGGGTGTAGCACTACGCTCAATGTTGTATAAAACTGTGTGCTACAACTTTACGTAGACGCTGCTACGAAAACGCTACGAACACAAAACCAGATAAAGCAACCCAAACAACTCCATTTTCTCCTTAACCTTTCAAACGCGAGTTTCAGTTAAATAAGGAAATACATAGTAAAGTAAACACGAACTCCAATGAATTCACGATTAAGTTTAAAAAAACACATACCGACAGCGGTTCGCAAGTATTTTGGGAACAAAGATCTGCAGGGATCAAGACAACTTGGAGGAACATGCTAACGCTTTTGCTTATGATGTAAGTGGTAACAGCGAGCGGAAGCGTTTGTAGAATCGCTTTTTTTTTAATTTATTCTGATTTGGTGCTTGTCTCATAAAAAATACCATAAATTGAAAGATACAGGGAAACAACAGTATTATCACCAATCCCTAGAGTTTAAATTATGTTATCACGAAATAATATATATATATATATATATATATGTGGACAAACCTAAAGAAGGTAGCCGGCAGCGGCTGGATGCGGAGGGCGGAGGACCGGGTGTGGTGGCGTTCGTTGGGGAAGGCCTATGTCCAGCAGTGAACGTCTAGGGGCTGACATGATGATGTGGACAACTTAACATCATACATTATTATGAATTTCCCGTAGGAATGAGATGTTGTTTCGGGAAGTTGTTACTCAATCACGCTTCAACTACTGGACGGATCGGGATGAAACTTGGCACATATATAGGTTAGATCCTGGAATAGCACACAGGATAGTTTTTATTACCAAAAAACATCTCATTTCTACGGGAAATACATGATAATTTGTGATAATAAGTTAATAATTAATAGATTAATAATAATAATTAAGTTCATTATTAACTTAATAATTTGTGATCTGCGTAAGGCGACTGTCAGTAACTGGATGAGAAGAACCGAGGATCGGGTTCAGTGGCGCACCTTGGGAGAGGCCTATGTCCAACAGTGGACTCTTTCGGGCTGATGATGATGATGATAATAAGTTGTCCACGCGGAATAAGTCGCGGGCAACAGCTAGTTACTCATAAAATTAATAAATGTATTATGTATTATTATTATAAATAATGACGTCCCGCGCTCGCCACTCGAGTAGCGGGGCGTGTCATCGTGAATTGAACGATCTTTAAACACGCTAGTCTATACTCGCTTTTAACCTCTACCTTGCCCCAAAGTGTTAAGAGCGTCATTTTATTAAGTCCTCCGATAGGATCGAGATGGGATCGAGATTGCTGACATGTGTCGAGGACGTGTCGCCATTGCGGCTCTTCAAAGAGAGAAAAAAATCCTTTTACAACATACTTCCTAATGTTCCCTTTTAAAGAACTGTTCGCGACTTTATAACTGGGTTAAAAAGCTTTTTGTGCGAGCGAGAGGTAGTTTTTTTTACTTTCTTTTCGATGCCTAATAGTGAGATTTTAAGGTGAAATATTTTGAGCTGACTACAAAACTTTTAAGGGTGATACAACGATCTCTACGTACTACTAGATGGAGCGTTCCAAACAATCGTTTTGTTCCACGCAACTGCGGCTACGTCGGTGACCTCGTTCTTCGTCGGATCTTCTTCTCATTACGGATCATATCCTTCAAAGAAACTCCGAGCATAGCCCTCTGCATATAGTATGAATATGCAATTTTAAAAATCTGTCCAATTTCTGTCCAATGTTATCAGAAAAGTAAAGTGTGCGTGGCCAAAAAGCGACCAAACCCAATTTGAGCCTGTAGCGAGTAGAGAAGGGGGCGTAGCTTAACAACATATTAGACAAAAGTTGTCGGCCATGAACCCTTTATTCAAATCGACCAAAAAAGTAAGGCGTAGGCAACGATCTCTATGTACTACTAGATGGAGCGTTCCAAACAATCTTTCTGTTCCATGCAAGTAGCCACAACTCGTTCGCATTCTCTGTGAAACTTGTGCAGTTACTATGTACGCAGTACATTTAATTATTTATTAATCATTGACGCTATTTGCCCGTAGTGTCAATATTTAGTAATAATTAAATGTTCTGCGTAGTAACTCCACAAGTTTCATTGTGAATGTAATAGAGTTGCGGCTCCCGGAGCCGAGTTGCGTGGAACACAGCGATTGTTTGGAACGCTCCATCCAGTAGTATATAGAGATCGTTGGGGTGATAGGATCTAACTTATTCAAGACAAGAAGATATGATTTTAAAAAATTTAATCAATGTTGTTCTGTAACTTTATTTCTAATCTGCAGTAAAAGTTAGTACTAAGATTGGATAGAGTACTAGAGTCAAAGATGTTGTATAAGTATCTAGATTTTTAATATGTATTCTAAACCAGGAACAGCACGGTAGAAAAAGCAATTTAATTAAAAGCTATCGCCGACAAAATGTTCCCATTTAAAATTTATTTTTCAAAAATCAATGTTCAGGTGGGGAGGCTTTATCGTTTCTGGCATACATTCAGCAGCAGATTGGGGGTTAAGATTCGCTCGTTTGTATTCAGGGTGCGAGCTGGTTCGAGAGCTAACCTGCCCGGACTGTCAGGAGGTTGGGCCATGAAGCTACGGTTAGCGGAGGGAATCAGCGTAAGTCAAAGAAGGTTATTTAAGTAAGATTGACACGATATCATTAGTTATCTGTAGTAATTATTAAATTGTATCTGTAAAATCTATTCTGTACCAATAAAGTATACCTCTTTGAAGAATATTTAATTTAGTCTAACCCAAGTCATATTTTTATACTTCGGTCGAATACCTGTCTTCAATTTATTTCAATAGACTGTAATATAAAAACTTGTTAAAAAACAAGGATTACCAAACTTGTACAGGTAGGTCGGCGGTAAATATGGCACGTCGGCAATATTCGCATCAAAGTAAATTTACAGCTTATCATAAGAATTTGCAGTTCATTAGGTTTAACATATCCGAAGATTGTGACCGTTCCATTTATTACCTAGTACTTGTAAATAAGATCATCATCGGCCGAAATACGTTCAAAGCCTCCCCAATAGAATGCCACTTTTGGTGGGCTGTCCCTTGGGCGATATGCCATAATCATCACGCCAGGCAGGCGGATTGGTGATTGCAGTAATGATCTTTATTTATTTTTTATTTAATAGTTTATTGTACACACAAATATACAAAGAACAACACAAAGAAAAGAAAAATATACAAAATGATAAGCTTATTTCTAAAGAAATTTCTTCCAGCTAACCTGCGGTGAAGACAAGGGATTATGGAGAGGCAGTAGTCGCGTGTACTAAGTAGTCGCGTGTCTTTAGAGAGAATGCTTTAATATACACAGGAGAACGTAAATAAGTCGTCGCGAAATCGCTTGTTTCAGGACCACAAGCTAAAGATTTTCTCCCTCACCGGACCCTAAATACCAGGATTTCTATTTGCGTATAGGTTTTTTATGGTCGCAAATCAGTTTGGGTTTTATGTATTCGTGGTAGTGTGGGATATTTTGTATACTGATAGTGAATTCTCGTTGCTTAATAATAATTATTAAATTGTAACTTCGGAATTGTCCTACTAAAAAATCAACGGGTGAATATTCGAGCGTTTCATCCGCCCTTCTAAAGTAACGGTCCTGGCAGAATATCAGCGTCGCGCCGCTGGGCTGCGACATTATGCTGAGTCAGGGCCCTTTCCGCAGCACAGCATGGGCTACACTGTTACTGTTACTCTGTTATGTTTACTTGCTGTACTTCTGTATCATTAAGTGACCTATTTGTAACATTGTATTTGTGCTGTGTCTAAGAATAAATGAATTATCTATCTATCTATCTATCTAATTATCCTCCCCTTCAAAAGTAGAAGAGACAACACCAGTTCGCCGTTTTTATTATAAAATAAGTTTCTGGTCCGTGCACAGATTCTGCACAGGTGAAATATTTAATGAAATATATTCTTTTTCATCAACTTTTGGTGGTGAGGATATTGACGGCGGTTGAAACGCTCGTATATTCACCCATTCTTATCGATATTTATGGAATGACTACAATGCTAAAAAGTGTTTGTCAGCAATAACTAACCAACAGTTTGAACGAATTAAAGGCAATCAATTTGTGTCATAGAATGAGGCTGTACACATTTTAATATTGTACTTGTTTTCCTTCATGATCATCATCAGGTTATTTTTGTCTCTAACCCTCTCTCATCTGCCGGTGACAGACGGAGGATTAGGCCTATACTCCCAGAGCTGGCCAGACGGCTTGGGGAGGCTTGTTTTCCATACATATCCGTAAACATCACGAGCACTTAGAAGATTTCCGGAGGTATTTATTTGAATAATTTCTATTACAGAAATGTCTATGATTTAGAAAGTTGTAAGGCATTTGTGTAGTTTGTAGTATATGTAAGCTTTAAGTTTTTACTTTAATTTTTTTCAAGTATGGGAAATTACTATTCGCAAGTCGTCAAAAATCCACTTTACTCCAGCCTTACTCCATCTCACAAATGGATTGCCTTTAAATTCGTTTGATCTCTTACCTATTGCTGATAAAATAGCATAAACATTTTTAAATATAGTACTCGTTCCATAGATATCACGAAGCACATTAGAATGTCGCTTATTAGGATAAACATTCAGATGTAATATACTGTGGTGCTTACATACACATAAGTGGCACATCGCAATACGATTATGAAAGAACGTGTGATCATTTAAACAGTTAAGGCAGGCACGTTAGGTAATTTATGTAGAGATGACAAATGATAGAGAAACTTAATGACAAGTATTGTTAGCTGAGCGTTTCTTAGAGGGTTTCCTAGTTAGATTACGGGTCAAGATAAGATTGTTGGGTTTAGCAGATTAGGGATGTTCTGTCGACATAATTTACAGTCTACTGGGCGATGTTACGTCCTGTTTGGCCACAGAATTAATTATAAAAGCTACTTTGTAACTAGATGTCTTTTAATCAACATCAATAGGAAATATCTATATTTTGTTCCAATACCACTTCTTGGAATTTGGGGTTTCTGGAAAAATATTTCAGTTCAATTCAAATAGCTTATATCAGACTACACTACCCTGTCAGACCAATACACTGTAAAGTCACATACAGTGTTTTGAATTAATAACGCTCATTCGTCTTCTCTATGCCTACACATACCCCTGATATTTCATTTATTTTCCTACATGTATTTTTGGCTGAGATATCCACAAGTAAAATACACTGTATCTTTTAAAAATTAAGAATTATCATGGCATAACAATGTACTCACCGTTACAGTGTATTGGTTTGACAGAACTGTAAAGAAATGTAGCGCGGGGCTGCGGATACAGTGTCTTGTTGACCGGTCAATTGGATCCCTAAGCACCGCGCAACCGTCTCGCTCGCACTTTCCGTATACCACACTATTTATTGGTAATAAAACGAATAGAGTAAGTGGGGTGGTGGTTCGACGCAGCTTAAGTTTTAATGGAGAAAAATTAACTGCATGCATTGTTTACATTATTTGAGGTAACATGTACATTTTTGTACTAAAATGGATAATTGATGTCGTATTTCATTTACGATTAAATTATGGCTAGATAATAACAATATCACAATAAAATTTAGAGTCAACTAATTAGAGTCAATCATGAAAAAAACCTTGAAGTGACTTAGGAAGGGCAAAAAATTATTACCTGTAGTAATACAAAATATTTTTTTACAAATACACTTTCACTTATACATATATACAGTTATAAACCATTTCTTGAAATAAGTCATATTGTTTTGTTATCTAAGTAAATTTAATTGAAACAAGTAGGCATGTTGTTGCTGAAAGAAAAAATCTTGAATTGATAATGTAAATGTTTTGTGTGAAGAGCAGAAAGACTTGTACATATCATATTCAATAATACTCGTCATTTGTGATAGACATTGACTTCCGCCTAGAAAAAGTAATAGTTTAGTTCATGGGGTTTTAATGTTTTTTACTGTCACAAATGTCATATAGTCATTTTGTATGGAGAGTAAAAGTTTCTTAGAATTTCTAAGTAATCATTAACGGTTATTTTTGTAACAATTATATATAAAAAAGTTTTTCAGTAAAATGATTCTAGCTTGTGTATGTATATTTACTTACCTTAATTTTGTAGCAAGATGAAGTAGAATCGGAACTTACCTGCAAAAAAGGAATATAATCATTAATTACAATAACCTAAAATTTTCATCATCAATCCTGGAGCTGGGCGACCTCTGGGCAATATTAGCCTTGCCGAATCATGCGGAACTCTAATGAGGTGGACAATTACTTCCCAAGCTAACCGTGGTACCACAACGTGTCTCAACACGGAGGCGGCGATGTTGCTCGCCACACATCACGCCAAGTGGTATCGCTGGGCGAAAAGCTGGCGAAGGAAAGTCGCCTTGCCACGTTGGCGATACATCGTCTCTGCCTACCCTTATGGGACCACAGCGTGAGCTTATGTACGTATTATCATTGAAGTCTACCTTGAAGATGACTTATAAAAAACTTATAATTTACTCGTTTTTGCTAAGTAAATTAAGTTATACGCTACGAAATGTGTCTATGGTGGTTCAGATGACGCCACCTACTCTATAACTTAATTTATTTAACAAAAACGAGTACATTATAAGTTTTTTATCTTCAAGGTAGACGTGATTACGCGTAGGGGGAATCTCCCTCCCATGTGGGCCTAAATATACTCGGCGAAGCCCATTTATAAGGTTGTGAGTTTATTTTAGGGAAACAGCTCAACTTTTTGTTTAGTCAAGGAAGTTTTAAATGTATCTGGCCGAGATTTGTGTTCACTTTGAATATAAAACATTATGGTGAGATTTTGTGTTCATGTGGAATTTTCAATTAAATTATTCTTTGTTGCTTAATAAAAAAATACACCAATATAATAATTAAGATGCGTACATTTGTTCATCTAGGAGTTCTTATATGCTAAACGTGATTTGTTTACCTTTATTTTTTTGTTATAAAAAATCTTATTTATAAGGTAAGTTTGTCAAATTCGTTAAAAAAATGCGGATCGATAAGAAGAAAAGGATTTCTTTGCCCCTCGAAATGTATCGATGTGTATAAATAGTATATAATAGTATAACTTACCTAAGTGCGACTTACTGTCCTTCCAGTTCTCATCATATCAGCGCTTAGATGTCCACAGTTGGACATAGACCTTTACAGACCTCACGGATAATGAATTCCAAAGGATATTTTGTAATTCATTATACTGTACAAAATTGTTGTATATTGTATTGTTGATAAAATAAATTCATATACAGTGTTACATACATGTTCATATAATAGGTACACATTCGCCCAAGTTTGTTGGGAACGTGGCAAATAAAAAGAGAACTTTTTACATCAAAACTTTACTTTCTTCCCAGCGCAGATTCGTACGTGAGTTCGACTATATTTCTCGCCGATTACTACATATATCTAAGTATACTATCTTTTCATCTCGCGGTGTTACTTACGATTAGCCACTTTCCTATGGGAAATCGGTTTGGTAGTTAAACTAACAAATTGCCCCACGGTTTTGTCTGTCAGTGACTTTATGGATTAATACTTGCTGTGGGAATTAGACAAGATAGGACAATTTACAAATATAACATCCAAACCAGGACAAATTTGTACAAACCCACTTTCCCCACAGAATCTGACGTGGGATTGTTAAAAATCCGTATTTTTAGTCTACTGTGTCGAGGGGGTACTGCAATACTTGCGATTGCATAAGCGCGATAAATATAAGTACAATGGGCCAGATTCTGAAGGCACACATTTAAAATTTGACAGCGTTAAAATTGGGTTCGTCTTTATCTTCATAATACTGTGTGACAAGGATATCAACAGTTTAAGTGCTGTCAAATTTTAACATTGTGCCTTCAGAATCGTACCCAATATATAGTGTACAATTTAGCCATGTTGTAGTGGAGAAACATTTATAAGTAATTTAATGAAGTTTTCTCGCAATATTTTACACTGAATCTTATGAAAAAATAAAAACTGATATTCCCCCCCCCCCCAACGCCTCACG
Organism: Esperia sulphurella; assembly: GCA_947086405.1. Taxonomy (NCBI): domain Eukaryota; kingdom Metazoa; phylum Arthropoda; class Insecta; order Lepidoptera; family Oecophoridae; genus Esperia; species Esperia sulphurella. Next base: position 14,790,016 of record OX352265.1, read on the forward strand.
TAATTAGTGGACTCCCCCTAAGAAAGAGTCTCGTGTAATTGATTTACTGATACCTAAGTAAAAGTGCTTAATTTGACAACACAAAATGCAATAAACAATGATGCCCGTCGTTACACACTGCCTAACCGTAGAAAATAATTTGCATCACTACCGTAGAGTTCCGCACAGTGTCTCCGCCCACGTTAATGAGGTACAAAACGGAACCTGATACACTAAGCCGTCTAGTATTACGTACTACTTGTTTATATTAAACGGCTTTGTTTGTCGGGAGGTTCCCCTTTACAATGTTTGTCTAACACACTTGAGAGGATTTTGTTTCTTAGATGTAATGAGTTTCTGGGTAGCGGTGTAATGAAATTTGTTTTTACGGCAGTTGGAGATCTATAAATGAAAAATGATAGCCAAAGATCGAAATTAGGCAGTGTTAATGAATATGAATTTATTTTGCGGGTTCGATTCCCACTGGGGACAGAAAACTTTGTGCAATTTGTACAAGTTAGACTCGGTCCGGATGTTGTAATTGTGAATTGTCCAATTGTTTCATTCCCATAGCACAGGAGACAATCCTAGTTTGGGATTAGACAGATATATGTATGTATATTTGTAATATTTATTATTATTATTTATTATCTACTCGCAACGAAAACATGTCACGGTACTTACTGTAGAATAATATGGACATTCTCTTTCACCGAACATAAACTCTTATACTTCTTTGCATACCTGCTAATGTTTTTGAAAATTAATAAAGGCCATAACTTTTGACTGAGTTAGTCGTTTGTGAAATAAAGATGATGACTCGGGGAGTCATCATCTTTATGTTTCTCTGAAAAGTGTATCAAAACCGGTTCAGTAGTTTTACGTGAGGAGTGCACATAGTAACAGAAAAACAGACAATTTACAAAACAATAAACAAAGGGTTTCATCGTCATCATCATCAGGTTATTTTTGTCTCCACTGCAGGAGCACAACCCTCTCTCATCTGCCGGAGACAGACGGAGGATTTGGCCTACACTCCCGCGCTGGTCAGACGGGAAGTGTAGGCCAAAGGGCATAACTAGGACTTATTATGAATATTCAAGGATTTTATTATAAAGTATATTAGGGCATAGGCGTGGGCGTGGGCACAGCTAGTATAATATCATCAGCATCAGGTTATTTTTGTCTCCACTGCAGGAGCACAACCCTCTCTCATCTGCCGCAGACAGACGGAGGATTTGGCCTACACTCCCCGCGCTGGCCAGACGGGTTGGGGAGGCCTGATTGATGTTATTTAATGTATTCCCTTCGTCGCCTTGTACGACATCCACGGGAAGAGTTGGAGTGGTCCTATTCTACTCTACTGGAAACCGCACGGCAAATAGTATAATATACTTTATAATAAAATAAGGCATATTCATGATAACATGAACATTTCGTCGCAACTATAATAAATGACGCTACCTAGATCGGACGCTATCAGGGATGATGATAAACCAATATTCCCGTAATTCACAAAAGCCACTGGAATTTCGGTCGCATCACATCAACGTCTATTGTGTAAAAGTCGCATTGCTAATGGATTAGCGGTGGGCAGGGATGGACACAATAGATCTAGTGTAACTAGATGGGCCGGGAATTGGGCCAAAACTGATGTTCTGTGGTCGGCTTTCGTTCTCGCATTGTTGCATTCAGACTCGTGGGGATCAAAGGACGGATTGAAATGTGAATTACTGTCATCTGCATCAGTGTGTGAAACGTGGCAGGCTAGTTAGGTTGACGTTTTGTACATTGTTATGATTAGCATAGAAGATAGAAGCATAGAATACTAAATATTACTCCGTCTATAGAAGCTATAGAAGCATAGAATACTAAATATTACTCCGTAAAGAAGTGACACCTTCCCTCCCACGCTAGTTTACCGTCGCTTGCGAAAAAGAGTACGGCTGGCAGTATAGGTACTTCCACGCTTGTTTCACGGCGCTTGCAAAAAAGAGCTAGCAGTATTGGTACAAAATACTGGTCTATAGAAGCATAGAATACTAAATATTACTCCCTCCCACGCTAGTTTACTGTCGCTTGCGAAAAAGAGTACGGCTGGCAGTACTGGTACAAAATTACTACACCAGAGAGTAATATCTGTTGTTCACGTATAACGTTGTCCCCTCGGACAAAGGGTTGCCTGTAAGAAATCGCTGAAAGCGATAAGGCTGCCGTTGTACACTAAATTCATCCTTCTATGTAAGTTTATTTTTATTAAAAAATGTATATGTTTTGGTGCATAATAAAGAATATATGAATTGAATTGAATCAAATATGTTCGCGTGCAGTAGTCCTACAAAAAGTTACGCAAACACGTCAAGAACATGTCAAGAAACACCACATGCTTTTTTACACACATCAATGACAAATCCATTTCCCTGCCGAAAAGAAAATAATTACGGTAATGACATGACGTACACCTGACGCTTCCAGTAACTTTATTTCTTACGTGAGTGGATTCGGAATAATTATATATATGTACGTATTAGCTGCTGCCCGCGACTTCGTTCGCGTGGATAAGTTACGTGTGGTGCGAATTTTAAGGACTCGCAGATAGCCGACATGATAATTGATAGCTGTCACAAATCGTATCTTTTCTGATATTATAAACAGAACTTCCTAGATCATTCTTGAGATTTTGAGAAGACTCTAGAATATTCTGGATCAATTACAGTTATACATTCAGCACAAACTCGAGTTTATATGAGCTGTACAATGTGTTAGAAAAGGATAGAAGTATCCTATCACACATTTTTAACACCCACTTCCACCGTAACCAAACTCCCTTACTTGCAAGTGCAGGCCAAGGGATATCTACCACTGCAACCATGAGTAGGTGGTAGTGGGTGGTTATGGAGAAAAGGCTAGGCATACATACACACACTTTCCTTGTATATATATAATAGATTAATGAAATGTATGTTATATGAAACACTATATGTATGGATGTCCGACTACATCATTAGTGAAAGCACTTTGGTTATTGTAGTAGTGACCACCGATATTGGCGCAGTAATGGCGCATTAAAGTTTATTTTTGTCATTTAATGAGCACTTTTAATAAAAGGCTTAAAATAAACGGGGAAATGGTGGTGCAGTTTAATTGCTCGTGTGGAAATGGATTTGCTACTGAATGCAATATAATCTAATGAAATTGAGATGAAGTTATAAATGGAGTATCGATTAGGTAATTGTCAAGTGCATAAATTATATGTATTCAGAGACAAATTATATTTGAGACAAGTTGTATTATTGAATTATATGTACACAAAACGCAACCGAACATACGAGAGTGGGCGTGAGTATGCATCTCAATGCAAGAAAGAGACGAAAATAGTAGTGCGACCAGCGCGTGTTTCTAGAACGTACCACTAGCCGGTTCTATGTAAGGTTGAAACAACGTCGTGCATCTAGAACGTTCTTGCCAATCTGCCCACCGAATATATGCACCACGGACAGTTCAGTTTTAACAATAGAACACAGAAACAATTTAAAGCATGCAATGAAATATAAGCGATTGAGAGAAAGACATTTTTTATGGGTTTGCGCTTGACCTCAATCTTACCCAGACGATGCCTATTCACTCTTCCTTTAAAAACATCCAAATGGTACTTGTACGGAAATACCGAAACTGGCAGGGAGTTTCCATTCCTTAGCAATTTGCATTATGAAAGAGGAAGGAAAAGGATTAAGTCCCTTACCACGCCTTGTAGTCCGGTGATGGAATAGGGGTAGGAAGTGGGGCATGCACTCGTGAACAGAATGATCTTTAATATTATATAACTTTATAATAACGTGAAAATTAAAACAAAGCTCGAAACGAGAGTACGAGTAAGTCAACAAACAAAAATACATGTCACAATCCAGAGAACAAACAATGAGAATCAAAAATGTTTCAGATGTGTCACGATTAGTTTGGGAACAAAAGTCTAGGGAAGTTTTAATGTTGTTATCCAGGGGCCTCTCTTAATTGGCAAAAGTTTTCCGTCGACGAAAAACTGGGGACTCCGGTCTCTCCCGCTCGAACGAATGAATGAACGGGTGAACGGATGAACGAGTGAACGATCACAGTGTCGCGAGACGGAGAAAGGTGTAATTACTCAAAATTCTTATGGGAATTGCATTGCAGCAATCCCAATTATATACCCTTTTATTTAGGGTCAACCCCTTCGGAGCCTTACCTATTACCATATATTTATTTTAGAATGTAGAATAAATATACATTCATAAGCAAAATTAACAGATTTTTTTATACGTTTGGGTAATCTTGAGCCCTTGAAATCGGGAATCGATTTGAGTGAGATCTGATGCTGGCTGACCGGAGAATAAGTCTAGGGCCCCAAACATACTTCTATGATCACTATGATCAGGCAACCTATTTACATCAAAGACTATTCAGACCTCTGGGATTAGAAGTGTCATAGTCATATCAGCTGCTAGATGTCACTGTTACACATAGGCCTTCCCCAATGAAATCGGAATCGTGAGATACATAACTTTTTATATCTACTCATTCTCATAGTAGAAATACGTTTCGTTAAATACCCTAAATGTAAGTGACATTCATAATTCACTGATTTTCTATTGTACAATTGACGAAAAAAAAAACGACTTCCTACTAACCTAGTTTAAGACCTACTAATTATATATGGATTGTATATCTTTCTGAAATAAATAATTTTTATTCATTCATTTCATTCAAATAACTGCCAAAATACGAGTCTGACAGAAAAGTTTGTAGTAACAACATTTGAAGACAATATTAAAACGAATCGAATGTAATTAATAGTTTCTTAATATTCGTTATTTTGTTTTCAGAAAGTTTAACGACCTCTTCTATGGAATCAAACCACTGTGCGGCGGGGCGTCCCACCCTGCGAGTGCCGATCCGCGGTCTCTACTTCAGAACTCGTCTTCCCCAACGGCCGTCAGTTCTGCGAGTTATAAATATAATTTTCTGACCTTTTTGGTTAAAATGTAGAAGGCAACACATTTCTATTAAAAATTGGTCAGCAGACATAGAATTTTTTCTACAATTCTATGTATATGTACATTGTGCCATATTTATTTTAAAAAAATGTACGACAGGTCATAAGTGCAACTGCGAATATAAAAGCATCATATAAATAAAAATACAATGTACGCCGTAGAAATAAAATGTAAAATGGGCATTTTACGGCAACATCCACGTCGGCGGCTGTAAATGCGAATATTATATTTTACGGGATGGTATTTTCAACTATCATGGGTAATTTCAACTACTTACCGCCCGTTGACGCAGTGTTATGTGTCATGTGACAAAAATGACGCTGTTATGACTGTGACATTTGTTTGACAGCGACACTGATTTTAGTACTCACATAGTGATTCTTTATATAACACAGAACAGTAATATAAATTTTAAAGGCAAAAAAAATCTTATACTTTTATAAGTATAGATTTTTTTTTGCCTTTATTCTATCATATAATGTTTATATCAAATGCCACAGTCAGTACAATGTGTGATTTTTGTCGTATAACATCAAAAAATCAACGTTAATACAAATGTATTATATTTATTGACTTTTCTAACATACAACACACACAATTCCTCACTCATACTGCAGCATCCATTTACGTGAACGGAAATTTTATGAATTTAATTTAATTTTACTAACTTATATATAAATTTCAATTTAATGTTTCAGTAATAGTATAATATTTATTATATTATTGAGTATTCTCGGTATTACATTTTAAGTTCGTTTCATTTTTAAATTGTAATAAGTTGGGGTTTTTTTTATTGGCTTTGTATGATAAGCATATGATTTTATTTTAATTTAATGATTTTAAATTAAATTATATTTGTTTAGCTGGGAAGTCAATATAAGGATAAGTAATAGAACACATTTCAATCATCTTTGAAAAGTTTGTTTGTTTGTCTGTTAGCTTGTGCACGCCTCACTTAACACTTAAACTATTGAACCAATTTTGATGGACTTTCCACAGAAATATAGGGCTTAACTCGGAGTAACATATAGGCTTTATTTCATCGCAATCGGTTCACTCAATCAAAAGTTATGCATTTTTTTTTTGTTTTCAAATACATTAGCAGGTATGCAATATAACAAAGAAGTATAATTATAATGTTCGGTAGTATTTAGAATGCGATGCGTGGGAGTGGAAGGGGGGAGTGGGAGCGGGAGCGGAAGCCGCAGGCACAGCTAGTATTTTATAAACTTCACAGCTTAATAATTATTTTACAATTCAGAATCGACGTTCATTTTGTTGCAAAGTCACAAAAAACTATAGTTTAATAATAATTTAACGCAAAATGTCATATGCGTGTCGTTAAAATCACTCGCAGAGTCGTTACACATAACGTGTCACGAAGTCCCAAAAATTTAATGAGCGTACACGTTTTTACAACTGGAATAAAACAAGCTCCTGTTACAACCAGTCGTCACATAATAAAAACGGAACGCAACACAATATGCTCAGAAAAATGACGTCACAGCGGCACCGAAAGACAAACGCTCGGCTCTCATTAGCCTCTAATTACGTACGACCCCCGAACGCCGCCGACCGCCGGCGGAAATTCAAATTTAAATTTCGTACGTTCCGCGTTCACAAATTGCGATTTCAACCAATAAAAAAGGGCAATACCGATTCGAATTTTAAACGGTTATTGTTTCCTTTTTATGTTAATCACCGCATTGGAAATTTCTGAACGAACGTTCCGCAGCCATAGGCCGTTTAACTTTTGTAATGATGGACAAGATTGAGTTTGTAGCGGTTCATTTCTGTTGTTCCCTTAGCTCGGTCATAGAATGCTTAAATATTACTACGTAAAGAAGTGACACCCCCCCCCCCCCCTTCTATAAACTGGAGGTCGCCGGTAAAACAGAGCATGACTGGCAGTGCGTATTACTGGGCGAGCCACAGATTATAACAACGATCTCTATGTACTACTAGATGGAGCGTTCCAAACAATCGCTCTGTTCCACGCAAGTAGCCACAACTCTTTCACATTCACAATGAAACTTGTGCAGTTACTACGCAGAACATTTAATAATTACTAAATATTGACGCTACGGTTAAATAATGTCTTTAATTAGTAAATAATTAAATGTTCTGAGTAGTAACTGCACAAGTTTCATTGTGAATGGGAAAGAGTTGTGGCTACTTGCGTGGAACAGAGCGATTGTTTGGAAAGCTCTATCTAGTAGTACATAGGGATCGTTGGATTATAATGCAAATAGTTTATGTATGTATGTATGAAAACGCTTTATTGTACCAAAAATAACAACAACAACAATAATAAAATAGGAATTAAACTGTGTACAAAGGCGGACTTATCCCACTTAGGGATCTCTTCCAGTCAACCTTAGAGTAACCGAAAAGACAAGTATAATGTATTATAAGAAAGTGATCGATGAGAGTTTTCACGGTCCCATCATTAGACCCTGTTGAAACTGTTTTTAGTTATTTAAGAAACTAGTTGATAAGTTTACTAACACACTGGGCCCGATTCTGTAGGCCCAAAGTTAAAATTTAACAGCACTTAACTTTATGCTATCTCCGTCACACAGTATTATGAAGATAAAGAAACTAATTTTAGTGCTGTCAAATTTTAAATGTGTATCTTCAGCGTCGGGCCTAGTATTAAGGCTTTGTACACAACTTTATTCTTTTGTTGGTTTTTGTTGTTAATTTTGGTACAATAAAGCGTTTACATACATACTTATGTCTTTACTAAAACCATGGATGTATATCTCAACTAAATAAATAATAATAATCTTATCCTACTGATATTATAAATGCGAAAGTTTGGATATTTGAATGTTTGTTACTCAATCACGCTTCAACCACTGGACAGATCAGGATGAAACTTGGCACACATATAGGTTAGGTCCTGGAATAGGACATAGGATAGTTTTTATCCCGAAAAAACGTCTTATTCCTACGGGAAATATTTAATAATTTGTAATATTAAGTTGTCCACGCGGACAAAGTCGCAGGTAACAGCTAACCACCGTAGTCATAACTCATCATAATCTGAATTCCACGAACATTATACTTCTTTAATATTCTAGACCATTCAGGAAAAATCTGGAATAGTCTAGAAAAGTTCTCAATATTGTCACTCACAAACGCACTTAACGCCATTCAGCACAATCTTCAGTTTAAATGAGCCGTACAATGTGTTAGAAAAGGATAGAAGTATCCCATCACACATTTCTACCACTCACATACTCCACCCACTTCTACCCATTTTTAACCAAACTTCCTTACTTGCAAGTGCATACCATGTGCTATCTACCACTGCAACCACCCCATGAGTGGGTGGCAGTGGGTGGTTATGGACAAAAGGCTTGACATACATACACACACTTTCCTTTCATATATATAATAGTTTAATAAATTTATTTTCATCTTAGGCTTTAGCTTCAATATAAAAAAATCCCTCTCTTCCATGAAACAGTTCATTAACGTCCTCAAAGAGGCTCGGGAGCGATTATCAACTCTGATAGCGTTTAGCACGGCAACACGATATTATATTAAAATATTTTTTCTACTGGCAAGCTCATCTTTTGACCGCGGGGGAACCACCCTACTTTTCATAATTATCGCCCCCTCCTGTCATCGCACCGGTTGGAATCGCGTATTTTTAATTTTCCTTCGTCAGAGCGAAGGCCGGAAATTCCGGGCATTCATAAGAATTAAAGCAGGCACGATGGAAGTAAAGGAGGCTGTTACTTCTTATTAGAGCCGACACTAATAACCACTCGTACCATTCTTACATCTTACTAAACAAATTAGAACACAAAAACTGTCGTGGAGCTAGCGAAATTCGGAATGACTCGGGATAAAGCTGGGTATTCACGCGGCGTTTGAAAGGAGTTAGGCGTAGCGCATAGACGCCAATCGGGGCGTGAATGGCGTAGTGGATCCCAGCGAAACCGGGGAACATTAAAACGTTCCGCGCGCTCGCCTACCACGCCATGCGTGATCAGATTCACCGGACCATATTTTAAACTCAGTTTTGTTTACAAAACGTCATTTCGGTGGGCTTTTATTTTTGGCTACGGTAAAGCAATGTTCTTGTGTTTGTACTATGAAACGCAGCTTTAGTTTTGGCATATCTGGTTTTGACAAAATCAAACCTATGTTTCATTGGAATCATCATCATCATCATCAGGTTAGTTTTGTCTCCACTGCAGGAGCACAACCCTCTCTCATCTGCCGGAGACAGACGGAGGATTTGGCCTACACTCCCCGCGCTGGCCAGACGGGTTGGGGAGGCCTGATTAATGTTTTATAATGTATTCCCTTAGTCGCCTTGTACGACATCCACGGGAAGAGTTGGGGTGGTCCTATTCTACTCTACCGGAAACCACACGGCAATATTGTGTAATCATTTATGTACTTGTAACGATTAATATTGTTTTTATTGCATGGGTTTACGCTTGACCTCAATCACATCTGATGGTAAGTGACGTTGAAGCCTAATGTGGAGCGTACTTACCCAAAAGATGCCCATTTTCTCTTCCTCTAAAATATCAAAATTGCAGTTGTCTGGAAATACCGAAGCATTCCTTAGCAGTTTGAATTTTAAAAGCAAAACACTTCGTACGAGAGCGTGGTATGTCTACTATATAAGGATGAAGTCCCTCTCCACGCCTGGTAGTCCGGTGATGGGGGAAACAAATCGTGCAATTCCTGGGCATACTCCTCGAAATGTAACCTGTATAGAAAACCGAAAGACAGGCCACAGTGTGACGATGTTTGAAGCTCTGTAACTTGGTATTTACCAGAGCATTGACGATGCTCAGCTCAGGTAATGTTAAGTTGTCCACGCGGACGAAGTTACCGACAACAGCTAGTTATATATAATGTACGTCAAAGTCAAAGTCAAAATCATTTATTGCATATGAGTACACTTGGTATATTTATACACGTGAAGAAGAAACGGCTCAACAAACTTCACGTAACACATCTTTTAAAAATCAAGTTTGCATACAATTAATAAAGATTTTGCGATGCTGAATTAACATTAGTAACATGCATCTTTGTCATTCAAATAATCGTTTATTTTATAATAGGCTTTCTTACAAAGTTGTTTTTAATGTGAATCTTAAACTTTCTGTCCGTCATATTTAAGATTTCCTCTGGTAGTTTGTTGTAGAAGCGTATACATTGCCCCGTAAACGATTTACTGACCTTACTTAGTCTTAACCCTGGTAAAACAAGTTTATTTTTATTTCTATTTCTACGTGCGAATGCCTCATTTCGGTGGCTTAAGCTAAACGTCTATTACTTAACCTAGATCACTGATTACACGCTCATTAGGCAACGTCTAATCTATCTTTTAATAAATATGTAAAGGCTTCCGCAGAAATTGTACTGGCCGAATAATATAGTGAATTCCCGACATGACTCCAGCGTGCGCCCCCGGGAGCGAATTAGTGGGCTACGTGACCAAACTGGAGATTTTTTGTCCTCACAAAATATTACTTCCTCAAGAAGCCTGTTTTTACAATGGCCCAAGTTCAACGTTATCGACTTCTGTTGACTTTTAACGACAATTTTATACAACAAAATGATAATTAAGGGCGGTTTGTTGCGCCCCAGGATGTATTGTGGCGCCTACGAAGAAAGTTTCGGAAACTTTTTGATAACGCGTCTGTATTATTTGGTTTATTTCCACTGATAGTCGTTTTCAGATAGATAGATAAATAATAAATAAATAAATATCTCAGACATTCACACCAATTATCCAGTCCCAAACTAGGCAGAGCCTGTGAGATAAACTCTTTATTGCACACAAATTAAGAATAACAATAAAAATAGGTACAGATTTTTTGGAAAGTGTACAAAGGCGGCCTTGTCGCTTAAAGCGATCTCTTCCAGGCAACCTTTCAGAAGGAAAATAAGAAAGACATAGCGACAGAGTATTGCAGGTTTTTTAAAATCATCATCATCAGGTAATTTTTGTCTCCACTGCAGGAGCACAACCCTCTCTCATCTGCCGGAGACAGACGTAGGATTTGGCCTACACTCCCCGCGCTGGCCAGACGGGCTGGGAGGCCTGATTGATGTTTTATTAATGTAAATATTATGAAATAAATATGCTTGATTATGTTTTCAGGTTGTTAATTTGGTTTTATTAATATAATAAGTGAGAAGTCAAATTCAATAAAACGCAGATTTTAATTATTGGTAGCTCGTATTATTTACAGTCTGCAGCAGAACAAAACTAACAAAGTAGTATTTTGATAACCATCATCATCATCAACCGAAATACGTCCACTGCTGAACTTAAGTCTCCCCAATAGAATGCAACTTTTGATGGGCTGTTCATTAGGGGAGTCGCCATAACCACCACGCTTGGCAGACGATCTTAATATACACACAAAACTTGTTTTACCAGATTTAAGACTAAGTAAGGTCAGTAAATCGTTCACCGGACAATGTATACGCTTCTACAATAAACTACCAGAGGACATCTTAAATATGACGGACAGAAAGTTTAAGATTCACATTAAAAAACAACTTTGTAAGAAAGCCTATTATTAAATAAACGATTATTTGAACGACAAAGATGCCTGGTACTAATTCAGCTTCGCAAAATGTTTATTAATTGCATGCAAACTTGATTTTTAAAAGATGTGTTGCGTGAAGTTTGTTGCGCCGTTTCTTCTTCACAGCACTATCACCTAGGAAGCGGTAGTCGATAAAAAATGACGTGTATAAATGTACCAAGTGTACTCATATGCAATAAATGATTTTGACTTTGACAGGAAATCGCTGCTGCCCGGTCCTAATGCAATACCTTAGTCGCCTTGATGTCACCCACAGGAAGATTGGGTGTGGTTATATTCCAAGCCGGGGACTAAACGGAATTTTGACTATGTGATAATGCAACTGGAATGTGTGAAAAGCTGTGTAAATCGATAGATACTTATTCGAATTTCTGTCCCCTCTGCCTACAGCGCGATGATGTGAAACTTCACCCCAAGGGTGGGACGGGTCAGCGGAGATGCGCATCAGTCAAAGCTCATTAGTAACGTGCTCAACAACTAGAGACTGCTTCGTCATTTCGTGGACGAAGTCGACGTTGAATTTTGAATTGTATAGCTTACTAGATGATAATGAGACTTTGAACCCCATTTTACCCCCTTAGGGGATTAATTTTAAAAGACCCTTCCTTAGTGCTTGCCTATGCTATATAGGGAATCTTTGTGCAAAATTTGAAGCCTCTAGTCTTAGCAGTTTGGGCTGTGCGTGGATATGTCAGTCAGTCAGCTTCTTCTTTTATAGAATACACATAGACACATCTTGAATTTCAAATAGATATCATTTTGGTTTCCCGTAGGAATGAAATGTTTTTTTCGGGATAAAACTATCCTATGTCCTATTACATGACCCAACCTATATGTGTGCCAAGTTTCATCCTGAGCCGTCCAGTGGTTGAAGCGTAATTGAGTAGCAAACATCCAAACTTTCGCATATATAATAATATTACTGGGAGGGATTCGATAAAGGTTTAAATAACATGACAAATTAGTATTTCTTTACAAGGCTTGCACTGACTATCTCGAGTCACAAGCCTCAGAATAAACAAGAATAAAAACCACTTATTTCCGTTGACACCAAAAGTTGACTACATAAGGGTTGAACCTGACCATCGCGTAATACAAGATGCACGTTTGTATGAGATAGCTCACGAATCATTTTAATTAATGTACAATGGATTTTAAATAAAAAAATTACAAATTTATATCTTTGGACAAAATAATCGTATGTAATAGTAATTAACATTATAACATATTGTTCAACAAGCACACAACACTAAAGCTGGGTTCAAAGGATTCATTGGTGATGTGTTGAATGACAGGTAATTTATTTTAATAACCTGGGTAATGTTGAATTTTGTAATATAGACGGTCTAATTATTGACTTGAGTAAATAAATCGGCATATTCGATCTTGAATAAATATTGGGCAAATATTTGTGAATATCCGAAGCCGGAGCTGAACCCTATCAACACAATAATTAATTGTTCAACACGCACACATCACCACCGCTGGGTTCATATGACTCGTTTGTCATGTGTTGGATGACTAGTATAAATTATGTTGGACGTCGGTTGTACTTTGTAGCTACTAAATTACACGCCGGGACGTAATTGAGAGCCACGGGCTGTAAAATCACTTAATTTACCTAATGACTGGTTTAAGGGACGCCATATGGGGAGACCGTTCAATTGGAGTGACGTTACCTGCAGACTGTATCTTGAAGAACTTTTGTCTACAGTAATTGTAGAGTCAACAACAAAAGTGGTTAACCAGCTGATGAAAATTTCTCTAAGGCTGAGTCTGAGTTGGAATATGAATGAAACTTTTAAGAGATTAACGTGATTGGTTAACTGTAAGCCATTTTAACCTTAGTTATCAAAGTATAAGATATTATTTTTCATATATATTATTACCAGTTGTTGCCCGCGACTTCGTCCGCGTGGACAAATTAACATCACAAATTATTATGTATTTCCCGTAGGAATTGGATGTTTTTTCGGGAGTAAAACTATCCTATGTCCTATTTCAGGACCTATCCTATATGTGTGCCAAGTTTCATCACGATCCGTCCAGTGGTTGAAGCGTGATTGAGTAACAAACATCCAAACATCCAAATATCCAAACTTACGCATTTATAATATTAGTAGGAAGTAGGATAGGATAGGATGGAGGTTGTAACAGAATACACACAGAATTCAATAATTTAGTTAAATTCAAATTCAAATATTCTTTATTGTGCCAATACATATAAAATTTTATAATAGAACAAAAAGAAAATGTACATGGAGGGATGAATTTAGTGAATTTGAATTTGATGAGTTTAAACAAGGATTGGACAATTCACAAATATAACATCTTGTACAAAGTTGTCTGTCCTCAGTGGGAATCGATCACATGTCGTTACAAGTACAAATGAAATGAAATGAACTACCTGATTCCGTTCATTGTTAATGACACAAAAATAGCAGTGCGAGCCAGAAAACATCGCAGGAAAGGACGCTATTAAAGACTAAGATCTTTCCGTTGTGATGTTTACAACACTACAACGTATTTCCTCTGTGCTTCACAAACTTAGGGGCGGACAACTTGGACATAAAAACAAATAAATACGCCGCCCTCGTCGTGTTCGTTTTAGGGTTGCGTATCAAAAAGGTAAAAACTGAACCCTTATGGTGCGACTTTGTCCGTCCGTGTGTCACAGCTGATTCTTTCACTAACCCACTACCAACTTCGGTATTTTCAAGCACAATTTGGATCTTTTTAAAGGAAGAGTGAATAGGCATCTTCTGGTTAAGCGTGCTCCACCTTAGGCCTAACGTCACTTACCATCAAGTGAGATTGAGGACAAGCGTAAATTCATCAGCAATAAAAAATTAAATAAAAACGACTTACTAATTAGGAATAGTTTTAAATAATGCTTATCCAACTTGTAAATGAAATAATAATTTTATTTTTTTATTGCAAAATGGGCCGAAATAGGAAGGTAGGTTTTAAAGTGTGGTTCCCGGGTCAATTGGGGATGAAAGAGTATCGTTTGTTTTCGTTTCCATTTATGCAGCTTAGTTTTCGGCTTATAATTAAAAAAATATAAAAGGGTTGTATTTTTCCTTTTATTTCCCAAAAAATCTAAAATAATTTACTGATATTCGTTGCAAAATATATAGTTATTCGATCCCATAAAAAATAACTTTAATAACACCTACACCTCATACCATGAAGCAAAATAATTTTATGTAGCTCATAGTTTCATCTCAAAATGTTTTCCTTCATGATTGACACTCATTGGTTATTAAATTAGATTAAATTAGATAACAGATGCATATTTTAAAATCATCTGTTACCTAACTTAATAACCAATTAGTGTCAATCATGAAGAAAAACACTTTGAAGTGAAACTATGAGCTACGAAAAATTATTTTGCTTCATGGTATGAGGTATACACTTAAATAACTTTAAATTCGCTTCCTTTCAAGGTACGCAAGCCCCGGTGCGCGAGCCCGACTCGCACTTTACCGTTTTTGTCCTACGTCACTGCGACGCGAGAAGCAGGGATTGTGCTCCACCAATTCCACCATCAATGTTTACGTGGCCCTGCCTTATTAAAATTCCTGCTCTGGCCCAATCTTACTTTTCCTTCGCTTGATTTTTCTTTATTTGACAAAGCTATGGGAACTTAATTAATTTTCACTGCGTCGAGATTTTCTTGATATTCAATATTACACGAACGGTTATTCGGTTTCATAAACGTGTTCTGGAACAATAGGAAACTAATAAGGCTTCCTCCTACGTGGAAATCTAGGCTTAATTAGACTTATAATAATTAAATTTAATTATGCTTATAAATTGAGGTATATTTTTTTTACCTATGTAACGAAATTTAATTTTGTACATAAAATGTAGGTCGTTTTTACTTCAAAGTATTAACTTACGATTTTACACACACACACCACGAATGATTTTTATACAATCATGCGCAAAAAAGCTGCCTCCTTAATGTACCGAATGCGCTCTAACAGCATCCTGAAATGTATAGCCGAGAGATTCGACAGCCCCTTTACACGTCATTGGGTGGAGGTGCTTGTCAAAAATTATAATATAATAGTTTAATTTTTAGTTTTATATGCTTAATTGCCGTGTGGTTTGCGGTAGAGTAGAATAGGACCCATCCAACTCTTGCCGTAGATGTCGTACAAGGCGACTAAGGGAATACATTATAAAACATCAATCAGGCCTCCCCAACCCGTCTGGCCAGCGCGGGGAGTGTAGGCCAAATCCTCCGTCTGTCTCCGGCAGATGAGAGAGGGTTGTGCTCCTGCAGTGGAGACAAAAATAACCTGATGATGATGCTTAATTGTATTCATACTAACATAGTTTTATTTTATTTTTCTTATGTGCAACTGACAGTTTATGGATCATTATTTTCCGAATTAAAAACTTTAATTTCATTCCATTAAGAGGCGGTAGTCAATAAAAAAAAACCACACGTATTAAGGTACCAAATGTGAACTTACGTAAAAATAAATAATTTTGTCTTTTACTTAACGATGCGGAAGCTGGGGACCGGGTATGGTGGCGTTCATTGGGGAAGGCCTATGTCCCATGTCCTATGTCCCCCTCTCACCAGCCCCCGGTGGCTACCGGGCTAAAACAGCTCAGGTCCACCCAGGATACAAATGTACCAAGCTTGCTTTAATCACAAAATGCAAGGTACCTTACACTAACGCCCCAGCTATGTCCAGCAGTGGACATCAATGAGCTGAAATGCTTGGATGGACTGTTTTAACTACTTTCTTATTAAAAAAATAAATCTATATATTTTTTTTTTATATATATATGCATAATATCTCCATCCTTGCCGGCATCATATACAGGCTCCAAGTTCAGCTCATTTTAAAAAGTTAGAATTAATTTATATATGGCACATGGTAATTTGTAAATAAATTTAGCGGACCATGTTGTTTATAACAAGTAGCATTTATTTATTGGAAAAATAATACAATATCTAGTCAATTAATATTGAAATTGCTTTAGCTCTGTGCCTTTCGACATAATTGTCATTTTGTCAGGTGGCAGAAAGGGTGAGTGACTCACACGCACACCAAATGTTAAACGTCACACTTCTAAGTCACAAACGGTTGCGTACGGAAATACTAAAAAATATACAGACATGCTTACTAATTTTAAACAAATCTGACTGAGGTGTAAATTTTGTTATTAAAATGTGCAAGTTTTAAAGTTAAACATCCAGATATAAAAAATATGTCGTTTAATATATATTTTTAAACTAGGATTTGTTATGGCAAAAAATAATCGTCATAGGGATTTCATGTTTATCGACTTTTAAACGTCGACGTTTTGTTTGCTACTAGAATCCCATGTAGTCATAGGTAAGCATACCTACCTTTTATTCACTTGATACTTATAGGTTTATCAATTTCCTATCAATGTCCATATGACTTATTACTATATTTCCTAAACGAAATATGCAGTTATTTTTTAAGAAAATATTTTTTTGTTTTGATTTGATTTGTGAAATTGTCATCATTCATTCAGTATTCGGTTAAAGTGCTATTATTAGTAATATAGCTATAAAAGTTGTTTTTAATGAGACAATTCCGAAGGCACAAAATTAAAATTTGACAATACTAAAATGGTTTCTTACCCTATCACATAGTAATATGTATGAAGATAAATACAAAACTAATTTCAGTGCTGTACATTTATTAATATGTGTTTTTAGAATCGGGCCTAATGCGTTGATTAATTTTTATTACCGCTATCTTTTAAAGTCGATAAACGCGAAATCCCATCCCTATGATATTCAATTTTTGCCATGAAAAATCCGATCTGTTTAGACAGCGTAACGCAAAAAAAGTATCGAAGAATGAATCGTCACTCATCGCTTGTGACTTGCTCCGTTGCGCAACACGTCATGATTTCACCTCGTTGACGTCACATTGTCGTCGGGGTTAATGAGCAGAAATACCATTTTGCACATTCGCGCCGTACTAGCCTATATTATTTGCCAGCGTAATAGCAGAGAATACTAAATGTAATAGGCTGGAGTGAGCTATAACTCGCTTCGTCACAAGCTGGAAAACTGTGCCGTAATCAAGTCAACTCGAGTTCATTAGCGTGATACACGACTTGGAATTGTTTGAAAGTTTAACCGGCACTTTTAGAAGTCAACATTTTCTTACGTAAATATTTTTGGAGCATTTTTTTTTCTTACAATTTTTTAAGATCATTGAAATAATAAAAACATTATATTATGTTAATTAATTAGATGAAATATGTACACAGCTTAGCATAAGCCTTCCGAATAGGATGCTACTTGTGTTGGGCTGTCCATTAGCATTTTTATTTAATTTAAGTAATAAAAGTAACAATTTGATTCCCTCATCCCCTTTCCATCAACGGTAGTGTGGTGAGGCATGGTGAGGCAAGCGTGGTAAGGAACTTCATCCTTATGTAGTAGACATACCACGCTCTCGCACGAAGCGTTTTGCTTCCTCTTTCATGATGCAAACGGCTAAGGAATGGAACTCACTGCCAGCTTGGGTATTTCCGCACAAGTACAATTTTGATATTTTTGAAGGAAGAGTGAATAGGCACTCTTCCTTCATCATCATCAACATTATAACGTCTACTGCTGGCCATAGGTTTTCTCCAATGAACGCCACTACAAACGGTCTTGCAGCCTACGCATCCAGCCGCTTTCGGCTACCTTCTTCAGGTCTAAGAGAAAACGTCATAATTTCAGTAGGTTTATATTTGAACGACAAAATGCATTGCATTTTCCTGGTATTTGTATACCAAAGCACCAACATAAGCCTTTGGGATCTGAAAAATATGAATGCGTTTTTCACAGAAATGTATTTACTTAGTTGGAATTTTAACGAATGAACGCGTTTCCATATAATCATGATATTATTTACTGCACATGCTAAAACTAAATATAATCATTAAATGTTCTGTACAAAGGCTAACTTATCTCTAAAAGAGACTGTCCATCACAGACTTGTTTAACTGTACTTTGTGAGAAATGACACATTTATTTCCAATACTAATTTTTAAAGTTATTACCGTTTGGTTCATCATCATATCAGCCCTCAGATGTCCAATGCTGGACATATTATAAATAAATATTATATATGAATGGGAATCGAACCCACGATTTCTGGCGCTCGAGTCCGATGGCCAGTCGCTGGTCCTTCTTGAGTCGGGGCGTCCCACCCTGCCCCGTTGGTTTCATTCAATACGATTTTCAAGTTGTTCAGTGGGCTATGTTCGGAGTCTCTCTATCCGTTAGATCCGAAATGAGGTGATCCGCCAGAGAACAAAAGTCTTCGACATAGCTCAGACAGTTAGTATGGTAAAGTGGTAGAGAGCTGGTCACATCTGTCGGAGACACCGATTATCGTTGGGGTAAACGAGTTCTCGAGTGGAGACCGCGACTCGGCAGGCTCCCTGTCTAGATGGAGCGAGGATCTGCGTAAGGTGGCTGGCAGTGACTGGATGAGAAGAGCCGAGAATCGTGTTCAATAGTGCACCTTGGGAGAGGCCTATGTCCAGTAGTGTAATCTTTCAGCCTGATGATGATGATGATGATATGTAGATAATTAATGATATTTATAATTGATAGTTCTTGTGATAATTTATTACCGACATTCTTCAACTCTGACATGCCTAAGTATTTACGTATATTTATTTGTTTGTTTAATATAGGTAATTATTATAATTTCGCAAATTAAATTACATATCTTTTACAAAGTTTGCACGCCAAAATATGGTAGAATTAGTTGGTCATTCAGCACTCTTCTTTTTTCATCATATTCCAGCAAAAAAAAAATATTTCATAAAAATTACAATTATTTTTTGCCTGTGCGCTTTCCGACTTAGAGCCATCCCCAATCTTCCCAGGGGCTTATGTTCAGCAGTGGACGTATTTATGCTGATGAATTATCATGATAATGTTGAAATATATATTAGATAATGATCATGATAATGTTGAAACTTTATTTCGGTAAAATTCCTAAAAATACGCTTTTGTGGTTTAACGTCTCCACAATCAATATGTATGTATGTATACGCTTTATTGTGCCAAAATTATAAAAGAAACATACCCATATATAAACTCATATACATATACATAATACATCAATAAGATACATAACTTAATATATAGTTTATTAACTGTAATATAAATTTAAATTAGCTCAAAGCAACGGTATTGAACCCATACTACCGAGGTGGTTTTGAAATGATACAGGTGACTTATGATATATACTTATATGTTATACTCCGATATGTATTATTAATCATCATCATCGGGTTATTTTTGTCTCCACTGCAGGAGCACAACCCTCTCTCATCTGCCGGAGACAGACGGAGGATTTGGCCTACTCTCCCCGCGCTGGCCAGTCGGGTTGGGGAGGCCTGATTGAAGTTTTATAATGTATTCCCTTAGTCGCCTTGTACGACATCCACGGGAAGAGTTGGAGTGGTCCTATTCTACTCTACCGGAAACCACACGGCATGTATTATTAATACTCCTCCCAAAAGCGAGTTTAAAAATAATCGTCACGTCTAACAAGCGACAGTTTAGCTCGTGCGCGGAACCCCTGGTGAATATAATTTAATCGCACGCTCACAAGATAATCACTTCAATGAGCGCCGACGAGTCACTTGATTACGGCGCGGATCGGGTGAATATGAGTGGGGGTGGGGGGGAATGTTAGTGACGTCACGCTTTTGTATTGTCATTATCATACCTCTGTACCCGCCCTTTGTTGATTAAAGATTATATGCATTTTGGTATGCTATTAATTTACAATACAAGTATTGTAAGACTGACATCCTGCGAGACGGCCAACAGGTCAGTGCAGGTCATCATCAGCAGGTTATTTTTGTCTCCACTGCAGGAGCACAACCCTCTCTCATCTGCCGGAGACAGACGGAGGATTTGGCCTACACTCCCCGCGCTGGCCAGTCGGGTTGGGGAGGCCTGATTGATGTTTTATAATGTATGTATAAATTCACTTATTATAAACTAATGACCACCCGAAGTTAACCATAAATGATATTCCGGATTCGTTCATCGATATCAATATATCGGCATTTTGCGTCCATCAACTCAAATAGACGGTGACTTGGCTTATAAACTGACGTTTAGTGATGTCACGATGACGTCGCGTTTTCGGCGTTTCCGCCGAACGCCCACCGACGCAAATTAATCGCTACTCTGAGCGATTCCTTTCGCTCGAAAGCGACTTTAACGCCGACAATTGCGTTGTTTGCGCTTAAGGTAGCACCGCTTAATTTGAATTAGTTCTATTGAAGCATTTATTAATGCTTAGATTTTTAAGTAGGCTATTTTAGATTTTTTTGCTTTGATTAAATGGTCAAATATCGTCGCAGTGTGGCCTGTCTTTTGGTTTTGGTTACATCAGGGCGTGTGGTTTTTAAAAGTTTCCAAAATTCAGCTCAAACTGTCCAAAAATATTAGAGTTATACATCGGACAGGCAACCAGAGAATATGCTGAGTCCCCTTTTGCTGCCACGGCACACGCATACTATTTTAACTATGTTAAAAATTTTTAATTGTATTCTCTAGTTCTAATAAAAAAAAATCCTTTTTCTTGCTTTGCTGGTTTTTTCTTTGTGTGTACCAATTATGGTAGTAAATACATTTATTTATGGTAGTAAATAATTGCCAAAAATGCCAATTATGGTAGTAAATAATTTCTTTCTTTTTTTCTTTCAGAGGGACCAATAACTTCGCTATAATTGTTTCCGTATAGTTGTATTAGTAGAACTGTAGTGCTATTCTGTAAAATACAAACTCACGTGCGAGTCTCACTCGAGTGACTTCTTTTTGAAATCTAATTCACTGGTGATTCTGTAAACATTCTAAAGCACTCTCGCCCTGAACTGAACAATGAATTCACTTCACGTCTATAGTGCTCAAGAATGTTTACAGAATGCCAGTGGATTAAGGTTTTGGAATAAGTAAAATCACTTGAGTGAGACTCGCCCGTGAGTTTGTATTTTACAGAATAGCACTACTGGTCTAATAGAACTAAACGTAACAGACCGGATCCACTGGCGCTTGCGCTACGGCAAGAGTTAGCAAAATGCACTAACCACTCAAGCATCCCACTGACATAAAAATAGATATAAAAATCACAAAACGTCGAACTGTTATTTATTATATATGTCGGCGAAATAATAAAAGAGGAGCTGATTTGAAGGCACAGTGCGTGTTCGGCGCGCCGTTCGGCTTGGTTCGGCTATCATTCGGGAACGCGCGCTGACGGAACGTCGGGTATAACTGGCGCAGGCGCATACTCGAGACAGGCGCTTGGAAAGGCGTGCGGTGCGCAGGCGTTACGATGATGGATCGTCTGCCTTCTAAAGTCGTTACTTGATGATGTGGTGTAATTTCATGTAGTGTCATTTAAGCCAGTAAACGTGTTAACTTTGTAACGGCGTTAAAGTCAATTTGGGAGCCCACATTTTCGGCGAAACCAGGAACCTACGACATATATTATAAATTTCAATTCTTTTAAATGAATTTAGTATTGAAATTTTACTTCAGTAGACGACAAATTTAATAGCGCGCAATCTAGAAACACTTTATTAAACTGAAGTACGCCGAATTGACAAGAATAGCAATTATTGTGCGCGTAGAAGTTGAGTGCGCTGTCACTGTATTTTGGGTACTGTAGTACCCGGGACGTTTGAATAGATAAATAATGTTGATGACTTTTGGATTTCTGTTGCTATATGACTTAATAAGAGGTAAATTATCCAACAAAATGCATATAGTTTTCACTAGTCTCATTCCCGTGTACTCATCAACTACAAAGTCTCGAAGGTGCCTCGCTTATTACGTAGGAGGTGCCTGTATAATCCTCTGTTACACGGGGATCGCGTCATTACCACGATATTGCCACGGTAATGACAGATAATAAATCGCTCCGGTGCCGGTGTCTGGCGATGGGACCGAGAAGTGATTTAGTCTGGGACGGTTGGGTACGTTTAGTGTTTATGTTAAATCTTGGGTCATCAGCCTTATCTATTAATAGATAATTACCAGTTTTCCAAGCCCAACTCAGATTTTCATTGCACAACAAGTTGCGCAAGTATTTAGGTAAATAAGCCAGAAAGTTCTAGCATAATTACTTGAGAATGTCATTCCCATGGGCCGAAACTTCTAGTCTAAATTTAAGTCAATAAGACAACAAACGCAAACGATCTTCAAATGACTTCACTAAAATAAAATTCTGAATTTATTATAAACTTATTGAACACAGAAAATATTAAAATAAATACACATAAGGAGAGGATGTATACACAGATGTGCTATCTCTAAAAAGGAATTTCTTCCAGCCAAACCTTGTCTGGAAAAAGAGAGTTTAATAATAGTAGTAGACATACAAACATACGTGTACATATAAACTACAATATATTGATGACAAACATATTAAATAGATATGTATAAATAATAAACACATAGGTATATATATCATCATCATCAGGTTATTTTTGTCTCCACTGCAGGAGCACAACTCTCTCTCATCTGCCGGAGACAGACGGAGGATTTGGCCTACACTCCCCGCGCTGGCCAGACTTGGGTTGGGGAGGCAAATGTATTGTGTATTGTATTGTATTGTATTGTATCATCATAATCATCTGCCCGAAAGAGTCATAGGCCTCTCCCAAGGTGCGCCACTGAACCCAGTCCGCGGCTCTTCTTATCCAGTTACTGACGTAACGTCAGTAACGTGAATGCCAAATAACATTACGCATTACAAAAAAAAACCAGAGCAATTTCTCCCCAACATTTCGCTAATTTTATCGTTCAATTTCGGTTCCCAACAATATGAAGCTTAATTAAATTCGTATTTCATATCTCAGAATCTCGGGTACAAAGCACAAAAAAATTCTTTTTTTTCCACATAGTTGCACACTCCCTTCGCCCCCAGGGCAAATGTTTCTTGTAACAAGACTGAGCTCTACCCATGGAAAATATGCTCAAAATGATATTGAGGCAAACGAAAATCTAATAATATCGCTGTAACGTTTATTTTCTCATAAATAATTGCTATTATTCGAGTAAAAATTTGAAGGAAATATTGTGATAGAGTCCTGTTAAACGGTGGTCGTGTTTATTTTATTCGTTGAAAGTATTTGTCTTTTGCATGGACCTTTGGGGAAATTTTGTAAATAAGGAGAGTAAGGTTAGAGTTATAATTATAACCATCAACTAAATTACCGATGGCTAGCAGCAGGTTTCATTTAATGTCTCTAAATTCTAAGAATCTCTTAAATGAAACCTGCTGCTAGCCATCGGTAATTTAGTTGATGGTTATAATAATAACATTCATTTAAGAATCTCTTAGAATTTAGAGACATTATTTTATAATAGGCTTTCTCACAAAGTTGTTTTTTAATGTGATTCTTAAACTTTCTGTCTATTTAAGATTTCCTCTGGTAGTTTGTTGTAGAAGCGTATACATTGCCCCGTGAACAATTTACTGGCCTTACTAAGTCTTAACCCTGGTAAAATAAGTTTATTTTTTATATCTTGTATCATAACTGTTATTGCCACAGTGCCTCAAAAAGAGAGTTATATTTTTTGGACATATAAAATATTATGTAATATGAATTGACTAGCTACAGCGAATATGCTTATTTCTTTAAACTTTTCTCTTAATGACTCTCTACAACGCAGATTATGCGTAACAATACATCACTTCCTAGTTGTACGTACAGGAGCTAGGAGCTGGGGCTGCTGCCTCCACATGCACATATTTGACCAGACGAGACCTAAAGTCCTATATCCCTAAGTCCATAACCTAGTCATAAATAAACATACATAAATAGATATGTACTGGATACCTGCTACCATGAGACCTAAGGTAGCAAGCGGATGTTTGGAAGGATGTTGATGGGTAATAAGGGTGGTAGTTTGGTGGTTGGATTTTCTCACTGCCAGTCAAGCAGGCTCACGAGACTGATCAGGTGCTGACGGCTAAAGAAGTCTTGGCCGCAGTGAGAGGTTGGTCGGGCGTGGAGTGAGACTCAACAATGAATGTTGGAATCTGTTTATTTTACAAAATACTTAACTATTTATACAATTTAATTCTATTTGTTATACACTCACACTATCTTATTCTACATTGGTGTTTGTACACTGTCATCAATTATTTCTAGTCTCAAGTCTTATAAACTAGATTGCAGCGCTGACACTAGTAAAATTACATACCTACGCTTTTACTAAACTACTGCTTCCCACTATCAGACAATAGATACAACATTGTGCATAAGGCGCTCGACTTATCATTATAATTACTCCGTGGGGCGAGCATCACGACGGGGCGGACCAAATGTGTAAGTACTTTTCGCGGTAGCTTCGTTCGAGTGACGAAGGCCTGGTTCTGATCTGGAGTGGTAGAAATACAGTAAAGCGTAGTCCATTAGCGATGCGAGATTCATTACTAATTTAGATGGCTGTACCGACATCTCTACATCAACCTGTAGATGACACGGAGAACAAATAATCAGCAAGAATAACTAGGAAATTTTCCGTGTATACGTGATATCGGTCAGTTTTAACTCTCATGAGTAGACATTATTATTTCGTATATATTCATTGTAATATATCATTAGATTATCAATTATATTCAGTTACCAACATGTAAGAGTTTTAATTCCCCCAGCGTTGATACTGTAACAATTGCCAACACGTCGGCGAAGGTTTAACAACGTAAATTGTACTGTTTTAATTTCTAAAAAGAAAACTGTATTCTTGTGCATTAAAGTGTAAATTGAATTGTAAAGTCAAAGGTAACGTTTCAATTCTAGCGACCGCAACGTGTGACCAGGCACAAAAGGACCGGCCGATCAAAGCGACCGCGTGGCGCGACCAATGAGCGTGGTAGCGCGCGATCGCGGTCGAGCGACTGCGCCAATGTTGACGAGCGGCCCTATCTTGCAACACGTCAAAAACGCGATATTTTCTGTTCAATACTTGGAAACAGCTCACAATTTCTCTTGGTGTGTAAATTAAACCTGTCTTCTTCTTTTTAGTGCATAGTGTACCTTAAACGCCCTCACTCTTTTCGGCCCTTAGACGCCATTTTATGATATGTCTAGTGGTGTTTCTTTGCTATTCCAAAACTTCTCTTCATTCTTGTATAGTTAGCGAGTCTTAGTTAACTCTGAACCCTAAACATTTTGAGTGGCAACTTTTAAGAAAACATTAACTATTTATTTCCTTTGTTTAAGTTTTTTTTTTATTGATTAAGAAAAAAAAATAAGATAAAGCTTAAATTTCTAGTCTTCTAACTAAACCAAAATTAAGGTTTATCTGTAGAAGACGAAAATAAATTATCTACTGTTACAGATTATAGCATTTAAATACAACTAAGGTACATTTCATATTTATACGATGTAGTCATTATTCTGGCTAGCCAACAGATATTTTTTTAACTGTTTTTTTGTATTTATGTTGTGTTAAATAACTATTTTGTATTTAAGTGTATTGCAATATTGATTTTTAAGACACAGAAATATCAAGGGTGTCGTATTTTGATGCGAAGTGACGGTTTTATAGATAATTTATGGTATACACGTGTGGCAGGCATTTTGCCAGAATTGCTTTTTAAAAGCTGTGCACAGTTTATCTCTATTGGATGGGCTGGAATGAGGGCATTGCCACCAACATCATTAACATCAATCAACATCATCTGCTTCCTCCTCAATAACTGCTGTTCTCTTTTTCTAGTCGTAGTTAAAATGTCCGATATTGAAATCAAATAACTGTGAAGAATATCTTCCCTCTATAGGGAACTCCGCCAGAGAACTAAAGTCTTCGACGTAGCTCAAAATGTTAGTACGCTGAAGTGGCAGAGGGCTGGTCATATCTGTCGGAGAACCGATTACCGCTGGGGTAAACGAGTTCTCGATTGGAGACCGCGACTGGGCAAGCGTAGTGTGGGACGCCCCCTGGCTAGATGGAGCGACGATCTGCGTAAGGCGGCTGGCAGTGACTGGATAAGAAGAACCGAGGTTCGGGTTCAGTGGCGCACCTTGCGAGAGGCCTATGTCCAACAGTGGACTCATTCGGGCTGATGATGATGATAGGGAACTACTCTGTAATGATTTCTGCTTATATTCGTCGAACTATAAACTAATTTGGACTCCCTAAAGGGATACAATTCCATCCCACTATATTATAAATGTGAAAGTTTGGATGTTTGGATGTTTGTTACTAAATCACGTTTCAACCACTGGATACTAAACATCTCATTCCTACGGGAAATACGAGATAATAATTTGTGATGTTAAATTGTCCACGCGGACGAAGTCGCGGGCAGTAGCTAGTATGACATATTCCGATAAGTGGAGTTGATCTGTTCGCTTGTATGGAGTTTTGGAGGTATGCCTTAAGTCTTACCCAACGAGCTCAATCACACTCATTCCACATAGCTACATCCAGCCACCATTTTCAAGTAGAATGTGAATTATTTTATCGATATTATTTAATAAAATCATCCAGTAAACTATCGACACCTGCGTTAATCACATACCTCTAGAAAATTCCGCGGTGTTATTCTGATTAATTTCGTCGGTTCACGTACAATTCCAGGGCTGTCACGCGCGCGGGCCGTGCGGCCGCAACCCGCGCTAACCGCCCGTCAGTTGCGGCGTCACGCCGCGGTGCAACGAATATAGTATTGGCACTCGTTATAAAGGAAATTTGCCGCGTGGTTTCCGGTAGAGTAGAATAGGACCACTCCAACTCTTCCCGTGGATGTCGTACAAGGCGACTAAGGGAATACATTATAAAACATCAATCAGGCCTCCCCAACCCATCTGGTTAGCGCGGGGAGGTCAGGCCAAATCCTCCGTCTGTCTCCGGCAGATAAGAGAGGGTTGTGCTCCTGCAGTGGAGACAAAAATAACCTGATGATGAT
This sequence comes from Esperia sulphurella, assembly GCA_947086405.1. Taxonomy (NCBI): domain Eukaryota; kingdom Metazoa; phylum Arthropoda; class Insecta; order Lepidoptera; family Oecophoridae; genus Esperia; species Esperia sulphurella. The sequence continues at coordinate 14,817,583 of OX352265.1, forward strand.
GATAAAGGAAATTGTAATAGCCTCTGTCGGATGATTAAACCAATAAACTTTAGTAATTGTATCTCCCACATTATTGAAAAGTATGCATGTTTCTAAACGGAATTTCGATTTTCGTCGATAGTTGGAATCGTGATATTAATCAACAGTCAACATTGTACCTATTTATACTGTGTCTGTAGCGTGATGTGAACGAAACCGCCTGAAGAATGCTTCCAATGTAATTACTAACTACACATTTTGACGAGTCAATACATTCAGCTCTTTGCAAACTTTACCCTAATATGTAGGTATTACGGTGTTTAGTGCCGTTTATGTACGCACCTTAATAATAATATGTTTAGTTTAATAAGAGCGAATATAGGTCGGCTCTCAGACAATGTCATTTAAATGTGAAATATTTACAGATGTTTTCACTAACTTGACCTTAATAGTTCAAGTAGTTCTTAAGAGGATTATTACAAACTTGTCTTCCATATAAAATTTCAATTAAAATATCTTGAAAATGGACAGGTCAATTCTAACGAAATGTTTACACGTAATAGGGTCATGAAATTGTTGAAATTGTACCGATTACTTTTTCGAAAAAAGATAATCGTATTTTGAAACGTACTATCGAAAATTAGAAATCACTATAATTTTGTGACAACCCTCTTATTAAAACGTAATCTACTCTAGACTTGGGGGGGGATGCTTCTTTACATAATCAGTACTCTTTGACAACATTAAGATGAAACGATAAAAAAAACGATACAATACAAAACTTCCCATTAGAAGCATTTAGTCGTAAGTTCAGTTTAGCTAAATAGGACTTACGCCCAAATGCTTCTGACGGGAAGATGAATACCTGGAACTCTCTCAAAAATTATCTTGCACTCCCAGTACAAGCTCCAAATGTATATATATGCATACTATTTATAGTTAAAAATTTTAAACTGTTTTCTCTAGTTCTTATAAGTTAAAAGTTTCAAAAATGATCGAAATGTGTTATGTTGCTTATCCTTAGACGCCCCAATTTTTTTTTTTGCAAATATCTTCAATGTACAGACAGGCGAAGTTTACGATTTTCAACCGACTTCAAAAAAGGAGGAGGTTCTCAATTCGACGGTATGTTTTTTTTTGTATGTTTGTTATGCGATTACTCCGCTAATTCTGAATGGATTTCGATGGTTCATATTTTGTATGGTAGGTCATACTTCAGAGGTGGTCCCATATAAATTTTATCGAAATTCATTCAGCGCTTTTTGAAAAATCAACAAAGACACAAATATAGGCTTAGTATATACATGCGTTTAGATTGCATACAAGTTTGATAAGTGACGCGTTTTCATTACCAAAACAACCCTTTTCTTCGGAAAATCTTGTTATTTCTTGGCAGACTTAAGCCAGTTTAAGTCACGTATGTTTTTAAGCGGGCACCCGATTAGTTCCAAACCAATCCGGGGTCCAATCCCTAATCAGGGTTGGTGCGAAAGTCCCTTGGAATAAGTGACATAAGCCGCTTTTGGTCACATTATGTAGAACTGCCCTTTATATCCACGAGAGCGTATTCAGCAACTAATTTCTGATTCTCCTCCAGGATTACCTTGAAACTGTGTTTTAATCTGGAAATTGTTATTGAAAATACGAAGGTTATACTGGTTCGGTATTTTTTATTATACCAGGATCGCTATAATCGCTCTAACCAAAAGCCAGATGGACCAACGACCTGAAGAACGTGGCCGGAAGCTGCTGGATGCGGAGGGCGTAGGACAGGATGTGGTAGCGTTCATTAGGGAAGGCCTATGTCCAACAGTGGTCGTCTAACGGTTGATATGATATGCTCTAGTAGTACAGATACATTTTTCGTTACACGCATATGCGGCAGCTTTAATAGAAAATATTTTAATACATCGATACACAGGAACGTTCTCGATGCATAGCTTTGTTTCTCAATAGGAAGCTTATATAAAGCCGTTGTGTGGCACATTCTCGAGACGCGCGCGGGCCGCGCTACAATTTTCGTCTCTTCTTGCATTGAGCATTTCTACTCACGTTTACTCTCGATTGCGTAACCGATAATAGAATAAGTGTTTCAGTTAAATGTAAAAGCTATAGTTTTTCAAGTGAAAGCGTAGGTTCCGTACAGTTATAAACACAGTATTCAGTGTAACTTTTTGTTATTATAAGGCTCTAGACTTTAGTATCATTATCATCATCAGCCGAAATACGCCAGCTGGTGAAATAAGCTTCCCCAACAGAATGCCACTTTTGGTGGGCTGTCCATTGGGTGCCATAATCACCACGCTTGGCAGCCGTATTTGAGAAAATGTGTCTTGGTTGCTGATGGACAACATCCAATAAGGGTTTTTATTTGGAAAACCAACAGCTTACAAACATTTGCAGTATTACAATAGGGATATGATAACATTTTAGTATATCTAATAACAGGTTTTCACGTAAGATAATTAAATAAGAACGGATATGTTTAAGAAGAAAAGAAAAAAAAAAGATATGAAACAACAATAAAAAAATTAAGTGTTTGGGATGTTGTGTGTGTGTGTGCATGATGTGTGGAGTTGTATGTGTGTGTGGGGGGGGGGGGGGGGAAGTGTTACGTTTTTTTATGTTCATTGTTACGGAACCTTAAAAAGGGTGCAACTTCACGCTGGTACAAAATTAAATAGACTTCACCAGTGTTGATTACAAGCGGGACGCAATTCCGCAACTGTCACGGCATGACGTCACGTAGCCGCAACACGCGTCACGCGTCACGGCCATGACGCTGCCGCGGGCCGCAAATCAACCGCGTAAATATATCCCGACCTACTACGAATAATGGCTCACCGACACGCTAGGTATTAGCTACTGCGTTAGATGACTTCATAATGCACTTTGTTATTACCGACAATGGCGGTATAACCATTTAAACTCACTAGGTCAGCAGATCCCATTTTGTCAAACAGGTAACTGATATAGTGATGTCTACGCTATAAACTTACACACATACATTCAATTCTCCCATCTACACTTTTTTACACAAACTACACCGTAGTAGAGACCCCAATTATTAATTATAGACTTACCACGTACTACGAACACCTGCCCGCAGATCTACGTAACGAGACCAATGACGAAACGTTTAGTCGACGACTGAAAAACCTTTTGTTGGAAAATGAATATTATTCCATAAATGAATTTTCTAAAAAATTAAATTGGTCTGACGTTTACTTTAATTTGTGATAATTTAATACCAAGTGTATTTTTAAATTTTTATTTTAATATTATATAATGACATAGATAGTATGTTATATACTATGACATTATTTCAGTTGTTGACATTGTAATTTATACATTATTTTATTTTATGACGATCCCTTTTACCATATTAGAATGACATGTAAAATTGAATTTTTAATATGTAAAAGTGAAATAAATAAATCTAATCTAATCTATAATAAAAATAAAAATAAAAATAAAAATAAAAATAATTATATTCTCCTCGAAACCCGGTCTGCTCTGGTGTGGGAAGCCCTGGCTAGATGGAGCGACGATCTGCTGCAGTGACTGGATAAGAAGAACCGAGGATCGGGTTCAGTGGCGCGTCTTAGGAGAGGCCTATGTCCAATAGTGGACTCTTTCAGGATAATGATGAGTTAATAATAATAAATAAATATTACATATAGCAAATAAATAAATAATAAATAAATATAAAATATACATGTCTAATACCAAATTAGGAATATCTACTGTGCTATGAGAATTAAACAAGGATTAGACAATTCACAACATTCATTGCCTTGTGGTTTCCGGTAGAGTAGAATAGGACTACTCCAACTCTTCCCGTGGATGTCGTACAAGGCGACTAAGGGAATACATTATAAAACATCAATCAGGCCTCCCCAACCCGTCTGGCCAGCGTGGGGAGTGTAGGCCAAATCCTCCGTCTATCTCCGGCAGAGGAGAGAGGGTTGTGCTCCTGCAGTGGAGACAAAAATAACCTGATGATGCGACAATTCACAAATATAACATCCAGACGGGGACCACAAAGTTTTCTGTACCCAGTGGGAATCTCGAGTCCAATTACCAAACCACTAAACCCACGAGGCGCTCAAAGATAGATTTTAGAATCCTACTTGTCTGTGTATTCTTAATTTCTATCATCTTCATCCATCTCGTCTTTTAATTGGCTTTACTGCCAGGTAACCCTGAAGGTAAACTAATTTCCTCATACCACAACGCATTTGCGTAACAAACTTACTTATTACCGAGCCATACGAGCTCTCAGTTCATTAGGTAAATAGTTATTAACAGGGCGGAATTTGGTAGTGTCATTTACTCGTATGTACTTGGAACGAAATGTCAAATATCCTCCTTTCCTCAATTCTGCTGGACCGCACAAATAAATCCTATTTAAATGTTGTATTTAATCTTTTATGTATTTGTTTGCTTTTTCCGTTATTATTTTACCATTGATTTTTATCTTCATTTATATTTTTATAGACTTTAAGATCTTTGTAACAATAGTCTGTAAAACTGATCATGCTGTATATATGTATAGTTGGGTTGCCGTCCACAATCAAATTCATGTTAATTTATGTATATTACTTATTTTGTATAAGTACCTAATAAACAAAATAAAATATAAGAAATATTGCGGGATTTTTTCCGAGCTTTATTTTAAAATTTGTTTATCATTTTAAACCTGTACAATAATATAAACATGGACAAAAAATATCGCTCATTTAATCTTAGTATCCTTCCTATCCTACTAATATTATAAATGTGAAAGTTTGGATGTTTGTTACTCAATCACGATTCAACCACTGTATGGATCGTGATGAAACTTGGCACACATATAGGTTAGGTCCTGTAATAGGACATAGGATAGTTTCTATGCCGAAAAAACATCCCATTCCTACGGGAAATACATAATAATTTGTGATGTGAAGTTGTCTACGCGGACGAAGTCGCGGGCAACAGCTAGTAATCTATAATTCTTCTTTCGCCTCCCTCTTACCAGTAAAATAAAATAGAAATAATTTGAATTTATATTTTCTTAATTGATTATTTGGCGCGATTCTGAAAACACTGAAAACACACTTTAAAATTAGACAGTACAGCATTTTTTTTTTAAATATTTAAAATACTGCGTGACAAGGATAGCGACAATTTTTAGCCCGAAACACACAGAGAAAGTGAATACGTGCTTCAGTTTTTTTGTATTGTTCGATTTAATACTGCACATTAGCCCGAAACACACAGAGAAAGTGAATACGTGCTTCAGTTTTTTTGTATTGTTCGATTTAATACTGCACATTAGCCCGAAACACACAGAGAAAGTGAATACGTGCTTCAGTTTTTTTGTATTGTTCGATTTAATACTGCACATTAGCCCGAAACACACAGAGAAAGTGAATACGTGCTTCAGTTTTTTTGTATTGTTCGATTTAATACTGCACATTAGCCCGAAACACACAGAGAAAGTGAATACGTGCTTCAGTTTTTTTGTATTGTTCGATTTAATACTGCACATTAGCCCGAAACACACAGAGAAAGTGAATACGTGCTTCAGTTTTTTTGTATTGTTCGATTTAATATGAGAGACTGCACACTTAGTATCGCCGCGGGAAGTTGGATTTTGTATGAAGTGTACCGTTACCGCCACGCCTCCGCCACACATTCGCCTTTTGTGTGTGTCGGGCATTATAGCTGTCAAATTTTTACTTGATCAACGTTCTGCTTCAGAATCGGGCCCATTATATAAGTGCTTTTTAATTATTAAATAAGTACTATTAAGAATACTGAGATTTTCACTAAAATATACACCTACCCCAAGACACACACACACACACACACACACACACACACACAGAATATTGTTTTTTTTTAAGTGCTGTGTATTTTGTGAAAATAAATAAAATAAATTAAATAGTTAAGAAAATCTCGTGAAATGGATATGTCCATATTATTTGTCCGTGGCATATTTTCGTCCCAAGTACACAAACCATCATCATCAGGTTATTTTTGTCTCCACTGCAGGAGCACAACCCTCTCTCATCTGCCGGAGACAGACGGAGGATTTGGCCTACACTCCCCGCGCTGGCCAGACGGGTTGGGGAGGCCTGGTTGATGTTTTATAATGTATTCCCTTAGTCGCCTTGTACGACATTCTCGGGAAGAGTTGGAGTGGTCCTATTCTACTCTACCGGAAACCACACGGTACACAAATGTGACTACCTAATTCCGATCTCTGGGTATTACAGTAGCCACTAATGTCCCCATAAATTAATTATTTACGACACTAAGTCGTACTCTAATGTGAGTGCATGTTAAAATCGTAAACATGCACTGGTTCATGCAACCAGCTTTTAAACAGAAAATTCTTGTATTACATACAATTTAAATTTAATGCATTTTATTTGATAACAACGAGTAACTAAATAATTATGGTTCTTTATGATTTTACATTGGCAAGACGAGAATTATTGTTCTTTTTTATCTTTATTATTTATAGAGGGTTTGCCACTTCAGCTTACTAATTAATTCGGCTATGTCGGTCACCTTCGTTATTCGTTGGATCTCCTCATTACGAATCATATCTCTCATAGAGACCCCGAAGCATAGTCCTTTCCATAGCTCACTGAGGGTCTTGAAACTTGTGGATCAGGCCCTTTTTTATTATTAATGGGTTTGCGCTTGACCTCAATCTCACCTGATGGTATGTATAGATTTTAAATAGTCATCATAATTAGCCGAAACGCCTCCTCAATAGAATGTCACTTTTAGTGAGCTGTCCTTTGGGGGATTTGCCATAATCGCCACGCTTGGCGGGCGGATTGGTGATCGCAGTAATTATCTTAATATACACAGGAGAACGCTGTTACTCGTCCCTGGTACAGTCGCCTTGACGATACCCACTAGAAGATGGGGGTACTCCAATTCTAAGAATAAAGATAGGACAGTTTTATAAATTGACTTTAGTCCCCTAAAGCCATAAAAATACAGGTGGAAATTTTCTTTTGCGATCGTTAAAAAAAATCAAACCGACTTGAATATTATAGAAAAAAATCTTGACATTCGCGGATTACGTCACAAAAGAAATAAAGGTGATGTCACACTCAGCACTAAACCTCTGAGATAAGGTAAGAGTAATAAATATATAAAATCACGCCGTCAGGACCGTGGACCCTCGTCGGGACCAATGAGATTTCAATTTTGGTCCCCACATATTCAGCTTTTCGGCTTTGCATAATATTCCACTCATAGATATTATATTGGGCAAAGATTATTAAATTCTACGAACTTGCAATCGTGTCTTTGCAAAATAATATGGGGGTTTTACACAATGTCCATTGAAATGACTGAAAAGGCATTTAAAATATATGTAAAGTTATGTTCAAGCAATGCGTCATTAATAACTAAATATGAAGTATGCGAAAAACGTAATCATTTCCCAAAAAAAGTTATTTTTTAGAAATAAATAGGTATGTCATCAAAAGGAAGGCAAGCAGAGACCCGTAACGGACCGCACACTGAGGAAAAAATAAGTAGCCCTCCTACTTACGTAAGGATAAAAATATACCACTATTACATAAGTAGCCGCCCCCATTATAAATGGTGGCGCTTACAACTGATTCAGTAGCCGGCCACATTATTAAGTAACCACACTACTTAGTAATGTGGCCGGCTACTGAATCAGTTAGGCGACACCATTTATAATGGGGGCGGCTACTTATGTAATAGTGATATATTTTTATCCTTACGTAAGTAGGAGGGCTACTTATTTTTTTCTCAGAGCAGTAGTGCCTCGGAAATGGAACCAATAGCTACAATAGCAACTCTAAAATTTATTTAATGGAACAAGAAAATAAGAAAAACAAAAGAAAATGAAAAAAAAAGAAATATAACGAAGAAATAATATATATATATAAGAACCCCAATAGTCCCAAATTCCTGTTGTGTATTCCCATGTTATACGAGGTCGAGGAAGAGCAAACACCGCATAATAATGTATCTGACCAATATATCAAAGGATATAATCGCGCGGACCAAAAAAAACAATAGCTCAGGTAGGGTTTCGATTTGATAATGATAATAGTGGTAAGGATACTACGAATTATCAAATCAAAACCTGCTGTTCTGCGGGTTGGTCGTCCCATCAATATGTCGCATAAAACACTCGGGTTACCTCGCTCGTTTTCCCTTACAAAGGGCAATAATAAATTCGCGCGCCCCTTCACCGATTGCGAGGCCAGGTCCGGATTCGTACGTTAGTTAGGGCCCTATGTCACCCAGTTTGTTACAAGATAAATCAGATATTTCATATACTACAACATATCTATGTGTATTTTGTGTAATTAATATAAACCAATGAAGTTTTTATAAGTAACTAAATTTCTAATTTGAAGTGAAAAACGGCGACGCAAATTTAGAGCTAAGCTCATTGCTATCAGGCGGTATACCACTGTCGGTCGTACAACGCCTTCAAAATGCCAAAGGATTCATTCAAATGACCTAAGAAATAAATAGATGAAGATATAATTATTTACGTTTATTTTTTATTTCTATTTTATTGTACATAAATACAAGTCACACAACTAATTTAAACCTATGATGTTAACTCTGTAAGAGTTTTCTTCCAGTAAACCTTTGGGTGTAAGAGACAATTCAATTAATATATATTTAACGATTTAGGCTCGGAATAATGATAACGGTTATGGAAGTAATTATTCAAATTCAAATTCAAATTCGTTTATTGCATAGCTATAGGTACAAAATGATATTAAGTTCTATGTATAACCTCTAAAGCTTACCGTAATGGTGTACAATATTTTACAATAATCTAAATAAAAAAATAATTAATTAATTAAATTGTTAATAAAATTATATCAATGTCAAGTTATGGGACGAATACAAACACAATTAATAACATCAAATATGTCAACAATATCCCAATAACTTACACATGTCAAATAAAAAAGAGAAAAATCTACTCCAAACTATATACAAACATCCCTACCATTAGGTGATACTCTTATCGTCTAGAAGCTCCTGCACACTATAGTATAATTTCGAGATCAGCCACTCATTCAAGGCTTTTTTAAACTTTCCTACTTCTAAGTCTTTAAATCTATCTGGGATGCTGTTGTATACCCTTATGCACATGAAATATAGACTTTTGTGGTACAATGCGGATACATGGCCACCCTTGTAAAGAAGCTTATGGTTCCTTCTCAGATTCCTGTTGTAAATACTGACTGTTTGAAAGAGATGTAAATGTTTCTTTACAAACATGCTAACTTCCTTTATGTACAAACTAGGGAGTGGCAGTACCTTGTATTTTGAAAATAATGGTTTACATGAATTAATGCTTTTTGGTACCTGATTCTCCTCTCAAGCTCGTATGTGTCAACTTAGTTTTACAATGGAGGTTGCGAATTCGAATCCCGCTAGGGGAAAAATGTTCGTATGATGAATATGAATGTTTGTACCCAAGTCTTGGATGTTTATATATTTATTTAATTATGTGTATCCGTTATCTAGTAACCATACCACAGGCTCTGCCTAGTTTGGATAATTAGTGTGAATGTTCTGAGATATAATTTTTATTTATTTATAACAATACCACTTCAGTCTACGAAATCTTTTACCTGTCGATGTTTCTTTATCGTAAAGTTATATTATTGTCATATTTTGCGATTTTTTGATTTCACCAACTTATTCTATGGCCCTTATGAACCTACTACTGGATCCGGCTCTGCAGGCCTATCACAGTTCACGGATCGGAGGGTTTTGTACCACTCACTCGTTTTTAGATACCGTCCAACGAACAAATTACGAATTCGAACACCATTTGTAAAACTCTGGGAGCGTGTAAAAAGATATAACGTTTGATAAGCGAATTAAATTGCAACGAACACAAATGAACGCTGTTGGGGGGTTGAAAGGTGCTATGGGTTAAAAAAAACTGAAATACCAATGTTGTTTCAGATGATTTTTTTTATTAGAAATTTTTATGTAATAATTTATTATTACTGGGTTAAACGAGTTCTCGACTGGAGACCGCGACTGGCTAAGCGTAGTGTGGGACGCCCCCTGGCTAGATGGAGCGATGATCTGCGTAAGGCAGTGACTGGATGAGAAGAACCGAAGATCGGGTTCAGTGGCGCGCCTTGGGTGAGGCCTATGTCCAACAGTGGACATAGGCCTCTTTCAGTACGAGTGTCTGTGCCATGTGTGTGCATCGTGTGAGCGATGGACAGCACGAGGTCTGGTGCTACGACAAACCAAATAATGGTTTACCGGTACCAGTAAGGATGTTAGAGTAATGTGTTTTAAATTGTGTAATAAATAATTCTATGACTCTATAACATGTGGAGTTACACATTAAGTACATAATTATATCCACATAATTATATATAGACAAATAATGTAGATAAACAATGATTATCTATGTAGATAGGCAAGGAATGCTGAAGGGACGACTCAATAGACAAACTAAGTGGTATAATATATAAGATAACATATCCAGCGGGGATGCCTCGGGTTCAAAAATGCTTATATTGATCTCGTAGATATTCGCTGAGGGCAAGTTTGGAATTTCTCTTGCTGCCTTCTAGCGAGGTCTGTCTAGGTATACAGTCATATATTATATATAGTATAGGTTCTATTGGTGTTCTGTTTTTGGTGTATTGTGATAACCAGGGATCGGAATCAGGTAGTGTGAGTCATATACTTGCTACGAAAATATAGAAATATTTTTTATTACACAAATAAATAAGCAAATGCGATGGGTTCACATATGTATAAGCTTAGATTCGTGATGTCCACTGTTGGCCTTCCCAATGAACGCCATCAAACTCGGTCCTCCGCCTTCCGCATCCACTCACTTCTGGCCTTCTTCAGGTCGTCGGTCCACCTGGCGGAGGGGCGGTCCACCCTGAACTCGTCTGCCACAACGGTCGTCGGTTCTGCGATAGATGTGGCCCGCCCACTGCCACTTCAGCTTAGCAATCCTTAGATTATCTTTACAAAATACGAAAGAAAGCAGAAATGTTCGAGTTTTTTAAAGCAAGTAAAAGAATAAAGAATACTTATAACGAACTATAGCGGCGGAATGAACCGGTTTTGTAATATTGTCAGAATGAAGTCGATAAAATAGTAAACAAAGCGTAAAGATTTATTTAAATGTTGACAATACTGTTTCTTGCACTGATACAAGCAAAAATAGACTGTCAGATGACGAACCTTTTACAGCTTTTCCAAACTTTTTACAGCTCACAATAGTTTTGCTCGTTTTTACGACGGAAGTGCTAAAAAATTACTAGAGTGCATTATAAAATGCTCTTTCACTTTACAGATAATAAGTCATACATCATGATAAGTGTCGCGCGACCCAGCGTCTCGCGTCGCTAAGTGTGAACTAAATTGGCGATATTTTACGATCCAGTCATTACTGTGCCCGTAAAAAGAGCGGGTTTGCGGCGCTTTTACGATGGATATTGTTCGTGACCTGTGCCCTTATTATATGATGCGACAAACGACGCAGAAACGAGATGGATAGATCACAGTTTACTATGACAGATGGCTAAGGTATGCTTGTGTTGTCGGTGATTCTGCTTGGTAACTGCAGAGTTTTGATTCGTTCCTCTTTACATAGCTACGACAGCCAGTCTGTCGCGATCTTCAAGAAAGAGTAAAAAATCATTATCTTTCACTTTCTTAGTATACATATTTCATAATATTTCTCATATCTATAAATATATATATATAGATATAAGCGAGGTGTTTGCGTGTGTGGTCATTATAATGTATCCTCTATTTGTAAATGTTATGTGACGCGTTCGTTCGTCGAAACCACTTTGACCTATTTTATTTAGTCATATAAACAATACAGTGACAAAACTTATGTAATAATCAATAATTATGAATACATTTTTTATCCATATTTTCATAAATGACAGGAGGAGGTAAATATAACTTAGTGAAGAAGTTAATCATATACTTATTAAATATATATAGAGATATATGGAGGTATAATTTATCGCTTCTGTACCACATAAAACTTTATATTCATTAGTTCATTACATTAAAAAATATACTTTTCAGTTACGACAGTCAGCTGCCGAAATAAGGACGCGGACACCGGCTGACGTGAGTTAAGGAGATAACGTCGCGAATTGCAAATTAAAAAGACGTTTATTGACCATTAGCGGATTTTGTTACTCGACAAAAGTGATTTCAGTTCTTAACTTGGAATGTTCGTAGTGTAGGCAGCAAAACTTCTATTTATTTGGGAGTCATATAAGTGTCAGGTAGACTTTCTTATCTTCTTAGGGAGTCAGGAAGATGTGGCGACACTTCGACAATTCGACTCCAAGGGTCTTTTGTGCCCTGTCCACTAACGGTGCCCCAAGCCGATTTGGTGGACTTAGCATACCTACGCCTTAGAATTTCTTCTTTGGCATATGCAGATGTTTTCTTTCACTGTAAAGCATTGTGGTATCCTACGCTTCCTACTAATATTATAAATGCGAAAGTTTGGCTATTTGGATATTTGGATGTTTGTTACTCAATCACGCTTCAACCACTAGACGGATCGTGATAAAGCTAGGCACACATATAGGTTAGGTCCTGGAATAGGACATAGGGTAGTTTTTATCCCGAAAAAACATCCCATTCCAACGGAAAATACAAAATAATTTGCGATGTCAAGTTGTCCACGCGGACGAAGTCGCGAGCAACAGCTAGTTATAAATAAACCGTACTTAAGTTTCGAAAAATCTCATTGGTATACGTGATTTGGACAACCAACATGGCTACAGCAGAAAGGCTTTACTTACGTTATTTCTGAAACTGTATACCATCAGACTCGATACGAATTCAAGGTACTACTTAACATAAGCCTCCCCAGTAGAATGCCACGTTTGGTGGGCTGTTCATTGGGGGATTTGCCATAATCACCACGCTTGGCAAGCAGATTGGTGATCGCAGTAATGATAACAGAAGAACGTTGCCTCCTGCCCCGGTGCTATCCCTTAGTCGTCTTGAAGACACCCACGGGAAGATTCTGTATGGCCCTTGCGGGGGACCAAACGGCTTATGTCATAAAATCTCCATACTTGTAGAGCTTTTTACAACTTTAAAACTTCTCGCACTTACTCGCACATGTTCATCCTTACCGAACTTCACTTACACCTTAGCAGATATAAATAAACTTTGTGGAGAGACGAATTTAATAACTCCTACGTTTCTCTTCAATGTAAAAGTTAACACGATTAATTCCGCTCGCATTACACCAATCCGCGTCTATTCTAAATTGAAACCTTCCACCGCGTAATATGTCATACTCCCCTAAACGACACGACAGCCCAAGCCGATGTTACGCAACTTTAATTTCATTTTGCACTCGCCTCCAAAATTGTTGGATTTTAATGGAGTTCCCGCCCGTAAACTTGAATATAGCTACGCGGTTTGTTAGTTACCTAAGCGTGTCTTTACGTACACACAGGGCCGGCCCTAGAAGTACTTAGGTGGTGCGACATTTCAATGTGGCGCCCATCAAGCTCGAGTCATGTGAGTAGTAAAGTAATCTATTTTAAATATGTCAAAGTTACGCAAAACAAAAAAATTCGTAGTGTACTTTGTAATGATGGCCGGCGCGGTGGTAATGTCTAGGGGAGATGAGCGTCGGTTCTTTACTTAGTTGTATTTAGTTTTCTCTCTCTGAACACAAGTAATAGCCATTTTCTATGCATTAAACGCCATATACTGCGGTTAACAGCTTGTCCAGCGTGGTAATTAGGGCTGAAAATAATGGCCGGGTCAGGTCTCTCCCCCCCGCCAAATGCGAATACTTTTTTCGTGATTAAGTTATATGTAGATGGACATAGAAACTGAAGATAACATACGTAAAAAAAATAATCAATCCAAAAAAACTTCGAATTTTATTACGTAAAAAATATATACAATGCTACTCTTAACTTATTTTGGCGAGTAGGGTTAAGGTTGATTCGGACCTATCAGTGTCGCCTCAGTCCTGAGTCAGTCTTTTTTAGTTAGGTTAAGGAATAATATGTCATATGCAGTAAAGGCTATCGATCCGTCATGCACCCGCATTCCGACAGTTATGAGTCAGTGGTCCTTCAGTGCAATGTCAGTTTAGTTCCGTAAAATTTAAGAATTTCCTAAAATATACCTTATGCCATTGCATCAGGAACTAAACATGTATTCACTTTTCATATTTTCCTTTGGCACATCTAATAAACACTGAGACGGAACGAATTCGATACTGTGATTGCACTGATGGCTACGAACGAATCTTTAAGTGGTACTAAGGTACTTGGATTTTATTTTTTGGGCAGACGATCTGTCGTTGCATTATCGGCGCCCCTGTTAATATGTCGCCCCGCTCGCACCGCCCTTGAGCCGCCCCTGTGTACACATTAAGCTTTTTACGCTCGAAACGCCGCCTTCCCTGTCATTATTGGACAATAAAGTTATTAACTACATGGTACAGATGTACCGAACAACGCGGCAAATTGTTAATTCGACTTAATTACAAACGCCGATGCGGCACGCCGTAAAAGATTTTTACGAGAATCCTCGGAAACATAATCGTTACTGTTTCCATTATAAATTAAGCGAGATTTAAACAGGTTTACGAGTCTCTTGATGTGGACGAAAATTGGAAGGGAGTGAAGGGATTTCTTTTAACAATTTGGCTCTGGGAACCCAACAAGCTTTTCGGCGTCCGTCAGATTTCACTCCATTGAACAGCTTGAGGTGGTTTAGTAGGTATGTAATGTTAAAATGAGTAGGTACTGAGGAAATACAAAGGTAAGGATTTTCATATTTATGTAGGCACACTAACTATGACATCCTACTAATATTATAAACGCGTAAGTTTGTAAGTATGGATGGATGTTTGTTACTCTTTCACGTAAAAGCTACTGAATGGATTTTAATGAAGCTTTACAATAATATAGCTTATACATGAGAATAACACATTTATATAGATATTGTCTGAATTGTCCAAAATATCACGTAAGTAGGAAAAAAATCTACCATCTGCGAGCTATTCTGGCGTGCGTCATAAAATTATAATTTTAATGTCATAATGTTAGTTCTTTTCCACGCCACGCTAATATAAGCTACTCGAAATACTAATCCTGCGCAGACTAAGTCGCGGGCATCAGCTAGAAATGCAATATTCGTTGTATTTCATAAAGTATCACACATAAAAACTGATAGTAATTAACGAATGACTTATTAGTAGATATTTTTGTAGTAATTATAATATTTGTGTAAACACATACGGCCCAGAGGGGTAGGCAGAGACGATGTATTGCCACTTTGCGAGATCCTGATAGACGTCGCAAATCGACTTCGCTAGCTTTTCGCCCCGTGATACAATTTGGCGTGATGTGTGGCGATCAACATCGCATATCTTTTGATTGAGTGGGACAATTACCTTAAAGTAAAGACTTTTTTTTATTGTAGATGGGTTTGCGCTTGATGACATCTGTTATCTAATTGACTAACCAATTAGTATATAAAATCATGAAGGTAAAAATATTGAGGTGACTTATGAGGTGCGAAAAATCATTTTTCTTCATGTAGTATAAAGTAAAATAATATATGATCTTACCTTTACTCGCACCGTCGGGCCCCCGTAAAATGGAGCACTCTTCTATTGTTCCGAAAGGCGTAAACAACTGGCGCACATCCTCTTCGGTCTGTTGTTTGCTGAGCATGCCAACGAACAGCTTCCGATCTGGAAAAAAAACAGAATGTTAGAAAAAATACAAAATTTACAAGCGCTACAATCAGCCACACCACAGTAAGCCTAGCGGTGGAGCGTGGAGCGGCGGGCTTAAACTAGACATAGGTGCCAATTGTATCCCCGAAAATGTAAAAAATGGAGTTGTGCGTTTATCGCAGGTGGCCGGGCGAGTGCTAGTGACGGGCCTTTCATTGTACAGTGAGTGACAGGGCGCTGTAGCGCTATAATAAGGGCGCGCGTACACGTCGCCGCTTACTGTGGGCACTAGGGCTGCCAGATTCACAAAACTAAGCCTTTGAAATGAAAAAAAAGTCTCGACCGGAAAATTCGTATCCTGCTTAATTGACGCAAAAATTATTATTATCGAAACTAACGTGCAATTGTATTAAACCGACTTAAACAATTCACGTAAGTAATTCGCGTAAATTTTATTTTAAAAAATCCGCAAACTTTTTAAAATATATTCGCTATGGCAATACAAGCAATAAAATAAAGAGCTTAAATAAATTTAATAGGTAATAGGTGATGTTTTCTTGTTCTAAGTTATTTTACTAAAATAGTATTATATGTATTCTGGCAACCCCAGTAATACCGCTGTCACGGTTCAGCCGCAGGCACCGCAAGCCCAGTGTATTTATGTGCAAACAGTTTGTATACACTTCAGTAGGTATCGGAATCTAGTATTCTAGATCCTCGTCATTCTTTTGATATTCGAGTAAGTACTCACTTATATCATTTGAAAACCACTAAGAAGTAAAAATTTACTAACTTCTGAAGCTTATATAAACTGTTATCCTAAGACTATTTTTTTAATTTTTAGAAGGAAAAGTAACGTAACCCCGCAAAAAATACAAATTCAATACGTATTAGTTCCACTTTTAACCGCAACTTGAGAGTGACGCTAATGTCGCCAGAAAAATTTATGTACGTGGTTACGTTACTTTTCGTAGCGCCGTGTGCGCACGCTCTAACTAGCATACTGTTGTCAGTGTTAAAGTCAAAGAGAGAAAAGGACAGTATAATGTTTTTTTATTCAGTCATATGCGTTCAGAAATTTTGTAAACCAGTTTTTTTACAAAACCGCAGGGTGGGCGCCCCGCCGCCAGATGGACCGACGACCTATAGAAGGTGGCCGGAAGCGGCTGGATGCGGAGGGCGGAGGACCGGATGTGACAGCCTATAAAATATTTTATTTTACATATTTCCCGTGGGATCTCTTTTATTTTTATTTTCGACAATATTTTTTGAAGAATCTAATCAATTAATACCATAATTTACTAAAAAAAATTTGGGTATATGTTTAAAAAACGTACGTTGTCTTTATTAATTGATACTGTGTTTGTAAATATTTGCAAAATTATATTTAGTTTCGAAAGTTAGCAAAATGCTTGATCATTTTTTGCAATACAGTAATTAAAAAATTACGGAAATCATAAGTTTTTTTTGTCAAATGACTTAACAGCAGGTCCTTGATTCTCAAACATTGTGTTCGTGATTTAAATTCTATCTCTCGAAAACATATAAAATTTAATTATGGAAATGTTAGATTCTAACGGTTAGAACAACGTAATTGAATAAAGGTTGCGAGTTTTCATTTCCAAAGGTTATACTTTTACAATTTCTGAACGCAAAATGGTATTTGTATTTTTTTAACAGCGCCCTATCCATGGTCGCCGCCGCCCCGACGCGATCCGCTATGATCGCCATTCATCATCACCTGGTGATGTCACAAAAAACAACCATAGCTGTCTATAAAACACATAATACACACAGTTTTAGTTAATGAAACAACGAACAAAATCCAAACCCAGATCAACACATAAAAATTAGCACATTACACTAATGGTGATATTTGGAAAGAGGTTTCCGTAGGGCGATTGTAACACAACAAAAACAACAACAAAACATGTGAAAATGGTTAAGAGATACAAAACTGACTACGGAAACCTCAAGGGAGGGTAAAACAATTTAAAATTGTTACTGAAATAAAAAAGTTGAAAGACTTCTGTGTGAGCTAAATAAAACTATAAGTTCGACACGCATTACCCATTTTTTTTTACAACAGCGGCAATTTGGGTTTAAAATGGGCTCTATACAGAAATCAAAGTTATTATTTATTAAAATTAATTACAAAATAACATAAATCCACACTAATTATGCTTCGACATGAATACGAAAATAAAATGTTTCTTACAACACGACGATAACTAAGTGCTGAGTGAGTTTTAACAAGTTCTAAGTCGAATCTACTTCGGTTTAAGTCATATGTGCCTTGCTAGGAACAACTGCATTTTTTTTATATTGATAAAACATTGACTTTGATAAACTTATTTATATCACTCTTTATTGTTGAGTTTGAATTTATAATACTCACTCGAGAAAAAAGTTTGAAAAACACTGATTTTTATTCGATATTTTTAAAACGAATAAATATGAGCATCATACATACATCAATTTACCAATTAATTCTGTAAAATTTCATGTTTATTTTTACATTGAAAATAGAAATACTTTTTATTTATTTATTTGACAATTTTTTTTATTCCTGATGGGTTTACGCTTGACCTCAATCACACCTGATGGGAAGTGACGATGAGGCCTAAGGTGGAGCGAGTTTACCCAGAAGATTACAATATCTTTAAAAAGAAATGATTCTGAAGTTCTTGCTTTAGTAAAATACTTGTAGAAGTAAAATAGAATTAAGAAGGTAGGAAATAAATAGAGTAAGCAAGGCACACAACGTAGATTTGACATGGAACGTCCTCACTTCGCGCGCTATTCGACAGACAGTGACAACAGTACAGCCTAGGGCATCACGCACAACAAACGCTACCTCCACTGGGTCCGCCTATGCGCGCCGCCTGCCCTCGCCCCCTGCAACATAAAAACACGTTTGACCAACTTCTTTTCACCGGCAAATGCTTAGATGAATCGAGCTGAAGTATTTTGCACTCTTTGTAAAATACAGTCTATAGTAAATGACCTAACAGAGAAGGCTTTTCAACATAGTACCGAAAAAAGTGTTCCTTCGACAAATATAGACAGATCAAAAGAATGTCTGACATATTCACACATTCACGTATGTACATTTGTGATATTGACAGTATTTGATTAGCAGTGCGTTTTTTTTTATTATTAATGGGTTTGCGTTTGACTTCAATCTCACTTGACGGTAAGTGATGATAAGGCCTAAGGTTTAAGGTTTATTTAAGGCCTTATTAATTATTTCCAGGCCGCATTTTTTTTAATATTCGGAAATATTAAGACTAAATTGTTTATGATTTTAGGCTTTTTTCATAGTAAGTTAGTCTGTTTTGTGAAAAACTAAGAAAAAAACCACTAACAGGCAAAAAAAGTTGGTCGAAACTTAATACACGCTTACTCCATCGCTCAGCTTTCTAGTTCATTGGTCTTAGAAGTTATTCAAAAGTAGAAAAATAGCATTGTTGTAATCAGATACACACAGAGATTTAAATATTTTGTCTCGTTTCGTTTGTACAGACATCAGCCAATACCAGACCACACCTGGACAAAGGCCATAGGCCATCCCCATACTAGCGCGGTGGCGGTAGCATTTTGCGGGCCTAGGCTCTATTCAAAATTAAATAAATAATAAAAAATAAAAGAGAATTTATTCAACATCATTCAGTTCAACAATTAAGTATTTATAAGTTACATAGTCAGATGAATTGGTCGATGCCTCAGCGAAACGCTGCTTTTCAGGCATCGCCATTATGATTATACATCGCTAAAATCGAAGCTATGGAAAAAGGAGTGGTGATCGTCAGGAGCGTCTTTCTCGTCCAAATGTTGGGGGAAGGGGGTGATAGGGGATTAACCCGATCTATGGCTCTCCGCATACAGTCACAGCTCATAATAACTATACTTTCTCGAAGGATTCTCGAAGGAATCTAAATTCATAAATAACTTACTAAGAAATAACTCTTGTAACTTACTAGTAATTTAAATAAACAATTAGCATATTAAAAGCCACCTACCTATATAGTGGTTTTGACCGCCTCGTTGGCCTAGTGGATTGGGCGTCAAACTCGAGCACCAGAGGGCGTGGGTTCGATTCGCACTAGGGACAGACCACTTTTTACTTTTACAAGTTGGTCCTGGTACGAACGTTAGGTATATTTGTGAATTATAAGAATAATAAATCGTTTATTATCAGGAAACTTGGCTAATAGATAAATACCTTAACCTGGAAATACATACATTATTATAACCTTAATTAACAGAATTTATCACACTATCTTAGAGATTTTAGTCTTTGAATCCCTAAAACGTCTAAACACTACTCTCTAGTTTAATTTCCTAGTTTAATTTTGGAGAAATTGGAGAAAATCCTAGTTAGGAATTGGACAAGTGTATGTATGTATTTCGGAAATGGACATATTATGTGAGAGTCGATAATGTTAGTATTTTTAAATCGACACTTATATCGACATTCTGCACTACACTTCATAAGAATTCATCTATCATTTCATTCATGACCTCGTTCCCTTTTGTTACGCAATAAAATAATACTAAAACCGTATTGTGTCTGAAATTCTGAATGAAATTTAGATACGGTTTTTGAGGTATTACCTTTTTTTATGAATAACGCAGGCACAGTGATCAGAATACGTACAAGGCCAAAGAATTACCTGTCGGTAAAAGAGAGGTACAAATGAATATAAACAATATTTCATATACAATAAGCCTAGCTAGGAGTTTCGTCGATAATCCGGAATTAGACAACGACAAGATATGCACAAATTTAACTAGACAAGGACCAACTTGTACAAAATAGCTTGTGGGCCCCGGTGGGAATCAAATCCACTGTCTCTGTCGGTCAAGTCCAAAAACCACACCACTAATCAAACGCAGCGTTCAAGTATTTTGTTTCTTTTAAGAAAAGTTATACAGATTTGAGTGATAAAGTCTAGTAGATATTTCGTTTATAGATCATCGTCAGCCTGCAGTTTCACTGTTGAACATCTGCACAAACTTTGTACTTCATTGTCCATCTTGCAGATAGGATAAAACTAGTTAGTTTTAAACCTAAGCAAGTTTTAACTACAGCTGATGGTCATAGGTCATAAATTGTTCGTTTATTACAAAATAATCCCAAAAGATCTCCATAATGATGACATAATGTAGGTATGTAAATGTTTTGGCTTCAAGTGAGTTTTCATAGTTTTATTCGTTTTACATTTCTCTATAATTCGTAACTAATGTAAAAAGGTAAATATAACAAATACAGTGATGACTTTATTATAGAAACGAATGCAGTAGATTTGAGTCTACATGAAATAGTTTGTAAAAAGAAGAAAAAGTTATAATAAGTAACTTTCTGTCAAGTTCCAAGGAAAGCACAAGATCTAGAGAACTTTATTATTGAAACTAAGGTAAGATTGTATAATGATTCGTATCATATTGGAGTTCTTCTTACGGAGTACGAAAGCGATAATTGAGCCGCAAATGCCACCTATCCAGTGATCTTCTTAATGAAACCTGGTGAAGAGATTAAGTCATCAAAAACAACCATTACCATAATTGCCCACTGTCAAACCTTGCCCAATAGAATTATCTAAACTGCCATCAAAAAATCCAATAATGCCCTAATTAATATTAACAAACCTGCTCTTTCCCGATTTAATTTTTAATCCGGCGACGTATTGACCGGTCTCACTGTTGTAACAGGGCCGTTATTACCAACTCCGCTGCGAAATTATCTCAATTTAGGTGGTCATTAGCACAGTCGCACGGGAGAGATATCCGGCTGGCCGGGTATAAATCTGAATTTAATGACCAGCCGCAACCGGTTCTAATATTTCCGAACAATGTTTCGGGACACGTATACGAAGCGTGTTTTGTCCCGTGGGTGGACCGTCTGCTTCTTGTGTTATGACGCCCTTAGAATTGGGCGTTTATTGAACTGTAGAAGCAAGGGTCACTTTTGAATGATAATATTATGATTTTACTTTCCTTAAATGCTTGAGGAATTCTTTGTTTCTTTTAGTTATCGTAAATCTTTTGACTTCTATTTCGTTAAGTTTCTACAACTACTACCATCAGAATAAATGTACTCGTTAATCTGGAAATTGATTGTGTTATAGGATAACACATTTAGCTGGTTCGGGCTAATATGGGCAATGCTTCGTGTAGATAAAAGGCCTAGTACTAGTATACTTCTTTTTGCTGGATTTTTGGTTCATTATATACGATTAAGTCTGTGAAAAGTGGATTGTTCACGAACTAGTCAACATTTTAAATGTTTTGATATACTTAGACTAACAAAAATCTTATTACAAAGTATTATTGCATTACAAACTGTCAAAGAGTAAAACCCTGCAAAGACCCATCGAGTCGTTATAGACTGTTAACTGTTCAATAAAATTTCACTGATTAAACTGACGAAACTTTGAAAAACTCCGTAATTAGGGTAAAGCTGACTAAAGTGGATCAGCCGTGCAGTTTGGTGAATACCCTCCGTAACTTCTCGGCGTCAAACCGGGCTGAGCTTAACTGTGTAACTCTGTCCGCAGTGGATCCGCCCTTAATCCGTACCGGCCACGTCCCCCGCAGCGATTCCGCAGACGTTCTCATTAAACAGTTATACATACAGACTTACATAGACAAACCACAATTGGATCTAGCAGATAACTCCGTAGACTAAGAATATCGATAAAGGTTAAAGAGAATTCAAAACCCACGATTTCTTGAAAAGGATTCATACAAAGTTATAAAGTGCAGGTATGCTAGTAACAATAACATAATTATGTCAAGAAAACTTAAAGAAAACAACGATCATACCAATTACAAATCCAATAGATAAAGAACAGATGAAGCAGAAGCTATTATATACTTTAATAACTAAGTTTGACAATAAACTGGACTGAAGTTTGATAGTACGAGTGTTTTCAGAAGTAAAAGTAATGCGAATTCGAGCATGTATAAAAAATAATACTAAGACTGGTGAACTCAATAGAGTATGCTTCAGAAGTATAAAATAAATTTGTCGAGGAACATGAATATACTTATGTACTAAGTATAAAAAGAAACAACTTAATGGTTTAGATGATGAAACTACTCAAAGAGTTTCAAATTAGAGTACAGTAGGAATAAGCAAAAATCTCCGATTTTGTTCTAAATCCAAGCAAGTATATGTGAAGATTTATAAAATGTATTGATCAGCTAATGAAAACTCATTTGAAGCGCTTATAGTTATTGAACAGTCCATAAAATAAACTAATTGTGAACCAAATAGCCAATTCCTTCGTTTCAAATAATGTGTTACCCAACGAACTACCTGATCGCAATTATGTTCCGAATTGGGATTTAAAATACAGGATTAGAGTTTTATCGTAGTGTTAATGACCGGATAGGATTTTTAAGTGCTCGTTAAATTATTTTAACAGCTATATTACTGTGATAAAATATAAAATGTAAAGGGAAAGATATTCTTTCAAGCTACAGCGACCAACACTTTAAAGCGTGATCAGTCAAATAATTGTTAATTAATTATCCTTTATTCTACCTTTCAGCATAATGGTTTTCAGCTTGGCAGACATCTCTTAAAGAGACAATCTTTACCATTTGTAATTATTTTTTAATATTTTTTATAATTTTTTGCAGTGCAATAAAGAGGTAAATAAATTGTATTCTCATGGTAAAAAATATTGTTCATTTATTCTCCATTTTGATCATCTTAAGGCTATTCTGGTCAGGATCTACAGTTTCGCAATTACGCATGGTTTTTTATATCAACTGAACTTATAAAGTTTATTATGAACATTGCACTTCATTTAATATTTGTTGCAATCAAGTGGACTCACTCAAGTGGTTTTAGAACTACCTTAAAACTACTCGTATTTCGAATAGACATTTATGTGTTTCGCTACCTTAGATTCATCGTGATAAGTGGCGCTTTTAACGTCCTTTTATACCTGTTTCCACATTCAACCCTAACGTACGGTTTCCTGAAAATGTTTTCCTTCATTGGCACTTCAAATAATTTATGTATATGGCATTATTCTTTTGGTTGTGTGATGTATCTTATAAATAAGGCCATATTAACCTTACAGGGGTTTACAGCTATAGACATTTTATTACTTACAATCTTAACTTCATCTTAGTCATAGATGGTGATCCGTTTTTAATAGGCTGATATCCTGTAATAAAAGAGAGCCTATACTACTCACATTACACCTCGGTTAAAATTATTAGTAATCTATGTTCCTTTTGCATCATGTAATAACATTTAAGATCAAATACTAATGATATTAAATATTGTTTTGGTAACGTTGATAATAACGTTTATATTTCTGAATCGATTAAAAGTATATCGATCACTTTAAATATAATTGTTAAAACTTTACAAATTTCGGTAGTAGCCTTTTCCATCTAATTTTTTGAATATTTTAGGTCATCGATATTTCCTTGCACGTGGCTCGGTCGTGGCCCTCGATATTGCATAATCACCAATTCAAATTATTCACCCAACTTGTTCACTTTCTCACGTATTACCGTTCCAATCAATCATAGCAACATATTGTTTGCTAGCGAGGGATAACACTCAGTTGTAACGTAAATTTATGAGGGTTTCCCAGATTATTGATAGGTTCCATGCAACATTAGCGGAAAGTATCGGTGCTTAACTTTGCTCCTGTTTTATTTATGGAAACTGGTATAATTCTTTTCGCGTTTATATTTGGTTGTCTAGTGATGTTTTTATCGTTATTTTCATATTTCAATGCTATACTTACAATGCTCTTCTTTAATATTATCATCTTAATTGTTTTTAGAGGTTTGTTCCACTTAGAATATATCACCCTCATTCTTAATACGCATTCATACTTAGCCTCTGTCTGATACCTATGTTAACAATTTTGTATAGTATTTTGGCCTCCACATAAATTTGTGAGGCCAAGATACTATTGCATTGCAAAATCTAATACATTATATTTTAATTGAAATTGTCTCCATTCTTCTTCATCATATCCTTATCATTAGATATTAAGCTCTCAATTTTCGACCTTTGGAACTTAACCATGTGTTTAATAAAATATTTATATTTTGCTGTGCTATTTCACAAAATGTAATCATTCTGCTACTGTTAAAGTCATCTTGTTTACTCGTTTATCATGGGCTTTAGTCTGTACCATCTCATTTTTATCTTTTATCAGTTTAAATATCTCCATTCTAACCCACTATCCAAGTTTCTAAAGAATTTGTTAAAACTTCAGCTTAACTTTCTTAGGCAAGTCTTTCAGTCAACTATACCTAAATTCGTTAGTAAATTACTACAGGTAGCTTTAGACCGGTGGAGCGAAAATTTCAATGTACAGTTGATTCCATTAATTAGCGATGCTGTGCTCGCCCCATCGCGCCAAGTTGAATAGCCAATTACATTGATAATTGGAGGTCGCGCAGGTGTCTTGGGGACAAAGACGCTTGGTGTATGGTGCAATGGTTGGGAAGTTTGCGACTACTAATTAAGGGAAACAACGTAATAGATCTAATAATTATTGAGAGCTTATTTGAATGTGCTTTTTGGGAAGCTGGATTAGCAGAGTGAAGATTGGCTATGTTGACACAAATTTGAGAAGGAGTTGTATGACAGTGGATTTTAAGTTTAAACAAATGACAAAAATTAAAGATTGTGTAATAATGAAACTACAAAGATTGAAACGTAATTTTGAAAAGTGAAAATGACTTCTTAACATTCTATAATAAGTCTGTCTTTCTAAAGACAACAGATTACAATTAAAAAGCAATGAATCTGTAATATTTAGGTTGACATTTTATAAATAACATATCTTTGATAGTTTATTGTTTTTACGCATGAGACATTTAATAATTTACTAGCTGTTGCCCGCTTCGTCCGCGTGGCCAACTTAACATCACAAATTATTATGTATTTCCCGTAGGAATGATATGTTTTTCGGGATAAAAACTATCCTATGTCCTATTCCAGGACTAAACCTATATGTGTGCCAATTTCATCCCAATCCGTCCAGTGGTTGAAGCGTGATTGAGTAACAAGCATCAAAACATTCAAACTTCCAAATATACAAACATCCAAACTTTCGCATTAATAATAATTGTAGGATAAAAGGTTATTGTTTTTATCGCTTTTCATTGCATTGACATTTAAATATCTTCCACCTAAATCTTTATCAAATTGTGTAAATCGATCCCTGTCAGGATATTATATTTGTGAATTGTCCTATCCTTGTTAAATTCCATAGCACAGGGGAAAATATTAGTTTGCGATAAGACAAGTGTATGTTATGTATTTTGCATTTCTCATTTGAACTATACTGAACAAGTTTTCACGGGCTAACCGCCTATCGCTTGCAACTTATTCAAGCTGACGACTTCACGGAGTTTGATTCTATTCAGTTATAGATACTTGTGTTGTATGGAAGTTATGTAGCCCTTGTTTACTGGAGAGGTCGTCGCTGTGAAATTATTTGAGGTAGTATAATGTCAATACTCAGATGATACAGTTTATTTACTGTTGTGTATTGCGTATCTATTGCTATTGCTTTATCATTGTCTTGTTTAGGGGTTTGTTCTTTGTTATATGTAATACTAGCTTTGATCCTCGACTTCGTTCGCGTAGGTTTCGATATTTAAACATCTTGAATTTCAAAATAGATATCATTTTCGTAATCATCGTCCCTAAAAACCTCAATAATGATATTCATATCGATTAATTTGGTTTCCCGTAGAAATTGGATGATTTATCGGGGTCAAAACTATCCTATGTCCTATTCCAGGACCTAACTTATATGTGTTTCATCCCGATCCGTCCAGTGGTTAAAGCGTGTTTGAGTTAGAAACATCCAAACTTACGCATTTATAATATTAGTGGGATTGACGTTGATGTTATTCGTGTTTGCGACTATTTAAATATTTTAATAAAGTTGCCTCTGATATGCTTAAAGATAAAAATACTAGAATAGCAGATAATCATGAAAAAAATATTGGTGCTGTGATATAAATTTAAGATAGATTTTATCTAAAAGATGAGGCGAGGAAATACTTTGACAAATCCTACTTCAAAATGGTACTAACAACTAAACTATTCGATATCGATGATCAATATTAATAGAATACTTTTAGTACAACTTTGTTTCTTAAATAAAGTGCGTCTTACAATAAAATTCCTTTACTTTATGTTATGATTATATTATTACCTATTGATAGGTCTACGCTAGACCTCAATCTCACCTGATGAATTGATGACAAGGCCTAAGGCTGAGAGCGCTTACCCAAAATATGTCTATTCACACTTCTCTTACTTCTCCAATAATGCTGAATCTGATGGAATTTATTATAGTAAAATTGGCCAGAATCCGGGTAATTATGTATATTTTTGACTTAGATTTTACTAAAATTCCAGCGTAATTTCGAAGCGAAATAACAAAACAATACAGTCGAACTACTACTATAATTGACGGTGCATTCACAGGGGTCGCTTATATACAACGGTTTAATTAACGCCTCCGAATTAATCCGTAGCTGCGAGGTGCGTTTGCGGGGCTTGTCATTGTCAGTGTTCGTTAGACGCGGTCTGTCCGGAACACACGCCGCACCGTGACAAAGGGCTATTGACAGCTCTGGTCTTTGATACATTATTAACAGGATTATTATATAGGTATGTAGCTCTATGGAAAACAATTGATTTGACTTGAATGAGTTTTCGAATGTTCGAAGCAGGGACTGCGTACCGGTTTTAATGAATACCGGTTCAAATGACAACTGCACAACCTGTTATAATATAAATTAGATTTACGGTTTTTAATGTATTTAAAATTATATATAGGTATGTAGCTCTAATGTAAAATAATTGCTTTTACTTGAATAATTTTCGAATGTTACAAGCATACACCGGTTTTAATGAATACCATTAAATATGTCAACCCGTTATAAATATAAATTAGATGTACGCTTTTTTACCCTATAAAAATAAATTTCGGCTCTATCGAAAACAACTGATTTGAGTTGAATGGGTTTTCGAATGTTATATGACAACTGCACAACCTGTTATTATTATAAATTATATTTAAGTTTTTTAATGTAATAAATATATATGTATATAGCTCTATAAATACAATTGATTTAGCTTGAATGAGTTTTCAAATATTACAAGTAGGGTCTGCTTACCGGTTTTAATGAATACCGTTAAATATGACAACTGCACATCCTGTTGTACCTAAATTAGACTTGCGTTTTGTTTCAACGTTATGTATGTTTTAAATATATAAATATTACATGCCTTTACAAGCTGAAACAGAAAAGTGTCATTCCTTAATTAATAAAGATATCCGGAAAATTCTAAGCTTCTCGGTGGCCTGATGTTGAAAATGATGTAAATAAATAAAGACCCCAACTTAAGTGTTTTCTTCGCCAATCGAAAGCCTAACGTCGTATCATCTACATCTATTTCACTATCGAAACCCCAGTAATTACCGAAATATTACAATAATAAAGACCCAATGGTTTCGCAATATTCATCGCAACTATTATTGACATCACAACTAAGCAATATATTTTTTCAATTAATAAATTCAATCCAATAGGTACTTAGTTTAAAATTTTTGTTTCATTCTTGTGACTATATATGACTTAAGTTTCAGGTCTCAACTCTTACTGCCTAAGTAATAACGTACAAATGCAGTTTCAGTTCAGTTTCTATATTTGTTGACCTTGCCGGTGCGACTGAAAATCAGCGCCTAGCACCTTACTTGGTCTAGGCATATGCTGAGTCGTTTGCCCTTTTGCTGCCACGACACACGCATACTATTTAAACTATGTTAAAAAATTTAAATTGTTTTCTCTTGTTCTCATAATTTTTTTTTGATTTTTTTCCTTTTTCTTGCTTTGTTGGTTTTTTCTTTGTGTGTCCCAATTATGGTAGTAAATAAATGTTTTTTCTTTTTCTTTTCTTTCTTCTTTCTGTAATAATTTTCAGGGAAATTATAAAACCTTTTTATATTAGGGGATTAATATAAACGGTTTTATACTTTCCTCAAAATAATCACAAATTATTGTATTCCCAAACCGTACCATAGATTTCGAGCGATGAGATGAAATTTTACCGCTTGACTCAGCGGCGCCGAACCGGAAAACACCGGTTTCTAATGTCATTGTTCCGCTTCCTCCCCCCTCCCTGCACCCCTTACCTGTCATCTACCTCTCACACCCCGTTATTTACCATAATTTAGGGTCCACTAATCTGATAAGCACTTGATGAGCTCCGAAAATCGTTTTAAATACAGCAAAAGGTGCGTCTCGTGTTAGCGGCTGAGTTTAGAGCTCTACTTTTAATTTTTAAAATATGCTTGTCGGTTTTGTAACCGATACTAGGTTTAGATCTACAGAAAATATGCTTGTAAGTTACAATTCTAGGTTCAGATCTATAGGTAATTTACTTTTTAAATCATGCTTGTCGGTTACAACACTAGGTTCAGATCTATAATTTCCTGTACTGATGACATTCACAAGTTGTACAAAGTTTTCTTACTCTAGTGGGAATCGAATCCACAATCTTTGGCGGTCAAGTCTGACGAGCACACCTCTGAGTTAAAATTATCTCTATATTTCTAGGGTATTAGCATTCAAAATCTTGTTACGCTAATTGGTTTCATCATCAACCGAAACGTCCACTGCAATACAAGCCGCCCCAATGAATGCCACTTTTGGTGGTCTATCCATTGGGGGATTTGCTATAATCACCACGATGCTCTGGTGCAATCCCTTAGTCGCCTTGATCACGCCCGTGGGAAAATTGGGGGTGCGCCCTATCCTGGCCGGGACCGACACTGGTAATTATTTTGAGTAATGAGTAATATTTGCCGTGTGGTTTCCGGTAGAGTAGAATAGGACCACTGCAACTCTTCCCGTGGATGTCGTACAAGGCGACTAAGGGAATACATTATAAAACATCAATCAGGCCTCCCCAACCCGTCTGGCCAGCGCGGGGAGTGTAGGCCAAATCCTCCGTCTGTCTCCGGCAGATGAGAGAGGGTTGTGCTCCTGCAGTGGAGACAAAAATAACCTGATGGTGAATGAGTAGTATATATTTTTGAGTAATACATTCACACCAGTTATCCAGTCCCAAACTAGGCAGAGCCTGTGATATGGTTACTAGATAACGGATAGACATACTTAAATAAATATATAAACACCCAAGACTTTGGTACAAACATTCATATAGATGTATGATGTATATGAATGTTTGTACCAACTCGGACTCGGACTGCCACGCCGGAGGTTGCGGGTTCGAATCCCGCTAGGGGCAAATGTTCGTATAACATTTGCCCCTAGCGGGATTCGAACCCGCAACCTCCGGCGTGGCAGTCCAAGAGCTACCCAAATTACTAATATCAAAAATAAATTAGTATTAAAATATCAAACCACTCATTTTTCTTTGGCACTGTCCCCAAATAATACAGTAAGCATTTAGGTAAATTAATTGCCAGAGCAATTTGGATGCGGTAGGATCGTTTTCGGGTACCGCTGATTATGACTATTAAACGAAACCACTACCTGCGCCGGACGTTTGACGTTTCCTACACCGTTTTGCTATTAGTCAATTCTGAATATGGAATTGTTGCTTTCTACGATGGAGCAAAATGCAACGTCTATCTATGGTTCTGTTTTAAAATCTAGCATTTTACCTGAAATCATCAGTATAGATAGATTTTTCTCTTCGGTGCAGACGGGTTTTATATAATAATTTGCCCAGTTCACGCTCCATTTGGTAATTTAATCATCAGCTATATACGTCCACTGCTGAACATAAGCCTCCCCGATAGAATGCCTCTTTTGGTGGGCTTTCCATTAGAAGATTTGCCATAATCGCCACGCTTGGCAGACGGATTGGTGATCACAGTAATGATCTTAATATACACAGGAGAATGCTGCTGCCTATCCCTGGTGCAATACCTTAGTCGCCTTGACGAAACCCACGGGAAGATTTGGGGTGGAAATAAATTTCAATACCTTTCATTTTACTGTGAGAATGCTTATTTTATTATTCATCATGTCATGTGAGCCTTTAGATGTCCACTGCTGGACATAGGCCTTCCCCAATGAACGTCACCGGGTCCTCCGCTTCCGCATCCAGCCGCTTCCTGCCACTTTCTTTAGGTCATCGGTCCATCTGGCGGCGGGGCGTCCCACCCTTCGCGTGCCAATCCGTGGTCTCCACTCCAGAACTCGTCTGCCCCAACGGCCGTGTTTTTTGTTGTTGTTATTAATATCATTATTTTTGATCCGTCCAAATAGACATTCTTATAGCCATGCTTTTTATCTATCTGTCCGACGGATAACTCGAATACTATTGGACCGTTTGTACTGAATTTGGAACATACATGTAAAATACACTATAGGAAATTGCGGTATTACTATAGGAAATCTAAATATCATGTACTCTAACTAGAAGACATACCTGGAGAACATTACTATGCCAGTCTCCACCTATGTAAGTCCTGGGTTTCACGCAGCCCCAAAATTACCAAGCTACAAAGTGCCAAATGTGCCTACAAAACAGACCAGCAATCGCAATGAGCATCAACATTAAAATGCACGAAACTAAAGCACCTAAAAGTAAATTATTACAGCACTTTGTCTCATACCGCCCCAACACTTTTAATTGTTTACAATAAAAACTTTGCTATCACAACACGGAGGCATGTTTTCTGCTGTGGACACCGGAAATAAATGCTTGTATCCCAGAAGTCGTGTATCCTTGCCATGTGGGATCCAGTAGAGTAGAATAGGACCACTCCAATTCTTCCCGTGGATGTCGTACAAGGCGACTAAGGGAATACATTATAATACATCAATCAGGCCCCCCCAACCCGTCTGGCCAGCGCAGGGAGTGTAGGCCAAATCCTTCGGCAGATGAGACAGGGTTGTGAAGACAAAAATAACCTGATGATGATGATGATGATCCCAGAAGGCGATTAAACAAGTTATTGAGTAATTAGAACCTTGATCTGAAAAAAATAGGATAATAGACATGACGAAGCTGATTTAATCGTCTGATCTCCAATACTCTGAAAGAAATTGTTAGTGGAGTCTGGATGAGAAATTATGATACCGAGATATTGGTTAGACCAAGATAATGCTTAAAAGTCAACAAGGGTTACAAAATTAGTTTAAACAATCTGTCGTGTTTTTTTTACTTTGATACCGGGTTGTCCTCAGAATTATTCTACTTGGTCGTGTAGGTAGTGGTTTAAAGAAAAATCATTACCTCCGACTGTACAATAAAGCATTAAGAATTTCAACATAGTGGGACAATGGGACTTGACCCTTCTTTTCGCCGGGAGCATCCAATCTTTGTCAGGGTCAAAATCTTTCTGTTGCAAAGTTTCTTTGTGCTACACAAGTTTGAAATGATCTTAATAATGCTTTAGCTACATGCTTAAAGCTTCTACACAATCATCCAAACCACTATAAACTTGAGTGGCCCATCGCGAATTACGGCAATATTTTTGGTCAGGCCAGTGATTAACCGTCATCGTTCCATTTTGCCGGAGCAATTTTCATTAAGCCGTCATTAAGGAGTGGTGGAAAGTTTTGGAGTATGCCTCTTATCCCGTCGGACGTAGAACCCCTGTCCCGGTTGATTAATTTACGTGGCTACCCCAATGCGCGCTTACCTTCACTCCTACAGATCTTAACTGAGGCTGGAAGAGCACTTTTATTTATGGGATTTTGTCTTTGTTACAAGGGAGTTATGAGTTGAGAGCTATTTAGCTCATACTAGCGACTTCGCCTGCGGAAATATATAACAAATCTTCTTCTGTTGGATATGGATCTCTCACCATACTCGGTCTTCCGCCCTGTCTATCTTCATCTTCAGCTTCATCCTCGGTCCAGCTAGCGGAGCGCCCCGCGCTGCGCGGAATCCACTACGGAACTTATTTGGGTAATAAACCGACGGGTCTGTGACAGATGTGGCCTGCCTACTAACATCCAGCTTGTTAATTTTAAGGGCTATATCGGTGCCTATTTTTATTCATTAGATATCATCGTTACGATTCATATCCTTGAAGAAAATTCCGACATGTCTTCTCCATAGCTTGGTAAGTGAATTGAATTTGGGGGTCCAGGTCCATTTCAGATGCGATGTTGTCCTAATCATAACATAATAAATTGGTTAAATGATTTGTTTGTAAACACTGAGATGTTGGCGAAATGAAGACTTGACTCAGTTTTCCAGTTGCATTGAATATACTTTATTGCTCAAAAGTAATATAATTGTTATAGAAGTGGCGGCCTACTCAACTGTCATTCAGTGTCATCGTAATTTTTATGCAATCGACTTTTGCATAAAGCTCTGCTGTATGTACGGTTTACCGTTCTTTGTGTGTGTCAGGCGCCGCTGACCGTGCATTAATTCGTGTTTATATTTAGGTTACCGTAGAAAATAAAGTACTCTTATTATTATCATCGCTAGAGAATATCAGTGTTTCATTTAACACATATCATGTATCAATTATCATTATCACTATCAAATAAGTGTAGGAGACCCTACATTTTTAGTCCTTCGAGCCGGATTTGAACCAGCGACCTATGGATATCATTTATCACATATCATTATTACACATATCATTTATCAATTATCACTATCAAATAAGTGTAGGAGATCCTACATTTTTTGGTCCTTCGAGCCGGATTTGAACCAGTGACCTATGGATATCATTTATCACATATCATTACACATATCATTTATCAACTCTCATTATCACTATCAAATAAGTGTAGGAGACGCTACATAGTATGAGCATTATATCTGCTTTTTTTAAGTTATTTTTATTTAATTTGATTGTGTTTTTATTTTACTTTTTTGTAATTAACCTGATTTGATTTTGCAATTGCCTTTAACAGAAGTTATGAATAAAAATCTGCCTACAAACCTGCGCTCTCAGTCAACGCTTCCAGTAGCGTGTCCTTTTATAATTGCAAGTGGTGTAAGATGGTGTGGGAGGGGGGTGGTGTTTAAACGAAACGCTAGCCACGTGACAGAAGGCGTCACAGTGACACCCCGGTTACGGGACGCGACCATTCGTCAATGTTTGTTTTATTTATCTTTTGTTTACTGCAGTTAGTTTCTAGTTGGATTTTCACATTGTTTGAGATTCGCGTGTTCACTTATTTAGGAGGTGCTGTAGTAATCTGGGCAGTGGTATTGCAAATTAATTGCTGCTTCTTGAGAAAATAAGATAAGTTTGAGGAAGAAAAAATAATGACTCACGAGAGTGATGTGTCATCATCATCAGCATTATACGTCCACTGCTGATTATAAGCCTCCTAAATAGTATGCCACTTCTGGTTCTCTGTCCTTTGGAGGATTTTCCGTAATCGCTATGCTTTCTTTCTAAGCCGCGTGGTTTCCGGTAGAGTAGAATAGGACCACTCCAGCTCTTCCCGTGGATGTCGTACAAGGCGACTAAGGGAATACATTATAAAACATCAATCAGGCCTCCCCAATCCGTCTGGCCAGCGCGGGGAGTGTAGGTCAATTCCTCCGTCTATCTCCGGCAGATGAGAGAGGGTTGTGCTCCTGCAGTGGAGATAAAAATAACCTGATGATGATAATGCTATGCTTTCTGACTTGGTGATCGCAGTAATGATCTTAATGTACACAGGAGAATGCTGCTGCCCGTCCCTAACGCAATCCCTTAGCCA
The DNA here is from genome assembly GCA_947086405.1 of Esperia sulphurella. Classification (NCBI taxonomy): domain Eukaryota; kingdom Metazoa; phylum Arthropoda; class Insecta; order Lepidoptera; family Oecophoridae; genus Esperia; species Esperia sulphurella. Next base: position 14,852,051 of record OX352265.1, read on the forward strand.
TCTTGAAACCCTCTAAAAGACCGGAGGTGTCCCTATTCTAAGCTGGGAAGAACACGGCTTTAACCAGTCGGAGCTCTGAATCTAAAACAAATTTTCTAAACAGTTTGCATACATACAAAATCCAACAGCTTGATTTTCCTAAAGACTTGAAAGAAATACAATTAGGATTCTACAAATTTGTTCCAATACAAACTGCTTGATAAGTCAATCTATTCCTTTAATAGATTATTTGAATAGAACAATGCAGATAGCATTTACCGAAATATCTTGAGGCAGACAATAGCGTTCTCTTCAATCATAGTATTCAATCGGATCTGTGACTTAACCAATTGAATGCTTGATTTAATAATGCCAAATTAACAATATGGATCTGAAGGCCTTCTAATTACATACATGCTACACATTGATTTGATTGAAGTCGGGGTTTAAGTTGGAAAACATGGATAAGAATAGCTAGAGATAGAGATGAGTGGAAGAGATTAGAGAAGGATTTTGCCAAAAAAGGGCAAATAGAACTTGTCTGGAAATACCGAAGCTGGAAGGGAGTTCCATTCCTTAGCAGTTCGTATAATAAAAGAGGAAGCAAAACGCTTTGTCCGAGAGCGTGGTTTGTCCTACTAATATTATAAATGTGAAAGTTATGATATTTGAATATTTGTTACTCAATCACGCTTCAACCACTAAACGGATCGTGATGAAATTTGGCACACATATACGTTAGGTCCTGGAATAGGACATAAAATAGTTTTTATTCTGAAAAAACATCGCATTTCTACGGGAAATACATAATAATTTGTGATGTTAAGTTGTCCATGCGGACGAAGTCGCGGGCAACAGCTAGTCATATAAGAATGAAGTTCCTTACTACGCCTGGTAGTCCGGTGATCTATTTTTAAGATAATATACAGGATATGAACTATTATTCGTTTTAGGGTGAATTGATAAGCAACCAAAAATTAAGATCTTGTCGTATGTTTTGAATGTTTTAGTGTAAAATCCACCTGGACAAAATAGCTGACTTCCAATTTTATACTATAAGACAATTTCATATTTTTGCATCAACTTTTTCCAACTTTAATTTCAATTGATTGATTTAAATCGCAGATAAGTTGCGTTAATAGAATTATTAAAGCTACTAAAAAATCCTTCTTGCAAGCTTTTTCTTCAATTATGGAAGGCCCTTTCCGTTTACATTCGGCGTACTGTCAGGAAGATGACACTTTATGAATGTATTGCGAAAATGAGTTTTCTTTCCGAGTGTCCCTTATGTCACGTTGACAGGTACTGCCGCCTTTATTTTCGTGCCTCCTTGCACAAGTTACCTTGTATGAAATATGTACAATTTATTAGCATATAATATAAAAAAACATTTTTGTGCGTTACTATACGACTACACTCGCATCATTTCATCTACACACAGCAAAAAAGTGCTATCTAAGTTATGACTAGAGCTAGAGAATATTGAAGATGTTGCCCGCGACTTCGTCCGCGTGGACAACTTACTCGTAACATAACAAATTATTATGTATTTCCCGTAGGAATGCGATGTTTTTTCGGGATAAAAACTATTCTATGTCCAGTTCCAGGACCTAACCTCTATGTGTGCCAAGTTTCATCGCGATGGTTCACTATTTTGCTAAAAAGCTATAATGGCTTACACATAAGATATAGATATATACTGTGGCGGGCTTTTTTGTAGGACTATTTAAGATAAACATTTCTATCATACATTACATATGTGTAACTCTAGCGGTTTTGGCAGCGCACGACAGAATAGCTCGCAGATAGTAGATTTTTTCCTACTTACTTGGTAATTTGGACAATTCACACAATATCTTTATAAATTGTAGCCTATGTGTTATTCTGATGTATAAGCTATATTATTGTACAGTTTCATTAAAATCCATTCAGTAGTTTTTACGTGAATGAGTAACAAACATCCATCCATAGGTACTTACAAACTTTCGCGTTTATAATATTAGTAGGAAGGATAGGATAGGATAGTAGGATTACTAGGTAGGTATTAAAGGTTGTCTGGAAGAAATCGCTTAAAGCGATAAGACCGCCTAAATTGTACTATTTGTAACTTTTATAACGTGTAACTGTATTTGTTTGTGCAATAAAGTGTATTGTACTGTATTGTATTGTAAAGAAGCGACATTCATCTAACCCCCGTCAGTTTAACGTTACACGAAAAATAGAGCACGGCTGGCAGTATGCCATACTGGGTTTCCGCCGCTCGGCAGTTAGAAAGAGAAGCACCTATGTGGTTGATGTATAATGTGGTCAAGCGGACAAACGTGTGGAGTTTAATACTATAATGCTATGCTATTATAGTTTGGATGAATTTCTCAGTGACGAATCCATCTAAGGTGTTTTTTTGATATTTAATCACTACGAAGCTACAATGTCTGTTGTATTGTAATTAAATTTATAATATTTTTGATCACCATGTTGTAATGTATGCCGTGACAAAGTGTTATATGCCCATGTGGCGGGACATAGCTGATAACTACCTATAGGTACCAGAGGGGTAGGCAGAGACGATGTGTTTTGATATTTTCGACAATTAATAAAGCGACATTAATTAAATTTAATTTAATATAAAAGAATTCTTGGAAAGTCCAAAAATATAAAGGCTTATTTATTTTGTTGAAAACGAAGCGCAGAAGAAATTGACCTATGACTCGTCTGCGTTTAGAAGCTATTGTGATGTGATCGATGCTGGAGTTTCATTGATCAAGTACTCGTATTTTAAGAATGTCAATAGAATTTTTTTTTACATCTAAATAAAATAAATATCTCAGATATTCACACCAATTATCCAGTCCCAAACTAGGCAGAGTCTGTGGTATGGTTACTAGATAACAGATAGACATACTTAAATACATATATAAACATCCAAGACTTGGGTACAAATATTCATATTCATCATACAAACATTTGCCCCTTGCGGGATTCGAACCCGCAACCTCCGGCGTGGCAGTCCGAGAGCTACCCGTTCCGCCACGGAGGAGGTTCCGCAATGGAGAATTATTCATTTGACATGAGATTAGAAGAAATGAAATAAAATAAAAATAAAAAGCCTATTACATCGTCTAGGTAAAATGTTACTGCTGAAATATACTGGTTTATATGTGAACCACTAGGTGATTTAATAGCTTTATTTGCGCAAACTATTTCACACTACCTCCCTATAGGTGGTGCTCATGTAACACGGACCGTAATCTCAGGCTTTCCCATTAAATTTAATAATGAATTCCTGTTTCATCGGGACCCGTTAATGACAAAGTTAACTCGACTGAGAGGCCGCAGCCACTAGCATTAATAGCTAGTGTCGTTTGAACGTCGATAGTATATCGATAATTACTGTTGGAACTATCCAGAGCAGCTAAATGTGGTTAGAATAGTTTAACGCGATGTTTAACTGCGAATTTTCTGTAATTATTTTCAATACCTATTATTACATGGCCTTAAACAGCGTATTCAAAATTGCGTGTATATTTTATAAACATTTTTTTTAGAAATGTAGGCGTTACTCCTTGCTCCTATTATAAAGGAATCTTAAGCTGCTGTCATTAAATTTATTAATACTATTTTTATTTGTTTACCAAATTAAGACTTAATGATATGCACCTACTTAGATGTTATCTCGTCTATTCTTAATCTTAAACTCATCATCATTAGCAGTAAGACTAAAATTGTTAATCCTTGGACATAAGCTGTTGCCCGCGACTTAGACCGCGTTAACATCTTATCATCACAAATTATTATGATTTCATTATAAAACCACCGTGGTACCTAAACATGGAGGCAGCGATGTTGTTCGCAACACATCACGTCAAGGGGTATCACGGAGCGAAAAGCGGGCGAAGGAAAGTCGCTTTGCGACATTGAATTGCGCAAAGTGGCGATACATCGCCTTTGCCTACCCCTCTGGGACCAAGGCGTAAGCATTATGTATGTATGTATGGACATAAGCTTCGTCCAGCTTGACACTTGGCCTTCTTAAGCTCTCTCGATAGATTACCGACCTCTATTTAGTCTGTAAACTTTTTAAACCATCAATTAATATAAAAATCTAATCGACACTTTCTTAATTTATAACGATCGACAGCACTAGCAATAACCTGACCGGGGTCGAACCCGGGACTCGATTAAATCGGACCATTGATTGTTTAATGACACCGATCCGATTGCTTGCTATCTTTGTTCTGTTCTTGCGTTTAATTGCTTTATTTGTTGGAGAGGTGCGGAGTTTGTAGTTTGCGGGGTATCTTATGTCTGACGATCTTGTTTCTGTTTGTAAAACACAAATTACACAGAATGTTGATTTTAATTAAGAAGCGAAGAGTGAAGTCGACGTGGTGGGCTACGAATTAACATATTTGAATTCGGCATAGATATTCGGCATAGTTATTCAGTTTTACAATTTGCAAATATAATAATCGCAAATCAAAATGAAAATGAAAGTGCAGTAGTAGACATTAAAGTAGAAAAGACAATTATACTTGATTCAATATAATGTACCTACAGCTAATTGTATATTGAAGTTGACCTCACTACTTGAAATAGAAAGAATAAATACAAATAAATGTCAAAGGTTGTCAAGCACTGTAATTTTTTTGATAATATCATGTATACAAAAATAAATCTAAATTAAAATGGAAACAGAACAAACCATAAAATCCAGTAAAGAATTACAAAAAAGGAAAATATATTGTTTCAGTGAAAGCTTTAAAGCTGTTGTCCTAAAAGCACTAGATTAATTATTCATATACTACGCATGCCTCGTATGTCCTAAACAAAGTAAATAATTAAAACATTGTCCTACAGTTGAGTACCACTGGCTACCAGTCATTTGTGACGCCACGACCGTCATAATTTATGTGGACATGTTATGACACGTGTTTATATAATGCTGTACAATTTTCACTGTAAATTGTAGTTACAACAAAGTGCTTTAGATGACGTCATTTTGGACAGTAATCACCAGAGATAGAATTAGGTAGTGTCATTTTGTACTTGCGACGAAATTTTTATATATTCCGCTACTTTTTCCAAGAATTGTTTAAAAATTTGTTTCCTAACCCCGGGATATCATATTAGACATTCATTTACGTCTAAACTTACATAATAATATAAATATGGATATTTCATATAGCTCAATTAATAATCTACATTCTTTGAAAGGTTGAAGTAGGTGAGACGAGTTGAGTCGAACAATTCGAGCTGAAGTCGACTTAGATTTCAAAGTCGGACTTCACTATGACTTTGTTTTCACCCCTCAGATATATGTAGCATTTTATCGTGTCCTAAATATAGCCATTGAAAGACACGGTACTTAAATGTCGAACAGGTTGATAAAGGTCATCTCTAATCATTTATTATTACTACAAGTGCGGGGCAGGCCTCTATGAATTCCTTATCGATCATCCTCTGAATTAGTTATAAAACTTTCATTCACTTTGACGCCGAGTGAAAGGTCACGCGCCAAGTGTTTTTACGTTTAATGTTATACATTGCCTCCTTACGATACCTCAGAGTAGGCACAGCCATTTTTGTTTTTCATATAGCCATCACATAAACTTTCAGTAAAAGCTAGAATATTTGGTAACTTACCAATTACTGTTAATAGATCGTCTAGATACATACTCATATAGATTATTGTGAATAATTCTGATTCATATAAAATAAAAGCCTTCAAAAAAAGTAATGATAAGATGATTATACATAAATAATTATATAAAGATCAAACATAAAAAAGGTATAATGTAAGATTTATTTTAATATTTATCTCAAACAGGATATGGTAAAATCCAATGCAACATTCGATGTTACAAAAAAAAACGAAAGCAATAGATTTAATACAACCATCAATAGTTTTTGATAACTATTATAAATTATTATGTTCATTTATTTATATCGGTGGTGCAATGTATATTGCATATTATTTATAATATAAATTTAGAATACTGCACCAAACAATAATAATCTCAGGCAACTAAATTCCAGTCTAAATTGAATTATTTATCAAACGAGCAGATATTAAAATGGTTTTATAGACGATAAAGTACAGAATTATTTCCATGTTAATAGCTTCAATAAATCCCGAACATTATGGTGTTATGGCTCTAGACACAATGTTGTGAACAAGCGTCTGATCTCGGTCGATGGGGAATTCAATAAGAGCTTGGAAAGGAAGCCTACTTTCTCAGAGGCATACATTATCAACCGGTTATTAAATTTCAGACCGGATAGCTTGCATTATGCAAAGAATAGAATCTTTAAAGAATGTTTCAATATAGCTAGTAGAAATAAAGTTCTTTCTAACCGATTCGCAATAAAAGCGGTTGGTAATAAAACCAAAACAAAAATAAATAACAATTTAGAGTTTAGCAATTTCATAACATACCGAGTAGAAGTAAAGGATATAGACAAAATTAAGACTTAATCTGATGAAAATATTGTGTTGAAAAGAGTATTAAACGAACATCATCGAATATAAAAACGATAACAATTTCAACAAGCCCATTATTCAACACAGACACAAAAACCAAGAAAACCAGAAACACAATGATGAAAACTTGTAAAAACTACTTCCTTAAGCATCCTGCCGTGAGTTGCACAAATAACTCAACTATTACGGTTCGAAGAAAATTGCGCTACGTTCTTATACTCATTCCGTGAGACCTCGCCATCAAGCCGCCAGGAGATTCCCACTTATAATTTATTAACAGGTCATAAGTGCTAAAATGTGTACATTCATAAGTCCAGTACTACGTGTGTTCGCTTGCCGTATAAATAATTCAGATGTCGGTGCCGGTGTTTCTCTCCCGAGGAAGGGAATTCGATTGCACGTCTTTACTTTTACTTGTGAAGGCTCTTACGTGGGGAATAAAATTAATAATAATTAGGGTTGGATGCAATGGTACCTTGTTTATCATAGGAAGGGAGAAGCTATTAATAAAGATGGGTGCGGTGCTATATCTTCCAGAATTCTATTAAGAATATTTGATATGTTTTGGCACTTCCCAAAACAACGTTATGTTTTACGTTGATTATTTTCTTAATGAAGAATAGTACATGAAGAATAATATTATTCGTAGTTAAGCATACAAAATAAGCATACATAACTGAAATCAATATTCTTCTAACATTAGCTGATACAATTTTAAAGATCTCTCATAAATTAGGTACGAATGAGAAAGGGGTAAAATCACAAGCGTATAAAATCGTCGGAGGTCGCAAATCAATACTAATTTAAGGGATATTTCAGCGTTTACTTTTGTTATTTTATCTCAAAGTTCTGACCCTCTGCCCTGGGTCAGAACCTTTCTCGTTATTATTTTAATTAAACGGAAGTTTTGAATGCTTCTAAATTTTTCTCATGTAATTAATTTAATCATCAGCCCTCCATAAATATTATAGAAAGTATATTTTGCGTAATTATAAGTAGATATTTTATCGTAATTTAAACAAATGTTGAACGCATTGTAAAAGAGATTTCTAACATTTTATCTAACGAATATTCGAAAACACTTGAAAATTTCTTCTTTGGCAATAAGTGGATCAACTTTTAACAGTTATTGGTCGTTTTGATACTTTTCTTTAACTGTGTAGGAAGACACAAAGCTTTTGCAAGTTATCAATTACAATATCTGATAAATGCCTTATAATTTAGCTACTCACAACACAAACCACTCAAATAAAACTTTTAGGCAGTCGCAGAAACGGTCTCAACTAAAATGCATTAAGAACCCAACGAAATTGAATTACGTACCAAACCTTCCCTTACTAAGCTATTTAGGAGTGGATAACAAGCGGCCGAGCTGCCCCTCCCAAATAAAATTATAATTGGGACATGCGGAATATGGGATCAGAGACTTCAAAATGTATTACTGGCCTTTTTGCGGAAATGTGTTTTGCTAAAATCGCATTTGCCTTTAGATGTACTTAATTTATTTTTCCTACCCACCCATCCTATCAAAGAACACCACAAACTACTTCTGTAAAATATCTTTAGAATTTCCAGTAAAATCCTAATTTTCTCGAATAAAGATAACAAATGCGAAAAGATTTACTTGGGAACGTGACGACAATGAGAACCTATAAGCAAACTCTGTGCTAAAATGTAGTCGCAACAGATCTACCTAAAGCAGAAATTTATGAAATCGGGTGCATAAAGGTTACTGTATACATAACATGCATATTGTAAAAAAGAAAAAGACACAATCCCATAACAAAAGGCAATGGAACAGGCCTCTGTCCTCTCGGGACAAACTCTCAATGCATTGGAGAAACAACACATTCTGAAAGTCCCTCGTCCAAACTTTTATATTTCAAGTTCGGGAGTCTCTCAGTTTCGACAGGGTTATTTTGTAGCGATGGCCACCACCGAAGTTTGCCGCAAAAGCGTCAACAGTCGGTGTCACTTTTCCTCCGGAAGTTACTTTAAAATATTTACGACTGGAAGTTCTGGGCGCAAGAAAAATTCCAAGTCGTATGGCGAATTCATAGTTTGTAGATAGAGTGCGGAAGTTTCGTATTAGAGATACGTTATCTTTCGCTTTTGTCGTTGTGGATTTATTGTGTTTTTATGGAGTGGAGTGGTTGAAAGTTTGAGGCAACTGTTATTCTTTGACGCCTTTTTGTCGAAACCCATAAATCGTTTAGCAGCTAAATGTGCTGGACTTTAGTTTAAAATTTATCAGTATTTTAAAATAAAGTTGTTTTCTTTTTGTTGAAATCATTGTGTACAACTCGAATTCCATAGGAATACGATAGCCTTCCTTAGTGTGTCGTTATTTGTATGTTATAATTATTATAGTCTAAATATTTACTCAATGCGGTTATAATCATTTAAAAATTTCTTTCCACAACTATGTTGGATCACCTGCATTATTTTGCCTTTTATTAAAGTAATTTAAAGCTATTCTGTTAGTTTGTCTGCGATATAATCGATTCGTCATTGTCGTGGCCATAGTAATTTTAGTGGACAGTCAACATGGTCCGTAGATAATAGAACGCCCCGAGCACGCTATGAGACTTCAGTGTCTACAATCAATATTTGCTAAACACGGTTCCGGTTGTTATTGTCGTTTCTTGATTGAAGATACTAGAAATCGAGCAGTTCGCAATATTGTCTCAGAAGAAGATTCGGATTTGTAACAATATCCCATTTTTAGTAACTTTAATGATCGTATGATAAAACTTGGTGAGTGAATTAATAAAATACCTTAGAAAAAGTACCCATGAATAAATTATTACATATAAAATGGAACTTCTCTTTATAGTAAATTAAAAAGGATAAGATTATAATGTAATATCACACGGCTGATAATGAAGACTCAGTCTCCCTGCGCACATACGAAACAGTTCTACTGTAAGAGCTTTTAAACTGAGATTGAAAGAGCACTACCTGTCAAACTTGTCGTGATATATATTGTATGTATGTATGTACCTATGTATGTATGTATCTATCTATGTATTTTATATATGTAACTGTTATGTTTGGTTATCTATTGTATTCTATGTATGTAGTAATATGTAATATTATCTGTATTTTATATAATTTTATAGTATGTTTATGCACATTATCCATTGGTCTCCCGTTTATTTTTTAGATTCTCCCACAGTAGAGGTTGGCTGAAAGAGATCTCTTTTAGAGATAAGTCCATCTTTGTACATGTTTTTTTCTTTATGTAATGTATTGACAATATTTATGTGTGCAATAAAGAATATATATATATATATATATATATATATATATATAAGCATTTACTAACTGTTATGATCGTATGATAAAACTTGGTGAGTAAATTAATAAAATATCTTAGAGAAGGCAAAGTAAAGTACCCATGATTAAAATATTACATATAAGATGAAACTTCTCTAAACATGGTAAATTGAAAAGGAAAACATCATAAGGTAAAATCACAGCCCTGATAATAAACACTATCCGTAAGCATAATAAAAAACGAATTATAAAAGGTGATTCTATTTCTCTTTTATAAAAATAGTAGCGAACAGTGCAATCACATAACTACGAAATCACAAGTTAACTTTCTAAATGTACACATACAAGCCAACTTCATTAACTTCTGTTTAATTTCGTTGCGCGTGCCCTGACTTTTGAAACTGTTGAAATTAAAGTAGCTAGCGAAAAGACAAAAGCACGGCGGAAAAGTGAAACTGCAATGATGTTAACGAAATTGTTTTAGAGATTCTTTGAGTTGGTGGGTATCTCAGCAGGTTCACAACTATGTCCAATTATAAAACTGTAGATAATGTGATTGATTCCAAGTGAATATTATTTATAAGACGGCGTCTAGATTTTTATTTCTTAATTATCTAATTATTAAATAAAATAGAACGTCTGTATTTGACAGCAAATACTGACAAAAATATGACTATTGAAGATATACTTATGTTCAAATACCATTATGAAATATTTATGCAAATGTTTCGGCGGTTATGTGAAAGTCGAAGGTAAACTTGTTTACGGTATCAACCCTTGAGGGTACCACAAGGGTCGATACTAGGCAAAATTCTTTTTTAATTTACCTGCACTATAAAAGTTACATTTCCATTAGAAATACTGTAAAAGATTTATAAAACGTGCCGCAACGAACGCGTGCTAAATGATTAATAGTTTGTAACTGCTTTGACTATTATTCCATGTCAACTTTACAATAATGGGGTGCTGAAACAGCTGTGTTTTTGCCACTGCCTACTTAAAAACCTGCTTTCACGGTATAAAAAGTTCGTGATTCGTAAAGTGGTATGTAATGACTGCTGGCACGCGAAACTGACAAATAGTTGTCATTATAATATCATTTGTCATAAGACTACTTCGTAATTTATTCACAGATACACTTGGTTGGTTCATTTTAATAAAATATTGGTGTCGTATTTCACAAGGACAGGTTTCCCCTCCGCTGTCATAGTACGTTTACTGGAGTCGTGAATGGGGGAAGAAATTGTATACACTCGTCTATATAAGTACCTAGGTAATCCAGAAATGAAAACAATGAATAAGATAGTGTACGAGTAAGTCAAATTTATATATTTACAGCTGGTATCATAGAATATTTAATAATACTAGTGGGAACATCTGAATTTCTCTAAGTTAGTGTTCTTGAATTGGGTCAATATTATATGATATAATAAATCAAAATAAAAATATTTATTTTCAAAATTGGAATACATTATTCTCTTTTTGACGTCAAATTCTGCCTAAAACTACTCCACTTCCACCTGTATAACCGAGGGGAAGAAGTGGCAACAAACCCAACGGCACAGGGCCCTACCTTTGATTTATCTTATTCATTACAATCATTTAAGTCTACCTATGCTAATATAATTTACACAACCACTTCAGTTAAAGTAATGATCATAATGTAAAAAGCAAAAAAGAAAGTATTCTTTAATTGACTTGAATTTATCATTACAACAAAATATGAAACTTATGAGATATTACCAAGGATAAACAAGCAAAGCAATATTCTTGTGAAAATATTACAAAAATTTCTATAAGATATAAGTCAATTCTCGAAATACAGATACTAATTTAATTAAAAAATATATTTAATAACAGAAGTCTTTGATATGTTATTATAATAAACCAGAAATCAACCAATCAAGGTATTTTTTTTCCGTAGAATCGAACCTAATTATTAATTCATTCGAACGATTGATCACGAATTACCTTTTGAATGACTTCAAAGTGGATGTTGATTGATTACCTGTCCTGATTTTGTATTTAAAAGGGATTTCGAATTCATCTACACGTGTCGATACATAAGCTTCATTAAGCAGCAATCGATAATAAAGTATTTAATTATTAAAACATGTCAGAAAATAATGAACATGTAGTATTAAGCTCAGTTTTAAATCAAATCTCTAATTTAACTCCTCTTGTGTTTGTTCTATTATATACGCCTTATCGTCATTACCTTCAGCTAAAACTGAGGCTATAGATCGTTTAGTTTTCGACGACATGTCCCATTCCTTCTCTAAATCGCTTACATTTCATTTTATGTGTTATATTTTACTTGGTTAGTTCTGTCCTTTCGCACTAATCATCAATGTGTGGATACTGCATACGCACACTTAGATACTGATGTTCGGATAGGTTCGGATTAACTTCTCGAATTCTGCGCTCACCCCTCGCATATCTATAGTTTCAAATAAAACTAGATTTAAAATAAATGAAACTAAAAACCAAGCAAAACAACCAAATGTAATTAAAATACATACATTTGATAAGCGAGTTAAAGGATATAGTCACTACGCCTCCATAATAATCTAAGTAGAAACCATTCTCAGAACTGAAAATCACTTGGTTCCAATCCGCCTTCACTATGATCATTAAGATCGGGCCGCGTTGAATTTAAATAACTATTTAGCAGGGTAATAACGCCCCGGAGGGCTGCGTAGGTACGTGCAGCAGATGTTAATTGCCTTGCAGCTATTTAATAACCACGCCTAGTTGGATATGAACGCCTGGCGCCAGTTTCGGACGAGGTCACGCGGACGCATTTGCAATTTTATTATTGCGTCCAGTGGAAATAGTATCGTAAGTAGGCTTGTGGGCTTTGGTTATTACAAATTTCATTACACAGAATGGTTTAATAACGTTTGTTGTATTTCTGGCATCTTCCTATAAAGAACTGTAGCTTAAACCAATAACAAACAAACAAATTCTTTCAGTTACTTCGCTCGAAGAAGTGCTTAAAGGAGAGTGTAAACATTAACAGCCAAAATACGTCCACTATTGAACAGAAGCCTCCCTAATAGAATGACGCTTTTGGTGGGCAGTCAATTGCGGGAATTACCATAAACACCACGCGTGACAGGCGGATTGGTAATTGCAATAATAATCTTAATATACACAGGAGAACGCTGCTGCCCGTCTCTGGTGCACTCCCTTAGACACCCACGGAAAGACTGGGAAAGGTCCTATTCTAAGCCGGAAACTACAAGACTAAGAGGCCACCACAGGTGACCACAGGGCCACGGAAAATGTAAAAGTCACACGCAAAGTAGAGGGCAAATTTCCAAGAGGTATAGAGCTCTGAATGGAAAAGCAAGATCTGATATCACACTAGAGCACATTATGACCTAGCACCTATAGGTACTCCATTAGGCAGATGATCTAAACCAGTGGAAATAACTAGTCAAGAAGTTTTGTCAGAGTCACGATTCTAGTATGTACTATTTAAAGAGGACGTTGTCCTTACACCTTAAACCAACGATATCTATGTACTCCTAGATGGAGCGTTCCAAACAATCGCTCTGTTCCCCGAAACTGCGGCTCCGGGGGCCGCAACTCGGTTACATTTACAATGAAACTTGTGCAGTTACTATGCAGTACATTTAATTATTACTAAATATTGACGCTACGAGTAAATAGCTTCAATATTTAGTAAATAATGAAATGTTCAGCGTAGTAACTGCACAAGTTTCAAAATAAATGTAACCGAGTTGCGGCTCCCGGTGCCGCAGTTGCGTGGATCAAAGCGATTGTTTGGAACTCTCCATCTGAAAGTACATAGAGATCGTTGCCTTAAACAAACTCTGTAATAGACCAGAATAGATACGATTTTGTTCTTGAGATAGCCTGCAGCATTTTCTTATGGTTCAGTTCATAGTGCTGAGTCTCGTGAGACTGAGATAATATCTCTATAGGACGTTACGTATCTTACTGACTTGAATGCTCCAGTGAATTCAAATAAGCAAGATAGTGTCTTAAAGAGACTACCTTCTACCGTGTGGAAAATAGACAAGGCAGCAAGAGAGGGGAGGTTGCAGAATATGTATAAAAAGCTGAAAAAGTTATCTGGAAAGATTAATTGTTTCTACGGGTTAATTTAGTAACAGTTACAATTTATAATTTAAAAAAATATTCTAGGTAGATTAGTAAAAAAAAACTAATGGAGTCTGTCTCAAAAGCCATAAATATAAGATATTTCTTTATCAAAGCCATAAAAGACAGTCCGTTTAATGAAAAAATTGTTTAATTATTGCTTCTGTTGTTTCGTATTTTTATAATGATGCAACTGATTGAAACGATTTGAAAGAAAAAAAAAACGCATATTAATTCCACTTAAATATAGGCCGTGTCCAATATCTTAATTACTAATTAGGTATAGACGTTCTACTATGCAATAGGAAAATTCTCTTTCTACGCTTCCGTTCTTACTGATGCCAAAAAAAATGACTAGAAATATTCTCTAACACAAAGTAAAAATGAGCCGGTGTTGAAAATAGTTTTATTTCCAATAAAATTCATTCAACTAATATTATAAACGCGAAAATTTGTAAGTATGGATAGATGTTTGTTACTCAATCACGCTTCAACCACTCGACGGATCGTGATGAGTCTTGGCACACATATAGGTTAGGTCCTGGAATAGAACATAGGATAGTTTTTATTCCGAAAAACTCATTCCTATAAGCCGCGGGCAACAGCTAGTTAGTAATAAATAAGTTATTACCAATAACCGCCAACTACACGAATGTGAGACAAACGTAGATACTAACATCTGGACCTCCGTGGTTTCATATAAATAAATTAAAGTAATAAATAAATCTTCATTTATTTTCTCATTGAAAATAGCTATTCTAAAGCATTTTAATTAAACCTTGAAACTGATTGCCTTGGCATCTAAGTACATACCTCCACTTAAGTGTAGCCATTTGGAATATGTGGAAAGCTTTCAGATTGTAATAATATTTTGTAAACAATATTCATATTACTTGCGAGGCATACTGTAATTGTGTTATCTTCTGCTTTGTAAGGGAACACTTTGATGCAGATATTGTGCATTTAACATACGTTTGAATATGAAATTGAATGTAAAACTCATTATTTTGTTTGTGATATTCTTAGTAGTTACTGATACTTTGTTTAAAGAGAGTTTCTTTTAACAGTTAATAGAAACCTGGTAATTTATCTAGGATACTTTTTCTTATACTATTTGAGTTTATGCTTGAAGGTACAAGACTACTATCGAGAGAGAGACAACGTTATACGTCAACACATAAGTGCCTCTCTTTCCAACCGGCTGCCGTAGTACATGCCGTGCTTTATTTTGCATGTGACGTTAAACTGGCGGGGGGAGGCGAGTGTCGCTTCTTTACTTAGTAATATTTAGTACAGCTGTTGCTCGCGACTTCACAAAATATTATGTATTTCCCGTAGGAATATCCTATGTCCTATTCCAGGACCTAACCTATATGTGTGTCAAGTTTCATCACGATCCATCCAGTGACTGAAGCATGATTGAGTAACAAACATCCAAACATCCAAACTTTCGCATTTATAATATTAGTAGGAAGTAGGATAGGATTCTTTGGTAGTGGCGAGAATTATAATATTCTTTCAAACTTTTATGGCATAAAAATTATGAATCGATATTTTTAATTTTAAAGTTTTAATAAGTAAAGTAAAAACTAGAAAACATTTTTTAGTACAAACAAGAACTCATAACCTATCAGAAAATGTTACCATTTCGGGTCCAAATGACCACGATCTAGGGTTAATAATTCACGCCCAGTGGCCATCGTCAAATACACGCCGAATCCCAAAGGAAATTATTGAAACTTAAACATGGAATAAGTTAGAGACGGGCGGGTGATTAAACTTCGATATCGATTTTGTACATTTGTGATTGTAACTGTCGATAGATAAAGTTGGGCGATGTTGTCTTTATAGAAACTAATGTGATAACTTTGCGGTGTCTTATATAGACAATTAATTACTCTAGGCTCTTCCCTTTCGTCAGGAAATTGAAGTTTATATGTGTTGATTGATTTGCAATCAAATATAGACTAACTCAAGATATATATACTCATGGTATATTAAGTTACTCCGCAGCTCAAAACTACTTGCCCAAAAAATCTTCAGGCATAATTCTTTGGTTCTAAAGACTCAAGGCAAGAATCTTAAAAATAGATTCTGACATTTATTATAGTAAAAATGACACCCACATCTAATTCTATTAAAGAAAAAACGAACGAAAACCTGAAACCACAGGGCTGACGTGACAAATCGATGTCTTCAGTGTGTAATGATGCTAATATCCAATCCAATCATTGTAGGGTGTAACATACGCGTGCTAGTCGTATATCTACGATATATAATGTACCTAGAGGCATAGAGTCCGGGACGAGATTTTATTAACACTTTGTAGTAGGTAATTTACCAACTTTGTTTTAGCATTTGCCTATTTATCGTTCATCATCAGCCTCAGTACGTCCACTGCTGGACATATGCCTCCCCAATAGAATACCACTTTTGGTTAGATGTCAAAGTCAAAATCATTTATTGCATATGAGTACACTTGGTACATTTATACATATAAATTATTTATCGACTACCGCTGCCTAGGTGTTAGCGCTGTGAAGAAGAATTGTCCATTGGAGGATGTGCCATAATCACCACGCTTGGCAGGCGGATTGATGATCGCTGTAATGATCTTAACATACACACACACGAGAACGCTGCTGCCTGTCCCTAGTGAATCCCTTAGTCTGAAAGATAGGGGTGGCCCTATTATAAGCCGGAAACCACACGGCATATTATCGTTACTGACCTGTATTATGTTATTAATTCATCATCATCATCATCAGGTTATTTTAGTCTCCACTGCAGGAGCACAACCCTCTCTCATCTGCCGGAGACAGACGGAGGATTTGGCCTGCACTCCCCGCGCTGGCCAGACGGGTTGGGGAGGCCTGATTGATGTTTTATAATGTATTCCCTTAGTCGCTTTGTACGACATCCACGGGGAGAGTTGGAGTGGTCCTATTCTACTCTACCGGAAACCACACGGCAAGTGGTTAACAATAATTCCAGAACTAATATCAAAACTATGTTAGTACCTTAAACTTTTTATCTACATACCTACATTATCCTATACTTTACCTGTCTTAACTTTTCCTGTTTTACTTTTCAAATATGTTAAATAGTGAATATGCTGTCCTACGTGAAATACTAGACACGAGCTCTCGCACTATATTGATATATTATTCATAAAGCATCGATAACTCGATGTTTGGAATACATTAATTAGTTGCGTCACTAGCGTGGTAGCATTGATGGGGTATATTTATTTAGTGAGTTCTAATAACACAAAATAACATGTAATAAAAAAGTTTTTTCAGCGCATTTTTGCTGGTTTTGTCTTACTGATTCATAAGTATTTTGGGCACATACTTTTGTAAAATATTTCATTTAAGTAATCAGTAAGTAAGGAGTAGTAAGTAAAAGTAAGGCAGGAATAATTAGTTTTGATT
Organism: Esperia sulphurella; assembly: GCA_947086405.1. Classification (NCBI taxonomy): domain Eukaryota; kingdom Metazoa; phylum Arthropoda; class Insecta; order Lepidoptera; family Oecophoridae; genus Esperia; species Esperia sulphurella. Next base: position 14,869,355 of record OX352265.1, read on the forward strand.
GCATTTAACTTGTAATGCTATAATTTAGTAGATTAGAGCAATAAAATCAAATAAGTTAGAATGAAATAAAAAAAAAATACATGAATCCGCCTGCCAAGCGTGGTGATTATGGCAAATCTCCCAATGGAAAACTTACCAAAAGTGGCATTCTATTGGGGAGGCCTATGTCCAGCAGTGGACGTATTTAGGCTGATGATTATACAAGAATTATTAATTTATATCTTTTTCATAATTTATTTTCATTATAATGTGCACTGACTTGACTCTTTCACCCAAAGGTTTACTGAAAGAAAACTCTTATCATAGGTTTAAATATGTTGTATGACTTGTATGAGTATGTATGAGTTGTATGACTTGTATTTGTGCACAATAAAGTATAAATAATGTACTCCTGTATATATTAAGATCATTTTGGCGATTACCAATCCGCCTGCCAAGCATGGTGATTATGACAAATCCCCCAATGGACAGCCCACCAAAAGTGGCATTCTATTTTGGAGGCTTATGTTCAGCAGTGGACGTATTTCAGCTGATGCTGATTGTACCCAAATATGAGCGATATCGCATTCTTAGTTAAATATCTAAACCTAATATTACCAATATTTATTCACAACGCGTTATAAGACGTAAATTTTCGAACGCTGACATGGCGTATTATCAGCTTTATTCGAGAAGTTTCGAGCGCTTCGAATTCCTTGTGCATAGTCGTACAGTAAACCTTTATAACCGCCGTTTCATTTTCATTCACCAAAAGAATTTTCGGCACGATCGCGTGCCTACATATTTACAACATAATTCTAATGAGTGGCAACATTGCCTCGTTCAATTAGTTATATTTACCCAAGCTGTGTTGTGTAAACTTGTCGACACGACGGTGTTAGGAAAATTAAATTGTGTTGATATGAATCGAAGTGTTTGGGTAATGTTGGGAGGTTTTATGAAAATTGCGGGTTGTAAGTACCTTGACCGTAAATGTTTATTGTAATGACTCAATATTTTTTGTTGTTTAGTATGTTCTTTTACGTTCTGCACTGTAGCCTAATATCCTCAGCCGAAATACGTCTACTGCTGAACATAAGCCTATCCAATAGAATGTCACCTTTGGTGGGCTGTCCATTAGGGGATTTGCCATAATTACCACGCTTATGACCTCAGAAGAAAGGTCTCAAATTGACAAAATATGAGGTTGGCGAAGGACCTAGGCATCTACTTCGTAGGCATTTCGTATCTTTATCTTATAATAGGGAACCAGGAAGGCCCTGTGGGATCTTTTGTGTCAGCCCTCTGTCTATTCATCCCCCAAAGTCAGCTGCTAAAAAACTATTGAAAACTTCCGTGGCGGTACGGGGTAGCTCTCGGACTACCATGCCGGAGGTTGCGGGTCCGAATCCCGCTAGGGGCAAATGTTTGTATGATGAATATGAATGTTTGTACCCAAATCTTGGATGTTTATATATTTATTTAAGTATGTGTATCCGTTATCTAGTAACCATAGCACTGGCTCCGCCTAGTTTGCGACTGGATAATTGGTGTGAATGTCTGACATATTTATTTATTTTATTTATTATGCAGATAAGGGGTAGAAGCCTAGAACCCTTGGGTTCAGGGTAAGCTACACCCAGGACAATCATTTGCCTTGCAGCCAGTGCACTGCATTCACACAGCAAGTACTTCATCGTGTCGCTGTCCATAGGCTCTACAATTGACGGTCTCTGACAGTCGCATCTATGCAGGAGATGCCTCACATCTAAAAGGCCGACAAAAACTGATACAAAAATACAGATTAGGTTTTCTTTCAGTATTTTGGGATTTGTTGGTAAGGGTTCAACTCTTTCCGTGGATGTCGTACAAGGCGACTAAGGGAATACATTATAAAACATCAATCAGGCCTCCCCAACCCGTCAGGCCTGCGCGGGGAGTGTAGGCCAAATTCTCCGTCTGTCTCCGGCAGATGAGAGAGGGTTGTCCTCCTGCAGTGGAGACAAAAATAACCTGATGATGATGATGGTAAGGGTCATATGACAAATTCTAATAAGCTTTTGGCGTCTATGACTGACGCCAAACGCGTATCAACACATGTTACACTAGCTGTTGCCCGCGACTTCGTCTGCATGCACAACTTGACAACACAAATTATTATGTATTTCCCATAGGAATGAGTTATATTTTTGGATAAATACTATCCTATGTCCTATTCCAGGGCCTAACCTCTATGTGTGCTAAGTTTCATCGCGATCCGTCCAGTGGTTGAAGCGTGGTTGAGTAACAACCATCCAAATATCCAATCTTTAGCATTCACAATATTAGTGGGATGTTACGTTAGAGTAAAAAATGGCTTATTCGTTCGAAATGCTTACGGTTAAGGCCCCAGGTGTAATATATACCTGGGTCTAGGTCTATGTCCTACAATTTATAGACGCCGACAAACGATGCTAATCTTTGGCAATAGTCATGACAAAAGATTGTCAAGATTAATAATATTTAGCCTCATGGGTGATATATTTATAAGTTTCCTGGCGCCATGTTTAAAACATCTCATTAATAAAATTTACCTTTCCATTAAAGAGCTAAGCAGCTATCCTGTTTAAAAATGGAAACGAATTAAAACTGCGAAGCGGAATGAGGCGGCGCGATCAAAGTCAGTCTCATAAATTATGGGCAGCCGTTTCATAAAGTTAATCACCCTTGAAACAAAGAAGCTTCGGATCGGTATTGGAAAAGGTACGCATTTTAGTGCGAGATTTATTTTTGGACCTGCGCACAAGGTTTGCATATAATATCAATCTTTGTTCGTCTTAATTAAAAAAAAATCGTAAGTGAGTTTGTGTGTTTGTACGTTTGTTTGTTACGCTTTCACGGCTCGTGTATCCAACCGATTTCTATAAAATTTTGTTCAGATACAGCTTCAGTTACGCAAATGAATATAGGCTAACTTTGTCGACCTCCGTGTCGGAACGGGTAGCTCTCGGACTGCCGGAGGTTGCGGGTTCGAATCCCGCTAGGGGCAAATGTTCATATGATGAATATGAATGTTTGTACCCAAGTCTTGGATGTTTATATATTTATTTAAGTATGTCTATCCGTTATCTAGTAACCGTAGCACAGGCTCTGCCTAGTTTGGGACTGGATAACTGGTGTGAATGTCTGAGATATTTATTTATTACAAGAAACTGTTACCGAGGTAAACATAAACTTACTCCATGCGGGCGAATCTGGGGGCAATTTATGTAATTATAACACAAGCACCAACGTTGTCTAAGTAAACTAATTGAATCAATCAATGATCAATCATTGATTATAATATATAATATGTCAGACATTCACACCAATTATCCAGTCCCAAATTAGGCGGAGCCTGTGGTATGGTTACTAGATAACGGATAAACATACTTAAATAAATATATAAACAGCCAAGACTTGGGTACAAACATTCATATTCATCATACGAACATTTGCCTCTAGCGGGATTCGAACCCGCAACCTCCGGCGTGGCAGGCCGAGAGCTACCCGTTTCGCCACGGAGGCCGTCAAATTTCCGATTGATTTATTTGCGAACATAGGTTAAATATTATGTTAATAGTAGGTACTCGTAGTGCGGCAGTCTATGCTCCGCTAAACACAAGACATTCCTGGACTGTCTACCTTTTGCTTGTGTTTTAATGTAATTTAACCCTAATTTAAATTGTTTGCATTGTTTTAATTTTACTTATTTTAAATTATTTGATTTCATTTTATACTAATTTAATTTAACTTTGACTTAATTTAATTATTCTTATTTTTATTGTGATTTTATTCTAATACAATTTTATTATTCTTATTGTACAACAAATATGACATTATTATGTTGAAATAAATTATTTGAATTTGAATTTGCGATCTGCAGTGGTTAATATGGAGTAAAAATCATCTGATGAAAAGAAGTGTGCTTGCAGTCTGATTACTCGATGGAATTTTACATACATACCTGTGATTATATTTTTACCTTTTGAACCAAGACACTGCAAGGAGTGCATAGGAATAGATAACTTTAACCAACCGGAGTCGAATTATACCCGTGAATGTATGACACTAAGTTATCCCCGGGTAAAGCTGGGTCAACTTTACCTGTAAAAACATTGCCTGCCAATTTATTAGTTGTAAAGCTATAAAAAAAAATTACCTCCTCTATTTTCGCTGTCCGCTGGTTTCACCTGTATTGCTCGGTTCATCTGAAAAGACAAAAAAATTGTTATAATTTGACCATTTCCTATTAACATAATGTAATTTTTTTTATCATGTTAGTATTTCACGTGTCATATTGAAAATAGAAGATTTGCTTCGGCTATAAAACTTTCTCGAATGTGTATGGATTTTTTAATTGGTCTGAAAGTAACATAGTCAACTTTTTAAAACAAGTTTGTAAATTTGCGTTATTTTTTATTTTGATCTGCATTAAGCATTTTAGAAAATATATACACATGTGAATGTTTACATCTCCGGTGGCTGAATTCTATTTTATTTATTTGGGACAACAGACAATTTCACTAACGCATATAATACCTACATATACTGTTAAATAACATCTACAACTTTAACCCTGTATTTGGAAGCAATTACAAAGGAATTGTATTTAAGTAGCATATAACTGACAAATGTCATAAATTGACATGTTACTCAAAACTAAGTTTTAAATTTTAATAGCTAAAGACTTAATTTATAAACCTTGACACAGAAGACAGGGTCAAGACATCAAATGTTTGTTCTCCCAACAGTAACCGCTTACCATCAGGAGGCTGTCTGTCCGTTAATGACCATGATCAAATTAACAAGTTGAGTTAGTGCAAGGGGACAAGAGTTAGTTCAAAGGAACAAGGTCTTGTTGCGCTCGTATGGAGTTAATATGACTGTTCACTGTTAACCAGATCTTGTTCAAATCAACAATTGTTTTTAATGTAGTTAGGAATATGACAAGCAAACTTGTTATTTTATTTTGATCACAGCAACCATTCTCATGATAATATAGATTTCATAGTAGCGATCATAAAAGATAAAGTTAACAAGTTGAGTTAGATCAAGGGAACAAGAACTTGTTGCGCTCGTATGGAGTTAAGATGACTGTTCAAGGTTAACTAGATGTTGTTCAATAAACAATTGTGTTTTTTTTTTTAGTGCAAACTGTAAAGGAAAACGAAAAACACGATTCTTTCCTTCGGTCCCGCAGTAGTATGTTAAAAATAATAAATCGCTCCAAAACCAGGAGTTAACAAACGCATTTTCAACTGACAAATATTCGTCATTGCGTTGAATAGACTCCCAATAACAGTGTTAATTTAGGAGTTAATGTATTCTAAAATAAACGGACTCTGACGCGCCTGCATAATTAACTGGGAGGTATGCGGGGTTACAGACAGGGCGTAGTCAGGGACATCATTTGGGGGCGCAATTAAAAATAAGCGGTACGTCCACATAGTACAATTTACTAATGCACTCGACTCAAAGTATGTTACCCGGGTAAAAATACAAATGTGTACCAAAATACCAAATATTGAAAAGCTTTAAAACGTATGTAGGTACGTTTTGGATTTTAAATGAAAAGGAATTCCATAACGGATTTCAAAAATAGGAAGGTCCGTAGGTACGTAGGAACAAACTACCAGAGGAAATCTTATACATAACAGACAGAAAGTTTAAGATTCACATAAAAAAAACAACTTTGTAAGAAAGCCTTTTATAAAATAAACGATTATTTGAATGAAAAATATGCCTGGTACTAATATTGCTTCAGCTTCACACAATCTTTATATAATTGTATGTAAACTTGATTTTAAAAGATGTGTTGCGTGAAGTATGTTGCGCCGTTTCTTCTTCACAGCGCTAACACCTAGGAAGCCGTGGTCGATATAAATGGCGTGTATAAATGTACCAAGTGTACTCATATGCAATAAATGATTTTGACTTTTGACCGTTAATTTGGCAGAAATTTTGAAATATACTTAGATTTTCATTTCTCGATTAAACATATGTATTGGAATAAACAGCGTTAATGACTAGTTTTTGAATATAACATAATAATAATCACAATTGCAGTGTGGTTTTCGGTAGAGTAGAATAGGACCACTCCAACTCTTCCCGTGGATGTCGTACAAGGCGACTAAGGGAATATATTATAAAACATCAGTCAGGCCTCCCCAACCCGTCTGGCCAGCGCGGGGAGTGTAGGCCAAATCCTCCGTCTGTCTCCGGCAGATGAGAGAGAGTTGTGCTCCTGCAGTGGAGACATAAATAACCTGATGATGATGATAATGACGAATAATCAGAATAAGTGACGTCATCACTTCACAGTTCCCTGATTAGAATAGGATTACCTCTAATCTTTTGACAGCCCAATAAAAGTGGTATTCTGTTGGGGAGGCTTATGTTCAGCAGTTGACATATTTCTGCTGATGATGATTATGGTACATACAGGAAAACAAAAGAGAAAAATTTAATGAAAGGAACTTAATTATCTCACGCAAGTCGACGGGAAACCGTTAAAGCCACCACCTAATTTGCAATTGCAAGTACATTGTGCAGCTGTTAATTAGTTTCACGAGGTTAGAGTAACAGAGTCATTAAATCTTTGATGGAAGGTAAAGCTGAGTTTAATGTCTACTACCTTCTACAAGCTTTACGACAAACTACCAAACTAACTCTTAAATATTACGGACAGTTTAAGAATCACAGCTTTACTCTCCCAGATTACAAAATGGCGCTTTGCCGGTCTTACTCTTCCATCATCATCAGGTTATTTTTGTCTCCACTGCAGGAGCACAACCCTCTCCCATCTGTCGGAGACAAACGGAGGATTTGGCCTACACTCCCCGCGCTGGACGGGTTGAGGAGGCCTGATTGATGTTTTATAATGTATTTCCCTTAGTCGCCTTGTACTACATCCACGGGAAGAGTTGGAGTGATCCTATTCTACTCTATCGGAAACCACACGGCAAATGCAAGATAGTATATATCCATAATCGATATATATTATAAATGATGTATTAATTAAGTTTTCAATATTAATTTATATTCATTTGATATACTTCATCATCAGATGAAATACGTACACTGCTGAACGCAATCTTCCTTATTAGAATGCCACTTTTGGTGGGCTGTCCATTAGGGTATTTTACATAACTACCACACTTGGCAGGCGGATTGGTGATCGCAGTATTTATCTTAATATACATAGGAGAACGCTGTTGCAAGTCACCTTAACGACGTCCACGGTAAGACTGGGGGTGGCTTCTTGCACACTAACACTATACAATATCAAACATATATACATACAAACGCACCCAAGCACACAGTTGCACAACATACGAACTTAACGGGTTTTCCCAGTAGTCAGATTGATGGTCAGACTAATCTGGCCAACGGGAATTTTCTTTTCCGTTGGCCAGATTTATAAGTTGCAAAATACACAGAAAAAAGTACAATCAAAGTAAAAACAGTTTTGCATTTTATTATCTTACAATTTCATCTCAAGCGTTCTAAAAAGTTACCAGTATTTCTTTATTAGTTAACATATGCCGAAGCAAAGCCTTTGGATGATACTGAGAGATTTTGGTAGGTAGTTGCAAGTAATTCAATTTCAATAGTGTAAATTATATTATTTCCCGTAGGAATTAGATGTCTTTTCGGGATAAAAACCTATGTCCTATTCCAGGACCTAACCTATATGTGTGCCAATTTTCATTCCGATTCGTCAAGTGGTTGAAGCGTGATTGAGTAACAAACATCCAAATATCCAAACATGCAAATATCAAAATATCCAAACTTTCGCATTTATAATATTAGTAGGAAGAAGGATTCCAGTACTTTATCAGCTAAGTACATACTACAAATTTATTTACTCAAGTTCATGTATTCAATGTCAGGAACTGCTAAATTATGAATATAGACATATATTTCAAATGTGTATATTAACATATTGTATTTTAAAATCTATGTTTTTTGGAAAAATATTATTTGTATTTTTGCTTGACATTTTCCTAACATTGGGTACGCTGTACGAGAACACTTTCTGAAGTGTACTTCTTATCCTATTGCATACTTAGCAACTAATCCACAAACTATACAACTAATGACTCAAGCCATATTCCAAAACGGAAATTCGTTTTTACAAGCCAAATTTATCTCGTTAAATTAGCTTCAGAGAGAAAAGGATGGAAAATACAGCGCAGTGGGCGGGGCTTGAGGCAGTTGCTTACATAATGTATCCAGTTCTGGGAGGCTTTAGGTATTTCATGTTGGAAAGAACTGTAGGCTTTCAGCATTTTTATAGACTACAGTTTAAGGTTGAGTTGAATGTTTTGTTATAAGTGAAAATTTTAGAAAAATTATTAAAGATACAGACGTATGAAAGTGAGGTATAAGAAATGAAATTTTTTATTTCGGAAAACCATGATACATAATTGTTAGTATGCAAGTTAAGTAGCTCGGGGTTTCTTTGAAGGATGTGTTTCGTAATGAGGAGTGGGCGGGCCACATCTGTCGCAGAACCGTTCTGGAGTGAAGACCGCGGATTGACACTCGCAGGGTGGGACCCCCCGCAGCCAGGTGGACCGACGACCTGAACAAGGTGGCCGGTAGCGGCTGGATGCGGAAGGCGGAGGACCGAGGGTGGTGGCGTTCATTGGGGAAGGCATAAGTCCTGCAGTGGACGTCTAAAGACTGACATGAATAAATCACATGAATTTTAAAGGGGGCTGCTATATCATTGCCTTATTCTTCATTCGGTCTTGCTTCTTCCACATTAACAGATAATTTTGATTATATTCATACCCATACTCATTAATTTTTGACGACATCTGGGTTTCGGAACGGGATAGCCCTCGGACTGCATCAAACAGAATTTAATTTCAATTGTTTGAAACTGTATCAAACAATTAAAATTAAATTCTGTTCACTTTTTTACGCATGATCGCAATTCGTTTTTTAATTTTGTTTGTTGGATAAGTAATTCTAAATATACTGGGCCTGTTGATCTGAAAGACACGTTGATTAAGTTATTATTGTAGGGAAACATATATTATGTATTTGACCGCTTCGTTAATTCGCTTGGCAATTAGACTCGATTACCAGAGGTCGTGAGTACGATTCCCGCTGAGGACAGATTTTTATTTTGCTATATTTGTGAATTTTGCAATACTTGTTTAATTCCCATAGCACAGGTAATACCTATTTATTTATTTTCATTTATTTAGTAATAATATTCTAGTGATAGTTAGAATTATCCAGCACTCCTTGAGAAAGTAGAGAATTCCCACAGGAAACTTTACTATAGTAACTAGTGGCATTTATTTATCTCCAACTGTATTAAAATCATGTAAATGCAGAGTGTGACTGAATAATAAAAAATAAAATTCAGACTTACAAAAAAAACTGTCAGTATAATCATTGAACTGGCAGTTCAATAGCACGGTTTAGATGTTATCTACTATATAATTCTGAGGTATTGCAGACAGGCTCGTGAAATTAAAAAAAACACGCTGTAAGTAATGGATTCCTTATCGTGTAACGTATCTGTGTTCGTTTTAAAACACAGAGTGGTTTTGTTAGTTACCTATTTTGTAAACATGACATGCTATTAATTAAATAATTATTTAGAAACAAATAGCAAAAAAAGAATATGTCGAAGGTGACATTCAGCATACATTGTCGATGATTTACATTCAAAATATATATATTTTAATCGAAATAAATGTCGGTGAAATTGTATTTGTAAGAAACGTTACAGTATTTATAACTTGATCAGTTATAAAACTGGTTTTATCAACATTTCTAATATGTGTAAAGTTTTTCCGGAGATTTCAAAGTATTATTAGATTTATTTCTATTAAAATAGACGATTATTGCAAGGATCAAGCATTAAGATTATTAAATGATAAAAATGCCTGGTACTAATGTTGCTTCAGCTTCGCACAATCTTTATATTATTGTATACACATTGAATACTGAAATATGTGTTACTTGAATATTGTCGTTTCTTCTTCCCAGCGATAACACCAAGGAAATGTTAGACGTAAAAAAATGACGTGTATCAATGTACCAAGTGTACTCAAGTGCAATAAATCCCATAAAATACAAAATTGAATTTAAAAAATTAAGTTGTATTTTCTAAAATATAAGATTAAAAAGTCAAACATACTTGAATGGCCTTGAAAATACTATTTAAAGTCAAATATCATCATCATCATCAGCCCGAAAGAGTCCACTGTTGGACATAGGCCTCTCCCAAGGTGCGCCACTAAACCCGATTTTCGGCTCTTCTCATCCAGTCACTGCCAGCCGCAGTCCCACACTACGCTTGCCCAGTCGCGGTCTCCACTCGAGAACTCGTTTACCCCAGCGGTAATCGGTTCTCTGACAAATGTGACCAGCCCACTGCTACTTCAGCGTACTAACTTTTAATCTAAATATAGTTATTCATAAACACAGGTGGTGTACAAGATGTAGAGAGCTCTGTGTTTTTGCCCATTGGGAATATATTAGTATACTTGATTAAAGCAAATAAACGGAAAACTTGTGTATTATACATATTATTAAATTAATTAATTTCAATTCTAATTTAATGTCATTTATAGTAATGTCACTTTAACCTATCTACTTAAAACTATATAAAATTGTCACTAAGGAAATCATTAATTGAATATGTTTAATCAATAAGAAATGTTTTTAAATGTCTTTTAAAACTATTTACGCCTTCTTCGTTGATAAAAGATAATAATTTTATTGCTTAACGACGATATGCTTGTTGTGCGGTGTGGCCGTACCATTCAATGACTATTTTTCGACATATCTAAAACTTCATCTACCCTCTTTTTCGTACACAGTCGGCCAACTGCAACTCGTGTATGACTGCTGAATATAGTCCAGCCGCACACGCGACGTTTTCAGCAATTACTGCGACACGTTTTGATGGCTATCTGGTCGCGCGCGATAATTTATTACTACTCTAATGTAGCGTTAACGAGCAGTTTCATGTGTTATTTTGTTACCTTTTGCTAAAAGTAAAGGTAAAGTAGAGGTAAAGGGTGATTTTCAGTCAAAAAGCGACGCCGGGTGACCACTATATAAGAGTAATATCAAAATAAATAAATATTGAATTTTATAAATTCTAGATATAGTATAAATTCAGTTTTTTTTTTGATATTTCTAATGCCTTTTTTTGTTTTAAGTAAGTATATTTAAGTTTTAAGCGATAAGACTGCCTTTGTACACTTTCCAAAAATCTGTACCTATTTTTTATTGTTATTATTAATTTGTGTGCAATAACGAATTTATCTATCTATCTAGATAGATAAACTCTTATATTTGATAAATTCTTAGATTTGGAAAGTATCAGTATTATTTCATGATGGTTAGGTTAAGTTAGATGATGAAATAATAAAAAATAAAAGAGATTTATTCAACGAAATCATTCAGTTCAACAATTATGTATTTATAAGTAGTACATGGTCATTTAAATATATGTCATAGTATAATTGGTAAAATGGCTATAATTCCTCGATGGGACGGCAAAATTGCCGAAGCACCAAAATAGGATTCTATAGTAGAGAAATAATAAAAACATATATTTGTGTTTAAACATACGGTTTTAATAAAACAAACTGACATATGTTCAGAGACAATATTAACCGCTTCGTTGACCTAGTGGCTTGGTTGTTAGATTCTCACCAGCCGCAGAACTTTGTACAAATTCCCGGTTTGAACGTTATATTAGTGAATGGTCATATTCTTGGCAAATTTCTATCGTACAGAAGAAAATACCTGTATGGTCGACAGACAAATATATGTAAGTTGGTATGGATAAAGTCCTTTTTTAATTATAATAAAAATAGAGTTAAGTAAAAATATAACGTGAACGAACACACGTTTACTAAAAACCTTTCACACGAAACCAACTTTCAACGCCGTTTTCATTAAAATAATATGATAACTCAAATGTGAAGTGACTATTCAACAACCTTCCAACCACCGAAGTGTGAAACAACATGTCAGCTGTCATAGCTGTCGGGTTGGATAAATTTTGAGCCCACGTGGTCGCGTGCTGTCAGCGGCTGACAGCTGATAATTGTCATAGTGACATGTTGCTACGAAACGATGGTGACAACGAACGATGTTTTCTTTCAAATGTTTTTAGCAGGATTTGTATTACTTTGTAACTATTTATAAGAAATGGGTGTTTATTATTTATAAGGTCACCAATCGATACCTGCAAGGTACACGGCCACAAATATTTTGGTAAATTTAATTTTTATCATAATTGAGTCATCAAATATTCAAAATTCTAAAAAAATATTCTTTTTTCATATCAGGGAGCATAACAATTAATGAAATTTTTATGGCCGAGTGTAGGCCACAAAAATCTTAGTAAATTTTATTTTTATCAAAATTGAGTCATCAAATATTCAAAATTCTTAAAAAAATATTTTTTTTCAATTCAGGGAGCATAACATTTAGTGTAATGATCACTCGCCACCTTTATCAGCAACGACCACAATTATTGTTTGTGATAAATTTAAAATTATTCTTTTTTTATTTATTTAACCTGAGTGCTCTGTTCACATACAAATAGACTTCCATTTCTGTGAACTGTACTGTAAATTATATATTATTATTTTGTTAAATAACGAAAATAAACTATTTATTACACAAAACCATAACAAATGCTATTGAAAATGTAAAAATTATATTTATAAATGGTAAAGCTTATTCTTATAGGTTAACTCGTATAAGTAGATTTTTTTACTATTAACAAAAATTAGAACATAATCATAGAAATATAATATTTTTTTTATCGAAAGTTAGTAATTTGAAATTGTAAATTGAATGAATACCTATGGTAAAATCTACAAATTCTTGCGGAAAATAATTAGTGTCTAAAGAATCACATTGATTCCTATGGAATCTCAGAACATTTTCTATTAGTTCACGAGAGTGCTATGCTACGGCGTAGCTCTTGCTACGCTCCGAAGCGCTATGCTACAGAATTATATACTCAATTAGTTTATTTCGTATCAATACATGAAAAACTTTACATTTTAGTGTAAAAAAACTTTGAAATTGAACACTATTTTCGAGTACTCATGGAACGTTAATAATACATCAAAAAGCAAAGCGAGTAGTATACTTCAACTAGTTGATGCTACAAAACCGTAGCATCGTAGCCACAGTTGTTATAACAAATGCTGAAGTGCTATAATATTATTTTAGGCGTCCATTTTATTTTATCTTATTAATTTATATGAATGTTTGATATATTTTTTTCCAGATATCTTAAACCTTTTAGTATCATCCATCATAGTACGTCCATATTGAAATTGGTAATGTGATATGTGATATGCATTTTGGACTAATTTCACTTTAGATAGAGATAATTGTAGCCCATTTTCAAAACTATTTCTTTGTTTGGACAAATTTTAATATGGACGTAATCACACTGAAGGATTTAAACCTATATGACATATGTTTACTCTCACCGCTCATACATTATATTGAACAGTGCGTCCAATATGAAATATTGGATATAATATTCATATGCATTTTTGACTAATTTCACTTAAGACAGTAATAATTTGACCCATTTTTAAAACTCCTTTTTTTGGTTGGACCATTTTCAGTAAGGATCAATTCCAATATGGACGTAAGAGCCGTGGTAACCGGTTGGTTGTGCACTCGCCTCACGTTCATGAGGTCGTGGGTTCAAACCCCGCCCGTACCAATGAGTTTCACGAAATTTAAGTACGGTTTATTCATAATATCACAGGCTTTTTGGTGAAGGAAAACATCGTAAGGAAACTTGCATATGCCGAAGAAGAAATTCTGAGGCGTATGTGAAGTCCACCAAATCGGCTTGGGGCACCGTTGGTGGTCAGGGGTTTGGTACAAAAGATCCTGAAGGGTCAAAGTGTCGCCAGGTCTTACTGCCCCCCTAAGAAGATAAGATAAGATAAGAATATGGACGTAATAATACTAAAGGATTTAAACCCATAAGACATATGGTTACTCTCACCGCACACGGAGTCTATTATAACATCTAAACATCGTCCAAAACTCAAACACATTAATTCCAACACATTATATTAAATTACCAAAGTTCACTGTGTCCCTAGCAAGTACCTAACATTTCGGAAACAAAATTATTAGCTTTTGTTGCGAAGTAAAACCGATCATAAATTAGGATACCGTTATCCAATCCTGAACTTAAACAGAAATTTAAGTAGGTAATTTAATAAAATAACTGGCTGCGGGGCAAAGGGCAAGTTTTCGGATGAATGGAATTTTTATGAGGCCTTTTTGATAAATGTGTAAGCCGCAAGGGTTGCTATAATTTGAGACCTTTACCTTCCCGCTTTTGGTATTGTTTTTATTAATGGTATGACAATTATCTGTGAAACCAATAGAGCCTTGGAGCCTTACGGAAACTGAAGTATGGTATTAAAATAAAACAGCGTATTGTAAGTCCCAATTTTGAGCCGTGGTAGCCTAATTGGTTGTACACTCGCCTCATGTTCATGAGGTCGTGGATTCAAACCCCGCAAGCACCAATGAATCTTTAGAAATTTAAGAACGTTTATTTATAAATACCACAGGCTTTTCGGTAAAGAAACACTTCGTAATTAAATCTGCAAATGGCAAAGATGGAATTCTAAGGCGTATGCGAAGTCCACCATATCGGCTTGGGGCACCGTTGGCGGACAGGGGGTTGGCATAAAAGATCTAGAAGGCTCGAAATGCTGCCAGGAATGGAACTCCCTACCAGCTTGGGTATTTCCGGACAAGTACAATTTGGATTTTTTAAAGGAAAAGTGAATAGGCATCTGACAAATCTACGTTGTATACCTTGCTTACTCTATTTATTGCCTACCTTCTAATTCTATTTTACTTCTACAAATATTTTACTGAAGCAAGAACTTCAGAATCATTTCTTTTTAAAGATATTGTAATCTTCTGAGTAAGCGCGCTCCATCTTAGGCCTCATCATCACTTACCATCAGGTGAGATTGAGGTCAAGCGCAAACCCATCAACAATAAAAAAAAGATCTTCTTGGATCCTTGTTAGGACAGAAAGTCACTACGCTGGACTAGTTCTTGTTGATGGAATTTCTTCTTCGACCTATATAAGTTTCTGCACGATGTTTTTCTTAAAAAAATCTCTTGGAAAAAATTAAAAAAAATATATTATAATTAATTCCGAGAAAATTATGACTTTAGACGAATGCACTACCTTTTCATGTGCTTTAGAATTAAACTGTATATTATAAAAAAAATAGGGTCTGGTTAATTATAGCAAAATGTATGCTACAAGGTATTAGATACGAAAACAGGTTACTTAAATGAAGCAAAAAGAAGCAACTGAAATAAAAATAGTTCACTCATGTGATGAAAAGAGACAGGTATATGGAGAGACGTAAACAAAAGGCACTAGATCTCTCTTATCTTATCCGCCAATAACTTTTTTGTAACTTGGGCACCTTGTAGTAAAATTTATTACACGGCGGAATAAAACATCGTGAAGATATTGGCATGTCTGGGGAGAGATATGCAATAGTATATAAAACTGATGAACAGTGTTGCCAGTGTTATTAAACCGGGAACAGTGTTGCATAGACACGTTTTGAGACGGAGAATTGATATTGAATAGCAGGTATAAAGTACATGAGAACCTGAAGATTTCAAGCGGAAAGTATTAATTTTTGCTTTCAAATACTAATTTTATTGTAGACACGTTATGGGATATTTTTCGAGTTCAGTAGCGCCGTTTTGGGAGAGGCCTATGTCTAGCAGTGGGCTCTTACAGGGTGATGATGATGATTGAAATTTAAGTAAATATTAGAAAAGTCATGTGTCCTACGGCGGGAGGGAGGGAGGGGGAGGGGAGATAGGGGGGAGGGGTGAGGGGAGGAGGGTTGAGGGGGAGGGGCGAGGAGGGTTGAGGGGGAGGGGCGAGGGGGGGGGGGATAACTTTATACTTCATTGTACGTCAAATCCGAGTGTGGGATTAGATAAATGTATATATTGTTGTATCGTTATTATTTAAGTACATAGAACTGTATCTCTTCTTTCCATATATAAAAGTAGTACCGCCTCGTTGGCCTAGTGGTTTGGTTATTGAACGAGCCACAGGTTGTGGGTTCGATTCCCACTTAGGACAAACTTTGCACAGTTTGTATAACTTTGTCGCGGTCTGGATGTTATATTTGTGAATTGTCCTATCCTTGTTTAATTCCCATAGCACAGGAGAAAATCTTAGTTTGGGATTAGACAAGTGTTGTTTATATTATGTAATATTTATTTTTTAAAGTACGAAAACACCTTTTCGGGGAGGATTTCAATTTAAATGTGAATATTTAAAGATTTCACAACGGGAACTTGGGATCACTTTGTGCTTTATTGTACATCAAATCTAAGTTGGATTAAGATAAATATATAATGGGCCCGATTCTGAAGGCACAACATTAAAATTTGACAGCACTAAAACTGTCGCTATCCTTGTCACACAGTATTATGAAAAAAGACGAAACCAATTTTAGCATGTCAAATTTTAAATGTGTTCCTTCAGAATCGGGCCCATTGTTGTTGTAACGTTATTGTTATGTAGAGTAATGCATCTCTTCTGTCTTCAAATAGGAGTAGTAGGAAAGTAACTTTTCGGGTAGAAAATAAAATAAATCACTCACATTTAACGATATTGTAGATTCATGTGTTGGTCAAATACATCGAAAACAACATTTATTCATGTATTTATTTTTAAAATGTGCAATAAATAATATATAATCAATATGTAAGTTAACCATTAACCCGTCTGGCCAGCTCGGGGAGTGTAGGCCAAATCCTCCGTCTGTCTCCGGCAGATGAGAGAGGATTGTGCTGCAGTAGAGACAAAAATAACCTGATGATGAATATGTGAGTTATGCAGACTACAGTGACATTGTCGTATGAACAACATTATGTGTTGTCCATGTTGATACAAAAACATAATTAATTAGTAAATGAAAGGGGTCTTCGGTATACCGACTGTTACTTTCACAAGTTATGGTTCCACGCAAAGGATACGCGACAACAAATTCGTCATATCTACTATGTTGGGACAATTTTGTTCGCCTTTCCAGTTTGAATGACGATTTCACTGGATACCTTGCTTATATTATTTGGTAATGACACCTTCACAGTTTATATTATGCACCGGAATTATATTTAGCCTGTTTATTTTAAAGGGACCGACGACCTAAAGAATGTGGCCGGAAGCGGCTGGATGCGGAGGTGGCGTTCATTGGGGAAGGCCTATGTCCAGCAGTGGACGTCTAAAGGCTGACATGAATGAATGACATGAATTTTAAAGGGGACTGCTATATCATTGCCTTATTCTTCATTCGGTCTTGCTTCTTCCACATTAACAGCTAATTTTGATTACATTCATACCCATACTCATTTATTTTTGTCGACCTCCGTGTCGGAACGGGTAGCTCTCGGACTGCCGGAGGTTGCGGGTTCGAATCCCGCTAGGGGCAAATGTTTGTATCATGAATATAAATGTTTGTACCCAAGTCTTGGATGTTTATATATTTATTTAAGTATGTGTATAACTAGTAACCATACCACAGGCCCTACCTAGTTTGGGACTGGATAATTGGTGAGAATGTCTGAGATATTTATTTATTTTAAAATTATTATTATTTGTTACAAGTTGATCATTGCAGTACCTACCAGGCCTCAAATATATATATTACTCATTACTCAAAACAATTATCAGTGTGGATAGGCCGCACCCACAATTTTCCCGTAAGGTATGTATATCCGTTATCTAGTAACCATACTACAGGTTTGGGACTGAATAATTGGTGTGAATGTCTGACATATTTATTTATTTCATACACATTGAGAGCTCTAGGCTATTTATTATTATTTTTCAGGTTGGGGATATTTCAAGGTCTCAGTCTAGACCTTATATCACTGCGACCATTTCTGGTCTATTGTGATCGCCACCATACTATAGTTCGGTGCTAAACTTTGCAGCAGTTAGAAACTGCACAATGCTTTTAGTACTGAGTTGTTTTACCTCGTCAGGGTGAAACAAGGATTTGTTGACAATAAATATCTCAGACCGCCTAAATTGTACTATTTGTAACTTTTATAACGTGTAACTGTATTTGTTTGTGCAATAAAGTGTATTGTATGAATTTCTGCACAATAAAGAATATTTCAACTGAATTGAATTTGAACAACAAAATTTAATTAAATACAAGAACTCTACAGAACTTGAGCTTATTTGTGAATCTATTAGTAGAAGAGTTATCCCCCACAGGCTGACCTCATTTGAGAGTCAATGGACATCCATAATTTTCTACTTTTCTTATCGTCAGCTACAAAATGTGTTAACCCTAAACTTTTCTTTAAAAAAAAACCAAGTTTGCCCTTCTCAACGGAGTAGGGTAAATGGCCCATAGGAGGATATTCTTTTACAAGTTTCGCCGGGCTAACTGGCCGGGGCATGATAAAACTTTTTATGTTGTGCTTATGTGAGACCCCACGGTTTTGGAATCCATAACGGGTTATGTGGTATCCTGCATGGGTTCTAAAGGACCGAGGCGTAATCGTTTGCGGGGTTGAGGTGAATCTTTTGGGAGAGGGTTAGAGTGACCTTTCAGTAATTTCACATGTATTTTTTCTATAAGTATAACTAGAAAAGCAGTATTTTCTAACAGATATGGTACACTAGCTGTTGCCCGCGAGTTCGTCCGCGTGGACAACTTACAATCACAAATTATTATGTTTTGTGGCTGTAACAGTGTCTTGGCCTTTCCTCTGTCAGTTTTGGCTGTTAAGTTGTATAAATTATATAAAATAGCTATTAGGAATAGATAGTTATAAAATAGAAAACTTATAGAGCGACATATTCATGTTTATGACAAAGCTCGCGCTGTCTGACGTCTAGGTAACGCTGAATATTATGTGTATCCCTATGAGGCTGGCATGGACATGAATAGTCCAAAGCCTCGATAAAATAACATAAAAAAAAAATGACAAAGCTCTTTAAATAAAGATTAAAAAAAAATTACTATGTTTTCCCGTAGGAACAGGCTATTTTTCTTGGTAAAAATTATCCTATGATCTATTCCAGGACCTAACCTATATGTGTACCAAGTTTCATCACGATCCGTCCAGTGGTTGAAGCGTGAAAGAGTAACAAACATCCATCCTTACTTACAAACTTTCGCATTTATAATATTAGTAGGAAGTAGGATAAGGACCAATGTTCATAATTTACTATTGCATATGAGCTTTTAACTAGTTTCAGGCAATCCGCCATAGTCGAAGACAAAATCATTTATTGCATATGAGTAAGTACACTTGGTACATTTATACATATTTTTTCGACTATCGATTCCTAGGTGTTAGCGCTGTGAAGAAAAAAGGGCGCAACAAACTTCACGCAACACGTCTTTTAAAATCAAGATTGTGTACAATTATACTATAAAGATTGTGCGATTTTGCAGCGTTGATAGTACACCTTTATATTGAGTTAAAATCATATCTGTATGGATCTGCTGGAAGAAATCTCTCTCAGAGGTAAGTTCGCCCTTTGTAATTGTGTTTATTTTTAATGTATTATTTTTGTTTTATCTGTGTGTGTGCAATAAAGAGTTAACTAAAATAAATAATCTTATAATCATAGTTAATTATAGTTTTTCACATAGAGACAAGATCTAAATACATACACATACATTGGGCCCGATTCTGAAGGCACACATTTAAAATTTGACAGCGCTAAAATTGGTTTCGTCTTTATCTTCATAATACTGTGTGACAAGGATAGCAACAGTTTTAGTGCTGTCAAAAACATTCTGACTTCAGAATAGGGCCCAATTATATATATAAATTTATCTAATTCCAAACTAGAATGTTCTCCTGTGCTATTGAAATTAAACAAGGATAGGACAATTCACAAATATAAAAATTTTGCCTGTCCCCAGTGGGAATTGAAACCACGGTCTCTGGCGCTCGAGTCCAATGACCAAGCCACTAGGCCAACGAGGCGGTCATATTCATATTTAATTGAATATAGTTATATACTGTTTAAAATCACATTGGTATACACTTTCAAGTTCGTCAAAATCGAAGGAGTTTTTCTTACTTTAACGTAAGATCCCCCCCCCCCCCACACACACACACCCCCCATTTAATAACACTCACATACACACTGTACACCACCGAGATCAGATCTTATTAATAGCAGTTTTTATGTTTAATTTTCACTCTATATAAAATAAGACGAAATAAGTAACTTTTAAAATTAAAAACCAAAACAAATATTTAGGAATCTCTGAACGAAACAGAGATACTATATTGTAATGGAGAGCGGTGCCTCCCAGCACAGACTATCCAAGTCTAAGAGGACACATCAGCCCCAAATTTTTCCAATGTTACTCTTGTTTAAAGAAAATAAATGTAGCCTACCTCCTACTAATATTATAAATGCGAAAGTTTGGATATTTGGATGTTTGTTACTCAATCACGCTTTAACCACCGGCCGGATCGTGATGAAACTTGGCACACATATAGGTTAGGTCCTGGAATATTACGTAGGATAGTTTTTATCTCGAAAAAATTTTAATTCCTACGAGAAATATATAATAATTTGTGATATTAAGTTGTCCAAGCGGACGACGTCGCGGGCAACAGCTAGTATATATTTCATTCCAGATTAATAGTCCTATGAAAACCAACGCTATTTACGTCTCGGTAACATATACATGAAAGGGTCACCAGCAGCAAAAATAGGTTTGTATTACCAAGTAAACTTTGCGGTCCACTTAGGAACACCATCTATTGTGTATTTTGTTTTCGAGACGCAAATGCGTTTGTTTTCATAGGACTATTAATCTGGAATGAAATATATGTATATATATTTAAGATCCCTTAATTATTCTTATTAATTTCTATTTATTCACCTGGACAACGAAATCGTCACTTTTACAAGGGACAAGTTACACGTGCAATATTTTAACTCAGATTGAGTTATTACGACTCCAAACTCAAGTGGAACAAGGAAAACAAATGTTTCAGTTGGAGAAGAAAAGAATAACAAGGGCGCGTCCTTTTTAGTAACTTTGTCTTCTGAGTATTTTTGTAATGAAAAATAAGCCTGCTTTTGAGAAAGGAAAATAATCTCACCTTGCAATTATTAAGTAGGTACGTTCTGTTTTACTTTCCTTGTGGTATTTCAGGCTCAGGCTATCTACTAAAGTCTTATAAGCAGAAATTTGTATTAGGTAGTGTCGTTTAAGTAGGTTTTTGTCGTGTGGTTTCCGGTAGAGTAGAATAGGACCACTCCAACTCTTCCCGTGGATGTCGTACAAGGCGACTAAGGGAATAATACATTATAAAACATCAATCAGGCCTCCCCAGCCCGTCTGGCCAGCTCGGGGAGTATAGGCCAAATCCTCCATCTGACTCCGGCAGTTGAGAGAGGGTTGTGCTCCTGCAGTGGAGACAAAAATAACCTGATGATGATGTATGTAGGTACATGTGACTAAAAGTTTATGGTGAATATGGATATTCCGGGATTTTATCCTAAGTTTCTTTAAAAATGTGTTAATTACTAGCTTTTCCCCACGACTTCGTCCGCGTAGGTTTCGAAATTTTCACTGCTTTTAACGATTAATTTGGTTTCGCGTAGGAATGAGATATTTTTCGGGATAATAACTATCCCATGTCCTATTCCAGGACCTAACCTATAAGTATTTGTGTGCCAAGTTTCATCCCGATCTTTCCAGTAGTTGAAGCGTGATCAACAAACATCCTAACTTTCGCATTTATAATATTAGTGGGATTGGTTTGTCATTATTTTATGTATAAACTTAATCAATAATATAAATATGGACATTCCAAATTGCTCATTTAATCCTATAATACTAATATTATAAATGTAAAAGTTTTTGATATTGGGATGTTTGTTACTCAATCACGCTTCAACCACTGGACGGATCGTGATGAAACTTAGCACACATATAGGTTAGGTCCTGAAATAGGACATAGGATAGTTTTTATCCTGATTCTTCTTCCACCTCCAGCTTACCAGTAAAATAAAATACAAATAATATGAGAATATCTTTTCTTAACTCGATATTGCATACCTACTGTTTAAGATTACGTACCTACTATTAAGGTTGCTTGGAAGAAATCGCTTATAGCGATAAGACCACCGCTTGTACATTCACTTTTTATTCTTAAACAATGTATTCTCTGTGACTTGTTTGCAATAAAGTACATTCATTCATTACTAAGAATCCCGGGATTTTAATTAAAACATTTAATAAAATCCCATGAACAGGAATGGCCATATTAATCTTACGTACCATAAGTTCATAAAAGGCACTACCTAATTCCGATGCCTGCTCTTGAGACATTAATATTTCTATGCTTAAAAGATGATGAAAAAATAAATCTAGGTGATGCTTTAAATCTCTTTGTCCAATAGTGTCGTCACTTTGTCTCTTTGTCACTTTGGACCTTTTGTCTCCATTATTTTGTAAGTAGACAAGTAGTAGCTCTAATTATATAAGTACGAATATTTTTCCCTAAAATGGTTACTCCTCAGCTAACGTTGTTTCAAGAGAGATTCAAATGAAAATGGTGTACTTAGTACTCAAATAAGAACTTATTGAAGGATAGACCAACAAAATAGACCAACCAACAAAAAGATCACATCCAACCCATAGTAATAATAATATAAAAGTTTATTATCTCAACACAAAGGTAAGGTAAACTTAAAATAGAGACATCGGGGGAAATTTTACAGCAATTCATTATTACAGAAGATATAATTATGATAATCTTCCTTTGTCATTCCTAGTACGTTTCTTACTTAAACGATACAGAAACTGTATATTTAGAAGAAAAAACCAAGCAAAGTGTACGTCGTTCTCAATATGCAGGTTCCGTCAATTATTTTCTTTTTAATTTTAGTGGTATCACTAAAAATAACCGCATTTTACATGATTTTCTTACAATTGCTAGCAAATTTTACATGTACAATACAGTATGTTCTAAATTTTATCTCAATAGGTCAAGACAGACAGTCAGACAAAAATCTATTATCTGTTTAGACGGATGTAAAATAAAACGCGTTTCAATAGTGGCCTATTGTTCGCACACCCGTATTTTAAAGAAAAAAAGATGCGCCCCATAAGTGGGACTGACTAAGACGAGTCAAGTCTAATTCCTGGAGAATATCTGTTGAAAGGCTATATTAATTCAATAGACTCGATTATTCGCAAACCCCGAACCATATGCTTGATAATTGCTTGGACCTTAAAGAAAACTTAATACTGGAGATTGTAGCAAGTTATTTTTTCAGTTTTAATTTTTTTAGATAAAATAATGAAATTATGTTTATATTCGACTCAAACAACACCATGTTTGAAGCAGTATAATAGAAATAATATATAGTAACTATCATAAGTAAGAAAACGAAGTATGACACTGTTATGTAAGCTGAATAAAACTCTATCATATACATTGCAAAGTTCTATATATTTTTTTATTTTTTCTAAAAATATATTTAACAAAAAATTCCAATAATTTTCATAAGTTTCTCATTTTTGGATATGTATTTCTTTAAAATGTAGCCTCAATCAGTTTAGTACAGACAGAGTATAGACAGAGCTTCGCTAAAGGGATTTTCTTTTGGACGGGACCCTAATCAAAGGAACACAAACTTTTATCGCAATTAACAAATAAAGAACGAATATATTTTCAATATTTCTTATAACGCAACTTCTTTAACTTCTAAAATTAAAGAACTAAAATATTCTAAAATATTCCACTGTTGGGCAAAGGGTGCTCTCACAAAGTCTTACGAAATAGACAACAGCATATTGCTTTTAAAAACGAAATTAAGTCAGTCTGAAATTTGATTGTTGCATAACTCGCAATTATTTTGCTATAATCACTTCAATTTTATTTAGTAATGTGATAATAATAAAAAACAACAACATGCAGAATAGCGATGGATGGTAAATAAAATAAATCAAAAAGTTTTCTACAATGAATCGCATTTATTTAACACAATAAACAACTTAGGTAAAACTTTAACTTAAGTTAAAACAAAACATATCAATGACATATTTTTTTACTAAAAAAATATATTACTTAAACTAACGCAAACGAATGCTGAATTTTAAATTATTTACTTTAAAAAAATCAATAATGTAATTAATTTTTAATTAACACGCGTGATGATAATTGATAACACGCAAACTTACGTAGTTTGCTCATTAATGTAATGGCTGTAAACCAGTTACTACAAGTTTGTGCGAAAGAAGATTTGCAAAACAAACCGATAAACCCGAAGAATTTTAAACCTGAAAGAAAAACAAACAAAACATAAAACAAAAATACTTGATCAAACTCAAAAATGATGATTTTATTTTTTTAATGCAAATGTTTATTTACTTACAATAACAGGCGGCGGATATTCATTCGCTGAACGCAAAATATCTACCAGATGAACCATATGGACAGATAAATTAGTCCCAGTTTAAATATGAAACTTCAAATGAGGGTCTATTGACGGGAGGGAGCGGACGGGCGTGCGGTCGCGGCGTTCGAACGTCACTTGGGAGGTACAGAGATACGTCAGCACCGCGCGGAGGTCGGACGACGACTGACAGGGCGCGAGAGGCACACGCACGCGGGGGCGGAGGTACGCACTCACGCAGCCCGCCAGCCAATCGCGTGCGTGCGCCGCGCGCACCCCCCCACCGTCCGTAGCCCCGCGTCCTCCCGTCACCTCACAATCGATGCCCTATATTGCATTAATTATTTAGGAAACACGCAATAAGATAACGCGAGGTGGCAGATAAGAGATCTTCTATGTAAGTTTAAATAAATCATTGTATCTCAGTCCAGTGTTGGTCGGACCTCACTCGGTCGGTACTAAGCCGCCTGCGTGTTTGGCCGCTGATAAAGCATTATTTACATCGTCACGCCGCGTGGCAGTTTTTGGAGCGTTTCTTTTTTCTATTTATCCTCGTAAGTTATTCTCGGGTCCTATCGTACTTTGTGCTCTTTTTGGGAGAAGAAAATCCTGTCAATATTCAAAGTGTATTACATATTACGGTAGATATTCTACCTCTACCCCGTGTTTAACTTCATCGTCACGCCAATTCGCGTGGGAGTGGGTATAAAAACAAACGGCCTGTTTTATTTTTGGAGTCTGCTAACTTTGACGTGAAAAGTTTTATAAGACCATTAAAGATATTTATAATTAACAACTTTTAATTAATAAAGTGTAAGTATTAATTATCTACATATCAAGGCTTATACTTATAATGTTTGAAATTGACACTTTTACTTTGATGTACATATCTCTTTTTAGGTCAAGGTTGTCGTACATAAATAGACAATAATATTGTTTAAAGTGTAATGGACGTGGACACTGACGGTGGGCCTGATCCACAAGATTCAAGTCGCTCAGCGAGCCATGGAGAGGGCTATACTCGTGGTTTCTTTGAAGGATGTGATTCGTAATGAGGAGATCCGACATAGTCGAAAGGATTAGCAAGCTGAATAGACGTTGGGCACGTCACATCTGTCGTAAAACCCACAGCTGTTAGAGCAGACGAGTTCTGGACTGGAGACTGCAGTGGGATAGATGAAGCGACGATCTGCGTAAGGCGGCTGGCAGTGACTGGATGAAAAGAACTTAAGATCGGGTTTAGTGGCGCACCTTAGGTGAGGCCTATGTTCAGCAGTGGACTCTTTCAGGCTGATGATGATGATGACTGCGGTAGGCCAAGGAGCTGAGAAAGGTGGCCGGAAGCGGTTGGTTGGAGGATGGGCGATCAGGTGTGATAGCGTTGATAAGGAGAGCCTATGTCCTGAACTTTGCCGTGTGGTTTCCGGTAGAGTAGAATAGGACCACTCCAATTCTTCCCGTGGATGTCGTACAAGGCGACTAAGGGAATACATTATAAAACATCAATCAGGCCTCCCCAACCCGTCTGGCCAGCGCGGGGAGTGTAGGCCAAATCCTCCGTCTGTCTCCGGCAGATGAGAGAGGGTTGTGCTCCTGCAGTGGAGACAAAAATAACCTGATGATGATGTCCTGAAGTGGATGTCACAGGGCTGATACGAAAACGGTCGGTCGGGCGGTGGTGGTGGATACGTGACCCTTTTCTAAGCTTTGGCTTATTATTTTCCAATTTGTCAACCAGTTATTTTGGCAGAGGCACACTCAACCAAAACATTGAATGCCTGCACGACACTCAAGCAGGACGCTTGACCGCCACCTGTGACCACCGGTCCGTGGCTTGAATTCTAATCAAAATGCACTTCAAGCACAATACGATGGCATTATTATGATATTAAGGCCTTCGTGCTTGGAAATCGTAAGGAAATCTTTTCCAGAGGCGTTGAGGGCAAGGCAGGTGGGGCAATCTTTTTCGAATAAATCATGCTGAAGGTTTCTACACTTATTAAGATGTTTTACTCTTTGCTTGGATGTATCTTAAGATCTAATGGGATACATTTTGATATTGTGCATGTTGAAGTTAGTTTTACAAATTTACGCAAACAAGCGGAAACATTGTGAGCTGTGTAATTTGTTTATTGTTGCTAATTCGAAATCAGAAAGAATCTACATCAATGGCCTGTGTCTTTTCTATTAGCCGTATAAACACGGCACTCAGATCGTTCGACGTAGATTTTAATGTTATATCACGAAGACTAAGAAAAAAAACTGAAAAAGTATTTGGTATAAACAGTAGATGAATAAGAGGAGTTTAAAAATTACTCCATTCTCGAAACTGGTGGCGTACTGTAAATATTTTAATCTACCAAAGTTACAAAACAATAAAATTATCATACAATAACCTCGCTTGAGGAACCTAAGGGTATTCAATATAAATATTTACTTTATATCCAAAAGCAATTAATTACCTCAACTTTTTATACGCAAAACGCAAAAATTACAATAGAAATTTTGCAGAGGGTCGATATAGACATAAAAGATTGAAATTAAATTCAAATTTAACCGGGACTGTTAAATAAACCGTTTCATTTGCTGTCGGTTCTATCCTAAAAAGGTTAAACATCTATATATCTTTTAGATTAGTTAATCACATCTCATTTATTTATATCCCATCTATTTATATCTGTTGTTTTGTTTAGGATTACATTTCTAGGAACATGATCCTAGGTTGTTGTTATTACTGGAGATGATTTTCATAACAAGTCAGATATGTATTTATAGTCCTTTGTAAATCAAGATCGTAAAAGTAGGGTTCCAGGAATGAAGATGGTGTAAATATAGATAGCAAAGAATGTAATAAAAGTATTGGGTTTAATAATACACTCAGTTTATCTTATTTATATACATACATACATAATGCTCACGTCTTGATCCCAGAGGGGTAGGCAGAGACGATGGATCGCCACTTTGCGCGATCCTGACATACCTCACTAGCCTCACTTACATTCATTAACCTTTTCATGTACCTCCTTTTATTCTTTTTCTTCTTCTCTTATTTTTAAACAATATTTTAGGATTTGTATTATTTTCGTGTTTATATCGTCAGAATTGAACCATCAAGAACCTATAATGGAATGTATCAAGCATTTGCATATCAAGCATATTAAGTTCATCTAACTTAAAGAGCGTATCTATAGATTTTCAAAATTATACTTTTTAGGACGAATGTCCCTGTTTTTCTTATATTTGTACAATATACTATATAAGCAGTAGATCTAAGCATGCACGGGCGTATAATAATCACCCTCTTACCTGTTGTATATATTTTCATTCTTTAATTCTATCCTAATCTAAAATTGTATTTTTGTAGATACGGCCTTGAAGTTTAATGCCAAAACGATATCAAAACGTGAATTATCAGAATGCAAAACGGCGTAAGTGATGTTTTGTGTGAATGTAACTATGTCTCTATATCAATAGAACCCGTAGTTTATTTGTAAGAGGAATGTCGGAGAGATCGCGATTGTGTACATTGTTTTGATTGGAAACATGCAACAAGTTGACATTCTCTTTCTTTATCCATGTAGATATTATAACGTCAGAATCAAGGAAAATTCGCTAGGAAATCCCTGATATCGGAGGGGGAAATCTCAATACGTTATGAGGATTATGGCATGATAAAATGATCTATTCAGTTATCTCAGCGAAATTTATGTGTTGTTGATGACGTAGATCTGCCGGCGCTTTGATGGTAGCTGTTATTGCATTTAAATGCTTAATGTAATGACGCCATCGTATTGTGACTGTTCTCAATACATTAATTGGCGCTGTTATTTGTAAGACAGCAGTTTATTGGTCAATTCGGCTTAAAACTACTTGCTTAAAAGTGTGTCAGTAGTTACTCAATTTCGTGGGTTCATTTTAGTTTCCAAACTTACTGAAGAAACTGAAGAGAGACTTAAATTCCTCAGATCGTTACTATTAAACGATTTTGTGACATAGCTAGCTTGATTACTTAAACTAGTTTATAAGGTTTTAGAAAACCTTTCTTTTAAGCAATTTCCTTCTAAATTAAAGTGGAAATTTTACTAAACCTGTACTTGGGTAACGGTAGGCAGATATACCTTTTTTTTTACAAAACTAGGACATGAGAAATACCAAAATATAGACTCAAAAACCGAGAATCGATTGGAGCAAAACGATTATTTGCGATAATTTGTATTAGAGGCTACTTAACTGGAAAAACCTAAACCCATGGGGTAAACGAGCTTACAACCTATTAAGTCCATACTCGTTGAAATTTACAAAGATTATTAAAATAATATATATTTTTTTAGTTAATGTCTTTCTCGTTTTATCTCTCTTCGTTTTTTTTTAAATTGAGGTGATTGAACAAGATACCTATTTTATAGAGATGCACGGCATCTAACTATTTATGACTTGAGGATTTTGGTACCTGGTGATTTATGAATTAGACAAATATTCAGGTTTGTAACCTCTTAGAACACATATTCGTCGCCAGATAGGCAAAATTGCTGAAACTCCAAAATAACATTTTACGTTTCTTTTTTGACTTAACTATCTCTTATATCTAACTTCCATACATACATAATTCTCACGCCTTGGTCCCAGAGGGGTAGGCAGAGACGATGTATCGCTACTTTTCGCAATTCAATGTCGCAAAGGGACTTTTCTTCGCCCGTTTTTCGCTAACTTCCAAATAATATTAAATACCAAAATGGGTCATGAATTACTTATACCAGGCAGAAAAGTCCCTGTCAATATGTTTCCTTGATGCATAATCGAATCGTAATTGTGTCGCGTATACAAAATAAATCAGAGTTGGAGGATCGACGACAGAGGGAGTACTACCCTGTTACATATTTTATTCATACTGTGATCAAATGAAAAGGAAATGTGATCGAGTTTCAAAATCTGAACTTGTACCTACTTAATTGAAGCGCATTGAATTATTTATACCGGCCTCGCAATTAGAATGGGACTGTTATGAAATTAACTTTAGAACGGATTATTTAAACAACGTTTACAGGGTTATAAGTGGTTTAATTGATCCTAAACTTAAAATGTACCTGCTATTGATTAACTGGTATAAGCTCTTTTCTTAATAATTGAGTTTGTGTAATGTACGGTTTTCATATAAGAATGTTTTATATAGTTTCAGTATTCTTTAAATAGTTTCAAAATCTGTATTTGTTTAAATATATATCTTACTTTAATGATGAAAAACAAGATAAAAAACGCAAGGCTGTCTTAGTTATTGATAGCGTATTATATGTTTATAAATTTTAATAAAGCTCCAAGGCCCCGGACCATAAAAAGGTAGGAAGCAGCAAAAAATGATACACATTACTCACGGCTGAGCTTTAATACAGAAACACCGCTCTTCCCTTTAATATTGGAACAAGAAAAAGGACGTAATTCAGGGTCCCCTCTAATTTTACGGGGTCACCGTCACAGTGTCTCCCTGTTTTACAATTTGATTGACCTCAAGACCGGCATACTTTCAGTTCGTTTCAGAAATTAGTCCGGAACAAGATTTGCTGCGATGCCTTTGGACAATATAACCCAGCTCGAATTGAAATTTTTGTTTCGACTTAGTTTGTGCATATTTTCAAATTTATATTTTTGGGATCTTTAAAATAATAAGTGGTATAACAAAGTACTTGTATTTTGATTTATTTAATGACAATGAAATATGAATTATAAATGATCATGGAAATTATCAACTGTTTATTACGAGATAAACTAAGTTTACAATTTATTAAAATCATATGATACTTACATTGATGATATTTTAATTATAAGCTAAAATCTATTATCGTGTAATATAATATTATTTATAGTTAGGGTGGAAAATACCGTAAAACTGAAAAATGATTTGTGAGCTAGCTTTAATGTCTTTCGCGAATTGTTCAATGTACCCGCAGGTTTAGCCTTAACGTAAAAGGAAGGTAAAAGGTACATTTTTTGAGGAAACGTTTTTGATGACGTATTAAATTGGGGAATCAAGCTTCCTTCCCCGTTTGCACGGCGCGCAGATTTTCTGCCTGCCTACTGCCAGCGAAGATAAGTGTCTGCTACTTCGTCTATTCGTTTGAGTGCTTAAATAAGTCTGATGTAAAAGAAATGTTTATTTATTGTAAGTTTCATTTTTGTGTATGTTTTATTATTAGTTGATATAAATATAGAACTGTGAATTATTATATTTTCTTTGATTACTGGCTATTTAATCGGTAAATAATTTGTCTTTTATTGTCTGTGGTAGCACTCAGTCTTTTTAATAACACATTTTTTTTCATTTACATGAGTTTGACAATTTCTAAAATAAAAGTGCAGAAAAGAATTCTTTTGATCATGTTTATCTATTCCGATGGCCATTAAAACTTTTTTCTATCTAGGCGCGAGTAAGTTTTAACAAGCTTCATGATCGACAGGTTTTTTCGTTTAACGAGTCAGCGCGAGGTGGGCTGACAAGTTGGATAGGCTTCTCGTCTGACGAATCTGTCACCTTGCTATTTTACTTTTAATTTTTATCTGGCTGATGGAACTTGGAAATAATATGTGAGAAGTATTGTGGAAGACTTTACACATAATGTTTATTTTGCTAGAAATGTGTGCCATATCCCATCCTAATCAACAAGAAAGGTCAAAATGGTCAGTCATGAAAATATACATATCTTTAGTGGCGATGAAAAATAATAAGACGCCGGAAGAAGTAATAGAAGTGTTGGATAACAAGGTATATTTCCAGCATAACATACTCTTAATAACTATTAGAAAAACAAACAAACAATTGATAATGTTATTTGAGACTTATAAATTATATTCCGACTTAAGAATGACAAAACTATCAGTTATGAGAAACTACGGCGAAACTAAACAAATGCTAAGAAAAGCTAAGGATGAACACTCAGAATAAAATCAGAGTTACTGGAAAAAATGTGTCAACATTGGAAATAACTAAATGAAAAGTTATCTACTCTTCATAATAAAATGAAGAATGGCGTGAAACGAGCGGAGTTTGCTACCCGGACGCTAAATAAGCTTCCGACTTAATGAGATTGAATCCGTTATAATTTTATACCGGTTACGCTATCTGCGACTTTGAGCTATATTTAACTAGGCTAGGTATTTACTTCACAAATGTCACCTTTTCTTAATTGAAATAGTAAAACGAGGTCATACGTTCGACCTACTGAGGACTTACAAATTTGTAGAAGTTGATCCTGATTTAAATGTTATATTTGTGAATTGTCCTATCATTGTCTGATTTACATAGATTAGATTTATTTATTTCACATTACAAATTTTTATCTATCTAGTGGCACATATGCCGCAGAACCGACGGCCGTTGGGGCTATCATTATCATCATCATCAGGTTATTTTTGTCTCCACTGCAGGAGCACAACTCTCTCTCATCAGCCGGAGACAGACGGAGGATTTGGCCTACACTCCCCGCGCTGGCCAGACGGGTTGAGGAGGCCTGACTGTTTTATAATGTATTCCCTTAGCCTTGTACGACATCCACGGAGGTAAGACGAATGAATTAGTATAATGTATTATATTTAATAAACCTTATTATATCAGCTTGATTTTATGACGAATATTATTACGAAATAACTGTTTAAAGAAATATGAACAAAAAATTAGTTCCGCTTCGGGGAATATTGTAATATTTGAATTAGTCAGTTGCAAATGTGCTAAGTGAAAAAGGACACTTTTGAATTAACAATTGCTTGAAATGTTTTTTTTTAAATTACCCTTAAAAATCAATATTTTATGCTATTTCATATGTAGGTAGATTCTAAAAATAACCATTACTTAACATTACCCTTAAAATAAATCATTCATCTTATAATGACAATTGCTTGAAATTACAATTTCTTAAAATTACCTTTCTAATAAATCAATATTTTGTCCTATTATATTTTAGGTAGGTATCACTATATGTGAATGGGATAAACCTCCTACATACTACCAATATAAAGTTGTCTAAATATACAGAGTGACGTTGAGGCGACGTGAAAGTTTAAATTAGTTTGTGTGATATCGGTTGGGGAATCGATTCCAAAGGCTTCAGTTTCATATTTTTTCTACTAACATACTGTAATTTAACTACATTAATCTAACAACTATATAACAACCTACCGTCACACGTAAGAATATCGAGTCGTTTAACGCATCAAAGGTAAACTTGCCCAACATGTACTTGACAATTACGATATCTAACAAGAAATGCGTTAAACGAGTAGGTAAAATAAATATAAATGTTTTGTGTGTGTGCGGTGCGAACTAAAAAAAATATGATTTTTCTATATTGTTTCTCATGTAAGTAACATTGTTTTAATGAGAATAAAGATCTTTAAACCTAATTTGTTTATTGCAATACCCAAAACGCCCTCTGGCTAGATGGAGCGACGATCTGCGTAAGGCGGCTGGCAGTGACTGGATGAGAAGAACCGAAGATCGGGTTCAGTGGCGCACCTTGGGAGAGGCCTATGTCCAACAGTGGACTCTTTCAGGCTGATGATGATGATGATGAATACCCAAAATGTGTAGTGTAGTTTTCAGCTTGGAGTAAGGCCACCCTTAGTCTTTCCGTGGGTGTCATCAAGGTGACCAGGGGATTGCACCAGGGCAGGAAGCGTCGTTCTCCTGTGTATATTAAGATCATTTCTGCGATCACCAATCCACCTGTCAAGTGTGGTGATTATGGCTAATCCCCCAATACACAGCCCAGCAAAAGTGGTATTCGACTGGGGACATTAATGTTCAGCAGTGGACGTATTTCGGCTGATAATAAAAACCCAAAACAGTGCGTAATAACATATTTTTAACAAATTATATATGTATATAATTTTTTTTTGAGATTGAAACCATTTGACGTTTGCTATTTATATCTGTCCTAACAAAAGATTTATAGAGTACTAGCTGTTGCCCGCGACTTCGTCCGCGTGGACAACTTAACATCAAATATTATTATGTATTTCCTACTTACTTGATATTTTGGACAATTCACAGAATATCTTTATAAATTGTAGCCTATGTGTTATTCTGATGTATAAGCTATATTATTGTAAAGTTTCATTAAAATCCATTTAGTAGTTTTTACGTGAAAGAGTAACAAACATCCATCCATACTTACAAACTTTCGCGTTTATAATATTAGTAGGATGTCCAGCTATGGGATACGTAGAGGATTTTGATGACAATGTGTAAAATTGATAATTATTATCTTTACAGAATATATATTTTTTAATTTCTTCACCTCTTTATAGTATTACTAGCTGTTGCCCGCGACCTTGTCCAAACTTAACATCACAAACTATTATGTATTTTCCGTAAGAATGAGATGTTTTTTCGGGATTAAAACTATCCTATGCCCTATTCCAGGATCTATATGTGTGACAAGTTTCATCCCGATCCGTCCAGTGGTTGAAGCGTGATTGAGTAACAAACATCCAAATATCCAAACCTTCGCATTTATAATATCAGTAGAATACGTCTATATAGTAACGCATTTCTATTCGTTTGTTATTCACTTCACAAATATATCTGCTAATTGGATTAGAAGTGGGTTTCGTACATAAGCATCGGGGTTATCCAAAGAGCGTAGAGACAATCGTTTATACAAACGTGTGCGCTGTATTCCACAGATGGGCTAAGCTTTGAAGGCTATTCTATAGAATTTAATACGATATAAAGCGTGTAGCATCAAGACCGGACAGTAGGGGAATCAGAATCTATAAGATATAAAAAAAAAAAATCATCTTAATCTTACAATACAATACACTTTATTGCACAAACAAATACAGTTACACGTTATAGAAGTTACAAATAGTACCATTTCTTAATATATCTATTCTCATTAGCATAAGGTTGCCTGGAAGAAATCGCTAAACGCGATAAAGCCACCACTTGTACATTTACTGTATGTTTTTTCTATATATTTCTGTAATTTATGTGCAATAAAGTATACCTATTCATATTAATTCATTCATTATATTTTAGAGATAAGAAGAAATAAAATAACATGCAAAAATAGAAAAAAACAGTTTTTTCTTTTAATTGTAAACACAACCTTACATAGCAACATTATTCCTCACAACCTACTTTATCAATTTTCGTAATAGGTTATTTTTAATTTCCGAGTTTCTAAAGTCCGAATCTCTAGTCGCATTAACTTATTTTGAAAAAATCTATGATTAACGTTTTTCTAATCTAAAAACGAAGTCCACGTTCCTTAGAACAAATTACTCTATCTCCTTAAGTTTCTGACTTCCCCATACTGACCGGTCTTGACCCTGTATGTAATGGAATACGGGGAAAGTTGTGAACATATGTAATGCTAGTTTTGTTTATCTGCATACATATGGATTTTTTTATGCCGCGTGGTTCCCGGCTTAGAATAGGGCCACCCCTATCTTTCTCGTGGGTGTCGTCAAGGCAACCAAGTGTACTCATATGCAATAAATGATTTTGACTTTGACTTTGACTTGACTAAGGGATTGCACCAGGGACGGGCAGCAGCGTTCTCCTGTGTGTGTATGTTAAGATCATTACTGCCGTCACCAATCCGCCGGCCAAGCGTGGTGCTTATGGCAAATCCCCCAATGGACAACTTACCAAAAGTGGTACTCTATTGGGGAGGCCTATGTCCAGTAGTGGACTTATTTAGGCTGATGATGATGGATTTATCAAATAACATAAAAATAGAAATATGATTTTTCATAGAATTAGGGACCAATGGAAAAAATAATGGAATCAGTTATAAAGTCAATGCAGTTTAATTATGATCTTTAAAAATTAAAATATTTATATAAAGATTGCACATGGCGTAGACAACTGCTTTCTAAAACTTACTGCTTTTGTATTGGAAAACAAAAACTACTTATATTATTACACGAGACACTAATGACAAGATGAATTATCAAAAACCTTATCCAAAGGATAGTCGTGTTAAGGTAAATTGTAATTTAAGTCGCCCAGGACTTACTAATTAAACAGTGAGCTAGCCATTAAGTCTGCGAACACTAAAAGCTCTGACAGAGCAAACGCGACCCCATTCGGATCATAATCTCATTGATTTCAACTATCACCACGGACTTACTAATTAAATTTGTCTATATCTACCTAGTGGATTTAAACTAGTGAGGGGAGCTCGTCGCCAAGGTAACGTTAGATGACAATTGTAAAGTGAACTTTGACATTCCTATAAACTTTCCTGTTGTATGCCTCTCTCGTGCAGGAAATAGCAGTGGTTGAGTAGTCAAAGGGATCGAGTTATAGTTGTCAAGTATTCCTTTACATGATTAGGGGAATTTGCAGTTCTTGTCCACAGTTAGATGGATTTGGTTAGTTAGTAATAATACCTGTATTTGTATTGCAACTGCTTCTCTTGATGATAAATTGTATCTTATTTTAATTAGCATAAAGTCTCACAATTTCGATGTACTGTTCATTGGTCTATCGAAAATTCATCGCAAATTAATATCGTAATTAAATTAAGGGCCAAAAAGGCCCACCAAAAAGTTGTTACCTTTAGAACCGTAGTCCATAAATACAACTGAAAAGCAAAACAAAATTAAAACCTCATTCAATGATTAATTTTTGACAGTTTAATCCCACAAATATTATAAATGCGAAAGCTTGGATGTTTGGATATTTGTATGTTTGGATGTTTGTTACTCAATCACGCTTCAACCACTGGAGAGGTCAGGATGAAACTTGGCACACATATAGTGGGTCCTGGATTAGGACATATGGTAGTTTTTATCCCGAAAAAATGGCTCATTCCTACGGGAAATACATAATAATTTGTGATGTTAAGTTGTCCACGCGGATGAAGTCGCGGGCAACAGCTAGTACCTAATAATAGGAACTGTCACAAAATTCACTCATAAGTGGGTATGTATGATGATTTTAAATTTAAATACTTATAATTTGTGACCAAATATAACCACATATTTTTTCAATCGCAGTCGATTCTTCTGGTGATTCTGACCAAACGCCGGAGGTTGCGGGTTCGAATCCCGCTAGGGGCAAATGTTCGTATGATGAATATGAATGTTTGTACCCAAGTATTGGATGTTTATATATTTATTTAAGTATGTGTATCCGTTATCCAGTACTCGTAACCATACCACAGGCTCTGCCTAGTTTGGGAATAATTAGTGTGAATGTCTGAGATATTTATTTATTTTAAATTACTTTCATTTGGATAGCTTTGTATAATTGGTTTGTATTTGTTTATTTTTGCATGTAATTTTTAAATGATATGTAAATATGTTTCCGACACAATGTATTTTGTTAAAGAAATAAACTGAAATTAAATATACAACACCACAACTACAGCAGTATATCAGGAGCAGCTTAAATATTAATGTTAATGAAAAATATACAGGAAAATTAATAATATTTTTTTTTATCTCTGTTCACAGTTACGGAAATGGAAAATGACCTGAAATGAATGAATGATGGAAATAGAACAGTCAGAACAATATCTCTCCATAATCCCTTGTCTTCACCGTAAGTTAGCTCGAAGAAATGTCTTTAGAAATAAGCTTAACCTTTTGTGTAATTTTCATCTCTTTGTGTTGTTCTTTGTATGTTTATATGTACAATGAACTATTAAATAAAAAATACACAATAAAGTTACTAGAAGATAAAAATAGGGTCCTCGAAGACACAAATGTGTACACCACAGTTATGTAGTGTATTTGTAATTAGAAGCAGCTTCAAGAATTAACCTTAATGCAAAATGTATGACGAAATTAATGAATTCAAATTTCATTTCTCTGTACACGGTTGCGGAGAAGTTTCGGGTTATTAACATAGTTTCGTAACCCGTCTGTACTCGTGTCGTCTGTATGTACACATGATTAGGCAATTAATTAGTATGTATCTAATTGCCTCCTGTTTGAGGTGAGGGGTTGGTATGGTACATTAGTTGAACTTAAGAATTTTTGGGATAGAAGATTTAATAGACGAGAAAGAATCATGCACATTTTATTTTTATTCTTTTTGACCTACCGCTTGTTTTAGCTTTTCCCACAGTGAAGGTTGGCTGGAAGAGATCTCTTATAGAGATAAGTCCACCTTTGTACACTTTTATGTTATGCCCTTTTTTTGTAAAATTTATGTGCGATAAAGAATATAAGGTTTTGCAAATGGTGACGATGACTGACCTTGGGTACTTATTTTGATGACGACCAGGGATCAGTAGGTAATGTCATTTAAGTACTTGCGATATATGTTGAAGTCGTTACTTCGTTTTTTTTACCGAGTAAATTTTCACCAATCTTGATTTGGGCTTGGATAAAGTCTGACTTAAATAGTCAAAAGAACATATATTTGAAAATCGAGATATTACATTGAGTAAATTAAAAGCTATCAGGTTTTATAGTACCCGGAAGAATTGCATATCGTCTTAATTTGGATATTCTGGATTTTTTTCCGAGGTTTCTTAAAAAATTGTATTGGTCATTAATTTATGGACTAAACTTATAAGCAACTCATGCAGTTACTGAGGTGTGTCAGGATCGCGCAAAGCGGCGATCCATCGTCTCTGCCTACCCCTCTGGGACCAAGGCGTGAGCATTATGTATGTATGTACTCATACAGTAATAAAAATATTGACATTCCACATTTCTCATACAATAAAATAACGCATACAATGAAATGAAAGCGATATTTAAACAGGGGCGTGCCTTCATGAAGTGTTCGATCTATACCTTTCGCTGGCAACATCTTTACGTTTCTTATGCATAAGGTTTCACTAAGATAATTTGAAATGTGCTTTCTAATTTTACGGGCCCATAAAACCTTTTAAGTGCGTTAAAGATGTAAATTAAGTAATGAATGTACAGAGTTTTGAAATATTAATAGATACCTACCTTGTTATTACTCACGTATGAAAAAAATATGTGAGCGTCGCCTTTGTTGAATTTTACATCTCAATATAAATTTCCATTTATTTATAAAAGCTTTTCAAACAATAGTATACGAAGGAGGTTTGATAAGTTCATGATTTTAAGGTTGAATAAATACTTTTTTCATAATTTATTTTTAAGGAACTCCTTAGAAATCTAATGACGTTCTTTTTTCAAATTTGTCGCAAAAATAATCTTTTTAGAAACAAAAAAGTTAGGTGACTTCTAAATATTCTTTGAAAACTGAGAAATCGAGTTTCGATTGATAAACACTAATTTTACATAGTAAACCATGTGTGTATACCACGCACGACCCCCCACCAACCTATAAGAAACCGGAAGTGGAACCTACTTGATGGCGAAAACATAATAAAGGGTTGCGTCAAATCTAATAGCTTTTTTAGTCAGAAAATTCTGTAAAACCATTCAGCAGACGGAAGACAAATAAAAAAATATATAACGATTATTATTAAGAGGTTTGATGTCCCGTGAATATCGTACAAGGCGACTAAGGGAATACATTATAAAACATCAATCAGGCCTCCCCAACCCGTCTGGCCAGCGCGGGGAGTGCAGGCCAAATCCTCCGTCTGTCTCCGGCAGATGAGAGAGGGTTGTGCTCCTGCAGTGGAGACTAAAATAACCTGATGATGATGATTAAGAGGTTGGAACATCGATGGACTAAGAGTATAGAGTAGAAAGGAGATGATGTGGAAAATAAATCAAAATTTATAAGCTCTTGTTACTTCTTAATTGTAAACTCCCCACGTCCCGCGCTCACCCCGGCGTGCCATCGTGAATTGTACGCTCTACATTTAAGCATAATGGCTTCATTTACTTACTCTTAAAAATCAAATTTATTTCTCAGTCATCTATTTTGATTTCACAGCCTTATTGCAATCCCGTTAAAGTCTATAATTGGCACTACTCGACATACATGAGACCGTGTTAGCTACCGGAAGTCTGACCATATCACACTGAACTGGACCTGTTCACTTGAAAATGAAACCAATTAAGCCTGTGGTCTAAGTCAATAGCAATTTTAAATAACAGTTTTAATTTTTATTTATTTAATTGAACAATAGTTGTACAAAAGGCGCACTTAATGCAGAAGGCATTCTCTACCAGTCGACCTTTATGGTAAGTAAGTACTAGATATTAATTTGAGCGTTTGTTTACTTGATTTTTTTATCATAAACATTTCACATATTTATGTGTAGAATCTTCATATATAAATGTGAGATCTATTCGCAAAGGTATTACCAATAAGCTAACACTTTAAAAGTATAAGAAATAAAAAATAAAAAAACAACAAATTATAATTATAAGGTATACTAATTAGCACCTATTGATAATTTACTAGTCAACTCATGAAATATACAATTTTGTTTTTTTTATTATTTAGACTGTTCGGTTATCAACTTTGTTTTTATTAGGCAAATGCGACCGACACATAGGTATGTAAGTTTTAACGAATTAAATTAGTTTATGCATATTTTTTCTGTACTATGCGTTATTTAGATTCATAGTCGATATAACATACTTAAATACATTCATAAATACCTATACATTTAGTGTCACAAGGTACAAATTTTCCGGATTTTGTATGGTAATTAGGGTTTATCCGTTGTGTCACCAATATCTTTTCTATAAAATTTCATTTAAACGTTTACTTATCTGAAAGCTTTTACAACTACGAATTAATTAACTTTTTGTAAAAATTCCTCGGATATTCAAAGCATACCAAAAAATAGAAATAGTTGGTTCAACACTTAGCATTTAGCTCGAGAAACGTAGGCTCACCAAAGATTTTACTTATACTTTTATCGTAAGTTAAAACGGTTATCGCTCATAACATAAATACCATTTTCACTACTAGCTTTCCGAAGTCTGCTGTCGATTGCTTTTAGTGGTCTAAATTATTTAGCCTTGAGTTTAACACTTTCTAAATGAGTCTAGAAAAAATATCTAATTTAGTTTAAGACGACCTCCGTGGCGGAACGGGTAGCTCTCAGACTGCTACTCCGGAGGTTGCGGGTACGAATCCCGCTGTTTATATTTGTTTATATATTTATATAGGTATGTGTATCCGTTATCTAGTAACTATACCATAGGCTCTGCCTAGTTTATGATTGGATAATTGGTGTGAATGTCTGAGATATCTATTTATTTTATTTAGTTAAATGCAGGTTAGGGTTGCAAGAGTTTTATTTCGCATAATACTTTTCAAATATATCAGATCATGAAGGAAAAAAAAATTTTACGCCGCCCAGATGGAGTAGTAATCAAAAAGTACTATGGGTGCCGGCTGAGATACACTTGTGTAACTCGCACACAAATTCAAACTTTTCTTTCAAATAGTCGTTCACGGCATGTGACACGGACATCATCTCTGACATAAAATTTTCACTAATAAAATAAAGTACACAAAATGGTCAATTGTGCGGTGAAATTGTGCCGAAACTACGCCGCAAGCAAAACTATAAAGCTTTCTGGTGTTACATTTTTCTGGTAAGTAATAAACCGCTTGGTTTTTCACAAATTTGGTGGTCAAATTTTTAGTAGAAAATGTTGATGATTTTTAGTGATGTGACGTAGTCGATAAAAAAAAATATAGAATCGAGTCGTCATCTTATTATTATTTTATTTCATTTATTTATTGCAGTTTTCCAAAAGATCCGGCGCAAAAACGCAAATGGGTGCCAACATGTGGGTAACAACATAGTTGTCTTGTTGTACTACTTCTATTATATTTTTTTCAACACAGGCGAATGAGCACTACATTAAACATTGTTATATTTTTTATTGTTAATAAATAATAATTTACATTGTAATAAATATTATGTCAATATCAATGATGATTTACAAGAAAAATAGGTGGTCAAATGTTATTCAAAACGTAATTTAAGTAAGTTATACAATAATGTAAATAGTTAAAAATACAAATAAAAAAATATTGTTTTAAAATTTGTGATGTATTTTTAAGTACAAATGTAAGTAAATAATCGATAAATAAACGTTACGCTTCATACCACATCACATCACTATTTCCAAATTCAGCAACCATGAAGTTTCTTGTTTTTTTACATTTCAATAAAGACAAATAAATGTCGTACTTTATTGATATTTTGTTTTTAATTGGGCATGTCATAACATGAATGTATCTATCTTTTTCTAACGTAACGTATTCGAGATGTGTGATAGAGTTAAAAGACAAACCCCGTTCCCCGCTTCCACCTACCCTCCCACCCCTCTGAGCTGCCGCATTGGTTTCGATACAAAATAGGCATGATTACTACTCCATCTGGGCGGTGTAAAAATTTTTTTTCCTTCATGTATCAGATGTAATTAGAGGTGGTTTGTGGAAAATAAAAGATTTTATAAGAAACAAAATTGAGTTTTATGTATCACTGCTACACATATTTTTATGGCATTGCAAGTAGCGCCGCGTGCGACAGAACTTGGAACTTCATATTAAAAAGGTACCTATTTATTGCGTTTTATTTTCACAATATCAAAATACAATAGTGACGTGCGAGCTTGTAATATAGCAATCTGGTACTATCCTCAAATGAGGATGTCAGGATGCTGTATGTACTTGCTAAAGTATCTAATACAACTTTAATCGAAGACTTGCAACGATAAGGAGGTCATTGTCTCTGCCTACCTCTGTGGGACCAAGGCGTGAGCATTATGTATGTATGTATGAAGGAGGTGAAACTATGAGCTACGAAAAATTATTTTGCTTCATGGTATGAGGTGTAAGTGATAAGAGTTTGTCGACAAATGCAACAATGTGCAGTCTGGAGTCGAACTGAGGATTACAGTGATTTGTAGCTGAAATCCGATTATGTGGACGGATCTTAATAACTTCTCTTTTAGTTCGTTTGGTTCTGCTGCGTTTTGTGGCTTTGTTGTATGTTGTAAATGGTACCCAATTTCGTGTACAAAGTAACATCCTCTTAATATACTCGTAGTTGTGTATTGCTGTGTGGTTCCCGGCTTATAATAGGGCCACCCCTATTTTTCCTGTGGGTGTCATCAGGGCGACTAAGGGATTGCACCAGAGAGTGGCAGCAGCGTTCTCCTGTGTGTGTATGTTAAGATCATTACTGCGATCACCAATCCGCCTGCCAAGCGTGGTGATTATGGGAAATCCTCCAATGGACATCTAACCAATAATGGTATTTTATTGGGGAGGCCTATGTCCAACAGTGGACTTATTTATTCTATTATATTTATCTATTTGCATCTCGGTAACATGTACATGAAAGGATCATCAGCAGTAAAAACAGTACTGTATTACCATGTAAACTTTGCGGTCCGCTTCGGAACACCGTCTATTATTTATTCGGTTTTCGAGACGCAAATGCGTTTGTTTTCATATGACTTTTAATTTGAAATGAAATGTACATACACATACTTAAATATTTAAACCTACGATACAACACCCTTATCTCTTAGAGAGGGTTGTGCTCCTGCAGTGGAGACCAAAATAACCTGATGATGAAAAAGCAAATGCCTTTAAGAAACACTCATAAACTAAAGTGACCTTTAGACCCAGACTCCGAATAAAGGTTGAACTAGACATTATCTAGATAATGTTTTCATAATTTCAAAAAGATGTTATCATTCAATTTTATGACACGGCCTAATCTCTGAAAAATCGATTGGTCTCAGCTGCAGCCGAGCCGTTAGGACATTTTATAGGTAACGTTTACAGGCCCAATGGACAATTACGAAAAATTCGTCTCTCAGACTTTGTTCATAAAAATTGTTTTAATGACTTTGAACAAACGCTAGATCAGCCTGGACGTTTCTACCATTGTTTTTTTTTATTGTTGATGGGTTTGCGCTTGACCTCAATCTCACCTGATGGTAAGTGATGATAAAGCCTAAGGTGGAGCGCGCTTACCCAGAAAATGCCTATTCACTCTTCCATTAAAAAGTTCAAACTGTACTTGTCCGGAAATACCCAAGCTGGTAGGGAGTTCCTTTCATTACCAGTTCGCATCATGAAAGAGGAAGCAAAACGCTTCGTGCGAGAGCGTGGTATGTCTACTACATAAGGATGAAGTCCCTCACCACGCCTGGTAGTCCGGTGATGGAAGGGGGATGGGGGAATCAGATCGTACATTAAATGTCTTCTTGGTTGGTAGTGGTCGATTGGTCTCTCTTAAATAAGCTGGTGACAGGTACCCATAGAAAACCCATCAAGAGACTTCTGTGGTGATACCAGTTAGTTACTAAGTATTAATCTATTTGTGACTAAATTGTGTCGAATAATGTAATTTCGACTAACCCCATACCCCCCTCCCCCTTCATCCCTCCCCCTTCATCCCTCCCCCTTCATCCCTCCCCCTACCCCCTCCCCCCGATAATGAGATAATACGTATTATAAACAACATCAATGCAAGTTATTGGTATATTAATTTCAGACGAGATGGTAAGAGATGAGGGCATTGTATCGTATGTTTAAATATTCCAAGAAATATCCAAGAAATTTATGTTTTCTACATGTTTGTGAACTTGTGTCGGGTCAGTGAATAAGTGTCTATCTATCTATCTGATTCAACATGCGTAGCATGACCGTGCGTCGCAGCACTTTATCCATAGCTTGCAGAGAAAATGAAAATTTTATTGATAACAATTGTTACAAGTCAAAAGAATGTCG
Source organism: Esperia sulphurella (assembly GCA_947086405.1). Taxonomy (NCBI): domain Eukaryota; kingdom Metazoa; phylum Arthropoda; class Insecta; order Lepidoptera; family Oecophoridae; genus Esperia; species Esperia sulphurella. The sequence continues at coordinate 14,913,478 of OX352265.1, forward strand.
ATATATTTAAAATATCATATCATAAGTTAATTAAATTAAATGTTATTACATACAACGTCAAAATAAGTGTATACATCAATATACAAAATTAAAGAAAATATAGGTATTTGTCTCATTATTATTTATTATGTGAGTGACTCCATTTAAACTTGCCAATGTCCATTGCAATACAGATCAATATTCAATATTCCTATCGTATAATTTATCGAAGTGTGCTTAGGTGCGGCGCACACCAAGGCCTCTGAATCATAAATGCGCAAACATCGGCCTGCAAGCCTCTAAGAACCCACTGTTACCAGTACGTGACTGTTGGAAGCGAGTGGGGATTAAGACTGAGCGGGCAGTGGGATGTGGGCGCAGTGGGAGCGATTGGCGATTGCAATAGCAACAACAGCAGGGTGAATACACGAGCGTCTCAACCGCTCTCATTATCCTCACCACCAAAAGTTCATGAAAAAGAATGTATTTAATTAAATTTGACGACCTCCGTGGCGGAACGGGTAGCTCTCAGACTGCTACGCCGCAGGTTTCGGGTTCGAATCCCGCTAGGGGCAAATGTTCGTATGATGAATACGAATGTTTGTACCCAAGTCTTGGATGTTTATATATTTATTTAAGTTTATCCGTTATCTAGTAACCATACCAGAGGCTCTGCCTAGTTTGGGAATGGATAATTGGTGTGAATGTCTGAGATATTTATTTATACTGGTGTTGTCTCTTCTACTTTTGAAGGGCAGGATAATTACAAGGTTGAAACGCTCGAATATTCACCCAGCAACAGTCTGTTAGTCCACTGCTGATACATTGGAAGGAAGCTAAAAAATGAAGTTTTGAACTAATCTGAATGCATAGAATGCAATCTGCTGCCTCATCTCCTGCTTTGAGGTATCCTTCAGTCGCATGCATAACATATTTTTGTCGCCTTAGTTTTAATTCAGTAGGAATTGCCAGATTTCTCTGTCTCGCACGAAGCGTTTTGCTTCCTCGTTTATAATGCGAAGCCGGCAGAGAGTTCCATTCCTTAGCAAGGAATGGAACTCCCTGCCAGCTAGGGTATTTCCGGACAAGTAGAATTTGGATATTTTTAAAGGAAGAGGGAATAGGCATCTGCTGGGTAAGTGCGCTCCACCTTAGGCCTCACACTTACCATCAGGTGTGATGGTAAGTGATGCCCCCTGCAGGTCGGTCGCACGGGTCGGTTAGACTCCCGGTTTATCAGATATGTTCCTTGCGTTGTTCCGCTCTGTCGGAGAGCCGATTTGCGCTGGGTTAAACGGGTTCTCGAGTGGAGACTGCGACTGGGAAAGCGTAGTGTATGATGCCTCATGGCTAGATAGAGCAACAATCAGCGTAAGGCGGCTGGCGGTGTTTGGATGAGAAGAACCGAGGATTGGGTTGGGAGAGGCCTATGTCCAGCAGTGGACTCTTTCAGGCTGATGATGATAATGTGATCCCGCTCACACTGCAAGCAAGTTTATTACCAGATTAATAATAATAAATATCTCAGACATTCACACCAATTATCCAGTCCCAAACTAGGCAGAGCTATCTATGGTTACTAGATAACGGATAGACATACTTAAATAAATATATAAACATGCAAGACTTGGGTACAAACATTCATATTCATCATACCAACATTTGCGCCTAGCGGGATTAGATTGACTTTGACTTTGACTTTTAGTTCTAGTTTTGGATTATTTCTGTTTCTATGTTTTGCTGCAGATAACAAATGAGTATTCTATTCACCCTAGTGCATGGTAGATAACTTATAGAAAACAATACTCGATATAACGCTGCTCGCTCGTAGTGCGACCACATCCTTATACCGAATGGACCTCCGCTCCACAACCCTAATATCTACACTATCCTGTGGTATCTAGAGTATGTTTGTATTTATCTTTGAAATAAGTGGTTTATCATTTATGAAGAGAAAATAATAACTAGGTACATAACGAGTATTTACAAAAAGAATCGTGTATTCTGTGATACGACAAATTCATGATTAGTTGTCTATACATACATAATGATCACGCCTTGAACCCAGAGGGGTAGACAGAGACGATGGATCGCCACTTTGTGCGATCCTGGCACACCTCACTCACATTCATCAACCTTTTCATGCATCTCCTTTTATTCTTCTCACTGCGGACCCCAGCCTTTTTAAGGACGTTACTAATTTGATCCTTGAATGTCTTCCTAGGACGACCTCTAGCTGTCTATATAGGATTATAAGTCTTAGTTGTGCCGTGTGGCTATCGGGTTAGAATAGGGACACTTCCAGTCTTTCAGTGGATGTCGTCAAGGCACCTGTATGTATATTAAGATCATTACTGCGATCACCAATCCGCATGCCAAGCGTGGTGATTATGGCAATCCCCCAATGGACAGCCCACCAAAAGTGGCAATCTATTGGGAGACTTATGTTTAGCTGTGGACGTATTTCGGCTAAAGATAAAAGATAGGATTATCTTATCTTATCTTATCTTCTTAGGGGGCCAGGAAGACCTGGCGACACTTCGACCCTTCAGCATCTTTTGTGCCAAACCCCTGACCACCAACGGTGCCCCAAGCCGATTTAGTGGACTTCACATACGCCTCAGAATTTCTTCTTCGGCATATGCAGGTTTCCTTACGATGTTTTCCTTCACCGAAAAGCCTGTAAATAATCCGTACTTAAGTTTCGTAAAACTCATTCGTACGGGCGGGGTTAAAAGGACCCAGTTCTGTAGAAATGATACAACTACGTTTGATGTCTTGTGGGCCAAATCCCCTAAGTCCTCTTTATCTCGTAGACGACTGAAATATTCTAGACTAGCTTTTATTTATACTTCTAGTATAAATAATTAATTACGTAGAAAAAAGTTACATGTATACATACACTTGTCTAATCCTAAACTAGAATTTTCTCCTGTGCTATGGAAATTTAACAACGATAGGACATACACTAATGTAAAATCCAGACCGACACCAAATTAGTATAAGGCCTTCTAGCATTATGTATGTTTGTCCCGTCTGTGAATCGAATTCACGATCTCTGGCGCTCAACTCCAATGACCAAAGCCACTAGGTCGAAGAGGCGGTCAAAACTATTATGCAGGTAAATAATGGGAGCTTGTAGTCCTCGGGTTAAGGGAAAGCTGTACCCAGGATACTCATTCGCCTTGCAGCTAGTGCATTGCATTCACACAGCAAGTGCTTCGTCGTCTCGTGTCTTTTCCACAGGCTCTACAGCCTACGGCCTCTACAGATAGTCTAATCTTATGCAAGAGGTGCCTAAAACTGCAGTAACTTTACGAGGAAACGCTGACTTTTAGCTATTAAAAAAAATATCTACGAACTGTCAAATTGGAGCCGAAAAGTTCGGTTTTCTGTTGCGGATAAGAATCGATACCAGAAATGCGTGGTCAAACCAAAACAAAGGTCTGAAGTGCCATATTTTCATGTGACTTTAAGACCGCGTAAAAGTCAATCGTCCTTAACATCCCCGAGACCTATTTTTACCCGTGTCAATAAGACCACGTAAATAAACTGGAGGTTGCCCTGGCCTGTACTTAGCGGTAAGTCGATGCTGGTATTTTTATGTAACAGTTTAAGCATATCAATATAAACCTATGTCGAGTGATTCGTTGTTTTAATAGAGAGATAGAAAACATGAAAACAAAACAAAAACATATGAAAATGCTTTATTTTCTACTAAAAAAACTGTAATATACTCAAAATGGTGCTTCAGCAGTTTTACCTTACCACTACTGATGGTAATTTATTTATATACAATATAATACCCTAACTGTTCTTTAAAATGCTAAATAATATTAAGCGTTTGAAATATTCGATGTACTTCCCTAAAAGTTTATTATATATGTATGATAATTTGATATCAGAAATATCAAATGACAACAGCGAATAAGTAACAGAAAGCTTTTAGTAAAATATATCCACCTACCTAACATATAGCAATATATCTCACAAGTCAAGTTTCGTTTGTATCTGATTTTAGTTCCTGTTGTTTTTAAATGTTTTAAGTAAAAAACTCCATAATGAAGTAATAGTAACCTAACGTATTAAAATAGTAAACATTTGAGCACTGATAACTTGTAAAAACTGATACATCTGATACGAATGAAAATAGGAATAAAGTAAAATACTGTTTATTTATTTCGTAATCAAAACAAAATTATGTCAGGTTATAAATCCGGGCACCATTTGTAACACCAAACTGATACTAGCTAGTATCAGATATCAAGTAACATATACTCGTTACAGTGGCCAGTCTCTACCGGCCAGTAAGTAATGAGGGAAAACCCAGCAAACATATAGTGTAACAGTTGGGCGGGGCCGAGCTAATTGATTGCCTGGGCGCGCCAGGGCGACAATAGAGGCGATACAGGTTTTTTTTAAGGCCAACCATAATTCACGTACTTGGTTTTTTCTTCGAGTATTTATCACTCGAACGAGGAAAATGCTGCAGAGTCTGAACGTGAGGCGTGTGAACTATTACGGAACTATAGACTTGTTTGCGGTCTCTAGTAAACCTCACAGTTTATTTCTTCTTATTGTTTATTTTTTTTATTTTGACCACCATCTTGGTTTAGCAGCACAGAATAAGTAATAGTACAAGTACAGAAAGTTTGTTCAATTTCTCAAAAAAATTACAAAACTCAATGCAAGCCAAATGGAATTCTACGCGCATGGAAGAAAGTCAATGTTACGTTGAACGGCTAAATCACGCACACATTTACAGTCGTACGCGATTCGTCTAGGGCTGGTACCTACGCTTTCGGATTGTGGAGCGGCGCGGGACTTTACTCAAACGTATCACATGGCTCTCGGGACACCTGACTGATTGGCCCCGGTTTTTAAGGCGAGATGTCGTAGCATAGATAAGATTTCTTCTAACTGACTTAGGCCCCGCCCTCGAACGTCCTCAGGTCGTTGGTCCATCTGGCGACCGGGCGTCCCACCCTGCGCGTGCCGATCCGCGGTAACTCCACTCCAGAACTCGTCTGCCCCAACAGCCGTCGGTTCTGCGACAGATCACCCGATCAACCTGTCACCTGATCAACTCGACTTAAATTGAATCAACTTTTACTTCTTTTAATTCAGGTTTTCCACCTTCCTGCCCTTGCTGTCTTAATTACAAACTTAAATGCAAATCCACTGCTTCTAAAATAAAAAAAATTTGCTCTCTGAATTTTAAATACACAATTTGTTACTTTTCATCAAAGCCGAAGAGAAAAAACTGTTGTGAGAAAGTTTGAAAGGCTACGTTTGTTATCTCAAAGTTAGATGATTAAAGATTTTTTTCTTGCGGGCCTTTGTAATGGAGCTAAAACCATCATCTACAGGAGTAACATTGGAAACAGAAGTGTTTAGAAATCACCTTGATGTATATACAATTTCATCATCAGATTATTTTTATCTCCACTGCAGGAACACAATCCTCTCTCATCTGTCGGAGACAGACGGAGGATCTGGCCTACACTCCCCGCGCTGACCAGACGGGTTGGGGAGGCCTGATTGATGTTTTATAATGTATTCCCTTAGCCTTGTACGACATCCACGGGAAGAGTTGGAGTGGTCCTATTCTAATCTACCGGAAACCACACGGCAAATATACAATTTAAATCGCTCTTAATATAACTTATTTCGTACCCACCTACATATTTATTTTATACGCACCCGCTCTTGTCTTTGCCCCTTCTCCCCCTGACAGAACATACGGAAAGTAGCATGGTGCGCCTCGTGTCGCGGAGTTCCTCTCATAAAAACTGTGTTAAAGCTATAAACGTTATACCTAATTAAATGCTTGTGTCTCATAAAACTGTGTGAACCTAATAACTAGACCAGAGACTCCTCCTGTACCTAGAAATAAGGGCTATTATTTGGACATCTCCCCCCTTGAACCCCTCTTTTTAGTTTCATAATTTAGCTCAGCACCCTTCTTAAACAAGAAGCATGGTGGTGAAAACGCATTTACAAACTCAAACACAACAGTCGCAAAATTATAATTACAGCAAACATTATTTTACGTCACAAATTAATAGAGTATAAATTACATTATTACAAAATATAAGCACAAGACGAATATCCGGACAAAAATTATATTTGGTGTCAAATTCTACACACAATACGAAAGTATCCAATGCTGCGTCTTCTAGTAATTTTTCTGGGTCTCTGTCCTGCCAAATGATGCCAAAAAACGTAGTAAAGTCCCTCCAGCTGCCAGCGTTCTAATTGTTCGCATAATTAGTACTTCACTTGACGATCACCGCGCCTCCCATTTTAAAGCTTAACACAACTTTTTGATGAGCACTTTGATGCAATTAGTACCCTCATTCGACTTTTTTGAGGAGCGAATTTTATAGCAGGCTGACTTGTTTTCAGGCTGTTCAAAATACAATCATAGTTTTTTTTCATCCATGGTTAGTAAAAAATAATAATTGATAATAAAAAATCTTCTCTATACGCAAAACATTCAACACGCAAACTGTTCAAATTCTGTTGATTTGCGAACGCGAAGTGTTCAATACGTGCAATTTCACGTTAATTAAATAGATCATTATGTGACTAGACATACAATTTTATTTACTAAAGAGAAATCTGACGAAAGTATCAGAAAAACTTTGCCAAGATTAAAGTATTTACCAAAGTATTCAGCAATGCTATCTAGATAGTCTCCATTCAAGCTAAGTTATCAATAGAATAAGATTGTACAAGTAGCGACCACCATCCTACAAATAAACCCAGTGGTTTCAGTAGGATGGCCTAAGAAAAAACATATGTAATATAATATATTTTAAATAAAAAAACCAATGGTGGTCGCAAAGTTGAACATTTTGTGTATTGAACGTTTTGCGAATTGAATATTTTGCGTCTTGAGTGTTTTGCCAAATTAATTGTTTAGCGAATGAACATTTTGCGAATGAACATTTTTCGAATGAACATTTTGCGTACTGAGCTTTATGTGTGTGTGTAGACGAATAAAGCACCCCGTTGGCCATATACGGGCGAAATTTGGTAACTAAATACATTATAGGTACAAGTCTTTTAAGTTACTTTAAGATTGACTGGAATGGATCGCTAAATGGTAATAGATCGCCTTCGTTAACAAGTAGTGCAACTATTTGGAATCCACATGAGGTTAAATATAGTCTCATGCTGGAAAAAATTCAAAATAAATTTATTAGGTACCTCTATTTTAAACAGTATAGAGTGTATCCTTTCTACCCGCTGATGTATCCGACTCTCTTCGTACTGGGGATGGTCGGATACTACAAGCTTGAAGTTAGGAGACAAGTGGCACTAGTCTCATACGTTTTTAAAGTGTTCCGGGGGATGATCCACAACCCGGAAATCCTGGAGTCTCCGAGTTTGTTTGTGCCGGACCGGTATCTGAGTCTCAGGCAGCATTTGCTGAGCGTGCCCGCGGCGCGCACAAACATCGTCGATGTTAATTTTGTTACAATGAAGTTTTTACTAACATGCATAGGTAAGCAAAAAGTTGTTGAATCCATTTATAATTTGAAATGGAACTGTAAGGGACTGTTGAATACCTAATTCTAATAACAAACAACACTAAACAGCATCGATCCTTAAAGCATAGCATTCCGAAGTATTTTAAATCCTTCAATACCGTCCTCTCAAAGCGAGACAGGGAGGCACTCAGGCGATCCCCATTCAGACCTGCTCTCTTGTCTGCTCTATGCAAATCTTCTTAAACTAAACGAACAAGTTGTAGTATACATACGTGTTTTGAGTCTTATTACTTGGAATATAAAGTAATATTATGGTTAACGGACATAATTAGGGAAATTTCTATGTATGTAAAAAAACAGAAATTTCCATAATTTTCTCATCACTACCTTAGTTTCAGATGTTGCAATGTTTTAAAAACAGTTATAGTTTTCCTTCAATATCTTTAAAAAACGGTAATTTACAATATTGCCTGAATTAATAATATATGATTATTAATGTGATTTCAACACTGTGTCAAATTGACAATTAATATATTTTTTTATGTTTATGAAGATCTATTTCTTCATGCTTACACACACTATATAAACGCAAGGCAGAAGCGATTTAGCTATAAATCTATCAATAAATCTATATCTATCTATCTATCTATCTATCTATCAAAACTGAACTACGAGTGCCAACTAAAGCCAGTGCAACTGTAGTTACGGAGGACTCATATCCTCTCAGCTTCCACGCCGGGATGAGTTCGTAATTGCACAATGCCACAGGATATGACTTTAGAGACCTTCCCCACTGCACTGTCACTGCGAGGGAAACGGCAAGTATTATAGACAGGAGATAAGGTAGAAACGAGGTCTCCAGGCTGGAAATTAAAATGCAATTGTTTGCAAAATGTTAAACTGAATGCAGTAAAGACTTCTAATACCAGTAATATTATTGATGGTAAATGAATTTTATGCCGTGTCGTTTCTGGTAGAGTAGAATAGGACCACTCCAACTCTTCCCGTGGATGTCGTACGAGGCGACTAAGGGAATACATTACAAAACATCAATCAGGCCTCCCCAACCCGTCTGGCCAGCGCGGGGAGTGTAGGCCAAATCCTCCGTCTGTCTCCGGCAGATGAGAGAGGGTTGTGCTCCTGCAGTGGAGACAAAAATAACCTGATGATGAAATGAATTTTCCTTCAATCTGCCCGTGAGTCGTCAAGGCGACTAATGAATTTCACCAGGGACACAGCAATGCTTGGCGGTGTATATTAAGATCATTACTGCGATCACCAGTATGTCTGTCAAGCATGGTGACTATGGGAAATCCTCCAATAGGATGCTCACCAAGAGTGGCCTTTTATTTGCGAGGCAGCAGTGGACACACTTCGAGAAATGGCGTTTGTCGCGTAATTATCGGTTTCCATAATAAATAGTAAGTTCTACCATGGAACTTTCAGTATTACTAACAGTTTATCAGGACGCTGATCTTGACCCTGAATTATATATGTGTTATTCATTACCATGCTGGTTCATTGTGGGAGTCTAGTAAAACAACATCCAACAAACTTCAGTTAAGTAATGATTTTATGTCAGTTTCTTGTTAATTCTTACGTTTGGAACCCTAGTCTTGTTAAAGACCTGATAAATTGTTTAGAATTCCTAAAAAATGGAGGAGTACATTTTTATAAATGTGTATTGTGGCTGATGATGTAAAATGTGTACAATTAATTAGGAAGCAGAAGATAATTGAAAAATCTAACTAAATACTCGAGTAGTCATCAATTCATCTTATTTAATCAAGCGAGAGCACTCGAGTGAAATAGGCGGAAATTTTACAAGTATCCTAATAAAACTTGCAAGGAGTTTCGAGAGCCACTGAACTTGGGCGGAGGGAGAAGAGAACTTGCTCGAAATATTCAACAAATTCAATACTTGCGATCTACTAGCGAGGCCAACCTTTACCGACCTATTTCTGCCGACAAACAGCATTTCTTTGTCCCGGTTTGAAGGGTAAGAGTGCTATTAGAAGTACGTAATTCTAGTTATAGACGGTAGCAATAGATGGCGTTGAAATCACCTATCACTGTCAAATACTTCGAGAAAAAATCGTCAGCTAGTCCGAGGACTTTTTTAAACAATTTTACGGGATTTTGCAAACTTTTCCGCGTATTTTGACATTTGATGCTACAGCTAATGCCATCTATGGAGGTATTTGTAACACTTTTTATAAGAGATGACGATGGATCGCCACTTTGCGCGATCCTGACACCTCACTAGCCTCACTCACATTCATCAACCTTTTCATGCACCTCCTTTTATTCTTCTCACTGCAAACCCCAGTCTTTTTGAGGACGTTACTAATTTGAACGTCCTCTTAGGACGACCTCTTGCTGTAGATCCTTCCACATTGGCACTGTAAATTTCTTTTGTAACTCTTCTTTCACTCATACGCTCAAAGTGTCCAAACCAACGCAACATACCCTTCTCTACCTTCGTTACTCCATCTTCTTTTGAACCATATTTCTCACGTATAGTGATACGTGAAGTTATATAACTTCACTCCACGTCTACGCAAGCAACGCCACGTGTTCTCGTTTGTATGTAAGCAAATCGGGAACACAATCAAACAAGCAGGAAATACGCAAAATTGAAAAAATAATTCGATTTCGCAACACATTCGAACGCGTGTGTTATTTGAGATAGAGTCGAATATACATCGAGCGATAGAATGTATCGAGTACTCGATTCTGTCGGCGTGTTTGCGAAGCCCTCGTGGTAGATAGCGCGAGGCGTGCGATCGACATGCCCTCCATGTCCCTGGAATCATCGGCAAGGCACGAATTCACAATACGGCCAGTGCAAACGCTTTATCTGTTTAGATTTTTAGCGAGTGGTACTTTAAATATGAAAATCTTACGTTTTATCTAAACACACCTCGATTTTTGCATTTCAAAAATGTGAAAAAGCTAACGAGCGCTTGATTAAACTACTTAATTATTTACTAAAATTAATATGTATACAACTTTATCCATTCTAAATTCAAGATAATGATGTTCTTATAACACTTGACTCTTAATTCAAAATTACAGTTAGAGGAGAATGGGGGAAACGCGAACGAGGGGTAATCTCGAATCCAGTGATTCTAATGTGTTAGAAAGAGTTGCCACTTCTTTCCTTCGGTTATACAGGTGGAAGTGGAGTAGTTTTAGGCAGAATTTGACGTCAAAAAGAGAATAAGGTATTCCAATTTTGAAAATAAATATTTTAATTTCTGTTAGTCATATTTTACTTGCCGCCATTTCGGAGATCACGCCACCACTAGTGCCAGTCAACAACATGGGAGACGAGGACGCACATACTTGTCAAGGTACGCATTTTTCATTATTTTGCATGTTTTTGATGTAATTTTTGGTAAATTCAAGTTGGTGCTGCTTTATTTCTATCCACAATACTAATTTAACTTTTACATAATAGAATCTCCTCCCCAACCCGTCTGGCCAGCGCGGGGAGTGTAGGCCAAATCCTCCGTCTGTCTCTGGCAGATGAGAGAGGGTTGTGGATATTAATCAGCTAAATTACCGCGCTAGGGGCAAATGTTCGTATGATGAATATGAATGTTTGTACCCAAGTCTTGAATGTTTATATATCTATTTAAGTATGTCTATCCGTTAGCTAGTAACCATACCACACGCTCTGCCTAATTTGGTACTGGATAATTGGTGTGAATGTCTGAGATATTTATTATTTTATTTACAGACGAGCAGGAAACGCAACTTGTCGATTATATCATAAAGTGCAATAAACTCTATTATGGCCTAACCATATAAAAAGACTGAAATGTAGTGATAAGAAACCTTTAAATAAAGAGACTAAAAGAGTATTAAAGAACTATTTGAATAAATTCCACTGTTTTATTTAAGTTTTCCCTTAGGTGTTCGTGTTTCCCCCACTTTCCAATATTTAAAACTACATCGACAGGCCGTGACAAAGATTTTTAAAGTAGATCTTTCGAGAAAATGTATAATATAGGAATCTAAATTTCATTTTAAAATGTAGACATGGTAAAAGTTTTCTTTAAAAAAAATTACACAGTGATTGAATTTGACGTACCTAACAGTTATAACCTGCACATTAACTCTCAACTTTTTATAGTTAATTTTAAATGAACTTATATAAATAGATTATTACTTTCTATGCGGAGAATCGCTACTCTTTCAAGTATATATTTCGCGAGAATTGTCTGTTATGTTTTAGAAAACATAATCACCTCTTTCATCGGTTCGTTACTCGTAAACGAGGTTGAGGCCCAGTCGCCCGAATATAATCTACTCTAATTACTGAAAGACTGTACTCATCGCCAAGTTTGCTAATAAAGTGGATGGTTAAGTTCCCTACAGGCCGGGCTTTGTGAGTAGGGCCGTGAGTACACCGACCGTTGCCTAAGCCGAGGATTTTTCGAGGCACGTCTGCCTCGAAAGAAAAGAACAATGCGATTCAGTAAACGTTTTTAACGAGAAAATATATAAAAAAATTCTAGAACGAATAGTTATTAGTGTTGTTATTATTATAGATATTTTATATCGACAATATAATCCGGAGGTCGTGGGTTTGATTCCCTCCAGGGACCGACAACTTTCTAGAACTGTACAAGTCTGTCACAGTCTGGTTGTTATATTTGTGAATTCTTTTATCTTAGTTTGGGAATAGACAAGAGTATTTACAAAGTATTTATTTTTCATTATTATTATATTGATGACCTAGACGTTCATCATCATTAGTCTTATGTCGTACATCCAGTTGTAACTTACCTCATCTAGTGCTTTATAAAGACTAGTTTCCAGCAAATAGCTAGTAATGACCAAGAAAAATAGGAATTATCGATAGAGGGCTTCAATATAAACAAAAAATTTAATTTAATCAAGTATCCTATGACTTTCCAAGATGAATGGATTAGATAGTCGTATGATATCTTTGACATTTAGTATCTCGGAAAGTCGACACTTTAGGATACTTGACTAAATTAAATTTTTGTACATATTTTTAGTGAACTAGTGCATATTAAATATAATTATGGACCACATCACAATCATCAATATAAGTCTATGGACGGCCACTGTGGATATAGGCATATTTATTTGTAAATTAATCAGATTTAAATGTGGGATATAATAAGTAACCCTAATACACGCGTTATATTATTAAATTTGGTTATAGTCGAAATGAAACTGGGATTTCATTATAACTAAGAGTAATTGATCAAAATTGCCAAGGGCACAAACTTCTATAAAAAGAAATGCGAGGCAAATAACCTCTAGTGTATACGCAGCTTTGCAAAGCAAAGATCGAAGTAAAACTTTGGAAATTGATCTGGAGTGTACCGGGGAGTTGGTATCGTCTTTGTTGAGTACGTATTCCAGTTATTTATTTTGTGTATGTAGTTATTAAACTAGGTATTGATATCTGAAGATTCAGTTGAACAGATCTTGATGTTTAATAAAATATATATATATATAGAAATATGTATGGAAAGAAAAAGAAAGAGGAACGACAATCGTTCTTTTTGTGTACGTACATACATATATAATGCTCACGCCTTGCTCCTATAGGGGTAGGCAGAGAAGATGTATCGCCAGTTTGCACAATTTAATTATGTGTGTAGTAAGTAGAAAAGAAGAAACTAGAAGAGGACACTACAAATATTAATAAACTAATAAACAAAGAACAGAAGAGTACCTATAAGAACAACGGAAAAGCATAATAAGAGAAAGAAAGAGAGTAAACGAGAAGTAGAAAAGAACGGATGCAGATATCGTCACTGATTCCAATGATTATTTCACTGTTCACATCATTTTTAAGCAGGATATTTGCCATCGAGAAAAATAACGCAAATATATAATTTATACTCTTATTACTCAGAAACAATTCGAAAGAAAATAGTTCTGTCAGCCCCATTTTAACGCAAAAACACCTTCGTATCCATAAAAGAAATTGTATTTCTCGAAACAAAACAACAATTTATTCTACTGACGACCACTGAGGAACCCTAGTTTCGCCCCCCACTTCCTCTTACACCCATCTGTTGCCCTAATATAGACCACAATTTAGGAGATACATGCTGAAACACAAATACATATATTCGATAAGGAGATGAGGAAACGTAGTCAGATGCAGAAGCGGGTGGTAACATTGATTTAATTTGTATTGAGTTTTACTTTGGAGCGTAGCGACAGTTGTATTATCGATGTTTTTTTTACACGAAAAAAGGGGTTCTATAATATCACCCTCTCATCTCAAAAATAAGTTTTCCAAAATCGACTGTCTGTCCATTTTCCGTCCGTCACACTTTACCTAGTGGCTAATCTGTTGGACTGGTTGATACCAAATTTTGAACTTATGAGTTTGTAGTCTAATTCATCAGAGGATTCTTAGTGGTTTCCCGCTGGCTCTCAATTTGAGGATAGCTGCCATACAACAAAAATAAAATAAAAATAAACTATTTTGTCAAGCTCTATTTGTCTCCCTCTCTCTTCTCTCTTTCTCGACTTTTATGAAATTTTGCATGTTCTAGAATGTTCTAGCGTATTCTTGTATGGTAGTATCCATTGGTCTTCATTCCTAGAATACAACGAAAATATAAATTTCAATTTATCATAATATACAGCTTTTTAGTAGTTTTTTTAAATTTTATCCTGTTTCCCCCATCAAATTCTAATTCCACTGGACAAAAAAAAATTTAGCACAAAATCTTTGGAATGGCTTATTGTAAAAATGAGTACCTACCTAAATATATCCCTGGGTAGGTACACCTATTTGAGAAGAACAGTTACTGACCAAGAAATAAAAAATAAAAAGAGACGTCTGAAAAATTAGTGGTTCACAAGCCTCATAAAAAAAGAAGTGTTGCACTATTACTTACTTTCACCCGTTGAGTGGTCCCTCTCCAGCACCTCTCATGTTGTTTTTTTTGTTGTATGTTTTTTGTATATTTGTTTTATGTGCCTGTCCCTGCCATTTTTGCTTGTATTACTAACACTTAGCTTAAATTTCTTACTAACAATATATGGATGAATATCTGAAATAAAAATATTTTTTTTTATTTTTTATTTATTAACATGTACTACAGTGTTGCCAGCGACAGTAACTGTGCGCCCCAAAGAAACGAACAAAGTGAGGAAAACTTAAGAAAACTAATGCTTAACAGTGGACGAAGACAATCGGATAAAGAATAGAGAATTTAGTATAGATATTTCGTTACAGCCTGTAGGAAGGACTGATTACGTGACGCGGGAGGCGGGGTGGTTCTAGCCCAATGTGTCGAGATACGTTAGTTTTCCCAAAGAGTGTTGTACCTACTGTGAATGGTTGTAATTGAAAAACGTCAGCGGCAGTGTGACGCCCCGCGGAGAAGCTAGGATTAGGGTCCGCTCTCCTCTGTCAAAACACCACCCGTGGGCGAGTGTGTGGTACAAGCTTTGAGAGTACGCTTCTAAGGCAATAAAATATACCTTCCATCTACAAATAATTGTAGATAGAGTTATCTAATATTTATCATGAGTATTAGGAAAAAAACACACCCCATGAGGGCGGAGGTACCCACCAAAAAATTTTTACCTGCATGGTCAAAAAAAATTATAACGAAAAAAAGATATTTAAATAGGAATATTAATTTTTTTTTCTTATTTTTTTACTACTAGATGGAGCGGTCCAAACAATCGCTCTGTTCCACGCAAGTAGCCACAACTCTTTCACATTCACTTTGAAACTTGTGCAGTTACTACTCAGAACATTTAATTATTTACTAAATATTGACATTATTTAACCTTAGCGTCAATATTTAGTAATAATTAAATGTTGTGCGTAGTAACTGCACAGGTTTCATTGTTTTGTTTGTTTTGTTTGGAACGCTCCATCTAGTAGTACATAGAGATCGTTGTTATAGAATAGATAATTCTTTCTTTTCTTTCTTAATTTTTGACTTTTTGCTTTTTACATATACATATCTGGATGGTATATTTATGATTTGCCTTGTTCTTGTTCAATTCCCATAGCAAAGGAGAAAATGCTAGTTTTTGATTAG
The DNA here is from genome assembly GCA_947086405.1 of Esperia sulphurella. NCBI lineage: Eukaryota > Metazoa > Arthropoda > Insecta > Lepidoptera > Oecophoridae > Esperia > Esperia sulphurella. The sequence continues at coordinate 14,929,022 of OX352265.1, forward strand.
ACAAGTATAATGAATGTGTAATTATTTGTATTTTATTGTACTGGTAAGCAGGAGGCGGAAGAAGAAATATGGATTATTTAATGAGAGATGTGGATTTTACATATAATGCATGAGTTTATACATAAATGCTTGACAAGCAAATGATGATTTTTTTTAAAGAAATCACAGAAAAAATCCGGAATATCCATACTACCATAAAAATTTCGTCGCAAGTATATAAATGACACCATATAATTCCTATTACTGTAATATGCAACATAACATGGACCTATCTCGCGTTCGTTCACAAAACCTCCAATCACCTAACATTTAGAGCACATCTCAAAAAGGAAATTATTAGGCCACGCTCGCCCTTTGCAACTTACGCCCCAGTAAAACTAGCAGATCATACAATTTCAAATCATAAAAGTCTTTAACACAAAGTAATCGAGTTGAGCTGAAATGACGCTGCCATAAACAGGGGTCATTAAAAGTGCTGGTTAAGCTAAAAATAATGAGGTTCTTTGATGTAAACTAACCATTAACTCAGTCATTTATGCTCCATCTAATACTACTTAAGGTTCATTCGGACCTATCAGTGCCACCTCAGTTCTGAGTCAGTCTTTTTAATGAGGTTGAGGAATAATGTGTCATATTTCAAATGCAGTAAAGGATATCGATTAGTTATGCGTCAGTGGTCCTTCAGTGCAGTGTTAGTGAAATTTCATGACGAAGCGATAGCTTTACTGCGTTTGAAATTTGACACAATATTCCTTAACCTAAATAAAAAGGACTGACTCAGGACTGAGGCGACACTGATAGGTCTGAATGACCTTTTAAGCTTCATTTGCAGCCATCAGTGCAGTCACAGTATCGGATTCGTTCCGTCTCAGTGTTTTAAGATGTGCCAAAGGAAATTATGTAACATGCTAATATAGTTTCTGATCCAATGGCATAAGGTACCTATATTTTAAAGAGTTTCTTTAATTTCATGGAACTGAACTGACACTGCACTGAAGGACTGAAGAACTGTCGGAATACGGACGCATGACGGATCGATAACCTTTACTGCATTTGAAATATGGCACATTATTCCTTAACCTAACTAAAAAAGACATACAAAGCTCTGGAGATTGTAGGTATTTGGTAATCTGTAAAGGTTCATTCGGACCTATCAGTGCCGTCTCAGTCCTGTGTCAGTTTTTTTTTAGTTAGGTTATGTAATAAATTGTCATATTTAAAATGAGGTAAAGGCTACCAGTCCGTTACGACATTTCACGGAACTGAACTGGCAGGACCACTAACGCAAAACTGTCAGAATACGGACGCATGACTGATCGGCAGCCTTTACTGCGTTTGAAATATGGTATATTATACCTTAACCTAACTAGAAAAGACTGATTCAGGACTGAGGAGTCACTGATAGGTCCAAATGAACCTTAAGTCTATCTGTCTCGGATAACTCGAAAAATACTGGACAGGTTAAGATGACATTTGGAATACATATATGTGAAATTGGCTGGAAATGGCAGGAAAATTATGTAAAAAATATATTATTAGAGATGTTAAATTAAAACTAAGTAAATATTTATTTTTATCTAAGTAAGTATCTATCTCGGGGTTATAGTAAAATACAGGAGGGATTGAGCTGAAATGCCACCTAACCCATCTAGCATAAGTGGTTACCTAATGTCGGCCATTTTGAAAAATTCTTGAAATCGCGGCCACTGATCAAACCTTGAATTATCGATAGAGGGCTTCAATATAAACAAAAAATTTAATTTAATCAAGTATCCTAAGACTTTCCAAGATGAATGGATTAGATAGTCGTATGATATCTCTGACCTTTAGTATCTCGGAAGTCGACACTTTAGGATACTTGACTAAATTAAATTTTTTGTACATATTTTTAGTGAACTAGTGCATATTAAATATAATTATGGGCCACATCACCATCATCAATATCAGTCTATGGACGCCCACTGCTGGATATAGGCATCTTTATTTTTAAAATAAAAAATCGAAATGGATTTATTTATTGTAATATGTATTTATTATAACGTTGCAATATACATATACTAAGGGCTCAGTTAAATTATATGAAGTTTTGTATAAACACCATAGTAAATGCGTTATGTAAAGTCCAAATGACAAAACCTCAGAAATAGCAAGCCACCCGAAAAAAAAGCTTTTATATTAATTTTACGAACTAAAATTAGTGAAGGATCCTTATTGAAGTTTTTAATTACTGTCACTATAAAAACCACGTTTCTTTTTAAAGGCGGTATCAGGGCAATAAAACAATCGAGGCGGAAAATTTTCTTTTTGCTTTCAGTCTGTGATACAAGGAGACTGGGACAATGTTGCCAGTATCAGAGTTTTTCACTAATTACGTACTGCAGTTTTAAGTTACAAAATTGTTGTACACAACGTGCGGGTACTGTCAATTATTATTTTTCCCCAAATTTTCTAGCATTACAGCAGTGAAGGTTTTTAAAGCTTTTTGCCAATTATTTTATACGTGCAGTCTGTGGGTCAACTATACGCAGAAGACAGTCAACGCCCTGCGCGTTCAGTATAATAACGCGCTCAGGATGTTGTTGGGGCTCCACTGCAGCGCTTCAGGCATGTTTGCAGAAGCTCGCATCGATGGCTTTCATGCCATCTTGAGAAAGAGAGCCGCCTCGATGCTAAGCCGTGTCCGCAGCAGCGTTATAGCGAGCCGAGTTGACTGCCCCATATTGTCACTCGATTCGATTACACATAAATAAATGAATGAATGTATGTCGTAATTTATAATTTTAAATTTTGTGATATTTTAATGTTTGTATTTTTTTAAATTTTACTATATTTTTAATGTAATTTTAAAATCAACTAACATAGTTTAATAAGACTGTACCAACAAAAATATGGACTAATGTCTGAAATAATTTTTTTGACAGTGCGATACAATAACTGACCAAGTTCACTCTAATTTTAACTTTATCATCAGAACATAAGGTGCTAGGTCTGGTATTTCGAAATGTGACTGTTTTAAAATTAAAACTATTAAACTATAAAATATATGTTTAGTTCTAGTTTACAACAAGTAACATTCAGTATTTATAACTTTAATTGGGAACTTATCAAGTCATTAGCCAAAGAAAATTACTTTAAAAAAAAATACAAACTTTTCGAATCCTTATAGCAAAAAATATAAAAAGATCTGGCATCACCGTCCCGGGGACTGAGGGGGGAGGGGACTGTTTCTTTATTATTTCCCTGAGCGCGAGCGGGGCTCTTTAACAAGCAATAATTGTTTTGGCCCTTATAAGGGGGGCTCGCCTGTGTATGATTTAGTGAAACCCTGCGAGCTCAGACCCTGTTCACTCTACGACAAAATTTGTTTACTGAACATATATTTAATATCAAACCATACTCTAATCATACAGATTAGATTTTTTAACATTAATATTAGTTATGCATCTATTGTAAAAAAACGCTAATGGAGTCAATAATATCAATTTTCAATATATGTATTTTAAAAACTCATAGCATAACAAATCCAATCTAAAAGGTTGACTAAAATTATGTAAGCCAGAATTAGAGATTTCTCATATAACAAATTGAGAAATACTACATGACGCTAATAGTGGAAACTATATTTTTTAAATTTATTCCTGATTTATTTGGCCACACTTTTCGACAAAAATTCCAGGCCTTCTAGACAATATTTAACATTGAGTTAATGAACTGTAACATTTTAGCGTTTAATTGAGCATGGATACATTGAGTGTTTGTCTAAAACGGCCTTCTATCTCACTTTTACTAATAACTGTAGCCAAAAAAAATTCAGGAATAATAAAATCCCGTTTTTTCGACAATCCATGAGCGACCAAAATTCTATGTATAGAAAAACATGTTATCCATTATAAAAAAATAAAAAAAATACATAGGTGTTAAATGATATAGTGTAAAAAATTCAATTATATCTCATTAAAAAAAATAAGTAAAAGGACTTTTCACGCAACAAAGAACAAAACAAAACTATTCAATAGAAGAATCATCTCACGAAGCACATTCAAGAATAAAAGTTCAATAACAAAGCTATAGTAACTACCTATCCTGTTGGAATCTTTGAGCTAGTCGCAAACGCATTATTCTCCAGTCGTGCCGTCGGCGCCTGAATAGCGGTCTTTAATTCACGTACAGTGCCGTTGAATAATCCAGTGCGCTTGGCAAATAAGACGTTTAAACGGCCAAGTGCTTGAATACAATGTCCTCGACGCCCTTCTCACTTAGCGCAATGAAGTTCCGTTCTTTATTAATGTTGACTCTTTTCGTTTGAGGTGCAGGAAATTAGGCTTGTAGGTCTAGTATCCGGTCTAGCTAATTACCTTTTTTAATTGTTTCTTGATGGGGTTATTTGCAGTTGGTTTAGTTTTGAGATTTAGTGCAGACTTGAAGTCCACTAGACATGAAAAGAAATTTGTTACGAAAGATGAAGGAGTCACATTTTGTAACTGGCAAGCACGCACGCACGCATACGTACGGACATACATAAACACAAACATACGTGCCGAAATATTACAGGTCGAAATAAGATCGATGATAGGAATTCTGTCCTCGATTTCACAGCTTCCATACAATAAATTAAAATACGTACACACGTCTGCCTCTCTTATTTCAATTATCTCTCTCGCGGGTCTGCTGTAAGAAATCTCTCTCAGAGCTAAGTTCACCCTTTGTACTTGCGTTTCTTTTTAATGTATTATTTTTGTTTTATCTGTGTGTGCAATAAAGAGTTAAATAAATAAATAAAAATAAATAAATAAATTAAAATAGCTTGTATAATTAGCATATATGTAGGTTTATGGGTTCGGGTTTATGGGTTTAGGCTTTTAGGGAGTTTGCTGGTGATTGCGTCATCCCATCACGGCATAGATTTCATCACGGCTATTCAATGACGTAGCAAGTTGTTACCTCAGTTACAAAAGTTCAGTTATTTACCATTTTGTTTGACTTCGGCAACAAAACGATTTCATTAATAAGTTCCTTTGATTTGTTTATTTTCAACGTTTCATTACATTACAGACTTCGCAGTCTAATTACATCAGAATTCAATTCGGGATATTTTACCCAAAGTCTATTCCTGAATATTTTATTAACGGATTTTAGGTGGAAGATACTTGGAAACATAAAGAGAATTTAATTTCTCATTTCATACTAACAATTAGTATTCAAAGTTTTAAGAAATTACTTTAATTAAAAATACCCGCCAGCCCCCAATGACAAGCAATCAATTGATGTTGATTCAAGTGGATTTCACACAATTGTTAGCCCACTGTTAGACATAGGGCTCTCCCAAGGTGCGCCATTGAACCCAATTCTCGGCTCTTCTCATCCAGTCACTGCCAGAAATACGCATATCATCGCTCCATCTAGCCAGTGGGCGTCCCACACTACGCTTGCCCAGTTATGGTCTCCACTTGAGAACACAACCAGTGCGTCCTACCCGTAATGACTTACGACGCCAAAACGTGGACACTGACAGTGGGACTAGTCCGAAAACTCACTCGCTCAGCGGGCCATGGAAAGAGCTATGCTCGGAGTTTCTCTAAGGGACAGAATCCGAAATGAGGTGGTCCGCCAGAGAACTATAGTCTTCGTCATAGCTCAAAAAGTTAGTACGTTGAAGTGATAAGGACAAGTGATAAGTAAGGCTGGTCATATCATTCTGAAAACCGATTAAGTAGTTACTGTATAATAAAAAACCAATTTTTTTTTCTAATTATATTGTCTCTTCAACTTTTGAAGGTGACGGGAATGGCGGTGTTTGAAACACTCAAATATTTATTTACCCGAATGTGTAAACACTCCTCGTTATATACAGAGCGTCCAACAATTTCACACGCCAGCAAATTTCCATATCCAGAAAGACTGGTGCCTATGAAATTGGCAAGTAATCAAGTTAGTTACAGCCGGCCAGCGCTGTAATGTCAAATTGTGACTTTGAGAGCGGTCAAAGGGCCGCGGCGATGGACACATAAATCCAATTTCCCTGTTTCGACTTTCACTAGGCCTTAGGGTTGTCGCATGTCCAGATTTTTGTCAGACATGGTTTGAATGTCAGCTCTTTTTGTTAATGGTCTGAAATTTTTTGATAACACTACAGGTCACATCATGAAGCAAAATAATTTTTCGCACCTGACTTATAAGTTCAAAGTTTTTACCTTCACGACTGACACTGATTGGTTATTAAATTAGATAACGGATGACTGTAAAATGTGCATCTCTAATCTAATTTAATAACCAATTAGTGTCAATCATGAAGGTAAAAAGTTTGAGGTGACTTATGAGGTGCGAAAATTATTTTGCTTCATGGCATGACCTGTAATTAAGAACGGTTAGGCAACTAAAACAAATCTTCCTTTGAATATTCTGTAGTATTGTCGTATATGTCATAAGCATATTTTGTTTGAAAAATACTACTGTCTTCTACCAAGGTATGATTTTATATTTTATTTTTGATATGTGATTTTATGGCTTAAATGTTAATTTAAGCCATAAAATCACACATTATCGGAAAAGAATGCGAGTGGGCAGTTGGCGGAATGACGATTTGTTCTTTAGCCATTTGGTTTAATATGCTGCTGTCAAAAATTTGGAAGTTCAGGGCAGTGGACTACAAGTAAAATATTTTTATACTATATAAATATAGCCTAGGTGGCAAAGAGATGCTGTCGCCGGATATGAGTAACAAAAATATTTCCGAGCTAATTAAAAAAAAAAGATGACTTATCCGGATTTATTGACAGAATCGATGTTTATGTATTTGACAACCCTACATAGGGGGGCAATTAAACGACGCGTAAAGTGCGTAGTTCTCCTCTTACAAACCCCTTTTTTGATCGTCAGTGTGGTTGGTGAACTATTAGGGTTCAGCACGTTGGATAAAAGCGTTGATTACAGGGCGGGTTAAATTCGATTTTGATTTTATATGGAAATACCTTTGACGTAAGTCTGTGATGTAATTTATGACCTTTTTAAAAGGTATTTTATATTTTCCGTCAACCAGGTAAATGTATTTATTTCTCAAGCAAGAAATCTCAAGCCATGAAAGCGTCTACTTTTAACTTGTTACGTGATATCAGAGCTATTTTAAAATATATAATATAACATCATATATATAATCATCTCATTCAAAACTAGGCAGAGCCTGTACTATGGGTATCGGACAGCTGATATAGGTACTCATACACACATACATAGATACATTACATCCATAAACAAGGTAAACACAAATGCTCATCACACAAATGTTTGCCGTGGTCGGGATTCGAACCCGCCACCCCGAGCTTCGCAAGTATACTACGACTATTCAGTGGGGCCATAACTTTTATAATTTCACGAAATAGTTTTTAATTCATTGATAAAAAAATAGAAAAGTGAGATGCACACAATGGACTCGATTCTGAAGGCACAACGTTAAATTTGACAGCACAAAAACTGTTGCTATCCTTGTCACACAGTATTATGAATATAAAGACGAAACCAATTCTAGCGCTGTCAAATTTCTAATGTGTGCCTTCAGAGTCGGGCCCAATGTCGGCTTAATGTAAACTAAAGTAGTTTACTCGTATTATTTTTGTGTATTTTTACCGTGAACCGTAAACAGTAATTGAATTTAACTGATGTGACCAATGAATCGAAATGAACATAGATGCCTAATGCAAGGAAACTTTTCAGGCAACAGATCAGACCATAGTCCGTACCCAGAAGTACCCAGGACACTCATTCGCCTTGCAATTGGTGCATGCATTCACACAGCAAAAGATTCATCGTCTCGCTGTCTTCTCCACAGGCTCTACAGCTGCGTTACACCGAAGCGGCTTGCCAAAAACGTCTACGATAATACTAGATAGACATTAAGGAAGAATCTTTTATATAGATCTCAAAATCTGTAAAATGAATTCAAGAAAAACATATTAACAACCAAATGAAGTTTAACAATAGCAATGGTTTCATGCTCTAGTCGTTTTCTTTGGGTCTAACCCACAAAATCTACGAAGGCCACAAATAACATTTCATTACTAGCCGCACTAGAAATTCCCAGCGTCCAGGGGGCGTAATCGTCGATTTAAACTCTACTGAGGTTAACTAGGGTTAGGTCACTCCCTGGGGGTGGCGGCAAACCGGCGGCAAATGACATGCCTACATCATGTAATGAACTACAGAGGTATCTCTGGGGGGGAATTAGGGCGGCTTGGACGTGATTTAGTCATTAGGGGTCATCGTGATGAAAGGGATTTGAAGTACAAAAATTGAAACTAATTCGAAAATTACTGAATTTCCCCAAGTCATAGAAAGTCATGGAGATTAAATTATACGTCAATCTATTTTTTTTATGATTTGAGTTACCGTAAAACAAATAAAAATACATAGTATCTTTGTCGTCCATCCTACAGAAATAGTTTCGTCATCAGTCATCTCAAACACTAATTAGTAATCATCAAGATTTATGACGGATTAGTTTCTAAAAATGATATTACAAATATTTCAATCGTAATCATTAATTAAATCTAGCCCACCCTTACCATAGACGTTGTCCTATCTATTGTTTAACACTAATTTGATAATCTTACAACAAACCTTACTTTACGACGATTTTTCATACCGGCTGAAGATTATGCACTTACCTAAAACCAAAAAAAGGTACTCATTAATTACTCGGACTAAAATACACAAATTTGTGACAAATACAAACAAAGTCAGCAGATAGCTATTACGAAGTGAAAAAGAATATACAACGTGACGTTATTCAAATTATAAATTAACTTCCGCTTTAAGCTTACTGCTATAGCCTTAAAGGCAATATTCCACTGCCGTTGAAAAGAACAGAGGGAACCATTTATGTATTTATTAGCTTTTGCCCGTGACTTCGTCCGCGTAGGTCTCGATATTTACACATCGTGAATTTCAATATAAGTAGATATCATTTTGGTTTTCCGAAGGAATGATATCTTTTTGAGGGATAAAAACTAACCTATGTCCTATTCCAGGACCTAATCTATATGTATGGAAAGTTTCATCCCGATCCTTCCAGTTGAAGTTGAAGCGTGACTGAGTAACAAATATCCAAACTTTTGCATTTATAATATTAGTGGGATTGTATATAGATGTTTTACACACTGTCGTTGTTTTGTTTGCTTATGCTCTGTTTAATAATATTATAGTTAATAAACAATACCATAATTATGGTATGAATGTAAAATTGTATGTGATTTTTTACATTCCTATTATTTATTGTATGTATTTAAGTTATTATGTACTTTATTATGTATTTATTTTGCCCTACTCGCTCTTACTGCCTTATGTTACACCCGGTAAGGTTGGCTTGAATGGATCTCTATTAGAGATAAGCTTTGCCTTTGGGTACAAAATATTATTATTGTTTTTAGTTTGCGTGTGCAATAAAAAATATGTAAGTATTAACTTTTGGGTTATATTAATGACAAGTATTTTTTTATTATTATCCTATACATGATATACTGATGATATTATAAGCTTTGCTGTCATCAATAGAGGATGACATCCTAGAAAAGCTATTATGCTATCATCAGCATCACCACCCCCAGCTCTTGTAATGTCATCTGCGGGGTTTTAATAATCTTTCTCTTTTGCAACTCTTCTCGGTCAGGTGTGAGTTATATTCGAGTTTAACTTTCGATCTTTGTGTTACGGTCCAGGATCCCTGTTTTACTCTGAGATATCTTTGAACTCATACACATTTTTCGCTTTGATGTACAGCTGAGTGAAGCGAGTAAGCAGTTCGCTTCCTACGTCAGTGTAACACCGTCTTTCAACTGAGACGGCATTAAGCCTCAGAACGCCTCGAGGACTCGATCCTTAATTACATCACGTACTAAGGATTTCGCTAACTTTCAACTAAGCCCGGCCTACATGGCAACTTGCAAACACCACGCGCCATCTTCTTTCAAAGATATGCGTTAAGCTTCCACCAACTGCTTATAATCTTTAAGGCCTTTGTACGTAGCTTTAAGATTTAGAAAGAACGATGATACGTGATGGCTAATTATTATGACATTGAAGTTGTAACGAATTTTTTCACTGTAGTAACGTTATGGTTGCTGCAGGTTGATGAATAAGATACGAGAAATAATTTATAGAATGATGTTGACACGTTCGTGGAGAGTAAGTCAATAGGGGTCACACCGGTGGCATCTACCGCGACAGTAAGTCTACAGACATCGTATTTCGTATTGTTTCGTCGTTTAGTGCCGCATTAAGAACTCGAATCTACTAATAGTGATAATTTTATAAATTAAATGATTTTTATTATGTTTGACCTTTATAGCCTAAACCTTCGCCTACGCTTACACAAATATTAATATTAGATTCAGTACCAATGCAAATTACTTTTCAACTAAGTATGTACAATACTTGTCAAGCGGTCTTTCAGCAAATAAAGTAAGGAACGCAAGTAAATCTAAAAGCCCTTTCAAGACTGATATCAATTTGGCATTGTTTTCGTTAGTAACGAGACGGACAAACAAAAATGAACCTGTCTTTAGTGCTGCTAAAACATCGACAGTCGTAGCATCGATTGTTCTTTGCCTCGGCATCGCATAAGGTAGCTTACGAGTACGACCAAATAGAGCACGATTTTTTTCTTTAATGATACTCCTTATGAGCTCTTTGTTTTAACAAAAAAAAAGTTTAAGGTACGAACTCAATTCAAAAATCAAGAGCGTGTGGTCTATTATTCCAGTAATATGCACTGGGTCTGCATTTTAATCAACCGGCCGCGGCCGCACACATTCACGTTGTTATAGTAGGTGTTGCTTAGTATTGGTTACGTGGTCTTAAGTTAAAATATTTTGTCGAATGGAAAAATCTGAATTGATGTACACTCGGGCAATTTAATTTCTGACCAATAAAATCATGCTATTCCTATTGCATTCTCGTATAACCAACAAGTGTCTACGTTTTTGTTATCATAGCAAATACCCATATATAAGATTAATACACTTAAGATTCTGGAAAATTAACAAATTAATTTAATGTACTAGTATTTGTGAACAAAATCACAATCTGTAACATTGTAAATTTTCCTTAGAAAAACATTCAAATAAGATGCCATAAAATTTATAATGCAAGACATACATTAACATCGTACAAAAACGGGACAAAATATTTTGATCAGAAATTAAATTTGTCGACCATACGTATCGATATATTAATTTACCGGCAACACTAGCTGTCATAGCAGACTCGCTAACAACGTGCCGACAAATAACGATGCTGATAGCCGTCTGACTTGGGCGAAAGGTTTGGTAGTGTTTTGCCCTTAAATATAATTGGAAAGAGAAGTGAACGGAGTCACATAAATAAATGCACTGTGTATCAAGTAGCTATAGTAACTTGAAATATTAGAAAGAGTTCTAAATAACAAGGACGAGTCGAGAAAGATTGTATGAGACTTACTGATAGTCAGAAAAGTTCAAATTCATATTAAAATGAGATAGGTTCAGTGATTTCTAAGTAACTCAGTGATTTTCAAGTAATTTATTGGGCAAACTGTGCAAGGATTTTTTAAAGTATGATACTAAGTAGACAATATTATTCGAAGGGCCCTTGATATAGAAATGTATAAAGTAATGTAATTGAACAATTCCTTTATTACACAAGAGAATTAAACAATAAATGAATACAAGTATTTGTAGAACATGAATTAATAGTTAAAACTAAGCAATGATTAAACAAAATAGTAGAAATCAGGACATAGCCTTGGAGACCAAACTAGTTGCGGTTTAGTATAAGAGCAAAATGAAGCTTGTGGGATAACATCGTAAATGCAAGCCAAGAAGAGACGGAGCAACCATTTCCTATGGAAAGAGAGTTTATTGTATAAGAGACGGCGGAGGCAGTTTGGTTGCATTTGCTGTAATCGACTGTCTAATAGGCCTAGTTCCGGCGTTTGGCTCAGATATCCGAACTTTTTTTAATGTCCAAGTTTGTTCTGATCTTGGGCTATTTATAAGTTGTTGTCTTTGTCTTATTCTTACAGTACAAGGATATTAGTTTCGAAATTGACAAGAATATATTTTGTTTTGTTATTAATATTAATTAAACCACGAGCCACAAGGTTTTTAATTTTTCTCTTAATATTTTTTTTTTAAAACCCATTCTGTTCTTTTCCAGTCTTATCAATAAGTGAGATATGTAATGCTCACATCTGTTTTGTGTTTGTGTTTAAGATTTTATTATTCATTAGGATTTTACAATTCACAGAAAATATAACATTCATAACCTAGAAGTTTGTGTATAAAGTAATAGCGTCCAGATAAAAGTATACAAAATATTAAAAACTATGCGAATACAATGTTGTCTTGAACCAACTAGTAACTTTTAATTATTATCATAATCATCCAAAAACACAGAAAGACAGAGAACTCTCAAAACTTTAAGCTAATGTATGATTTTTCCTGTATCTTGGAGTTCAGAAAATTCGCAATTCATTCTTAATAATGTGAAAACTGATTCCAGTAGTGGCAGCCATTGCGGCAGCAGTGCTAGGTGATTTGTCATTTAGGTTTATACATTATTTAGTGTATAATGATCATCGTGAATTTGCCGTGTGGCTTGCGGTAGAGTAGAATAGGACCACTCCAACTCTTCCCGTGGATGTCGTACAAGGCGACTAAGGGAATACATTATAAAACATCAATCAGACCTCCCCAACCCGTCTGGCAAGCGCGGGGAGTGTAGGCCAAATCCTCCGTCTGTTTTACGCAGATGAGAGAGGGTTGTGCTCCTGCAGTGAAGACAAAAATAACCTGATGATGTATGATCACCTCAGCATTAATGTTTGTGAATAGAACTAATTTATTGATAAATCAAATAACTTCATGCAATTGCAATGTCTATTGCACTTGAGCAATTATAGAGCTTCTCTATAAGAATCCACGTCAGATTAAAGGTTATGGTGATGTCCTACGATCAGAGCGACATTTCCTCGGTGCTCTAGTTGCACAACCCACAGTTTTACTTAAAGCATAGTCTTCGTGTTTGTAAAAATATATGTAAAAATAGCCTATTACATTCTCACTTCCGCTACCGCTTCTCCACTACGTCCATTAACACTTATGCGCGCTCGCTCCCAGAAAGAGCGCAGATTTGTAACGGCAAATGCGTTTAATAGATAAAAAGGCTCGCTTTATTCTCACCGCATATTTTATTCAAACCGCCGGTGAGTGGGCCCAACGAACGTTTTCTAATGAATTTTGTGAGGACTCCTTCAGAATGTTACGTTCCTTTGTTGGAAGTCCAAAGGAATTGCCGTTTTGTTTGTTTGTTGATTTGTTTGTGTAGTGATAATGGTTGTTTTTTTAAAGCTCAAATAGGCAAGTCGTCTTTTAGTGCTCCTTAATTGCAAAATGATTTTATTTATTTGTTATTAGCTTTTCATTGTATTTATTGTGTCTGCGGTTATAGAATTTTACTGTCTATATTTATTATTCCGCCATAAAAATTTACTGTAATATTATTTTATGTTCTCAAACCTAATGGTCTAAACATCTACATATTAGTCTTCTTACCTAAATTAAATAAGATATGAAATTAATGAAATATTGGTACTTGCGTTTGACAATTTCATCAGAATATTATGCGACCTAAACTTGTAACTTCGTCTTAGTAGTTTTTGATTTTCCCTGAGCATGAAGTGCATGTTACTTTCGAATAACTTACTTCATTCACAGTATTATGAATGATCGACTTAAATGTACGGTCTTTTTCTAACTTCATGTCCCGTACACATTCAGTTTTATCACCTCATATTGCCGTCGTCTCAGTCTATAACTGTTTTTTACCAACCACAATTTGTAAAGTGGCTCCCTTTCGTGCTGCAACCTGCTAAAATGCATCGTGTTTTGAAGAACTGTAATAGCTATTCGCACTTATGTTGCATGCTATAAAGCGTGGAACCTTTCGGCTGATTAGCTGCTGTTTTGTTTTTGTAACATGTTTATTGTTTGTTTTACTTAACTCACGCCCGCTACTTTTATCCAAGTTTCTTTCGAGAAAATATCAGAAATAAAATGTTGCTTAGTGTAAATTTAGAACCTCCATTCTTCGACTACCACTCTCACATACAAAAACATACACATCCCACGAGCTTCAGCGCGTTATACTCAAGGTTTCTTTGGAGGGTATGAGAAGATCTGACGAAGTTACCGACATAGTCGAAAGGATTGGCAAGCTGTGGCAGTTGACAGGTCACATCTGTGGCAGAACTGAAGGCCGTTGTGGCAGACGAGTTCTGGAGTGGAGACCGGGGACAGGTACGCGCAGCGTGGGACCGACAACGAGTTGATATGTTTATGAAGATGACATAACACAAATACAGTCCAGGACACTGGTTAAAACAACCCCTTTCATGTTAATATCAGCTTATTTCCAATAGTAGTTTGTCCGAATAACATTCACGTTATGGCCATACCCAGTGTAATTACTACAGAGGGAGCTAAACCCAAATTAGATATCAGCGACGCAATGGAAGCCAATATTTGACAGTGCAATCAAATGCACAACGCCGCCGGCTACGAAACTCCAATTTTACAAATTGTAATGTGTGTGTCCTAAAGGGTCGTTGAGGCTAATCTAAATTTGCTTTAGGATTTTAGGTTGTAAATGTGCAGAGCTTTAATTTGCGTAATTGCAAATATTTGCAGATATATGGTTTATGTGTGTTGGAATGAAGAAAGATAACATTTTAATTAAGGGTACACGTTATAAATAAACAAACAATAACAACAACGAATACAGAAGAAGACTGCCTCGTTGGCCTAGTGGCTTGGGCATTCTACTCGAGCAGCAGAGGTCGAGGGTTCGATTCCTACTGGAGACAGACAATTTTGTATAAACTGGTCCCGACGTACGTTATATTTGTGAACTGTCCAATCCTTGTGTAATTCCCCATAGCACAGGAGAATGTCCTAGTTTGGGATTAGACAAGTGTATATGAAGGTATATATGTAATATTTAAAAGGCAAATGCAACGACAAATAAACAACAAAGATAAGATATGGAAACATAAACTAAAAAGTATGGTTATACCCGGTATATGCATCACCATCCAAAAGGTCTCAACATAATACTTTATCCGAGAGCAAAACGCTGGTGTATTCTGTTGAAACCTGCACTGTGACAAAAACAGCTATGATACAAGAAATAAAAACTAGCTAGTTTTATCACGATTAACACTTATAAATAGTAATAGAAATGTGTACGCTTTAACAACAAACTACCAGAGGTTATCTCTAATATCACGGACAGAAAGCCTATGACTAGGGTTAGTATTATTCCATAGAAATGGTAATGGTAATCGTAGAACAAATAGTATGAAAAATTGACAGTTTGGAAAAGTAGACCGGTGGGGAACGTGGACCGATCGGGAATTAGACGAATTGGGAAAAACTAGTGGACAGATAAGGAAAGTTGACCATTTGGACAAGTAGACCGATGGGGAAAGTAGACCGATCGCTTCTGAGGGGACAAAATAAACGATTATTTAAATTACAAAGATTTAAGATTTATGCAACTACTATGGTGAAAGAACAAGGCAATGTTTGGTACCCAAAATTGTTAACACTATCCCACTAGGCATCAGAAGCAATGTAATCAACAAAAACACTTTCAGAATTAAATATAAGAAATATCTAGTAAACTCATTAACGTAACCTCAATCTTTTTGTGATAATATCAAAATTAAAAACTTTGTAATTTGCTTTGTTATTCACCATTGCGTAGTGATATTTAGTATTCTCTGCCATAGATGTGTATAAGGTAAGAGAGCAATTTCTGCCAACAAACGGTACTATACAGTTTGGCGGAGTTATTGTATGTATATTTTTTGGAGAGATGAACAAATGATTTTATTATTATTTAGGGAATCTAAGTTATTATTATTTTAAATTGTGTATAACTTGATTTTAAAAGATATGTTGCTGGAAATTTGATGCAACGTTTCTCATTCAGAGCGCTAAAACCTAGCAAGCGGGGTAGTCGCTACAAACATTTACGAGCTGTAAAATGTACCAAGTGTACTTCTGTACAATACAGGATTTTGACTTGCCCTTTAGCTAGTGCACCATTAAATTCATGCATAACTTGAGAATTGAACACCCTTTTTATCGTTTCATTTTTGTTAATGTGCAAACGTTAGTGTACCGGCGTCGAGAGATAGACGCTATAAGTAAGAAAGAGAAGCACTTATGTTGTCCCTCCCTCGATCGACTATGTTCGCGCATTGGGTGCAGCAGCCCCACAATTATTTGCGCACACACGTAAACGTATACGGACAGGCCCAGCCTTCAGTTGTAGTAGATAATTAAATTTGTTCGCTTGCAACTACGAAACTGAGCACAACAAAATCATTCAACTCCTGAAACTTTACCAAAGCAACTCTCTGCCATTAAGCAACCTCTTGCTCTTATTCTTTAATTCCATTATAGTCCTGGAACTATTCTGCCTTTAAAAGAATAGCTTTCCGCGCTCTCCGCGGTCGCCCGCGAGTAATTCAAGACATTAATTTTCCTAATGGAGTAAGGCTTCCTGCTAAGCTGTGCGACAGGGAACGAATGCCGGTCGAAGTTACGAGGTGTCTCCGTGCGTAAACACTGACTGTTGCGCTTCCCTCCCCCCTCCTTCCGCCGCCCCCTTCTGCTTCCTCCTCCTCTCTGCCCTCCCCTCAGTCGGCTCTTAATTAATTAAAATGCAAACCGCTATAGCGGGTTTAATTCAACACTCGGGTGTGATTGCCTCTTTTGATTTGAGTTATGGAGAAACGCTTGGCGGTGAAGAGAAGTCGTGGATTTGGTTCGACAGACCCACATTCTAAGCTAAAATCAGGTTACTAGAGTGTGAAATCGTTGAGACGATTCATTAACAAATGCTCCTACATTCATGGATGTCAGTGTTTTTTTTTAATTTCGAACGATATTAGAAGCGAGCTCGTACTGTAATCGTAAGACATTTCAAGTTTTTAATGAAAACACTATAAATAGAGTCGAACAAACACGTAGCTAAAGAAACTGTGTATGAATCGTGTGAACATGTGGCTGTTAATTCGAGTGAAGGGAATGAAGTGCGTCTAAATCAGTGAAGGGAATTTTATGAAATTTTATATTTATGATGTATAATTATTTTCTTGTTAGTCGATTAGTGAGAAAATTAAGAAGTGTGGTTGTTAAATATATAATGTATTTAATTCTAGTATTGCAATAAAAAAAAGTCAGTAGACGAATTACAGTAAAAGTCATTCATCATCATCATTCATCATCAGGTTATTTTTGTCTCCACTGCAGGAGCACAACCCTCTCTCATCTGCCGGAGGCAGACGGAGGATTTGACCTACACTCCCCGCGCTGGCCAGACGGGTTGGGGAGGCCTGATTGATGTTTTATAATGTATTCCCTTAGTCGCTTTGTACGACATGCACGGGAAGAGTTGGAGTGGTCCTATTCTACTCTACCGGAAACCACACGGCATTATTGATTACTATACTAGTCTTTAAAAGTCATTACTATACTGTTATTTTGTTATACATGTTGTAATTAAGTATAATTCTTTTTAACCTGCAGTACTCTGGCGCTATGTTTCCTTCCCCCCCCCCCCCCCTCTGAAAAATGTTGCCTGGAAGAGATCGCTTTAAGCTACAAGGCCGTCTTTGTACACGTTCCGTAATTCTATACCCAACTTGTTCGTAATCCGTGTGCAATAAAGAATTATCTATCTAGCAGACAAAAACACCGAAAACACTTTTCCTCGTACACGAATATTTTTCAAGATTTCCGCTAAAAACACCCAGTGCTCCTGCAAAAGAAACGGGAATAAAATCTTTGAATGTACTCTCTTTAAACGCTCTGAAATCAGGGCATAATGATCCACGTAGCGCATTTGCATTAGAAATGCGCAGTTCCTTACTGCGGTGTGGGAAAAAAAATGCGCCACCTTTTGCGCAAATTGTATCCTCGCAGGGTTCCCGCGGCGTTTGTCAAAAGAATGAGTCTTTTTACCTCCACGTGAGACGTAGAGAATCTAGATAGGATTATGACACACAAAATTTGTTCGTCTATTTTATCTCTATCTCCTCCTGACGACCTACGTGGCGGAACGGGGTAACTCTCGGACTGCCACGCCGGAGGTTACGGGTTCGAATCCCGCTAGGGGCAAATGAATATGAATGTTTGTTATGAATGTGTGAAATTTAAAACTTACATAATGAAAAATTAACCAAACTTTTCAGTATTTTTTGCTTTACTAGCCTGTTATGTCCCACTGCTGGGCAAGGCCTTTTCATATTCGTTCCAGACATACCTACCCGACGATTTCCTATGAAATAATAATTAAATTTGAATTAGGAAAATTTTAAATTCCTCTTGTATTATTGAGTTCCACTTAAAATATAACTCTATTTATCTTATATTTGTGAAAATAACACGTCTGTCGAATGCTAGGGCATTCCCCGATAGATGGAGGGTTTCTATTACCTCTGCTTGGATTTCACAGAATTATACATATAAAGGAAGCCTATAGCTGTTATTGTATTAATATATTAGTATACTAGCTGTTGCCCGCGACTTCGTACGCGTGGACAACTTAACATTACAAATTATTATGTATTTCCCGTAGGAATGAGGTGTTGAGATAAAAACTAACCTATGTCCTATTCCAGGACCTAACCTATATGTGTGCCAAGTTTTATCCTGATCCGTCCAGTGGTTGAAGCGTGATTGAGTAACAAACATCCAAACATTCGCATTTATAATATTAGTAAGACTGTATAAAGTTTTCAATTTCTGGATATTCAAAATCCCGAGGAATGTCCATATTAATCATCATCATCATCAGGTTATTTTTGTCTTCACTGCAGGAGCACAACCCTCTCTCATCTGCCGGAGACAGACGGAGGACTTGGCTTACACTACTCGCGCTGGCGAGACGGGTTGGGCATATTAATGATAACGTGTAATCCCAAGATATTGCAAGTATATAAAACTGTATCCACCGTTCAGAGCATTAATGATAATAAAGGTGCAACGAACGACTTCCAGTATTTCTTTATAACACCACACTGCAGTCCGCACGGCACCGGAAGGAGACATACTTAACCGGAACGCCTACGACGTTGCCGGTAATAAGAAGGGGAAACAGCGACGTCGCTCGGAATTCTCCAGTGCTCTCTGTGTTACTGAAGCGGGTGCAGTTCCGTTGTTTTTCTTGCTAACGGAGATTGTATAATAAAAAAGTGAGCAAGGTAAACAATAACAATTATTTACAAGAGGCCACAGTTGGACTAGACTTCTAGTAACGAAAGGTTGGTCATCGCAGTGGGTAATGGAGTTTAATGATTAAGTGTATCTCTAACTGCGATCAACAATTCTCCTGCCAAGCGTGGTGATTATGGCAAATCCCCCAATTGACAAATTACCAGTGGTATTCTATTGGGGAGGCCTATGTCCAGCAGTGGACGTATTTAGGCTGATGATGATGATGTGTATCTCTAAACAGAGTATCAAAGTTTAAGTACCTAGGTCATTATGTAAATGAAACTTTTTCAGATGACAGTAATATCGAGAGTTAGCGCAGGACGCTGGCTGTCCGGGGTACCTAATATGTATGCCCGCAGATTTTCTCGATGCTCAGTTGAAGTAAAATATCATCATCATCATCAGGTTAGTCTCCACTGCAGGAGCACAATCCTCTCTCATCTGCCGGAGACAGACGGAGGATTTGGCCTACACTCCCCGCGCTGGCCAGATGGGTTGGGGAGGCCTGATTGATGTTTTATAATGTGGTTCCTTAGTCGCCTTGTACGACACCCACGGCAAGTGTTAGAGTGATCCTATTCTACTCTACCGGAAACCACACGGCAAAATATACCTTATTTAAATCGTTTTATCAGATTTTTTACACTAGCAATCTGTGGATTCACTATACCAAGAGGGCAATCAGGGCATTCCATACCCAATATAATAATGTTTTTATGGTGCTAGTAAATAGGGTCTGCGTTTCTGTATATTAAGATCATTAACTGGATCACCAATCCGCCTGTTATGCGTAGAGATGATAAAAAATCCCCCAATGGACAGCCCACCAAGAAAAACTTTGATTTATTTGAATGAAAAGACGATGATGTTGTTGATCACCTGGATGTATCCCCAGTTGCCTCATATGACTTTCGCCGGAAGACTGGGAGCGGTGTTATAGATCCGGCAACAACAATTCCCATGTTCATAAACCAATCTTCATTTTTCAGTTACGAACAATCAAATGCATTTCCACCGTACGTATGCCACACAGTTATACAGTACCACCTCTTTGAAATGCAAGCTAATATCCGAAAGAGCATACGTCTCCGCGTGGTCGACTGTACCGCCGGCTGAGACTTCATTTCCTCAACGTGATGGATGGAGGGGTATCTCCAATAGGATTTATAATGGTGTGTCACATTCCATCTGAGCATGACGTGTGTGCGAGGGAGATTGATGCAAAAACGTGTTACAATTTTTGTATCGAAACAAATAGTGCGATGTTTCCCGGCTTCGAATAGGGCTACTCCCAGTCTGCCTATGGGTGTCGTCAGGAGTCTCCTGATCATTACTGCGAGCCTAGCTCAGACATTATGAACTAAGGCACGTACTTAAATTGTGATCACATCGTGATTGACCTTGGAATATGTAGACACAATCAGCCGAAATATGCCCACTGCTGAACATAAGGCTCCCCAATAGAATGGCACTTTTAAGTGGACTGTCCATTTTTTCAGTTCACTGCCAACGTTTGGCAGGCGGATTGGTGATCAGATCTTAATATACACAGGAGAACGTCGCCTTGACGACACCCAGGAAGAAGCCGGAAACCACACGGCCAATCCTACCTGAGTCAGATTACCGAAATTCGACCTTATTCTGAAGCTGGAGTGACGCAGCACACTGCATTGTTAATATTTATGATGCACATTGAAAGTAGCTCTACTTCGTTAATGTAATTGAAATACTTACCCACATTTGAGCCCCGAACGTTAGCTGTCTTTGACGGTAAGCTAGGGGAAAATTTTCTTAAAAGGTTGTCCATAAGAAGCTTTAGGGAACTCGACTATTACTTATGCATTAACCTGGCCCGCCTTGTAAGCGGTCCCAAAGGCCCGATGCCGTCCGCCCGCATGATTTTATTTTACCACTTGCTTGCTGTAACGCCAAGACATACAGAAGGTTATGTTGGTGATGTATGAATTAGGTTATTGTAGTACGAATATATTCGTTTACCGAAATAACAGTCATATCCACTAAAAATAATTACAAAAATTCAATAGATGGAGCGTTCCAAACAATCGCTCTGTTCTACGCAAGTAGCCACAACTCTTTCACATTCACTTTGAAACTTGTGCAGTTACTACTCAGAACATTTAATTAATTTCTAAATATTGACATTATTTAAGCGTAGCGTCAGTATTTAGTAATAATTAAATGTTCTGCGTAGTAACTGCACAAGTTTCATTGTGAATGTGAAAGAGTTGTGGCTACTTGCGTGGAACAGAGCGATTGTTTGGAACGCTCCATCTAGTAGTACATAGAGATCGTTGCAAAAATTGTATTGTATATGATTTACTTTGGAGTTTGCTTATATACATATTTATGCACTACAAATATTTAGTAGAGAATAGGTACTCGTATTATCTTATCTTCTTAGGGGCCAGCAAGACCTGGCAATACTTTGACCCTTCGGGATCTTTTAACCCAAACCCTGTCCACCAAAAGTGCCCCAAGTCGATATGGTGGCCTTCACATACGCCTTAGAAATGGTTCTTTAGCATATGCAGGTTTCCTTACGATGTTTTCCTTCACTGAAATGCCTGTGGTATCCCACTAATATTATAAATGCGAAAGTTTGGATGTTTGTTACTGAATCACGCTTTAACCACTGGACGGATCGGAATGAAACTTGACATACTTATATAAGTGAGGTCCTAAAATAAGACATAGGGTAGTATTTATCCCGAAAAAATATCTAATTCCTACGGGAAATACATAATCATTTGTGATATTAAGTTTTCCACACGGACGAAGTCGGAGGCAACAACTAGTTATAAATAAACTATAGTTAAGTATGCAAAAAATCATTGGTACGGGCGGGGTTTGTACTGGGACCTCATGAATGTGAGAGTGCAGAGAATTTAATACTTAATATTACTACGTAAAGAAGCAGCAGTCAGCAGATAGTTACAAAGTTACTACGCTGGCGCGCTATCGACCAGCGCCGAGAGATCGACACCATAAGTTAGAAAGAGATGCACTTTTGCTGTCCCTCTCTCGATCGACTATGTTCACGCTCTGGGTGCAGTAGCCCTACAATTGTTTACGCACACACACAAACGTATACGGATAGGCTGGTGTGCTTGTAGCAGGTTATTGAATCTGTTTGAGTAGCGGGGGTTGGCCACACAGTAGCTCTCAGGTGACCTGATATACTTCACAATATTATAAATGAGATAGGTTTACTCTGCAAGGTTAAAGACGTGTTGAATGAGCATGCAAGTCACGATTTCAATGTGTTGTTGCTCCAAAAAACCCAATTACACCACCTCTCACGTAACAGAGTGATTGTCAAAATGTCTTTTGACAAAAAACATGACTGAAGAATAAATTGTATTTTTGTATTGGGTCATTAAACTTTGGTATTTTTTTAGTTAAATGAATACTTAGTCGTTGACTAAGTAAGTACCATACAAACCGCCTGGGTTGAGTTTGTATTTGTTCGAAATTATATCAGAAACTATTGTTAAATTAAAAATTTGCAAATATTGTAAGCGTTTCAGTTACTGTGTAATTCAAAAGTAAGGCCATATTTAACATTAAGAAATACGATTTTTTGACCTGCAATAACTCAAAAGTACGCAGAGATAAGTAAAAAGTATCTTCGCATAAAATACTCAGAATTACTTGTTTTATAACATGTGTGATGTGATCGCCATCTTGACATCTCTTAAGAATATCGAGTAATTAACAGAAATGTAATGTCTTCCATACAAAAAAAAGATTATATATTTTTTTACTAAGAAATAGTCGTGGTATGATAATAATATTTTTTTGCCTTATTAGTCATCATAGTGTTAACCATCAGAAAAAATCTCGTGGCTCTAGCATCAATGTCCATGTTTTATTTAATTAGGACCACTGTGCGCCTCCTTGGCCTAGTGGCTTAGGTATTGGATTTAAGCGTCAGAAGAAGTGGGTTCGAAACCCATCCGCAAGGACCATTCATAATTATAACATCTAAAACCGAGACTAACTTGTACAAAGTTGTGGGTCTCTGGTTGGAATCTTACCCACGAAGACCATAATAATTGTAACATTGTACTTGTCTAATCCCAGACGAAGATATTCTCCTGAGCTAATAAAATTAAACAAGGTTAGGACAGTTCTCAAATATAACATCCAGCTTGTAAAATTTTTACAAAGCTGTCCCCAGTTGGAGTCGACCTCTGCGCTGGAGTCCAATGGCGAAGTCATTAAGCCAATTTATTATAAAGATTAGAGATTAGGTTATTTATATGTCAGTATTGGGCACGATTTTGAAGACACACATTTAAAAAATTGACAGTGCTTAAATTGGTTTCGTCTTTATCTTCATAATACTGTGTGACAAGGATAGCAACAGTTTTAGTGCTGTCAGATCAAATACGTTAAGTTGCATAGAGCCAAAGATAATATACTCGTAGATAGAACTCAACATGTTATTTCCTGTACATATCAAAGACATTTGTGAGTCAACTTCCGGTATACGTTGGACGTCTCCTGCATTTGAAGGAAGCTTTAGAAGTTATATATCTTCCAATATTGCTAGAGTTAAAGACTTGGAAAATAAGTTTACGATTTTTGAGGCAAGTTGAATTTTAAGTTCAAGACATCAAAATATTCAGCCCAGACTGATCTATCAAAATACAGCTTAAACGATTAGATCTAGAAACTACAGAGTGACTTCAAAAGCACTAAAATATAATTGGATTAAATTTCGCGTCGACGAAAAATAGCAAGTTATTTAAAAATCGCCACCACGTTAGAATAGGGCCAGTGTTACTATGGGTGTCGCCAAGGCGACTAAGGGTTTGCACCAGGGTTAGGCAGCAGCGTTCTCATTCTATAACTGGCTGAACTGGGAAATTACGACAGGAAACTGGCATCGTGAGTGTCGCATCTTTACGTAGGAATATATATAGTACGCCGCATCAAAACAGCAACTTCTTATCTCAACCTAAATATTTAAGAACGCCTACATCTGGATGATGCTGCGAGCAACAAATAACGAGAAAAAACATAAGCCGCCACCGGCCGACAGCTAAATGCTTTCCTTTGCCGGAACAAATTGAAAAAGCTTCTGTTTTTTTATAAGGGACGCGGGTAGACAGGGCACTGAATTACGCACGATACCCCGCCATCATTGCGGTCGAACCCTCGAGTATGTTTCCTGACGTATACCTATAATTCGTGCCCTTTTCGGCTAGTTATTGCGTACCATTCGGGGATCCTACATTGGTATTTGAGACGAGAGTCAAAGGGTGAAGTGGTGTTTCCTTGTGATGAAAATTAGGTAGGCTGATGACCAGCGCATATTGTGAAATTATACATACATACATAATACTCATACCTTGGTCCCAGAGCGGTAGACAAAGACGATGTATCGCCACTTTGCGCGATCCTGACACACCTCACTAGCCTTCCTCACATTCATCAACCTTTTCATGCATCTCTTTTTATTCTTCTCACTGCGGACCCAGTCGAAATTATACAATTCAATAAATACAGTTTTGTTATGAGATCTTTTGTGTCGGCCTCTCTGTTACATTATATGTATATTAGTATCTCATGTAGTGCCGTGTGGTTTCCGGTAGAGTAGAATAGGACCACTCCAACTCTTCCCGTGGATGTCGTACAAGGCGACTAAGGGAATACATTATAAAACATCACTCAGGCCTCCCCAACCCGCCTGGCCAGCGCGGGGAGTGTAGGCCAAATCCTCCGTCTGTCTCCGGCAGATGAGAGAGGGTTGTGCTCCTGCAGTGGAGACAAAATAACCTGATGATGATCTCATGTAACTACGTAACATAAGCAAAATATAACATTATAAATAAAATATGTCTGCCAACGCGCCGCACTGGGACACGGTTCCTAATACAATGGTAGCAATTTCCTCTGCAGGTTGATTCTTTGAGCGAAGAAGATGCCAGATATACGTTCTCAAGAAGCTTGGATGAGGCGCGTTGAAAGATTGGCTAACCTACGGGCATCTGGAGCCCAGGGGCCCAAAGTCTTGTCACCGAACGACACGAATTGTCCAAGACCAGCTTATTTACTTGTTGTTTGGGTCTCCGCATAGGCTACTGCCGCGGCTGCAGAATACGCAGTTACTGGAATGTGAGACGGGGTCAGCGTATCTTCGCAGATAGCGTCCCGCTTCAGGCATTTACCTTGCCTCCAAGGTATAACCGACAAAGCCCCTCGTTTATATGTTGTTTCTATCTCCAATGCTGTACACAGTACATTCATTTACCTTGCAGCTAGTGCATTACATTCATCCAACTAGTGTATTAATGTCTCTCTATCCTCTCCACAGGGTCTACAGTTGACGGTCTCTGATAGTCTCATCTTATGCAGGAGGCACCGAAGTGGCCGGTAAACCCTCTTATAATATGTGTCGGTTTTATCAATAAACTCTTTACCGTGTTTCATCTCCCAGAAGTGCTGTCTGTTCAACTGCTCATGTGCTTTTAAAGCAGTTTTTGGTGGTACTCATAGGGAGAACCACAAATGATCCAGTCAGAACTTGGTCTGAGCATATTATTGCCATTATGTGCATCAGCCTGCTCTGTATGCCTTCATATGCTAGGGCCCAAACCAGTTGCATTCTATTGTTAATTTATTCTAGAGAACCTTGGGGTGGAAAAAATATCTACATTCTTCTTGAGTCATACATACGACAATTTATGACATGAGATATTACGCCACTATCAATGTCATCTTCGATCCGACCAATCAAGACATGACGCAACCTTGACCCGGCCAATAGCATGCTGCTCCCTCCCCCCGCACACTTCAACACCTTATCGTGTTTGTTTGTTCGTAGAATTTCGAGTATTAGAAGCTATTCGGCCTTTTTAGTCGATTTATGTAGCCAATTGTTCTTAAATATATCCCAGGATATTCGTAAATCAGTTTCGGTTCGTCATTTTATACATCTCCAAATACCCGAATCAGAATTTCCAGAGAATGACTTCAGTAGAAGATTGAGCAGCGGAATATTCATGATTATTTGCATAACTTTTGTTGATTATTCTAAAGACGGCTTAAGGAGTCACTTCTAATAAATATCTTAGATTTTGCATTATTATGTTTTGCAAATTTTGTGGCTGGCCAAAATATCAGCAGTGATTAAAATGGAGTGACAAGCGAGATACAACAGTCAGTCTGTTTTGCTAAAATTTATTATTTAGTTCATTTTTTATTATTTATTCCTTTTATTTTACAACATTCTAGTCTTACCAACTTTAATATTTAAGTACGATATTTATTTCGAGCTGTATCGTATGTGCTTGTACAAGTTGGTTCCGGTCTGGATGTTTCTGTCTAATCTATTCATCATCATCATCATGTCAGCCTTTAGCCGTCCACTGCTGGACATAGGCCTTCCCCAATGAACGTCACCACACCCGGTCCTCCGCCCTCCGCCTAATCTATTACTAATAGATATCTTGTGAAATGTCAAATTCATATAGAATTCCTATAGTACAGGAGAAATCCTAGTTTGGGATTAGACAAGTGTATGTATAATATATTTTATTTGCATTAGAGTAATTTATGACGAACGCAAACTTACATACATACATAATGCTCACGCTATGGTCCCAGAGGGAAAGGCAGAGACGATGTATCGCCACTTTGCGCAATATAATGTCGCAAAGTGGCTTTCCTTCGTCCGCTTTTCGCCCCGTGATACCCCTTGACGTGATGTGTTGCGAACAACATCGCGGCCTCCGTGTTGAGACACATCATGGTACCATGGTTAGCTAGGGAAATACTTGTCCACCTCGTCAGAGCCCCGCATGTCTCGGTAAGGCTAATAGTGCCCGGAATTCGCCCAGCTCCGGGATGTCGGCTCGCTTACGACCAGGCTAGCCCCTGGACACGCAACCATCGGCACAGCAGACCTAGGATTAGCGTAGTATATTTCTGTTATGACCACCTTATACCATTGTACCATGATTAGCTAGCAAACTAAACAAATAATAATTAAGCAACCGTTATTGGCTTCATTCCTTTAAACTTCAATTTCATTGGAAGTTACAATGAATCTACGAAACCAAGTCCTACAGATCATTCCAAGATTACATCATTTACAATGAGCTTTTATTGAAATAATTTTTCTGTCTCGTCGATCGAAGGGTACTATAAATTCAAAGAAGTAATACAATCATCGTCGTCGTCCGGAAGATGGAATTTTTTCTCCCTTCCTTTCTAAAATAGACCGTTTACGCAGGAAGTTCTCACGGATTTCGTTTCCTACGCTCCAGACTTCTCTCGAACGTTACAAATCTTTTATTGGTATAGTGTAACAGAATGGACAAATAAAGTTTTTTTGATTTTTCGGTTTTACTTTCCGGTTTGAGAATTTGATCTAATTGATTGAATCCCTTTTATTTAAATAATTTCCTAAATGTTGATCACATCAACATTCTCTCATTGTACAATGCTATTACCTTGATTATTTTTAAATTGTAATTTATTAATTTCTGTTCTGTTTATTTCTCATGTATGTGTGTGTCGTAGCTATGAATAAATGACCTATTCTATTCTATTCTATCAGAGTCATAGTTAGTTAAAATTCAATGACAATTCCTTTGTTAGTCGTAAGATGTATCTGAGGTCCTATTATGTCTCGTTGGGGGCCCGTGAAGCAGTATGTTATCTAAAAAAATTATGTGTTTTTATTTGTCTGTGAATTAGTGTTGTGTCAGTGAATAAATGTATATCTTATTGCATATGAATACACTTGGAACATTTATACATGTAACTTTTATTATCGATAACCATTTCCAAGGTGTTAGCGCTGTGCAGAAGAAACGGCGGTGCAACTAACTTCCGGCATCTGTCGCTTGTAATAAGCACTGCTAAGATAGAATTCTTTGCTAATAACATCGATCTAATTAAAGGAAGAGTAAAGTAGCCATCTACTCCATTTTCGAGAGGTTAGACTGAAGTCAGGCGTAAATCCATTTAATCCTACTCCCTACTAATATTATAAATGCGATAGTTTGGATATTTAGATGTTTAATGTTTGTTACTCAATCACGCTTCAACAATTAGAAAAACTAATAACTTAATTAACAGCTAGACATATCAACAATATTTCGCACCGTACTGATGATGGCTTGACTCACTTGGATAGGGGTCATGCTATCAACCATCTGGACTCTGCTGAGTCGCTTGTGATAAGGCTCTTGAATATGCTGGGTTGCAGTTCTCAGGCTCTTATATTCGATGGTACGACCAGGTTGCGAGTGCATGACTACGTCGACAATATTGTTGGTTCTCATCTTTTATACTAAATAAGTATCTTTTGAAATAAAAACAAATGTTAGTATTAGGAAATCTATAATAAAACAGAGTTACTATATATATTTGTAATGAAGAGCGGTGCCTCCTAACACAGACTTACCAAGTCTAAAAGGAGACATCAGCCCCCAAATATTTTCTTATGTTACTCTTGTTTAACGAAAATAAATATATTTTATTATTTATTATTATACTTGCTGTACCCAAATGGGTTCGAGCTCTATTTCTTACGAGCCTTCTGTTAACACCATGGAATGCAATAAGTTACCGATTACTGATATCTATTAGACTTTAATTAACCTTTCGAGGGCACAAAATAAAAATCTAAAGACATCTAGACTATCTAATAACAATGTACATTCGCCCATGCGGCTGTATAGCTCGTAAGTCGGTAGGACTATACGGTGGAGGACAATAAAGAAAGAGGAACGCACTGCGGCGGCGAGCGAAAGTGCTATCATTTTGTTGTGCGCTCCCCGGTGAGACATTATACCAATTATTATTATACTGGTACGACCTGTGGACTATGTCTTGTAATTATATATTTTTCATATTGTTAGGCACAAGCCTGGGCTTGTACAATCGTAAGGAGATCTTTAAAAAAGTCTTCCCAGCGGTGACAGTCTTTTTGTCGGTACCGAGGCGAACCGCCCTCGCAGAGACCAACCCGCGCGTCATAGGGCCCACTTACTACCAACATCTCCCTGGTGACCTGCAGAACGAAACGAATGATGAAACGTTTAGTCGCCGACTGAAAAACCTTTTATATAGATAAAGAATTATACTCTGTCAAAGAATTTATGGACATACAATTTTGAATTTAAACTGCGACATAGTTTATGAAAATTGTTTTTTTTTTTATATACATTGTTATAAAAACAATGTATAATTCTTTATCCAATAAAAGGTTTTTCAGTCGGCGACTAAATGAGATTTATTCTCATACACGAGTTGTGTAAAATTGACATTTTGTATACTATACTTTTATTATCTTTTGACATTTTGTATACTATATTTTTGATTATTTTTTGACATTTTGTATACTATTTTTTGTTATTTTTTGACGATCACATTAACTCTGACCTTTTACGTAAGTTAATATATGTATTAAAATTTGTAATGTGAAATAAAGAAATCTAATCTAATCTAATCTGATCTTAAAACGCATAACTTTCAAACACGAGCAGAGCCGCCGGCAGTCAGTAGTCTCTCCAATAAAGCCGTCGAATGAAACTTCAGAATTTTATCATGTAACACACAGCTCGGGGATCGTGCTGTATACATCGCGAAACTGAAAGATTTAATTGTTTGAAACAGTACGTGACGAGGGCGCGATACGCGATCCGCTCGATTGTCCGCAAAAACTCCGCCCGTGAGGCTTTCCTTTTTGGCCTGAAACGGGAAATATTTTTTAGACTTTTCTGTTCTATACCAGCCCTATCTCGCTCCACACTTTAGGTATATAAAACATACCTACGCACCAAGTCCCCGATTAAATAAAATAAAAAAATAAAATAAATATCTCAGACATTCACACCAATTATCCAGTCCCAAACTAGGCAGAGCCTGTGCTATGGTTACTAGATAACGGATAGACATAGTTAAATAAATATATAAACATCCAAGTCTTGGGTACAAACATTCATATTCATCATACGAACATTTGTCCCTAGTGGGATTCGAACCCGCAACCTCCGGCGTGGCAGTCCGAGAGCTACCCGTTCCGCCACGGAGGTTGTCTGATTGCCGGGGCAACTAGACGAATCACTGTCAATGTTGAGTGTTTTTGCGGTTCAGCGTAACACGGACTTTCTTCCATGTGCTTAGAATTCAATTTGCTTGCATTGAATTTTGAAGGTACTTATGAAAAATTTAACAAACTTTCTTATGGTATACGCTTTCTATACTTATTATGTGTTTGTACTAGAGTCTAGAATACAAAGTCCATTAATTTGCTCGACGTGGTCCAGTGACTCGAGCATTTGCCTATAACGAGACAGAAACCGGGGTACAATTTCCACTGGGTACCTTAGAGAGGGGAAACGCCATAGTATTTAAGCGCATAGTCTGTTATTTCTCGCGGGGGGATTTACGCACACATGCACACTTGTACACTGTCGCTACGAAGAACAGACGTGACAAGTCAAACAACACATTCATAACCTATCGTATAGTGCTGGACATGTTACTAAAAGTGTCGGGAAAATCCTACTAATATTATAAACGCGAAAGTTTGTAAGTATGGATGGATGTTTGTTACTCTTACACGTAAAAACAACTGAATGAATTTTAATGAAACTTTACAATAATATAGCTTATACATCAGAATGACACATAGGCTACAATTTATAAAGATATTGTGTGAATTGTCCAAAATATCAAGTAAGTAGGAAAAAATCTACCATCTGCGAGCTATTCTGGCGTGCGCTGCCAAAACCGCTAGAGTTACACATATGTATGTAATGTATGATGAAAATGTTTATCTTAAATAGTACTACAAAAAAGATACTCGAAATACTAATCGTGCGCAGACGAAGTCGCGGGCACCAGCTAGTCATTTATATTCGTAACAACTAAATAAATGGGGCAAATGTTCGTATGATGAATATGAATGTTTGTACCCAAGTCTTGAGTGTTTATATATTTATTTAAGTATGTGTATCCGTTATCTAGTAACCATATCACAGGCTCTGCCTAGTTTGGGACTGGATAACTGGTGTGAATGTCTGAAATATTTATTTATTTAAAGATATCATAAGTATTTCAGCACGTACGCTTATTTTTAACCGACTTCAAAAAGGAAGAGGTTCTCAATTTGAGAGTATTTTTTTGTATGTTTGTTACGCGATTATTACGCCATTCAGAATTGGCGGACAATTCGGAATGGATTTTGATGTATTTTTGTTGTTGTTTGTTAGTTTGAACAAAATCTTGTTTACGGAAGATTCATCTTAATGCCATACGAGCGCACCTAGAACTAACACAGCTTGTTAACTTGATCATGGTTTGGTTTCAAATAATCATCAAAATGATAGCTAACAAACTGCAACAAGACAAAATGCTATTTAATTGACCAGCATTTTTTCAGTGTATAACGCTTTGATGGCTGCCTAAAAAAAAAAAATATATGTGGGGACATTTCACACACGGCCACCTGATCCCAAACTAGGCAGAGCCTGTAATATGGGTATCAGACAGCTGATATACATACATAAATACATAATATATTATATAAATAACATCCAGTTACAAGGCAAACACAAGTGCTCATCACACGAATGTTTGCCCTGGGCGGGCTTCGAACCCGCGACCGCCAGCTTCGCAGGCAGGTGTACTACCGACTAGGCTACGGGGCCGACATTATTCCATCATCAGAATTCTCGCTTTTAAGTAAGTCTTATCATATCCATCAATTTTAGCGGATCCCTGAAGACTCTTTCTACCAATTCGGTTAAAGCAAAAACCATTCGGTCACGTGCAGAGCCCACGGGATAGTGTTCAACAAAATTTACGAGTGTACGCTTCTTACTTTGTCCAGCTTAATTAAACCTTTCCTAGTACATTAATATCAATTATGGTAATCCTGCTGAAGTGGATTCGGGGACATTTATTTGGGACTCTGGCCCTGAACTGTGGAGCAGTTGAGAATATTGGCACTATTCTGTAACGTATAGTTTTATATAGAGATGTTCTAATGCTGATATCATCATCAGGTTATTTTTGTCTCCACTGCAGGAGCACAACCCTCTCTCATCTGCCGGAGACAGACGGAGGATACACTCCCCGATTATACGTATTTTTCCTAAAACAGCATTTGGGAAGTTACGTCATATCTTCTCGTCCCGCATACCACAGTGCCTGAAGACTTCTTCTTCAACCAGTGCGTCCTACCCGTAATGACCTACAGCGCCGAAACGTGGGTATTTTGACTGTGACAGTGGGACTAGTCCGAAAACTCAAGGTCGCTCAGCGGGCTATGGAAAGAACTATGCTCGAAGTTCCTATAAGAGACAGTATCCGAAATGAGGTGATCCGCCAGAGAACTAAAGCCT
Organism: Esperia sulphurella; assembly: GCA_947086405.1. NCBI lineage: Eukaryota > Metazoa > Arthropoda > Insecta > Lepidoptera > Oecophoridae > Esperia > Esperia sulphurella. Next base: position 14,961,726 of record OX352265.1, read on the forward strand.
TCGACATAGCTCAAAAGTTATAACGTTGAAGTGGGCTGGTCAAATCTGTAGGAGAACCGATCACCGCTGGGGAAAACTGGTTCTCGAGTGGAGACCGCGACTGGGCAAGTGTAGTGTAGTGTAGTGTGTAGGACGCCCCCTGGCTAGATGGAGCGACGATCTACGTAAGGCGGCTGACAGTGACTGCATGAGAAGAACCGACGATTGGGTTCAATGGCGCTCCTTAGGAGAGGCCTATGTCCAGCAGTGGACTCTTTCAGCCTGATGATGACTTATCAGTACAGGGACATTTTTGTTCTAGAAATAAGTCTAACTACTCGTAACATTAAGTAGTCATTACAATGTGTTTCCTCTCCTACAAAGTATTCCGTAATGAACACAATGTTTTAATAAAGTTTCTTAATTACAAAATAAGTTAACTAAAACCCAGGTGTTAAAACTTTGCAGGCAAGTTTCATGAGCACAACACCTTTGAGTTTAGTCTCTAGCTTCCAGCTTTCCGTCGCTACCTTGTAAGCTTTTGCAGATGTAGTTTGGTATCATGCAATAATAGTTAAATTTTTACTAATATAAAATATCAGTTTCGGTATTTCCAGACAAGTATAATTTACATCTTTTTAAAGGAAGAGTGAATCTTCTGGGTAAGCGCGCTCCACCTTAGGTCTTTTCGTCATACAATCACATGAGATTGAGGTCAAGCTTACCTGTGATTATCAGGAATAATGTGGCATTCTAATGGTGAAAGAATTTTTGAAATCGGTATAGTAGTTTTTGAGTTTATTCGGTACAAACATACAAATTTTCCCTCATTATAATATTAGTGTAGATATAGGTGGGTTTTGTTTGTACCGAATAAACTCAAAAACTACTGGACCGATTTCAAAAATTCTTTCACCAATAGAATGCTACCTTATTCCTGAGTAGCATAGCCTATATTTATTACTATAAAAAATTAGGGATACCTACTGAAACTTGACTTCTAGCACTGATTACTTAATAGTTACTAATTGTAAAATACATCGCTGCCTTGTAAAACGAAAATACCCACGCTTTAAATCAAGTACTCCTTTCCATTGTTAGAAAATACGGCGTGGCAATTTTGTCTAAGGCGTTGGACTAAGCGTTGTTATTACTCCGTATACCGCGCAATACGCGGGCACCTTTTGACGTGGCACTCAGCGCGCTTAAATGTGTCTAATGCACTCGAGTTAGAGTTTTTACTATTACTAACCAACCGACTGGTGGGCGGGGCGAGTGGACCGCCGGCGTGATGCGAAAGTGTAGGTAGGGATGTACGAATGAGGGAGACCTGGCCTGAAGTCAAAACGCTACGACTCGTAAAATATACGTTTATCTGTCGCATGTCTTGTGTCGAGTAGTATCTTATTTATAAACTAACTTTAGGGTTAATCACATTACTCTCAAAGCGTAAATCAAAAGAATAATCGTTTGAAATTGGTCCTTCCTCGCATGCCATTAAACTTATAAATGTAAAATCGTTTTCAAAACTCCAACCAAAGAAACCGTACCTCCATGGTTTCCCTTGGTCTTTTATGAAGCAATCACGGCAGTGTTCGGCGAACTTTACGCTCCTTTTGAATACCTACAATTACGAGGGAATAACTCGACGGAAAATTGATTCCTCCGGTCGTCATGGCAACGAGTTTGAGAGGCATTGAAATTGGCAAGTTTTGTGAAGGCTTCAGTGGCTTTGAAACGGCGTTGGTTTGGATCTAAGTAGTAATTAATTGGGAAGTATAATTGATGAGGTTTTAATAAGTTGTCGAACGAAATGGAATTTAAAAGTCTTCTTTGTTTGATGATATCGATGTTTATTTAGAATTTAAAAGATGCGATATGCGCAGGATGGAATGCCCCGCCGTCAGATGGACCGACGACCTGAAGAAGGTGGCCGAAAGCGGCTGGATGCGGAAGACGGCGGACTGGGTGTGGTGGCTTTCATTGGAAAGGTATATGTCCACCCAGTGATATGATATTGATATTATTTGCAAGCTTCGTAATTTTCATGCGTAAAAGTTAAATGCGGGTAAAATGGGATTGAACATTGTAGTCTATATCGACTTTCGATGGTATCACAGACTCGGTGAAAGAAAACATCGTAAGGAAACCTGCAAATGATAAAGAAGAAATTCTAAGGCGTATGTGAAGTCTGACAATCTGCTTGGGGCACCGTTGGTGGACACGGGTTTAGCATAAAAGAACCAGAAAGGTCGAAGTGTTGCCAGTTCTTCTTCGACTCCTAAGAAGATAATATTACATAATGGTTTATTCTAAATTTCAGCACAATTTGGTCCAAAATGTCTCAGGACAAACAGGTGGACAACATATCTTCACCATGAAGGTTATTCGTTAAAACGGAATCCTAAAAAATAAAACGAAAACATAGTACTACACAAGAGTAACATCAAAAAAGAGTAACCCAAAAGCAACGGCACAACAAAAACAATAAGCCTCACATTTACGCCAGAGCCTTATTTTTTTTGTAATACGGCGACGACATTAGCTTCATAATAATAAAACTGTTCTTTTGACGCGTACGCAGTCTGATTCCCGCTTCCTTTATTAGCTGACATCCGAGCTTTACGTTGACGACTTTTTTATTTCCGCTTAGCCGAGCCGTCGACCCGCGCTTTTTGCAATTTTTTTTAAATACACCTCTCTCGTCGTAATTTTTTGATGTAAACATTTTAGGGTTAATAAAGTGCAGCCTACGGGAATAAATAATTATGACATCGTGAAGATGGGGTGGTTCATTCAAAGAAAACTTTAGACTGCCTTCTAGGTATGGATTACTAGCTGTTGCCCGCGACTTCGTTCGCGTGGATAACTTAACATCACAAATTATTATATAATTCCCGTATCCTATTCCAAGATCTAACCTATATGTGTGCCAAGTTTTGTCACGATCCGTCCAGTGGTTGAAGCGTGATTGAGTAACATACATCCAAATATCCAAACATCCAAACTTTCACATAGGAAAGAGTGAACTTTTCGGGGCAGATGTAATGTTGTTCTTTATCATATTTTCGAGTAATAAACCATGTTACACTACTAATCTACGGCGCAAAAACGTGGACACTGACGGTGGGCCTTATCCACAAGTTTCAAGTCGCTCAACGAGCTATGGAGAGGGCCATGCTCGGAGTTTCCTTTAAGGATATGATTCGTAATGAAGAGATCTGACGAAGAACGAAGGTGATAGACATAGCAGAAAGGATTAGTAAGCTGAAGTGGCAGTGAGCGGGCCACATATGTCGCAAAGAAACTAATAAACTACAAAGTTTCATGCGTCGCAATTACGGGAACGGAAAAAAAATTCAGAAAAATGTCTACAAAATTTATAAACACACACCACGTGCCTACATAAAGCTCTTCCACTAACTTCATGAATCAAATTTAACTCAAACTAAAGTAACTCCTTCGGCACCTCTTTGAAGACTTAAAACTGAGACATCACTTTTGTTGTTGCCGAAATTAGTTTGGGGGATTACATACTCTATTTGTCTGATAAAGAAGGTTTAGAATCAAATAGCTGGGGGATATAGGGTTGTCGCGTATTCTGTTTTAGCGCTTTTAAATTAAGTTGAACAGCATATTATCTAATTTGTGCGGGTAGTAAGAAAAAGTTTGAAGTTAAGAGTTCAGCTACTTATACTAATGCGCAGTCGCATTAAGGCGCTTCTTGTACCACGCCACGAACAAACCGACAGAGAGGTCAATGAAAACCAGGGCGCATCCGAACGCGGACGTATGCGAACGCGGACGCATGTGAACGCGGACGCATGAAACTCAGACGTATGCGAACGCGGACGCATGCGAATGCAGACTCATGCGAACGCATACTCATGCGAACGCGGATGAATGCGTTTGCATTTTTGTATGTTTGCGTTAATCTCTCAACGGTTTTAATTTTTGTTGTTTAAATTAAGTAGGTAGTGATGTTTTATATCGATAGTGCAAAGATAAACCGCTACATTCTAAAGAAACTTTACAGAAATAAAGATTAAAATTTCTTTATTAATTTTTATATAAGGTACTTTGTATTAGGAGTATTTTTATGTAACTGGAAAAATAACATCATAATGTTACATGTACTCATCTCTTAAAACTAAGAATTATCCAGTCCTTCTATTTTGTAAAATAGGTGTAAATTTTTGATCAAGTTTCCCTTCCGTTTCAGCTTTCCACATTTTTTAAATCGCAGTTAGAGTAAAGGTTAAAAAAAGGACATACCTACACAGTAGATTGACAACCCTATGTGTAGAGGATTAAGTTGGTGCATTTAGAACTTTTGATATTAGAATATACATGTCGAGATGTAGAGACGAGAGGCACAGGTGGTCTAGAATGCCTGAAGAGGCAATTCTACTGTCTCGCCGGGATTTAAATGTAAATTGAATTATGACGTCACATTCGCCTATTGTTTATGTACAGTTTAAAATGGGCGAGGATTGTATTTTACACCAGCGGATAGAAATATAATCGCAGGAAAATGACCCATTTGCTTCATCCAATTGGACATTGAAACCTCTAGTCTAAGTCGACATTGTTTTGTTTACTTGTGACCGCGTTGACGTTGGCCTTAGTCATTGGACTCGTGCACCAGAGGTCGCGAGTCCAATTCCTACTGGGGACAGACAACTTGATTTCTAAATGTGATACTGTGTTACTGCAAGAAATATTAACAGTCGTTTTATTATCATCCGATATAATGACTTCTAGCAAAATTTACTTTATTAATATCTCAGGTTCTCAATGGCGTATCAAGATGAAACATGCACCAGATTTTAAGTTAGGGTTCGTATCCCGCTAGGGGCAAATGTTCGTAGGATGAACATGAATGTTTGTACCAAAGTCTTGGATGTTTATATATTTAGGTAAGTATGTGCATCCGTTATCTAGTAACCATAGCACAGGCTCTGCCTAGTTTGGGACTGGATAACTGGTGTGAATGTCTGACATATTTATTTGATTATTTATATGTGAATTTAAAGTTTTTCTATTCAATTTTTTTTGTCTTAAATGATGTGGCAGAGCAACCTTTTAATATGCATTTATGTGTACAGATTTAAGCAAGAACACTTCAAAGGGCAACGAATACACTCGCACTAGATATTATACATCAAGTACATCGATCGATGGCAAGATGCAATATTCCGCCTGACCTGACCTGCCCACTAACTAGATTCGCCTTCGTTACCTGCCCATATCACTCTGCACTGTAGTATACACGTGTCACAGAATTTCTGTAATAAATGATACTGGATTGAATTTCTGTGTAATTTTGGTATAAACAGTCAAGGTAAGAATAGAAAATGTATAACTGAACAAGAATATATTTTGGTCAACAGTATCTCAGCAAATAAAGAGTCGTTTCTTAATAAATTAAAGAAGGTTGCCTGAAAGAAATCGCTTTATGCTATAAACAAATATAAGATATTTTATTACTAAGTAATTAAATTGAATTTAAGTTGTTACTCAAGAATACTGCTTCTTGATGATATTTTCCTGTGAAAGTTGTTTGGTAAAAACACTTCTTTAAATACTTACAAATAAATAATCACAAATACACCAAAGTTTTCATTGTTAAGAGACAAAATAGCGCACATAATCTTATAATAATATGCTTTCGATGATGGGTATGATGGAATTTAATTTTTAAAACCAACTCATAAGTATTATAATGATAATGAGGTAGCTACTTCAACGAACCGAAAATCTTCCAATGTCGAATTCAATCTATTCTAAACCTTTACCTGTACATGGAAAGTAGATACTCCAACAATATACAAATAGCAATACCGAAAACACCCCCAAAATCTAAGCACTAACCATCCGTTAACCAATTTCGCACCTAGCTCCTCCTCGCTATTTCGCTAGCACATTGCAAAACCGCTGAGCACGATTAAGTCTTCGCTACATACAAACTATAGAACTGACCCGAACCGGCTCCGGCTAGTCTAAACCGGTTAAGAGCAGTTCTGCCCGGAAATGTTCTTCACTACCCGTTAATGTAATCGGACGCCGCAAATCCAATCGACAAGCACCAACATGGCTGTTTATTTTTAAATTAAGCTTTGGAGATGTAGAGTTTAATATGGTTTAAAATGAAGAAATGCTACTAATATTATAAATGCGAATGTTTGGATATTTGGATGTTTGTTACTCAATCACGCTTCAACCACTGGACGGATCGTTATGAAACTTGGCACACATAAAGGTTAGGTCCTGGAATTGGACATAAGATGGTTTTTATCCTGAAAAAAATATCCCATCCTACGGGAAATACATAATAATTTGTGATGTTAAGTTGTCCACGCGGACGAAGTCGCGGGCAACATCTAGTAGTTTATAATAAAAAGCAGGTTGATAGATAAGTAGGTAGTGTCCAAATTGATAAATATAAAATCTAACTGTTGACTTTTTAAAACCATTTTAAAAATTAGGTATTGTCCAAACTTGAGATTATGAAAATTTAAATTTTGCACGTCATCGACAATATTTAATTTTATTACAGTTACCAATTCTTATAAGTATTTCTAATTAACAGCTATACAATTTATTTTATATAAACTAAATATAAACCAGTTGCAAGTGACCTGTTAACTTTTTTTAACCTAACTATTATCGCTTTTTCGTAAGTACCTGCATTGAACTAAGTTCCGCTACTTAGTTTTTACTTAAGCATCCTACAAGAACTTAGGTTGAGCAGGTCGAATCTCAGAGTATCATATACGGTGTTATCATAAAAGTAAAAGTAACATCGTTACAAGTTTAGTAACAAAACTGCGAGTAATTCTCAATCTACAGCAGGTATTTCAAACTTGGGGCCCCGCGTATTTTATGATATAAATTTTTAGTACGATTTTTTCTTTCGGAATAATGCACAGAAATGCGTAAGAACTTATGAAGAAATTGTTTCAGCTACAGTAAAGCCTTAATTTATTTATTTTTTATATAGATACAAAATAAAAAAATAAATACAAAATATTTATTTTCAAAAACATTATTGAGGTTACAGCGGTTCATTGACTAACAGAATATATTTACTTATTGAGTAAAAAACAAGTTTCAATTATAACTTAAGTTATTAAATTATACTCCAATTTTATGTGTATACGATTTGTTATGAATTTGAGCTGTAAGTTAAATTTCCCAAACATAATGAAGTTAAAAAAAAAACATTTTACTTATACTTTGGGCCCGATTCTAAAAGCACAACGTTAAAATTTGACAGCACTAAAACTGTTGCTATCCTTGTCACACAGTATTATGAAGATAAAGACAAAACCAAATTTAGCGCTGTCAAATTTTAAATGTGTGCCTTCAGAATCGGGCCCTTTATACCTTTAATATTAACTATTTTTTCCATCAAAGGCTATGAATTTGTCTTGCCTGCCAGAGCTTGCTCAGTTCAACTGCGCGCTGATTTTTCCTCCAGCGTCCATCAAAATAACGCCTCCCCATTAGTCACGTCACTAAACTTTTTTTTATTTGTCTCTCTTGGTCCTTTTTAACAGTCCGAGAGAGCGGTCTGTACACATTTTATAAGTTGCCGATTATTTTGGTCCGAAATGTAACATTACATGATCCGAGTAATGTAACTGACGTAACGTAACTTTATTTGAATAATTAAAAAACCATAATTATAATAAAAAAACCTGGTTGCATGCTCACCTCATATTCATGAGGTCGAGAGTTTTTTGTGTGCGTTAACATTGAATAACGTAAGTTTTAAAATTTATTTCTCGTTTCTGTCTAAAACTAAATAATTAAATGAAAAATTAATTAGTGTAGTTGATTTTAAAAGAGCCTGTATATAATAAGATACATCATCGACGAAGACCTCCGTGGCGGAACGGGGTAACTCTCGGACTGCCACGCCGGAGGTTGCGGGTTCGAATCCCGCTAGGGGCAAATGTTCGAATGATGAATATGAATATTTGTACCCAAATCTTGGATGTTTATATATTTATTTAAGTATGTGTATCCATTATCTAGTAACCATACCACAGGCTCTCTGCCTAGTTTGGGACTGGATAATTGGTGTGAATGTCTAAGATATTTATATTTATTATTATTATCGTTATCGTTATCTTTCGCTTGTTTTGGTAGCATTGTACAGTAAGCAGCAACACATGGAATAAAATATGATGCTGTGTCATAAATCATACATAAATAAATGTGAGATTTATCCGTTTAGTTCAATTACTTTTTATTCTACAATAAAAATACATAGATTCAATAATAAAGTAAGCTAAGTTGATAACTTTATCCAAGGGGTCAATTCATCAAACCCTACTTCAGAGTGGTATCAACTGTGGTTGACTAATTGCTGACGTGATCAATAACAGAATACTTTTAGTATTTTAAATAAATAAAGTGTCTCGCCATAAAACTTTTTTAATTTTATTTTATTAAGTACAATTATTATAAAACCTAATATGCTGAAACTTTGGTGCTACAGATTTGAGCCACCGATAAGAATCTTTAATAATAAGCACGTTGGCAGAAGTTCTGTCCATCGCATAATCTAGATCTAGCACTGGTTGGGTTCTATTGTTAAATATGTAATCTTGATTCCTTGTACTAAGGTGTATATTTAAATACATTGTTGAACCCATGGACTGCAAACTTACTATTTCACTAGATAAAAGGAAACTAAGTGCTACTATCAAAAATGTAACCTTAACGGTTTTTACTAAGGTGTATATTTAAACATAATTAAATTATTTGACAATTGACTGCAAAATTACTGTTTTCAGTTTAGAAATAATTAGTTCTACTGTTAAATATGTAACTTTAACTATTTTTAATAAGGTGTATATTTTTAAACAGTGGAATTGTTAAGACTATTAACTGCAAAACTATTGTTTTCACTCTAGAGATAATTAGTGCTACTGTTAAATATGTAACCTTAACTGTTGTTACTAAGGTGTATATTTAAATACAGTTAAATTGATAAGACTGGGCTGCAAAATTACTACTTTCACTCTAGAGATAATTAGGTTCTACTGTTAAATATGTAACCTTAACTGCTTTTACTAAGGTGTATATTTAAACACAGTTAAATTTATAAGACTGGACTGCAAAATTACTATTTTCACTCTAGAGATAATTAGTTCTGCTGTTAAGTATGTAACCGTATCTACTTTGACTAGGGTGTATATTTAAACAGTAATTATATGTCACTTTAGATCTAAAATATACCAGCCTCTCGTAGCATGATTAAAATCTTCATAATTTTCTATTAAGGTGCACCGTGGCTCATGTAATTTCAAGGCATTATACCCCGGTGGTTACTGAAATGAATTTTCAGGTATTTAAAATGATCCTTAACGACATTACAATTAACTTTAAAATAAATTAGTACTTGAAATGTGAATTTTTGAATTTGATTAAACTTTGTACGGAGATAGGTTATAATATCTTGGATTATGCAACGGAAACCATATTATATTGAAAGTTAAATTCTTTTATTGCACACGAGTACACAAAGAAAAATGACAAAAACTTATTTGAAACAAATACTTATAGAGTATATTGAATTGTAGTTAATAGTAAATTAATTAAAAAATAAATAAAGTAATGACCAAACACCCGAGATCGTAATTACTTACACCTCATACCATGAAGCAAAATATCTTTTCGTAGCTCATAGTTTCACCTTAAAGTATTTTCCTTCATGATTGACACTAATTGGTCATTAAATTAGATAACAGATGCACATTTATAATCATCTGTTATCTAATTTATTAACCAATTAGTGTCAATCATGAAGGAAATACTTTAAGGTGAAACTTTGAGCTACGAAAAATTATTTTGCTTCATGTTATGAGGTGTAGGTAGTGTAAATGTTGTACTTGTTGTACTTAATGTTAACATGGATATTTATGTATGATGTAGGTAGTAAAATAAATATGGACATTCCACATCGCTCATTTAATAATCTATAATTACACCAGTAAATATTAATACAAATATTATGAAATTATCTTTTATTTTTTATCTTATTAAATTATCGGTTCAAAAAATATATATTAGGTAAATTTAATATAAAAATAATGACAAGATTTATTTTTATCAGAAAATGAGAAAAAATAATAATATAAAAATAATGGGCTCGATTCTGAAGGCACAATGTTAAAATTTGACAGCACTAAAACTGTTGCTATCCTTGTCATACAGTATTATGAAGATAAAGACGAAACTAATTTTAGCGCTGTCAAATTTTAAATGTGTGCCTTTGGAATTGGGTCCAATATATGCCTAATTAATACAATTTAAGTGAATTAGTTTCGACAGTTGCGTGATGTTCTGGGGTGTGTGTGTGTGTTGTGCGTGTGTTTCATTCATTCAACAACTTTTAAACCTTAACCGAAAAACTAACACGACTCCCCATATCTCCAATATAGCATGATGACGTAAGCCAAATCGGTAACATATGGCCTTTCACTCACACACATACGCGTCAGTATGTTTTCTTTGTTCGAATATAATAATAGAATGAGTTGCGATTTCCTTACACGCGAATAAGATGTGTGCGAGAAGCGAAATCTCATTTCGAATAGTGCCGTGTATGCTAGTGGTGTGATTTTTGACACAGGCTCGTTGGAAGAGTGATGTAACTTTATAAACTTAAATTATACAGCTTTTTCATAAAAAATTCGACGACCTCTAGCTGTGTAAGGAACTACAGCTAGAGGTCGTCCTAGGAGGACGTTCAAGGATCAAATTAGTAACGTCCTCAAAATGCTGGGGTCTGCAGTGAGAAGAATAAAAAGAGGTACATGAAAAGGTTAATGAATGTGAGTGAGGTGTGTCAGGTTCGCGCAAAATGGCGATCTATCGTCTCTGCCTACCCCTATGGGAACAAGGCGTGTGAGCATTATGTATGTATGTTTTATAAAAAATCGGTTCTCCTGTGTGTCTCTTGGCGTATGTAAACCTAAAAACATACACACACACATACATTCCTTTTTTTACATTTTTTTTGAGACTAAGGACAATGCCAGCCTTGTAAGAAAACATTAGTTTTTCATGTTATTCAGACCTCAGTCTGTGGGATAACGTAATGAAAAGTGTTTTGCTTTATCGGATAAGGGGCTGCTCAATATTATATTAATATCGCCATTGTGACCTACGTTATCTCCCAGAAGTGTCTTCTTTAGGCTGCGTTCTGTCCACACTCCAGTAGTAGTAGTAGATGTGTGCCTGAATGTATGTGTTACATTCAGGCACACATCTACTCTCCCATTTACACTCTTTTACATAAATACTTCTCAAACACTTATAAACTTTATGTCTTAACTAGCTGTTGCGTGGACAATTTAACACACAAATTATTATGTATTTCCCGTAGGAATGAGATGTTTTTCGGGATAAAAACAATTCTATACCCTATTCCAGGACCTAATCTATATGTGTGCCAAGTTTCATGACGATCCGTCCAGTGGCTGAAGCGTGATTGGGTAACAAACATCCAAATATCCAAACTTTCACATTCATAATATTAGTAGGATGAATAAAAAAATACAATATTTCTCGAACTTCATCATATGGGCGAGGTCGACCGGCCGCGGTGCGGCGAACGGCGCGGTGCGTATGGGATTGAGTGAAATTTAGTTTTTGGGGATAGGGATGGGGTTTAGGTTGGGGTTGGGGTTGGGATTGGGATATTGAGAGTCTCGAGTCTGAGTGGGAGTGGAAGTAGAAGTGGGAAGAGAACGGGAGCGGAAGTGGGAACGGGAGCGGATTCGGTAGTTAACGCGAGCGGAGCCGCGGGAACAGCTAGTTATTAAATGTATCCTAATTTATTATTTAAGTATTAATTCCTAATCTCGTAGCAAAAATGTAAACAAAGAAACGTCACTGTCGAAGTGTCATTAACGTGCATTGCAGATGTTTGAAACCTTTTTCATTTTTAACTAATTAAAATCAAACGTATTTTTTTAATATAAAATCCAACTATGACCAGTAAGAATAACCTGAAAATGGACCAATCAAACTTGACTATTCAATTAAAGCCGCAGCGGATAGAGGGCGCTGGCAATAAAATCCTTATATCGCACCCTAACATGATCGGTGCTACACAAGATGAGATCTGGTCGGACAGACCCGGTCGGACGCACTCCTTACACGCTCGGTCGCCCAGTTCACCGACACCACAGGCCGGGAAGCAGTTTCATAATACATAGCTTCCGTCATACACCTCATAGTACCAGGGGGACTCAAAAATCTATTGGGAGGAAGGCCTAAATAACAGATATCTAATAGTGTTATGCGATATGTATTTTATATCTATGTAGTTTAACGTTCCCTCCTACCTCACCAGACTTCATTCCCCGAAGTCCTTCATTCCTACTCAGTCCCCCACTGTAGTCATTACTGAGTCCTATTACATCACAACATAAGAGTTTTTTTTTATATAAAATGTTATATATATTGGTGCACAATAAAGAATATTTAAATTGTATTGAAGAGTCCTCAGAGAAAAAAGCAATCATTATTCATATCACCAAGAGAAATACCAAAAAAAATCGTAGTTATTTGCAGAAGTGCTCTCTTAAGGGGCCATTACGGGATTGGTCTGCGCCAATGTTAGGTATTTAGACTCGCGAACACGACGATCGGCTCGCTCACGCACACATGTATACACGCCTAGTGGTTCTTTCTTGGAAAAAATTGGACATAATTATCAAATATTGCAGGCAGCAATGGGCGACAGCTGTCACCAAACACAAGCGGGCTGTCTGCTTTTTCTCTTAATCCGTACACAAGTCACAAGTAGGACTCGGTCGTGTAGTGTGTAGTCCCCATGAGGTGACATGAATAACGGCCGGGGGACGAATGTTGAAATATCGACTGAGGTCGGGATTTCATCGATATCGAGGTGAGCCGGCAGATTGCAGCACTAAGACTTGCTATTTCAACGATAGTCTTCTTTGCAACATTATCTTTTTCGAGAAAAATAAACCTGCCAAAATTAAAAGTGTCTGTTAGCTTATAAGTCGAAAACGAGTGAACAAATGATTACTTTTTACACGTCCACTGCTGGACATAAGACTAAATAAGTACGAAGGAGAGACACCATACTGACGCAAACACATTCTGTAACTTCTACAGGATGTTTTGCGTCTTGGGGATCTACGCACACATTTACACTTTTACACTATCTCTAGAAAACACACACGTAACAAACAAACAACATGTTCATAACTTATCGTATACATCGACATTCCACGCATGATTAGATTAGATTAGATTTATTTATTTCACTTTTACATCTTAAAAATTCAATTTTACATGTCATTCTAATATGGTAAAAGGGATCATCATAAAATAAAATAATGTATAAATTACAATGTCAACAACTCAAATAATGTCATAGTATATAACATACTATCTATATCAGTATATAATATTACATGACCAATGGTCTTGTTCTCAAGCAGAGGGGAATGCTTAAGTATGACGTTTCCTCTCAGTAACCCTTCGTGTTACTTTACTTTCACCAGTACCTACGAATACAGACCAAAACTTCGCGAATAGAATGTCACTTGTAATGGAATACCAAAAAATATTTATTCCTGAGTTACGCCCTTCGACTTAGCACGTCAAGATTGGTCTCAGGCCGAGCGCTCGAGTGATACATTACGGTGGATAAAAATATTTCTCTACGTAAGGGACCTGTTGCTGCTCGATATGAACGAGTGTGGCTTAGGGGCCGACAATAAACCACTTAATGGTTTGCGGAAGTCAGTTCTAACACCAATATATGGTGGTTGTGTTACTCGTAGTTATTGAAATCGTTGATAGGCCTAACTCCTCGCTTTAGGCACCTAGGCGCAGTGCCATAACTATGGCTGTGCTAGTGCTACCCAGCCAGCACGCAGATCATGGATGGGCACAAGAATGATCTGGGTGGGCATATTCAAGGGTGCATTTATAGAAGGCTAGTTACAGCACTACCTAGGCAAATTGCGATTGTCAATGTTGCGTGATTTGGAGGTTCAGCGTAACATGACTTTCTTCCATGCGAGTAGGATTCAATTTGGCTTGCACTGAAATTGTAGGTACAATTATGAGAAATTGAACATTGGGAGTGCAACTTCAGTACTTATTCTGTATCTGTACTAGAAGACAATACTAAACAGAGCGTTTAATCGTCGCTCGCAAAACAGACCACAGCTGGCAGTACGCAGTAAGTACTAGGCTGGCGCTACCCGCCGGCGCCGAGCGGTCGAAAGAGACACTAACATTGTCGACGTACAACGTTGTCCCTTACTCGATCTCGCTGGATGCAGCCAGCTGTTACTATTATTTACGCGCAGTGCGCAGCGCATGTGAAGTACTATTTTTTTTGACGGGAACCGAAGCCGACTTTCGTCTTCTATTTATTTTCCTTAATAAGTACATAGCAATTACGCTTCTGCCTCGCGTTTGCATACATTTGTGTAAGCATGTACAAATGGATGACTGACATTAAACATATGATACCTATGGTCTGCATAAATATTGAGAAATAATCAATGGTCAATTTGACCCGTATTGACATATCATTAATAAACATATTTGCCTGTACTGTGACTTTTTGCTGACTTTACACTACTACAGCGAATATAAAAAAATAAATAAAATATAAAAAAAATTGTATATTTTATTTTGAGTTCGATATGACCGTTGAGTATTAAATACCTAATTATTTCGGTTATTTGCAATATTTAAATGAATTCCTAGGCATTATGGTTGGACCGAAAAGTTGAGATACCACAACCTGTAGATAACAGTCATATTGAATATCATTTGTTTCGAAACCATAATAGCTAATAGGTAGACGTATTGAATATCAATTGTTTCGAAACCATAAAATATGACTCTTTAAAAACCTTAATAAGTTTTGGCTTAAATCTAGTAAGCAAGCCAAAACAGTATCTTTTATTTTGAGTTCATATATTGTATGTTGTTTGCGACTCCATTGAAATGTATCGTCATTTATTTATTTATTTATTTAACTCTTTATTGCACACACACAGATAAAACAAAAATAATACATTAAAAAGAAACACAAGTACAAAGGGCGAACTTAGCTCTGAGAGAGATTTCTTCCAGCAGACCCGCGAGAGAGATAATTGAAATAAGAGAGGCAGACATAGTCATTAAGGTTTAAGCGAAAGGTTGAGATAGGGAATTAGTAGGGTAGGTATTTGAATATCATTTTCACTTCTGGGATATTTCAAAGTAAAATCATGTTAACCGCATCTACTTATAGTAGTGAAGGTATTAGTTTTAAACATAAATATTGTTACTGCTTAATCCCACTAATATTATAAATGCGAAAGTTTTGATGTTTGGATCTTTGTTACTCAATCACGCTTCAACCACTGGACGGATCGGGTTGAAACTTGGCACACATATAGGGTAGATCCTGGAATAGGACATAGGATAGTTTTTATCCCGAAAAAACATATCATTCCTACGGGAAATACATAATAACTGGTGACGTTAAGTTGTCCACGCGAACAAAGTAGTCAGCTAGTTTTCTTTATTTAAGTAATTAAGTTTAAAAAAATTACATGGCAATAAATTTATCACTAAGTTACTGTTTCAAGTGAATTCTTTACCTATGTGAATGAAGGTACCTATAAAATTATTCATGGCTGTCGGTTCGGTATCGCAGGGGACGCCCCGCCGCCAGGTGGACCGACTACCTGAAGAAGGTGGCCGGTAGCGGCTGAATGCGGAGAGCGGAGGACCGGGTGTGGTGACGTTCATTGGGGAAGGCCTATGTCTGTCCAGCAGTGGACTTCTAGGGGCTGACATGATGATGATGATTATGATGGTTACCTCCAAGGGTTATTTGTCAATTTTGAGAACATACAACGCTATTTATCATATACTGTGTGAACTTGTCAAAAAACTTCTGCGTAATATTCTTAAGGGCAAAAGCTTACCCCTATATAATAGAATATGCCGCGTGGTTCCCGGCTTAGAATAGGGCCCTATCTTTCCCGTGGGTGTCGTCAAGGCGACTAAGTGATTGCACCAAGGACGGGCAGCAGCGTTCTCCTGTGTGTGTGGTGATTATGGTATATCCCCCAATGGACCACTTACCAAAAGTGGTAGGTACTCTATTGGGGAGGCCTATGCCCAGCAGTGGACGTATTTAGGCTGATGATGATGATATAATAGAATATATCAATGCGCCCAAAGAAATGTTTACTTCCATGACGATGTCTGACAACTGACAAGTAGATCAAATTATTTACTGTTAATATAAAGATATCTTGTACGTCTGTAGGCGCTAAATGCAACGATCAATAAATATATATTTATATATAATTGATTTGCCTACCGTGCAAGGCAGGTGAGTCTTAATTATACAAGAAACACTGTAGTTTGTGGACATACCCTTAGACAGTATTTCCAGTAACCAAACGAGTGAACGCTTTCAACTTATCTTACTCGAATCGATTCCTTTCCCTTCGAGCGTGAAAAAGAGGGAAAAATTATCGTTTCTGCTGTTCATTCGAGTAATGAAAGGGGCCTTTTCTAAAGGAGACTTTTCTAAAGCAGGTCCTTGAATCTTTCAGTTTTTTTTGCAAAGAAACTGATTGTGCAACGCGGATTTAGACGTACCTGTAACAAAAGAAAATAAAGTTTTAAAAATTTTGTGGCCGTTTTTGTACGGAACTTGGTACCTACTAGTAGCAATATTGGTTGCGCCACAATAAGTGATACGCCAATAAAAATTTCTTATTAAGTGGAACAATTGTTTCTATGGCGACTAATCTCAGTTTCCTGTATTTTCGGCGTTGTCAGCCTTTAAGTACTTACTAACTAATAGCAACCAATAACAATAAGTGCTACGCCAATTAAGGTCTTATTAAGTAAAACAATTGTTAATATGGCGGCTAATCTCACTTACCTGTATTTTCGCCGTTGTGAGCCTTTTAGTACCCATCTATTAATAGCAAACAATTACAATAAGTGCTACGCCAATGACCGTCTTATTAAGTAAAACAATTGTTAATATGGCGGCTAACCTCACTTACCTGTATTTTCGCCGTTGTGAGCCTTTTAGTACCCATCTATTAATAGCAAACAATTACAATAAGTGCTACGCCAATGACCGTCTTATTAAGTAAAACAATTGTTAATATGGCGGCTAACCTCACTTACCTGTATTTTCGCCGTTGTGAGCCTTTTAGTACCCATCTATTAATAGCAAACAATTACAATAAGTGCTACGCCAATGACCGTCTTATTAAGTAAAACAATTTTAATATGGCGGCTAATCTCAGTTACCTGTATTTTCGGCGTTGTAAGCCTTTAAGTACTTACCAACTAATAGCAACCAATAAAAATAAGTGCTACGCTATTGAAGGTCTTATTAAGTAAAACAATTGTTAATATGGCGGCTAATCTCAATACCTGTACTTACCTACTAATAGCAAACAATAACAACAAGTGTTACGCTTATGAAAGGTCTTATTAAGTAGAACAGTAGTTACCTACTATGGCAGCTAATCTCAGCAAGCTATATTTTCGGCGATAGAGGCTTTAGCTGACATACAGCAACCAAGACAAAATGCCACTTATGACCAATTTTTTTATTTAATATCTTCAAGCATTAGCAGCACCATTCACTTCTACTATCATTTATCTTTGTATTTCTCCACAGTTTTGCATTTCACACAATAGTTTTACAAGTAAACTTGCTTTATTTTCTCCATAAATCATAATAATTGCACTCAAAAATACTTTTATGCACTTTCCTGAATTATGTATTTCATGCTCTTTAGTATTCTTTTTAGGTTCCGCCTTTTGATTTCGTTGTGGCAGAAGTATTTTAATATTTCAATGTGATATTTATTGTCTTTAGTTTTATTTTTGCTATAGGCAATGAGGCATTTTAGAGTCCTCAGGATTGCAAAAGGGTTGTATATCTTTTGTATTCTTGTACGCAGCTTTTCTAAGGTATCTTTGGGCATACTCTCGGCATTACATAATAGTGAACAAAACTATAGCTACAGTTATACAGAGCACCAGCCTGTCCGTAAAGCCAGCCTATATGTGCATGCAAAGCATTCAACACGGTAAAATATTTAAAGAATTCGGCGGTTGACTAACTCTGCCTTTCACTCTAAAATTATAGCACTAATATAGCACTAATTGATTTAAATATTGTCTGTAGTATACTAGAAGAAATTGACAGCTCTAATCTTTTTTTTTCAAGTTAAACTTTAATTCCATGTTAATAAAAATCTATGTTATTTTAAAGAAATAGTTGAAAGTAAATTATAATAAAGTCATACATATTCTTTAATAATACTTAACTTTATGTTATTTCAATTATACATCGCGATGTAATTGAGTGGCTATATAGAAAGTTTTATAATTTGACAGCTGTCTGTTGAAAACGATTCTCCATAGGGCTGAAAAGTATTACATTCAACCCGCTCCTCAGGTACCTTCAGATCTACTTTCCAAGTATGAGTAATGAAAAACAATTTACATATGTTTTGCTGGAGTCCATATGAAAACTCTTTCATTTTCCATTTGACGCGGCATTTCAGAACAGAGTGATTTTTTAAATATTTTTCAGTATCAACGATAATTTATGTATTTATTATTGTAAGTTTTTTAAGAAAAAATAACCTTATATCCATCTAACACTCAGAAGAATTCTTAAGTATTTTCCAAAGTCAAAATTCTTTATTGCACATGAATTCATTTTATGCATTTACGTAATTTTTTAACAGACTAACAGCTTCCTAGGTGTTAGTGTTTTTTAATGTAATTCTTAATTTTTCTGTACGCCATATTTAAGATATAGGTACCTAGAATAGTTTACAGTACACATAAGAGTCCAAATCCTCCGTCTGTCTCCGGCAGATGAAAGAGGGTTGTGCTCCTGCTGTGGAGATAAAAATAACCTGATGATGATGATAAGTACTACCTCATTAGTACGACTTCATTCTTATGTAGTAGACATACCACGCTCTCGCACGAAGCGTTTTGCTTCTTCGTTCATAATGCGAACTGCTAAGGAATGGAACTCCCTGCCAGCTTGGGTATTTCTGGACAAGTACAATCTGGATCTTTTTAAAGGAAGTGTGAATAGGCATCTTCTGGGTAAGCGCGCTCCACCTTAGGCCTCATCATCACTTACCATCAGGTGAGACTGGGGTCAAGTGCCAACATATCAATAATAAAAAATAGTACTTCCGTCGGTTATTCTTGAAAACTCACAAACCTTACGACTCCATAACACAGAAATGTCTCGTCAACTAACATATCCTACATCCGGTACCAATCCCATTCCGACATTAAATATGTAGTGTCACAATTTTTGAAGGTAAAATTTGCAGCGATTCTTCCTTCGCGACGTAACACGATTAGATGGGAGTAATTTTATCGCAAATTCGCATTTCGCGTTGGCAACGAGAGAGATAGTGTTCCCAGTTATGCCGATTTTAGCGGGACATATTGTGTTACGGGACTAGTCCCATTCACAAAATGAAATGACTGATGATTACAACGAAGGTCCTTTTCACTATAATAATGATAGTTCCATATGCATTTACATAACATCGTAATTAGCTTGTAGGTATTTGTGAAGAGTTCAAAATTACAATCCTTATCTCTTTCCATAAAAATTACAGTAGGTTTAGGAACCCATTTAATTTATTACAGTTTATCTATAGACAATTTTGGATCATATATTTTTTACTGTGCTAAGAATTATTTTATGATGCAGAACATTGCTACAAATTATGCCGAAAACTCACATTAATTAAGTAATAAACATTTAGGCATTATTCACCCCGAGTCCCGACTTGATATGTCCGGATATTGTAGAGACATGTGTGGCAACACTAACGAAGGGTGCGCGAAGGGGCGACAGTAGGATTGCCATGAATTTTACATGAATCTATCCATGTGGCGCCCTCCGTCATTCATTTTCTGGCTGTAGTAAAACTTGTTTGTGGCATTGTTAACGTGGCACAAATATTTTGTACGAAAAATGTGTTTTTTCCGTCGAAAATAGGTAACTGAATTAAAAACTGTGGCGAAATCTGGATTGGAAACAATTAAAAGTTGTATTGTTTTATGTCACTACAGGTTTTGGAATCCAGAACTGTGTATCAGGTTTTTGTGCCTTTTGTGTGAAAACAAACAGGTTAGGCGTTTAAGTATGTTTTTAAACGAACTTGTGATAAGTATCAGAATCAGAAATCATTTATTGTTTACTATTAGGTACACATATACATATACATATATGTTTTACATTTATTTATGTATATATTATGTATAAGTATAGTAACTGACATTAGAATACTCAATTATTCTAAATATGTATAGTAAAATATTTTATCATTAAATTTCAATGTCCACGGATTTGCTTTTGTTCGCTGTATGAGATATCTTATAGAGATAAAGCTATCTTAGTACACTTTTTCCCATGCATGCCCTTTTGTTATTATTTGTTTTAATATATTTTGTTTCGCAAACAGGTTTGTCAAATACGATGTTAAATAAGTTACGCCTTAAATGAGGTCCTGAGCTTTCAGTCATAATCACTATTCATTAAATTAATTAAGACAACTAATTTTATGTAAAATGAATTAACTACCCGTACAAATCTCTGAAATTTGTCGAAGCTGCTGTTCTCTTATTGAAATATTTCGACGATGTTTTGAAATCAACATTTCTTAATAAATTCTTAATAAACTAATTTGCAAGCAACAGTCGCGTTGCCGTCAAAAATATTAAAATCCGCCAAATAACCCCTGTCCGCGACTCTCAACTCATTTATTTAGAAGAAAAAACGAATAAAAAAACGCGGAAATTCTTTTAATTTTTGCTAAGAAAATTCCTTTTGGAAGAAGTTCAAAATTTTTCGTTAATAAAGTCGCCGGGGTGCCGGCTGAAATTCCTTTGATGGCAATGAAATATTGCCAACTACGTCCGCAGCGGGCGGGTGACGGGTAAATCCGAGCCTACAAATAAAATGAATTTGCCCGGGAGCAACAGTAGAAAATTGGAAATGTCATTTTCGCCGTTTTTTAATGTTTGCGGCGTGGCGTTCGGTCGGCTGCGATAGGATTACCGCAGCGCCACGTTGCGCGTGGCTTCGCCTCGCCACGCCGCGACACGCCACGCCGCCGCCGGCGACTGCATCCTGATTTCACCCGCGACGCTCGTTTGACACAAATCGACTGTCGAAAATGGGAATTGGTAATTTTTAAATTTGTTGAACACAATTGGAATTTGAAGTAGCCTTTAGCGTGCAGTAATTCTTCTCTAATTCTTTTTGGAAGCGGACTTGTCTTAATTGTGGATTGATCGTTAGGCTTGAGCGCCAGAAGTCGTGGGTTCGATTCCCACTGGGGACACACTTTGTACTTGTAACGAATTAGGTATATGAGTGTTACGCCAAGGGTATTTTAAGACGCATAACACCTAAAATACAACTAACTGAGATTAGCCGCCATAGTTACTATTGTTCTACTTAATTAGATCTTATCATTGGCGTATCAGTTATTCTAATTGGTTGCTATTAGGTGGGTACTAAAAGGTCCATAACGCCGAAAATACAGCTAACTGAGATTAACCGCCGTAGTAACTGAGATTAGCCGCCATAGTATCTATTATTCTACTTAATAGGAACCTTTCTATTGGCGTACTTATCACTTATCACTTATTGGTGGCTGCGACTAAAACGCATACAATGGCAGCAATACATAGCCTTCTGTTTATCTCACGACTAAAAAATGAATGCCAAACGGAAATTTCTAAACAAACAACAAAGCGACAAAAAAGTTTCGCAACCATAAACTTCTGTGTTATAATATAAAAGAGTACTTAGTACTACTTACAGAACATTTGACAAAAGTTGTACTTACGTAATACATTGCCACATTCACATTGACAAGTGAGTTGGAAACTTTGGACACGAAAACCTTTGGGTTCGCTGGAGTGCACGATTTTCTTCATGTTTCATGAAGCTTATCATATGGGAGTAATTTTTACTTGTGCCGAGAACAAACTATATGTTTCTCAGAATTTAATTTAATATACTACATACCAGCAATGTTTACATAACCGAAGAAATAAATACTAAACCGTCCCTGGTGCAACCCCATAGTCGTCTTGACGATACTCACGGGAAGATTGGGGGTGTCACTAATCTATAAAATGATGAAACTTTTCAAATTATTGTCATAAATATTTGTTTTCGAATAAATTGTATTTTTGTTTTGTATGTTGGTTGGCTACGTGCAGCAAATACAAAAACTAAATTAAATGAAACCGTATTTCACTGCTAGCGAGCTTTAAAATTTCGTATGTTACAAATAACCTTCCAACCTTTGTTATGATAAACATAAAGGCCGGTGGCGACATCAATAGAACGGCGGACATTTTCGGAACTAAACGGATTTAAATTTTGAACAATAGCCTGGTGTTTTGATTGTGACAGTGTTTTGGAAATACGCAAAAGTTTTATTGAACCGAAAATTAATTTATGTGGAGTTTGGGAGGAATTTATTGTTGACACAAAATTTGTTAAATTAAATGAGATCCGTAGATTGAGAATTTCGGAAATAATTTGTTCATTGAATTAAAATAACATTAATTGAATACGACCAAATAACCGTGTTAGTTTGGACTGAATTGAATGAAATTGATACATATCACTACGTACTTAAGAATGCGATTAATTATGAGAATTTTATTGGATGATAAATATCCCACACATCTATTTAAAGTCACTAATTAATATACTGGGTGCTAATATTGAATTAAAAGCATGCCTGACAGGACGTACTTATAACTACACTAGCGCATTATCAACCAGCGCCTAGATAGTCTGAATCGATGTTAGAAAGAGATGCACTTATGTGGTTGATGTACTTTGTCTCTCTCACGATAGACTACGTTCGGGCGCTAGGTGCAGCAGCCCTACAATAATTTTCACACACACAGAATCGTGTACAGACAGACTGATACACTTGTAGTAAGTAATAAAATATGTGTAACACTAGTAATATAATACATCGGTTAAATATACATGAACTTCACAAGTGGTGGTCCTGTCGCTAATGATAATTTGTCGTCCTTTACGTACTAAGTCTGAAATAGGTAGTACCCATATACACTACTACCTACGCTCAGTCTAGCAACAGTCGGTTTAGCTAATTGTAAGTCTGCAAATGCAAATGGAACTGCAGCTGTCAACGTACAAGATGCCACCGATGGTCAATTTGACTAGTGTCTGGTAGATTCGGACAATTAAGCAAAATGGTTCAGAAATGATTCAGAAATTAAAAAGATTCTCGGAAGAGAATTCAAAGATACACAGATGACTGTAAGCTGTGGCTGTTGAAAATAAACTCACATAAAGGTCGGAAAAATATTATAAAAATTATTATATCTGTACCTAGTGCAAAGTTAAAACTACAAAAGCGTTACTTGGTCGAAAATCCTCACCTATCTCGCAGGAGGACTGAGAAAGTCTTATAGATATATGGGCAAGTCTTTGTTTTAATATACTTTAATTTTTGACAGTTTAGTTACGAAATGGGATGACGCACCTCCCATTCCGTAATCTACTACGACGAAAGAGAAAATACTCCTTACACGAAATGAAACTTATCAACAAGAAGCTTTTTTCGGTAAAGCTGTCAAAATCACACTTTAGCGAATTATCATCGATTTCTATATCGAGTCTATCGACTCACAAAACAGATCTGTATTAATGTGTGCAAGGATCAATGCTTGATCCTAGATAGTCTGAATCAGATAATAATATACTTATTGCCACAGAGAAAGTATATTTATAAAAAGCAAAAGAGTTGTGAAAACTAATATTAATGAAAAGAAAGATATTTGATCTAAAACCGGATTTTCATTGATTGACGTATAAAGAAAAGAATTTTGACAGAGATAGAGACAGAAGTCAGACTATAAGAGTTCAAGTTAGTATAGTACCATAAAAGCGCTGTAACTAAAAGCTGGATAGCAAGAAATGAAAAGACTAAAACAGTTGCAGCAAACAAATCACAGATGCATCTGAGTAAGCAACCAAACTGAGTACAGAGGCAACCTCTAGTAACGTATGAATTTATGCATTTATTCATAGACACACACACCTCTAGTACAGAAGCGTTGGTGCTTGTATCTTGAGAAAGGGACTAAGTTTAAAATATTTCTGTTATTTTAGATGTGATTATTCCCTTTGATTCGTTCGAACTCAGACAGAAAGTTTTATTCCACAATTTTTGGAGTATAAATTTCAGTCCATAAAAGAAAATGATTGAGAGATTCAATTTGAAATTTCAAGTCAGAAAACTTCGAACAACAAAATCGGATCTGAAATTGATATTGACTATGACTATTCCGTTGCAGATGTCAATATGCAATGTCTGCCGTTGACCGAAAATAAGTAATGTTTTGTTTTTGCGAGTCCCATAATATGTACCAGATGTAGTTATAGAGATGTCCATACATCCCATGTCCAACATTAAACGCTAATTAATTGGTAATCCACAGACAAAGCAAATCAATTAGTGCCCTATAACTACCGCTGAGACAGTATTGCAGGCTGCGTGAATTTCCAGGTAACATTGGAGTTAATGATTTCATGGAACAATTAGAACAATCATGCATATCTGACATAGTTAGCAAGTTTGTTCATTCGTTTGTTCGTTCATTCGTTCGTTCATTCATTTATTCGTTCATTCATTTGTTTGTTTACGGCTCACCTATTCAACTAATCTTTATAAAAAAATTTACATATAGACTGGGTCATGGAGATGGAGCAAAGCCGCTAGCAAGAGTTAGTGTCGAAATATATATGGAGCAGCCAAACATTTTTTGAGCATTTCAGTATATTAGTATAAAACAAACATTTTAAAAGAAGAGTTTAGTTACATACATACATAATGCTCACGCCTTGGTCCCAGAGGGGTAGGCAGAGATGATGTATCGCCACTTTGTGCGATCCTTACAAACGTCGCAAAGCGACTTTCTTTCGTCCGCTTTTCGCCCCGTGATACTACGTAGCGTGATGTGTGGCGAACAACATCGCCGCCTCCGTGTTGAGATACAATGTGGTACCACGATTAGCTGGGGAAATACACGTGCACATTATCAGAGCCCCGCATGAATCGGTAAGGCTAATATTGCCCGGAGTTCGCCCAGCTCCGGGATGTCGGCACGCTTACGACCAGGCTGGCCCCTGGACACGCATTGGACTTCTATACTTCCTAAAAAGATTGTCAGTCTGCGTATCAGAGATGTTTGTATTGTTTTAATATATTTTACTGTTAATGCTTTCTTTGAATTCGTGGTACAATTTTATATGTACCAATGGGCTTTGGCACAAACCATGTGTAGTGTTTCCTTAATTTCCTGCTTATCCATTGATCCTTCTTATTACGCATCAATCTTCAGACGTGAAATTTACAGTAGAGGTCAGGGACTAATTGTCAATTAATTACAAGTCAGTTTACCCATACCTATCCCCACACATTTGTAGTTTGTAATAATGTAGTCATCTGAAGGATCATGTATATAATTAGAGCTTGCGAGCGCAAATTTTATGGCAGAACGTAATTGCTGTACCCTGTCATATAATGGTTAATGATAACTTTTCAATAAAACTTATGCTAACATAAAGCTCACGAATAAATACATATTTCATACACTCGTCTGTTTCCAAATCAGGATTTACTCATGTACGATGGGAGTTAGACAAGGAAATGACAATTCACAAATATAACATTAGACAGGAACCAACTTTTACAATTGCACAAAGTTGTCTGTCTCTGTTGAGACTGGAATTCACGACCTCCAGCGACCAAGCCATGAGGCTAAAGAGGCCGTCTTGCTTATTGAACATAACGTTAACGATAGTATTTAACCTCTAAAAAGAGTTACTAGACTGAACAGATATACTTAATGTCTTTCTAACTGGTAAATTGAAACAAGAGTTAGAGAAGATTGAAACAATAATAGTGATAAATAAATTTATATATTAGATTAGATCTATTGGTAAGATTATAATTGTCATATCACTAGCAAAAATGGATATTGTGGTTCCTCCGGCTTAGAAAAGAGTCGCTTTAAATCTTCCCATGGGTGCCGTCAAGGCGACTAGGGTATTGCACCAGGAACAGGTAGTAGCGATGTCCCTGCCAAGTGTGGTGATTATGGCATATCCCCCAATGAATTGTCCACCAAAAGTGGCTTATATTTCAGCAGTGTACGTATTTCGGCTGATGGTGATAGCAAAGAATTTATGTTTATTTTATTTTATTTTAAAGGAGATAAAAAGCGGAAATAAACAGTACATAATTAAGAACGATTTCTTGAAATGAGACATATTGTCTTGTATGAAAGTAAATTGCATTGAAGTAAGAATATAATTTCCCAAAGAATCCATAAGTAGGTATATTGAAACAAATATTTTCTTGCAAAAAAGAAACTCTTTAACTGATAAGTAACGAATTATTTGATGTAAAGACAAGTGACACTTAATCATAGACAATGTGTCTTTCGCCAGGAACAAATCGATACCTCCAATGAACAATACGCCAACTAAAATTTGGATTTATTTTGTTTTTATCTCAATCGAGTCAAATATCATCATATACTTACTAATTATTATGCTTCTTGAATTTTAAGACGAAAAATATTTTTAGTTTTGAGAATTTAGGACTCGATTTTGATAAAAATAAAATTGATCCAAAAAAATATTATTCTAGATTTTGGGTTTTTGATTACTCTTTTTATTTAGTTTACCAAATAAGTAAAACATTGTATTGTTCTAAGAATATCATACTCGCGGGATTTATGAAACTCAACTTATGAAAATACTTCAAGAAAATGTTTCTTCTCAATTGAAGAAGTTCTTTTTATCTATGCAGGAATAGCCTGTATGATAGATAGACCAATTATAATTCACACGCACAATTAGGGCTTATATGTACAAATAACTAAGTCAACTTTATTGTAAAATTGTTGATGCATTAATTTTAAATCCACAGCTACTTCAGTAAAGCCAGCCCCTGAATTTATGTACATACACAAAGAAATCCTTATAAAATTGTAGGTCAGAAGCAAGTAAATACGGAATCCGAATAGCGGAGTGGGGATTTGTATAATGCCAGGCAGTGGGTCAAAAGGCATGTCCCAACCGGGCCAGGATTTGCCTCGACCCACGATGAAAGGTTTTACATATATTTACTGTGAAGAAAACAGATGTTGACTTTTGAAATTCAGTGTTGTTGACACAGACGAAGATGGATATTGTTCCTTTCAAAATCTCTGTAATATACATTGTTCCATTAGGTTAAGTAAAAGTCCAAATGGGCATAAATTTATACCTTGCCATAAAATTGCGACGAGTTCTGTCGCTACAGATTGGTTTGGCAAAAACGTTTATTACTCGCAAGGCGATATAATTATAGCTAAAAGAAACAATACCGTGATTACTTGTAATTATATGAGTATTTTTAATATAAAAATATATACCGAAGATCTACGTAAAGATAGATAACTAGAATTACGCTTGAATGCAAATAAAATTAATAACCCTGCAGGGAATGATTTCTTTCCATGTCTGATTGAAACACGTTTTTCCTCATTAGTGTCATAATCTCAGCTATAATACGATAACCTTTCCAACCTTTTCCAAAACGACCATTTCATGTCTCTTTCTTCAAAGAAGATCTGCAAAATAATGTCATATTTGTGTCTATTCATTATTCTAAATGTTTCCCATTCTCTGACGTCATTATTGCAAGATTAATCTTAAAATACGTACAAACATTAGAAAAGATTGTGAACATTCAAAAATATTACAAACTCGTTTCCAAATGCAAGAAATAAATAATGAACTCAAACGACAAAAGGAAGGTGGGTAATGAAAAAAACGTGAAGAGTTCGTAAAAAAAAAACATAGAACAAAGCACGCTAATGTAAGGAGTATTATCATGAATAATAAAAAAGTACAGTTCAGTATCATAAAGTGATGTTATAGAAGTAAATAGGGGGAAAAGCGTCTCAGGGGGCGAAGGGAGTATGCTTGCAGAGGTTACGGTTAGGTTTCAAGAGATTCTCTGGAAGTGTCTGAAGATCCTGAGTGAAAACGACATTATTACATTGGCAAAAAGTTAAAAACTGAGTCAACTATAATAATAAAAAAAAAAGAAACAGAAGTAAGTACAATACTTACAAATCTAATGAAATATAATATTAAGAACTAAAACTAAATAATTTCCCATTCTAGTCTGTTGGTTAATTGCACTTGGGACTATTGGAAATTTTCTGAACCCATTATCATTGTGATTATATTTCCTTAACCAATCCGTAATTATTAGCAGGTTTTCCGAATAATTTTGTACAAAGTTTACACTTTGTATTTATTTATCACTGTCTATTCCAGGGTATTTCCTTCTTTGTCTCTAGCATTCATCTCTCAGGGGCAATGCGTAAATTCAATCTGTAGGCCGCACTCCCAAATCACCTGAACACTTTCTACGGCGGGGTATTAGGTTGCCAGTAAATCTAATTTGGATATATTTTCTTTCGTTTCAAAAGTTACGTTTTCAGTATGCTTCTGGGCTTTTTCTTTACGTTTGTTATCTCCAATGTCAGGGTTGTATTATAATACGTATATTGTAACTGAGTAAGGTATTTAACTGATACTTCTATTAAACAAATCATCTGAATGCATATTGCTAGAAGTGGAAACTTTTTAATTGTTATTAGATTTATATGATTTGGCTTTGATAATAGATAATAATTTATTTTAAAGTAAATTTACATTATAGGATTCAGTTAGAAATGTTCTTCTCGATATTTATTAACTAGTATAATCTGGATGCATTCCTTGCTTTTATTTTCAAATTCAACAAACCCAAAGACATATTTATGCTTACTGATAGTTGAACCAATGAATATTCACATATTCCTCAGATTAACAACTATAAACAGTACCAAACGAAGCTATAATCAAAATAACTCGTTATAGCGAAAATTTAAACAGCTGATTTATGGTAAGGCGATATCTTAAATATAGTAATAAAAACTGTGATTTGCTATCATAAGCCACATTGTTTCCAGAATTCGACTACGCATATTGACTTACTAAATTACATATTTTATCAAATACAGAGAAGAATCATTCTAACAGGAGATAACAACATAGATATTTATCCTGCGAGAATCAATCTTTATATTCTGATATTGTAATTACACTAATATAGGAATTTGACAACACATGTCTAGATCATTTTATGGTAAGGGTTAATCTTTCTGAAGATACCGTGGTATTTGAGTATTTTAATGACCATACTCTTATTCTGTTATATATCGGTTGCATCGAGATATCAGCAACTAATTCAAAAGATACAATTCAACAAGATCACACTAAACTTAATAACTTAACTTTTTCTTACAAGTTACTGAATGCCAATGAAACTGTTAAATATTGAAGTAGTTACTCTTTTACAGTGTATATAATTAACAATACGACTAGACAAAGAATAGAAAGCTGTTAGCGAATGAACAAAAGCTATGACTAAAACAATCTGACGAACGAACTAACTAAACAAGAAACGAACGAACTAAACAAGAAACTGACGAATAAAGAAAATGACAAACTAGCAAAATTTTCAGATAGTAAAATCACAGGATAGGAAAATAGACATTGAAATAATTGATTTCATTAGTTATAGTAAGATAAATACGTAAAATACAAGCTACAGAACGAACTAACAAAATATACAATGATTTAGAAATGCAAAATACATCAAATAGAAACTCACTGAACAAAATTATAAAGTCACTTAAATGGAAATATTATTAGACAAAATTAGAACAATATAAATGTACGCAAAAGAGACATGGAAACTTTTACGGATATGTATAGTAATAAAATAGATAAAACCATACCTACTGATTTATTTAATATACTCAATGTCTTATCTTTCTCATCAGACTAGAATATTGGCATATCGTCAATTATCAACAAAATTGTTTCACTGCTTAAAAAGAAACTGACCCCTGATATGAAAGACATCATATTTTACGAGGCATTGTATTTTTGTTATCAGTGTACTTATTCAATAAAGATTTAATATGAGATAGTTTGTTATATAGACAAAATTGGTTATTAGTTTCTTTTTCCGGAAATGAGAAAGACAATATCAAAACTCCGCAACATTTTGGGACGTTGTGATGATACACAGTTATTCATGATATTTGTGTATTTAGAAATAGATACGAAATATCTATTTCTAAGAGTTACCTAATTAGTGAAACCTAGCGACCCAATAACGGTGCGCGTTATCATATTCTTGTACTTACATATAATATTGTTAGCTAAGAAAAAAAATAGTATTGAGAAAGGTTAGGACCTTACTAGGGCCTTGAACCCTCACAACATTATTCTTGCAATAAGACTCAAAGTACATTTATTTTCTTAACATTCATTTAAATTGCGAGTAAAAATTATCTTGAAACTACACAGGTGTGCTTATTTCTAAAAAGAGATTTCTTCCAGCCAAACCTTGTCTGGGAAGAGAGAGGTAGAAGATAGAGAGGAAGAATGTAGAATTCTGAGACCAATCTTGATCAATAAAACAAACTTGTTTCAAAACCTTTTGAAAATCCAATACCACAATGAGACAAGAACCAAAACTAAATATATCGGGGAAGATGCTGCTCATATAAGTGACAATATATCTTAGTTTGCCCCATTCAATGTGGAGACGTTCAAACGACACTGGCATACTGATGTGTTACTTTTAAAATTTATTACAAAACGGCTAGCTAGTAGCTGCACTACTAATAGAGAGGTGTTTTATTCTATCGATCTTTAGAAATATCTTCAAAAAATTTGCTATAAAATTAAACACAAACAAATGATAACTTATTGTTTGCATTTTCTAATAATTCA
Organism: Esperia sulphurella; assembly: GCA_947086405.1. NCBI lineage: Eukaryota > Metazoa > Arthropoda > Insecta > Lepidoptera > Oecophoridae > Esperia > Esperia sulphurella. Next base: position 14,992,720 of record OX352265.1, read on the forward strand.
ACCATAAAATATTAAATGATATAAAACAATGAATGCCGCATGGAATGATTCTGAAGTGCTTCTTTAATATGAAGTGCGTATATGTAAAAATTTAAGTACTTGCCGTTACTATGATAATCTTGAATGACAACTGAAACATATTGCTTTTTTTTAAACTAAATCTGAATCTACATTTAATGTCTATAGCAAATAGAAATGACTTCCCTGATTCGATAAATCGATAGTATAACTATCGATAGCCAAAGATCTCTATTCAACCAACGCCGCTGAATAAGAATTAATGAGTTTTCTTTTACACTGCCACCTGGCTTCTGGTCTCGCAGACGCCTAGACTTTACTAAACAAGATTAAAATAAAAAAATCTACTATTCGCTTTCCAGTTCCATTCAGTGTTGGTAATTCTAAGCTTTGAACTCTAAAAATGTTTGTTGGCAGATGATAAAAATTTAAAAGAAAGCTGCTATTCAAAAGTAATCATTGAGAAAGTAACTTCAGAAATCTAGATAATATTTTTTTATTAATAACATTATCCTCAAAACTATAGGTCTCTTCTTCTTAAGATGAACCTAATGTCAATAATAAAGAGTTCATACATTCTCATAGTCCTCTCATTGAGTTTTAAATACTATCACGTTTTACCTTAAGATAACCATCAGTTTTGCAAAGCTAAAAATTGTACTTACTTTTCTTATTATCTTAGAACCAGTCTTGGTAAAGCAGCGAATTGATCACACTGCGTTACTGTAAACCTCTGTGTTAGCGTGACGAGATATAGCAACAATGTTACGCAGTATAATGTACAGTTTTATAAACCGCTATGTAATCCTAACTTGGACCTCATGAGAACCGAAGACAGCAAAGTAGCGACACCGCACCGGCAACATGCCATTTGTAAACTATTTGTATGCAGGCGAGTGTGCGCCGCTCACTTTTCTTCCTTCACATGACGAGCGACCGGCGTCGGGTTTCTGTGTCCTGGTGTTTTCCTTCAAGGCTACACTGTGTTTTGAAGCTTTATGAAAAAGGAATTTCGCTGTCCTAGAGGGACTAACAAATCTGAACTTTTGTTTTTGAAGCTTGTGACTCTCAAGGAAGACAATGACAGCCAGAAGGCTGTCATCATTATATTATTGTCATCATCATCATATGGAAGTAATTGATTCGCCACTATGTAACCATATAGAGGACTTGTTACATCTTGTATTGTAGTGTGGACAGAATGCAACCTACAGAACGCAGTTCCTGCGAGATAGTGTCGGTCGCAATGGTTATATAAACATAATATGGAGCTATCCTTCAACAACTTAACAAATGTATATGTATATAACTGTTTTGCCTGATCGAATAAGGGATAGCTCAATATTACGTTTATATCACCATTCTGCCCCACGTAATCTCCTAGAAACTGCCTTCTGTAGGATGCGTTTGGTCCACACTCCAATACAAGATGTAACAAGTCCTCTATATGGTTACATAGTGGCGAATCAATTACTTTCATATAATGATAGAATTCATTTAAAGGAATGTAACCATACCGCGACCTATATACCAGAACCAGTATCTCACTATGATTTGATACTGTTTGATACTCGCTACAGAGCTATTATCGAAGTAATTGTTCTAGCTATTTGAATACTTTTGTCTGGCATAATACAGAGTAGTGCCATTTCAACAATATTTAGTACACAAAAACTTCTTTTCATTTCATCATCATCAGGTTATTTTTGTCTCCACTGCAGGAGCACAACCCTCTCTCATTTGCCGGAGACAGACGGAGGATTTGGCCTACACTCCCCGCGCTGGCCAGACGGGCTGGGGAGACTTGATTGATGTTTTATAATGTATTTATTCCCTTAGTCGCCTTGTACGGTATCCACGGGAAGAGTTGGAGTGGTCCTATTCTACTCTACCGGAAACCACACGGCTTTTTCATTTCATTTTGTTTTAACTATTGAATTTGTTTAAAAATAAAATAACTTGTTAAGCCTTATTATATCCTTTGAAACTTCTAAGATATCTGCCCTAGTAACTATATGAAACTTACGAGAATTTACTTCCACGAGTTCGTAACACAGTGCCACGTGAACACGCAAAGCCAGAGTCAGTTCAGCTTCACATTGGTATTTATGTGCCGTTCGGATATCGCGTGCATGCTCTGTGAATTAAATTTTGTTCGTGCGATGCTCCCAGCTCGTCCGCTTGATACGTTGATTGAAAGGTATTTTTCGAACGTGTCCCGTTCTGCAACGATCTTTTGTTCGATTCGAAGTTTGAATTTTAAAAAGTTTGCAATTGGTTTACTGTTTGTGATCGTAGATAAATGAAAATTGTGAAAACTTGGTAAAGATAAAATGATTCAATAGAGCTTAGCCTTTTAACTCATATTCGGCCTGCAGTTAACTTCCCGGCCACTTCAGTAATATTATGTTCAGTAGTATTATTATGTTAAATCGTGAGGCCTACACCCGAAAAATCGGTGACTACTAATAAATATGGACATCCAATAATAACAATATTAATGCATGGTAATAATTGCACACCAGTTTAATTAAATTAAATAAGCAAATGAAATGACATGAACTTATAAAATATACTTAATTAATACCAATAAAATATAAATAAGTCTTTCTAAGAAGTGACTAAAGGCCATTTTTTTATATATTTTAAATCATAAAAATAATAGGTCTCTATTTTCATAATTAGTAAAAAGTGAATTCATGTTTTAATTGAATTATTTTGGGACAGTTCTTGGTGTCGCTTCGGATCGTTATCATATCACAGTTATGTTTTGCATATATAAACGAGCACTTGCGCATGCGTTCGTCAGCGAGTCATTCGGACGTCTTATCACCGGTCCAACTAATGGGTCCCTTTAGACGCACGCGCATTTCTACTCTCTCTACTGTTTCGTGTTGCAAATGTTATCTTTGTTGATTAGCCGAACGATTGTGCGCCTCTTTTACCGAGCGATTGTTAACTTAAGAAATCTATGCCTAAGTACAATTGATTGACCGTGTGATTGCGCCGATGCTAAGACAGAGTGTTTGCGCAGGTGATGCAAGGATATTACATTTTTTTGCTCACCCCACATTGGGTCATTAATGTGGGGGGAAGCCAAGTCGAAGGGGGGCAGGGAGCGGCTATATTGTACGTAGTACTTACTCATTACTATACTGTAGCACTGGTGTGACCCAAACATTAGGAAAGTGACCATAAGATTTTCTGGACAGAACATAGAAGAAATTTAGTCGATAGGAATAGCTTTTTCTATAATAAGAAAACGTCTCTGTCTGCATACAGAACGCTTCATTTCAATAGGTAGTTGTTTCTGAATTTCCAGTTGAATTTTGTACAACAAGGCTCTATTTTCTTCACCACATTCTCCGAAAAGCTTAGCTGGAGTACAATTCATATAAATAACATTTTGTTCGGTTCACAGGATGTGATATACCGTTTATGAGGACCTTAAGTGCACCATTGTCGTTCGCGTCTCACCCGTTCGTCGGGTTTATTGCTCGGACTATAAAAATGCATCGAACGTTGCAATGGTACTACCACGCCACCGGTTTATTTGATGTGTATTCCTCGTACGCGATGCGATGACGATGTATTCGGATGCTGGGATCGGTCCAAAAAATTTCATGTGATTCATAAAAACTGGAAAAATTACAATTTTGATATTAGTTGTTATTCACCGGACCTAGACATTTATCGTACACCGCTGAACACAAACGAATACGGGAGTTATTAGCCCGTAATAACCACGCTAGGGTGGTATTGGTGCATGCCGTTAATCAGTCAAAATACTTTATTGATGTTTGTAATATACACGCAATTTTTTGTTATAAACTATCTATCGTTTCTTTGGTTTTAGGGATATGAAGAAGAAGAAACAGCGTAACAAACTTACAGTAACACCATCTTTTAAAATCAAGTCTGTATACAATATAATACATATTGTGAGATGCTGAAGCAAATTAATACGAGGCATATGTCTTATGAATAATAGGCTTTCTTACAAAGCTGTGTTTAATGTGATTCTTAAACTTTCAGTTCATTATTTAAGATTATCTCGGGCAGTTTTTTGTAGAAGCATTAATTGCCCCATGAACGATTAAATGGCTCCAAGTCGAGGAAGTATGACTTGGAGGTAAAGTCGTTATTGAAAGCAGTTGAACTTGAGAATTAAATAATATTTAAAGTAGATATAAAAAAAATGCTTTAATCCTACTAATATTAGAAATGCGAAAGTTTGGATAATCCAAACTTTCGCATTTATAATATTAGTAGTATTTTGATGTCTGGATGATTGTTACTCAATCACGCTTCAACCACTGGACGGATCGTGATGAAACTTGGCACACATATAGTTAGGTCCTGGAATAGGACATAGGATAGTTTTTATCCCGAAAAAACATCCCATTCCTACGGGAAAAACATAATAATGTTAAGTTGTACACGCGGCCGAAGTCGCGGGCAACAGCTAGTAATTAAATAAGGCAAAGGATGATGTGAATTTTACTTTCAGCTTCTGCTGTTAACAATAAGTGATACGCCAATTAAAAGGTCTTATTACATAGAACAATAGTTACTCTAAGGCGGCTAATCTCAGCTATATTATGTTATGGGCGTTTTAGTTTAGCCATTAGTGGCGTATCTTATATTTTTTTGTGATTGATTGCTTTTACCGTGTGGTTTCCGGTAGAGTAGAATAGGACCACTCCAACTATTCCCGTGGATGACGTACAAGGCGACTAAGGGAATACATTATAAGATATCAATCAGGCCTCCCCAACCCGTCTGGCCTACACTCCCCGCGCTGGCCAGACGGGTTGGGGAGGCCTGATTGATTGCCAACCCGTCTGGCCAGCGTGGGGAGTGTAGGCCAAATCCTCCGTCTGGCTCCGGCAGATGAGAGAGGGTTGTGCTCCTGCAGTTGAGACAAAAATAACCTGATGATGATGATTGCTTTTAGTAAATAGGTACTATAACGGTGAAAATACAGATGACTGAGATTAGCCGCCATATGATTAATTATTCTACTTAATAAGACATTTTAAGTAGAATAATTAACCTTTATGCCTAAACTAATCAAAAGAGATGATAAGGTCATAGATTTATCATCACGTTCAATTCAAATATCTTCAGATAATCTCGACACGATTGCTGAACATTTAAACTATAGTAAATTTTTTATTGTTTACGATAAAATTTTACAGTTCTGTTTGTCAAGTTACACTAGAGTTTATGTCACACAGTTCTACATTCTTAACGAGGAATTTGAGATTTGTTTTGAGAATGTCATTTCAACGAGTTTGACGACTCTCATGAGGAAATATTTGTGATGACTTTTTTCAAATTTATTTTAATGGCTTGATTGAATCAGTAAGAAAACTTTTGGGCTATTACACGTAACAATCTGACCACCTCGTTTGTCAGAGGTCATAAGTTCGACCACTAGGCACAACTTAAAAAAAAATTGGTTCTGGTTGCCCTAGCCTAGTCTTATTTCCAAATCCTAAGTTGGAATTAGATAAGTGTATGTTCAACTCTCCCCGTCCAACTCTTCCCGTGGATTTCGTACAAGGCGACTAAGGGAATACATTATAAAACATCAATCAGGCCTCCCCAACCCGTCTGGCCAGTGCGGGGAGTGAAGGCCAAATCCTCCGTCTGTCTCCGGCAGATGAGAGAGGGTTGTGCTCCTGCAGTGGAGACAAAAATAACCTAATGATGAAGTGTATGTTACATTTTAAAATGTTTTTAAAATTTAATTTTTATGTGTAAAACAAAAATGGTTACGTTACAGTGGCTCAGCTGTAGCTGAGCATTAAGCAAAATATTAATTTATTATTGGCTCACACAGGAGAATGTTTTGGTGGCCGATCGCCATAACGTTGCGGATCGGATGTCATGAAACTCATGAAATGAATGTGGTCCAAGTATCAAACTTTATAGTTAGACATTAATAATGTTAATTATATATATGCATGCACGAAATATACCCATATATATGATGCTTGTAATCAAAAAAAAAACTTTACATGTGAACTATAAACCATGGACTATAAAAACTTTGCAAAAACTTCAAAATTTAATTTTTTTTAACAGTTCGTAATTGAAAAGTTTTGTCCTAGTTGACAAAGGATGATGTGTGTTTTGGTCCTTTGGTCCCAGCCACCCATTAAGTCACACGCCAATGAATTATTGTTGTTAAGTACAAAAATATTTACTATGGCGGCTAATCTCAGTATTTTCTTAGCTCTCTAGTTATCTTAGCTGTACCCATCCACTATCATCATCATCATCAGCCCGAAAGAGTCCACTGTTGGACATAGGCCTCTCTCAAGGTGCGCCACTGAACCCGATCCTCGGTTCTTCTCATCCAGTTACTGCCAGCCGCCTTACGCAGATCGTCGCTCCATCTAGCCAGGGGGCGTCCCACACTACGCTTGCCCAGTCGCGGTCTCCACTCGAGAACTCGTTTACCCCAGCGGTAATCGGTTCTCCGACAGATGTGACCAGTCCACTGCCACTTCAGCGTACTAACTTTTTGAGCTATGTCGAAGACTTTAGTTCTCTGGCGGATCACTTCATTTCGGATCCTGTCTCTTAGAGAAACTCCGAGCATAGCTCTTTCCATAGCCCGCTGAGCGACCTTGAGTTTTCGAACTAGTCCCACTGTCAGTGTCCACGTTTCGGCGCCGTACCCATCCACTAATAGCCACCAATTACAATAAGTGATACACAAGTCAAGGCTACTAAAAGACCCATAACGCCGAAAATATAGCTAACTGAGATTAGCCGCCATACTTACTATTGTTCTACTTAATAAAACCTTTTAGTGACGTGTCGTCTATTGTTATTGGTCGCGGCTGGGTTGGTCGCGGATTCCATACTAAAACATCACAATGCTTTGTTTTTTTAATACGCTTTTCGCTTATTCATAACGCTACCTGTCACAAATGATTGCGATATGCTGCAGAAATATGTATTTTAAGCCCTCGTAAATCCATGATACGCAATGTAAATGTATTTTTAATTCCCGGATGAAGTTTATCAAATTGGTGTGCAACTCAATCTTCTGTATCTGATGGTCATGATATTGAAGTTTTAACTTCGAACTGGTATTTTCCAAATAATGTTTATCGATGTGATTATTATAATCAACGTAATAATGAGAATGAAACTTTAAACATGAAACTAGACTATTCAGTGGTTACTCCATGGAAGTTCTCCCAACTATCAATAATAAATACCTGTCCACTTGACTTAAGCCAATAATTGAATTCTCCCCTGAATTCCAGAAGTAGCCATCACATAACAGTCTAGAGTTCCCAGTGCACTTGCTCTAACTTACACAAATGTTTGCCCTTAAAGGTAGTTCCACTATCCGTTGTTAAAAGTTAGGACAAGTCCATTGAAACGATTGAATGCACATAACGATAGAACGTTATAACTTTGCTGGCTAGTTGGAAGTTGAGTTTAGATGTTTGAAATTCAAGTGACTTCGTTGTCGATGAGGCAGAACACTTTAAAAACAAATTCAGCGTTAAAGTCTGCATTGAAGAAAGAAGTCAAGACATACATGAAAATGAAATACTAGCATCAAATACGTCAACAGTAGAAAATATTGTTATTAAAGATGATAAGGACTTAATATAAGTAAGATCTCGATGCCCGGAAACGATTGATTAGTTAGATAGGAATTTAATGTTGTGCTATGAATTGGAAAAAGTATTTTTTGCCATTCATAGCATTAATAAAGTCGTAGAAAATTTCCTAGCACTTTTTTCAGTTACCGAGACACCTTAAATATAATAAAAAACAGTTGACTATGCAATAGTCAATCATATTATAAAAATATTACTTCAACTGAATAGAATAATAGTAAAAAAACTGAAGAACGCTGATATATCGTTACGAGTTTCTACATATTTTTTGATTGAGGATAAAAATAAAATATATCTTCAGTTAATGCTTAGGTATGTACATTTCAGTAGTTAATTTCATCAGATAGTTAAACAATTAATACACTTATACGATAACATTAAATTAAAAGTAAATTGTATTGTATAAATAACTATGAAAATATTATTCGTGCTAGAAAATTCTTTGACTGTTCATAACAAAACATGAAAAAGTTACGTGCAATAGATTAATAATGAATTCTCACCTTTTGTTTTTAGTCTTCAAACGAGTGATAGGAAATATTCAAAGCTAGTAATTCACAAGAACCATGGAGTTCCTAATAAGTTCAAACACTCAGAAAGTTCAGTGGAGCGAGCGATGTCGGTGGTCTAGAGTAGGTAATCAAACTGGGAGTTTAAAGCGACTTCCTATACTGTTTACTATGTTCTGTTTTCATCAACAAAAAAACAAAATGCCAATTTTAGTGGGTTGTCCATTAGGGGATTTGCTATAATCACCACTTAGCAGGCGGATTGGAGATCTCAATATTGATATTAATATACACAGCAGAACGCTGATGCCCATTCGTGATGCAATACCTTAGTCACCTTAACGACACCCACGGGAAGATGAGGGGTGGGCCTATTCTAAGCCGGGAATCACACTGCACCTGTGTTTTATTTATACCCGTGACCAAAGAAAAGACAATTACTGGTAAAAATGTAAACCCAAATAAGATTGATATTACACCGGAAATTAATCTTTCAAGGATTAGAAAAAGCCTGGAGCGATGCTGATAAGGTTTTTCATTATGATTTTCTTTAAGAAATACATAACATTAAAAGTTAACATCGCTAGAATATAACAAAAAAAAGTGTCTTGAGGAATTGTCAAGTATAGGAGACATACTTAACAGATGTATCTTTCTTGAAACTGAGAAATTGTTGTAATTTTGTCAAATGTGAATAAGAAGAAGAAATATGAAATGAAGTTGTCTGTCCCCAGTAGGAACTGAACCCACGAGCTGAGGCGTTCGAGTCCAATGACCATACCAATAGGCCAACGAGGCGGGTAATTTAACTAAATAGTTTGGGACATTCCTTGATACGACACTTTGAGTGTTTAAAACCATCCTACTAGTGCAGGTGAAGTTGGTTAGTAGACTGCTGTTATTTATTCCGAGGGTTATTTTATTTCACTGTGAGAAATAAACTTCTAAAATATTTCAGTATTTTCCATCTCAGAGCAAAAACACCAGCTTTGCATAGAAAGAATATCGAAAATCAACCCAGCAGCAACGTTTATTGAACGGAATCGAACTGGGGCCGATGAATCGAGAGTAAATTAATAATCGTATTACTTTTTCAGTGGAATGCAAATATTTGATGATTGCATTGCGGCGAGTGGTGAGCGGCGATACTGTGAGAGCAAGGATGTAAACAAAGTAACTGGAAGTGTTATCACACACATTGATGAGTGTTTAGACAATACAGTCATCATCATTACCGAATTATCAGTAAATGCTGATAAAACCGTCCTTGTGCCATTTACTAACAAACGGCAGTTGAAAGAACTGACCATGCCAAGTCTAAATGGTAGACAAATACAATTTTTCAAGGAAGTAAAGTATCTAGGAGTCACACTCGACCAGAGCCTAACTTGGAACAGCCATATAGACAACATTACACAAAAGGCCAAAATTGCCTTAGGTATAAGCTACAGACTGGCAGGGAAACAGTAAGGTCTCAACCCCAAGATATCACTATAGACCAGAAATGGTCGCAGTGATACAAGGTCTAGACTGAGACCTTGAAATAGCCCCAACTCGAATAATAATCATTACCTACAAATCGGTGGCGTCAGGGAGAAACGTAACAAGTCCGTATTTCGTACCTTTTCCCCGTTAGTTATTCACTATGACGTAAAACAAATAACTTTCGGAAAATTGTATTTTCTATGCTTCATTCAATTAAAAAAGTGAATTTATTAATTAAAACGCTTGTGCTGAAATCTCGCCATAATAGGTTTCTCTCAGATACCAGCAATATCATCATCATCATCATATCACCTTTTAGACGTCCACTGCTGGACATAGGCCTTCCCCAATGAACGCCACCTCACCCGGTCCTCCGTCCTCCGCATCCAGTCGCTTCCGGCCATCTTCTTGAAGGATATGATTCGTAATGAAGAGATCCGACGAAGAACGAAGGTGACCGACATAGCCGAAAGAATTAGCAAGCTGAAGTGGCAATGGGCGGGCAATATAAGAAAATAAAAATAAAATAAATCTTTATTGTACCGAAACAATTATATTTAGCTCTGGCTGCCAAAGAGATGTCCCGTGTGTAAAATATGTTGTAACGCTGTATAGCCGTGTACCCACACGGGTACACGGCTATACAGTGTTACAATTTTTTTTTACACAATACCCGGCTTAGTCTATTCTAAGCCCTATGGCCATCCCCAATCTTACTGTGGGTGTCGTCAAGGTGACTAAGAGATTGCACCAAGGACGGCAGCAGCGTTCTCCTGTGTATATTTGGATCATTACTGCGATCATCAATCTGCCCATGCTTCACGTGACACCAAAAGTGTCATTCTATTTGGGAGAATTATGTTCAGCAGTAGACGTTATTCCGGCTGATGATGATGAACCAATGATTGATTGTTACATCTAGTTTCTGTAACTCTTTGTTATAGTTGACGAGAGCTGCATCGGTCTCTATTGTAAAACATTCATAATCGCTTTTCCTCACTCATACACACGGCTTGTGAAATATTTTGATTGGATTGTACGCAAACTTTGTGTGTTTTGGGAAGTGACGATATGGAACAGTGAATTTACGAAGTGTTGAGAGCGTGGCAACAATTGGAGAATTAATTCATAGACATGGAGATAGAATAACAATGCCCAGGTTCCAGAGGGGTATGCTGAGTCGATATTACTTTACAAACGGCTTAGTAAGTAGTACAAAATTAAATACGAGTAACTTATGAGCATCTCTTAATGACTCCTTATAAACCAAGGAGTCCCAACGTCTCATAGAAAAGAGAACAATTCTGTCGTGTCAATCGTACTCAATTGATGTAATCATACAATTTTAAGGATGACTGTAAAAATTTATGTATCTGGTAATTTATAATAAACTATTTGAATTTGAATTTGTGTCTCGTTTGTAGCCCGCCAAGCGTTATATTTGTCTTAGAAAACTATGTGTTTTATTTGCAAATTTGTGTTGTATCAATTAATATAATATATACATGCATACATAATGTTTACGTCTTGGTCCCAGAGGGGTATGCAGAAGCGATGTATTGCCACTTTGCGCGATCCTGACATACGTCACTAGCCTCACTCACATTATTCATCATCAACCTTTTCATGCACCTTCGTTTACTCATCGAGCATTTTTGATGACGTCAATAATTTGATCCTTGAAACTTCGACCTCTATCTGTAGTTCCTTCCATATTTGCGCTGTAAATCTCTTTTGTCTCTCTTCTTTCACTCATATATATATGCCAAGTTTCATCCCGATCCGTCCAGTGGTTGAAGCATGATTGAATAACAAACATCCAAACTTTCGCATTTATAATATTAGTGGGATGTAAAATGTTAGCTGATGTAAATTGGTGTTTACTATAAATTAGAGTTAATTTCTAGCGTGCTTAGGATTTTGGAGCCAAGAAACGAGCGGTTAGAAAAAGCTTTCTTACTCAAGTTAAGGATAGTATGTTTGATTATTCTGTTACAAATTTTTTTTATGATTTCTGGTTGCATCTGGTTTTTAGGATGACTCTTTGAACTCAGGTTAATGGCTTAACAAAATACTATGTTATATTTTATTGTTATATTTTCAACTATTCTTATAGCTTCAGTCCCTACGCTCGTAGCTTCAAGCAACAACTATCAGCTTCACAACTCACGCTCTAGATTGGACCCGTAAAGCTAATATCGCTATCGATAAGCTTCTGATAGCTCATAGCTACGCCATGTTCGTAGCTGAAACCGCTACGCTCATATTTTAAACTACTCTCGTAGTCTTAGCTACTACGCTCGTAGCTCCAACCGCGAATCTCACTAGTAGCCGGGACTAATACACTCGTAGCACCACCACGCTTGTCAGCTACGCTCATACTACTCTCGCTCGTATCTCGCGTCCGTCACTCGAACGGATCTACCGCGATAAGTACCTACACTTTTGGAATTTGGGCCGCCTCGGCGTGGTTCTCGCCCCGTCCGTACGGAGTAATAACAGCGCTAAGACGAGCGCCTTAGACACATTTTTGCGTGTATTGTCTGACAGTGGAAAGGAGCAGATGATAAAAAGCGTAAATATTTTCGTTTTACTAGAGAGTAATGCATCTGTTATGTAGGAACTATTAAGTACTCTTAGACAATATGCTGTTATTATTATTAATAGATATAAATATTATTTAAAAATAATATATGCTCGTAGAAACAACTGCTACACACGTAGCTCTGACTACTACACTCGTAGCACTTATTACGAGGCTCGTCAGCAACGCTCATATTAATCTCGGTCGTTCTGGTACCACTACGCACACAGCTCCTTTTGCCACGCTCGGGGCTCCAAACGTCCGCCCCCGAGGTGTCGGGCCATGTGAATCGCACTAAATTATTCCCGCGGGCCGCCGCGGACGGTTTAATGAATTTTTAATCAAATTACAACACAGCCCCGTGAGAAATTTTACAGATAAATCTTTACTGGTGTTATGGTGTTATGGCGGACGGATCATTGTGTCCAAAGGCAGCTTAAGCATTTTGTAGGGAATTTATCATGAAACTTTAGTCATTATAATTTAGCTATACATTCGATTTACGAGTAAGTATATAGCAAAAAAAAAAAGTGGAACAGTCAGGGACAGTGACGCTGTATGTTCAATGAAAAATTCTATTGTGTTGACTTAAGGCTTATTGAAAAGTTGGTGAGCTGACCTTTTCTGTGTTAAGAGCATGCGCTTATACTTCTGTGCATACGTGCGATTCATTTGCAATATCATGTGGAATAACTAGTATTCTATACAATATATTTCATTACACATTGGTCCGAATATGGTCACTGATGTCTGTAACATAGATTTCTCATTTATAAATTTCAAGATTTTTATATATTATACATATAGTGTTATTTTATCTGTTCTGTGTTAATTCAAGGAACTAGCTTATAAAAGTACAGTAAAATATGTTAGTCAAAGATTCAAGGAAACCGCTTTACTAGTTTGCACGTTCATTCAAATAATCATCCAAAATCAAAATATTTATTTTCAAAATTGGAACACATAATTTTCTTTTTGACGTCAAATTCTGCCTAAATCTACTCCACTTCCACCTGTATAACCGAGGGGAAGAAGTGGCAACAAACCCAACGGCACAGGGCCCTACCCTTGATTTATCTTATTCATTACAATCATTAAGTCTACCTATGCTGAGCCATCAAGCACTCCATGGACTTTTATCATTTAAGTAGTCATCTAACTTATAGTAGGCTTTCTTGCTTTCCACATTTCGGTAACCAATAGCTTTAGAAAGATTTGTAACAATATTTAAAAATATCGCTGCATATTTTCCTCCAAATCAAATCCCTTCAATAAAACCCAATGTGGAATCTACTAAAACACTCGGCGGCGGACTGGAAGTGGCCGCGACATGTGAAGACGGGCGTATTATTTATAATCTAATATGCATGAGGGAACCACGGAGTGCGCCCTTTCTCGAAAATATACCGACTGCGAATGCTAGCACGGCACCTTAGGACGGGGCTAGTAGGTCAGCGGTTGAAGGCGTTAATACGTTTTATGGACTTGGCGGCCATTAAATTACGTTCCTTGTCCGTATAGAGGCAAGGAAAGACGCAAAACTGAAAAAAAACTGAATGAAGACGTAAAACTGAAAAAAAGGTCATTAAAATACATTCCTTTCCGTGTGAAGGTAAGAAAACATATAAAACTGAAAAATATATATTGAAATACGTTACATTTTCGTAGAAAGAAAAGGGAAGACACTAAACCGATAATAATGAAGAACATTGGGCATAATATTCTGTAACTGACTTCAGTTTCAAATGGAAGAAAGTGTTTGGTTTGTCTAGACGTAAAAAACTTAAGATAAATCATTGGTGGTCAAGTTTTTATTTTGAAAAGCATGAATCTATTGAATGTGTTAATAAACCTTCATTGTACGTACATTTAGAACATTACTTAAAAAATCGACATAAAAAAAAGTATTCACCCATAATTAACATATAAATATCGCGTATATACGAAGAAACATAATTCATTGATACATTTCTAGTTCTACAAAATACAGTGACATTCAAAATGAATTACAGTATTTACAAATTTATACAGTGCCTTTCAAAATGAATTACATAACTTTAACAATTGTTATATTTATAGGCTGTTACAATATGTTATTTTAAAATTTGTTTTTTTTAAATTTATTTTTTATTACCTAGTTTTGGAACAAACAATAATTGGCGCCTAATTTATGTTAAAAAAGTAAACGCTAAAGAACAAATTATTAATAATAAAGAGTACACGTAATAATAAATATATAAAATATGTTTTTTTTTTATTTGATTGGATTGCAGATACATAAATCTTTTTGATTTAGTTTCATTTCACATATTTAATTATAATAACTAAAGATATAATGAAGATATCGACGATTTCATGGCCCTTCAAAAACACACAGACTGTTCAAACAAACGTTGTCAGATTGAAATGTTTTAACAAACACTAGAAGTATAATGAGAGCATTCCCTCTAAAGAAATTGTTACGTTTTCGTATACATTGCGCGAAAAGATTTACATCCAAATGCAATCAATATTAATCGTGATGAAATATGATAAAAATAATATGGAAACAACCCACGCACGACCGTCTGATCCCAAAATAGGCAGAGCCTATACTATGGGTATCGGACAGTTGATATACTCGTCCACACATACTTACATAGATAAATTAGACCCAGACACAAGGCAAACATAAATACCCATCACACAAAGGTTTGCCCTGGGCGGGATTCAAACCTATGACCCCAAGTTTCGCAAGGTAGATCTATTACAGATATAAGTACACAAAGAGGCTTATAAATGAGTAGACTTTAATGACGCAGACAGAAAAATGATAGCTTAGAACATCAATGAACAATACAATAAAGATTATGTTAATGCTACTGACACGTGACTCTGGGTATTGAAGTTGAATATCCTAATTCTACTCATTTATGACCAAATTTTGATACAGTAATAGAATATAGATGTAGATAGAAGAAAGGTTTACCATCTTGTAATAGAAACATTAATTTAGGAGAAAAATAAAGAACTAATACAACGATAATAGATGACTTATACGCAGGATAAGTGGTGAACGTGAAATGTGACCGGCAGTTACTATTGCGGCTATAAAACCTTAATAGTGTGTGTCCGAAAATAATAAAAAGAATAGTATTTTTATTACAACCGTCTTCTCTAAAACCGTTTCCAACCGTTATGATGATTCGCAGAATCCACACACCAAAGTTCGTTCCAATAAACTTCTAACAAGTGTGTCCAACATTCTATGAGCAAAGTTTGATTACACATGGCTAAGTAAATATGTGTCTCTATCTCTTTATGGCCAGCTTTCCCGTTTCATGATTTTGTACATCGAGTTTTATGATCATTTTTATTTTAGTGTTACGGCTCAAAATATTATCCGAACGATGACGAGTTTTACTTTGAAACCCATAGTAAAATGACCCCTGTAATGGCGCGCTTATGGCATCATAAAAAGGTGATCGGTCCCTTTTTTCAATATTTTCG
Organism: Esperia sulphurella; assembly: GCA_947086405.1. Taxonomy (NCBI): domain Eukaryota; kingdom Metazoa; phylum Arthropoda; class Insecta; order Lepidoptera; family Oecophoridae; genus Esperia; species Esperia sulphurella. The sequence goes on from OX352265.1 coordinate 15,008,460, forward strand.
GCTTTACCGGCTTACTTCGCGTAGTAAAGTTTGCGTAATTAATTTATAAACTGGATTTAAAAAGATACTCTTTTGTTTTCAAAGTATACAAGTCACTTGTATCAGTGTTATCAAAATTCCCTCGCAGTATTATTATATTCTTCTTCTTTCCTTTTTTTCTCCGCATGATATACTGATCATGATCTACACTAAGTGCTATCAAATTATTGGTACAGTTGCTAGTTTAATGAAATTGATTAATATTCCTGTAGTCGATTTGCTAGTTTAAATTCTGTAATAAGCGTAATAACTAATGCACTCTTATCCTTAAAACTAGATTATAGCAATAAAATCATTGCTTTCGGTGGATGGTTGGTGATGATTTTTTTTGCTCGAATGGTGGTATCCTGCCACAAGTGTTTGTGACAGATTTCATATACTTACGATTTTGTAACGGACTAACGTGTAGATACGTTATAGTACAAAAGTTTTCATATAAACCAAACATTCTTCAAAAATGCTAACATAAAAGTGTGTGCTCCATAAAATACCGTTCGGCGGTCGCATCGCGCAGCGATACGTAGCGAGCGTGCCTCCGCATGAGACGACCGGATTTGAAGCCCTTCTGAAAACGTCCCAATCCAAATGCAAACAAACCAAGTTCACACTCAAAAGAATATGCTTTTGGTGTTTGTTGGGTATGATATGAGATTTTTAGAGTTAGAGGTTGCGTATGTGAATATGTTTGAATTGACAATATTGATGATATCACTGTGTTTACGAAAACACATAATAATAATGATCACATCGATACACCAGATTGTGATGATACGTGAAAGTCGTCGACTTTGACTGATCGAAAGAAGCTAATTTAATAATCTGACAATAATGGTAATATGAATGATAACGAAAAGCTGAAAATATAGGTCTGAGCAATAGCTGCAGTAAATAATCAAATCTAATTCACATCTTACCTGCTTATTATGACTATCTATTTGCTTTTAGAGGTGGTGTTGATATGAGATTCTGTATTATCATTTTACAGCAAATGACGTTGCCTCTTTAATGAGGTAAATACAGTAAAATAACACACGCTAGACTATTAATAGCTTGGAGCTATTTAATTATTAATATCTTCACATCATGTGACTCTAATTAGCGAAATACATCCAAAGGACGTCTGAAAGCAAAATAGGTACATAATTTCGTAAAATGTCATCACGTAAAATGTCTTCGGAAATAGAATTTGCTTTGATACATTGGAGCTGTGTATTACACGTAATATTCTCCCATTTGAATAGCATTAAACCCGCTAGTCACATATTTTTGAAATCAATGAAGGTGTGCGAGAAAACGAATAGAATTTTGCTTAGTATAACAAACTTTAGAGCCCTCTGACTGGTTTATTCCATTTCGTTGGGTTTGTTAGCGAAAATTAAATGGCGCAGACACAGATATGTGTTGTGGAAACCTCATTTGGCAATTTGTTTAAGATCTTTCATGGAATTTGAATTCAATTGTGTCGAAGTTACATCTTTGAGAATTGATAAAGTTGATATGTTGTCAACGAGATTATAAATAGATTCATCTTGGATAACTACCATATTACAGGGAATCTCAGTTTGAGATTAGGCAAGTGTATATGTTATGAATACTTATGAAGTTATTACTGGAACTATCATTGACATCAACGACTAACTAGAAGATGTGAAAACATGATCTACGTTTTAGCTGCCCTCATAAATAGTGTAGAAGTCTCAGAAATCACAAATGAAGCGATAATAGATTCTAAAGTGTAACTAATTCTTAACGATATATGTACGGAAAGGAAGTATCCCTCTGAATATTTACGGATCTATATAGTCCTATATATTTCCGTCCTGTACAAACCCATGTATATTGCGTAGATGGGTATCCTCTCGCCTGCAGCCGATATTAAATGTTTACATTTGAACGTTCGGTAGGCAAACGTAAACAATATGCCTTGTACAAGCAAGCATGGATTTTGGACCAATATCACCTAATCCGTAGACATTTTGTAATACCTCTTTCATATCGACTTTGTATTTTTGAATGAGTTATAGTGCCAGATTTTTAAAATTTCGCAATGGGTTACTGCATATTAAAATGAAAACCCAACTAAGGGATACAAAAATTATGCCGATTTACAAAATAACTAATAAACTTTTTAATTCACATCATCATCAGGTTATTTTTGTCTCCACTGCAGGAGCACAACCCTCTCTCATCTGCCGGAGACAGACGGAGGATTTGGCCTACACTCCCCGCGCTGGCCAGACGGGTTGGGGAGGCCTGATTGATGTTTTATAATGTATTCCCTCAGTCGCCTTGTACGACATCCACGGGAAGAGTTGGAGTGGTCCTATTCTACTCTACCGGAAACCATACGGCATTTTAATTCACATACCTAGAAAGATTGGTGAAAATAAAAATAACTCCGTTTTTTGTTTGTCTATTGTTATTACAGCATCAAGAGAAGTTACGAAACGGAAATTTAACTTTGAATTTCGTTTAGGGACTAATCACATGCGCACTACCAATTTTCTTCATTGTTAGATTAATAGATATGCCGCGGCTCCGCTCGCGTGGACTCTTCTTATACTCTTTCCTTCTCACCCTCGCTTCAAATGTAGTCCTAAGTCATTCCAATCTATATTCCATCGAGCATTATACTTCTTCATTGTACAGTATACTGTAATGTAGTTAGTTAAGTGTTTAAAAACTAAAAATTCATCAGAATGTATTTTTTCCAATATTTTCAATGCACAGAAACACGAAATTTTCATTTTCATTTATTAGATGCGTTACGTAGATCTAAATAACCAGTTATGCTATTCCTTTATAATTATTTATAATACCAGTAGCGACCATAGATTCCACAAGCTACAAGTATTCTATGTTTACTCGCAATCGAGCATACATATCCCTATCCTTAACTCAAACTATTGGTAGCCTCAACTAACGGAATATCATCAAAGTCATATTTGTTTTCACATCAGTTCAATTTAGTGTAAACGCCAACTTTGCTCTATGCTAAGTAAAGGTTATTCCACAAGAGAATTATACATATCTATCTACCTTTATAAGTATTATTCTTCCGCTTGCAGAAACTTGTACGGTATGTATGTATGTATGTATGTATGTAAACGCTTTATTGTACCAAAAATAACAACAACAACAATAATGAAAAAAGGAAATAAACTGTGTACAAAGGCGGACTTATTCCACTTAGGGATCTCTTCCAGTCAACCTTAGAGTAACCGAAAGGACAAGTATAATGCGTTTAGTACCAAATTTGATAAAGAAATGTACCTACTGTTAATAAAATTTGAAAATACATATTACATAAACATAAACGAACAATATATACATAGACGATACACGAATAAGTGAATGATACAAATATCCATATATACATAAATACGGTTCTATGTAAGTATTTTAAAGAAAGTTGAAAATTTATAGATCTGACGACAGCATATCGGCAAATAAACTATCGCATCAATGTATCATTTATTAAACTTTTTTCTACTGTTTAAGTTAAAGTTAATTAAACCGCAGGTGTTTCGATAGGTAAGACAAAAATAATATAAGTATAACTGCATGACAATAAAAAATTATTCTAAAATAATTCTGTTTTGGTATTTAGATGATTGCTTACTTAAGATAGGTTGCCAGATAAAAAATGATGTCTTATTTATTTGTGACTTAAAGTTTAGTATACATTGCTTAAGTTTTACGATATGAAACAATCGATCGAGGCCGGATGTAGTTCTGAATTGTCACTGAGAGCTCCTGATTGGTTATACGTTTAGTTGTGTTTTGAAAAGCAGAATATAATATTTGATTAAATAGGTGTTCAGCTTCATCAATGGAGATTACTATTTTAAGCATCACTTAACATTGATAATTGACGGAGCCTCTATTAACATTGACACAGTGTAAGCATGGGACGCTTCGCCTTACAAAACGTCTGTTGGTATTACCGTTAGCGTGAAAGTTTGTATAATTTTCCACCCTGTTCAATTAACCCCAGGCTTATATCGCATACTGTGTACATGTGTAAAGTAACTTTGTCAAGTTAAATTGTGTGTGATTTAGACCGCGCCCACACTACCCTTTTCGTTGACAAGTTAATTGCATCAAGTTCAAAATTTTTGCTTTGTAGGCCTGAAGTCATTAGCTTCGTTAAACGTGTAACCTTACGTTTATGAGAAGTTCTTTACAAATGAGAACTGTTCAGGTAAGCGCTTTCTCTTTTAAGTCAATTTCCCATTGTTTTCTTATTTTCAGTTAATATGGTTGATAGTGTTATTTCTTATCTCTTTTGTTAACTTTTTGCTAGGAATCACGTTGTCCCTTACAATTTAATGTACAAGAAGGAAACATAATCCCCAAAACACGAAGTCTCTAATTCTTCTATTGTTTTCCCCATTGCCAATCCTGATGATCTTAGCTTAGACGTTTGTTTTCTCCAATCCAAACAGCTTAATCGCACCCTCGGACGCAAATTGAGATTAACTGTTAATCGATATCCAATAGTCATTAAAATAGTTAATTTTGGCTGTCTTTTAACAGTTACTGGTAAATTTTACTAGATTCCGTAGATTAATGATACTTCATCTAATTTACATTACATTATAATATACATTACTGGTTTTTTTTTTCATATTTAAACTGTTTCATCATTTGTACAAGAAGTTATGTTTTCAATCATATTTTTTGGTGCCTTTAGATCTAAACATAACATTATATATTACTGATTCCACCAATGTTTATAAATATACCATTCATTAGACATTCTAATATTATAATGTTTAAAGGCACTAGTCTAAACAAAACGTTTGATTATTGTATATTGATGTAAGGAATTAAAAGAAAAGTAAATGAGGATGTAATATTTTATAACTTCTAGTATTAGAATTGAGTTTGTATGTTAAAAGGTAAAAATTTTGATTATAAATGATATAGAAAGAACAAAATCAGTAAACAATAATATCATTTCATACAAAAGGGTCGCACGACTTCGGCACAAAATGAAAAAAGTTCAACTAGAACGCATGTAACATTATTACTAAAGCAATAACGTCGAAACAAACTATTAAGAAGAATATAAAGATATTGACAAAAATGCCAAGATTAAACATTAAGTGGAAATTGTCGAAAAAGAAGAAGTGAGACAATAAAGACATTGCCCTGGCGTCGCTACTGCGACTGTTGTCCCGGAGTTAGAGTCATCGGCCCCATTGGCCCCATGCGACGCTCGTAAGATGCACCCAGTTGCAAGATCTTTTAGAAAGGATGTCCAAGACATCATATGTAGCGGAAGTATTTGTATTTATTTGTTTAAACTTTAGGTACATCAAGTACACTTAGACATGTTATATCATAAAAATTAATAACAACTATAAAAAAATGAATAAATATAAATAATCTCTAAATCAGAAAAAAATATTACCAATAAAATACGTCATCACAAAAACTATAAATAACAGATTAATTACGAATAATATAAGTGAGACGTATATAAATGCAAATAAGAAACAAAATTAATTTCACACAAACAAGTGTTGAAAAAAATAAAGTGTAACCAGAATTACACAAAAGCTTGTATGGATAGATGCAATCTCTTAAACAAAGACAGTTTTAGAGTAAATAATATTAAATGAATAATTAAATCGAATAAAGGAGATGAATATGACTGAATTACTAATGATGGTTACAATGAAAAAACGAAAAGATGGCCATTACTAGATAAAGAGATACTAAAGAACTTAAATTAGTGATAGAAAATTTAAGGTATCCGAAATTCAAAGTACGAGAAAATGCAGTCCTGACTCATGATAATTTCAGAAAATTAAAAAGAAATTGCACTGACCGTTAGAACCTTATCGTAAATAAACCGAATAGTAGAACGTGCATTAGTTGTAGTTCAAAATATATGTTTTTATCAATTAACGCTTCCGCTTACGACATGTACTCTCAGAAAATACAACACAGAACGTTCCACTGAAATCCTTTAGATAGAGCTGCTGTTACGAACTCTAACAACAATAATAGGGTCAGGGAATTTGCCGTTTGACGCTGCTCTAAATTTAAAGACAACGTTGGAAACAAGACGAATGAACAATTGTATTTATCAAGATAATTTGGAGTTGAAAATTTAGAATTTCCTTAAATATTGATCTATGTTTTAAACCTTCAGCTTCATATATTATTGATATAGATATACACATAGTATAAATCATGTTGATCATAAATTATATAGACAATGCATAGAGGTTTATCTTTGAATTAATCTCCATAATTGCAAATCCTATTTCAAAACTGTTTCATTGTTGAAATTATGGTAGTTATATTTCGGTAAAATAATAGATTCCCCTTGAAAATTGACTAACCGTTGGCGACATTGTGGGGCTAACTAGTAAATTCATAAAATATTACAATAGTGGAGTATATCTACTGCTTTTAAAAAAAATGGGGGACTTTTTTAATACGTAGGAGGAAAACAAATAAAGTTCTCCATAAAAGCAACGAAATGGTGTCAACTCCAATTAAAGCTATAAAAAAATGCCGTAAACTAATAACAGCGCGGTGAAGGCTTAATACGGAACCCTCTTACAGCTTAATGGTCAGACAATAATGGTTCTAAAACAAATTAAGTATAGAGTTTCCTTTTGCTCATAATAACAATATCAATATTTGTAAAAATATAATATCAAGTCCAATTCTCATATAACATAATAGATATATTTCTTGTTGACGTATCTTCAACTACTTACATGTTTTTATATGATGTTTGCCTTTGAGCGTTTCCGTTACACGAACATTATCTAATATCCCTTTTTTACCTACTTCATCATCAACCAAAATACGTCCACTATTGAACATTAGAATGTCACTTTTGGTGGGTTGTCCATTGGGGAACTTGCCATTATCCATATCACATCATCAGATTATTTTTGTCTCCACTGCAGGAGCACAACCCTCTCTCATCTGCCGGAGACAGACGGATGATTTGGCCTACACTCCTCGCGCTGGCCAGACGGGTTGGGGAGGCCTGATTGATGTTTTATAATGTATTATCTTCGTCGCCTTGTACGACATCCACGGGATGAGTTGGAGTGGTCCTATTCTACTCTACAGTAAACCACACGGCAATTGCCGTTATCATGACCTATTTATCCGATCCCAAACTAAGATTTTCTCCTGTACTATGAGAATTAGACAAGAATATGACAATTCATAAACAACACTCTTTAATCAGGACCAATTTGTACAAATGATATAAAGTTTTCTGGTCCCAGTGGAAATTGTAAAGGTTGTCGAGCAGGCATTCTACACGTTTAATGACTTTGTATGTAAAATTACTTAGAATGCAAGATTGACATTTGTAGATAAATTAAGTTTTTTTTTTTCATTTCTTTATTTTGTATTTTATTTTAATTTTAATTTCTGTATCCTTACAATGGGTAAGAAATATTATTTTTAAGCTAAATGACATGTAATGAATATTACCAATAAATTATGTCTATGTCTAATTTAGTACTTATATCTCCTTTTTTTATGTTTTGTGTTCTATAAAGTATAAGTATATGAATAGAATTGAAACTACCTACTCTAACAGTAGAGTCGAACGCCCATACCACGAAGCCAACGAAATACAGAAACAGTTGCTTGTCAGAACTAGTAGCCAAAAAAGCAATTTTTTTCTTTGGCCTAAAGCCGGTTGTCCCCGCATTAACACCACGTTTGTCGCCCTCAGGCGGTACGGACGGCGGAACGCGCAGCCTATTTCCAATTTGCGTCTATCAATCAAGAGCAATCCCTCTGAGTGGATTACATGTAAATGAAATTTGCATAGGCTTCCGGCCTTTTCGGACTGTGATATTTAAGGCGGTTTTATTTGTGTAGACGAGTCTTAGCAATTGGAAAGTTTTTTGTAAGATTTGAAGTAGGAAGAATTTTTTTATATTTGTTTCTTAAACATTTTCATCATCATCATTAGCCTAAATACGTCCACTGCTGGACATAGGCCTCTCCAATAGAATACGACTTTTGGTAAGTTGTCCATTAGGGGATTTGCCATAATCACTACGCTTGGCAAGCGGATTGGTGATAGCAGTAATGATCTTGACATACACACACAGGAGAACGCTGCTGCCCGTCGCTGGTGCAGTTAGTCTCCCTGACAACACCCACGGTAAAGATAGGGGTGTATTCTAAACCCGAAACCACACGGCAATACCATTTTTGATAAGTGGAAAACTTAGGATGCAGACGATTTAGGAAAGTGGTAGAGATTAGAATGTGGAATAAATAGGAAAGTAACGAAAACGATATTTATGAAGAGTTCTGTAGTTCGCATCGACGACATCCTGATATTGTGGGTTTGATTGCAGTTTAGAACAGAAAATTTGCAGATATATACAATTTTTCAGGAAGAGAATCTTTTGAAATCTTGGTGTTACATTTGAGAACCTGGTAATCTAAGGGGCTCCCCACATCTACCAGATAAAACTTCTCAGCGGAACACGGGAATAAACACGTCATCAGCTGAGCCAAGTCGAGCCGTATGACGTCATTAATACCCTTATTACGTTGAGCTAACGCAATTTCTGACCAGCGCCAGCCAATTGCCCGTCGGCAGATATAGGGACAAGTTTATCGATACAGTAAACGGTATCCAAGTTTAGAATGACATTAAATTGTGTCGTACTTACCTGTATTAAGGTTGTAATCGCAGTACTAGATCCTACAACGGAAAGCTAGTTGCAGTACAACTAAGGAATTCTGGCCTAGTCTTAGCTAGTTTTGTTTGAAGAGCGTCGTACATTCACTAGCCTCGTCTATTAGCTAGCAGAGGTTGGCATTTGTAAGTGTTGATGTTGTAAGCCGTGTGGTTCCCAGCTTAGATTGCACCATCATTACTGTGATCACCAATCCGCCTGCCAAGTGTGGCGATTATGGCAAATCCCTCAGAGCACAGACAACCAAAAGTGGCATTCTATTGGGGAGGCTTATGTTCAGCAGTGGACGCATTTCGGTTGATTATGAAATAACTAAAAAGTTAATACTTTATTTAAGTTGAGAGAAAGTTTGAAATAGCTTCAGTTGGTCTGCGCAGAGTAAGCAAAAACAGATAGTTATTACAAACAGGAATCCAAAGCTTGTTTGTACAGGTTCATATTACGGGCTTACTCAACTAAACTCACCGCTAACTCATTATTTAACTCTACCACTGCATTATATAGTTTAGTGGGTAATTAAAAACTAACTTGCTGTTGAAATATTAAATATTAGCTTCTATCCCGGGGCGCTAACTGTGTTTTACAAAATTCCAGCTATTTATTACTTTCTTTGTAGTCCTGTGAGCAAATTAATCTGATATAGGCATCAAAATTAAGAACAAAAATATAATACCTCTTTCATATCGACTTTGTATTTTTGAATGAGTTCTAGTGCCAGATTGTTAAAATTTCGCAATGGGTTACTGCATATTAAAATGAAACCCAACTAAGGGATACAAAAATTATGCCGATTTACAAAATAACTAATAAACTTTTTAATTCACATCATCATCAGGTTATTTTTGTCTCCATTGCAGGAGCACAACCCTCTCTCATCTGCCGGAGACAGACGGAGGATTTGGCCCACACTCCCCGCGCTGGCCAGACGGGTTGGGGAGGCCTGATTGATGTTTTATAAAGTATTCCCTTAGTCGCCTTGTACGACATCCACGGGAAGAGTTGGAGTGGTCGTATTCTACTCTACCGGAAACCACACGTAGCTTCTTTACTTATATGATAATTTGTATTCTCTACCTAATACCTCAGTACAATTTTAAACTCGCTATTACTAGTAAAGTTGACTCGACGACCATCGTGTCAAGTCCATCTCTCGGTTCAATTAAAAATATAATTGGGTGTTTGGGCGGTAAGCGGAGAGGGGTTAGAAAAAGGGGGAATAGGAATTTATTTCAATTAAGTAATAAACACATATTTACTTATAAAAATAAATAAAAAATACAGATAAACGTGTAATTAATTTAAACATAATATTTGTTCAAAAATATGCTAATATAAGATTTCTACTAAAAAAAATTATTTGTTTAACATTAATAAGAAAATACATCACATGTGTCACATAACTCACACATAATAAACCTATTGGGTTTGTCCTATGTGCGTTGAATAAAACATTAAACCTGATGATAAAAAAAAATAGAAATCTTTTTAGTTACTTTTCATTATGCAAACTGTATTTAGTAATTTATTGTTTCTTTACAGATCCTTATTTTTTTAACTAGTTTCCAACATTATAGAGATTGTATGCTTGGAGCAAAAGAGAGAAGCTACAAGCTGTTAAAAAACCGGACTGCCCCAGGGATCGATCTTGGCACCTATTCTCTTCAATGTATACACCCACTGTCGATCCGAAGTCAATATATGCCAATGCCCTAGCTCTGGCTTACCAAGGCGAACAGTGTAAGGAAGAAGAGCTACGGCTACTACGTAATATGTGCAAATTAAACAATTTCCTTTCCTGCTTAGGTGCATAAAATTTAGTTAGAATCGGCCATTTATTTTTAGGAGTTTGAATTGAAAGCTGTATGAGAGACAAGCGACTTAAATTCCATACTAAGTAAATACATACTTATTGTAAACTCAATTCTATTTAAGATACACTTTGTCCTACAAAAAAGGTCAAACCAATAAAAATGAACTACCAACTCCTGCAGTGCTATTTCGTATTCGTGTCCGGGACATTCCGGGACTCTGTTCAAATCGTTTGTCTGGATGTGTCCCGTTCCGCCCGAGTGGATACCTACCGCCTGACACCTGTTCCTGTCAGTATCGAATTGGGGAAGACGTATCGTCGGACCGTTCCCGAGAACTAGAGTTGCCGGAACATCGATACTTTATTATATTTCTTGGGAAACATCCATCATAATGTCGATAGTTTCATCATAGGTCTGTCACTAAACATGATCTTTGGTTACCCACTTCCAGTCACAGCCATTCTTTTTACATATACCATTGCTACTTCTTGTCGAGAGGCTTCCATAGTCTGCCTGCCCTATTTCTATATCAGATATCTATTCATATTCCGACTACAAACAGTACATGCAACTTTCCTATAGACACGTTTACATACCTCCTTGCAATATTCCTGGAAATATCGCTTATGTCAACAGAAATTATTGTATTGATAGATCACATATCTGCAGCACAGTGTAGACAAGTTTACTTAGTATGGGGCAGGGTAAATAATGAAATATGACCGATAGAAATGTATACAAAGAAAAATCTGTGTTACTTAGTTATTAATGGCTCTGTATCTCAACGGATCGCTTGGAGTTTTGCATGCAGATTGCAATATAGCGAAATATACTCTTATCCTACTCAAAATGTAATTGCCCGCGACTTTGACCGCGTAGTTTTCGATATTTACACATATTGAATTTCAAAATAGATATCATTTTTGTAATCAACGTCCCTAAACTTTGACGACCTCCGTGGCGGAACGGGTAGCTCTCGGACTGCCATGCCGGAGGTTGCGGGTTCGAATCCCGCTAGGGGCAAATGTTCGTATGATGAATATGAATGTTTGTACCCAAGTCTTGGATGTTTATATATTTATTTAAGTATGTCTATCCGTTATCCAGTAACCATACCACAGGCTCTGCCTAGTTTGGAACTGGATAATTGGTGTGAATGTCTGAGATATTTATTTATATTTATTTATTTATTATTATTTAAAAACCTTAAAAATGACATTTATATCGCTTAATTTGGTATCCCGTAGGAATGAGATGTTTTTCGGGATAAAACTATCCTATGTCCTATTCCAGGATCAAACGTGTATGTGTGCCAAGTTTCATCACGATCCGTCCAGTGGTTGAAGCTTGATTGAGTAACAAACATCCAAACTATCCAAGGATATTGGGATGTTTGGATGCTTGTTATTCAATCATGCTTCCACCACTGGACGGATCGTGATGAAACTTGGCACACATATGGGTTAGGTCCTGGAATTGGACATAGGATACTTTTTATCTCGAAAACACACCTCATTCCTACGGGAAATACATAATCATTTGTGATGTTAAGTTGTCCACGTGGGCGAAGTCGCGGGCAACAGCTAGTAGAGAAATTTATATACTCATAGACTCGAACAATTTTAATCAAGTATTAGTGTTGTCCTACGGACAAAAAATCACCTAATTATAATCTGATACGATATTAAATGGAACAGCAACTCCCAATAGGTACAACTCAATTACAAGTCCCACTTCATTTTACACCTGAGTTAACACTGAAACTTGTAATCAGGAGGTAATTAGAAGTGTGATATTACAAGTCCGATACAAATTAGGTAATTAAAGGAGAATCTCGCAATTTGTCCTTAAATTTGTTCATTAGGACTGTTAAGATGTCTTAAATTATCAGGATAGGTTGAATTTTGATTAATCTACTTTAATTAATGTCTTTTGGAAATGAAATTCAAAACAGTATTCACGATCTGATTATAATAAATAAGCTGGTATCAAAGTACCCTTTCAAGGTATTGGAATATCGTATTGCATACTTTAGATATTATTTGTGGTCGTCCTTAGAGAAAAATACCAAATGTACTTTCCATTTCTTCGCCGACCTCCGTGGCGGAACGAGATAGCTCTCGGACTGCCGGAGGTTGCGGGTTCGAATCCCGCTAGGGGCAAATGTTCATATGATGAATATGAATGTTTGTACTCAAGTCTTGGATGTTTACATATTTATTTAAGTATGTGTATCCGTTATCTATCTGGAGTGAAGACCGCGGATCGGCACCCGCAGGGTGGGATGCCCCGCCGCCAGATGGACTGACGATCTGAAGAAGGTGGCCGGAAGCGGCTGGATGCGGAGGCCGGAGGACCGGGTGTGGTGGCGTTCATTGGGGAAGACCTATGTTCAATGTTTGGTTTTGATTTTTGATTTTGATTTATTTATTTATGTAATAAAGAAAAAAATGTATTTTATTTTCTCAGGCATCTATTTGAGGTTATAAATCTGCGATTAACCGAGACACTGCAGCGCATCAGGCATGTTTGCAGAAGCTCGCGTCGAAGGCTTTCGTGGCATCTTGATAGTAAGCCATCAGCATCCTGCACTTTATAGCGAGTCGAGTCGACTGCCCCATATTGGAACTCGATTATGTTACAAATATGCAAAATTTTTAAATTAATTTACCTAATTGTAATTTTAAAATCGTTTACTTATAAGATTTTACTAACAAAAATATGGACTAAGTCTGAAATAAAATGTATGAATTGAATTTGAATTTAACACGTCTTATCTCGTTCTATAATTCTGACTGACACAGCAAATTTTTTGCTAGTTTGAATTTAAGCTTTAATATAAAATTTTAAAATGTAAATTGTAAAATTGCGTGTGAGCTTATTTGAGGATTAAAACGTCAAAGTTTCAATGAAAAGTTAAATCAAATTCAAAAAATACATACTCCCCTAAAATCATATATCATTTATGAGCCCTTTTGCCACGTTGTTAGTTACTCTTTTTTGAGTCAAAGAATTTATCACTCTACGCCATAGAAATAGAACTGTTTCTCCTTCATTTTAATTTTAATTATTTCTCCAGACAAAAACCTTGACAAAACTATAGTGCAGACTGCTATATCGTTTGTAGATGTAGTCTTGAACGGCATTCTTTTTCTCACTACCATTGCCAGCGTCTTGAGAACGTTTTGTTTCTGCAATCGCTCCGAATGGCACGGCCATCAATTGCAGCAGACTTCTTTGTCTGGACGAATAAAGGGTGTTTCTGGAGGTCCATTGCGAGCACTCTTTGTTGCGTCCACAGCTTTTAATTTTGTGCTCCAAGTTAAGTGCAAGACAAGACTTACTTACTTTGGTTACTTATCGTTTGGAATTTGAATGAACTTACCTGTAACAAAAGTTTAAGTTATATTAAATAAGATTAGCATTAAAACACAACAATTTAAACATATTTCTTTCGCTCCATTTGGTGTAACTGCCTACGACATAGGAATTGTGTCGTCTCATTTCGTAACCAAATTTCATAAATGGCTACGAAATGGGAATTTAATTTCCATTCCGAAATCTGTTACAAAATGGGAATTGCGTCATCCCATTTGGTAATCTTTCATAGCTGGCTACGAAATGGGCATTAAATACTAAAAATTTCATCGTCGAATTAAAGAAAATTGTAAAGACCTCAGGTACACTCGGCCAATTTAACATCTGACCCATAAAAATCATGCTATCATTGACGTGGGTTATCATTGACAATTATCAGGAAAAAAGGGAATAACAAGACGCCATAAAAATATTATAACGTATCTTATCTTCTTAGGGGGCCAGGAAGACCTGGCGACACTTCGACCCTTCAGGATCTTTAGTGCCAAACCCCTGTCCACCGACGGTGCCCGAAGCTGATTTGGTGGACTTCACACACTCCTTAGAAATTCTTCTTTGGCATAAGCAGGTTTTGCTGTGTGGTTTCCGGTAGAGTAGAATAGGACCACTCCAACTCTTCCCGTGGATGTCGTACAAGGCAAATAAGGGGATATATTATAAAACATTAACCTAACCCAACCCGTCTGGCCAGCGCGGGGAGTTTAAGCCAAATCCTCCGTCTGTCTCCGGCAGATGAGAGGGTTGTGCTCCTGCAGTGGAGACAAAAATAACCTGATGAGGATATGCAGGTTTCCTCGCAATGTTTTTCTTCACCGAAAATTCTGTGGTATTATAAAGAAACCGTATTTAAGGTTTTTTAAATACCCATTGGTACGGGCAGGTTTTTAACCCACGACCTCAAGAACGTGAGGCGATTGCACAACCAACCCGGCTACCACGGCTCTAATGTAAAGCATACATTCACATTGTCGTTCAAAAACACTTTGACGTACAACAATCTTCATTTTACTGTCACAATGTCAATTTTCAGAAAGACAAAAAATAGTTTTTTTTATATATATGTAATGCAACGCCTACATTCATGTTCGTGCAAAAACTGGACAAAACACTTGTATGGGTAAAAAAATAAATTATTCGACTGTACCAAAGCAAAATAAATCTTCTCATATTTGGGAACAAGTGTCAATCTTTGTTCAGCGTGGACGGAATTTTATTTACAAATTCTTGGTTTCCATTCATCATTTAATTGTATTTTCCTGTTACTTCTTTTGTAACTCTTAAAAACACAGCGAAGTAATCAGGGCCAATCCATCAAACTGTCAGTGTATACGCCCTTCGGTTTAGGGCAAACACCTTAATCAGTTTCCTTGGAAATTTCAATACAAAACAAAGCAACACCAGATGAATGGCCCTCCCGTCAACGATCACTCAATTCGAACTGTCAATTGCAAAATGACAGAACCTGATTTTTCTGGAACAGATATTATTTTCTAAAGCCTTAGAGCTCAATTTCCTCCGTATGTTAATATCGTCGATCACTCAATTTGAACTGTCAAATGCTACATGACAAAACCTGTTATTTCTAGAGTTCTAGAATGTAAGGAAAGCTCTGGATATGTCTATTAAAGAATGATTTGTTGTTTTTTATGTAGTTTAATTTAAATAAAGGAAAACTTAGTGTGGGACGCCTCCTAGCTAGATGGAGCGACGATCTGCTTAAGGCGGCTGGCTGGCAGTGACTGAATGAGAAGAACCGAAGATCGGGTTGGGAGATGCCTATGTCCAACAGTGGACTCTTTCAGGCTGATGATGATGATAATGAAAGGAGAACTGTAACATAACTTGCATAGTACTCAAGGAAGACCAGTCATTCATGATTAATTAGTGCCTGGTAAAACTAGTCATTGCACTCACTAACAGAAGTGTGCCTTCTCAGCACAGGAATCAAAAAATCTTAGTTGGGGCAGGAATACTAAATATTAGATACTACGTAAAGAAGCGCCACTCACCTCCCCCCACCAAAGTTACTACGCCAGCGCGCTATCGTCCGGCGAGGATATCGACACTATAAGTTAGAAAGAGAAGCACTTGATGATGATGAACATTGTCCCTCTCTCGATCGACTATGTCCGCGCGCCGGGTGCGGCAACCCTACATTAATTTACGCACACACACGCACGTGTACTTAAAGACAGAATGGAGTCCCGGAGGTATGACAAGAGCGTTACGTCGGTCAAACGTGCGCAGTCCGGATATAAATCGGATGCACAAATGCTGAAGAGGCTCCAGTTTGTGCCAGTATTTAATTTGCAATTCATATAGAGTGGCTTCTGGCAGCGGCTTCGTGAAACTGGAATCCAAATCCTTGCAGCAGTTGCGCTGGAGTCTGGAGAATCTTTCTAAACAACCTTTATATTAAGAAAGTATATATTTACAGTCAGTGGGTCAGAATACAAGCCTCACGGACGATTTCTTCGGACGTCTTAAAAGGAATTTATCTTGGAACGTAAGCGCGTAGGAAATTCAAATACTTGAACGGTAGAAGCATTTCTGATAGCGATTTTTGTTGAGATGAAATTTTATATTTTCTATTTCCTATTCAATCGTGGATTCAGTTTAAGCAAAGAGTTATTGGTTTAAGTTTTAAATGCCTACATCGATAAGTGTACATAGGACCTTAATTTATTCAAACCAACTTTTTAATTTAAATTATACAGACTTACAGAATGAGATGACGGCCGTTGGGGCAGACGAGTTCTGGAGTGGAGACGGATTTTCACGCGCAGGGTGGGACCGACGACTAAAAGAAGGTGGCCGGAAGCGGCTGGATGCGGAGGGCGGAGGGCCGGGTGTGGTGGCGTTCAATGGGGAAGGTCTATGTCCAGCAGTGGACGTCTAAAGGCTGACATGATGATGATGATGAAACAGACTTAGGACTAACCAAATGCGTTTTAAAGGAGAATCAGTTTTTTTTAAATGAAACGTGTTTTCTGGCCGTGTGGTTCCCAGCTCAGAATAGAGCCACCCCCAAATCTTCCAGTGTGTGTCGTCAAGGCTACTAAGGGATTGCACCTTGTGAAGACACACAAGGTATTAAGATCATTACTGCGGTTAGCAATCCGCTTTCCAAGCGTGGTGATTATAGCAAATTCACTCATGGACAGCCCCCGAAATTTATTATAGTACCATCATATCAACCTTTAGACGTCTCCAATAAACCCGGCCCTCCTTCCATACCTTTAAATAGAGGATAAGAATAAAAGAAAAAGGTAGGTTGTGTAGTTAAAGGAAGGAGTATAGTTTATACCAGTAAGGGCATACCCATACAAATATATATACATAAATAAATACATAGTCAAATATATAAATATATCCATACAATTCCAGTTTCCTCATCCGTCAGTCTCCTTATCCGTCATATTCGCAAATTCGCCAGTTTCGGTTATTCGTAAATTTCCTTATCAGTCATTTTCTCTTCTTCACCAGTTTCTTATCCATCAGCTTCATTGTCCATCATTTTCGCTAATTCACCAGTTTCATCAACCGATAACTTTTATTCTTAGTCTGATCTCCTCATCAGATACATTAATTTAGATTTTAAGAATAAATCGTAGTAAAATATCTTTTCATTTATAAGTGTACTGTAAATTAAATTCTTTTCTCACGAACTAGTGTCTCTTTCAAATGGAGCCTTTAAAGAAAACAGTTTAGCTCCAGATGCGGATATTGTCCTCCGACGCTGGCATCCTTATGTCCTTTACGTCCACCGTGCAGGGTAGAGAAACATGCATGTAAGGGAGCATGTATTCGCCAACCAAAATAACAGGAGGCAAATATGTCACCATTTTCAATATGAGTACATTTATCGTAGCTGATAGACGACGAAACTCTATGTAAGTATTGTAAAGTAATCAGCCAAGTTTACATGTACGTGAACATGTTGGTTTTTTAATTTTCATATTTTTTTCTTTTTTATGAGTAATTCCATAATGCCGGAGGTTGCGGGTTCGACATTTTTGACTGAATGTATTTATTATTTATTTATTATATAACTTCTTACTTATTTATTTGGTCTCTTGAAAAGGGGCATTTTGTGCGATCTTTTTATTTTTACTATAAATCATTACTTTATTTTTATAGTTCTTTCAAAGCCCTATCTATTTCTTACAGTTAAACTAGGGTCCTCTCAAGCAATTTCTATCTCCATGTATCCCGTCACAAACATTTAACACTGACTTCCAGACAGCAATATCGAGTTGAAAAGATAAAATCTAGTAAGTTTCAAAAGCTTCTTTATTTCTAGAGAAAGCAAATGGGCCACACTTAGATAAGACGAATAGAGTTAGCGCATGGAATTAAAGTTTTGTGGATTAATATTTTTTTGGGAATCTGAAAAGTAATATTGTGGGATAAGACTCATCCTACAGGTTTACTGTTCAGGGAAAGAAATCCCTACATCGTTTAATTTTTGCCATGAAAATTCCGATCTCTGGTTTACAAGACTCTGGCTTTCTAAATTGGAACATGGTAGTAGTAATAGGTAAGAGTGTGGTCACTATTCAGACAGATGCTACAATAGAATCCACCAGTTAATCCTCTCTTTCTAGACATCTTCAATAGGTGTCATCTATGTAGCCCAACCATCGCCCCTGCAGGCACGGAGTAGACAGACGTCACTTCCATGTATTACAGATAATTACATTTTAACTGCGGGATGCGAGAGAGCGCCGTCGACTGCATACGTAACTCACTTTTCACTACTTAAAAGGGCAAATACGTGAGGGTATAAATTTATTAGTTATAATTTCATTCCTATCGTTATTAATGCTAAAAACAAAACAAAATCCGTGGTAGAAGGCAATCATATGTTTCATAAATGTAGTATGAAAGAAACGACTAACTCCTACTAAGGTTTCGACAGTAAAATACTAAAAGAAAGCTGTCCGGCTTATCGTAGGAGTTACTGCAGGCCACTTCGGGGTAAGGCACCTCCTGCATAAGATGGGGCTGTCAAAGACTGTCAGTTGTAGAGTCTCTGGAGAGGACAGTGAGAGGATGAAGCGTTTGCTGTGTGAATGCTATGCACTAGCTGCAAGGAGGATGAGTGTCAGGGCTTACCCTGAACTCAAGGACTACAGGTTTCTACCCCTTAGCTGCATATTAGGTTTTATTACTCTTTTTACAGCGATCATATCACCACCAAAGCGCATACCGATAGCTGATATCAGCGTCTTTGATGGAAGCATAAAATATCGATAACTGGAAACAGCGTTTTGCTGAGGCATCGGCTATTTCATTTCACCATATTGTAATTTCATTTTCTTTATTTATTATTGTCTTTTCTCTTGCCCTAGGCAAACTGAAGTTTGCTCGGAGAGGGATCGATTCACATATCTTTATAGATATAATTTATTATTATTTTGTAACATTAATATTTATAAATTGATAACGTCGCCAATATTGTTTGACCTTCTTTTTCCTGCTTGCTGTACCCAAACGGGTCCACAATGATCTCTGTTTATTTTTGCCATCTGTGTAACATTATTAATTATTTGTTTAATTATATCATTTTCTTTAAATCTATTTATACGTACTCTTATTATATGGCATTCTTTCCTACATATTATATTATTTAACGTCATCTGCTTAAATTTATTTTTGTATTATTACTAAAACTTATTTTATTATTCATCATATTCACACTTTTAATTCATCTTTAGCATTTATTTTTATATCGGTC
The DNA here is from genome assembly GCA_947086405.1 of Esperia sulphurella. Lineage (NCBI taxonomy): Eukaryota > Metazoa > Arthropoda > Insecta > Lepidoptera > Oecophoridae > Esperia > Esperia sulphurella. The sequence goes on from OX352265.1 coordinate 15,028,139, forward strand.
TACTGAATCTTTTCTTTATTAATTAACCTTTCACTATTCGACATCTTCTTGCAGTGTGTCTTTTGCTATATATATTCTAAAAACTATAAAGACTAAGTTTACTAAAAATAAACATTCTTTGTGATCAATTTGTTTACCTTTTATGAAGCTCAAATAATTCTCAATCAATAAAAATCGTGACTTGAACCTTTAAACTTATCAACATTTCCAACCCAGCGCCGAGCAACCATTACTCCCAGAGACACAGAGTTGGCTGCCACAAAAGAAATTACTTCATTCTTTCCAAATTTTAACTTCCACTTGGCGTGTCTAAGGCGAGAGTTATTTATCTTTGCCGCCGTATAATAGAATTTAATTAAGTTACGTGCGACATGGTTCACGCGCTTGGAATTTTGCGAAGTCGCACCAACTCGATACACAGGCGTGTTCGTACAAATACCATAAGGAATGGGTAGGTACGTATTTATATTTAAGTTTGTCGAGGCCATGTGAAAATATTTTCATCATCCTTAAGGCGCCTGTCGTCTTTATGTAGTAATATTTAGTTTTCTCTGGTGTAAGGTCAATTAAAGAAACGACATTCGCCTCCACGATCATTTACCGCACGCAATTACAACGCTGCGTAGTACTAGTCGGTTAGAAAGAGAAGCACTTATGTGTTGACATATAACGTTGTCCCTCTCTCGATAGTTTACATGCACACACAAATGTGTACGGACAAGTTATCATGTCAGTCCTTATACCTGGGCATAGGCCTTCCCGAGTACCAAGTGTTCTAATGTGCTATAAAGGATTTTTACTTTGACTTCACTTTAAATTTTCTTCAGACCAATAGTAGATGAAAATCTTCCCAATTGCTCATAATGTCTTCCTCTTCAAAATATTGGGTATAATAGGTCACACGTCCAGCTATACATACTTGTGTTATGGTAATAGAAGCTACATCGCAAAGTTCCGATTCCTAATATAGCCGCAGGTCTGTTCGCAATGTATATGTATTGTAGACGTCTGTTTTTGTATCTAGCTCAGTATTTTCGTTTTCTGGTAAATATTCTTCGGTATTAGTAGAGGTAATGACATTCTCAGCGGGGTACGTGATAGCGACCTGTCAGATACACTCACGCGTGTGAATCGATTCGGACTGCCTTGTCGTGTGATTTATTTTTATGTTTATTTTTAACACTATCTTATTTTCCGAACTGTGCTACTTATAGAAGCCTGAAAGAGTCCACTTGTGTACATCTCTCGGTTTTTCTCATCCAGTCACTGCCAGCTGTCTTACGCAAGTCGTCGCTCCATCTAGCCAGGGGGCTTCCCTCAGTCACTATCCTCAGTCCTTACGCCTTTCCCAGTCATGGTCTCTACTCGAGAACCCTTTAACCCAGCGGTAATCTGTTCGGAGAACAGATGTGACCAGTCCACTGCTATATTTATTCAAAGATTTATGATTAATGCCTACTAATGTTATAAATGCCTACTAATGTTATAAATGCGAAAGTTACTACTATTCTTATAAATGCCTACTAATGTTATAAATGCGAAAGTTTAGATATTTGGATATTTGTTACTCAATGACGCTTCAACCACTGGACAGATCGTGGAAACTTGGCACACCTATAGGTTAGGTCCTAAAATAGGACATAGGATAGTTTTTATCCTGAAAAAACATCCCATTCCTATGGGAAGTACATAATAATTTGTGATGTTAGTCGCGGGCAACAGCAGCTGGTGACAATACAATACACCCAGTTAAAGGATTTGTTGTCATAACGGTTTGGTATTTACGTTAAATAACAGACATTGTGTGTAATTTTAACTAGGGCTAATTTAGTGTAAGGTACATGTTGCTTCTAATTGGAGTATGTTTGGTATTTGCAAATAATAATTGCCTGTAATATAAAAATAAGAAAAATCTTTATCTGATTCTTATATTACAGGTTATAATATTGTTTGTATTTTGTTTAATGTCATTTAATCTCTATTGATATGTAACATATAGTCATATATATGAATTCTGATGCCTTTTTCATCAGAATTATAACTGCCTGTAATATAAAAATTATCTTATTATCTTTGGTATTCGCAATTATAATTTGCGAATACCAAACACACACAAAACACTACTAGAATAATGAGTGAAGGGTACAGGAAAATAACATGGTAGGTATGTCACAAATCAACAGAGGTTAAACTACATTAACACAATATACAAACGATATAATAATGTATTTTGTGACAATGTTATTTAACCTCTATGGATTTGCGACATTACATGTTCTTTTCCTATCTTCATGTAGAAAGGATAAATGTTCTTATACCAAACTACCGGTATATAAAGTCCAAAACAAAACCACTTTAATTCCCATCTAGAGCCAAAAGCAAAAAGCAGTAACCGTATCTCCCTTACTTTAATCACGTCCTGATCAAATTTCCTCCCCGCAAAGTTTCGAGCCGGAACGGAACCGGAAGTTATTAAGCTTTACATTGCTGCTTACTCAGGTTAGTTTACAGTTGCAAGCTCTACGGAAGTTGGCAAGCTTCCTGTAAAAAATGTCAGCACACACTCTAGTACATCGACTTTTTAAGAAACAATAAAAATAGTGAAGGCTCCCAAGTAGCACACTGGTGAAATATGCAGCCATAAGCTCTTAAATAGATCCATAATGGGTGTATGTATGTATTAGAATCACTAACACCGACATACCCCTATGCTATCGGTACAGATACAGCGTTTCCCTTGAAACGATTTTGCTACCGATTTCTCTTTCTTCTCCTCCTTTCGTCCCTCTTAGCTTCCCTATCTCTCTGCCACCCTTTTCCATTTACACTCCATTCCTTCCGCTGTCCCTTGCTCCTATGCATATTCTTCAATACTCTTATTTCTTCATGACCGTATTTAATTGTTCATTTTAATAAATAAGCGCTTTGAAATTTTGGATTCAAAGTCTCGGAACTTCCTTCTGTCTTTAATTTTGTTTTCTACTCTATGAAGATCCAATTCGCTCTGACATAGACTTTATAACTTTCCGTCACCTTAATACGTATCTATTCTATGAACGTGCCACCACAGAACTCCATTACGTCACAACTTATAAACAAGGATTTGATGGCTGTCTTTGAATCGAGCAGTAACCTTTAGCTGTTCACGTCGAAACTAGCTCAAGCCAAGCGTCAAACGCGCGTTGGCGTAAACACGCGTACATACTAACGCGATTATACCCCACCACCCCACCCAATCAGGGTTGCCAGATACACGAAACTTGATTACGGGACAGTCTCAAAATTGCGGGACTAACCCCTTTTAAAGACTTTCTCCCTTTTGCGTCTGAAACTTATGTACCTTTAGTAGTCTGGAAAAATATTATCGTTATTTGCTTGCGCCTTCGGGTAAAAATCTATATTATGATATGAAGGCAACATGAAAGGGTCCTCTAAGTCATATTTTAGTAGAAATTTATATTTTAATGTAAATTAATTGCTAAATTGCGAAATAAGCAGCCAAAATATAAATTATTCACTAACATACACGTGCAAGTGATTGTAAAAATATAAGTGTGTAGGTACGAGGTAATAAATATTAAAATCGTATTATCTCATAATTAGAGTCACTTTGAGAGCGATTTGATTATAAATTTGTATTTCTACCTATTTAAGATGTTAGTGTATCGTATATTGTATCGTTTATGTTTATATAAATATGCATACTTTAGTTTATATGTACGTTTCTTTTGTTGATACTAAGTCTTTTCAGTTACGTCCTCCTTTGCACACAATTATATTCTTATTTTGTTATTGTTGTTGTTACTTTTAGTATAATATGGCGTTAACATACATGCCTACATTCATTAAATCGATAAAACCGTGAGAGTTACAAAGTTCAGACTTCACATAGTACTAACTGTTATAATGTCCCGTTTTAAATCTTAAAAACAAACTTATTTACATCTCTTTTAAAGAACATCGCTTTTCTGTTTCAAAACGAGACCTGTGATTGAAATTGGAACATTGTAATAATAGATGTGAAAGAAATATATATTTGTTTGACAACCCTACTCGCCCCCGAAAGGGAACCGCGTTAATAAGGAACTCTGCACTTGTAATTTCCCATATATCTTCATTTGGGTGAGAATGTTTTATATGGAGAGACTTCTGATGACAGATACTGGTTCTTCGCCATGGAGGGATATATCTTTCTATTTCCTGTATCTAATAAAAAATGCTTTTAGAGTATCTATCAAAATAATTATAATAATAACCAGAAGTATCTTATCTTATCTTCTTAGGGGGCCAGGAAGACCTGGCGACACTTCGACCCTACAGGATCTTTTGTGCCAAACCCCTGACAACCAACGGTGCCGAGCCCAAGCCGATTTGGTGAACTTCACATACGCCTCAGAATTTCTTCTTCAGCGTATGCAGGTTTCCTAACGATGTTTTCCTTCACCGAAAAGCCTGTGGTATTATAAATAAACCGTACTTCAGTTTCGTAAAACTCATTGGTACGGGCGGGGTTTTGAACCCACGACCTCATGAACGTGAGGCGAGTGCACAACCAGAATTAAGGTAAACGATTAGTTTTTTTTTAAATTCCTAGGTGGGTTTACATCATCATCATCAGCCTAAATACGTCTATACATATATCTATACATTTTCCTGTAAGTTTAGAGCTTTTAGAATACTCATGTGATAAGATAAATGACTTATGAATACCGAACATCTCGTACCCTTGGTAGAAGAACGTAATCTTTTAAGTAAGCGCGCTCCATCTTTGGCCCTCATCATCAGCTACCATCAAATGACATTGAGGTAAAGCATAAACCCATTTGCCGTATATTAGCATTATTAGTTTAATATGAATATAAATTACTATTTAATGTATTTATTTAAAAGGAAACTTATAATTTGCTTTCTTATACTAAATATGTAACCCACTTAGATTATTATATAGCTGTAAGTTTTGCTAAAACAGCTGCTGGAATTTTATGTTTTCTATTATACCATATAGGAAACAATAGGCTGACGATGATGATCAAGATGCTGTGTGGTTCCCAGATTAGAATAGGGCCACCCCTATCTTTCCCGTGGGTGTCGTCAAGGCGACTAAGGGATTGCACCAGGAACGGGCAGCAGCGTTTTCCTGTGTGTGTGTATGTTAAGACCATTATTGCGATTACCAATCCACCTGCCAAGCGTAGTGCTTATGTCAAACCCCCTAATGGACAGCCCACGAACTCCACGATAAATTTAAAATGTTTGTAACTTGTGCTTTTGGTAAAAAAACGCCATATCTTTTATAATCAGATCAGCCCTTAGACGTCCACTGTTGGACATAGGCCTTTCCCAGAGAACGTCACCACACCCGGAACTACCGATATTGAAAACTACCAATATGGAAACGATGCCGTCGCACGCAACTGTGTGCTAAAATTTCCAAACGACACTGTAAAGGAGGCCCGGCTGTAAACGAGGCCTTTCAAAATAAAGGCCTACAAAAGTCAATTCTATCCCTTACGCCCCATAGGCAACCGCGTCACGTGCGAGCGTAACGTCGTCCCGATAAATGATTATTGCCATGGAGAAAATGCCACTTTCCGAACCACTGAAACCTTAGAAACCTATTCGAGTGAGAAGAACGCGAGTTCGCAAAATAGTCAGAGATGTAGAGCTGAAGGTAGTGTGGACTGGATGAGGTATGGGTGTAGTTTTGAGAGTAACCTGAGCGTACTTTTCCTTTTGTCCCATTTGGTAACTAGCTACGAAATAGAAAATGTAATGCAGCCAGTTACGAACTGTCTCTACTTCATAGATAACTAATTTCTTAACTATTCGGAGCCAATTACAAAATGTACTTAGTTTGCTATCAGCCTACGCCAAATGAGAAACATAAAGAATGACTTAACTCGGTAGAAACGCAGCGCTCAAGAAAAATAGAAGGCATATCGAAGTGAAATTTTAGGTTACATATATACTGTCCGACTTGTAATTGTGGTCTCCGTGCCACGCTACCTTCTGTCCTAACTAGAATACTGGCGAAATATGCAGCTATTTCATAGCTTTATAAGTCCACAGTGAGGATATACTGGTGTCAGATGCACTAACACCGATATAACCCCACTATAGAGCAATTTTATAGCTTATGGCTGCATATTTCACAAGTGTGCTAGTTGGGGTACGTCTTGCGTCTCACCGCACATATGCTGTCTTTAGTACCCGCTAGCATGTGGATCGTCCATATCCTAGTAAAGCCACTTCTAGGTATTATTTTTGGTTGTCAGGTCATCTCTCATCTGGCTTGCGTAGAACTTGACCGTCCCAAGGTCCATCGTGACCAAGTGTACCAACCCACTATGAAAGAACTAAATTTCCACTGCTGGACATAGGCCTTCCCCAATTATTGCCACCATACCCGGTACTCCGGCCACTTTCTTTTCTTCAGGTCATAGGTCCACCTGGTAACGGGGCGTCCCGCGGATTCCACTCCAGAATTCGTATGTATGTATGTAAACGCTTTATTGTACCAAAAATCACAACAACATCAATAATAAAATAGCAATTAAACTGTGTACAAAGGCTGTGTCTCGACTCGTCTGATCCAACGGTATTAATGTATTTGATTATTATTGAAATAAACACTCTGTTTGCGCTGCAACCTAGTTTATAAGACTTGAGACTTTAGACTAGAAATAAGTGATGACAGTGTACAAAGACCAATGTAGAATAAGATAGTGTGAGTGTATAGCAAATAGAGTTAAATTGTATAAATAGTTAAGTATTTTGTAAAATAAACAGATTCCAACATTGATTGTTGAGTCTCACTCCACGCCCGACCAACCTCTCACTGCGGCCAAGACTCCTTTAGCCGTCGGCACCTGATCAGTCTCGTGAGCCTGCTTGACTGGCAGTGAGAAAATCCAACCACCAAACTACTACCCTTAATACCCGTCAACATCCTTCCAAACATCCGCTTGCTACCTTAGGTCTCATGGTAGCAGGTATCCAATACATATCTATTTATGTATGTTTATTTATGACTAGGTTAGGGACTTAGGGATATAGGACTCTAGGTCTCGTCTGGTCAAATTTATGCATGTAGAGGCAGCAGCCCCAGCTCCTAGCTCCTTTACTCTTATTTATGCCACATCCAGTTTACATAACATCAATGCTATATCGACAAACTCACACCTTGTCCGCCCAAAATTACAAAGTTAAACAGTCGTCACGCCTCGCAAGCCCGCGGCAGTACGCACGCATCTTTATGTAAATGGTCCCAGACAATAACGAATTTTATATTCCGACCCGAAAAATTGCACATGTTTGTGACACTTATTACTCTGGTGGCCGCAATAAAGAATTTATTTTTTACTAGCTTTTGCCCGCGACTTCGTCCGCGTGGACAACTTAACATCACAAATTACCCTGTATTTCCTGTAGGAATATGATATTTTTTCCGGATGAAAACTATCCAATGTCCTATTCCAGGACCTAACCTATACGTGTGCCAAGTTTCATCTCGATCCGCCCAGTGGTTGAAGCGTGATTGAGTAACGAACATCCAAACATCGCATTTTTATAAATCAATAAATCCCATCCCACTAATATTATTATTAGTGGGATGGGACTCTGGTGTGTCAGGATCGCGCAAAGTGGCGATACATCATCTCTGCCTACCCCTCTGAGACCAAGGCGTGAGCATTATGTATGTACGTATATTGTACTTCTAGTGTATACTAATTTAATGCATGTGACTTTTTGAAAAATATAAAATCGCAAAACTTTTGATTGAGTAAGCCCATTGCGATGAAATAAAAACTATATATTACTCCAATATAACACAGTTCTAAATTTCTTATTAAAAATCTGATTCGACACTGTATATAATAATATTTGTAACAAAAAATAATTGAAACCAGAATTAAAGTACATTAAATATCATAAAAATATGCATATATTACAACAAGTATACTAGCTCTAGTACATTTTATTAGCTCAAGAAAGGTAAATTAGTATCTATAACCAAAGACTTGTACTTTCTAAGATTAGCACTTTGACTCCGGTTAAAGTAGACCATCGTGGTCTGGAAAAGGAAAAAAAAACCTAAGTGCAAAGCTGATAAAGTAAAATTCCCTTTCGCCAGATTATGCAGCTCCGTCGACTGCGCTAGCTCCGCCCGCTTCGGTCATAGCCGGGTCAATAACTCCGCTTTCAAGTAAATAACTTTCGAGTACGCTTTTAAATTCTTCGACCAGCTGTGCGATTTCTTGGTAAGTTGTAGATTGACCCCTCTTATTTTACTGGCATTTTATTGAAGAGCATATATTCTTTTGTTCTCTCTTAAATGGGTATATATGCGTTTCAATCGCAGTCCCTAACTCCCAAAAGTTGATGAAAACGTTTTTTTTAATGTCGATGGGTTTGCGCTTGACCTCAATCTCACCTGATGGTAAGTGATGATGAGGCCTAAGGTGGAGCGAGCTCCCTACCAGCTTAGGTAGCTGGTAGGGAGTTCCATTTCTTAGCAGTTCACATTATGAAAGAGGATGAAAAACGCTTCGTGCGATAGCGTGGTATGTCTACTACATAAGGATGTAGTTTCTCACCACGCCTAATAGTCCGGTGATGGAAGAGGGATGGGGGAATCAAATCGTATATATTTCATTTATTTATAATCCTAATATATTTAATTAAATATTTCACCAATGCAGAAGCTTTCGGCTCCGCCGGCGCGCTATGACCGGCGCCGAAAGATTCGACGCTATAAGTGAGAAAGAGAAGCACTTATGTTATTGACGTTGTCGCTCTCTCGATCGACTATGTTTGCGCGCTGCGTGGAGCGGCCCTATAATAATTTACGCACACATACAAAGGTATATGTACAGACTCGTGCTGGTATTATTGTTATACACTTAATTATGTTTATTTTTCTTTAATTTTTAAATTATCATGTCTTTCTTAGTTTATTCGTTTTGCTCTCTTTTGTTTTTCTATCTTGTGATCTGTTTTACTTTGTTAATGGGCCCGATTCTGAAGGCACACATTTAAAATTTGACAGCGATAAAATTGGTTTCGTCTTTATCTTCATAATACTGTTTGACAAGGATAGCAACAGTTTTAGTGCTGTCAAATTTTAACGTTGTGCCTTCAGAATCGAGCCCATTGACCTTATTATATTGTGATGTTTGTTTTCTATATAAGTGTTTCGTGCTGTTAAGTATTGTGTGAATAAGTAAAAAATATCGTGAAACAGGCATATTGATCGAAGACGAACTCACTTAGACATATCATGATATATGTGGCTAGGCAGATCGAAGTAAGTATACTGAATTGAATGTACGAAAGAGAGAGAAAAAAGCATTATTTAGTGTAGGTACAATTATTCGACCATTATTATAACTCGTCGATAATTATTCTCTGTGCACACAAAAAAGGAAATGAAAACATAGCGGGGGAAGCGAAAACATCCCCGTATTAGTGCGGGGACTGTCGAACTACCGGGGGTTCTATCAGCTGTGAATTTTCACTCATAAATATTCGATTGGGAGCCCCTGGCCGGGCCGGCGGCTCTTTGTAATATCCAGATTCATAATTCGGCCCGCAACTAACTTGGGCCAATGAATTCCGCATAAACTAATAAGTTGTAGAGGAACATTGTAATATTAATGTTGGCTTTTAATAGTCAATAATTTTGGACAAGTTTTATTAATTATCCACAATGTTCTTAACGGGCATGTGAAGAGCTTTCGAATCCCATGGTACATACGCGCATATTACTCACGCCTTGGTTCCAGGGGGTAGGCAGAGACGATGTATCACTACTTGGCGCGATCCTAACACACTTCACTTTCATTCGGCCGTTCGCCTCGTTGTTCTAAGAACCAAACTTAACGGATTGATGGATGTGAGATTAGCGAGGTGTGTCAGGATCTCGCATAGTGGCGATATATCGTCTCTGCCTACCCCTCTGGCACCAGTGCGTGAGTATTCATAAATGTATATACTAAGTCTTAATCGCAGTAAAACAAGTTTATATTTATTTTTTTGTATTAAACCAGTTATGGTTTAGGCCATGTTTGTCCAGTAATTTTTGGACAGGAGTTGTATTAAAAAAATATGACCTGAAGCGAGTAGAGAGGAAGTAGAATCAGCACTGTACTATAATATAAGTAAATCTTTTTTAAATGTTGCATTTAATCTATTATGTGTTTGTTTGCCTTTTCTGTTATTGTTTTACCAAAAACATACCCTTGATTTTTGTCTTCTTTTATATTTTATCGACCTAAGATACTTGTAACAATAGTCTGCAATACTGATCATGCTGTATATACATAGTTTGGGTTGCCGTCCAGAATCAAAACTTTGTTAAAATTTATGTATTTATTTATTATGACTGTAATGTTTTGTATATCTAATGAATAAAATAAAATAAATAAAAATATAGAGATGTAGTACACTGATTTGGAGAGACCGGCGTCAAGCAATGGTAGACTCACGATGACGATGAAGTATATATCATGAGTTAAATAGACAGAAAGACGAACGATTTACGAAGTTACAGTAAGGGAACAATAAGAGCCGTGGTAGCCGGTTGGTTGTGCACTCGCCTCACGTTCATGAGGTCGTGGGTTCAAACCCCGCCCGTACCAATGAGTTTTACGAAACTTAAGTACGGTTTATTTATCCACAGGCCTTTCGGTGAAGGAAAAAACATCGGAAGGAAACCTGCTTATGCCGAAGAAGAAATTCTGAGGCGTATGTGAAGCCCACCAAATCGGCTTGGGGCGCCGTTGGTGGTCAGAGGTTTGGCACAAAAGATCCTGAAGGGTCGAAGTGTCGCCAGGTCTTTCTGGCCCCCTAAGAAGATAAGATAAGAAGGGAACAATCACTTTGCGAGAAACTCACAAAAATATATTTTCTGTTTTGCGAAATTTTCATTACAGCCTCGTAAAATGACAGGCTCAAAACGAAATACTAATAATAACAGCCTACGCCTCATTTCAGGCGAAGTCAATAAAATGGAGTGTCGTAAAATGTACAAGGGAATGTCTTACGTGAACCTGTGTACAACTGCCGAGTTTTGCCAGTTTTGCGTCGGTGTTTAGCTGTCAAACTTTAAAGTGTTAATATGGTACAAGTAATAAGCCGTCTTGCCAGATTAGTGAATTAGTCTGGCAGCTCTCTTATTGTCTTTTAATACTCATACTTATAGTCATTTATTTCTGCCTTTTGGAATATTGAGAACTCTAGGCTAAGTCAACATTGTTCTGTTAACAGTTACAATTTTTGTTTTATATTTATTTTACACATGGCTGGCGTTATAACTTCTTTTGGAAATACAAGGCAAAAAGCGACCAGATTCTACATTAAACAATTTAGCTGCGGTAAAGTGGCATTGTCATAAAATTAAAATAAAACATAATATAATATAGATAGGTTTTTAGAACATTAAAATTTTATTGACTACTTATTAGAATTCTCATTGACATTAATTGTTGTTATTTTATTATTGTAATTAGGTACTTATTTTTATTTTGTTATTATAATTGATTATTGTGACATTACCCATTGACATTCATTATTGTTGCTTTTTTTTATTGTGACTACTATGCTTGAGTTTTTATAATTAATATGTTTTTTCCTTTAATTATTATATTCAACACAATGTAAATTGTTTAATGATTAAATAAAAATACCAAATATCAAATAATCATAACTATGTCAGTTTGTAAATAGTTGTAAAGGCATATGTCCAAAAGAGGTAGTGTACAAATAAATTTAATAGTAATTGTGTCAATATCAAATGTGATTATCAATAGATAAACATTATTGGTCTCCTTTTTGTAGTTTGATTTGTTTTGACAATGATATGTGAGTTGGAAACTCCAACTTACCTTTAGAAATATCACCTTAATATTATAGGTTTTTTTAAGTCATCATCATTTTAATTATCATATCATCTGAAAAAAAAGTATAAAAACGAAATTTAAAAAATCGTAAAGAAAATTAACATCGCTTACGGCAAGCTCCTTTTTTATCTGTTTATAATAATAATAATAAATATATATTTTTTACACTCAAAAAGTATTTGTATAAAACAAAACAATAAAATAAATGGGGGCATTGTATCATATGTATGAAGATTGGTGGATATATTATGTGTGTGGAGGGGTGTTTGTGTAAATGTGAAGAAAGTATGAATGGTCGTGTGAGTATGTATGTAAGTGAAGGTGTAACCGGCCCTTACAACCGTAACCTTAGGAATTCGCTCGTCATTTATTACTTAGACCTCCCCAGTTTCCAGTAAGCTGAACGTCATTCGACTTGGAGTTCCTTTGACTCCCAGAAACTATTCGTTAAGTACCTCGCTGGAATTGTTCCGTGACAGTCGCCTATTACAGGCTTGAGAGACAATTTTGAGCCACTTTTACACGTAAAGCACGAGTTTCGGTTTTACTTTGAGGAAAATTTGAATTCTGAGTTATGAAGTTATGCCACCTTGTATATTACCACTGTACAAGAACAATAAATAAATTTGCTTGTTAGGACTTTGTCATTAAAGTTGTACTTTGAACGAAATTGTAATTACACATTACCAATTAACATTATTATTGCACTAGCTCTGTTCGGTGTTGGTTATTACTCGACTTTTTTTGAACTCTTAAGCGGTAATCAGATTTGCTTGAGTTGACGTCACATTCAGTAGGAAATCCTTCCAATGCATTTATCAAAATATAAAAAATTTATAACGTGAACATGTTTATTTATAATAAGATGATTCTGCAAAAATATAAATCATATGAAGCAATTTTAGATTTTAAAGAAGCCAAGTGAAGTGATAAAGCTAGATTATTTTTTTAAGAAAATGATTGTTTAAAAAGTAATTACTAAATAGCTCAAAACAATGTTGATAGGTAAGTAATTAGTTTTAGTAATAAAATTCCAATTCAACAAAATTCAAATATCGAACACAACAAGTGGATTACAAAAACAATTACGTTAAAAGCGTGAACCACAAAACGTAATGAAGTTAGTGAATAACAATTTTGAATCCAATATCAATTATTACATTATCATCTTGACGAATTACTTTGTGAACAACAAACTTGAATAGCCTTTATCTCTTTTTCAGAAACAAAAATCTAAAACTCATTAATACATTTCAACATCAACAACATCATAATTGGTTAATTCTAGTAGAAAAATGATCTAACAGTGAAGGTTTAACAACGAAAAAACTATATTATGATCATTACTGCGATCACCAATCCGCGTGGTGATTATGGCAAATCCCCCAATAACTTAATAAAAGTGGCATTCTATTGGGGAGGATTATGTTCAGCAGTGGACGTATTTCGGTTGATGATGATGATATAAAAAGGCCGGTTTGTCTTAAACAAGAAAAGACCTTTCAAAAATATTGACGTTTGTAAGGATCGCGCAAAATGGCGATACATCGTCTCTGCCTACCTCTCTAGGATTTAGGCGTTCATCATTTCCAAAAGTTTGTGATTCTTAATTACTTCAGCATTTTATTAAGAGTGCGATCTTATCTTATCTTCTCAGGGGGCCAGGAAGACCTGGCGACACTTCGACCCTTCAGGATCTTTTGTGCCTACCTCCTGACCACCAACGATGCCCCAAGCCGGTGGCTTATGCAGGTTTCCTTACGATGTTTTCCTTCGCCGAAAAGCCTATGGTATTATAAATAAACCGTATTAAGTTTCGAAAAACTCGTAGGTACGGGCGGGGTTTGAACCCACGACCTCATGAACGTGAGGCGAGTGCACAACCAACCAGGCTACCACAGCTCAAGAGTGCGATAATCATCTTGATCTCCTGTCCCATTTCATTACCATCACCAAATTCCATGTGGTATCACAGATGACTTAATAGTTACCAAGTAACAGATTCATCACTCCGTAGTAAAACCTACTGTTACACAATAGACGCAAAAATATTTGTTAACAATTATTAATAATAAATATAAATATGTCAGACATTCACACCAATTATCCAGTCCGAAACTAGGCGAAGCCTGTGTTATGGCTAACTGAATCTGAACAAACCATAGTCCTCTAGAGTGGCAACGCACTTGTGTCCAAATGTTACAAGATTATGGGCGAATAGATCGCCTATCAGTTCTGCCACTCCAAATCATAAAAAATGCGATCAACAAATCACCTGCTCGGCATAATCATCATCATCATCAGCCTGAAAGAGTCCACTGTTGGACATAGGCCGCTCCCAAGGTGCGCCACTGAACCCGATCTTCGGTTCTTCTCATCCAGTCACTGCCAGCCGCCTTATGCAGATCGTCGCTCCATCTAGCCATAATAAACCTCACATTTTGGGAATCACCTGATTTTTGATTGATTTTTCAAAATTCTTTATTCGTCAATAACTTAATATAAAGTAGTAACAATTACACACACAGTTACACATTCCTATCTATTAAAAAATTTCACTTTATCCGGCTGAGGGCACCTTTCAAAGTTTATTACTTAAATATTACTAAATCTTTTAGACAATGTGTTCATATAAATCATTGAAAAGGATATGGTGTGAACTTATTGTTGTCTAAGTTCACTTATTGCATGACTATTCATTGTTAAAATAAAATAGCGGGTAGGTACGACTAGTCCACTAAGTAAGTCGAAATTGGGAGAACGAGTTGTCATTATTGCGCTCCGACCGATCTGTGAGCTACTTGGGAATCACCTGGTTCTTCTGTTAATCATCTTGTATTTACATTTTATTGTCGTAATAGGACCCTCCGTTCCATCTCTATAATAGAACGAAGGACCCTATTACGACGAAAATGTTCGAAAAAAAGAATCAAAAGCGCCCATCCTTTCAAGAGCGTTCTGAGAGTGGGTACGTCATGACCCCGCCCGCCCAAAGAACATTGTAAGAGCGGGTACGTCACAACCCCGCCCGCCCAATTTCGCTGAGGGCGCTCGACAGCGGCACAGGTAGTGGTCATGACGTCACTAAGTACTATGAAATTTATCGACCGTACGTGCCCACCAAAGCTAAAATAAAAACAAACTGGAAACGTTAAGTGTCAAAGTCCATTTCAGTAAGCGCTGTGCTTGGACACAGAGTAGGATAGGGCAGAGGGTTTATAAAAGACGTCGTGGGACGTAACAAAACATTATTTTTTTTTAATTTAAGGCATACAGAGGCGGATATACAAGGAGACAGTCACATATGTGATCTTCGTAACATAAGTTAACATTAACAAGTTTGACCGCACGACACTGCTTCTAGCTGTCAAAGACCAGGTGCTGAAGCGGATGATATAACTGGGATTATGTCTAACAACCCAGATATAGATCGAGAACGCAGGACACTGGCGGTGAGGTGCATCATGCTCGCTCGCAGATTTTCAAGGGATGTAAAATAACATTATTTAAAGCCTATTGTTGTATGTATGTATGTAAACGCTTTATTCTACCAAAAATAACAACAACAACAATAATAAAATAGGAATTAAACTGTGTACAAAGACGGACTTATCCCACTTAGGGATCTCTTCCAGTCAACCTTAGAGTAACCAAAAGGACAAGTATGATGCGTTTAGTACCAAATTTGATAAAGAAATGTACCTACTTTTAATAAAATTTGAAAATACATATTACATAAACATAAACGAACAATGGGCTCGATTCTGAAGGCACAATGTTAAAATTTGACAGCACTAAAACTGTTGCTATCCTTGTCACACAGTATTACGAAGATAAAGACGAAACCAATTTTGGCGCTGTCAAATTTTAAATGTGTGCCTTCAGAATCGGGCCCAATATATACATAGACGATACACGAATAAGTGAATGATACAAATATCTATATATACTAAATTCATACACATAACATATAAATATATAAGATATATATATATATATATATATATGTAGTGTTTCTACAACTGTCAATAATGGACAACCTACACAAGGAGGTCCTACAACATCCTTCGAGTACAATACAACGACGCGTTTAGTATTTTATTGGAATTGCCGAGATACTGTAGCGCCTCAGGCATATTCGCCGACGGCAGGATACCTGACTACTTTGAAATAGAGTTTGGGCTTTCTAGGGCAGGGTATGTAGGCCTCAAAACGAATTAATATACGTTCTCAATTAAAATATACGCAAGAAAAAGTGGTTATGTTTACCATAAAAAAGTAGTCTTTTAATAAAAAATTTTTTAGTTTATAATGAGATTTTTTATATTGCCTGAAATATAGCCATTATTATTATTATTATCCATCGACGATAACGGCACTTGAAATTACACACTGAAATTTGTAAAGTGGCTTGGTTGCAGCATGTTAGCGAGTACGCTAAAGTAATAATTTTTATGGTTGTAATCAAGTTAAGACATTTGGACATTTAATTATTAAAAAAAAAAAACATTGCGGTACAATCATATCTTATTGGAGATGGGAAACTTTGCACTAATAAAATGGCTGCTGAGTAGGTGTTTTTATGATTTAAAAGATTTTTTTGACTATAAATTGTAAAATAACATGATATTACTTATAATTAATAAATTAAAATTTGACATATTGATTAATTTTAAATATTGAAATGTAGAATAAATTTTATAGTACTTTTAATTATTGTATGCCCCAAAGGGTTAATTGTGAGGACTTATTTATTTTTTGTAAGACCTACATTTGTAAACCACAATTTCAACAATAAATTTTATCTCATCTTATGCTACAGAGGAAACAGGCATTCCTCTCTCTAGCATTCCCTTGCAATCAGTCATCAGTCGTCCCATCATCATCATCATCATATCATATCAGCCCTTAGACGTCCATGACTGCTGGACATAGGCCTTCCCCAACGAACGCCACCACACCCGGTCCTCCGCCCTCCGCATCCAGCCGCTACCGGCCACCTTCTGTAGGTCGTCGGTCCACCTGGCGGTCGTCCCATGCCTTCCACGAACAAGTCACAGTGTGGTGCCTCGGCGAGCAGAGAGCCGAACAGCTGCAGAGCGCGCGCGACCGAGGCGACCGAGTAGGTAGAGGTTGAGTACAACAGTTAGTACGGTGACAAAAGTTAGTTCAAGGAAACAAGATCTTGGTGCGCTCGTATGGAGTTAAGACAGCCGTTCACGGTCATCAAGATCTTTTTAAAATAAATAAAAAATTCTTCTGTGCATTAACATAAACTTTCTCAGTATTTTCATTATTCTGTGCCTCCACAGTCCAAGCACGTGGCATACGACTCAATATTCAATTACATATACATTCTACCCATATATATGTATATAAAAAAGATAGAAAAGTTTCATATCGTCGCGTCTGTATCGTCATTTTATCGACTTATTATTTACCGTCGAGACGTCCTCTTTATTCGGCTCCCGTACCGTAAACAGCGTATTGCGGTCGGTTATGAAACTTTTCATATGATCGTTTATTGTGTCAAGCCAGTGCCTCGTCTATAAAATTTATAAGACAATTTTATTGTCTTCAATAAAATAAATATCATTTATCCATAATAATTTTATTTGTTTACAAAATCTATAAAACGCAAATTGTTTACGGAGCATGCTACAGCATGTGAAGTTGAAAGTTCAAATTATTTAAGTCTAGTCTATAAATTTCAATTTCGACAAATCGGAAAAAATAGTCAGTAACCTAATAGTCGGTAAAACTAATCCCCTCCCACTAATATTATAAATGCGATAGTTTGGATGGTTGAATTTTTTTTTTGGGTCCTATTACTGAAGATGGTGGGAAAGCAGAATCAAATAATGTATTCTAATAAGATCAACAAACAACAACAGTCGAAAACATAGAAAACTTATATTGGGAACTACAACGACAAGCACAAGTACAAACTGGAAAGGCCCACTGGGAAAAAGAAAGACAGGAAGACCGAGAAAACGATGGGCAGACGATATTATCACAATTGCAGGACAGAACTGGATGACCAGAGGCGGGGACAGAGGATAATGGAAGAAGATGGAGGAGGCTTTTACCCAAAAGGGGTCCATTTAATAAAATAATCTATAAAACTAACACTTAATATAATACTTTATTACTAACAATTAAATAGGTACTAACACTAGAAAATGAAAAGGAAAAACAAATGGAAACAATAAAAAGCTTTATTATATTGGGAACATTTTAAAGTTACAATTAAGTATACTCAAAACAACGATCTCTATGTACTACCAGATGGAGCGTTTCAAACAATCGCTCTGTTCCACGCAAGTAGCCACAACTCTTTCACATTCACTTTGAAACTTGTGCAGTTACTACTCAGAACATTTAATTATTTACTAAATATTGAAATTATTTAACCGTAGCGTCATTATTTAGTAATAATTAAATGTTCTGCGTAGTAACTGCACAAGTTTCATTGTGAATGTGAAAGAGTTGTGGCTACTTGCGTGGAACAGAGCGATTGTTTGGAACACTCTATCTAGTAGTACATAGAGATCGTTGACTCAAAACGATATCATAAAATCACAATACAGAGAAGATGAGAATGATCTGTTTAAATACTGTAAAATTGTAAATGTGTTTAATAACGTTAAAATTACAACTGAAAGTGAGGAACACGACCTTACATCTACACTAGCCATTAAAAAGTTCTAGTTATCTAAGAGGTTAAACTCTCACCTGCCCCTATCTATACTTATACTAATCCTACTTCCTACTAATATTATAAATATGAAAGTTGGGACATTTGGATGTTTGTTACTTAATCAAGCTTCATCCACTGGACGGATCGTGATGAAACTTGACACACATATAGGTTAGGTCCTGGAATAGGACATAGCATAGTTTTTATCCCGAAAAAACATCCCATTCCTCGAGAAATACGTAAGAATTTGTGATGTTAAGTTGTCCACGCGGACGACGGCGCGGGCAACAGCTAGTAATATTATAAAGAGGGAAAGTTTGTGAGGTTGTAGTGGGTAATCTCTGGATCTACTGTACCGATTTTGAAAATTCTTTTACCAATAGAAAGCCACGTTATTTGTGAGTGTCATAGGATATATAATTTATAAAGTTACGTGGTCCACGCGGACGAAGTAGCGTGTAAACCGCTAGTATCTTTATGAAAAGACATAAATGCCCACATCGATGTACAATTTTTGTTATTGCAAATTCGGAATCCATTTTTTTACGTGGACTGGTCTGGGTCACATGCAGCAACGGCTAACAGAAAGACACTAAACCCAGACCATTTAACGTAGGTTTGTTTCAGAAAACAAGTTAGCGATATATCGTTGCTGCCTACCTCTCTGGCACTAAGGCGTGAGCAATATGTATGTATGTTGTATATGGTCGGCTCCAGATCATCGAAAAGTTACTACCGCTTCAGAAGAGACTTCATCAGTAAGGAATTGAGTAGCAAGAATCCATTTTTTAGGGTTCCGTACCAAGCTGGTAAAAAACCGGGTAAGGGTTCCCTTATGGTGCGACTTCATCTGTCTGACCGTAAAACAGAAAAAAATCAATACGATGTCTCTTAACTAGTACAGTATTTCAGGACCAATCCTTTACAAACTTAATTATGCTGTCGTAAAATGAACTTTATTGCGTACTAATAATACCTACTTAAACATAAAATATAAATATCTCAGACATTCACACCAATTGTCCAGTCCCAAACTAGGCAGAGCCTGTGGTATGGTTACTAGATAACGGATACACATACTCAAATAAATATATAAACATCCAAGACTTGGGTACAAACATTCATATTTATCATACGAATATTTGCAACTTTTTATTGTTTCCTTTTAAGGGTTTTTAAATACCATAGAAACCACGCTAATTAATTGTAAATACTTTCGATGAAATTCAAAAGAATAAAGGTAGTTAATAGTAATATTAAAATAATAACTCCATCAGGACTGGATGCAATATTCAGGGGCGGGCGGCCGCCGACAGAACTTCCTGTTTGTATCCGAGTGCGGAAATTCAATTATCCGACGATAAAAGTACGGCTGGGCTGGCCGAACGTGCTTTAGAACGTCGCGATTTTCCGCTGATATTGCTTTGAGGTTTAACTTTTTTTTGATATTTAAAGTTACGACGTCACGTCGTCGCCTCTGCGTCTGTGTTTTATTCTAAGAAATAAAGTATATCTCACACTGAGATTAGACATTTATGTATGTATGAATGTATGTATATATTTACATACATACATACATACATACATAATGCTCACGCCTTGGTTCCAGAGAAGTAGGCAGAGACGATGGATCGCCACTTTGTGCGACTCACTCACATCCATCAACCTTTTCCGGCACCTTCTTTATTCTTCTCATTGCAGACCTCAGCCTTTTTGAAGACGTTACTGATTTCATCCTTGAATATGAGATTCAGTAAAATCTCTTTTATATCCAAATAAAACCTTTTAGATAATAAAAGAACAAAAACCGTTTTTTGCACATTACTTAACAGAAAATTGCAAATTGACATTCACGAAACACTCTCCTTTGTCATCTCTCTGATATTGGTACCTCCATCCGGGTGGTCCAATTGCCTACAAAGCCTCTTTAAATAGTTTTCGAAGGCTTTATTCGAGGCTTCTGCTCGCGACTGCCTTATCCCCCTCCCCCCTGCCCTACTCTTCCTCCCCCTTCGAACCTGCTTCCGTTCTTATTTACACAGAGAACCTTCAAAGTCCCAAGTTGTTCGGTACTCTCTGTAAAGCTCACCTACCCTTGTTCGTTGCGTTCCGCTTCTCGAGGGAACCTCTGTACAGGGTCGTTTTAAGGGCGAGTCCATTAATTGTAAGTTGTTCATTTAGCGCCTTCAATGCCATTTCACAGTGAAGCTCGACAGGACATGTACGTCTCAGAATTTAACATATGAGATGTTATTACTAGCGAATTGAACAATGCCACATTATAGACAAATTTAAATATTGACATGTAAGGAGATGTATAGATAAAGAATTGTATGGTATTGTATTACTCTATAAGTAGTGGTGACGGAGTGTGTTTAGTAATGATTTAATAAAAAAAAATCTAGACACAAGTTCATAATTTTTTAGTAACAATAGATATTTCAAGAATAGATTTTTTAAAATATTAAAAAAGTTTAAAGTCATTATTAATTACTTTAAATAAGTTATTGTTAAAGTCATCTGGTTATACATGACACTCATATTATTATCAACAACTAAAAATACTAATTACATTGTAGATTAAGTGGTAACAGCAACATTGACAATGGTACAGTCAGTGTAATTGTAATCTTTGTGTATATATGTAATATTTCATTATTAATCATAAATTTATAGTTATTAGCGCCTAGTATTACATGTCCTTATCTCCAAGGGCGATCGCTGCATTGGCGCCACCTGAGTTCGTACCTGGCGACTATTTGTGAAAAACAGCAAATAACGGGGCTTTGCAAGTGATAGGCGGACTCGAGTGTTCACCGTCACTTGACAATAGGGCCCGTTTCATTTCCGGTAAAACCCACTTTGTGGAAAGTTTTAGGTCGTTAAAATCAGCCGTATTCTTTGACCACCGCTTCTTTATGAGAGGTAAAGGTACTTAATTAAAGTAATTCCTTTTTAATTAACTGTATGTTCTTATTGAGGTATGTTGAGACAAAATGCTTTGTTTTCTAATAATTAGCCATTAACTTATAATTATTTATTTATAAAGATAAAACCGCCATTTTACAAACTTTAAAAAAATATAGTTTTGGATTTATTTTTATTCACAAATATTTTTTTTATAGTATTTTCATGGAACTTGAAAAAAAAAAATTACTATACGTCATTACAACTTAAAGACATAATTATTATGGTTTCTTATATGATGGTCTGTACATTGAAAATATTTGCAAAATAATAATGTGGGATGAAGTCGTGGGTGCAGCTAGTCTATACTATATCTGATTTTTTTTTGTCAAATAATGTCGTCCCTTGGACGGCTCTGGGCGGACATGGGACGTCTTGTCAGACAAAAGCACTCGATATATCGTCGAAATCTATTTTAGAACTCGTGTATACGCCACGGTCCTCCTCATCGGCGAAGGACTATAATCCGTAAAAGGAACCCGTATTAGAAATAATGACCTGGGATATAACTTATTGGAGCAAATGCTAGTGATTCGCTTATCGACATATCGAAACTATATTTTCCCATACTGTCCAAACCACAGTCAGAGAATAATACTAACACTCACCTCCTCGGCAATTTATCGTTGCCCGCAAAACAGAGCACAGCTAGCAGCACCTACACCCTACTGGGCTGGGGCTGTCCGCTGTCGCTGGCAACGAACGGAACGACTCTTTCAGATAGAATCAGAAGCAGTTATATTATTGGCGTTCATCAACTTACGTTATCTCTCTCTCGACTGGGCTGGGTGCAGCAGCCAGCGTTACTCTTATTGAAGCTGCAAACACATTATCGGACGCGTCCGAGTAGTGTGCACGGTTTTTTGGTATCCGGTCGGCCAGATTTGACTCGGACGTCAGAGCGCTCAAGGTCGCGTCTGCGACTTACGTGCGATAATGTGCACAGTGTATAATGTACTACCAGATACAGTAAAGCCGCGTCCGTAAGCCGCGGCTGACGGACGCGTCCGAGTAGTGTGCACGGTTGCTCGGTCGGCCAGATTTGACTCGGACGTCCGAGCGCTCAAGGTCGCGTCTGAGACTTACGTGCGATAGTGTGCACAGTATATAATATACTACCAGATACAGTTAAGCCGCGGCTGACGGACGCGTCCGATAATGTGTTTGCAGCACACACAAACGTGTATGTATGCTTATGCGCTTGAGTAGTAGTAGGTAAATAAATCTGTTCGCTTGTATGGCATGCCGGGGCTGTGTTAGAGTTATCTGTCTATTAAAACAAAGAACTACCCCCTGTTCATGTATTGGGGTGTCTAATTTCGATCAATTTTCGCTTTACCTTTTCACTATAGGTATGATGTTAAAAAACTGCAACCATTTGGACTAGTATCGTTAGCAGTTACTAAATTTGAATAAAATAAACTCGTACAGAATTTTATACACTTCTGAGGCTACCTTTTATCACCGAACGTGAGCAATTATTCCACATGCGAGAGAGAGCAGCGAAAATTTTTATTAGCTGGTATTAATTAATCTGGCGCAAAGGACAAAGTAGTACGAATATCAAAGGCCTCGTGGCCCTTTGACTATTCATATGTATCCTGTTGAATGAAAGGCATAATAATGTCGACGTCCGACTGCATTTGCCGACGGACCTATCAAAAATTCGGGTCCCCGATACGAAGGGGCCACATATTCCCTGACTTTGTACCTGACTTGTCTACCGTAACTAACTTATCCGATTGAAGTTACTAGTGTAATAATATTATAAACTACGATTCATGTAGAATTTGAAAAGGAAATTAGGCGAATTTTTAAAACTAAATTATGGAATTCAATTTTTTTTTAGAAAACTTATCTTGACAAAATATATAGTATATTGTTATAGATTGGGTAGATATTGCTTGGTAGAATTACGTTATATTCTCAAATTAAATATTTTTTCTAGTTCTACATAATTTTATTCTAATTAAATACGAGTTTCGAGGCTAAGTCATCTTCAGGTTCCTACGCTTTATGGATTTAAAAAATATGTGTTTTTATTTGTTATAAAAATGATCTATAGATAGATAACTCTTTATTGCACACAAATTAAGGATAACAATAAAATAGGTACAATTTTTGGAAAGTGTAGAAACGCTATCCAAATTTTTTTTCGTAAGGCTTTATTTAAGGGTTCGTTACTGAAATTTTGTTATCGGCGTAACAGAAATATCAGGTGAGTTTAAATCGAGTATCCACCCACCATAGCTGTCTGATCGGGTTATATGTCGCTCCCTTTATTCGGTCTTTGACCAATGTCGCGTACAGCCCTACCCTCCCACTTCCCGTGACCCCCTCTCTCGGGGTTGGAATTAATCAATTTCACTCATAACTATTCGGGATCACATAGTTATTAACTTTTTCGTTACTGAACAAAGAAATTAATCTTATATTAGATTGAGTTCGGCAACACAAAGAAGTAATCCCGTAGTTTGATTAAACTAACTTATTGAAGGTATAACTATACCAAGGATCAATCTATAATAAAATGTAATATAAGAAGATCGACTTTGTTCTTAGAAAAATGAGATTCTAGGAAGCAGACATCTTGAACCTGAGCGAACTATCTGGAATTTGGCAAAAAAACACTTTTTAATTTTTTTTGTTTATATGTTGTTCTGTCAAGTCTCTACGATTAAAAAAACATGCATAAATGTAGGCATGTTTGCAGAAGCTCGCGTTGATGGCTTTCATGTCATCTTGAGAAAGAGAGCCGCCTCGATGCTACTCGTAAGCCGTGTCTGCGGCAGCACCAACAGCATCCAGCGAGCTGAGTCGACTGCCCCATATTGTGGCACTCGATTCGGTTACACATAAATTCAATTTTGAATATCAATTTTTTGTTAAATTAACTTTCAACAATACGGACAAAGACTTTTTTTTTAATTATAAATTTTTGTCATGTCAAGTCTTCAATTTAGTAGAGTTTAGTATTTGCAACTATTTTATGTGAAACTTTTTTACGAAAAACTATTTTATTCGTGTTTTTCGAAACATTACATAAAAAATAGTAGGTAGGTACACAAAAACATTTCATCATCATCATCATCATCATATCAGCCCCTAGAAGTCCACTGCTGGACATAGGCCTTCCCCAATGAACGCCACCACACCCGGTCCTCTGCCCTCCGCATCCAGCCGCTACCGGCCACCTTCTTCAGGTCGTCGGTCCACCTGGCGGCGGGGCGTCCCACCCTGCGAGTGCCGATCCGCGGTCTCCACTCCAGAACTCAATTTGAACAAGACATTTTGTGTAGACGACAAGATGTATTGTGATGAGGAAGACATAATTAGGTACGGTTTTAGCGATTTAAATGTCGGATCACGGATAAGCTACAATTTTCGAGTTGGACCGTTGTAAACCTCGAAATTTAATCTAAACCAGAAATAGAGAGTCGATTTGGAATTGGCAATTTCTTTGTATCTGAAACCGATTTTGAAGAACTAATTTTAATTTTACCCAACACGAGCAATAATGGTTGTAAAAAATTAAACAAACCATTCCCCTCTTCACCCGCGCGGGGAATGTTTCCATCGACCACGGAAAATAAAAAAAATGTGTAAACTTAGACAAATGTTTATGACCAGGCTCCGATGTGTTTGTGTAATGTTACGAAAAGTGCTAGTTGGAATCGCGTACCGAGGGTTCCGTACAAATTTATAATGAAAAGATAAACTGGATTGATGGACAAACTTAACTTTGCCGCTGGAAAACTGTTATACCTATACATCAGCATAGGTCGCAGTCAGTTTACCAGCTGCAAATAAGTTGATAATCGCATATTTTTTTCATGTAACTACAATATTACGGTTTTCGGATTGTTCTCTTTACTTATTCTATAAGACATTTGACAGAAGTACTCTATAGGTTTTGATTCCCTCCGAAGTGTCAAAATATGCGGCATAAACGGCCATATTTTTTGATTGCATTGACTCAGAAATTTGATATTTCACAAAGGGATTGCAGACCTGAGTATTTAATATTGATGTCAACTTGATACCTCCACGCGTTTCTGAGTAAAAGTGTCTTGACAGGCAGACAGACGGACAACGAAGTTATCCTATAAGGATTCCTTATGAGGTACGGAACCCTAAAAACAAGTACAGGTTGCAGCTAAAGCAGTTTTGTTATAGTTTTCAATATAGGACAACACACAATCCCTACCAACTCGCAGCACTATCAAATTCTATCAAATTCGCCAACAAACTTGCCTTTCAGACTCTCCTCTATGTAAACCGTACCAAATATTTTCTACTGCAGACACGTGAGTTAATAATTCCCTCTATAGCCCGCTAAGTTGGTTACCTCTGACGTGAACAACTTTACCACCGCGCATTAGGTGAGCTGTTTAAATATTTGCAACTGGAAATGAATTTAAAGTTGAATGTTCAGAGGTTGCAAATTGAACGTTGCAACCAGAAGCGAGCAGATAAAAGGAGATGAGGAGATGTTCCCACCACAGTTCGTATATACACTTGGTAAAAGAATGTCGAATTATTATTATCTAATAAATTAAATCGTAAATTTAGCGTGTCTGTACATTGACGATATTTGCAAAAAAATATTTGGGCGTCTAAGAATAAGCAACAGAACACATATCGATCATTTTTGAAATTTCTGTCTGTTTGTCTGTGCACCCATCGCTTAAAAACTACTGAACGGATTTTGATGGAATTTTCACAGAAACACGGAGCTTAACCTAACTTAACATTTAGTCTTTATTTCATCGCAATCGGTTTACTAAATCAAAAGTTATAGACATTTTTAGTATTCAAATACATTAGTAGGTAAGGTTAGTATGCAATATATTGCACATAAAAGTATTTCCGTACTATTCAGATTGTGATGAGTTTGGACTACATTTGGAGCTGGTAGTGGGAGTGGGCGTGGACGTGGGCGTGGGCGTGGGCGTGGGAAAAGGGGAGTGGCAGCGGGAGCGGAATTGAGATTGAGAGTTTGAGTGGAAGTGGGATAGGGAGCGAAAGTGGGAATGCGAGCGGAATCTGTAGTCCATGCGAGCGGAGCCGAATGTATGAGTCTTTGAAAACATATGAAATAGAATGAAAGAAGTTGGGCTGGGCAGCATAGGTACGGAAAACTGCGTCAAGTCTTCAAGTCGCCCATTCCACAAGGTTCAAATACAAAAGTCTTTAATCAATGCTTCCTGCCTGTCATGACCTACGGTACGGAAACGTAGACACTGAGTGAGGGTGGGCCTCGATGTTTCTTTGAAAGATATGATATGTAATGAAGAGATCCGACGAAGACCAAAGCTATTCGTTAACGACATAGTCGAAAGGACCACTCCAACTCTTCCCGTAGATGTCGTACAAGGCGACTAAGGGAATACATTATAAAACATCAGTCAGGCCTCCCCAACCCGTCTGGCCAGCGCGGGGAGTGTAGGCCAAATCCTCCGTCTGTCTCCAGCAGATGAGAGAGGGTTGTGCTCCTGCAGTGGAGACAAAAATAACCTGATGATGATGATGATAGCATAGAATCAATAGAATTTCACTTTTGGTGAGCTGTCCATTGGGAGAATTGCTATATTAAATCACCACGCTTGGCAGGCGAATTGGTGATCGCAGTAATGATCTTAATATACACAGGACAACGATGCTGCCCGTCCCTGGTGTAATAACCTAGTCGCCTTGACTACACTATTCTAAGCCAGGAACCACACGACTAAACCTATATGTACCTAATACAGTTATGCCTTTTTTGTAAATATTCATTCTATTATTATCATAGTTTTTGGTCGTAAAAAAACAAACGGAAGAAAAACTTCCAAGGCACGAACAAATGAAAACATGGGCGCAAGTAATCCACAATTACACGGCGACATCGGTAAGAGATTCCGAATAAAATACATAATCCGGCCGAGCGGGGCATTACATTTGTCGGATTCGTCCTCCACTTGGCCCGCTTGCCGAAACTCGCCAAATGCTCGGGGGAGTTCGACCGAGCTCGGATTTACTCGCTCCGCGTCCGCGGACGCAAGGCGGTATCGTCACTGGTAGAAGTGTTTAAAATACATTAATGTATCTATGCGGTTTCCGGCTTAGAATAGAGCCAGCGATTTTCCCGTGGATGTCGTCAAGGTGACTAAGGGCTTGCACCAAAGACGGGCAGTAGCATTATCCTATGTTATATTAAGAAGATTACTACAATCACCGATCCGTCCGCTAAGCGTGGTGATTATGGCAAATCATTCCAATGGACAGCTCACCTGAAGTGGCATTCTATTGGGGAGGCTGATGTTCAGCAGTGGACGCATTTCAGTTAATGATGAATATGTTTACCTGTCAAGCAGACTCCAGAATCTAGCCACAAAGTGTCAGATCAACCTACAGTGTGTGAGCAAAATACAAAGCGTAGTTTCAAATATCAATATCGATCATTTTTATTAACTGGTCAAAAATCCACTGACTTCAATTAGAAACGACTATTCAGAATCGTTGATGTTTGGATTTCATTACATTTTGCTGCAACTTTTGTCGTTTTTAAATTAATTGATAATTTTCACGTATACCTATCTCTTCAATCTAAAGATACCTCTTCAATCTATTAACTCTCATTTTGATTTTATTTCTTGTCAATCAAGCAATATCAATCTAAGTTAGATTGAAGAGGTATGTTTGGAGCTCTGGACCTCTTCCAGGTATGCTTGGCTGGAGAGCTAGTACCAGATCTCACCCAAATCGATCCCTAGATAAGATATAAGGAAAGATCTCAAAATGACCCCAAATATATAATTTTTTATTTTAAATATTTTTATTTTTAAATTTATTATGCCCAAAATTGATGTGTAAATTCTTACTGCTTTCGACAAAATTCTATTACAAAAGCTCTAAGTCTCTAACATTATTAAATAGTTATTAAATATTTCGTTTGACCCCCATGTACTGAACAGAAGTTACCGAAACATATTTCACGAAAGAAAACAAGGTAAAATATAAATATCCAATGACTTCTGTTCGCGGCAGTATACGACATTGTTACTGGCGACTCGAAGAACTAAAGATCCACTTCTATTTTCCGATAGGGCGGGCATAGTATCATTCAACTTTTTTATTATCTCCGAACAGGTCAACCGGAAGGCCGACATTCTCCGTATCGATCTGATCCAGTAGTCAAATAGCGGGGGACATTATAGTTATTGTTTATTGTTGATAATATTTTCTAATTTGTATGGCAACACCTATTGTCTTTTTATTCGAAACTTGTATGAAATGGCATTTGTTACTGTATGGAATACAGTACTCAAACCATACTTATTTAGTAAGTCTACATACAGGCTTCCTAAATAATGATGGTTTGAGTCCCAAGGTGGCCGGAAGCAGCTGGATGCGACGGGCAGAGGACCGGATGTGGTGGCTTTCATTAGGTAAGGCCTATGTCTAGCAGTGGACGTCTAAGGGCTGATACGATGATATGGGTCCGAAATATAGAAGTATTGAATGAAATTATAAACTAAATTAAATTATTAGACAAATGTATCATTAAACAATATTTAAGAGATCGGTAGAATTGTGCGGGACCTAGGACGCTACAGAAAAGAACAGAGAATGAATAATTTTGCGAGCGGTTGGCTCCAAATAGGTGACCTAGAGAATTCTAAATATTACGAGAAGCGACCCTCACCTCCTGGTTAGTTTAATGTCGCCCTCTAAATAGAGCATGGCTGGCAGTACGCACTACTGGAATGCCTATAAAATTACTACGCTCCTGGAGCAGCGCGCTGTCGTCGACCAGTGCCCGAGAGATCGACGCTATAAGTTAGAAACAGAAGCACTTATGTTGTTAACGTATAATGTTGTAATAATAAATAATATGTCAGACATTCACACCAATTATACAGACCCAAATCAGGCGGAGCCTGTGTTATGGTTACTAGATAACGGATAAACATACTTAAATAAATATATAAACATCCAGGGCTTGGGTACAAACATTCATATACATCATACGAACATTTGCTCCTAGCGGGATTCGAACATTACTGTCCATCTCTCGATCGACTATGTTCGTGGCAGCCCTAAAATAATGTACGCACACACACACAATTGTGTACGGACAGTCTCGTGCTGCTGAGGTAGTAGTAGGTAAGTATCAAGGGTGTGGCTAAACATTTTTTTTATATTGAACGTATTCCAGCATTCGATTAAATTGCTTATTAAACTAGACATCCATTGTTATTTTAGGTAACTGAATAATCGAATTTATTACTGACATTCTCTAGTGAAAATGAACAGGATTCGTTTTCCAAAATTAGCGGTGGAAGCCGTTGAAAAATTTAATCTGAACGTAGCCCATCGAGCTCCCGAACTCATAATTGGTTTATTGGGGCTCGATGAGGGCTATCCAAATTACGAGCTGATATAATTGATAGTGATTTAAGACTAGGGAGATGGGTATTTTTAGTTAGACAGTGGTACATTTTTCGTTGAGTTTTCTTACATTACCAAATAGCTTTACTCTCATTATCATCAGCTGAAATACGTCCACTGCTGAACACAAGCCTCCCCAGTAGGATGCCAGTTTTGTGTGCTGTCACTTTGGGGATTTGCCGCAATTACTACGCTTGGCAGGGGATTGGTGATCAGTGGCGGATTTAGCAGCAAGCTGAATAGGCTGAAGTCTAGGGCGGCAAATTTTAGGGGCGGCAAATTAGGAGCCAATTTTTTTATGTCTTACAGTAATTAAAACAAGCTGTGTAGTATTGTGTTCCTTACACTACTCGACAAATATTTCATTTATAAATTTTGGTTAAAAAAGTTTTGGTTGAAAAAGAAAATAATATGCGTACTTTTTTATATATATAAATATTGTCTTATTAGGTTCAATTAACTTACAATTATTGAATTAATCCTACTTCCAATCCTATCCTACTAATATTATAAAGGCCAAAGTTTGGATATTTGGATGTTTGGACGTTTGTTACTCAATCACGCTTCAGCCACAGGACGGATCTAATGAAACTTAGCACGCATATAGTCCTGGTACTAGAATAAGGACATAGGATAGTTTTTATCCCGAAAAAAGATCCCATTCCTACGCGAAAAACATAATAATTTTTTGATATTAAGTTGTCCATGCGTACGAAGTCGCAAGCAACCGCAAGTAGTTCATATACTTTAAAAAGAAACTGACACATCGATCCCCTAGTTCACAATCCTACCAAAAAAGGTGGTGTAATTAGGACTATAGTACACAAATCATAAAGTTACAATTTCATTGAAATTTTTTTTTAATTAATATGATTGTGAACTAGGGTATCGAATTGTAGAGGTCGGTAGGGGCGGCAAAATTTTAATATCCTACTGGCGGATAATGTGTAAATCCGCCCCTGTCGGTGATCGCAGTAATGATCTTAATATACACAGGATCTTAATATAATCTTAGTGTTAACTTAATATCCTAAATGCTGAATGGAAATACGATCGTCAATTTCCAATCCCAAACCCGCTGGTCTCATGGCCTAAGTTAAATAGGTGCGAGAGCGTGAGTTTGATTGGACTTGATTTACATGTGAGCCTGTTTGCCGGCCGATCGTAACACAATTGCCAACCGGCGGGGTCTTTGATGTCCACATCCACATGTTTAACTATGTCGGTGCAGACGATTATATTGAATTATTTGCAAACCTTCTGCAGGGTCTACATTTTCAGCGAAATTAGACTTTAATCATTATACCGTAAACGATTATTTGAATGACAAAGATGCCTGGTACTAATGTTAATCCAGCTTCGCAAAATCTTTGTTAATTGTATGTAAACTTGATTTTTAAAAGATGTGTTGCGTGAAGTTTGTTGCGCCGTTTCTTCTTCACAGCGCTAACACCTAGGAAGCGGTAGTCGATAAAAAAAATTACGTGTATAAATGTACCAAGTGTACTCATATGCAATAAATGATTTTGACTTTGACTTTGACTTTACCTTGATGCTTTGATGGACGTCAAACTGGGTTTAGAAAACTATTTAGGTTGTAATGCTTGGGTGTAATGCGTCCACAGGCTACACGTGTACATAGAGTTACAATAGGAGTTATACGTATTAGACTTTCTCCGATTGTATATATATCGATATCATTTCCTACAGGAAGACCGGTTTTATTACCACGGTAACGCAGCTTAGTAAATTGTACATTCAAAGATTTTCCTCAAGCTTATAAATATACTTTCTGTATTATTAGCAAGGATCGGAATATCCATATTAATATAAACATTTCTTATCAAGTACATCAATGACAGTTAGATACTGATTTTCTTTTCGAGTTTTTTTTTTTAAATCGCTCTGTCTCTTACAGTAATATTAATATGGACATTCTACATCGCCCATTTAATCATCTGCAATTCTTCTTCCACTTCCCGCTTATCAGTCAAATACAAATAATATAAAATTACGTATTTATCTTCATAATACTGTGTGACAGAGATAGGCATCAATTTTAGTGTTATCAAATTTTAATTTTGTGCTTTCAAAATTGGGCCCATAATATTATTCTATTATATTATTCTTCCTACGTGTTAAGGCTGTGCTGAAGAAGCGGCGCAACCAAGCTTAAAGCACCACTGCGAGCTTTTGCTCCGAAGCCTTGTGTGACAAAGTATTCACTTTGAACTATGTCCAAACATGGTCAGCACCGTTCGAACTCTTGATCCAATTAAAAATCCGTTTCTCCTGCGGCTATATGCGGGGAGTCATCGTAGTCTCTAATTAGAGGGAAGGTCGCCATACTGGACCCCCTTTGCGACTTGGTGCAAACAGGGAGAGACTGCAACTATGGATCCAGAAAGTAACTATTAGTAACCTATTATAAAATAAACGATTATTTGAATGACAAAGATGCCTGGTACTAATGTTAACCCAGCTTCGCAAAATCTTTATTAATTGTATGCAAACTTGATTTTTAAAAGATGTGTTGCGTGAAGTTTGTTGCGCCGTTTCTTCTTCACAGCGCTAACACCTAGGAAGCGGTAGTCGATAAAAAAAATGACGTGTATAAATGTACCAAGTGTACTCATATGCAATAAATGATTTTGACTTTGACTTTGACTATGAAACTCTAAGAAACACATTCCTTCCTAGAACTCATACCAGAGTTTAAAGTCATCGTTTGGAGACATTTGTTTGATTGGATTCTAAGAAGTCTAAGATAGTTTTATTAAATAGCTTGTTCTACAACTTTTACATATTTCTGTGTTGACCTTTCTGAGTAGTAGAACGCTATAAATACTATCAAATCGATATAAATTATATAATTATCATCATTACTGCCTTCATTCGTTTTATTCTCAAGGCTTTTAAGTACCAGTTTGTCCTTGATGACTTTTAGGACTAGATAGATACGAGTACCTTATTAGATTCTTAAGTGGCTTAAAATCTGTTCTGAATCAGATCACATTCTAAGCCAGTAAATATCTGACTCATTACGAAATCATCATTATATCGATCGCAGACGAGTTTATTCAAAATGTATATATTCACTCCTCTTTTAAACAGATTCAAATTATATTATTTGAAGTCCGAATTCTTACATTCTCTTATCACTTACACCAATTACTTTAGCCTCCAGCCAGTCTGGACCGACTATCGTGCCGCAAAGGATTACCAAAGTAAACAAAACCTAAAGTTAATCCTTGGATAGTTTATTATTTAACGAACCAAAGTTACGTTACACTTCAGTAATTTATGCTAAGAAATATATTTAACTAGCTGTTGCCAGCGACTTCGTCCGCGTGGACAACTATGTATTTCCCGTAGGAATTAGATGTTTTTTCGGGATAAAAACTCCTTTGTCCTATTCCAGGACCTAACCTATATGTGTGCTAAGTTTCAACCCAATCCGTCCAGTGGTTGAAGCGTGATTGAGTAACAAACATCCAAATATTCAAACATTCAAACATCCAAATGTCCAAACTTTCGCATTTATAATATTAGTAGGATGTGTAACTCTATCGGTTTTGGCAGCGCACGCCAGAATAGCTCGCCATCTAGATTCGCCATCGCCAGTAGATTTTCCCTACTTACTTTATATTTTGGACAATCCACACAATATCTTTATAAATTGTAGCTTATGTGTTATTCTGATGTATAAGCTATATTATTGTAAAGTTTCATTAAAATCCATTCAGTAGTTTTTATGTGAAAGAGTCACAAACATACATTCATACTTACAAACTTTCGCGTTTATAATATTAGTAGGATGTAATTTATGATTTTTGTTATTCTAATCGTAAAAATAGTACCTTTTAGTTATTTGTGGTATAGATTAAGGACAGCCTTCAACTTTCTCTGTTCGTTTTCGTCTTGTTGTCGTCTGTTTACTTTATAATATGTTAAAAAAACCTACATTGGCCTCCTTAATAAAATGAGAATATTCTTTTTAATTTCCATACATACATAATACTCACACCTTGGTCCCAGAGGGGTAGGCAGAGACGATGTATCGCCACTTTGCGCGATCCTGACACACCTCCTCACACTGCGGACCCCAACTTTTTTGAGGACGTTACCAATTAGACACTTGAACTTCCTCCTAGGACGACCTCTAGCTGTAGTTCCATACACATTTCTTTTGTCACTCTTCTTTCCTTTATCTTATACCTTTATCTACCTTCATTACTACATTTATTTAATTTAATAACAATATTATTCATCATCAAATATCATCACATCTTGTTCTTTGTATTTTGTTTGTGATTCCAATATTACTATGTTATTGTTTCTTGAACAATTTGAGCTTAATATTAAATCAGATAAGGAAACACAAGAAACTGAGTTAGGTATTCGTTGAATATTAATATTATAGATCCACCGAAATGTTTTACAGTATTTGTTCTGATATTGGAAATAATAAACGCCAATCTGCCACAAGAACACGTTCGTATACTTTTATCTTTGAAATAAGCATATCATCAGCCGAAATGCGTCCTCAGCCTCTCCAATAGAATGCAATTTTTGGTGGACTGTCCATTGGGGGATTTGCCTTAAGCACCACGCTTGGCAGGCGGATTGGTGATCGCAGTAATGATCGAACGCTGTCGAAAACCCGTCCCTGGTGCAATCCCAAATATTTTTCTTTAATGTATTTCATTCCTTAATCTACATATGTTTTATTTCTTCAGAACAAATATTAAGTACTTAAAGAAAGTTAAAAATAATTTTAAAAAGTATAGATTGAAAATGCAAAAAAATGTGTCAACTGTTTGTAAATTGGTCAATCATTTTCAAAATGAAAAAATACAAAAATGTTTATTACAGAAACTAAGGGGGTTACAGAGGATAGTTGGGGCCCTCTTTTAGACATAAAAATGTCTGTGCCAGAACTAAAGTATTCTGGTGTTTTTTTTTGTGTTATCTGCATTATTTTGTTTTCGGACACAAGTCAAAGTCAAAATCATTTATTGCATATGAGTACACTTGGTACATTTATACACGTCATTTTTTTATCGACTACCGCTTCCTAGGTGTTAGCGCTGTGAAGAAGAAACGGCGCAACAAACTTCACGCAACACATCTTTTAAAAATCAAGTTTGCATACAATTAATAAAGATTTTGCGAAGCTGGATTAACATTAGTACCAGGCATCTTTGTCATTCAAATAATCGTTTACTTTATAATAGGCTTTCTTACAAAGTTGTTTTTTAATGTGAATCTTAAACTTTCTGTCCGTCATATTTAAGATTTCCTCTGGTAGTTTGTTGTAGAAGCGTATACATTGCCCCCGTATCACAGTCTTCTGGACCATGAGGTAAGAAGCAACTCTATTCTAAAAATAAAACTGCTGTTCTCTAACTAAAACATAAATCACAGTAACACCGCAACAAATGCAATGAAATTTTTTTTATCCGCTTAAAGAGCATTCGAGTACTTTTCTAGTTTAATTAGATCGGCTATTGGTGGCACCTGGGGCGGAGTCTTTGTGTTGGGGAGAATTGTGTCTTCTTCAGTTAATAGCGGCCGCTTTAACACCGTAGCGCAATTTTTTAAGTTTAATGTACTGTTTGTTTAGTAAATATAGTCTCTTTTATAGTATCTTTTAAGATAAACGAATCTTTGCCAGTCGTTAACAATGCACTATGACTAAAATATATTTATTATGTGTGGTGACGTTCGTTGGGGAAGGCCTATGTTCATCGGCTTCCATCACCGGACCACGCCTGGTAGTTCGGTGATGGAAGGGGGATGTGGGAATAAAACCGTGTAATTCCTGGGCACACTCTAATTCCTACAGTTTAATTCCTATTTTATTATTGTTGTTGTTGTGATTTTTGGTACAATATAGCGTTTACATACATACTCTCCAACATGTACAATTTGGATATTTTTAAAGAAAGAGTGAATAGGCATCTTCTGGGTAAGCGCGATCTACCTTAGGCCTCATCAGCACTTATCATCAGATGAGATTGAGGTCAAGCGCAAGCCCATCAACAATAATGAAAAAGAGATCCCAGCGCGAACAAGGTAATACATAGGTATACGTGTATAAATGTACTTATCAAGTCTACTCATGTGCAATTAAGGACTTTAACCCTAGGTGGGATATTTAAGTCTGTTATTGTTGACGATTCTATTCTCAATGTTTCTAAATATTGTTCAAGTTTCGGTACAATAAAGCTTGCACATACACACGCGCTCGTTCTAATTTAATTTAGTTTGTTACGTTACAGTGTGACATGGTCCCATTTTCACGGTTAATGGAAGTGCAGAGACTATTGCGCGCCGATGTTCCATGCTATGCACTCGATGAAAGGGCGTCTACTCGAATTACGCGACATTACTCTGTGTTTAGTCGGGCGTGGTGTATTCGGTGTACGGTGTAATTGGTGGCTGAGTGCCAATTTAGAGCGGCCGTACTATATAGCATTTTGGAATTAGATAGTCGTAGCTATATGGTAAGATTTTATTGCTGTTGATACTTTTCATTGTATTACAAAAATATTAAATATTTCATATATAAGTACACTTTCTGTTTTCAAACTACGATTTTCTCTTGTACCAATAAGTCACAAGTGTGACATCCAGACCGGGAGCCACTTGCATAATGTTGTTTATCCCTAATGGGAATCAAACCCACAATCTCTGGCGCTCCAGTCTAACGATTACTACAGAAGCGGCTGGTCTCCTCTCCGTATACGTTGGTGTGTGTGTGTTCGTAAATTATTCTAGGGCTGCTGTTGCACCGAGCGCGCGAGCATTCGCGATCGAGAGAGGGACAACGTAATACGTGAACAACATAAGTGCTTTTCTTTCTAACTTATAGAGTCGAACGCTGGCGGGCAGTGCCGGCCAAGTACTACATACTGACCGCCGTACTCGATTTTGAGGGTAACAATAAACTTTTTGCCGTGTGGTTTCCGGTAGAGTAGAATAGGACCACTCCAACTCTTCCCGTGGATGTCGTACAAGGCGACTAAGGGAATACATTATAAAACATCAATCAGGCCTCCCCAACCCGTTTGGCCAGCGCGGGGAGTGTAGGCCAAATCCTCCGTCTATCTCCGGTAGATGAGAGAGGTTTGTGCTCCTGCAGTGTAGACAAAAATAACCTTATGATGCTGATTAAACTGGCTTTCTTATAGGTAATTTTTGAGAGATTTAACGAACCTTTTTAGTGAGTACTTGCATTATTACTAATTTTTTCACGTCAAGGAAAGAAAAACAAATAGCGGGCGAAGGAGAGTCGCTTTGCGACGTTGGATTACGCAAAGTGGTGGTACATCGTCTCTGCTTACCCACCCCTCTGTGACCAAGTCGTGAGCATTATGTATGTATGTCAAAGCTTATATTGCTTCCTTTTGGAACAGAATACGCAACTTTGGCTATGTCATTCTGTGTCGTTTGCTATAGATGCCCAAGTCCCAGTACTGGTTTTCTGTTCACCAAGACCACAACAGAAAAAAGGTGTAATTTTGTATTTTATATTAAGTATTATTTTCTTTTATATTATCTAATTTATTTAATTAATCTACCTATATTTTAATATTATATTGTTTTTTTTTGTCCAATGTACTATGTTTTTTTTTCTCTGCAAAAATAATCATTACTCTATGCTATTTGTATTAGATGATTATGATTTTATTATCGCTATTCAAATCACTCGATATACAACACTAAATAAACCGTAAACCGTCAATTCAAAATATACCAACACTTCAAGCTGAACCAACAAAATGCTCCAATAATAATTGAACCAGACAATGTTTTGACTGGCGAACGGTATCCAGACAAACAGCTCGATGGCATTAACGAAGCCATCAGCCAAAGCCTATTTAAATCTGGAGAGTAAAATGCACCATTGTGCGGGACAATCGGGACAATGGCACGTAGACTAATGCTGGGAAACGAATTGAGAGCGGGACAAGTTCATTGTAGCTCGAACATAAATAAGCATTTGCTTGAAGCCTTACGGTGGGGTGTGAGAGGCGGACGCCAGCGAGTTTTTGACAGATGTCCTGAGTGATTGAGTTTAAGGTCATGATCAGACCCAGATATCGTGGACTATGGAATAAACATATTGTAGTTTGATCGACTTTTAAGTAATAATATTATTGCACTTTTAAGAAAATTACATAATTCAAACTTCAGTAAGAAAATCAAAATATAGGACAGGAAAAATGAAACAAAATATCACGAAATTGTAAGGATATTAGTTACAAATTAGTAGTACATAATATTTTCTAAACATTTAATTTCAACTTCTCAGGGAATATTCACTTGTCAGCGTCATATACAACTATTTCGAATGAGATTAGAAGTACGACCATATCGATAACTCTAAAATTAAATGTTGTAGTTGTTACATATTGTAGTTTATCGAAAGAACAATATGGAATAACTACAACATTTTTGTACGAGAATCAGCGATAACAAAGTCTTATCTGATCAGTAGTGTTATTCTCTAAAATAAAAACTCACGTGCGAGTCTCACTTAAGTGACTTTACTCACTTCGAAACCTAATCCATTGGTAATTCTGTAAACATTCCAAAGTACTATCGACGTGAAGTGAATAAAGAACTCACTTCACTTCGACAGCGCTCTGGAATGTTTACAGAATGTCAATGAATTAGGTTTCGAAGTGAGTGAAGTCACTTGAGTGAGACTCGCGCGTGAGTTTGTATTTTAGAGAATAGCACTACAGGACGAAATTCGACATCAGTGCTGACATCGGGCTTGGTTCCAAAAACTACAACAGTACAAGGTTACAATTTATTGTAACCAGATGTAGGTGGATTTATGAAATGATTTTACTTAAGTCTTACCTGATAAGCTATCTACCAATTGATCCATCTCAATAAAATGTACTTAAAAAATGTCTTCATGTTTGAGATGCTTACCTGAAACAAACAAAAATTAGGTTAAATTTGATTCAAAGTTCCGTATGAATATACAGTGCTGGAAAAGTTATTTGACGTATCATCTTCATCATTATCATATCATCCCTTAAACATCCACTGCTAGAAATAACCCTTCCATAGTGAACCCCACCACATCCGGTCTTCCAAGAAGAGAAACAGAAGAAATTTTATACTAAGTCCAGTTTTGAAGACGATATTGACAAGTATAAATTATAAATTAGTTTGTTATTCTGATTTTTGTTCATACTTAAAAAAATCATATATCAAATTTGTTTGTGTTGCAATATTCAAAAAGATAAATTTATATGTAGGTAGATAGATAGATAAACTCTTTATTGTACACAAATTAAGAATAACAATAAAAATAGGTACAGATTTTTGGAAAGTGTACAAAGGCGGCCTTATCGCTTAAAGCGATCTCTTCCAGGCCACCTTTCAGGAGGAAAATAAGAAAGACATAGCGACAGAGTATTGCAGGTAAAAGAAAAGAAATTTATAATTTTAGAACATAGGTAAATACTAAGTAAAAATACTACCCAATTAAATTTATTTAATAAATATTATTACATAAATATGCTTCATTATGTTTATAATATAGGTATACTATATATTACATACAAATATAATTAAAAAGATATGCATACATAAAGATATGCATACGTATAGTTTATAATACAATACATACACCGTACATGATATACTATATTAAATTAGATAATTTTGTGTTCGTTTTGTATAGGTACTTACTAAAAAATGATACAACATTGACAACTTCAAAAGTCGATAAACTACAACGACTACAACGTTTAATCTCTATGTATATTATTTTTCGCTATAAAAAAACTGGATATTGATGAGTGAAGAGAGGGGGCTGCGTTTTACGCTTCCGCTTATAGACTTTGACCGCTCAAGGGGACACGGAGGGCGTCCCAAGAATTAAGATCGCACTGGCTGTGATATATTGAAACGGGTGAGCGCATAATAAATCATAAGCAATTATTTTAAACAATACCCACGCGGTTGCTTTAGTAAATGACTCACGGGTATGTTCCCGTGTTTAAGTAATTGCTGTGGCTAGTGGGTTATTAAACGCGTTGTGTGTTGTCAGTTACGGTTATGAACATATTTCCAGAGAATTCAAATGTGGGTTTCTATAATTATTACGACGTTTATTTAATTTAATTATTTAATTCAGATGTTCATCCATAATGTGTCAGTAAGTCTTAAGATATGTTAGTAAATTAATGAAAATTATTAGAAAAGAAAATGAAAAACATTTACAACCATTTAAACTTTACATTTGTTATGGATAAGGTGGACAGCTTCCCAGTGCCTGTGCATTGGGCTGTCCACCTTGTCGCGCAGTACGTTGAGGAGGCTATACTCCAAATATCATGTTTACTTATACTAAAGTATAAATATTTTTTTTTTGAAGAAAACCTTCTTAACCGTGAACAGCAATCTTAACTCCATACGAGCACACTAGGATTTTGTTCCATTGAACTAATTAAACTTGTTAACTTGATCGTAGCTGGGTTTCAAAAAACCATAAAAATGGTTACTATATCTAACATACAGCAAAACAAGACAAAGTGCCACTTAGCTGGACAGATCTCAAGACCCTGACCGATGGCCCCGGCAATCGGGGCAGCACCGCATAGGTATTGTCAAACCATCCATATTGCTCAGAATTCTAAAATGCAGAGTGAGACAGACCTAGAGGAACAGCGAATAGAATAACATATGATTGTTCAGGATGTGTCATAGATCATGTAAAAGTATTATCTTAAGTATTATCTTAATCGATTATAACTGTAGAAATGCAATATATATAGGTTCTGGTTTGAATAATTTAATTATCGTAT
This sequence comes from Esperia sulphurella, assembly GCA_947086405.1. NCBI lineage: Eukaryota > Metazoa > Arthropoda > Insecta > Lepidoptera > Oecophoridae > Esperia > Esperia sulphurella. Next base: position 15,068,977 of record OX352265.1, read on the forward strand.
AAATGAAATCGAAATTTGTGTCGAAAACCTTTCGCTCTGCGAGTATATTCGAGTGTCAAAACGTCGCTTTCGATGACAGACACGATGGCCGACTTAACGCTTCAATATATTTCGCTTTCGACGTTTCAAGTCGAAGCGAAAGGTCACCTCACTAGGCAGTTTAATGTCATTTCAATGTAGCTGTCATTTCGTCTGAATCGAAGGGGTCGTTACTTTTGATTCCAATAAATATAGTAGCAGATATTAAAAATTTAATTCTGAAATGAGTTTTTTTCCTTATTAAGTATTGTCAGTAAATATCCTTCCACTAGGTACCTTTATAAGCAAAAAGTGTTATTTGACTTGCATTTTTAGTAGCAAATTTTCGCGACTGATCTTTAAAATATTTATTTTTTGGGCTGTAATCATACCATCAACTGTGTATAATTTGTACAAGTTGGTCCCGGTCTGGATATTATATTTGTGATTTGTCCTAGTCTTGTTTAATTTCCATAGCACAAGAGAAAATCCTAGTTTGGGATTATACTAGTGTTTTGTATGTATATTGCCGTGTGGTTTTCGGTACAGGACCACTCCAACTCTTCCCGTGGATGTCCAAGGCGACTAAGGGAAAACATTATAAAACATCAATCAGGCCTCCCCAACCCGTCTGGCCAGCGAGGGGAGTGTAGGCCAAATCCTCCGTCTGTCTCCGGCAGATGAGAGAGGGTTGTGCTCCTGCAGTGGAGACAAAAATAACCTGATGATGATGTATGTATATGTATGTACATATGTCATATTTTTATTTATTTAAAATGTATTAAGAATACGTAATTTGAAATCAAAAGAACAGACGTAAAAACGTAAGAGAGGAAAAACATCTCTGCTACACACTCGGCACTAACAATTTGCAAACTCAAATGATTCGCAAAATGTCCCAGTGTCTCGAGTGGCAGCGATAGTGGATATTGTTCTTGCGCAGAAGTATTTTATTAGATTTCTAAACAAAACTTATCTAGAAGCTTCGGTACTGCATTACTATAATATTACAATGACATTGCGAAACAGAGACGCGGTCGGTCTAAATAAATAAAATGTTTGGTTTAGGGAAAATGAGGATCCACAATAGTATTAGTAGCAACTTATGATCTACGTAATCCTATCCTAGGATGTTTGGATGTTTGTTACTCAATCAGATAAATCATTTTTGTAGCAAATTTTCGCGACTGATTTTGATAATATTTATTTTTTGGGCCGTAAACATAACATCTAGAATAATCTTCAATATCAATCTGGGATCACTAGAACAAACCTTTTATTTTTCAATGAATAAACTAATTATATTGTTTCCATGCTCTAACCTCTTATTATAAATGCGAAAGTTTGGATACTAAGATGTTTGAATGTTTGTTACTCAATCACGCTTCAACCACTGGACGGATCGGGATGAAACTTGGCACACGTATAGCTTAATTCCTGGAATAGGACATAGGATAGTTTTTATCCCGAGAAATCATCCCATTCCTACTGGAAATACATAATAATTTGTAATGTTAAGTAATTGTCCACGCTGACGAAGTCGCGGGTGTTGCTAGTTATAAATAATATTAGATTTTGTTGGATACGGCAGGCGTATATGTCTGCAGATACCTTCAGGATGCTGTTACGGTTGCCTCGAACCAAAAAATAATAAATATTAACGTCGCCCGCAAAATAGAGCACGACTGATAGTACTCACTACTGTCAGAGAATACTAAATATTACTACGAACTACTTTACTCGCATACTGCCATTCGGTTCGCGACTTTGATAACATTTATATTGTTAACGTAAACGTTGTCCCTCTCTCGATCGACTATGTTCGCGCGCTCGCTGTGCAGCAGCCCTACAACAATTTACACATACACCCAAACGTGTACAGAAAGACTGGTGCTAATATAGTAGTAGTATCCAGGGGAGTGAATGAACTATCTGTATTAAGGGCGCGAAATTCTACAGTAAGATAGCTTCAAACTAGTCAAGGTTTTCTGGACCGAAGGATATGGCAGAACACTTGAAGAGCCTAATCTCCTCGAGGATATATCTTATGTAGAAGAAATCCAATACTGCGCAAAATCCTCTGTCGTTACTCAAATATTTTGCCCTCAAAAATTCACAATACCCACATAAAATTATTTTTACACACTCGATCGTTTCCCAAACAAACCGTTCCTAAACCTCAACGTAGAAGAAAGGTGTAATACCAATATTGCATATGAATTCTCCACGCTAGAGGCTACAAAATAAATACATATTTCATGAACCGGCATTGAATAACAATCGCCCGCCCCGGCGCCGTCCGCGAAGACGCGTTTGTGACACGTATTAAAATCGGGGGTTTAAGTGTATTACGTTTTTACTTAAGGGATGTTGTAAGTCTTATTGCGCCAATGGAATACTTACGACGAAGACAAAACGAGTTTTACGTTCTTTATGCGTCATGTATATATGTCTAACAGTTCAACTAATAGCTAAATCAATTTCCAGGATAAACGATAGTTTTGGATTCATCAGTATTATCGTCGAGATACTTATAGATAAAGATAAGAACTGAAATGTTTGATTTTAACAACCGCAAAGTTAGACAGAGGACATTTTAAAGACATCTTAAATGACGGCCCCTGACTAGATGGAGCACTAGACTGTGTAAGGCGGGTGGCAGTGACTGGATGAAAAGAACCGAGGATCAGGTTCAGTGGCGCATCTTGGGAGAAGCTTATGTCCAGCAGTGGACTCTTTCAGGCTGATGATGATATTGAGTTTCAGACGTAGAGTTAAATTAAATAATCAAACCAGTAACAGTTTCATATAGACACTTAATGGGTCCAATTCTGAAAGCAAACATTTATAACTTGATAGAAGTTAAAGTTAGCCTGGCTAACAATATTAGGAAGATAAAGATGTACCTAATTTTGTTAATTTCACATTTTGAAAGACTGATTTCAGAATTGGGACCATTATAATTTCAATCAATATATTTCGAATAGTCATTAGACTTTGGCTAACTACAAGTATCGATGAAAACATACATCATTATCATCATCATCAGGTTATTTCTGCAGGAGCACAACCCTCTCTCATCTGCCGGAGACAGACGGAGGATTTGGCCTACACTCCCCGCGCTGGCCAGACGGGTTGGGGAGGCCTGATTGATGTTTTATAATGTAATGTATTCCCTTAGTCGCCTTGTACGACATCCACGGGAAGAGTTGGAGTGGTCCCATTCTACTCTACCGGAAACCACACGGCAGTAAAAGATACAAAATAATCAAAAGATACAAATAGGAAAAGGCCTACAGCTAAAGCTACAGAGAACCGACTTGCAGAATAAGAAGATATAGTTCCTTTTTGTGCTGAAGTCAGAAAACTATCGTAAGCTGAACTAACGGATTAAGTAAATACTATTTTTACTGGAAAAACTTAAACTTAAATTTCACAACGAAAACAAAGTCACAGAATTTCGTGAAAGTAAACGCATATTTAGGCACGTGTAACAGTTTCGACATCAAAGTACGCAACAGAATTTTTTTGTTCATTTAAAACAATACTCAATAACAAAGCAAGCAATGAAACAAAAAGCCTTTTCGAATCCTTTAAAGTTACACCGTAACATTATTTCGTAAAAATACGAAAGGGCAGAAACCTTAAAAACAATTTTGTTTTCACGAAATTTGGAACGAAACTTTCGCACTTATAAAAGAAAACAGAACACTGCCATTTTCATAAATAACGGACCCATTTTTTTTCTTTCTCCGTTGTAGCTGTGGTGCAAGGGGCAGTCAGTGCTTGAAAAGAACTGTTATTACGTATATTGATAACCAAGGATTGATATTAGGTACCTAATGTTATTTATCTACTTGCTACAAAATTTTCATATGGATATTCCGGCATTTTATCCGAGATATACAGGTTATGTATAGGTGAGGTGGGGGCAATCTGAGGAAAAATAAAATATCTTATAAATGCAAACGCTTTGATGACATTGCACCAAACATCTAAAAGTAAAAAATCCAAGGAACAAAAAAGGATATATCTGATTTCTATGTGAATCAGCAAATAAAAATTCCTTGGTTTGTTATTTTAAGGAAAATTGAACGAACAACAATCTTCTTGGTTTCAAGTTGCTGGTAGCTTACTAAATTTACGGCACACACATACTATTTTAACTATGTTAAATTTTTTTAATTGTTTTCTCTAGTTCTTATTTTTTTCCTTTTTCTTGTTTTGTTGGTTTCTTCTTTGTGTGTGCCAATTATGGTAGTAAATAAATGTTTTTTCTTTCTTTCTAAATTACAATATATATCTATATATATCAAGTGACACTTTAGCGGGTTAACCGTTCCAGTTTTCACTGTATTTTGAAGTCTACAACGGAGTTTACGTTTCTTCTTCACAGAGCCAACTAAAATTTTGGTGAATTTTGTTTTTATCAAAATATTATGATGAAGGATTTTGACTTTGGCTTCCGGTTGACTTGACGGAGTTGCTTCAATTGCTATTGCTATCGTCATCGCAAATATTAATATCTACCTTCTACACCTCTGTAAGTATCCCTCTCCAGTATATTCCGATTATATTGCCATAAACATTACAGAGTTATCGGGCATCAGTATATCATGCAATATTGCAGGCGGTATTGTAGCCTTATTGTGCCAGTCGGGTGCGAGAGCTAGGTTTTATTGGCCTGAATAGCAAGCCTTAGATATTGTAATATTGTGCGAGATAAATGTTCTGGAAGCCCGTGTGAAAGGAATTTCTTACGTTTGATTTGGTTGGAGAGAAACGTCGTGTATATTATGGTTATCAAATTTCAAAACAGTTTGACTGATTTCTGTTTCAGGATTAGTTTCTCTAACGTCAGGCTATCAGCTTCAAATGTTGAGCATATCCAGTATCCTGATTATATCAGTGTTCAAACGCCCACTTCTGGACATATATCTTATATACATAAACCATTTATCTCCTGACTTATGGCTACTATGTCCCATGTGATTTATCTCTTTTGTATGCAATCTTCATTCCTTATATATGTATATATCTACCTAACTCGTTGACAGCGGAGACCCTTGTGGTTTTGTCATTATATTATTGATTAATTTTTGAAAATACCATTTATATTTTTGACGTGAAACTTATTTAACTGCAGATAAATATAGGTCAAGAAAGTTAAACGAGAAAGTTAAACCAGGAGATTGACCTTGAAATTGAAACTTTTTAGATTGCAAACAGCATTAAAGACGTTTCCGCATATTTTCTTAAACCACTTTGCTCGACAGACTTAGTCTTCACCTTCTAAACCAAAACACGTCTAATTCCAACTCCCAATACAGACATAAACATACATTTTTATAGTAGCACTCCACTATAAACTTGGCACATAATCCCCTTGGAACTGTTGAGCACACGAACTGCACGGTCACATAGGTTGTAGCCGGAATGAGTCAATATAATTTAGATTAGTGCAACTCAGCGTTATAGGGTCATATGGGAATTGACTCATCTCGTTTAGTATTATAAGAGGTACTACCGCTCTTGAGTTAGTACCGCTGCCGCTATTGCGACAATGTTTTAATTCAACCTCAAGTAAAAAAGGGCTTCTAGGTTTGTTATATGATATTTTATTTCTCAAGTCAAAAATTAAAATATATTCGACGGAAATTAAACTGACATAGGGGACAAACCACAACATTTCAGGAGATGCAAAAATTCTGTTTTTTTTTTTGTTTCTTTTGTCACTGTAATTATTTTGTTTGTGCAACTATATTAATCATGTCAAAGGATAGACTCATTGAAATTTAAAGTTTTTCAAATATACCATTTGATAAAGAATTGAAAACAAAGTTTGGAAGCTACAAGTCGATTATCGAAATTTTGTCCATACAATTTAAATTTTCGTCGACGATATTCTTTAATCATCATCATTATCATATCAGCCTTTAGTTAGACGTCCACTACTGGACATAGGTCTTCCTCAATGAACACCACCACACCGGGTCTTCCGTTCTCCCCATCCACCTTCTTCAGGTCGTTGGTCTGGCCTCAGTCTGGCGGCGGGGCATCCTATTCAGGGTTTGGATATACTCAAGAAGAATTTGCAAATGTCGAGTATGTAAGGTATAATGAAAAGCAATTGAAGTTTCTCGATAAACAGTACTTAGATATTTTGTTGAAATATGTACTTAAAATGATCACCAATGTTCGCTATATACGTACATTATTAGAATAACTGAGTTGCATATAGTAGAAAGCGTTCCAAGGGATATTCTCAGCTTAATATAAGGACGGATAATGATACTTCGAGTTACAGAGAGTCCAGATTGGACGGCAAACTTTGGCTTCGGATTATGCGGAACCTATTTGCGGTGGACGATTGGGCTCGATATTATCCGGGCTAATATCTACTTCACTTTATTACTTAGCATTTTTATTAAACTACTATACGCTGCAAAATGTGTATTGCACTTCATCATAATAAGGTTGTTTTTTGTTTTCTGAATTTTGAAAATTAACACACCACTTTAAACTTATTCGTGGGTTAGGAACACAAATGAAAATGATCATTTTTAAAAATGATCATTTTTAAAAATGATCACTTCTGGATATTGTCATTTTTGGTAATGATAATTTCTGGAAATTGTGGTCATTTAAAATGTGAATTTTAAGCAATATTAAATTAAGGTAGGATATGTTTAAATATTTCTGAGAAATGTATATCAGTTTCCTCGATTAAAAAAAACTTTATGATGATCTTATAAATCATATTTTATCGAATTAATAACCAACTAAAACAATTATTGTACAAGATGTTGATTTAGGAAAGAAATTTTAAGTAAATTTTGTTTAGAAAGTAAGTTTTTTTATGTAATGAAGTTTATTTTCTAATGATCTCGTGTAATGGTAAAATATCTAACATAGTTAGTTAATTCATAGTTAACTTTCTTTATGGGGTAGGTAGTCAGAATCAACCGTTTTTGGTCCCATTACGTAACCAAATTTCGTAACATAAGTATCGCATTTACGACACATCTCTGTCCCTGTCTTTAATTACTATCACAGAATAAGTAGATAATAGTATAAAATATAAATACATACTTGCTTGTATTTTACGGAAAAAGTACGAAAAAATACTTGTATATAAGTGTAGTTTAAGTATATGGGAAGATACAATTTCCATTCCGTAACCGATTACGGAAATGTAAATAATTTTCTATTTCGTAGCCAGTTACGAAAGGTTACCAAATGGGAACGAAAGGTTATCAATAATTATATACATAGACCTGTATGGTCAGTAGTAATAAATAAAATAATACTTAACTGCATAGCAAAAACACTAGGTTATCATAATTCAGTTTAAATACCAGTTTGATTATACAATCCTGCATACAGGGTGCTTCAGTACAAGTGATTTACATTCATAGCGGTTGTCATGTGGAGAGAGTTGAAAATTAATTAACATATCGCCGTGTAGTTCGGAAGTGCATCCGAGTTGCTCGTACCTTTGTAACCAGATTAGTTCTAGGACAAGTGAACTAGTCGACACTTGGCATGGACTAATGGAGATGCAATTGAGTGAACCGATTGAGTTGGAATGACTAATATTTAAAGTTCCTCTAACTTGAGTGAACTGTATTGTAATAGTGTTTTGTTGGTCATTGATATCGTTATCTTAAAATTGCTATGCTTTTGTTTTTATGTAGGTATGTTGCAAAAACTTCAAAGGCATAAATAACATTGTCTATGATAAAGGTTGAAGTGCTAATCGCAATCCAAACAGTTCTCTCAAAAAATGACGAAAATGTGATAGAAAACACCAAACTCCTGTACTTTGCTAAAAAACAAGCGTCAAAAAGTACTAAACTAAAGAAACGAAAACAGAAATCGATTTAAAATCGCAACAACACGACTAATCAAGATGCGGGACGCGTGATTTGTTCCGCGTCAAAGTTGAAATTAATTCACAACAAACGCGGGCGGGATACCGCGGCTGACGTCACACTGTGTCGCGCGGCGCGGCGACAGAAGGAAACCACATTACTGTGTTTGGAGGAAGGTCGGCTTTTGACATGGAGTCGAAAGTGTTGTTTAAATATTTCAGTAATCGCTTGATACTAATTAAGTGCAACTTAAGAACGTGTTAAATAAGATGAAGACATAAATCAATATAATAAAGAGTTTGTGTCCGAACTCAAGATCATAAATTCAAGATAAGTCTTCCGTAGAGATATGAAGAAAAATTATAAGGACTGTGAATCGAGATAATCCAGAACGATGGTCTAATGTTAATTGGGCATATTAAAGACGCAGTAGAAAATAACTTAAGTGAGCTATAAACTTCGATTGTCTCAAATAATTGCAACAGTAGACGTTAGAATGAACGAGTGGAGATTCAAAGTAAACCATATAATAATAATGTTTTAATTAAAGGTAATACAAATCCATATAACAATCAATATAAAGTTAAAGTTAGACAAAAGTGCACTTGATCAAAAGAATAATAATTTTAGATTAAAGCAGCTGGACAGGCACAAATCCCTCTTCGTCCGTTCAACCGTTTCCAACAAATTACCTCACAATACATTTTTTAAGCCCACAAATCATCTAGAGCCTTTTTAAACGTAAACGCCGTGCAATTGTTCAGGTCATAAATAAAAATTGTTGCGGGAACACCTCAGCAGTTTTAATATTTTAATCCTCGATGCGAGAGAACATAAATTTTGTTTGACTGTTTGATCACGGTTCCGATTTCGTCGTTGCAAGAATTGGAATGATATTATTTGATGTTTAGTTTGCATGTAGCAGATGTGTTGTTTCTTGATGTATTATTTATGATTTAGTTCCTACTTTTTTCTCAATTTTTTCTTTCCAATTGATAATAACTATAAAGTATAAAACTACAAATTTTGTGTTCATTTTTGTCTGTTTCTACTATTTTAATAAAATATGCCTACTATTTTACACGAGTAGTTATTAAACTATAAGTTCTAGATATATTATATCCTCTCTGATATATGCGTTAGTACTTTCTACGGTTAAATATGATAAAATTCGATCATTATTAGATCGAATAGATTTTTCAATACTGCAGAATAATAATTATATTCAAGTCATTAGTATTAAACTGGGGAATCCTCATGTACAAATACGGGATCGTCGTTTATACATCAAATCCTTTGTCATGTTCCACAATTTATATCGGCACTCCAAAGATTTGCAATTTTGTTAGGCAGGAATTCTACTTCTAAAACAAAAAAGTTGTGTTTTGTTCCTGATACTGCTTAGTAAATGTCTAAAATTAAATATATTACTTATTAGGTACGTAAGTTTTGTTCCTGTTCTAACTAATTAGGTGATATATTTATTCTCTCATTATTACTCATATGCTTGCCTTTGAGATAAACATTGGAAGTAACAATAAGTGAAGACAGTAACTTAGCAAGATGTAATGTAATGTACCTTTGGAGTCAAAGCACAGACAGTCTTGCACATTTGTTTGAATAGTGGCACACGCGAGCAAATATTTAAACTTGAATTGAAAACGGAATGTTTGGTTTCTCCTACTGCGAGACATCGTGTTTAAATAAACCTTATGTGATCAGGATGTTAAAGTAATTTTATTAAAGCAGACATTGTAATTTAAAATGTTATTATTTAGCAGTACTTTGTTTAATTTGAATCTCATCGTTAGCATATATTTATGATATTTGATAGAAGAAATAAAAAATTGTACGAACTGATAATTGAAATAAATATAATGTAAATCCATAATACATAAATAAAGCAATTAAAACCATACTTACCCATTAAGCATATAACCAAACTTCTGATATAGACAAAGTCAAAATTCTTCATTGCACACATAAGTACATTTGATACATTTATACATGTAATTTTCTTAATCGACTATCGCATCACGTATTATTGAGCTAAATAAAACAGAAATGTATGATGCAGCTGTTAAGGATAGCAGAGATCTACTTTAGGAGAGTATAATAAAAGTTTAAAAGAAGACAAAACATTTAAAATGATCATTTAATACAAATAACATCGTGTAAAAGTGTATCATGTCAGTGCTGTCACTCATCGCTACATGAATGCTCAAGGGGCACATGTCAAAAGCTGCCCATCATAATTAGACCTTTGTACCCTCGTCTGTCTCACACATTTTCGGTTATTTACAAACACAATGCAAAAAACGAGGGTCCAGTTAACGCTGGTGTTCGATGTAAAATTCATACGAAGCTCTAACATTAGTCAACGAAACATTGCATATTTCATAAGACTGTGCACCACATTCGGATTTACAAAAACTGTCCTCTAAAGTTATTTTCCAGTCAAGTTTGAATCCAGAGCTTTCTTTTGGGACTTGACAATAGCATTTCAAGTGTTGTTGAAGTATAATTAAAACTATGTTTAAAAAATATTACAAACATTTTTACTGAATTCGTGATCGTGAATCATAGTGTTCGTCTTCGAAAGAGTTATCAGATGATGAAATAAATATAGCAATGACTTATGTTGTTTTGTAAGCATCCTTTCAATTGCTTTTATCATAATATAAATTACAACAAGCTACCCTAAATCTTTTTAATTCATACATTACACCTATCCTGCAACCGTACAAATAATTCTAACGGAATTAAAATATTTTTCCTGGAGTTAGACACGGACAGGATCATTCACAAATATAACCAGACCAGGACCAACTTGTATAAGTACAACTCTAGCCCTCAGGTCCGACGATCAAGCCACTAGACCAAAGGGCGGTCAAGCTGTTTTAAGAGCTAAAGTTCGGTGTCTGACTCTGGCGTTGAAATAAGTGAATCGTCCAATGTAATGGACGTTGGACGATTCGTTTTAATTATAATAGAATTTTGTATACTACAGCGGTTATTGCATTATTCTCTTAATAATTTGACGAAATTAGGATTTATTCGTTAAGTTATATTTTTGACATATTGTTGAAAAAAATGCCATTTGTTCTACAATTAGACGAGATTAAGTTTTAAGACACGAACACTGTAGTAATTTTTTATTCTCAACTTAATTAATTCTAAATTACATTGACAAAAAATAGAACAAACTAAAAAGATATTATAAGTTATTGTTCTTGTAACCGGTACCAAACTTAGTTACGCGTCGTGAATATTTTCTACCCTTAAACTTGGTAAAGTAAAAAGGCTCTAATATTTGTCGCAGGAAATGCCCTCTATTTACCCTATAGGTACACATCCGGTCAAAGGAAAGTCCTATTGATTCCCTTACGAGGGTTGCCACCCTTTCATATTTATATATCAGCGTCTATAGTAAATAATGTCTAGTTAATACAACTATTTGACTGGTAAATGCACTTGAATAGGACACAGGACAAAAAATATTTTACGTTAAAAATTTGTACATTTCGACTACTTTCAAATTACAAGTTTTTATTCAGAAAGGACTGTCAACTAATCAGTGATTCACTCATACCATAAACCCTTCCAAAATGATCGTAAAGAAAAAAACGAATGACAGCATTATTTGATAAAATTATATAATAAAAATTATATATTAGGAAACAAACATCCAGTCCACAATGACTTCCAAAGCAGAATATCAGCTCCAAAATACTTTCTGCTTAAAATATGTTGAACATTTTTGGACTAGTAACCATTCGATAAGGTCCGCCGTCCCGTGAGGACCGTTGGAATTCATTACTGTAGAAATTTGTTTGGAATATGAAATTCCTAAGACGCCTTATTGTTTTCCAGCGAATAACGTTATTTTGGCAGTATCAAAATTTTCGGAGCAAAGCTTTAACTTATTTTATGTCGTCGTTTTGGCTGGGTATAAAGACATTAAAAATATTATTCTTGATTTTTGTGGTAACATATAAGCTGCAACTTTTATACGACAAAACTATTACTAATAAATTGCTGAAGAGATTAATCTTAGACATATCAATTCACCTGTTTGAGTTAGAAAAGAAATAAATGTATAATTTGAAATAACCGTTAAATCCCCTATCTTACGTGAAGAGAGTAGGCCATTGTGGGAACAAGATTTATGGTAAAAGGATGGACTCAGATGGTACTGACATACAGGTCACGCCACGGATGGTTCCAAAAGTAGGGTAAACATGAATAAATATATTGTGATTAAGATATATCGCTTTTGTGAATAGATTGTTTCCTATAACCTGTAAGGGAATTTAAATTTCTATAAAAGAATAAAGAAAATAAATTTGTTGGCAGTAAATATTGTACTATTTGCAATCTGAAATGGATTTCTGGAAAATAACATCTGGTACAATTGATTTTATCATCATCATTATTAGCCGAAATACGTCTACTGAAGACAAGCCTCTCCAATAGAATTCCACTTTAGGTAGGAGGATTTGCCATAATCACAACGCTTGCAGACGGAACGGTGATCGCAATAATGATCTTATGTACACAGGAGAACGCTGCTGACCGTTCCTAGTGCAATCTAGGGGGATTAAGATTGGGAGAGGCCTGGGAACCACATGTTGATTTAATATTTACTGTTAAAAGTAAAGCCACGGTAAGGTTATATAATTCTAAATTATACGACGTAGTAAAGCGAACAAGATTGATTCAATTTTCCCATTCAAATGTCACTCTATTTAAAATAAATATTTACTGCGTGAATAACATTAGATGGCATAAAATCCAGATAGACGAGCACCAGACTGCAAAATATGAAGACGGATGGAGGAGGTAAATGTTGAATTTGGACAGTAAATTGGATGATTGTAAAAAAACAATCAAAAACCGAGAAAATAAGGCGAAATGCCGCATTTGTATTTGTGTATAAAGATGAAATAAATATAAACAACTTATTAATAAACCAGCAAAATAAACACAACGAAATTCAGCTAAAACTTTTAAATTGGCATTCTCAACCAAATCAAATCCAAAGCATCACTCACTCGTCCAATTTTAATTAAACCCCGCTGTATCTATTCCATTTTCAACGTTACACCATTTTACGTTTCTACCATCCATTTGTTGCGAGGAAAATTTAAATATTTTACACTTGAAAAGAGCCTATTCGATCGTTACCTTAGGCGTTTTAATGTCTTACTGGTACCTCTCGCCCATTACTCCAAGTTCAATTAGATGATATCTGACATTTATAGTTCTTTATGCATTCGGGGAGTCAGATTATGCTTTTCCAGTGTCAGATAATGCCGGTTAATGGCGGTCCGATCATTATGCCAGTTTCACGGGCGTAATGAAAATTTTGCGCAGGTTTTACGATGGTGTTCGAAAAGGCACTTTCGGTTTTAATGAGCGATATTTCTTTGGAGTGTTTATTTTTTGGGTTTGGTAAATGATGTTACGGAGAAGATAGGAAGCAACTGCTTTATTATGGCGCATGGCTATGGCATCAACCTGTGAGTTTCTTTACGCTGCAGTCATAAAAATGTGACCAAGTAGCATATCTAAATAAAACGACCAAATTTGACGATCAAACCAGAATGTTAAAACGTTTAGGCAAAGAAATTCCGAAATAAGGAAAATTCTCAAACATAAGCTCAGGGTGACGGTGGGCCTGATCCAAGTTTCAAGTCGCTTGGCGAGCTATGGAGAGGGCTATGCTTGGAGTTTCTTTGAGGGACATGATTCATAGAGAGAAGATCCGACAACGAACAAATATCACCGAAAGGATTAGTAAGCTGAAATGGCAGTGGATGGACCACATCTATCGCAGAACGAACAGACTTTGGGGCAGACGAGTTTTGGGGTTTAGACCGCGGATCAGCACGCATAAGGTGGGACTCCCTTCCGCCAGATGAACCGACGACTTGAAGAAGGTAGCCGGATGCGGCTGGATGCAAAGGGAAGAAGACTGGGTGTGGTGGCGTTCATTGTGGAAGGGCTATGTTCAGCAGTGGACGTCTAAGAGCTGATATGATGATTAAAGCTCAGAGCGCAACTGGACCAGACTATGCTAGGAATGTATGCAGATCAAAAACCATATATGGAGAACACAACTCGACCAGAACAAGGTTCACGCAGAGATTCAAAGCCAAAGATAATGATATCACCAGTAATATCTAAGCAAGTATAAGAAATGCCGTGTGGTTTCCGGTAGAGTAGAATAGGACCACTCCAACTCTTCCCATGGATGTCGTACAAGGCCACTAAGGGAATACATTATAAAATATCAATCAGGCCTCCCCAACCCGTCTGGCCAGCGCGGGGAGTGTAGGCCAAATCCTCGGTCTGTCTCCGGCAGATGAGAGAGGGTTGTGCTCCTGCAGTGGAGATAAATATAACCTGATGATGAAGTATAAGAAATATCATACCTACGTTTATTTACGACAATTAAATGAATGGAAGAACCTTTTAACATTTGTTTAAAACCCAAAATTCCTTACAAAATTGTTTCACACCCAGCAAATACACTCTGTTAGTAGTAAATGTCGTAACTTGCCTGTCACATAAACAGGACTATCGGGATTTGAGACTTAAGAAACAAGCGATTGGCGGATTTTGTGAATACGTTACGGAACTTGTAAAATTCAAAATTGGCTGAAGATTCAGACTACCAATTTAGATTATTAGTTGGTATAGCAATTAGTATGAGATTTCAATATCCATGCACATTTCTTTTTTTACCTACCGCTTGTTTTAGCTTTTCCTAATTATATATATATATATAATTAGTATAAATGGGACGAAAGGACATTGTTTGGGTTTGCCTGATTTAAAATAGAAAAATTCGGAATTCACGGAAATTAAAAAATATTAATTAATTAATGATTTATGTATATTTTGTTTTGATTGTTATCTTTGTATATGTATGCAGTTTCACAAGTCCATTAAAATGCCCCATGCTAGTGCAAATTATTGAAATGTAAATGAAATCCATGACTTAATTACATGAACAACAATATTACATACATATATACATAATGCTCACATCTTGATCCCAGAGGGGTAGGCAGAGACGATGTGTCGCCATTTTGCGCAATCTAATGTCGCAAAGTGGCTTACCTTCGCCCGCTTTTCGCCCCAAAACAATATTTTGTAAGTAAATTGTAGTCTTAATGTCTAAAATCCTTTAACATTGCACTTAGTATGTACACAGTTGACAAACTTTCTAAACGTTATCGGTTTCAACTAATATTTACTGTCGCATTCGCACTACTTACAAAATATGGATACATAAAAATGATTCGATAGAAGGAAACAATACAATACACTTTATTGTACAAACAAATATTTAAATTTAAAAGTAAAAAAATATTACAATTTAGGCGGTCTTATCGCTTCAAGCGATTTCTTCCAGACAAACGTACGTTGGTGTCTGGTGGTAAATAAAAATAACATAACAGTTGAATGTGCCAAGTGTACTTAAAGATTTTGGCTTCGACTTCAACAATATTCTCTCAGTTTTATTTAGTTAAGCAATCATAATTTTACTTTGCCTACCATTCCTCCCACATCTGTAATCCGCTCAAAGTTTATTGCTTCTGTCATTCTGAAGGAAATCAATCACTGATCCACTGTCCCCCAATCATTTACTTATTCAGATTTTATGTAGCGCCCCGACTGTGGGGGGGTTTATGAAGTATATCAGCAAGGCGCGTGTCCTGCACAACTAGAGTGTCCAGGATATTTGTCTATTTTATTTTAATGGAAAGGCAAATTATAGCTGGTGCTTTCATATCATTAGTATGTATGTATGTAAACGCTTTATTGTACCAAAAATAACAACAACAACAATAATAAAATAGGAATTAAACTGTGTATAAAGGCGGACATATCCCACTTAGGGATCTCTTCCAGTCAACCTTAGAGTAACCGAAAGGACAAGTATAATGCGTTTAGTACCAAATTTGATAAAGAAACGTACCTACTTTTAATAAAGTTTGAAAAAACATATTACATAAACATAAACGAACAATATATAAGATATATAATTTTATTGCCAAATGTTTTTACTCATTGCATGAGTTTTTTAATGATAGGGATAATGTTTAAATGGAGGTTTTTGTTTTATTAGTTGTTCTGACATTTTATATTATATATATTTATATTGAAATTTAAATTCATTATTATGCTGACATTGTAAATATTAAAAAAAATTAATTTCTATTTTATAATTTAATTTTATATTTTAATTGATATTTTTACATATATTGTAGCGCTATTTTATATATATTAGTCGACTAGATTATTTTATTTTTAAGAAATTGTCTTGTTTGTTCCTAAACATATTTATTGATATGGCAGATACAATAGATTCTGGCAAATATGATTTGGAAAGGAGTGTCTGTTCCCAGTGGGGATCGAACCCACGACCTCTGGCGCTCGAGTCTAATGACCAAGTCACTAGACTAACGAGGCGTTTTAATTTATTCCATTACTAGGCTATTTACAATTTCTCAAATCCAAATTTTCATTACAAAAGCTATGCAGACACAGTCTTAATAACAAACAGGCAGATGTAAAGACAGATCCGTCTGGAAGCTACGATATGCATAACATGTTGCCCCATTTATGATTAGGTAGCGTTGTGTTGTAGCGCATACCAATGAGCTTCGTTTCGTACCATTTACACGTCATTCATCATTCCATGCCCTTCTTTCTCATCGGAACCCACGACAAAACACAATCATGTACGCGGTGAAAAACTTTGCCTAAAAGTTTTTAATACAAAACATGTGAAAAGATTTGAATATGAAACAAAAGTTAGAGAAGAGAATATAGATTTTCAAAGTAAAGCAGGGATAGACAATGGGGAAGAATTAATGAAAGAATTAACATCGCCGATTATGAATGGTGGTAACCAAGACATTAGCGACTTACCTCAGGAGAAAGAAGTGAAAGAAGCAGAGTTTGTCGAAATTACCAAATTAAAGATTCAAATATACAATTTAGAAAACTTTGCAATAATATCAGTCTACTGCCGACTTCTAGTAGAACAATTATTCAGTTTTTAAATGATTAGTTATCAAGTTAAATCTCAAACTAGTAAATATAATTTTTAGTCTGAGTAAAGGATGGATCAATGTAATCTGACGTTTAATATGTAAATATAAATAAAAGTGAATAACAGCTTTGCATAAAGACTTTATTGCATTCAATGGTAAATAGGATCAAAGAAAAAATAAATTATTTTGTAAATAATGGGGCAATTACCTTAAAATTCCTTCGCGCCTAACAAATTTCATAAATGCACCTATATTTTTACAACTCCTGAGCATTTTAGTCATAAAATGAGCTGGGACACTTAAGGGGGCGTTTAGTGTTTTATATGCCAAAGGGATTTATGTTATTACCGTCCATATTTCTGCGGACTGAAGCCGCTGAGAGGTCACGAAAATCTTGCTGAAAGGCGTCGTCTCCCTCCCTCGTATCGGTGCATCTTTTTCGCACTCATCTAGTAGCTTTAAAGCGATGAATATTATGGTGGGGGGTTATTCGGGGCACGTACGCGGGAGCGCAGCGTGCGGAGCGCTCATGAACTCTGATCCCTAACTACAAGCAGGGCTGTCAGATACTATCTGGTTCTGACGCATAACATTTGGTGTCGTCGAGGTCTTGGCTAAAGTTAATATTGAACTTAATTTGCCGCCGCCGTGTGGTTTCCAGTGAGTAGAATAGGACCACTCCAACTCTTCCCGTGGATGTCGTATAAGGCGACTAAGGGAATACATTATAAAACATCAATCAGGCCTCCCCAGCCCGTCTGGCCAGCGCGGGGAGTGTAGGCCAAATCCTCCGTCTGTCTCCGGCAGATGAGAGAGGGTTGTGCTCCTGCAGTGGAGACAAAAATAACCTGATGATGAACTTAATGTTTCAATAAAACAGAGAGTAGTTGAAAATGTTTACGTGAAAGAGGTTAGACAAAAGCAT
This sequence comes from Esperia sulphurella, assembly GCA_947086405.1. Lineage (NCBI taxonomy): Eukaryota > Metazoa > Arthropoda > Insecta > Lepidoptera > Oecophoridae > Esperia > Esperia sulphurella. Next base: position 15,086,865 of record OX352265.1, read on the forward strand.
TGTAAAACAAAATATGATTAGGCCTTTCTCATAGTTAATTAAACGAGAGAGTACTAAATATTGCTACTTAAAGAAGCGACACTTACCTCCCCCGCTAGTTTAACGTTACCGGTTAGAAAGAGAAGCTCTTATGTGTTGACGTATAACGTTGTCCCTCTCTCGATAGTTTACGCGCACACACAAACGAATACGGACTGGTCAGTGCTCCAGTAATAGTAGTAGGTTATTAAATGTGCTCGCTTTTATGGATTAACGGGGGTGTGGTTAAGCTCGGGGAGCATTTCTTTGCTTTGATGCTACTAAAGTAAGTATTTTTTTTCTGAGACATTCATACCAATTATCCAATCCCAAATTAGGCAGAGCCTGTGCTATGGTTACTAGATAACGGATAAACATACTTAAATAAATATATAAACATTCAAGACTTGGGTACAAACATTCATATTCATCACACGAACATTTACCCCTAGCGGGATCGAACCCGCAACCTCCGGCATGGCAGACCGAGAGCTACCGCGTTCCCCCGGAAAGTGGTTATTTTGATAATTGGTCAATTTGTTCAGGATGTGATCATTTTGGGATTAGTCGTAAAAGAAATGGTTATTTTCGGGAATCGCAGTATTTCGCAGATGGTCGTATTTCTAGCTGAGAATTGATTTATTATGCTCGGAAAGATTCGGCAACCCTAACAAGAAGATATAACATTAACAATAAAAAAATTCGCCCGCCAGCTAAGGTGGAAGAGTTGTGATGACAACTCCTCGCAAACTTTGTAATCAGTTGTAACAAATTTATGTCGCGTGCGTGCGAGAGTTTCGCACAAGTTTTCGCTTTCGCGTTACGCGAAGAGTCGTATTTTGTATATGCTATACTTAATTGAACTTGTTTTCGGGTCTTCCGATGGTAATTTGACGCTACGTTTAATGAGTGTATGTTGAGGTTAACTGGTCTTACTTTTAAACTTAGATGTAGAAATAAAATAAATCTTGTCTAAGATATTCATAGAAACTGATTGAACAAATATTTTTTCTTTACACCTAAAAATGTTAATCATCATCAACAGCCGAAATATGTCTGCTGGACATAAGCTCCCCATTAGAATTCCTTTTTTGATGGGCTGTCCATTGGTGGATTTACCATAATCACCACACTTGACAGGCGGATTGGTGATCGCAGTAATCTCTTAGTTGCCTTGACGACACCCACGGGTATATTGGAGGTGGCCCTATTATAAGCCGGGCTATTAAAAATAATAAATAGGTAGCTAATAATAATGAAGCTTAAATAGAAATCTAAGAATAAGAATAAAGAAGAAGATACTAGACAAACAAACAAGATAAACGTTTAATTCCATCAGGCTCCGACAAACAAACAGCGAAATTTTTAAAATCTCCAAACACCGGCGAAACTCATGCAAAACAAAGTTTCGGAGCAGAAGTCTTTAGAGTGTCATTCTGCTTAGTTTTCGTATTTCTTAATACAACCTAATGCGCCGACTAAGTCACAAGCGATAGCGTATGAACGGTAAAGGTAAACAACACATCATGTTATAAAATTCATAGAGTTAAAATTCTTTTATCACAAAATACTAAACAATATTGTATTGAAAATTACGATAACATCACTTCAACGACAATTAAATCATTTGTGGAAAATATATTGAATTGATATTTTACAAGGCACAGCGTTATCATTCCCCCTGATAGATATAGGTTATATATAAGTATATACGTTACGGCAACACAACTTTTTCAACATTTCAAAAATAATAAATGCATAATTTTTTTCAAACGTGTATAGTTTGTATTTCAAACTATTTCCAATTAAGTGCAGTTTAAAGTTATGTTATTATGTGTAAAAGAACATAAAAATTAAATTGGCTAAAGCAATTTAATTTTCTATTTCTGGGTAAATCGCACATAAATGTTCATTTTGTATGGTTAATATGGTTTATCGATATTTCTTTGACCAATGTATATTGTAACTGTATTACAGTTTATGAATTTTTAATACTACGATTATATAGGCTTGTAATTTTTTTGTATTCATCCAAATCCCTTTCCTAGTTTCTCGACCATTTTAAACACATTTACATACTTAATTCACTCATATTGTCATTCGATCGTTAAAAGGTAGTCGAAAGCTGCTGGTATGAAAGGAAGCCAGAGGTAGTGTTTTTTTTTTTATTAATATTATAATATTTGAACCCGCCATCGTCCATTACTTGTCCCATAGCTAAAAGCTGAGCCGGGATGAAAGAAACTGCACCTTAAGCGAATACGTGAAGTCAATTTGCGAGTAAAGTTGCGCCATTGGTTTGGCACTGCACTGGCAGACTTCTTGCTAGCTTAAACAGTAGTTAGTGTTGTTTGGCAAGCCGCGACTTATCTTTTTCTTGTTATCTTATTTACTCTATATTATTAAAAACAATAATATTTGTTTCATAAGGAACATAATCATAAAAACAACGAAAATAATCTAGAAGGTCAATTGAAACAATTATCCAAAAAAAAAACTCGTAGTTGTTTCAATTTCAACAATTATTTTCAAAAGAATGTAAGATTCTAGATTCTATATCTGTTTGTTCGTTTTTTATTTACAGTCATGAAGTATATGAAATTCTACATCAGCGAAACGGTTGTCTAAACCAAAACCAAATATTAGTTAAACTGATGCATTTATTTTACACCTTTTTATATATATTCGACAAAAGTATATATAAAAGTCACGATGAAACGCACTTTCCTCCTAAAAGCCTCCCAAGTGAACATCAGATAAAACTTCATGAAAAAGTGTCTTCCCCAATCCGGAACGAAATTGTTTCCCTCTAACCAACTTAAAAGTAGGCTCTAACCCTTGCCCCTGTGGATTGAGTAACGAAGACGGATGTACAGATATTATCCAGAGTGGTGAAGGAGTATTACCACGAATATGTGTTATTTCGTATATTGTTATTTATTTTGCTCTAGATTTCTTTGATGGTGTAATTTTACTTTTTCTAAGAGATGTCTGACACGTAAGTAAAGTGTTGAGTGTATACCTAAATATTAAAGCTCAACGACGCAATCGTTGAATCGCTGTAATAAAATAGTTCATAATAATATCATCCAAATAGCTGAAAAATTCTAGCTCTCTGTCAAAATTACTACCATGGACCATATAAGTATATATTTATACACTTAATCGTTCGTTAAATATCCATAATATGTTATTTTCTGAAACATAAGAACGACTGTATCCATAATCCGTAAATATAAATTCAGTCTTTGCACATATCAGTATTGTACAATACGCCAAAAGAAAATCTAAACACAAACATATTTTTAAAAATTCTGAAAGGCTAAGGCAGTCTAAATCAGCTATGATCCTCTATACCGAACCAAGTATGTCAGAGCCAGGCAGACACGTCCCGCGATAATACACCCATGAATATTAATGTCACTCACTTTATTTGCTTATTTATTAGCTGCGAGGCCAATAATAACTTGTCACACTGCTTTTATCATGTTTTTAACCGACTCTAAATATGGATGCACCAATTATGTGATGTGGCCATTTTAATATCGATTTTACCAAACTTTATGAAGAGTATTAATTTAGGATCGTGATTGGGTTTTTAAATACGTGCTGCAACAATATTAAATTCTGAAACAGTTCCTATTGTCCATTAATTATATCTGATTTATGTTTATGGATTTATAAAAGGTCACTGATATTTCTTTAACTGTTCTCACGTTAAGGTTATCCATTCGGGAATGAGATTAAGTATTTCTTTACAATCCATAGCATTTGCAGGTAGATATCAAGGTGTCGTCGTCGAGTGAAAGGGCCTTGGGTTGAGTTTCAATCGTGATCGGATCACTTGTTAGTTTAGGACACTATATGGTCCTCCAACACAATAATTTGGAGCAATCTATTGAACATTGAAAGTGTATTTGCATTGTAGAAAGTTTGTACCAGCAAGAGAGCGTGCTTGTAAATTTTGAACCTTATTACATAGATGTACATTTAAAAATGATTCAAACCCGATTCTAAAGGGAAAATACCTATAAAGAGAATACAATATATACGGGAAACGACTGAAACAGGCCTATGTGTACTAAAAGTCAAATATCTATCAGGTAGATAAAGACATACGCTCAAAATTGGTAATACAAGTTTTATAACAACTAAACTAGGTATTTTAGATCTTAATTACATAAAAGTTTATAACCTTTCTTTTTTTTGTTTTTGTAAACAGAAGTATATAGTTTTAAACATTATATAGATAAACATAACGTTTCTAATAGTTAGACTTACCAACAACATGTAGCTGGTTTCTGTAAAAATTGGTACAAGATTACATGATAATGGTTTTCGTTAGGTAAGAAAAAGTTTCTTGGCCATTTAGTTATATTCTGGTGACACCCCTATTCTCAAATGTGTCGATATACCTGCGTTTATGTTATGATCTCAAATTACGACCTCTGCTGTGTCACCTTGAAGCTAGCTTGATATCTTTAGAGGGCGAAAAATTCAGAACGGGCAATATATTTTGGTAAGATGTCTACTTACGGGCTTTTAATATAACCTACTTCTGTTTTTGTAATTGATTTGGGATATTTGTTTAATACAACGTTATTGGTGCGAGGCAGTGCTGCGGTGATCAGTCATCTCATGTCATGATGACTGCCTAGTATACCCCTTACCGACATTAGTCCTCTATAGAGATGATTTTCGAAAATACATTGCATTTGCATTAGTATTTCCAAATGTATTGGAAATACTAATGCAAATTATCTTCGCTTCAGTTTAATACCTTCGTCCAGTCAGGACTCAGAACAGTCCCTATTGAAAACTGACATTGTCTTCTGCCCCTGCCTGGTTAGATAAAAGCAGATTATCGCAAAATATTGTACCTACTAAGGTATTATAGTTAGTGAGCGATTTTGTGACAACCGAATAAATCTGACTATTCTATGCTTTATACTAACTCTTGATTACAGATGTTATTGATTATAGATTTGGTTTAAGTATGATTTTGATTATGTGCCTTGTTAAAGAACAAGACTCATAATAAAAATCATACTTACGTTTTATGTCTCTCTCAAAGAAAAAAATGAGATATGGCTAAAGGATGACAATGCTATTGTTAAGATACTATAACTTAGTTTTGTACTTTTGGAAACTCTTAAAAAAAAGATCAAATAGTATAATACATTATTTTGTGTCTGACTGTAAAATATCGTCCGTAAACTGGAAGAATTTAACAAGTTCACTCGTCTGTATTTTGAAATAATGCCGAATGAAATGGAAAATGAGAGAGTTTTCATGTGGGCTTTATTAAAAAGTACATTTTATTTTCAGACCTTTCGTGACACATTTACGAACTTACTTTTTTTTAAATCGAGCTACTTATTGAGTTGTTATGGTAAGCAAAAGTATTTTTTGCCAATAAGCAGACTTGTTAAATTATTATTACAGTAATGCGACGATATACTAAAGATGGCAAAACAACCTATATTTCAAAGAAAACCTATTACGAAGATAAATTATCTACCACGGAAGTCCGAATCAACTTCGAAATGCATTCGGAAAAACAAACTGTAGAATTCAAACACGAACAACAAACAAACAATAAATTACACAGCGATCTGGTCCAAACCGGAACATTATTTGTTCGGATGCAATCTCTTCCAGTTCTGGTATATGATTAAAACACTGCATAGGACACAGTTCCTATGGGAAATCATCGGGGCGAACGCACTGCATAATTAGCAGTTGCAAAGGCGTTCGGATATAGGGAGTGTATTTTCATATCGCTTCGTCGTTTGTTACTAGTTTCATTTCTTATTAATAAAAAAGTACTTGTATATAATGATGACGGTTTCACAACCAGCCGATTTACGATATATTTTAAAATTAACATAAGTTAATACAGATTTATGGATTTAATAGACTAAGAAAAGCACAAAAATAACTAAAAGATTATATTAATTACAAACTCTAGAGAACGCTTAGAAAATAAATTTTAAATTCGTATACGTACATAGGTGGTAACTTTCACAGGATTTCAGGCTTATATATCTAAGAGTATCACTGAAAAAGTTAAATAAAAATGAATATTATTAATTTAAGTTTCAACGTCATACTAATATTCCTTGCTTGGGATTTTATAAAACATCTGATGTGTGAACTAGCAAGCTTAATAATGAAAGTAAAAAGCTTTTGATAAAAGCGATTCAATAAAGCATTAAATTAACTGTAAAAACTTTAATGCTTAGTACTAGTGACGCAGCTGCTCAAAAGCCTTCGACAAAATAACACACGAAACAGTATCGTCCGTCTCAAGAATTGGCCCTCCATTCCGTCGACGGCGACCACTCCACACAAGCGTCTGTGCAAACGCCCAGAGTGGACATTCCACACTAACAGGGTTGCATCAAAATCAAAAATCAAAATCAAAATATTTATTTTCAAAATTGAAATACATTATTCTCTTTTTGACGTCAAATTCTGCCTAAAACTACTCAACTTCCAGCTGTATAACCGAGGGGAAGAAGTGGCAACAAACCCAACGGCACAGGGCCCTACCTTTGATTTATCTTATTCATTACAATCATTAAGTCTACCTATGCTGAGCCATCAAGCACTCCATGGACTTTTATCATTTAAGTAGCCATCTAACTTATAGTAGGCTTTCGTGTTAGATATTTGAATACCAAGATACTTTAAAAGTAAAATATATTTTATTTATTATTTATATTTTATTCAACTAGTATATTATCGACGTTCATGCAATAAACCTTTTGTAAAAAAAATAATTACTTTATAGGAACTAAAAAAAAATAGTTCAAAATCTAATAATATTACTTTAAAAATATAAAAGGAATATCAACAACGATCTTTTGTTACAATATTATCTATTCAATCTGTTTTTCATATTGTACCAAGTCCAATAAACTTGACATACGACTGATTAAATTTATCAAGTAAGAAGTATTATTGATATAAGATATACAAGTGATATACAAGTAGCCATACTGCCTTTGATATTAGCTTATGCCTTATTAGGATTTGATAATACTAGGTATGTTGTTATTTGATCGGCATTGGTAATTTAAAATAAAAAAATTAACGTATGACTTACGATGTCTAATACTCTGCGACTGGATTCATCATTTACGTAGTTATTATAAATAAGTTTTCTATGATTTAGGTCTGACGTTAGTTTAATAAACAAACATATTATAAAATGGATTAGACTATAAATTATATTATTAATAAAGGATGTATTTATTGTCTACTTGCTGTTTCCCGCGACTTCGTCCGCGTGGACAACTTAATATCTCAAATTATTATGTACCAAGTTTGCCAAGATTCATCACGATCTGTCCAGTGGTTGAAGCATGATTGAGTAACAAACACCCAAATATCCAAACTTTCACATTTATAATATTATAGTAGGTATACTTTATGGATATAATTGCAACTTTATAGAATCGTTTTTTTAAATTTAGATGATTTTATTCAATTTAATTATTGTTTTGAATGAGTTATAATATTCAGTAGAATAACCCATCAACTTAATCAACCCACTTCGTATGACGATAAGACTGTAAAAAGGAGACGGCATAAAATATTACCTTACACACTTTATCAATATTTACGAACATTAATCACTTTCTTATTTCTGAGTTGGCAGCCCTACACAAATAAGTTCACAGCAAAGGGAGCTGAAATAAAACTGAGGAGACTTTACATATTCCTCGTATGCGCAGTCTCCTTCAATTATATTGGAGTTGCAAATATGGCTGCCACTTTGTTGAATATAAAATTAATTTTGCATTTTATGAGCGGTTTTCTGGGGAATAAAACTGGGTAAAGAGACTCAGTAATGTATGAGCTTCTTGACGTATAGAATACTAACTGGCATGTTAATAAAACTGGACTTATCTAATATCCTAACATACCAAAAGACGCATATATATTAATTTACTCGTTTACCTTTCATCTAGATGAAGTAGAGCTGATTGTGATGGATAATAAAGAATGATTAGAAATCGTTGCAGATATTTGACGATCATTTTATTAGATCTCGTTAACAACATCATTATCAGCCTATATACGTCCGCTGCTGAACATAAGCCTTCCTAATAGAATGCCACTTTTGGTGGGCTTTCTAACATAGTCGTAAATTATTATTAATATGACTGAATACAAAACAATGTACCACAAAAGTCGCCTAGGTTTTTCTTCTTAAATGAGATATTATTTGATATCTCATGAGTAATAGAATAATATTAAAAAGCGAGTAAAAATATACATTTCAAATGAACTAATAAATGACCAGATGGACCAACTACCTAAAGAAGGTGGCGAGAAGCGGCTGAATGTAGAAGGCGGAAGACCGGGTGTGGTGGCGTTCATTGGGGAAGGCCTATGTCTAGCAGTGGACGTCTATCAGCTGATAATTATGCTACTTTCAATAAGCAAAAGCCCACATAGTAATAACATACAGGCAACAAAACCGAAATAATGTAGACGTAGAAATAGAAGTACCTGAGTCACACCTATCTGTCTGGAATGAAAAGGGCTAATATTAGCGATGTGTCACCGAAGATGATTAAAACTGTCTCCGACCACAAACAATGCTATTAGCGGCAGACATCTACCTTAAATTATTTATACGTGGCGATACGATATATTTACTTATCATAATAAAACTAAGAACAAAGAATGTAGAACTTAAAAAGAATGCAATATACACACATACGGTTACCTTAAACTAGAAAGTAAAACATTAGCGAGCACTCGCATAGCCTCTAGAGTCAAATGCTCAGTTTAAGTGTAATGACGCCGGAATATGTTATTACAAGTCCTATTTGGAAGTCTATCATCGTCAGCCGAAATACGTTCACTGCTGAATAGAAAGCTAAGCCTCCCCAGTAGAATGTCACTTTTGGTGGACTGTCCATTGGGGGATTTTCTGTAAACATCACCCTTGTCAGGGGGATTGGTGATTGCAATAGTAATGATCTTAATCTACACAGTAGATTTTATTCGAATTCCTATATTCCGCATTTAATATTGTTTTTAATCAATCAAAGGTTACATTATGTATGATGCAAAAACACCTATCTGAATTTATAATAAAAAAAATAGAGAAGAACTTCTTAATCATTGATGCATCACTTATTGCAAAAAGGGCACATGTCCATTGTATTAAATTATTCCATCATCTACTAGAAAGACGTCGTAAAATATTTTTTGGATAACCTAATTTGAAAGATTTTTACTTTTTGAATTGGAGCTATTTAAAAATAAAGAAAAATCATATCGTTATCGTATCGTGCACGCTAAAATAAACCGTAGTTGGCAACTAACTTTTATGATTGATGACGGTGGAGACAATTTTTCCATTCATCATAGTTAATTTTATTGAAGTGTCGCTCGTGTGTGGCCGATGTGATATATTAACTGAGGTGCGCCTTTTCGTTATTACTAATGTAAAGGTACGGTCGTCTGAAATGGACAATTTGATTTGAATTTTGCATCGTAACTGTCTATTACTTAGTATGGCGAAGGTTATGATGGAAAGGTTGGTAACGATTATTTTAAAGAAATTGGGTCAGCATATGGAATGATTACTGTTTCTGTGTGAGTTGATAACGATATATAGAAACTTATTTATCCTAACCTAGTTTCTTTAAAATTATCGCTATCAACTTTTGAATCACAATCTTGGGAAAGGTTATGGAAACTACAGTATCAGTAGAGGTTCGTTATCCTAACCTAGTTTCTTTAAAATTATCGTTATCAAGCTTTTCATAATCAATTACTGATAGTTTAAATTGCAAAGTTTTAGTAATGTGATGAATATCTAGATTTTGATGCTTGCTCAATGATCTCTTTGAGGAGCTATAAGGTAAGTTTTCTAAGAACTTTACCTCCTTAAAAATAATCACCTGTTTACCTATGTCATAATCTATTATTAAAGAATTGATTACACAAATTACAAAGTGTGTTTCTATGTTTTTATTTTAAGATTAATGTCAGATAACGCAAATGACAATGCGATGAAAGGTTGTTTGTTCGTTACAAGAAATGTATTTCTGATATCAGTTATTAACGTGAAATTGATAAAGAAACATGTTATTATATTTCCATTATTGCTTTACTGTAAATTGTAATCGATTTCATTTTTACTGTATTCTATTTTGTAAAAAATGAAACGGATGACAGATGCTATTTTACAAAATTTATTTTAGCGCAATTTTTTTTAAACTTTTCTTTAAGATTTTTACAATGATTGAATTTATATTAGTAATATTTTATTCGACAACGACTTTGAGGCTCAAGACTAGATGAAGAACGTCAAGTTATAAACATAACTTGAATTTATATTAGTAATATTTTATTTGACAACGACTTTGAGGCTCAAGACTAGATGAAGAACGTGAAGTTATAAACATAACTGTGAAGTGAAAATCGGTTTGTTTTATGCCAATATACTAACATAACTTTTCTTCCCACAAACTAATGAGTTTCATTGTACTTACTAACCAAATAGGATTTTAAATGCTGGCATCTAAACCACCATTACAAAAACACAAGCGTCATTCGCAAAGACCCAACTGAGTCATTTCTGTCTCTAAAAGACGTCCTAATGAAGACGACTGTATTCAACACCCTTTTGTTTTCGAGTGCCTGTGTTTTAGAACTCATTAAATTAAAGGATGAGACTTACACTCGTTAAGGGGCTACGAAGGATTTGTTGGTTGTATTTGCCTGTTTCTCTGTACATGGCGTCGCGTTTCGTATGCGTGATGATTATTTTTTAAACTTACCGTGTTTGGGGAATGAACCTTTGGCGATTTGTATAGTGAAGATAACTTACCTGGAATAAAAAATTTAAACATTAGTTCACCAAGTTTTACATTAAACAAGCAAACGTTACATTAAAACACAAACCAGTTGATTATAGCTGACGAAGATCAATATAAAATTACGTATGGAAAAATAAAATATTTAACAAGCCTTAAAATAAACAGTACTTATAAAGTAAGTGATCAAATTATAGTTAAAACTAGCTGTGCCCGCGGCTCCGCTCGCGTGGACTACAGGGTCCGCTCCCATTCCCACTTCCGCTCCCCATCCCACTTCCACTCAGACTTCAAATCCAGGTCCAGGTCCAGGTCCAGGTCCAGGTCCAGGTCCAGGTCCAGGTCCAGGTCCAGGTCCAGGTCCAGGCCCAGGTCCAGGTGCAGGTCAAGTCCAGGTCCAGGTCCAGGTCCAGGTCCAGGTCCAGGTCCAGGTCCAGGTCCAGGTCCAGGTCCAGGTCCAGGTCCAGTTCCAAGCCAAGGCCCAGGCCCAGGCCCAGGTCCAGGTCCAGGCCAGGCCAGGCCCAGGCCCAGGCCCAGGCCTAGGCCCAGGCCTAGTTCCAGTTCCAGGTCCAGATCCAGATCCTCAGCTCTCCCCTCATCCCTCCCCTCAAACCTCTTTCCCTCGTCTCTCCAAATGTAGTCCTCGTACCTAATCCATCGCAGTCCAAATTCCGACCAACATTACTTTGTTGCATACCTATACCACAAATTCATCGTAATCGGGTAACTCAGTCAAAAGTTATGCGAATTTTCAAACACTCAAATTACACTGGTACCATACCCGCTCCCGCTCCGGTCCAGCTCCGGTTATGCTCCCGCTCCCCTTCCGCTTCCGCTTCCGCTCTCAATCCCACCCCCCACTCCCACTCCCACTCCCACTCCCACTCCCACTCCAATTCCTACTCGCAGCTCCAAATGTAATCCAAACTCATCGCAATCTGAATAGTAGGTAAGGAAATACTACTTTAAGCAATATATTGCATAATAACCTTACCTAACTAATGTATTTGAAAACTAAAAATGTCCATAACTTTTGATTGAGTTAGCCGATTGCGATGAAATAAAGACTAAATGTTAAGTTAAGTTAAGCACCATGTTTTTGTGAAAAGTCCATCAAAATCCGTTCAGTAGTTTTTAAGTGATGCGTGCACAAACTCACAGACAAACAGACAAACAGATAAACAGACAAACAGACAAAAATTTCAAAAATGATCGAAATGTGTTCTGTTGCTTATCCTTAGACCCCCCAATTTTTTTTTTGCAAATATCTTCAATGTACAGACACGCGAAGTTTACGATTTTATTTATAAGATAAATAAAATCACGCTCTAATGAGAAGCGCACTAAAATTAAAAAACAAACCAAATGTACACATCTGTAACAGGTCCACATATCTTGAAATTTAAAACTTCAGATGTACGTGCTTCTCTGTTTGTTAAAAATTCCCATGACCCGAGTTCCTTTGACCACCTCCTACAGCCATCACCATACTCTACTGATCACAGTAATTATGCAATCAAAGGACTCATTGAGACAAATCAAAGGAGAAGAACCCAAACTCGATGACATTGTTAGCTATTGAGGAGTTCCTATGACCGATTCCCACCTCCATGGCCATGGAAGCCCGATAGTACTATATTATTAAATTGTCACCAGATTTGCAAAGTTTCGAATCGATACGATAATTAGGAATGGGCTAAAGGTGACTTTTAATATATTCTTACAATGTCCGGAATGTACATGTCAAGCTAGTAAAAGCGTATAAAAATTACACTTTGTTTTTAAAAAAGCATAGAAATGTTGAGTTTAAAGTCTTAATTTACATCCTTTGTAAATTAAGACTTTAAACTCAACACGCATATTTCATACCCTCTGTGATTGCCTTTGATTTAGTAGGTAAAATTTTACAATGTTAGGAAGTTACAGGTCAACCTAACAAAAGTGTGTTAAAATCATATTTTTTTCTTAGCATATTATGATCATAACTTGATTATTTGTAATCCTGTGTAAAATAAGATTTAAAACCCAACACCCAAATTTCAAAACCCTCTGTCTCTCTGATTTAGTAGGTATAATACAATTTCAAAGCGGAACCCACATACAGCCCATCATAACACCCTCAACACATCGGTCATGTGAGAAGCTTTGCTATTTCCCAGAATATAATACATTATTTAGAGAGTGCTCCAGTTTTAATGCTCTTAACGCTGGCAAGTGCTATAATAGTGTTATGTAGCACGTATTTTGTGTGAACGTTTAATACGTACAAAATGTGCGAGATATGGGATTTGTGGTTCACGTGGTGTTCCATAAAATGTTGGCAGTTCCTTAATACTTCCTCTTAGCAGATTTTGACAGCTCAGATTTCGGAAATGGCTGACGTGAGAATATTTTCTATGGGTTTTATGGCATTTGAAAATGGGGGATAATCACTGTACTGATTTTCTACAAATAATAATAGAAAGATAAATCTTTCTATTTTTATTTCTAGAAAATCAGTACAGTGTCCGCCATTTTCATTTAATGTTTTTTTATGAAATCTTCAGCAAATATTATTACAGAGTAATCTCTGTAATAATATTTGGCGAAGATTTCATCACAATCACAGCATATTTTCCATTTCACATATTTACATTTTCTACTCGAAATAAAAATCTATAAAATAAAAATAAATATGTCAGATATTCACATCAATTATCCAGTCCCAAACTAGGCAGAGTCTGTGGTATGGTTACCAGGTAACGGATACACATACTTAAATAAATATATAAACATCCAAGATTTGGGTACAGACATTCATATTCATCATACGAACATTTGCCCATATAGGGATTAAAACCCGCAACCTCCGGGTTGTTAATAAAACCTTAATAATCTAGAATAAAAAATCCGAATATCTTACATAATTGTATCAATGCTTTTTTATTTTATTTTATCTATCATGCGCGCGCCGTGAAATGTGAAAAATAGGTATATTTAAAAATACCAAAAGGTATTTCGATTTAGTTTTGGACCGTTATGCATTTTTTTATTTGCATTCACAAATGTATTTGAAATAGTCATATGAAACGGGTGCTAAGTTAATTATTCAAATCTCGGCTTTATAAATTATATTCTCTCACCTACAACAGCTCAAGCATAAAATGTAACTCGATTAACGGCGTAGATCATCTACGACAGAGCAATCGCTACGCAGACAACAAAAGAATTGAGTAACTTTCACTGTTTTAACACAGTCCACAAGTCTTTCCAGTGCCTCATTCGTTCATTACATTCAAATTTCATTCGTTCATGAATCAATGTCATTATCATTCAGTGCAGAGCATAATTTCATATTCAAATCAGCTTTTTGTTTTCTCTTATTCTCTTTATTATTCGCTGCACTTGACAATCATAATAATATTTTCAAGAAGAACTGGGATTTTATGCATTTCAGTTTTTCTTGATCCCCACGGAGTTCTGAGGGAAATTGAGAGTGCATAGGTACTTTGTTACAGCACAAAGTTCTTGTTCAATATAATTGTTGTAATATTTTAGTGTTTAGTCTGAAAGTTTACTAAATATTATTATTATTTTAATCGGAATAAAAATACATCCATATTGTTAGTAAAACTTAAATACTATGTACGTCATGATGATGATGATGATGATGACTATATATAGAAATATATATAGGAATCCTAGGCATACGTCCACTGGTGGACATAGGCGGTCCCCAATGAACGCCACCACACCCGGTTCTCCGATGTCCGCACCCAGTCGCTTCCGGCCACCTTCTTCAGGTCATCGGTCCATCTGGCGGCGAGGCGTCCCACCCTGCGCGTTCTCCACTCCAGAACTTATCTACTCCAACGGATATCGGTTCTACGACAGATGTGACCCGTCCACAGCATCAGCTTGCTCATCCTTTCGGCTATGTCGGTTACCTTCGTTCTTCGTCGGATCTCCCCATTACGAATCATATCCTTCAAAGAAACCCCGAGCATAGCCTTTGTTCATAAGTGTATTATGTAGTATTTCAGCATGTAACTAAGAATAAATTGTCAATTTTCAATACCATTGATACACATCAAAGCCCTAATACCCGCTTCATAAATTACACACCGAAACGTAACATGCCTTACATCTTGAAAGGACAAACTGCGAAGCGGACGGATCTCGCCGGCCAAAGCTCTGCCACGTCGTCGTTATTCAATTTACATGCAAATGGGTGGGGGTCGGGGGGTGCGATGGTGCCAATAGTACGCTGATGTATCGCGTCAGAACGTGTCCGTGGCAGGTTTTGGGTATCAAGTGGAAGTTGCTAGCGGAATCTGTTGCTTTGGGACATATTTGGAAGCAAAACCATTAATCTATATACTTCTAAATATTGTCATTTTCTAGGCACCACTTATAATCATGTGAAATTGAGGAGTAAATTCCCTTTTTTCATAAACACATAATAACATATTTCAAATACACTTGTCTATTTCCAGACACGTAAGTGTTCCGTGTGGGATCCAGTAGAGTAGAATAGGACCACTCCAACTCTTCCCGTTGATGTCGTACAAGGCGACTAAGGGAATACATTATAAAACATCAATCAGGCCTCCCCAACCCGTCTGGCCAGCGCGGAGTGTAGGCCGAAGCCTCCGTCTATCTCCGGCAGATAGGTGTCTTTGCAGTTACCTCCGTTGATCCTCGCTTAGAGGAGTTGCGGGGGGAGAATGGTGAGGAGGCGGGAATGTCTCCGGCAGATGAGAGAGGGTTGTGCTCCTACTGCAGGAGAGACAAAAATAAGCTGATGATGATGAAGTGTTCACTCCTATACGATGGGAATTGGACAAGGGTAAAACAATTGACAAATACAGCATCCAGACCTGGACTCACTTGTACAATTTTATAAAGTTGTCTGTCCCTGGTAAGAATCGAACCCCATAACCTCTGTATCTGAGAAGACTTTTATTAAAAAAATTCTCTACCGAGTTCAGTAATATGCTACCTCTCCCATCGCAGAAGAAAGTGAAAACTTAGTCACTGACACTGTCAAAACATAGTAAGTTAAGTATAAGCTAGTTGGAGCTGATAAATCTCATCTCAATATAATCTACTAAGTTTAAAGACTACCTCTCTCATCGGAGAAGAAAATGACAAGACAACAATTAACTGAATTTGCCAAAACGTAGTAAGTTAAAGTATAAGCTGAATGAGGCAGAGGTGCTGTGAAATGACGATCGCTTACGGGCAGATCCCGACCTATAACTTTTTGGGGGGACCTTTACTTAAACTGTTTTCTACCAAGTTGATCTATACCTAGACTACCTCTCTCATCGGAAAAGAAAATGACAAACAAGCAACTGAATTTAACGTAGTAAGATAAAATGTATGCTGGTTGAGACACACGAGCTCCAGAATGACGATCTGTATAGGAAAGCAACCTACAGAAGTCAGTTTCTATGAAATAACGTAGGTCACAATGATGATATAAACATTATATTGTGCAGTTTCTTATCTGATCAGATCAGACTTTGGAAAGAATATTTTTGGTGCTGGTAATAATTTGTATAAAAATTAATCGCTGCTGTCTATGGCCCTCTCTTCCCCGTCATCACTGGCACGCAACACATGTACATCATCATCAGGTTATTTTTGTCTCCATTGCAGGAGCACAACCCTCTCTCATCTGCCGGAGACAGACGGAGGATTTGGCCTACAGTCCCCGCGCTGGCCAGACGGGTTGGGGAGGCCTGATTGATGTTTTGTAATGTCGTCTTGTACGACATCCATGAAAAGAGTTGGAGTGGTGCTATTCTAGTCTACCGGAAACCACACGGCAAACGCATGTACGCCACCCCCTTAATTAATAAAACGTTTACAAACAATATTATCCGTATTTTCATCATCAACAACCACCAGCACTCTACACTCCAACACAGACTAAGCAGTTATCTGACTAACGTGACAAAATTAGTGTTTCCTTTCGAGGCTAGTGTGGTCCTCTTTCAGTCACAAGCCTCGAGAAGAAAAAGGCTTTTATTTAAATTGTTATCAAAATTTTGCGAAGGCTTTTAATTAAGTTTAACAATAGTTACGCTACCTCTTTCATTTTGATCCGATTTGTAGCTTTTGCGAAATATGATGACACGGTAGGTGCCGTGGATATTGATAGGTCACATCAGATAGGTCAGCGGCTCGCCGGGGATTTTTAATAACATCTGACGTGTTTGGAAGGATTTATTGTCGAAGTCCCTAGTGACATTTTTCGGAACGTTACCGATGTATTGGAAAATTGAGGTTTTCTTGTAGTTGTCGGAATAAGAATGTCTGCCGGCGATAATAAAACCAGTTCTTAATACACTCATGTAAAAACGACATAATGAAGCAAAATGTTAAAAATGTATGACCTAAAAACCTGAAATCGATTGAAACAAAATATATTTAAACTAATTAGTTTAATATAATGTGTATTAATCAGTCAATACTCGCTAGCAAAGCTATAACTAGTTGTATATCAAAGCGGCTGAATGCGAAAGGGCGGGGGACTGGGTATGTTGGCGTTCACTAGGGAAGGCCTATGTCCAGCAGTGGAGGTGTCAAGAGTTAAGGACTAACGAAAATCATACAGATATTTTTACTCGGGGAAAGAGGAGGTTGGGTGTGTTTAGAATTTATTAGTGGCAATTTTTATGAAACTCAGTACGCCAAAAGTATGAAGGCCAAAATTAATAAAATTTATAAGCGTTTATGTCGAATTTACAACCCTTTATCAAGCAAGTTCAGTAGTGGCGACCCAAAGATCTCCATGTACTACCAGATGGAGCGTTCCAAACAATCGCTCTGTTCCACGCAAGTAGCCACAACTCTTTCACATTCACTTTGAAACTTGTGCAGTTACTACTCAGAACATTTAATTATTTACTAAATATTGACATTATTTAACCGTAGCGTCAATATTTAGTAATAATGAAATGTTCTGCGTATTAACTGCACAAGTTTCATTGTAAATGTAAAAGAGTTGTGGCTACTTGCGTGGAACAGAGCGATTGTTTGGAACGCTCCATCTAGTAGTACATAGAGATCGTAGTGGTGACCTCATCAAAGACAAATGAGCCGATGAAACGGTTATAGTGGTCGACCGTCAACTTGAAATGTAGGGCTGGTTGCGGTTGCCATGACAACCACAGGTAGTTGACGTGCATTCGAACGGGGCGGTTTTGCGGTTGGCACCTTCGATTCCAGATGGGAAATGTATTACGTGCCTTTGAGAGAGGCATGTCGTACTTAGCTACAGCGAATTAGCAGGCTTACAAAAGTCTAGGTGCTATGTAACTTGGTTATGTACATCATCGTCATCATGTCAGCCTTTAGACGTCCACTGCTGGACATAGGCCTTCCCCAATGAACGCCACCACACCCGATCCTCCGCCCTCCGCATCCAGCCGCTTCCGGCCACCTTCTTTAGGTCGTCGGTCCATCTGGCGGCGGGGCGTCCCACCCTGCGCGTGCCAATCCGTGGTCTCCACTCCAGAACTCGTCTGCCCCAACGGCCGTCGGTTCTGCGACAGATGTGGCCCGCCCACTGCCACTTCAGCCTGCTAATCCTTTCGGCTATGTCGGTCACCTTCGTTCTTCGTCGGAACTCTTCATTACGAATCATATCCTTCAAAGATACGCCGTTTAAAGATACGTGGTTATGTACGCGGATCGAAAAATTCCGTCTCCATAGCCAGGTCTTGTAACTGTAACTATTTTTCTTAATACATTACTAGTAATGTAACTTGGTTATGTACGGGGAACAAGCGGATTTTTTCTCTGGGACGTGGTCTACTGCTACTGGCAGTTAAATTTTCCTAAGTCTATATTCCGTACCGTAAATATAATTCGGGCAGTGATGGGAAAATTATAAGAGTCATATTCAAAACATTTATTTTTCGAGGTGCATATTTCAGGAAATTAAGAACGGAACCCCCTCATTGTGTACTCTATGCTAACTTTATTTTAATTAGCACCGACATCGTACCGAGGTTCCGTGCAAAGGTTAGAGTCAACGATCCGTGGACTAAATGGTTAAGAGGTCCTTTAAATGTGGACGAAATACATTGGTTTTACGTCCACTGTCTCCAGTAGTGGACGAGATCTGGAACTTAAGTATGGTTTTATTAGTCACGTAGTACAATAATCCTTGGTACAGTAAACATTTTGTCAGTCTGTCGTTTTATGTCATTTTGAGAGAAACGCTTGAGTTTTTGAAATAGTCTTTAATTTTGTGGTCAAAGTCGAACAACTTGTACTTTGAGTACCGTAAAGTAATTATGTCATAATAATAATGTTCATTTAATTCAGCTCCACCTAAAACCACTGGTGAAACCCTCTCCGGACCTTTCTTGGACTTAAAACGTAATGAAACTAGAAACTTTTAGAACGGAATTCAAAGATCATAATGATAATAAAATCGTTTTTAGTCCGGCCACTTGGCCCATAGACGAAATATATACATTATTATAACCTAAATAACCTAAAAATAGAGATAAACTGCGGATAAATAGGTCGAAGAGAAATAGATTATATTTATAGATTTCGGCAAAGGTGCCAATTATTTTTATTTTAATATTTTATTCAGACAATGTTCAATGAAAAAGTAACCAAAAATATATATATTAAAACTACGTTAGTGAAACATATATACTTACAATAATGTTTAAAATTGTAAACTTTGCTTAAAAATCGATTACATTACAAATATTTGTGTGGTTGACTGCTCCCCTCAGTCAAACTGAGAATTCAGTTTTGTGGGGTTTTTCTGTAACTCTATTAATGTTTTTTGAATAAAAGATTTTTATTATTATTAAGTGAAAATACTTATATGCTTTAAAATTAATATATCTATAAGTTTAAATAGTTTAATAACAAACTCCTAATTGGGTTATTTATAGGCAACATACAAACAAAAGATATCAAATACCCATCGAAGCCTGAATGTCCATGAGATCAATACGTTCCTTTTTGTTACCTGTAGACTCATAAATACACGTCATAACGCATTATCCCGTGCTCAGAACAGATAACAGCTGTCCTTTTAGACCGGGATCCGAGTGTGATTAGGTTACTCTTTGTTGTCTCATTACACCTTCATCATAACTGATTAATTGTGCTCTCTACAAAGGAGCCAAACGTAACCAGACACCTCGCGTGAACAATGGACTATTGTCGAACAGCTTTGCGGTTCAGCGGAGGCAGAAAGGTGTAACTCGCAATGTACAATTATACACTGTTACTTTTAAGTAAAGTTTCTATCACAGCTTTTCTTCAGGAATAAAAACTGAATGCACTGTAACCTAACAATAACCATAGTAAGTTCTTAATCTGTCATAATATATACATAAAGCTAAAGTCTTGGTCCCAGAGGGGTAGGCAGAGACGATGTATTGCCACTAAGCGCGATCCTGACACACCTCACTAACCTCACTCACATCCAATAACGCATAATTCATGCATTTTTTTTCATCTCACTGCGGACCCCAGCCTTCCAAATACGTCACCAATTTGAACGTCCTCCTAGAATAATATTTAGCTGTAGTATGTTTCACATTCGCGCTGTAAATTTCTTTTGTAACTCTTCTTTCACTCATATGTTCTAATCTGCTGGATATATGAGTATCGTCTTAACGAAATATCTTTTCGTTATCCAAGATTTTTATTTTATACTTTCTTTTACAAATGTATTATTTCATTGAGACTTTATCATACATCTGGTTTTTTAAAGAAGCTGCCTTTTTATAGACTATTTAGGACAATGTTTTTATTCTCAGACAGTTTATAACGAAACGTTGTGGCTAATGGTGTGTAAACTGATTTAATCTAGGGTTATTTCCACCTCAAACTGTCTTTATTTGTCGTCTTTATGGTTGGTTTTTCGTTTTAAATGGTTTATTGTCGTTTATTGTTTACTATTTATCGTTAATCTAATCAGTAATTTACAAGAAGTAATAAATGCTTGTGATAAGCGATTTAGATTCTTATTTGCATTTAGATGTTGTGAAGTTTCTGTAATTACGTAAGTGATTAACTTTCTTTTAAATACATTTATAATTGTCATAGACCTTTTTATGATTTTCCGCAAAGCTTTAATATAATTAAATTACCTTTTATTGCTTGGGCATTGTCTACATAATTTTGAACACCTTGTTTCTTGATTTACTTTTTTTTGACAGATTTATGATTGTCATAGACTATTTTGTAATTTCTTGTCGAGCTTGAATATATACACTTGTTATTGCATCTAAATATATTTGGATTTAATTGTTTACATCATTTTTAACACTTTGTTTCGCTTTCAATTTAATCACGCATTTCCACGCGTTCAGTTGACTGGTTTGCTTTTATATTGCATTTTCTTAAGTAGGTTGCAATGTTTAATGTATATCTCCGAGCGTTCAGCCATCTTATATCTATGTATGTTAGACAGGATTCAAGACAATTTTTTTAGTACATTTGCAGTTTTTATAGTTTTAATTTTAACTTTCTTTTCCTCAAACCATGTTGATGTGATCTCTTACACCCTATAATATTATGACAATGAAGTTATTAAAACAAGCTAACATACTGAACATGTTATGTCAAACAACATTTCCTCGTGAAAGGGGACAAGCTCCAAACGTCTTGAACAATGACGTCACTGTAGACTTAAGGACGGGTCTGGTATTAATATGGCTGTTACTTAACCCATTGTATACAAAGCCTGCTATCCATTGTCACATTTCGGTTATTAATGACCTGGCGGGTGAAGGTGACCGCCCATTGCTAGAGAAGCTACCTTAGAGCTATTGCAATTATCACTCTGGAATGCAGTTGCAGACATAAGAAAATAATCTTTATTGATTGTAACAGAAGGTACTAAATCCACAAGGACCGAGAACAAGAAAGACATAAGCTTCTAGTTAGTACCTGACCCCCATAATAGGATTTCCTGTAACATGGGTCACAGACTTTCTTCCTAGGATCTGATAGATACATTTCTCTAGTGGAATCGTATCACAAAACAACATCTTTACAGAACATTATATTAAAATAACTAAAAGAAACAATAAAGCTATGTGTTCATTAGAATAACACTTAAAATATCTACAAAAATAAAATATAGAAAATTATTTTAATATTGCAAGAACCAACATATCTAACTGAATTCGAAAACCAAGTAGGACATGATCAGCTAGAACCTAAAGAATTAGAAGATTAAGAAAAGAAATCACGTAAGTATCTATAAACTGACAAATAGACTAATTAAAACTAAAAAAAGGAAGAGAAGTGGTATCTGAAGAGACCTTAGTTCAAGTAAGTAAACCTCGTGTTCATTTTTGTTCAAGGCAAAAATATACACATGATTTAAAAACCCTTATTATAGTTTTGTACACCTTTGAGTCAACTTGGAGTGCCTTCATATCTTCCACGATATGTACGAGTACAACCGGGATACAATAATGTGTACGGAAAACAAACAAATGAAAGCATCTTGCCGCTAATTATAAACGAATTACCAAAAAGTTTAGTAGCCAACAATGTTAGGGGGTAATGCGCGAAAAGTAAACGTTACTATGAAGGGGTACAATCTATAGATAGCAATGCGACCTAGATAATCTCCATTCAAGTACCTATTTTAGCAACACAATAAGTTTTATACAAGTAGCAACCAAATCCTACAAATATACCTAGTGGTTTCAGTAAGATGGCTTAGGAATAACATATGTAATATAATATAATATAATATAAAAAAAAACTATATTTGTTATCTGTCCTAATAATTTCATTTCAATAGTTCTTTCAACCATTCCATAATACTTACTATTTTATTCAAAAGGTCTATGAATGTCCTTGTTTTCGTTTGCAAAACAAACTTTTCTCAGCATAGACACGCCAAAATTTGATTGGAATTTTGACTTCCTCTCACAGCGTCAGCGAGGCGTCTCATCGAGAAGGGAAATACCGCCAGTAGGCTATTAGCCGACAGCGCCCGTATAATTGCATTTCGCAACAAATTACAAGTTAGAATGAGCCAGAAACACGGCCAAGTAGTTCTCAGGCCCCTTCTATAGGGCGTTCTTAGACAAGACGATGACAGTTTTGGTTTAAAAGCGGCTTTATGATGGTGTAAACGTTGCGACAAGACAGGGTCTAGTTTAATATTAATCTTGGATTTAATTTGATGCCTTTGTTGCTACAAATGTTTGTTTCTTAAGTTGAAATATAACTTGGACTGGGGTCCGAGTCGATGTAAACCTGTTTTTTTATATGGTATAGTTAAAATATAATTCTGATTTTTGTCTGCGTATACACTGAAAAAATGTAGTCAACTAAATTGCATTTTGTTTTGAATCCGTATATAATCTAAAGCATCTAAATCATTTACATGATCGTTTGAACCAAGATCTTGATCAATTAACAAGTTAAGTTGGTGCAAGTGAATAAGAGTTAGTTCAGAACAACAAAATCTTTATGCGCTCGTATAGAGTTAAGATGACTGTTCACTATTAACAAGAACTTGTTCAAATCATCAATTATTTTTTCAGTGTATTCTAATTTATGTTTCATGAAGTCAAATAACGTTTTATGACTGCTAGCTTCATTTTGATCTTACATTTTTGTCATACGCGACCTCAATTTTGGTCCTTGGATCCCTTTTCGACCTCAATTTCAATATTATGTGACCTCAATTTTCTTAAAGATTTTAATCTAGTCGGAATTTCTTTCCTTATTCTATGAGATTGTTTACCATCGCCATCCGCGATCCGTCTTCGCGGGACCGACAGAGTCTGACACAGTGCATAAACTTGTTTGTATACTAGATGAAAAATCAACAAATCCTGTCTTACTACATATACCTTTTATACCTTAAGCTCTGTTTATAGTTTGTATATCAATAAAGTTTGTTCCATTTACTGTCCTATTGAGTTTATGTTTATTTGATGCGTTATATACGTAATTATAATATATAGATGTGTTATTTTAATGTTGAAAATAATAATAGTGTATAAATATGCTGTGTGGTTTCTGGTAGAGTAGAATAGGACCACTCCAACTCTTCGTGTGGATGTCGTACAAGGCGACTAAGGGAATTATAAAATATTAATCCGGCCTCCCCAACCCGTCTGGCCAGCGCGGGGAGTGTAGGCCAAATGCTCCGTCTGTCTCCGGCAGATGAGAGAGGGTGGTGCTCCTGCAGTGGAGACAAAAATAACCTGATAATGAAATAATAATTATCAATAAATATTTCTAAACTCTACATTTCTAACTTATTTTTTTTTACTATTTGTCTTTGCAATAAAGTGTTTTTCATAAATATGATTAGTACTTAAATGTTTATCCAGTAATAAAGGATTTATACAACAATTCCTACCCAAGTTTAGGTGTGAGTTAAATAACGCCCCCTCCCTCCATTCCTTAGTAACGAAAGGCCCCGTCGCGTTGATATATTGTTCGAGGAGTGCTCAAGCCATGCCCCCCACCTGTCCGGTAATATGTTACCGGTTACCGGTATCGAGTGCCGGCAGCTATTGCCGGTTGAACATCTTGAAAGGAAATGAAACGATGTTGTGCATTTATTTTTTTATTATTTTGTTTAAAGATGTTGAATTGTGATTTTTTTATGAAAAGTGTGAGTATGTGAATCGTAAAGATAAGTGTATAAATATGTATCCAAAGAATCTTTTCACAAATATGTATACTTCGCCAGATTCATTAATATGTAGGTACATACTTCATAACCTTAACTCAATGTGACAAGTTACTAAAGTATACATGTTATTAATAATGCTCATTAATATAAGGTACAGAGTCCTACAACACATATAATATACAATTTTTTTTTCTTATTCCTGATAGGTTCACTCCTGAGCTCAATCTTACCTGATGCTTAGTAACGATGAGGCCTAAGGTAGAGTGTGCTTACCCAGAAAATGCCTATTCACTCTTCCATTGAAGATAATATCACATAAATAAATTTAGAAATATTACAGTAATTTTAAATCAGTGCAGCTGAAGTGGAATACCTATTTATGAAATGATTCTTTGACTATTTCTACACTGGTTTGTACCATAATTTATATGTGGAAATTTGATCTTAAACTTCGATATAAGTACGCTGGTAGACATTAAAAGTACCTTATATATTATACGGAAAATACAACATTATGATTGTTTTCGCTTACTATAAGCGACTCGCTACGATTTCTTATAATTTGTTTTTCTTTAACGAAATCCAGTCGGCATTCGGCTGTGTCCGTTTTAAGCGGAAAAATTCGCCTTATAAGAAGGGATCGGAATTAGGTAGTATTATTTATGTACTTGCAATAAAATGGCTATTCCGGGTTTACTTCAGATATTTAATTAAAAATCATTCAATTATAATTCAGTTTATCATTCAATTATGCACTAAACTTATGCATTAATTAATATAAATATGGACAATTCACGTCGCTCATTTAATAATCTATAATTATTCTTCCGCCTCCTGCTTACTAGAAAAATAAACTACAAATAATCTTTTCTTAATTAGATATTTTTAATTATTGCTACTAAGAGTCAACAAAACAATAAAATGCCTTGAAAAGGTATACCTTATTAGTTTACCGTGCCATATTTTCGTTACAAATGACACTACCTTATTCCGATCTCTGCCTACGAGGCAAGTAAACCTAGTCTATTTCGTAGCAAATCATTAATCGTTGTCGTTCTTAATTCGCAAAACTAAATCAACAAAATCAACCGATCAGGCTGCGTAGTTCCGAATTCCTTCGCCTAAGTCGCCCGCATTCTTAATTTAAAAATGGCCGGTTCAATTTAGGGAGCGTCCTAATTAATTGATCTGGAGATTCGCGGAAATTGCGAGCTCCCCCCTCCTCTCCACCACCCTTGGATCCCCTCTAGTGTATCTTTGGCTTTAATTTAGAATTGTTAGCGCAAAGGGAATGCAATTTACGTAAAATAATTGTTTGATTCCGAATATTCTGACGCTTAACCCTTGTCGATGGTAGGACCTTAATTCAGTTTATGGGTAAGGTCACGAATAGACACTTGTTTTTAAGGTACAGTGCGTTTTCATTGAAATGAGATTCTGAACTTGGGTAAGGTTTGAAATTTTATATTATTAAACTCATGTAAGAAAAAAATTACTAGACTAGACCTTTATGATAGGCATTTATATTTTATAAACACACCCCAACACACTCTCACATATTACATGGGATTACATGCGTTGTAACATCCGAATACATCCACGGAATACATTTAACGGATTCCAAAAAAAAAATTACTTCAGAATCGTACGTTGATCGATACTACATTTCAACGAAACATATTTGGGCGAAAACGTATCGTAAAGTATTTTTTTTAATAAATACATATTATAAATATACATACAACATTCACTTGTGTATTCCCGAACTAGGATTTTCTCCTTGCTATGGGAATTAAACAAGCAGAGGACGATTCACGAATATAACATCCAGACCGGGACCTATTTGTACAAATTGTACCAAGTGGTCTGTCTTCAGTGGGAATCGAATCCAAGACCTTTTGTGCTCGAGGCAATGACTAATCCACTAGGCCAACGAGGCGGTTTTACCTCAGAAAATGTAAGGTTTCTTGTCGTGATGTAGTATATATATTATTATGTATCATCATCATCAGGTTATTTTTGTCTCCACTGCTGGAGTACAACACTCTCTTATCTGCCGGAGACAGACGCGAGGATTTGGCCTACACTCCCCGCGCTGGCCAGACGGGTTGGGGAGGCCTGATTGATGTTTTATAATGTATTCCCTTAGTCGCCTTGTACGACATCCACGGGAAGAGTTGGAGTGGTCCTATTCTACTCTACCGGAAACCACACGGCAATCGTATGGTAACAATTATGTATATTATGAATATATTTAAATTTATTTATTTATATAGGTATTATTAATTCTAATATAAAATTACGAGATGCACAATTTTCCATCATTTTTATTTTTTTCTTACAATGAAGTTTGTTTTTTTCTTACAGAGATAAGTCCACTCTTTTATATATATATTTTCATGCCTTTCGTGTTAATTTTTATTATGCGAAATAAATAATAATGCCTAAGGTTTATACAAAAATTCAACTCACACCGACCAACGCGAAGCAAGTATTAATAAACAGGAGCAAATTATTCCCTCACTCGGAAAATTCGTACGTCGCCTTACGTCGCCCAATATATCTTACGTACGAAATGTACATCGCCAAATATCTCAGAAGGCACACCTGAGATGATAATGTATGCAAATTGGCGTTAACTTGGAAGCGCAGACTGCGAGGAGAGCTGTATCAAAACTTGTTATTTGTGTGTTTTAAGTTGCGTGGTGATTTACGTGCTACGGATTACGAGTGAGATATAGAGGCAGTTGGAACGGTGAACATCAGCCAAAATACATCCACTGCTTAGTAAGCTTCGCATTAGAATGCCACTTTTAGTGGATTATATTAAAATTTCAATATCCATGCATATTTTTCTATCTACCGCTTGTTTGAGCTTTTCCTACAGAGATATGTTATAGAGATAAGTCCATCTTTGCACACTTTTATGTTATGCTTTATGACTAACTTTTAAGAGCGTTTTAGGATTTCTATTATTCATTTCCGAATATAGGTAACACTTAAAACTGTACTGTTTTATGATCGAATGTTAATTTACACCAGTTTATTAACCAGTGTTTGTAAAGTAAAACAACTTTATTTTAGATTGCTAAGAACTTAACGACTTTTTAATTTTAATTTTTTTTAACGTTAATCCTAGAACATATCGGATTTTTTTAGTCTGTGACAGGTAGGTTTTAGTCTATGCCCGCTCCTGGTCGGGTATTTGTGTACGGCTCCTACCTGCGGGAATTGGTCCAGGTGGGTATGTACGAACACTCCGACCTGGAATAAGAATATGCAGGGCACAGTTAGTATTTTATGTAAGACAGTGGCTCGATTATATATTATTTTTTATTATAGTTTTTATGTAAGATGACTATTTTAAACTTAATAGATCCAGCCCAAACATCACAGATATATACGAGTTATTAGTATCATCAATTAAAATAATTAAACTATCTACAGAAGTAATCATAAAATATGAAAAACTTTTATATAAACCAAAATGTAAGATATATTGGGCGACGTAAGGCGACGTGCGAATTTTCCAAGTGAGGGAATAATTTGCTCCTGTTTATTAATACTTGCTTTGCGTTGGTCGGTATGAGTTGAATTTTTGTAAAAACCTTAGGTATATTATATTATTTATTTTGCATAATAAAAATTAACACGAAAGGCATGAAAATATATATATAAAAGAGTGAACTTATCTCTGTAAGAAAAAAACAAACTTCATTGTAAGAAAATATATATATTTTTATATATTATTATGTAGTAACAGATGATGAAATTATTACCACGAGCTTTTAAAGAGACTGCTCTGTTCTGCAAACGCTACGACAGTATGTAACATAATGTTAGTGAAGCAGTGTTCCTGTAATTGGTTCTGACTGAAGCAGGTGTCTGCTTCGTGACTTATAGTATTCTGTTGCGGCGAGCGAGTCTTATGACGTAATCACGTTACTGCTTCGTTTATCATTTCCAGGTTAGTAGGAACTGTAACGTACTTTAGATATTATTATAACTTGTGCAGAAATTATTTTACATATTCTACATAGTAACTTAGTCATTGTACTTGAGCGCCCGAGCTTGTGGGTTCAATTACCTATGTCCTATATTGGAAACATACAACTTTCTGCACTTTGGTCCTTGTTCAAGACTGATCAAGTGAATAAGTTGCTGGTCATTATTAGACTCCGTTATTATGGATTCCATGTAAATATTCTGCATTTATGATATTTGAATGTGCCGAATGAATGTTATTTAGAAAGTTAAAATTAAATATTGAATAATTAATTGTATATTATGCGGAGGGCGGAGGACCGGGTGTGGTGGCGTTCATTGGAGAAGGCCTATGTCTAGCAGTGGACGGCTAAAGGCTGACATGATGATGATATTTATTATGATAATAATTTAAAAGGTTTGCATAGTTTGAAGTGATCTTTTATTAAATTAACAGTAACATTAGTGAAACCGGGGCTAAATAATATGTATTTTATAATTTCATTATATATAATTTATTAATTTATTTTCTGCTCCAATAATATTATTGTCTTACTGAAATTCAAATGACGCCATTGTACGTATATTAGAAGTGTAACAATATCAATGACTCAATAATCGATTCCAGTCGACTATTTTATACATTATATTATTATAAATATAAAAAATATTATATTATTCAAAGGTCTCTGTAAGGCCGGTCGTTGCTAGGGCATGCTTTAGTTTAAAGACATTTCTGTGAAACGATTTCCTTAAAAGAAATAACGATAACATTTATGACGCAAGGAGTTAAAAACTCTGAACGATATATAAATGGAGTTAGATTCTGTTTCAGAAAGACTTACAAAAAATTGGCTAAAAATTAACGCTTTTGCTTACGATTTCTAACTTCGTTTGATTCCATTTGAAAGTCTTTAAGATTTTTTCCGATTTTATCGCAACCCATGAACTCCTGCTTTCATCCACATCTCAAAGCCTTCAGTAAATAAAAGGTAACGTTCGAGATGAATGGGAAAGATTAAAACCTTCCGCCAAAGCAGAAGCACCGTTAAATGAAAACGTTTCACGTAAAGCCACTACGTGGACAACGTGGCGAAATGAGAGAAAAAATGTAACAATATAATTTTATAAAAGAGAAAATAACAGCTTATCTTAAGTGACTCTTAAGTTAAGTGACTCCTTAAGGATACTGGAATCACGTGACCTCCGCTTTAATAAGAAAATGGTTTTCCAGGAATGAGACTAGACAGGTAGCTTCCGGTTTGAAGTTTGTAGGAAATAGATTTACAGCGAAACTTTGTTTCATACTATCGCTGGTTCAAATCCGGTTCGAAGGACCAGAATAGATGAAAAACTTACCACTCAAAAGATATTTTTTTTCCAGTCAAGTAAAGCTTTTGAATGAGTAAGTTGACCTAAAAGGGGACTGTCTTAGAAAGTACTATTGCTAACAGTGGACATTGACTGGGTGCTGATGATGCAACAAGTTGTTTCTTACACCATATTTACATTTAAGTATACAAAGTAAACAGAATGTAAATCAATTTTTTTCTTCCAAGGGTAGATGTTCTTGTGGTAATACAAGGAAAGTATCCGAGTATCCGTCTCTGATTTGATTCTTTTCAGTATAATATGTATTTTATTGTCTTTATTATTTATAAAAATAAAAATTGTTTATTTACAGACAAAGAAATCCATATTTTGTTAATCATCATAAGGTTATATTTGTCTCCACTGTAGGAGCACAACCCTTTCTCATCTGCCGGAGACAGACGGAGGACTTGGCCTACACTCCCTGCGCTGGCCAGACGGGTTGGGGAGGCCTGATTGATATTTTATAATGTATTCCCTTAGTCGCCTTGTACGACATCCACGGGAAGAGTTTGAGTGGTCCTATTCTACTCTACCGGAAACCACAAGGCAATTATGTTAGTCATGACTTATTATATGTTAGTAAATACACAAAAATATATAAACAATAATAATAATAGAGCCTCACCGGGTCATGTTTTTGCATGCAACCCCATGAACCTCCCAAGAATGGCACCATCAAATGTTTCCGCTATGAGCTGACGAATACTGCTGGTTATAGAGGATTTGTTCTGCTTAGAACATGTCACCTTTATTGTTACATGCATTCATAGTTAGCCTCTACGTTTAATATGTTGTAGAGCATTAAAAAATAAGGGACGCGTATATTTTTAAAGCTCTCAATATTCATATTTAGCGGGGGTAATCAAATTACCCTTCAAACTTGTAAAAAGTGACTAAACCTAATAACTCGTTCTGAGACTTTGGTTCAGTGAGTTTTACTCGTTCTCATTGAATTTAATTTATATTTTAAATCCTGAATTATCTCGTTTTTAAATTTTGAATGTTACTAACACCTAGTCATGTTAGTATTATTGTATTACTAACAAATATGGATCTTTGACATCTAAATAAGTGAATTTAATAATAAAAACGATGATAAAAAAAAATTAATCGATGATGGTTTACTCGGATACTTCGATTGTAAGTCATAAAGTGCGCAGTGCGATGTCTGCAGAAAATAACAGACGCCAATATGACGCGACATCGTCAATAATTTCTCCGGTCCAGCACCGGTTGTAAATTTTGGTTAAAGTATCTATTATAACTCTACCCTTCAACCAAAGTAGGTCGCTTAGTGTTCTAGCAACCTTTTGAAAATTGACAAAAAAGAGGTCAAACTAATGTTCTAGAAATATACGAAAATTACTAAAATTTCTTCGCCAATTAAAGAAATAGAATTCATCAACCATATAATTCTAGAATACCAGTTTGAATACTTTTTAGGCAATTTCCGAAAGGTTATTAAAGCACTTAGCGACTTAATCGGAACTTATCATTTATTCTCCACACCCAAAGTATAATATTAGAGATACAATTTGTACAATGTTTTCGAATACAGTAAGTGAGAAATTATTAGATGAGTGAATTAGAAGAATGAGCCTTGGCGAGGACGTCTAAGAGATGCAAATAAAATAATTTCACTTACCATCGAGGCATACATAAATGCAAGTATTTATTATAATAATTTTCCAGCCTTTGTATTGATTACAATTCTTTTGTTACGATATGCGACGAAAAAAATCGATTATAGGATTAAATAATTGCATTTTGTATTAGAAGAGTAATTCTGATTGGTTAGTCATAGATATCGTTAAGTGAAACTTTGATAGGTTACATGAAAAACATGACATTAATAAACCATAAAAATTTCATTAATGTCCTGTTTCGTACACAGTGATCAGAAAATCGCGACTAAAAACTTTAATTTTAGAACAATAACGACAACATTTCACTGTCGTGAAAAATTTATAAATTTATGGTACCCGAAGTAAGTACCTAGATAGACTACACGTAGTATTTAATGGCACAAAGGCCACTAATAAACCGTCGAGCTAACACAAACAGCAATCACGCCGACAATGGTGCTGTGAACCTGATTAATTCCTCTAACGAACTCTCTATTATTTATCGTTAAGCATTCGTTAAATTCGTCACGGACTGTCGGTTGCCGCGCCAACGTGCGAATGGTATTTGATATATGTATATCTCATACCATGAAGCAAAATAATTTTTCGTAGCTCATAGTTTCACCTCAAAGTGTTTTGACACTATTGTTACATTATATAACAGTAACAGTAACTACTAGTTATTAAATTATATAACAGATGATTTTAAAATGTGCATCTGTTATCTAATTTAATAACCAATTAGTGATAATCATGAAGGAAAACGCGTTGAGGTGAAACTATGAGCTACGAAAAATTGTTTTGCTTCATGGTATGAGGTGTAGGTAGGTAGTTTTTGTTATAGCATTAAAAAATCTAGTCAGACCGAATGGCAGCATAACATATTTCCTTCCTTGCCTATATGCAATGGACAGGTCTCGCAAACGCGCATTGATTTTTCTTTTTTACTGTTGTTTATTCGTCATTTTTTTCGTCATTACTGGAAAATTTTGAAAATGTTTTTTTTTGCAAAAGAGCTCTTTTGTTAAGTCCTCAAATTTTATTGAGAAAATAACTACACATTTCTCGTCAAGAATGACAACTGTATGACTCGTATTATAGACATGCGGCTCGGACTTCTACCTCATACTCAGCCTGCGAATGATAACGTTCAGGCCTGCAGTTATATACTATTGCAATCGTAGTACTAGGCACCTCATGGTGGTATTTGTGGTCTAGCTCCTCTGGCCTTTGTTAAGCTAACAAGGGGCAATGTGTGCGGTTGTGGTTGCTATTTCGAGCTGAATAGGTTGTTGTATCCACAAATCCTAATAAAGAGGCGAGCTTCTGATTATAATGATCGAGAAGTGGTAATTAAAATCTTCTAGTTTAAATGACATTTGCTTGTATCAACGACTGTCAACACCTTAACCATCCTTAACACAAATTACATCGGTTTGAATTTTAATCTCTAGAGATTTTTGTATAGGAATGGTTTTTTTTCTTTAATTTTTTAAGCTACTGCAGCATTGGAATTTACAAAAAATTTAGACTTCCTGTAAAGAGTTGTATTTAGTTGGTTTTGATTTTTTTTTCTCTGTTGGCGACGCAAAGATTCACTCCATGGCTCATCATCAGTCGAAATACGTCTACTGCTGAAAATAAGCCTTCCCAATAGAATGCCACTTTTGGTGGGCTGTCCGTTGGGGGATTTGCCATAATCACCGCGCTTGGCAGGAGGATTGATGATCGCAGTAATAATTTTAATATTCACAGGAGAACGCTGCTGCAATATCTTAGTCGCCTAGACGACACCCAGGGAAAGTTTGGGGGGTATTCTAAGCTTGGAATCCTAGAAACCGAAACCTTCTCAACAGTGACAGTTCGTAGCAGAGAAATACAAAAGTGAGGTTAGTGTAAAAATGTCACATTTGACAATCTTCAAGCAACATCTCTGCGTTCTCTGTTTCCGAAAATTTTCCGCTAGAGGCGCGCGCTTTATTTTTGCGTCGCCAACTGTATATTCCAATATGCCATCCTAGAGTGGTTATATCGACTATGACATTGGACTTAAGAGACACAACTAATATCTGGGACACTGTGCATCAATGATGTTCGCTGAAGACGAATGGAGGACTTTTATGCCACCATGATCTGATGGTGACCCATCGTAAAAGAATCGCATCCCTGGTTCATGATAGTTCTAACATACAGCGACAGGATAGACAACCAATGCACTGGGAAACTCGCCACCTTACATACATACACAATACTCACGCCTTAGTGTTAGAAGGGTAGGCAGAGACATTGTATCAACTCGCCACATATCGACAACTATAATGTAAAAATATAATTTACTATCCTATAAATTTACTAACCTAGTTTAAGACTTACTAACATACTATGGATCACAAATTACGAAATAAACAATGAAATTAAATTAAATTATAATCTAGATGTTGGTCATATAATCACGAAGTAACAAAAGAACCATTTAAATACAATAGCACAGATGTAGTTTGTATGTTGGAGAGTAATACAAATTTATATTTACTACAGAAAAATAATTTCCTGCGCTGCGAAATGCTTAGTAAGTAGGTAATACCACAGAATAATAACAAGTGCAAATTTGGTAGGTTATTTTTTTAACCCCTCTTGAGCATGACGCCACTACTAAATCTTTTACCAATTTTAGCGACGCCAAAACGAAGAAAGTTGATTCACATGGCAATACTGCTAGTCGCTTTCAAGTATCAACTCTAAGTGTCTCGTTTTCTTTCGGAGACTTTATTTGCAATGTACAAAAAGATTTATAACAAATGCTAAAAATATCCTCAAAGCATTTCACTGACAGAAGTTATGTAGGTATCACAAAAGGTATACAAGCAGCATTTGCTACTGTGCCTTACGAAAATTCAGCGTACATAATATAATTATCCTGGGGAAAAGGGTGCTCTGCTTTTGAGCATTGTACAATGCTCGGCGTACTATAAGTTACGTTTATACGTAGCTAAATAAACCTGCAATGTGCTACGGTCTGGAGTACCGTCTTCCTGGGCGGGTCTAACTTAATAATAAAACCTCGTCGGTCGCTGTGACTCGTTTTTAGGGTTCATTTCTAGGATTTTTCTTTTACTGTTTATTGTACGATACTTTTGAATGGTTCGTTTCGTTTTTGGTATCTGAATTGTTGAGTGCAACGAATATAAATACAATCTTATCTTTAATAATCTAATTGTTGTATCGTATTTCAATTATTTTTGTTTTAAACATATATCACTTT
Organism: Esperia sulphurella; assembly: GCA_947086405.1. Lineage (NCBI taxonomy): Eukaryota > Metazoa > Arthropoda > Insecta > Lepidoptera > Oecophoridae > Esperia > Esperia sulphurella. The sequence continues at coordinate 15,121,623 of OX352265.1, forward strand.
CCAGGTCAAATTGATGTGTAGACTAATAAATGGTTACCGTTAATTAGTATGGGAATTCTGTTACTGTTTTCTTATTGATTTGTAGGACTATTGATGTCTGAATGCCTGGACATCTCTATAGTTGGAAATTTTTCTGGGCGGGAAGCATTCTAGTTGGGTTTTTCTATATTTGTTCATTTTTCTAGTTGGACGTTTTTATGCCTGGACGTTTTTCCGATTGGGCGTTTCTAAAGTTGGGTATTATTAAGCTTTTGGACATTTTTATTTTTTGTCATTAGTCGTGCAAATCTTCTCATTGTCTTGATATAAATACTTTATATGAACATTTGTATATTCACCTATAAAAAAAACTTTATTTTCCAAATTTTCTCGATAGACATTAAAAGCTACAGTTAAAATCGTGACTAAGTTTTTCAAATGCAATTTGTGCAAGATGATCTCTGTCCGTTGTACAGATAATCCTATTTGTTTTGTTGGATGAGTGAACGAGTTGCTGGGGTGTTATTGTAAACAATGTTGCCACCATCCTCATTTTGAACTGTATCCAGAACCTCCGCTCCAAAATGAAACTGTCCAATTTTTTTCTTAGTTTACTTGTTGTTTTGTAAGGTTCTCACAGAATGCTCCTTCCTTCCTTATTTGTCTAAAACTGACGTGCACTCCAAGAGGGTAATTTTATTTTAGTGTATACCGATCGTGTCGTGTATTAATGTTCTTTCGGCTTTAAGTGTATTCGGCCGAAAGTCGAAACACAACGTGTGTTATGTGTTTTGCTATCTATGGTTTGGTTATGGATTATCTATGACATGTAAATCAATTATTAATCAAATTATATTTTTAACATAATTAAATTCTATTTTCATGACGGTATACCGTGTGGTTCCCGACTTAGAATAGGGCTACTCCCAATCTTCCCGTGGGACACAAGGCGACTAAGAAATTGCATCAGGGATACGTTCTCTTGTATACATTAAGATTATTATGCGATCACCAATCTTCCTATGCTATGGCATCTCTAAAAACGCTTTTAAGCTCCTGGAATCCTTTCTCACAAACAGGACGCAGACCGTCGAAGTCATCGTGAATGGCAGGAAAGTGAGATCAGAAGCAGGCAATGTGACAGTAGGCATTCCTCAGGGATCAGCACTCGGAAACACCATGTTTTTGACTTTCATAAATGACTTGCCATCATGCATTACCGAAGGTCTCATGGTCCTATTCGCTGATGATACAACTATTGTCGTATGCGCGAGGTCTTACGAGGAACTCAATACAAAAATATGTAGACTATGCGAACAACTGCGTGATTGGTTTTCCACAAACGGTCTGATCTTGAACATGTCGAAATCAAATATAATTTTGTTTACAGGCAGGCCTATCACCAGGCCCTCATGTCTAAATAGTCCCATCCCTATATCAGAGCAATGTAAATTTTTAGGCTTTACACTAGATCAAAATATAAACTGGAAACTACATATCGAGTCACTTTCCAACAGGCTTAGCAGTGCTGCATATGCACTACGAAAACTCCAGCCACTAGTATCTGATCAAGTGCTGAAGCAAACATACTTCGCGTATTTCCACTCGATCATGTCCTATGGCGCTATACTGTGGGGCAACTCCACCAATTCGGACAGGATATTCATACTCCAAAAGCGTGCCGTCAGGGTACTCTCCAGGGTAAAACCCGGAACGACCTGTCGATCTCTTTTTAGTAAAAATAAGATAATGACATTATACTCATTGTACGTATTCGAAGTGATCATGCATGTGAGACGTAACCTATCAAGTTTCAAACGACCCACGGGTGGAGGTCGGGCCCTCCGTACCAACAGCGCCGGTCGGCTGCTAGTGCCGGTACCGAGGCGCACCGCCCTCGCAGAGACCAACCCGCGCGTCATAGGGCCCACCTACTACCAACATCTCCCTGGGGACCTACAGACCGAAACTAATGATGAAACGTTTAGTCGCCGACTGAAAAACCTTTTATTGGATAAAGAATTGTACTCTGTCAAAGAATTTATGGACATACAATTTTCAATTTAAACTGCAACGTAGTTTATGAAAAATGATTTTATTTGTATTTTTATATACACTGTTATTATTATGTACATTAAGTTATGACATTGTTATAAATCTCATACACGAGTTGTGTAGAATTGACATTTTGTATACTATATTTTTATTATTTTTGACATTTTGTATACTATTTTTTATTATTTTTTGACGATCACATTAACTCTGACCTTTTACGTAAGTTAATCTATGTATTAAAATTTGTAATGTGAAATAAAGAAATCTAATCTAATCTAATCTTCCGGCCAAGCGTTGTGTTTATGGCAAATCCCCGAATGAACAGTCCACCAAAACTGGCATTCTATTGAGGAGGCTTGTGTTCAGCAGTGGACGTATTTTCGCGGATAATCATACCAAAAGTTGGTTACCTATACTCATCTTCCTAACTAAAACTACAATGATATATCTCGATCAGGTGAATTTACACCCAGTATTATTTTTGAAAATCGTTCTAAAGATACCTTGGAAGTCAAAGTCCGAAAATGTAATCAAACCCTACTTTATTTAGTTTAGTTTTCTATTTGGTTGGTGTATCCTGTGAATGGAAAAGGGTCTGTGACGTTGCATTTGTCATGTGTTCGGGTGTTTCGGTCAGATTCCTGTGTTAGTGGGTGGAATTCTTTAGAGATTTCTTAAATATTTATGTTTGGAGATTTTCTTTAACACATTTAAGTACCTATATATGGGGTAATACGAACTTAGTCCCGAGACTTATATGGGGAAAAGTGTTTACTTTTTGTTCTCCGATGATAAAATATATCTTTTACTTCTTATTGACGTCAATAGATATCATAATAAAGTGCTTGTTGTAATACGTTAACAAAACTTTGTTGATGTTATTTATTATTGATATATTTGAACATGTACAGGGACTGTAAAATGTATGCGAGACTTGTTTAAAATTTATTTTGTTAAAATCTGTTCTTCAACCTAACCAGAACGCCACACGAATCTTATATACCTAGTAATGGTACCTAATATTCAGTATACCATTGACGTCATGAATTTCTAACCTAACTACGACGGAAAAGACAGCAAATTATTTTAAAAATCTTAATTCGCAATTTTTAATGCAAGATATAATATGGAATCAGCTTTCACTATGTTCATTGAAACAATCCAGTTTATTATCAAAAGATCGAACAATGAAACGTGTCACCTTTCATTAAACATCAGTTTATAATGGAAGCCACAGACCGCACTCATTACTGGCGCAGCCGCAGTGTCACGTACGCGTGGCTGTCAGAAATCACATACACATACGGAAACGTGGACAAAGGAAATTATATCTCTATAACTAGCTGTGTCTCGACTACGTTCAAATCGATTTTAAGCCCTACAGGGGCATAAATTAAGAAAAAATCTTGGTTTCAGGAACAGTGTAACAAATGGAACGGACGAAAATTTTCAGGCTCTTAGTTATTTTATGGTATAATAGCATACATAAAATTCCAGCAGCTGTTTTAGCAAAACTTACAGCTATATAATATCTAAGTAGGTTACATATTTAGTACAAGAAAACAAATTATGTGTTTCCATTTCTATAAATAGATTAAATAGCAATTTACATTTATATTAAACTAATAATGCTAATATCTTAGTTGAAAGTAAATTTTACGATAAAGCATCCTAACTGTTTGCTTCTTTTTTTTTCATATTTATGTCGTCAATTTTAATTCCTGTGTTGTATTTGTGTTCGCCAAATGAAGTATTTCTGTTCTATTCTATTCTAACTGATGGTAAGTGGCAAATGTGGCCTATTGACACATCATCATTATATCCGTTTTTTTATTGTTAGACACATGCAACCCTTAAAATACAACATTGCAGAGGCTATAACTAAGTTGATTTCAGTAACAATATACTTGTAGTTTTAGAGATAATTAAACATGATTAATTTAAAAGAAAAGTTTAAAACCAAGCTCTTAAATGAAATGAAAATGCAATGAAATTTATTTGCCTAGAATATGGTGATAAAATTGATGACATATTAAGGGTAATGTTTCCTACATATTCTGCCGAACTACAGCGTGCAAATATTAATAAATGCGTGCAAATTTAAAAAAATGATACATCAAACACTTCTGTTCTGATTCAGAGACAGATTCGATTAAACTAAGAGAATTTTATGAATGCATTTCTCATCACATCAATGTCGCTTTTAACTATAAATATCTTTATTATGTCTTGTAATTTAGCACCGAGCATCTCCTACAAAGGACTGATCCCGGATTTAAAGTCCTGTTCCGTCCACACTGACTTCCGACTTCATTTCCTAGCAAAGGATGTTAGGGATTAAAAGTTGCACGGTCCCTAATGCCAACACATCTGGCTGGTCGAGTCTAGACTTGAATGGAATTGGAATTAGATTTCTTTGACTTATACCGTTCATAAGATACTGTATTTTAGACGACACATGTATTTTATGTAATGTGATAGATGATATTCGACAATATTGTTCACAATCGAGTGATAAAAACGTTTCCTTTTCGTCTAATATTAACAATGGGGAAAAGTTATATAGAAATAAATAATACAGATAATAATAGCAAAATTTGAATTCTTAAAAAGGTTTTCTGATTCAATGAATAATTCATTTATCATTATCACTCGAGAAAAATTACTAACTCATAAAATCATAATGTCATCAAGAGAAACAAAATTAAAAACCTTGACAGGTAACCGATTATGAAATATTAAAAGCCGAAATTAATTCTCGCAAGCGAGTAAAATCCAAGTTTTATTTTAAAACAAAACTCTCGAACAATTTTGGAAATTGGCGGCGCGATTAAGATTCATTACGCTTGTAAAGTTTTATCTCCAGCCGAGAGCCAGCTTGAGAACTTGTTCACGAAAGCAATAAAGCATTTTGGCAGATTTTGGAGTGGTTGCCAGATTAAATGTGCATTACGCCCGCCTGCGACAGATGTAACGGAGTTACCAGGGCTCTCTACTCGGCCCGCTTCCATTCAATATAGATACGTTGTTCGAACTCAAACGGCGATGGCAGTGTGTTGTCAGTATTGAGACATTTGACGTTTATTGTGTTTTTCTACCGACTTTTATATAAATGTTGGACATCCTTTAGATTGAAATAGCGATTCGAAAATAAAGTTGATGTTTTAGTTATATTATTGCTTCTGTTTAATTTTTTTTAGTTTGAAGTTATAGCCTAATAATTATTGCATAGCTTGTTGAGAAACCTAAGCATCAGACCTACCATAGTCTCCACATTTTTGCCCCGTAGGTCATGACAGCCAGGACCAAAGTTTGCAAAAATCCGATATTTGTAATAAATATCAAAATATCAGATATTTGATATTTATCCGATATATATCGGATATATATCATGCATATGAAAAGATGCGATTTTAGGCTGCAAGTGGCTTTATTTAATATTTAATCTTTTAAATCAAAAGTGTAAAATAAAGATTGAGTTTGATTTATCAACCGACTTCAAAAAAGGAGGAGGTTCTCAATTCGACGGTATGTTTTTTTTTTTTTTTTGTATGTTTGTTACGCGATTACTCCGCCAATTCTGAATGGATTTTGATGGTTCATATTTTGTATGGTAGGTCATACTTCAGAGGTGGTCCCATATAAATTTTATCGAAATTCATTCAGCGCTTTTTGAAAAATCAACAAAGACACAAATATAGTCTTAGTATATACCTACATAGACGACATGCTAGTTTGGTGTTCCCTTCAGAAAAGGATGAAGCATTAAAACTATGGATCCATCATATTAAGTTGAAAGTAAAAAGTGTAATCGACTCCTTGACACATTTAATAATGGGCATTGTACAAAAGAGATAGGTATATTGAATCTGTATTGTTTAAATAGTAGAATGTCTCCACTTTTCCACGATTCCACGTTAACAGACGCCATCAGGCTTCATTTTCAGTGCATTAAATAACTTTTTAGCATTTACTGGAATTAGTATTTATTGACATATTTGTTTAAATCAACTTACCGATGAAAAGATAATTTGTAATTGTTTTCCGTTAAGACACCAATTCGGCTTCGACAGCACACAGCAGCACATGCCATAGTTATTATAAAAGCAGGTTACACAGAACATTATAACTAACGAATTAATCACGAAATTTACGAAAAACTAACGCAACCAAAATGGTATTCAGCTGTATACCAAAAGCTTTCAGACGTCAAAACTGGTGGCCCGCCGGCTTTCAAGATGACGCGCGTGCCAATTGTTATCTCTTTTTTTCTCAGTAAATGCTGCCATATATATGACAAGTATGAAGTATTTATTTCAGGTTTCAACTTATAATGAGTCATCCATGGTTTTAATGCTTGATCCTTGCATTAAACAAAAGTTGTGATGAGGAATTTCAATATTTTTTTAACTGTCATTAGCTAAGAATAAAGAAGATTGTATGTATTTGTAAGGAGCCTTCATAATAGTTATACATTAATATCTGTTCTTAAAGAAAACTACCTATTTGTTGAAAAGATTACACAAGCGTGTCATTTTTGTTAAAGGTTTCTCATTGTGGGGTCGATTTAAAAACTTGCCGCATAGCAACTAACCGAGTCGATCTGGATTCATATAAATGCTCGTGTTGCAAGCCAAGACGAAATAAACATTGCTCTTCGATTTCGATTGATAAACGTTGTGAATCAAACTGAGTCGTTGAGCATGACTTTCTGGACTTTCATTAAGCCTTGATAAGTTCGTGTGCATGAGAAAGTCTATAGGCCCGCTGCTCAAAATTATCATTTAAAATATTTATCGCATTTCTTTCCCTGCATTTCTTTAAACAATCTTTTTTCTCGTCACTACTGTCATCCAAACGGCGCTGTCTCATTTGAGCAGCGCGTTTTAAATAAACAAAATACACTTACTACCCACTAAAAAGTAAAAAATAAAATTATTTTTTAGAAAAAAACAAAACCGACTTCAAGGCTATATATACATACACGTACAAACTTAAACTAAAAAGTAGAAAATAATATTTTAATTACTTCAAAGCAAAGAGCATTAAAGGACAATCAACGAAATTATTGATACTTATATACCTATTTACAATTTATAATAAGTTATTTTTGGAGTCGGTGCCAGCCAAAGCAAAAATAAGCTTAATGGATACCTCACTTCACTCAGGCATATCATATTGTTGCTTAAATTGTTAATTAAACTGTCCTTCTTGGCTGGCACCGACTCCAGAAATAACTTATTATAAATTGTAAATAGGTATATAAGTATCAATAATTTCGTTGATTGTCCTTTAATGCTCTTTGCTTTGAAGTTATTAAAATATTATTTTCTACTTTTTAGTTTAAGTTTGTACGTGTATGTATATATAGCCTTGAAGTCGGTTTTGTTTTTTTCTAAAAAATAATTTTTTAATATATATTTACTTATTATAAAATTAACACACAAAAAAACAGTCTTCGAGTTTAATAATAATTAATAATCAGTCTTATTTAATTAACAGTTAACCGAATAAAAATGTATAATGTTTAAATTCTTATTTAAAAACGTCAGTTTAAAATTGTAATATTATTTAGTCCACTTCAGGGTCAGCTCAGGCATAAGCGGGACATAATCTTCTGGCTCCCAGTCTAGTTGACTTTCAGATTCTATCTCAACGTTAAATAATTCTTCGGCATTGGGATCACAAACCCAGTCCATATTGTTGGAGTTCTTTTGGACTGGTTCAAATTTTTGAACATAAAACCAACTTATGAGTTTTCTCAGTTCCTAAACAATTACGTTTTTTTTATTGCACCAGGCCGAAGGTAGAAAAAATTATTTCAAGACCGGCCGTGGATGCTACTGAGACAATAAATATCAACTGATATATATCAACATATATATAAATCGATATATATCATGATATATATCCGTTGATACTTATCAGCGAACCCTGGGCAGGGCCCACTGACTAAAGTACTTTTCCTTTAAGAATTGTGGAATAAGCGACGTGACTTGACGCTAATTTCCAAATACTGCCCAGCCAAACTGGATTATTCTGTCAGCTTCCTTGTCGAAGTCATTCCTACCCAACTGTATTGTCTGACCTAGGTAGACGTACTATTAAACAACTTCGATATAGATATTGTAGAAAATTACCGGTCTTAGGTCGACATGTGAATTGGACATGACTTTCGTCTTCTTCGATTTATTCTAAGATCAGTTGATAAACAATTTCTGTTAAGCAATCCATGATTGTCTATTATGCAATAGAATTCACATTCTTCTGATAAAAGTTTGTACACCTGTCTTTAGGCATTTCTCTCAAATTACGTAAAAGCGCGGAACCCAAGCGGTCAACGGAGCCCTAACAGGGATTTGCCGTCAACTCTCTCTCATTAGTCTGATTGCACGGATCTGCAACTATGTAGAGCCACAGTATAGTCGCTACAATGATATTTGTTTCGTTTACCAAAATAAAATTAAACATAGTAATTACTGTTTTATTTAGTATCGATGTTATAAAACTATTTTTATACGTACTATGATCGATATCTACTAAACGATTTTCACGGCTTTGGCGTTAAAGTATATTTTGGAAATACGTGGAAAATAAAAAATAAAGCAGTTACTTCACAATAAAAATTATAATGCTGTAAAATGGCATTGTCAAACAGCAAAATAAAATAATTGAAATTATGTCAGTTTGTAAGGTGCTGTAAACAGGTTTGTCCGAAAGAAGCAGTGTGAAGCAAATAATTATAAAAATATAACTGTAAGTTTGTAAGAAAGAAAGAAATCATTTATTTGCTCTTAAATTGGTACAAATGTCAGATGTTGAAATTACCCTAAAGTAACACCAATTCAGCCATTATCAATAGCATGCAAATTTAAACAATTATTCATAACAATAAACATTAACAACACTGAAATATCAAAGTTAAAAAGTACAGTCAAAATAAATAATTTAAGTATTGCCAAACGTCATCCGACCCTATGCTCCAAGAATTCTTTTACAGAATAAAATGTGTGAACCAAAAGCCAATTAATAAGAGATATTTATAGATATTCATAAATACTGCTATCACTTCATGTCGTTCTAAACCGAAAAAGCTGGTTAACTAAGTGGCAGTTTGTCTTGTTTACTACTAAAGTAATCATTTATATAATTAGGTATTTAAAATCGAACCATGATCGAGTCAATAAGTTGTGTTAGGGACAAGAAGAAGAAGAAGAAGAAAGAAGAAAAGACTGTTAGGGACAAGAGTTAGTTCAAGGGAACAAGATCTAGGTGCGCTTGGATGGAGTTTGTATGTGTGTTTACGGTTAACGAGATCTTGTTCAAATCAAATGTTTACAGCGCGAATGTGGAAGGAACTACAGCTATAGATCGTCCTAGGATGTTCAAGGATCAAATTGGAGGATTATAATGTATGCATGTATGTGTGTTGTTATCATCAGTTTTTTTTTTCAGTGTAGACAACAACTGCAGAGGTATTAAACTTCGAATATAGACCTCGACTATGGTGTTTTTTTTATTTTTTATTCCTGATGGGTTTACGCTTGACTTCAATCTCACCTGATGGTAAGTGACGATGAGGCCTAAGGTGGAGCGCGCTTACCCAGAAGATGTCTAATCACTTTCCTTTAATCACAATTTTTATGATTATGCAAAAAATGCAAATATATGGTATCACGGGGCGAAAAGTTGGCGAAGGAAAGCTACTTTGCGACATTAGAATACGCAAAGTGGCTATACATCGTCTCTGCCTACCCCTCTGAGACCAAGGCGTGAGCATTATGTATGTATGTATGCATAACACAATTGAACAATAGAATGTCTCTTTGGGTAGCCTGTCCATTGGGGTATTTGCCATAATCACCAGGCTTGGCATGCGCATTGGTGATTGCAGTATACATAGAAGAACGCTTCTGCGACCAGAGACGGCCTGGTGCAATCTCTTAGTCGCCATGACGACACCCACGGGAAGATTGGGGCCCTATTCTATGCCTAGGAACCACACGGCCAGGATCATATAACACGTAATAAGATATTTCCTACTATTCTCTTGCCGTGTGGTTCCCGGTAGAGTAGAATAGGACCACTCCAACTCTTCCCGTGGATGTCGTACAAGGCGACTAAGGGAATATACGTTATAAAACTTCAATCAGGCCTCCCCAACCCGTCTGGCCAGCGCGGGGAGTGTAAGCCAAATTCTCCGTCTGTCTCCGGCTGATGAGAGAGGGTTGTGCTCCTGCAGTGGAGACAAAAATAACCTGATGATGATGATGATGATTGTCTTAATAAATGATCTTATGATTAATTGACATTTAGAAGAGTTTTAAGAACGTCACAGTTGCCATTAAACTTATTTTATAGAAGGAGATAGAACAACAAAGCAATAACTTACAAACGATAATGAGTTAGGTAGGTATAACACGAGCACATTACAAAGGTACCGGTTCAAAGCAATAAGTCAGCGAGAATTCGCACCTACCATTCGCGTGCCTTCGCACCTACAAAGTGGAAATAAACAAGCTAACTTTTGCCATTCCGCGTTGTGACGACGGAAACGGCTTTTATGCTGAGTCGTACTCAAATTAAAGTTGCCAGATTACACTGCAGCGGGGTGCTTCTAACAATTTGTGCTATCTTGGAAGACGTCGGAATATTTTGAGGGTATTAAAGGATGTTGGTCAAATATTGTTACAAGCTTAATTTGTTGCTGCATTTCTATTTCTATTAAATAAAATACTAACAAGTAGTTTAAATGACTCCATCTCACACTTGAACTCCAGTTGAGAGACCGCCTCGTTGGCCTAGCGACTTGGTCATTGGACTCGAGCGCAACAGATCGTGGGTTCGATCCTTTCGTCCCATTTCGTAACCAGATTTCGTAACTGGCTTCGAAATGGGAAATGTATTTTCCGAGTTCGAAGCCAGTTACGGAATGGGACTCCTTCGTCCCATTTAGTAACAAAAAATTTACTGGCTACGAAATGGAAAATGCAATTTCCCAGTTCGAAGCCAGTTACAGAATGGGACTCCGTCATCCCATTTAGTAACTCATTTCTTAACTGGCTACGACATGGGAAATGTAATTTCCCAGTTCGGAGCCAGTTACAGAATGGGACTCCGTCATCCCATATTCCCACTGGAGACAGACAACTTTGTACAAATTATATAAGTTGGTCCCGGTTTAGATGTTATATTTGTGAATTGTTCTATCCCTTTTTTTTTCTTAGTACAGGAGAAAATCATATTTTGGGATTGTACAAGTGTATGTATGCAAGTATGTAAACGCTTTAATGTACCAAAAATAACAACAACAACCATAATAAAAAAGGAATTAAACTGTGTACAAAAGCGGACTTATCCCACTTAGGGATCTCTTCCAGTCAACCATAGAGTAACCGAAAGAACAAGTATAATCCGTTTAGTACCAAATTTGATAAAGAAATGTACTAATTATAAGTTTTTTATAGGGCACCTTTAAGGTGATTATGCCCTCTCATCCATATGGGTCTAAATATAAACAGCGAAGCTCATAACGTTGTAAGATTAATGTACCAGATGTATCCGTTTAAAGATATATAGTAGAATTAAAAAATAAGGACACATATTTTTTTTAAGTTGCCTATATAAGTATTTAGAGGGGGTAACCAACCTTCAAACTCTTAAAAAGTGACTAAAACCATTAACTTGTTTGAAGAGTTCTATATCATTTGTTAATTTAAATATTATGTAGTAGAGCATAAAGATTATTATAATAATAAGCTTTACCATTTGTACATGATATTTTTTTAATTTTTTTAATTTCTTTTATTGTTTTTTTATGTATGTTAAATTTTAAATAAAATAAATAAAAATTAAGAGACATGTATTTTGTAAATCTGCCCAGAGTCAAATCTAGCATGAGAATAATCAGGTCTCAAAGTTTTTCAATATAAGGTAGGTGCATTTTGAATAATAAAAATTTAATCTTCTTGTTAAATACTCTTTTGTGCCTCTCTTAGCAAGTTAGAGGGTTAAGTCACTTTTTAAGAGTTTAAATGTTGATTACCCCGATTAATGAATATGGGTATATGGAGTGAATATGAATATGGGCAGCTATGATAATTCAGGTGCCTACTTTTTTAATGCTCCATAATATATCCTAATATTCTCGCCACTTAAACTAACAATTAGCAAAACAAACTAAATTAAATTTAACATCTGAATGACATCTAACCAAAACTTTATTAAGTGCACGTGTCCCCAATATTAAATAACAATTTTAACTAAATTAATTACTTTGTACAGACAATGAAACAAGACAACCATCTTTTATTGTGTTTGCAAACAACGGAGACAGCATTATGGGAATACACATCGTCAGATCTGATGAGACGGACGCGGTCGGTCGGTTTTGGTCAGACGCATGGTTTTGCCCTTCCACCCGTCGTCGGCCACAGACCGTCGAATGCAACGTCTCAGACACCGGAGGAGTAAATGGTTACACGACATCAAAGAGTTGATCGAACAAGGTTATCGCACGCCGCCTCGTGCTTTGCCTAAACAAATAACTGGTTTTCTATTGGATAGCGACCGCATCGAACATCCATTATGCGAATTCTCGTACAAGGCATTTTGCCAACTGCCCTCCAAACTTCAATTTGAGAATTGTTGAACATATTGCAGAAACTATAAAACGCTTACTTGTTTCGTGTCGACTCACGGTCCAGTAAACATGTACAAAAAAAGCTGCAGTTTCTAACTGTATCTCCTCACTTAAAACATGACCGCGAGGCATGAAAGAGCGCGCTGTGTCCAAAGATTGGCACGCTCGGCACTGATGTAAACAAATCTATTGAAATGGCTATAACCATTCTATCTTGATAAGATATCTGTGGTCTTTATAGGATCTGTCGGTCAGACGGATTCAGTCTGGTCAGACAGTCGCTCCGTGTGTTGCCCCTATTGCTGGTAAGTCAATACGACGGTCGTATTGTACAATATAGAAGTACAGAGTCGTTCAGGTTTTAATTAATTGTCAGGATCGTTCGATTGAAACACTTCGGAACTTGTTTGATATTGTTTGGACAGGTTTTGGGGACGAACCTTGTCGGATTACAAGCTACAGGGGATATTTTCGATTCACAATCCGGTTTAGGATTATTTTGCAAGTAGAGTCGAAGACTTTTAATGACTATTTACTATCTAAAATAACTTTTAATAAGAAAAATACCATCCATTTTATTATGATACTGGGCCCGATTCTGAAAGCACACATATAAAATTTGACAGCGCTAAAATTGGTTTCGTTTTTATATACTGTGTGACAAGGATAGCAACAGTTTTAGTGCTGTCAAATTTTAACATTGTGCCTTCAGAATCGAGCCCAATGTACCTAGATACTCTTTGTACATTTACAAGCAAAACTATTTTAAATTTGCCTATGTATGGACAAAGAAATATATATAGGTATGCAAAGCTTGGGTTTCTGAGATTTTTATTTGGGTGAAAAAAATTAGGCCATAACGAAAGGTTATAAGATAAATACGTCAGGTACGTGAATTATAGAGGTAAATGACGGAAGTTACATTTGTTTGGTAACTGTACTGGTAATAAAATCTTTCAAAATCAGGGAACACTAACGAACACTTATTTATATTTGGTATATTATTTTATTTTCCCTTTTACCAAATATGGTAAAAGGGAAAAGTTCAATTTGGTAAAAGGGAAAAATTCAATTTCAATTCATTGTAATAACAATGTCATGTAAAATTGAATTTTTAAGATATAAAAGTGAAATGAACTAATTTAAGTCCAATTGTAGTAAGCATATCCCTTTACAATTTTAATTGAACTAACTTTAGCTCCAGTATTCAATGTTAGTTTAAGCATTAATTAAAATAACTGTATCCACCTAACGGTACGGTGGAAGCAATTTTCACCGGGGGACCGAATTTATGGAAGTTGAAACTATACTTTAAAATTATCTTTACAACACACGAGTATATCTCCCAAGTAGAAATTTATACGGGTCTCTAGCAGTCTAATTTATACTTAGAGTAGACAGATGGGGTAATTTTCTCAGTCTCCGATGGTTTAAAAGCCTAATCGTAGTTAAGTTGTTTAATGGTAAGAAGATATAGAGTAGAATAAATGTTCAAATTGGGCCTGATACAGGTAAGTTATTATCCAAATTTGTACTGAACTTTTTAATTAACTTCCTTAAAGTAATCTTTTAAAGATACATAAATAGTTATTAAACATTACCTAGAAACGTGGACACTGTACAGCGGGCCTGATCCACAAGTTCTAAGTCGTTCGAAAGCCTATGTCCAGCTGTGGACTGGTGGTCTTTCCATTGGGGTATTTGCCATAATCACCACGCTTGGTAGACGGATTGGTGATCGCAGTAATGATCATAATATACACACGAGAAAGCTGTTGTCTATCCCAGGCGTAGGAATTGAAACGACACAATTATGTTATATGCAACTGTTTTGAATTTAGTTTTTTAAATATAAACTTCGAAGATAGCACCAAAACAGTTAAACGATAGTGAGAAATTCAAGTTTGAGTTATTTCACTGTCACTATAATTCACAAATATAACACTTAGACTTTGACCAGCTTTAGTATAATGTACAAAGTTGTCATCCCCCAGTGGAACGCAAATCCACAACTTCCGGCGTTCGAGACAAACATCTAAACCATTAAGCTAATGAGGTCGTCAATTGGAAAATATCACCAAAGACCTGATTTGCGGTGGCAGGTATTGATAGTGTATTATCGAAGAATTGTGTATCGATCTATAAGACTATGTATGTGTTCATCGACGCAAAAAGCATAAACGTCCCACATCGATGTAAAATTTCTGTTATTACAAAATAAGAAAAATAATTTATGTCGAATGGTCGGGTCATTCGCAGAGGTTCCGAACAAATGCGACATTTTTTATTTTATTTTATTTTATTTTATTTATTTTCACAAAATCCACAGCACTTAATAGACAGTATTATTCTAATTTATAGTTCTTACTGCCAATATCGTATTTACAATATATATAGCTGTCTATTTTACAGTCTAGTGATTGTGTGTGTTGTGTGGGTGTGGAGGTTTTTTTGGTATTGTTCCATGAGACTAGTGTATGGAACAACAGCGAACATCTATTTTCGCGATAGTCCCACCAATTTCCATTAATCGTTGGGAACGAAACGGTAGTTTACGAAATATGAGCGTCCGGTATCTCTATATCCAAAGTATACTAGCTAAACCATTTGACGTAGATTTGCTTACTGAATTCGCAATACCAAAAAAAATACACGATGTGGGTTACATTGTTTATGCTTTTTTGCATCGATATATTTTAATTAGAGATTGTTCTTGAATAGTTTCCTAATTTTTTAAATACTTGGTTACAATACATTCTAATCGCGTTTATTTATAGGTAACATTTGACAAGTACAGTCACTTGAATTTTGCAATCTTTGCATCAAAAAATACTAGTGTATCGATTATTTGTTAATTAATTTTATAATAATATAAAAATACAGTAAATAAATTCATTTTATGTGTGCTATTTTGTTGTGCCGGAGACAGGCGGAGGATTTGGCCTACACTCCCCGCGCTGGCCAGACGGGTTGGGGAGGCCTGATTGATGTTTTATAATGTATTCCCTTAGTCGCCTTGCACGACATCCACGGGGAGAGTTGGAGTGGTCCTATTCTACTCTACCGGAAACCACATGGCAATATTAATCTTCCGTGCCTAAATGACACTACCTAATTCCAAACCCTTCTTATTACAGAATCTAGTATCTACAGTAATATTGTTTATAATAGGTACCTATATACAAAATCATTTTCTGCCATCAATGATGTTTAATTAAAGATATACCTACTTACTTAATAAGTGATTTAGTAATTACAAAACCTAATAAAAAAGTCTGTTAAATTTCAATTTTTTAGGTACCTGATTTCGCAAGCCGTCATGAACTCGTGCGAGCGAGATGCAATCACGTCGCCACGTGAGTTGGAGAGGAACGTGTATATAGTACACAAGGAAAATAACACGTGAGGTCATAAAAATAAAGTCTTAGCACTGAAATTGGCAAGTTAAGATAATTTGATTATATTATCATAATTTTGCATAATAAATATTTTTTTTCGAAAGTCCGGTTATTTTGCAGGTCCACTGAGAGCCAGAAGGTAACTGGCGTACGGTAACGGCGGCATCAGCAGCAACAGGCGGTCGAGTGGGCGTGGCCTAAGGCTTTGGCGGCTGCGCACAAAGCCTCCGTTGCTATGACAACGCCTCCTCTGAATGTTTGTTACGCGTTACACCCTTATAGAGGTTTTTGAAGGAAACTTTCAGTCGTGATTGACATGTAATGGTCGATAATTGTGTTTGAGTGTTGGTTGGACTCTACAGGCTGTTCAAATAAATCTCACACGAGTAAAAAAAAGTTTTATTTTATTTTATTTTTAGGTTTGCTAACAACTGAACCTAATTGTACCCCAAGCATAGATTAGGTTAAAAAATATATTTCCAAAAGTATCCATCATATCAGCCCATAGACTTCCACTGCTGGACGCCACCATACCCACTAGTAATCATAAACACTAAAATCAATATACTGGGCCCAAAGACTCAAAATTAAAATGTGACAGGACCAAAATCGAAACCATTCTAGTTTAAAAATCCTTATTTTATAAGCAAAGTATCTTAAATTTTTATTTAAATTTAACATTACTATTATCCTTACCACTATATTACACGGTTCGGAGTTGGAGCTTAGCGACCTGTATGTACAGATTACCTTTGTAACCTAGTTCAGGAACCAAACTTCACAAAGTCCATTTTGTCAAGTAAATAAGGAAATTTGTATTGTATTACTGTCTTTTAGTATTACGAAGATAGAATGTAATTTTAGTGTTGTCAAATTTTAAATATGTGTCTTTAGAATCGAGCCTATTATTATATTAAAACAGAAATAAATTCTTACTAGATATATTTTCCTGGAACCTGGCAGGTGAGTTGAAGTTTAAGTTAGACAAATTATTACTATACTTATTTGCTATCTACCCAGATATATAATCTGGGGATAGGTCCTGGAACAGATTTTATAAATACCTGACCAAAATTATTATTGATTTGAACAAGATCTTATTAACCATGAATGGTCATCTTAATTCCATACGAGCGCATCAATATCTTGTTACTTTACAAATACAAATAACTCTATTGGTTTGAGAACATGTGGATCCTGTGTGTGTGGAACTATGTGCCTGGCTTGTCAAGCAGGCATTTCATTACTATGAAGAGTTCTTTCAGAACGCATTAACTTAATTTATTTAGTTTTAAGAATTTGATTTGACATTTTTATATTTATGTTAGTTATTGATGTTTTTATATTTAATTGTGTTTAATTTGCCTGTCTATAATTTGATTTTATTTAACTTGTGTATAATTTTTATTTGACCTGTAATAGAAGTTATCAATAACGTATGTCTATGTCTATGTCCTTATACTAGGTATATCTATATAGATATATTATTACAAGCAGTAGCCTCAAACTAGGATTCCCTGTTCTATGGGTAGCCAGTCAACTTTGAACTAAAGTGAATAAGTTAACCATGATAAAGTTAACAAGTAGAGTTAAGTGCAAGAAGATAACTCTTCTCTCCTTCAAAGTTTCAAATAATCATAATAAGGATGACTTTAGCTGACATACAGCAAATAAGATAAGATACCACTTAATTGACGTAGGGTAATGTCGAAAAATTGAAATGGTATACTTCAGAAATTATTAACGACAATACTCGTAAATTAAAAATTATAGCCAATTAATAATCCTATTACGTGCAGTTGAATTATTTTTTAAATCCGACATTTTTCACTTATTTTCCTACATTTAAAATTTTTGTACGTTTTGGTTTTCGAAATTATGCTACGGACCCTTTTTCCAGTTTAGTTCGCAATAAGAGCATCCTGTAAACACGTTTCGCGTAGGAAGTAATATTTGCAACAGCTGTGTGTATGATTTTGGGCAAGTTATCAGAAACTGTTTAGGTGAGGTAGAAAGTTGTAATGTTATTTCGCGTTAAGCAAAAGTACCTATTTCTATATTAGGGCAAATCATAAATCATGTGGTTACCGGTTTAGAATACGGCTAACCCGCTATCTTCCCGTTGGTGTAAAAAAGTTGAGCAATTCACAAATTATTATAAGTTTTTCTTCGATGAGAAAATTGTAATTTTGGATTTGAATTGTATATTATATTTATTTTTAAATATTACATTCACGCGATAAAAATGACAAAAGAGGAATATTATGCAATCATGAAAATTGACATATTTTTAGTGGCATATATGTACATGAAAATTTGTGTATGACGTTCACTCTACTCGTCTTCTTTAATACATACTTAGTTTTGTAATTTAACATATTAAATGTTCCAGAGTGATGACCGCTAATCGGCACTCGCAGGGTGGGACGCCAGATGGACTGACGACCTGAAGAAGGTGACGAAGGACTGAGTATGGCGTTCATTGGCGAAAGCCTATGTCTAGCGGTGGACGTCTAAAGGCTGATATGATAGACAAATGTATATAGGTCATCTTGTTTTACCAGGGGTAAGACTAAGTAAGGTCAGTAAATCATTCACGGGGCAATGTATACGCTTCTACAACAAACTAACAGATGAAATCTTAAATATGACGGACAGAAAGTTTAAGATTCAAATTAAAAAACCACTTTATAAAAAACCTATTATAAAATAAACGATTATTTGAATGACAAAGATGCCTGGTACTAATGTTGATTCAGATTCCCAAAATCTTTATTAATTGTATGCAAACTTGATTTCTAAAAGATGTGTTGCGTGTAGTTTGTTGCGCCGTTTCTTCTTCACAGCAGCGCTAACACCTAGGAAGCGGTAGTCGCTAACTAACTTGAGGAGGAACTGTCTCCTAAGACACAGGTTTATACCTAGTTTAGGAGGAAGGGATCCCTGTCGCATGCCATATATACATAGTTATATATAAGTACCCACTGTAATCTGAAAGAAATATGTATTTTTAATTATTTGAAATAAAATTATTATTATTAAAGATAAAAAAATGACGTGTATAAATGTACCAAGTGCACTCATATGCAATGATGAATGATTTTGACTATTGACTTTCATCACCGGACTACAGGCGTGGAGAGGGACTTCATCCTTACGTAGTACACATACCATGTTATAGCACGAAGCGTTTTGCTTCCACTTTTATAGTGCTAACTGCTAAGAAATGGAACTCACTGCCAGCTTCGATATTTCCGGACAAGTACAATTTGGATATTTTTAAAGGAAGAGTGAATTACCGCTGGGGGTAAACGAGTTCTCGAGTGGAGACTCAAGTGTAGTGTGGGACGCCCCCTGGCTAGATGGAGCGACGATCTGCGTAAGGCGGCTGGCAGTAACTGGATGAGAAGAACCGAGGATCGGGTTCAGTGGCGCACCTTGGGGGAGGCCCGAAAGAGTCCAACAGTGGACTCTTTCGGGCTGATGATGATGATGAAGAGTGAATAGGCATCTTAGCCCTCATCGTCACTTAGCATCAAGTGAGACTGAGTCAAGCGTAAACCTATCAGGAATAAAAAAATATAGACAGGTCAATGACGCCTTTAAAAACAACTTTATGTCATACCCTCTAGAGAATAAGGTCAATGTCACTATACTATCCTATCTGCATGGATTTAGTAGGTATATATATACTAGTTTAGCTAAGAGCTTCGAGCAATAAAGTTTCGTTTCACGGCGAACGAAGGGTAGCACACTTGATAGCTTTCCCCTATGGATATGGCTGTCACAGTATAGAAAAAGTGTGAGTACTCAGTAGATCGATCCTAGAAAAAAGTTGCACTACTGTAAAGTCTGGTTTACAGTCTGCATGGTAACTAGGCAAGCTTTCGTACGCTCTAACAGGTCATTTTACATATTCTGATAGGGGAAGCTTTTTGTCTGTCTTTCAGTCCGACAGATAACTCTACTCGACCGATTGATCTGCAAATTGGAATATTATCTGTAAAATTATCTGATTATGATAGGTGTATGTTCAGATAGATATTAAATATCAAAATAATATTAAAACCACGATCACCGTTGAAACACTAAGCCGGCGGTGGACGCAACATCATGCATCAATTCCTGACCACTTTAATTCATATAACTCCAATACATTCATTTCTATAGTGCACTTCGGGTGAGTTTTTAAAGCCGTTTTAGTGAAATTAAATAGCGCATTTCATTTGCATGTGGGATTATTCCCTTGTGGATTAAAACCCCTTCTTTCATGTCCGAATGTCATAACACTAATGAATTAAACGCTCAGCCTAGATACATTTCGTTTTATTTTGCATGGTAGGTAAGTGACAGAGGCCGAAATGTCGTTAGTGCGTGCCAGCTATATTCGCATTAAAATACACTGTAATAAGAAATCTAATTTGCAATACGAATTTTATCGCTCGTCATACAAAAGTTTCACTGTCAGTTACTGACATTACTTCATTAGTACATTTCATTTATGTATTTGTACTTCCTATAACTTAAAAAAAATGTGTCGGCGCAGCTCGGTATATGCCACAACTATACAACGTCGACCGTCCTTGTTTGGCGGTTTCCCTATCACCGCTCCTTCCTCCTCCTCCATTCTGCATCCCCTCCCCTAACCCCTTCAGACTCCCTTGCCTTCTTTTCTTTCTTTCATCCCTTTCATCCTATTCGTCAATTTCGTCTCTTTTGTCCAATTCTTCCCTTTCTTCCCAATCCTTCCTTTCTTCCCAATCCTTCCTTTCCGCCCTTTCCTCCCTTTTCGGTAAGTATTATCGAAGAAAAGAGAAGAAAGGGTTTTCCTCTCTTTTCTTCGATACGAATTTTATCGCTGGACAAAAGAGTCACTGACATTTATTTACTACGCGAAGTGATCAATTTATTTAAGAATTATTTTATTTTTATTATTCGACTTCTTAGGTTCAATGTGCTTTTCAGCAGATATAGCTAGCAAGTAAAATTCATATACGCTTTAGCTGTAAGAACCCGAAAACTTAACTTTTGGCGAAAACGAAACAAGGTCACATGAGCATAATCTGAATAAAGTCATAACTGCCCCAAGCCTCCGCTTAGTTAAAAGCGATGAACCGAAGTTGCAATAAAAAGTTAGCACATCAACCGCTTTAGAGCTCATTAAGTTGGTAATAAGACCAGACCACTATATGGGCGATACAGCGCTGCAGTAACGCTGGATTTTATCACGCAAGTTGTATCGTAACCGACAACCGTCTAGCTGTATGTCACAAGTCGTGAAAACCCACGAGACAAGCTCGAATAATTACGAATAGGGCTGACCTACAAACCAAGTTGGTTTTGGCAGTAAAAAAAGAAATCGAGGAGAATAACATCGAGCTATAAACGCCGAGCCAACTTATTAAAAACAAAACAAAATAAGATTTTAACGCTCAAAATTTAAGGTTTAATTTTCACAAAAATGTCGCTAACGATAACTTGGCGATTATGGCTCAATATAATGATACTTTTAATAACTTAATAACGATAACAGACATAGACATATATTTATTGATAACTTCTATTACAGGTCGTTATAATTTATGCATTAAAAAAATAAAACTAGTTAAAATAATATAACAACTACTGGACACATCTAAAGTCGAAAAAAATTAATTTAAAAACAAAACCAATCAAAAATAACTTTAAAACTTAAATTAAAATAAATTAAGAGTTAAAATGTCAAATACAACTGAGTAATGTCCATTAAAATAATGCAGAAATTCATTATTCCCATATAATAATACTATAGCACATACACTTATAGATTACAAAATAGGTCAAATAAGGGTCGATTTTGCACCATGCCCATAGTAGTTACTCCAGCTGTCCTACATTTAGCCCTGGATGCGAATAACAGTGCATCTGGTAGCTGTACCTGTCCTTATGGGCTTTACGGCTCATAAACAAATGTCATAAAATACCAACTAGAATTCCATGTACTAGTGGAAATTATAACATACTCAATGTAACTTGTGAGTTTCTTAGGATGATGTCAGAACTCAGAACATAACAGATGATAATAAAGTAAAGTATATAGTATATACACTTCAAGTATCTATCCTACATAGAGTCATCTATCATCATCGCACTTAAGCTGTTTAAGGCAAATTTTATGTTTTCAACGATTTTGAAGTAATGGATGTTTATATAACAGACTTATATAATGGTAATGTACGATAAGAAGTTAAGAGGTTCTTATCTTGCATTTGAATTGTATTATTCTAGACTAGTAGAAAATGAGCTAAAAAAAGAAACACAGATCTACAAGTAAAGTTAAACTACTTTCAGTCGACACGAAAAACGGTACTCAAGTCGCGAACTTCTTGTTTTTAAGAAAGTGTCATTATCCATTGCTCGTGGTAAGCCCGATTCAATAGCGGTTCTCAAACTGGCAGTCTCATATAAGGATTTTATCGGAATAATTAAAGTAGGTAAGTTCCTGATTAACATTTTACAAAGATAGTGTCAGAAAATGCGATGAATTAGGGACAGTCAATGGAGAAAGGTACATACATACCTTTCTCCAGTCCCCGGTCAGTATCGGGGTCATCCCCGATACTGACCGGGGCGACCCAATATGAATCAAAGGTGTCAATTGTTAAAATTCACAATGTAGCTTCACATTAGTGGTTTTATAATTTGCACTGTGTGGGGGTTCCTATAAATAAAATACTAATAACGTAACTATACATATATAAAATACATTAAAAGCATATCCACGATTCAGATTCATGATAACATAAACAAATATTTCATCAATAATTACTAGATAAATCAAAATAAATAAAAAACCGACCATGTAAGACCAAACTATAAAAAATGTAAAGTCGTTTATTTAAAAATACAGTTAACATATCCACAAGTCGACAAATTGATGATAATTTATAGCATAAATATTTTATCGATAATTAAAAGACCCAAAAAGGAAAACAAACCAAAATATGTCAACAAACTGACCATGGAAGACCAAACTTCAAAAGATCATTTCGTTGCTAAAGCAAACTCAAGTAATCTTACAAGATTTAGTCTCGTCGCGAGGCTTAAAAGGTTGGGAAACGATGTCCCTACACTAATGCGGACTCAGGTAAGATTGCGGTGAACTCTCAACCCATTGGTCCAACTTCCTTCACGACCGATAAATTACCAAGTCACTTTTACAGCTTACGAGAACATACGACGAAACTTTGAAGAAGGTGGTGTAAGTCAGATACTTAGGCGAAAGGAAAGCAAAGTAGGAGTTGATAGAAATAAGTAAATAATGACAGTTATCGAGCATCGTTACGTATCGTCTTGATATAAGTAAGCATGCTTAACTTC
Source organism: Esperia sulphurella (assembly GCA_947086405.1). Lineage (NCBI taxonomy): Eukaryota > Metazoa > Arthropoda > Insecta > Lepidoptera > Oecophoridae > Esperia > Esperia sulphurella. Next base: position 15,145,056 of record OX352265.1, read on the forward strand.
CTAGATGAATTTAAGCAGGAAGTGGCGTTATAACCGAAATACATTAAACTAAAAAAATTATACTTTTCTTCGAAGTTAACGTAAAATCTAAGAGAATTTTTCAAAAATTAATTAAACAACGTACTCGTATTTCACAGCGACTGGATGCGGAGGGCGGAGGACCGGGAGTGGTGGAGTTCATTGGGGAAGGCCTATGTCCAACAGTGGACTTCTAAGGGCTGATATGATAATGATGATGAACCCATAGCAGGTAATAGAATAAGTAATTAATGTGATATTATTATCAAATTGACATTTTGCGAATATGTATCTAAGTGTAATTAATAAACGAAACCTGTCACTATATTATTCATTTCAATCAAGGTATTAAACGCTTTGATAGGAGTTTTGATTTATTTCAACCACTTTTGTGGTTTACAATTCCTTGAATAAGTATATGCTAGTTTAGATTGTGGATACATCCTTGTGGGTATCTATTTCTACTTTCATGTTCTTCATCAAGTTTAGTTTCATGCGAGTATCTCCTCTCTCCACAGTTACTTCTAACTTGTACAGTTTTGCACCCGTCTGACGCATTAAGTGGATAATCCAAGAGTTCATACTTTCATCTCCTTAATGGATGCAGCGAAAGCCATTTATTGCCATCCAACGGTTTTTATGTGCACTCTGTTGGAGTGACGTTATTGAGTTTTTTTGGAGTGTCCCCTGAAAGGGTTTGTCGTTCAATGAATTGAGTTTCATGATCCGTTTTTGTTTTATGTGCTCCAGTAGCGAAAGTGCTGCTGATGCTGGGTTTAATAATGTCTGTGTCAACTTTTTGTGCACCTTTGTTATCTTGCATATTCAACAGAATCAGGGACAGAACGACGGAAAGAATCTCAGTTAGCGAGAAATTATTTCTATTAGTATTTGTTGGATAGACTAAATGAGCAAAAATAGCGGTTTATAGGTTAAGAAGAAAATCTTTAATTTTCAGAATTTGTCATCATCACATCAGTTCTTAGACGTCCACTGTTGGATATAGGCCTTCCCCAATGAACGCGACCACACCCAGTCCCCCGCCCTCCGCATCCAGCCACCTTCTTCAGCTCGTATCTAGACCGCTACCGTAGCCAGGTATGGTAGGGGCTGCCGGGGAATTTTGCCCATAATGGCCACGCTGGGCAGACGTGTTGGTTTCAGAGTTTACAGAAGAGTTCTATTAATAATAATGCCTGTTTTATTTTTATTTTAAACATTACGAGTTGTTAAAGTGTGGTTGACCACCAACGATCTCTATGTACTACTAGATGGAGCGTTCCAAATAATCGTTCTGTTCCACGCAGGTAGCCACAACTCTTTCACATTCACAATGAAACTTGTGCAGTTACTACGCATAACATTTAATTATTACTAAATATTGACGCTACGGTTAAATAATGTCTGTGTGGCTACTTGCATGGAACAGAGCGATTGTTTGGAACGCTCCATCTAGCAGTACATAGAGATCGTTGTTGACCACTCACAGTCTTGTTAAGGTATGTTTAAAGTGTGGTTGATCGGTGGCCTAAGTGTGTTATAGTCGTATATCATTATAAAAAAATATATTTTAAACTATATATTGAGTTTTATATAAAGACGAAACGTGAAAGCAAAACTGAACTACAAGAAAGTGTATCTGCAGATTTTAATAAAATTGAGGTTATTACTTCTGATTCCTTTTACTATTTTGATTGGAATTGCTTCATACGTTCATGAAAACGTCTACAGGTTTAAACGCTTACAGGACAAAATCAAAAGTCTACAGGTTTTTCTAGGTTCTGTCTAAGTATAAGTTAAAATAAGGAATACAAGCAAATCAAAGTACATTTACTACAATCTACACTGTCTTACTATGCCTCATATCTAAACATCTTAAAAGCCTTGAATACATAATGGTAAACAGCTTTCCAGGGCTTACACACTGCCCGCAAATGTCCGAGATGTGTGCAACTGATGCAAAACACATTTAACACAATCCATCATGGCGGATTTCCGAGAATTCTTACGTCATAGTGAACGTCTCAAACCATGTCTTGCTACATTACACCAAAATTTATCGAATCTAGAGCAATTAAGATGATTTTCCACATACAATTTGTGAAAATCGTTCAAAATCACACCAACTATTACCACGCGTTTTTTAATAGCGACAACGAATATCAAATAAGGTCGTTTTCAGAAAAGTGTCACAGTGGAAAGTACAAACAATTGCTACCAAACATCATTAAACTCGGTTCAGATGTTCATCTGTAACATAACAAAATATAATATTAATACCTAGTACCTAACTGCTAGTTAAACTATACAGTTTTAAATTCGAAAATAACGATAAAACTTGATAAAAAACAATGAAAGTCACTATGCCTTTTCAATTGTTTGCTATTAGTTTCCGCTCTGTAACATAAGACAGAAATACCTAGCATTTTACAAATCTCTGGGTGACTATTACAGATTTTCATATTAACTACATATTAATTAAGATAGAATATTCAACCTACTACAACAACAACCACAACAACCTACAGTTACTATGGTAAGGTATAATAATGTTATTTTCTATCCAGCGAAAGGAAGTGAGGTGTAGCAATAAATTTAGTATTAAAAAAATTAAGTTGTATAAGTCGGTTAGTCAAAAAGTGAAAATCTTTCACTACACATAAGTATGGTATAACATAAATAATATAATATATAAATATAAATATCTCAGACATTCACATCAATTATCCAGTCCCAAACTAGGCAGAGCCTGTGGTATGGTTACTAGACAACGGATATACATACTTAAATAAATATATAAACATCCAAGACTTTGGGTACAAACATTCATATTCATCAAACGAACATTTGCCCCTAGCGGGATTCGAACCCGCAACCTGCAGCGTGGCAGACCGAGAGCTACCCGTTCCACCACGGAGGTCGTCAAACATGTAGGTATATCTGTTTTTTTTTATCAACCACCATATGCTAGCTGTCAATCATTCACTGGTGTAAGAATTCGTTCCATTGGCACCGTCCCGCTGGCTGTAAATACCTTTATTTCTGTGTCTAGAAAGTCTTATAGACGGATGTTGATGTTTAAATGCTTACCTGAAACAAAAAAAAGAAAATCAGTTAAAAGTAGAAATTAAATCCGATTACAGTGTATTTTCTTGCTAATTATTACGTTAAGGAGAGAGATTTTACTAACTTAAAAGAAAACAAATTCTTTGTGTTGGAATCTGCTAATTATTTTTTGTTTAGACTACTCGTTTTAAATAGCAAATAATCCGGTATCCGATGTTTATCGATAATGTTTCGTTCTTTGTTTTTCTTTTATCCTTTGGCCAATTAAGTTACTAAAGATAGATTTTTTTACATAGAGTTTGAAATTTTTTTTTTACTTGTCAGAATAATATTTGAAGGCAACCCTGAAAGACTGAACATACTCGTATAATAAAACTTAATGCAAAGAGTAGCTGAGTTAAAAGGTACCTTGGACCCACGTATACCTACGTAGGAACATACCTCGAAAGTTACATATTAGACACATTACCTACGTAGTAAAATAACTCGAAAATTAAATATTAAAATATGATTAAACTAAATGTGAAAAAAACCTTGTAGGTAAATTAAGTAAAAAGGTAATTTTTTGTTGGTTTTTACTCAGAATTAAAATGATGGTAAAACTTATAATTTGAGTGCCTTTTTTATACAATTAGTTCTTCTCACAGTGTTATTTTTTTTTTGATTTAACTATCACTTTTACGGGCTGAATTGCCATGCAAAAATATCATAAGAAATTAGTGAGTAATATAGTTTAAATAATTAAAACCACATAAGATAATTTGCGTACACCAGTATATCCAGTGATGAACGACATTAAAATAATTTGCGAAATTCTCCGAATATTTTGTACGTGAAGCAGTCATTTATTACGGACTTATTACCAACGCCCTCTGGGAGACTGCTCAAGATAGGTTGTCTAGGGATCCTGCCGTATAAATAGATAAACTGGATGTGTCATACTGGATAATGAAGTCTAAAGTCGCCGAGAATGTTGAAAGACTATTTGTCGAATCAACATAAAATTTGAAAGTATAACTAAATGTTGTTTGGATGAAATACTTTCTAAATTGTACTATTTTTACTTCTAAAGGTTGTAAATGTATTATATAGTTTGTGTACGTCACTTCAGCTCGAGCAAAGTCAAATTTCAGTAATCTGTCTCAGGAAGATTTTAATACCCAATAATTTTGCACTCAAATTTCGGACCAAAAGATACAAGAGGGTATTGAAGTCCGAGCTGGAGTATCATCGCCCCAGCTCAGACATTATGAACTAAGGCACGTACTTAAATTCTGATCACATCAGGTTGGATCTTAGAATATGTACTATTTTGTAGTAATATATCAGATTTTGTACGTAGGTATGTTCTTGAAAAGTTATATAGAGGTACTGTATAGGAAAACTTATATTTGGAGAGTATAAGTATGCGCATTAAATGCGCAGGGTGGGACTCCCCGACGACCTGAAGAAGGTGGGCGGAAGCGGCTTGGATGCGGAGGGTGGAAGACTTGATGTGGTGGCGTTCATTGGGGAAGGCCTATAGAATAGAATGTACAACAAATATCTTATTCACTAATGTTAGTATATTACACAATATTAAAAATACTTAAAAATATGATATAATCCTATGTCCAGCAGTGGACGTCTAAGGGCTGATAATGCATGATGATATATTATATTGTAAAACTTATATTGGCAGTACAGCATTATTATGGTAGTGAAAGTTGAAATAATAAAAAGTATAACGACCGTTATGGCTTCGGAATGTGGTGCTGGGGAACAAAAGCGGTTATATATATAGTTGATGTGCCTGCGGCTCCGCTTGCATAGACTACAGATTTATATTACTCCTAATCGTTACTCCTTACTACGTTACTTAAAGTAACAAAATATACTGAAATCTGTCCAGGAACGTATCCAAGAATTAAAAGGAAACACACGTAAATTGGATAAGTGATTCTCGAGTTATGCACACTAACGGACAGAGAGAGAGACGTTGCGTTTTATAATAGCAGATATGTTATAGGTTAAGGATAGAAAATGCCGTGTGGTTTCCGGTAGGTAGAATAGGACCACTCCAACTCTTCCCGTGGATGTCGTACAAGGCGACTAAGGGACTACATTATAAAACATCAATCAGGCCTCCCCAACCCGTCTGGCCAGCGCGGGGAGTGTAGGCCAAATCCTCTGTCTGTCTCTGGCAGATGAGAGATGGTTGTGCTCCTGCAGTGGAGATAAAAAAAAACTGATGATGAAGGGATAGAACAGTGGTTGTTTAGATGGTTGTGCAACGTCATGAGGTGGTCGTAAGGTTCAAACTCTGGCCGCACCAAAAGTTAAGTACTGTTTATTTATAATAACCACAGGCTTTTCGATGAAGAAAAACATCGTAAGGAAACCTGTATATGCCAAAGAAGAAATTCTTAGGGGTATGTTAAGTCCACTAGGTCGATTTGTGGCACCGATGGTGAACAGCGATTCGGCACAAAAGATCCTGAAGAATTGAAGTGTCGCCAGGTCTTCCTGGCTCCCTAAGAAGATAAGATAGGTTATAACCAACAATATTTAATATTTATAATTGCCGTGTGGTTTCCGTTAGAGTAAAATAGGACCACTCCAACTCTTCCCGTAGATGTCGTACAATGCGACTAAGGGAATACATTATAAAACATCAATCAGGCCTCCCCAACCCGTCTGGCCATCGCGGAGAGTGTAGGCCAAATCCTCCGTCTGTCTCCGGCAGACAAGAGAGAGGGTTGTGCTCCTGCAGTGGAGACAAAAATAACCTGATGATGAAAGCTAAAATTGTTAAGTGAACTGTATATTATTCATCTAATAATTCATTATTATTAATTTTCTTATTTTATTTATTTTCAATCATAGTCTTTATATGAGAAAAAAAACTGTGTATGGATGATACAAATTGTCACTTCCAGCAAACTTTTCCTGTCGCCTTGGACATTTTAAATTACTCTCCCGTGATTGTGAGCAGTTTGCATATCGCGTAATTGGTAGAGATGGATTCTTGGTAGAGTGCTGGAATACAAACAGGCTGCCTCCAATTATCTAATCTAACGGCTTCTTTATTGCGTGTTTTTATGTAACTTAGTTTTAATCAAATTTACTGTCTCTGCAATCAAATGTAATTTCTTACCCATCTAATACTTGCACCATGAAGCAAAATAATTTTACGCACCTCATAAGTCACCTCAAAGTTTTTACCTTCATGATTGACACTAATTGGTTATTGCCGTGTGGTTTCCGGTAGAGTAGAATAGGATCACTCCAACTCTTCCCGTGGATGTCGTACAAAGCGACTAAGGGAATACATTATAAAACATCAATCAGGCCTCCCCAACCCGTCTGGCCAGCGCGGGGAGTGTAGGCCAAATCCTCCGTCTGTCTCCGGATGAGAGAGGGTTGTGCTCCTGCAGTGGTGACAAAAATAACCTTATGATGATGATGGTTATTAAGTTAGATAACAGATGCACAATTTTAAATTCATCTGTTATCTAATTTAGTAACCAATTACTGTCAATCATGAAGGAAAAAACTTTGAGGTAACTTATGAGGTGCGAAAAATTATTTTGTTTTATGATATGCGGTGTAAGTATTTTGTCCCGTTTTTGTACGACACGATGTTATTAATATAAAAAGAAATTATGGAGAACATAAACGACACTTGTTGGTTGTGTGAGAGTGTAATACGGATATCATAATAATATGTGAGATTGTACATCCCACTGTTGGACAAACCCATACCTACACATCGAGGGAAAAAAGTCTAGTGTTGAGAAGGTTGTACTGGCCGTAGTCACTCAGTGGAAACAATTCAAGAAAAAAAAAACGCATACGAACTGAAATGACACTCGAGAACAAATTCTATTTGCGTCGCGGAGTGAAAATATACAACTACATGAAAGAAATATTAGCAGTAAAAATAAGTGTGTATTACCACGTTAACTTTGCAGACCATTGGGGAACACGATCTTTTATTAATTTAGTTTTCGAGACGCAAGTGCGTTTGTTTTCGTCTGACATTTGTGTTTAAATACATGTTTATGAATATAGATTTACCAAAGGCTATTAAACTGATATATTGACTGTTTTTACGCACTGTGACTACTTGTTTTATCACGATTATGACTTAGTAAGGTCAGTAAATCGTTCACGGGGCAATGTATACGGTTCTAGAACAAACTACCAGAGGAAATCTTAAATATGACGGACAGAAAGTTCAAGAATCATAATAAAAAGCAGCATAATATAAGAAAGCCTATTATAAAATAGACGATTATTTGAATGACAAAGATGCCTGGTACTAATATTGCTTCAGCTTCGCACAGTATTTTTAATATTGTATACGAACTTGATTTTATAAGATGTGTTGCCTGAAGTTTGTTGCGCCGTTTGTTCTTCACAGCTCTAACATCTAGGAAACGGTAGCCGATAGTGTATATGTTTTTAAAGGATTTGGAAAACTACAAAAAAATGATTTTAAAATGTATTACCACAAATATATTAAAAGAGTGTTACCCAATATATTTTTTGACGTCACGACTGGGTTTTACTATATTTCCAAGTAAAAAAAATATCGACGATCATAATAACGATAATATACTTGTTATAAGTATTGGTATTTCTGAGGGATATATATTTTGAATGACTTAATGATTATATTAATTCACTTCCCATTTCATAACAAAATATGATATATTATTATATTGTAAATTATTCTTTATTTTTAGACTTTTGTGAATAAGAAAACCACACATTTGAGTTTGCAAGACAAGTAAGTGGTATTTATTACCCCCTCAGCGATTTGAACCGAGCGAATTTGTATATAAGGAAGAGAGAAATATAATATTCATACAATATATTTTCGTTATATGATTTCCATATGTGGGCAGCGAAAACACCTTTCCTCCTCCTCCTTCCCCCCCTCCTCCCCCCTCCCCTAAACACATCACCTAAAACCTCAAGGGTATCAGGAAAACCAATAGCAAACATGATAATAAACCCAAATGAACGGGACGAAAAACTCCAATCGTTCTTTCTCAGTGCTTCTCCACGAGCCAATATACAATTTCGTTTTCCAATGATTTTATTTATATTTTGGCGTCATATTGTGATCTATAAGTTGTGGGTGATAGTCAGGGTTGTCGACAAATACAGGCATAATCTTAGATTTTTATTTACACACATGATCATTCATAACTATACTTGAGGGCTACGGCGTAGCGCACGTAGCAGTGTGGTTATATACTTATGTAAACATAGCGTGGAAAGAATATTACTCTCGAGACAAGTTTTGCTCCGTTACCGTCGTAATCGCAGTCGTAGTCGTTGCATGTCCCTTGGTAGGAACCATTTGACAAAACTTTTGGCACCCCTCCCTTGCCCCTATGACTACCTGTGTAGGTCTCCCCGTCCTCCACCAGTTTTTACATATTATTTTACATAGGTCAAATGTGGGAGCGGCAATTGGATGCCGTGTGGTTTCCCGTAGAGTAGAATAGGACCACTCCAACTCTTCCCGTGGATGTTGCACAAGCCGACTAAGGGAATACATTATAAAACATCAATTAGGTGTCCCCAACCCGTCTGGCCAGCGCGGGGAGTGTAGGCCAAATCATCCGTCTGTCTCCGGCAGATGAGAGAGGGTTGTGCCCCTGCAGTGGAGATAAAAATAACCTGATGATGAAATGTGGGAGCTCCCGTGAAAACGACGTGTAGAATAACCCCCTTCTCCCGTAGAAAAATGTGGTAATTTGGGAACCCCTAAATCGGGCATCTAGTATGCAGCCCTGCCCGCTAAGAAGACCGTAAACTGTTTTGCCAACCTCTTGGAAATTGTCAAAAAAGGGGTCTAACTGGTTTTCTAGAATTCCATGACTGATGAATTCTAATTCTTCAATTGGCGAAGAAACTCTAGCAATTTTCATAGAATTAAGTACATCAGTTTGACGCCTTTTCCAAAAGGTTTCCAAAACACTTTATCGGTCTTCTTAGCTCTGTTAGCAGTATGGCAAATAAAACGGTAAATATTTGAGCGGTACTATGCCATGATCAGAAAAGAGATGAATTGGTTTGTCTCATCAACTTTTGAAAGTGACTTTTATTCAAAAACCTAAATATATACAACAACCGCTGTAAGATAAAGTTTTTGTTGCGGCATCCCTATCTCTCGGTATCAAACCGCCAATAATAATCCGATGCCATCGTTGCCATAGGTATATTCAATTTGTTAGCAAGTCGTTTGGATGATATACACTCTAACTCGTATGGTTGTACGCGATTTATGTCCAAGAAACATGTCGCGGCGGTAATTTGGATGCCGCGGGTGTCTTGTGAGACATACAGGAGGAACCATTGAGGAATATTCACTTCAAATAAATAGAAATGTAGTTTTTTTTTCAATCTTGATTATTTAAATGCTTTTATACATGATATTTATATATGACAGCTCCATCATAGCCTTTAAAATTATACACTATCAATTAAATACAAGTAAACCATTTATCGCTTTTGACATATATTAATTCCGTTATTGACATCTGTATATTGTATTTAATTATTTGTTTGAATTTTTATATTTTACGAAAAAAAATTTCATTTGTGAAACGTTAAATACTAAATGTTGTTCGCCTGTGGGCAAAACATAGATTACCTTAATGTATTCGACCAGCTTAAAATACCTGTGTTTGAATTATTCTGGTCGCGTCCGAAAAGATCTTGGTCAGTAGAATGCTCTGCAATATACCCACATGCATTGTTCTCCCTATCAACTTTCCCCCTTTGCCTGGTTCTTGACACACTCTAACAGCAAGTGATGGACATCTTCTACCACGCCGCATACTTCACAGTTAGGTGATAATACTTTTTTCATTAGACAAGCCGAACTCATCATTTTCGGTACATGCGGAAACTGACATTCGGGTCTAAACTGGACATTCGGGAAAAATCAAAGAAGAAATAAAAACATTTGTTTACTGCCATAATTGGCACACAACGAATAAACAAACAAGAGAGAGAGATAAAATAATAATATATATAACATTTAAATAAAACAGAATTATAAAATAAATAGCATGCGTTTGCCGCGGCAGTAAAAGGGCAACAACTCAGCATATGCTTAGACCAAGTAAGGTGCTAGATGCTGTTTTACAGTCGCCCCTGATACGCAAATAAAAACTATGTAACCGACGTAATCCAAAATATCATATACGGACTAAGGTTTACTTCTGAAATAAAGTTTACTTACTTTGGAAGTTTAAAAAGTAATGTATCAATTTGAATAGTACTAAATTCTATATCAGCCAAAATAATAGTTACTAACAAACCATTTAGCAGGAGCTTTAGCGTTACCAATATTTCCATTATTTACTATTTAATTTTTAGTTCTATGAACGTCTTTACTTCTAGTAATCCACATTATAATATTCGTAATGCAATTTGTTGGTAAATACTATCTTCGTTCCTGAAACGGAATCATAGTATACGCTTCTACAACAAACTACTAGAGGAAATCTTAAATATGACGGACAGAAAGTTTAACATTTACATTAAAAAACAACTTTGTAAGAAAGTTTATTATAAAATAAACGATTATTTGAATGACAAAGATGCCTGGTACTAATGTTAATTCAGCTTCGCAAAATCTTTATTAATTGTATGCAAACTTGATTTTTAAAAGATGTGTTGTGTTGCGTGAAGTTTGTTGCGCCGTTTCTTCTTCACAGCGCACACCTAGGAAGCGGTAGTCGATAAAAAAAATGACGTGTATAAATGTATCAAGTGTATGCAATAAATGATATTGACTTTGACTTTGCTAGTATACAACAAATTGTGTATTTTTTCTAACATCTCTGTTCCTCTTAATAAACCCGCTTAATTGAATAAAGTTATGTTTACGTAATAAATAGTACCCTGAGCTCATCGCACGCTATTTCCGTATGTATTAATATCTAGCAGCGCGTAGGGATAACTTAGAGCATCGTTAGTCTGCTTTGAGTCGATGTTATTTACGATGGTAACGTCAAATAAAGAGCTTCATTAAGAGGTTTGGGTATGGGACGGTGATTAGTACTCCAGGGGGTGAAGCTGAAGCGAAGTTAATTTTTATAAATATTTTTTTTGCTTTTATTGCAGGTACTGTTAGCTGTGGCTTGCGAATTCGTTCGTATAGTTAAAATGGAGAATTTTTTAAATACTTTTGTATAAAATGGATACATGGTTTTGCTACCAGTTTTTGGTTTATGGGGGCCAGGTTGACTATACCCCCCCTGTACACCAACGGTGCCCCAAGCCGACTTGGTGAACTTCACATACGCCTTAGAATATCTTCTTTGTCATATACAGGTTTCCTCACGATGTTTTTCTTCACCGAAAAGCCTGCGGTATTAGAAATAAACCATACTTAAGTTTTGAAAAACTCATTCTCAAAACCCACGACCTCAAGGACGTGAGGCTATAGGGGGAAGGGCACAATTAGGTTACCACGGCTCTTTCTTTATCTAAATATGTAAAAAAAGGAACACTCTGCAACATGAAAAAGGACCTATTATTACGAAAATACTCAATTACGTATGGTGCCAATTTGAAGGCCTCTACACATGCCAGCTTTGGATAGAAGACAGCTCTTACAATGAAGACAATCTGAAGATGGTTATGACGTGTGCATCAGGAATGCTCGGCTAATAAAGGTAGCTGCAGGTTTAATTAATAATAGTGATGTAACGCGTATTAAAAAGTACAGGATAGTGGTAACTGAAGACCACACCTACCTAAGTGACACTATTCATATTTTGAGATATACAATTTTAATATTTATGATCTCATATACACTTTATCAGCCCGTTTACATTTATGGGATCATAAACGTCCACTGCTAGGTAATCCTTCCACAACGAAAACCACCACGGTCCTTCGCCACCTCAGCTGCTTCCGGTACCTTTTTCAGGTCGTCGGTCCATTTGGCGCGTTCGGTCCTCCCCCCAGACGTGTTGGCCATCGCAGTAAGTACTAGGTCTCACACCGGGGAGGCTGCTACCCGCTACCGACAGTGGTATTTATGGTCTGGTGAGTAGTTGAACGGTTATGCCGCCATTTTCGTATAAACTTACCTAGTACATACGCGAAGAATTAGCAATGAAAATACATTAAAACGTCAATTTCTACACAAAGGTTGACCTTCCTCCGAAATTATCATTTGCTGAAATAAGAGCCCAAAATACTAAGATACAAACAAAACGAGAAATAGCTGATTCACCCAAATAAACAGAAGTGAATTTCAGCTCCAAGGTAACTACTCGTAACTGCTTAGTTACGAGCAGTAAGCTATCTACGTATAGAATTGTATCGTCCGTTTTATTCTTAACGCCGTTCGAGCTTGAATCTGTTTTATGGTTTGGACGTGAGACCAGAGCCAGTACTTAGATGGTCGTAAATCAGTCTAGTTACTACCTACCCGACTTAACTGCTACCTAAACTAGTTATGTATACTTATCCTGAGTCACTACCACAATATAATAATATTTATATTGAATTAAGTTATTTTTTATCCAATTCCTTCTTGATAAATGGAAAAGTACTTAATGAAGGATTTGCATGTCCGATAAAGTATTAAAAAATTGTTTCAAAAATATGTATCCTTCGACAGATTAACACCTTAGTACCTTGTCACATTGACTTGAAGTTATGAAACGTATTAGTCTAGTTACTACCTACCCAACTTAACTGCTATCTGAACTAGTTATGTATAGTTATCCTGAGTCACTAATAACAACATAATGATATTTATATTGGATTAAGTGTTTATTTATCTGATTCTCTCTAATAATTGGAAAACTAATGAAGAATTTGCATGTCTAGTCAAGTATATAGATATGTATCCAAAGAATCATTTCACAAATATGTATTCTGCGTCAGTTTCTTTAATATGTACACATTTTAGTACCTTGTCACATTGACTCAAGGTTATTTAAGAGGTGTGTTTGATGTTATTGTTTATCCTAAGAATCGTTTCACAAATATGTAATATTTGTCAGCGTCATTAATATATTAACTCACAAACATGAGGCGAGTGCACAACCAACTAGCACACCACGGCTCCTTTTTAAGTATACCAATTGAATCCTACTGATATTAGAAATGTAAAAGTTTGGATATTTGAATGTTTGGATATTTGGATGTTTGTTACTCAATCACGCTTCAACCACTGGACTGATCGGGATTAAAATTGGCACACATATAGATTAGGTCCTGGAATTGGATATAGGATAGTTTTTATCCCGAACAAACATCTTATTCCTACGGGAAATATTTAATCATTTGTAATGTTAAGTTGTCCACGCGGAAGAAGTCGCGGGCAACAGCTAGTAAGTACATAAACTTGAATATGACTTTAATAAATTAACTGTTTGATATTTATTGACTTGTAATAAATGATGATGTTAAAAACCTCAATGATATATTTGTTTTTGATTCGGTCGTAAAACCAATCTTTTGGTGAATTTTAAAATTAATATAACTGCGGTGTTTTATTACGTTACACGACGAAATCAAAATCGGCCACAGAAATAAACTGCGCGCTCAATAAAAAGAACAAGTCAAAAACGCGCCATAGAATTCGGAAACAAAAAGTACGAACAGGTATCGAGTGAAAGGGTTTTCCCCCTTTTCAGGGCTCCGTCAAAGTAACTTTACAGTGAAACTTTTTGTAACTACTGGACCGATTGAGTTGAAATTTTTTTTTTATTTCGGAAAGATAATATATACATTCCATATATAATTAGTAGGTCTTAAACTAGGTTAGGAACTCATATTTTTTTTCGTTAATGGTACAATAGAAAATTAGTGAATGTCAGTTAAAACACAGTTGTAATTGCTCAGGAAATGGGAAAATTATGAAAAATTCTTAATTATATTCTGATATTTAAAAAAAAAGTTCACGAGTTTCTATAGAATTTGACATGAATGTGTAGGAACATTAAACCGTTTTCATATATTTTTTTTATTAAATATCATTTATTGGTCTCCTGAAATGTAGCATTTTCTAAATTAGAATCTTTTCCACTGGAAGTATTGTGTAAACCAGAGAAGAATATAGTGTTCGAGTAATAGTTATACGAATACACTTCACAAATCTGTACTTCCAGTGGAAAAGATTCTAACTTAGAAAATGCTACTTTTCAGGAGACCAAAAAAATAATAATAATAAATTTTTTTTTTTATTAAAACGCTTCAATGTTCCTACACATTCATGTCAAGTTTGATAGAAACTGTTGAACCTTTATTTTTAATATCAAAATATAATTAAAAAACATTTGGTCTCCAGAAAAGTAAATTTTTTAAAGTTAGGTCCTTTTTCGCTGGAGGTATAAAACAGTTCTTATATATTATTATTATATGCCATGTAGTTTCCGGTAGAGTAGAATAGAAAGAGTTGTGGCTACTGCGGGAAAAGAGCGATTGTTTGGAACGCTCCATCTAGTAGTAAAATAGTAATTTATTCTAAGGTAAAGTTTGAGCTGAGTTCACTCTGTAACACTGCGTAAAACGCTTCTTATACTAAATTTAAACCTTGTGTTTTCACACAAAATGTACGGTTTTTCTCTCAATGACATTGATAATTGGACTTGCCGTGTGGTTTCCGGTAGAGTAGCATAGGACCACTCTTCCCGTGGACGTCGGACAAGGCGACTAAGAGAATACATTATAAAACATCAATCAGGCCTCCCCAACCCGTCTGGCCAGCGCGGGGAGTGTAGGCCAAATCCTCCGTCTGTCTCCGGCTGATGAGAGAGGGTTGTGCTCCTGCAGTGGAGACAAAAATAACCACATAATGATTATGATATACAATTATTATATATATAGACTATTAAATACAGTTATAAGTTAAGATTAAATTTTTTAACGTTTTCCATCGCTAATTTTAGAAACATGTTTTAACATCTTTAGAAAGTTTGGTCACCTAGAAATAGTATCTCCTATCCGTGGCAAGACCGAACCTCCGCGGTTCATCGGAAACTTATCCACAAGGTTGACGACGCGATATAAAATATAAAAAATTTCATAACGCGCTCCGCAGCTGATGCGATATTAAATTTTAAATATCGAACCGCCATTCAATTTGACGCAAAATCTGTGTTCCGGTTTTAGAGGCGTGTACACATGATGATAAAATAACCGCTTGGGAAACGATTTGGATTTAGGGTTGGAAGTTGTCTTATTATTTATTATTGCATTTTATTTACATGCGTGGAGAAGTGAGTCTTCGTCAGGCCAAAGGTGTAAGGTCAAGGTCAAATTCAAAACTATTTATTGCACATGAGTAAACTTGGTACATTTATACACGTATTTTTTTGCGACCACTGCTTCTTAGGTATTGAAGAGAAACTGCGCAATAAGCTTCCAGCTATAAGTCTTTTAAATCAAAGTTGTATTTAAAAATAATCAAAAAAAATTTGGGGGTATAAGGATAAGTAATAGAATATGATGTTGTGATTATTTTTGGAATCTTTGACTGTTTATCTAAGAGACAGTGGAAAAGGGAGGAAACGGAGAAGGGGAGGGGAAAATGGGTTAACAGTGAGTAAATTTCATTTAAAAAAACTGATGTCCACGCAAGACGAGGCGCGGGCATAGAGTTTATAATAAATACACCAATATGATACAAAAAATTAATTAACTCTACATTAAATAATCGTCTTAAACTTAAAATAAATACTAAATTAGCCGTGTGGTTCCCGGCTTAGAATAGAGTCACCCCTAATCTTCCCGTGGGTGTAGTCAGGGCGACTAAGGGATTCCACCAAGTACGGGAAGCAGCATTCTGATCATTACCAAGATCACCGCCCGTCAAGCATGGTGATTATGGCAAATACTGCAATGGACAGCCCACCAAAAGCGAGGCTTATGTTGAGCAGTGGACGTATTTCGGCTGATGATGATGATTAAATAAAAAATGAGATGAAAATTATAATTATCTTCTTAAAATAAAAATGAAATGATATTCTGGGCCTTCCAATAAAAATTCGCAAGAGTTTCCCCCACTAAAGATATTGTGAAAATATCTAATATTAAAATGTAATAAAATCTTCCGTCGCTAATATAATTCCGTGGCATAGACCGGGCCTATATATGAAAACACACGACATCTTATACTGATATTGAACGCCGTTAAATAAACTACGTAGGGACCTAGTTTAATAACTTCGGCAAATTAGTGCGGTGAGGTAGGAGAGAGCACGTCAAACGTACGTATCGGACAACGCTGTTAGATAATTGTCACATTCTTTCGACTGTCCTTTAATACTGTAGATCTATTTAATACTTACACGATTTGATATTCAATGTTTTGTTTTGTGCAAAGATTCATGCACAAAGGTTTTTTTTATTTATTCCTTACAAACCATCTTACACTGTCTTAGAACTACTAAACAAGAAAATCGTGGTGGTACACTACAAAAACAAAAACGCCGTTAATACTATAAAAATGCTATATAGTACAATGTACTCCAGTAATAAAATTTATTAAATAAATAAATTTTCCTAATTAAACTTTATAATAATAAACTAAAATTTATTACTTATTATGACTGTAATTTGTTTTGTATACCTAATAAATAAAATAAAATAAAAATTCTAAATGCATCACGACATTCAATTTATTGCAGAGAGACTAAAAATATTATTATTACTTATCTCATAAACAACAAACTTATTGCTTAATTTTTACCGGTCTTTCACCTAGATTTAGCGGCAGTTATTATTTAAATATTACAGATATCATAATAATAAATTAGATATTGTAATTAAAAACACTACACTATTAAGATTCTTTAAATATATACACAAAAGTTAAAGAAGCAGTATCTATTTACTTAAAAATAAAAAAAATATATAGATACTATTTGTACCTCGCACAGGATTTCTATTCATTCATAGCTTCATGCATTTTATTAAAGTGGTGAAAAAAAACCCGACAAAAATGCCAGCTTTTTCGATCGCACCGGGCATTTGCCTAATATGATCCCGTGTGTACCCTCCCCTAACAGAAGCCACGCGGCGGCGCTGCCGTCGGTTATCAATCGATACGCGGCCGGTTGCTAAGCAACGATCATGTTGCAAAATAAACAATCAGAATCGGGGCCCGGCCGAAAGCAAATTTACTTTCTTATTTTATTACTTGTGTAAACATTTTAGATCGATATTATTGGATTATTTACTCGGAGCATTCGTACACTGTTGTATCATGTTTTTTTGATTCTTATTTGAAGTTTTCTTTGGCAAATTACGGATTTCTGAGTAGAAATGGTTGTGTTGCCACCGTGCCTTCCTGTTCAATGTGGGAAAGACTTCAGATTCTCGTTAAGGAAGCCGAGTCCGAATTATCCCTATGGCTACAAGACGAAGAAGCCTCGAGTGGTGCCTGCGTTCACAATCCAGGCACTGCAGAAGAACACCAGGGTTGTACCACCTCCAAAATGCGGTATATACGACCCTCTGCCTTTGAGGCCAACGCTGTTCAGAAAGTGTTATCAAAGAGGCGAGTTCCCCGTCAGTATTGAGTTCACGACCGGAGGAAAGCGACTTGCTTGGAAGGTAATATAATAACAGTTGCTTCAAGCCTTTTACTTCTCTCTCTTTGTTCTTTAATCTTTCACTTTACCTCTCCTTGACCTAGTATTCTGAAATAGACTTTGGTATAACTGTTATATGAATGGATATTGAAGGCAATTTTTAGTTTTCAATACTCATGTAAATTGTTGCCTTGCACACTGCAAGCCTGCACACCTGCCTGTCCGTATACATTTGTGTGTGTGTGCGTAAATTATTGTCGGGCTACTGCACCCAGCTCGCGAACATAGTCGATTGAGAGAGTGACAACGGTATACGTCAATACTCCCAATTTTTTTTTAACTGCACAACCTTTCTCCCCATGCTTATCCCCCACCCAAAGGTCATCTGGAAGATTCTTTGCTGTAAGATCACCCAGATGTACTAATGTAGCTTACCTTTTTATTGTATCTGTGTTTTTTTTAATCGTGAATTACAGAATAATTGTATTGAATTCTTAAACATTAATTCAATTACTAAAATTCACAATAAAAATAATAAAGTAGCCTACATTTTTACATCTGGGCGGTCATATAGCTAAAAGCAGTTTCTCCTTACGACATCCTTCGGCTAGAGGACAATTACATGAAAGTAATAAATACCAATTCCTCATTTCTGTTCAGGTCCCGATTGAAAACCTGGACTTCCATCATTACCTTCCGATGTTCTTCGATGGTCTGTCCGAGAGCGGATATCCTTACACCTTCATTGTGGAGAAGGGTATCAACGACCTCGTCTCCAAAGGGTCCTACAAGGTCCTGCCTGTGGTCCCCCAGCTGATTATACCAATTAAAAGTAAGTTATTTTATTTTTACTTATTAAAATGCTCAAAAACCTTTACAAGGTATTAAATTACAGTTAGTCCCTACCACATAGACCTCGTAAGGTTTATCTGTGAATGGGGGAGTTCGTTAGTTGGTAAATATTTAACTATGATAATAAAAAAGGAAAATCTACAGTACATCTAAACAAAAATCTACATTTTACATTTTGGTAATATATATTTTTATTTAATTTTTAAATGTTTGGTTTCAGCAGTATTTTGGTTGATGTCCGCAGGCAAAGAGTTTAGAACCTTTGGCAACATATATTTATTTGTAATTTCTCTTACCATAGGTATCATTTATATTTGTAGTTCAATCGTAATGTTTTTTTAATTATTTTTATTGTTGATGGGTTTGCGCTTGACCTCAATCTCACCTGATGGTAAGTGATGATGCGGCCTAAGGTGGAGCGCGCCTACCCAGAACATGCCTATTCACTCTTCCTTTAAAAAGATTCAAATTCTACTTGTCCGGAAATACCCAAACTGGTAGGGAGTTCCATTCCTTAGCAGTTCGCATCATGAAAGAGGAAGCAAAACGGTTCGTGCGAGAGCGTGGTAGTCTACTACGTAAGGATGAAGTTCCTCACCACGCCTGGTAGTCCATTGATGGAACAGGGATGGGGGAATCAAATCGTGTAATTCCTAGGCACACCCTCCAAAATGTAACCTGTAGAATACCGAAAGACAAGCCACACTGGGACGATGTTTGAGGCTCTGTAACTTGGTATATATTTATTAGATAAACAAAATATATTATGTTTTGATTCTGTAACCCAATTTATGTTACCATAGTTTTTAATGTTGTTTTGTATGTCATTTCTGTATATGTGTTATTAATATTCGCACGCTTTTAATTCGTAGAATATGTTGGAAATACTACTCTTTATACATCAAGTTTGGAACCATCTTCTATGCAAATAAATTTCATTTCATTTCATTCAGTGTTTTTTAAGTGTTTTTTACGTACTGGGGATCTTGGAGGCAAACTATCGCATGTATTTGTTTATCAGTTTAAATATCCTAGAATAACGCACGTTTTATCATCAGAGAATATACGACAAAAATCCTTTATAATTTGAATATTATTGACGCACCCCCAATCCGAATTCAATCTCAATAGCTCGGCTCCAGTTGCGCGGAGGCACCTGATCGGGTAACCCGACCTGTGTCTGTCCCTCGATTCCCAATAAATCAACATAGCGCAGATAACGAATTTTTAAACTTGATCCTTTGCACATTATTAACGCCTGACATCAAATTTTGGGGCGTTATAGGCTTCGAGCTGTAATAATATAAGGGAATATTGATTTTGATGCTAGGTTTTTTTTTACTTGCAATATATATTTTTGTCGAAAACGAGTTCTCGAGTGGAGACCGCGAGGGACAGTGTGCTAGTGTGGGACGCCCCCTGGCTAGATGGAGCGACAGGCGTAGGGCGGCTGGCAGTGACTGGATGAGAAGAACCGATGATCGGGTTTAGTGGCGTACCTTGGGAGAGGCCTATGTCCAACAATGGACTCTTTCGGGCTGATGATGATGATGTTGATGTCGAAAATGCCTATCAGTCTTCCACAATTATTTTAGGAAATTTAAACACTTTATCACTCAGCAAAACAGTAACAAACAGGAATAAAAATGTGTACAAAGGCGGACTTATCCCACTTAGGCATCTCTTATAGTCATTGAATTAGTATAATGCGATTCGTACCGAATTTTGATATAGAAACTTACACAATAAAAACAGAAGCTTAGGACAGTTTGGATTTGGTTCACATTCAAATATAAATAATTGGAAGTAACGTCTTCTCCTGAGAGATTAGTTATAATCAAACGGCTTAGTGTTACAAATAGGAGTAATTAAACTTAACTTTAAGAGCATCTATAAATGACTCCTTATATACCATTGAGTCCCAACGTCTCCTAGACAAGACAACAATAGAATTTCTATCGTATGTCGTTTGTTGCCCGCGAAGCATTTTGTTTGTCCTAGAAATCTAGGGTTTTTATTTGTGAATTTGAGTTGTATTACTGAATATAATGTCTATCTATCTATATGTATCTAAGTTACTCCTATCTATTCCAATGAGCATCTCTAAACGACTCCTATCTTTCCAGATGCGCTGGCGACAAAACGGCCCCACGTTATCTGCCACGCGCTCAAATGCATTCAGATGATTGTGACGGGTTCTGACAAGGTCGGTGAGGCTCTTGTCCCCTACTACAGGCAGATATTGCCGATGTTGAATCTGTTTAAGGATCGAAACCGTGAGTAATTTATATGATTGTATTCGTTTTGGATAGAAACCACATTTAATTCTATATATAGTCACGTCTTTGGCAGGGTTGAAAATCTCTCATATTTGCGAAAACGGTTTCATTTCAAAATTCGTACCCCCGTAAGACAGTCACATCTTTCACTTCGTACTAAAGATACGACTGTGATACCAACGGTACGATATGTGCAATATTTATATACCTACTAGCTGTTGCCCGCGACTTCGTCCGCGTGGACAACTTACCATCACAAATTATTTTGTATTTCCCGTAGGAATGGAATGTTTTTTCGGGATAAAAATCATCGTATGTCCAATTTCAGGACCTAACCTATATGTGTGCCAATTTTCATCACGATCCGTCGAGTGGTTGGGGCGTGATTGAGTAACAAACATCAAAATATCAAAACTTTCACATTTATAATATTAGTAGGGTTAGCAAAGTTACGTAACTTTAAGGAATATGAAGATACAACCTAAGAACAGTATGCAAATATACATCATTCCTGTATATGGATCAGCTGGAATCAGCTCACAGTTTCTTTGCTCCCCTTTTCTTAACTTTCCATATTTTTTTAGTAACTTTACCATCTTGTTCATGGTATTGCATAGTGTGAGTTAATATCTTTATTTAAAAATGATTATAATCAAGTTCTTTTCATTTTGCTATGCTCATCATGAACAATGACTCTCAGTATTGTCATTTTCTTCAGCTTACACATCATTATTATTCATATACATTTATTGCAATAGGCAAGTGAAATAAGTTATTCCAACGATAAAATAAACAGAAAATATAATACCCAAACCCATCCCAAAATAACTCAGGTAAGTGAGGATAATGACACGCAATTTACTACACATTAGCTTACCAAAGTAAACTGAGCAGTACAAAAACGACACCCCAAAACCTCGACAACTATTCCATGGCGAGAGAAATGAGGCGAGCAGCCAACACGCGAGACAAAACACTCGTTAGGTAAGCGTGAACTAGAGAAGTTTAGGGTGGTGCACATTATAATAATATTTACAAAAATGTCATAAGCGGATTTGTAAGCATTTAAAGAATATGAGTATATCAGTAAACTTGGAGAACGTAAATAGATAGTCTTTAATACTGATAATGTAAAAACCACATCAGCAAAAATTATTCAGGAATTCACAGGCCAAGACAATTTTAAAATAGGTACTTAATCAAAATTATAAGTAAAGACTTATATAGTAGGACCCAAGAGTCACTATTATTTTAACAAAAGAAAGTTTGTAGTTTACTGCAAATGAAACTTTAGTTTTGGTTTTCGTAAGTTTATTAATTTTAGAATTTGTTTATCATTTACCGTTAAAATATATCCAGAACCTTCAGTTTGGCACAATCTCTTAACGTAATAGACTTTCCAAGTATCGTGTCAGTAAAGTTTGTTTGCGAGATTTCTGATTTGAAATTTGCTATTTTGCGATAATTTGACTGACTGTTTCAAAGATCTGCGAACTTTCTTCATTTGATGTCTGAAAATCAAAAAGGTAGCGCTCTTGATTATGTAGGCAGCTTATTTTAGCGCTATTACAAACTTTTCATATTAAAAAAAACGTTCCTATCACTAGTCAATATTTAGCTTCATCGTCTCTATTATCAATTGTATTATTCGCTTTTTCATGAATTTCCTACCAGTCTTGCTCATCGTTACATTTGTTACCCAATCACTGACGTCCTTTTTCTGAAATTTAAATAATAAAACTGTTTTAATGGAAATTACTAACTTTCGGATTATATAGAAGTAAATTCATAGAACAAGCAATTCAGATTAGCTTATATCCTGAATATAGCTACACAATCTTCAATACAATTCATTTAGCCGTATCTGAACGTGTCTTCTTTGTCTTATTTCGGTCCCTTGTGAGCTCGGGAGCTACAAAAACTCGAGACAGGTGGTACGCGTAGAATTTCTCTAACAATGTGGTCAGGTGTCACCCGCGGTGGCTGCGGCACCGTCGTTGTGTGAAACGCCCGAAATTCGTTTCCGCGTCACAGGCGCCACATGTAATTAATCTACTCCGGTGCCCTGACAAGTCTATTAGGTTGAAAACAATATCTCCTGAGCTGACGTTCTTCACGTGTCAATTATTTTTGGTGATTGATGACCAACCGCAGTGGAACAAATTGGTATGCGAACTTTTTGATGGAGAATTTAGTTCACTTTGTGGGATAACGTTGACGGTAAATTTAAAATCATTTCAATGGGTCAGGTCAATAGGGGAACAACTTGAAAAACACTCTCATAAAAATGAGTGTAGTTTTCTTATGGGTTTAGTATGTATGTATGGTACGGTAATAGATATTTAAAATTATGTCTTATTTAACTGCCCATGGGCAGATATGGCGAAGCAATACTTGCTCAGAACAAAAAGAAAATCAGTTATTCCATTCGGTATTACATTCTTAGTTCTTAATTCCTTCTAATAGGTATTTACTAATAACGATTTGTCGACGTTCAGTCACTTCATGAAAAATGGAGAAGCATAAAATTTGATATTGCATTGTACCATCTTCGTTCGGTTTGATATTTGCATGTTGATAGATTTAATTCTTCACTGCAACAAGTTATGATTATCACTAGGCTGTAGTTTTTTATTCTTGGTATAACAAATATTATCAAATAAGAAACCTAATTTATTACTAAGTTGAGGACTTTGCTTCAGGAAACCTTGGTGCAGGCATTGACCACTCAACAACAAGAAGAGAGAACGTTGCTGATCTGATAGAAGAAACTCTGCAGATACTTGAACGTTACGGAGGACCAGACGCCTTTATCAACATAAAGTATATGATACCGACTTACGAGTCTTGTGTACTGAACTAGAGTTTGGAAGAAACGCTTGTTTCTAGTTATTAAAATATTGCACATCGCTATATTCCTGTATTAATTATGATATTAGCACTTGTTAATAATTGTTCTTAAATTAATAATAATTACTTCAATTAATGTTAAAATTGGACTGATTTGAATTTAGGATTTTTAATGACGTTTTGTATACTTACATAACGAGGACTGAAAAAGCAATGAAATGTCAACTTAAGGTAATTGTTACAAAAAAAGGTGTGAACTATGTTGGAAATATTCATTATGTCAACATGTCGACGCCAACCTTTTATATTATTCGGTGTGTAGGCGGGCTAATACATTTACGCGTGGCTTAAAGATGGAGTGGCGTGAAACCGCGTTTAAATTAAAACGCCCCGCGCATTCTAGGAGATGTTGAACAATGTTTTCAATTTGTAGCCTATTTATATTGGTGGCTTAATGTAAACACGATTTTACGAAAGGCGTACCCTGACTAAAGATTAAATGACATTGTAACGATTCTAAGCAAGATAAATAATAGAGGTCCAAAAACAGCGCCTTGGGAGACGCCTTTTTAAAAATAGATCTAATGGTAATACTTATCAAGTCTGTTATTCAATACTCATTAAGTTTAGGTTTGTGATTGTTGATACTTTTGTAGTTAATTTGATGTTAGCTTGTTAAAATGAGTTATGTTTTATTTATTATTGTTTATTAAATTTCGTGTGTTTTAAATGTATTTTTCTTTTCCAATACCTACTAACTATTTTCTAATAATAAAAATAGTATCAGTAATATGAATACTTATACTAATCATACAAATTACAATATATATTAAGTAAAAAAAAATTCACAAGTACTTTTACCCAAAATTTAAACTTTATTGACAAAATAAAGATCAAAGATTTACCTATAGCTTCTGAATGTCTAACTAAACTACAAATTTATGTACACATATTTGCAGATACCAAATATGTGTGTAAACATAGATTACATAAGCTACAGTTTCAACATTGAGGCAACATGCAATGCAAATTGCATACATGCATGCACCGTGAACTCAGCTTCACAGATTGTAAATTGGTTCGGCTCAGCCTGATCTAAGTATTGACAAGCATCCCCCTAACTCCCTAGAGGTCATGTAGATTTGCATGTCGCTGCAGGCTTTGATGTCTATCACATACATGCACCCAATTATATTTTGTACGCATCAGTTGCGTCATTAAATTAGTTAGGAGGGCTTTAGAACTACATTGCCAGTAGAAAACACAATATTCAGTAAATTTTGGATCTATGCTTTGCGCAGTTTGTCTACATAACTGATATTAAAACATGTTTGAATGTTGAAATGATGATTAAATAAAGTATGACAAAGAACAGTGTTCTTGCGGGATAGTAAACTAAATTCTGGGCAAATCGAATAAA
Source organism: Esperia sulphurella (assembly GCA_947086405.1). NCBI lineage: Eukaryota > Metazoa > Arthropoda > Insecta > Lepidoptera > Oecophoridae > Esperia > Esperia sulphurella. Next base: position 15,170,108 of record OX352265.1, read on the forward strand.
TGTTTGGCAATCCTGAATAAAACAGCACATATACTTTTTTTCTAATATCCTACTTTTTTGTACAGAATTCCGTCGATTTTTAATAAATAAGTACTATATAGATTAGTTGGAAGTAATGTAAATAATTTTTTTGCAAATATATATAAAAGTGGTATTGCACAGTTTTCAATCCATTAGTGTAGGACTGTATTTGTGAGCGCTATCATAATAAGAAATATGATTGGAGTTATATTTTCATGAAATTGAACAATGGAGTTTTTTATCTGCACTGCTACTAATGATTGTTAATTTTTTTGAAAAAATATAAAATCCAAACATATTTTTTTCCACTATAACGCGAAACACTTTCGCGAAAAAATAACACAGCGAATTGAATTTTTCACTTGCTCGCCTGTTCGCGCTGCAATATTGGCAAAGGTTGTCGGTGTATGAGATACGTGACGTCAAAGGCGTGTAGTACACTCCTGGTGCTGTTACCCAACTTGTGTATACGCCAGCGGAGATTGCACAGTACCTACTCGGAAATAGCTCCGTAATATGAACTGTGTCTTGTCTTACAGCGAGTTCCTTTTTTTAGTATAAGAAAAAAGAAAACAAATTTATTAGGTGAAGCGTTACACGTTACAAATAAACAAACAGTACAAACGAATAGAAGGATAGAAAAATAAATTAATAATAGTTCCGTAAGTAGATGCATAAACACTTGTCTATTCCTATACTATAGTATTTTATCCTTCACGATAGGAATGAGACAAGGAAGAACACACAAACTATTAGATTTATATTTTCATCAGTTATAATTTCATCTTCTTTTTTACCCACGACGGAACGGAGACGATATATGCGTTTGGGGTGAGAGAATGTTTGTTTGTGAAAACTAATGTTGCCATTTATCTCCACAACTACTAGTCAGATTTTGATGCGGTTTTCAGTAAAGGGTTCGGGTTTAATTGGTGCATGTTCTTAGATAGATGTTACGGTGACAACTCACCAGGGGGCACTGCAGTAAACATTTGTTTGTGCAAACCAATGTTGCCATTTATCTCTAAAACCATGAAGAAAAAAAAAATTTAACGCCGCCGCGTAAAATTTTTTTTTCCTTCATGTCTAAAACGATTTTGATGCGGTATTCAGTGATTAAGATAAATATTACATATTTTACTATTTACATGTTCCCTTGCTCGACTCACTTTTTTTATTTATTGATAAAAACAATAGAGAAACATCGTAGATTTCTAGTCTTCTAACGAAACCAAAATTGAGGTATATGTGTAGAAGACGAGTTCGCAACGAATAAGTTATGTACTTTTACAGATATAGCATATAAAGACAAATAACTAAGGTAATCTTCAAATTTATAAAATACTAGCTGTTTCCCGCGACTTCGTCCGCGTGGACAACTTAACATCACAAATTATTATGTATGTCCCGTAGGAATGGGAAGTTTTTTCCAGATAAAAACTATCCTATGTCCTATTTCAGGACCTAACCCATATGTGTGTTTCATCACGATGCTTCCAATAGTTGAAGCGTGATTGAGTAACAAATATCCAAATATCCAAACATTCAAAATATCCAAACTTTCACATTTATAATATTAGTAGGATAATCATTATCCTGGCTATCAAACAGATCTATTAATCGTTGCTATTTTTTTTTTTTTTACTTGACATTGCCTATCCGCTCTCTTTCTCATCTGATATCACATTTTCTAGCTGGTCTGGTGACGTGGATCGGAAGCCATTGCACTTATTTGACCATATAGTCTTATTATGTACTTAGAAACTAGAGTGAAAAAAATGCTGGATCTAAATAAAAAAATATTATTACATAGGACAATTCGCAAATGCCATACAGACCGAGGCCAACTTTTATAATTGTACATAACCGTCCCTGGTGGGAATCGAACCCAAAACTCCGGCACTCGAGTCTAAAGACGAGGCAGTAATAAAATTGAATTAAGATGTGGAAAATAAAAACTAAAAAATATGTATGTATATTGGAACAAATTTTTTGCAAATAATTTTACAGGTAAATATTAGACTAGTTTTTCGCCTAGCCTAGTGACAAGACACTGTTTCTTAAATTTCTCATGCAAAAGCACCAATATATAAAAAAGATAACCTCAAAGAAACTTACAGTTACTATCTAATATTTTCAGGTCCACTACTTATTTAAAAAAAAACATACATTAAATACACACGATTTTTATCATTAAATACATTCTCAAGTTATCTTTAAAACTATATTTCAAGAACACGAATGACGCTATGACCGACAACACTTCAAGAGATACCATTAGGTGGGGAATATATTTTATAAATACTAATATAAATTGAGCGAGGACCAGCGGCTTAGGAGTACATTTATCAGCTGGTCGCAGACGCGCGGGCGTGGATCCAAGACGACACCTTTTGAGTCGCCCAACATTTATAACAGAGGACAAGGATCTAAAACAATACTGGATAGGCTATACTTCCTACTTTGACAGCAATTTCTTCCTACTTTAACAGCTCTTTTAATAATAAGGTGGCGCCCAAGGTAGCAGAAAAATAATGCTCAAGGATCCATCTGTCTAGACTGAGAGCATCGGTGGAGCAGTAGCGGTTGAGTTTGAATCCCGGACTTGCCACGACTTTATTAGCCATGTAACCAGTCAGATTTAAAATGATGCTTTTTGTTGGTTTTATTTTGGTACAAAAAAGAATTGCAATACTTATGATATACTTGTAAATCGTCAGACATCGTCATGGAAGTGAACATTTCTTTAGGCGCATTGAAATATTCATTTATGTTATAGAATGCATTAGCTTCTAAGAATGCTTTAAGTACGTATCAATGGGGTTTTAAAAACCTACGAACATTTACGACTGCTCTTTAACTGTCCAATGTCTAGCATATGAGGTACCTAGGTAAAAGAAGAAGGCCCGGTCTACGACTACAAATGACATCATTGCATTACAAGTGCAATAATAGGTATCGATAATTCAAAAGTCCATAAACTACAATATGGAATCCTTAAAACACTTTCATTAGAGAATCTGCGATAATGAGGTCTGGTCATGATAGAATAACGGTGAAATGTCGAAATAAGTTATTTGAAAGGTATAGGGTCATTTTGCCTGTTTGCGACCACTCAATATTCAATATCTACTTAGACTTTAATGCTTTAAAATCTCGTTTTTTATGGTCCCTGTAATATATTTGTTTTTGATTTTCTAATGTTTTTTTTGCGATTTATGATTTTACTATATAATAAAAATGAAAAAATTAAAAACGAGGTTTTTTTATCGGTTTCCGGCCACTTAGCCTAGTTGACGGCCATGTGATTGCCAGTTTCTGGCAAATATCAAAACCCATACCGGCTGGTAAGGGGCTTCTTGGGGCTCCCAAGAAGCCCCTTAGTTTTATCAGCCCTATGCTGGGTTAATAGAAGCTAGATGACGTAAATATCTTCACAGTTTTAAAAGATAAAGTACATTGTCAATAAACAAATACAGGTAATTATTATTTACAAAATTGAGTAGATTGCGATTACGTGGCCGGGTTTTGGGTAATGTTAGATATCGTGAGCCAATTTGCCGGCCAGATAATTTAAAGTAGAAAAATATATATATTTCATGTTTTTCACTTAATAAACTAATAAACATACATTTATAAAATAAATATAAATATGTCAGACATTCACACCAATTATCCAGTCCCAAACTAGGCAGAGCCTGTGGTATGGTTACTAGATAACGGATAGACATACTTAAATAAATATATAAACATCCAAGACTTTGGTACAAACATTCATATTCATCATACGAACATTTGCCCCTAGCGGCATTCGAACCCGCAACCTCCGGCGTGGCAGTCCGAGAGCTACCCGTTCCGCCACGGAGGTCGTCAAATTATTGGTTACATCAATAAATAGAAAGTAGATAAACATAAATTGACATTTTAAAATGTGCAGTCTCACTATTTTTTTATAAATTTTGTCACGCTTCCGCACGGTGCATTTAGAAATCTCGACTAACGTCAATCTAGCCATGACCATAGACCATAGGTGCCAAGATATATTCTCGGAAATTCGTGTGAATCGTATGACGTAATTATTTTGATCTACGATGTGTTACTATTTCTATTACTTGGATAAAATGTGGAAATGGTCGGAAACTGGCGGTGCCCTACGAACCGGCGTAATGACCCTATTATACATATTAATTATTGCTAAAAATCTGTTTCTATTAGAAATTTACCAAAAATCTTTAACAATTTATCCAGGAATGTTCAGCGATTCTTCTAGCAAGATTTAGAGCTATGGTTCGAAGTGACTTCAGACTCGAATGATTTATCTTGCGAGCAATCAAGTCTGTAATTTCGTGAGGAGTGCGCTCTGAAACTATTTCAACCAACTTTGGACTATCATCAATGTTGGATTATGGTAATTTTTTGTAAAATGCCTTGAATTTTGGATTTTAATTTGGTGTATTTTAAACTGTGTCTTATATACCTATATTAATTTCTATGTCTATGTGAATATATGCCCGCGGATCCGCTCGCGTGAACTACTAAATTATGTTACTTCGTATTCCTTCCTTAACGTAACAAAGGATTTAAAAAAACACGTTAATCGTATTACTAGTTATCGTATGACCACACTAATGGACAGACAAGCATATCGTTTCAAAACATATCTCTGAAAGTCATCACGGTTTCTATCGCAATGTCTACACAGACAGAGAGATTTTTTACATTGCATACTTAAGTCCCATATTGATAAACGGAAAGCAAACTAAATGCCTACTAAGCCATTATCAACAACGTTAACACACACATATCCGCAATAATAATTTATCAAAATAAAGTAAACAATAGTGTGCAAGGAAGTCGAACTCCAGAAAACACTAAAAAGCACTAAAAGATGGAGCGTTCCAAACAATCGCTCTGTTCCACGCAAGTAGCCACATCTCTTTTACATTCACAATGAAACTTGTGCAGTTACTACGCAGAACATTTAATTATTACTAAATATTGATGCAACGGTTAAATAATGTCAATATTTAGTAAATAATTAAATGTTCTGAGTAGTAACTGCACAAGTTTCAAAGTGAATATGAAAGAGTTGTGGCTACTGCGGGAAAAGAGCGATTGTTTGGAACGCTCCATCTAGTAGTAAAATAGTAATTTATTCTAAGGTAAAGTTTGAGCTGAGTTCACTCTGTAACACTGCGTAAAACGCTTCTTATACTAAATTTAAACCTTGTGTTTTCACACAAAATGTACGGTTTTTCTCTCAATGACATTGATAATTGGACTTGCCGTGTGGTTTCCGGTAGAGAAGAATAGGACCACTCCAATTCTTCCCATGGATGTCGGACAAGGCGACTAAGGGAATACATTATAAAACATCAATCAGGCCTCCCCAACCCGTCTGGCCAGCGCGGGGAGTGTAGGCCAAATCCTCCGTCTGTCTCCGGCAGATGAGAGAGGGTTGTGCTCCTGCAGTGGAGACAAAAACAACCTGATGATAATGTATAAATACTTCACCAGCATTTTTCAAATTACAAGTAAACGTCCATCAAAATCGGATATCGGGAATATAGGATCTTGGAAAATTACATCGTAGTGACAGCACTAAAATTCTTGCTATCTCTGTCACATAGAATTATGAAGATAAAATCTAAACTAAATTTAGTGCTGTGCTGTGCAGAATATTTTTTTTACTACATACACTTGTCTAATTCCAAACTAGAATTTTCTTCTGTGCTATGAGAATTAAGAATGGGGACAATTTATAAATTGTACAAAGTTTGTCCCCTGTAGGAATCGAACCCACAACCTCTAGTGCTCAAGCCACTAGGCCGACGAGGCGGCGGAGGAAAAAGAAGACAGAGCGATAAATAAAATATTCTCAAAGTCTAATTTTAATAAATTGAAAAATAATAAAATAAGTAAATTAGACAAAGTGTGTCGCAGAATATGCGATAGAACAACAAGTGTGGACCAAGCTTTAGCAGAAAAATTGCAACGATTAATATCGGACCGGGCCGGCTGTAATGCCATATTTTTCATCATTATGTCCTCATTAAAAGAAAGGCAATGGCATGAAATCGGATCACGGGAAAAAAGGAATAGAAGAAACGCAGACAGAAAATACTTTATTCCGTCTGCCTCGCTTCCGTGCAGTTTAATTCTGTGTTTTATTTTCGGGAAATCATATTTAAAACGGTTGAATGAGCGGTTTGTGAGTAGAAGTACCTAGTAAGTTTACGGGTATGTTAGTTTGGTACAATTAATAGGCTTTGCCGCTTGGTTCCTAGCTCAGAATAGGGCCACCCCCAATCTTCTCGTGGGTCGTGGTGATTATAGCGAATTCCTCAATGAACAGCTCACTAAAAGTGTAATTCTATTGGGGAGGCTTATGTTCAGCAGTGGACGTATTTTTGCTGATGATGATGATGATGGCGAGGCTTAAAATATATAGTGATATTATACATATTTGTGTTATATTTTATATTAGTGATCGGTATTAGATAGGTACTATTCTACAAGTAAACAACTGGCATCCATTTTTTTTTCTAAATAAAACTGCTTAAAAATAAAAATAAAAATAAAACAAGTATTATTTAGAAATGGAGTCCTAAAATAAAACCTTAATCAAACATTCCTTAGTGGGCAACGATCTCTATGTACTACTAGACGGAGCGTTCCAAACAATCGCTCTGTTCCACGCAATCGTAGGGTCAATATTTAGTAATAATTAAATGTTCTGCGTAGTAACTGCACAAGTTTCATTGTGAATGTAATCGAGTTGCGGCTCCTTGCGTGGAACAGAGCGATTGTTTGGAACGCTCCATCTAGTAGTACATAGAGATCGTTGTTAGTGGGTAAAAACTTTCCTTACCCGTAGGGTAAAAAAAATACAAATTAGTACATTTGACAACAAAAAAAATTTAATGGTTCTTAATTAAAAATGTTTTGCAAATGGAATAAACACAATATCAACTACCTTCTGTTTTCACGAGCAATTTCTTGTTCTCCCTTCATTTCTTGGAAAAGCATAAACAAAGGTATTTCAATCTGTAGATATTTTTTTATAAAAGAACGCCGAGCTAGAACGCTAATATGATTGCATAGGGAATGATCAATTTGTGATAAATTCGTATTGGACATGAAAATATACCATTCATTTTGACATTACATTAGCAAGTGTGTTGTTACATTAATCAATACTTTGAAATGTTATTGCCCTGATGACTAATATTTTTTTTTAAATAAAATGTTTTTTTTTAACAGACAACAAGGATTTACAATATTTAGTGTTAGTAACAACTATGTTTTATTTTTATTTTTACTACGTTATTTTTGTCTCCACTGCAGGAGCACAACCCTCTCTCATCAGCCGGAGACAGACGGAGGATTTGGCCTACACTCCCCGCGCTGGCCAGACGGGTTGGGGAGGCCTGATTTATATTAAATATAATGTTAAAGTACATAAATGACTCTACCAAATCCTACTTATAATAGTCTTATATAATCGAAATTAAAAAATAAATAAAACAAATCTTTTTTGAACAGAAACCTAATCATTAATTTTTAATCAATGATATTGAAAAGATGTGTTGCGTGAAGTTTGTTGCACCGTTTCTTCTTCCCAGCGCTAACACCAAGGAAGCGGTAGTCGATAAAACAAATAACGTGTTTAAATATACCAAGTGTACTCATATGCAATAAATGATTTTGACTTTAAATTAGATGTAGCCCTGGCTCCCAAAATGGGATGTCGCGTATGACAGGAGACAGTTCCTTCCCAGTTTCAAATAGAATTGCCTGATTGTTTACACTGCGGTATAAGTATTTATATAAAAGACTTGTATATAAAATACCCAGGGGAACAACAAGATCCGTATTAAAATTTTCATTAGTTTGAAAAAACAGAGAATCCACTGTAACAAGCGAGGCAATAAACGCTAGTGCAGCTCTGCTAAAATAAATCGTAGCTTGGAAGCATCTCTGTAGGAATCTGCCACTTAAAATAGCCGCCTGTTACAGGGTTCTGCATAAAAAATATTAGGTATGAGGTTTATCCCAGCTACCAATGACAATAATATACAATACAATACACTCTATTGCACAAACAAATACAGTTACAAGTTAGAAAAGTAACAAATAGTACGATTTTTTCGGGGTTTATTATGCGATTTGTCCCAGACAACCTTTGGGTAGAAGATATTATGCCAGAGAAATTGTAGGTTGCGGTGATTAGGAAATTTAAATGATAAAAAGGTACTTACCTATATGACTATAATAAATAAAATAAAATAGCAAATAAGTTGTAAATATTATGTTTTGTGGTTCTACATATACATACATATACAACAGATATATATATATATACAATACTAATACAAAAATACATACACATATAATACATACATGAGTAAATACATTTTGGGAGTATAATTAAGTAAGAAAACACTACAATATTTACAAAATATAAGAAGCAAAAAGTGTGATTACAAATTCGAAAGGAGCTCCTTGACTTGCTTCTTGAACGAATAAGTGATACCCCAATGAAAAAAAGGTCTTAACAATAGTTACTATGGCGCCTATTCTCAGTTAGCAGTATTTTCGGAGTTATGAGCTTTTTAGTATCCACCTACCAACCAATAACAACAAATGATACGCCAATAAAGAGGTATTATTAAGTAGATCAATAATTACTATGGCAGCTAACCTCAGTATTTTCGGCGTTATTATAGCACCCACCCGCTATGGCAACCGATTACAATAAGTACTAAAATGCCCATAACGCCGGAAATACACCTAACTGAGATTAACCGCCATAGTAACAATTGCTTTACTTCATAAGATCTTTTAATTGGCGTGTCACTTATTGTTGTTGGTTTCTATTAGATACCAGGTTCAATACAAAAACGCCCATCATCCTATAAGAATCTACCTATGCGTCGCTCGGGGTGCGTAGTACAATGTAGTGGCTACAACGGTTCCGATACGTAATGCACTTGATGCCCTTTCTAACTTCTATTAATATTCTGTAGATCAATTCCTAAGCATTTTACTTTTCACTATGAAAATTCCGCACCTTGGATGAAAAAATCAAAACTAAATTACAAGACGGTGTAACACGCGACCACTTTAGACTATTTTCCAGCATCGCCTAGACAAATTTTGCAGTGAGATAAGAAAGAAGCAGGACAAAAGCCGCATCACGGCGGCTGGGGGGTCCTTAATGCGGATTATGCGGGGAACGAATGACGGGGTCGATGTGGACCCCGCTTAGTTTTTGGCGAGATAATGGTGATTAAATGAATTTAAGGGCTTTTGCCGCTTCACGGTGTGATTTTGGTTAAAGGGTTGTTGGGAAATATTGTGGTGTTAAGGTTTTAATTTGATACAGTTGATGCAAGCAAGGTTTTAGATAGATTTTATAAAAAAAAAATGCAACTTGCACTCTGCAAGTAATATAATGGAGGAAAATAATAAAGTGTGAAATCAATTAAAATTTTGTCGATCAGTCAACATATGCCACATTATTATTTTTAGTACATTTTCATTTTTGTTTTATTTCAAGAATAAAACAAAAATAATTCTCTCTGTTCCCCCCTTTCACGCCTTTAGAATAGGTTACTTTACTACCTAAAATAACATTTTCGCGGAAAAACAAAGCGTGTTAAAGCGCCGTAGTGTGGAAACTAGTTTATAATAAAATTCATGTTCCCTTCAAAATTTTGCAATGGACGAAAATAAATTTAATATTTCGCAATAACCAGTTGATTGAAATTTCACGGGGTAAAAGCACAAAATGTTGGCAGCCCCGTTTAATTATACCTTTGAGCTGCAGCCGCCCATCATCATTATGACTGTCTATCGATTTCCTGCCAGTGACATGATCGGTTACCCTATATGTTATTAATTGTTGCTTTGTATGTATGATTACTTATTTTATATTTATACATGTTTGTATAGGAGTTTAATATATATATGTTTAACGTGAGTGAAGGAAGAGTGACAAAATAAATTTACAGTGCGAACGTAGAATGAACTACAGCTAAAGGTCATCCTAGGAGGACGTTCAAGAATCAAATTAGTAAAGTCCTCAAAAAGGCTGGGGTCCGCAATGAGAAGAATAAAAGGAGGTGTATGAAAAGGTTTATGAATGTGAGTGAGGCTAGTAGGGTGTGTCAGGATCGATCAAAGTGACGATCCATCGTATCTGTCTAACACCTCTGGGACCATAGCGTGAGCATTATGTATGTATGTTATAACTTATATTTTACATACATGTATTGGTTGAAATTTTTTTGTCCTTACATATTGTAATTCACTCATTATAACACCAAAAACAGTGCGTGATTAGCATTAGACTATTGCATATTATCACACGGGGTTTCCTGTGTCACGTAATTGAATTAAACTTTACTTGAATCTACAATTTAAAATTGTACTCAATTATCAATAAACACATTTTGCACAATGCAGTCATCTGGTGTATAGTATATCTAGAAGACTGTATTCTAGCTTTCGTCATTGCTTTCTTTCCAACTAAATTATGTTTAAGTTTCCTTTCTTCTTAGTTTTCGTGCTTTCCTTATTTGAGCTGATGGGGTCTTATTTATTTATAAGCCTATATCTGACCCGTCTCTGCATCTCCGGTCCACGTCTGTTTATTCCCCGCATGGGAAACTGCGCAGATGTCGCTACGGTGTTTCCGCTCCAGTTGTTTAAAACGTTCATCTGAAGGCGCCTGGCAAAGGAATCTAAGTTTCATATCAACTGGAAAATTTACCATTGTGCTGGCAATATTATTTTTAAAACGTTTTGATTATAGTAACATTTGCTTTGGTTTCTAATATTTATATGATGCAATATATAAGGTCAGATTCGTCAAATGCTATTCTGATATCTAAAACTTCCTAGCCGTTTTTTAGTAGTATTCCATCGCAGTGTAAGTATAAGGATCAGTGAAAGGTGGGCTTTTTTGGATGAAACATCGTACCCCCCCCCCTCTCCCCCCCACTAATAGCAACCAATATCAATAAGTGATTCGCCAATGAAAATGTCATATTAAGTAGAACAATTAGTTACTATGGCGGCTAATCTAAGTAAGCTATATTTTTATTCAGTACCTTTGGAGTATCACTCATTGTATTTGATGATTGCTATTGGTTGGTGGGTACCAAAAGGCTCATTATGCCGAAAATACAACTATCTGTGGTTAGCCGCCATAGTAATTATTATGGTACTTACTTTAATAAGACCTTTTGATTGGTGTATCACTTGTAATTGGTTTCTGGGATCAAAATGCCTATCATTTTTTGTTATAGAAAGCACATGACGCATGTTGGTTTTTCAAACATAACAAATATTCCTTTGTTGTTTTTTATTTTGTATATTCTTTTTTTCAATTTGTTTTTATTAGTGTTGCTTTCAGTCAGGTTTTGCTGCTTGTATTGTGTATGTATGTATTATTTGTAATATATTTGATCCATTAGTTCATTATAAATGTTAATTATTATTTAATTTATTTCTAGAAATGGAATTAATTGGCTCTTTTTCACTATATGCGTAATGTACTTAGTTATAGGGCTCGATTCTGAAGGCACAATGTTAAAATTTGACAGCACTAAAACTGTTGCTGTCCTTGTCACACATTATTATGAAGATAAAGACGTTTTAGCGCTGTAAAATTTTAAAGGTGTGCCTTCAGTAATAGCTGTAAGATTTCTTAAAATAAATAAATAACAAGAAACAGAAATAACGATTTTAAATTGTTGATAACTTTCGAGTGATTTCCGTATGAGTCGCAATCGAGTTCTAACAGTAGTGCAATATATACCTAACAGGTCTGAGCGTCTTTCACATGAGTACACACACTAACTACGTTTCCACGGTTCGCCTGTATCCAGATCGGTGTGTCGTGGCGCGTCGTTAGTGATTCTTAGAAAACGATCTTGTTAGGTAAACTGAAAAATTGTTTAAACGGAAAATGTATGTTTAATCAAACATTATTAATGAGCAATAAACGGAAACATGTTGTTTGATTTTGATTTATAAAGCTTTGGGTTGGTCGCCATTTTGCATGTCAAAGTAATATAAACTCAGTGTTGACAGGTGAGAATTTTCTAACAACCATACACGACTAGCTCACTTTGTACTTTATATAGAGTACTATGAAGCAAAATAAATTTTCGTAGCTCATAGTTTCACCTCAATGTGTTTTCCTTTATGATTGACACTAATTGGTTATTAAATTAGATAACAGATGATTTAAAATGTGTCTAATTTATCTAATTTAATATATATTAAATTATTAGCGTCAATCGTCAAGGAAAACACTTTGAGGTGAAACTATGAGCTACGAAAAATTATTTTACTTCATGGTATGAGACTGGGGAAGCATAGTGTGGGACGCCCCCTGGCTAGATGGAGCGACGATCTGTGTAAGGCGGCTGGCAGTGACTGGATGAGAAGAGCCGAAGATCGGGTTCAGTGGCGCACCTTGGGAGAGGCCTATGTCCAACAGTGGACTCTTTCGGGCTGATGATGATGATGATGATGGTACGAGGTGTAGTTTCAAGGGTTGTACTACTTTGTATCGCAAGTAATATTACCACCCGTACAATTTTGTGTGTGTGTGTGTGCGTAAATTATTGTAGGGCTGCTGCACCCAACGCGCGAATATAGTCGATCGAGAGAGTGACTATGCTATAAATCTACAACAGAAGTATCTGGATCTCTCCGCGCCGGTTGATAACGCTCTGGCGTAGTAACTTTGTACCTGCGGGCGACGTTAAATGTCGGGGGAGGTGATTGTCGTTTCTTTACGTAGTAATATTTAGTATTTTCCGCCATAACGGTATTTAGCTTTAGTTTTTATTACCTTTCAGATAATCTAGGAAATATAAATAAATATCTCAGACATTCACACCAGTTATCCAGTCCCAAACTAGGCAGAGCCTGTGCTATGGTTACTAGATAACGGACACACATACTTAAATATATAAACATCCAAGACTTGGGTACAAACATTCATATCCATCATACGAACATTTGCCCCTAGAGAGATTTGAACCCGCAACCTCCGTCGTGGCAGTACGAGAGCTACCAGCTATGGAGGTCGTCATAGTTCGTGTAGCAATACGTGCTACAGATGACGGGCAGCAGTATCACAGGTACGATACCTTTAATTAGGATTACCAAAACGCGTGTGTTAATGGTCAAACTAAACCTGAACAAAGTGACTACCGATTCACGTTTCCAAACACCTATACTTACATGCTGTAGTTTTCACTCGGCCCAGTGACCTAATTCGCGAATTCTTGACGTCACCTGTATTATATAACGATTCAACCAATAGCATGATGCAGCTTGTCAATTGGTTAGCGTTATTAACCAATGGTGGGCCTAGGCGTGGCATGGCAACGTGCCAGGTCAGATGCGGCTGCATCTTTTACGCCTAGCACTTGTTGAATATCTGAATTTCAAGGCATGGGCGGAGACGGTTTTTTGAGCTGTTGCGATATTGTGGTTCAGCTGAAGTGAAATAGGTTGTATTTACTTTGGGAGTGGATGGAAAATAGATAGAGCCTAGTAGAGCTTAAGAATAGCAGTTATTAAGTAGTAAAGAGTATAAAGGTGCCGTGTGGTTTCCGGTAGAGTAGAATAGGAGCACTCCAACTCTTCTCGTGGATGTCGTACAAGGCGACTAAGGGAATAAATACATTATAAAACATCAATCAGGCCTCCCCAACCCGTCTGGCCAGCGCGGGGAATGTAGGCCAAATCCTCCGTCTGTCTCCGGCAGATGAGAGAGGATTGTGCTCCTGCAGTGGGGACAAAAATAACCTGATGATGATGGTGATGAAAGAGTATAAATACGCACAATTTAATTTGAGGAATTTTATTTTAATTCCTGTCCCTTTTATGCCATCATCAGTGAACGAATGACAATGATATCTAATAAATAATAACGTAAACTTCGCGTGTCTGTACATTGAAGATGTTTCCAAAAAAATTGGGGACTAAAGATAAGAAATGTATTTAAATAACGGTGTTGCGTGGTTACCGGCTTAGAATAGGTCCACCTCCAAACTTCCCGTGGGTGTCATTAAGGCGAATAAGGGATTGCACGAGGCACGCAGCAGCATTCTCCTGTGTATATTAAGATCATTACTACGATCACCAATCCGCCTGCCAGGCTTGGTGATTATGGCAAATACCCCAGCAGACAGTGCACCATAAAAGTTGGATTTGTATTTGGGAGACTTATGTTCAGACGTATTTCGGCCAGTGATGAAATATTATGTTAGTTAATATTTTATATGTACTGTGGTGAAATTAAAAGGTTCATCAGTTTTCAACATCATTCCTTACCTTCCTTCAATACTTCATCTCATGTATTTTATTTTTATTAAACCGTTGCGTGTTGTATCTTAAAAATGTAAGAATATTCTGAAAGACAGCAGAAAATGTACCGTTAAATTGGATTTGAATACATAAGAGCTCAGAGAATAAGGTCCTTTGTTTATTAAATATGCATCTGATAATGGAGCATGAAAATTCTCTTTACGATTTAGCCGAGTATCTTTTATGTGAAACATAAGAGAATTATAGCCTATACTATCTTTTAATATAATGTTAATATATTTTTTAAAGGATGGTGCTATGAAATGCTAGGTCACGGCTTGTCAAAACAAAGAAACAAGGGATATCTAACATATGTATGTACAATTATACTACCACAACACGGAACTGAGCTCCTTTTTTTATATACTTTATTGTACACAAATATAAGTCACACAACTAATTTAAACACAAGATGTACAAAGGCGCACTTAACTCTGTAAGAGTTTTCTTCCAGTAAACCTTTGGGTGAAAGAGAAAAGCAAAGCAGATAGGCAGACAGCAGTGCACATTACAGTCAGAATAAGTAGTGAAAAAAAAACATATATGTAAATAGCAAATAGAATAATTTAAATTTACTTATAACTATCTATATAAATATGTAATAAAATAATTATATATACACTCTCGTACATTATATACATAAGTATATACATACAATACACATACATACATACATATACACAAAGTGATCATTTGGATAGGTAATGCTCTTTTACTCTAGCCTTGAATATGCTCAACGATGCGCTCGCGCGGATAACATGTGGCAGAGAATTCCACAATCTCACTGCTTTCTCCTTTCCTAGATTTTAAGTGTAAACTTAAAGCATTCTTAGAAGCTAATGCATTTTATAACATAAATGAATATATCAATGCGCCCAAAGATATGTTCACTTCCATGATGATGTCTGATGACTGACAAGTAGATTATAAGTATTACAATTATTTACCGTTAATTTAGGAATTATTGTAAATTTGACTGGATTAATGCAACGTATCCTGTTCATTCATTCATCATCAGGTTATTTTTGTCTCCACTGCAGGAGCACAACCCTCTCTCTTCTGCCGGAGACAGACGGAGGATTTGGCCTACACTCCCCGCGCTGGCCAGACGGGTTGGGGAGGCCTGATTGATGTTTCATAATGTATTCCCTTAGTCGCCTTGTACGACATCCACGGGAAGAGTTGGAGTGGTCCTATTCTACTCTACCGGAAACCACACGGCATAACGGTACCCTGTTACATGGCTCATAAATATTTAGATTTTTTGTTCATCCACTTAAGATCTATTTTTGTTTGTACTAGTGCAAGAAAATAGTTATGCCAACATTTAAATAAATCTCACGTTTTGTTTACTGTTCTACTGATTCCGTCCAGTCAATACTCAAAACCAGTCATCCTTTATCAGAGTAAATTTAAACTTTATTATAAAACAATTACACCTAATTTTCAATGCAACATACTGTTTTGTGGCACATTTCGAAAAAGTAACATGTGTTCCCGACATTTTGAAGGAATGAATTTGAAAACTGGAGAACCTTTTCTTTCTTCCACTGTACAAATAACGTTATCATGTCAGCCCCTAGAAGTCCACTGCTGGACATAGGCCTTCCCCAACGAACGCCACCACACCCGGTCCTCCGCCCTCCGTATCCAGCCGCTACCGGCCACATTTTTTAGGTCGTCGGTCCACCTGGCGGCGGGGCGTCCTACCCTGCGAGTGCCGATCCGCGCTCTCCACTCCAGAACTCGTCTGCCCCAACGGCCGTCGGTTCTGCGGCATATGTGGCCCGCCCACTGCCACTTCAGCTTACTAATCCTTTCGGCTATGTCGGTGAGTTTCGTTCTTCGTCGGATTTCCTCATTACGAATCATATCTTTCAAAGAAACCCCGAGCATAGCCCTCTCCATAGCCCGATGAGCGACTTGGAACTTGTGGATCAGAATCCTGATCCACAATAACGTTATATTGAATACAAACTTATAGTTTTCCAACTGAATGGCAATAATGTCTTAATAAACCAAAGACTTGAATAGGACATCAACGGTTAATAAAATATATTTATTAATGCCACATTTTAGATTTGTGAAAGTTTTCAAAGCAGTGATTCAACATTTTAATAAAAATTTACTAATAAAAAATATAAATTGACAACGAAATTTGTACTTTTTGTAATTGCATTAGGTACGTAGTTTGTTCAAAAAAATGTGACAAAAGAGTTGTTTAAAAAAAGCAAATATCCAATTCCGAGAAACCAAATCGTTGTTAAAACTTCTGCTGGAAAAACGTTTTTAATTTTTGACAAAGAAATACGGCGAAACCTCTAAAACTCTTTGAGGGGAACCAAATTAAATCTGAACTAAGGTGGCATTTGTAGGGATATTTTCTACAGGAAAATGGAACCGAGAAACGTATCACAAACTCTTTCATCATCATCAGCCGATACACTTCTGCTGCTGAACATTTATAAACCTCCCCAATGACACTTTTGGTGATCTGTCCATTGGGGGATTTCAAAAGCGTTCGATTCTATATCTCTAAAACAACAGCGTAGTTATACTGGGTAACACAATTAATTCCAAATTTTCAAAAAATGCTTTAAAATTACAAAACAGCTTTTTTTTCGCGCTCTGTTAACTGTTAAACCCTTTTAACGCTATATCACATACTTTATGAGACAGTCAACAGGAAAACCAATTATTTTGAAACTAACTATGCCCGCGGCTCCGCTCGCGTGGACTACAGAATCCGCTCCCGTTCACACTCTCGCTCCCTATCCTAATCCCACTCAGACTCTCAATCCCAATCACGATCCCACTCACACCCTCGCTCCAACTGTAATACAAACCAATCGCAATATGAATTGTACCGAACATAATAACTATACTTCTTTGTTATATTGCATATTTACACCTTGAGTTACATTACTGAAATTTTAGTATGGATCGCTAATTTTTTTTCAGTAATAAATGTAGCCTATGTCACTCAGGGATAATGTAGCATTCAAATGGTAAAAGAATTTTTGAAATCAGTCAAGTATTTTTTGAGTTTATTCGTAACAAACATACAAATCTTTCCGCTTTATAATATTAGTGTAGATGTAGATATGTATTTATATAAATACACTTGCATTTATATAAATAAATATATTGTTTGTGATTTAATTGCTTTTCGTGGTATAACGGCGACATTGACTAAATATATGATTATTGAATACCTACTTACAAGATGTTATCAAAGAGTTTATAGCCAACGGTTCCGTTGCATAGAATCTAGATGAAGACACATAATGCCCCCGAGGTTTGGCTCCGTGCCTAGAAACGAGGAAAGTGTGCAATCCGCCGCAACATTCTTTTACATAAACGATATGCCACGGTTAAGAGGCTTAAAACAAAAGCGATTAGCGGTTTGTGTTATTTAAACATGTTTATTTTATTCATTTATTTAATTTAAAAACTTTATTGCACAAAAAGTACAAAAGGCGAAGATAATACCAATATGGAATTCTCTTCCAGTTGACCTTTGGGTCATGCAGATTATAAGTGGACATGTTCATGGACAGCTGTACGTCAATAGAAGTCAATTTAAATCAGTTAGTCTATATGGTACGATAAAAATTACACAGATACAAAATTAGTACGTAGGCGCTCTTATCTCTAAAAATGATTAACGAAGTTCATACCGAAGTTTACTTCAATATAATTACTTGTAAATAAGTCGCTCAGCGAGCTATGAAAAGGGTTATGCTCGGGATTTCTTTGAAAAAATTCGTAATAAGGAGTTCTGACAAAGAACGAATGTCACAAGTATAACTGAAAGGAATAGCAAGCTGAAGTGGCAGTGGCCGGGCCACATATCTCGTAAATATAGCAGACTAGTTCAGGGCTGGAGACCGCAGGGTGGGACGCCCCGCCGCCAGATGGACCGACGACGACGGAGGGCAGAGGACTAGATGTGGTGGTGTTCATTAGAGAAGTCCTATATCCAGCATATCCAGCAGTGGACGTCTAAGGACTAAATCAAGTCATGGTCTTCTTTGCCTTGAACCAAACACACGATCATATGCAAGCGATTTGTAGAGAAAAACTACGTAGCTGCAATTTTATTACACGTCTAGGATACCACTAGGGGTTTTCAGCTTACATTTATACTCACAGCCAGTTCTAGCTGTCACTAGGGATATTATAATAAGAAACAGTGTCTTCGTTGTTTATAGTACTGATATAAATTATAAGAGGTATCTTGTACAAGGTAGTGAAGGTGTACTATAAGTTAATAAAAAAGAAATTTGAACAGACTTTTTTATATATTTGTCGGCGAAATAATAAAAGAGGAGCTGATTTGGAGGCACAGTGTGTGCTCGGCGCGTCGTTCAGCTTGGTTCGGCGATCGTCACGAGCACGCTCTGACGGAACGTCTGGTAGGACTGGCGCAGGCGCAGACTCGAGACAGTGTTCGCTCGATACGCGTGCGGTGCGCAGGCGCTTCACGGACGGATCGTCTGCCTTTTAAAATCGTTACTTGATGATGTAATTTCATGTAGTGTCATTTAAGCCAGTAAACGTGTTAACTTTGTAACGCCGTTAAACTCAATTTGGGATCCCACATTTTTGGCGGAACTACCCCACCAAGGATGTGACCAGCCCACTGCCACTTCAACGTACTCACTTTTTGAACTATGTCGAAAACTTCAGTTCTCTGGCGGATCACCTCACTTTCCACCGAAATAAGCACTATGCTTATTTCGGTGTAACATATAGGCTTTATTTCATTGCAATCCGCCTAGTCAATCAGGAAAGGGAACGGGAGCGGGAGTGGGAACGGGAGCGGATTTTGTTATCCACGCATGCAGAGCCGCGGGCACAGCTGATAATAAATAATATCTAAATTAAGCATTGTTGTTAAATTTAATTACCAACCTAACCTAATCGGAAAAAAAACGATTTTAAATTAAAATAATTACTTTAAATAATTATTATTTAAGTTTGTATTGCAACTTATTGTCTTTATTGCAATTTATTTAAAGGATTCATATTTCCAAAAGGTAATTATAGTACCCGGAACCTTTGTAATGGAATCTCAGTTATGTCCAATAACAATATTCGTTTTAATTAACATCGGCCTTAAATGTAAGGACAAAAGACTGTCGGATATCCGCTAAGGGGTGGCGAGAGCCACTGTCATCTAACGACACGGGAACGAAACGATTTTGTTGAGTTTTTTTTTGCATATAAAATTGCTGCGTATTACGTAGAACTATGAAAGAAATTAGGCAACACCATTTGATACATTGTAGTGAAAATGACATTGTTGGTTTTAAAAAAATATATGAATGGAATTATGTTGGATATAACTCCTTTTCCGTCCTTATTATTATAGATTTCTAACATAAACATCAGACTCAGCGTACGGTTCTGATATTACCGGAAGGTTTGCAAAAAAAAAAAAAACAAATAACGACAAATAGATCTAACTTTCTAAGTTACACTGTTTACAGGTCCGATTCGGAAGGACACACATTTAAAAAATAAGTATCAACTTTATTTTTATTATACTGTGTGACAGAGATACCAACAAATTCAGTGCCGTCAAATTTGTACGTTGTGCCTTCAGAATCATCCCTTATATATGTATAAGTTTCTTAACAATACACCTTGGTGTACCATAGCACAAAAGAATAATTCAAATAAATATAGACCAATTACGAGACCCATGTCACTTTTAGATGGGCCCACTTTTTTAAACTAGAACGAGTATTCATTAGGGAAGGCCTATGTACAGCAGTGGACGTCTAAAGGCTGACATGATGAGCGTTGAATTTTCTCTGCTAACCTTACAGAATGACATCACATTCGCACGCTAATTTAGATGTTTAGTCATAAAGAATAAAGTGTCAAATCGTATCGTGTAAGTGGGAACTTGGTAAAATTATTCGGGCTTTCTCCAACCGGGAGCGTCATTGCCATTGACAAAGGTCATTCATATTGTACTTCACGCTCGGCCGCCCTCACTAATTCGGATTATGTCTGTTTGTCCGTACGTACGTACATGTACATGTTCAGCTGTTGAATGTATTGGTGCTTAGCGGAGAATGGTGTCTGGCTTTCAGGGGGGGGGGATTATTTTGTATTTGAGTGCTAGATTTTGGGAGTTGTAGGTAGTTCTGTCAAATACGTGCAACAGACGTGGCAAAAGCAATTTATATTATGTGAGTTTGAACTTAGATACAATAAGTGAGTTAAGTTTTCAAGATTGTAAGTGGTTACAAAATAACACCTTCATCTTTATTCGGCCACTGTGGCAGCAAGTGATTAAAGGAGAATGACCAAAAGTGGGCCTAAGATGCGTCTTCACCATTCATGTACCAAAAATATTGGTCTGAATTATGAATTCCTTCAAATTTTTTTTAAAGCCAATGGAATAGGGAGTTTAATTATAACATATAATATAAACGTTGATTGATTTCCGCCGGCCGACCGGCATCTTTTCAACTAGAGTAGTGAAAGCAGAATTAAAATCGATATATAGTTATAATCGATATTTGTCAACAATATTTGATACTACCTTTCAGTTACTAGCGCGATAATACACCAGTAGGTGATTATTGGGCATTCTGGCTCACTTTCAATCAACCAAAATCGATTGGGCATTCTAGCTCACTTTCAAATGACGAAAACAGATTGGGCATTCTGGCTCACTTTTCACTCGCTTCACTCGTTCGCTCGCTGCGCTCGCACAGTGAGCCAGAAAGCCCAATCTGTTTTCGTCATTTGAAAGTGAGCTAGAATGCCCAATCGATTTTGATTGTTTGAAAGTGAGCTAGAATGCCCAATCGGTTTTCGCTGTTTGAAAGTGAGCCAGAATGCCCAATCGGTTTTAGACGTTTGAAAGTGAGCTAGAATGCCCAATCGGTTTTCGCTGTTTGAAAGTGAGCCAGAATGCCCAATCGGTTTCCGGCGTTTGTTTGTATTAAAATAATCGCATGACTTAGAACATCTTGACAAAAGCGACTCACGTCCAATAACGATTGCAAACATCGTCGATTAAAACCTGTTGTATGTTTCGAACGGAACGCGTTTGAGTGCGCGTTGGGTTACGTACCGACGATTACCAAGCTATGTTCGCCGTCCGACGCGCGGTTGGAGTCGAGGCGCGAGTCGCCCCTGTGTAGCGCTCTGAACGCGATTATGTTTGTGTATGCGACGTATAACGAGCTAATCGAAATTAGGTTATGTAATATAAAATTAATAAAATAATAAACTCACATGTACGAGAATCTATGTTGCGTGCACTTTGTTCTGATCACACTTTACTCACATTTATATATACATTACGAAATCTGATTTAAGGCTAACAGAGAGATATTTTAGGTTTTAACATTTTTAAGCTTCCAGCACCTAGAAACATTATTCCATCATGAGACAATTACTATTTGTAGGTACCATCCTGTCACCGCTTGTTCAAGGAATTGTTCAAGCCCGATTGGTCGTGCAGTTCGTTATAAAGAATTTCCTAAACTAACAGCACCAAGAACCTTATTCCTTCACAAGACAATTATAATCAATTATCTTGTCGCCGTTTGCTCAAGGAATTGTTCAAGCCCGATTGGTCGTACCGTTAGCAAGGACTTCCTAAAGTCACAGCACCAAGAACCTCATTCCTTCACAAGACAATACATACATTTAACTATCTCATTAGCATCTGCTTAAGGAATTTGTTCCCAGCCCGTTTGGTCGTACCGTTAGCCCAAAGTTAAAGTTAAACATCTCAAGTAATTATTTTTACCTTGAACCAGCTTTCTGTATCTGAGTTACAATTTCCATAAATAACACAACAATAAACGTGGCTCCTCACCGCGTTGCAATTTACAATAATAATTACAAAATAAAAGAGTCAATGCAAACATGCTACCAATTAATTAATAAAGGGTTCTGTATATCGAAATCATTTCTCAATGTCACATTACTCGAATGTTTTATGTATTTTTACTTAGTTAGGCCCTAGACTTGATGAGTATGGCGAAAAACACATATATGGTAAAATAATTGAGTTTTGCGGACTACAATACTTTGCGCTCTATAAGCTCTCTTCTATTCATCCTGGTTGATTACATTTAATATTTCAAGTTTATTAACTAACGCGCAGGTATATCTGCATTTTATCTCTATCACATACATGTACGTAACTCCGCAAATACCAAAGAACACAAAATTTATGTCTCCGTTCAAAAGTTCATTATAAATGAACTAACATTCTTACATTGATTCATAAATGTGAAACAAAACAATGTCGACTTAGCCTAGAGTTCTCAATGTCCCAAAAGGTTGAAATAAATCAGTATGAGTATTGAAGAATTGTATAAGGGTTTTACAAATTATGTAGCGATCCCTAATACTTACATATTACGTTACGAGCATTATGTTATGTTCTTGTGTTACTTGAGTACCGAGCGCGCACAGAGCGCTTATCAAAGCAAAAGAATGTCGACGTACAGTCAAAGAAAAAACAGGAGAATACGTAATGGTATTAGTTATAATATTTCAATAGCAGGTAGGCACTATAATTTAATCGATTTTGTTTAATTGACTTTTTAAAATAGTTTCGAAAACACCCAATTCGCTGATTTATGATTTCCGGTATCATCATGATGTTTTATGTTTTTTTATTAAAGTGTTTGTTATAATACATGGTCCTAATCGCGATTATTACTAAGTATGCAATATGTTAATAAATAACTTATTCATTACAATGATTCCCACGACTGTACTTGAAATGCTGAAACTTCATTTTACATTGCGCATGGTTACGACGTATTAGAGGTATGTACACATTGATTAAATTTAGTGTGACATTAAGTTCCAACAATTTAAATATTATATAATGTTATCTAATACTCCATTTTATATTTACAAAATTTCAGTAACGCGACCAATGATAGACGTACAAAGTTTATAATGTGCAATAATGATTGTACAGAGATCAATAGAATGGGTAAGTGCTAAAAACATAATGGATAAGCACCTATAAGAATAATTTAGGTGCTTAATTACCTATAACAGTCTGTTATCTTACGATAGAATTACATATTTATAAAATAGAATCATAATTCATAATAACTTTACAAAGTTAAAGAATCTAGTTAAACTAATTGTTGTGTACCTACTTTAAGTTGAGTACTCGCCCTAACATAGCCAAGTATTAAATGACGACCGTCACCTTTTGATATTGCCGCGAATCGTAGTTCACATACACCGCAATGTGTCACTTATTTACCTATGTTCCATACACAGTTTTATGCTGATCTGATTAAAATGTCAGGGGTATTAAACAATTCACAGAACTTTCATCAAAAATTAATCAATTAAACAAGCATAAACATTTATTACATGTGTGCAGTCACGTAAAAATGTTAGTACTTTTCCTAGTAGAAGTAGCATGTTCATGTACATAAATATGTAATAAAATTACTTGCAATGATACTCAGTCAATGTTGATTTTATTACAGAAGATGTATGTATGCATATTATTGGAAGCAGATACATTTTACGTTATTAAATGTATCAGATTTTATATCAAAAACGCACCACCTAATAAGCTTATTTTATTTCTTTACCCGAAGGTTTCTCGGAAGTGATCGCATTATAGCAATAATACCGCTTCCGTTTTACTTAGACACAAATAAATGTAATTTGGTTTCTTTACCTTCCTGTGCAATAATCACTATTGCATTTTAATTGTTTGTCCGAAGGTTTTTAGTCCCTGATAATTTTATTATCATTAAAGCGCTTTGAATATTGTTCAAATTTTTTATTGTCTTTTCTGATTCGGTACGTGGTTGTCGTTAGTTCGTTTCCGCGCATCGTCAGTGTCCAGTGCCCCCGCTACCCCTCCCCGCCGTCTTCAGTTCTACCAGCGTGCGCATCTTCGCGAAAACAATAATGTTCGTAAGTTTGGATTATTATTCATTTTTAAATAAATAAAGTTTTTCAACATTATATACCTATCTAGTCGCAAACTATCATTTCCCTGTACTAAACAAGAATTTCACAAATATTTTACTCATCAGTTAAGTTTTAATGATGTTTTATTCGAAATAACAGTAAGGGTTTATTTTATTTGCAGGTCTGAATCCGAGTATTACAGTAAGAGGAGCGTGGAAGAAGCCAGTAAAAGAAAATCGTGCGCGTTTGATTCGGATGACGACGGTGACGTAAGGTTAGTTGTAGTACTTACCAAATATTTTATTTTTTATTCAATCAGAGACGCTATATGTAACAAATAATGGAGTCGTCCACTTCGGTCTCGTACTTACAGTGATTGTATATTGAAATCATAATTATAAAACCTACCCTATTCATTCACTATAAAATAGTTAAGAACTTTATCCAAAATCACAGACACACGCGGAGAGAGACTTTGTTTTACGCTATTATTATTAGATTAACGTTGTATTATTATTATTATTTCAGGTCTGTGCCATCGACTGCCGCGCCCGCCAAGCCGAAGACTAAAAAGCTGAGAACGAAGCAGGTTCCATCGTCATCGGCTGTGAGCAAAAAAGGAAGCCGCGAGTGGTCCCTGCTGTCTGACGACAGTGAGGACGAAGAGGAAGCTCGGCGCGCGGCCTCCAAGCGGCCGCCGCTCACGTCTGCTCTGACGCGGCGCGTAGCCGACGGCGTGCTGCGTCGCACCGCCCTGCTGGCCGGCGACCAGTTCGTGGAGCTGAGAGTGTACGACACGCGAGACATCCTGCGCGTCGACCCGAAGGACAGGTGGGAAAAAGCTGCAATAACTCTTAAGTATCAAGTTGGTTCGGGAGCTGATGAGCTAATTTTTTTGAAGAAATTCATTAATGCGGCAAAAACTAGGTTCAAGGAAGACGGGCAGTTCTTTTCTAATAAGAAAAAATAATTTAATTTGTATATTTTTTATTAAAATAACTTTGTGGTTTTTATATTAAATATATTAAAAACTTTCAACTGCATACAATTTAATTAATTAACCTAGGTAGGTACTAATACAAACCAGAAATCGGTCACATATTTTATATTCTCTATTTCTTTTTAAATTTTCAATTACATAAACAAGTTAGGCCTTTTAGCCTCTAGACCATCGAAGTAAAGTGTTAAAATTAATGTTTTCATCCTAGAACAAAAATATCTCAACCATGGCAGGCAGAAACATTTTCTGTACTGTTTGTGATCTAACCATCAAAAGTAAAGCCTTTTCGGGTCACCTCCGAAGTCGTTTACATAAAGATAATAACTCGATCGAAATAAGTCCAAATGTTGAAAAACTTTGTTCAGCATTTAGAAACCGAATTGCTAGTTTTAGGGTACGGGAACGCGGACGGCAGTCGGGGCCGAGACGTGGGGGTAGTGAGGCGGACTGCGACAGCGATTGTGGGAGCGAGAGCGAGCGTTCGGCTGCCCCCGCGCCCGGCGAGTTCTTGAGGCGCGTGCGCCGCCCCGTGCGGCAGTTGATCGCTGCGAAGATAGCTCAGCACAATAATATAAAAGCAAACTTTGAACTTTTTGCAGAGTTCTCGCTGCCGAAAAATGATATGGTTGAAATTAAATCTTTCGCAACGGAAAATATTTGTATACATAAACATTATGAGTTTAATGATATGTTTGCGAAGGTCATTGAAATAATATCTAATAAAGTTGATGGATTTCAAGAGAGAGACAGTGGGTGGTCCTTTTTAAGGACTTTGTACCTGGAGGTAAATATTAACAAATATTCACCTCTACGAGCTTCTAGCTATATTGAGTTACCAAAATATTTAAAAATGAAGAAAGCATGCATTAACATAAAAAACAATGATAATTTTTGTTTTGTATGGTGTATAATGGCATCCCTATTCCCAGCTAAAACTAATGCGGACCGAATCAGCTCGTACCCAAACTTTGAAAAAGTACTAAATTTGAACAATATGTCGTTTCCAGTAAATTTTCAAGATATAAAAATATTTGAAAAGAATAATCGTAACATCAGCGTTAATATCTATGGTCTAAATAAAAGATTCAATATAATCGGACCATTATACAAAACTCAGATGCGGAAGAAACATCATGTCAATCTATTATTTTTGGAGAATGGCCCTCGCACACATTATTGCTTAATTAAAGACTTATCTCGATTGATAAGACCTCAATTAACGAAACATCATGGTAAAATATATTTTTGCGATGAATGTATGTTATTTTTCAACAGCGAAAACAAATTAGCCCATCACGTTTGCGGTGGTGTGGCTACTATTTTACCTGAGAAGGGTTCTTTCATACAATTTAGGAACTATGATAGGATGCAAGACATGCCTTTTGTTATTTACGCTGACTTCGAGTCTTTTCTAGAGACTTGTAAATCAGATCTTGAAACGAGTAGTTCAAGATTGACAAAAAGTTTACAAAGGCATGTGCCTGCCGCGTTTGGATATTATATTGTATGTTCGTATAATCCTTCGCTTAATAAGTTTGTGTGTTATCGTGGAAAAGATTGCGTTACAAAATTTCTTGAATATATTCAGAACGATGTCTCTAATATATTTAAAACACTTAACGATCCCGTTGCGATGAGTTTTACAGAAGAAGACTCAAAAAACTTTACAAATTCGCGAGATTGTTGCATTTGTTCAAAGTTATTGTTTGATGATAGAGTTAAAGACCACTGCCATCTCACCGGTAAATATCGCGGAGCTGCGCATTCTTACTGCAATATTCGGTTCAAATTACCGAAGTTTGTTCCGGTATTTTTTCATAATTTGTCAGGATACGACTCTCATTTATTCATATGTCAATTAGGAGAAATGCTAGGTCAGTTAAAAGTCATAGCTAAAACTAAAGAAAACTACATTTCGTTCACAAAATTTTTTCCAATCGGGAAGGATCAATACGCTGCCGTTCGCTTTGTGGACTCTTTCAAATTTCTTGGCACTAGTTTAGAAAAATTAGTAGAAAATCTGCATAAAGAAGATTTCATTCATTTATCGCGATTCTTCGTTAACCAACCCCATTTTGATTTATTAAGAAGAAAAGGTGTATATCCGTATGACTATATGAAGAACTGGGAGTCATATGACCAAGAGTGTTTACCGCAGCGAGAGGAGTTTTTTAATATTTTAACCAATCAATCAATTTCTGATACGGATTATGATCATGCACTTCAAATTTGGAGAGCATTTAATATAAAATCTTTAGGAGAGTACACAGACTTATATCTTAAATCTGACGTTATTTTGCTTGCAGATGTGTTCGAAAATTTTAGACGCACATGCAGAATTAATTATAAATTAGACCCTGCTTTCTACATAACTGCCCCAAGCTTAAGCTTTGACGCAATGTTACTTAAGACTAGAGTCCAGTTAGAACTTATCGACGATTTAGAAATTATTAGAATTATTCAAAACGGTATTCGCGGTGGGGTATGCTTGTGTTCTACTAGATACGCGGCATCAAATAATAAATATTCTCTTAACTACGATCCAAGTAAAACAGATAATTATTTAATCTATATGGACTGTAATAATCTATATGGTTACGCAATGTGTGCATATTTGCCACACTCAGATTTTAAATTACTAAATAATGTAGAAAAAACCAGTCTTAATATATGTCAAATTGCAGATGACAGTGATTATGGTTATATCTTAGAAGTTGACCTTGAATACCCCGATGAACTCCATAACTTACATAATGATCTTCCATTTTGCCCACAAAAATATATACCTCCAGGTTCTAAAACACCGAAATTGGTTCCAAATTTATTCGATAAATATCACTACGTTATACATTACGTACATTTAAAAACATGTTTAAAACATGGACTTAAATTAAAAGCAATACATCGGGTTATACAATTCCGACAAAGTCCCTTTTTAAAACAGTATATAGATTTGAACACATCATTAAGGCAAAATGCAAAATCTACATTTGAGCAAGACTTTTTTAAGTTACTGAATAACAGCATATTTGGGAAAACGTTAGAGAATTCCGAAAATAGGTTGGATGTCAAATTAGTTAATCAATGGTGTGACGAAAGAAATAAGACCAAGAAATATTACACTGCTGACCAATTAATTGCGAAACCAAATTTTCATAGCTTAACTGTATTTACTGAAAACTTTGTGGCAGTTCAGATGAAACCAGAAAAGGTAATTCTAGATAAACCTATATACATAGGATTTACTGTATTAGAATTATCCAAGAGTCATATGTACAACTTTCATTATACGGTTATGAAACCTTTTTATGGTCCAAAAATCAAACTGTGCTACATGGATACTGACAGTTATTTGTATTCAATAGAAACAGAGAATTTTTATAAAGATTTAAAGAGAAATTTTATACAATATTTCGATACAAGTAACTATCCTGAAAATAACAAGTATAAAATAAAATGTATAAATAAGAAAATACCTGGTTTGTTCAAAGACGAATTAGGAGGGCAGCATATTTTGGAATTTGTAGGACTGCGTTCTAAACTATATTGCATAAAGACAGAACAGAGAGAAATTAAAAAAGCAAAGGGAGTTAAGAAGTACGTCGCAAATGACTTACATTTTAAAGATTATAATAAAGTGTTGAAGGAAAATGAAGTAATACGTAAAAAAAACGTTCTTTTCAAGTCCCTTAAGCATCAAGTTTTTACTCAAGAAATAAATAAAATCGCTCTGTCTTCTAATGATGATAAACGTAGAATATTAGAAGATAATATTACTACATACGCTTGGGGTCACTGTTCATTCTTTTAATTGGGTGCCTCAGAAACTGTTCACTTTTTCTGATTACTCTAGTAATGGCTGAAAGTTATCTATACAACGTTATAATTTCAAAACATACATATTTACATTCAAATGGTGTTAAGATAACCACCGGTTTATGGGCTTTAGACAATTTTGCACCACAAGTTCACATAGTTTGTGAAAATAGTGATATATTTTTTACATTAGAAGAATGGGGGCATATATATGAAGAATTTGAGTTATTTGGTAAATATGTGACCAACCATGACCGCTTTTATCAACTTTTTTTATACCAGCTAATGTTTTGTGATAAACGTTGTTCTATAAATATGTTGTACCTAGTGTGTGAAGCAATTAATATTTTTGCGCATTGTATACACGTAAGATTAAGAAATTTGACTGAAAACGATTATATTGAAGCTACAATGTTTGTTAGAAATATCGATAAAATTTTAAAAAATAGATTTCTTTCATCACTAGATGATATCTTATTAGTTTTAAACTGTAACAAATGTGTTAATTCTATAATTGAACAAGAAATATCTGTTCTGGGTTGCGATTATTTCATAAGATACTTATATAAATAGGAGTATAACCTGTATTATATTAGGTTAACCAAAATGTATGAGTTACCTACTTTTTTTAAATAAATTGTATTAATTATAATTTTTGTTGTTGTTATTATTTTAAATTGCATCTTCATTGTTTATATCTTAATTATGTTTCCCTTGTTTTGAGATACCGAGATAGATACAATTACGCACTTATAGGTAGATACATTTTATTTCGGCTTCTTTCAGAGGAAGCGTTACCTACATAATTTACCTATATATTACATACAATTAATATTGTTATTTATGTAGCTGAGACTGCTGATTCAGTACATTATTTTTCAAGTTTGATCATGTCTGTTGTCTTTAGCTTTGCGCCTGCGGTGTAACTCGAGCCGCGTCGCGCACACGATGTTTTTCATACAAGACTCAACTAGAAATATTGACTATAACCATCATTCGCTACCAGTCCTTCGTCGCGTCTTCTCAATTCTCTTGCTTTTAATTAATCAATTCAAGTATCCTATTTCATATCATAATGTTACGAAATCAGCAGCTACAAAACGCTAAAACCAGTTACATCGCGGTACATGACAGAGGAATACCGAAATATGTAGTTAAAATTGAAGTGTATAGTGCAGATGAAACTGAAACTGAAATCGTTATGAGGTCACAAGCCAGGACGCAATATGTGGTATATGAAGAAGGTGATAGCGTCCTATATAAAATAAGACGAATTCTGTACCAGATAAGCGCGCAACTTGGAGAACGAGCCGAAAAGTGCAAGGTACTTATTTTTTTTGTTATTTAATAGTGTTGGTTATGGATTGATTCTATACGGTTATGGTTCTAAACTAATTTTATTCTTATTAACTTTCAGAATCCATAATGTGGAACACAATTACGAATACGACTGCTGTCAGAAGTCAAGGCTACCTAACTACCTATTTTATGTTTAAGATTGTATAGCTTAAGATTAGATATTTGAATAAAAATAACACCTACTTTGTAATCTATTTACATGTAATAATTTACTTGCTTGTTTCAATTATTTAATAAATTACTTGTTTGTACCACGTTATACTGTAAATAAATAATTAAGGGCTGAATTCTACATCTTAGACTTACTTTGACATAATAAAGAGCGTCATATCTGTCTATTTTAGATAGGTTATTAATCCTTATATCTATTTGTCAATATTTTCTTTGTATAAAATACAATGCTTAATTAAAATGGTGTCTACATAGTTTTTTTGTCGATAATAAAATAAAAGAGAAGTTATTATTATTATTTTATTTACATGTATCCAAAACACAATACAAAGCTGGCAATATACTATGAAACAATAATAATTGATAAATAATTGATCTTAGCGATTAATTAAATTAAGTACCTATATTATTTTCATAACACCACTTTTTTATGGTAATTGCGTTTTTTAATGCGCAATATTTTTTATGAGATAAACAGTTATAAGTATTATTTATACAAAATGTGTTATATAAAATTACGAAACTGGGACAACCTTTTACGCCAACATCAATAACATTACAGTCACTACATAATTCTCTCATCCATTTTACTTTTTCCTGACCCTTTACGATTATGATCTTATTTTTTAACAATGGTAAAATAATAGATCTTTTAAATTCGCGATAGTCAATAAAGCCTTCTCTCCAAAGTATACCCCTGTTTCTTTCTAGCCACACGACCTGTTTTTTCTCCTCTGTTGTTAAATACGAAAAAGCGTAAGGAGGTTTGACTAAAAAGGTCTGAGAATATTCTTTTGTCACCAGGGCTAGTTCTTTAATAATAAACACATTATTGTAATCTTTGAAACCTTGTATATCCACGAATATGAAATTGTTACTCATGATATTTTCTTTACTGTACTAGTCAATGGTTTATATTCAACAATGGACTCATTAATAATTAGACAGAAAGCGGTGGTGTTGTTCGGAATGTCTGAAACACACTCAATTTCCACTTTAACATCTATGGGTCCCCCAGGTTTAACGCTATCTACTTGTCGACTACAATCAATTAGCCACAATGGCGCTTTATTTTTAAAATTTTCAAAGTTTAATAAAGGGTCTGGTCGACGTCCGTAATACGACTGCTGAAATTTTGCGTGATGTTCGTATAATAAAGAGTAATTGTTGTTGGCAAAATCAACGTTTAGGTTTTCATACGGGAAGTAAGTTGAATTCAGAAACACTTTAACGTTACGTAAATGACAGTGGTCAAATTGAGACATATCTTTAGTTACTTGATTCTTACGATCAGTTTGTAAACCCAATATTACATATCGTGGTTTTTCCAACTGAGAAGACGTTTTAATTGACCAAGTATGCTTAGACGTCTGAGGAAGTAAAGGATACTCATATAGATCCCAGTTTCTAAACATTATAGTCAATGAACGATCTTTTTCTAAATGACGAAGTAGATTAATTCTTTCACGATCAGAAACTTTCACTTGGGGTACCCGCCAAACCAACTTAGAAATTTCAACATCATGAACATATTCATTCTCGCCTAATTTTATACAATTCAAATTAGAGTTGTTACGCAATAAAATAAGCTCATGTTTACAATTCATTATTATTTTATTAAAGTCTTCTGCAAACCCCAGAACTTTATTAAGAGGTATAGATACTGAGAAATTACCTCCGTGGTTTGTAGTACCATCAAGGTTCCAACCCCAACATTCTGAAATTTTCGATTCTGCCGCACCCATCGATAACAAACCTTTCATAGTTGTAGTAATACCAACATTTTTAATTTTATCTATTTCTATACCATTAAGTTCATAACGTATGTCTTGAAATAGAAACAATATTGGATTATTTGTGAAGTGAATTTGGTTAACTTTTGTTTTTGATTGTCGGTTGTAAACTTGCACATTTCCTTCTATGTAAATGGTACTGGCCGATGGCAATACGTACAAATCCTGTTGATTTATAGGTATTCGTATCTCATCATTATTTTTAAAACTGTTTACGTATGGTTTGTATGAATAGTACTCATAACTTTCAATTGAATTGTCATAAACTGGACCATCTGTTATATTTAGGATACTCATTTTAGCCCTATGAGTTTAAGGAAGTCCTTATTTTCTTTAGTTAACTTCTTTTTTGAATATGGTTTTTTTCTAAATTGTTTTGAAGGTGCTATTGCTTTAGGAGTACAATTCACACTGCTGCTTTTTACTACAGATGCAGAGTATTTATTATTAAAGTCAATCATTTTCTTCTTAAATGTAAATATAACTGAATTTCCTCGTTCCTTAAGTTAACTAAATTACCATTTACGTCTAATATTTTAATATTAATAGAACTTATGCTACTCTGGTTTACTGGAAAATAAATTATGTTTTTAGGTACTTCTATAATTCTATAACCAGGTGGAACATTAGGCGCGAATTCATGAATAATATGACTAGGTTTTCCGTTTACAAAAGATCCGCTAATGATGTCACATTCAACCCGGAGAACGGTTGTCGACAGAATGTTGACGGGAAAGCGAGATTCGTGTAATATATTCGCGGGAAGGGTTTCTGGTCCAAAACCTAATAATTGTCCTACGGAATCTTCTTTTTGAAAATGTATGACTTTCGAACAAAAGATAGTAGTTTTCAAAGTATTGTTATTACACCTTAATTCAAATGAACCATCCTTGATATTATCTTTTAAATAGTCTCTAATATCCTGAAGTTCGTAGGAGCCCTCTGGTATTTCTATCACCTCATTGTCACCATAGTATAGTTTATTATTTCTATCATCTACATTCGGTATAGAATTAAATGTAGAAAAATACAAAAGACCACATTCATAATCATTATCTAATTGTAAATTTGGCGAATAGTTTGTTGCTAAACTCGCCTTAGTATCCGATATAGACAGCGTGAAAGTCATTTTGGTAATGACAATAAGTACAAGAGATAAGTTCTTTTAAATGTTTATCCAAAAGTTTTTCAAATATTTTATACATAAATGTCCACAATTAACAGAATTAAAACTTTGATATATATTGTAATTGTAGTAAATATCATATTTATCCAAGTATCCGATTAACTCTAATGGCGGCTTTAAATCTCCAAAACTGTCAAAATACTCACAATAATTATTTAGTTTTACATAGGCTACCCAATGAGTACCTTCGTTTTTAGAGCTGTCTAAATTAATAACACCACATTCAATACGTTTAGGTTTTTTTGGTAACTGATTTCTCATATAAACACCTCTAAAATATGGAATACCATGTGCATGTTCTATAATATCCAAATTAGTAAGCGCGCGTCTAGGTAGCCTTTTCTTTAGTTTTTTGCCGATCGTAAAAATAAACCATTGCCTTTTTTATACGGTTTGATGTACAAACCTTTACCCAAAGCAATGGATTCCATTACTTTGTTATGGCGTTCAGATTCTTGTAAATTTTTCTGTGCTGATTTATAATCATTTACTGTCTTCGCGATACCTGCTGCTCCTCCAGCTAATGTGCCCAAAGCTGACAACCCCGCAAATATAGGAATTAGAGGCAAAATTCCTCCTGTTTTAGGAATTGGTATGACGCGCGGTAATCGAAATCCATTATTTTTAGAGAATAGCTTCTTTGCAGCCAGATAGGCAAATTTAATTGCAGACTTATTATTTTTTGGTTTGTATTTTTTCAACTGACTATATATTTTAGAGACAACCTTTTTGAAGCCTTTGATACCTGCACCTGCTTTTAGTTTTGTTTTCATTACTTTACTTACTATCCAGGAAGATAATTTTTCACCTCTTCCTGCATCTTTTGACCTAAGTCTTCGATTTGCCATGTTCAATAGTTCTAAATCTGCTTTATGGCGATCTTCTAAATTAGTATAGTTGGAATATGCTATATCGTGTTGCATACAAGCGTTATCTAATTTATTAATTCCTCTATCGTTCCGTGATAATCTTTCTCGTAGTCGTGTACCGGGACCGCAGTAATTATACCCTGGTAAATGTAACTCAAAAGGTAAATTGTTTATTACACTATTAATAAGTCCTCCTCCATGCATTACAGGTATACTAATAAAAATATAATACGTATCAACTAATTATATAGATTTATACGATGGATGTTTTGTTAATCCAACTATTTTCACTTTCATTAAGGCCCAACCATTTTACAAATAGCTTATTACCTTTCTTTTTTAAAACTTTCTCAACTAAGTAAATATCAGGGTATTTTGTTTTTTGAAGTTCCTGTTCGTAAAAAGTACCTAAAATGATCTGTTTTCGTTGATCAACAATCTCATAAGTCGGTGGATTAGTCGAATTTACTTTTGACACGATAAATATTTCTGTTGACCAATTAGGGGTATATCCTTTTTGAAAAGTTCCTTTGTATTTGCTAATTCGCACATAATCTCCAACTTTGAATTTATTCCTTTTTACTGTAATATATTTTCTTGATTCCTTTATATTATTTAATATTAAAGATTCATTGTATTGATTCACGTCTTTTGGTTTATGTTTAGTAATTCGATGTACACAATTATTGTAAGAGTCAAGTATGTTACTCAACTGTTTACCAATCCATTTATAATTGCCAATGAAACTAAAATATTTATATAACTTGTTTTTCAAAGTTCTAATCAACCTTTCAACAATTGAAGCCTTTTTAGTGGAATATGTTGAATAATGGTTTATTTTGTATAACATCGTTAAGTTTCGAAAATCCTCATTATAAAATTCTTTACCTAAATCGGTTTGTAAATTTAATGGAATACGCCCATTCTTTTCAAGTACTTTTTTAAACGTGTTTGTTATTTCAGATTTAGTTTTCGTTTTAACAGGCAGTGCCCAAGCAAATTTTGAAAAGCAATCGATTATGACTAAGATGTACTTATAACCATTGTTGTCTTTTCCATAATTCTGCATATCAATTAAATCAGCTTGCCATAAATCATCGATACCTTTTAATACTACAGGACGTCTGTTAAAATTTTTTCGTGCTGCTTTGTGAATTTCGTCTACTACTTGTTGCTTACTCATTTTTGGTGACTTTTAATTTGCTGTTGGCAATGGCTTGATCTACTTCTCCTTTCATATAAAATTTTACTCTCATGAGATTAATTATATCCGTTTTTATTTTATGTAGTTCGTCTAATACATCATGTTTTGTGTAATAGTCATTCAGCAAATTATCGACATACTGCTTATTTACAGCATCATCGGAGGCTGATGGAGCCTTAACTCCTTTTAACCTTACTAAATGTAAATCAAATTCTCCGTTTTCTGACTTTAAGAGCTTGTGTGAATCCAATGATTCCGGTAAACGCAAACGTTTATGAACGTGGTGACCAAATTTATCTATATTCATTTCCTAGCGACTATCTCAACCAGCGGATAAATAAAGACTGTGAAAAACTTTCTAAATATCAGCATATATTTAATTAATGATATCACTTTCCCGCAACTCTTCGATAATAGATAGTATTTCATTGTCTAATCCTGTGTTTCCAGCATCTCGCGAAGCTATTAATAGTTTCAATCGATTAACTAATTCATTAGGATCATCCCAGTAAACATAATCTACATTCTGATTCAGCTTTTTTGTGAGTGGCAAACCAGATCCATGAGATATGCTTTCAGTGCTCACACAGTTTTTGGCCAACTTCATAAATAGAGGTCTAATTATTTGTGTATATTTTCGACCTTTATTACTTTTTATAGGCTTCATGGGATTATACTCACGGCGATGAGCATTTGTAGTCAATAATATAGTCTTATAATTTTGTTTATCATCTTCAGTTATTAATTCTAATTGCGGTGTTTTCTTAAACAATAATTCCATTAGCCCTGGAGTTTTTGCGAAAGTCTTACAACCAATAGAAATATTATGTTCAGTAACAAAAACACGTAACGTTCCCATCATGAGTTTTTCTCTCTCGTTTCTGACCCCAAAAGGAATGTTTTCTGAAGACATTCTTATGGGAGTAGTGTTGTCAGTCGATTTGAATGATAGACCGCTAGTATCAGGTTCCATATCACTATTGTCTTCATCTTTATCAGGTTCCAAATAGACGTAGTCGCTTTTTTCTTCATCTTCGTCATTAAAATAAACCTCGGATTTACGATTTTTCATAAAAACTGTATTGTTGAAGTCTT
Source organism: Esperia sulphurella (assembly GCA_947086405.1). NCBI lineage: Eukaryota > Metazoa > Arthropoda > Insecta > Lepidoptera > Oecophoridae > Esperia > Esperia sulphurella. The sequence goes on from OX352265.1 coordinate 15,206,958, forward strand.
TACTGGATTGGTCGCTTTCGACATCATCACTAACATCGTAACTAGCCCGATGTTCCTTGCGTTTACTAAGAGGAGTGTAGCTGAGTCTTTGTTTCTTTATTTTTCTATGTGGTATTTCCATTTTTGTGTTTATAATTTGTTTCAGTGGCTCTGTTAATGGTTTAAAAACCGATTCCATTGCGAATTCGTTATTACTTTTAATGTCTCGCATCATCTTTAGTTTTCTTTTAACTGATTCAGCTGATTTTATTACTTGTTTTTTCAATGCTTGTTCATTATCCATGTTTATACCTTACCAGGCGAAGCCTTAAGTTGTAATGATGGTATAATAATAAATATAGTATTTTTAAATCATCAATGCAATTCTACAAATGTGTCAAATTTCATCCTGTAACATCCTTTACTCTTTTCACAGTCTTTGTTTATAACTAAGTAGCTATAGGGTACACTCCAAATCTTGGCACACATTTCTCGAAACGCTAACCAATTCATGTCTGTATTAACATGCTCTTCATAAACATGTCTCAAGTTCATATCGTCTTGTTTAAAAAGAATAATGAGATTAGCATTGTCCCGTATCAACTGCTTCGGGATTTTGCTATAGGTCTGGTTTAAGTAAAAACAATCTATATTCTTGTGTCTACCCATTGCAAAGTAATCTCTTATATGATTTTGGTTTTCACAAGCTACATCATCAAATATAATAATCGAATTAGAAGTTGCCTCATGAGGACTCAAAACCTCATCATTACCATGAAATTTTGTAAAAGTTACCTCTGGCACCTTTCTAAAAACTTTTTCTAAAAATACGTACTTAGGTTGAAAAAGTGTTTTAGAGTAAAGGTATACATTTCTATAATGTAGTCCATCTTTATGTAATAGTAGACCAATAATTAAATTCGTTTTACCGCAGTTGGAAGGTCCAGATATAATACAACGAATAGTATTCGGTAAAAGTTTGCCGTGACGTGAAATCTCTTTTGAATAACCCAAACAAATTTTTTCTAGTTGCAATGAATGCGGTTGTTTTACAAATTTCATTTTGTAATTAATAATAATTCAATGTTTGACATGCATGAGCCAAGGATCCCTGCAGAATGTAGACATATTTATTACATTAAGAGTTTTATACGTATCACGCTTAACCTTTTTCGTACAAAACGCTCGACGTCACCCGTTAGTCCGTTAAGCGGAGCGTATGATTCCAATCGCAATCGACGTCTTGCGATAATTTGATCTTGCGTTCTAATACAACCAACCGTCGAATGATTGGGAATTCCGGCACGCACGAAACAACGAAAACCGATTGAGCATTCTAGCTCACTTTCAAACGTCTAAAACCGATTGGGCATTCTGGCTCACTTTCAAACAGCGAAAACCGATTGGGCATTCTAGCTCACTTTCAAACAACCAAAATCGATTGGGCATTCTAGCTCACTTTAAACAGCGAAAACCGATTGGGCATTCTAGCTCACTGTGCGAGCGCAGCGAGCGAACGAGTGGAGCGAGTGAAAGTGAGCCAGAATGCCCAATAATCACCTACTTACACCCATCATATTTTTCATTTACTGACTGGAAATACACTATTTGTACTGATTTAAAGTGATACACACGTTCTTAAAAGATATTTATGAAAGTATTGTTACGTAACCGAAATATCGATTATTCAATTTGTTAAATCGATGTAGTTGAACCTCACTATTGATATGCACTATGGTTTCGTACTGTGACGTCATATCCGATATGATTTCAACACTTGTTTTGGTCCGTTTGTTTACATTGTGTATTTGGGTGACAAAATCTATTTTAACGAGCCTAATGTAGTGTCGAATGCAATATACCGTCGTCGACTAATAACAACACTATGACATCAATAACTGGAGCGGTTAATGCTGGCTATATACCCACGGTTTTGTGAAAACTGCACGCTAACGAAGATTTTATTCCAAGTAAGATTATTGAATTTTCCCACTAAATATTTAAACGATTTTCTTTTTATAATGATCCTGAGTATTTTGCCTGTATTGTGACGACAATTTGATCCAGACGCAAGGTTAAAAGTTCAAGGGCAAACTCCCATACAATTTTGGTCATTCTCCTTTATTATGACATTTGACTTTGACATAAAATTCAATAGCTCTTTGACATCTTATATGCTAATGTAATAATTGTGATTGTATGAATTTTAATTAATATATTTTTTTGTTATGTTGGTAGCTGAAATAAGTGTTTGTATATCCATTGATTGTAATGTTTTTGACAATGTACGATTAGTACCAATAAATAATATGAATATGTCGCACTGTCGGGCATTTGCGCAATTATTCGCACTGCTTAAGTGCAAGTCGCACTTTTAAACTTCTTCTCGTAAGCAACAACATAAATTTCCAACCAAACTGATTAAGCTTTTAGATCTGTTGAGTAGCTAATAAATGCAGATTGATAATATGTATCGGGCAGAAGCCTTTTGAATTCCATTCTATACATATCTGTGCCTACAGAGAAAAAGTATATAAGTTAGACAATTCAGGAGGCCAAATCTATATTTTTTAATAACCTTCAGTTTTTTTTAAAACGGTTTAATGGCTTTTAAGGAATTTAACATAAATATGAAGGAATATTAAGCGTTTTCACATTAAAAAAAAAAACATTATCAAAAATCATTTACACGGTATTCTAGTAGTATTTTCTAAGTTAGGTAGCTCCTTTATCACTTTATGCGTAGATTTATTTATTGATAATAAGTTTACATCAAAGTTGATAGCATAAACAAAATCAAGGCTTTCTACTTTCTAGCTGGTATAGCCTAATACAGCCCTGTTACCAAAGGCTTTTCAACTTTTTGAAAATTATCGAAAATGAGTTGAATTAGTTTACTAGAATTAAAAAATAGTAAAGTTTCTTCGCCAATTGAAGAGTTAGTAGAATTCATCAATCATACAATTCTATAAAACCAGTTTGACCTATTTTTCTCAATTTTCAAAAGATTGCCAAAACACTTAGAAGCCTTCTTTGGTTGCATTGCAGAATACTATTGTAAAGAAGTCAGATCAGCGTGAATATTACTCTGGCTTAAGAAGGAGCAGCATAGGTCCAGCAGTGGACTTGGACAAGCTAATGATTATATCATTTTATCTACTTACTCCTCATACCATGAAGCAAAATAATTTTTCGTAGCTCATAGTTTCACCTCAAAGTTTTTACCTTCATGATTGACACTAATTGGTTATTAAATTAGATAATAGATGCACATTAAAATCATCTATTATCAAAGTAATTTAATAACCAATTAGTGTCAATCCTGAAGGAAAAAACTTTTAGGTGAAACTATGAGCTACGAAAAATTATTTTGCTTCAAGGTATGAGGTATAGTTTATCTGAATAGGTACTAAGAACACGTGCTTGTAGACCCTTCTGCGATAAATAACAATAAACCATTCATTAGAATTAGATTGGCAGGCCCGTCCCCTCGCCCCGTACCCCGCAGGGAATAATTAATGAGTCCTAGATAAGATATGATTAAGCCACCACTATACTCTGTCATCAACGTGTACATATTGTAGGGATGGACTTACCTAACGGATATGCGGATACATATCTTTCTAGGTTTCGGTTTCAAATGTAAATTCAAATTTTCTTTATTGTGCATCAATACATATAATTTAAAATTAAAAAAAATTGTTTGGATATTTGGATGTTTGTTACTCAATCACGCTTCAACCACTGGACGGATCGTAATGAAACTTGGCACACATATAGGTTAGGTTCTGGACTAGGATATAGGATAGTTTTGATCCCAAAAAACGTATCATTCCTACGGGAAATACATAATAGTTTGTGATGTTAAGTTGTACACGCGGACGAAGTCGCGGGCAACAGTTAGTTACGTATAAAAAGTAAAACAACACACATTTACAGACGGATAACACAAGGTTACAAAAACAATAAGCTTCTGGTCTTTCAATCAATGTATTTAATTGTCATGTATTTCACTTTGACCTGTCATCAACATGCCTACTATATGTAGGGATGAACTACTAACGGATATGCGGATACGGATCTTTCTAGCTTTCGGTTTCCTAAGCTATACGGTTAATATACCGGACTTATACTGATGCGATGGCAAGATGTCGACAGCATCTGTCTGTATGGCAATCAAATTGCCTATCTCGCTCTGGCTTCTATAATTCCATCTCTATTCTACTGTCAGTGTGTAGTTGATCGTAGCGATAGTGTATTTAAAGGCGTTAAATAGCTTCTGGTCTGGTAAGCAGGTTTTTATCGTCTGTCTTTTTCACTTTAGCCAGTTCATTGTTAAATTTTATGTTTGGTATTTAGAATGCATTTTTTATCTACTTATTTCCCATGTTATACCGTAAAACAGTTATATAGATAACTGTTTCCGATGTATGTATCTCGTCATTTTGTGCACGGAGAAAAAAATACTACGTACGTGATACACATTACTACTGTGTGTGCGCCATACTACTTATTCTGTATATTACAACAGTAATTTAGTTGACACATACGTAAGAATGTTATATTTCAATGACGCGTTTATGAGAAACAACATGCTCCATAATGGGTACCCTGCCTACTACGTATAACTAGGTTACATAATAACTAAGGATGTTACATCTTTAGTAACTGAATTACATCCTTACGTAAATATCTAAGCAGACGTGTGTAGACGCAGTATTAATGTTACAGACACAGTACAACGTTGCAGCAACAGGCTACGTGTACTGCTCACGTACTACCGGTGAAACATACCGGCTACTTACTACTGTGAAAAAACATCCACTCGTAGTACGTAATCCGACTACGTACTGCAAACTACGTACGCAGCATGTTGACGGCCCATGCCTTACGAGTGGATGTTTTTTTACAATAATTACGTAGGTTACAACAGGAATTACATTATCCGGCTACTTATTTTTTTCTCCTTGTTTGATATATTTAGGCAATTTTATTTGCTCTGTTTCGATACCGAAGTTACCGGATATCCATATAGCAATTTTTGTTTGACGAATCTTTTATTATCAACTTTAACTTATGTTAATTTAATCTTTATATCTAAAACTACTGTAAGTTTATATTTACTTGAGCAAACTCGTAGATTAAAGTTGATTAAAGATTCGTCAAACAAAAATTGCTATATGGATATCCGGTTACTTCGGTATCGAAACAGGACGCCGTATCCGTACCATCTCTATTACATACATCGTTACATGCTTGTCATGTGTGTAGGTATTTGTAGGCTAATGCGATTACGAGGAGGTCGCAATTTGATACATTTCGGGTTAGGTTGTTAAATGTTGGTAATTTTGAAAGTGGCTGTTCTGACCACGCTCACTTGCATTTAAAAACAAATAGTTAAAGAAATGAAAATACTATCTAAGACTGGCTTAAAAGGACTTAGATTCCAGAGCCATAAAATACATTTAAAAAAATACTTGCATTGGTCACCCATCGCCGTCAGTCCACTCACTCATTTTTTAAACACAGCATAACTTACCTGAAACAAAAGTAAAGAATTAATAAAATTAAATCTACTTACATGTATTGTAAAAAAGTTGTAACGACATTAATTTTTGTTTTATTTAAACATATTTAAATTAACTTTTTAGTAACATCAGGCTACCTTCACTAATAAGATGGGAGAGTAAATAATACACTTTTTAATTTAAAAGTTAAAATTTGCTTCTAGACAGCAAGCAGATGCTTGTAATAAATCAAACGGCATGTAAGTAATATTATAAGAAGATTTTTATAACATGTTTGAAAGAAATGAGAGTACTATCTAAGACTGGCTTAAAAGGACTTAGATTCTAGAGCCATAAAACACATTTAAAAAAATACTTGCATTGCAAGTCCATATAAACTTGTATCTTTTAACTTTTAAGTAACATCAGCTAGCTTCACTAATAAAAAGGATGAGTAAGAAATACACTTTATAATTTAAAAACAAAAATTTGCTTCTCGGAAGCTGTGAATACGAATGCAAGCAGATAAATCAAATAGCATGAAGGCAATGTTGTAAGAAGATTTGTAGAACATGTTTGATTATCCCAAATAAACTAGTGACTCTTAACCTTTAAGTCGCATGGGGCTTATTATAACCCTCTAATTAGTGGGCTTACATCAGCGATATCTTAGAAGGCTCTAATCAAAGGAAGCCTCTTTAATTAGACCCCTATATGTTTCCGTAGTTATTAATATTACATCCTTAAATATAGGGCGTGAATGAAAATTGGATATATTCAACCAGCATTATGAATGACAAACTTTGCGTGTTTTTTTAGGGCTTAGGGTTCAATTCTAGATGGAACAGAATACTTTGTGCAAATTAATCCTGGTTTGGTTATCATTTCGACGTAAAAAATCATGAACGCTGTAATCCTAACCCATTTAAAAAATTTGTTTTCGAAAATTCGGCATCATAAAATAAACCTACGTCGAATATCCTGGGTCTAGTGTGTCCTGTAGGATGGGCTATTCGACGTAATATTTTTGTTTTCTGTTTGTGAATTGCAGTAACAAAAATGTTACATCGATGTAGGTTATTATAGCGTTTATGCCTTTTTGGGTCAATTTTGTCATCATTATATCCTTAGATCAGGGAATATTTCTTACTTTAAATACCTAGAACAAAATGTATTTCTTATTAAAAGACAATATTAGTCTACAAAGCGTGTACCTAAAAGCTAAAGTAATTGCATTCCCTTATTTAGGTAAGGTCTAACCTTTTATAGAAAAAAGCAAGGGTAAATCTGTGTATCAAAATGTAAGTGATCTCATATAGTGCTTGTTAGAAACAGGAGGCGTTATTGAAGGTACGAGGGCACCTAATGAGCTACTCGACTACACCCTACATAGTAAATACGTGTATTGATGGAAATATTGTCTTGTAATCAATATTGAGTGCAAAGAACGACATTGAACTACTCAGAGGACATAGTATGATAATACTAAGATCGAATACTACCAATGCCACCTAAACCGTTAAAGAAACGTTTTAAGCAAACAGGGTAGTATCAAGATGGTACAATTTCTTAGAATCTGTTGTATCTGCCACATCTATAAACATGTTTAAGAACAGACTATACACAATTTCCTAAAAGAAAATAACAATTTCGGATACTGATACGAACCACCAGATAGCTATAAATAAATAAATAATACAGGGGTCAACAAAACATGCTCTAAATGCCAACCTCTTTGCATAAAGTGCATGCATCAAATTAATATTTAAGTATAGTAGAGAAAAACCACCTAGGAACCTCTTTTCCTTATAAATCTATTGTAATGGACGTGATTTGAATACACAAGTATGAAATCATGAACTACAATAATATGTAGTCGTTTATAATAATTATAATATCGCTGAATTTTCAGTCCTAAAATTTTAGAAAGCATTGGCCGTATAACCCTGAGATTTGTGTAATATTTGGTCGCATTATAGTGTATAATATTTTATTTAAATAACATAATATTATATAATATTTAAATAACAACAACAAAAAGACAAATGATATTAAATTGAAAGACAGAAACCTTTGTTCAAAATAGCAAACAGGATGGCACTTTTTGAACGTCATATAAATTTAATAGAATTATTTTATGATAGTCCTGAATTTAATTCTCAGAGTGAGGAAAAGTCCTGTGAGGAAAGAAGCACAATAAACGCACAGGAAGTTGTGATTAAAACAAACATATTCCACTAAGTAAAGCTTTTAGAAATCGATAGAATTTGTATTATGAGTTTAGTATAAGACTGTCTGGAGGAAATTGCTTATAAGGCTTAGGTTCTACTCCCTTAGACTTAAAAATGGTGACCCTTATATTTTAGATTTAATAATACTAATGTCTACATTTTGTGCGTTAAAATCAATGATTAGGTTTATGCAAGAGTTTGAACAAGATTGTATAAAATGCCTGTTGTTTTTGATTTTGAATCCAGTGACTTCTGTCCTTTCCTTGTCTTCGTCCTTTCTCAGTTATGCGAGGTCAGCTTTCTTACTAATGAGATGTCATCTATTTTGTCTGTCCGTATCTTTGGGTCGATGTTAGAGTCGCAGATGTCCTTTTCATTTGTAATATGGATTACTTATATTTTTGTTTATAATAGCAGCAAAATCAGAAATGTTTTTGTTCCAGTTAATCATGCATAAGTTATCAATGGGTCATCTTTAATTTCTATAATTAGTAGTCTCCTTTTGTATTTAAGTCGACATGTTATTTCATTTTAACAATATAATAAAATAGTATAATCAACATTTTAATTGATAAACACGGTTTTCTCACGTAAATTGTAAATATTTCACGTAACTTTTGGCAATAAAATATTTAATTTTTTTTATAAATTCAACTAGCATTAGCTTCTTCTTCTTCGTTTTTATTAGAAATCTTATACACTTCAATCGGTGTCGCTCGTTCCAAGGATAAGAAATGGAGGAGTTAAACAACACATTGCAGGCGGCCAATTAGTGAAGACTCAGAAGCGAAAGCAGTTTTATCATCAGCCATATTACTAACGACGATGGCAATGATATAGACTCGATATGTAATGAGACATTTTCACTCGTCAAGAGTCTACCTACGCGCCGATATAATCGTCTAACCTTCTTGTACCTGTCGACCTCCTTGTTCATAATATGACAGCGAGTAAACATGTTACACGCGCCTCTTTCAGGGGATCGGCTTTGTTGTTTCACTTTACTTGGATAAGTTCAGTGTTTTATTACTCAGGCTTGACTTCGCTTGGCTTCACTTGTATTCCTAGTAACCATTGAATTGAATACGTTCATTGCGATATGAAGAAGAGAAAACAATTGGAAATGTTGTTTGAAATTGTAAGTATGGTTTGTATACTTTGATTGACGCTTTCAATTAGTTTTATTAACATCGAAGTATCCAAATGCATTACATCTTTTTGAGTTTAGTACCTATAGCAGTTCTAATAATATTTGAATACATCATAGAAGACGTTAAAATTCAATTAGAGTTTCACTTTATTGCCATAAGGCTCTATCTTCTCTAAATTCCTTTGTTGCATACAAATGTGCTTTCTCATCTACGAGCAGATGTTAGAGAGATCAACATTTCTAAGAAAAAAAAGGGATTATTTCTTTATGTTGAATAAATTAATTTATGTTATTAACAAAAACAAACGTAAAAGGAAAAACGACTAATAATAAAATGTTGAACAAGTGAAATTGCTTGCACAAACCGACGAGTTGTAGAGAAGATTTATGAAAAAGCGAAACGCGATAGTTGTACCGGGGATCGCGGTGAAGTAGAAAGAGACGGATTTACCTGGGGCATCCCAGGATGAAATAGATACTGCGAAAGCTAAACGAAGCATTGGACTTTAACAAATGTTGCAGAAGGAAAAAGTAACTTAAATCTGATGATTATAATTTACTAGAGATAATATCTCACATAAAATAATATCTTAAACACTACATAATGACATTACAACAATCTACATAAAATTTAATCAAATCTACGACGTTGGGACAAAATGAAAAATTAGTGAGGTCGGTATAGTATAGTATAGTATAGTTCACCACATGGACCCAGTATGGGTTTGTTACCCTCATATAAACCTTAGAATTTTTTCTTTAGTAAATAAGTTATTCCTGTACTGTTTTATTTATTGAGTTTAAAAATACAGTTATTATAAGAAAAAGAATTATTTACAACAGGTGTACGCCGTCCAACCCCTCGTGGTGAGGCATAGTCCCTAGGACGCTGGCGCTATTACCTCGCTGGATTGCCAGGCTCACACGTTGTGCGAGGTAAGCCTTTATTTTGTTTAATACTGGCAGTTATAGATTGGTTAGTATTTCAAAACACTTCTTTAGTTGGGTTCGAATCCTAGCGGGGGCAAATGTTCGTATGATGAATATGAATGTTTGTACCCAAGTCTTGGATGTTTATATATTTATTTAAGCATGTCTATCCGTTATCTAGTAACCATACCACAGGCTCTGCCTAGTTTGGGACTGGATAATTGGTGTGAATGTCTGAGATATTTATTTATTATTTTATTTAGTATAAAAAAGTGTTTTGACAAAAAATCTTCTATTCTTAAAATCTTCATTCAAATAATTCAGACCTATATTCGTTTCAAAACTTCATAATTACTGTTTCTTGTTCTTAAAATATGAAGTTTTAGTTTGTTACTTAAAAACAGATGGCAAAAGCTGATATTGTCAAGAAGATACTAAATTAACGAAAAATAAAACCAAACATGAAACTAACTGCGCGGACTGTAAAACGCTGAAATTGCCAGACCTGCTCTCGTTAATTCACCAACAACTTCTGAAGAATGCATATCTCCAAGGAAAACAGCGTCGCAAAGGTATCTCGGTCCAAACGTGGGGTGTGGAGGGGGAGAGGTAATAGAGTGTCATCTTGACATAATAAATGATCACGCTCCGTCCCCGTCTGAAGGTAAAACTCGTTCTTACCTCTACACTGTTTTTGCATTTACCACATCAGATTACGGTACCCGTCTCGGGGTTGCTTTAGGAAAAACAAATGAAGTAAGCCCAAATCAATTCGCTTTTTTGTGAAAGGGTACTTACTGATTTAAAACTTTACTTGAAAGAAACTGCTGTGCTAAATATTTGGACCAAAGCTCTGTGATTGTGCATTTTCTTGTATACGCTTCTACAACAAACTACCAGAGAAAATCTTAAATATGACGGACAGAAAGTTTAAGATTCACATTAAAAAACAACTTTGTAAGAAAGCCTGTTATAAAATAAACGATTATTTGAATGACAAAGATGCCTGGTACTAATGTTAATTCAGCTTCGCAAAATCTTTATTAATTGTATGCAAACTTGATTTTTAAAAGATGTGTTGCGTGAAGTTTGTTGCGCCGTTTCTTCTTCAAAGCGCTAACACCTAGGAAGCGGTAGTCGATAAAAAAATGACGTGTATAAGTGTACCAAGTGTACTCATATGCAATAAATGATTTTGACTTTGACCTTATTGAATCTTTTTATGTATTGTCACTGTCATACCTAGACCATAATTCCTGATACAGTATGGTATTAATGTTACTTAAACTTTGCACAACCTTTTTAATACTGTATACATACTTGATTTTAAAGGATGGTTGGTGGAAGTTTGTTGCCATTTCTTTCTTAACAGCGTAAATGCTACATAGGAACTTAGGAAGCGCTATTTCTTAAAAAAAATGATCTGTATAACAGTACTAAGTGTACTCATGACGATAAAGGTTTTAACTTAGACTTAAGAGAGGCTGTGTGGGTGAAGAAGGCAAAGGATTCGGATAGAAAGTATTCATTAGGAATATTGAAAACAGGCTGATAACGTAAATTTTAGGGCTAAGTATTCATTATCGTAATACCTTGTTAACAGTGAAGATTTTTAAGTAGAATTACATGAATCGTTTTCAGAAAAGGATCAAGTAAAATAATTATCTATAATAAGACACTTAATTGTACACCTACATAGTATTGGAAATACTCAACAAACCCTAGAATTGATTTGATTTAGTAAACTTTCTCTAGTTCAATTAATTCAGGTACCGACTTAATTTCTATTGAATTATCTTCATAAGACAACACTGGCGATATTCAGTAGCAGAGTTCACTAGATACATTGTAGATAATAATAGCTATATTGATATTAGCTATGCAAAACGTTCTTGTTGTCATGCTGGAATACACATTGCAACATTTGGCGAACATTTGCGAAATCAACCAAACTACTCACAGTCATACTTCACGTAGGATTAAATAGAAAATTATGACCATCTAGAGATGATTGGTTTCGCAAATACCGAAAGTCTATGACGATATAACCATTCAAATTAGCCAAATCATAAATGCCACAAGCCGTTGGTCAATAAAGGAAAGGACCATTTCAAACAGTTGACAAAGAAAAAGTTACTATAAATGCTGGTGACTAAATTTCAATATGCACAAGCCAGTGCTACCTTTACTGTCTCCGTGAAAACTCGCATCAACTTCCAGTAAAATTAATTGAAGGAATTCTAGCTCTGTAAACCGACTCTCGCAACGGCGGCTTCCGTTTCACCTTCCAACTTAGAGAACCCGACTAAACTAAGAGACAACAAATCCCGAACAATCCGAAAACTTCAAAAACATAAAGCAATGTTAAATTCCATTCGTAATATTCGTAAACAGGGAACAGGAAACCGGCTACAAAGAGCAGGAAATTGCCTATCAAGAGCTTGTAGTCATCATACCGGTGCGCAGCAATCTAACTTCGCTGTGGACGCTGTATTCAGCTTAATGAGATATTTCGAGAGAGTATTGAGAGGACAGACATAACTGTTGTGGTTGAACGCAGGTTATTCGTCAGCGCTGAAATGCTAACAGAGATAATTGTGATGGCCATATCTTTAACACTAGTGACAACTTTTCATCAAACTTTTGGAAAATGCGCACGACAAGAACATTCCAGCTACATTAATTGAGCTCACACCGCGGGTAGATCCGCGTGTACTTTGTAAATTTCAGTTTCCAATAATTTCGTCTCCGTCCTACAAATATTGACAAACTTTTCGTTCGCGATGGAAGCGCAGATCTCGTTGCCAAACTTTTAAGTGTCTTCGATAAATTAACAATTCTCTTAGTATATATTCTGTAATACGATCAATTTTAAATCGGAAAGATATCTATATAGCGTAAGGCGATTGCTTATAGTCAACCTTCGTCAAAGATAGTAACAAAGCATCGTGATAGATTAATGCGGAGTACATTTGTATACAGCTCCAGCAGTGGACGTCTAAAGGCTGACATGATGATGATGATGATAATGAAAAAGTTTTACTATAACTATTAAACTACGTAATAAATCGAGTGAGATCATTTATCGTTATACATCATTTCAGCCCCTAGACGTACACTGCTGGAAATAGGCCTTCCCTAATGAAGGCCACCACACTCGGTCCTCTGCCCTCCGCATCCACCCGCTACCGGACACCTTCTTCAGGTCATCAGTCCACCTGTTCGATGGGCGTTCCACCCTGCGAGTGCCGATCCGCAGTCTCCACTCGAGAACTCGTCTGCCCCAACCGCCGTCGGGTCTGCGGCATATGTGGCTCGCCCAATGCCACTTCAGCTTGCTAATCCTTTCGGCTGTATCGGTGACTTTCGTTCTTCGTCGGATCTTCTCATTACGAATTACATCCTTCAAAGAAACCCCGAGCATAGCCCTCTCCATAGCTCGCTGAGCGACTTGAAATTTGTGGATCAGGCCCACCGTCATTGTCCAGGTTTCTGCACCGTAGATCATGACGGGCACGACATTTTGTTATCATTATTACATAGTATATATCCTCTCTGTATTATAAATACCTAATTATAATGTTCATCATCATCAGGTTATTTTTGTCTCCACTGCAGGAGTACAACCCTCTCTCATCTGCCGGAGACAGACGGAGGATTTGGCCTACACTCCCCGCGCTGGAGAGATGGGTTGGGGAGGCATGATTGATGCTTTATAATGTATTCCCTTAGTCGCCTTGTACGACATCCACGGGAAGAGTTGGAGTGGTCCTATTCTACTCTACCGGAAACCACACGGCAACTTGAATTATAATGTTCATTTCACATTAAAATTAATACAGTTACTGATTATTAAGCTTTGTAGTGTCCCTAAGTTTTCCATGAGTTTCAAATGTAATATTTTTTCGCAAAAATAGTCCAGACGAATATTACTGAGCGACATAATAGTAAAGAATGCTTTTGTGTTCGCTCTGGCATGGCCCCATAGATGACATATTGCCTGACATATAGTTGCATATGCGTATATGACAATATTGGAACCTACTACCAAAGTTTGTCACTCGATTTACGATTTAAATGTCTATTAGTTAAGACTGTCGTCGACATAGTGTACAGTGGAGAGGCCTTCGAGAATAAGAAGCTTGGATGTCATTCTGCATTCTGCATACGGGCACGCGCTGATAAAGGTTGATGTAACCTGAAGCAGCATCTAGGTGAGGAAGACCCATGTTGATCTGTGATGATGATAGACTAATTATGAGAAATAATCATAGGGTAAATAATCATCATCTTTGACTCATGAGTGAAAATATCATTTATAGTCAAAGTCATAAACACGTAATTTTTTTAATCGACTACCGCTTCCATGATGTTAGCGCTGTGAAGAAGAAACGGCGCAACAAACTTCACGCAACACATCTTTTAAAATCAAGGTGTATACAATTTTATAAAGTTTGTGCGAAGCTGAAGCAACATTAGTACCAGGCATCTTTGTCATTCAAATAATCGTTTATTTTATAACAGGCTTTCTTACATAGTTGTGTTGTGAAGTGATTCTTAAACTTCTGTCATATTTAAGATTTCCTCTGGTAGTTTGTTGTAGAAACATATACATTGCCGTTTGTAGAGATGGAACGCTAATGTGCTTCTAATTTTCTAATACGAGTACATTTTCGATTGAAATATATTGTGAAAGTCTACTTACTTATTATTTGGTTTTGCTTCACAGTTTTACAGTTAGCATAATCCTTACATGAGGAAATGTAATGAACTGTCTTTATAATTTATTTTCACATTCTGTTTATTAACTGTAACAAAAATATATTCAATCAATAACTTGAACTTGTATCAATCGTATTTATAATATATTTGTCTTTAGTCTGCGATTAGGACTATAATAATATCGCAATCTCGGAAGTCGATAATTCCAGCTTTCCATTTCAACGAAATTTTCATTCATGAGCCGAAGATAACGCCCTATGTTAATAATATTGACAGCCTCCTTAGCCTAGACTTGACCATAGAACTTGAGCCCCAGAGGTCGTGAGTTCGATTCCCACGGAGGACCGATAACTTTGTACAATTTGTATAATTTGTCCCGGACTGGATGTTATATTTGTGAATTGTCCAATCCTTGTTTCATTCCCGTAGCACAGGAGAAAATCCTAATTTTGATTAGACAAGTAAGTATATGTAGGTAAATCCTATCCTAATATTATAAATGCAAAAGTTTGAATATTTAGGTGTGTGTTACTCAATCACGCTTCAACCACTGGACGGATCGTAGGTATATAGGTTAGGTCCTGGAATAGGACATAGGATAGTTTTTATCCCGAAAAGCATTCCATTCCTACGGGAAATACATAATAATTTGCAATGTTAGTAGCTAGTATGCAATATTTATAAAAAAAAAACATGACACAAAACTAGGTATGGTATACCCATTTTGCCAGAGGCTGGATGGCGAGGGATATTATGCTGCGCGAGGAAATACCCGACTCTGGTCACCTCGCCGCCTCGGTCGCTCAGCTATCGCTCATTAATCATAAAATCATCATCATCATCAGGTTATTTTTGTCTCCACTGCAGGAGCACAACTCTCTCTCATCTGCCGGAGACAGACGGAGGATTTGGCCTACACTACCCGCGCTGGTCAGACGGGTTGGGGAGGCCTGATTAATGTTTTTAGTCGCCTTGTACGACATCCACGGGTAGAGTTGGAGTGGTCCTATTCTACTCTACCGGAAATCACACGGCAATCATAATATTTTTAGTACTAAATAAAACATACAGAAAACGGAATTACCGTGTCATTGTGTATGATAAGTTATAACACACTGACATCATCGGCAGTAATAGAATATAATATCTTGTA
This sequence comes from Esperia sulphurella, assembly GCA_947086405.1. Lineage (NCBI taxonomy): Eukaryota > Metazoa > Arthropoda > Insecta > Lepidoptera > Oecophoridae > Esperia > Esperia sulphurella. The sequence continues at coordinate 15,222,630 of OX352265.1, forward strand.
ATGCGGCCAGGCATACCTGTGTGATATTTTTGTCAGCCCCTCTGTCTATACAAAGCTTCCATCCCCCAAGTCTGCTGCATGCATCTAAGATATAGGCGGCTATAGTCCATAGGTTCAGGGTAAGCCGCGCTCAAGATACTCATCCTCCTTGCAGCAGTGCATTGCATTCAAACAGCAAGTACTTTATTGATGGTCTCTGATAGTCCTATCATTTGCAGGAGGTGCCTTATACCTGTAATCCCTCTCACAATTAGACAGTTTTCATACCGTATTCTAGGAATCTGTATAACTCGCCTATAACTCGATCGAAACACACTTTTACAACGGTACCACGGCCGTTGGAATATTCAAATTCTTCGCCATATCCGATAATGCTGCTCACATGCAAAATGCATACAATATCATTCTTTACTTCATACGCGAATGTTTTCCGGACGTAATTCATGTAAAACTGGCTTAATATCAATTTTATGCGATCAAATTTTGGTTTATTTTCGCTCTCCAAATGAAATATTAGCTCGAGGTTTGTTTGGAACTCTCGTTTTAATGTCAAATTTATTTGAATGTGCTTTACATACTAGATAGGTACTATAATAACATTGAAAACTGTAAACTTGAATTATAATGATCATAAACAATTGCAATCCTCGCAGACTTTTCCTGTTCCTTACAACGTTCGGAAGTTACTTGAAGTTCATACCCAAAGTAAGATACCTATATACAATGTAGGAAATTACATATTTATGACTTACCTCCATACTTTTCAATGTAAACGTTATATGCTTTACAACATTTAAAGTTGTAAAGCATATAACGTTTACTTTAAGTCAACTCCAAACTCAAACTTCAAAACAAATCCTCATAAAAAATACAAAATATTTATTTTCAAAAACATGATTGTGTTTACAACGGTTCATTGAGGCCCTCTTTCAGACATCAAAATATTTTTGCTCTTTAGCACAACCTCAGCAAAGATTTAGATTCAAAAACAATTTAAATTTGGACTCTAAAATCTATTTATGGGCCCGATTTTGAAGGCACACATTTAAAATTTGACAGCGCTAAAATTGGTTTCGTCTTTATCTTCATAATACTGAGTGACAAGGATAGCAACAGTTTTAGTGCTGTCAAATTTTAACATTGTGGCTTCAGAATCGAGTCCAATATATATATAAATATGTATAATTATAATACATACTTTTTGTTATATGATGTTATTATATATGTAATAACTTATATTAGTATCTAATGTTACTTATTTATTCTATGTATAGTACAATATTTTATTATAAAATTTCAATATGTCCATGCACATACTTTGTTCCCCTAGTTTTTCTTCCTCTCACGGTGATGGTTGACTGGAAAATATCTCTTGTGTAATTTAAGCCATTTGTGTAATTTTTAATTCCTTAAAAGAATAGTTACATATACATAATTATACCTGTCATCTATCTGCCTTTGTAAAATGAAAACTTGCAGATTTACATTGGTTAATGTCTATTTATTAAAATCACACTTCATTTGCTTCATAACTGATTCTGTCTGCAGTGTGTATCACCCCAAAACACCGCCAGCTAAGCCTACCTAACCAAAACATCAATAGAAATTTCAATTTGCCAAGTTAATAATATTACGTTGGAATTATGTAAAGTTTCCACTTAAATCCCATGGAATTCCGTTGTTCCATTCCAATTTTATTAACGCACCCCGAACTACGCGAGATTAGGTAAATGGATCCCTAATGGATGTTCACAAATTCCCTTAACTGGAGAGGGCATCGCAATTCGTTCGTGTATAGACGAGAGCTCTTGCCCTATAACTATTTTAAAGGTACCAATATAAAACATACTGGTATATATTATTTTAATGTAGGTAATAGTGGTGTTACAACTAATTTCACCAATGGAACAAAATATTGTCAAAATATTGGGAACTAAAAAAGGGATAAAGAATATTTCAGAACCCATAGCAGACAAATGCAAAGTGTATAACGCATGCACCATATAGTAAATGACCATGTCTGACAACCATTATGTTAGAGTCCAGGGAGGCCTGGACCCCATAATACCCCCCATAATACCATAGCAAATAACCAAAAGCTCAAAGTGGAAGCACACAATGCTAAGCATGAAATTAAAAGACAAATTGAGACTTAGTAAAATTAGAGACCACGGATTGGCACGCGCAGGGTGGGACGCCCCGCCGCCAGATGGACCGATGACCTAAAGAAGGTGGCCGGAAGCGGCTGGATGCGGAGGGCGGAGGACCGGGTGTGGTGGCGTTCATTGGGGAAGGCCTATGTCCAGCAGTGGACGTCTAAAGGCTGACATGAATGAATTAATTAATGAATGAAAATTAGAAAAATAACCATAGTAAGAGATTTAACAAAAACTCTAAGTCAGCTACTCAAGGACAGGACATATCATGATGCGACCAATGAAAGGAAAATGGACAGATTAGATTACACATCGGTACCATTGAGGCGGTATAACCATTAAACCACACACTAATCCATAAACAGTACAGACTAGGGGCGGGCAGCAGCGTAACCAGTGCGAAACTTAGTACTGCGATGGCCAACACGTGGCATAAAATATGGGCAAACTCCCAAATGAGCAGTGTTACTTTCATCGGGGAAGGCCTATTTCCACACTTCTAAGGGCTGATATAATAATGGACTAGTCCAAGCTCACGGATTCGATGCTATTAATGCATTAAGTACGTAACACGTGCCAAACCAAACATCTACCTCAATCATCATCATCAGGTTATTTTTGTCTCCACTGCAGGAGCACAACCCTCTCTCATCTGCCGGAGACAGACGGAGGATTTGGCCTACACTCCCCGCGCTTGCCAGACGGGTTGGGGAGGCCTGGTTGATGTTTTATAATGTATTCCCTCAGTCGCCTTGTACGAAATCCACGGGAAGAGTTGGAGTGGTCCTATTCTACTCTACCGGAAACCAGACTGCACAAAATCAAAAGGTATACCTACAAAACAAATCAAGTTTAGTGCTCGACGACTCAATTGTGAGTGCTTCGGACACTAATATATTTACTTTAGCAATCGAGGTAGACGGCGTCGGTATAAGCAGAAAGCGACCTTATTCTCTTTAACGAGCGGCTTTTTCTTAAGTGTTATATTAATAGACGGATCTATAATCCTGACTATGTAAAAATTAATAGACTCTATTGTTAATTGGTCTATCTTGAAAACAACAATTTATATAGGTGCAACAACTTATATAGGTTCGAAATACGCTTTAGTTAATTTGAGGACTTAGGCGTAATTCCTAGTTCTTGTAATCATTCTGAATTTGACCCTTCTACTCAAGAAATTACCTCCCTGAAGCTGAATTTGAACCCATTATCATTTTCTTAGAAGATAGAAGAGGTATTGATGAGTTACAGATTATTGAAACTAGAATTCTAAGTCAAAATCCTTTCAAGTACATGAGATACTAACAATTAATACATTTATACAAGTCAATTATCTATTTGCCGTGTGGTTTCCGGTAGAGTAGCATAGGACCACTCCAACTCTTTCCGTGGATGTCGTACAAGGTGACTAAGGGAATAAATCCATTATATAACATCAATCAGGCCTCCCCAACCCGTCTGGCCGCGGGGAGTGTAGGCCAAATCCTCCGTCTGTCTCCGGCAGATGAGAGAGGGTTGTGCTCCTGCAGTGGAGACCAGAATAACGTGATGATGAAGTCAATTATTACATTCACTACCGCTTCCTAGGTGCTATTAACTTCCAGCAGAATATCTTTAAGAATTTGTTTTGTACAGACAGAATATTAAAAAGATTGGTTATTCGTGTGATTTTCGGCTTAGAATAGGGCCACCCCCAATCTTCCCGTGGGTATCATCAAGGCGACTAAGGGATTGCACCAGGGACGGGCACCAGCGTTCTCTAATAAGTATATATAAAGATAACTATAACTGGGATCACCAATCCGCTTCTCAAGACTGGTGATTATGGCAACTTTATTAAAAGTACATTTCTTTAACGAATTTGGTACTAAACGCATTATACTTGTCCTTTCGGTTACTCTAAGGTTGACTGGAAGAGATCCCTAAGTAGAATAAGTCCACCTTTGTACACAGTTTAATTCCTATTTTATTATTGTTGTTGTTGTTATTTTTGATACAATAAAGCGTTTACATACATACATACATAAATCGCCTAATGGATAGCCCACGAAAAATGTGAGGCTTATGTTCAGCAGTGGACGTATTTCGACTGATTATGGTGGTAATATAATACAAGACATCTTTGTCATTCAAATAATTGTCTATTTTATAATAAGGCTTTCTTACATAGGTGTTTATGATGTGATTCTTAAATTTACTGTCCGTGTTATGAGCTATTTTATTTACTAGTTTAACCAATTTTTAAACTAGTTTTCACTGGCATTTTACTAAACTACTAGGTAGTTCATTGAAACTGGTCAATTGTATACAAAGTGAATCCATGCTAACAGGACCTAAATCCATACAACGACCAACGTAAGTTTATTTTATTCAATACAAACTTTCCAATTAAAACAGACTCCATATAACAGCTTCACAGTTGAACAGGTTTCAATCATAAATTCGCAAAATAGTTACTTGTTTGTAGGCATTCAATTTATATTCATTATAAGGCCGTGCAATTCATAGGCACCTCAAGTGGGGAGTTACCATAGATACAGGGAGGCGGGGGTAACGTTGCTATAGGTAACCCCAGTTGCCTCGGCATCCGTCGGGCTTCAGTTCTGTGGTACAAGTTGAAAAAAATAACTAAGAGCGTTTTGTAGCCCTATTTCTTTCACCTGGGTAAATTCTACCGCTGAGAAAAATTATAAGTAAATATATTGTTTTCGGATCGGAAACTAATCTGTAATAACTCAAAAAGTAACGCAGAAATTTTTTTTAGTCAACTCTTTCAGAATTGTTAATGTTTCATTGTAGTAATGATATGTGTAAACAAAACGTATGACAAAAACATTTCAAGAAGAAGAAGTCATCAAGAAGTACATTTCAAATACCGTTACATGTTTTAAAAGCTTAAAATATTACAATTTTGAGTTTTTTGCTTTGTTGCTGTATGTTAGCTAAATCATTTTTTGATCGTTTGAAACAAAATCGTGATCAACTTACAAATTGGGTTGGTGCAAGAGGACGACAGTTCAAGGGAACAAGATCTTGGTGCGCTCGTATGGAGTTAAGATATCTTAACAAGACATTCGGTCCATGGTTAAGGCTTGATATATTCTATGAAACGGTATTTTGGATATATTTTTACATATATTAATAAAAAAATTCGCTCATCCTGATATCTATGAAACGTGTTTTGAATTTTAATGCTTTTATAGCTGGAACAGTCGACATACAATAATATATATACATGGCTGATGTATTATTCAAAAGAGACAATGATTTCTGAAGAAAAATCTTCCTCAGAAATGTTTAAAGCATGTGTAAATATATAATAATAATAATAATAACAAATCTTTATTGAACAGAAACATGATCTTAAAATTAGATGTAGCCCTGGCTCCTAAAATGGGATATCCCGTGTGTCAGGAGCCAGTAATATATAAGTAATATTATATATAATGGTACATACACTTGTCTAATCCCAAACTAGGATTTTCTTCTGTGCTATGGGAATTAAACATGGATTGGAGCATTCACAAATATAACATCCAGACCGGGTCCAACTAATACAAAATTGTCTGTCCCTGGTGGGGATGAAACTGACGACATCTGGCGCTCTTGTTCAATGACCCTTTGCAGTAAGAACGATGATATATTCATATGACTATATGAATAAAATAAAAAGTCTTTTATTTCTTGCATAACATAAAATACACTATACGAATTCTAATCTGCAAGAACCTCCAAAGAACGCAATTTATCCATCTAGGGTCACGTCATTTTCCCATCTCGTGTGGGGTCTTCCTCTGTAACGTTTCCCTTTTGGACCCCTCCCACAATGTTACCCTTATGTTCCATCTCTCATCTTGATGTCGCGCTACATTTACTGTGCCCACTGAAAATGGCCTATATGAAAATAAAGATCGCTTGTCGCTTATCGCTTGTCCCGTGCCTGTTATATTTTCCAAGTCCCTCATTACGAGTTGAACAACAAATAAACATCCCCGGCGATCGCAGCCTTCGTTTATTGGACATTATTTATTGAGCCTAGCTTCTTTGCGAGATCCTGGAATATAGCACTTGAAAATAAATTTTACATTTGTCTGTGCCTTCCTCATTTTATTTTTCTTATTTTGAAAAGGATTAATTCAAATTGTGACCCACCCCGAATCTTCCGATGGGTGTCGTCAAGGCGACTGTGATTGCACAAGGGACGGGTAGTAGCGTCTCCTGTGTATACTAAAATTATTACTGGACCACCAATCCGCCTGCTAAGCGTGGTGATTATGGCAAATCCCCCAATGGACAGCCAACCAAAAGTGACATTCTATTGGGGAGGCTTAAGTTCAGCAGCACGCATATGCGCTCTTTGCGAATAATGTTAGAATGAGAATCGATTATTATCCGCTGTATAAACGTTTTTATTCGTAACAGCTCCATAAAAAACCAAGTGGTTAAAGAAACAAACGTCATTCAGCCAACTGTAAAACATATATACAACCGTCTACAACCGGATACCCGAGGACATCACAGACGCACCTTCTACTCCCTCATTTAAACTGAGGCTGAAGAAGTGGCTCATCGAGCAAACTTTCTACAGCTTTGATGAATTCATTGAAAATTGTAAATGTAATTAGTAGTGTTTAATGTTTGTTTATTCTTTTATATTATTTTATGAGACATGATCATTTTATATAATATTTATTACTATGTTATGTTATAGATTTTAAAATTGTATGACCTGTAATTGCCGATTACCAATAATAAATGTCTATGTCTATATTTTTTGCAAAAAGTTTATGGTATCGTACAGGGATATCTACAGATTCCTTCGTGGAAAAAATATACTTTTATTGAACACTTATTGTTTTAATATCACTAACTTTGATAGGTATATTTTTAAACATTAATAAAATCACATTTTTTTTTTGTGGGGACATTTTACACACGGCCACCTGATCCCAAACTAGGCAGAGCCTGTAATATGGGTATCAGACAGCTGATATAAATACATAATATAATATTTAAATAACATCCAGTCACAAGGCAAACACAAGTGCTCATCACACAAATGTTTGCCCTGGGCGGGATTCGAACCCGCGACCCCGAGCTTCGCAGGCAGGTGTACTACCGACTAGGCTACGGGGCCGAATTTCAAAAACAATTGAAAAAATATTGACATAAAAAATAGATTGAACCCTCTAACATTAAAAATAATAATAAGGAAAATGACGGAAAATTAAACGCAACTCCTTGTAAATTAATAATAGTGTTCCCGGAAATTTAATTCAATTAATTACCATTTATTGTACAATATAAAATCAACAGAATGGTAATAGCAAATAATTTTATCCTAATAGCATTTGTACTAATATGAGAAACATAATATTTTATATGAACTAAAGCAAATGTTTTTTTTACATTTGAGTTTTATTTACAATTGAGTCCTTTTTTATTTCTTCTAATTTTTTTAATACTTGGCGATTTGTACATACTCTTTGTATACTCGGCGGGAATTTGCATGACTCGTATTGGACTTGCGACTCAACCTTTTAACTCATACTCGTCTTACTATTGTTAACATCCGGTACTAGGCAGTAATGTACTATTAAATTTACGTTTAATAAGAAATGAACTTCATACTTTGATTTAACATTTTCGAGTTTAATATCTTGAAATGTCGTTATATCTTAAATAACTGTTTAGTTTTTTCTTTCTAAATATTACTTATATTTAAAAATAATACAATTTTGCCAACAATATTAATTTTACTGAATACAGGTCACGCCATCTCAACTTTTTATCAGAAATCTTTTTTCGTTTTCAATCCTAAATTATATATTTTTTTGTTAATAACTGGAAGCAAATACATATCTCAGAGTAACTTTTACGCATTTTATTTTACGTGATTTTTAGTGAAATGTGTTGAAATTATTTTAAATGAACTTTAAAGTATCCCAACGCCATCTATCGCTCTCGCAGTGAACCTTTGAGCTAGGGCGGGCGGTGTTTTAGGCGGGCAGACACCTGCTCTACTAAAACACACGATTCCACGGCAGATGTCGCCTGTAGTATGCATCCCATCCTGAAGGTTTCCTTTATGAAAAGATGGCGTTTGGGAGATGATCTCAATCATAATTTGATATATAATTTTTTTTAATGTACCTATGTTTAATTTAAAGATTTGAGCTGTGATTTTTTTTAATGCATATATTAATAAAATTTTAAATGATTTTTATAACGCGAATTATTAAAAAATAATAACGCAAAAAATGGACAGAATATAATAACATAATTTGACTTTTACTTAATGCACGACCTATCTTTCTCTTCTGTCTTATCCTATACCCAAAGGTTGTTTGAAAATAATTACTTGTAGCGATAAGACCGCCTAGATGTATTAATATTAGCTAGGTACCTTATTATTATAACTGTATTTTTACTGTGCAATGATAAGTAGTTTAATTGAACTAGCCGTGTGGTTCTCGGCTTAGAATAGGACCACCCGTAATCCTTCCGTGGGTGTCGTCAAGGCAACTACAATTTTAAACCAGGGATTGTGCAACCTCCTGTGTATATTAATTATATAGTAACTGCGATCACCAATACGCCTGCCAAGCGTGGTGATTATGGCAAATCCTCCAATGGACATCCCACCAAAAGTGACATTCTATTAGGGAGGCTGAGGTCCAGCAGTGGACCTGTTTCAGCTGATGATGGTTACTAGTAGCTTTTAATATATATATGCAGTGGAGACAAATATAACCTGATGATGAAGTCTCATTACTTTACTAATATTTGGAAGTCAACACAATGTTTAAACAAATTTTCGAAACCTCCAAGGTGCACTATGTCAACTAATATTACAGGTTGCCTGGAAGAAATCGCTTAAAGCGATAATACCGCCTAAATGGTACTATTTGTAACTTCTATAACGTGTAACTGTATTTGTTTGTGCGATAAAGTGTATTGTATTGTAATGTTTAGGTAAATTTTGTATTTATTAAAATCATAACTAAATATACTAATTATTACGATTCCTGAATTTTAAGGAAAATTATTTAATTTTTTAGTTTTGTGTTCTGATGACACGATTTTGATAAAAACAAAATTGACCAAAATTTTAGTTGGCGTAATGTACCTTGGAAGGATATGGGTTGTCACTGTTTGTTTTAAATACATTTTTACTTTGCGCGCAGTAAAAAGTTATGTCGATTTCGAAAATTAGACGCTTAATACTGTGTCTACACAATATTGTCATGTGTCCTAAACAGTTGCAGCAGAAGCAGAACTAATCGCAAACTAACGAGTCAACGACGATTCTAATGTCTTGCCAACCTCATTTGTACACGGATTTATGCCAGCTGGGTATGTACGGAATTTCGGGCGGACCGGACAACGGCGAAAAACCTCGCACGATAAACGAAACTACGGAACCCTGGGGGTTTAGTTTGCATATAGTGGAGTTTTTGGACTGTTTATGGGTACGCTGTCTTCTGATTTGAATAACATGCTAATTTTGGGTTGTGTTTTATTCGGTAGGTTTGGGAATATTTAAAAATCTTATCCAGGTATAAGCCTATGCAGTAGGTCATAAAATTAATTTAATAAAATAAACTGATCACAACACACAGCACAACTTTTAAAATATTTGATGTAAGAAATGTAAATAGGAAAAATTATAATATGAACAAAGATTAGGTTTACAAAAATTTATAAAGATTTTTGTACAATTTAAAGTCGAAACTCGAGACTATCTAGGTACCCAAAGTCGCAGTTCTATTCTAGTTACAAGATCTTATAAAGAGAATCAGTTTTCTATGGGATTGTATATATATATTGCTTTCTACTACTGAATCCTTCTCAAATAACTAATACTTCATCCAATTAAAAGCTTATTTATCCAAACCAGTGCGTCAGCGTGGCGTCCGAATTCGGATGGATGAACTCTGCTTACGGAGTTTGTATGAATTCGTATGCGTCTTCTTACACCACTGCGTATAGAAGTCGAAACTGCGGTAACCTTTGCGTTTAACGTGTCCTTGAATTCATACCATAACGTTAAAATTTATTAATCTCAGTTTTCATTATTTTTAAGTTGCAGTCTGTTTATTTAAAGATTAGATTAGATTTGATTAGATTTATTTATTTCACTTTTACATCTTAAAAATTCAATTTTACATGTCATTCATATGGTAAAAGGGATCGTCATAAAATAAAATAATGTACAAAATATAAATTACAATGTAAAGAGTTGGTATATATCTAATAAGAAGAAATTACTGTCCACTTCTAATTAAGAAGTTCACTATGTAAATGATGATAGGAAAATAACTATTCGGACGTTTTGCTGACTCATTGGTATGCGAGGCTACGCAGTCAATAACGTGCGAATGAATTCGTATGTCTTGCTGGCGCATTAGTTTGGATAAGGCTTAAATATCTGAATAAGGACAAGGTCTAGCATAATGAATATTATTTAATGACAAACTATTTTATCATTCAATACTCATCTATGTCTAAGGTCCAACACAATGAATATTATTTAATGAAAAATTATTCTATCATTAACTATTCATCTAAGCCTAAGTCTAACACAATGAATATTATTTAATAACAAACTATTCTATCATTTATTACTTATCTAAGCCTAAGTCTGACACAATGAATATTATTTAATGACAAACTATTTTATCATTTAATACTCATCTATGTCTAAGGTCCAACACAATGAATATTATTTAATAACAAACTATTCTATCATTTATTAAGAGCCGTGGTAGCCTGGTTGGTTGTGCACTCGCCTTACGGTCATGAGGTCGTGGGTTCAAACCCCGCCCGTACCAATGAGTTTTTCGAAACTTAAGTACGGTTTATTTATAATACCATAATACTTTCGGTGAAGGAAAACATCTTAAGGAAGTCTGCATATGCCGAAGAAGAAATTCTAAAGGCGTATGTGAAGTTCACCAAATCGGCTTGGGGCACCGTCGGTGGACAGGGGTTTGGCACAAAAGATCCTGAAGGGTCGAAGTGTCGCCAGGTCTACCTGACCCCCTGAGAAGATAAGATAAGATAAGATCATTTACTACTTATCTAAGCCTAAGTCTTACACAATGAATAGTATTTAATGACAAACTATTCTATCATTCACTAATCATTACTCCCCAAAGAATTTCCTTTACAAGATACAAGTACAAATTTACATTCACCTCAGCTCCTTGAAACCCAATAGTCGAAAATAAACACCAGGTAAAACTGTTGGACACCGCCTGCGAATTCGTACAGCCAGCGCATAGAGTTGTAACTCTCTTACAGGAGTAACAAACTCACCTAGCTAGGTGTGTGTCACTCCAGCTCGCAAAAAGCAATCAGTAATTTCAGTAATCTAATTCAGGCAGGATTTTGTGCCCAATATGTACTACTAGCTTTTGCCCGCGACTTCGTTCGCGTAGGTTTCGATATTTACACACTGCTTTTAACGATTAATTTAGTTTCCCGTGGGAATGGAATGTTTATCGGGATAAAAACTATTTTATATTCTATTCAAAGATCTGACCTATATGTGTGCCAAGTTTCATCATGATCCATCCAGTGGTTGAAGCGTGATTGATTAACAAATATCCGAACATCCAAATATCCTAACTTTCACATTTATAATACTAGTAGGAAGTAGGATTATGTAATTAAATTTCAGTTTTTGTACTTAAATAGATCAAGAAATACAAGGGGTATTCCAGCTTATAATGACGTCACCCCAGCTCAGACATTATGAACTGAGACATGTACTTAAATTCTGATCACACAATGCTTTACCTTGGAATATGTACAATTTTGTACTGAAAAATCAACTGGGTTTTTTTAGGGTTTAAAAAATATACGCGATGATAATTTTTTTAAAATAACAATTAAATAACGTTACTGATGAGATAAACATACTAACTCTTTAGACATCTTCCCTCCTTTCTATGGATAGCTACCATCAGGTCTCACCAAAATAACCTCAAAACTCAATAATTTTATCAGAATCGTTATAACTCCTTACGACATAAACCAGATCCGATCATTACGGAAATCTCTGTTATATATTATTCTCACATCCATTAGCTTTGATTATAGACCAGAAAATCAATCACAACTAACGAGGCATGGCAAGCATCTTGTAACATCAATTTACGTACAATTCATTAAATTATGCACTTTGTTAATGGATTAGTACGAGCCTCTTCTAATGATATTACATTAGGTAACTCGATAAATTCAGCAGTATGTTATTTAGAGTAGCTTCCATAAAGGTCTATATAACTTGGACCATCTGTTCTCTGCCTTACGTTTCATTTTCGAATGAGAAGGACAAATATTTTGCTATTTATGTTCACAAAATAATGATATATTAAAAAGTTCATTCGCGAGCAGTTTTTTTTTATAGTAAACAATGTATTGTTTGATGCTTTTGATATAATTTTAGTATTAAATACTGAACCATCTTTTATTGATAGAATTTATTTAAATTTCGCAATACAAAAACGCAGAAGCAAGTCACTACAATTATTACGTTGCATAACGGATGCAAATAGGATCATACAATATTTCGCACTTAGCGTATCTAAACAAAAAGAGGTACAAAACTTAGATCTCTTTTGGTTCGCTGCCAAAGACACTACTGCATCCTGTTAATTTTTCGTCTTTATCCAATGCACCTGCGGGAGCGCTCTCGGCTACGGTGTCGCGTGGCCTGATAGTGTCTGACACCACACCGCCGCTGCACTGAACAAATTACCGTGCAAGTTTTGCCGGGTTTTGCCTGGGGCGTGCTGGTGTCTGGGCTGATTTATGTTGGAATTTTGGAAGCTCTTCGAATTGTTGGTGACAACATGCGATTTGACAGAAAGTGGGTTAATAAAATATAGATTTTCTTGTTAGCATATTATTCTTACATGTGTTCATTATAGTTTTGAATGATACCAGGTGAAGCTTTAATCTACCATTTTGGGAATATCTCCATTTAAATTCTGCTTTCGATAAGACACATTTAGAATTTGTGTAATTTCAAAATTTAATTAAAATCTTTGGTGCAAGTGGTTTCCGGCTTAGAATAGAGCCACTCACAATTTTTCCGTAAGTGTCATCATAGCGACTAAGGGACTGCACCAGTGACGGGCAGCAGCATTCTTTGATCATAACTGCGATCACCAATCTGATTGTTCTGATTATGGCAAATCCCCCCATGGGCAGCCCACCAAAAGTGGCATTCTATTGGAGAGGCTTATGTTCAGTAGTGGACGTATTTCGGTTGATGATGAAGGTGAGTTTTTCGCTATTGAACTCCTAATTTATTAAGAGAAATAATGAAACGCACATCAAACAAATACTGAATTTACACCAAATATGCTGATGGCACATGATATAATATGATAATTTGATGTAGGTTAGGTTAAGTTAGATGTTATTTTAAATATATACCATTTATTATTTCTGTGAACTTACAAGATTCTCACCAAGTATATAAAGGGAACAGTAGATACGATAGAGTACCTTGTCTTATAATGAACGGACCTTTCTAGCAGGAAAGGTCAACTCGTAGATAATTAACTGTTGACATTTACTTTTATTATGACACGAAACAGTGTAAAGTTCAAATCGACACGTTACACCAGCCGCGTTATAAAGTAATTAGAATTTCACACGCAAAGTCTTGCACTTACGTATCGATAGAATAGAATAGGTCATTTATTCATAGCTACGGAACATACATGAGAAACACACAAAGAGGTTTACAAAGGTATGGGTCGCAGAAACAAAATGGCGCTGACTCAGCATAATGCTGCAGCACGCTACGCGAACTGCGGCGCTGGTATTCTGTCAGCACCAGGTCAAGTGACTTCACACATACACTTTATAAATTATATTTAAAGGGCTGTCAGGGCATTGGGTGTTTATAATTATATACAATTGTGTTTGAAAATTAATGAAAAATTAATATAATTTTTGTACTTTATAGTTGAATGATTAAAAACCTCGAAATGATAGACGATAACTCCTCGTTATACTTAAACACTGATATAGTGGGATGATAATATATATAAGAAACTTAAATATAGCTGAAAATAGATTATTATACAGATTCTTTGTAACCCACAGGTGGGTCTATCTCACTTGTTAAGTAGAACACATATCATAATACTTTTTTTACTACACTTTAAAGGAAGTTGCAGTAAAATAATAATAATGTACGCTATTTGAGAATGAATTGTTATTGTATGTTTGTGAGTGTTTTAAGTTTTGTAATACTTTATGAAATCTATTGTTAAGTAGGTACTTTATTTACGCCATAATTGTACGCCAAATTGGCAGATCGCAGAGTTCAATCCCATACTGTAAACACCGGCTTTTTCCTGTGTATCACAATAAATCTAATTTAAAAAATATTTCGTATATGGATGACATAATGAATGACAGGTAAAAGTTTTGATGCTTGTTTGCATAAAGATGAGTAGATATAAAAAAAATTCACTCCCTTAGTTGAACTATTATAATGGTCGATTTTTTTTATGAACGCTTAACAAGTTTTGCAACAGGATTGTTTCCAGATGTAATTATTTAGAGCTGTTGTATCTGACACATCAGTAAACATGTTTAAGAATATACAACAAAGTCGATATAAGTATCAGCTATGTTTTATTTTTGCAACATAAGTATAAAACTGAAAAATCTACTAAGATTACTACGACCCGCATTCAATTATTCATTGGTCCCTTCGATCATTTGCCGTTAACCGACCCTCGGTTGGTGCCACCTGCGCTGGATAGAGTGATTACCTTTATTCATTAATACCTCAATTTGTGGATAGTTTTCGATTAATTTGATTGGGGTTTTGATTGAAGCCTTATAGAAGAGAATCAAATAATTATACCTTACAATACAATACAATACACTTTATGGCACAAACAAATACAGTTACACGTTATAGAAGTTACAAATAGTACAATTTAGGCGGTCTTATCGCTTTAAGCGATTTCTTCCAGACAACCTTATTATACGGTGTAGGTATTTATAATACATGATTTGAAAGTGCATGGTAAAATCACTCTTAGAATATTATTAATTAAGTTAATAATATGTGAAATAATTCAATTTATATATTTTATACTCACAAAAGAAATTATAAATAAATAAATAAAATCTCAGAAACTCACACCAATTATCCAGTCCCAAACTAGGCAGAGCCTGTGGTATGGTTACTGTGTAAATAACGGATATATATACTTAAATAAATATATAAACATCCAAGACTTGGGTATAAACATTCATATTCATCATACGAACATTTGCCCCTAGCGGGATTCGAACCTGTAGCCTCCGGCGTTAAATAAAGATAGGACAATACACAAATATAACATCAACACCGGGATCAACAAGTAATTGTACAAAGTCGTCTGTCTCCAGAGGAAATTAAACCGAAGAGCTTGGTGCTAGAGAGTCTAATAACCCAACCACAATGTTTAATGATCATATCCTTGGCACATGTTACATAGGTAATATAATAATGTTATCTACTGAATAATAATATATGAGTAAATGCGGAAACGCAAAAAAGCATAAGTGGAAAAGTCAGCAAAGTGTAATTCCATTATGCTTCCATATCAGCAGTCGACTTTATTACGATTTCATCGAAACTAGTTGCAAAACTCCGGTTTCGAAGACGGTCGAAGGGTATTTCGTATAGCTAAATCGCTTCAGCCTTGCATTTCCACACGTGTAAGCATGTATATTTCATTCCAGATTAATAGTCCTATGAAAACAACGCTATTTACGTCTCGGTAACATATACATGAAAGGGTTACCAGCAGCAAAAATAGGTTTGTATTACCAAGCAAACTTTGCGGTCCACTTAGGAACACCATCTATTGTGTATTTTGTTTTCGAGACGCAAATGCGTTTGTTTTCATAGGACTATTAATCTGGAATGAAATATACAAATACAATAGATAATGACTGCAATAGACATTTAACATAATATGATATATCTTTTTATTTAATAGTTTATTGTACACACAAATATACAAAGAACAACACAAAGAAAAGAAAATTATACAAAAGGATAAGCTTTCTAAAGAAATTTCTTCCAGCTAACCTGCGGTGAAGACAAGGGCATATGGAGAGGCAGTTTATGTACATTACTACACCCAAAGACCGCAACCCTCAAGAGATTTAATTTATTTATTTTAGAGACAACATTGATCCATTAGTGTTAGTAAAGACTTAAACTAGGTTAGTATTTAATAACTAAAAGTGATTTAGTCCTCTGGGTGAGCATCCACACCAGAGGACTATCCATTCTATCGGCTATCATTTTTATTTTTACCTATAGCTACATAATTTCGGTTTCGTAAATTAAACCGGTATTTCTTTTCAGTTTTCCTGAAATATCTCGGAAAGGAATGTTTTTCCTCCAATTTCCATAATTTTCCTGTCGTTGCTGGATATTCTACATATATGTTTAAATTTCAGTTCGTTTTTTTTCCATTATCCGGCAGATAGATAGACAAATCTTATATAGTTATAAGGGTATCCTTTTTAATAAAATCCTAAAAATTAATGCTAGGAACGAATACTCAGTGATGTATGAGGTTACATCCTATGATTTACAACTTTTCTTCTTTCACTGAGATCTTATTAACTTCTATTATAAGTTTACAAATTGACATACTTAAAATACGATTTTGAATTTTTATTCTTTTAAAATTGTATAAAAGGTCATGATTAGATTAGATTTATTTATTTCAAATTACAAATATTAATACACCAGATTTATTAAAAAGTCAAAGTTGTATGTATGTAAACGCTTTATAGTACCAAAATTAACAACAAAACCAATAACAAATTATGAATAAAACTGTGTACAAAGGCGGGCTTATCCCACTTAGGTATCTCTGAGTTAATGTGATCGTCACAGAATAATAAAATGTAAATTTTACATGGAAGTAATAAATCATACCAAATCGATTTTGTACGACAATAACAATAGTTTATTGAGGCTCTTCGTAAATTCCATTTCACTATCAACGTTCTTCTCCCAGTTCCAAAACTACTTAATATCAAAATTTTAGTTGAAAATATCAGCACCATTTCACGCGAAGGGGGCACTTTGGGTGCTATTGTGTCCCTTAAATTCTCGACAAACATTTGAATACCTTCTCGAAGGTTACGTTGAAGGTGGTGAACCGATTCGCCATGCCAACGACCTTGACCTGGTACCGTTTGTTCTCGAAAATTCTTCGTGTTAGTTTGAAATGAGTTTCTTTTGTGATTGGAAAGGATGCGTGTATCGATTTGTTTTTAACTCCAGGAGTTGTAGGGTTTCGATTTGTACTGGAGATAGACAAACTTTGTTCAGTTATAAAAGTTAGTCTTGATTTGGGTGTTATGTTAGTATCATCATAATTCCAAATTTCTTGTTTATTACAAGTCATACTCAGTAAAAACGTTATGAATTTTAAGTAATTTAGATTTTTGAAAAATATCACAAATTTTATTACTTCTACCGTCAAGTGGATATTCTGGTAGATTTTGTAATGGTCTACCATCCCTTTAAGTATTACGTACTGTTTATGGAACAGCCTGTGTATACAAAAAATTCTAATTGTAATAGACTAAATAATTATCAGTATGAGATACTATAATGGAGTTATTACTATTATTTCTGTTATTATTTCAACTATATTACATTTAGATGCATTTAATATAGTTATATGGACGACTTTATTATTCCATTCAATTCCAATTCAAATATTCTTTATTGTGCACCTAAAACATATAAATTTTTAAATATAAACAAAACTTACATAGAAGGATGAATTTAGTATACAACGGCGCTTTCAGCGATTTCTTAAAGCCAACCTTTGGATTATTGTTTCCAAAAGCAACAAAACTAACGATGTACCGATTTCCTACACAGAAAACTCTTCATTACCAAAACTTAAAGCAGTCTTGCGTGAAGTTAACTGAATGGAACTGACCAGATCCCACATCCAATTTTATTATCAACATCACAAGCATGACATAAACACCATTTCATATTACCCGACCGGAACAACCGAGTATTTTCATTGTGAGTGCTCAAAGGAGGTGCTTCCAGCCATGATTGAATAAAGGAACTGCCCAGTCAGCTTGCGACCACCTTCATAACAAAGGATATCAGACAAAGGCATGGGAAATCTGGCAAATGTTTTCGTTATTCTTAGGCTGATTGGTGACTTCTGAAC
Organism: Esperia sulphurella; assembly: GCA_947086405.1. NCBI lineage: Eukaryota > Metazoa > Arthropoda > Insecta > Lepidoptera > Oecophoridae > Esperia > Esperia sulphurella. Next base: position 15,241,042 of record OX352265.1, read on the forward strand.
TATGTCATTTGTTTATAATAATGCTAGTTTTTACGCCCCATTCCGAAAGCACGCATTTATAATTTAACTGCACTGAAATCAGTTTCGTCCTTAGATACAATACAATACAATACACTTTATTGCACAAACAAATACAGTTAGTTACACGTTATAAAAGTTACAAATAGTACAATTTAGGCAGTCTTATCGCTTTAAGCGATGAGACTGCCAGACAACCAGTCATTAAGTCTATTAAGATCTACCCAAAGGTTGTCTTCCAGACAGAGAGAGGAATATTGGCCTATTCATCAATATTTATATATTTGTCTAACCTAACCTGTCACAGGGCTTTAACTCGATCCGGAGGCTCGTTTTAAATTGCCTTTTGTAGAAATATACATCACATACCTAATATACACCAAATTGTCATATCATATCAGCCCTTAGACGTCCACTGCTGGACATAGGCCTTCCCCAATGAACGCCACCACACCTGGTCCTCCGCCCTCTGCATCCAACCGCTTCCAGCCACCTTCTTCAGTACCAAATTGAATTTCGTCATACGAGTAAGTCTTGATAATAAAGGTACGTGTTTGTGCATATTTACCTATCAGAATCGAAAACACTATCCGGAAGTAATCAGCAGAAGTTAAAACAGACCTCATTAAGGTAATCAAATGTTGTTCCTAGATGTTTTACGAAGAAAGAAACAATATTTCGTAAATAGAGTAGCGGTAAAAAAAATCGAAAACAAACTGTGACGAAAAAATATACCGTCTACAAAATGCCAAAGGAAAGGTGGAGAAGCAAAAGAGCTTTTATGGAACAACTTTGGCGTACAGTGTCGTACTGAGGGCGTTTACAACATTTGGTGTGGGGCTCAATTTAAAGCGTGCAATACATGTCTTACAAGACTTTAATATTTTGTTTAGAATGTGTTTTATTGGTATGACATATGAAGACAGAGAAAGTTTACAAAATTTGCAAAAAACTGATTACATGCATACGAGTATGTTACTCAGTTTATCTTTAATTTAATCAAACTGTTTTTGGCTTAATTTAACTTCTGTTTTTCTTATTGCCACACATATATAATCAATAAAGCATATGTGATGTACACATTTTGTTATATATTAAATAAAATAACTCAATTTTTTTTGCAGAAGTAGAATTCATTGTCGTTAAGTTAACTTAAATTAACATTGGAAATGCAGCTGCAACATTTTTTGAAGGGTAACTAAGTACCTAATTATGTTATTGGTCAACGTTATTTCAAATCACAGCGCCATTCTCGGAGTATTTCAAATTCAAATATGAAACTATTGATCTTTCGAAGCTGAATGTGTCGCATACTTTTGCGGAAAAAAGCGAGCTATCGCCTAAAAGTTTATCAATTTCCGCTCTTCGTTAACTCGCTGATGCTGTGACCCCATCCCACAGAAACAGAAGGAAAAAACTGCACCGCCGGGCGCAAAACGTCTAAGACGACAAACATCGCTGCCTTGTTCCACCGATCTCCATAGATATGCAAAGGACTATCCTTTGTAGCATGATCTTATTGTGTCTCGAATCCCAGGCCTGGAGCCTGCATACGAAACTGTGTTGCCAGATCAGTTTCATTTTCCTCCTTCCCTTCTTCTTTACCTACTTCTTTTAAAATATCAATATTTTCGTCATCACGTTCCTCTACGATCGTTTTGGACAGTGGTATTTTGAGGGAAAAAATTGAAGAAAACGGTTAATATCTTTCAAACTACAAAACCTTTCTGCACTTTTGTCATCTAACTACAATAATTAGACGCTTACCAGAATATGTAACGTAACCTGTTAGTAAAAAAATAGCTCTGTACTTCGACGGAACTTATTCGAAATGCTACAAACCTGGTCTGGATAACTGCTGCAAACAAATATTTAGAGAAACTAAATAAGTACATACCAACGTTTTATAGAAATAGGATAATAATTTTACTGAGAAAAGCTTCAAAACATCTGAACTCCTTTGAGCACGAAAGAAACACTTCTATAAATCTAGCACTTGAAAAACTACTACCGCGTGAAACCTTTAAAAGCCAGCAACACTGAATACGAAACGACTCATGTCGATTTAGAAATTTATTAGAAATCGAAGCGATTTTTATTCGAAGCGCGAAGCGTTGGCCGTGCAACGTACGCGAGTTATTGTTGAAATTCAGCTTTGCATTCCCAAGCTTACCTTCCTTTGATTTATGTAAGTGCAACTAAATATACGTGTTTCGATTTGGAAACATTTACATTTCAAACTAGAAGTTCCAAAAAAAATCTCAGTTACAATAACAAATGTTGGTTCTTTATGCACGTTGTTAGGTAAAAAATTACTTTGTATTTTACGTGAAACATGATCTCTTGTTCATTAAATTTAAGTCATAATCTCGTAATTAGCTTAATTGAAGACCACATGGAAATAGTAGTCACCTTTTTGTGGAATTTTAATTTAATTGCTTCATTCTACGAAAATATCAGCCCAAAATACCTATAAATTATTCACTAAGATACAAGCGATTTTAAAAATTAATACAAGGTAAGTGTATATGTATTAAATATTAAATTTGTAGATGAATAATTTCAAAATATGAACATAGTGACTTACAGTACTCTTTCCTTATGGCCTTCAGTTATCCTTATCCTTAACCTGTCGACGACGTCTCGCTTTGGACATATGAACTTTTTAATACGCGTCACCTTACTCGGTTCTTTGCATCCTTAACTAAACCTGCGTCTACTGTTTCTAGTCTTTGGTTCACTGGCATGGCATTCCTGTACAAATCATCATCACATTAGACATAGACCTATCCGAAGGCTTGCCACTCAACCTGATGTTCGGTTCTCCGTAACTTGTCATTGCCAGCCGCCTTACGCAGATTGTCGCTCCATCTAGCCAGAAATGTCACGAGGTTATCAGTTCTCCGACAGATATGGCCGGTCCACTGAAACACAACTTATCAACTTCTTGAGCTATGTCCAAGATCCTTTAGTTCTAGACACAGTTACTTTTGAACTTTTTAGCCCACTTTATTATGAAACACCATTGAAATTAATTTTCCTTCATCATCAGCCGAAATACGTCCACTGCTGAACATAAACCTCGCTCTCCAATATTTAAATTTAAATTATTTCCACTTTTGGTGGGCTTGTCCATTGGGGGATTTGCTATAATCACCACGCTTCGCAGGCAGATTGGTTATCGTAGTATTGAACTTAATATACCTACACAGGAGAAAGCTGCTGCCCATCTTTGGTGCAGTCCATTAGTCGTATTCTAAGACGGCAACAAAACGGCTATATTTTCGCCAATTCCCTTATTTTAGTATTTAGTATTGCCATATGTTAAAAATAAAAAAAAGATTGGTATACATTGCAGTTCAAAGACTATCTGATTAAGTTACTATAATTTGTTCAATTTGATACCTTTCTCTTAAAATAAGGCTTCAACTTTATATTCACAATCTAAGAATAAAAAGCATAACCCTTTTCTTTGACGATCGGAGGCTAATGACTAACATAACCTAGATCCTTTTAAATTCCCAAACGCCCTCAAACCACCTTCACCCCAACAAAAACACTTGGCCGAAATCATCTATCACACAGACCTCACTCAGTCCGAAACTCGTTCCGGTGTCCATCGGGCGAACCACTGTGACAATGACAAGTCGAAGATTGCATCGAACGGTTGCAAATCCCGAGGGTTCCGTACAGAAATTGATCGTAGTAATTTGCCCGCGTTCGGACTGCCAGCGCTCAGCGATTCATCTATACGTCGTTGAGTTATAAGAGAAAGAGTATGTGTTTGGAAAGTCATAGCAACAGACCTGTTTTCGTGAAGTTTTATATTTGATTGGATCTGACAAGACGACATGGTGTTTTTTTTTATACCTAATGGGTTTACGCTTGACCTCAATCATACCTGACGGTAAGTGATGATGATGCCTAAGGTGGAGCGCGCTTACCCGGAAGATGCCTATTCACTCTTCCTTTAATAATATCCAAGTTGTATATCTACTACATAAGGATGAAGTCCCTCCCCCACGCCTGGTAGTTCAATGTTCGTGAAAATGCTTTGCAGTAGTATGAAAGCAGTCAGGAGATAAGTACGGAGTGCCATTCAGGGTATATCGTCAAGACCGGATAGTATGAGAAAGTCAGAAACTATAAGAAATCGGGTTAGGTATTTGTTCGAAGGAATCATGACATCGATTTTAGAGATGAGAAAAACTTACAAAAAAACTTGTACAATAAATATTTAATTAAATTAAGTACTTTCTTTTAATTGTAGATACAAGATTATACACCAATATTTATTCCTTACAATTACACAATCTACTTTCGTCATGATTTCTGAGAAGCGCTGAGTTATTCAGATTTTCTTACCTCTAAAATCGACATCATGGTTCCTTAGAACAAATAAGTCTATCTCTTGTAGTTTCTGATTTCCCCATACTATACATTAGGGAATATCAAAATTTTTAAGTAGTTTCGAAAAATTCAGTACACTTTAAAATCCATCATCATCAGCTTAAATATGGGCAATGCTGAGCATAACCCTTCCCAATAGAATACCCCTTTTGGTGGGCTCTCCATTGGGGTATTTGCCATAATTACTACTCTTGGCAGGCAGATTGGTGATCGCAGTAATGATCTTAATATACATAGTAGAACGCTGCCGCTCGCCCCTGGTGCAATCCCTTAGTCACCTTGACGACACTCACGGGAGGGGTGGTCCTATTCTAAGCCGGGAACCACACGGCATAAGTGGTATAAGTGTACACATATGCAATACATGGTTATGACTTTGACTTTGCATTGTACAGTATTGAAGTAATGTTCGTTGAATGAAAAAAGAACTGCCCTTTTAAATTATATTAATAGTAGACAGGTAGAACTAAAAGAACAAAATAAGCTTCTTTTAAAAAAAAAATTATATTATTCGAGCAAAAAGACCATTCAAAATATGTCCTATCATAATTCTCTGTTATAAATATGACAGGTGAATTGGTGATAGCAGTAATGATCTTATTATATACAAGAGAATACTGCTGTCTGTCTGGTGCAACCCCTTAGTCGCCTTGACACCCAGGGGAAGATTGGGGTGGCCCGATTCTGAAGACTATTATTGATCATCCGCTAATATCTCCACAATCGCTCCACAGCACCTAGAATACAACTGCCAATGATCCATAAAACACATTACTCAAACAAGACGCCAACTCGTCACACCCACACGCCGCGCACAGAATAAAAATATACCAATTTCGCGTAACGTCTCCTGTCTCCGTGCAATTTGCGAGCGAGAATAGGTGGTACAGATTGATATATACGTTTCCTGGCCTTCGGGTGTCAAAAAGAAAGTTATAGGCCTCTCGTGGTTTTTAGGAGAAAAAAATTCATCGTAATGACTACGTATCAGATTTCTGAATTAAAGAGCATCGACTCCATCTGTGGCAAGACGTCAAAGCATCATGGGCGTTTTGGGCCCAGCCACCAATAACAATAAATGATACGCCAATGAAATGGTCTTATTAAGTAGAACAATCGCTTTTAGCGATAAGACCGCCCAGATGTACATATGTAAGTTATATTATATTTTTTACGTGCAATAAAGAGTAATTAAATTGAATTGAACAATAGTAACTATGGCGTATAATCTCAGTTAGCTGTATTTTCGATGTTAGTCTCTTTTTGTTGCCCACAAAGTAATAGCAACTCACAACAACAAGAGATACGCCAAAGAAAAGGTCTCACGATAGTAACTATGGCGTCTAATCTCAGTTAGCTGTATTTTCGATGTTAGTCTCTTTTTGTTGCCCACAAAGTAATAGCAACTCACAACAACAAGAGATACGCCAAAGAAAAGGTCTCACAATAGTAACTATGGCGTCTAATCTCAGTTAGCTGTATTTTCGATGTTAGTCTCTTTTTGTTACCCACAAACTAATAGCAACTGACAACAACAAGTGATACGATAAAGAAAAGGTCTCACAATAGTAACAATGGCGTCTAATCCCAGTATGGCGGCTGAACTCAGCTGTATTTTCGGCCTTTTGCACCCACCAACTATGGCCATCAATTACAGTAAGTACTAAAAGGCATATAACGCCAAAAATACAGCCAATTAAAATTAGATAAGCATAGTAACTATTGCTATAAATTAATAAGCCAATCATCCTTGTAGATACAAAATTGTCACTAACGTTACTACACACCGCGTTTCATAATGATTCGTAAGTTATTCGACTTCTTGGTACGGGTGGGGTCAATGTACTTTTGCTGGCACGTACTATAGTACCTACAGGCTATGTATTAAACTCTTAACAATTTCTATCGCAATACTGCAAAGCCATGCCATTGATGTATTCAAGTTTGTAACCACCACAGTATAATTTGAACACTTTGGATAGTAATGCATGTCTAGCGTTTGGACTGTCGCCAATCCAAAGAAATCAGGTGTTCATGGGCTTACTCGTAGCATCAAGCAATCTGTGAACCTGTCTGCAGCTCCTATGTACCTGACACTTATACGGATTTTCCTGCTTGCAAAAATACCTGTAGACCCGAGACGAAATTCTCCTTACTGGAGCATAAAGGTCAAGATGTAGTCAATTGCTCAAACGGTTTAAAGAAATGTGGGTCATCCTGTAAATAGGCGGAATTTCTACAGAATTCTCGAAAAATCCTCAAGATTGCTGTGCTAACTTTGGAAAGAGGTAAGACGGGCGTGTGGCGTTGATAATATTAGATCTGACATCTGAGGGCCTACTTCGTAAGAAATTACAGATAATACCTACCCATCGAACTATTTTGTACTTTTTAACGGGAAATGCGTCTTGTTCACATAAGCGTTTGGCGTCTAAAAGTTTATTATGCACTTTTTTGCCATCACCCCCCTCCCTCCTTATTGCCTTGTCTCACACCCTGTAAGGTTGGCTGGAAAAAATCTCTTTTAGACATAAGCTCGCCTTTGAACACAATATTTTAAAACTGCATTTCGTCTTAAAAATGTGCAATAAAGAATAATTTTCGTAATTAGATTCCAAATGCTTATCAGAATTTGACAAATGACCTGCTAAAGAATACAAAGTGAGTTTGTAGTGTGATGGATATTATCATTAATGCCTTCGAAGTAGAGTGAATAGGCATCTTCTGGGTAAGCGCGCTCCACCTTAGGCCTCAAATCACTTAGCATCAGGTGAGATTGAGGTCAAGCGCAAACCCATCAACAATAAAAAAAGCCCCTTGATCACATATTTTATTACATTAATTGTTGCTTCATATTATACACTATTATCATCATTCTTATCAGTTTCGTCTTTTTTTTATTGTTGATGGGTTTGCGCTTGACCTCAATCTCACCTGATGCTAAGTGATTTGAGGCCTAAGGTGGAGCGCGCTTACCCAGAAGATGCCTATTCACTCTACTTCGAAGGTATTAATGATAATACACACTCCAAACTTACTTTGTATTCTATAGCAGGTTTTCTGTCAAATTCTGGTAAGCAAATTGGAATCTAATTACGAAAATTATTCTTTATTGCACACTTTCAAAACGAAATACAGTTATAAAAATATTGTGTTCAAAGGCGAGCTTATGTCCAAAAGAGATCTCTTCCAGCCAACCTTACATTATGTGAGACAAGGCAATAAGGAAGGAGGGGGTGATGACAAAAAAGTGCTTAATAAACTTTTAGACGCCAAACGATTATGTGAACAGGACGCATTACCCGTTAAAGAGTACAAAATGACTTTGTAGTTTGATGGGTAGGTATTATCTGAAATTTTTACGAAGTAGGCCCTCAGATGTCAGATCTAATATTATCAACGCCAAATGTCCCATGTAATTTGCAAATCTAGCTGCCTTAACACATACGTAATTTATAAAATGCAACCAATAACAAGGAAAGTCAATGTAAGAATTATGAATTGAAACAAACAAATAGATAAATTCGATATTGAAGATGTGTAAAATTGCAATGTGGAAATAGAAGGCATTACAATAAATCCAAGCAAAATACGTGAAACTGCCCAGTTTATCCACCAAATCTTAGTTTTATGCTTTCTGTTGACGTGTATTCGACGTATGGAAGGCTTTTGATATATAAAATGCCGAATTTACTTCTCTGTCTGACTATAAATGTCAGATTAGGCAAAATGTAACGTTGTGCGGCAACAAGTTAGGCAAATTACGGCTCTTGTTTTAGATATTTTTTATAAACAGCTCGATAAATATAACTGAACCACCAGAATCATGATGAAAACCAACCTATCATTACAACCAAGTTTTCTAAAGTTTAAATACTTTAAAAATATAATAAAGACACATATTTCGTATGTTTGTACATTTTAACATACACCTATATTTACGAAAGATACAGTGAATAATGTAGAGAAGTGTAGGTATGTTGCGTTACTTTGGACATTTAAAGCGTATGTGTGAAAGAAGAGTGACAAAAAAATTTACAGTGCGAATGTGGAAGAAACTACAGCTAGAGTCCTAGAAGGACGTTTAAGGATCAAATTAGTAACGTCCTCAAAAAGGCTGGGGTCTGCAGTGAGAAGAATAAAAGGAGGTGCATGAAAAGGTTGATGAATGTGAGTAAAGGCTAGTGAGGTGTGTCAGGATCGCGCAAAGTGGCGATCCATCGTCTCTGCCTACCCCTCTGGGACCAAGACGTGAGCATTATATATGTAGGTACAGTAAATATTTAAGAAAAGGATAAGTATATGTTAGACAAGGCACAAAAAAAGTATAAAAGAGGAAGGAAGACAAACAATAATGTCTGTTACACATAATGAGGCAGTCATTTCCGCTTTTACGTTAGAATGCGAAGTTAGAACGTTTGTGAGCATTTGTAGCCATAACCATTAAGCCGTTAACTTAAGTCATTAAAGTTTATAGTAAAATATCATCGATACATAACGACGACGACATAAATTTTTCTAGCCTAGCCAGTCTACCTTTAAGTACACTGCACAAACAAGTCTTTTTGAATAGACTTAGTGCTAACAAAAGGTGCTTAAGTAACATTTGCCTTCGCGAACGGGCTCGTTGCGATCCAAAAAGCGATACGGCATAACACAAGTCATGAAGTTCCCTTTGACTCCTTTTTATTCGTTCGGAAATAGGGAAAAAGTGATCGTAAGGCTTTCCCCAGTCCGCGTCGGTGTTCGCAGCCGTTCGAGATATACTTTCAGTCTATACTTTGTGCAAACGAGCGTTTGATAGGGGCGGGATTTGATACAAAGTTGTGCTGGAAATGCTTAGTATAACCAGAAGGAATGTTACCTAAGTTAAAGGATTCACCAGATTAAAATAGAATTGAACTTATTAACCAGAAGCCGTAAAAGAATTTATAATTGTAGATCTTCTAGTGGGTTGATTTAGAAAGTCTACGTTTCATTATACTTTCCGATTTGAATCTTATAGCATCGCCTTTTTTGTAATAGAGTCCAATTTATCTTTTTATTTAAGTCAAAGTCAACACGGAGGCGGCGATGTGATTCGCCACACATCACTCTAAGTAGTCACGGAGCGAAAAGTGGACGAAGGAAATTCGCTTTGCGACGTTGAATCGCGCAAAGTGGCGATGCATCGTCTCTGTCTACCCCTCTGAGACCAAGGCGTGATCTTTACGTAAGTATGTATGCAAGTTAAATCTAAGTACACTTTTATACATGTATTTTTTTTTCACTTATTATCTGCAGCAGCTTCATGCTCCATACTGTTAGTATGTATGTAGGTATTTATTCCTACCAATATTTTATCTGGAGCCTTTGATTATCCATGTCATATCCTAATACTTTAAATCTACGTAACCTTCTACATATCGTGTGGTATCGCTCGCTGTGAGCAGAGAGGGATTATCAAGGTCCCGGATTATATCCTTTATGATAAAACGATGGAATAATGGGAGGTCTGTGAATTAATAAGTTGTTGCGTAATTAATCTTGTTGGTAAATAATTCCCGCTTATCTCCATGTCGGTTTCGATTAGATGAATATTTGGTGGTAACTGACACCGGCTGTGCTTGCTTGAATGAGGGTTAAGCTCGCAAATATTAGCTTAACCAGGGCCTTACAGTTCTTTGTTCTATTTACCCCTTTTATTCTTCTGGTTTTCATTTTCTTCCGCTCTATTTTAACAAAGGCATTAATTTAGTTTCTTGTTTTCTCTTTTACTATTATTGCTATTCTGTCTCCTTCTATATTAGAGAAAGTTACTTTAGTTGTTATGTTTGCTTTTAATACTATAAAATGGACTTACACATTGTTAATATTAAAATTGACCAGATCTGTTGAAGGACTGCTAAGGTTTATTTGATTTTATATCGTAGTTTCCCATAAGAATTAATGATTTTAATTACGTTCTAATCATCTACTGTACCAAAAATGTAAACACCTCTATGTCCAGACAGAGCTATTTAAAAGACAAAACAATTTTATCTTGTACAGAAAACTATTCAAGTTTCTCTCACTTGAGCGCACCACAAAATTGCACCATTTTTCCCAACACCAGAAATTCGCTCCCATTTTTCTTCGAGGTATAAGAATATCCACCGCTCAGCTAAACGGTCGTCTCGGTGTGAAAGAGTCTTTCAGACCTACAGACGCGACTGTACTATATCTGTATAGAGCAGTGTAGCTCTCAGAATTGTATGCGAAATCTCCCGTGAAATTGACGCTCCCCGTCTATTCTTTAGAATGACGACGACGGATTGGGCGATTCATCGTTGAATTGATTTTTTTTAATCCCACGTTCTTAGTTCTTGTGAACAAAATGTAACGGTGCTTTCGTTCATGTGTGATACTTTTGAAGTTGGATGTGTGAATAAAGATGCATATGTATCCCTTTTCGTTTAATCTCTCCAGATACTGCATTAGAAATTCTCAGGTTCTGTTTTACTGGACAACAAACGAGCAATTGCCCGTTTCAATCACACTTGATGTAAATGAAGAGAAAGTCGATGATGGAATCCAGAAGATGATTATAAACTTCTTACTGATACAAGTTGTATATCGTTTATCGCTGGCTTGTTGTATCTTTGTTTTTATTCATTTTAAGAAGTAGTTTTTGTCTCATTAACTCCATTTACTTGTATCTCGAGTAGTTTAACTCCATGTTTTTACTTTACTTACTGCGTGATCTCTTAAATCTCGTCTATAAATAGCTGATTGGTTCCTAACCACACCGTCCGTATGCCAATTGGCTTTGCTATTTGTGAAGACTCAAGTGTTACACTTTGTTTCTCTAGGCCTGTTCGATATTTACGATTTTCAGATCCGATTCAGACTGGTCTTTGGTCTATGAGATACGGAAATCCTAGTTCGGAAACCATAGATTACATACATGAAAAGTTTTCTATGCAACTGTTGGTCACTTTACTTGTTTGAAAGAAAGAAAGAAATCATTTATTTGCTCTTAAATTGGTACAAATGCCAGATGTTAAAATAAGCCTAAAGTAACACCAATTCAGCCATTATCAATAGCATGCAATTTTATACAATTATTCATTACAATAAACATGACGACCTCCGTGGCGGAACGGGTAACTCTCGGACTCCAACGCCGGAGGTTGCGGGTTCGAATCCCGCCAGGGGCAAATGTTCGTATGATGAATATGAATATTTGTACTCAAATCTTGGATGTTTATATATTTATTTAAGTATGTCTATCCGTTATCTAGTAACCATACCACAGGCTCTGCCTAGTTTGGGACTGGATAATTGGTGTGAATGTCTGAGATATTTATTTATTTATTTATTAACAACACATTGAAATGTCAAAGTACAGTCAAGAAGTCAAAATAAATAATTTAAGTAGAATAGAATAGAATAGAATAGAATAGAATAGAATAGAATAGAATAGAATAGAATAGAATAGAATAGAATAGAATAGAATAGAATAGAATAGAATAGAATAGAATAGAATAGAATAGAATAGAATAGAATAGAATAGAATAGAATAGAATAGAATAGAATAGAATAGAATAGAATAGAATAGAATAGAATAGAATAGAATAGAATAGAATAGAATAGAATAGAATATTTATTTATTGGCTGCAACAAAACACATACAGTGCAACATTACACATAAACAAAAATAATATACAACTAAGAGTCGGGTGCACACGCCGGGATCACGTCACACGGCTTGTCGGACGATAATTTAATATTACATTCGCTTGCACGGGGAGCAGAAACAACGCGAGGAACTTACCCGACAAACCGGGAGTAGAACCAAGGCGTGCGACCGACCTGAAGGGGAGCGGACAACAGTACAGTGTGGCAACACCGTAGTAGACACAGTATGTGTGCTGCAGCAGCAAACAGGCCCCAGCTCAGCATATTGCTTTGCCTGTGAGGGCAGAGCACTGATTTTCAGCTGAGACCTAAGAGTGTCGGATTATTATCAAAGTCATCCGACCCTATTCTCTTTGTCTTATTTCTTATGTGCATGTTGTTTTGTGTAAAAACAATTTACGCTTACGGTAACCATTATGAAAACGTTGGAGTAAGAGGTGGCAGCAAATCTTATAACTCCTTATTTCCAATATCTTTCTTTGATTTCTACATACAGTGTTTTGATGCATTTATTGCCTATTTACTAAGGATGTTTGGTTACGAAACGGGACGAAAGGATTGAAAGGCTCCGCGTCAATACATATATAGAGCATAAATAATCCCACTGTGACATGAAAAGGCGGGCGTGCGAAGCCAACGGTGGCAGCTAGTGTAAAAGGTATAGAACCGGTATATATGTTAGTCTGCATTGCGTCTGAACGGATGTCAACTGAAGGTCACTCAATCTCAGTGCCCTTACATAACCCCTTGATAGGTACAAAGAGATTTACATCATAAAGATTTATTACTAGAGCTTTTAAAATTGTTGAATAAAAATATATGTTTAATTTTTATTTTAAACGATATTCGTTTCAAGATCAATGACATTAATACTCGTGGCATACCCCGGAGCTTCATGCAAGCGAATAGATTTAATCACCTAGGTACTACTGTTATAGGAGCACTAACCAGTCCGTACATAAGTCAAAAGTCAAAAGTCAAAATCATTTTCAAAGCTTCTCTTTCTAACCGGCTTCTAAGGTGAGTGTCGCTTCTTTACGTAGCAATATTTAGTATTCTCTGTTCGTAGACCTATTAGTGAACAATGAATTTGGGAACGTTGGCCTGACCTTATGCTTTGTGACATTGGAATGAACTTTGTCGGTCATGTTCGATGGCATCAAGATAAACTATTGCGCCAGAATTGAAAAAGTACAGATTAATTATTTATTTAGAATCGACTAGCTGTTGCCCGCTACTTCGTCCGCGTGGACAACTTAACATCACAAATTATTATATATTTCCCGTAAGAATTGTATGTTTTTTCGGGATAAAAACTATCCTATGACCTATTCCAGGACCTGACCTATATGTGTGCCAAGTTTCATCACGATCCGTCTAGTGGTTGAAGCGTGATCCAAACTTTCACATTTATAATATTAGTAGGATGGTCTTTGAACTGCTCTAGTGCCTAGTTCTTTACACAATTATCCAGGTCAGTGGTTTTTTTTTCTAGTGACGTTTTATTCAAAATCCACATCAATTTTTCTTCAAAGCTTAACTGCAGTCTTGGCTAATTGACCAGCGTTCTCTTCCACGTTAAAATACTTAAACTTTTAAGGGTAAACTATCCAAACGAAGCCAGTGTCCGACGCTAGGTGCTTAAAATCAATTACCTGTCCGCCGATGGGACAATTTGTTCGGGCTAATCCCCCGTCGACGATCGATATAAGCTAATGATCTCATCAGGTAGCCTTCCCGTTAAACGGCTTAATCGCTTTCCGGGTTAATGAGAAAATGTACACCTTCGCCTGTCACCGTCAGATTAGTTTATATTCTGTCTATTATTACGGAAACTTTCCATAAGACTAGTAGACACTTATACTTAGGCTGAGGTCCGCAGTGGGAAGAATAAAAGGAGGTGCATGAAAAGGTTGATGAATGTGAGTGAGGATAGTGAGATGTGTCAGGATCGCGCAAAGTGGCGATCCATCGTCTTTGCCTACCCCTCTGGGACCAAGGCGTGAGCAGTAAGTATATATACTTAGTATTTAGCTTTAGTATGTTCTAAAATTATAATTTTCTTTTCTATTACCTCGAATACTCTGTCGCTATGTTTTTCTTATTTTCGTTGGTGCCCCGGAAGAGATTGCTTCAAGTCATAACTCTGTACCTAACTTGTTATTCTTAATCTGTGTGCAATTAAGAATTTACCTGTCTATATTTAATATATAGACAGGTAAATACATATTATTATAATTATTATTCGAGTTGGGGCTATTTCTAATGAATGTTATTTACAATGATTAATCTTAATCATCAGTTGACAGAAAGTATTAATATGTCAATCTTTAAACGTCAACTGTCGGATATAGCCCCTTTGCTTAATGTATAAAATCCCAGAAACCTTTGTCTAGAGCAATCCATCAATCACTGGAATTGCACGCCAGGGTTGAACCACTCCAAAGCACAAATAAAGGCTTACAATCGTAAGTCTGCTCAAGAAGCACTAGCGCTTAGCAGGAACAACTTACGCATAGTAGTGAGAGCTCTCACAGGACACTGTGGCCTGAACAAACACATGTTCAACCTCAAGCTCCGAACCACAGGAGCATGTAGGCTCTGTGAGGAAGCAGAGGAAACCCCCATGCACCTCCTGTGCGAGTGTGGACCACTGATGCGTAAAAGAAATACACACCGAAAGAAATAAATACCTAGGTAACTACTTGCTTCACCCTGACGAAGTAAAATATCTTAGTGCTAAAAGCATTGTGCAGTCTCTAACTGCTGCAAGGCTTAACACGGAACTATAGTATGGTGGCGATCACAATAGACCAGAAATGGTCGCAGTGATACAAGGTCTAGACTGAGATTAAATAGCCCCAACTCGAATAATATAATAATGTATGAAATACTCAAAACACCTCGTCGCATTACGAAAAAGATAACATCCCCGCAAAAATATAAAATTTCATCATCAACAACGAAAAACGTAAAGAAAACAGTATAAAAACTAAATAATCCACTGCCAGTGGATTTGCTGAGGTCGTCGGAACCAGTGGATTTCGTAAGGTCGCCTAAGTAAACTCGGAGGATGAAACAATTTGTGCGCCCTAATCAAATAAGTGTAAAGGGAAATTTAAAATTCCCGCCCCAGAATTTGCATAATGACCCCTCCTCGTAACGACTCAATCTGGACGAAGGCCCCATTTCATTATAATTGTACACCGTCTTGTTGTGAAGGTGCCTTTTATGTATATAATTCTGTAGATTTAAAATAAACAAATATTTACTGTATTTTACCTAAAATTTAAATTAAATATTTATATTTTTAAATTGTAAATTAATTGCCGGAAGAAATACAAAATACCTAAGTAGTAATAAATACAAAAATGTAATAAAAAAACACTGCCTTCAGTAGCGGAAGACAAATATGAATAGATTATTATACAAGTATTGCCGTGTGGTTTCCGGTAGAGTGGAATAGGACCACTCCAACTCTCCCCGTGGATGTCGTACAAGGCGACTAAGGGAATACATGATAAAACATCAATCAGGCCTCCCCAACCCGTCTGGCCAGCGCGGGGAGTGTAGGCCAAATCCTCCGCCTGTCTCCGGCAGATGAGAGAGGGCTGTGCTCCTGCAGTGGACACAAAAATAACCTGATGATGAATGTTAGACTGTTGGTTAATCTATCACTTCTAATAAATTGGTAGCATTTTTATCTATTAAATACAGTTGTGATTATCAGGGATAGGAAGAGGAATCGTTGGAGTGGTCCTATTCTACTCTACCGGAAACCACACGGCATAGTCTAACATTGCTGACCACCTAACGACCGCCTCGTTGGCCTAGGGACTTGGTCATTGCACTTGAGAGTGTTATATTATATTATCTAGGTACTTACGAGTACGTATTGCAATTACACATATCATATTTATTACTTCTTTGTTTGGCACTGTAGACAAACTTGTCTGCACCGGGTGCGACTGAAAATCAGCGCCTAGCACCTTACTTGGTCTAGGCATATGCTGAGTCGTTTGCCCTTTTGCTGCCACGGCACACGCATACTATTTTATCTATGTTAAAAATTGTAAATTGTTTTCTCTAGTTCTTATAATTGTTTTTTTTTTCCATTTTCTTGCTTTGTTGGTTTTTTCTTTGTGTGTGCCAATTATGGTAGTAAATAAATGTTTTTTCTTACTTTCTTTATTTCAGTAAGTAAGTAGGAAATTCCTTATTTACATAAAATGTGGTACATACAGATGTCAATGTATTTATAGGTTTCACACATTTTACCACGTAATTGTGGTATGGAAGTCGTGGATTCGATTTTCACTGGGGACAGACAACTTTATACAATTTGACCAAGTTTGTCCCGGTCTGGCTGTTATAATTTTCATAGCACAGGAGAAAATCCTAATTTGGGATAAGACAAGCGTATGTATATGTATACTACGTAATACCTACATATTATTGCTCGAAACACCGAATAATATGCTGATGGTAACAAAGTCATCATTAAGGCAATTTCGTTTAAAAGCTCTGTGTTAACGCACCGTACACAAAAATGTACGCGAATGATTTCACATTAAGCGTAAAACCCCTTTGTATCCAGTGGAAATCACGCGTACATTACATAATTCAAGGTTCATTACACAGTTTGGTCCAAACCCGATTTCCCCGTACTGCGCCTCCAACTGAGCAAATAACGAAAATTATAAATCAATTTGACGTTAATACATTAAACCGCTGCCATGACAGACGATCGTTCTGTTTCTGCGGTCGCACCTACTTAAATATTACAGGCATAGAATTGTCCTTAACTTTGTATAAAAAGCAATCTGAATGTTACATCGCAAATTCAAATCTTGCTTGCATAAAATTAATTCAACTTTTGAATTTTTAATTAAGCGTAACAGGAGGATTGCTGGATAAATTAAGTGACGCAGAACTTTCGTAGCTGTGGTTTTAGACATTTTAAGCAAAATCTTATGTTTCGAATGCTTTCATTGTAACCATGACTTCAATGAGTGATGCATTTTAATTTTACTTTAAGTACTTTTTACTAAAAATATTCATTTACTGTATCAACTTCTCTTGAAAATATATAAATTCATATTATTTTATATACTTATGTAATTGTATTTCTCCCAATCCTTCCTGTTGGATGTTTTGTTTGCTCCACGTTAAGTCTTCTTCATTTTTGATGTCATCAATCCACCTTTTCCTTGGCCTTTCTTGCATGATTTTGTCTACTCTGGTATATTACGTTGTTCTCCTAGTCCATATATAGTTCACTAATTGCTAATTTTAAATCTTAAGAAACCATCTTAAATTTGCCTAACTTAAGGTCTTCGAGTTACTTAATAAGTTTCTGAACAAAAATTAGTAAACCTGTAGATTTTCTTTAAGTTTGAATTAGTAAAGCGAAGTTTTGACCAGCACTCGCCGGAGTTATTAAGCGTTCGCCAACTCAACTTCGGATTTTAGTTTAAATAATTTCGCAGGAGCGCTTTAAGTAAATACACTCGGCGGCATAGAAAGTTCCCTTTCTTATTTGTTTTAATATTCAAAGAAGTTTCTCCTTTTAAATATTTCAGTTTGGTTACTAAATGGATTTTTGGCTAAGATTTTGAAAAATTGAGTATTTAATTTATAATTAACTTCGAGTACCTATTTAAATGTTGATATTCTCTTTTTTTTTAGTTTCATGAAAATACTCCGCTAAGTTATTTTTTGATTAAATTTTATTCTTTATTCCTGCATAGTTCCCAAAATAGGGTTTTACTGAACAATGTTGTGGCCTTAATCGTGTGAAAACAGTATATTATTATTACAATAAAAAGCTTCCTATGGAAGTTTTCCTTCACCGATATATACCTATACAATACAAATCCTTTCCTTTAAAAAATCTGAAATATTTTAATTTTTTAAAATGTGTGGTCCGCATTAGGTTAAAAATTAAATTAAAAATCTAGTTAAAAGTGTTTGTTGAAGGTTTATGTCAGTGATGCATAGTATATTACTAGCGCCCCTATTGGCCGAAAATTTAAGCTTTATTAGTACTACAACTACAAATATGAAGGCACTGTAAGAACTTGTCAAGTGTCGTCTCCTCTTTCTCTCCGTCTCTCCTTCTCTTACTCATGTTTAAAATTTTGCCGTTAGTCGCTTAATATTTTCGGCGTTATAACTAATAAGTAATCTGTGCTATTGATGCTAATAGTGCCAGTTTAAATGCAGTATCAAATAAACAAGTCTGCGTAATAATGTAATATCTAAATGATTATTCAGAGAAAAACAAAAACTTTAAAAAAATAGAATTTAATTCGTAAAATCAAAACATAAAAAACAAACAAAAAGTAACATAAATGTTCTATTTAAAAAAGGTACAATACTGAAAATAATTAAAACAATACAAAAAAATAAATATATTATGTTATTTAAAACAAAAAACTGTAAAATACAATAAACTAGTTCATTTTTCTCACTATAATTTGAATTTCGTTCGCCAGCCTCGCTTACCTGTAACAATAAAAAGATACTTAATTAAAATCAAGTAATTAAATGTGACCAACACAACCCAATATATTAGAAGTGTCAGTTGGCATGGCAGAAATCACAAGTGCCTCTTTTTAAAACTCAGATGTAAAAAAAAAAATTAAAATGCATAGAAAAATCACTGATGTTTTCATAAAACTTAAGCTAAAATGTTTATATAAACAATATATCTGTGCCTCCACAAGTGAAAAAGAAATTGTAACTTAAAATGCTAGTTTACTAAATAAGTAAATTTATTTCAATAGTATTTCATTTTTTTTTAATTTTTTTAAAGAATTTGACTAGAATATAAAGGAACATTAACCTGTTTTCATGAAAAAATATTCATTTGGTCTCCTAAAAAGTAGAAATTTTTAAGTTAGACCCATTTTCACTGGAGGGACATACTCGTACATAATTCAAAATTAAAGTTATAGAACTAAAAAAATATTAATAAAGAACATTTATTTATATCTCAAGTGTAATTTAATTAATAATTATACTTAAGACTATAATTATTGACCTAAAAGACGCCTAGTAACTTTTATAAGTAAATATTCTAACAAAAGGAAATTAAAACGTCTGACGCAAAAGAACAAAACATAATTAAAAAAATTTCGTAGAACCCACATCATTACCCTAACATAGTCCAGGAGCTATCGACTTTTCTATTTGTTTTCCAAATGGGCGCCTATTACGGTGTCTACATACTAGACACTGAAAAACAGACGCAATTTGCGATCGACGTACAAAATTGCTACCTTCCGACCGTTATTACAGCTTTGGCCACAATTACCTGTAATTGAAAACGTGGTTGTTACGCGGACGTTGACGTCATCGCGTCACTAACATGCAGCCATGCAGTTTGCTTGCGATACTTCTAGATAACATCCAATAGGGTAAGTTTCTGACACGTGACGCAAGTGGTTTTCATTTATACTGGGTGATAATAAAATGACTAAATATTTTTCCAAGTAACACATATGAAAATGATTCTTAAAAAAAAAAACAGTTTTTTTTTATTAACAAAATGCGATATTTCTCAAACGTATGCTCATTACTCGCGGCGGGGAGTAGCGGGTAGCGGAGAGGTAGAGCGGTTACCTTGTGCCTTCCGGGCGCGCGATGTGCTGTCCATAAAGTATTATATTTTGAATCATCAACCAGTTTACGTTTAGCCCTAGAAATTATGAGTTAAACGTTTCACTGAACGTCTCACTTCTCGTCATAAGTGAGTAAGAACACATCCAATTGAGCTCAGTGAGTAACAAGTGCATGTTCAGTATGCGAGAGCGGCTGGGGAGGTGAGACGAGGGCTGTATTTAGCGAATGTTCATCGCGAGTGTTTGGGGACCGGACCGAGTTACCAGAACTAGCGGGAACAAGCCTTTGAATTCGAACACAATTGTGATGGATGATTCTGATGGTATTAATAAAAGTATAATAAGGTTTGAAGGAGGTAAGTATCCCGATTTTTGATCCCAATCTCCTACGACAACACCTTAAAAAAAATCTAATAAAATATAGTCTATGTGTATGTGTAGAGTTTCTACCCACAAACTCCCTCCTCCCTCCCTCCTCCCTCCCTCAGTCTTTCCCTCATCGTCTATTTCGATAGAGAAATTTAGCTAGTAACCATAGCACAGGCTCTGCCTCGTTTGGGACTGGATAATTGGTGTGAATGTCTGAGATATTTATATTTATAACAGAGGATTATGATAGGACATATTTTGAATGGTCTTTTTGCTCGAATAATATACGAGTATATATATATTTTTAAAGAAGCTTATTTTGTTCTTTTAGTTCTACCCGTCCACTATCAATATAATTTAAAAGGGCAGTTCTTTTTTCATTCAACGAACATTACTTCAATACTGTACAATGCAAAGTCAAAGTCAAAACCATTTATTGCATATGTGTACACTTATACCACTTATGCCGTGTGGTTCTCGGCTTAGAATAGGACCACCCCCTATCTCTCCCGTGGGTGTCGACAAGGCGACTAAGGTATTGCACCAGGGACGGGCAGCAGCGTTCTCCTGTGTGTGTATGTTAAGATCATGACTGCGATCACCAATACCCCTGCCAAGCGAATTGGCAAATCACCCAGTGGACATCTAATAAAATGTGGTATTCTATTAGGGAGGCCTATGTCCAGCAGTGGACGTATTTAGGCTGACGTGACGAGTAAGTACACTTGGTACAATTTATACACGTCATTATTTTTTTATCGACTACCGCTTCCAATGTGTAAATAAATACTTATTTAATAATAACGGACAACAAAACAAGTGGAAATATCCTGTGGTTCTCGATACCAACTATGGCTTTACTTTGACGGAAATTAACCGAAATGCTTATGTAGTTTTATTTAGTCTTCATGTTTTAGTAACCGGATGTGTTACTGATTATGCAGTTACTGGGAAATAACAAGGTTGGTTAATATACAAAATTTTCCCAAAAGAATACCTCTATCGCGTCCGCCTATGACTTATAGAACCGCTTCAGCTACAAAGGCGACGGATGCAACGGCCCCCCCACAAACTTTCCGCGGGACAAGCGAAGGGCTTAATTGTTTTCCTGCACCGTTAGAAGCTGAGAAAACGGGACAAAAACGCGCCTCACTCAAGCCGAGTGGGACGACATTGCCCCACTTTTACGTCTTTTGTTTTGAGCGGTCCAATTCTTAATTGAATTTCGTATGACTTTCAGTTTAGTCTACAGCCTACAATTTTTGCTCTACTATAAAGAATCTATAAGAAGCGTAATGCTTTTACGTAAACCTATATAGCCTATTCCGTAACCAAATTGTACTTACTTTCTAACTGGTCTACAGGTCATAACCAGAAAGTTTTATGTTTTTTAACGAATTACCAGAAAGTTTGGTGGACGACATGCTGGGGGGCAATGCGCGAAAAGTAGAAGTTGCTATGAAGGGGTACTATCTGGCGACCAGCAATGCGACATAGATAGTCTCCATTCAAATTATCAATAGAATAAGATTGTACAAGTAGCGACCACCATCCTACAAATAAACTCAGTGGTTTCAGTAGTAAACTTAAGAAAAAACATATGTAATATAAATATATTTAAAAAAAAAAATTTAAGCAAAATAATTTTTCGCATCTAGTCACCTCAAAGTTTTTACCTTCATGATTGACACAAATTGTTTATTAAATTAAATACCTATACTTAACTAAGATGCATATATTATCTTATTTAATAACCAATTAGTGTTAATCAATTGTTCGTTTACGTTATATGTATTTTCAAACTTTATTCAAAGTACATTTCTTTATCAAATTTGATACTAAACGCATTATATTTGTCCTTTCGGTTACTTTAAGGTTGACTGGAAGAGATCAATAAGTGGGATAAGTACACAGTCGCACAGTTTTGTACACAGTCTAATTCCTATTTTATTATTGTTGTTGTTGTTATTTTTGGTACAATAAAGCGTTTACATACATACATACATTATGGTAAAAACTTTGAGGTGACTTATGAGGTGCGAAAAAAATATTTTGCTTCATGGTATGACCTGTAGTAACAGCTATTTGAATAATCATTTGGTGTCTCATTATCGTAGACGCCAAACGGTTATCAGAAAATGTCACATGTCCTGTTAGAGAGTACGAAATGGCGTTCGAGGGAATAAGGCCCGAAATAGGGCCTCAGACCTCGGAATGGCCAATCCGCTGATTCAAATTCGGTTCGAATTATTAAGGTTCTATAGAAACAGGAACTTTTATAGAGAAGCTTTTTTTATCTGTCTGTCTACCGGATAATACATAAGAAATAATTGAAAAATCGTTCTGAAATATTTCAAGAACTTTCTTTTTAACCCTATCATCATCATCATCAGCCTGAATGAGTCCACTGTTGGACATAGGCCTCTCCCAAGGTGCGCCACTGAACCCGATCTTCGGTTCTTCTCATCCAGTCACTGCCAGCCGCTTTACGCAGATCGTCGCTCCATCTAGCCAGGGGGCGTCCCACACTACGCTTGCCCAGTCGCGGTCTCCACTCGAGAACTCGTTTACCCCAGCGGTAATCGGTTCTCCGACAGATGTGACCAGCCCACTGCCACTTCAGCGTACTAACTTTTTTAGCTATGTCGAAGACTTTAGTTCTCTGGCGGATCACATCATAACCCTATAAACCTATTTTAAACCTATGAATGTGCTAAAGAATTAAGTATCTAAGTACTTAACTAAGACAATACTTGTATTTATATGTTACTAAAATTTATCACTCAAATATTGCTCAAACCCAAAAAAAAAACGACGGACTTGGTGAGATAACCTAGCTCATAAACTCCAAACGAATTACGAAAAAAAATTACTTATATTTGTGACTCGTAAAGAAAGTTGAATGACTTCAAGACTGAAGAAAAAGGCAGCGAGACGGGCGACGAAATTTCATGAAATTGGTCAAAGTGACTTTTGCCGTACAACGACCTTAGGCTGAATCAAGAAAAAAGAAACTATGGGATCTCGCTTACTGTTTGTTGATCTGGAGATATTTTTCCACAAAACAAAAAATTGCAGGTACTATTTGACAAAAAAAAAAAAAAAACATTTTCCGTAATAGAATGACCATTTTGTTGGCTGTCCATTGGGGGATTTTCCATAATCACCACGCTTGGCTGGTGGATTGGTGATCGCTGTAGTGATCTTAATATACACAGGAGAACACTGTTGCCCGTCCTTGGTGTAACCTCTTAGTCTTGGCCACACGGCAACACAAAAAACAATATTTATTTATTTACAGTTTGTTAATAATAAAATGCTGGCAAAAATTATGATTTTGACCTGTTGTGTCTAAAATGCGTTAAGTACATATTGGTCTAAAAATCTTTTCATCATCAGGTTATTTTTGTCTCCACTGCAAGAGAACAACCCTCTCTCATCTGCCGGAGACAGACTGAGGATTTGGCCTACACTCCCCGCGCTGGCCAGACGGGTTGGGGAGGCCTGATTGATGTTTTATAATGTATTCCCTTAGTCGCCTTGTACGACATCCACGGGAAGAGTTGGAGTGGTCCTATTCTACTCTACCGGAAACCACACGGCAGCAAAAATCTTTTAATAAAATCATAAACTATCTAGATTGTATAATATACACAAAAGTTCATGAATTTTTGTCTATATTACATTGGTTGGGATGTAGGTTTGTACATCATGTCCTATAGCTTTTTCTAGCTCCATTTTAGCTGACGTCCACCGTGTTGACGGGTCTTAAGCCCCTTTTGTACCAGATTAAAGCTGTCTCTACCGACTACGTACTTTCAGCTCGCCCCGACACTGTACTTAGCTTAGACTTAATATCGTTGTTATTCCATCAAGTCTACTATAGCCGTGCTGAATTAATCAGTTTTAGTTAGCTAGTGAGTCAGAATTAATTTAATATAGTAATATTTTTGATTGGAAGTTCTTGATGTAAATTGTTGCGTAGTTTTATTAAGTTTATATACTCTTTACAGCAAATTAAAAAAAATACATAATGGCGAGCTTATTACTAATAGAAATCCCTTCCAGCCAATCTTAGCGGGTGTGAGACAAGGCAGTAAGAGCGAGGGGCGTAAAATAAGTCCTTAATAAACTACATAAGAACTAAATTGCCTTAATTATTGGATATTTGGATATTTGTTACAAAATCACGCTTCAATCACTGGACGGATCGGACGGATCTACACACCCCGCGCTGGTCAGACGGCTTGGGGAGGCCTGATTGATGTTTTATAATGTATTCCCTTAGTCGCCTTGTACGACATCCACGGGAAGAGTTGGAGTGGTCCTATTCTACTCTACCGGAAACCACACGGCATGTAATAATATCGTGATTTAATGAGACCCATATATACAAAAAATATCCGTTTCCTATTATCTGCCTTGTGTTTCCTGTTCACTAGCTTTTATACTTTTCAATATCATTTTCATCAATACTTAAGCATAATATTCTATTGAAGAAAACTAGGTTTTTGGATAATTCACGCAAAACTGAACCTAATTAACTCAGGCACTTAGTCGTTATCCGAAAGGTCACTCCTTCGAGACAGTGAACTCTACACACCCCTATTAATTGAAACAAAGTACGTGTCTTAATTACTTTCTAACTACTTCAGACTTCGAGTAAAAACAGTGCAAAGTCGGATTTTCCGCACAATAGAGAACATGATGCCAATATGGCATTCTCTACCAGTTTATCTTTGGGTCATGTATAAGTGCAATGTGTAAGTTACTTTACTAATGTATCTGTATATTTTTATTGTGCAATAAAGTGTAATTGAAATGTAATTGAATTGAATAATGAGTGAAAATACATACAAAAAAATATTTTACTTTTTTTATAATGACAACCTAAAATATACGCTACAGTATCCTATCTCACTAATATCAAAAATGCGAAAGTTTGGATGTTTGTTATTCAATCACGCTTCAATCGCTGAACTGATCGGGATGAAACTTGGCACACATATAGGTTAGGTCTTAGAATAGGACAGTTATTATATAGGATAGTTTTTTCCCAAAAAAACATCTTATTGTTGATCACGAAAGTGACGAAGTCGCGGGCAAAAGCTAGTATTTAATATAATCTAAAAATTATACATACCATACACAAAACTACATAAAAATATATATTATTATGTATAATATAAAAAATATAAATAAATACTCATGAACGTATTAAACTGAGACATATACGATGACTGATTTATGTTAGACGTTTTTATTTATTAGATATCGCATGGTGAACCAAGTTCATAGTTGGTCGTACTTGCTCGCGTGCCAATATTTAAACTTATACTATTTGATGCTTTTCTGAGCTCCTGAAGACTAAGAAAAAAATCGGTCTTGTGACTTGGCAGGGGAAGTCGAAGATAATGGAAAGAACAAGAGACTCTGTCGTTGTGGGCCGAACACAAACAATGGACATTATTTTTGAGATTGGATGGGGAGAGAAGTCGTAGAGAATCGAATATAAGTAGCACATAATACAAGAATTCCTTTCGCTGTTGGAACGGTATTCAGAGACATTGTCATACTTAGGATGCCCGATGAATAGCGATTCTGCCCTGGTACAAGAGAGGGCAAGAAAGGTGCCAGACAGGTTTTCTATAAGCCTTTGAAAGCTACTACAATTTCTGCACCGCTTAAAGAATTAGGATTAACGAATCACGGAATTCTAGACAATCAGTTTGACGAGATTTATGTCATTTTCTACACTTTAGCTTTACACTCTCTCGTATCAAGGCAGAATTCTTTAATAGATCCAGTAGACTAATAACGAAATTTTAAAGTGTAACTGTTATGATTACTTAACAGGTGAACTAACGTTGACAACATCCCACACATAATAAATTATAAACCCGAAATGCAATTAAGTATGTCCCCAAACATAAACAAACTATCAAACTAGACTGATTCAAATTAATAAACTTTGACAATAAATCGTGCAACGTAAACACGACCACCCTTACTATGATAATGAGTGGTAAAGTTTAGTTCACTTTACGAAATATAGCATATAGATATATAGATGAAGTCAGCTCGTTAGATGTTACTGTATCTACGTTTGAGAATTCGTAACTTACTGTACAAGTTTTAACAAGACTGATGTCTTAGAAGAGAATATTGTTATGGGAGAAAGTAGCATTAAATAAATAATAAAATTATTTCATATATGCTATAATAATAAGGTATAAAATTTTTGTAGATTAGCACACATACAAAATAAAAAAAACAGTAACAAACACTCAAAAAGATAGTTGTAATGAGAAAACTAAAAATACCTTACTAAATATAATCAGACGAAAAAAGATTAAAAGAATTTGCCAAGGGACAACAAGCGGATAAAGGCTTTTACCGCTGTGATGTGTGGCCGTAAGACACGCTTAGCAGAAAAAGGGCCAAGAAATACTGCGTTTCAAAACGTAGGCGAAAATAAGTACCTACTCGTATCAACTACGTAGAAGACATAATGTCATTTGTAGCAGTGCGTAAATCCAAATTTCTTCTCCGTACTAAGTATCTGTGCCTGTTAAGATGAAACACACAGCGTTGAAATAAAAGACGATTAAGTTGACACTTTGCGATAAATATCATCCATCAACTGAGCAGCAGTACCAAAAACTTTGTGCACGGAGCAGCGAACTCATCAATTTTCCGTGCAAATAAAATAACAAAGCTAAACTTACTTTGACAAAAACTGTTTTGTACTTACACATGATAAATCGATACCACTGATATAGTTTTTGGAAAAGATATTTTATTTATTAAAACTGTATCTCATTTATATACCATGCTCTAATTACACGATTCGATTTCATTTTGAACTGATAAGTACTATTTTGTTTTTTGAGACAAAAGTTCTTATACAGAAATTTCTTGTCAACAGACTCGAGCGAGAAATGTCGTGGGTTCGATTCATTCCAAGGACAGACAACTTTGTACAATTTGTACAAAATGGTCCCAGTCTGGATGTTATATTTGTTATTTTTACATTTAAATCCCTTCATACAGGAGAAAATCCTAGTTTGGGAATAGATAAGTGTATATGAAATATGTATTTGTTTAATTAAGTCTTATGAGTTTATATCCAGTAGTGGTCGTTAATATGCTGACTATTATGATGTTAACTTAAAGAATTAAATTTCAAAAAAAGTACTGTATCGTCGTCACATACACCTACATATTTCACATGATTTTGTATTGCAGCGCTTGTTTCATGTTCTCACAGAATGCGTCTTTGTTTCATTTAACAGAACCCTTTTCCCATTCAACAGCTGCTTTTCATGTTATATCTATATTTTTTATGTCTTTAACATATAACATACAATGTTTTACACCAGTGGTATCGGTGCTGACAAAAGAAATTTTCGATCGAGACGAATGACTGTGCATTTCTCTCTTTATGTTTCAATTCTAATGCTGGTTTTGAATGAATAGCGTTGTACTGCATAATGTATGTTTACAAAAGCTTGTTTACTTCTCGGTATTTTTTACTAAACACATTTAAATTTAAAGTGATGAAATGTTGGTCTTTCATCTTGGAAATGTTTATATTTTCTAATACTGCTATTCTGAGAAAAGTAAATTAAGGGCTCACATTGTTACAGTGTTTCATGAAACGTTTATATTCTACGAAAAAGTGAAAAACCCTTTTCAATTTTCAATTATATACTTTTGAACTGTGTTTATTTAATTTTTTACTATCCATAAATTTTCTTGTATTAATAAAAAAAACTATAAACTATAGCTTCCATTTCATCTTTATTAATTGCATGACTGATAGTCAAACATATCTTTATTTAAAAAAAAAATCTATCAATCTTAGTTTACGATCTGCTGTGACTCTACCTCTGACTCTACTCTCTATTATTGACAAAAGAGTTCAATCAGTCCATACTACTCGTGATTACCCACGGTGCCAAACGGTAACAGAAAAGATAGTCCGAAAATTCACATGTACTCAACGGGTTATGAAAAGAGCTATGCTCGGAGTTTCTCAAAGAAACAGAATCCGGAATGGGGTGATCCGCCAGAGAACTAAAGTTTCCGACATAACTCAGAATGATAGTACGTTAATGTGGCAGGAGGCTGGTCACAATTGTCGAAGAACCAATAACCTATTAAAACGAGTTGGCTTCAGTTAACGACTGACGACTTTATTTAGTTCCGGTAAATCACCTCGCCACATGTGGCGCTACTTGTACATTTTGTTACAGTATTACCTACATCTTATGAATAAAAATAACATAACCGTTGGAGTAGACGAATTCTCCAGTGGAGACCACGACTGAGCAGGCTTACTGTGGGACGCTCCCGACTAGATAAAGCGATGATCTGTGTAAGGCGGCTGGCAACAACTGGATGCTGAGAACCGAAGATCGGGTTCAGTTGAGAGAGACCAATGTCCAGCAGTGGACTCGTGCAGGCTAATGATGATACCTACTCTTTTGAAACTAGTTCAGGAATACTGAATGCCTCTGTAGAGAGTCACGACAGGTTCAGGTATCTTGTTGTACCCTGTAATTACCCCATTAGACAAGCGGGTTACATTGTAACTAAATTATTACTTAGAATGGCAGTCTGGAATACAGTATTGATTTCTAATTTGGCTACTAACAGCTGCTTCTAATAAATCATTTAACGTGTTTCATGTCGTTTCTTTGTCTGTTTATTTATAGTTATCCCGTCGTTTGCATTTGTTTCTATTGTTATTCGATTGTCACTTTATGAATTATTTATTGTTGTTTGTAACACAAAGCAGACTATCTGCTTTATAATGGTTATATTATATTCATCTTTACCTTTCAAAAAATGCTCAAAATACTGGCAATTTGAAAAGAGTAAATTTGGAAGACAAAATTGAGGGATGTCATATGTTCAACAGTAAACACACACAAAAATAAAACTTTGTTGAAAAACTACATTGGTAAAGAAAGTAATGCAGCCTTATCTACTCAACTAGAAATATCTACGTGCGAGAGCCAGAACATCGAAAGATTGATAATGAAACCGAAAGAAATATTATTTGATTACAACCTAAAAGAAACCTTAGAGGTTGTCTGGAAGAAATCGTTCCAAGCGAAAGAACCACCTAAATTGTACTATTTTTTACTTTTAAAACTTGTAACTGTTTGTACAATAAAGTGTATTGTATTGTACATACGAGTATTTAACAATTGTTTTGTTATGAGTTGGTTAGCAAGCGCTAGATTAGTTTACAATTACATAATGTACTATCTTTATATTCATCTGTACGTTTCGTATTTAATCCCTTGTACTGTTTCATAATAGAAATTTGTTTCACATTGTGTTAATTTAACTATGATAATAGCATTTTGAACAACTTAACTTTCAGGATGCTATTAAGACTTAAATGACGTCCGTGTATTCCGCTTAAGTCTTAACTAACTTCCCGTTCCCCATTATTCAGTTTCGAAACTGAATGAGGTCATATTAAGCGACAATGTCTTTCCGTTTGAATTCTGTGGGTCTTTCTCGTAAATTGTATGTTAATTTACTCAGGCATAATACGGAGCTGGAATTAACTAATGGAGAAAGTGTAAGTAAATCAATACGTATCAAATTTGTCGGTTCCTTAATTCCGAGGATCGCAACCGCCGTAGTCTGCAGCAGGTACTACAGAGCTCTCTCCTTTAATTAAAATTGAAATTCAATCAAAAGTCCTGTCTCTATTAAAGGGTTATAATCTGGTTGCGTGTAAATTTATTGTTAAGATACTTCTAAGGCAATCAAAAAACAATAATGCAAGTCAAAACTTTTTACTTATAACATCAATCCAGTCGTCGCTAATCTACTTAGAAGAAACGTTAACTGTAGATATTTTTAAGATTAACTAATTATTCTCAGATTCTGTAGTTAATTTTGCATTAAATTTTGCACTAATAATTTCAAATATAAAATTATCATTTTTATCCCTGCAAAATTATCACTGCAAAATTTAGATCCTCCTGAATGTTATAATTTGCTATGTCCTTTTAGGCCAGAGATGGTGTATTACCTCCATAGTCCTCCCGGTAAGATATTCAGAAGGGACAATGTTGCCGGAATATTCTGGGCCATGGCAACATCTTGGACGAAACTCGCAAACTTGATTATTAAGGCGGAGGGGGCTCGGACGAAACTCTGCCCATTTTGTTGCGTAGTTACGGATAATTTACAACAAGTAATTTTATGTTAATAATTTTGACTTATTATAAATACTTTTCATTAAACATTAACTGTTCTCAAAGCCTTTTTTTAAACTTCGCCTGTTTCAAATGGTTTAATGTACTTACGTACTTTCACATACCAATTTCAGTTCTATTTATTCTACAACAAGTGTTAGTTCTAAAAGTTTCTTGTCAGTAATTTTAACTATAGCTAAAAGCAATTTGGATTCACTGAGATTGTTATCATTGTGATTAGCTTAAACCATAATTCCAAATTAATTTATTCTGGAACTAATATTTAA
This sequence comes from Esperia sulphurella, assembly GCA_947086405.1. Classification (NCBI taxonomy): domain Eukaryota; kingdom Metazoa; phylum Arthropoda; class Insecta; order Lepidoptera; family Oecophoridae; genus Esperia; species Esperia sulphurella. Next base: position 15,271,636 of record OX352265.1, read on the forward strand.
ATTTGGGCACTCGTATGATTACTTTACGGCGCGTTTCATGAGATTCTCGCGTCCCATGAATAAAAATAAATCTCTAGATGTAGTGTCAAAATCAAATGCAATACGAAAATTCAAGAGAAACTCTTGCAGAGTTGTATAAATACACACATTTCTTATAAAAATTACGACTTACAAATGTTAAATTGCTACGTACGTTACAGGACCAGTATAAAATGTGGAAAAACTGAGCAAGCAAAATATACACTTGTTTCAACTGTGATACAAGTAACGTTAATAATGAAAATTAAAAGTATACAAAATGAATTCGCTCATACATTATTGTGAAGGGTTTTTAAATCCCGTTGACATTTTATTCACGGCCGTCGACCGGGGTGCTCAGCTAATGAATGCAAATTTCATCAAGCCATGGACGCAACACACGCTTTTCATAAAATGTTAAATTTAAAAGTAAAAGAACAATGTTACATTATTAAGTCTGTAAGTTAATTTTATTAAATTAAATGTTTTTGGTGCAATATTGTTAGTTAATTTTGTTTTGTTTATTATTATAAAGGACCCCAAACCACTATTTACAACAATGTGGTTATAGTTAAATCTGATAAAATTTGTATATGTTTTCGGTCTCCTGATAAATTTTTATGGGAAAAACCATCGAAAGTGTACATTTTCCGAGTTTCAATGAATTTTATACCAGATAGTAACAACTAGCATTGGAAAGTAACCTATTTTAGCGATAAGCTTTCCATTTGCAACAAAAATACATCATCCGTCACTTTATGCATCAATATGACGTTTCACATTGTTGACTAAAGCATTTATAGACTGCACTAACTATCTTGTAAAAAACTGTTCCAAACTCAGAAGTATACAGTTTCAGTGGTTGTACTCATAGATATTTGATAAGGTTACCTAAATATAAAACATATCAAATTTTCATCAGATTTAACTGCAACCACATTTTCCTAGCTAATGGTACGTAGTCCTTTTATCTTAATGGTGGAAGATGGTAAAGGGGGAAATGGTATAAGTTTCGTTATTATGTTGTGGAAAGCATAATTAATGTTGAGAGGCAGCGACAATTTCTCGTTCGTTTTAGACCTATTGAAACAAACGTAGAAATATTATTTAGAATATTCGGTAAAAGTTTCATGAAAGTAAGTATATTATGTTAAAATCAAACATAAATCTTAAATAATAACTGAGAAACTATACTTTTATTCTTAAAGGAAAATAATTACAAGGAACATGCCAATAAGCTTAAAATTAAGACTCCATATGTATTAGCAAGAGTAACAATTTCATTAAAACTAATTACATCATTCCGTGTGCAAACAACACGAACTAACGAAACTGGATGCAGTTCAGAACTACAGGCAGGTGGCAACGTGATGAGCAAGTGTGTTAATTAGACAAACTTTATCTGCACTAAGCAGTCAGATGATGCAGTGCGACGCACCTTAGTCGTTGCCACACACAGTCTCGTAGTTAATCTAGCAAAAATATAGAAAAACTTTGATGAAGTACAGTATAATGATGTCTGACGATGCAGTCAAAAATATTGCAAATAGGTAATGTCGTTTAGTATCTAAAAATACTTTGATGAGGTATCTAAGTTATTTATATTATAAATAAAGCAACATTAACATTAAACAACCAAAGAGCTGTGATTTGGTATATATACATTATTGATGAAAGCTGTTTAGCCTAATGATGCAATAGAAGAAATTTATGCGATCACTGTGGCAAACGAGTTCGATTTGTCTTTAACAAAGATGCAGATTACAGAAGTCTTTTTAAGCAAGTTACTTAGAAATAGTGCTTCCGGACGTATTACTAAGAAAATTATCATTGTAGTGACTATAAATAATAATCCACAAGTATTCGGCATAATTTATTCTATTGATATTGATTATATGAATATCAGAGAGGACATAAGAAAAACTCGTAGATAAGTCAAAGGTTTGTAATGAAAATTTGGGACACACGGAAAATATCTGAATGCATTAAAATAACAACGAGCGGTAAGTAGTTGACATTTGAGTAGAGTTGCTATGCGTATTTTTACCCATGAAATTATGCAGTGCAGTAACAGTTACAGCAAATAAAAATCAAATGACAGCATTATATTCAAATACAGTCCAAGCCGTTTCTACAACACTTTAATCTTAACTTTGACAGTGAGTAATTCCGTTTTTAAGGGTAAAAAAAGTTGGCAGCACTCTATGCATGTATTTATGTAGCCAGACTTAGCTGCGACGGTCGTGAGAACTAAAACCGTCTTTCACAAGAAGAGAAAAGCTGATTCGGATTAAACTTTGAATATGTACGAGAGACTTTAGTTCTGCGACATTGTTGGATATTCTGTCTGGACTTGCTCAAACTATTGTCACGGTGCTGCATAGAGTGGCGATATAGAACAAAGTTTCTTTAAAAGCTAATCAGAACTCCTGATAATTACTGTCGTACTAAAAGTTAAAGAGCTTACTAAAATTTTGGAGTGCATTTCTTAGTATTTCTATTAAAGATAACAGAACAGTCACGTGAAGAACTGTAAACTAATTAATACTGACTGTGGTTTATTTATTTAATTCGTTGATTAAATGGACGTAACCAACTCTGTGTTTTCAAGCACATACAACTTTGTTATATTTTAAATAGTTAGTTGGGTTTCGGTCCCAACTACATCTACATACTTAAGAGTACCCACCTATAACTAAGAAATGGAATAACTAAATAATAAATAAACCATACAACCTGCGCAGTAATGTCAATGACTGACAGTGACACTTTTGTATGACGAGCGATAAGCATGGCAAATTCAGCTTCTCGATACAAGTAAGGTCAGTGTACTTTTATGTATAGTTGGGACCTATACTATACGTAAAGATGTTTTTACCTTCGTCAGGTTAGTTTATATTTAAGCTGAAATCCATCTAGTGTGAGGTAAGCTCACTCCAAAAAAGGTTAGCATGATTTTTATTTCACTTACACATAATGTGACAGTAGGTAAGGTAGATACAGTAAGTTTATGTCTACTCAAGTCCGCTTGTAACTCAAGCCATATATCACCCAAATAAATAATGTATTGCATTTTTAACGTACCAGAGCGAACTTATCGCAAATTCATTGTGCTTCACGAATAGTTTTTGTTTCTTCGTCGTCGTAGTTGGTTTTATCTGGTAATAAATATTTCATTGGTCAAACTTTTTATGACAGACTAGAAATAAATAAAAAGCTTTATAACCTTTTGATGAACACATAAACAGAAAATATATATGAATAGTCGTGATTAAAGTTTCTTGCAGTAAGTTTTTCTTGACAAATTTCCGAGGTTGGTCCTAATACATAAGATCCTGGGGAGGAAAGTTAGATAATTTTGATAATGATGATCAAACTGACCTTGATAATGCAGTATGAATATAATTGCTTTTCTTTTTTTTATAATAAAATAGAAGCATTTTTTTTTCGTACCGTATTAAAAATAAATATAAATAAATTATTAATAATGCAAAATATTTATATTGAATAATAGAAACTTGTTTATTGAGTAAAATTGTAAATAACAGTAAAATGTTGCTAATAACTTTGTGATAATTAAACCAAAACCAAACTGGCAAAATCAGCGTTTGCCAAAGAACCAAAGAAAGTAGTGTCAACATCAGCCGAAATACGTTCACTGCTGAACATAATTACCATGGTACAAGGAAGTGGAGAACAATAAGAAAGGGCAATAAAGATACATTTATAATAATTAGGAAAAAATGAAAACAAATATAAAAAAATAGTATATTAATATTAGGCAACAGCTAGTATGATATAAATTGAATAATAATAATGAATAATGAATGAAATTATGAATAAACTCAAAATAAAGTACATAAATATGTAAGTAAGTTAGGTCAAAGTCTATTATGAGCCAGAAGCAATACCTGTTAGTATACAAGAGTCTATTGCAGATTATATAATAATAAAACCTAAACCAAACAACTACCACCAGAATACCAAAGCCAAGTATAAGGATTAAAATATTAAACCAGAGACTATTAAAAATTCACAAACAATTCAAGGCGTCATTAATATAAATATAGTAACGCATCTACCCCACCGTGACTAGCAACTTAGAAATTTTCCGGAGGGACTATCAGGTATCTTCAAAATTAATTGAAACGTTTAGCTGTAATCCTGTTTAATAATTTTGTCAGTATTTCGAAGCGACGCGTAATGTTCTAAAATGGTGAAACATAATTTGAACGTAAAATGAATAGGATGAATTTAATTCATTTTCATAACTTGCATCTAACAGTTAATAAAACCGTTGATAGTAATTATACTAAGAAATACGGTATTTCTGTAGTTAAAGAAGACATCGCAAAGAAACCCGCTATTAAGGACAACGGTTTTTAAATCTTGAATGAAAATATTATAAGAAAAATCAAAATATCTGGGATGATCATCATCAGCTGAAATACGTCCACTGCTGAATATAATCCTGCTGAAAAGCGGATTGGTGATCGCAGTAATGATCTTAATATACACAACACAACGCTGATGCCTACTGCTGTATGAACAGTGTGTGAAGTCAATCTTAGATGTGAAGTCAATTTTGCATCTTCTCCGTAGAAATTACATCAGTAGGAGGACCATTTGGCACTCGTAATATTATTATCCCTACTAAATATTTAAAACAGGATTTTCCAAGAAAATATAAGATAGAAATTGTCACACACTTGATTTGTAAGTCTCTTAGTAAAGAATTTCCGTATTTCGTGTTACTGAGAACTTTTTACAGGCAATTTTATGTATTAACCCACTCCTTACAGCTGAAAGTACATGTAGTAAAGCGTCAGAAACCAACAAAAGAAACTCCACGTCCTCAATTACACGGCATTTAACCAACAATTCCATTACATTTCGTATTACGTATTCACACAGTCATGCAGTGACGGAATGTTAGGGGGAATGTTACATCAAAGGCAGTATTCGATCAGCGTGTTTCGTGTTTTTTTTTGGTTCATTTACTACGGGCCATACGGTTGCTGAAGCTCGCGTTACAGAATGGTGTGAGCCATGAGCGTGACGGGATGCTATCCTAGACATTGCGAAAGATAAATTTACAATACAATGCAATACATATCTACATATATTTAGCGATCATTTTCTCGTATATACCACAAGAATAAGAACAATAAGAATAAGTACAATATTTTATTATTTCAATATCCATGCACATTTTATTTTTATTCTTTTGCCTACTGCTTGTTTTAGCTTTTCCCACAGTGAAGGTTGGCTGGAAGAGATCTCTTATAGAGATAAGTCCACCTTTGTATACTTTTATGTCATGACCTTTTTTTTTGTAAATTTTATGTGCAATAAAGAATATATATATAAAAGAATAGATATATTATTAACAGAATATAGGTATGCTTAATAAGAATATACAATTTGCAAATAAAATAACAGAAGTATTGGGAATTGAAAGGATGTAATTTACAAATAACCTAAATAATTTTACAAATTGAAAACTGTTGTAAATTTCCAATGAGAATTAAAGTCATGATTTTCAATATCTTGTGTTTACAGTGACCGCCTGAACCATTAGGCTAATGTAGCGATTAAACATTTCCTCATTATGTTGGATCACTCATTCTCCTAGGGTTGCCAAAACATTTCAAGGGACATTTCCATTTTATCATCAGGTTACTTTTGTCTCCACTGCAGGAGCACAACCCTCTCTCATCTGCCGGAGACAGACGGAGGATTTGGCCTACACTCCCCGCGCTGGCCAGACGGGTTGGGGAGGCCTGATTGATGTTTTATAATGCATTCCCTTAGTCGCCTTGTACAACATCCACGGGAAGAGTTGGAGTGGTCCTATTCTACTCTACCGGAAACCACACGGCATAAGGGACATTTCCATTTAGGGAGCCAAAAATAGTAGACATTAAAAAAAAGTATAGATAATGCTCATACTTTGGTTTCCAGAGGGGTAGGCAGGGATTTAAAAAAGTGTACTGATTTATTTGACCTAATAGCAATTATATAACTATATTGTTATTTAAAAAAAAGCTTCTTTACCTTCTAACATCCTAATTTCATTAACATATGAATTTATATAATTGGTATGACATATTTCTAAAGATGGTTTACACGCTGGCTAAAATATAATAGATTTGGCAACCCTACACTCTCCCAACCTTGTGTCATTTTGACAGGCCAAGTAAAAAATACGCTGATATTGTGTTGTGCTGGTTAAAATAGTTTTCATCCCGCTTTCGATTGCAAATCGCACCAATCCCTTAATGTTCGGTTTATGTAAATATTATGAGAGTTTAACTATTCAGTTATTCACTTAGCATCAGCTCTCTTAGGTTGTCTTTTTGTATAGCAAGTCGAAATACTTCCCATTCTGTCGAGTTAAATTGTTTTTTGTCGTGTCGCCAAACTTTTCTAAGTCAATTTAAAACGTACTTAAAACGATTAATTTGAATCGAGTTTAAAAGTTCCGAGTGAAAATTGAATTTAACTACACACATTAAGGAAAGTTCGCTGACAGGGTTCAGAAGCAGACAGTTTCGTATTCGGATTTAAATGAAGTGAGAACTAAACTTCAGCAATATTTGCATTTTATACACAAATAAGCTTTTATTTCAATGGCTTTTTCTTCTTAATTATCATTATAGTAGCCCTTAGACGTCACCACACCCTGTCATCCGCCTTCTGCATCCAGCCGCTTCCGGACACCTTCAAGTTGTCGATCCATTTAGCGGCCGGCAGCGGGGCGTCCCACCCTGCGCTTTCCGATTCGCGGTCTCCACTGCAGAACTCATCAGCCCCAACGTCTGTCGGTTCTGCGACATATATTTCTTTTCGGTTATGTCCGTGATCATCATGCTTCTCCACACGGATCTCCTTATCACGAATCATGTCTCTCATAGATACCCTGAGCATAGCCCTCTCTGAGAGAACTGAAACTTGTGGATCAGGCCCACCGCCAGTGTCCACGTTTCTGTGCAATACAGGCTGGAGGCGGCTAATTAAAGACTTCTATTTTTAAACACAGAAGAGTTTTCTTCATTTTCATCAAATTCTGAGCAATAATCGTATCAAACATTATCGTACATCGTAGGCGTTAACACTTGCTAATGGAATTCATGCTGTGCCTAGAATACTCGACGAATCGAAGTTGGTGATATCTGATAAGTGGTTGGAGCGAGACCATTATGCATTATTAAGATTTAAGAAACGAGTGAGTTAGTAAATCTGTGTCAACTGAGTGAGACTTAATATAATTTAAATGAAAATAAGCAGAGAAGAGAAAACTTGAATGGAAATATACAAGGACTGATAATTTTGTATATGGTTAAGTTAATATTAAGAAACACACAAAGAAATAAAAATACCTATAATATATGATTTTATTTTGAGTCTCTCAAGCCATTTTACGAATAAGAATGGTATATTATCTGTTACGTCAGCGGTGTAAACAAAATTACGGAAAAACGTCTAAGCACGCGAAAATCAACCGTACATTTGAGAGTGGGCATGAGAAGGAATGACCAAGGCAAAAAGAAAGATGAAAGTAGTGGCGCTACCCGCGCGCGTCCCGAGAATGTACCACGGTATGTAAAGATGTCTCGAAACAACCCCGCGCGTCTAGAATCTTCAAGCGAATCTGCCTACCGGGTAATCGTCCATATTGTACACCGGGGACAGTTTAGTTACTAAGTGAACGGTTATGCGATCTACGAGCGAAGAAATGTGTAATTTAGACTTATATTGTGTCAAATAAGTTAAATCCTTAATTAAATGACTTGCACAGAATTAAGAGGGTATTTGTAATCTAGTTACCAAACACGCGTTAGCTACAAATGCAACTGGAGCTAGCTAGACTAAATTAAGTTGAGCTTAGGTAGAGGCTACGAAATCAGCGAACTTGTTATTGCAAAACGCTCATTAGTTGCTTCTTATGTTTAAACCCAATAAGTAAGAGATAGTGTTATTAAAGTCACTGGAATCTCTCGTATTTTATCTAAGTCCTTGTGGAAACATACTTGGAGCCTGATAAAAGTTTTGTTTCAGATCTCGCTGCTCTAATGGCCGTACTTTTAGTTCGCAGTCAGCTCACGTCGTAGGCTCCACGTCTGTGTGTCCACCTTGCGAGAGACTTGCTTTCTTACCCGGATTAAGGCGAATTAAGATCTCCGTTACGTATCTTTATCTTGGACGTTGGAAGATAAAATCTTGAAATGGATTTTTTTAACTGAGAAGATTCTATTTGTAGTGGCTTGCTAGTGGTGTTTATAATGATTTATTTCAATGTTGTCGGAAGTGATTGGGTTCTTCAAACGGCTTTTCCCCGCAAAATTTTACATACATACACAATGCTCACGCCTTGGTCCCAGAGGGGTAGGAAGAGTCGATATTGATATCGCCACTTTGCGCAATCCAATATCGCAAAGCGACTTTCCTTCGCCCACTTTTCGCTCCGTGATACCCCTTGGCGTGATGTGTTGCGAACAACATCGCAAAATTTTAGTTCATTTTAAATATATGTAAATTGCATAATGTATTAGCTTTTGAAAGTATCGACAATACTTACATTAAACCGCTATACAAGTTAACTTATAAAATATAACTACTTATTGATAAAATTCATTTATATTAAAACAAATTTTTAATAGCCCATTTTCATAATGGGCAAGTGGGGGGTTACATAGACACCTAGATCAATTGACAGGATGGACTGATAACGAATTGTTTTGCATATATAGTCCTCTGAATTAGGTATTTGGGGAGGGGAAGGGTAGGACGGGCATATGGAGGTTTATTATTGATGCCTGCAATGCATGGATATAGTTGCAAATGATGTAATATCAAAAGTCGATAATTCCGATATCAAAATCAAAATCAAAATATTTATTTTCAAAATTGGAATACATTATTCTCTTTTAAATTAATCTATTAAATTCTGCCTAAAACTACTCCACTTCCACCTGTATAACCGAGGGGAAGAAGTGGCAACAAACCCAACGGCACAGGGCCCTACCTTTGATTTATCTTATTCATTACAATCATTAAGTCTACCTATGCTGAGCCATCAAGCACTCCATGGACTTTTATCATTTAAGTAGTCATCTAACTTATAATAGGCTTTCTTATCTAAACAAATTATTCATCAACCGCAATATGATCATTGTGGCTTCCAGACAGGTTACCAGCCACTGGTCACGTACTTCATCATCAGCCGAAATACGTCCACTGCTGAACATGTCTCAATAGAATGCCACTTTTGGTGGGCTGTCCATTGGGGACATTGGCATAAATACCACGCTTGGTAGGCGGGTTTGTGATCGTAGTAATGATCTCAACATGCACAGGAGACTGTCTCCCGTCTCTGGTGCAATCTCTTAGTGGCCTTGACGACACCAACGGGAAATTAGGGGGTGGCCCTATTTTAAGCCGGGAACAACACGGTGACATACTTATAAATCTCTTATAGAAAACAAGTACTAAGCAACAAATAAGCGTTAACGTAACTAAAAAAGATATTGTTTGATTACCTGTTACGAATTAGCGAATAAAATACGTTTTCGTTGCTTGTGAGGAAAAATAGTTACGTTTACGCTTTTTTTTGGAAGTTTCGTTACAATCGCTATTATGTTAAGGAAATATCAAAATTTAAAAACTTAAATATTCGTATTTGATAACCTATTTTTAATACTAACGTATGAAATCATTGTTCGCAGTTAGTTACGAAAACGTAATTTTTTTTCTTGTTTGTAACCAGTTACGAACTGCGGACACAGTATAATACGGTACGGTAGATACAATGACGAGCTCACTCGAGCGATGTATAATTCAGGGTAGTGTCACCGACAGGCCGCTCACACGGATTTAACAAACGGCTGGGCGTTTCAATAATTCTATGGCAAACATTTTGTGTGATAGCCTAGTGGTGTGGTGTTGGATTTGCTACGTCATATCTGCCATTGATAGACGGCGGTTCATTAATAGTGTCAAATATTTTGGTTGAAATTTATTATTCGGACAATCGTCATTATTTAGAAGGCATTCAAATTTTACATCTGAAAACTAACTCTTATCCATAAACTTGCAGTTCAAACACCATAAGTACCACCCTGATATTAGAAGGCCTCGTGTGCAGTATTACTAACACTAGATCTAGGAGAGCTTCAAATACGAAACACAAAAATGATTACATGGCGGCACAAATAGCAAAAACGGATGTTGTGATGTTGTATCACTGATTATGATACTTTATCCATATTCGTTAGACTGTTAAGGACATTTCCTAGGGTATATATTATATACTAGCTGTGCCCGCGACTCCTCACGCGTGGACTACAGAATCCGCTCCAACTTCCGCTCCCGCGCCTGCTCCTGCTCCAGGTCCAGGTCCAGGTCCAGGTACACGTCCACGTCCACGCCCATTACCACTTCCACTCTAGCTCCAAATGTAGTCAAATCAATCGCAATCTGAATTGTACCGAACATAATAATTTTACTTCTTTGTTATACTGCATATACATACTAATGTATTTGAAAACTAAAAGTTCCCATAATTTTTGACTGAGTTAGCCGATTGCGATGAAATAAAAACTAAATGTTATACCGAGTTACCCGAGAAATCTATTAATAGCTCCTGTATAAGTAAAATAGTTAAGTTTAAGATTCTTATTGTTAAACAGCTGTTGGTTTTCTAAATAAACAAAAATAAAAATAAAAACAAATTAAATAACCCGAGTTAATCAATATATTTACGTGAAAAGTCTATCAAAATCCGTTCAGTGGTTTTAAGTGATACGTGCACAAACTAACAGACAAAAATTTCAAAAATGATCGAAATGTGTTCTATTACTTATCCTATGACCCCCAATTTATTTTCGTTGCAAATATCTTCAATATACAGACACGCGATGTTTACGATTTTATTTATTGGATAAAGTAAACAAATAGAATTTAAGAAATAAGATGACCTAACTTTTTCCAGGCAAAACATATACATTTTATCTATCCTACTGGCTCAGCTATAACCAATACTAGTTGTATATCCCCACGTTATACGTTAGGTGTAAACCCCTCGCACCTGGCAGAGGTGTGTGGCTGTTCTCACGATATTTTCTTGGAAAGGTTCATTTCTAACAGCCTTATACTATTTTTGTTAGTTCGTGTTATTTTTGTCTCCACGTTGATGCTTTTATTTTAAAGATAATGTTGAGAATGATGCCATGAGTAAAACGAGGGTAGGTGTTTTGGTATGGAACTTGGTACCACACAGTAACAGCAACCAAAACCAAGTATTATGCCAATGAAAAGCTTTTTTTAATCTTCATTATTTAGGGGCATTTATAATATCGTATATGAGAGCCCCATAATAGCCTTTACCACTGAGGTCACCAGCTCTCCGAGCCTACCTATTTTCAAAAAGAGACTGTGCGCCGGATGTAATACATTAATTGTATACGTTTATTCCAAGTTCTTTTCACCCTTCCCCTCATTTACTTCCTCGAGACCCCTCCGCTCCCTCCTTCCAAATGTAGTACTCATCGTAATCTGAATTCCGCCGAGCATACGGTGTTACAATACGACATTCCTCTAAGATAGTGCAAAACTATAGCTAGTTGTATTAATTTACATCCTTATTAAAGTAATTAAGGCTATAATAATAGGATAATGATTTGAGGGTTGCGGTCTTTCGCTGTAGTAGTCAACAAAAAGTCACAGTACAGGCAAATGGTCTTCCCACTGAGGTCACCAGCTCTCCGAGCCTACCTATTTTCAAAAAGAGACTGTGTGCCTGGCTTGTCAAGCAGGCATTTTATTGCTTTGAAGAGTTCTTTCAGAACGCATTAACTTAATTTATTTAGTTTTAAGAATTTTATTTGACATTTTTATATTTATGTTAGTTATTGATGTTTAATTTGATTGTGTTTACTTTTCCCTGTCTATAATTTGATTTTATTTAACTTGTGTAAAATTTGTATTTGACCTGTAACGGAAGTTATCAATAAAGTATGTCTATGTCTACAGTTATACACTATCAATTAAATATAATAAATCCTATATTCTGGCCGAGTCCAAACAGGCCTCGATTCAGAATGCTATGCCCACGTCTTGAAATTTAATATCCCTATCAGCTTTTCCCTCTTTGCCTGGTTCTGGACACACTCCAACAGCAAGTGTTGGTCATCTACCACGCCGTATACTTCTTAGTTAGGTGATAACACGAAAAGGTCTTATTAAGTAGAACAGTAATAACAACGGCGCCCACTTTTCGCTTGTCTTCTTAGTGTTGAGATCTGACGATACATCTACCCTACTGGATCGTTTATATCAAGCGCCTGGCCACCAACGGTGGCCCAAGCCGATTTGCTAGACTTCACATACGGATGAGAATTTCTTCTTTACATATGCAGGTTTATTATAAATAACCAGTATTTCAGTTTTAAATAACTCATTGGTATGTTCGGGGTTTGAACCCACGACCTCAAGAACGCGAGGCGAGTTCACAATCAAGCTACCACGCTTACTAGTTTCTTTTAACTTCTACGCAGACAAAGATTATAAAAAGAAGCACAGACAGAAAAAATAAACCTTATCTGACCCTTTCCCTCGACTTTGCACATTGTGGCTAACTATACACGTATGTTACTGACGTCTATGTTATTAATCTATGTCCTTGTCTGGAGTCTCACATTTCAGCTAGATGAGAGAGAGATGTAGAGATTTATGCGACATTTATTGCACAATCAAACTGAACAGTGTCGCGTCTACTACAATTAAGTTTGTATAAATCTGTGTATCCAAGTTGATTGTCATCTTACTTTACTGCTGCTAATAAAATCCAGATATAAAACTAGTCGTTTGCTCTCACTGTCGTTGCACTTTTCTACACATGAAATTCTGAGACGTCTTCTTCAAATTAAATCTATGAGAACTGATTTTGACGTGAAACATTTTGGATCAACAAGAGTTGCAGGTCGATAACGGAAGAAAGTAGGGATGGAGAGAGGACGGTAGGAAGAGAGTTAAAAAAGTAGACAGCGGAGGGATAAAGCAGGAATAAGGTAGGGCAACAAATGCATTTTTCGTAAAATGCTGCAGCTGTATGCAGCCTACCCAGTATAATTTTTATACATGCACGTACAGTAATTTGTGACTGAAATTAACATTAGAAAAAAAATACTGTGCATGGTCTGCCTTAGTTCAAATGTAAATAACCTATAAATCTACCTACTCTCTACGTAGACTCTACCCACACTCTACATTAGCTTTCCATACACTCTACCTACACTAGGGAACGTACCAAAACTACCTGACCCATGTTTCACATCCCCCCCCTCGGTGACCACCCGTAGTATATATGCCAAGACCCCCTCCCCTTCTAGTTTTCACGTAGTAATTCATAAATATGGTTGTAAACCATTTTTTGCAAACAAAGTTGAAAAAAATTATAATTTGACCCATATTTGTCTTTTTAATACGGCGCTTGCCGCGTGACGCCTAGACTGCGTGCGTACCTATAATTACAAGTAAAAGAAATATTGTCAAGAAGCAAAAACTGACAGTTTTCAACCAGCTGACGATATGTGCGTCAGTGTTGCCATCTGCGAGTTTAAAAAGCGATAAACGCTGCGCGCCATGTTTGAATATAGCTCGAAAAAGCGCGAGATTTTCCTAGAGGATATTGACTACGTGACGAAGACCTAAGCCCCCCTGAACGAGTCACGTAGTATGGGTACGTTCCTCTACCTACACTCTACCTAGTCGCCACCAACTCTACACTGTTTCGATTTAAAGGATAAAGGAGCCCGTATAATTACAAACATACGATGCATTTTAACCAAATACGGTAGCAACGCACTTATTGCTGTTGGGATTGGGGAGATTACACGCAGCAATTAAAAGACTTTCCGTGTGGTTTCCGGTAGAGTAGAATAGGACCACTCCAACTCTTCCCGTGGATGTCGTACAAGGCGACTAAGGAAATACATTATAAAACATCAATCAGGCCTCCCCAACCCATCTGGCCAGCGCGGGGAGTGTAGGCCAAATCCTCCATCTGTCTGATGAGAGAGGGTTATGCTCCTGCAGTGGAGACAAAAATAACCTGATGATGAAGTGAATAGGAGTCAGAGACCACTTCATTTCATATAAAGACAGTAACAATCTTGTAAACATTTAATCTGGTAGTCGATAAAAAAATGACGTGTATGAATGTGCCAAGTGTACAATATGCAATAAATTTTGACTTTGACTTTGACTGGCAATATACGTAAATCTCTCCACGTCTCTATCCCGTCACACTAAGACGTGTTCAGACACCAGACTTAGATGCGTCGGTCACAAAATACCCAATTCTAAACAAGGGATGAACGCTTGTAATTTATTACTCTAAGACCTCAACGTTTGACATTTAATAGTAACTCTTCAGGGTCAGAATGAGAGAGGCCCAATTACATATTGAAATTATACAGAGAGGTATAAAAATATACCTATTATAAATATAATTTTTACGCTTTTTTAATGTCTTATATGCAGTGATCGTAATCAGGTAGCGTCAATATGTACCTACTTGCGCCGAAAATATGACACGTAGGATTATTATGAACATTCATTTACAGGAGAATATATTTTTATTTCAACGTTTCGCTTCCTCTTTCATAATGCGAACTGTTAAGCAACGGAACTCCTTGCCAGTTTTAGTATTTTCGGACAAGTACAATTTGGATCTATATAGGCATCTTCTGGGTAAGCGCGCTCCACCTTAGGCCTCATCGTCACTTACCATCAGGTGAGATTGAGGTTGCAGCAATTAAACCCATTAGAAATAAAATAAAATATTTTAATGAAAATTCCATGTGGTTCCGTGTGCCGTGTGGTTTCCGGTAGAGTAGAATAGGACCACTCCAACTCTCCCCGTGGATGTCGTACAAGGCGACTAAGGGAATACATTATAAAACATCAGTCAGGCCTCCCCAACCCGTCTGTCCAGCGCGGGGAGTGTAGGCCAAATCCTCTGTCTGTCTCCGGCAGATGAGAGAGGGTTGTGCTTCTGCACTGGAGACCAATATAACCTAATGATGAATGAAAATTCCGTTGTAATAATTAAAAAGAATAAGATATTAAGAAAAGATAATTTCATTTGTTTGTATTTTATTTTACTGGTAAGAGGAAGACGGAAGAAGAATATGGACTACTAGCTGTTGCCCGCGACTTCGTCCGCGTGGACAACTTAACTTTACAAAAATGATTATGTATTTCTTGTAGGAATTAGACGTCTATTTGGGGATAAAAACTATCCTATGTCCTATTCCAGGACCTAACCTATATGTGTGCTAAGTTTTATCCCGATCCGTCCAGTGGTTGAGGCATGGTTGAGGCATGACTGAGTAACAAACATCCAAACGTACAAATATCCAAATAAGTATTCAAACTTTCGCATTTATAATATTAGTAAGATTAAATGAGCGATGTGCAGTTCCTATATTTATATTACTGTACTAGCTGTTGCCCGCGACTTCGTCCGCGCGGTGATATTAACAATGAACAGTTGTGTTATGAACATGTTTCGAAATTGTTAGGCTTAGGTTATTGGTATCATCTAGTCTCTGAATAAAATAAGGTTTTCTGCTCGTAAAAATACCGCTGTTTGCTATAATATCAATTAGACATCAGGCACTCTATCGTAGCCTTGGTAAAATTACGTCATATTGTCTATCATACTATTTATAATTTAAGTTCCTAAATCAGCGAAACATACCTTCTTCTCGTACGTATATGTTTCTACCCAAAGGTGGTCTGGAAGAAATCGCTTAAAACGATAAGAGCACGCAAATTGTACTATTTTTAACTTTTAAAACTTGTAACTGTATTTGTTTGTGCAAAAAAGTGTATTGTACTGCAAGATACGTTCCTTTTACCAAGAGTACGAAATGATACAACTGTACCACATCTTTTGTATTTACATAACCTTATATAACCAAAATACAGCCTCCACAAGACAGTCTTAATTTAGTTTTAATTCGTCCAATAAATCCGTACGTCTCGTATACGTCAAGCTGAGACGTGTCTGCCGTAGCCACCGCAGGGTAGACGGCAATAAATCCGGTCGTTCTACGCAGACGTATCCCAAGGCCCACTGTCACACCGAACTGCAGAAATATACCAAATTAACTACACAACATTTTAGGAATTTATACATATTTGGGGATATATGGTTATGAATAAAACGATGTGTGCTGTAGGAAGTATCAGTGAACTCTGCTCTTTTAATTTGAATACCACTCCTATTTATATAATTTGGCTAGTTCACAATTTCAGCTATTGAGGGTATTATTAACTAATTTTACCTATGTAATATCGGTGGATATGGGTATCCCACACATACATAATGCTCACGCCTTGGTCCCAGAGAGGTAGGCAGAGACGATGTATCGCCACTTTGCGCAATCTAATTTGACAAAGTGGCTTTCCTTCGCCCGCTTTTCACCCCGTGATACCTCTTGACGTGATGTGTTGCGAACAGCATTTATAGGATATATAACAGGTTGTATATTTAAATAAATAAATAAATAAATATGTCAGACATTCACACCAATTATCCAGTCCTAAACTAGGTAGAGCCTGTGGTATGGTTACTAGATAACGGATAGACATACTTAAATAAATATATAAACATCCAAGACTTGGGTACAAACATTCATATTCATCATACGAGAATTTGCCCCTAGCGGGATTCGAACCCGCAACCTCCGGCGTGGCAGTCCGAGAGCTACCCGTTCCGCCACGGAGGCCGTCAATTATGTTAAACACAGTAATATTGCGAAATACTTTTTACTATATCACGTTATCGGTATATCGTGAATACTTATAGTATTTTATTACTTCTTTCTCTTAAGGGATTGCACCAGTAACGGGCAGCAGGCTGCATGATCCTAAGGGGAAATAATTGTCCATGTCGTCAGGAAGCCCTATGTCCAGCAGTTCATGTCGAAAGGTAGAGAATAGGCGTTAAATTTCGCCTAAGCAACGATCTCTATGTACTACTAGATGGAGCGTCAAAACAATCGCTCTGTTGCACGCAACTGCGGCTCCGGGAGCCGCAACTCGTTCACATTCACTTTGAAACCTGTGCAGTACTGCGCAGAACATTTAATTATTTACCAATTATTGACGCTATTTACGCGTAGCGTCAATATTTAGTAATAACTAAATGTTCTGCGTAGTAACTGTACAAGTTTCATTGTGAATGTAACCGAGTTGCGACTCCTTGCGGGGAACAGAGCGATTGTCTGGAACGCTCCAAATAGTAGTACATAGAGATCGTTCCTATCGGTGTGAAAGCAGCTAACTGCACATGTCTGCGCTGTCATGACGCTGCTGCGTTGTTGACGACAGCCGCCTATAGCGACATGACAAACGACTCAAATCATACTTACATACACAATAAGAGCCTCTAAATGAGGCATGCAAGTTCTAAACTAAGGTATAATGTCTGAAATATATCTTGGGTTAAGCAATGACCTGCTATTTAAACCAGACAATGTATTCTGTACAAAATCTTCCTTAGGAAACTATGTCCAAAGTTCTGCTTGCGTATAGATATAAAGGTAACGCACGTTAATAAGACTCTGTTAAATGTCTAAGTTCTTAGGCTATTCGGAATAATACTTTGGCATTTTAAAGGCCTAATTTGCCGTGTGGTTTCCGGTAGAGTAGAATAGGACCACTCCAACTCTTCCCGTGGATGTCGTACAAGGCGACTAAGGGAATACATTATAAAACAACCTATCTAGCCAGCGCGGGGAGTGTAGGCCAAATCCTCTGTCTGTCTCCGGCAGATAAGAGAGGGTTCTGATCCTGCAAAGGAGACAAAAATAACCTGATGATGATTTTAAAGGCGAAGCACGCCCCGAAGTGGTCTCTTGACTGACCGCAAATTAGTTCGCCTCTAGTATTGCGAGTTCATTTGCGTTGCCGTTGTTCACTGCAGATTAGAAATCCCGTTTCTTATAGGGCATTATTGCATATACGAGTACCTATAATTCAGATCCCGTGCCCCCGGGATGTGGGTGGTTTTTCCCCGAAAGCAATATTTTCCGAGATATTTAAAAAAAACTAAGCTAGATCATGTTTCTAAAGCCATAATCTCTGTGCCTAATGCTGGTTCCTACGCTGACGTATGGTAGTGAATGTTGGGTATGGCAGAAGAAACAAGACAGCAGGATAAATGCAGTTGAGATGCAGTCTTTAAGAAAAATATGTGAAGTTAAGTTATGTGACGGAGAGTGGAACACAGTGATACATGTGGTTTGAAAGAAGATGTAGTAACGAAGGTAGATAAGGGTATGTTGCGTTGGTTTGGACATTTAGAACATATTATTGAAAGAAGAGTGACAAAAGAAATATACAGTGCGAATGTGTAAGGAACTACAGTTAAGGTCGTCCTAGGAGGACGTTCAAGGATCTAATTAAAAACATCCTCAAAAAGGATGGGGTCTGCAGTGAGAAGAATAAAAGGAGGTGCATGAAAAAGTTGACGAATGTGAAGGTGTGTCAGGATCGTGCAAAGTGGCGATATATCGTCTCTGCCTACCCCTCTGAGATTTATGTATGTAACTAACCCGCTCATTGCGTAAACGTATACTTTGCTGCCTTTTTAGGTGGTCTTTTACCATTGTAACAATCAAAAGCAACAAACATCAAAACTACATCACAATTTCTGATACAATCAACCTAGAGCGACATGTCCAACAGCCTGATTAACCAATCAGCGCGCAGATCAATTATTACTACTCTCATCATACCTCATCAGATTCTCAATCAAGCCTAGTTCAGTTTCAATCAAATGCATGACCGGGCGAGTAATTGCTTAAGGTCTGTCACTTACACATCTGATATATTATAACCAGGGGTCGGATTTGGTAGTATCATTCGTGTACTTGTACTTCGTAGAGTCATTTATGTATTTACGATGAATGGGTATGTTAATGTCGTCGCTAGAAAGGCTTTGCTGAAGCGCCAAAATAGGATTTTTCGGAGAGACTTAAAGAAAAAAAAATTATATATTTTTATCAAAACGTCCAATTTTGATAAAACAACTATTTGATTTATCAAAATAAAATGTTAAGATAAAAAATACATATAATTTTTGCTGTAAATAAATAGGAATTTAAATCTCTCTACTGTAAAACAACGTTGTTTTTCCAGCGACGATAGGTATGTTTATAAAACAATTTTTTTCCCAGATTTATTTTAAAATTCGGAATCCCGGTATAGGTTATGATCCTTAATTTATTCACTAAACTCATACCTACAATAATATACACATTGACATTATAAATAGATTATTTAATAATCTACAATTTTCGAATTAAAATTCGTTGTAAAGGTGAAGTAGGTGAAAAGGAGAATGAACTTGTAATCAAGCCGTCACAGGATTGGGGCGTTAGGTTAGACAATCACACGATCGCAGCACACAAGCGCAGTCTGTCGTAAACAAAACACTCGCGACACCGCTATGGTGAATGAAATCCCAGCGAGAGGACGTGAAACACACGCGCGGGTTGCAACAAGTTACGTCGGCATAAAAAGCGTGCGCGTTTTGAAAAGTTGCGTTAAATAAGCTTTAATAACTTCGTCATTTCTTAATTGATTTTAATAATTTAAAAAATAAAATACTTTGGTATTTATAGGGCAGACGTCGTACTAATTAAAAATCAAACATATTATTATGTGAGTGATCCTCATTAATAAAATCCCGTGAAAAGTAATGTCCATAATTAAACTACCCTGACATATTTTCATCGCAAGTACATAAATGAAGCTACCTAATTCCGAACCATGATTATGACCGAACGTATGTAGCTGTATTTATGTATGCTAATAGCAAGCTCGGAGTAAGGCAAGTCTTGAATATAGATTGCAGTTGCTTGAGACGATAGAGAGTAAGATGCAGTTTAGGGACTACGTGCAGAATGCGGTTCTACCTGAATCTGAGTTAGTCTGAAATTCAGATTTATATATCTGAATTTCAGACTAACTAAATATATATATAAGTATATAACAAATATATATGACAGTGATTGGATGAGATGAACCGAATATCGGGTTCAGTGGCGCACCTTGGGAGAGGCCTATGTAGAAATCAAATGCAATGGAAATGGACAGGACACTTAATAAGAGAGAAGGCAGAATTGGCCTTATTTTATTGTGATGTTTGTTTTGTGTCTAAGTGTTTTGTGCTGTTAAGTATTGTGTGAATAAATAAAATCAAAAATAAAATAAAAAGGGAAGAATGGAAGACGCTGGAGGAGGCCTATGTACCAAAGGGCACACTGATCCAGGAGACCGATATATAGGATTAAATTTTAAGTTTTATTTTATTATATAACCTGGAAATTCAAATAAAGGCTTTGAAATATACACATAAAATTATGTAAAATTTGTATAATTTCAATTAATCATTATTTTCAATGTAACAGATTCACCTAAAATATTATTGAAAGTACAGAAAAATAAATCATATATTACTAAGGATTAGGTACCTACTGGGCCCAATTCCAAAGGCACACATTTAAAATTTGACAGCTCTAAAATTAGTTTCGTCTTTATCTTCATAATACTGTGTGACAAGGTTAGCAACAGTTTTAATGCTGTCAAATTTTAACCTTGTGACTTCAGAATCGGGACCACTATGTAGGTACTCATTTTATCAGCGAGTTGAATGACGTTTGGAAACGATTTTCATTTGTTTTTGCTAGCCCAGGGCAAGACAGTGGGGTAGATTTTATCAAACTTAAATGTGCAGACGAAAACAAAAACTGAACCGTCGAGTGCGCGCTGATAGAGCGAAAGGTTGCTAATGCGAAATCGATGGTTGTGATGGGGCCTCGTCCATCGGACGTGACGGGACACTTGGTGACAGCCGCGTGACGGATGCCCTGTCCCGCGACCAAAGCACTAGTCGAATATCAACGGGACAAATATTAATTTATGAGTTGGCTATTTATGGGGAAACCATTGCGGCCTAGTCTGCTAAAGAAAGGTGACAATTCAAAATCAATTCGTATGTATGTAAACGCTTTATTGTACCAAAATTAACAACAAAAACAATAACAAAATAGGAATAAAACTGTGTAGTGTGTACATAGGCGGATGTAAGTCGGTATGTTAATTTTGTTTATTGACGACCTCCTTGGTGGAACGGGATAGCTCTCGGACTGCCACGCTGGAGGTTGCGGGTTCGAATCCCGCTAAGGGTAAATGTTTGTATGATGGATATGAATGTTTGTACCCAAGTCTTGGATATTTATTTAAGTATGTGTATCCGTTATCTAGTAACCATAGCACAGGCTCTGCCTATTTGGGACTGGATAATTGGTGTGAATGTCTGACATATTTATTATTATTATTTATTTATTTAATGCTTTTTTGTTATAAAAAAACAGGAACCAACTAAATTTGTGTTTATACAAAGGAGGAGTTATGCCACTTAGGGATCTCTTACAGTCAATCTTAGAGTATCGAAAAGACTAGTATAATTCGTATTTGATTGAAGCTGAAAAACTTCCCTTTACACCTTGGCTAATTGGCGATATACTGTAGTTTTGTGATAGTTACATTACAGAGAACTTAATCGTTACTATGTAATAGATACCTCACCCCCTAGAATAAAAGAAAAAAGAAAGAAGGAAAGAAGAAAGAAGAAAGAAGAAAGAAGAAAGAAGAAAGAAGAAAGAAGAAAGAAAAACATTTATTTATTGCTATAATTAGCACACACAAAAGTAAACCCCTAACACCAGAAAACGGAAAAAAATATAAAAAATAACTACAAAATACAACTGTCAAATTTTAACAAAAAGTAGTATGCGTATGCGTTTGAGGTCATTGACCGGGAAGCGCTCTAAGTACCTACTCCAATCACTGGTAATGAATTACCTGTAACTTTTTTTTATCAACCCTATAAAAGTAAAAGCAAAGAATAGAAGACAGCCACTGACAGACTTCAATGAAACACGAAGCACTTTACATGATAAAACTTCCATCTGTATAGTATAGATATATACACAGTAGTGATAGTAACTCTAAAATCAATGGTGGCGTGACAAATTACGAGGATGCCGGTTGTGACGGGAGATCAGAGACGCCGGGAGTGACGGATGTGGGGGGCACTCTGCATGCATAGGGTTGATTTCTTCCAAGTTGTTTATATTTGGATGAAAAAAAACTTTTGTGACGCTGGTGTATAAAGAAAAAAGGATTATGATAGCTTGAGTATATGGTGCAATTTTCTGTTAAGTGTACGAATGATATTAGTTTAATACTTTTAACAATTCTCATAATTGTATAATCCAATGACAAGTAAATTAAGAAATTGATTGTCAATAATTATATGTCGGCGAAATAATAAAAGAGGAGCTAATTTGAAGGCACAGCGCGTGTTCGGCGCACCGTTCGGCTTGGTTCGGCGATCGTCGCGAGCACGCGCTAACGGAACGTCGGGTATAACTTGCGCAGACGCAGAACCGAGACAGGCTTCGATGGAAAGACGTGCGGTACGCAGGCGTTACGCTGACGGATCGTCTGCCTTCTAAAATCGTTATTTGATTATGTAATGTAATTTCATGTAGTGTCATTTAAGTCAGTAAACGTGCCAGTAAACTTTGTAACGGCGTTAAACTCAATTTGTGAGCCCACACTTTCAGCGGAACCAGGAACCTACGACATCAGAAGCGGGATCGAACCTCACGCCCTCAGATGAAGAACCTACGACATATATATTCTGGTCAAGTCATGAAACTATTATGATTTATGATACAAATATGACGAGCGACAACCCTACACAATAAATTACTTCGTACATACACAATGGATTTTCAGCATCAAGGCGGCATATGTATGGGAGTGAGGAACCTAATTCAAATTCAATCATCGGTCCAACCTATACTATCTATCTCGGAGTACAGAAGCACTTAGTAAACATAACTTTAACGGTCACTTAACATAAGAATCGATATATCTCAAGTTCTATCTTCATCACATAGTAAAAACAGCATCCTAAAAAATTCGCATATTTCGTACGAAACTATACATATATAATGCTCACGCCTTGGTCCCAGAGGGGAGGCAGAGACGATGTATCGCCACTTTGCGCAATCTAATGTGGCAAAATGGCTTTCCTTCGCCCGATTTTCGCCCCGTCATACCTTGACGTGATGTGTTGCGAACAGCATTTATAGTAATTTATGACAGGTTGTATATTTAAATAAATAAATAAATATGTCAGACATTCACACCAATTATTCAATCCCAAACTAGGCAGAGCCTGTGCTATGGTTACTAGATAACGGATACACATACTTAAATATATATACATCCAAGACTTGGGTACAAATATTCATATTCATCATACGAACATTTTCCCCTAGCAGGATTCGAACCCGCAACTCCGGCGTGGCAGTCCGAGAGCTACCCCGTTCCGCCACGGAGGTCGTCAACGAATAAAGGCTTTCAGAATAACTTAGTGGATTAAATCCCTTTTTAAAAGTTTAAAGGTATTTTTGCTGTTCTACAACATATCCTAAAACAAATCAAATTGAAAAAGTGACAGTGGCAAAGACTTTGTTTGCAATTTTGCATTCTACTCTATACTGATTGAAAATTCTAATGCATGCCGTTGCAAGCAAAACAATGAAGCGAGCACGATTGTCGCGACAATAATTCGCTGGCTGCTTCCGGTCGCGGTCGGCGAGGCTCTCCCGCGTGAAATACTAACAAACACTTCCTGCTCGGCCGGGTTATACGGCTTTATTGTCTTGTTAGTAAACTTTGTGTCAGGCTATGTCATTTTAGGTGCGCCGGCTATGAAACTAGCGGATAAAGACGTGTGCATTTCCTATTACTCTTCTTCCTCTTCTCTGTCGTTATCTCACTGCTGAGGATGGCGACCGTACAAAATGCGGCTCCACGCATTACGGTCCTTGGCCAGCCGCACCGCTTCATACAGGGATCCACTGGCCACCTCTTGGCCATCTCTTTAGGGCTCGTCCTCTGGCACGCCTGCCTTGCACTTGTCTCAAGATGATGAGCCTCTCCAGGTCATGCTTGGGATACTGCATAATGACTGAAGAAGCTTAGGGTCTTCTTATTGCAGGTAGTGGAGAGCCGTTTCGTTATATTGAGCGCTTTGAGACTGGAGTCATTAGTTCTGTAGAACTAGGAGTATGACTTCTTGGAACGTTTGTTATAACTATAATATGCAGTACAGTTGCTATATCATTGCTGCAGCTGTTCGGCTGGCCGAGGCACCACACTATGACGTGTTCGTGGACGGCATAGGACGGCTGATGACGGAATGTAAGGGAATGTTAGAGAGAGGAATGCCTGTTTCGTCTATAGCATAAAAATTATTGTAACGCAATGGAATAATAATCTGTAATGTTTCAATATTTTAAATAAATAAATAAATGTCAATGTCAAAAATCATGCAACGTTTTGTATTTCTATCATCGTCAGCTGAAACCGTCCACTAGATCCTACTAATATTATAAACGCAAAAGTTTGTAATCCCCAAATTGAGATAATGTAAGTATGGATGGATGTTTGTTACTCTTTCACGTAAAAACTACTGAATGGATTTTAATGAAACTTTACAAATAATATAGCTTATACATCAGAATAACACATAGGATACAATTTATAAAGATATTGAGTGAATTGTCCAAAATATCAAGTAAGTAGAAAAAAATCTACCATCTGCGAGCTATTCTGGCGTGCGCTGCCAAAACCGCTAGAGTTACACATATGTAATATACGAGTATGATGGAAATATTGAGTGAATTGTCCAAAATATCAAGTAAGTAGGAAATACATAATAATTTGTGAGGTTAAGTTGTCCACGCGGACGAAGTCGCGGGCAACAGCTAGTAATCCATAATTGCCATAATCACCACGCTTGCCAGGCAGATTGGTGACTAAAGTAATGATCTTTATTTACACAGAAGAATGATGCTACCCGTGCCTAGTACAATCCTTTAGTTGCCTTGACGACACCCACGGAAAGATTGTGGGTGACCGTATTCTTAGCCGCGAATCACACGGCTAATGTATTTATATGCCTACATTCTTTTAATCATGATATCTATAAAAACAACAACGCAATCTAAAATTTCGTGGCCCAAGACTTGATTTTCATTGGCAAAGAGCGAGCGCTTTACAGGCGTTTGCAGCCTCAAACGCAAGACATTTTATTATGCTTTGATGGTTGCATTATTAGCTTCAAGATAAAGTAACAACATCCATGTTACGTGAAGGAATATAATGTAGACTTTATATGTAACGATGCGCGTAACTTTGTAGCTGAACTGATCAACATTTTGTTGAACTAGACTTGTAATGAACCAATCACAGCACGCGTGGCGATAAACAGTCGCGTTTTATTACAGCGGTTTCACGCAGGCAGCCATCTTGTCTCAAATGACCTTGAGTCGACCAGTCACAATCATCGCAGTGCAAACTGACGAAAAAGCGTAAGCTAGATTCACAATGCAGTACCGTAACACCATTTTTATGCAGCGATGCCAAGTGGGCAGCCATTTTGTCCAATTAGACCTTTACTTTAACAATCATAGCTCGCGTTACCATAAAAAGTGATCTTGAAACGAGCTATTTATCTCTTTAATTTGTGGAGGCAACTTTACATATTTGAACAATAAGTTCAGAGGTGTTCAGTGGTTTCACGTGGGTAGCCATCTTGTCAGAACTGACCTTGAGACTACCAATCGTGGGCATCGCAGCATACCTTGCAGCTTAAGCTTGATTCACAATTCAGCAATGAAAAAGCATTTTAATGTACCAATTTCAAGTGGCCAGCCATTTTGTTCATTTACTATGACAATCATAGCACGCGTTACGATAAAAACAAGCTTGTCTTGAAACAAGCTATTTATCGCTTTAATTTGTGAAGGCAACTTTACACATTTGAACAAAAAGTTCAGAGGTGTGTTTACGAGGCCAGTTTTTGAACTGTCATGTATTGTTCGCAAGTCGTTAGTTACGAAGAAGTGTTCCTGTAAGCGGTAAAACTGTTTTTGTTACATTGTCTCTTTTGTCCTGAAGAACATTCTAATGTGAAGGCAGCTGCGAAGCGTAAGTTTATAGTTTGAGTAGGAGTTAATGAGTTACATTTTCTACGTCTTCGTTATTATCTGATGTTAGATTTTTTACGTCTGAGTTTTATTTTATACTAATAATAGATATACTATGGGTATGTGCACATCCTATCCTTTCTTTACAAGATACTCAAAAACCTTCTGCTCCTGAATACTTCCGTTCCCGTTTCCACGAGTTACCCCTACCCACAAACCTAGACATGTCTAAGTCACCACGACCCTCACCTATTATAAATCCAACACCAAATTATTTTTCAATGCCTTTACTGTCCGAGCCGCGCAGATGTGGAATAAACTGCCGACTGTCAGTCGAGATAGAACTTCTGGAACATCTTTTAAAACTAAACTAAAAGAGCACTATCTGTCTCACTCATATAATATGATATGTATGTATTTATGTATGTTTATTATATTTATTATTAGGTATAACTATTTTAGTTTCGGTATTCCGTTATTATGCATTTGTTTCTCCTTCACTCTTAGTGCCTTGTCTCACACCCTGTAAGGTTGGAAGATATCTGTTTTAGAGATAAGCTCGCCTTTGTACACAAAATTTGTAACTGTATTTAGTTTAAAATTTTGTGCAATAAATAATATTATATTATATTATTATCTTTGTTGTTACATTCTCTTTTCAATAATTTGTTACAGTAATTAGAAACTTCCAGTATTCCCATGAATTCCCATGTCTTGTCTGATGATCATGTACTGTTCTCATCCAGTGTCATGTGGATACTGTGAACATTAGACATGAATGGCCCCAAAGCCTAG
The DNA here is from genome assembly GCA_947086405.1 of Esperia sulphurella. Classification (NCBI taxonomy): domain Eukaryota; kingdom Metazoa; phylum Arthropoda; class Insecta; order Lepidoptera; family Oecophoridae; genus Esperia; species Esperia sulphurella. Next base: position 15,298,602 of record OX352265.1, read on the forward strand.
TTACACGCACAAAGTGAGACAAAAGCCTTCAACGACATGCAACTTCCCGCACAGCCGGATGGGTGGCCAGTTCCCTCCTTCCGTTTGCCGATGAATGAAAGAATAAAAATGACGTTTAAAAACTATACAAAAGTGTTATTGCACTAAAATGTGTCTACTAATGCTTTATTTCAGCCTCCTGTCCCTCTTTAATTTATATGCTGCCTTTATATCACTAACTTTTGGCGATACCATCATTTGTATAATGGTAAATTAGGGAGATGCATTCTTTAAGAAAAATATGTGGAGTGAAGTTATGTGACAGAGTGAGGAACACAGTGATATATGTTTGAAAGAAGATGTAGTAACGAAGGTAGATAAGGGTATGTTGCTTTGCTTTGGACATTTAGAACATATTATTGAAAGAACAGTGACAAAAGAAATTTAGAGCACGAATGTGGAAGGAACTACAGTTAGAGGTCGTCCTAGGAGGACGTTAAAGGATCAAATTAGTAACGTCCTCAAAAAAGGCTGGGTTCCGCAGTGAGAAGAATAAAAGGATGTGCATGAAAAGGTTGATGAATGTGAGTGAGGCTAGCACTTTTCTTTTGCTGATCAGCCGTTAATTATTTTTGATGGCACTATCTTACAATACATGGACAACTTCAAACTTGGGAACATTGATTGATCAAAACTTATCATGGAAACCCCAAATTGAGATAATGAGTAGTACGATTTTTGCTTCAATATGTTCTCTTCGACGCTGGAAAAAAATGATTCCAGTCAAAATAAAAACGAAGTTTACAATATCTGTTACTCCCCATACTCGATTACGCTGATAGTTGCTACTTAGACCTTACAGAAGAGCTGCTTAATAAGTTGGAGTGTCTACAAAACAAACAGGGGTTCGAAATGTTGCCCATATCTCGGAATATCGTGATCAGCTGAAGAGGCTCCCGATTAGACTCCGTCGCAACTCTCATATCCTCGCCTTTCTATTTAGCATTTTGTATAAACCTACCTCTACCCCGTACCTCAAGGAACTTTTCAAATACTTGGGAAATGATCATAATCTAGCCTTAAGGTTCTATAATGACATCATACTTCAGGATTCTTTTGTCGTTCGAATTAGTACACAGCCTTTTCTGCTGTTACAGCAGTATACTTTCAAATTCTCTTCCAAGTGAGATACGTTAATCAAAATCATTGCATGTGTTTTTGTGCCTAATCTTATCCTACTAATATTATAAATGCGAAAGTTTGGACATTTGGATATTTGGATGTTTGTTACTCAATCACCCTTCAACCATTAGACGGATCAGGATGAAACTTGACACACATATAGGTTAGGTCCTGGAATAGGATATAGGATAGTTTTTATCCCGAGAAAACATCTTATTCATCTACGGGAAATATGTAATAATTTTTAATGTTAAGTTGTTCACGAGGACGAAGTCGCGGGCAATAGCTGGTTTAATATAATATGAGGTCGCCACTTTCCATAAATCTGTACCTAACTTGTTACTCTCGATCTGTGTGCAATAAAGAATTTATCTATCTATTTATTTATTTAATAGTTTATTGTACACACAAATATACAAAGAACAACACAAAGAAAATAAAATTATACGAAAGCATAAGCTTATTTCTAAAGAAATTTCTTCCAGCTAACCTGCGGTGAAGACAAGGGATTATTATTATATTCTATCTATATATCTATCTCTTAAAACCGACTTCTAAAATAGTAGCTTTCGTTTGTTTCTATTAGTACCAACTGCCTTTTAATACGGACTGTCTCAGCGACTACTGAGTGCTAACCGTTAAATGAAACTACCTAACTGTGGATAGTTAGGTAGTTAGGTAAAATCATTATCTCTCACAATATTTGTGCCTAATTTAATATAATATGAGTTTGCCACTTTCCATAAATCTCTAAATTTCCATAAATTTTCTAACGTGTTATTTCTGTATGCAATAAAGAATTTATCTATCTATGTCTTAAATCCGTCTTCAAATATAAAGGCTATCGTTTGTTTCTATTAGTACCAACTGCCTTTTAATACGGACTATCTTAGCGACTACCCAGTACTAACCGTTAAATGAAACTGCCTAACTATCTACCACTAAGCGCGCAATACAAGGCAGTTAAAGATTATGGCAGACGAGGTACTTTTCTTAACGCCCGCTTAAATGGGAAATATTCATATTTTCTTAGCATTCTTAATTGTAATATAATAATAATAATAATACCTAAACATGTCAGACATTTACACCAATTATCCAGTCCCAAACTAAGCAGAGCCTGTGGTATGGTTACTAGATAACGGATAGATATACTTAAATAAATATACAAATATATGATTCTTATTACACAGCATTAACCACAAAGTTAGCAAAAGATAATATATGTACACAGTTATTACCTATATCATAGAATAAAGAATAGTATTTCCAAAGAATACTAAATATTTTACGTAAGGAAGCGACACTCATCTGACCCGCCAGTTTAACTTAATCCCAAACTAGAATTTTCTTCTCTGCTATGGGAATTAAACAAGAATTGGACAATTCACAAATATAACATCCAGACGGGGACCCCACTTGTACAAATTGTACAAAGTCTTGGTGGGAATTGAACTCCGAACCTCAGGCGAGGCGGTCTCGAAATCGTTGAAATCGAATTAGATTGCGATTTACATTATTTTTAAGCTCCATAAACATATCTAATTAATCTATTATAATATATTTTTGTATTTCATTGTTATTATCTAATCATTCTAAATTATCCATATTTTTTGTATTAATTTATGAAAATTTATTTTATTCTCATAAGGTGATTTTAATCGTTTCGTGTTTAGTTTACGAAGTCTGGACTTCTCGTCGGTTACTTAACATTAAGAGCTTTTAATTAGACAGTAATTAGTGCTGCTTTAATTCTATTCCGATTAACGTAGCTATCACGAGTTTTTACTTCTAAGATAGTTTGCTATGAAATTCTTTATTAAAGTGATTGATATTATGTATTGAAGTTGTTTATCTAAGGGACAGGATCCGAAATGAGGTGATTCGCCAGAGAACTAAAAGTCTTCGACATAGGTCCTTAAGTTAGTATATTGAAGTGGCAATGAACTGGCTGATGTAACCATTGGGATAAACGAGTTCTCGAGTGGAGACCGCAACTGGGCAAGCATAGTGTAGATGGTAGACGCCCGTAAGACGGGCATTTACTGGATGAGAAGAACCAAGTATCTGGTTCAGTGCCGCGCCTCAGGAGTTGCCTATGTCCAACAGTGGACTCTTTCAGGTTAATGATGATTACAAAGAAAACTGGTATTTAAATGAACGCATATTCACAGGCGCAACAATCTTGTCTAATTTGCTTTGAATTTACAAATCCCACCGCGTTGAAAGCTAAATTCACAACACTTTTTTGGACAATTTCAGATAAATCAACCAATCGCATGCATATTTGAAATCGCGGTGATATAACTTATTTTATGAATGCAGCTTAATTTGAAACAAACTTTTTATTGCTGCGATATAAAGCGGCCGCATTGTTAATATCATCATGTCAGCCCCTAGAAGTCCACTGCTGGATATAGGCCTTCCCCAATGAACGCCACCACACCCGGTCTTCCGCCCTCCGCATCCAGTCGCTATCGGCCACCTTCTTCAGGTCGTCGGTCCACCCTGCGAGTGCCGATCCGCGGTCTCCACTCCAGAACTCATCTGCCCCAACGGCCATCGGTTCTGCGGCATATGTGGCCCGCCGACTGCCACTTCAGCTTACTAATCCTTTCGGCTATGTCTGTGACTTTCGTTCTTCGTCGGATCTCCTCATTACGAATCATATCCTCAAAGTTAATATATCCTTTTTATCGTAAGTCATGGTGGTTATAGATGCATGTACTCAACGATCTCTATGTAATACTAGACGGAGCGTTTCAAACAATCGCTGTGTTCCACGCAAGTAGCCACAACTCTTTCACATTCAAAATGAAACTTATGCAGTGCAGTTACTACGTAGAACATTTAATTAATACTAAATATTGACGCTACGGTTAAATAATGTCAATATTTAGTAAAAAAAAACTTGTGCAGTTACTACTCAGAACTTGTAATTATTTACTAAACATTATTTAACCGTAGCGTCAATATTTAGTATTAATTAAATGTTCTACGTAGTAACTGCACAAGTTTCATTTTGAATGTGAAAGAGTTGTGGCTACTTGCGTGGAACAGAGCGATTGTTTGGAACGCTCTATCTAGTAGTACATAGAGATCGTTGCATGTACTAATGATAACCAAGATGATATCTTTTGTTTAAACTTACTTTTCTATAAGCCATAAATTGAAATTAATCTTAATATTCACCAAATGTGTCAAATTGTAATTTATTTGCGGTTAACGCACCGCTTGCAGAATCGAAGCGATTACCAACTTTAGTACTTATGCTTAATGATGTGTTAACTTTGCAACTGATATTAATATCGGGCATTTATATTGGGAACACAGATTAGTTAGGCAAGAATTGTTTTAAGTTTTGTTAGCATTTATCCAAATCAAAGTTTACCTCTTAAATTAGAAATTAAAGATTAATGTATTATACATTTGTAATCATCATCATCAGGTTATTTTTGTCTCCACTGCAGGAGCACAACCCTCTTCCATCTGCAGGAGACAGACGGAGGATTTGGCCTACACTCCCCGCGCTTACGGGTTGGAGAGGCCTCATTGATGTTTTATAATGTATGTATACATAGGCGATGACTAATTTACTCCTACGGTGATCCAAGTAAGTGCTCGCGTACGTATATATATAACACCGTGTAATTTCTAAAAAAAGATGGTCTATTGATTGGCACTACTTGCAAAAACAAAGCACAACGGAGGTACAATATGGGAGACTAAAAGCAAATAAAGAAAGAAGATAGAAAAAATACTTATTCACTAACGCAACAAAAACATTATCATCATAAAATGTCATCGAGAGTGTAATATTTATTGTGAAAAACTAAAAGTAATAATTTTGAGGTTTAATATAGATGTGGACTTTAATGCTGTGTCTTTAATATAATTTACTGCCCCTGGCTGGGAGGATTATCTGTAATGTTCTAGTAGTTTTTAAATTTTATTATATTACTATAACCAATTGGTACATTGTGACGCTAACCGCGCATAAATTTCCATTTCACAAATTTGGTCAAAATTATGATTAGTTTTAGTTTAATGTACTAGACATCTTAATAGTATATACTATACATTATATACTGGACATAGGGCCAACACACCCGGTTCTCTGCCCTCCGCATCCAGCTGCTTCCGACCACCTTCTTTATTAGGTCGTCAGTCCATCTGGCGGCGGCGCGTCCCTCCCTGCGCGTGCAAATCCATGGTCTCCACTCAAGAACTCGTCTGCCCCAACGGCCGTCGGTTCTGCGACAGATGTGGCCCGTCCACTGCCAGCCATTTCAGCTTGCTAATCCTATCGGCTATGTCGGTCACCTTCGTTCTTCGTCGGATCTCTTCATTACGAATCATATCCTTCAAAGAAGTATCCATTTTAATGTAAGTATTATTTTATTTATGTAATTGCTTTTCGATCTGCCCCCCCCCCCCCCCTCCCAGTTTCTCTCACTAGTTCCTCTTCTTTGTTTTTCTGCTCCACGTTACTCCTTCTTCATTTTTGATTATCATAATCAAACTGAGTGACTGAAATATTTATCTTCCGTAGTCGAATTGGTTTCTATATTCCAAATTCATCGTTATTACGAAATATTTTCTATTTCTATTATTATTGCCGATTACACAAGACGGTCCAATAAAGCTTTATGCGTCTGATTGGCTACTTTTATTGCCTCTGGGGACGCCCGGGTTCCTATCTGAATGGCGCATGCATGTACTTTGAACTGCATTTGCACATTATGACCTTTGAGATGGTATATTATGTGATCCGTGCTTTAGCTTTATTAGTGAATTAGGGTCATCTCTTCCTCTACCTTTTCTACGTAAATATTCTCACAAGAAAAGTATTCTTACATAAAAATATGTTGGCCATCTTTGTATGGAATCTGGTACCCACCCAGTAACTAATAACTATAAATAATCCGCCAATGAAAAGGTCCTTTTAAGTAGAACAATAGTAACTATGGCGGCCAACCTCAGTGATTGAACCAACTGAGATTAGACGCCATAGTTACTACTGTTCTACTTAATAAAACCTCTTCATTGGCGTATTACTTATTGATACTGGTGGCTGGGGCAAAAAGGTCCAATATCTTTTGCGTCAGATTTACAATTTGACTAATTTTTTTAAAGATACTGATGTTATTGATAGATATCAAATGCCTGTAGGGGTGCAGAAGTTTTTTTTTTATTATTATGTATACGTTGATTAGTTAATTAATTAATATTTAGATTTTGTGTAGGGCATCATGTATCTAATATATGATACAGTCATCCATTACACAAAGATTTTTGTCACCATTTCCTTTTCCTTGCATAATGGTTACGAAAACCAAGAACGTGAACAAAACGGTTTCGTTAACGCTTTTATAGTTTTAGTAGAAAAATACCAGTAGTTGAGTTCATTGGCCTAGTAGTTTGGTAGTTAGATTCGAGCTCCAAAGATCGTTGGTTCGATTCCCACTGGACACAGACAATTTTATTCAATTTTTAATAACTTTAACTTTAATAAAGTTGATCCCGGTCTGGATGTTAGGTGTATTTGTGAATTGTCCTATCCTTGTTTAATTTCTATAGCACAGGGGTAAATCCTAGCTTGGGATTAAATAAGTTTATGTATTTAGAAATATATAATTTTTAACAAGCTTCTTATAGAATGACTATCTTTGTAGTATTTTTTAAAGTTTCTAGATTTGTGAAATGCATCATATGATGAAGCCTTAACAAATAAAACCATATCCGGTACGAAACGGATAAATATATAAGTAAAACGAAGTGGGCCACTCTATTCATTACCAACTATCGGGTGGACGAAATCCGTTTGGTTGCCGAGCTTGATTCCCCGTTTAAAGTCGAATAGGCCGGAAATCGATTGCTTTGGGAGCTTTACGTTGAATTGTTGGCGAATGTTTGGAATGTTTAACGATGCTGGAAGAGGTTGAATAGGAATTTTGATGGCATAAATGTAGGTGATGATGATAATGATGTTGGGAGCTTTGGTAAATTTTGAACTAAGATTGGACTAAGGGAAGCGGTGTGGATACCGGTAGAGTAGAATAGAACCACTCCAACTCTTCCCGTGGATGTCGTACAAGACGACTAAGTGAATACATTATAAAACATCAATCAGGCCTCCCCAACCCGTCTGGCCAGCGCGGGGAGTGTAGGCTAAATGCTCCGTCTGTCTCCGGCAGATGAGAGAGGGTTGTGCTTCTGCAGTGGAGACAAAAATAACCTGATGACGATGACGACGAAGGGAAGCGGCACAGAGCAATATAAAATAAAGGCAACTCCTTCATATCCCATACGAGGGCGTAAGATGTCAAAATCTTTCATCGTCTATAGCCTATAGTCCACTGACGGGCATAAGCATTTCGCAAAAGATTAAAAATATAAAAAATATCAAAAATAAATACGTAACAATTAAAAGCAAATCAAAGAAAATATTCTTTATTGTGCACATAAAAAAATAAAAATTTGTATTGCGGAAAACAATGATCCATAATTGTTAGTACCTATATGTAACTTAAGAAATAAAAAAAAATATTGTAGCGTAGAAGAATGAAACTTACTGAAATGTACAATGAAGGCTTTCCGCGATTGTTTCAGGCATAATGCAGTTTAACTATAAACAATAATAATGATAAAATAAAACGATTTATTTGGATATAGTATACTAAAATAAATCAATATAAAAAACAAGGTCATTTTCTCTACTATTATCTGTATAGTAAAAATCTAGTGTTAGAACTGTCAATCATTTAAATGTTTACAATAATCATAATCACATTTATTAGTAAAAATATTTGCAAGTCAAAAGTTAAGATAGGTAGTCTAAGGTTGACTGGAAGAGATCCCTAAGTGGGATAAGTCAGCCTTTGTATACAGTTTAATTCCTATTTTATTATTGTTGTTGTTGTTATTTTTGGTACAATAAAGCGTTTACATACATACATACATACATACATACATACATACATACATACATACATACATACATACATACATACATACATACATACATACATACATACATACATACATACATAAGATTCAGATTAATTTATTATTAACTAAATTATACTCGTCACGTAATTAATAAGAAATAATGTCATACAAACAATACAACTCAACGTATATCCTGCAATCAAAACAGACCTTCAAAAATCCAATTCCCTAGTCACTTCCACCAATATCCTGAATCAACGTCAGTCTGCGCAAACGGAAATAACGCGCTTAATAGATTCGCTTCGGCTCACAAGTCCGCTGACAACTGGATAATCTATTTATGAGGAAAACTGACCGTAGACTGTTTCAACGTAATGTCCGGTGCATTTGCATGCTACGGGCTGGACTTTTGGGCTTCGTTTGCTGCTATGGGACCTTCCATAAGCCACGTGGGTGGGGGTTCATAAGACGAGCACATAAGGGGCTTCGATAAAAAGCTATATACGAGTATGTGTGAATATAAACTGTAAATGGGACTTTTTTTATTACATTTCTCATTTCGTAGTTTGTTACGAAATTTGGTTACCAAATGGGTTAAAAACTATAATAATAAATAGGATTAAAATTGTAAACATAGGCATACTTGTCCTACTTAGGGTTTTCGTCCAGTCAGCCTTAGAGTAACTGAAAGTATAATGTAGTACATGTGTATAGTACATGTAGGTGATAACAAAATAACGCAATGATATTGAAACAAAAGGGGGAAATAATAGCAAGGCCCGCGCGCGTCTAGAGAATGTACTGCACAGCGGTTCCATGTAAGGGTCGTGACGCGAAACTAGCCTTGCGTCTAAAACATCCATAACCGTCGGATATATGTATAAACTGCCGGATTAGTTTAGTACGCGTTTTAAAACGACGTTTGTTACGTATGTAACATTATCTACCACGAAGTGGGCGAAAGAAGGTGCCATGTGGTTTATGAACACTTCCTTTAGGGCAGTTATAGACATGTGAACTGTATTACACTGACACGCTATTTTATGTCTGAAATAGTGGTTTACTTCATTTAGGTCAGGTAAAGGTACAGTGGGGGACCCGAGTTAAAGGGCTTCTGTAAATAAGGTGCGGTGAGTTATTAGATAACTGTCAGTGTGCAAAATGTGGAAAAGGGGCAAAATCTTGGCGGTGAATGAAAATCTCACTTTCAAAACTTTGTGATTTAGTTAATGTATTTACGGATTCTAATACATAACTTAAAACGGATTTGAGGTAGTATTTTTAAGATACGAATATTTGTATTAGTTTTGGAAGTAGACTATATTGAATAAATTTATATTTAATAAATATTACATATATACATACATACACTAGTCTAATCTCAATTTAGGATTTTCTCCTGTGCTATGGGAATTAAACAAGGATTGGACAATTCACAATTATAACATCCATCGGGACTAACTTGTACAAATTATATAGAGTTGTATGTCCCCAGTGGGGAGAACCCACAACCTCTGGTACTTGAGTCCATTGACCAAGCCATTAGGACAACGATGTGGTCCAAATTATATTTAGAAGTTACAAAAAAATATTACATGAGGGGGATGCGTTAAAACGGATATCTACCTATTTATGTCAGTGCAAATAGCAAGAAACAATTACATATATTAACTTACAAGTCAGCTAAAGCAAGATTATACTTTGTGAAGAAACTCTCATAGCGAACGCAAAAACACAGCCTTCACAACAACGCACCTTTACTATGATTAATTATGAACAGTTACTTACGAAATTCACACCGAAAACGCCAGAAGCGCTGCCGACAAAACGATGCAAATTAAAAACACACTCAATCATCAATCAGTTAATTGCGCTCCGGCATTACTGCGTTTTATTTCAATGATATATGCGATTTTCATTGCAACATTTGTATGTGGTGCATTTGCAAATACTGATTTATAGAGTTAAGGTAGATTTACAACGCAGCGTTTTAAAGCTAGGGCCCTTTTATCCGATTTTACCTATCGCAGTACGCTTTACGACAAAAAGATGTATAGTAAATTTCACATTCATTTCACTTCACATTCATTGACTAATAAGCTAGTTCAAGTAAGCGATTTTGATGTGATTTATACTGTGAGTGGTATATTAAAGGTCGGCCAATAAGATAACTGCTTGCTAAAAATATGGAAGTCAAAATAAGAATCAAAATGTTCAAAGGAAAGGCAATAACGTTCAGATCGGAATTTACAATATTATAAAATGAATATACAAAATCAAAACGCACAATAGAAAAGAAACATTAAATAAAAAAAATTATAAACAGCCGCATATCGTTTCGTTACAGAGGTTTGTACGGATTCGACCACTAATGATAATTACAATTCCAATTCTCATTTTGTAGCTAGTTAAGAATGAGTTAGAAAATGGAATTAAAGATTTACATTTCATAACTGGCTAGGAACAGGGAAATTACATTACCCATTTCGTAGTCAGTTACGAAATTTGGTTACCAAACGGGACGAAAGGGGTTTTCCTGCCTGAAGAGATAGGATCCCCCTTTCGTCCCATATAACAACCATTCTTCATACGTTATATCTGTTACGTGTATAAGCCGCGTGATTTCCGGTAGAGTAGAATAGGACCACTCCAACTCTCCCCGTGGATGTCGTACAAGGCGACTTAGGGAATACATTATAAAACATCAATCAGGCCTCCCCAACCCGCCTGGCAGGCGCGGGGAGTGTAGGCCAAATCCTGCGTCTGTCTCCGGCAGATGAGAGAGGGTTGTGCTCCTGCAGTGGAGACAAAAATAACCTGAAGATGATATCTGTTACAGGGTTGTAGGAGATATAACGTATGGACAAAACTATGCCATGTTTATACACTTGTTCCAAATCAACTGTTTGTGTTTGTAAGTGTTCATTTCAGCTAAATGTCTGTGTTCAAAGAGTCCGTAACAGAAACAACGCAATGATGAATGGGACAGCGTGTTAGTGACGGGGCAAAAACGGCCACTACGACCCAATTACTTGCATGGAGCGAGGTTTAATGACAATCCCAGTTGATAAGTTAATTGAGGTTTTAAAGTTTGCTTGTTGAGATCCAAAATATAGGACAATGGAAAACTTGTTTTACCAGGGTTAAGACTAAGTAAGGTCAGCAAATCGTTCACGGGGCAATGTATATATACGCTTCTACAACAAACTACCAGAGGAAATCTTAAATATGACGGACAGAAAGTTTAAGATTCACATTAAAAAACAACTTTGTATGAAAGCCTATTATAAAATAAGCGATTATTTGAATGACAAAGATGCCTGGTACTAATGTTAATTCAGCTTCGCAAAATCTTTATAAATTGTATGCAAACTTGATTTTTAAAAGATGTGTTGCGTGAAGTTTGTTGCGCCGTTTCTTCTTCACAGCGCTAACACCTAGGAAGCGGTAGTCGATAAAAAAAAATGACGTGTATAAATGTACCAAGTGTACTCATATGCAATAAATGATTTGACTTTGACTTTCTTTTTCTGTCAGCCCTTTTGTTTATATGTTGGTTCCACCACCAAGAGTCCGCTGCATAAAAGCTATTATGCAGCTAAGGGAAAGAAGCCTGTAGTCCGAGGATTCAGGATAAGATGTACCCAGGACACTCATTCGCCTTCCATTCACTCTACAAGTGCTTCATCGTCTCGCTGTCCTCTTCACAGGCTCTGCAGTTGACGGTCTCTGATAGACCCATCTTATGCAGGAGGTGCCTTACATCCAGTTTTCTATCATAATTTTCTTCATTATATTTGTAAAGGCCTGACGTCTTTCGGGTTGTTCTTAGGTATATATGTTTTCTGTCTGTTTATACAGTTTTCGAGGTAAGCTCAATAGATCGCAATATAGTGTTTAAAATGCTGCATAAGAAGGTATTTCTACATATATGTAAGATACAGTGAAACGCAGGAAGAACCGCTAATAATAATAATTTGAGTTTTATTTGAGTCATATAAAACCGACAATAATCACAAAAAATAAAACAATTAAACATTAGAATTATATTAAAAGGATAAGTGGTCAATTATTCAATAATTATATAGGTATCTTTTTATTTCCGATTACGACAAATATCTAGTCCATACCTATAAGATCAGGCTATTCAAGTAACAGACTAAAGTAAAGTAAGCTACCCAAAAGCAACGCAACGTACGTTCTAATAACAGATAAGAAATCAGGCACCAGCACCTCGACGAACATGTATAACCAATTCAAAAGCTTAGGTAAGAACAGCGTTAATCAAGGTTAAGTCTTGACTTTACACATTAATCTCCAATAAAGCTTAATTTATCAGATATTTTTAACCTTTTTCCACTCTCTCTTCTAATAGGGCCACTATAAGTTTAGTCCAAGCGATTGAATCCCAGAATACTCCGTTACGAGCAATAGCAGGCTAAATCGAGTTAGTCTTTATACTCCATTAAATTCAATAGTTTACTACTTGTTATTTAGCAGTCTAGCAGTTAGACATTCCATATTACTTAGTTAAGATACTCTTCTATTTCATATGTTCTTCTTTTTCACTCCTTTACCTTTTGAGGGACTCATAAGAAAAAAAAATTTAAGTATTTATTTATGAACCGAGGATAATTCCCCAGTAACAAACATGGAAAACGAATAATTGCATCTCCATTTCCTAACTAATACCCATTTTCAGCAAATTTCAATGCCAATGTCTTAGCGAGTTAGTGTTGGCAGTTTCCTGATTCGTCACTTTTACTAATTTTTAATTTCACCAATTCACCGGTTTCCTTATTCGATTAATTATCCAGTTTCATTAATTCGTTATTAATTTTCTTCTAGTTAATACGAATTTGGGCAGCTATAAAAAAATCCGTGTCCGTTATTTTTAAATGCTCTGTAACATATATTACAATAAATCAAATCGTAGCTGGACACTTCAATACCTTTCCTTGCAAGTTGATGAAATTACGACCAAGGGAATTGAGGCAATGTAAACATAATAACGTTACTTTTCTTGTATAGAAATCTACTTTTTATTACCTACACATGCCTCCCCAGTCTAACATAATTGTTTCAAAACAAAACTATGACAGCTAACAACATTTTCAGCGCTCTAACATGATAATTTAGCGAGAAGCTATGAAAATATGAAATATTGTTGCAAAGAGTTGCATGCAGGCGTTGATTGAGCCGAATTACGTTTTGAGGAATGCAATTGCATTAGTTAATGCACCGGTAGCAATGAAAAACGATATCGTGTGCAATATAGGTACTACGTGGTTGTAAAGTGAATTGAAGAGACAGTGAGCGCTGTTTGATTATAGTAGTGAGCAAGTGAGAATCACAATCACAGACAAAAGTGACATATTGCAGAAAAATCATGATATTGAAAAGTTATCGTCACCCTGCTATACGACACACTCCCAGAAAATTAATTATCTCATTTTAACATTGACGTTTATTGGCGGAAGTAGGAAAAATACCGTTAAAATTCAGAAGGAAGGAACTTTCTTTCGTTTATGAAGCTAAAATATTAGCTCAACCTAATAATCCAACATATAACTATTATAACAGGATATCAGTATCAGATAAAGAATATCAATTTCGCTGCGGATTGTCACAACCTTTAAGGATCAGTGTAGCAAGATATCTGGAAGAATGTGATATAAGTATGCCTACTGTACTTACCAAATAGATACTGACTTCTCCGCCATGGGAAAACCCGGATCTCCCAATTAACCTTGAACTTTCCGAGAACCTTAGAGATGATACACCGCAGTATATGTACAAACGTCAATTTAAGTCAACGTGGTCGCTAATGACCTCAGATGTTGAGGCGACCTTAAATAAATTAATAAAAAAAATTACGTAAGTTTCTATTGATTTGAAAACTGTCGCAAAGATACTTCTTAAAATTAAAGCAAATACTATTATGCGTTTGCAATCCCGACACAAGAAGATCACAGTTTTCTAACAGCAAATTTCAAAGACTAACTCTTAAGTAGCAGCTCTTTCATATTTATGATCTAATTAAATTGAATCTAGTTTAAAATTCATAAAAGGTAAAAGACACCGCTTACCACTTAAACCATAAAAAGTTAGACAATACAAACTCGAAAAGAAAATTCAAGGAATTCACAAGATTTCAACAATTTCTTTTAACAACTTAATGGCTTTTCCATGTTTATGGCGGCCGAGTTATAAGCGTGAGTAATTGCGAGTTCTTATAACAAAGTTATTTCACTTTGTGGAAAGAAAAATATGAGATTAAATTTATCTGATTTGCCTCTGGTTACTTACCTCCTAATTTTTTAAGATGTGAAGTGATAACTGTAACGCATGGTAAACGACCCCATTCGCCCATAAACACGTCCAAACTTTAGAAGCTATATTCAACAATCTTCCTCTTTCTTTCTTTTAGAAATTAGTTGCGATTAGAATCTTCCAGTTTGCTTCTGCATCCTTGACGACCACATTAGCCGGCTTGCAGCCGAATAATGTTCAGTTTCGGTCGAAAATTTTCGGATTTCGTGTAATTGTGATTTAGTGCAACGGATCTGATACGCGATATAAACTTATCGGCCGAAATAGCCGTGGATTTGAAAGCCGTTGGGCTAACACGGAATTTGCGGGCGAAATTCAGTTGGCAACATTTTAGTCTATTTCTGGGTGCATTTGTGAAACAAGTCAGTTATTCTATTATAGAAAATATCTGTTGCAATTATAACAATGAATAACATATATGTACTAGAAAGAACCTGCGCTGTATTATTTCTGCATTGATCTTTAATATCAAAGCACACTCCGTCCTCCTCCAACTTTTTTTTTTTAAATTATAAGAACTATTTTTATATGGGTATTTATGTCTAATCCCAAACCAGGATTTTCTCCAGTCTATGAAATAAGACAAGGATAGAACAATTCACAAATATAGTATGAAAGCTTTGAGCTAACTTAAGATATATAATGTAAATAATAGTATATAATATAATACCCTAGTCCTGTCAGTTACTGTCAGGTTGAGTTGAAGAGTTCCATAAGTGGGAGAAGACCGCCTTTGTACACAATTTTATTCCTGTCTGTTGTTGTTAATTTTGGAACATCAAGACTAGGACCAACTTGTACCAATATTCTCTCTCCTAATGGAAATCAAATCTACGGCCTGTGATCACTAGGCCCACGAGGCGGTCAGATGTCAGTTTGACATTAGTTGATATTTTTTTAGATTATTTTATTAGTACTAGATTATTTTTCATTCAGACTCGTTCCATTTCCACATCGCGTGTGGGTTTATCTACTCATTACCGAGTTCACACATTGTATGTTATACTGAGCGCCGGGGGCGGTGTTGTTATGACTAGTCACTGAAATGGAGATCATTAATAACAGTTACGTTTTTTTGTACATTTACAGAAGTTAACTATATCTATTAGTAACTCCACAGTGTGGTATGTATTTCGGTTTTCGGAAGGAATAGTACGATTTGTTTCCTCCTCATTCCCTGTTCACTTTCCCTCACCGGACTGAGGAGGACTTTATTCTTATGTAACGGACATACCACGCTCTCGCACGGGGCGTTTTGTCTGTCTTTCATAATGTGAACTGCCAAGGAATGGAACTCCCTGCCAGCTTCGGTATTTCCGGACAAGTATAACTTGAATCTTTTTAAAGGAACAGTTAAGACGCAACTTCTGGGTAAGCGCTTCACCTTAGGCTCCTTACTGTCAAGTGAGTTTGTGGTCAAGCGTAAACCTATCAATAATAAAACAAAAAAATGGGATCCTATTGTGAAAGTAAGAATATCTATCTATCTACTTTAAAAACGTTCACGAATCATATCATGAAAATCTAATTGAAGTCCTACTATGGTACTTTAGAGACCATGGGACCAGGAAAAACCAAATTTAAGGCTGTAAAACAGGCTATACTATGAAATCAAAACTGGTCGAAACAGGATAGATGAAGAAAGCCTTAGGTCATACTAACACGTAGAATCAGAAGAAATGGATCTAAATGGCTTTGGTTTTTATTTCTTAGATATAATAATGAAGATAGACTATTATATAGATCTATGAAGTGCCTTTTTACTTTCAATGTACCATTTTGTAATTTTTCATAAAAATTAACTTGCCTCTGATTCGCAAGAGTAAAATGTGTGTGTGATGACCACTGACAGAAATCAGATTTCAAATAGACCCACTTGTATGTATTTTAAATTTTATTACAGTACCCTCAGACGCAGGCAAGCATAAAAATAATATAACGTTTTAAAGTGGGGTTAAAAACACAGCAGCGTTATATAGTGGCCATAATTTATATAAATTGGCATAGCAGTTACACACAGTGCGGTTGAAAATAATAGTCACAATGAGTTTTAAGCAACAATTTTATAAAGGCTATTAAGTTTTATTTATTTAAAAACGACAAGCTGTACTGAAAACGGTTCACAAAGGCATTAAGTTGTGTATTGTTCGGATATTTTGAAATAGTTACATATCTTGACAACTTCCTTGGCATAGTCGGAATAAATCTAGTTTTCTAGAACTCTGTGATTTATAAATTCTAATTCTTCGGTTGACGAGGAAACTCTAGTACTTAGTTTTCATAGAATTAGATAAGTAACTAGTTTAATCCCTCATTTGACCATTTCCAAAAGGTTGTCAAAACTCTTAGTGGCCTTCTTTGGTACAAGGCAGAACACTTCCGACTAAGCCAAGAAAGTCGTCAAGATATGTTACTATTTACCACATTATTTGGTAGCAGGGCAGTATTGTATTGCTGACTTTAGATTCGTAATAACAGATCTCACAGACATTTGAGTTTGGAGTCAATTCGTCACTTTTCTCTCTTGTTTTGATTATCCTCAACGGTTTACTGTTTGCATATTTCACAATAATATTTGGTATTCAAGAAATGCGCATGATTAGCTAAGCACCTGATATCGTGGGTTCAATTCCCACTAGCGGAAGGCATCTTTGTAAGCGATAAGGCCTTTGTCCACTTTCCAAAAATCAGTACAAATTTTTATTGTTATTCTTAATCTGTGTGCAATAAAGACTTTATCTATCTACTGTACAAGTCGGTCCCAGTCTGGATTTTATATTTGTATATGGTTCCATGGTTAGTTTGGGAATAGACAAATGTTTTAGTATTATCAAAATCTTTCCACATTTCACAGGCGTTGTTTAAACTTCTCTTTTATTGTCCTTGCAGACGACACACCAACGACGCATTTCCTGAAATAAAAACTTAAAACTAAATCAACAAAACTTAAAAACTAAATTATTAAAAAAGTAATATTATGTTTACTTAACTTATACTAATCTACTTACCTTATGTACTAACCTGGTAGCTCTGCGTAGCTGCACATCACCATAGGTACTTGATGTCTTAAATAAAGAAAATTACCTACAAACGTAAAGGATGTCCGTGCTTATTACCTGTCTCGTGTGCGAATTTAATAGTATATCTTGCTTGTCGCGCGCAGCGACCCCCAGTCCCCGCCACACCGTTGACACACAACTTTGGCGTCATATTTTCAATCACAATTTGGACTTTTCATTATAATCACCCCACAGTACTCACCTTATTCATTGGCACCATCACCTATCCCCTACAATCTTTATATTGCCCCTTATATGCTCCTTTAAAAATTCCCAATGCCCTAAATATTTTGCAGCTGTTGGTTCATAAGGTTATTTCTATTAATAGCGGATCGCAATAAAACATTTTAAAAATGAGATCATGACCGCATTAGCTGACCGGTTAAACTTTTTATGATTTCTTATGTAAATGGTACGTTTCCATAACACAGACCAACACCGGTATTGATTTTTATTTGAATAGGTTAATTTGCTCCAGTAAAACTAAGCTACCGAATGTGGTCCTATATATTTACTACAGAATCATTTGAAATTCTGTGAAATTCTCCTTTATCTCTTATTCGGTTGAAACTTTCAGGGTGATAATGCATTCTTAATCTATGTATTAGAATTTTTATTCTCTTTAAAGCGCATAAAAACGTGGTTTTTAGATATATTTTTTTAATCTAGGTATTTTTTTTTAACTTATACTTTTATTATCGTATCATGTTATTTCTTTGTAAAACCAAATGGCGAAATTCACATGCAAAAGCCTGGTTTCGCATTTACAACTAGAAAATGTAGGTAACTACTAATTTATTTTAGACGAATGTTATTTTCCAGTAATAATGGTCTCTTTAGCTTGGTACTTGGGGAGAAGTTGCTGACGTTAGTTAATGACGTCAGAGGCAATGAAAATGGAAACAGTCGTCCATCTTGGCGTGTTCGGGCGCAATAAAATGTAAATTATTTACAAGAGGTCATCTCTTACGGGCTGCGATGTGGTCAGCGAATGTTTCACTAAGTATTTAGTACGTTAAGGTAAAAGAAAACAGAACAAGATTTTCTATCTACTTGTAGTTATATACCCTTTTTTATATGACCTTTTCTCTTGATAACGCAGCAACCAATTACAGGCAGAACTCTTTCATGTGGCGAGCATGTGCGACTGTCAATAATGCAGTGTGCCAGAATGACTTAGATTTATTCTGGATGAGCATTCCTAAGTTGAAACAAATTTTAAGTGCTAAATTCTTTCGTGCAAGTTAGTATATTAAGAAATACTCCTGGTGTTATATTTTATATTTTGTTTCTGTTTTTATTTTTTAAGAAAAAAAAAAGATTTTTTTAATAATGTTACTTTTCGTTAGGTTATGTTGCTTTTATGTGTATGTATGTATTATTTTTAGTATACTTGGTTAGTTTATTATGAATGTTAATTGTTATTTAATTTACCTCTAGAAGTGGAAACTTTTAGTTGGCTTTTTGGCACTATATATGTAATTTTCATAGATTTAAATAGCTGTAAGTTTTCCTAAAATAAAATAAATAAATATATTTTAGAAGGTGTAAATGCGTCACCTTTTCAACATTATATGTATATGTCAGTACATTTTATTCTTATTAATTCAGCTATACACAATGCCCTTATTTCTACTAATTTACAAACTTAAATTATATATATTTAATATTATTCTGAACGCCAATACATTGACAGCCCTCTAAGCACAATTTATAAACTAAATCTGTGAAGTCACTTGACCTGGTGCTGACAGAATATCAGCGCTGGAGTTCGCGTAGCGTGCTGCAGCATTATGCTGAGTCAGCGCCATTTTATTGCTGCGACACATAGGTACCTTGATTATTTTTAAATTGTAATTTATTAATTCTGTTCTGTTTATTTCTCATGTATGTGTGTGTCGTAGCTATGAATAAATGACCTATCTATTTTATTCTATTCTATTCAAACTGAAACTGCATGACTTATTACAATAGAATGTGTAATTAAAAACAGATTGGACACCATCATCATCATCCTTAATACGTCCACTGCTGGACATAGACCTCCCCAATAGAATACCACATTTATTAAGTTGTCCATTGGGAGATTTGCCTTAATCACCACGCTTGGCAGGCGGATTGGAGATCGCAGTAATGATTTTAACATACACACACAGGAGAACGCTGCTGCCCGTACATGGTGGCCCTTAGTCGCCTTGATAACACCCACGGGAAAGATGGAGGTGGCCTTATTCTAAGCCGGGAACCACACGGCAAATTCCCACATAAAATACCATAAAGTCAAAATCCTTTATTGCATATGAGTACACTTGGTACATTTATACACATAAATTATTTATCGACTACCGCTTCCTATGTGTGTTGTGTTGTGAAGAAGAAACGGCGCAACAAACTTTCAGCAATACATCTAATCAAGTTTGTCTATATGTCATTCTAAACCGATAATCATACGAAAACCAACGCTATTTGCGTCTCGGTAACATATACACGGAAGGTTCACCACCAGCAAAAACAGGTTTGTATTACCATGTAAACTTTGCGGTCCCTTTCGGAACACCATCTAATACATATTTTGTTTTCGAGACGCAAATACGTTGGTTTTCATATTACTAACTTGAAATGAAATATGCAATATTGTATACCTAATATATATTTACTATTGGTTAAATTATTTACTACTGATTGTAATTTATTTAATATTCTACCCTAAACACCACAACGCTCGGCAGGCTTCAAACAGAGATGACTAAATGTTACTACGTAAGCGATATTCTCCTCCCCTCGCCAGTTTATCGTCGCCCGAAAAAAATCACGGCTGGCAATACGCACCACTAGAAAGAGAAGCACTTATGTATTGACGTATAACGCTGTCCCTCTCTAGATAGTTTACGCACGCACACAAACGTGTACGAATAGGCTGGAGCGCCTGAAATAGTTGTAGGCATGAAGAAAGAAAAAAAATTTACGCGGCGTAAAAAATTTTCATCCTCCATCTTATCTTATCTTCTTAGGGGGCCAGGAAGACCTGGCGACACTTCGACCCTTCAGGATCTTTTGTGCCAAACCCCTGACCACCAAGCCGATTTGCTGGACTTCACATACGCCTCAGAATCTCTTCTTCGGCATATGCAGGTTTCCTTACGATGTTTTTTCCTTCACCAAAAATCCTGTGGTATTATAAATAAAACGTACTTAAGTTTCGTAAAACTCATTGGTACGGGCGGGGCTTGTACCAGGACCTCATGAACGTGAGGCGAGTGCACAACCAACCGGCTACCACGGCTCCTTCTTCCTTCATGGTTGTAGGCATTAAATCTATTAGCTTGTATGGAAGGTCGATGTCCTACAAATGTCCTGTCGACCTCTGTAATTGAAAACCAATCAATTTTCGTTTAAAAATAAACCTTGTTACAAATTCCAATAATGTATATATCCATTGGCACCGATTGCGCGAATTTAAAACTGCAAACGCGTCGAAACGAATAATGCTCCCGAAACAGAGCGCCAGATGTAAGGAATAAATATAGCAATAATTTTTATCCGCGAACAGAGGGCTGCGCGGAAAAATTGCGTGTACAAGTGTCTACAATAAATAAGGAACGTAACATATTACCTCCATACATTGTATTTATTAGACATGATCAGAGATGAAGACTCTGCCATATGCAAGGATCTATATGTACTACTAGATGGAGTATTCCGAACAATCGCTCTGTTCCACGCAACTTCGGCTCCGGGAGCCGCAACTCATTTACATTCACTTTGAAACTTGTGCAATTACTATGCAGAACATTTAATTATTATCTACTTAATATTGACGCTACGAAGCTTAACTGAAGTAATAATCATCTGAATAAATAAAACGATAAAATAAACAATATAAGGTGGAACAGAAAAATATCACCAGCATTGCTTAACTAATAAAGATATCCGAAAAGTTCAAACTGACATAGCTACAAAAATGCTGACAGCGACCTGATGCTGAAAAAAAATTAACTAAATATAATAAAAATTATTTTTTAGAAAAAAAACAAAAACCGACTTCAAGGCTATACCTACACGTACAAACTTAAACTAAAAAGTAGAAAATAATATTTTAATTACTTCAAAGCAAAGAGCATTAAAGGACAACTTATAGGATACATAGGTATATACCTATTTACAATTTATAATAAGTTATTTTTGAGACGGTGGCAATAAAAATTAATGATAATTACAGATTAATGAAATAAAATGACATAAAATTTCCGAACAGAACTAAGCACTACAATACATCCAGACCGTGTTCATTTTCAATAGAAAACAAGAGTTAAATAGCTTCGGGGAATGAGGGTGTGGTGAGATTCCGACAACAGTTATTCCGACGGTCTTTTTACTTCGTCTCACACTGTAAATGTCTAATGTCTCACATTAGCTATAACGTAATGATTGAAGAGATTTTCATAACATATACGCCTTCAATTAGACAATCATCATCATCATTAACACATTATGCCACCTGCTTCAATTAGCCTTTAAAGTCGTCTGGTCGGTAATAAATGAATGCAAAATGGAGAAAAACATTAAAAAAAGCGAACACGATGCGAAATAAATCCGATGAATTATTGGCGCGGCATCTGCTGCAAATGTAATTGTTTCCGCAAGATATAATGAATACTGCTCTTTTCGATCGCTGGTCGTAAATCTAGAATCCAGTGCGGATTTTTCGACTGCTTACAATGGGTAAAATGTTTGGATTATAGTAATATAAACATCGTAGCAGTGTGGCCTGTCTTTCGGTTTTCTACAGGTAACATTTTGGGGAATGTATCCAGGAATTACACGATTTGATTCCCTCATCCCCCTTCCATCACCGGACTACCAGGCATGGTGAGGGACTTCATTCTTATGAGTAGACATACCATGTTCTTGCACGAAGCATTTTGCTTCCTCTTTCATAATGCGAACTGCTAAGGAATGGATCTCTCTGCCAGCTTCGGTATTTCCGGACGATTAAAATTTGGATCTTTTTAAAAGAAGAGTGAATAGGCATCTTCTGGGTGAGGGCGGGAGGGGGGGGGGGCTGGATTCCATTACAATTTACGTACTAAGATAGTCAATTTTATTAAAAATAATTATTCTTTAGAAGATTCCATCACATTCTCAAAAGCTACGCTTTCTCTAAGCACCCTATTTCTAAACTTACATTATTCATGGCTGCGGAGGCTTCGCTAAGTATGGCCTGTTGGCGAGGGTAGAACACCACCTTATTATGTGCGGACTAGCTGTTTCCCGTGACTTTGTCCTCGTGGAGTTTGTAGCTAACATTTTCAAATTAAAAATTATGAGTAAGGTTTGTATTTCCAGAGGTTATCAATCACCTCTACTGAGCATATGAAAAACCGAAATTTGAAGAATGTGACGTTTACCATAAATGACTGTTACTGGTGACAGGTCAAAGTAAATTTTTTTTGTCAGTACACTTGGTTCATTTCTATGCTTAAATGTTTTTTTTTATCGACCACTGATTTCTGAGTGAGAAGAAATCGCGCAACAAACTTCCCGCAACACAAAAAATCAAGTTTGTATAACAATATTAAAAATATTTGTCATTGATTTAATCGTCTATTATTAATAGGTTTTCCTACCATGATGTTTAAATGTGATTTTTAAACTTTCTATCCCTCATATTTAAGACTAGCTGTTGCCCGCGACTTCGTCCACGTGGACAACTTAACAACACTAATTATTATGTATTTCCCATAGGAATGGGATGTTTTTTCGGAATAAAACTATTCTATGTCCTATTCCAGGACCAAACCAGGTCAAATGTGCCAAGTTTCATCACGATCCGTCCAGTGGTTGAAGCGTGATTGAGTAACAAACATCCAAACATCCAAATATCCAAATTTTCACATCTATAATATTAGTAAGAAGTAGGATTACCTCTGGTAGTTTGTTGTAAAAGCATATACCTACATTGCGCAAAGCTTAAACTAAGCAAATTAGTGATACCAAGGAGGCAACCGATATAATGATATATAGCTGGCTAGAATTAATTAAAATTATGTTAAAGGAAAAACTTTCATCGGATGTATCTACACGTAGCGCGTTTTGCTCGCAAGGTAAAACATGTTTCCCCTCACCGCAGCTCAAAAACGCTCTACGGCTCTCGGCGTAAACTGAGCTGCGTAAAAATCGCAGAAAGTAGCTACTTTCTGTGAGGAAGGAGGGGGGGTATTTTAGACGCCATGTAGCTACATGGCGTCTAAAATACCCCCCCTCCTTCCTCACCGAGCAATATATTTCAATGAATAATTTTTTAAACTACAAAGTAGCATAATCTTTGATCTAGTTAGCCGATTGCAAGAAATAAAGCATATATGTTACTCCGAATTAAGCCCCATGTTTTTTCTAGGAACTCCATTAGAATCGGTTCAGTAGTTTTTACGTATTGCGTGCACAAAGAAACAGATAAAATATCCAAGAATGATCTTAATGTGTTATTAACTTATCATTACACCCCTCAATTTATTTTTGCAAATATCTTCAATGTACAGACAATCGAAATTTACGTTTTTATTTATAAGAAAATTGATTATTTATCTTATATTAACTCATTAGAATTGTAATGCTTGACATTAATAAATTAATTCATAGTAGATTAAAGATTAAACAGCGTTTTAACGCTACCGCTGCGTCAGCGTTTTCTAAGCTGCGCTGTGGAAAGACGCGTCAAAAACGCGAAAAAATAGACCACGCAGCGTTTTTTGAGCTGCGGTTTCCTTATTCGGAGAAATAGTTTTATTATTTTAGGGAAAAATAACAAGTTTACATAGAATATTGTTACAATTTCCTCTTACCTCTCCTATATCTAACGGGTACCTTCTAAACGTGTAGGCAGATACTTATGCCTATTTAACATAAATAAATAATACTGGCGGCACTTAAGGGTGATACATGGGCCCCGTTGTAATTTTTTAGCTCCTTAATTGAATAAAGAAGTTGGAAGCAGACGGGAGAGTTTCCAGGCAGCTCTGTATAAATATATTGTTTCATGAAGGCTCCCCGCAGTGTTTTAGAGTTACGTAGGCGAATGTATAAACCCGTTATTTCCTGGGATACAATCGGGTTGCGTATAGTGAAAATTGTACTATATATATCCAAGAATACTTTTCACTTTTATTTTATAAAGGTCTTTATTATCAATATAACTTATTATTCAGACAGCTAAACGTGTAAACCTACCAACTCCATTACGGTTTAGACGTTTTCCTACGTTACATTAGACATTAACACGTTAAAAAGACGGTATGTTGAAAGTATTTACATGTCTAAGAATAGCTATTATTCATTTTCTTTAAATATAAGAGTAAAGAAGTTAATAAAGGAGTTTAAAAAAGCAAGGAGATTTTGTTTGTATGAAAAAAGTACGTATTATAAATACAGGCATAATTATGGATACTGTTAAGTTAGAAAGAATAGAAGACCCTCTCGAATCTTCAATCGCAAATCCTGGGATTCAGGATTGCTACCAGTAAATTTGTGTGATGTAGGAATGAAAACCCATAATATACAGACCCGATACGAATTAACAGAAGAAAAAGAGACTGTAAATAAAAAAAACTCTCTTTAAACTTGGCAAATGGAATGGTAGTTCAGTAAATGTGAAAACCATAATGGTAAATAAGACGAAGATTCCTTGTGGCTAAGCTAAGTCAAGCCTGGCTACCAGATTCGTGCACAAACGAACTTCGAAGATGTCTATCAGTCTATCAGATGGAATGTATCCGAAACAAACAGGAAAAAATGCAGTTACTGATGCATCACTATACTTTGTATGTATGTAAACGGTTTAATGTACCAAAATGAACAGCAACAAGAAACCAAAAAAATAGAAAGAAAACAGTGCACAAAGGCAGACTTATCCCACTTAGGGATAAGTCAACCTTAGAGTAACTGAAAGGACTGGTATAATGCCCTAGGAATAGTATCAATAATAATAATAATAATATTATTTATTCATCTCTTAAAAAATATACATACAATAACTTCGCCAAACTGTATAATACAGTTTGTTGGCAGAAATAGCTCTCTTACTTTATATACATCTATGGCAGAGAATACTAAATATCACTACGCAATTTTTTATTTTTTTTATTTTTTTTTAATCTTTATTATTTATTATTCATTGAAACGGCTATACCAACCCTGTACCAGATAATTCTTACCAGTACAGTAAGTATTCTCTGGTTCAGGATTGCAGAAGATGGTGGAGATGGAGGTGTTACGACAAATGTGGTACAACGTAGTAAAAGAAATTTATAAACTATTACTGCGGGGTATAAAGGTATTCAGGAGAAAATCCCAATGTCACGCAAGTTCCACGCGCCCAATAAATTCATTACCGCACCTCTACAAGGTCAGAAGCCATTTGCAAAACTAACGGAAATGATAAACCAAAGTGCTTCTATTTTGTTTCTACCAATATCTGCTAATATTCATAGTATTTATTTCAAAGTATTGAGTATTTTATCTATTTTGCCGTTTGGTTTCCGGTAGAGTAGAATAGGACCACTCCAACTCTTCCCGTGGATGTCGTACAAGGCGACTAAGGGAATACATTATAAAACATCAATCAGGCCTCCCCAACCCGTCTGGCCAGCGCGGGGAGTGTAGGCCAAATCCTCCGTCTGTCTCCGGCAGATGAGAGAGGCCTGTGCTCCTGCATTGGAGACAAAAATAACCTGATGATGATGATGATGAAATCTCTGAATCACGCGACATTGACAGTTGTACGCGAAGGTATAGTTTTATACTTAAAGTGCGGTATGAGACCGACTCACCTCTTTATACAACCCTTTATAAAAGCTAAGTATCTAAGTGTTCAACGCCCGTACATTTCCCAGGCCTGCATATTGCATGGTCATTTTGACGACAAGCCCGACTTCAGCTAATGGACTAACCCACTCCGAAGTTTTAACGATCTTTACTTAGAGCTAATGTTGCCGTACAAAATGCTCGCAAATGGTTCCGTACTTTAAAGTTGAACTAAAAACAGCATTAGCTAAGGTGAGGAGAGAAAAGAAGTTACACTTTATTTAAGTAGCATCAGTTTTCTGAGTCTTATAATAGGATACTCTTGTTGTGTATCAGAATTCGAAAGGGTATAAGTATTTGATATTAAGATAAATTACTACCCACATAATAATATTATATATGATTGAGTTTGAATTGAATTTCTAATTATGAGTGGTTCTTCGTGATACCAAAAGGAATTTCTTATTCTCGTGTCACCCCCAATATTGGAACCAGTTTTGTTTTGATGAAACCTGATGCGTTAAAAGTCGACATCGTTCCAAAATTGATGCTTTTGAGATGTGGTGATAGAGAAGACTATTTGGTATACCATGGACAGTCATGAGAACAAATGACTCCATTCTTAAAGAGCTTAATATAGCGAAACGGCTGCACTATCTGCAATGAAAGGACTCTAAGCTTCTTCGGTCACATTGTGCGTTCTCCTAAGCACGACCTGGAGAAGCTCATTATCCTGGGACAAGTGGAGGGCAGTCGTGCCAAAGGACGAGTCCCGGCGAGGTGGTCAGACCCGGTGAGGAGGGTAGCTAGCGGATCCTTATATGAAGCGGTGCGGCTGGCCAATGACCGCTATGCGTGGAGGCGCATTTTATATGGTCGCGATCCTCAGCAGTGAGGGAACGACAGAGAAGAAGCGAGCTCTAGAGCTACTAGGAGGTCAGACCCGGTGAGGAGGGTAGCTAGCGGATCCTTATATGAAGCGGTGCTGCTGGCCAATGACCGCTATGCGTGGAGGTGCATTTTATACGGTTGCGCTCTTCTGAAGGAACGACAGAGAAGAAGAAGTATGTTATGTAGGTATTTACATAATTATGTCAATTAGCAACGTTCCATGTTGAAGTTGTATCTCTTGTTATAGAGATGACTAATAAAACTTACCGAGGTTATAGAAAAATGAAAGAAATTCACGAAAAACCTTACCTGTAACAAAGAACAAAACATTAGCTTTAAATATACTTATAGGTACCATGTTTTCAAATACACATATACTATACCTACTCGTGTAACTAAAATGCACGAGAACATTAGTGAAGAATAGCACGATCATCAGAATCAGAATTATAAACTAAGACAAAATGTAGCACTCGCCTCACATTCATGAGGTCGTGGGTTCAAACCCCGCCCGTACCAATGAGTTTTACGAAACTTAAGTACGATTTATTTATAATACCACAGGCTTTTCGGTGAAGGAAAACATCGTAAGGAAACCTGCATATGCCGAAGAAGAAATTCTGAGGCGTATGTGAAGTCCACCAAATCGGCTTGGGGCACCGTTGGTGGTCAGGGGTTTGGCACAAAAGATCCTGAAGGGTCGAAGTGTCGCCAGGTCTTCCTGGCCCCCTAAGAAGATAAGATAATAAGATAAGACAAAATGTAATCTGACCATTGTAAAATGTAAAAATAATTGTCTATTTTTTTTTACATTTAAAAATAAATCCAGTAGTATATAGTTAGTTATATATACTACTGGACCTATTGAGTTAAAATTTAAGATGTACAATGATGGGAAAATTTTCTTTGCCGAGATACTCTAGGAATACTAAAAAAAAAACCTTTACAAAATTCGTCCAATGTTTCACGAAACTACTTGCTATGTTTAGATTAATCAAAGACGGATAACACCGTTTTAAATATAACAGTTTCCCAAACCGTTCTGCACAATCAAATGCAATAAAGGTAAGCACGATACAGGAGAAACAAGTCGATTGGAAAGGGGTAACTGACCGGTCCCCAACTCCAATTTAGCCGTGCGGTCCCCAGTGGCGTGTTCCGTCGTTCGAACCGCAAAGTGCAGTCTGAATCGGGCCGCACCTCGACTTTAATTTCGAACGACGGAAGGAGTAAGTCTTGTAATCGTATAGCTGAGTTTTGAGAGAGAAACACAGGTCGTACTATTTCAGGAGTTTACTGCACTACTCACATTACTTGTTTTTTTATGCCTCCAATAAGAAAATATTATTATTTACCAAGTTGTAGGGTGTCTAACGTCCACTTTTAGATAGGCCTTATTCAACGTCATTGTCATTCGGTCGCTCCAGGTTATTTTTTTAAGTTAACTGGTTGCGTGTTTAACAGATATTGAACTTTTTAGTCTCTTTATAATAAATTTAATGTGTGCGTTTAGAAGATTGTTACAATAATAACTGTAAATCATTGTATTGTATATAATTTTTTTGTGTAAACGGCGAATGTGATGTACCTCATTAATTCCTGTTTAGTGGTACTAAGATAACGTAAGTTTATTTGTAATGAATAAATAAAATAATAATAACTATCTTGCCTCGTTAGCATTGTTTTATTAGTACCTAAAAAGTGTTATAAAAATGAAAATCTGTTATGCGGTTTGCTCCATTCGAATCTGGATTGCTCTGACGCGAGAAAGTAAGTGTGGTGTGTCCGTACGATTTTTTGCTGTCCATTTAACCTGTAAAACGAATAGGCGCGGTGTCGCATCGACCGAAGGGATTTGAATCACGAATTAGAGATTAAAGATAAAGTAAAATGGGTTAGAATTTTGCACGGTTTGTTTTAATTTGGAAATCGAATTCTGTTGGGTGTTTTGTATAAGGATTATTGGAGGTATTACCTTTATGTTTACCATTTGGTTGTGTAAGCCTATATTGGAATCAATTCACTCAACGCTCGCTCGTTGATTGGTTCGCAGCCTAACCTTACCTAACCAAACCTACCTTGTTTATATTGGTAAGGTTTAGAGATAGGCTTCCATCACCACGTGGGGGGAGGGTTCTTTCACCTCCTAAATTCTCCCTTTAGGGCGTTTTCGCACTCCTTCTGATCTGCCTTGGTTTGGTAATGTCAACATTACTATTTATGTTAGGTAAAGTATACTTTCCTAACGTCGCCAGGTAATATGAGGAACACTTCTGTAATGGTCATATTAAAGTTGACTAGACAAAGCATAAAAACGTTTTTGGTTCAAGGGCTTATGAAATCAGAGGGTTTTCGATCCTGGGATTTACAAAATTAATCCCGGGAATTTCCAGGATTCGGGATTTTTATAAAAATGCATAGTTTTAATTCGACAGGATATGTTTTATTCATGTCTATTAGTTGACTTAGAATTTCAGAGCCCTCAACCTCATAAATTTTTATTACTGGTAAGATACAATATTGGGAACAAATAGCATTTAATAAATTGTAACGATTCACATTACCCGATCTAAAACAGACCTCATGTTTACTTTAGGCTATATTCTAATTTGACGGATGGTATCCCAAGAATAATTGTACTTCATACATAAAAGCAGATACCATCATATTTTTTTGAAAGTTCCACTGAAATTTTATATAAATAACAAGGAACTTTCACATTGTTCTAAATTTCAGGTCAGTCAGACGCCAGTAAGATCATTAGGATAGATTCTGATGGACAAACAAGTTTCACTACAGGGTACACTCCACATCCCTAATTACATTTTTATATTTAGTTTGTAAAGAAAGAGAAGACATTGCGAATTATCAGTGTATTCAAACAAAAAAACGAATGTTGGAATTTCCCAATCCTCATTTTCCCAAGATCCCGGGATTTTCCAGGAACAGAATCCCGGAACATAAACTCTATTACGTTCTCTTACTTCATTTTCGTTAAATCAGTCCATTTTTATCCCCAAAATCGGGTACACCACTCCAAGATTATCACCTTTTCTCCATCTACCCTACAGTAGCGTGTACATGACTCAAAAGGTTCGTCAAGGATCCCTCCATTTGCATCCGGAGTGTCATTAAAAATTCCACCGAACGCGAAATAGCCCGATTATAAAACGCTGAAATTTCTGTTTTTAACATCTCAAGCTGGTGCTTGAGAAGTACAAGTGGTTTCGTGTACAGCGTCATCAGATCTTGAAATAAAAATAATAGGTACACTACAGTCCATAAGAGTTTGGATACCCATACTTTGTCAGAAGAGTACAGTGTACATAAATTTTTTTCGGAGGAGAATGTTTAACTTCTAGGACAAATAAATTTATTCCACGTGATAATGACCTGAAGCTGTATTAGAATTGTCTTCTGTAGCGCCTTAACTAGCCTTTTTGCGCCCGGTGCGAGCTTCTATAACTGCGCTCATGAAAATTGGCCACGCAGATCATTTGTTCGCCTCTTCGAGGTCTGCGCTCTATGCCTGGGCACCGCTGGTACCGCACGGCTTGTAGGTTATATCTTAGCTATGTTCTTAGGGGGGCAGGAAGGCTTGGCGATACTTTGACCCTTCAGGATCTTTTGTGCCAACCCCTGTCCACCAACGGTGCCCAGAGCCGAGTTGGTAGACTTATTGCTATATACAGGTTTACTTACTATATTTTTCTTCACCCAAAAGCCTGTGGTATTATATACGAGTATATACCGTACTTAAGTTTCAAAAATAATTAGTTAGGGCGTGGTTAGAATCCACGACCACGTGAACGTGCTACCATGGTTTTGGAACGTGTTAAGTACACAACTCAAAACAAAATATTTCCTAACACACATGCATACTTTGTGTGTTAAAATTCAGTTCGTGAATCCCAACTGCCAGCTACTTTCCGCCCCTCGGGACCAGAATTACGCAAAATCCGTCTTATCCCTGCCCAAGGGTCTAAAACTTGAAAACTACTTATTGGATCCGAATGAAATTTTACATGCAGATGGCTCGGGTCTCAGATTAACACTTTCAGGGTATAAATGGAATGGAAATGTGCCAGATGCTGCAGATATGTACCTCACTATTTTAAGGAGCTCGTCAAAACCCCTCGTTGACT
The DNA here is from genome assembly GCA_947086405.1 of Esperia sulphurella. Classification (NCBI taxonomy): domain Eukaryota; kingdom Metazoa; phylum Arthropoda; class Insecta; order Lepidoptera; family Oecophoridae; genus Esperia; species Esperia sulphurella. The sequence goes on from OX352265.1 coordinate 15,329,941, forward strand.
CAGTGACTTGGTAATTGGACTTGAGAGCGAGAGGTCGTGGTTCCAATTCGCACTGGGGACAGATAACTTTGTAAATATTGTACAAGTTAGTCCCGGTCTGTATGTTACATTTGTGAATTGTCCTATCCTGGTTTAATTTCCATAGCACAGGATAAAATCTTGCCGTGTGGTTTCCGGTAGAGTAGAATAGGACTATTCCAACTCTTCCCGTGGATGTCGTACAAGGCGACTGAGGGAATACATTATAAAACATCAATCAGACCTCCCCAACCCGTCTGGCCAGCGCGGGGAGTGTAGGCCAAATCCTCTGTCTGTCTCCGGCAGATGAGAGAGGGTTGTGCAAAACTAACCTGACAAAAATAACCTGATGATGAGGAGAAAATCCGAGCTTAGGATTAGATAAGTGTATTGTATAATAAGTAATCACCAAATGAGATTCCGGCAAATTGTATTATTATTTTCATTTAAAACGGAAACCCTTAGCGAATGTCTGTCTTCTGTCCAATAGATAACTTGAAAACTACTGGACCAATTAATATAAATTTTTTTTAAGTCTATTGTCCGTCATATGTAAGATTTCCTCTGATAGTTTGTTGTAGAAGCGTATACATTGCCCCGTGAATGATTTACTGATCTTACTAGAACTTCGCAAGTTTATTTTTATTTTTTGTATCATGACTGATATTGGTCCAATTACAGTGCCTAAAAAAAGATTATTTTTGGGGACATATTGTAAAATATAAAATAGTTCAAGTAACTATCTTTTTCTTTTGTCTGGAATAATAGATCATAAACGTTCACCTGTACAAATTCTACGCAACGGTAATATGGGCTACGATTTTGTACAGCCTGAACTGTGATCGATAGTACAAATATGTTACGTCGACGATCAACTAACAAAACATTTCAATCCTTCATGCTCTCATGTTCGTTACGAATAACACGACCTTACGTAAAACTTTTAAGTATTGACAACGAAACAAGTAAGTTCATTTGCTGAACTGTAAAGTGACGTAGTTTCTAATCGAACTTTGGCTATCGAAAGCAAGACACGGAACTCGGTGAAGTATTTCAGGTGCCTCAGTGGCGAATTACAAGCGAAACCGTGACGCTGGCATGCTAGGGTAATTAGGATAACTTTGCGGAAAATAGACTTAGATAATTATCCTGGGAAATAGTCGAGGGAGAGTTTTTAAAGATGTAAGGTCAACAACTCTTTACTCCATATTATTATGTATGGGGTTGCCATCTCTAATATCTGCCAACCCTGACAAGAAGGATGAAAACCTCGGATTTTGTAGCTTACAACCCGGCATGTCAACAGAAGTTTTTAAGTTACTCAGTAAAATAAAATGTTTTAATTGTTCAAAATCAACTTTTTATTGAAAACGTTAAAACCCGGACTACAAACAAAACCCCGCCCGGAAGCTCCCCGGATGCCCCGTAAACTAGGATCAATCCGGAGAAACCCGGACGGTTGGCAACCCTAATTACGTAGGTATGACGTATAGTAATTGTCCAACAGTGCAGTTACGCTTGTATCAACGTCACTGCAAATTCAATTCAATTATTCTTTACTAAACTTACAACCCTATGCACTTTAATGACGTCATATATTTTAATGGCGGCCTTTTTTCAAAATGGCCGAAACAAAAATTCTGTGTATTCCGGGTTCAATTGAGAGGTTGAGATTATTTCGTCTCTTTTTTCGGTGACTTTGAAAACTACTGGTATTTAATGTAATTGATGAAGTAATAGGTATGTAGAGAAGCTTTACTTATGGACTTGCCAGCATATCGAACGTCTCGCGGCATCAAGTTTAATCGAAAGTGGCTTTTAACTCCACTTCATGAAAAATCTCTCCCCGGGAAGCGCTAAGCCGCAAACTGCAAATAAATAAAATCAAATACATTTTACAACCGGAATTTATGTGGCTGGATCTCACTGTAAACTCGAATAGAGTAGAATTGATACGAATATTGAAAATGCTTTTGGGAGTGTATTCCATCCAGCTTCCAGGATAATCCACATTAACCCTTATATATGCAAAAATGTTGCGTTGCAGAAAATATCGTCAAAGTGAGAAATGATTACAAATTATTATAGAAATGTACTTAACAATTACGATATTTAACAAGAAATGCTTTATAAGAGTGGTTAAAATTAAAATAAATGTTTTGTGTGTGTGCGGTACGAACGATTTTTTTTTATATTGTTCCTCATGTAAGTGACATTGTCTTAAATAATAAAAATCTTTAAACCTAAGTTCATGAACCAAAACCGGCAGAGAAAAGCGTTAAAAAATACATCCTGTGAATTTCTTACCTCCTGGTAGAAGAAAGAATTAAATCAATTTTGTACTCATCCACTAATAGCAACCAATGACAATAACTAATCATCATCATCATGTCAGGCTTTAAACGTCCACTGCTGGACATAGCCCTTCCCCAATGAACTCCACCACACCCGGTCCTCCGCCCTCCGCATACAGCCGCTACCGGCCACCTTCTTCAGGTCGTCGGTCCACCTGGCAAGTTTGTCCCTTACGTCAATTTAAATCCTCCGTCTGTCTCCGGCAGATGAGAAAGGGTTGTGCTCCTGCGGTGGAGACAAAAATAACCTGATGATGATGATAATCAAATAAAAACATTACTGATGTTTTTGCAAATTAAACAAAGAGACAAATTATACGCGCGCTCAGCGAACCACTGCCTAGAACTAGTCCTGTTGTGTGTACTTCCAGCCCTACTTCTACTTTGCAGGCGACATAAAACTGACGGGGGGTGTGAGTCTCGCTTCTTTGCGTTGTAATAGTATTATTTAGTAGCAAAAATCATTCCATTATTCGATTAAGACGAAAGTTCGAAGACATGGTCAGCATCCACCTAAATAAAACCTTACAACGTTTTTATAACGTATTTTATCGAACGCACACCTACCATTCCTTAAAACATTAATCTGGCCACTTGGTACGTGAAAAAGCCGTCTGGACAACCGCACGGACAGCGACTAAACTTTAACATGGCTGTAAAACCCGGGGCCGCACTTCGCGCGATAGGAAGCGGCCTTCATGAGCCCATAAAACACTGAACCGGTATAAGCGAGCCTATATCAATCAGCTGAATGCCTACACAGCGGTCAAGGGTCAGGTTACAGCTAAAGTAAAAGGTAAGTAATTTCATTTCGGAAATGGCCAGATCGGTTTTTTTTATTTTGAAATAATTTATAAGATAGAATGACGCAATGAGGTGAGAAGCCGTATGAGAAGACGTCCACTGCTGGACATAGGCCTTCTCCACTGGTCGTCAACACACCTAGTCCTCTTGGTGCGACGGCATCACATTTAGACCTATTTGTGTAGTTTAAACTCGTGTGAAACTTAAGAGTTAATAATTTGCCGTGTGGTTCCCGGCTTAGAATAGGGCCACCCGCAATCTTCCCGTGGGTGTCATCAAGGCGACTAAGGGATTACACCAGGAGACGGGCAGCGTTCTCCTGTGTATATTAAAAATGATCTATCTTACTGCGATCACCAATCCGCCTGCCATTCGTAGTGAATTGGTAAATCCTCAATGGACATCCTAATAAAACTGCATTCTATTAGGGAGGCTTATGTTCAGCAGTGGACGTATTACGAACAGACGCGTCATTTGTAGAGACTGTGTAGAGGACAGGGAGGCGATGAAGCATTTGATTCGGCACTCAGCGCGCAAAAATGTATTTTAGGCGCTCGAGTTAGCGTTGTTACTATTCCTAACTAAGGAAGGCGCGGCAAGCGCACCTCCGGCGCGGTACTTGTCGCGGTAGGTACGTTCTAGTGACGGTGACCTGGCTGATAGACTAATTATGGTGACATCTAATAACAATAATAATAATTCCAACCAGCCTCGCTGATCTCCTGAGTCGGTTGGAACTCCGCGTGGGCTCGCTTCCGGCGGTGATGCAGAAGGCGGTGCTGCTGGACACCGCCCGGATTGTCCTTTTGTTTGTACTCCTCAGCCGGAGGAAGTCCGTCTGGCCATTTTGATTTTGCTGGCCAAACGAGACAATAACTTAGTTTCCCTAAATAATCTATATCTATACTTATAATAAAACTGTAACTGGTCTATGTCTGTACATGAGAAATATTTAAAAAAAATGTATGAGGGGTCTTTATAGGGCCAATAGAAGCTAAAACAATTTTTTTTTAATTTTTGTCTGTCTGTATGTATGTTTGTTACCGCATCACGCAAAAACTACTGAATGAAATTTGATGCAGTTTTCGCAGTTGTCTTGCTGGTAGTCTAACTTAAAATCTGGTGTATGTTTCATCTTGATACGCCACTTAGATCCTGAGATATTAATAAAGTATTTTTTTCTAGAAGTCATTATATCGGATGATAATAAAACTACTGTTAATATTTCTTCCAGTAACTCAGTATCACATTTAGATATCATTCATGAAAAAAACATCTAAATTGTAAAAAAAAAATGCAATATTTCTCGAATGTGATGCGAATGGCGCGGCGGGTATGGGATTGAGTGAAATTTAGTTTTTGGGTATAGGGTTGAGGTTGGGGTTGGGGTTGGGATTGGAATATTGAGAGTCTCGAGTCTGAGTGGGAGTGAAAGTAGAACGGGAGCGGAAGTGGGAACGGGGGCGGATTCTGTAGTTTAGGCGAGCGAAGCCACGGGCACAGCTAGTAATAAATAAATAAACGCTACACACACTGTTCACATTTGTTGTTAGATTATTTCTTTCCCTTTCTCGATCTTTATTTTAAACTAGCGACCCGCCCCGGCTTTGCACGGGTGGACCTTTATTTTTTAAACGTTTTGGGTTAAACGTAGACTAAATGTATGTTTATGCAGGACATACGTAGTTTATATTTTATTTATACTTTTCTTATTAAGTATTTTGTTTAGATTCATCATCAGGTTATTTTTGTCTCCACTGCAGGAGCACAACCCTCTCTCATCTGCCGGAGACAGACGGAGGATTTGGCCTACACTCCCCGCGCTTGTTTAGATTAACATTTTTAAATTCGTAATTTCTTTTGAATGGAATGTCCGATTACAATAATTCAAAAATTGAGTTTATTCGTTACAAAAAAATCTTTCATCTTTATAATATTAGCGTAGATAGATACCCTTTACAAAATATTTGTACAGAAGTTGACGAGAAAATATGCATAACTCATTCATCCCTGGCTGAAGTCTGCGAGACTTATAAAATTTAAAGTAAATACCATAACCGTAGGATGACATAAAACTGCCATAAAATATCAGCACGATATCTTTATTGCTCAGACGACTTATCGTCTAAGAACTATATGAACGTATCTATAGTTTTATCGTAAATTCACATAATTCATATATTCTACTATTGAATGTATAAATATGGAATATGGAAGACAAGCTGTTCATGCAGAATTAATGGAATTGATTAAGAATTTCCCCACTAATGATTTTTCCTATCCCAACTATGTTACTTTATCTATAACAGACGCTATATGCAAGATAAATATAACTCAAAATGTTATAAAAACACAATGTCTATAGTTCTCAATTTCCCAAAACGTTGAATAAATGAGTGTATCTAACTGTCATTCGAGAGTTCTTCATGTAACGGAAGTTATTAAAAAAGACAGGTCTATTAGAGAAAGAACTCCAAAAAGAGATTAAAAAAAAACACTAGATGAGCTTAATTTTTCCTTCAGATTTTCAAAACAAATTAAACACCATAGAATTATCGCTAATACCTAATCGTAACAAAAAGTCTTATATAAATATCCTTGAATTGCAAAATTTAATAGTATGATTAATTTCAAGGTAATAACATTAATAGAAATCAGAGCGTTATATTTAATGGAGAAATTCAAACTGGACCACAGTACAAATTGAGTGGAAGCCAGGCGATCCTATTACCAAACATAATGGAAAGATAATTATAATTTTCAGATTATGCATTCACAAATACAATTAAATTTGCTTCTATTTCTAGTAGCTATTTAAATATGACTAGCTTTCGTCACGTGGTGTTGCTCATGGTTGGTCAACTTTTCCGTTTCAATAAGCGGTAGTAAGCGGTATAAACTAGCTAAAATTTCATTTTCGTCCTATTTGGTAATTTCGTAACTAGCTCCCGAAGTACTCCCATTCTGAAAGCCAGTTACAGAATGGGGCTCCTTCATCCAAATTTCTGAATTAGCTACGAAATACAGGTAAACAATGATATCACTCAAACAAAATAATGAATCATTCTTCCACAAATTCTTATACCAAACCTTCACAACGATACACAAAAACCTTACTATATCCCCACAAACTCCAGCTATTCAACCAAAAAAGACTTAGCTAGAAAATAATCCCCAGTTGAACATAAATCATTTGCCCTCGCTAAGTTTGGAGCTCATTTCTCGAAAACCAATATACCATTGCAATATCAATAATCAATTGGTGCATTCCTGGCTCGGGTTCAAGTCTATTACGGCTGCGATATAAGCGATGCGCATTCAAATGTATTGCACATCCTTTTGTGGAGAATCTCCCATCTGGCTTGGTTCTTCTATTCGTTTCCTTTCTTATTGCTGAATGTGTGTATTTGGCTGCGGATATTGTTGTAGTATACTAACGTTTTAGAATGCCATCGATCTTTTTGGGTTGTCTTGTTGATGTTTTACTACATTTATACAATTTGTTTCTTTGCTTTTGAACTGTGCTGTTCTATTCCACTAACGCCCATTAAAACAAAAAATACATAGATACTGAGAGGTTTTTAAGTCTTCCAGAATCTATGAAAATTCGCGGTTACAAATAGAATCAAGAGATGTACTTTAGAATAAATTAATTGAAACCATTCGATTCGGAGAAAGATTCATTTATCATTAGTCGAAATACGTCCCCTGAAGAATATAAGCCTTCCCAATAGAATGCTAAATTTAGTGAGCTGCCCATTGGACGTTTTGCCACAATCACCACTCTTAGCAGTCTGATTTGTGATCTCAGTAACATTAGTATACACAGGAGAACGCTGCTGCCCGACCACGGTGCAATACCTTATAATAGGAATATGAATATGGATACTACAAGGCCAATTCGTTAGCATAATAATATTTAAGTAACTGAACAATAAATTGAGAAATAATTTGAAATAATTGATATAGATGACATGGCATTCCAATGCTTTACTCTGATCACAAACTTCAAATCTAACCTAAAAGTACAAACAAATACTTCTTAAATTCTGTAACAGTTTCAACATTCAGTACTGCAGTATGACCTGGTTTTAAACAAACGCCATTATATTGTATATCTTCAAGCTCCGCTATCAAGCCTTCCTTTTGATTTATCCTTTCCATAATTCTCTGTTCCACTAATAATAGACAGTTCATTATAATCAAATTTAACAGTCAAGTCATCGTGACTCGCGGTAATTGTTACGATGTCGTATCATCGCCTTTACAAATTGAAGCGAACCCTTCCTTGAAGGTGCTAAGTAAATTTGTTGTGAATAATATCGGTAATTAAGACTACAAAACCTATACATGGTGTGGGTACAATCAATGTCAATAATAAACTCTCTTCTGCAAATAAGTCGGCAGTTATTGGTACTAGGTCAGCACAGTAGTAAGTAGGTAGATCAAAAACTGAACAAAGAAAAATATTAGCAGACCCCTGATGTGTAGAGCTAATGAAGTTTGTAGGTATTAGGTATACATAGAAAAGAAAAGTTAAACAAACGATTGTAGGGTATGCATGAAGATAACTAAATCAAGCATTAAGCAGGCGGGTTCAAGCAGAAGAAAAAGTGTATTTGCTGTAATAAGTGAAATGCGAGAGTACAACTTATCTTCTAAGAAGATCAGGAAGACCTGAGGACACTTCAAACTGCTAGGATCTTTTGTGCCAAACCCCTGTCCACTAACGGTGCCCAAAGCCGAGTGGTGGACTTATCAAACACCTGTCAAATCGTGTGTATGAAAGATGCTTTCCTTCACTGAAAAGCCTGTGGTATTATAAACAGTAATTAAGTTTCGAAAAACTCATTGGTTTTGGCGGGAGTTTGAACCAAACTTTGTGATAATTAAAGTTAGAATATATTCTAAGATCTTGTTAGATCTTAGGTGTTTGAAAACTCGGCTTTGGGACAGAGGTTTGGTACAAAGATCCTAGTAATCAAACCAATTACTTAGTAATCTAAGTAATTTATTTGATTACAATAACTTCACCTTATAAGTTCATAATCATCTTCCCTGATAAGTTTAAATCTGACTTTATACGTTAACGAAATTGTTATCTGCATATAAAGAAATATGTTACACTAAAATTTAATTCAAATATGAGTACCCATTAGCCATCATTCATTACAACACTTACTCACGTGTTTTCGAAAATTCACAGCAAGGAAATAAATTTTCAAGTGTGATAATAGGCCACATTTGTCGGCACGGCCCCAAACATAATCGGTAATTTAATAAGTCACGCAGGTTAATTCAGTTTAATTCCTAACGACGTATGTAATGGACGGTACATTTCGGCACTCGGCTACATGCGAACATGGCAGCAATATAATATTGCTGAAGCACACTTGCTGAGGTTTTATTTGCTTACAATTTCATAATCAGTTTTCAATTGCAGTCTAAGACGAAACTATATTCGACAATGATTTCAAATTTATTGCTATCAATTTTATTGGTTCAAAAATTAAAGAATGCTTATGAGAATTAAACACTTCTAATATCAATCAAATCATTTAATCAACCGAATGACATGGAAACCTGACAGAAAGTCAATCAAAACATCTCGCAGTGTCACATGATAACTTAAATGATGATGATAATAAATAAGACAAGACAGTCTTTGGATTTTACAAAAAAGGCAGAAATCTGATGTCACTACGCAAATAAACTGTTAATATAGATGCCTTTATTTAGCTTTTACATTCATAAGTTACGATTATGAATCATAGGTTTACCATATAAATCCTCAAAGACAAAATGTTTCCGGAAAGGTTCAGTAAACAAGCTTTAGAAGTCACAGTCTCTGGAATCTCAGTCTAAGTACTCTTTAGCGAGAATATGGTCTGAGTCATAAGTCCTGTAAATTATCTCCCTTACCCCCTCGCGACTTTTGTTCACATCCCCGGTCTTTTGTCGATGCTTCACAATAAAATTTTATCCCGGAAACCTATTCGCAGTTACCTTTTATTATAATGTTGCAGCTGGTTTCCGGAGTACTTTTCAGTTGGGGCTATTGTTACCCCCGCATAATGGGGGCCAACCTTTTTATTCCGCTTCAGATTTTTGAATGTGTACGTCGCGACGATGGGCTATGACGTCTACGTAGGACAGGGTTGCTTCTTACGAAGATTATCCTGGACCATAGCTAGGTCCTTAATGTGAAATGAATCATTTATAGATATTTAAAGCATGTTCTTTGGGTATTTCAGACTCATCCATTGTTATTCTCCTTTACTACAATCGTAACTGGTTTTCTTTCCTTTTAGTTTCTGTTATTTCGTTTAGCTTTTATAAGTTTCCAAATCTACGCTACCACGCTTGTGACTGCTCTGTGGGTCATGTGGTATTATAATCTTTAGAGAATGTATTAATTTTTCTAGTCCCTCAGTTTATGTATACTTTCAATTTATTGATATTAGTTTTAAAATACACTACAACGTACGATACTTTAAAAACTTTCTTGAAATCCTATAAGTTTCGGGATGCTTTCTTTTTTCTTGACATTTTAGATACGACAACCCTGCGTGTGTACGTCTAGATTATTTTTCGGGTCTTTTGTGTGTGACACAATGAATGGGTCTGCTTTGATAGCGGTCCGAAAGTGTTGCCTTTTTGGGCCGACACGACGGGATTATTTTGTGAGGTCAATGTGAAGTGAACTAATGTGATATCTGAAGCTTTCAGGCGTATTCATTTTTATGTGGACCCCAAAAGGACCTAAGATATCTTTGTCAAGTTTTCCCTTGTTAAAAGTTCTCCCTTGGCCTAATACCCTGAATTTATTCAATAAAAAGCATCTTACTCCTCCGTTGAGACTTTTGATTACGTTTGATTCTCCAAAATGACTAAGATAAAGTTGTTTATCATGAAAATGTAAACAAAGGAATAGATAGTTTTGTTTAATAGTTGCTCAAAAAACTTGTCTGCACCGAGTACGACTGAAAATCAGCGCCTAGCACCTTACTTGGTCTAGGCATATGCTGAGTCATTTGCCCCTTTGCTGCCACGGCACACGCATACTATTTTAATTTTTTTTTACTTTTTTCTTGTTTTCTTGGTTTTTTCTTTGTGTGTGCCAATTATGGTAGTAAATAAATGTTTTTTTTTTCTTTCTTTTCTTTCTTTCTTTCTTATTTCACTTTTACGTCTTAAAAATTCAATTTTACATGTCATTCTATATGGTACAAACGGTCATAAAATAAACTAATATACAAAATATAAATTACAATGTCAACAATTAAAATAATGTCACAGTATATAACATACTATCTATGTCAGTATATAATATTAAAATGAAAATTTCAAAGTACACTTGGTATTAAAACTTAGTGCATTATTACGAAAACCTGACTTTTCGCGTGGACAAGATCTCAGGTATACGAGTTGGATAAATAATAAAATATAACAAAGTATAATGGCTAAACGGTGGATGTATCAATCAATTATAAAGGCTGACGCCTGAACCGATATACGTCGCAGATAGAGCAAGCCGCGCCCGTACTACATGCCAGCAGTATGGTGTAAGTTAGTGAAGTAGCCAGATAAATAGAAAATATAAAGATAAATCTATGAAAAGAAGCTTAGTTACACATCAAAATACTTTTGCAATAGATATAAGACGTCCTGGTACTAATAATGTTGCTTCAGTTTCGCACAGCCTTTATAATATTGTATACAAACTAAATTTTAAGATGTGGTGCTGTAAGTGTATTATTCAGTACGGTGAAAATTCGTGGAAGTGAGAAAATGAGTCGATGAAAAGTTGGCGTGTAATAATGGACCAATATACTCATGCGTAATAAGGATTTTGCCTTGATTTTGGATATTGCCGTGTGGGATCCGGTAGAGTAGAATAGGACCACTCCAACTCTTCTTTATTACGTATTTGATAATTTGACATTGTAATTTGACGTTGTATTTTGATATTAATGTAAGATTAATATATATAACCTACCCACATATTGCAATGCCCAGAGAGGTATCATGTTCCAGGCTCATCTATATATCATCTATATCTTAAGACCATAAAATGTACCAACATTAAAGAAATAAATTATTTCATTTCATTTCATTACGTCAGTAACATAAGTGCTTTTCTTTCTATAAGTTAGAAAGCGTTGATCTTTCGGCGTCGGTCAATAGCGCGCTGACGTAGTAACTTTAGTACTGGTTCGTACTGCCAGATATGATATGAATGTCGCTTCTATACGTAGGTAGTAAGTAATATTTAGTATTCTCTGCTTCTAACCTGATTATACTCTTACAAGTCCCGCTGTCAGTTTTAATCTTGTACCAACCAAAGATCTATTGCTCACAACCCTAATCAATATCCTCGTGCTATTTGCCGACATGACGTTTTTATTAAATAAAACGCCAATGTGAACCGTACTTATAGCGAATTGGATGTTTCTTGTGTTAGGCTCAAGGAGTATTTGACAGATTGTTGGTTGAACAAAGTAATATTAATCTGCTGCAGAATCAGTTGCGTGAAAACTTCACTCCTGGCATGGAAAGTGAATCAACACTGAAAGAAATGAACCCCCCGATTTAATAGGAATTCTAGACAATGTATTAGATATTAACATCAGGTGATAAACCTCTTAAATAAGGACTACGTGTCCGTAACATACTTACGAATAAACAGGAAATTGATATAAAGACAAGTACTAACTGAAATGTCTTGGATGATGTATCACTAGATTCCCATAAAGAACCAGCATGGTAATGAGTAACACAGAGAGACAAGATCAGCGTCCTGATAATCGTTTAGTAATACTGAATGTAATACTTCCATGGTAGAACTTAGAGTTTATTATGGATACCGATCTTAGCAATAATTGCCATCTTATCTTATCTTCTTAGGGGGCCAGGAAGACCTGGCGACAGTTCGACCCTTCAGGATCTTTTGTGCCAACCCCTGACCACCAACGGTGCCCCAAGCCGATTTGGTGGACTTCATACACGCCCTAGAATTTCTTCTTCGGCATATGCAGGTTTCCTTACGATGTTTTCCTTCACCGAAAAGCCTGTGGTATTATAAATAAACCGTACTTAAGTTTTTTGCCATGGTCTCTCTGTGTAGTGCTTCTAAAAACTACCTGAGCATGATAATGCTAGTTCACATATCAGAAGGTACCAACAAAGAAAAGGAATGAACGATTGAAATTTGTAGGAAATCAAGAATTTAATTGCCTTTTATTGTACGATAAAAATGCACAGATAAAATAATAAAGTAAAATAGTAAAGTCCTGATAACTTTGGGTAAAGGATAAGAATTTATAGCAGAGAAAGATAGGCAGTGCAGTTACATAAAAAAGAAGTGACGTTTATGCAATATTTTAATAATTATGTACATTCCTATACATACACGCATACATGCTAATTCTGATAATTAAATACATACAAACAATAATTGTATCACGTAATATTTGTGCATCTCTCGCAAAACTTAACTGAGAAACTAACATTATTTTTATTTTGCAGACAAATCGTGCTCAGCTCTTATTGAAAATGTGTCATAATATTTTTTTCCTATTTTGGAAATTCCTCCAAAGTCTAAGATTAAAAATTAAGGAGAATATATTGTGGTGTCTGACCAATACGGGCAGGAAGAAGGCAGCTAAGTGTTTTGAAAACCTTTTGAAAATAACAGAAAAAGAGGTTTAACGGGTTTGCTAGAATTCTATGATTGTTGAATTCTAATTCTTGAGTTGGCGAAGAAACTCTAGTAATTTTCATAGAATTCTAGAAAACCAGTGTCACCGCTTTTTGACAATTTCAAAAAGGTTACCAAAACGTATAGCACAGAAGAATAATCGTTCTCCATTCACAACCGTCTTATAATTGTGGTCCAGGATACCTCATGCAATAATTTCAATATTCATGTGCATAATATTCATAAAGCCCACATAGCTGAGGCATGCCTCCACAAAGAATGGGGCCAAATTCCTCCATCACGCCACCCCGCGTCGGGCTGCCATATTAATAATTTCTCCTCTGTATTACGGGATGGTTGGTGACGTCATGAGATGAAAGGAGTTATAAACCGTGGGGAGTGTTGATTTCATAGGAATGTGGATGAAGTGCTTAGTATTAATTATACTACATTTCAAAGTGATATTGAGCACTTGCGGATTTTGAAAACCAACAGTACAAATTACATTTCCCATTTCGTAGCCAGTTACTAAATTTGGTTAACAAATTGTACTAAAGGAACTTTATCTATCTAATTATAAGAAAATATCATATTTGTCATTATGGCTTGGAAAGATAAACTAATCATCTTGATAAATAATGCGTATAATGTTAATTTGATACTATTTGCATAACAATAGGGATTAAAAATCCAAAGGATTCAAGATCAGAATAACAAAACTAATCTGCCGAATAAACTTGCCAACAAAATGATAAGCACTTGGTAAAATCAAACCCCTTTCTTGAAAGCATTGTTGTAGAAAGTCCACAAGTACATTAATCATCAGACAATGACAGAAGGGGATCGAGGAATAATGGGGCAAGTGCAACCGTCGACAGGAACAAAGGTGTTACAAACGGCGCACGTGTAGATATGGAAATGATTAATGATTGATACAAAAATGTCGTGCTGGTTATATAGATAAAAATTTTGGGAGTGAAGGGAATGTCATGCAAGGTAATAAACTTATGAATCAAAGTGTGATGCCATACATCACACTCAGTGGCAATATGTTAATGTTGCAGATACGTCAAATGCAAATCATAACAAAGTATTCTTAGACCGCAAAATATATATTTCTACAGCTTTTGACTATATAGAAGTCAAACGCTGCTGTGCAGTAAACGACCATTATTCGGGCTAAAGTGATGTTATAAATAGGCAAATACCTTTACTGTACTACTCTGAGAAATACCTAGGACTCAATATGATGCTGGTAAATTGGTTCAAGCTCTGGACTATTTCACGAATACGAAAATGCTACTGTAAAAGTTAATTAAATCGTAGAACGTGCAAACACAGATGTACAGAAGTAATAAATAAAGGATAAGGATTAGAAATAAAAATCGCATAATATAAAATTAATATTTTAGTTCATTGCACGAATTTCATAGCTGCTTTATTGAACGAGTTCAGACTTTATTCGAAAAGACGTACTGAGCAAGAAAAACTATCGCTCGTCGAGTGCAAAACAGCAGACTTCAACAACTTCACAACTTTAAAACCCTCCATTACTAGAGAAGAAGCACTCAAAGAATACAAGTACTTGAGAAAGGCAAAAAGCTTTTGTTACATCAAAATTGAATGCAACTAAAGTTACATGCAACTGCAGAGCAGAGCGGATTGAAAGTATTGAAGCAAGTTTACTATTGACGACTGTCAATTTGTCCTACACTATTATGTAGCAGAAAAGCAATGTTTATCAAAAAAGATATAATATATTTCTTGATATAGATGCATTTGACCTTCACTGTATTATAATAACAAGCCATCTGTATACTATGTGGTTTCACATTATTACTCACGTTGCTTCTGTGAATTTTAACACAGAGATAATAAAAATATAACCACACAGTAAAAAAAAATTTTTTTCATATTATATTAAAATGTTACTGCACTCAAAGTCTTAAAACATTCATAATTCTTGTACCTTATCTACTGTATGAAAGTTTTATTCACATGAATAATGATCCAGATTCTGAAGAAACACATTTTCAATTTGATAGAACTAAACTTAATATCTTTGACATCATGCTATTGTTTGACAGAGATAAAAATAGTTTAAGTGCTATCAAAGCATGTGCCTAGAAAGTCGAGCCCAATGTTGTGAATGAATTTCAACCAATTAGATCAAAGGTATTGCTGAAGATTGCAGATATAACAAATTAAATTTTCGATATACTGAATTGCAACTTTGTATTTAACTCGTGGGAGCATCGCTGTCGTCTCGTGCCACGTAACGAAGCATCTCCAAATGAAGCAGAAAAGTTTCTCAATTCAAGTTAATTAAAAGAAAACAAGCACGTACGGTGCTTCCGAGACAGTACCAGATTCTAACTCGAAAATACAGGAATTTAGGGGAGAGTTTAGTTGCATATCGCTGGCACAGCTTGGGTTGAATAAGCTGTAATATGTGTCCAATTTGTTTTTAATTACGTATTTAATTGATTTATTTAGAGTATTCTTTATTATATCACAAGGTGTATACAAATTTTCGTTTTTTTTTTTAATTATAATTGAAATTAGCTCAAAAGATATTTGAATTTGTCAAGAAAGTACAGGCAGTTATTTTTTCGCAATTGTTTTGGTTCGTTTCCTGGGTGAGGCAAATGACTTTACAAAAAAATTAGATTGCAATTTTGATTACTTTAGAAAAATTTGCTATCTTTAATATTTAAGGTAGTTTCCCATAAGATCCCATTCGTTCTTTCCACCATGCATAATTATACTTTTTTTGCGCTCTTCGCAACATACACTAAAATAAGTGTCGTCTCTATCTTCATAATACTGTGTGACAGGGTTAGCAACAATTAAAGCACTGTCAAATTTTAAAGTTGTGGCTCCAGAATCGGGCTCAATATGTCGTAATGTAACCTCTACAGCTTTTATTCATGTTTACGTGTGTTTGACCGAGCTTCGACTTAACCCTTTGACTGCACGGCCACCATTACATTAACCGACCGCGATAATGCGGGGCTATTTTTAGCCCTAACACTAACAACTAGTGCACGTTTCGATTCTTGCCGAACGGATTATTTACGATGCTACTCCTGATTAAAATAGAAACCGAAGCCGTGAGGCAAGCTTTGCACGAATCTCAAGGCAGGTCATATTGGAATTGTAGGTGGTCTTTGATGTACTTTGGTCATTTCTACGAATCAAATGTATTTTTTTTATAGAGTCATAGCATTATATGGCTATATGTCCGATATTTTGGCAGAATAGACACTATGTGAAGGGTACAAGGAAAAATATTTCATGTCACAAATACATAGAGTATCTTTATATTAGATTTATTATATTATCACAAAAATCACCGAGTGGTTCCCAGCTTAAAATAGGGCCATCCCTAATCTACGGGTGTCGACAATGCGACCAAGGGATTGCACCAGGGACGGAGAGCAGCGTTCTCCTGTGTACATAAGATCATTACTGGGATCACCAATCCTCCTGCCAAGCGTGGTGATTATGACAAATCCCCCAATGGACAGCCCACCAAAAGTGGCATTCTTATTGAGAGGCTTATGTTCAGCAGTGGACGTATTTCGGCTGATGATGATGATAATACTATTCTACAACCAAAGAAGGCCGCTAAGTAAGTGTTTTGGTAACCTTAAGGATTTGACAAAAAAGAGGTCAAAACTAGTTTTCTAGAATTATATGAAAATTAGTAGAGTTTCTTATCCAAATAAAGAATTAAAATTCGTTAATCATGCAATTTAGAAAAGCAGTTTGACTAGTTTTAGACGGCAATTTTTGGCGGCTTGACAAAAAAAAATTATGTCTCTTTTTTACTGCAAAAATATCTATGTCTGACGAAGATTCTATAAACTAAAGAGTACGTAAGACTAATTTTACTTTGGAAAATAGACGTTCCTGTGGCTGACTTATTTCGGTGACAGCGAAATTATTTGAAAATAAATTTAATTTGTACATAAATTAATTCATGGATATGAAAGGTAATTATCATACTAATGGAAAAAGGTATCAATAATAAACTGATAATTAATATCTGCCCGTATAATGAAACGATAATCAGATTTGTGCCGAAGATAATAATATGGCCTCTCGTGATTGGGCAACGTTTATTTGGTCAGATATTTATTTTGATTGAATAATATTCGAATATAATAAGAATATTGAGTGCTGGAGAATAATCAGCGAACAATTAAATTATAGGGCTTTATTGAATAAATAGCTTTTGCCCGCGACTTCGTCCGCGTGGACATCTCAACATTACAAATTATTATGTATTATTATGTAGGAATGGGATATTTTTTCGGGATAAAACCTATCGTGTGTCCTTATTCCAGGACCTAACCTATATGTATGCCAAGTTTCATCACGATCTGTTCAGTGGTTCAAGCGTGATTGAGTAACAAACATCTACTAAATATTACTACTTAAAGAGTTTGCCGTGTGGTTTCCGGTAGAGTAGAATAGAACCACTCCAACTCTTTCCGTGGATGTCGTACAAGGCGACTAAGGGAATACATTGTAAAACATCAATCAGGCCTCCTCAATCCGTCTGGCCAGCGCGGGGAGTGTAGGCCAAATCCTCCGTCTGTTTCCGGCAGATAAGAGAGGGTTGTGCTCCTGCAATGGAGACAAAAAAAAA
The DNA here is from genome assembly GCA_947086405.1 of Esperia sulphurella. NCBI lineage: Eukaryota > Metazoa > Arthropoda > Insecta > Lepidoptera > Oecophoridae > Esperia > Esperia sulphurella. The sequence continues at coordinate 15,347,474 of OX352265.1, forward strand.
CCTGTCGATGAAAAAGCGACACTCACGGCTGTCAGTACGCACACGCTGCTCGCTACAAAGTTACTACACCTAGCTAGCGACCAAGAGATCGACACTATTAGTTAGAAAGAGAAGCTGTTATGTTTTTGACGTATAACGTTGCCCACTCACGATCTACTTCGCGCGCTGGGTGCAGTAGCCCTTCCATAATTTATATAATTAATTCCATAATGCGGCTGTAGTATTTCGCTTGTATGTAGTGCCGGGGTGTGACCGAGCAGTAGGGGTTTCTCGATGCGAGCGATATCCCATACAAAGCACGCGATTTGTGTAGACAAAGTGTGACTTGCTACAGTGTAGTTCAACCCCAACACTGTAAAATCATGAATATGTTACTTAGCCTCGTGCTGCATTAGTTTAGTATATTTATATTCAATGCTTCATCACACTTGAAATTTGTAAAGGTGCCTCTACACTATAATAATTCGAACTTTACGGTGAATATTCGAGCGTTATCCTCACCTTTAAAAGTCGAAGAGACATCACCAGTGCATCGTTTTTGCTGTACCATAAGTTTGTAGTCCGTGCACAGATTCTGCATGGGTGAAGTATTTAATTAAATATATCCTTTTTCATTAGCTTTTCGTACGGTAATGATAGCGGTAAGGAAAAACGCTCAAATACTCCATATCGAATATTAAAAGACATCTTAATTTTTACATTATTAGTCAAGACAAAATCTTTCATTTCACACGCTTGGTACGTTTATTACACGTAGATTTTTTATCGACCAACTATATGTAACTTCAAGAAACATCTTTTAAAATTAAGTTTGTAAAACAATATTAAAAAGATTGCACGAGACTGATGTATATAACGTTAATACCAAGCATCTTTGTCATTTATTAATAATCTATTTTATAAAAGATTTTCTTACAAAACTGTTTTGTGATGTGATAAAAAATAAGCTTGAAAAGGGTGACAGCCTACCTTTTAAATTTTAAGTATGTTAAATTAAACATTACCATTGCGTATATTTGAAATGTAATAATTTAAAGTACTGAGTTTTTAAAATTATATCAAAACTATTGGTGCCAAAGTGATGAGATTTGATTTTCATTATTTCAGTCTACATGAACTATTTAGACTGTATGTAGACTGTATTCACATACAGTCTAAATATTTCATGTACAGTGCTATACTTACAATATATAAAGTGAGTCAGTGCATTGAGAAAGCCCCTTAACGTATAACTACAGCCGCTTGCGCGTGCGCCGATGACTGAGCAACAACAGGAATTTAGCTCATAAAAACATACACGTCTTATAATTTTACGACCGCAAACTGTTATCATATTTTAGTGTCGGTTTGATTGAAGCCAATGATGGAAAACTCAGATTGGTGAAGTTGTAGGTCTTTGAGAGTTCTAAGTTCATTGCCGAGGTATGCAAATGTGAGGAAAAACAACACCTTAGACACACTTTTGCGTATATTGTTTGACAGCGGGACAACTTCCTGTTGGTGATTAAAAGACTACTTAGGTATTGTCGTTTTACTCGGGACTGATGTTACGTAGTTGCCGTGTGGTTTCGGGTAGAGTAGAATAGGACCCCTCCAACTCACCCCATGGATGACGTACAAGGAGACTAAGGGAATACATTATAAAACATCAATCAGGCCTCCCCAACCCGTCTGGCCAGCGCGGGGAGTGTAGGCCAAATCCTCCGTCTGTCTCCGGCAGATGAGAGATGGTTGTGCTCCTGCAGTGGAGACAAAAATAACCTGATGATCATGTTACGTAGTAACTATTAAGTAATCTGTGGTAAAAGTATAAATAAAACGTAAGATTTAATTAACTGTTTCTGTACTGGTACAAGAAAAAACAGGTAAAACAGATATGTGATGACGAACCTTTTCTTACCGACTCAGTATGTATATTTCTTTCCAAACTATTAGTCATACGAAAACCAAATCTATTTGCGTCTCGGCAACATGTACGTGAAAGGGTCACCAGCAGCAACAACAAGTTTGTATTATTACCAAAATGGTAACTGTGCGTTCCACTTCGGAACACAATCTATTATTTATATTGTTTTCGAGACGTAAATGCGTTTGTTTTCAAATGATTATGTAAGCATGTAAGAGAGTGAAATGTTCTAGAAATCAGAACAAACCGTCTATAAATAATAAAGATTAAAAAAAGACTTTGGATTTGCAATGAAATATAGGTAAGTTATTGTTTGCAGTAACATTGGTGAAATCAAGTGGCTACCACTGTTCATTAGTTTTCTATGAATCATTGTTTCGACGTGCCCGAGGCGAAGCTCTAATTGTTATTGGCCGGTAACTGGTAGTATTCTAATTGTGACCACTAATTACGTGGGCTTTCAAAGGCCCCCGTGTGCGCGTGCCCCAATTCGTTTCGTATGTGCGAAGGTGTTGGCGAATTGGTGATGTTATGAGGATTGTGAAAGGTATGAAACACCTTTAGGGGTATTGAAAACACTTAGATAGGTATCGATAATTATTCGTAATATTATAATAATTCGTAGACATAGACATAGACATACTATATTGATAACTTCCGTTACAGGTCGAATAAAAATTATACACAAGTTAAATAAAATCAAATTATAAAGGCAAATTAAACACAATTAAATATAAAAACATCAATAACTAACATAAATATAAAAATGTCAAATAAAATTCTTAAAACTAAATAAGTTAAGTTAATGCGTTCTGAAAGAACTCTTCATAGCAATAAAATGCCTGCTTGACAAGCCAGGCGCACAGTCTCTTTTTAAAAATATAGTAGGCTCGGAATGAGGAGATCGAATATATACGAAGATATGGCCGAAAGGATTAAGCGTAGACGAGTGCTAGAGAGGAGACCACGGATCGGCATGCGCTGGGTGGGATGCCCCGCCGACAGATAGACCGACGACCTGAAGAAGGTGGCCGGAAGCGGCTGGATGCGGAGGCTTGAAGACTACCCGCTGGGTGAACAGGACCAGCATTGGACGGTTAAGGGCCGATGTTTGTGAAAAGAACTAATTTATAGATAATTCAAATAACTTCGTGCAATTGTAATGTCCTTTGCACTTTTGCAGCAGTAGGGATTCCCAGCGGGAATATACGTGGGCAACTCATTTTATAAACTCCTATGTTTACAGTTTAATTTTATAAATATTATTACATGAATAAAAAATAAAAAAACTATTGTAGTGCCCTTACAAGGTTCATGTTAGCGCCTATGATCATATGTAAGACCCTATTAACTACAAGAAACAATAAATGATATTAATATGAATATATATTAATTTTATTGATATCCTTAAACATTAAAGCTAAATAATAGTAAAATCTAAAAACAGCATAATTTAAGAAAATAGGAACATCTATAAATGTTATACCATTACAGAAAAGTGTATTTCTTTAATATCTCTTAAAAAATCTGAGGCAAAAAAATATTATATTTACTTTGAGGAAGACTTACAGACAAATTACAAAATAAATAATAATGCAAATATAAAAAAAATGCTGATTACAAGTTTCCACTTACAAAATTGTAGCAAATAACTGCCAATAACAGACAAACACAATCGATGTACAAATTCGACGTCACTGACATTTAGTTACGTATTAACCGGAAAACACGTATAAGTTTTACTGTACACGCGGAGAATCGATCCCGGAAGCTTTAGTACAAAAACTGGCGCAGGAGCCAAAAGTCTCGTCAAAAGAACTTTTTACTGCATTTCACAACTAACCCAGACATTTTATAGTGCAGAATTAAAATAGATGATGTATTATACATCTTGCTGTCATTTGATTGGCATTCCATTGTTTATGTGCTACGGTGAGACGACAACGCATTTGAAAAACGACATAAGAAAGTAAACAGAGGTTCACTGGCTTATGCTCACAAATATAGACATATTCGACATAGCTCAAAAAGTCAGTACGTTGAAGTGGCGATAGGCTGGTCACATCTATCGGAGAATCGATAAGAAATAAGTTCCCAAGTGGAGACCGCGACTCGGCAAATGTAGTGTGGGACGGCCCCTGGCTAGATGGAGCGACGATCTGCGTAGGGCGGCTGGCAGAGACTGGATGAGAAGAGCCGAAGATCGGGTTCAGTGACGCGCCTTAGGAGAGGCCTATGTCCAGCAGTGGGTTCTAGCAGGCCGATGATGTTGTGGTCATAAAGAAACATACGTTGATTATTCATTGACAAAAACAATGGATGCTTATCCGTGCGATCCGTGTCCCCACTTGTAAATAGCAATACCATTTCACAAACTTAATAAACAGGAAATATACTTAAATGAGGTATTAAGAAATACAGAAACTAACAACAAAATTACAATACTTTACATTAACAAACAAAATAATAGATCAAAAAACACATTTACAGATGTACAAAGGAAAATAATACATATACGCGGGTAGGTACATTATGATCAGTGCAGTGAGAGTTTAAGCGTCATCAAAGAAGTCATTCGCCATGGTACCAGTTGAAAAAACGAAATATAGTTATACTTGTATGTCTTTAGTAAATGAGAATACTGTTAGAAAAACACTGTTTGTCGATAGAAGAAGTGGAGATTCCCCAAAAGATGTCTTCTGTCTCCCTTTAGAAAGAGATCCAAGTTGCATACAACTGGAAGCTCAGAGTCTAAAAAGAATTCCATAAGAAGTCGTTTCGATGAAAATTATGTCCTCTCTTCTCCTTTAAAAAGAGACCAAGTTACAACATCTGGAAGTACAGAATCTAATAAAGTATTCAATCTACATTTCTGTAACATATGTGTGTATAACAGATACTACGCTTGAATTTATTAAGGGTAATGAATTTTGACTTTTAATTAAGAAACTGTTATTGTTTAACTGAGGTTTGAAACTATCCGGAGAAAGGATTAACCTTTACCTAACACAACCCTATCTGGATTAATCCCCAAATCCTAATTAAACTTATTTAAATTTTACCTTCGGGGCTCTACAGCTCGAGTTTCGTAGGATTATGTCGGAAATAGAGTTATATAGAAAATTGGCATTTGGTTAAAAGTCTACGTGATTTGGCTTCATCAATAATTTGTGGTAATCTAAGTACTAAGACAGGATTTTTAATGCAGCGTTAGTGTCTGTCAATGAGTGTGGCAGAGTGTGTGTCAGTTATGTCCAGTGCCAGTTCATAACTGCATATCGCTAACCTACGTTAGTGACGCTTCAACCAACACGACTCTATTTAGAAGAAAATAGAGTAGTCTGGTAATTGTTAAATTAAAAGCAGTCCGTACTTTTAGAAGTTAGGTTTTGTTGAGCTACTTTTGACACGTGACTGTCAGACTAGTCCAGGGACAGTAGAAAACTGATGTATGCTTAAGCATATCGCTAAACTACGTTAGTGACTCTTATGGCTTCTTCTAACAGGGTTCTGTTTAGAAATAAATGTAGAAATAAGTCGGGTTAGTGTAAAATTAAGAACAGTCAGTACTTTTGGAAGTTAGTCTTTCTTTAGCTTATTATATAATAACTATAACAAGACTAACTGTCAGTCTAGTCCAGGGACAGTTGAAAACTACTGATGGCTTAGTGACGCTTAGGGCTCCAATCGATAAACGATCTTAATATACAAACCCGTAGATACTTTGACGACACCCACTAGAAATTTGGGGGTGGCCCTATTTTAAGCCGGGAACCACACAGCTTATAAGACACAATTCGTACTAACAAAAGGTATGCCACATTTTTCCCCAAAGAGTCATAAATATTCAACGAAAAACTTCTACTAACTTATTTCGTTAACCAAAAAGTTTTAAAGTCTCCTTATTCAAATAATTAGGGATTCAGATTTAGTTACTAATTAAGCATTCTTAATTTAAGTTTTCAACTCTTGCCAGGAAAGTTTTGGCTAGATACATATTTTTTGGTCTAGAAAACCAGTTCGCAGTTATGGTAGTTTCATGTGTATTACAAATAACGAAGAAAATAAACTTTTTACAGTATAACATATGGTTCAAAATGGTAGGTACCTTGATTATTTAAATTGTAATTTATTAATTTATGTTCTGTTTATTTCTCATGTATGTGTGTGTCGTAGCTATGAATAAATAACCTATTCTATTCTATTCTAAAATAGTTATGACAGAGATACACTCAACTTCTACGCCTAGACTTTTGGATATTGATATCACTATCACATCTTTTAGATTTCAACGGATTTCGTGCTTGAAATTTTATTTGCGGGAAAATTTATGAGTAAATAAATCATAGAATAAGTAATATTATAAGTACTGGCCCTTGAAAGCTTGTTTAATTTCTCAAAAGCTTACCCAAGAAATTCAGTTTAAGCCAAATTGAATCCTACAAGCATGGAAATAAGTCAATGTTATGCTGAACCACAAAATCATGCACACATTGACAATCAAACGCGATTCGCCTAGAGCATAGTACCTTAGTAGTAGCAAAGATAATATATACTAGAGTGTAGTAGTAGTGGAGCGGCGCGGGACATCCAACCGATTGGCCCCGAAATCGGGGCTGCGCTATGTAGGTATATTTTAAGCCTAAAGTGCGGAGTGAGACAGGCCTGGCAACGTACAGATCCTACTAATATTATAAACGCTAAAGTTTGTAAGTATGGATGGATGTTTGTTACTCTTTCACGTAAAAACTAATTAATGGATTTTAATGAAACTTTACAAGAATATAGCTTAAACATCAGAATAACACATAGGCTACAATATATAAAGATATTGTGTGAATTGTCCAAAATATCAAGTAAGTAGGAAAAAAATCTACCACCTGAGAGCTATTCTGGCGTGCGTTGCCAAAACTGCTAGAGTTACACATATGTAATGTATGATGGAAATGTTTATCTTAAATAGTCCTATAAAAAAGCCCGCCACAGTATATATCTATATCTTATGTGTAAGCCATTATAGCCAAAATAGTGAACCATAACTACAATAAAAAATGATAATTTATTTCAAATTAGATACTTTTATCGTTAATTCTACGCCACGCTAATATAAGCTACTCGAAATACTAATCCTGCGCAGACGAAGTCGCGGGCACCAGCTAGTACTACGAGTAGCTCTGATTTTTAACCTACCCTTTCCCATCAATACAACCAACAACAATTTGAGCATGAAACACATTCTAATATCCTTTGGGAAAGATTGACAAATGGAAGTGGAGTAAGAAATACGCGACTTAGAAATACTTACGGGAATGTAAGTGAATTAAATAGGCAACAAGTGTCTCCATAGTATTGCCATGCACTGCGCGTCTACGGTAAACACCAGTGTTTCTTAGTACATTTGACCACCTCTTTGGCCTAGTGGCTTGATCGATAGACTTGAGCACCAGATTCTTAGGTTCGTTTAACTTGAATAAGTTAGTTCTAGTCTGGAAGTCATATTTCTGAATTATCCAATCACTGTCTAAATTCCAGAGTACAGGAGAAACTCTTAGTTTGGGACAAGACAAGTGTGACCACGGTGTTCAATTAATAGTGAAAATGGTTCTTACAGTAAACTTGATTTTTAAAAGATGTGTTGCGTGAAGTTTGTTGCGCTGTTTCTTCTTCACAGCGCTAACACCTAGGAAGCGGTAGACGATAAAAAAATGACGTGTATAAATGTACCAAGTGTACTCATATGCAGTAAATGATTTTGACTTTGACTTTGACATAATCACCTATTAGATTAATAAATAACACTTGACCTATCACTTTTCCAAACTTAAAATTTCCCCTTTCTAAAAAATTAATGATTCATCATCTTTAAATTTCTCGCCTCCTCCGTGACATGACGATCTAAAAACCATTTATTCAATATTTTCAAAAAAAAATCTGGTCACTGCCATCGTAGGACATCCCGAGCATTTACCCCTAATATCTCTCATAAATACTGAATTACTTATTCCGTAGTAAAGATCTTAAAGCACAAATACTTAATTACCGAGCGAACTTTAAATTTCTCCACGCTTTAAAACAAAAAACAAGTTGAAAATAAATGACTTCTATTTAAAAAGAGTTTTTTAAAATCTAACACCTGTCTTAGCCTCAGGTCTTAGCTATGCCTGAAAATATATTTTTTTGCTCGAAGGAGTATGTACCTACCCTACCTCATCCCCACTTTTATTTGAACACACCTCATATTTGTGTATTTATGACATAGTAAAAAAAAACCTATAAAGTTATATTTATTTTAACTTCATTCCAAAACTACTAAACATAAACTGAGAAGTCAACAATGTAGACGACAGTCCAATTACATTGTACTTGTAATCATTTACATTAAAACTTACCAAATCATCGTAGTAATTCGCAATGTGCGAATAAATCAGGGAATCGTAATCCATTGTTCACGCAACACTACACTATAACACTTTGTAGACACCAAAAATCTGCAACACCAATAAAATGCGAAAATTTCGCCACAATACCGCCAAATGCGAAATTTGGGGCGGAAAATCTCGCAAAATCCCGGTGATATAGCGGAAATCACTAGTAATTTTCCCCAACTGGGCCCGACGTCGATTTAAGACGCATTGGTCTGGTAACGTCTGACGTGTACTACCGTCTGTAAAGCTAAAATAAGACCAAATTTTAAACACAAATCTTTGGTGCTGCTATGTATAAATATAGAGTGGTAATAACCACTGGAATGGGTTGAAATGCGTTCGCGTATGTCGTAAATGTCGGTGAGATACAGATAAACTTTGTAGAAAGGTACTTTTGGAGTACGGATTGAGGATTTTAGAGAAAGTGAAGACTCATAGGTGTCTCGTTTAGAGGGTCTGCAGCAAAAAAAACTCGAATCGAACATGTTTTACAAAAAAAAATATTATGACTGTTGAACTTTAATTTAATGTGCAATTATAAATCAAATAAGAAAGTAAATATTTAAGATAATTATGCTGAAAACTATTTTCATGAAGATAATACAACACATGATAATAATATAATACTGGCGGGACGCCCTGACGCACCGCCATATGGACTGAAGACATGAATAATGGTGGATACCATTAATTCAGTCACTAGCGGTTGAATGCGGAGGACCGGGTGTGATGGCATTCATTGAGGAAACCTTGCACATGTCCAGTAGTGGACATCTATGCGCTGACTTGATGATGATATAATTCAAATTCAAATATTATTCATTGTGCACCAATACAATAAAATATAAAATTTTATCAACAAAAATACATAGAAGAATGTATCAAATGTACTGTATGACAGCAGTCTGCTGCTGTCAGTCAGCTGACGGCAGTCTTCGGGTGATAATTCCTGTCAACAGTTTTATTCAGACACACTATTAACTACACTGTCACACCCGACAGCTCTATACATTAGTCTATGGTTAGAAGAGGAAGCGAGTTATAGCGTATGCTCCAGTCATGAGTTTCTTCAAATATTTTTGTGTATGTTGGTTTCATAATTTCTTGGTAACCTTTCTAATTTGTATTGTAAACTCTGCTGAGTTAGGAAAGTCATGCGGATTGTACAGACGTTTGTATTTGTTACGTAAATTAGTATAAAAATTTGATTGATACTGCATAAATATATTTTTTCTTTGTCATACTTTGCGGGATTCATCATCATGTCAGCCTTTAGACGTCCACTGCTGGACATAGGCCTTCCCCAATGAACGCCACCACACCCGGTCCTCCGCCCTCCGCATCCAGCCGCTTCCGGCCACCTTCTTTAGGTCGTCGGTCCATCTGGCGGCGGGGCGTCCCACCCTGCGCGTGCCAATCCGTGGTCTCCACTCCAGAACTCGTCTGCCCCAACGGCCGTCGGTTCTACGACAGATGTGGTCCGCCCACTGCCACTTCAGCCTGCTAATCCTTTCGGCTATGTCGGTCACCTTCGTTCTTCGTCGGATTTCTTCATTACGAATCATATCCTTCAAAGATACGCCGAGCATAGCCCTCTCCATAGCTCGCCATTGCGGAATTACTATGTCAAAAATGTATAAAGGGGGAAAAAATGCATGAGAATGAACAATCAACAAAAGTATTTTTCGATTCAATTTAAACCAAGGTTCACAAATATTCCAATAATAATCCTGCTCCAGACAATCAACCCCAACCATTCCAGATGCACGACTATGTCAGCTTTGCCCAAGCAAGACGTTTGCCCGGGCAGCAACACGCCGCATCGTAGAAATGTATTGCGAATGCGGTGTGATCGTACAATGCGGTCTGGCAACGCATGCGACTGGGAACTAAGAGTAACGAATTCACTTTGGATATCATATGAGTGAGAATGGTGAGCGACAGAAAGAAATTGAGTGAATTGGAGGAAGCTTTTACTGCACTAGGCGATCCTAACGCAAATGTCACTCATATACTCCACTAATATTATAAATGCGAAAGTTTGGATGATTGGATATTTGGATAGATAGATAGATAGATAATCTCTTTATTGCACACAATTTAAGGATAACAATAAAATAGGTACAGATTTTTGGAAAGTGTACAAAGGCTTATCGCTTAAAGCGATCTCTTCCAGGCAACCTTTCAGAAGGAAAATAAGAAAGACAGCGACAGAGTATTGCAGGTGAAAGAAGAGAAATGTATAATTTTAGAACATGGTAAATACTTAGTAAAAATATTACACAATTAAATTTACATACAAATATACTTAAATACATACCTATGAATCCATATACCGTATATAATATACTATATTAAATTAGGCACAACTATTGTGAGAGAAAATGCTTTTTAAGGCGATCTTTAAACACATGCAATGATTTAGATTGACGAATCTCACTTGGAAGTGAACTGCTGTAACAGCAAAAGAGTCTGAATAACAATAATTCGAACGACAGTTAGGGGCCTGAAGTATATTGTCGATTTTAGACCTTAACGCTATATTTGGATGTTTGTTATATGTATATATATAATACTGTATATGATTTTTGAATAAAGAACTATTATTATTATTATTATACTAGCTATGCCCATGGCTCCGCTCGCATATACTACAGAATTATACAATACAATACACTTTATTGCACAAACAAATACAGTTACAAGTTTTAAAAGGTAAAAAGTAGTAGACTATAGTATTATCGCTTTAAGCGATTTCTTATAGAAGTATATATTTTTTTATTTCCCGCTTCTGCTCTCGCTCCCTCTCCCGCTTCCGCTTCAGCTTCAAGTGCCACCACTACTTACCAATGTAGTCCTGACTCATCGCAATCCTAATTCTTTTACTTCTATGTTGTTTGTACCTATAGAGTATATTAAAGTAATTCATGTGAGCTTTATAAAACCATAAATTCGCATAACTTTTGATTAAGTGATTGCGATGAAATAAATATAAATGATACGCTAATTTAAGCTCTATGTTTTCCAAAAACTCGGAATCTTATTTTGTTTGGAAAGATCTTATGAATCGCATGACTCAATCTTACTAAAATCAGCTTTTAATAACCATAGTATTAAGCTATATTTTCAATTGAAAACCTCGTTCAGGTTTAGACTGTATTTAACAAACATATTTAAATACTGGTTCTTAAAATGTAAATTCATAAAAAACAAAAGAAACAATAACCATGATCATGAAAGAATTTAATAAGGTGTCACTATCAGATGACGTCATGCTTGCAACTCCTTTACTTTCACAAGAAGGCTGTAGCGAAGTCACTATGGTCAGGCAGGCCTGTCTCACTCCGTCTTTAGGTACAAAAATACACCTACGCGGAGCGGCCCCGATCGCCGGGGCTCCTAGGCAAATCGCTTTCGACTGTCAATGTGTGTATGTTTTAGTGGTTCAGTGTAATATTGACTTTCTTCCTAGCGTGGAGGATTCAATTTGGTTTGTATTGAATTTTGTAGTTTTTTTGTTGTTGATGGGTTTGCGCTTGACTTCAATCTCACCTGATGGTAAGTCATGATGAAGTCTAAGGTGGAGAGCGCTTACCCAGAACATGCCTGTTCGCTCTTCCTTTAAAAAGATCCAAATTTTACTTGTCCGGAAATACCCAAGCTGGTAGGGAGTTCCATTCCTTAGCAGTTCGCATCATGAACGAGGAAGCAAAACGCTTCGTGCGAGAGCGTGGTAGTCTACTACATAAGTATGAAGTCCCTCACCACGCCTGGTAGTCCGATGATGGAAGGGGGATGGAGTAAGTTTTTGAGAAGTTTATCAAGCTTTATTAGGAACATATATTCTGATTTGCCGTATGGTTTCCGGTAGAGTAGAATAGGACCACTCCAACTCTTCCCGTGGATGTCGTACAAGGCGACTAAGGGAATACATTATAAAACATCAATCAGGCCTCCCCAACCCGTCTGGCCAGCGCGGGGAGTGTAGGCCAAATCATCCGTCTGTCTCCGGCAGATGAGAGAGGGATGTGCTCCTGCAGTGGAGACAAAAATAACCTGATAATGATGATGATGATTCTAATCAGCGTTTGGCGTCTAACTAACATAGTTAAATCCGTTTTTAGTTTGACGGACGTTATCCGAAATGCAAAGGAGTAAGAACCCAAATCACCGTATCATTTTCGTATCCAACCCCAATCTTGTCTTTTAATAAAATAATCATAACAAACTAAAACCCCGCAAAGTTGTAGGTTACTATCGACCTTCTATTTGGCAAGCATCAATTCTCAAGAGGTTTTACGCTCAATTGAAATGCGTTACACGCAGTTCTGAAGTCAAGGTCTATCTCCCAAGCATATCCCTTGATTCCTATATCCTTGGCACATACGCGTGACCTGTTGCCGCTGTTGCCTACCCACTGGATCCCTTCCAGTGTTTAAGTGAAATACAGTCAAATAAAACCACGGTTAGTTATCATTTACATTTTTCAATTCTGTTAACCGTTTCGTGCCAAGTTTGCGTGGCGGTTTGTTGTATATTTTATTTTATTTTATGGATGTTTAAGCTTGTCGCAATCTGGAGCGTCGAAACGCGCGGCAGCTACTACAGGAAATCATGTTGACGGATCGTCCATTTTCACATCTGTCGTCTTCCACTACCGGTCAGACGCCTTCACCAACGAGTTCCTCCATCACACTCGGGATCCACCTTTACTTCATCATTACTTCTATTATATTCACTACTAGCTGTGTCCGCGGCTCCGCTCGCGTGGACTACAGAATCCGCTTCCGTTTACACTCCCGCTTCCGTTCCCTTTTCCACTTCCACTCAGACTCTTATCCTCCCAATCACAGTCCTAATGTCATCGCAATCTGAATGCCGAGCATATTATACTTTGTTGGTTTGTATACGTATACTACCTACTATTCCGTGAAGGAATTTTTGGACGAAAATCTCTGATTACCATATTTGTATCTTACAACACTGTATTGACATTCTTTCTATAAGATACAATATGACGTTTCACATTTAAATTTATTTACTTTTGACATATTATGATTTTATTTCTGTTATATTTAACATTTTGACATTCTAATCATATTTAAAACTTTACTTGCATTGACATTGATTTACTTGTGACTAACATTATGATTTTATTACTGTTATATTTTACATTTTTTTTACATTTTTACTAGGGATTGCAATCTCGGTATACCGAGATCTCGAAATACCGAGATCTTGCAACATTTTGCAAGATTAGTCTTGCACCCAAAATGCATACTCGCATAACTTTTGATTGACTGCACTGATTGCAATGAAATAAAGCCTATATGTTACACCAAACTAAGCCCCATGTTTCTGTAAATATTCCATCAAAGTCCGATCAGTAGTTTTTAAGTGATGCGTGCACAAACTCACAGACAAACAGACAAAAATTTCAAAAATGATCGAAATGTGTTCTGTTGCTTATCCTTTTTTTTTACAAATATCTTCAATGTACAGACACGCGAAGTTTACGATTTTATTTATTAGATATAGAAATGTAAATTAGAGGATGTACGGTCTGTTTTGAATATGTCTATTATGGGTTGACCTATGGTTGACCTGCATAACCCCGGCACACCATACAAACAACAGATTCAATTACCAACTACTACAGGAACACCAGCTTGTCTGTCTGTTTGTGTGTGTGTGTGTGTGTGTGTGTGTGTGTGTGTAAATTATGGTAGGGCTACTGCACCCAGCGCGCGAACATAGTCAATCGAGAGAGGGAAAACGTTATACGTCAAACATAAGTGCTTCTCTTTCTAATTTATATCATTGATCTCTCGACGCCGGTCGATAGAGCGCTGGAGAAGTAACTTTGTACCGACGAGCTAAATTAAAACAATATGAATTCTGACGTTTCGTTTCTGCGTGTAAAATGCACTGATCACAATGCCGCTGTTGCACCGCTTTTACGTATGTTTACGTTCTAGTATGAGAACAGCTTTAGCTTGGGTTTAGGCTCGCGATTAAATGATATATCACGTGTTAGAGACTTGGGAATTCGTTGTAGCTTGTAAATTAAATTAATTCCTTCAGTATTTTTTCCCCGTTTGTGTTTTGTTTGATTTAGTTTCGATTTAGGGTGCTTGTGAGAGTTTTTACTCTGTTTAATTTAATAAACCTCTTTTACTTAGTAATGTGTAGGTATATGTATAACTTATACATTACATTTAGTATATTTTAGTTTGTATTTCATATGTAAGTATAGTATAGTATATAACCAATTTTCTTATATTACTTTTTTTTGCGCCTACCACTCATTTTCAAGTTTTTAAATAAATAAATAAATAAAATAAAATTGTCTTACTTTTACGTTTTATTGTTATATTGGGCCCGATTCTGAAGGCACACATTTAAAATTTGACAGCACTAAAATTGGTTTCGTCTTTATCTTCATAATACTGTATGACAAGGATAGCAACAGTTTTAGTGCTGTCAAATTTTAACGTTGTGCCTTCAGAATCGAGCCCATTAGCTTCTTAGGGTGCCAGGAAGATCTGGCAACACTTCGATTGGGAACCTTCGTGTCCCTGTCCGCCAACACTGCCCCAATGAGATTTGGTAGACTTCACATACGTCTTAGAATTTCTTTTTGGGAATATGCGGGTACTTACGATGTTTTCCTTCAAGCCTGTGGTATTTTTATATTATTGTCCGCCTTTGTACACAGTTTAATTCCTATTTCGAATCCCGCTAGGGGCAATTGTTCGTATGATGAATATGAATGTTTGTACCCAAGTCTTGGATGTTTATATATTTATTTGAGTATGTGTATCCGTTATCTAGTAACCATACCACAGGCTCTGCCTAGTTTGGGACTGGATAATTGGTGTGAATGTCTGTGATATTTATTTATTTATTCTTTATTATTTATTATTGTTGTTATTTTTGGTACAATAAAGCGTTTACATACATACATACATAATATACATACATACATACATACATACATACATAAATACATACATACATACATACATACATACATACATACATACATACATACATACATACATACATGCATACATACATACATACATACATACATACATACATACATACATACATACATACATACATACATACATACATACATACATACATACATACATACATACATACATACATACATACATACATATAAATAAACCGTACAAACTCATTGGACGGCTTTGAACCCACAACGTCATGAACTATAGTTGAGTGTACAACCAACCAGGCTAAAACGGCTTCAGATTTATTGTTACTTTAATTAATATCAATAGGTACTGAAATTATTGTAACTGTGGCGTTAGAATTTTTGTCATATGCTTCTAGTGTTTTCTTCTTTACTCTTCTCTTTTTTCTTCTTCTTCTTTACTGCCTTCTGCGCTTACGACAGTCTAGAAATTTGTTAAATTTTTTTGCATAAAGGTTTCTCAAACGGTGAGTGGTTGAAAATCGACCGAACTTTCATGCAGACGTAGTATGGGATAACAGATAATATTAGATATTCATCATCAGGTTATTTCTGTCTCCACTGCAGGAGCACAACCCTCTTTCATCTGCCGGAGGATTTGGCCTACACTCCCCGCGCTGGCCAGATGGGTTGGGGAAGCCTAATTGATGTTTTATAATGTATTGCCTTAGCTGCCTTGTACGACATCCACGGGAAGAGTTAGTGGTCCTATTCTACTCTACCGGAAACCACACGGCAACTTTAGATTAAATAATACAAAATTAGATAATAAAGAATCTTAATTCCACAACTACATAACTCCAACGCTTCGATCCGAAAACCTCTCCAACTACTCATATTCTCATTGAAAATAGTTCGCAAAGACAGGTAAGGTATTTCGCAAAAAAACAACCAAGTACGATCGGACTTGCGCACCGAGAGTTCCGTACCTTGAAAGGAAACGTATAGAAAGTTATTTAACTAGATATTAGGCCCGATTCTAAAGACCAACATTTAAAATTTGACATCATTAAAATTAATATCGTCTTTATCTTCATAATATACTGTGACAGGGACGGCAATAATTTTAGCGCTGCCTATTTTTGTGTGCCTTAAGAATCGGGCCCAATATTAGCACACAATAAAGTTCGTTTTAGGCCCACATAACTAAGTATGTTTGTGTAGGATTTTGAGGATTTATAAAAATAACTATGTAAGTCACATACATCGATGTATTTTTCCTGTAATATTTGCATAAACTATGTCGACTCTAAGTATTTCAAATATTTGCTGTGAAAACTTATGTGATCCATATCTCAGAAGTTTAGTAAAACATGTCGGAGGATGGTATTTTTATAGAAATGTATATATAAATGTTGCTTCCCCCATCTTATCATATTTCGGCCTATTTTTTGTTAATTCTATTATTGGCAATAAAGTTGATCAAGCATTATTTAAAACTGTTTCAAATTTCAAGCAAGTAGATGATAGCTATAGTAGTTTCTGAACTAAGCAGCTGTAACAGACGGTTCGTCTTCCGTTTTTACCATTTTGGTACGGAACCTTAAAAACAACTAAACCCCTCACTTGCCAAGGCAAAACACGTGTGGTATATATTTGTTATGATTTCTCAAAGATCACGTTCTAGTTATAACGTATGTATGTGAGATACTGTTCCTGAGCGAATTCCTCGGAGATCGGCCTCAGGAAATACTGCAGGCAAATTTCCCTATGAAAATATTATCGTGCAGAACACCTATGGAGCCGTGTTTTCACATTTTGCGGTACTAGTTTTTTTGCTTAGGTCGTTTTTGTTGGAGATTTTGAAGTACTGGTGTATTTTCTGTGCAGTTTCGGTTTGGGGATAATTTAGACTTAGTTCAGAGAATACTAAACATTACTGCGTCAAGAATGGGCACAGTTGCCGCGGTTTGGTTCGCGCCGCGTCATCCGCTTGTACAAAGTTACTACGCCAGAGCGGTATCGACAGGCGCAGAGAGATCGACGCTATAAGGTTGAAACAGAAGCACGCCCGCAAAACAGAATACGATGTATGCAATTTTATTTTTCAGTTTGTTCGTGGCGTGAAAGAGAGCTCTCTGCCCAGTGCTAAGCGAGGCGGCGCGTCAAGGTTACCATCACTATAACAAAAAATGCGCACTCGCAACCCTAATAGCTATTCTGGGAGGACTAGATCACGCTCCATCATTATCATCATCATCAGGTTATTTTTGTCTCCACTGCAGGAGCACAACCCTCTCTCGCCTGCCGGAGACAGACAGAGAATTTGGCCTACACTCCCCGCGTTGGCCAGACGGGTTGGGGAGGCCTGATTGATGTTTTATGTGTTCCCTTAGTCGCCTTCTACGACATCCATGGGAAGAGTTGGAGTGGTCCTATTCTACTCTACCGGAAACCACACGGCGATCATGCTCCGGTAGCGTTGTTTATACCAGTGGCATAACTAGTTTGAATAGTTGTAGCAAGGAACTAGTTACTCGTGCGGGTGAGGTGGGCAATTAATGCTCTAGTACATTGTTTTAGATGCTATAATTATACAATTCAAAGAAAAATACTGCAAAAGACTAAGATAAGATCTGGAATTTCGTAAAGCTTTTTATGCACGTATTCGTAGCGAATAACGTTTTTTTGCTGCGTTTTTTCGCTAAAACATTCCACTGAAGCCAAATGACGGTGGTTAGCCACTTACAAAGCAATTAGAACCTTTCTTTTGAGTCGAGGTTTCCTTTCCTTGAGGTATTTTTAGTGCAAAGTTATTTTCTTTGCCGTATAGAATTATTATTTATATTTGAGCAGTAGAATATATGTCTTCACAGGTATGTATTCCAAAATTGGTGTAAATTTGATCTGGACATGGTTTTGCATTAAAGTTCAAACTATTTATTTGGTGATACACAATACAATACACTTTATTGCAGAAACAAATACAGTTACACGTTATAAAAGTTACAAATAGTACAATTTAGGCGGTTTTATCGCTTTAAGCGATTTATTCCAGACAACCTTTGGGTAGAAAATATTATGCCTGAGAAATTGTAGGTTGCGCTGATTAGGAATTTTAAATGTTAAATAGGTACTTATATGACTATTATAGTTAAAATAAAAAGCTAATATGTTATAAGTATTAAGTTTTTATGGTTCTACACATATTACATATACATATACAACAAATTATGTCAAGAGGGGTGTAATCTCCACTCCACCTCATGCACCCTGCTACTTGACCAACGAGGCCCCGGCGACTGACAATGGCGGTATAACCATTCAAATACTCATTAGGCCATAAATATCACAGACCGGTAGCAGGCAGCAGCGTGCGAGGCCAGTACTGCGATAGCCCAGCATGGACATTATTAGGCACACGGCTGGGGGAGGACTGGGTGTGGTGGCGTTTAATGGGGAAGGCCTATGTCCAGCAGTGGATATCTCAGGACTAATAATGATGATATTTTATGTGGGATAAGTCCGCCTTTGTACACAGTTTAATTCCTATTTTATTATTGTTGTTATTTTTGGTACAATAAAGCGTTTACATAAATACATACATACATATTTTAATGTTTTTTTTTTATTTCTAATAGTGACAGTCGTAGAAAAAAACCTTTGATGGACTCTACGGGACAATTTGACACAATACAAAATTTTAGATGGACTCTACTGGACAATTTGACACATTACAAAATTTTAGATGGACTCTACGGGACAATTTGACACATTACAAAATTCTACAGGTGTTCTAGCAAATTTTTTATGGTACCTTGTTCTTAAGCTGAATTTTATTAGAAAGTTTGGTTAGAAGACATTGTTTTTAGTGATAAGACTGCCTAAATGTACATGTGTAAGCTGCTTAATTATTGTATCTTATAATTAATAGTTTATTGTACACACAAATATACAAAAAACAACATAAAGAAAACAAAATTATACGAAAGGAGAAGCTTATTTCTAAAGAAATTTCTTCCAGCTAACCTGCTTTCTTTGTTTTGATCGTGCAATAAAGAGTACCTATTTGAATTGAATTGAAAGATATTTTCACTTTGATACGTGAAATACTAAAAACAAATTAATATATATCTGTCATACGCTCATCATCAGCTGAAATACGTCCACTGCTGAACATAAGCCTCTCCAACAGAATGCTACTTTTGTTGGGCTGTACATTGGGGTATTTGCCATAATCACCACGCTTGGCAAGCGGACTGGTAGATTAGATTAGATTTATTTATTTCACTTTTTCATCTTTAAAATTCAATTTTACATATCATTCTAATATGGTAAAAGGGATCGTCATAAAATAAAATAATGTCACAGTATAACATACTATCTATGTCAGTATATAGTATTAAAATGAAAATTTCAAAATACCACAGTAATGATCGTAATAACTTGCTGAGCGTGCCCGCGGCGCGCACTAACATCGTCGCGTACGCACCGGTGACGCGCGCGCTCAGAGAACTGAATGGTCTGTCTCGGGAGGGGTTGGATATATTCAACTGTTCCCTGACGGAATTCACAGGAGCCGCACTTCGAGCCATGGGGACTAGGAGGTGAATAAAATTATATTAGAGTGCTTAAGTTGGAAAGGTAAATAGTATGGTTTGCAGTGCCAAATTGGATTTAGTGTTATGGTGCTCTAAGAGTATTTTAAATAAAAAATAAATAAAAAATAGTATAGAATGCTGCTGCCCGTCCTTGATGCAATCGTCTTACCGACACCCACGGGAATATTGGTGGTCCTATTGTAAGCCGGAAATGATTAAAAAATCACATCACAGTAAAATGAAAAAAAGTTTTAATCAACCTCTTATTATACATGCAAACACTTAGTTGTTAAAGGTGATTAATCTCTATTTCATAAAGAACGATTAAAAAGGTTTTAAGATGAACTTAAGTATGGTGGTACACTCAACAAATAAGACTTTATTTATGTTGTTTCACCACGGAATATTATTAAAGTTGGTTTGCTATACTACATATTACTTAATAGTTAATAAGTAACAATATAATAGGCTCGATTCTGAAGGCACAATGTTACAATTTGACTGCACTAAAACTGTTGCTTTCCTTGTCACACAGTATTATGAAGATAAAGACGAAACCAATTTTAGCGCTGTCAAATTTTAAATGTGTGCCTTTAGAATCGGACACAATATCCTACTAATATTATAAATGCGAAAGTTTGTAAGTATGGATGGATGTTTGTTACTCTTTCACGTAAAAACTACTAAATGGAATTTAATGAAACTTTACAATAATATAGCTTTTACATCAGAATAACACATAGGCTACAATTTATAAAGATATTGTTTGAATTGTCCTACTTACTTGATAGTAGAAAAAAATCTACCATCTGCGAGCTATTCTGGCGTGCGCCATAAAATTATAATTTTAATGTCATAATGTTAGTTCTTTTCTACGCCACGCTAATATAAGCTACTCGAAATACTAATCCTGCGCAGACGAAGTCGCGGGCACCAGCTAGTATAAAAATAAATATGTGGGGACATTTCACACACGGCCACCTGATCCCAAACTAGGCAGAACCTGTAATATGGGTGTCAGACAGCTGATATACATACATAATATAATATATAAATAACATCCAGTCACAAGGCAAACACAAGTGCTCATCACACGAATGTTTGCCCTAGGCGGGATTCGAACCTATTCTACTGAGAGTGGTCCTATTTTACTCTACCGGAAACCACCAGGCAATATACTATGTACTTATAATATACATGTACTTATGTATATTATATTTATTATTATAAGTATTTACTATTCATTTTAAAAAAATCTACACCTAGTGCAGACAGCAACTCAAATCATAATTTAATGAGTACATTGTTACATAATATAAATATGCAAAGTGTATAAACACGTGTTTTATCTAACATTGTTTCGTAAAGTGTCAGAATGTGTTTCCACCTTCATGAAAAAACAATTCCTATTTCTTTACTCTCTTAATATACATACGCTACGAAATCGTATAAAACCGTTTTACTAACGCTGGTAGATGGTATGTGTAACTACCCATAGGTTTAATTAGAGTTCTGTAATAGAGTTTTTATCGCGGTGCCCTTATCTATAGTTGGCAGGGCGCCTGTGTGCGCTTGTAATAAGAAATCGGAAACATATATACCTTGAGCCTGTATACAGGCTCTACTAGCACTCTGGAGCCCTAGTAGCCTGGTTGGTTGTGCACTCGCTTCACGTTCATGTGGACGTGGGTTCAAACCCCGCTCGTACTAATGGGTTTTTCGAAACTTAAGTACGGTTTATTTACCGAGCCTACCTATTTTCAAAAAGAGGCTGTGCGCCTGGCTTGTCAAGCAGGCATTTTATTGCTTTGAAGAGTTCTTTCAGAACGCATTAACTCAATTTATTTAATTTTATTTTACAAATTTATTTTTATGTTAGTTATTAATTTGATTGTGTTTAATTTGCCTGTCTATAATTTAATTTTATTTAACTTGTGTAAAATTTTTATTTGACCTGAAACGGAAGTTATCAATAAAGTATGTCTATGTCCTTATATCACAGGATTTTCGATGACGGAAAACATATGCCAAATCTGCATATGCCAAAGAAGAAATTCTAGGGCGTGTGTAAAGTCCATCAAATCGGCTTGGGGCACCGTTGGTGGTCAGGGGTTGGCACAAAAGATCCTGAAGGGTCATTGTGTAGCCAAGTCTTCCTGGCCCCCTAAGAAGACAAGATACTAGCACAAGATAGGTCTCATCGCATACCTATGGACATATTAAACTGTAAAATAGCTGCATATTTCGCCAGTGTGCTAATGGGGTGTGTAAAAATAAATAGACCAGCTGTAAATGGGTTATTGGGGCACAAGAAAATCAGGATATATGCATGTTAAAGGAAAATTAAAAATGAATTAATGTAATTGACGACCTCCGTGGCGGAATGGGGTAGGTTGCGGGTTCGAATCCCGCTGGGGGCAAATGTTCGTATGATGAATATGAATGTTTGTACCCAAGTCTTGGATGTTTATATATTTATTTTAGTATGTGTATGCGTTATCTAGTAACCATAGCACAGGCTCTGCCTAGTTTGGGACTGGATAATTGATGTGAATCTCTGTTATATTTTTTTTTATTTTAATAAATAAATACTGCTCAGACACCTTAGGTCCAGTGGCTTGGTCATTGGACTCGAGAACCAGAGTTCGATTCGATTTCTATGGGGACAGATAGCTTTATGCAATTGGTACCTGTCAGTCCTCTGTGTCTCCAGTGAAAAGTATCTAACCTTGAAAATGCTACTTTTCAGAAACTTTTGAATCGGATGCATAAGGGATAAGCATAAGGGAACGTTCATGAGAAATTTCATATCGTTGAAAAGAACAGGATATTATCATTTATTTGAACTCCTGAAAGCAGTATTTTCAAAGTTAGATACTTTTTCACTAGAGGTACCGAAATATAAGTAAAATGTGCACAGTGTTTCAACAATATTTCGTTTTATCACCTAAAAGCACAATCTCTCAAACAAAATGAGAATGTCGTCAACAATCCACAAAAAGGTAGTACAAAAAAATCCAATCTGGCAAAACGACCGCCCACTACGTAACCACAAAATCGATCGCGGCACAAAACAAAAATACGTAAAAAATTACATGGAGAAAATTTCTCCATAAATCATTTCTCCGCGGCGAAATTTTATCTCGATGATTTACACCTACTTTTGTGTATAGGGAATATTTTAAGCGACAAAGGATAGAAAAAAAAATTCCAACAGACATAATGCGAACGCTCTCGCATACGCCTCGATGTGTTAACCTTATTATTTATGAATGCCGTTATGGGCTCAAAATTTCTTACGCCTGAATTATTTAATCTGCTTTTCCATTAGGGTTTTCGTGAAATGACACAATTTATATTCAGAGCGTACGCCGAGAACTCACGACTTTATGGAAAGATTAGGGTTGAGATCAAAAATTAAAATGTACCGCACTTATCGTGAGGCTTTTTGTGGGCTACACTTTGACCGCGTTCTCCTGCGTTTGAAACACTGTGTTTCCTGATATAGATCGTTTAATCCATGATGGCACCTCGCGAGAGGTGATCTTGGAACGTGGTATAAGGCCATGGTAGTCGTGTTGCTGGGAAGTTTGTTGAGCCGTTTCTTCTTCTCAGCTACAACACTAGGAAGCGGTTATAGAGTCGCGCAAACCATAAATAGCAGTAGCATAGGGTTACTCAGAATATAATAAATAAATAAATGTGTCAATTATTTATTTCACCTAACACATCCTATCCCATACTACCAAAAAAAAAAAATAATCAACACAAGCGTTTCTCCGCGTGTCCCTCTGATCAGCAGAGGGCACAGTCGATGAAGCAAGGGCGGGCTCAGAGGCACTTATTGCCGCTCAGCAGTCATGGCGAAACCCCCCGTGACACCGTCGTAGATAGGGTAGACGTGTTGCTGGAAAGTTTGTTGAGCCGTTTCTTCTTCTCAGCTAAAACACTAGGAAGCGGTTATAGAGTCGCGCAAAGCAGGAACAGTAAGCAGCATAGGATTATCTAATATAATAAAAATAAAAAGGAATAAAAAACACAGTACAAATGCAACACAGTATAAATCAATAACAGGGTAAAACGCCACAAAATAAATAGCGGCGATAAAGTAAAGCTAACTCCCAAAAAAAAAAAAAAACGTGGTATACGTATTGATGAATCATCATCAGCCGAAATACGTTCATTGTTGAACAAAAGCCTCTCCAAAAGAATGTCACTTTTGGTGGGCTGTCCATTGGGGGATTTGCCATAATCACCACGCTTGGCAGGCGGACTGGTGATCGCAGTAATGATCTTAATATACACAGGAGAACGCTGCAATACATTAGTCGCCTTGATGACGCTCACGGGGTCCTAAACCGGGATCCAAACTGCTAGATTTGGAGACACTGATGATTGGTCTGTAATGGTAGAACTAACATAATAACAATCATCATCATCATCATCAGGTAATTTTTATCTCCACTGCAGAAGCACAACCCTCTCTCATCTGCAGGAGACAGACAGAGGATTTGGCCTACACTCCCCGCGCTGGCCAGACGGGTTGGGGAGGCCTGATTGACGTTTTATATTCCCTTAGTCGCCTTGTACGATGTCACGGGGAGAGTTGGAGTGGTCCTATTCTACTCTACCGGAAACCACACGGCACAATAACAATATTACGTATATATTCCAAATCAATAGTCATATGAAAACAAATGCATTTGCGTCTCGAAAACAACATAAATAATAGATGGTGTTCCGAAGTGGACCGCAAAGTTTACATGGTAGTACAAACATGTTATTGCCTCTGTTGAGCATTTCGTGTACATGTTACTGAGACGCAAATAGCGTTTGTTTTCGAATGACTATTGGTCTGGAATGAAATATACAATGAAATGTAAGCGATTTGACAGGATACAAATGTTGGTTCA
Source organism: Esperia sulphurella (assembly GCA_947086405.1). Lineage (NCBI taxonomy): Eukaryota > Metazoa > Arthropoda > Insecta > Lepidoptera > Oecophoridae > Esperia > Esperia sulphurella. Next base: position 15,372,265 of record OX352265.1, read on the forward strand.
GCTTCGCACAACCTTTTTAGGGTTCCGTAGCCAAATGGCAAAAACGGAACCCTTATGGATTCGTCATGTCTGTCTGTCTGTCTGTCTGTCTGTCTGTCTGTCTGTCTGTCCGTCCGTATGTCACAGCCACTTTATTCCGAAACTATAAGAACTATATTGTTGAAACTTGGTAAGTAGATGTATTCTGTGAACCGCATTAAGATTTTCATACAAAAATAGAAAAAAAATCAAAAATTTTGGGGGTCCCCATACTTAGAACTAAAACTCAAAAATTTTTTTTTCATCAAACCCATACGTGTGGGGTATCTATGGATAGGTCTTCAAAAATGATATTAAGGTTTCTAATATCATTTTTTTCTAAACTGAATAGTTTGCGCGAGAGAATCTTCCAAAGTTGTAAAATGTGTGTCCCCCCCCCTGTAACTTCTAAAATAAAGGAATGATAAAACTAAAAAAAATATATGATGTACATTGCCATGCAAACTTCCACTTAAAATTGGTTTGAACAAGATCTAGTAAGTAGTTTTTTTTTAATACGTCATAAATCGTAAACCACAATAATATTATTAAAACATCGATCAAAGTTACAACGAACTACTATAACTTTTATATTATGTTACTTGCTGGTACGGAACCCTTCATGGGCGAGTCCGACTCGCACTTGGCCGCTTTTTAATATTGTAAGTATACAAACTTGATTTTATAATAGTGTTGCTGGAAGATTGTTGCGCTGTTTCTTCTTCATATCGAGAACACCTAGGAAACGGTAGTCTTTAGACTTTGACATTGACGATTATTTGAATGACAAAGATGCCTGGTACAAATGTTGCTTCAGCTTCGCACAATCTTTATATTATTGTATCATCATCAGGTTATTTTTGTCTCCACTGCAGGAGCACAACCCTCTCTCATCTGCCGGAAACAAACAGAAGATTTGGCCTACACTCCCCGCGCTGGCCAGACGGGTTGGGGAGGCCTGATTGATGTTTTATAATGTATTCCCTTAGTCGCCTTGTACGACATCCACGAGAATAGTTGGAGTTGAAAATTATATTATTGTATACAAACTTGATTTTAAAAGATTTGTTGCTGGAAGTTTCGTGCGCCGTTTCTTCTTTACAGCGCTAACACCTAAGAAGCAATGTGGTTGGTGATCGATAAGAAAATTTACGTGAATAAATGTACCAACGTTGACTTTGACTCCTGTATTGCTAGTCGTAAAAATAAGATTTATCAAAACGATTTACGACTCTCAGTTCGAGGAATTTTAACTTGTATTCTGACTTGCACTTCATCATCATCGTGAGCTTGTAAATGTCTCTTTCCCTAGCTTCGCGTGTATACTATGAAAACCATCCTCGTGTTCTTCTGTCGTAGGTATAATAATTTAAAATATATGTTATATTTATTTTATTTTACAATTTCAGTGAGTTTGTATCGGTGACATGTTACATTCATACTATTAATTTAAGTAAATGGATAACGAATAACCAAATTAACGTGAGCCAAAAAAGCTGGTGAATAAAGTAAAGCCTAACAGGTATACGGTTGTATCTAGGCCAATAGGTAAATCGGAAGTTGATAAAAATAGCTTTCTAGTTCATAGACTAGTAGCGATCAGCCGCGGGCTTTGAACGAATCGCAAATATTGCTTGTGCATATAGTACTAACATGTGTATTGAAATAAAAACTAAACCGAAATATAACGTTTATGCTTATGTCACGAAATAACGACGAGATAATGGAAGCAGCAAGTTCGAAGTTTGTGAAGAGGCAGGGTTCGAAATAAGATGATCCAACAAAGAAATCAATTACGCATGTCGAATTAACTGTGGTCACATTAACTGTCAAAGAACCGATAACTGTTGACGTTTTACCAGACAGATAGAGGAAATAGCATGTGCATTAAAATAAAAACTAAACGGAAGTATAACGTTTATGCATAAATCACAAACTAACGACACAATGGAGAGCAGGAAGCTCGAAGTTTGTGAAGAGGTAGGATTCGAAATAAGATAATTCAACAAAGACAATTAGGCAGGTAGAATTGCAAGTGGTCACATTAACTGTCAAAGAACCGATGACTGTTAAGAATTTACCAGAAAGATGGAACGAATAGCAAGAAAATGCGGATATCTGGATAACAGGCAGATACATGACTTGGAAGTGGAACCAAATGTTGTAAGTAACATTGTATAACAATAATGCAAGTGAGATCCCCCAAATCAACGGCAAACCCCCCCAATGAACAATCCACCAAGAGTAGCATTCTATTGGAAAGGCTTATGTGGACGTACATATTTCAGCTGATAATGAGGCAAAGTGAGTAACTGGGCCAAAGGGATTTATAAACCCTTTGAAGTAAAACCACGTGATTTTTTTTGTATTCTTCAACCGGCGTCGATGAACCTAGTCGTTTTATATAACGCTCGCCCATATTTTACTCGTAGCATCGCGAAAGTGGCGTGTAAAATATTTACGTAAGAACGGTTAACACGTTCGGAGAGACGGGGTTAGAAGGGGTGGGCAGAGGGAGGGGGATTAACCTATCCGTTTTATGATGGAATATTTTGCGGAAGAATGCTTGTCACGCTATTAGGTGCAGTAATAGTTTTTCATAATTTTGAAATCTCATTGCATAAAATATTAAGAAAATCAAAAATAAATTTATGAAAACTTTTGTACATGGAAAGTAATGCTAGTTTTCATCATAAAGGCATAACTGAACGAAGAGAAAATGATAATAGTGAAATTTTAAAGTTTATTATAAAAAACGTAGAACATAGCAAAACAGTGTAAAATTTAAATCAGTGTAAGGAAATATTTTAAGTTTTAAAACTTAGAAAACGATACCTCCAATGACCACTATACCAGCAAAAATTTGGGTAAATTTTGTTTTTATCAAAATCGAATCATCATATCCCTACTAATTATTATACTTCCTGAATTTTATGAAAAAGAATAGTTTATTTTTTAGATTTAAGATTTGATGACTCGATTTTGATAAAAACAAAATGCACCAAAATTTTTGTTGGCTACTGTACCTTGGAGGTATCGAAAAGTTAAACAAATTGTACGTAACAGTCAACTGTCCTACAAAACGAACAAAACTATGCAAACGTCAGGTAAACAACAACATCGCACACCACGATATGGAAAGCAAACATAAACACAGTGTCTGAAAACGTATGTAGCAGGAAAATAAGCCATTGCAAAAGCTCTGGTGCGTTTACGATGATACACCCATTATACGGGAATCGTTTTATGCCCTTAAATAAAATTACTTTCGTACGAAATTCCGCCGTACGCTAAGAATATAAAGTAGTGGTTAATTTTATGGCCGCTCTAAATTTTGTTACCTACAATTATTTTATTCGGGACGGGGCATGTAGGATCCCCTCCCTATCCCTTAATTCGGGACAGTGTTGCTGAATTTCCATAGACAAGTATAATAAGAAATTATAATTTGACCCTGATCAACAATGCCACGCCGGAGGTTGCGGGTTCGAATCCCGCTAGGGGCAAATGTTCGTATGATGAATATGAATGTTTGTACTCAAGTCTTGGATGTTTATATATTTATTTAAGTATCTAGTAACCACAATACAGATTCTGCCTAGTTTGGGACTGGATCGTCATCATCATCAGGTTATTTTTGTCTCCACTGCAGGAGCACAACCCTCTCTCATCTGCCGGAGACAGACGGAGGATTTGGCCTACACTCCCGGCGCTGGCAAGACGGGTTGGGGAGGCCTGATCGATGTTTTATAATGTGGGACTGAATAATTGGTGTGAATGTCTGAGATATTTATTTATTCATTTATATGTAGATGATCAACAACAGAGATATGGAATTGGGCAAATATGTTTTTTTTCCAGCCTTCTCCTGTGTATGTTAAGAATTATGTTACTGCTATCACCAATCAGCCTGCTGAGAATGTTGATTATGGCAAATCCCCCAATGTCCAGCACACCAATAGTATCATTCTATTGGGGAGGATTATCTTTAGCTGTAGACGTATTTCGAGTGATGATGATATAGTCAAAGTAAAACATTTCCACATCTGAAATACCTTGGTCCTTCGGTGCATGGTGGTTGAGTTCTGTAGGAGGCCTGTAGAATAGAGTATTGTGCGTTATACCTACAGAATTCAACCACCATGCACCGAAAGACCAAGGTATTTGAGATGTGGTTTATTGTTGTAAAAAAAACGTTGTAGTCCGGCTCACAATGACTTAGTTCATCAGATATAGTGCACGGAATTGACCTTACAGAAAGCGTGCTTAAATAAATTGGCAATCTTTGTGAATAGTAGAAGTATGTCAGTAAAAAAACACACGATCGCTTGCGAGTTGATAGACTAAACATACAGACCAAATCAATATAGCGAGAAATATTATACTTTGATGTTATTTATTGCTCTATGGTGATTGTTGATGGCGATGCCTGAGTCTGTATAGTATAACTTCATAGATTGGTTTCACAGTACTAAAACTTGGTATGGTCACATAATAAGTAATAGTCAACGATCTCTATGTACTACCAGATGGAGCGTTCCAAACAATCGCTGTGTTCCACGCAAGTAGCCACAACTCTTTCACATTCACTTTGAAACTTGTGCAGTTACTACGCAGAAAATTTAATTATTTACTAAATATTGACATTATTTAACCGTATCGTCAATATTTAGTAATAAATTAATGTCCTGCGTAGTGACTGCACATGTTTCATTGTGAATGTGAAAGAGTTGTGGCTACTTGCGTGGAACAGAGCGATTGTTTGGAACGCTCCATCTAGTAGTACATAGAGATCGTTGGTAATAAGTCTACTTGTTCAATTCCTTAAAAACTTACCTACAAAATTAAATGCAAGCCAAATTGAATTCTACTCGCATATGTTAGAAAGTCAATGTTACGCTGAACCGGTAAATCACGCACATAATTACAGTCGTACGCGATTCACCTAGGGCTGGTCCCTACACTTTCGGATTGTGAAGCGGCGCGGGGCTTTACTCAAATGCGTCACATCGCTCTCGCAACTATATACAACGTTTCTGTATAGACGTTACGTCATATTTATGGATACGTAATCGGATTTTGAGGGAACTTATTAAATGTCTCCCACGCACTGGCATTGAAGGAGAGTGTGTTATCAATAGATAAAAGACGGCCCCACAGAATAGTCTGTAGTGCACCTACCTTGCAAAGCTCGGGGTCGCGGGTTGACATCCTGCCCAGGGCAAACATTTGTCTTTGTCTTGCGTCTGGATCTAATTCTGTTGTCTATGTCTATCAATCATCATCATCATCATCAGGTTATTTCTGTCTCCACTGCAGGAGCACAACCTTCTCTCATCTGCCGGAGACAGATGAAGGATTTGGCCTACACTCCCCGCGCTGGCCAGACGGGTTGGGGAGGCCTGATTGACGTTTTATAATGTATTCCCTTAGTCGCCTTGTACGACATCCACGGGAAGAGTTGGAGAGGTCCTATTCTACTCTACCGGAAACCACACGACAATGTTTACCAAATGTCTATCAATGTATGTTGTATTTTTATTTGATTTATTTTATATGTTAGGGGAGCTTACAGATACAATTCGATCAATTGACCCCGAAATCGGGGCCGCGCTGCGTACAGTACATTTTTATACCTAAAGAACGGAGTAAGATAGGCCTGGTACGGTACCTATGAAATACCCTTATCAAATGCTTCTACGAAATTGGAGAATTTCTGCACGAGGTATTTGGAAATTATTTAGTGCCTTACGATAGGCACGTGACCTTCCTCCTCTATCTAGGTAGAAGGTTTAGATAAGTTTCTACGTTTGCATTTATTCATTAATGTATGTATAAGAAAAGATAAGGAATGCTAAGGTGCACTAAATGTACAATATGAACTAGTTTAGAATATAGAGGCAGATAACAACATGTACGAAATTGGTAGTGAGAATCGTAAATAATCAGTTTTTAATAAATAGTTTAATGTTATTGCAATTCTTGGTTTATCAGAAAAGGTGCGTCAATTCCTCTATTCTAAGACTAGAATCAAGCGCAGAATTAAATGATCGAAAATAAATATTGGAAACTGAAGAACGAACGAGTGAATGGCAATGAATAGATACACTTTTAAAACAAACAAACAACATCCAACAAAAATGGGCGTAAAGGGAAATTCTAGCACGAACTGCAAGATAAGTAGGTTGAGCAGGCTGACATCATGAATATTACCTAGCAACAGGTATACTGCAAGGGATCAGGGTCAGGCTGCATTCTTCAGTGTATATTAAGATCATTACTGCGATCACCAATCCACCTGCCACGCGTGGTAATTATGGCAAATCCAACCAAAAGTGGCATTCTATTGGGGAGGTTTTTGTTCAGGGACGTATTTTGGGCTGACGATGAGTGGAGACCGCTATTGGGCAAGCATAGCGTAGGACGCCTCCTGGCTAGATGGAGCGACGATCTGCGTAAGGCGGCTAGCAGTGACTGGATGAGAAGAACGGAGGATCAACCGCGTCTTGAGGCCTAGACTCTTGCAGGCTGTTGATGAAGATGATAGTATTGATGCAGAAATGAGACAGCTCAAACACTATTATAAAACTAATACAGGAAAATTTTATAAATACTAAGCTAGAAGCTAGGGGCTTATGTTGATCATGATTATGAATGAATTCTTTGATATGAAATAAAAAAAAACAAAACACACTTTTTAAAAATTGTCGAAAAGACTAAAGATCATGGCTAATAATAGTATAATAATACTGAACATTTTTCCTATTTCCTATTTTTCAATAGAAGAAGTGGAGATTCCCCAAAAGATGTCTTCTGTCTCCCTTTAGAAAGAGATCCAAGTTGCATATAACTGGAAGCTCAGAGTCTAAAAAGAATTCCATAAGAAGTCGTTTCGAGGAAAATTATGTCCTCTCTCCTCCTTTAAAAAGAAATCAGACGTTATATATAACAAGCTAGATACTCACCCCAGGCAGTGTCCGTTTTTCATGTAGCGCCGACTGAGCGCTCGACGCACTCTCTGGATTGAAGTATGTCAGGAAGGCGCACCCTGTAGCAAAAGGGACAGCGAATTAGGCAGGGCATATAACTTTTATACTTGTGTCTCAGTATTCTATACTTATAATAAAACTGTAACTGGTCTATGTCTGTACATGAGAGGTCTTTATAGGGCCAATAGAAGCTAAAACATTTTTTTTTAGAATTTTTGTCTGTCTGTTTTCTGTCTGTCTGTCTATCTGTATGTCTGTATGTATGTTTGTTACCGCATCACGCAAAAACTACTGAATGAAATTTGATGCAGTTTTCACAGTTGTCTTGCTGGTGCTCTAACTTAAAATCTGGTGAATGTTTCATCTTGATACGCTACTTAGAACCTGAGATATTAATAAAGTAAATTTTTCTAGAAACCATTATATCGGATGATAATAAAACGACTGTTAATATTTCTTCCAGTAACTCAGTATCACATTTAGAAATCATTCATGAAAAAAACTTTTTACGAAAATTTTGATAAAAAAATGCAATATTTCTCGAACGTATGAAGCCGCGGGCACAGCTAGTCTTAAATAATTCAACTTGGTTTAAGCGTGGAATTTTTGAAAATCTGAATAAAAATTACGTAGAGGATTTTCAAAAATTCTTTCATTCATTTTACTGAAAATAACTGGCGTGTTAGTTGCGTCACGTGACATGTTCGTGACGCAACTAACATGCGATGACATCGGCAAAGCTCATGGATAGTCAGTTGTCAATTAAAATAAAACTGGGATTAGCTCCGTGCAACATTGCAATTTAAATCAGAATGGACATGATCAAACAAACATGTTTTTGTTAATGTTTACGGAAATGACTCAGCCTATTCTGCTTTGCTGTTATATACATTGCCATAAAAGTGGTCATGCTGGTTTTCTAGAATTCTATGGAAACTTTTTCTCCAAGTTATCATCATCAGCTTGCAAGAGCCCACTGCGGGACATAAGCCTCTCCCAAGGCGAGCTACTTCTTCAATTAAGGAATGATATTCATCAATCATAGAATTCTATAAAACCAAATATACCCATTTTTAGACAATTACCAAAATGTTGCCAAAACACTTAGAGACCTTCTTAGCTAGCAGGGAATTGTTGTAGCTGAAGCTGGACCACCAACTTGCCTCAACAGCAAAAGGATGAAACTATTTCTAAATATTGTATCATCTACAGTCTACACTAATATTATATAGAGGAAAGATTTCTATGTTTGTAACGAATAAACTCAAAAACTATTGGACCGATTTCAAACACTCTTTCACTATTAAAATGCTACATTATCGGTCAGTAACATAGGCTATATTTATTACTATAAAAAATTAGAGATCCCTACTAAAACTTCAATAATGTAACCCAAGGTGTAAATATGCAATATAATAAAGAAGTATAGTTACTATGTTCGGTACAATTCATATTGCGATTGGTTTGTACTACAGTTGGAGCGGGAGTGGTTGTGAGAGTGGAATCGGGATCGGGATTGAGAGTCTAAATGGGAGTGAGGTAGGGAGCGAGAGTGGGAAAGAGAGCGGAGCAGCGGGCACAGCTAGTTTTAAATAAAAATGAATTTCCATGGCCAAACGCGTAGTGTGTAACAGTGCGGCAGTAACACGATCGTTAGTTCATTCCCATTCGATTAACGCTCCTAGCGTACAAATAAATCCGCGTGCGTGTAATCCAACCAACCTACCTACCATTTAGGTAGACTGTTAAAAATAAAACTAACTAGAAAACAAAAACGTCAGCAGTGGAATAACAACTACGACTTGTCCACAGGTCGCTGTATATTGTTGTCTAAATTAGAATGTACAGTGGCTAAATGACCAGATTCTTCAGTGTTAATTTTCCTTAACATGTAGGAAAATAAAGTATAAATTGTCGACAACACAGTTGAAATTTAGGTATCATTTCTAATATCGATATAATAATAGGGTCTGTAAAACAATAGGGGGCAAGGTATACCCAACGACACGTCGATCCTGTGTAATCCTTTGTGTCAGCCTATACAGTCTATATGGTGTATCAGTCCCCCATAGTTTCCTGCATAAAAACGACTATACAGCTAAGGGATAGAAGACTATAGTCCTTGGGTTCAGGGTAAGCCACAACCAAGAAACTCCTTCGTCTTGCAGTTAGCATTGCATTGAAACAGCAAGTGTTTCAAAGTCTCGCTGTCCTCTCCACAGGCTCTACAACTGACGGTCGCTGACAGTCTCATCTAATGCAGAAGGTGCATTACATGGAAATTACCGACAAAATCTCCTACGGACTGCTTTCTTTCCGTGTTTTAGGATTTTGTTGGTAAAGCCTGTGTCTGTGTTGCCGAGAAACTCCTTAGCGTGTTTCCGATCCGTGAGTACTGCTGATGTGCTTTCCACTCCGCCAATTTTACTCCTCGGCATGTGCTTTTAGAGCAGTTGTGATGGTACTCACCGAGAGTCCCACAAATGGCTCTTGTCCTCTCAGAGTTTGCTCTGACTCTTTTCTGGAGTGCATCAGCGGTCTCATTACCCTGTATGCTTTCAGGTCCCTGGTCTTTCCGAGTGTATTTCGTAGGTATAACGTATTCAGTTCGAGACTAGCCTGGAGTCCACACGACATGACAGCAGAGCTTTGAGCGTCACCTGGTTATCACTGAGTATATAGATGGTTTTAATTTTTATCGTCCTCTCTATATTGTCACGCGCGAATGCAATTATTGCTTATGTTTCCGTTTGGAAAACTGTCGCATATAGTCCCATGCGCTGACTTATATTACAGTCCTTGTTAACTATCTCGAATGCCGAACTTCGGCAAAAATTACATTTAGCCAATTTCTTTAAAGCTGCTGAGTTTAGATATTATATCAAAGAATTTGAATCGCCTTAATGCATAAAGTGTTAAAATAAATAAATAACAACACAAATCATCGAATGAAGTCAGTGATTTAGTGCAGAGAGGTCCAGTTTTCAGCGTGTATAAATCGCCGCTACACGGCTGCCATCTTGGATCGCGCTAACGGGTTCATTTCCTGCGCCTATACACTTCCGGTCCATTCGATGTTGCCAACTCATAATTTTCAGCTTTCAGTGCAAATAGTTTTTATTTTTTGTATAAAAGGCTTTTCATAGTCTCATGTCAGATTCGCTATTTATTTCTGTAATATTATGGTTCGTAGTTTGAAAATTACGTACATTTAGCTAGGTAGTGACTGTTGGTATTCCTACTCAATATGTTACATATAATTCCTTACATTTATTATAAAAAAATTAAAATAATAGACCATCATCATCATCAGGTTATTTTTATCTCCACTGCAGGAGCACAACTCTCTCTCATCTGCCGGAGACAGACGGAGGTTTTGGCATACACTCCCCGCGCTGGCCAGACGGGTTGGGGAGGCCTGATTGATGTTTTATAATGTATTCCCTTAGTCGCCTTGTACGACATCCACAGGAAGAGTTGGGAGTGGTCCTTATCTACTCTACCGGAAACCACACGGCAATAATAATAAAAAAAATTGATAATAAAAAAATAATAGATATGTTTTTCGAAAGAGATAATTGTAGTTTTCACCGAAAAATACCAACAAAAGATCAATGTAAAACAAATTATATCACATCTGCTTATAAAAGTAACATACATGGGAACTTCGCAACAAGCAACAATGACGATTAAATAAATGACGTGACTTTACTTATATGCAATAAATGATTTTGACTTTGACTTTAGCACACTGGCGAAATAGGTCCCTAGTGGGGGTACCTGATATACCGGTGTCAGGTGCACTAACACCGGTATAACCCCACTGTGGACCTATGTTATAGCTTATGGCTGCACTTTTCAGGAGATACCAAAATTTTTTGTTTTTAATTTCTTTGTGACAGCAACTTTTTCGTTTGTACTCCTATATTTATCACGTCAAAGGATAAAAACATTAAATTTCAAAGTTTTTTTAATTATACAAATCGATAGCTAATTTAAAACAGGGTTTGGGTAATTAAAACACCGATTTTGGTATTTTGGTCCCTTACGCTAATTTAAACTTTTCACTTTTTATTTAAATTGACCTTGAATGGATTGTTCCGTATATCTAGTGATGTGTATATATTTATTGCTAGCACAAGGCCTTTTCATTATATTCTAATAAGTTTTATTGCAAAAGGGAAGTACGGCTTACGGCCACATAACCAACTGCATCATCTACTGTGCTGCCATCTATTTTCGGCAGCGAGTGAGTTTATCGCTCCATCGAACGGGTCGCGCGGCTACGATTCCGAGCGCAGCTACAATTAAATACTATTAATAAATCAAAATACCCCACAACATGGAATCAAATTATCCTTCTTAATAATGCAAAAAATTTCAACACAAACCAAACGAATAGGTCTCTAGATTGATGTAAATCAATTAATAACCTATGTTTGTTTTACGTAGGACTCACTTTTGACCTCAGTCTTACCTGATGAAAACTGAAAATGAAATAGAAATTAAAGAAATCCAAATCATCAAGTATCTGAAAAAAAAACTGTAGGTTTTCTTCCAAGATTAGAGTGTACCCTACCATCAACATAACTCCAAAATTACCATTTATCACAACAATTTCTAATGTCTAAAATGCACCAACAACTAATTGTTGCAAATAGGCACAATAACACGGAAATTTAGTCCGCCATACTCGCGTTAATTTATACCGAGTGGTCGAATTTACATCCACTGGCCACCGACCACCGTCCAACGGCCACCACTAATTAGCAGTTAGCCAGCTTTTATTTCCGAGTCGACGTTATCTGAGGCTCTGTAATCTGCCACTGCAACGCCCCCGTGACTATAGGTTGCGGAGTGGTGCGGCCAGGGACAGACTCAGGGCGTTTTGCGCCCCGTGGACTTAAAAAACATCAACGTGAAAACCTAAATAGTGCAATGAATAATTATTAATTTAAGGGGTCAGAATGAGAAGGGCCCAATTCATTATGGATATGGGACCTTTACATTCTGACCTCTTCGATTGATATTAAATTCTTTTTATGTATTTTTTCTGTACTTATAGTTCGTCTAATTCATTCTGAAAAATTATAAAATATCAGTTTTATCATTGTAGGAAAGGTACCTAAATAATTGATATTGCAATATGCTCCTTTATTAAGTTATTCTTACTTAAAACATGTATCACCTTTATACACACATATTACTCTTAAGTTACCAGTCCTTAGTCAATGATGGTTAAGTTCAAATTAGAACTTAGTCATTTTATCAGAGTGCATTGACAGTAAGTACCCTATTAAATCTTAACGACATACATCGAGTTCAGTTACTAAAACGATCAAATTTTTGCGCCCCACACGAATTCTGCAAGCTCTAGAAAGTTAACCTAGTTACGGATCTGCTTTTTGTGTTATTGCAGGCGGACTGCGTTTCTAGAAATAAGTTGGAAATGTTGGAGTGATATGTGAAGCACTAGAGGATGGTATGACTCAACTAGATCTAGAACACTTTCCAGTTAAAGAGACATGAGTTACTTCGAGTACTATTAAATAAATTTATATGTGTTTTACAAAACTGGAAATAAGTTTATCATCATCAGCCAAAATACGCTCACTGCCTCCCCAACAGAATGCAATTTTTGGTGGGGCTATCAATTGGGGGATTTGTCATAATCACCACGCTTCACAGGCAGATTGGTGATCATACAGATGAACCTTGCTGCCCGTTCCTGGTGTAATCCTTAACGACGCCAACGAAAAGAGTGGGAGCAACCCTGTTCTAAGCCGGAAACCACAAGGCTAGTATATGAAATACTTGTATTATATTTCCTTTCTTTTTAAAAACTAAATAAGTATTAACCCAAAAAACTAAAACTTTAAAATTAAACTTGGAGACAGAAGATAAAGTAACTTTACCAATAAAATCCAAACTTTAAATTCCAGAATCACAACCGAAGCGAAAGAACAACAGAAAACTTTGTAATGAGAATATTCCTAACTTATGAATGCAGAATCGTTAATGAGAAAAAAATCTCGAAATCTCACCCCGAAGTCTATGGTTGGCGAAAGTTTCCTTCCTCCAGATCTCCAGACAGTGAAAAGATGCAGCGTTGCATTTCCAGACGGATTTCCGAAGACCTTATCTTTGTTCAGTGAATTTTGAAAGTACAGCCTTTCTGTAGGAACTTTAAAACGATTTTCCTTTGCCCGTCTGATTGAGTTAGGACTTTTTTGTGAAGAGAGGCTAAAAGTTTGCTTTCAGGTTTACATTGTAGCCTGAAATTAGTTCCAGTTGAATGTCAGAGGAGATATAAAGAGTATTCAATCCTTTTGTATATCCTCAACGTGTAAGTGAAGGCACGCCTCTTCACGTTTGCTTTAGTTTATTTGTTCAAAAAACAGATTCAGATCTACTAAATGCTTTGGCAGCTCCTAAAGTTTCAATCACATATTATTTTATTTAATTATACTCCCAAAATGTATTTACTTATGTATATATGTATTGTATGTGTATTTATTTGTATTGTGTTTTTTTTATTATTGTATGTATGTATTGTATTTATTTGTTGTATATGTATATGTAATATGTGTAGAACCATAAAAACTTAATACTTGTAACTTATTTGCTATTTTATTTTATTTATTATAGTCATATAAGCACCTATTTATCATTAAAATTTCCTAATCAGCGCAACCTGCAATTTCTCTGGCATAATATTATTCTACCCAAAGGTTGTCTGGAAGAAATCGCTTAAAGCGATAAGACCGCCTAAATTGTACTATTTGTAACTTCTATAACGTGTAACTGTATTTGTTTGTGCAATAAAGTGTATTGTATTGTATATTTCAGGATACCAATAATTATAAAGTATACTTCTATCTAATTGAGGTTATAATTATAAAAGTTAAATCCCATTTTATAACCAATTACGGAATGGGAATTAATTTCCAAGTTCGTAGTCTGTCAGACGAAAGGTGAGTGACCATTTTGTGCTAGACTTTTGACTGACTTTGAAGCTGGAGTAAGCAGATTTTTTTGACATTTATACGATTGACAGTACAACATTTTTTGATGTCCATTATATTTGCGGAATCATCGCATGGCAACACTTAACGGTTACACTCTTTATAAATAAAATACAAATATTTTTAATACTGCGAGTCTAAAGAACTGCTAGAACAAAAGTCTTTAAAACTTCGAAAGTTTACAAGGTCATACCTTTCAGGGCTTGTAAACCGGTTATTCGAATAACCAAAAAAAAAACATGAAAAAAATAATTATTCAAATGCTAAAAACGGCAGAGCAAATAGATTACTCGTGTTTATGCAAATAAATAAATATTATTCAGTCCAGTAAATATTGGATTCAGTATCATTCGTTTTATTTACGTGAAGAAAACTCAAAATCCTATCACAGTCCCCTTTCAAACTAAATCACGTTTTACACAAGCTCTACTCAGATGCGGTCTCCTCAAAAGGAAGGCTGGCAAGGCACCGCCTCAGGCGAAATTGCGTTATCACCGCCCCTTAATTAGTTGCTCAAAAAGAAAATATAGAATTGCAAATAATATGTTCTACTTTGTGAATGACGGTGAAAGGTACATTTTAGATTTGTTTGTACAAATTGCATGATTATAATTCAGATGGTAAATTACTCCTCATTCTTTAAATAAGCTCGTGTCAAAAATTAGGTGTGTGGTAAATGCATGCTTAGGAGGCTATTAAACACAAAGGCTATTAAATCAATCAGGCCTCCCCAAACCGTCTGGCCAGCGCGGGGAGTGTAGGCCAAATCCTCCGTCTGTCTCCGGCAGATGAGAGAGGGTTGTGCTCCTGCAGTGGAGACAAAAATAACCTGATGATGATGATGATGAAACACACTACGTATATTAGTATGTGTTTTTATAAAAAAAGGGTTGTGTAAAAATTCCGTTGGGTTTTTAATAATAACTGTATAATGGGGCATTTTTTATTTATTATTTCCCTTAAATAATATAATAATGTGTTTTGTCCTTATGATGTACAATTAAATACCCAGCTAGACTATTAATATGTACTCTCTATAATTGACGTATATATGAATAAAAATGTATAATTCAATTTCAAATTAATATAGAAATTGTGACAAGTAAAGATTAAACACTATAAAACTATTAGACTATTCTTCTACTGCTCTGTGATTTCACCCGACAACAGTTTTGGGTCAGACAAAAACAGAAAGCCCAGGAGTTTATATTCTGAAATGTTCCGACAAGCTTAAGGCTATTCCTCCTGAGAACTTTCCAGAGGCTCGTGCCCCGTCACGTACACGAGACCGGCACGGATGTGTCCGTAATTTGTTTTAGCAAACTTAAAACAAGTCAAGACCTTAATAGGGTCGTGCCAAGGTAACTAGGCCAGGGCGATAAAACTTCATCAGTGTCGATCGAAAAATAGAAAAGAGTGTACAACTGCTACTACATACATAATGGTCAAGCGTTGGTCCCAGAGGGGTAGGCAGAGACGATGTATCGCCACTTTGCGCAAGTCAATGACGCAAAGCGACTCTCCTTCGCTCGCGTTTCGCCCTGTGATACCCCTTGACTAAACTGCTGACTAAAAAAGCAGATTGTGGTGAGAATTTATATTTTATTTGTGTCAAGGTCTTCATTGCAACGATTGTGACTTTAATTACATTTCTTTATCTCCTAACATAATATAACTGTGTTACCTCGTCTCAGGAAGCAAAAAGGTAGCCTAACTTCAGACTAGCCTTCGGGGGACCCCGAGGCGCAATTTTACCTTCTCCCGTCTCTGAACTCTACCCTTTTAAACTAAATAAGATTAAAAGCAAAACTTGAGTTTTTGCCCGTCTCACATTTAGACGTCTCGGTGCTTGAGGCGGCTATAAATTCTGGAAGACTTGTGATTAATTAAGTCGTGGTGATATAAAATAACTCTGCAGTAGTTCCGTCTCTTTCGGCTTGTAAGAGGAAGCGTATTTTGCGGCGCAAAACGATATAGAGATGATCAACGTCGCATGAACGTGATTTGAAAGGCATAAAATCAAATCTCTTGTATTTTTCAATATACTTGGTGGTAAAAGCTCTGTTACATGGCGTTCTCTGTATTATCATAATGTTATTCATTATACACACGTGCTTTTAAGATTGTAGTTTAGTTTTAATTTAATAAGCTGCTAGCAACTTGAAACTAAGAAAACTGTTGTTTGTTTCCATTTTCCATAAAATAACAAACCAAGAAGTTTTTAGTTTACTAATTCAAAGATACGAATCAGATATAATCTCTTTGGTTTATTGGATTTTTTTCTTATGTTATCATTGCTTTTTTTATTGTTCTTATGAATCCTGTGCGTACATGTGAAATATGCAAAATAAGCCAATAATAAAAAAAAATAATGATCAAAAACTCTAAAAAGTACTCTGATTTAGTGTTGAATTGTTGTGGGTTTTTATTTTGACTCGCAAATTTATATACATTATTCAAAACTCGGCTTTATTTATTATATTTCCTCGCACATGGCTCGGACCTAGAAGTCTACGACTCCAGCTTAAAAATAGCGTAGCCACGGTTGGAATATTCAACTTTCCGCATACATAATGTACTATTACAGCTAAATACATAAATCTACGTATCTTGTGAAAAATATATTGTTTATAATGAACGAATTTTATGTGATACTTAAAAATATTTTTAAACGACTTCGTGACGGTGACTTGTAAAGAAAACAGCGCAAAATGTCTTTTACATTGTGAACACTAAAAACATAATCCACAATCTGCCTTGATCGGCCATGCTCGTATTTTTAACTGTTTATTGCACTGCACTACACTGCCGGCCGCCTGCAATTCCCTTCCCGACCGCGGCTTTCCCGCGAAATTCTTTTTAGTCTTAGCAATTTTCACATTGCTACCTGGCTTTATGTTTCCTTTTGTGGAGAGATTTGTTGGACTTTTTTCAGTAGCCTAACGTGTAACGTGTTTTTCAGCATTTTAATTGCGTAATAATGTAGCACTCCGTTTTCCTTGAGATTTGTGGTTTTATTTAAGTACCATCTGCGTTATTTGTCACTTGTACGAAAATTGTTTTCTTTGTCAGTTTTCAGCTAAGAAAGAAAGGAAATGAATACTTATTGACAGCTTCCAGTAATATTATTAAATATTAGCTATTTTAGTCTATCTACTGTTTCTCCATCTTTATTTTGCAAATCTCACCGGAATTGTTCTATCTCGATAAATCAGTCAAATCTTCGATATTATCTTTTGTATCATTGTACAGTGTTCAGGAGCTTGGACTAAAGCTAACCAAATTTGTCGTTTAATCAACAATTGATATTACATACATTTACAAAACAAAAGAACAATGAAGAACCAAATATAAAACTGTCTAGTATTCAACAATTAGTACCTATATTATGTCTTCATGTAACAATTTCATAATTCCTATTAGTTAGATACTAAGTTGCCAGACGTACCTAAATACATAAATTTACATTGTTTATTATTTTATAAACTAGAAATCCCGAGCTTACGGTTCGGAACTTGCTTAACGAAATGGTTAGAGTTTGCTGACCTGTAATTTTGGTTTATTTCTAATAGAAAAAGTTGTCTGAGCGGTTGGTTCAAAAAGTTTTCTGTAAAAAATATATTAACAATACTTTATCCAGATTTAACATACATTTCTTAGTTTGTATGTACATATGTCTTATCTCTATAAGGTCATAAAATGTAATGGATCCTGATCTACGTGCAGGATGGTGTTTAATATGGGAGGAAATCGGTTATAAGACCAGCTAGAATTGAATTATACTGGACGTAGAATTAAGGTGGAACCTATATTTATGTGAGATATTCTAGGTTTGGCGATAGGTAACCATCAACCAAAAATTATTACTTCTTATTTAAGCAAGATTTAGAGTGACTTTCTTTAGAAATACTTTAATAAACAAAACTTGATAAGGAGCAAAAGGGCACTAATTTCAGTGGCCCCGCGTGACTTACTGGATACGACCCTGTACTGCTTGAAAATATGGAAAATACAACTTTACATCAAATGATGTCTTCTCACAAGACTTAATATCAAAGTACGAAGACTTGTTCTAAATAAAATATCATGTTTTTTTAAGGAAAGGTGTCATCGCTGTCACTTGTCACTTCGACCGTGACGGTTGATAATGGCCCGCCGCCAGTCACGGCATGATAATTAGTGAGCTGTTTTGTTGGCAAAACGTGGGCTTTCTTGTTGACACATTTCGACGAGTGTTCCACTGTTGGTTAATTACGGTATTTTATAATAATTACGAATCTGCATTAAAAAAAACTAAATAAATAAAATTACACATATACCATACCACATACATGCCATATTGCGCGGTTTCTAACCGCATAACTGTATCTACTCAATAGAAACGTGACAGCGAGACATAAAGGGTGCGCGGGAGGGAAGTGTCTGAAAATCGGCACGCGGAACTGAAGTAAACAAGTGGCTATAACCGTTCTATCTTGATAGGATTTCTGTGGAAGAGACCATTTACATATAGTCTAAAATAAATAAATCCTCATCATCATCATCAGGTTATTTTTGTCTACACTGCAGGAGCACAACCCTCTCACATCTGCCGGAGACAGACGGAGGATTTGGCCTACACTCCCCGCGCTGGCCAGAAGGGTTGGGGAGGCCTGATTGACGTTGGCCGTAAAATAAATCCTACATATACTATATACATATACATACACATGTCTAATCCCAAACTAGGATTTTCTCCTGTGCTATGGGAATTAAACAAGGACAATTCACAACCATAACACCCATACCGGTACCAGCTTTTACAAACTTGTCTGTCTCTGGTGGGAATCAAACTGACGACCTCTGGCGCTCGAGTCGAATGACCAAGTCACTAGGCCAACAAGGCGGTCAGGCGACTGCGAGTTGGATAAAGTTTAGTCAAAATAGGATTATCATCAACATAGCCCTTCGACGTCCACTGCTGGCAGTAGGCCTTTCGCATGCAGCCGCTTCCAGCCACCTTATTCAGCCAGGAATAATGGGGCCGTGGATTTTAGTTGCTGTTCATGAAGGAGTTTAGCCCATAATGGCCACGCTGGGCAGACGGGTTGGCTATCGCAGTACTAGGTCTCGAAACGCGCTGCCCGCTACCTGTCAGTATTATTTATGGCCTAGTGAATTGTTGAACGGAAATACCGCCATTGTCAGTCGCCAGGGCCTCGTTGGTCGATCAGCAGCGTGCACCGCGTGCAGGTGAGATTTTCATTAGGATACTGCAAATCTACATTAAAATAATAATTAAATATAAGTAAAATAAATATCTCAGACATTCACACCAATTATCGAGTCCCAAACTAGGCATAGCCTGTGATATGGTTACTAGATAACGGATAGACATACTTAAATAAATATATAAACATCCAAGACTTGGGTACAAATATTCATATTCATCATACGAACATTTGCCCCTAGCGGGATTCGAACCCACAACATCCGGCGTGGCAGTCCGAGAGCTACCCGTTCCGCCACGGAGGTCGTTATATATGGGTTTGGAAAGGAAGTAAATTTTGACTTTTATAAATAAAACAACAATAATTTTGTACTCCACGCGGGCAAAGCCGCGGGAACAGCTAGTACACCTTAATATGCAACTGTTGCTCTACTATATTTACGTCTCCAATTCTCTAAGCTGACTTCAGAAGCAAAATACACGCCAAAAATACTTAAAACATACATAATCCAGGTTATAAACTTGTAGTTAAGACTATAATTAAGGATAATATGATCCTACGCCATAATCCCGCCTGTGAGCATTATACCTATTTAACGGGATTCCCCGGGGTCCCGCGACACGGTTATGAGTCCCGGACGTAATCCCGGTATAATTGTTGTCCGAGGAATGCCTTGAAACTTCGCGGCCGTAATTATATGAATAAATAGCACGGCAGTCATGGCACGTAACGGCTTCGGAATTTCAGTTTTCGTTCGATAACTGGATAGACGACCTCCGTGGCGGAGCGGGATAGCTCTCGGAGGTTACGGGTTCAATTCCCGCTAGGGGCAAATGTTTGTATGATGAATATGAAAGTTTGTACCCAAGTCTTGGTTGTTTATATATTTATTTAAGCATGTGTATCCGTTATCTAGTAACCATTAGCACAGGCTCTGCCTAGTTTGGGACTGGATAATTGGTGTGAATGTCTGACATATTTATGTTTTTATAAGACCCTATTTGGTTTGATTAAAGCTGAATCTATGTTGTGTCTGATTGCCCATCTAGCACGAGTATTCTGCCTATTACAGTCTACTTATCTACCTACCTATAGAATGACTGTTTGACAACCCAGTAGGCGCACTCCTCACTCTTTTTAAAATCAGGTAGTATTGGAGTATTAGTGATCTCGCTGGGAAGCCGGTTGTACACCGCAGTACCTACCTACCCGTAATTTTTACGGTAATGAGAACCACACCACACTGTTATTTTAATTTAAGTTAACTATATTTTTATGTTATTTTTAAGTCTATTTTTAGCCATGTATATGTCAAAAGATTGCCGTGTGGTTTCCGGTAGAGTAGAATAGGACCACTCCAACTCTTCCCGTGGATGTCGTACAAGGCGACTAAGGGAATACATTATAAAACATCAATCAGGCCTCCCCAACCCGTCTGTCCAGCGCGGGGAGTGTAGGCCAAATCCTCCGTCTGTTTCGGCAGATGAGAGAGGGTTGTGCTCCTGCAGTGGAGACAAAAATAACCTGATGATGATGATATGTGAAAGGGGGGGTATATCGGTTTTGGGTATCAATCACTATGGCTGATGGCTGCATTGAAAAAGTGTCAACGGCAAAGTTTTTTAGGGTTCCTTACCAAAGCGGAACCCTTATGGTGCGACTTGGACGTCACGCTGCTTATTTCAGCAACTACTATGTTATTGACTTACTTGGAACAGTTTTAAATAATGCTTGCCTAACTTTATTGCAAATGAAAGGATTAAAAAATATATACTTATTTTGACTTTCATTGCAAGTAGTCGAATGGGGGCTAGAATTTTAAAATAGGTCATAATAGGTTTTTGTTTCCTGTTATGCCGTTTTAGTTTTGGAGTTGTGATGAAAAATTTTAAAAAAAATCTTATTTCCGAATTTTGCAAGAGCAATATATTTTTTAAACAATTAGAGTTGATAAAAATATATGTAAATATTACTGAAAATATAAAACGAAGTCTCTAACTAGCATAATTTTTTTGAAATTAGCAAAAATCCTTTACAAACTTATGTGGTACTAAAATGAAATAGGTACCTATATGGCAGGCTAATAATATAGCTTTTGATATGTTTCTTTCAAGGTACGGAACCCTCGGTGCGCGAGTTCGACTCGCACTTGACCGGTTCTTTATTACTTAACTTAGCAAACTGGTTTGGCAAACAGTTATCTTCACTAGGCAATCTGCAGTCCATAACAAAGAAGATCCATAACGAAGAACAAAACTCTTTGTCCACTATCTCTCAAACTATAACGAAACCTATCTAATAAATAAAATCTTAAACTTCGCGAGTCTATGCATAGAATGTATTTTCAAAAAAAATTACGGTGTCTAAGGATAAGTAGTACAACACAATAAGATCATTTTCGAAATTTTGGTCTGTTTATCCGTTTGTTTGTGCACGCATCATGTAAAAACTACTGAACCGATTTTGATGGACTTTTCAGACGAACATAGGGCTTAACTTGGAGTAACATTTAGTCTTTATTTCGTCTCAATCGGCTAATTCAATCAAATGTTACGGGAA
Source organism: Esperia sulphurella (assembly GCA_947086405.1). Taxonomy (NCBI): domain Eukaryota; kingdom Metazoa; phylum Arthropoda; class Insecta; order Lepidoptera; family Oecophoridae; genus Esperia; species Esperia sulphurella. The sequence continues at coordinate 15,394,066 of OX352265.1, forward strand.
TTTTTAATTTTTAAATACATTAGTAGGGTAACAAAGAAGTATAATTATAACGTTCGGTGCAATTCGGATTGCGATGAGTTAGGTTAGGGATACATTTGAAGCTATAGTATGCATGGGAGTGGAAGAGGGCGTGGGCGTTGGCGTGGGCGTGGACATGAGCGTGGATGTGGGCGTGAGATTAAAAATACATAAATGTATGTTCTAGATGTGCCTGCGAGCGGAGTCTTTTTTTTTTTAAATATCACAGACATTCATACCAATTATCCAGTCCCAAACTAGGCAGAGCCTGTGGTATGGTTACTAGATAACGGATACACATACTTAAATAAATATATAAACATCCAAGACTTGGGTACAAACATTTATATTCATCATACGAACATTTGCCCCTAGCGGGATTCGAACCTGCAACCTCCGGCGTGGTAGTCCGAGAGCTACCCATTCCGCCATGGAGGTCGTCAAAAAAATCTCCAATAATAATAATCCTATAAAAATCAAAGCTTTAACCTATAGCGGCCTTCGTAGTTTGCGATGATATGAAATTATTTTCTGGCAAATTCTCAAAAAGCAAACTAGTAAAAACAAGCTAATACTGCGAAGGCGTGCCTTATGGGTGAACAGCTTCTGAGCAGCTGTTTGGTGCAGCTGAAAATCTGAGTTTCTAAACTTGTGGGAAAGGATGTTCAGTCTAGATCAGTAGTAATCGGTGTGTAGTACCATCTGAACAGAGTTTGAATAAAAGACTTTGAATAATGATACGTCTGGACATTTTTGAACAGAGAGTTTCAGCTAAATATTTGTATGTTTGTAAACGCTTTTTATACCAACAATTAAAAATAGCAAACAGGATAGACAACTTTGTACAATTAGTATAAGTTGATCTCGGTCTGGATGTTTATATTTGTGAATTGTCCAATCATAGTTAAAGTCCTATAGCAAAGGAGAAAATCCTTGTTAAAGATTAGAAAAGTGTTCTCATGTATATATCATCATCATCAGGTTATTTTTGTCTCCACTGCATGAGCACAACCCTCTCTCATCTGCCGGAGACAGACGGAGGATTTGGCCTACACTCCCCGCCCTGCCAGACGGGTTGGGGAGGCCTGATTGATGTTTTATAATGTATTCCCTTAGTCGCCTTGTACGACATCCACGGGAAGAGCTGGAGTGGTCCTATTCTACTCTACCGGAAACCACACGGCATATATATTTTTTTAATTTAAATTATATTATATTACATATGTTTTTTCTTAGCCATCCTACTGAAACCACTTGGTTTATTTGTAGGATGGTGGTCGCATCTTGTACAATCTTATTCTATTGATAACTTGAATGGAGACCATCTAGGTTGCATTGCTGCTCGCCAGATAGTACTCGTACCCCTTCATAGAAACTTTTACTTTTCGCGCATTGCCCCCCAGCATGTCGTCCACCAAACTTTCTGGTAATTCGTTTAGAATTTGCGGCAAGATGCATTCATTTGTTCGGCTTCCGTGCACATTGTTGTATCCCGGCTGAACATATCGGGGAAGGTATGTAATCGTGTACAAAGGCGGATTTATCACACTCAGGGACTCTTCCAGTCAACCTTAGAAGGACTTAAGGGACTGGTATGATGCATTTAGTACCAAATTTTAATAAAAATACACTTTGTTTAAATAATTTTTCACCTCAATTAAACTTTAGTTACATGATTAAATAATTACACGACTGTTTATCTGTGTTTTATGCTAGGGGTGAATGCGAGATGGGGGGAGTTAATCCGAACGTCAGTAAGTTATTGTACGTTTGTCTGCACACATTGATGATTAGTGCGAAACGATAGAACTAACAGAGTAACAATATAACGCATACAATAAAATGTAACCAGTCATGTGGTTCAGGCATAGGGCCTTCCTGAATCTTCACGTGGGTGTCAAGGCAACTTAGGGACTGGCAGCAGCGTTCTCCTGTTATATTAAGATCATTACTGCGATCACCAATCCGTCTGCCAAGCGTGGTGATTATGGTAAATCCCCAATGGACAGCCCACTAAAAGTGGCATTCTGTTAGAGAGGCTTATACAATACAATACAATACACTTTATTGCACAAACAAATACAGTTGCACGTTATAAGAGTTACAAATAGTACAATTTAGGCGGTCTTATAGCTTTAAGCGATTTCTTCCAGACAATCTTTGGGTAGAAAATATTATGCCAGAGAAATTGTAGGTTGCGCTGATTAGGAAATTTAAATGATAAATAGGTACTTATATGACTATAATAAATAAAATAAAATAGCAAATCATCATCATCATGTCAGCCTTTAGACGTCCACTGCTGGACATAGGCCTTCCCCAATGAACGCCACCACACCCGGTCCTCCGCCCTCCGCATCCAGCCGCTTCCGGCCACCTTCTTTAGGTCGTCGGTCCATCTGGCGGCGGGGCGTCCCACCCTGCGCAAATAGCAAATAAGTTATAAATATTAAGTTCAGCAGTGAGATATTTCGACTGATTATGAATGAAATTAGATTTAAAGATAGAGTGGGGCACCCTCGCATGCCGTCGTGAACTATATAACTCTAACTGCACGCGACTCCAACCGAACCGAGCTCGGGAAATCTCGGAAATAATTCAGTAGCAGCAAAATCCCGCCCTCAAATAAGGAAAAGAGCGACATAATGAATTAGGTGTAAGAAGAGAAGGTAAAAATAAACGAGAACGGGAACAATAAAACCTCCTCCGATCGTAATAGTACGTTACATGATTGCAATCGACGGAAAGGGTCCGAAATACCTACTAGACTTGAGCCTGAATTCGCACTGTCCCACTCTACCTTTCAAGCTTTTCACATCGTACGATAATTGACTGAATTCATAATTAAATACTTTTTTATTGTTGATGGGTTTGCGCTTGACCTCAATCTCACCTGATGGTAAGTTATGATGAGGCCTAAGGTGGAGCGCGCTTACCCAGGAGATGCGTATTCACTTTTCCTTTAAAAAGATCCAAATTGTACTTGCCCGGAAATACCCAAGCTGGCAGTGAGTTCCATTCCTTAGCAGTTCGCATTATAAATGAGGAAGCAAAATGCTTCGTGCGAGAGCGTGGTATGTCTACTACATAAGGATGAAGTCCCTCACCACGCCTGGTAGTCCGGTGATGGAAGGGGGATGGAGGAATCAAATCGAATCAAATACACAATAAACAAATCCTACTAATATTATAAATGCGAAAGTTTGGATATTTGGATGTTTGTTACTTAACCACTGGACGCATTATGATGAAACTTGGCACATATGTAGGGTACATCCTGGAACAGGACATACGATAGTTTTTATCCCGAAAAAACATTCCATTCCTACGGGAAAACATAATAATTTGTGATTTTAAGTTTTCCACGCGAACGAAGTAAAATAAAAATAATCTATTTCAGCTGTTGCCCATAGTGTTAATAACGCCTTATAACTATGTTACTTAGTAACTTGATAATATTAAAATAATTAAACTGACAAAACTTTTTTTTCTTTGACGAGGTGGACGCGGGTGGAGGTGTTTTTTCCAGTACCGCATAATCGCACTGTCCACATCCGGTTTCCGGTAGAGTAGAATAGGACCACTCCAATTCTTCCCGTGGATATCGTACAAGGCGACTAAGGGAATACATTATAAAACATCAATCAGGCCTCCCCAACCCGTCTGGCCAGCGCGGGGAGTGTAGGCCAAATCCTCCGTCTGTCTCCGGCCGATGAGAGAGGGTTGTGCTCCTGCAGTGGAGACACAAATAACCTGATGATGATGAGATAATTTTTAGTACGACGATTATAACCAATAAATATAACTTTTCACTTCAAATTAGGGAAACAGAACTCAGGTAACCTAATTTTTTCTTAGCTATCTTCCTGTAGGTGGTTGTACAGTCTTACTTTAGTAAAACCAGTTTGATAGTGTGTAGACCCTCTAATGGAACCACGTAAATCAATAACTGCTGACCCTCTCATTACAAACCCTCAGTTTCAATCAACACTACTCACTGGAATATAAGCTTAACCCTCATAGATACACTGTTCAAATTCGATAGGCGGTCAGTCGGTCATAAGACATTTAATCGCTGTAGTTGTAATAAAAGTGTCAAACTGTACAGTGGGTAACACATTGAGAGATCTTTGATGGCTTGTTCCAAAGAAATACAGTCTGGATTTGAATGGAGAGGAAAGGCCTGTGTGGTCCACTGTGCTATGTAAGCGAAAGGACCATTTATAGGCCATTACTAATAAAATAAAAGGAAATGGAAGGCCTGTAGAAATGATAGCGATATGATATTTATAAGACATTGTTGTTATATCTTTTGTAATAAAACTGGTTGACGTTGGATTTTTCTAGTTTACTCTTATGGTAAGATAGAGGTCGCTTTATGGTCGTACCTTCCGTTGATGTTATTGATGCGGATCCCAAGGATGATAGGGATACAGAAATACATACAGTAGACACTGACGGTGAGAATGATCCGCAAATTTCAAGTCACTCAGCGAGCTATGGAGGGAAGATTTGTCTTTGAAGGGAATGATTTGTAATGAGGAGGTTCGACGAAGAACGAAGTTCACCGACATAGCTGAAAGGATTAGCGAGCTGAAATGGAAGTGGACCTGTCACATCTGTTGCAGAACTTACGGTAGTTGGGGCAAACGAGATCTAGATTGGAGACCGTGAATTGGCGTCTAAGGGCTAATATGATGATGATGACGACGGTCTCGATTCTAAAACCCACAATTTGGCAGAACTAAACTGAGCTTTTTCTCTAAACTCATGTTTCTAATATTTGCCTGAAAGAGACAACTAAGAACGAAACTAAGTAAGTACAAATAGAGCAGGAAGAATTACCTACTTGAGGTAAGTCAATGTGATGTGTGGTTCCCTGATTAGGACAGGGCCACCCCCAATCTTTCAGTGGCTGTCGTCAAGGCGACTAAGGGATTGCACCAGAGATGGGCAGAAGCTTTCTAGGGCTATTAAGATTTTGTATTACTCCGCTCAATCCGTCTGAAAGCGTGATAGTTAAGGCTAATCCCTCAATGGACAGCCCATCATAAGTGGCATTCTATTGGGGAAGCTTATTTTCAGCAGTGGACGTATTTCGGCTGATGATGAATTCAGTGATCTTGTAGGTACTTGAGGAAGTACTATATCTTCTGCAATTCTCCAAATGTTCAATAACAAATTATTCTAACAGAACTCGTATATAAATACAAAACCTTTTAAGGGTCAACCAAACAACCAGCTTAACAGATATTGTAGATTTAAAATTTGCCTCGGGGTCATTAATCATCTTGAGGCATGGAGGCCGAAAGCCGAGGCAGGCGCCGAAAGACAACAAGCGGCGCTCAACAAATGCATTCGTTGTCTCACTCTAGCCTATAAACAAACAAGAGGGACTCGTATATTACTATCTATGTTTTATCAACGAAGTACCAACTCTGTAAAAACCAAATTGACATAGTCTAAATACAAAATTTTCAATGCATTTGGAGTATATTCTTATGCAATGTAAAATAAATAAATATTACACAACGATCTCTATGTACTACTAGATGGAGCGTTCCAAACAATCTCTCTGTTCCACGCAAGTAGCCACAACTCTTTCACATTCACTTTGAAACTTGTGCAGTTATTACTCAGAACATTTAATTATTTACTAAATATTGACATTATTTAACCGTAGTGTCAATATTTAGTAATAATGAAATGTTCTGCGTAGTAACTGCACAAGTTTCATTGTGAATGTGAAAGAGTTAAGGCTACTTGCGTGGAACAGAGCGATTGTTTGGAACGCTCCATCTAGTAGTACATAGAGATCGTAGATATTACACAATATTACTGTACTTATGGGCTCGATTCTGAAGGCAAGACGTTTAAATTTGACATCACTAAAACTGTTGCTATCCTTGTCACACAGTATTATGAAGATAAAGACGAAACCAATTATAGAGATGTCAAATTATAATTGTGTGCCTTTAGAATCGAGCTCATTGTCCACATATGTATAATTAAAATACAATATAATATAATCATAACTATGTCCGTTTGTAAGTAGCTGTAAAGGCATACTTATGTCCAAAAGAGGTAGTGTACAAATACATTTAATAGTGATAATGTCAGTTTCAATTATCAATATCAATAGATGAACATTATTAGCTGATGTAAAGTGGCACTGTCAATAAAATTAGAATTTTGATCTAAGGTATGTCACCATCGGCTTTGGTTTAGAATTTTGATACAATCATCTTCATATCAGCCCTTAGACGTCCACTGCTGGACAAAGACTGTGAAATGTGTGCCTTCAGAATCGGGCCCAATATATACTTACACTTGTCTAATCCCAAACTAGGATTTTCTCCTGTGCAGTGCTATGGGAATTAAACAAGGATTGGACAATTCACAAATATAACATCCAGACCGGGACCAACTAGTACTACAAAGTTGGCAACGTACGTAAGTAAGTGGGAAACGTACTCACGACCTCTGACGCTGGAGTCCAATGATCAGATAAAAACCAAAGCCAATCGTTAGCTAAACTCTCAACTCAATTATATACTCTAACACTTACAAAATAACGTTTCTAATACAATAGAAGCCTAAATGTAGTTGGCATATAAAGAGGCCTAATTTTCAACTTTGGGAAGATACGTAAGTTCTGTATGATTTACTATGAACTTGCCGTATGGTTCCCGGTTTAAAATAGAGCCACCCCCAAAGTTCCCGTGGGAGTCGTTAAGGCGACTAAGGAATTGCTACAAAAACGGGAACCAGTGTTCTCTCGTATACATTTATTACTGCGATCACCAATCCGCCTGCCAAGCGTGGTGATTATGGCAAACTCCTCAATGGACAGCCCACCAAAAGTGGCATTCTATTGGGGAGGCTTATGTTCAGCAGTAGACTTGTTTCGTCTGATGATGATGGATGACTATAAATTATCAGACAACAGTTAGCACCTGTTTGTTCAAATTTGTTTTGTAAATAAATTATATAAATGTACATATTAGAAATTTTAAATTGTTTTCTCTAGTTCTTATATATTTTTTTCCTTTTTCTTGCTTTGTTGGTTTTTTTTTTGTGTTGCCAATGGTAGTAAATAAATGTTTCTCTCTCTCTCTCTCTTTCTTTGAATCCCAAACTAGGCGTTGATCCTGTAAATCAAAATTAAACAAGGACTGTACAATCCACAAATATGTCATCCAGAGCGGGACCAACTTGTACAATCTGTACAAAGTTGTCTGTCCCCAGTGGGAATCAAACCCACGACCTCTGGCGCTCAACTTTAATGACTAGACCAAAGAGACGGTCAATATACAGCCTTGTCGATGGTTTAAATTGACGATATAACACGTAATAGGTATGTATTTATTATTCAGGCCCTATATCCAATACGACGTGATCGCCACGACAAAACAGAAGGGAGCGTCGGCAAATGTTCCATTTATAATTTAAAAAGGGAAACGGGCGATGAAAGAAATTACAATAATATTAAAAGATCCATCTGATGGAATTTTCGGAATGGCCGTTTTCCTGTTATGAAGACAGAGGGTTTTGTAATACAAACTGTACAACTACGTAAGAACGATCGATAACTGCTCAAAATCTTATTTGTAACGGGATCATTGAAATTCTATGTTTAGTTTTCTATACGAAAATCTGTAGAAGATTCTTATCAATTAAAGGGGTCGTAAGAAGAATTTACCCAATTAATTCTTTTTACGAAAATAGACCTTTTTATTTTTTAAATGATATCTTTTTAGAACTGGCGTAATTTAATGCAGGTAAAGAGTTTTATGAACATCAATCAATTTCAGTAAAAAGAAGAGATCACTAAGTGGGATAAGTCCGCCTTTGTACACAGTTTAATTTCTATTTTATTATTGTTGTTATTGTGATTTTTGGTACAATAAAGCGTTTACATACATACATACATACATACATACATACATACATACATACATACATACATACATACATACATACATACATACATACATACATACATACATACATACATACATACATACATACATACATACATACATACATACATACATACATACATACATACATACATACATACATACATTTCAATATCTGTAACTGAGCCCTTCTTCTAATCCCTTAAATTCTTAAGGATTTACTTAGTGGAATACACTTAGTTAAAATAGTAAAAAATAGTGAATGTGGAATAACAGAAATTCCTCATTCGTCAAAACAAAACGACGAACCAACAGATTTCGGACGAAAACTGACGAATGTGGAAATAATTTTCAGTAGACAGATTTTGGAACTGGTTGACGAACTACGTCAACCAGTTCCAAAATCGATCCACTGTGGAATGAAAAATAAGATTTTGGTGTTCCTGATGATAGTGGAGTCTGAGTATCGACTAAATCGATTCTGTATGTATCTAATCCTTGAATAAATTAGAAGCACTACTGCATTTTCCACATAATAGTTCTATTAAAGGAACTGTAGACAGTTTTAATTATGCACATCAACGATGCGCTATCTATTCGGGTCAACCAGAGCGCACGGAGGCTGCACGTTTTAAAAATGAAACAATGGCCAGGAAATGAAGACCGACCGTCCTGTATATGTGCCAGGTAGTAATAGTTTTGTAAAGGTAGGAACAGATTCAAAACACCGTTGTACGATTCATCTGAAACCCCAAAATGTAACATTAAAAAGAGCCGTGGTAGCCGGTTGGTTGTGCACTCGCCTCACGTTCATGAGGTCGTGGGTTCAAACCCCGCCCGTACCAATGAGTTTTACGAAACTTAAGTACGGTTTATTTATAATACCACAGGCTTTTGGGTGAAGGAAAACATCGTGAGGAAACCTGCATATGCCGAAGAAGAAATTCTGAGGCGTATGTGAAGTCCACCAAATCGGCTTGGGGCACCGTTGGTGGTCAGGGGTTTGGCACAAAAGATCCTGAAGGGTCGAAGTTTCGCCAGGTCTTCCTGGCCCCCTAAGAAGATAAGATAATATAAGATAAGATAAGTAACATTAAAATGTAAGTAAGCCTCCCCAATAGAATGACATTTTTGGTGGGCTGTCCATTGGGGGATTTGCCATAATCACCACACTTGGCAGGCGGATTCGTAATCGCAGTAATGATCTTATATACACTGATTGCTGATTGTTAAAATGGAGTCATAAGGTACTTTTTACCGAGAATGTTTTGATAGAAATCCTACTTCCTACTAATATTATAAATGCGAAAGTTTGGATATTTGGATGTTTGTTACTCAATCACGCTTCTAAAAGTGCATAACATGTTTTTTGCCCTAAAATAGTGGTATCCCCCTTTTTATTGCATAGTCCGACAAAGCTTTTAATTCTAAATATACTAGTGAAACTCCCGCGCGTCAATTCCAAGTGGTTTTGAAGAAATAATTTTTTTTCAGTTTGACCCCCCGATCGTGAAACGAAACCAAATTTTTTTTTCTGGAAATCTATACGTAACAGAATTTTCCTATTAACGTTATTTGGTTGGGTTATATTGACTACACATATTTATGTTATCAACTTCGCGAAAAAGTCAATAGGAGCGAAGTTAACTTATTTTTAAAGAATTTTGGTTTTTATTTTATTATATTTTTTTAAGGACGAGATCGAAACTCTGTCTTAAACAGATACATGCCACTATAAGTCAGCAATAAGCTACCAAAGCAGTATTTTCTAACTCGGCCTAACTTTTGAATAAATCGCATTTCAAATTATATCGTCAGGGTTGCCACCTAGGGAGGTCACCCAAGAAAAAAATTGTCCGATCGTGCTCAAAACTTGTATACTTGGTAATGAGGGACTTCTGATAACGAATTTGAGGATAATTTAAAAAACGGATTTACCAACAAAATCATATTTGAGACTACGGTTGAGTTAGCGATCTTGCATCAGTGAAACAGAAGACGAACCATTAGCTGGTTTTTTTTTATCAATTTCCTACAACTATCAATTATCATACAACACTCAGCTATTCAGTTATACTATTTTTGAAAAACCAATAACATCATATTTGATATATTAATATCAGTAGAATGACAAATTGTAGCTAAACAAGTTTCTTTTACCTCCTCTGATGCATCTGATTAGAAAAATCAAAAACATTACATAATTTACAGCTCTAGAATTGCTGCTATCCATATCACACAAAACGATTAAAATAAAGACGAAATTAATTTTAGTGTGGTAAACTAAATCTATCAAATTTTAAATGTGTGCCACGAAAATCGGGCTTACTAGATATTCAGTAAATGTTAAAATTAAGTCACTAAAGCAAGTGATTTGATTAAAACGCTCGGCGTGCATTTTATGCGCTTGCCAAAAATAGCTTACACGTTACTTTTCAGCAGCGCTTTTCGGCTGTAACCTTGTTTTTCATGAAACCGCTCGTTTCGCCCGCATCATCTCGCATGAACGCACCTTTATGGCCCGTTCTCCGTTTATTACTAACGTTTTCGCTGACCTAACCACCTCGATGAGAGACGAATAGGCCTTTTCAGTTGCGGCAACTCACAGAATATGTTGTAGACACGCTAGGCTCCTATATATGCCTATTTATAGTCTACTACATAACCAAGTCCTCGAATTTAATTCAGTGTTACAGGGTCAAGTTAGTATTGGAGTGAAACAACAAATATATATTTTATATCAGACCGGTTGTTACTAGGTCGTATAACTCACGATGGCATTAGCGTGGGACGCGGAGTGTTAATCCGAACCTATCTGAACGTCAGTATCTTGGAGCACGGATGCACACTTTGATGATTAGTGCATTGATAGAATTAACACAGTAACAATAAAACGCATTCAATAAAATGTTAACGATTTAGACAAGGAGTTGGGCGTGCCGTCGTGAACTCTACGATCCATATAATTCTTACACAAAACTCAAATCATTGTTTATGAAAAACCAAAATTGTTTTCATTATTGATTATTTATTCACAACATTTTATTTGGCTAACTTTTTGTATCTCCTTTCTTTATTCGTCTAATATCTTCGCAATACTCTTTTGTTGAATACGAGAATACTGAACGCCCTTGCAAATATTAATGTATAACTTTTAACGTTGTAATCATGAAGTATTAATGATCATGTTTTATTATTCGTAATCTTTATAACATTTATAAATTTTTATTGAACTATATCACAACCTACCTTTCAAATTGTCTGGAAAAAAATAGCGATAAGATCGTCTAGATATACAAATGTAAGCTACTTTATTATTATATGTAATTATTTTTTATTGTGCCATAAAGTGTCATTCAATTGCCAGCTTTTGTTTACGTGCAGAAACCTATCAGGTCTGTATGTGTGTATAATCTAGGAGGGAGTGTTTAACCCCGGTACATTTCGTTCAGCTAGATTGGAAATTCTTTACACGGGTTCTCGTTTGATGCATACCTTTGGAGAACCAATTGAATTTCTATTGTAGTAGTTAGGAAAGGTAACCTTTTACTGCGACGTTGGCAAATAGTTCGTGTAATAAATTTTCTAATAATTGGAAACTTTTACATATCATAGTCATTCGTACCTTTGTTAAAAGAATGTCGTATCTTTCATAATAAATGTACAAGAGTACTATTTATGTGAAATTAAACGTACAATCAGCAAATTTAAATTCTGATCCATAGAATCATGTAATATTTTATTGCATCTCACACAACCAACAATAATTTAATTGCTGTGATAAGATAAGACAAATTTATACAACTATATCATCATCAGGTTATTTTGTCTCCACTGCAGGAGCACAACCCTCTCTCATCTGCCGGAGACAGACGGAGGATTTGGCCTACACTCCCCGCGCTGTCCAGACGGGTTGGGGTTGTTCCCGACGACAGCTGAACTAAGCCGAACAGCGCGAGGAACACGCATTGTGCCTCCAAATCAGCTCCTCTTTTATCATTTAGCCGACATATAGTTTTAAATATTGTATATAGTTGTATTGTAGGAATTTCCTAATCACCAGCCTTGACAGAAGAATTGGTGACCGCCTTGTTGGCCTAGTGGCTTGATCATTGGACAAATTACTTGGAACGAACAAGGAATTTACAATTTGCCCATTCCTTGTTTAAAAGAGAATGCCCAAAAGTGGGCCTAAGTTGCGTCTTCACCATTCATGTACCAAAAATATTGGTCTGAATTATGAATCCCTTAAATATTTTTTTAAGCTAATGGAATAGGGAGTATAAGAATAACATATATAAAAACGTTGATTGATTTTCACCGGCCAAGTCCAGACCAGCAGTCCCTAAAATATTGCATTATATAGCCATACTCTGGAGACTAAAAGTAATTGGGTCTCATTTGCACGGATCTCTAATGACATATCATCATCCGTCGGTAACGAACAATAAGCGCAAACGAAAGCAGGTGTCTCAAGTTTTAATAGAAAAGTGCTTCATATAGATGGCGATTGAGTTAAAGGTGTGTGACAATTAATTATTCTCGCTCGATGATTCTGGCTCGCCACATAATCATAAGCCTATAAATATCCAGTCAGCTAATTTGACACACTACACTTATAGAACATTAAAAATTTAAAGGTATAATAAACAATGACTTTTTCGGTCAATTTAACCTTATCAAATGTGCTCGACCAGACTCACGTCCTAAAAATTAGAAGGTGCGAAAGGTCAATAGAAAGGAACGTAGTTTATGTAAAAATACTTGAGATTAGACTCAGTTATTAGAGATAAAAGTAATAGACTGGATATAATACATACGGAAAAAAGGAGACGGGCTGGATATATAATTAAGACACAAGATAAAGAGGCGGATAAAATAACAGAGTGGGTATCCAAGTGATAACAAAAGATCAAGAGGAAGACCTAGACAGATGACATTACAAAAGAAACAGGAGTAATATGGAGCAGGAAAACGGAGGACAGGAAAAAATTGGAGTTTCTGAGGGGGGTGGGGGTTGCTTAGGAGTAGGATGCTGCGAAATACCTAAGAAGATCCCAAAAACTTTTTAGGAGGAACGAAGCAAAAATGAAAGAAAATTATTAAGAGCAGCTTTCTTACCCATAAACATTCACTAATTCTGTAAATTATACTTTCATACATATTTCATAGCCGAAATGCTACGTAATAAAGTACAAATTGCTGAAAGTTACTTATAATTAAAACGTAGGCTGCATAATTATGAATAATGACACGGCTAAAATGCCTCATTTGTGTAAAAGTGGAGGCAAAGAGAAACTAATATGCTGAAATTAATAGCACTGCCGAGCTGTGGTGACACGGATAGTAGGGCTTGAAATGACTTGAGTCTAAACCTAAAACTTTATCAGTGAATATTGTAACCAAAGGTTTCTGACCACGTGGTGACTAAACTAATCATCTTTACACGAATAAGATGAAGAAGTAAGGTCTATCTATCTGAACTGATGGATAGACCGGCAATCTAAAGCAAGAAAGACTGGTTATTGTAACGTATCTGGGAAAAAGTACAGTGTTTAAATAAATAAATAAATTGCCGTGTGGTTTCCGGTAGAGTAGAATAGGACCACTCCAACTCTTCCCGTGGATGTCGTACAAGGCGACTAAGGGAATAGATTATAAAACATCAATCAGGCCTCCCCAACCCGTCTGGCCAGCGAGCACGGGGAGTGTAGGCTAAATCCTCCGTCTGTCTCCGGCAGATGAGAGAGGGTTGTGCTCCTGCAGTGGAGACAAAAATAACCTCATGATGATAATGATTTGCATGTCGTAAAAATTAATTTAAAGACAATTAAAAATATATATATATATTTTATTTCAAATTATTGTTACTTAAACTTGAATCTCAACACAGCAGCAGGTCAATTATATTATATACCAATGAACAAGGACTAGATAATGGATCCTTTACTATAGGGAAGACAGTAAAAAATCTGTTAAAGCAGCAACGTCATACTGTTCGTTGTATATTCATAAAAACAACATATTTTACGAAGAGGTTCGTAATAAAACTGAAAATGAAATGCAAATTACAAAAGCGTACTAGGGGTGGAGGGGGTTGGAGGGCGCCTAATTCGGACGTTATAGGCCAGTGGATGTTACATGAAAAAAAAGGTCAAGTGCGAGTCGGACTCGCGCACCGAGGGTTCAATACCTTGAAAGGAAACGTGTATTGGGAGTGTTATAAGCACTTAATTAAGTTACATTTTATGACCACAAATGTGAGCCTGGTGATTTTATGATTTCATGACTGTATTCCGCTTTTGTTTTTCTTTCTATCTGTAACCTTTGTGTAGAGAAAATAAAGATATATTTTATTTATTTAAGTTTATGTGTAAACCTTTTTTTGCAGATTTCTAAAAAACTGGTAGGGTTAGAAATATCATTTTAATTTTCCTGTAATATTTACATTAATCTCTATCTATTCTAATTATTTCAGATTTTTCGCTGTGCAAACTTCGGAGATAAGGGATGGTATTTTTTGTAACTTTTCATCGTAAGTCGAAAATTAAGTATATAAAAGGAAAAGAAAACCTATTTTAGAATTATGCAAATCAGTTCCTTTTTTGGGATACCACACTTTAAAATTTTGACCAATTTAGCAATGAAAATGAAATATTTTTTTAATTCTTTCAATTGCAATAAAGTTGGATAATCATTGTCATTCGTAGGTACTATCTGAAATAGCAGCCGTGACAGACGGATTGCATCCTTCCGTTCGTACGTCCGTCAAGTCATAATGGTTCCGTTTTTACCATTTTGGTACGAAACCCTAAAAGGCAGAAAACTCTTATAAAGTATCCCTTAGTTTTCATCATGGAGGGTTTATGAAGCTCCGTGGGGTTTGAAAATGTCTTCTTATCATGGACTGGGGAAAAATAAAATATCACATTAAAAAGTTATGGAGTTGACTTTGGGGTACGTTAGTGCCGTTAATCCTAAACACTTCTACAATATACTTTGGTTTTCATCATATGAAAAATCACCGAAATTCTTTACATACATACATACTATTGAGGTACCAGGATTAGGTAGGGAAATAATGGTCAATTCTTTATTTTAAATCAAACCCTCGGTTCGTAATGAGTGACAGAAGATAGTAATTATTTAACTTGACTTTTATCACGATTAATCGTGCTTACAATTACTTTTTAATAATGATAAATTATAAGTAATTATTTAACTTGACTTTTATCACGATTAATCGTGCTTACAATTACTTTTTAATAATGATAAATTATATGTAATTTATCATTATTAAAAAGTAATTGTAAGCACGATTAATCGTGATAAAAGTCAAGTTAAATAATTACTATCTTCTGTCACTCATTACGAACCGAGGGTTTGAATTAAATTTAAAGTGATTAAATAAATTAATTGACTATAAAATTAATCGATTAATGCCTAGACTGTAAGTCTTGCATTTTTATCACGTTCGGTCGAATAGATTTTCTGTATAAAAAGTTATAAATTAAAATAGTACACAGGTTTCATTGATTGATTTTTTCCAAACTGTTAAACTTTTTTAATAACAATTTGACGGAAGTTGTCCAGTATATTCAGTTAGTTGAACAGTAAGTTGAAAAATACTTCTCGCGTGTAAATTTTGGACAAGTTGTGTATGTATAATTGAACAATTTAACTTCTGACTCATAAAATATCCTATTGCACTCTCACACAACCAAGAAGTGTCGTTTCTGATATCATCATTATTTATTGCATAAAAAATATACATACCTCCACATAGTGTAAAAAAGGGACTACAATGAGTCAGAAATTAAATTTGTCGACCATACAATGTTTAACTTCGCAATAGGCTCGATTCTGAAGGCACAATGTTAAAATTTGACAGCACTAAAACTGTTGCTATCCTTGTTACACAGTATTATGAAGATAAAGACGAAACCAAGTTTAGCGCTGTCAAATTTTAAATGTGTGCCTTCAGTGCCAATATCTTATTTATCTGACAAGTTGCAAATGACTGCAAAACGCAACAACTAAAAAGAATGGTTCCTGTTAGTATAATAGATTTGCATGACCTACTCCAAAAAAAGCTAATCACAAGTACATTGAAGTAGACAACAATCAATACCCTAGTTTTTGGATAAGATAAAATCGAGATAATATATAAAGTGCTGCAGATGATAAATTTAATCAATATCGTCGTACATCCGTTACCTGTTGACTTCGTTTGGTCTACCGGCAGGGACGTCTTAACTTATCTTACTAGAAGACGATTTACAAGTTATAATAACCAGTGATTGGAGTTCATCTAAGCCCTTAGAAGTCCACTGCAGGACATAATAGCCGCCGCAAACGGTCCTCCGCCCTCCGCATCCAGCCGCTTCCGGCCATCTTCTTTAGGTCGTCGGTCCATCTGGCGGCCTACCCTGCGCGTGCCGATCCGTTATCTCCACTCCAGAACTTATCTACCGCAACGGCCGTCGATTCTCACTGTCATTTCAGCTTGTTAATCCTTTTGGCTATGTCAGTCACCTTCGTTCTTCGTCGGGTCTCTTCAGTACGAATCATATCCTTCAAAGAAACCTCTAGTCTCTCCATAGCTCTATTGGAACTTGTGAATCAGTCCTACCGTCAGTGTCCACGTTTCCGCGCCGTAGGTCATGACAGGCAGGACGCACGGATTAAAGACTTTTGTCTATAAATATTGTGGAAAGGGCGACTTGAAGACTTGACGCAGTTTTCCGTATGCTGCCCAGCCCAACTGGATTACTATTACTTTTAATTTTTTTTGTTAATCGAATCCGTACTATATTTACGTAGAACGCTTTCGCTAAAATCTTTACTTCTCCTCAGTCTTTTGTAATAGCTTAAATCCTAAACCAAAACTTGTATCAGTGTTTTCATACAAAGCGTCTCCCCGCAAAAGTTTCCGATCCCCAAGTTTCTGAATAAAGGAAACATTATGTAAATCGAGCCGAGGTTCATGATTAACTTCACTCTGCAGGATCTTATCAGGGTGCTCCGGTTTTTATTTTAATACTATCTTGGCGGGTGAAATGGTGAATACCTTTTTTTTTATTTCTGATATAGGTTTACGCTTTACTTCAATCTCACCTGATATGACTGACGATAAGACCTAAGGTGGAGCGCGCTTACCCTGAAATTGCCTATTCATTCTTCCTTTAAAAATATCAAAATTGTACTTGTCCGGAAATACTGAAGCTGGCAAAGAGTTCCAATCCTTAGCAGTGCTTGTTTTTTTACCATATTTTATAGTATAGTATAGTAGAATACTTAGGTATCACAATAATAAATTATTCTCAAGCTATCCTTTTGCAGAATCCAAATCCACTTTTAAAACTAGGATTATTACAATAATTCACAATCAGATGTCTTATCACGAATGCACAGAATGCATGCACGCGTACACATACCACACACACCCCCATCCCCCCCACACACACAACACACACACTTTTACTTAGTCATGCCTCACTCTTACCACGATTTATACTACGAAATATATAATGGCTTTGTTAATTTAGATAAATGCTCAAATTGTTTAATTTAGTATAAGACTAAGCTGTTGGTTTCGTGAAGTAAATAAAAATAAAATAAAATTTACAGTCTACGGTCGATGCGGTAGACCCAGCAGAGTCCGCAGTGAGATGAATAGTGGAATAAAAGGAGGTGCATGAAAAGGTTGATGGAGGATTTGGTCTACACTCCCCGCGCTGGCCAGACGGGTTGGGGAGGCCTGATTGATCTTTTATAATGTATTCCCTTAGTCGCCTTGTACGACATCCACGTTACTCTACCGGAAACCACACGGCAAATATTATTAATCGGTAATAGTATTTAATGTTTATAAAGTAATATTGGTTAGTTACGGACCTTTATCCACATTACAAGCATTAAATACATATGAAATAGCTGCGGTTCCAATCATCCGCGGAATGGATACGCTACGCTTTTGCAACCGAAATATATTTTGGCTTAACGATCAAAATTAAATTTTATTCGAGCGATTCATCCTTTTGGGATGTACGTGTATTGCTCGATGTCAATGGCGTTTAAAATTATTTTAATTGTTTTGTATTGGGCTGTTACTCCCGCGTGGTTCCCGGCTTAGATTAGGGCCACCCCTATCTTTACAGTGGGTGTCATCAAGGCGACTAAGGGATTGCACCGGGGACGGGCAGCAGCGTTCTCCTGTGTGTATGTTGAGATCATTACTGCGATCACCAATCCGCCTGCCAAGCGTGGTGATCCCCCAATAGATATCGAACCAAAAGTGGTATTCTATTGGGGAGGCCTATGTCCAGCAGTGGACGTATTTAGGCTGATGATGATGATGATGGGCTGTTACACAAAAGCAGAAACAGTTAGAAATGGGCTACATCTATGTTATCGAAAAAGTATTAATAATTTTTGCACTCGACCGCCAGAGGTAGTGGGTTCGATTCCCACTGGGTACTTGACAACTTTGTACTATTTGTACAAGCTGGTCCCGGTCTGGATGTTATGTTTGTAAATTGTCCAATCCTTTTTTAATTTCCATAGCACAGGGTAAAATCCTAGTTTGGGATTACACAAGTGTATATGTGTATTAATAGTTTTGGGGTGTAAGGGAGCGCAAAAACATCCGGTGCTCCAAATTTCAACCTCAGCTGCACCTGGTGCACCCTGCTGAATGTTCAACAAGGCCCTGGCAACCAACAGTGGCAGACAATTCAACCGTTCATTAGGCCATAAATAACACAGACCGGTAGCTAGCAGCAGCGACACGGTGGCGAGGCTTAGTACTGCGATGGCCAACACGTCTGCCCAGCGTGGCCATTATGGACAAACCTACCCCATAAGCATCAGCCTATACGTACAAGTTTGTGTGCCTGCGTAAATAATTGTAGGGCTGGCTGGTGCACCGAGCGCTGTCGAGAGCGAGACAACGTTATACGTCAATAGTATAAATAATAATACTAAATATTCAGTGGTGCGTACTGCCAGCAGTGCTCCATTTTGCGGGCGACGTTAAACCAGCGGGGGGAGGTGAGTGTCGCTTCTTTACGTAGTAATATTTAGTACTAGCTTTTGCCTGCGACTTCGTCAGCGTAGGTTTCGATATTTACACATCTTGAATATCATAAAGTTAATTTTTAGAAAAAAAACTAAACCGACTTCAAGACTGTACCTACATGTATAAACTGAAGCTGAAAAGTAGAAAATAATATTTTAATTACTTCCAAGCAAAGAGCATTAAAGGACAATCAACGAAATTATGGATACTTATATACCTATTTACAATTTACAATCAGCTATTTACTAATGCCAAGCCGGCATAGCAATAGTCGATAATAGATTAATCAAGTAGATATCTAAGTATTAAGGTTATTTTTGCTTTGGCTGGCACCGACTCCAAAAATAACTGATTGTAAGTTGTAAATAGGCATGTGAGTATCAATAATTTCGTTGATTGTCCTTTAATGCTCTTTGCTTTCATATTAATTTGGTTTCCTGTAGGATTGAGATGTTTTTTTTTTCAAGATAAAAACTATCCTATATCCTATTCCAGGACCTAACTATATGTGTGCCAAGTTTCATCACAACCCGTCCAGTGGTTGAAGCTTGATTGAGTAACACACTTCCAAACATCCAAACTTTCGCATTTATAATATTATAGTAGTGGGATTCTTTGCTTCATCATCAGGTTATTTTTATCTCCACTGCAGGAGCACAACCCTCTCTCATCTGCCGGAGACATTCCCGTCTCCTCACCATTCTCCCCCCGCAACTCCTCTAAGCGAGGATCAACGGAGGTAACTGCAAAGACACCTACCAGTGAAGGTAGGGCAAGTCCCAGGTCATGAATTTACGCTACCTTGGGCCCCTGACAAATTTAATTATAGAAGTAAAGAGTCAAAGTAGGAAGAGAGTTCCCACTTCTGCCGGAGACAGACGGAGGATTTGGCCTACACTCCCCGCGCTGGCCAGACGGGTTGGGGAGGCCTGATTGATGTTTTATAATTATTCCCTTAGTCGCCTTGTACGACATCCACGGGAAGAGTTGGAGTGGTCCTATTCTACTCTACCGGAAACCACACGGCACCTTTACTTTAGGGAAAACCTATGCTGAGCAGTAACGGTAACAAGTTGATAATTGTGTCCTTATTCTGGCACGGAGCAATGCATCTAACTCCGTATAAACATTTAGACGTCATTAATTACAATCCAGCGTAATATATTCGCAATGAGCGCGTGACACGTACAGATATCCGTACAGTCGCGTACAGTCGCAGTTACATCGTACGGGTACAGTCGCGCGCAGTAATATATTGTGGCCGGCTGGAATCGCGGGATGCGAATTTAATATCTGTCAGGGGCAGAGTGCCCCGCGAGCGATGGCGGCGCTCCCGTTGCGGTCCCGACTTTGACCCTATTATGATGGTGTGAATGGACAAAAGAGAATTTCTAACGAAGTCTCGAGAAAGTTGGGCTTTGTAAAATTAGTTACGTCGTATGAACACGACACATAGAGAATAATGTTTAAACAACTTGAGCAGCTCGGTAACTCAGACACGCGCTGTATTTATTGATCGCACAGTTCACGACAGATCTTTCGTCCCATTTTGTAACCCAGTTTCATCATCATCATATCAGCCCTTAGACGTCCACTGTTGGACATAGGCCTTCCCCAATGAACACCACCACAACCGATCCTTCGCCCTCCGCATCCAGTGCTATCCATATCCAATATAATCTAATTTATTTTATTTTTTTATTTTATTTATTTTTACATAAACCACTTATTTAAAAAACAATATTAATCTAATTTATAGTTCTTACTGCCAATAACGGTTTTCGTACAGTATTTCGTAACTGGCTACGAAATGGGAAATTAATTTCCATTCCGTTACCTGTTACGGAATGAGAATTGCATCTTTCCATGTGGTAACTAAATTTCATACCTGTTTAAAAAATAGGAAATTAATTTCCATTTCGTAATCTGTCACGGAAAGGGAATTGCGTCGCTCCATTTGGTAACCTAAACATTGTAAAAAAACATAAAAAAGAGTTATCTGTATCAGAAAAGGCCAACATATATGAGTATGATTTTAGGGCCATGTACACCTAACGAATCTTCAACAAAATTCCACAGAGAATCCGCTGCATAAAAGCTACTATATTTCATTCCAGATTAATAGTCCTATGAAAACCAACGCTATTTACGTCTCGGTAACATATACATGAAAGGGTCACCAGCAGCAAAAACAGGTTTGTATTACCATGTAAACTTTGCAGTCCACTTAGGAACACCATCTATTGTGTATTTTGTTTTCGAGACGCAAATGCGTTTGTTTTCATAGGACTATTAATCTGGAATGAAATATAGAGCTCAGCTATGTCTCGCCACACGGGCATACAACATTGTGTCGCAGTATACATTTAAAACATGATGAGCAAATCAAACAAAATTTTTTTTGGTGGAAATTGAACTTTATATCTATGGAAACGTCACCGAGAAATTGTTCCAAGCTGTAATAACATTATTCTGTCAACATATAGTGGAGTCTCTTTTTAAATGGGTCATTCCTAGGAAAAGCGTTCTTCGCGTCAGAGTCGTGGCTTTTATTTTTTCTCATTACTGGTGAAAACTAAAATTCCATGGGGAAAGAAGGCTTAAAAAGTCAAGCTATCGATAAGGCTCTCACGTAGACGTTATAGATAACGTCATGAGAAAAAATAAAAGCCACCGAAGAACGCTTCTCCCAGGAATCATCATCATCAGGTTATTTTTGTCTCCACTGCAGGAGCACAACCCTCTCTCATCTGCCGGAGACAGACGGAGGATTTGGCCTACACTCCCCGCGCTGGCCAGACGGGTTGGGGAGGCCTGATTGATGTTTTATAATGTATTCTACTTCTACTACTCTACCGGAAACCCAGGAATGGCCCATATAAATTAATATCATCTTCTTCTCGTATCGTTTTAGGGATTTTATTAAATGTATATGTGAGGTATTCTGCAGAATAAGCTTTTGTATTTGATGGTAACACTGCCATTTACTCGTATGTCATTGCCTCATACGAATTTAAACATTAGATTTTGCAAAACCACCGATTTATACATAAAGGGAGAAACAATATTTCTAGTTTTATAAAATGCGACCTTCATGAATCTGTTTTAAATTACATATTGCCCGAATGCATCGTTTTCGGGCTCTTTAGGTATTATAAAATCGCTCCGTAGTACAGTATCAAATTCAGCAACCTCACAGAGTGCACACCAGCGGGTCCCGGCTCGTATTACGCTGTTATGAGACATCTCATTTCACGTGTTCGCTCCCATTGTGCGCCGGGAGTGTTGTTGTTTACACGACGATTTTGTTTACCGTTTACATAGACACCAATTTTTTGCGATTTTAGAACACGCCGTATATAAGTCGGATCGGCACTCGCAGGGTGGGACCGACGACCTAAAGAAGGTGGCCGGTAGCGGCTGGATGCGGAGGGCGGAGGACCGGATGTGGTGGCGTTCGTTGGGGAAGGCCTATGTCCAGCAGTGGACTTCTAGGGGCTGAAATGATGATGATGATGTATATAAGTTGGGAAATCGAATTGTTTTATTCGGTTTTGCACGCGCAGGGTGAGACTCCCCGCCGCCAGATGGACCGACAACCTGAAGGTGACCAGAAGCGGCTGGATGTGTTCAATAGGGAAGGCCTATGTCTAGCAATAGACGTCTAAGGGCTGACGTGATGATATATATGATTAGATTTTAAGACTATATTTGCGGGAATCGTTGGAAAAAGGCGCCCTTTTAAAATCATATTTCAGGTAATAAATGAATTAACAGTGAGGCTCACTTTTCTAAAATGAAGGGCTAATTTAAAATTTACTAGTATAGGAAAGTTACTGTTTATTTCTTGTGTACTCGTCAGCGAGAGAAACACCACGTGGAAACAAACAAGTCATTTAATTTGCTTAATTTGTATCTTGTTTAACGTAAGACTTGGCTGTATTAGTTTCACCAGAAGTCTTAGTTAAAAAGCAGAAATCATACGTTCCATCATAAATAAATAAATAATAATGAATATCTCAGATATTCACACCAATCATCCAGTCCCAAACTAGGCAGAGCCTGTGCTATGGTTACTAGATAACGGATACACATACTTAAATAAATATATAAACATCCAAGACTTGGGTACGAACATGCATATTCATCATACCAAAAATTGTCCCTAGCGGGATTCGTACTCGCAACCTCCGGCGTGGCAGTCCGAAAGCTACCCCGTTCGGCCTCGGAGGTTGTCAAAAGTCATAAGTCTTAGTTAACAAGCAAAAATTATTCGTTACATCAGAAGTCTTAGTCAAGAAGCAGAAATTATTCGTTACATCAGAAGTCTTAGTTGAGAAGCAGAAATTATACGTTACATCAGAAATCGTCGTTAAGAAGCAGAAATCATACATTCTATCAGAAGTCTTAATTATTAAGAAGCAAATATCATACGTTCTATCAGAAATCGTAGCTCAGAAGCAAAAATCATACGTTCCATCAGAAGTCTTAGTTATAAAGCAAAAATCATCGTTTCATCAGAAGTCCTAGCTAAGAAGCAAAAATCATACGTTCCATCAGAAACGCAAACACACCCATGCCGGTTTAAGTCAAATATTACTAGCTGGGTGTCACACTTGGCTGTTTGGTGCAAGTCAAAAATCACGGGCGACAGTCAAAATTTCACCTCAAGATAGACAAATTGTCATCATCAGCCGAAATACGTCCACTGCTGAACATAAGCCTCCCCTATAGAATGCCACATCTTCGACTGTCTATTAGGGGATTTGTCATAATCACTAGTCGACTTGATTATTTTCTTTTTAGATATTGTCTAGTCTGTTCTTAAATATGTTACCTATCGATGTGGCAGATACAACAGATTCTGACAAACTATTCCAACTGGATAAAACCCTGTTGCTTACAAATAATGTTTTAGGGTTCAGGTGAGCCGTGAGTATTTGAACTTTGTAATTTTATATTATATTCTCTGAGTCGTTCAATGGGGTTTAGTTTAAATAATATTCTTTGAATTGAATGAGTTGTAGTGCTCTTTTAAATCTTGAAGGTCTATTAGATCTCCTCTTTCTCTGCGTTCTTAAAGAGTAGTTAGGTTCAGGCGCAACAGTCTAGTTTTATCCAAAAATGCCTAACTGAAATAGAAATTTTGTAGCTGATTTTTTCAGCTCTCTAGCTTCAGGCTCTTCGTCGCTACTTTTTCTACTTTGCACCACCTGTCACCCCCTAGGTAATACTCCCCACCCAGCGAAGGGTGATTACCCCTTTATTAGTCCCCCGTTGGGGCCCTAATGCATGATACTATTACGCTAGATGTGAACTAATGCCTCCAATGTCTTTTAAACAAAACTATTAAAGGTGTGGACTACGATTAAAAGTCTATAGGGATTGGGTCTGTCTTTTGAAATGGTGTTTACATTTCTAATTAATTAGAAATAATGCAGTGTAACTGCCAGGCGCACCCAGTTGTGTTGTCACGAATTTTGTTGAAAACAAAAGGTTTTGTGAGTCATTTAGAGCTTCCATAGAATAGAATTAAATTGTTTAATGACAGTACATTGGAAAAAAACTATTGTTGATTTGAAGAAGACCTTGTTAACTGTGAACAGTCACCTTAGGCCTCATCGTCATTTACCATCAGGTGTGATTGTGGTCAAGCGTAAACCCATCAGGTATAAAAAAAAAATACGAGTGCACTGAGATTTTGTTCCCTTGAACTATCTCAGCTTGTTAACTTGAACAGGGTTTGGTTTCAAATAACATAAAAAAATTATTACTTTACCTAATATACAGCAAACAGGACTAAATGTCCCTTAACATTATTAAAAGATGCTGAATACCTACTTCTTTTTCGTAAAAAAATATTATACGTTTTTTTTAAATGACCGGGTTTGATTTCCGTGTCGCGTTGAGTTATTCTTGTTTTTCTTCTAAGTGTCGATCGTTTAGCGGACGGCGGTAGCCCAGTAATGTGTACTGCCAGCCGTGCTTCATTTTGCGGAAGACTATAAACTGGTGAGGGGAGGTGAGTGTCGCTTGTGTACCTAGTAATATTTAATTCTTTGCTAAAACCAAAACAAAAGAAGCAAATTTTTTATGACGAGACTCAAAACATAAAAGTTGATTATCTCAGAACAGTGTTTTTCGAGTTGTTCCCCTATTGAACTCATACATTGATATGTTTTAGCATTAAAATATTAGTTAAGGTGAATTATTGACACTGTGCTTAATTTAGAGCAAAATTTTAGTTTCAGTTCGTTTTATAAATTTCGCCTTAAATTTTCGTTCAGTAGCATTTTCTTTATTGCCCAAAGTAGTTTCAACATTGCAAAGTAAATTTTCATTTCCAGCAGAGTTGGAAGTAGCCCCACTCCCACACGAAGAGTGCAGGTGTCATTCCACAATGGCGCAGGTTTAAGAGGGTCGCCAGAAATTTAAGGCATCTTAGAATTTCACAAGGAAACGGGGATGTTGAATGGTGAGCTACTGGAAGAGGTAATGTAACATATGAATGCGCTTGTATGTGTGCGAGCGAGCCTATATATATACATAGTTATATGCTAAACCATAATTAATAAAAAAATATAACAAGCAGGAATAAAACTGTGTACAAAGACGGACAAATCCCATTTAGGGATCTCTTCTAATCAAACTTAGTGTAACTGAAAGGCCTATTCTATGAGTTAATTTTCAAATTTTGATAATAATAGAAAGAAACCTAGTATAAACTGATACTAAAGAAGAATATATACATACAATACAATTTACAATAATCTTCGTTTTACAAAATCATGGGAAAAGTGGTCTAACTTCTATTGTACATGATAAAATTCTAGTTTAAGATTAGATAAGCGTATGTCTATGTTAATTTATTATTATTCACGTTCCAGAACGAAAAAAATAAATTGTCGCTAGACAATTCCAGCTTTCTTTTTCATTGTAATCCGCTCTTGCCAGAGCAAACACTGAGACGATGATAAGTGGATTGGACCGCTCTCATATTGCGACCCTGTTTCAAATTTAAACAGTGTGCCTTGAATTCGAAACACTATCCAGAATTTACTCTAGTCTTGATACTCTTGTTTCTGTTTCGATCTGAAATGATTTTATTTCTCGAATTATGATTGGCTTCGTTCGTTGCGATTGAATTTTCGCCATTTTCTTTTGTATTTATAGTTTTATCGTTTGTCATTAAAATATGAGTTTATTATCAAAAATGTTCTAAATTGTTCGAATGCTCGTGCGTTCTTTTCAAGTATTTTAAATTTGAAAGTTCATAGTAGGTTCTTGAACTTGTACAGTTTTCTTATAATTTACAACGGTTTAAGTTAAAGACATTCCAAACTGCAAAAGTTAAGTACATAAAGCCATCTTCTATATTAGTTTTATCAAAGTATTCACAGTAAAAGCTCACAACTTATTGATTTTGATTACACACATTTTGATTCTCGTCAGTTGTTTATTTATCCATATTCTAGGTAAACGTTTCTTTAATATCCTCCAGTACTTCAAAAGCTTTCAAAAATACAGACTAAACGCATCAATTTCTCTTAGATAATGTGTGTCTAACTCTAATTTTGATATTTCAGTTAAAAAAAACAGCCCCTAGTAGCATAAAAGAACCGAATTCAACTTCTAATGAAAATTTATTCCATCAAATTCGCACAATATCGTACCTAACGTTACCTATTTAAGATAAGACAGATGAGAAAACACCAGGTTTTGTTGTCTTTAAAAATTATTACCTCGTAAATCCACTACGGAGCGAACTTTTAATAGACTGTCAAACTTTAGTAATAATGTGTACAAAGACACAGTGTTTGAGAACATTAGTATTCATTGAACATAATACGTTTGGATGCAAGCACACAGTGCATACGATATATGCAATGTTTTACAATGAAGTCTAATTGCATTTCTTCCTCTGCACATGTGGAGACAGATTTATGAGTCTAGGATTTTTATTGGCCTTTGAAAACAGTAATTCTTGTTGGAAGAATTACCAGAGAATTATCGTGTATCCGATCGGCTTTCATGACATCTCAGGTTTTCTTCTACATTTTTTTCTACTTTAATTTATATGGGATGACTTTCAGTTGTATTTATGTCTGAAGCTCTAGATTTTATTCGTGATACTGTCTTTAGTGTAACTTTTTTACCTTTCTTAGACACGACTTAGTCAAGTTAATTATTTTTTATATCATTAGCACCTTTCTTCTTCCTAAAGAACTTCCTTAGTATTTTGCCAATGGCAAATGTAAAGGACGAATACAAACATAGAGACCACGCTTTTATGGAGTAAAGCTATGGGTTGTGCCACTAGAGCACCGAGCTCATTATCAAAGGATATCATCATAAACTTTGGTTTGCCCACGTGGATACCCGTAGAGAAGCCCTACAAAATAATGAAGAAGTGAAAATGACATTGTAATTGCTTGAAGCTATCGATAAACTAGTTCTATTCATTAACATTATTGAGGACTGTAGGATCATTAGTCATTACAAACTAAATATAACTAAAAGTAAATAAATCCAAAAGCGAAATATCCTAGCACTGCCGTCCATTAGCACTTTTTTTTGTTCTTATTACGATCAGATACATATTTTGCACCGATTTTTATGCAACTACTTTTATACTTTATTTTAAATGTCTATTAACTCATCCTTCAAAGATAGCAGCATTATATAAGTTTACAAATATATCTAGAAGCCAGAGGAACACAGCAAAGAACTATATAATCTTCCTCAGTAATAATGATAGCAGTTGACAATACAAATAATAAAATTTCTCGTACAGTTCACGCTTTGCTTTTAGTAAACTATCCATTAGACTCAATAATTAAAGTGCAATGTTTATCAGGTCGGTTTACAAAGGACGTAATTGCTTTGTTACCTAATTACAAAGGCTTTTTCGAGTAAGCGGATAGGGACAAAGCGATGTAGTATGGCAGTCTATTGAGTCTTTAATCCGGTTAAGACTTAGTTGCAAAACAAGGTTTTCCTTCTCATTATGAAGTAGTAGCTCCAAAAGAAGTTTTGCCTGTTTAGCCTTTATCTGTTTTCGAATCAAATTTATCAGTAATAAAAGACGGCATTTTAACGAAACCAAGGCGTAGGATAAAGTATATACTAAGATCAGATGACCAAAGTTGATAATGACTGTCTTTATTAATGGACATTGGTACAATGGTCCAAAATTTAAAGGCTGGTCAAGAAACCTTAAAGAATGTATAAATTTCAGATACAGACTCATGATATTATACTTAAGGTACTCCTAACAATGTTCCTAGCTTTATAGACAGGAGTAACATTGGAATTAAAAGCAATGCTGTTTAAGTGGTCGTTAAATAGGTCATGTACAGAACTAATCACATGTAATCCATTATAGTTTAATATGGGATCAGCAAGAGTTTGAAACTCCTAAAACTGTTTACTTCGATTCCCAATTACGTACAAGTCTATTCCGGGAGTCAATTTCCCAAAACGACTTAACTTTTCTTCGATAAGAACCGTTATCCCAAGCCCACATGAAGGTATCTCAAAACAATGTAAAGTTTCCCACATAAAAACTTGCAACTCGTAAGCAGTGAAACGTACTTTTAGTTTTTTTACGCCCTTTTAAGAGGCAAAGATCTTTACCTATAAAGAAACAATACTTTGTGAAAAACATAAAACTGAGAGTTCGGTAATGTCACTTGGTGTAATGCCAGACGTCAAATGTACGACAATTCAGAACTTTTCTAGTTATACTTTGTGATCAATTTGTTTGGTATCCTCATACATCTTAGAGACAGCTCATCGCAATACTAGATGATGCAATTTCCTTTGATCAACGACCAAGAAAAGATACCATTGTTTATAATTTGTAATGTGTTATATTTAAAATAATCCATAGTTTTATGGAAACCATGGTATTTACAGTTGAAAGTAGGTACCACTCACTCTTATTGTGAGATATGTAAAAACGAATACCCCGCAAGCGAATCTTTTTTGTCCCTAGGTCTGTCTGTCCGGCGGATACTGGACAGATTCAGTTGAGAACATACATGTAAAATTGGCCAGTAATGGGAAAATTATGTATATTACAGGAAATGTATTTTTTACGGGAATTTGTCGAATTTTTGCATTTGTTAAGTCGAGGATTAAATTTTTTTTCAAGAGGACATCGAAAATTTGCATTCAAAATCTTAGGTTTAATATCTCTCGCTACAATTATCACGACTCAGAATAAATTCACTGACTTTTTAATCCCAAATCTTAATTAAACTTGAACCTTGCTATTAATTAGAGCACGTTTCATTATACGACACGTATAGTGGTGCACTTAGCGTCGCGTCGAGAGGTTCAGGTATCCTCGATGTGAGGAGTACAATTAACGGGCCGATGGCACTTCAAGTCGGGGAGTATTGTTGCGAATGAAGGGGAAAAACCGTTTGTGGGTTTTGAGAGATAGACGCACTAGAGAGACAAAAGGAATGTTTTAAAATGTTAACAAATTTTACTTATTAGACCAGTAGGGGAAAAAGGTATGCATGTACTTACACTGAATGCTGTTTAAAAAGGGAGAAATGGTAAGGTAATAATAAATATGTATACAAAAGCTAATACTAATATATTTATAAAAGAAATAGAGTACGTCGAAAATGAAAAGGCTTACTGAGATATTTGAACCACTAAAATCCATTGTTTATTTTCACATGTGGAGAAGATAAACAAATAGGTGGAATGATGGAATACAAGATAATTGAAAGAAACAAATTAACATTTTAAAGTATAAATAAGTCTTTAACTTATTTATTTATTTATTGGTAATACAATTACAGTGCCATTACAGGTAACCTAATTTGGCACTGTAAGCAACCACTTATGTACTAATACTCTCTTTAAATCTTACAGTGGTACTATAAGCATAAAACTATTTGTATGAAACTAGTAAATCGTTACCAACAGTACGCGACAAACTCGATAAATACATACCACAAATGGCTCTCGGTAGGAAAATAAATAAGACAGCGCATCTATAATGGTTGTAGCTGTATATTGTCTGCGGTTAGCAATGGACTGAGTTATATTAATGACTTTACTAAGGCTTCTTTGAGATTCGTATCTTTAAACGAAAGTAAAATATATCACTGCAAAAGGCTAGTTTCAAGAAACCAAAGCATTAGTCCAAGTTTTCATGCTAAAGTTTCTTGAGTAACTTAAGATGAAGTAACTATGATTTCGAATCATACATAATACAAAAGTGAAATGTTAAAGATAGTTCATGAAAAGTTAAAGATATAGAATATAGAACATGTATAACATTTTAAATTATTTTAATTTTTGTAATTTAAAAGGAATTAAAATCGCAGTGAAAATACAATAGATAAACTTTGTGTTTTCAGACGAATGATTATATTTTCATACTATTAATTTATGCGACTATTAAATATGGGAAAGGTGTATGCAACGTGGTGTCGATTAAAAATGACAGTTTTTACCTTTCACCTTTTACAAAAAATGTACATATAAGATAATTTATGGTGAACATTGAACACAAAGCTAAATAATACAAGTAGTGTTACTCTAATTCATATAGATTGTACCTACTTAGAAGTTTACATTCCTAAATGGAGCAAGATGAATGAACTTAAATTTAATCTAAATGCTCTCAGGATTCCTACCTCAGAAAGTGGCTGCGCTCCCAAAACCATTAGAACTCAAGCAATAAAAACACAAAGAGAGACCTATCTTCAAATCGGGGAAAATTATAAAATGAAATTCCATTTGAGCTTTAATTCAGATGGGAATAAAATCCTAACGGCATGCCTTCCCGACCTGCGGCAAAGTGGAGGACGAATGTACGATAATTGAAATTTTTCTTAATCCCCCAGTTGGTGGTTCAAAAAGTTCTGGAGATAAAGATTAATGTTTTTAAAGGTGACTTTTA
The DNA here is from genome assembly GCA_947086405.1 of Esperia sulphurella. Taxonomy (NCBI): domain Eukaryota; kingdom Metazoa; phylum Arthropoda; class Insecta; order Lepidoptera; family Oecophoridae; genus Esperia; species Esperia sulphurella. Next base: position 15,425,015 of record OX352265.1, read on the forward strand.
AGATTGCTACTTAAAAGATTTTATTAGCTGGCCAGTCCATAACTTTGAGATAAAATCTAAGCATATTTATATGAGATCTCTTAAGGTGGTTTATGAAGGCACAAGATCGAAGAGATTAGGGTGATCAAAGAGATCAAGGGCGTGCAATAAATAAAGAAGAAATTTACCATATACAAGTAGAAAATAAAGTTTCAAACGCTTTGTCTAAAAGTATGACATTTTGTTTGATGCTTTTAATATACAACTTAAAGGGTGTAAGTGTGTAACAATATCTAGTATCCATTACTTGTAGCAGACTTGAATTTCTTAAGAGAAGATTTAAAGGTGATGATTTATAGTCGTTATCTTATTTACCGAGACATTTCTCTTACTTAGCTGGCAACAGTCCTATAATATCTATTCCAAGATTGTGTCCAAACCTTTCTGAACTTTATTATAAAATCTCTTTTATTTGCAGAATTTCTTTGCATTCAGTAACGACGTAGCTGCAACTTTTAGACTTTCACTGAAAATTTATTACAATACTTATAATTAATTTGGCTTTGTATAATATTGATTGTATCTATTATAACAGTTTTATCATTCCTTTTGCACTCTATGAGTCTTATACTCATTTTGCTTTTCAAATGTATGTTTTAAGTACATACATACAAAAGTCATCCTATTCTTGACCACTTTTAATGAAGAAATATTTTCAACTTTTTTCATCACCTAAATCCCAAAATCTTGAGATTAAAATTGAAATTCAAAAATATTTATATTTATTACACAAAAAAATTACACAGACAACATTGGTTATGTTATGTTATGCAGAATGTAAATGTTCTATAAGAAAACCAAATACTTATTTAAAGATCCAACGGCGCAGTTAAATCCAATAAATAACAACCGGGTTTATCCAGAGAGAAAATCCGCAAATTTGAACAGGGTAGACACACAAAAGTTGAACCATTAAGCTCTGAACTATAACCAGGCACCGAAGTGTTCGCTTTCACTAGTTTGATAAACGTTCGGGGCTGGAGAGATCGTAGATCACAACTGTCGAATGATTTTAATGGGTTGATGTGACTGGTTCACTTTTGTCATATTGAGTGTTAGTTGAAATGATAAATGAAGATTTGATGTAGCGCCTTCAATTTCAAAATTGGGATTTCTTTACTTAGACAAAGACTCTCACTCATCACTCATTGCCAATAATAAGTTTTCATCTAGACGGCCTGGTTTGGCTGAAAACTTATTATTGACTCTCATACACAATTAGAAACATGCATTACTTTTTCCACTACTTTCTGCTAATTACTCACAAAAGCCATTCTAATTTTGAAATATTCACATTATTTATTACATTTCAAATAGACAAAAAATCATAGAGATGTTATATAGATAAAGATATAAATTTTTAGACACGCATTATACCCCCACCCCCACCCCCACTTTCTTAGTTTATTCGTTTTCCTCTATTTTATTTTGTCTATCTTGTGATCTGTTTTACTTAGTTATTGGCCTTATTTTATTGTGATTTTTGTTTTGTATCTAAGTGTTTTGTGCTGTTAAGTATTGTGTGAATAAATAAAATAAAATAAAAATAAAAAAAATAACAAGAAACAATATTATTGAATGGTAAGTAGGATATTTGAAATCGTCGATCGCCTGCGATTTGAAATCGACGAATCGAAGGCGACTCAGAAATCACATTTGCTCCAAAAAGTTTTATCCATGATCATCAGTAATTCTCAAACCCACCCACGATTGGTTATCCTGAAAACAACTTGGATGTTTAAAAGCAGTACATTCTTGGGTTTTTATATTTTTAACGCCACACATCTAAAAAAAACAATGAACAAGCCCAGTGAATTCAGGGAAACTTTGAGACTCAAATGTTAAATAAACATAATTTACCGCGACTAAATTTAGCTTTTATATTTTTAGGCTAATTGAAAACGGCCGCCAAATCCATTTGTGACGTTAATATTAAATGTGATGACGTCATCAAAATGCTCGTGGAACGATGGCCTGGGGATAATTTGTGGTAAAATGGTGACCGCTTCAAATTCTGTCCTTTCATACAGTTAACTGTTTTGATGTCTATTCGCTGAGCACTTTATAGCTTTGCGGCAAATCCTATTGCCATTGTGAATAAATGACCCTCAATGTTTATATGTTTAAATATAATTTAGATAACTATGTCTGTGACTTCGTTCACATGGACCACTAAAATACTAAATTTTATTATAAGTATTTTCTCTCTTTTGACATGTCACAACAGAGTAAAAATGAGGTAGATAGTAATCAGAGTTAGAAGAGAATAGAATAGGTCATTTATTCATAGCTACGATACACACATATATAGAAATAAACAAAACAGAATTAATAAATTACAATTTAAAAATAATCAAGGTACATATGTGTCGCAGCAACAAAGAGGCGCTGACTCAGCTTAATGCTGCAGCACGCTACGCGAACTCCAGCGCTGGTATTCTGTCAGCACCAGGTTACGAGAACAACTGCAGGTTAAGTGAATACCCCCTTTCCTTTTACCTCTCCTTCGGACGGGGGTTCCTCTCCTTCTTCCCAGTCTGTCCTTTCTTCGTCCTCCCATATCAGCCTTCCCCTACTTACCCCTATCATCATCCTCCTCCCTCCCCACACTCCCCTGTTCCTACCGTTCCATGCCCCTTTCTCTCTCACTCAATACCAAGCTCTCCCCCTTTTATCTCTTAGCCTTGTTCTCCCTCCCAGCCATTAGGCATATCATATGAAAGCTATTTCTAATACCTGTTGGAGGTTGCTCTATTCACGATCAACATTGTCATCAAACTTGCGTCACCAAATATCTGCTACGCTCAAATTTTTTTAAAATGTTCGCTACACATTTTGGCATTTTTGTAATAAATTGAAAGACGCGTGATTGATGACTCGATCGAGCGCCATACAAAATAGAGGTAATAAAATGAGCTGCATCGAGTACTATGACTGACAGGCGTATATTTTGCTGGTAAAGCCTTTTTAGTGAAAGCATAGTAGTAAATCAGACGCATCGACCGCAGAGTAACAGTAATAGTAGATTGTATCATAACGGAGCAAAATAATATTTTTACGGTGAGGGCTCTTTTTTTAATCCAGAGCGAAGCTGAAAGTACGTCGCCCGAGCCAAAAATATATTTTGCGCCCGAGTGATACACTCTACTTTTCATCACCCTCTATGAGAAAATAAATTTCTAATAATCCGTTAAAATTGACGAAAACGCGGGCTTTAGTTCGCTCTTTTTTTTTATTCAGCCGGCGGCGCGACTATGGGCCGTCGTACCAGCCAGTCTTTATTCAAACAATATTTGCGTTCGATTTCTTTGGCGCTGAACACTAAGATGTTCCAAATTCTAAAAGTGCGCGGCAAAGATAATTGCGGCGCACTTATAAAGAGGATTAAAAACTCGTTACTGCCCGCTAAACGTTTGTTATAGAAAACACCACCTTTGGGTGCACTTAAAGGCGAACCAAGTCGTCCTTTTCAAATAGATGGGATGAAAATACTGTCTAGAACATCAAGTTATGGACGTAGAATTATTTCTAATAAAGGTATTACTTTATACTATCACTGACATATATTACATACCTGCTATCTTATAAACGAAAACGTAAACTTCTCGTGTCTGTACGCTGAACATAATATTTGCAAAAAATAGTAATTGAGGGATGAAAGATAAGTAATAGATCACAAGAAGATCATATTTGGAATTTGTATATATGTGTGCACATAAAAACCTACAATCACGTAAAAACTACTAAACCAGTTCTGATGTAGTTGTCAGAATAAAACAGGGCTTAATTCGAAATAACAGTTAGTCTTTATTTGATCGCAATCTGCTTACTCAGCAAAAAGTTATGCGAATTTATAGTTCATAATATGATACACTTAGTCAACATTATTTAAAACATACATTGCAGTTCATAAGTTGCTACTTACAGTATTGTGGACCCTCGTTGTCAATAAATAAAGTATTTATTTTTTTGACGAGCAGTCGTCTAATGAAAGTATAGACAATACAAACCTTTCATGACGTCAAGAGATTCATCATCATCAGGTTATTTTTGTCTCCACTGCAGTAGCACAACCCTCTTTCATCTGCCGGAGACAGACGGAGGATTTGGCCTACACTCCCCGCGCTGGGCAGACGGGTTGGGGAGGCCTGATTGATGTTTTATAATGTATTCTCTTAGTCGCCTTGTACGACATCCACGGGAAGAGTTGGAGTGGTCCTAATTCTACTCTACCGGAAACCACACGGTACCTTACATCTATCATCACGATTAAAAATATACCAAAGTCATTAATCTGTGCGCACATTTTTCATCAGAGGCGTCTCTTCAATAACCCACCAACTGAAATTCACCCAACATCACAAGGCTGGCGACATAAAATCACGTATAACACAAAAACGTCGCCTCTCGCATCGTTAAGGAAATGAGTTACGTATACACATACATACATAGCGTGCGTGTAGGATGAAATACTGTAAGTCAAATAAGTGTAGATTCCAGTGGTGACATCAGCCATTGTAGAAAGTGCTAATTTGTGGAAATCATGTCAGCCCTCACTCGGTCTTTAGCATCCAGCCACCTTCCTCAGGTCGTCGTCAGTCCGTCTGGCGGCGAGGTGACCTACCATGCGCATGTAACCGCGGTCTCCGCTCGAGAACTTTAAAGGATATGATTGATAATTAAGAGATACAACGAAGAACGAAGGTGACCGACATAGCAGAAAGGATTAGCAAGCTGAAGTGGTTACATCTGTCACAGAATCGACGGCCGTTGGTACAGACTCGTTCTGGAATGTGTGACGACCTGAGAAAGACCGGAAGAAGATGGTTGGAAGCAGCTGGACGCAGAGGGCGGAGAACCGGGTGTGGTGGCGTTCATTGGGGTATGCCTAAGTCCAGCATTGGACGTCTAGGGGCTGATATGATGATGATACATACAGAAGCGTCCAAGGAACTTGTTTTATACTATAATAATACTAAATATCCAGACATTCACACCAATTATCCAGTCCCAAACTAGGCAGAGCCTGTGCTATGGTTACTAGATAACGGATACACATACTTAGTAATATAAGTAAGTAGTGCGTGCCTATATGTAATTATAAATACGTATACCTTTTTAAAATATAAAAAAGTACTTTTTCCAGCGATTTGTCCTTAATGTTACAAGAAATGTGGTGTAACATGATAATAAATCATAATATATTAGAATAACTATTATTGCGAATGTGTCATTTTCTACAGAAATTACTCGTGATATAAGAAAAACCATTTAAAACTGAATACATCATAATTTCACACAACAGCTGAACAGCTGACCAAATAAAATTAAATCAACGAACAGACGTATAAAAAGTTTTATAATTTATGACTTACACGGTTTTGCCACTGTACCATTGATATGGAACGTGAGCGTCGCATCGCGCGGTCTGCCCGTATTCAATTCCGAGCTTTTTTTAATTATATGGGTAAACCCTGGACGGGTAGATTTTTAAAAAGAAAAAGTTTTTTTTTTAATTCTGCGGCTGGTGGTGACAGCTAATGCAAAGTTGCTTTCCGTAAGAGTTTTATAAACTCTGTTTAAATGTTTTGAACCACATTAATACGGTACAGTCGACCACACATTGAGCAATATTGCGTAGACGTAACACTATTGAAATATAACCCGCGCTCTTACTATGTAATTGAATGGTAATGATAACCTCTTACGTTTCCACGCTTAAAAGTCATTATCGATTCTTACATAATGCTCAGTTTCAGCCAATGAAAAGTCAAAATCGTTATTAAACTACAAAGAGTAAGCCTTAAACAAAAAGATAAAAAATTATATAGAAACTTGGCAACACACGTATATTTTATATTTATTTGTTATATACATACACTTTATATTAATACTTTAAAAAAGACCACCATATTACTAAAACTCAAAGTAATTTCACTTCTACAAAATTCTCCATTATAATAAATTGCGTTGTTTATTTCCCTCAAGTTATGTATAATATATTATACTAGGATTTTTTGTACATAAACCGGACAAATTGTACAAAGTTACCTGTCCCGAGTGAGACTCAAACTCACTACCTCCGTCGCTAAGCTAAAGATGCAGTCGTACTTTATAAAAGTATGTATATAAGTAGTCTTACCGTACTGTATATCTTCGGTCATTTTGTCATTAGGCTGAATATGCCATAGCATCACACGGCAATTTCACCTATTTTACAAAAGACCCAAGAACGAATATACCACTACACCATTTGGCATATTCGATCTTTTGTAGACCAACGACATAATATATAGTACAATTGAAATTAAAACATTAGAATTAAAATTAAACCATACCTGATAAAGGGGATTTGTACAAGTTCAATATCGGCTCTGTCATTAAGGGACCGTTTTCTGTAAAAAAAAATACGTTTCTTAAATACCTAACAAGTTTTAAGTTAAAAATAGTTTGTAATTGTGCCTCCTGACATGAGTTTTAAAACACGTAAGCCACCTTTCCTATGAACTATGAAACAAGCCTTCTTTAGCAAAGTTATGTATGTGTTATAATGTTATTGTCTGAATAGTATCTAATTTATTGGGTTATTTAGTTGAATACTTTGGCATTTTTAATGGCGTCGAACGGCCGGCGGTGGTCTCCATACTGATATTCATTATATTTCTGATTGGAAATGAGATCAGCTCTAATCCTGCGAGCTCATTTGCGGTGCCATTTTTTTCACTGCAGATTAGAAATATAGCTTCTTGTAGAATCGTTGCTTACTTATACTTAGAGTACCAATTTAGTTTTCAATCCTTTCATTTGTAAAATATTTTTAGCTTTGATTCACGTCAGATGTCCAAAATAGGAATTGACCTATTCTATTCAACCTATTGATCTATTCTGTACCCTACTGCATTCAGTTAAACGCTCTTTCCCCCAGTCTTCGGCTTTCCCATAACCCGAGCAGGTGTCATTTTTGTTTTCAGTAAACTCTACTTCAAGCTGGTGTGTTCGTCCGTTCTTAGAGTCCGGTTTTTGAGCGTGGCCATGAAGAGTCGTTTGTTTTGGCAATGTATCCGTACTCCGATCATCAGGAATAGGCTGCTGGGACCGTAATATGGGGTAATTTTGCACATTTTGCCATCTTACCTCAAACCTATCTCACTTAAATTGAAACAAACTACACAAATCGTAATCACTTGAAAACTAGAAGGCGGCTTGCCAGACCAGATATTTCACAACATTTTTGGCCAATGTCATAACAGTTACTTCCACAACTGACTCCCCCTAATAGTTCGGAAGTACATCTGCCCGAGACTGCCAAGAAACTCACGACGAATTATTGTTTCTTATGGCGTTCACAATTTTACTTTTAAAATAATTTTATCTTAATTGAAATCTTATTTTTGTGTACACTGGTCCCTTTCAGGATGATAGTCGGTTATCTTTCAACTGCTTCAACGTACATTTATTATGATTTTAAACTGGAACAGTTGCATTATCTAAGTTAACAGTTGGTTTATTTTATGAAACTGACTATTGAGAAACTAGAAATGTATTTATTTATACTTAGAGTCTTCTATAACATTACATGGCATTTGTGATGTTTTATTTTTGACGAGTTTTGTTTAAAATATTAACAACAATGGTATTACTAGGTATATAGCTATGGTTAATAAATTATTTAATTAAACTTTTTCTCATTTGACCCTACAGTAAGATACCGTATGCCATGATACCGTGGAAGTAGCTATATTACACTAACCTGGCGGAAGCAATATCAGATAATTGTCTATTTTTTCTTACGGCGTAGGCAGGCGGCCAGACTTCGTTATATTTTTACTAAAATCAGTTTAGTTCCAGCTTGGATTAGTAACCTTAAACCAAAGCTACCAAATTTAATTATTGTTTTAAAATAATTTAATTAGTATTACCTAATAGTTTGTCTACTTACCAAAAGGTCAAGTAATCTATTGTTTACGTGTCCAATTTCCAACTATTCTATAGCTGCCTATAAACTTTGTGATGGCAGTATAAAATTTACGGTAAAATTAATTTGAAGATTATATCGTAGTATTTATGAGGTCGAACTAGGTTACTGATTACAGTATGATACGAAAATGATGTTGGTAGTTCAATGTAGAATAGTTGAACATGAAATTATAGTTCATTACCATACCCCGACACTCCATACTATCTAACGGATCTAATTACCGACTACTACTAGAACGAATAAGATATATTATTTTCCTAATTATTTGACATAAACATGATTTCTAAACAAAATCTTCCTTAGGAAATGTCCAAAGTTCTGCATGACGTGTAAATTTTAAATTAATCGTATTCACGCACATAAATAATACCTTTGTCAGTTTAATTTGTAATTTCTTAGGTCATTTGGAAGAATACTTAGGTTTTGTGGCCTTTTTTTTACGGAGTGGAAATGAGTTGGCTCATCCCCCCGGTTAGGGTTACCAGGGGGTATGTGGGACTCTCTCTCCAGGCACAGTACGCTGTCGTACTGTGTGGAGGGCATACCCACTAAAACCACTCCGGCGTATTTCCCGCCCTGCCGTAGTGGGGGGCACAGTGCGTTCTCCGAGGAATTCAAGGCTACTGTGCCCCCCGGCAGCCCCGGACATTAGGTTTTGTGGCCTTACCTAGCCCAGCGTGGTTTTCTGATAGCGAATAAGCTTACCTCCAGTATTGTGACGTTTTCTCGCAGATTATTAATCTAGTTACTTATAGAGTTTTATTGACAGCAAAAGAAAGTTTCTTTTATTTTACTCTATTAATATGCTTACTAACTGCTATTCCGTCACAGTTTACTGCCTCAACAGGAGCTATACGTCCGTGGTGTTCAACTAGGTGGCCAGGCTTCTCTTTGGCTTGACCACTTGGCCTTCATTTCATTGGTACACTCCTATTTGTGGCCTCTTATCTTACTTCTACTCTTTAACTTCTTTAATTAAGTTTTCCTAAGGTTCAAGGTAGTCCTAGGGACTCGCCTTCCTTCACTTGTAGACTTTATATATTAGTATACCTCTGTTGATCCTTGCTTAGAGGAGTTGCGGAGAACATGCGAATATCTCAAACACCCCACTGTCAATTTAATTTTGGTTAAGTCACTCTTAGGTTGTTTTTAATAATTATAGAGTTATTCTTTATTTATATTTTACTAAACCAAAATCTCACTATCTGGCTCACTCAGTATAATACGATATGTATGTAATTATTTTAGTATTTTTATTATAAATATATAGTTCAGGTATTTAGTTATTATGTAGTCTAATAGGCACTTATTTTGCCCCCCCCCCCTCCCCCCGGCTCTTACAACCTGTAAGGTTGACTGGAAGAGATCTCTTCTAGAGATAAGCTCGCCTATACACACCATTTATTACTGTATTTAGTTTTAAAATGTGCAACAAAGAATATATATTAATTATTAACTTGATTTTATAATGATATTGATAACACTGAATTTTAAATTATTTTAATTGTAACATTGCTTTTTATGCTTATTTAGATCCTCAAATGACTGTGATATAACATTGAATGGCTATTTGACATCTTAAACTATACTTATATTGTGATGGCTATGAATTTATGAACTCTTTTTTGAGATATAATTTTTATACCCATTACTTGTAATATTTTGTCGCGGGAATGTTTTGTACTTAGTATCCATAGATAGTTTGTTTTCAATTTAGGACTAGACATAGACAAACTCGGGGTATCTCAGCTAGTCTTTACGTAAAAGCTTCTAAAGTACATCGCACTTAAATGAAGTCCATTAGTTTTTAACTCTGTACCTTACCTAGTCTTAACTTTAAGATGGATTGCTTGGATTCTAGCTAAATTTAATTTAGCTAGAACTTTATTGATTCGAAGTACTAGCGATTTCTTTCACAGACATTAGAAAGCTAATGGCTGTATTTTTTATAAGAAAAATTAATTTTTATTTGATTTGTTTTGAATTAATTTATGCGGTCATACCTAATTTGTTTCCTTTCATTTTCATCCCGTTTTCTTTTTAAGTATATGAAGGATACAGATGAATAACGATAAAAGTCTAATGAGCTCCATATTTAAATAACGGATATCTTGCTAAATTGATTTAAGACTTTGTTTTTAAACTCTATGGATTTTGTTACGTACGTCGTTATTCCCCTGTAGCCTTCATATGTTAATAAAAATGTAGTTGTATTAAAAATCCCACATTTATAAGGTAATTTTGATAGTAGATCTATACATTTACCTATGGCGTCTTTCCACGAAGTTTACATGACAAACCTTTTTGGCACCAAACCTGAATTTCGTTGTGAAATCACTTACTACACCAGTTTATGACTCACTATAGACATTGTCTCGGTGGCATTCCGCTAAATTGAACATTACGAGTAGCTAACGTGTTTCAAACTCATGGCATAAGTCTAGTGCCATAAGACATTTTTTACTTTAAGGCATAAAAAAATCAAATAAGTCTAATTGGAATCTAGTCCTGATATATAAGGTGCACTATTAAAGTTGAAATTAAGAGGCAAGTTCCACTGCAGATATTATCTGTGACTGGATTTGCCGCTGAATATCGTCTTAAAGCGTAAAGCACTTTAAAAGCAGAGAAATTCTAAAGTGCACGGGGGATTAAAACTAATTAATTTGGTGGCAAATGACTGGATGGAGAAAATGATCGTTTACCTCATATAGTTTAAGGCAATTTTGATTATTTATGATAAATCTTGTATTTTAGCTTATAAAACTTTACTACCAATATCTTATATATTTTGACAACTTAAACATTTGATTGGGTTAAAGGTTGACACTGACACATTCTTAAGGTCACAGCGTACTTGTCTTGAAAAGGATGCAAATGTTTTTATGGGTGACATTAGTTTGACACTCAATATCGTCATTAGGCGTAAAGCACTTTAAAAGCAGAGAAATCCTAAAGTGCACGGGGGATTACGACTAATTAATTTAGTGGCAAATGATGTTTAAATCAATGTCAGGATGGAGAAAATTATTGTTAACATCATTTAATTTAAAGTCAATTTTGATTATTTATGATTAATAATGAAGTAAAGTACACAACTCGGTTTTGTATTTAAGTATTTGAAACTTTGCTACAATTACCTTATCTAAGGTTGACTGGAAGAGATCCCTAAGTGGGATAAGTCCGCATTTGTACACAGTTAATTCCTATTTTATTATTGTTGTTGTTGTTATTTTTGGTACAATAAAGCGATGTAATACATACATATTTTGGCAACTTTAACGTTGCTGTAACAATCCAGTCTCATAGATCTGAACTCTGTAGTGGCATTAGCCCTTTAGATGAAATTTTCCAAGCGCATTAGTATTTCTTAAAGTGCTTTACGCTTAAAACGATATTGAGTAACAAATTTATGTCACCCATAAACATCTGCATCCTTTTCAAGAGATAAGTACGCTGTGACCCTAAGAACGCGCTTCGAACCTTCAACCTAGTCACAGTAATATTTAAGCTGTCAAAAATTTAAAGGTATACGTAGCAAAGTTTGACATACTTAAATTTAAATTATCACTCCTAAAACTAAATTTTTTTTCTATTAAAATTTTTTTTTAACCCCACGTGGGCGGTTTTTGACTGAATATAATGAAATACGTGAAAAGTGAAAACCATAACGATATTTTTGAAATATAAATAACATAAGACGTTAGGTGAAATATACAAATGCTTATGTATTTTTGCATCTATAACTAGGAACAGTATTTGTAGTACATAATCGGATCTCAGTACTCAAACAATTTATTTTTATTAGGTACATTCGCAAGGTTAAGATTTGGGATGTTCACTAACAAACTACTAATGATGTGAAATTGGATATTAGAGTTAATAATTTTAGAGAATAATTTGTAAATATTGTTACACATGTTTTATTTAGTTTCTTAGATTAAATTGCTATAAATAATCTCTTACAGGACTAGGTTCATTGAACTTAATGACTCTGCCATATTAATTCGCAATGCCCAGTAAAAAAATGTCTAATCGCACCATATTTAAGGCTGACTTTGGTTTATCACACTTACCTCCGCAAATTAGAGACATCGAGAAGTTTTTTTTTTTTTTTTTTCAAATCAGATTTTTAAAGTCTTAAAGATAACTAGCGCTGACTAACTGTACACGAAGCTTGGCTACAAATATTAAACTCTATTTTATAGGCGAGAAGGCAATGAATTTTTAAAAACTTTGTACTTGAGATAAGTTTAGCACTACTAATTATATCACTTTAGAATAAAAATGGCACTAAAAAGACACGATCATTTGCAATCGGATTTGTAATATCAACCGATGTTGACGCTAACACAATTTTTTTGTTAAAATTAATACATCAAAATTGAAACTAAATACACTTAACTTCAACGCGCGTGGATCATAAGTGGCCCGACATAGCGGCGTTATTTGTTTGTTTACGCCGAGCGGGAGGCCGCGCGAGATACCGCCGGGGCTTGTGGCGTGTTACTCGGGCCTTGGAGGCTTTCGACTGCCGGCAACGAGACGTGACGTCACGCGACTCACAGCCTGCGACGCACGCATGCGCACACCACTCTCCCCGAGGCGTGCTGGAGTCTCACATGTGGACTTGACAACGCGCGGTCAAGTCATCAAAACTTACTTAAATAATGCTTAAAAGTTGTTTTATTACTTTAGTTCACTAAATTGTTGTTATATAAACGTTATAATTATAATCCTGAAAAGTGTTAAGGGCGTGAAAGGAGTTACAGTGTAGTGTAACCGCTGACGATGTTTATATGTTTAGAGACATTAAAACTAGTTTTTGGCTCTGTAAAGTTGTTTGTGAAAGACAAAAGTAATTTTGTTACTTGATACTCGTAATATACTTAATGGGTTTTTAGTGTAAAAGGTTGTTCTTTACATTTTAAGTATTGTCAATAGGATACTATTAATTTATTCTGTTAGAAGAACATTTAAAATTTTACTAAAAGGTAAAAACCAATCTATATACTCTATTTTATATAAATTGTTGTGGTCAGTAAACAAAATTATGTCAAAAAGTAATTTCTTCCAAAATTTAAAACATATAATACTCTTATTCTTTTAAATATAAAATATAATTCTGTTAAATATCAAGATGCCAATTATAAGATTTCACATATCAAAATATAATTACAGCTGACAATATATTATAGCTATTTTTGTATATTGTGAGCGTGTATGTATCTACATAGTTATATGGTGTATCATTATATCCTTTCTAAGAATTTTTCAATATATAATTGTAAAATTTTACGTTTTGCACCGTTCCATAGTAAATTTCAATAAAAAGCAAGCATGTTTTATCATTAATCATAATATATATATAAGTTAAACTTGAAATTGTATAGGAATATTATGAGTTGACTTATAGTGTGACGAATACAATTATATCAAGAAAACTTAATAAATAAACCGTACAAAAGAAATAAGAGTTCATAAAAGCGGCTACAGCCGGTGCTACGGCGTAGCACGTGTACTATAGTTGAGTCATCGGGTCTCACTGGAATTGTAGCTATTAGCTGGGTAACACTAAAGTATTACTCTTTACTTAAATTCATTCGTTTACTTAAATTTATTTACTTTACTTAAATTAATTAACGTATGATGATGAAATAAAAAATGAGAGTCGACCACTGCAAATTGCTCCATTATAATAAATAACTCACTCCAGGATTAAGTTATATACTTATACTTTTATTACCTACTTAGTTGAGAAAAGTCCACAAATAATTAATTGTAAGTAGGTAACTAGGAGTGAATTATTTATTATAAATGCGAAGTAATTAATTAATTATTTAAATAAATAAAAACCTATTTTTATTTAACTTAATCCTGGAGTGAGTTACTTATAATAATTGAGAAATAATTTATTAATTATTATAATAAATAAATAAAAAATATTATAATTAATATCCTATGAGTACATAACAATTTGAGAGGCGACCTGTGGAAATTAATCAACTATAATAAGAACTTCGGGTTAAAGTTACCTATCCTGGAGTAAGTTGCTTATAATAGTTGAGAAACAATTAATGAAATAATTTTATTATAAAAAAAAATACTTAATTTTGTCTTAACATTCATCATCAGGTTATTTTTGTCTCCACTGCAGGAGCACAACCCTCTCTCATCTGCCGGAGACAGACGGAGGATTTGGCCTACACTCCCCGCGCTGGCCAGACGGATTGGGGAGGCCTGATTGATGTTTTATAATGTATTCCCTCAGTCGCCTTGTACGACATCCACGGGAAGAGTTGAAGTGGTCCTATTCTACTCTACCGGAAACCATATGGCAAAAAAAATATACTTACCTAATATCATTTACTGCTTGACTGTGCACCATGCGAACATAGCTCACCGTTAAAATCATAGTTATTTGACAATTTGTTTCAATCGTCGCTGGAAAGGCAAACTTGATGAAGTGCCAAAATAGGATTTTTACAATAGAGTGCTTAAAAAAATATTGCACAAAAAATACATATATTTTTATCCAAACATCCAATTGTGATAAAATAAATTGTCGTTTTATCAAAACTGGATCATCATCATCAGCCTGAAGAGTCCATTGCTTGAAATAGGCCTCTCCCAAGGTGCGCCATTGAGTCCAATTCTCTCATCCAGTCACTGCCAGCCGTCTTACGCAGATCGTCGCTCCATCGTTGCCCAGTCGCGGTCTCCACTCGAGAATCCCAGCGGTAATCGCTTCTCCAACAGATGTAACCAGCCCACTGCCACCTCAACGTGCTAACGTTTTTAGCTATGTCGTAGGCTTTAGTTCTCTGGCGAAATCGAATGTTTAGATAAAAATATATGTATTTTTTTGTTGTAAAAAAAAGATATTTAATTCAGTAAGGTTCGTGCCAATTCCTGAGCGCGAGATCCGAAATAAACTGGTCTTAGATTACCATACCGCTGAAAATATGAAACTTCCGGTTCAGCATTTCTTGTATTGGAAAAAGGAAGTGTGTACGTTGGCTCCGACGTTTCGTAATCTGAGTATTGTCTAGTTCTTTATCTTACCTGTAACAAAGAAAAAGATTTTTAAAATAAATATACTCGTAACACAATTTTATGAATACAGAAAATAAAATCTAGTATTCGATACGTATTTAAAAAAATACATACAAAATAGATTTATTTGAATAATGTGAAATAATAATAATAATGGAAGAGTTGGAGTGGTCCTATTCTACTCTACCGGAAACCACACTTTAATATAATAATAATAAATATCTCAGACATTCACACCAATTATCCAGTCCCAAACTAGGCAGAGCCTGTTCTATGTTACTAGATAACGGATACACATACTTAAATAAATATATAAACATCCAAGACTTGGGTACAAACATTCATATTCATCATACGAACATTTGCCCCTAGCGGATTTCGAACCCGCAACCTCCACTTATAACTGATTCTATTAATTTATTCAATTTATTTCTAATAGTGGTTTTGTATAGTTTATACAATTTAACAGCCATAATTAAGAGAAGGAAAACCAAGACACAGTTACAGCCACTTAGTTGTCAAAATACGTAGAGATAGTCAAAATACAGATCCTTACTCTCAAAAAGACTTATTAATAATAATAAAAATCTAAATATTTCTTATACTGTATAAACATAATTCTAAAGTTTCCTTGAAATTCCGAGCCTTGTACGCCGAAGTCTTCCATGGTGTTAAATTTAGCTACACAACACGTACTAATAACATCAAAGCAGAAAGTTCCATACTCTCACGTTACAGATAATGTGAACAGTTAGGTAATTTTACTAATAGTAATTAGACAAGCTGCTATACAGTAGATATCAGGGCCCGAAATTTTCATGTCGAAAATAAAATGTCAAGGATATTGCACATCGCAATTTATCGACTGGAAATTTATATGCTTTAATGCTGGAATACATAAAACTACGTACATACATAATGATCACGCCTTGGTCCTAGAGGGGTAGGCAGAGACGATATATCGCCACTTTGCGCGATCCTGACACACCTCACTAGCCTCACTCACATTCATCAACCTTTTCATGCACCTCCTTTTATTCTACTTACTGCGGACCCCAGCCTTTTTGAGGACGTCATCAATTTCATCTTTGAACGTCCGCATTACGCTGTAAATTTCATTTGTCACTCTCTTCCACAGTATAACTACTAACTATATAATGACGGCAATGTATGGCACGAACAGTAAATTTGAAACAAACACATCAAACAAAATTCTGAAAAAGCAAGGAAGGCAAGTGACACCTGAGCGTGTTTTCGTAGAGGCGCTACGAAACCGTAGACCGTACCACGTTCAGTGAGCATTTTCATCATCGTCATATCAGCTCTTATATGCCTATTAATGGACTTAAGCCTTCCCCAATGAACGCCACCACACCCGTTCTTCCGCTCTAGGCATCCAGCCGCTTCGGGCTACCTTCTTCAGGTCGTCACCCCTGCGCGGGCCTATCCGCGATATTCACTTCAGAACTCGTCTGCGTTTACCTAGGCCGCTACCGTAGCCAGGAACAGTGAGCATTTTATATAAATCATCATCAGGTTATTTTTGTCTCCACTGCAGTAGCAAAACCCTCTCTCATCTGCCGGAGACAGACGGAGAATTTGGTCTACACTCCCCGCACTGGCCAGACGGGTTGGGGAGGCCTGATTGATGTTTTATAATGTATTCCCTTAGTCGCCTTGTACGACATCCACGGGAAAAGTTGGAGTGGTCCTATTCTACTCTATCAGAAACCACAGAGAAAACGTTAGCTAGTTTCGAAATAATTTTGGTAATATCACAAAAAAGTGGGAAGTAATCACGAGAATTTCATGAAATCAAGACAATAGAATTACATTCAAGTTTAACTATAGTTTTGGACGTTGCATTGCCACGGAAGCTACTGCATTATTCCACAAACTGCAGCAATTTGCAAACATTACGTTTAATCACTTGATCAAACTCAAAGCTGTAAGTGGAAGTACAGACAAATAGATTAATTATATATAGCAAACTGTGCAAACGGGTTGGAGGTGCGCATCGAAGAGGCCCATGTCTAACAATTGGCTTCAGTTGATTTAGGATTGAACTCCTCTATCTTCAGGCCTCGGTTACTCGAACGAACCTACACTTCCGTTGGTCTCTGTCGTACGGAGTAATAACAACGCTAAGTCGAGCACCTCAGACACTTTTTCTGCGCGACATGCACATATGATGCCGTCCGGACATCGCGCGCTAAACGAAGTAATAACAACGCTAAGTCGAGTGCTTTAGACACATTTTTGCGTGAATTATCTGGCAGTGGGAAAGAGTGGGTGATGAAAAAGTGTAGATATTTTCGTTTTACTAGGGCGTGGTGTATTGTTATGTAGTAACTATTAAGTGATCTATTCTATCGCCCGTACTTTGTCTATATGAAACGCGTGTTTTGTGTTAGATAGCAGCTTTGTCTAAAAAAGTTAAAAATAACACATTAAAAAGTGGTGATATTGCAAATACTTTTATTTTTTAGGATAATGATTATTAGAAAGTATTCACCATTATACAATATATTTTACTTAGTTTAATAAAAATTTTTATTTTATTTATGACGCTTAAAAGCTTTTTTTAGGATACATTAAAGAGAAAACTGTTTCGGTGTTGAATTTAATTCGATTGCAACAAACAAATTCATTTTCGTTTACGAGACTATCCACTCTTCAAATAGATTTATTCGTATCGTAAGGAGCGGGCGCGCTTACCAACGGGCGTATAGGTCAACCATCATAACGCGAATGCGCTCTTGTGTATGTAGGTCAACCTTACAGCAAACTAATTTAGCAGATATGCAAAATAATAAATAATTAAGAATATGTATAGGACCTGTAGAGGGTGGCCGGTAGCGGCTGGATGCGGAGGGCGGAGGACCGGGTGTGGTGGCGTTCATTGGGGAAGGCCTATGTCCAGCAGTGGACTTCTAAGGCCTGACATGATGATGATGGTAGGTATTAAATTTTTTATTCTACTAACTAATAGTTAATTTGATATAACTTTGTATCCTACTTTGAAAACAAAGAATTGAGTTTGAGTTTCCAGCGAAAACTTTAATACCCAAAATATTTTAAATGACAAAAACTACGCAATCTCTCCGCGACATAATCCATATCCACATGGCTACATGAGCAATAATTTTCATTCAGTCGAGCAGAAAACGTTTTTTAAGGTTTATTTTACTTTGGCAGGCTGTTAACAAAATGGCGTCTCTTTGAACCAGCCTATTCAAACGTTAACGTACACGTCAATTTTGCAAACTTAATTGAACAGTCCCGAAAACGGAAATTATCATCAATTTACCGTACATAAAGGAGTTAAGGTTGAAAATGATACAGAATTTATTCATGAAAACGTAAGATGTGCGTGGTTTTTATCGATAAAATTATGCATGTATGTCTCTTCGGCGTTTTGTTTTGTGTTTTTGGGATTTGCATAAGCTCGCTTCCTCATACGTCGATAAGGATCCGGTACGAAATAAATTTGTACTTTTTAAATTAGATAATCATCTAATGGCACTGCTGCCAGTCACCGGTCTATATTATTTATGGCTTAGGTACTAGTATGAACGTTTAGACCGCCTATTATCAGCCGAAATACGTTAATGAGACTTAATACATACTTTAATTAGTATAAGTTCAACTTAGAAAATAATAATGAATAACAAAAAAATCATCATCGGGGTTATCTGCCGGAGACAGACGGAGGATTTGGCCTACACTTCCCGCGCTGGCCAGACGGGTTGGGGAGGCCTGATTGATGTTTTATAATGTGTTCCCTTAGTCGCCTTGTACGACATCCACGCTAAGAGTTGGAGTGGTCCTATTCTACTCTACCGGAAACCACACGGCACTACAATACTAAGTAAAGTAAGTTAACTAAGAACATCTGATTTTCAGTTATTCAATTGTTATTTCGATACAGGTCTTATTTGATTAAGATTTTTTTATTTATTTCGAAAAGAAGTCGTGTAAAACACTAAAATATCCCTTCCCTCTCGTCTCACTATCCGTCTGTTAATGTGCTTATAACTCGAGAACCACTTATCCGATTTACCTGGTTTTTTATTTAATTCTTAGATATGTTATATAACCAGGATTTAGTATACATTTTGTTCCGCTGGGTACCATGAAGACGCGAGCACATCAAGTATTCAAAATTTATCATCATCTCATCAGCTCTCAGACGTCTATTACTGGACATACACTACGGCCTTCCCCAATGAAAGCCTCCACTCCGGGTCCTCCGCATCCAGCCGCATCATGTCGCCTGCGATCCGCGGTCTCCACTCTAGAACTCGTCTGCCACTTCTACTTGCCAAGCCTTTAGCCTACGTCGATCACCTTCGTTCTTCGTCTGATATTCTCATTACGAATAATTTACTTAAAAATCGAGTAATTTTCATTATAATTCACCTGATTATAGTGTTTCAAACCGTATAATAATACAAGAACCGTGCTCGTGATACGTCAGATTTTAAAAATTTGACGGTACACGGTTTCACTGAAGCTATATTTGCACAGCGGCACGCAAGCCTTGTTTTGACGGTAGCTAAGTGAAAAATTTGTCGCCCGATTTGTTTTTGTTTTTCGTTTAAACTTGCAGGTGAATGTTTTCTGTTCGTTCTACTTTAGAATGAAGTTCCTTTATTATGTTTGCGAGTTTTATTTATGCGGTCAACATTGGCTATAGAATAACTACTATATAATATTTAAAATATAATGTAAGTACTTAAACTGACCTGTTACCAAAGAAAACCGCTAAGTATTTTGGCATCATTTTGGAAATTATCTAAAACGGGGTCATACTGATTTTCTAGAATTTTATTTAACTTACTAGCTGTGCCCGCGGCTCCACTTGCGTGGACTACAGAATCCGCTCCCGTTCCCACTCTCGCTCCCTACCCCACTCCCACTCAGACTCTCAATCCCGATACCGATACCACTCCCGCTACAGCTACCAACTGTAGTACAAACCAATCGCCATATGAATTATACCGAACATAATAACTAAACTTCTTTGTTATATTGCATATTTATACCTTGGTTATTACACATTATTGAAGTTTGAGTAGGCATCCCTAATTGTTTATAGTAATAAATATAGCCTATGTTACTCAGGGATAATGTAGCATTCTAATGGTGAAAGAATTTTTGAAATCGATCTGAAATAAATTTTTCCTCTTTATAATATTAGTGTATACTAGAATTTCTGCGCCAGTAAAAGAATTAGAATTTATCAACTAAATAATCCTCCGTCTGTCTCCGGAAGATGAGAGAGGGTTGTGCTCCTGCAGTGGAGACAAAAATAACCTGATTATGATGATTATAATTCTAGAAAATTAGTTTAACACCTTTTTTGATCATTTCCAAAAGGTTTCCAAATCAGCCGCCTTCTCAGGCAGTATTATCATGATGCTACCCACACTGTCTTTCTCATACAACCGTTTTAATTAGTGACTGAAATTATACAAGTGCTATACACAAGAACTAATTACTTGTTCGCTCGTAGTTTGCTTGAGAGTTTCGAATCGTTTGCTTCCGAAAACTAAACTGTCCCCGATGCATAATCCGGCCGCTTACATATACTGTATGGATAGGTTCACAGGAACGTTCTTGACGCACGGTTTTGCTCCGCCATCCTTACTTAGAGCCGCTTTGTGGTACATTCTAGAGATGAGCGCGGGCCGCCATGTATTCTGTCTCTTGTTTGCATTGAACATTCCTACGGATTCTTTTGCGTACTTCGACACCTTCAATTCAGTTCAATTGAAATATTCGCCTTTTCTTTTTATGCACCAAAACATATACATTTAAAAAAACATAGAAGGATGAGTTTAGTGTACAACGGCGGACTTATCGTTTTCAGCGATTTCTTGCAGGCAACCTTTGAGTGGTGGCACCTTCACGTTTTTTGTTGACACCGATGGCGTAATAATATGTTACGTCATGGTTTGTATTTATATTCGTGAGCTAAATAGCTAATAGAACAGACATACCCTAAAATAAGTCTGTATAAAATGAGGAGTGTGTCTGTCTATCAATGCATCAACACATTCAAATATTAAATATAATTTTAATAACATAATTGCTTCTGCGGTTTCGTAAACAGTTGTTTTAATATTCAAAACGGGGGTTATTAACATCAATTAGAATGAGTTTTGTCGATTGATTTCAATTTTTGAACAGTGCAATTATCCTAAGTACCCGCTGTGCTCTCCTAAAGGGAAGGGACATTAAATTTAATAATGGCGTAGCAGGGACACGTATTGTGAAGGGAACTGGAAGACGGAACCTTCCTCAAATATTAATTTCGTTCATAAATTTCAACCCTTCTGTTGTTCGAAATATTGTCGTATTTTTATTTTAAAGTGTCTCGTTCCGCGGTTTTACAATAATAATAAAGTCTTTGAAAAACGTCCAACCATTAACAGATGTCCAATCAGAAAAATGTTCATTCTGAAATATGTCAATTCTGAAAGATGTTCATTCTGAAAGATGTCAGGTCTGAAAAATGTTTATTCTGAAAAATGATTTCCTACCTATGTAGTTTAAACATATGGTTAAAAAAATTTCAGATTTAAAGTAATGATTAACGTCTGAGTAACATAAAAGTCTTTAATCAGTGCGTCCTGCCTGTAATAATCTACGGCGCAGATAAGTGGACACAGTCGATGGCCTAATCCATAAGTTTCAAGTAGCTCAGCGAGCTTTGGAGAGGGCTATACTCGGAGTTTCTTTGAAGGATATGATTCCTAATGAGGAGATCCGGCGAAAAACGAAGGTTACCGATATAGCAAGTGAAGTACCGGTGGGTGAACCACATCTGTCGCAGAACCGACGGCCTTTGGGCCACCGAGCCGTGGAGACCGATGATCGGCACGCGTAGGGTGGGACGTCCCGCCGCCAGACGGACCGACGACCTGAAGAAGGTGTCTAGAAGCGGCTGGACGCAGAGGGAGGAGGACCGGATGTGATGGCGTTCATTGGAGAATAGTGGACGTCTAAGAGCTAATGATGACATTAATAGGTAGCTGACATATCATAGTCTATAGTCAAACTCATTTCATCTTCCACTCATTTGTATAATAGCAGTAAGAGGACATAGAAACAACCAACAAACTACCAGAGGAATTCTTAAATATGAAAGGCAGAAAGTTTAAAAATCACATTAAAAACAGCTTTTTTAAAATCCTATTATAAAAAAGTAGACAATTGTTTGAATAACAAATATGGCTGGTACTAATGTTGCTTCTTCTTTTTGATATTGTGTACAAACTTGATTTTAAAATATGTGTTTGATAAAGTTTGTTGCGCCGTTTCTTCTTTACAGCGCTAACACCTAGAAATCAGTAGTACCATCTGCTATGAAGGATTTGACTTTGAAATAAGATACCCTCGTAGTCCTACTTACAGGACTAAAAAAAAACATTTTACCTTTATTGGCCTGTCCTTATATAAATTATTATCTAAGGTAAGTACGGAAATTTTATCATCATCATCATCAGGTCATTTTTGTCTCCTCTGCAGGAGCACAAACCTCTCTCATCTGCCGGAGACAGACGGAGGATTTGGCCTGCACTCCCCGCGCTGGCCAGACGGGTTGGGGAGACCTGATTGATGTTTTATAATGTATTCCCTCAGTCGCCTTGTACGATACCCACGGAAAGAGTTGGAGTGGTCCTTTTCTACTCTACCGGAAACCACACGGCAAGGTAGGTAAGTACGGAAATTTTATGTATTACATACATATTATACAGGGTAAAACAAAAAGTGACACAAGCCCATCAATCCTTAACTAATAAAAATATCCGAAAATATCGAAATGACATGGCTACTGTGTGGTCTGATGCTAAAAAAGATGTTACTAAGAATTAAAAAAAAAACTGGAAAAAATTACCCTAACTGAAGTGAATTTCTTTTCCCAATAAATGGTATTTTTTTACGCCAATTGAAAACCATATTTATCAATATATTTCAATGTCGAAATTCCAGTAGCAACGATTTTTATAAGACGAACTGGGTAGTTTTTTAATCAATATACTGTACTGGCAGCTTATGTTGGATTCAAACTTTTTTTATCGTTTTTTTTCTCAAATTTAAAGGATAGTTGCGAAAAAAAATAACGAAACCTTTACGACCATACGTCTACATTGAAGTACATTAAATTATATTTTCTAAGAATTTTAGTTAGAGGAATATTTCAGTATACTTTATCTTAAAATATTACATAACATTTCATGTCAAAATAAATTACAAAATTAAACGTCAATAAAAAATAATATTTTTTACAATATTAGTCAAACCCCCCTCGTACCGACTCCCGCCCGCTATGAAGTACATAACATTTTATGTAGATGAGTAATAGGGCTTTTGATTGGCGTTAAAAATTATGCCAAAAACAAAACACTCTATTTCGGGTACTTTTTCAATTGAATATTTTTATCAGACAACCCAGTTGCAATTACACATATCATATTTATTACTTCTTTGTTTGGCACTGTAGACAAACTTGTCTGCACCGGGTGCGACTGAAAATCAGCGCCTAGCACCTAACTTGGTCTAGGCATATGCTGAGTCGCTTGCCCTTTTGCTGCCACGGCACACGCATACTATTTTAACTATGTTAAAAATTTCAAATTGTTTTCTCTAGTTCTTATAAGTTTTATTTTATTTTTTTTCCTTTTTCTTGCTTTGTTGGTTTTTTCTTTTATTTTGTGAATAAATGTTTTTCTTTCTTTTTTTCTTTCAGTTTGATTGGATCAGTTTGATTTGGATATCATTATTAGTTAAGGCATAATAGGCCGGAGACCATTTTCTGTTTCACTCTGTATACGGGTTTTAACATAAACCCAACCGTACATACAATAATTTCCTTTATGACCTAACTTTATACACATTGCCCACTGCATACCCTAAGTAACTCCATTCGAACCTTCGAATAAAATGTCCGAATGGGCCCGCCTTCTGTCCGTCTTTACGGCCGTCTTGGGGCCAATAATTTAAATACCCACACTTAAATTATAGTGACGTTTGTCCCCACAGGGGCAAGGCGAGACGACCGGGGTAAAATTGCTCATAATGCACACTTTGGGTAACATGATCAATGTCTTCGAGGTTTTTGAACTTAAAGGCTGTAGTAAGGCATAAGGTTCATCATCAGCCGAAATACGCCCACTACTGAACATAATCTTCCCCAATAGAATACCACTTTAGGTGGGCTATCCATTGGGGAAATTTCAATAATCACCACGCTTGGCAGATGAATCGGTAACCAAAGCTTTGGCCTAGTGACTTGGTCGGTTGAGTCGACCGGCAGAGGTCGTGAGTTTGATTCCCACTGGGTGTCCCCAATTTTGTACGAGTTGGTCCCGGCATGGATGTCATATTTGTGATTTGTCATATCCTTGTTTAATTCCCATAGCACAGGAGAAAGTCCTAGTTTGGAATTAGACAAGTATTTATTTACTTTCATTATTAACTAACTCGCACATGGTATATGTATTGGTGTAGTTTTTGATCATAAAGCGCTTTAGCGGCTTAAATTATCTACTATCGATTCGCATTTAAAATTCTAGCAGAGTTAGCTCAGTAGAATCCAGATATTCAATGATTTTTATGTTGGATTAAAATAATATAGTTTAAATATATATATTTGCTACGAGCGCTACGCCGTAGACCGTAACACTCTTAATTGCCTATAGATAGCACCAGCCGGTACCTGAGTAGTAAGATTTATTGCCGTGTGGTTTCCGGTAGAGTAGAATAGGACCACTCCAACTCTTCCCGTGGTTGTCGTACAAGACGACTAAGGGAATACATTATAAAACATCAATCAGGCCTCCCCAACCCGTCTGGCCAGCGCGGGAGTGTAGGCCAAATCCTCCGTCTGTCTCCGGCAGATGAGAGAGGGTTGTGCTCCTGCAGTGGAGACAAAAATAACCTGATGATGATGAAGAATTATTTAAAAAGCATATAAAATCCAATTAAGAAAAGGTAACTACATATATTCGTATTTTATTTTACTGGTAAGCTGGAACGGAAGAAGAATTATAGATTATAAAATTACAGATGTTGAATCATCATGTCAGCCCTTAGAGGTCCACTGCTGGATATAGGCCTTCCCCAATGAATGCCACTACACCCGGTCCTCCGCATCCAGCCAGCTACGGGCCTTCTTCGTCGGTCCACCTGGCGGCGGGGCGTCCCACCCTGCGAGTGCCGATCCGCGGTCTCCACTCCAGAACTCGTCTGCCCCAACGGCCGTTCTTGTTGCATGTCGGCAAGTCGTTGAATGTTCATATTTATTTTGCTGTATGAGTTTATACTTAAATTAATTACCAAATAATAATGATAAATTTTTCAATAAATTTCGGTATAAACCCCGAAGTTTCCATTTTTAATGGCAAATGGTAATAAATGATATTACCTTATTCCAACTACAGATCAAAACCATAATTATCATAGTGCATGAAACAGACAGAAATATATGTATATTCTTTATTGCACAACTTAAAACTAAATACAGTAATAAATGGTGTGTACAAAGGTGAGCTTATCTCTAAAAGAGATCTCTTCCAGCCAACCTTACAGGGTGTGAGACAAGGCAGTAAGAGCGAGGGGGGCAAAATAAGTGCATAATAGACTACATATTAATAGACTATATATTTTAGAATCCGAAAAAATTTCTATGATACTTTAGAGTAAATCAGAAAAGAATTCTATGATACTTTCGACTTTAAAAAAATATAGTCGCAGAGCTGGCAGCATATTTCATTTAAATTTATGCTAACACTACTCCAATACACTTCCACGGTTGTTTCCATCGACATGTTTCTTATATATTTCCCCCTCCCCTTACCCCCTCCCATAAATCAAAAGCTCACTTGTGCGACAATGCACGCTACATAATGAATTACGTTTTTCATTTGCGTCGCCATTCGTATAATCTTCGCATGACGTGACCAGACGTGTTCCGTTGTTCCTTGCTGATAAGCGACTGCTGAACTATTAACGTACAACAGTAGAAATATTTGAATGACTGCGTAGAACTAATCGACACCTTAATCTGGACAGATCTTGATGATTATTATAACCGGGGATATTTGTTGGGGCATATGACAGGGATTTCTGAATGAATGAATGAATGAACGAACGAACGAACGAACGAACGAACGAATGAATAATGAATGAATTAATGAATGATTAAAATGAATGAATGAATGAAGGAAGGCAGGAAGGAAATGAATGAATGAATGAAATATTTATTTACTAGAATATGGTAAAGATGATATGGTATAAAATCTGGGTCGCTAAATATACTACTAACGTACGTATTAATTTTTTTATATACTAATTAATTTTTAAATGTCCATCTGGGAAGCAACTAGTCCTCCACAATAACAGTTTAATCTAGTGTGGAGACTAGGTTGCTAAGAATAATACTGTGCTTATATGTTTTTATGTTTTGTGAATAGTAAAGTGTAAGCCAAATTCTCCGTCTGTCTTTGGCAGATGACAGAGGGTTGTGCTTCTGCAGTGGAGACAAAAATAACCTGATGATGATGTACATGTAAAATATTTTGCATCGAATATTGGCAAACTATTGTAGGAAAAGTACAAGTACACCGAGCCAAATCATTATATACGTATTTTTACGTGGAATTCTGTTAATAAAATAATTGTAACATAATCTTGTTATTAACTTAGTATAAAAAATGCTGTTGATTTTCCTGAAGCGATATAAAAAAAACTTCTTTATTTTCCCCACAAGGGGTTCATTAAAAAAAATAACCTAATATAAACACTTAAATTTAACATTTTAGATTAACAAGTGAATATGTAACCAAGCATATTTTAAATGTAAAACAATTATATAAAGAAGGTTAAAATTTTTTTTGCAAAAAAAAGTCACGTTCTATTTGTAATTTGCAATAATAATTCTTGCTTCCAACTCCATATTTCCGTATAAATACTGCGATAGAAACGCAGAACCGTCACGTTGAAGTTAACAAATGCAACGTTTTGCAATTATTATGGTAATTTTCAGACTACTGACCCCATGCCAAGAATTTATAGAGCTTGTAGGTGTAAAAACACAACATTAAAAGTAAGTAATAGGTTTGTATTCAAGACATTGAACCTAATGTGAGTCGAAATAGGATGATTTATTGCTTATTGAACTTACACCCAAAATAGAGAATACTCAATATTACTACGTAACGAAGCAACACACCTCCCCCTGCCAGTTTAACGTCGCCCGCAAAATGGAGCACTGCTGGCAGTAACACTGCTTGACTCACAGTACAAGGTTACTATACGAGCGCGCTGTCTACCCACGCCCATTATAAGTTAGAAAAGGAAGCTATTATGTTGTTAACGTATAATGGTGTCCCTTTCTCGATCGACTGTATTCGTGCGCTGACTGTAATAGCCCTACAATAATTTACGCGCACACACGCACGTGTACGGACAGGCCTGTAGTTGTAGTAGGTAATTAAATCGGTTCGTTTGTATGAAGTGTCGGGGGGGTGCCCTAAATTTGCACTTAATATAATCTAAAAAAATATACCTATAGGATAAAACTGAGTAAAGTTTTAGCGGTGATAATATCAGACTATTCATCTATACTAGTACTCATCATCAGGTTATTTTCACTGCAGGAGCACAACCCTCTCTCATCTGCCGGAGACAGACGGAGGATTTGGCCTACACTCCCCGCGCTGGCCAGACGGGTTGGGGAGGCCTGATTGATGTTTTATAATGTATTTCCTTAGTCGCCTTGTACGACATCCACGGGAAGAGTTGGAGTGGTCCTATTCTACTCTACCGGAAACCACACGGCATGTACTCGGATCAACCATTATAATTGTTAACCCGTAATTGTTTACCAGTAAAAAGCGTATTTAAAAATGGGATATAATATATAAATGAACTTTAAAAATAATAGATCCCACTCCAAAAATAGTATTTAAAATAATTAATAGTTCCTGTAAAATATTAGCTTTTAATTTTAATACTTAATGCTTACTTCAAAATATATGATATTTTAAATTCAATAAATAGATACCCTATTACTACCCTAACTTATTTTAATTGATGACATTGTAAGTTGTTGCAATAATTATATTAAATACCTACAAATAGATATGATTATCTATTAAAATAACAAACACAAATCACGCCCCTTTAAATTAAAATTAAAATATTTTCTCTGTTGACATACATCTGAGTTATATTTAATATTAAAGTTTCATTGACGTCTGAATTACTAATCCTAACAACCCTAAACAAATATCTGCAAAGAAAATTTGGATGAAAATAAAATACTGTTACTACAAAAATTCATAAACTCTGAAAAAAAAACATAAATCAACCAACGATCTCTATGTACTACTAGATGGAATGTTCCAAACATTCGTTCTGTTCCACGCAAGTAGCCACAACTCTTTCACATTCACAATGAAACTCATGCAGTTACTACGCAGAATATTTAATTATTACTAAATATTGACGCTACGGTTAAATAATGTCAATATTTAGTAAATAATTAAATGTTCTGAGTAGTAACTGCACAAGTTTCAAAGTGAATGCGAAAGAGTTGTGGCTACTTGCGTGGAACAGAGCGATTGTTTGGAACGCTCCATCTGGTAGTACATAGAGATTGTTGAAATCAACCAACCTTTATGCATGCCCGTGTGCTTGTCCTTAAGTACAGTGAGCTCGTAAATCTTCCCGAACTCCTCGAACATCGGCCTCAAGTCATCCTCCTCCAAGTGCCGAGGGATCTGTCCGATGAAGAGCTTAACGGCATCCTTGCCGGCTCCTGGAGGAGCGCCGGTGCGCTCCGAAGGAGTCAGAGGCGGGGATCGCTTGTCAGAGCCGTGGACTGGAGTCTGCGGCGCGGACACGATGCTCGCATTGCTCGAAGACGGTCCATGCTGGCTCTGGCCGACTGGCAAACCGAACTGGCTCGGCAGGCCAGGGTTGTACCCAAAAAGCATCGGATTCATGTTCAGATTACCGACAATCATTGTCTATCACAGCGTTACAGACTTTAGTACTATATGAACACAAAATTAAAATCACAGTATTTTGTACTATCTCTTACTTATTCTCTATAAATTCGGTTTGTTTTTAAAGCTCACTTTCGTTTTCGCGGAGGGGAGGTTAGGGCGGAGTGGAGGGGAGTGGGGAAGTGTGCGTGACGGTTGTCTCTGTGTGCGTTTCGTCTCCTCTCGACAGTAGCTCTGTAATGCGTAATATTATCGACCCGTGTAGTAGGCACTTTCGGCCTCGTGTTTTTCTCACTGACGCCGGGTTCACTCAAACGTTTTTACACGTGTTTTGCTACAAGTTTGTTAGTTCAACCTCTGCTTACTTCACTTCACTCTTAATTCACAAATTGCTCACTAATTCAATATGGCTGCTTTCCCGCACAAACTCTATTTTTTTTCAATTTTTTTTTTTATTTATATTAATTACAATAAGTACACATATTAAAAAATCCAAACTACATTTAATTTAATGCTACGGAGCTACTTTGGCACGATGTTATTTACGTAAAATTTTGAGCGAAACGTCTTTTAAAGCTCGTTTTAAGTACTAGAGAAAGATGAATACGTTAATATAGAATTACTTTCCAAATAACCGAGGAGTTTTTACACAAAAAAGCTTTTTTTACGGTCACGGTTTGTGTTGTCGCGGCGGGCACGCGGCACTGTTTACAAACAAACTGTCCGACATACACTTTATTATCTTTAATATATATATTTTTTTACGTCCCCCACAACGTTATCCCGCAATCCGCACGCGAAACACAAATAAAAGTTACGAACTTGCGAAATCCAAGTCACAACACAACACGGAATATCCTTATATACAATCTAATAAAGCTCAAAATACACGTAATATTAACACTGATTAACATACGACTTTACGACGATAAACTATGACTTGACGCACAAACGAAAAGCACAAGACGACACGAACTAAGTGTGGCAACAAATTTGCCGTGTTCCCGTCTATATGCCTACATGTCCACTAACCTAAAATCCCTTTCGTTCGCGTCCCCTCATAGCTATAGGGGAGCCTCGGGTCTTGATACAGGCCTCCCCTCCCCCCCGGAGGTTCCCCCCTCCCCGCTCCCCCGGATATTTAGCTACGCAAGTAAATTCGCTTTGTGAGTAGGTTGATTATTTGGAATTTCTCGTCTCGCGTATGGCTATGCGGGAAATGTTCTGTCTCCAGTGCCTTTGTCGGGTTTATGAAATTATTACGCGGTAATAGAGGTTGCATTTAACTTATTTGCAGTGAAATATGAAGTACGACGAGTTGGGTGATAAAACAATTTGAGAGGTTTAATTTATTAACAAATACAGTTTATGCTCGCATCAAAGGTTACGGAGGAAAAAAGTTTGCCGCTGAATAATTTAGCCGACCATCGCGCTTAGGAGGCAATCGTAAAGCGAACGCGAAATTCGGTAAAGGGTCTTCAATGCTTGGTCCGACTATAACTCAAGCGCCGAAAATAGCGAGGGGATATCCCCCTCTCCCTTCCACTCCCCGCGGCTGCCAGCCTCAGTTTGGGATGATTTTCGCACAACGCCTCTAATGGCTGTTTAGAGAAAATATTGTCGAAAAAAAGAGGCTACTCGAAATTTCCGGACGCAATTCAACATTTTAAAATTTATGACTTCGACTCTGAATTTTATCGCGGCTTTCCTTTTCGTAGGAGTATATATTTCCGTGAATAATTGTAAGACGTTACAACTTTTCATTATTAAAATGCATTGTACCTACAGGATGGGATGCCCCGCCCCGTCGTCAGGTGGACCAACGACTGAAGAAGGTGTCCGGAAGCGGCTAGGTGCAGAGGGCGGAGAACCGGGTGTGGTGGCCTTTATTGGGGAAGGTCTTTGTCCAACAGTGGACGTCTAAGGGCCGATATGAAGATGATTGTATCAAAATTCTAAACCAAAGCCGATTATGACATACCTTAGATCAAAATTCTAATTTTATTGACCGTACCACTTTACAGCAGCTAATAATGTTTATCTATTGATATTGATAATTGAAACTGACATTTTTACTATTGAATTTATTTGTACACTACCTCTTTTGGACATAAGTATGCCTTTACAGCTATACTTATAAACTGACATAGTTATGATTATATTATGTTGTATTTTAAATATACATATGTTGACAATGGGCTCGATTCTAAAGGCACACAATTAAAATTTGACAGCACTAAAATTAGTTTCGTCTTTATCTTAATAATACCGTGTAACAGGGATAGCAACAATTTTAGCGCTGTCTAATTTTAACATTTTTTAAAATATTTTTTAATTTATTTATTCACACAATACTTAACAGCACATTACACTTAGATACAAAACAAACATCACAATAAAATAAGGCCAATCACTAAGTAAAACATATCACAAGATAAACAAAATAAAATAGAGGAAAAAGAAAAAACTAAGAAAGTTAATAATAAATTACACCTTCAGAATCGGGCCCAATGCCTCTTTACCGCAGCTTAACTGTATAATGTATAAACTGGTCGCTCTTTGCCATGTATTTCCAAAAGACATTATACCGCCAGCCATGTGTGAAATTGATATAAAAAAAATGTCGACTTAGCCTAGAGTTCTTAATGGCCCAAAAGGTATATAAATAAGTATATAAGGTAATATAAATGAGTATGATCCTCTGTCTGTCTCCGGCACATGAGAGAGGGTTGTGCTCCTGCAGTGGAGACAAAAATAACCTGATAATGATGATGGGTATGATGATAGCCAGAAGACGAGCTCCGACGAGGTGGTCAGACCCGGTGAGGAGGGTGGCTGGCGGATCCTTATATGAAGCGGTGCGGCTGGCCAATGACCGCTATGCGTGGAGGCGCATTTTATACGGTCGCGATTCTCAGCAGTGAGGGAACGACAGAGAAGAGATGATGATAGTAACTCCGTGGGTGTCGTCACGGCGACTAAGGGATTGCACCAGGGGCGGGCGTTCTCCTTTGTATCATATTATGATACAGAGGAGTACGCTTATGTAATGCATATAGATCACTAATGCGACCAAGAACCCGCCTGCCAAGTGTGGTGATTATGGAAAATCGCCCAATGGAGAGCCCACCTAAAGTGGCATTCTAATGGGGAGGCTTATGTTCAGCAGTGGACGTATTTCGGCTGATGATGATTACTAGCAGCTTTTAATATATAGGTATTACGTAGACCCTTTATAACTATGCCATAGCTACGTACACTCTCCGTTAAGAGCAAAAACGATGACATAATAATGTTCCCTGTTGTTATTTATTGTATTTTTCTTTGTTTTTCCTTCCACTCTGTCTTTGACAAGAAAATAACGGTATTTGCAGTCGCGTGCCGTTTATTATTATATCAAAATAGACATTTAGTTGCTCTACAGTCTTGAATGGAAAATTGGTCAGATATCTGCCCTATGACAAGTGAAACGGTAGGTACAATGAATACCAGATGCAAAAAATTTGCAAGATCTCTTCTTACTTCTTAGCTCTGATATATTTTTTTAGGGCTATATCCTTTAAGAAAATTACACAGTTTTATATAACTCAATATATATTATAGTAACCCTGTTTTTTATAATTTTTTAATTAATTATACATATATATGTCGTTATATTACATACAACTCCCGTCACAAATGTAAAGTTTATTGTCACAAATGGAAACTTCAAGCTTCTTCAAAAATATATATATTTCTGGCTTACATGAAATTAAATTCGAAGTAACAGGCATTTTGATATTTTTTGTAAGTAGTATTTTGATATGTTTTATATTTGGAAACGAAAAAATGTGTATTAGTATTATTTACCTATGTAATGGAAACTTTATTATACTAAATAGATCTAAACTCAAAATATAACGAATGTTTTCACAAATTTCACGTCTTGAGAATCTGGTATTTTACGAAACTGGTATTTTAAAAATCTGGTATTTTACGAATCTGGTATACTGCCAGCAAAGGATGACAGTGACTGCTTATCATCAGACAGGATATCTGTCTCTTTGCCACCCAGATGGTGAAAAAATATGACTCCAAATTTCTTCCAAACAGCACCCGCAACCCTTTTCAGAAACTATTATACAAAATAGCTATGAACCCAAATATAATGTATGTTTTCACAAATTTCACGTCTACATTTCAAACCCTTTGCAATGTCTGCGGTCAGGCCGGTCTCTGTAGTAGCGTTCCGTATAATATTTTGGGATAGAGAAGGTGTACCGACCGCACCAAATTGCCTTAATTGATATACGGAAATAAACGTGTGTCTTCATTAAACCTTTTCACTTTGATAGTTTATGCTTCTACTTTAACTAGTGGTTATTTTGTTTCTTTATAAATATTACATAATATTAGCACACACAGGTCTAATACCACACTAGGATTTTCTCCTGTGCCTTAGAAATTAAACAAGGATAACAAATTCACAAATATATCATCCAAACCAAATTGTATAAAGATATTAGGTGATCTCTTAGCTATCCTTATCCTAAACTCGCACTGTACTGATCATAATGTAGGTATATTTCATTCCAGATTAATAGTCCTATGAAAACCAACGCTATTTACGTCTCGGTAACATATACATGAAAGGGTCACCAGCAGCAAAAACAGGTTTGTATTACCATGTAAACTTTGCAGTCCACTTAGGAACACCATCTATTGTGTATTTTGTTTTCGAGACGCAAATGCGTTTGTTTTCATAGGACTATTAATCTGGAATGAAATATACATACATATACGCGGGTAGGTACCCGCGTATATGTATCTTCTTGATCTATTTATTTGCTTGTTAATGTAAAGTATTGTAATTTTTATTTCTTAGTTTCTGTATCTCTTAATACCTCAGTTAAGTATATTTGTTATTTATTGAGTTTGTGAAATGGAATTGCTATTTATAAGTGTGGATTTGTAATCAGCATTGATTTATATTATGGTGGGGTTGGGTGTCTGGTAGTGGAGGTGGGAAGGGGAGAGGATTCTGTAGTCAACGCGAGCGGAGCCGCGGGCACAGCTAGTTACTTTATTAAAGTCATCTCCTCATTTAGTCAATGTGATTGTAAGTGTACAAAGTTATGCACCTTGCTTGTATAAATTGATTTTTTATAACTTATTATTTATTATTTAATGCAATCTGAAGTGTTGTTTTAAAAAATATAGTCATTGGGCTCGATTCTGAAGGCACAATGTTAAAATTTGACAGCACTAAAACTGTTGCTATCCTTGTCACACAGTATTATGAAGAAGACGAAACCAATTTTAACGCTGTCAAATTTTAAATGTGTGGCTTCAGAATCGGGCCCATTGTCTGTGTAAACTAGCATACACTTTTTTAAATTGTATTTTATATTGAGGATGTGTTAAATAAATAGTCTGTACATCATTTGGCAGACTATTCTAGATATATTAAGTATTATGTTGAGTTGCATGGACGTCTGTTACTCATTGTGCCAATTTAATGAATGTATAACGCCAACACTCAACCTGGAATCCTATGAAAGGAGACAGTTCATTCATTCACAACACCCAATACCCCAAAACGCGGCTAAGTAGGTCAACCTCCCATTGTTTAGTTTTCAAACTTCAGAAGTTGCCGTCCTGAATCTACATTTATTCCTCGAACCGCGACAAACTGAATTGCCTCTATCGAATAACGGTTTATGAACGCAAATAGAGTGTGATTGTGTTTTGAATAAGTAGGAGACTTATAGCGCTTTTGTGGTATTAGAAATGGAAGATAGTTCGATTAGAAACGTATGTAACTATTATAAGCTAAGATTGTTGAAATTGTAGTGATACATATCACAAGATTTTGCAGTGTAATTGACAAGTTGGTTGTTGTAATTGTATAAAATTTCACTACACTGCCGGTTGCTTCATAAATGGGGAAATTCTCTGCTAGCATTTTAGATAGATAGATAGATAGATAAACTCTTTATTGCACACAAATTAAGGATAACAATAAAATAGGTACAGATTTTTGGAAAGTATACAAAGGCGGCCTTATCGCTTAAAGCGATCTCTTCCAGGCAACCTTTCTGAAGGAAAATAAGAAAGACATAGCGACAGAGTATTGCAGGTGAAAAAAGAGAAATTTATAATTTTAGAACATGGTAAATACTTAGTAACAATATTACACAATTGAATTTACATACAAATATACTTAAATATATACCTATGCATACATATATAGTTTATAATACAATACATATACCGTACGTAATATACTATATTAAATTAGGCACAACTATTGCATTTTAGTTTTTGATCTGTTTTGTTTTTTATAAAGACAACTTCAAGTTCGTGCCAATGTGACCTGTGGAGCTCATTTAAGATGGGGCAAGTCCTATGAAGTAGATTTTTAGCA
The DNA here is from genome assembly GCA_947086405.1 of Esperia sulphurella. Taxonomy (NCBI): domain Eukaryota; kingdom Metazoa; phylum Arthropoda; class Insecta; order Lepidoptera; family Oecophoridae; genus Esperia; species Esperia sulphurella. The sequence goes on from OX352265.1 coordinate 15,460,515, forward strand.
TACTAACATACCTAAGTATTGTACATTAGTGATTCATTTAAAATCTCCCGGTTGGTTTACTAAAGTAACTAACTCTCGGTAGTTTTAGATATCATCATCATCAGGTTATTTTTGTCTCCACTGCAGGAGCACAACCCTCTCTCATCTGCCGGAGACGACGGAGGATTTGGCCTACACTCCCCGCGCTGGCCAGACGGGTAGGGCAGGCCTGATTGATGTTTTATAATGTATTCCCTTAGTCGCCTTGTACGACATCCACGGGAAGAGTTGGAGTGGTCCTATTCTACTCTACCGGAAACCACACGGCAATGGTTATAGATATAATCACCGATTTAATATAGTACAGAAGAATTATCAGTATCAATGTTTCAGTTTCATTATCTGGCTTTACTTTCATACAGCGTGCTGTATGTAATTACTAAAATTTTAAAGGCATATATTTAAATTTAACTAAACTAAAATTATTCACCTCCTTTTCAAACAACATTAGGAATATGGAGACAGAAATAGTCGGGCCATACTCTTGTTTTATCCCAGGATTTTCTCCTGTGCAATGGAAATTAAACAATGATCAGACTATTCACAAATATAACATCCAGGCAGAGACCAATGGGAGTCAAATCCACGACCTCTGGCTATCGAGTCCAATGATCAAGTGACTAAGCCAAGGAGACGGTCAACTGTTTTGGCTATCACTTTATTTAACTCTTTATTTTCTTTTTGCTCTCTATATTAAACCCTAAATATCATGCATGTACACATATGGGACCATGAATTTGGTCTCCGAGATACAGGGAACCCTAGTTCGGATACAAGATATCATTTATTTAATTGTTTTATTTTATGCAGGTGGTTCAGGTATGCAGGTGCTAAGTTTGCCGTGTGGTTCCCGGCTTAGAATAGGGCCACCCCTATCTTTCCCGTGGGTGTCGTCAAGGCGACTAAGGGATTGCACCAGGGACGGGCAGCAGCGTTCTCCTGTGTTATGTAGAATAGGTGCATAATTTTCATATTATCATCACCCTATATACGCACATATAAATTATGCACCTATTCTATAGAATAGGTGCATAATTTTCATATTATCATCACCCTATATACGTCCACTGCTGGACATAGGCCCCCCAACAGAGTACCACTTTTGGTAAGTTGTCCATTTGGGGATTTTCCATAATCACCACGCTTAGCAGGCGGATTGGTGATCGCAGTAATGATCTTAACATAAAAACACAGGAGAACGCTGCTGCCCGTCCCTGGTGCAATCCCTTAGTCGCCTTCAACTAGCGCACTGGCGTAAGATATATCTTACGCCAGTGCGCTAGTTGATGCGGTCTTTTCTGTGTAATAAATTACTATTACTGCTGAATTTGTTCCACAACCATTTCTCAAGATATCTTTGACCGACTGCGACCGGCTAATGTTCCATTTTCTTTTGGAAAATACGTGTCAGTCACGATAAGGTTGACGTGAGAAGTGGGTAGCATCGTCAATAGATTGAGGGAAGCCCTCGTGGGCGTTTGGTAAAGCCAACAAAGCTGTAAATATAGTTATTTTTCGGTATCTAATTAAAAAAACGTAAACTTCGCGTGTCTACATTGAAAATATTGGTAAATAAAATTGGGGGGATAAGGATAATTAATATAACATTTTTAAACTTGTTGTCTACAGAACCAATTTCGATGGACTTTGCACAAAAACTCTAAGTAACATATAGGTTTTATTTCATCGCAGTCGGTTTACTCAATCAAAAGTTAGGTGAGGTGAGGATGCAATATTTTTTTTTTTTTTTTTTTTTTTTTAATAATAAACAAGTATAATTTTAGTGTTCCTTACTATTCAGATTGCAATGAGTTTGGAGTATATTTGGAGCTGGGAGTAGGAGCGGAAGGAAAGCGGGAGCGGGAGTGAGAGCGGGAGCGGGACTGAGAAGGAGAGAGGATTCTGTAGTCCACGCTAGTATTAAATATGAGTAGCAGTGCAGACGAGTAATACGAGTATATTCATTGATTTTATTATTTAACATTTATTTAAATACATACATATTACCTATATACATAGACATACACTTGTCCAATCCCAAATTAGGATTTTCTCCTGGACTATGGGAATTAAGCAAGGATTGTCGGCTCCGTAGCCTAGCCGGTAGTACACCTGCCTACGAAGGTCGGAGTCGCGGGTTCGAATCCCGCCCAGGGCAAACATTCGTGTCATGAGCACTTGTGTTTGCCTTGTGACTGGATGTTATTTATATATTATATTATGTATCTATGTATGTATCTCAGCTGTCTGATACCCATATTACAGGCTCTGCCTAGTTTGGAATCAGGTGGCCGTGTGTGAAATGTCCCCACATATTTATTTATTTATTTATTTATTGGACAATTCACAAATTTATCATCCAGACCGGGATCAATTTGTACATATTGTACAAAGTGGGAATCGAACGCACGACCTCTGGTAAACGAGTCCAATGACCAAGTTACTAGACGAATGAGGCGGTCGTTGGTCTAGTGGCTATCATAATTCATTTAATTGGTATTGATAAATTACAGAAATAATTACTTATACGTAATTACTTATATGTAGGTTGACTGGAAGAGATCCCTAAATGGGATAAGTCTGCCTTTGTACACAACTTCTTTCTTTTAATTATTTTTGTTGTTTTTAATTTTGGTACAATAAAGCGTTTATATACATACGAGTATGTATTGCATAAGTAAAAATATATAAATGAAATTTGGTAAAATAGTCAATAAAAAATGTCAAATTATTTACATTTAACTATTAAAAGCATTAAAACATTAGTTTCGACGTACGTTTATTGTCGTAAATTCATCAATTGACCTCCGTGGCGAAACGAGAAGCTCTCGGACTGCCACGCCGTAGTTTGCGGGTTCGAATCCCGCTAGGGGCAAATGTTCGTATGATGAATATAAATGTTTGTACCCAAGTTTTGGATGTTTATATATTTATTTAAGTATGTTTATCCGTTATCTAGTAACCATAACACAGGCTCCGCCTAGTTTTGGACTGGATAATTGGTGTGAATGTCAAACTAGTTAGCTACACTTCATGGAACACAAATTAATTACAGACCTTCAATATTATGAAGATTAGGTTTTGTATTTTTATTTACTGTTGGAGGTTTAACAGAATGTCTGACATATTATTTTATTTTTTATAAGATAATATCGACCCAAGATTCTGAAGCTGTACTATTTTATTCTAAGAACATAACTCTAGCCTTTCAAGTGATAGAGAGGCCTGCCTATTGGGACACAAACGCCAGTCTAGTTTAAGTGTAGCAGAACTATGTGGGTCTCAAGGCGACTTCCATCCAGGACAAAGTTGGACAGAACTGTACAGAAACTATAGCAGACTGCCCGAGGCATTAAATTAGTCGGTTATCTAGATTAAAAGCAGGAATCAACTTTATCAATGAAGTAATGGAAATTATGATATTTCAGTTACACTGAAATAAGCTAGCCGTGTGGTTTCCGGCTTAGAATTGGGTCTTGTCTTATCTTAGGGATCAGGATTCAGGATCTTTTGTGCCAAACCCCGGACCACCAACGGTGCCCCAAGCCGATTTGGTGGACTTCACATACGCCTTAGAATTTCTCCTTTGGCATATGCAGGTTTCCTTACGATGTTTTCCTTCACCGAAAAGCCTGTGGTATTCGAATTGGGTCACTTCTAATCTTCCCGTGGGTGTCGTCAAAGTTATAAAGGGGTTGTACCAGCGTTACTGCCATTACCAATCCGTCTGCTAAGGGTGGTATAATGGAGGCGCATTTTATACGGTCGCGATACTCAGCAGTGAGGGAACGACAGAGAAGAGATGATGATAGTAACTCCGTGGGTGTCGTCACGGCGACTAAGAGATTGCACCAGGGGCGGGCGTTCTCCTTTGTATCATATTATGATACAGAGGAGTACGCTTATGTAACGAGTTTAGATCACTACTGCGACCAAGAACCCGCCTGCCAAGTGTGGTGATTATGGCAAATCCCCCAATAGACAGCCCACCAAAAGTGGCATTCTACTGGGGAGGCTTGTTTTCAGCAGTGGACTATCTTATAATATGTATGTTATTAAATTTGTTTCATCATCATCATCAGGTTATTTTTGTCTCCACTGCAGGAGCACAACCCTCTCTCATCTGCCGGAGACAGACGGAGGATTTGACCTACACTCCCCGCGCTGGCCAGACGGGTTGAGGAGGCCTGACTGATGTTTTATAATGTATTCCCTCAATTTGTTTCACTTGAATTAATTTAATGTGCCTACATCCCGGAACTCCGAGCAATATTAGCCTTACCGAGTCATGCGGGGCTCTGACGAGGTGGTCCATTATTTCCCTAGCTAGACCATCGTGGTACCTCAACACGGAGGCGGCGATGTTGTTCGCAACACATCACGGAGCGAAAAGCGGACGAAAGAAAGTCGCTTTGCGGCATTTTATTGAGCAAAGTGGCGATACATCATCTCTGCCTACCCCTCTGGGACCAAGACGTAAGCATTATGTATGTATGTTATGTACTTATTGGTCGAATATGTACGGATCCTACGGATCATCATCAGGTTATTTTTGTCTCCACTGCAGGAGCACAATCCTCTCTCATCTGCCGGAGACAGACGGAGGATTTGGCCTACACTCCCCGCGCTGGCCAGGCGGGTTGGGGAGGCCTGATTGATGTTTTATAATGTATTCCCTTAGTCGCCTTGTACGACATCCACGGGAAGAGTTGGAGTGGTGAATACTCTACCGGAAACCACATGGGTCCTATGGATATTGTTCATCTATTATTATGTACCCATACTCCCAAAATAAACAATTTTAATTTGATGTATTTCGGCTGATAACGAAGGCAATACATACAAGCAAAAACTAAAACAGCAAAAAACCGCTTTATTAAAAAACCGGTGCATTAATCAAATGACAGTAAACATTGTGGACAAATGATTCTCGAAGGTCATAAGTCACCTCGGGTGGAGAATGCCCTCGTAAAAGTTACCGCAGTAACTGAGTCACACAAATTCGAAGCAATCGTTAATAAGTTCTTATCACGAATCGTAACAATATTTTTTGAAATAATCAACGACCGCGCGAGGAAGCAACAATTATTGTCGAGGCGAGTGCTGTTTAGAGTTCCCTAAGACAAATTGTAAAACATTTCAAAGAACCCTCAAAGACATTTTTTAAGAGACAGGATTGTACCCAGATGGATGATGAGAGAGGGTTGTGCTCCTGCAGTGGAGACAAAATTAACCTGATGATAATGATAGTTTGTTTCGTGTATTAAATTTTTTCTTACAAACATATTTATAACCTTCACATTGTATACATTTTATGAGTTCCACAACTTATCTCCACAATGAAAAATGTCCAACTAGAATTATGTCCAATTCACAAATTTTAATAAATACCCAAATAAACAAATCATCTAAAATATCCCAGATACACACGCGCACACTACACACATCACACACAAAAATACACTCATATACCACACTACCTCCCACAATCACACCCATCCAACACTCAACCTCCTAGACATACACATAGACATACTTTATTGATAACTTCCGTTACAGGTCAAATAAATTTTTTACACAAATTAAATAAAATCTAATTAACGACAGGCAAATTAAACAAATTGAAATTAAACATCAATAACTAACATAAAAAACTAATTAATAAAAATATCAAATAAAATTCTTAAAATTAAATAAATCAAGTTAATGAGTTTTGAAAGAACTCTTCAAAGCGATAAAATGCCTGCTTGACAAGCCAGGCGCACAGTCTCTTTTTGAAAATAGGTAGGCTCGGAGAGCTGGTGACCTCAGTGGGAAGCCGTTTGTACACCTAATAATATTACCTTTTTTTCTATCTATATCTAGGTATTCTGTCCTACAGTTTGTAATGTAACCTGTAATCTCAGGCTCCCTGGTACAGACTGCATACTTTAGTATGGTAGCTCCAATTTGTAATGTCCTGTTAATTTTAATGTTTTAATCGTACTCAATTGATGTAATTAAATAAATTTAAGGACGACTGTAATAAATTTTTATTTGGCAATCGCAGTAATATTATAAATGGGAAAGTTTGGATGTTTGTTACTCAATCACGCTTCAACCACTGGACGGATCGGGATGAAAATTGGCACACATGCAGGTTAGGTCCTGGAATAGGACACAGGATATTTATATCCCGAAAAACATCCCATTCTTACGGAAAATACATAATAATTTGTGATGTTAAGTTGTCCGCACGGACGAAGTCGCAGGCAACAGTTTACTACATAAATTCACTTAAACTCGTATTCTTCACTGTGTTATTTTTATATATCTGGACATTTGTTATGTTAATATTATATAATTCTATTTTTATTGCTTTATCATTATATAACTGATCTTCTTTACATTCTATCTAAGACGCCAGTCATAGATCTCAATTCTTCTTCATTTCATTTCATTTATTTAGCCATAATTTATAGGTATACATACATGATTATAAAAATACAACACGGTTCCAGTATAAATTTACCCAAGAGTGTAGCTTTCAATATTCTATATACGTATCTTAATTATAAATATATAATGCCTAATAGTACATTTTTCACTACAAAAGAAAGGTCTTGTTCACACAGTATGTCAGTTTAAAATCTCAATTAAAATACTAAATAAATATACCTAATTAGCCGAACTACCAACTATTACCACTATTATTCCTGACCCAAAAAATCCTTCATGTTGTAGGGGCATTTTTTGACTAGCATCAATCTCGTATTTAATATTTAGTTACCTAGTGATTATCTGCTTATTTTCTCTTTATGTTATATTTTTATGTTATACGGAACTCATTCAACTTGAAAGGCATCGCGGCTTGATCATGATTTTATAGTTACGCGACACGAATGGGGGTTGACAGAGACGGAAAAATGGTCGTAAAAACACCGCAATTATTTGGAATGAATTCGGAGGACGTACGTATGTTGTTATTATGATAATGGCCCGTGTAAACGTGCGACTGGTCGCTGGAATTCTCATTTGTATTATGACGTGGGAAGTATAAGCGAATTTATTAGCATTTTACATTACAATTCTACATGCTATAATTATAATTCTATAGTGTCACCCCTATCTTTCCCGTGGGTGTCGTCAAGGCGACTAAGGGATTTGCCGCAGCATGGATGGCCAGCAGCGTTCTCCTGTGTGTGTATGTTAAGATCATTACTGCGATCACCAATCCGCCTGCCAAGCGTGGTGATTATGGCAAATCCACCAACGGCCAACTTACCAAAAGTGGTATTCTATTGGGGAGGCCTGTGTTTAATTTTAATTATTTCCCTAGCTAATCGTGGTCCCTCAACAAGGCGGCGATGTTTTTCGCAACACATCACATCAAGGGGTGTCACGAAGCGAAAAGCGGACGAAGGAAAGCCAATTTGCAATATTACATTGCGCAAAGTGGCGATACATCGTCTCTGCCTACCCCTCTGGGACCAAGGCGTGAGCATTATGTATGTATGTATGTATGAGGCCTATGTCCAGAAGTGGCCGTATTTAGGCTGATGATGATGATGATGCTATAATTATATGAAAATTACTAGCGTTTCTACGCCAATTCAAAAGTTAGAATTCATCAATCGTAGAATTCGAGAAACCCCTTTTTGACAATTTCCAAAAGGTTTCCAAAATAGTTTACGTTTTTTTTTTAATTCAAGGCAGAATTTGTTTCGTCCATTTCCGCAATGGACAAAAAATACTGCGTATAGCAAAGTTACAGGCATAATAATATTATCCTACTTGCTAATAATATTATAAATGTGAAAGTTTGGATGTTTGTTACTCAATCACGCTACAACCACTGGACGGATCGTGATGAAACTTGGCACACATTTTAACACAAGGTTAAATCCTGGAGTAAGACATCGAGAAAATTTTCATTCCTACGGGAAATACATAAAAATTTGTGATGTAAAGTTGTCCGCACGGACGAAGTCGCAGGCAACAGCTAGTACTACATAAATTCACCTAAACTCGTATTCTTCACTGTATTATTTTTATATATCAGTCTGTGGAGTCATGTTAATATTATATAATTATATTTTTATTACTTTATCATTATATAAGTGATCTTTATATTCTATCTAAGGCGCCAGTATAGTAAGTATGTAAGTATTTATTGTTTCATTCCCACAAATATTTTCACATTAAAATTCTTATTTATAGTTACAACTATAGTGACAATGTTATTGATTGTTACATCACTTATTTGTGAGAATCTGGTGTCTGTAGTAGGATGAACCTGTGGCACAGATCACCAGGTCCCCACCCCAGTCATAGAGCTCAACTGTTCTTGTATTTAATATTTAGGTTACCTAGTGATTATCTGCTTATTTTCTTACTTTCCTTCTCTGAACTATATAAATTCACTCTAACGCGTATTCTTCACTGTATTAGTTTTTTGTACCAATATGTGGTTTGTTAGGCTAATATTATATAATTCTATTTTTATCTAATAATTGTATGTACATAAGAAATGCTGTTAATTTCCCATAATAAAATAAAATAAACTGAAAAAATTTGTTACTGTTTACATTTTGCGTTCCTTTTAGTACCTACTTATATGTTTTATTTTTCTTTGTACTCGTACAACATCATCACACGACATACGTCCACTGCTGAACATAGGCCTCCCCAATAGAATGCTGCTTTTAGTCGGCTGTGTGAATGAGAGATTTGCTATAATCACCACGCTTGGCAAGCGGATTGATGATCGCAGGAATGATCTTAATATACGCAGAAGAATACTACTTCCCGTCCCTGGTGCAACCCCTAGTCGCCACGGGAAGATCGGGGGTGGCCCTATATGAACTATGGTGAATATGTATATGTGTATATTTTATTTCACTTAACTTTGGTAACAAACCGGAGCAAGAGGTAAACGTACTCGTATCTGCTCAAACTTGCAGAAACAGTTTAAACAGTCCCAGCCACCTTTACTCGCCCACTGCCTCGGAACAAAGGGGCTCGCTGCGGGCCCCTAAAATTTAAGGGGCTCTGCGCATTAGAATGGTTCCGTAGCTATGAGACATTGTTTCGGCTTACATTTGTCTAATATGCGTGCTCTGAGAAGCTCCGTGGTACTGAAATATTGGAGTAAATAATTACCTGGTTGTAGTAGTTGTAGGTAACTATGGTTTGTCTTGAATTAATAATTTTTACTTTATTAATAACCAGGGATCGCATATAGGTAGTGTCAATTATGTACTTGGTACGAGTATATATATTAATATGGATAATACGGGTTTTTCGACAGATATAGGTGAGGTCGATACTAACGGTGGATCTGATCCATAGGTTAGCTCAGCGAGCTATGGAGAGGGCTATACTAGAGGTTTCTTTTAAGGATATGATTCGTAACGAGGAGATCCGATGAAGAACGAAAGTCACGGACATAGCCGAATGCATTCAGCCTGCTAACGTGGCAGTGGGCCACATATGCCGCAGAACCGACGGCCGTTGGGGCAGACGAGTTCTGGAGTGGAGACCGCGGATCGGCACTCGCAGGGTGGGACACCCCGCCGCCAGGTGGACCGACGATCTGAAGAATGTTGCCGGTAGCCTGGATGCGGAGGGCGGAGGACCGGGTGTGGTGGCGTTCATTGGGGAAGGCCTATGTCCGGCAGTGGACTCTAGGGGCTGACATCAACCAGGGATAGCATATAGGTAGTGTCAATTATGTACTTGGTATTTATGTTAATATGGATAATCCGAGTTTTTCTACAGATATAGGTGAGGTTTCTGAGATGATCAAATGGGGGCGCTGAGGAAAAAACGTATGTCTTACAAATGGTTTTTACGCTTTACGCTGGTTGATGTGAAAAAAGGAGGCACTATGGATTTTGTTTTACTTTGAACTTTTTAATAATCTGAACCTAAAAAAAGGTTTAGACATATTAATTAAGTATTACTTTCTTGCTGACTGGTCCCCCCCCCCCCCCCCCTAATTTCCTGTATAACTTAGTCGTTTTCAATCCACATTGTGTAATAAGTTATTGTATGAACATATGTATACCTCATACCATGAAGCAAAATAATTATTCGCACCTCATAAGTCACCTCAAAGTTTTTTCCTTAATTTCATGATTGACACTAATTGATTATTAAATTAGATAACAGATGCACATTTTAAAATTATCTGTTATCTAATTTAATAACCAATTAGTGTCAATCATGAAGGAAAAACTTTGAGGTGACTTACGAGGTGCGAAAAATTATTTTGCTTCATGGTATGAGGAGTATTTATGAATGAATACATCTATATATTTGAGTATGTATTTATTTATGTATATATATTTGTATGGATATGCCCTCACTGGTATAGACTCTACTCCTACCTTTATTTATTTAACTGCTCAACCTACCTTTTTCTGCTATTTTTATCCTCTACCCAAAGGTTGTCGGAAAGAAATCGCTTTTAGTGATAAGACCGTCTAGATGTACATATGTAAGTTACTTTACAATTGTATCTTTTTACTTTTTTGACGTGCAATAACATCAATCAGGCCTCACCAACCCGTCTGGCCAGCGCTGGGAGTGTAGGCCAAATCCTCCGTCTGTCTCCGGTAGATGAGAGAGGGTTGTGCTCCTGCAGTGGAGACAAAAATAACCTGATGATGATGATGACGTGCAATAAAGAGTAATTGAATTGTATTATGACTTATTTTAGGGTACTAGCATGTCCGTTCTAATCTTCAGTACCATATTTTCGTTTGTAACTACACAAATGACCCTACTTTATTCCGATCCCTGTTAGTAAGTAACTCGAATACTATCTGCGTTGGCGGCTGGCAGTGACTGGATGAGAAGAGCCGAGGATCGGATTCAGTGGCGCGCCTTGGGAGAGGCCTATGTCCAGCAGTGGGCTCTTGCAGGTTGATGACGATGATGAACTAATCAAGATCTAACTCGAATACTACTAGAATAATTGAATTGAGAAACATAGAAATTGAATATCGCCTGGAAATGATGGAAAAAATACATTAAAAATGTTTAAGTACATTTTAAAGGAAAACTAAAATTGTTCGTTCGTAGCATAACTCCTAAACTACTTAAATCTTTATTTAATAACAAATTATGAAAAAAACATTACTTTTATTTTATTTCATCATCATCATCAGGTTATTTTTGTCTCCACTGCAGGAGCACAACCCTCTCTCATCTGCCGGAGACAGACGGAGGATTTGGCCTACACTCCCCGCGCTGCCCAGACTGGTTGGGGAGGCCTGATTGACGTTTTATAATGTATTCGCCCTTAGTCGCCTTGTACGACATTCACGGTAAGAGTTGGAGTGGTCCTATTCTACTCTACCGGAAACCACACGGCATTATTTTATTTATTTATACTTTATTGTAGACACAAACATACAAAGAAACAACACAAAGAACAGAAAACTATACAAAAGATTGAGCTAATTTCTAAAAAAAAAACATCTAACCTGCGTTGAACAGACAAAAGCTCGTCCCCAAAATAACATACAACAACAGTATTAGCACGTGTATATCCCCCTATTTAAAAAGTCACTCCCCCTGCCACGCACACTTTTGACAAATATAACTTTGCCTTTAAATGATAGCGCTACGGTCTACGTCAATATGTAAACTCTTGTTTATCCTTATTTTACCGTATTCACGGATAAGTTTGTAACAAGTATTGTAAAGCTATTATGTGGATTGTAATATAATTATTGTCGCCATTAAGTCTATGATGGGTTCATTTCTCTTTTCATATATGTATGGTTTTACATATAAAATGATTTGAAAAATGACGACCTCCGTGGTAGCTCTCGGACTGCCACGCCGGAGGTTGCGGGTTCGAATCCCGCTAGGGGGAAATGTTCGTATAATGAATATGAATGTTTGTACCCAAGTCTTGGATGTTTATATATTTATTTAAGTATGTCTATCCGTTATATAGTAACCATACCACAGGCTCTGCCTAGTTTGGGACTGGATAATTGGTGTAAATGTCTGAGATAAAAAATAAAAAAAACCCATCAAAACGTTTTATAGCTGCTAGATTTTTTATTTTTTTTAAATATACTTTGTTGACCTATTTTGCTTGTTTGTTTCAAATGTATACGTCATACATACATATGAATAAATGAACTATCGACCATACATACCCGTGTTTAATTCCAAACTACGATTTTCTCATTTGCTATTAGACAAGGATACTTACTTTGTAACTTATATCAGTACATATCAGTAGCTATACCTACTCATTTATTCTATGTATAGTACAATATTTTATTATAAAATTTCAATATCCATGCACATTTTATTTTTATTATTTTTGACCTACCGCTTGTTTTAGCTTTTCCCACAGTGAAGGTTGGCTGGAAGAGATCTCTTATAGAGATAAGTCCACCTTTGTACACTTTTAGGTTATGCCCTTTTTTGTAAAATTATGTGCAATAAATAATATAATACTACTAAATAATATTCACAACTATTACATTCAGACCGGCACCAACTTGTACAAAATTGTCTGTCCCTGTTGAACCTCGAACTCACGACCTCTGGCACTCGAGTTCAATGACCAAGTTACAAATCCAAGTTACGATATAAAGATGGAAAAGCTGATTTTTTGACAGAAAGTCAGCTTTCCCAGCTTATTATCGTTTTTTTTGGTAAATTTTTATCATTTCACCTCCAAGAGGGTATTTACGTTTCTAGTACACAAACAGTTTTTGTGTACTAGAAACGCATACCCTCTTGGAGGTGAAATTATAAAAATAAAAATTTACCGAAAAAAAAATAACTTTTCATCTTAGTCACTGCAAAAAGTCTGTATACCTACCCACTTTTTCCCTAAATCTCAATTTAAAGAACCAAGCCAAAATATCCTAAAAAAAATCCCAATTTATAGCATCATTTTTTTTCTTTATTTAAATTTGACAGGACCATCCCCTTTAAATCAGCCAAAAACCGGTTCCAACCGGTTCGCGTGGCATCTTCGCGCGTGGACAGTAAGCACCCTTCGTCACTCAGCAAAAGAGGTCACTGACCCTTGGGGCACAATCAAGAGGTAACAGAGGGGTGGCATGCCAGTTCTAAAGAGATGCTACATTGTAGGTATTTTGGCAAATAAATTATATGAGATTGATTCTGTAGTCTGTATGTACGTAAACGCTTTATTGTACCAAGATTATATCAAATTCAAATTCAAATCATTTAATCGTAAACACAGGTAATTTTAAGCTGGTCGAATACATTTAGGTACTCTATGTTTTGCCCACAGGCGTACGACATTTAGTATTAAACGTTTTACAAATTAAACATTTTTTTCATTACATATTAAAACTAAAGCAAATAATTAAGTACAATATACAGATGTCAATAACGGAATATATACATGTCAAAAGCGATTTATTAAAATAATATAGAAATGTCAATTTAAATTTGCATCATTTAAAAAGTCTGATATGGTATAATAGCACTTGTCCACGAGAATGTCAAATAATTTTTGCTTAAAGCTAGGTAGTCGTAATGATTGTATGTGTTTGGGCAATTTATTAAATATTTTAGGTGCCAGGCACACTATACTGCCATGTAGCATGGCAGTATAGTGTGCCTGGCACCTAAAACCTGGCTATCAAACTAGCTGTTGCCCGCTATTACGTCCGCGTAGACAACTTAACATCACAAATTATTATGTATTTCCTGTAGGAATGAGATGTTTTTTCGGAATAAAAACTATCCTATGTCCTACACCAGGACCTAACCTATATGTGTGCCAAGTTTCATCCCGATCCGTCCATTAGTTGAAGCGTGATTGAGTAACAAACATACAAACATCAAAATGTCCAAACTTTCCAAATTTTAGTGAGATAGAGATAGAAATTTTACTGATTTATAAAAAACCCATCAACAATAAAAAAAGGGAGGGAAATAAGAAACTTTTATTATTCACATGTTTTTACCTTACTCAAGAAACTACTCATATAAGACAAATAGATCAATTTTTTGCTATTAACTCAGGAAGACAGTAAGACGAATAAGGAGGCTCGCCCCAGTGGCAGATGAAAGCCTCCCTCTAAATCTATAAGCTATAAAAATCGATGTCTCCCTATCAATCACGAGATTAAAAGCGTCATGTTTATAAATGTAGCCTGATGGAACCTACATACCTATATACAAATGTAGGGTTGTCTGTCTGTAATTTTTTTTAATAAATCATTTCAATAATCATTTTACTGCCTTGTTGGGTTAGTGGTTAGGTCATATTATGGACTCGAGTTCTAGAGGGTGTATGATCAATTCCCACCGAGGAACTGATCATACAACCTCTAACACCCGAACTGTATAACATTTGGTCCAAGTTGGTCCCGATCTGGATGTTATAATTTGTGAATTATCCTATCCTGGTTTCATCATCAGGTTATTTTTGTCTCCACTGCAGGAGCACAACCCTCTCCCATCTACCGGAGGCAGGCGGAGGATTTGGCCTACACTCCCCGCGCTGGCCAGACGGGTTGGGGAGGCCTGATTGATGTTTTATAATGTATTCCCTTAATCGCCTTGTACGACATCCACGGGAAGAGTTGGAGTGGTTCTATTCTACTCTACCGCGAAACTACACGGCAATATCCTTGTATATAATTATGTAATACTAGCTGTTGCCCGCGACTTCGTTCGCGTGGACAACTTAACATTACACATTATTATGTACTAGCTGTTGCCCGCGACTTCGTCCGCGTGGACAACTTAACATTACACATTCTTATGTATTACGTGTTACTAAATCTTAAAAGAAATCTATTAATCTGCATAACCATGCATTAAAAATATTAATATACATAAAAAAACATACTATCCAATTGAGAACCTCCTTTTTTGAAGTCGGGTAAAAATTAGCGTTCCGGCGGCGATTTCGCCCGTTGGACCACAGTTTTTTAGGTTTCCGTAGCCAAATGGCAAAAAACGGAACCCTTATGGATTCGTCATGTCTGTCTGTCTGTCTATCCGTCCGTATGTCACAGCCACTTTATTCCGAAACTATAAGAACTTACTATTGAAACTTGGTAACTGGATGTATTCTGTGAACCGCATTAAGATTTTCACACAAAAATAGAAAAAAAAACATTAAATTTTGGGGGTTCCCCATACATAGAACTGAAACTTAAAATTTAGTTTTTTTCATCAACCCCATACGTGTGGATAGGTCTTCAAAAATGATATTGATATTGTCCTTTCCATACCCTTTCTTTCTTTCCTTCTCCATCCCCTTCCCACAACGTTAAAAACCCTTTCCCCCACCCCTTCCCTCTCCCTACTCCTACCTCTCCCCCTTCCCTTAACCCACCCCTTCCTACACCCTTTATTTAACACTGCCCCCTCATCTTTTCTCTCTTACCCTAATCCCTCTATTCTTTTCCATCCGACTTCCTTCCCCTCCTATTCCCTTCCTATGTTGCATATCCAATTAACTGTACAACAAAATGTCTGTCAAACTGCTGGACATGCCTTCCCCAATGAATGCCACAACGCCCTACAGATCCAGCCGCTTCCGGCCACCATCTTCAGGTCGTCCATCCACCTGGCGGCAGGGCGTCCCACCCTGCGCGTGGGACGTCGCGTCCCACTCTAGAACCCGTCTGCCCCAACGGCCGTTCGGTACTACGACAGATGTGACCTGCCATTTCAGCTTACTAATTCTTTCGGCTATGTCGGCACCTTCGTTATTCATAGGATCTCCTCATTACGAATCATATCCCTCATAGAGACCCCGAGCATTGCCCTCTCTATAGCTCGCAGAGCCACTTGAATCTTATGGATCAGGCCCACCATCAGTGTCCACGTCTCCGCGCTGTAATCATGACAGGCAGGACGCACTGATTAAAGATTTTTGTCTTTAAACATTGTGGAATTGGTGACGTAAAGACTTGACGCAGTTTTCCGAATACTGCCCATCACCCTAACTGGATTCTTCTGTCAGCTTTTGAAATTGATGACGTACTGCTGAACAGCTTCGATATTGACATTGTCGACGATCACCGGTCTAATACAGGGCCATTAATTATCGAATAGCGAACTTTTTGTATAGAGACTTGTGGAAATACCTGAAATACATCAGCTAAAATAAATCTATAAATGAGCTTTAAAACATCTCTGTCACTTTCTGTCAAGTTCTTGCCACGACCAGTAATGTTGAACTACACTTTCATATAAATGATATGAAATGAGAGGTCAACTTGTATATCAGCATCCAGACATTTTATTGAGATATGACTTATACCAGTATGAGGCCCGAACTCTAAGCTAAAAAACAGTGAAAACGCCGTCAAATTCTGTTCAGCAGTTTCCAAGATTAGCCCGTACATACATACATACATACAGACAGATAAGAAATTTTTTAATTATATTTTTGGACTCTACTGGTCTTCAGTAATGTCCGGGCAGTGAAATTTTTTTTTTAACTTTAATGTACAGATTCGCTTTTCTTTTGTTTTTTCTACTCTTTTATTATATGTATAGATAATAATAATATATTTAATTATAAATAGGAAAGCGTGGTCACTTGTGTTGTATTCAGATATTCATGCCATTATTACTGACTGGACCGACTTCGACACATTATATTTACTTCTGAAAGTGATAACCAAGGATTGGAATTAGGTAGTGTGTTTTATATCTACCAACCTGCAACTGCAACACCGATGACACCTATTTACCTCTCCCATCTGGATGCAGCAACATCAATAGAGGATGTGATGCAACACATCCGGACGAGGATTATGGGTTGCACTGAGGAACGAATCAGGGTCGAATGTACGTTCCTGGAGTCTACTAGCACTGATAACTTTAAGGCCTGTAGACTCCGGGTTCTCACAAAACACCAGGGTACATTCCTCAGTCCCGACTTCTGGTCCGAGGGAGTAGTGTTTAGACCTTTTAGGGATTCAAAGAGTAAAATCTCAAAAATAGCGTGATAAATTCTGTTAATTAAGGTTATAATAATGTATGTTTTTCTAGGTTAAGGTATTTTGAAACACCCTTTTCCCGTGGGAAAATAAAAGAGGGAAATCGGGAAAAGTGTTTATTAAAAATAAAAGATATAATCAAATAGTACACTCCGTTATCTGACAAAAAAAAGGTTAGGTAAACAACTTAATATGGTCTGGTTTTATCTACAGTGGATCGGTGAAGCCAGATCCACCATAATATAATATTTTACTAGAAAAGTACAATCCGTTATCCTACAAACATAATATGTAACAATTAAATACGGGCCCTTTTATAACGCTTGAAAAGTACACTCCGTTATCGGACACAAAAAAAAAAGGTTAGGTAAACAACTAAATATGGTCTGGTTTTATCTACTGTGGATCGGTGAAGCCAGATCCACCATAATATAATATTTTACTAGAAAAGTACAATCCGTTATCCTACAAACATAATATGTAACAATTAAATACGGGCCCTTTTATAACGCTTGAAAAGTACACTCCGTTATCGGACACAAAAAAAAAGGGTTAGGTAAACAACTAAATATGGTCTGGTTTTATCTACAGTGGATCGGTGAAGCCAGATCCACCATAATATAATATTTTACTAGAAAAAACAGACTTTACTACCAATCCGTTATCCTACAAACATAATATGTAACAATTAAATATGGGCCCTTTTATAACGCTTGGTCGGTGACGCTTCCAAAGTTTATTAATGTTGATTAATGTATTAAACTGGTCTATCGGGGGCCAAAGCAGCCACCCGAGGTACCTCCTATGTTCTGTCCGAACCTCCTAAAGGTTACCTCCACCGTGGTCAAGCTGTTAGAGCTGAACCAGTTGGGAGTGGCTGGTAGGAAACAGACAGCCCCCTCCAAACTGTTGAGACCTCGCCAAACAGTTAGCCCTCAGCAAACAGATGAGCGCATGCCAAACAGTTGGCCCTCAGCAACAGATGAGCGCATGCCAAATAATTGGCCCCCGCCAAACGCCTCCTGTTTCAACAAATTATACTTCATTTAGACTATGGGAAAGTCGCAGGCCTATTAAATATCCCACATGGACGCTAATCCCTTCACAAATGACAATCCAACAAAGATATCCACATTTAACAAAAAAAAAGAGGTTACCTGTCGGAGGAAAGAATGCCGGTCATCCACAACGTTCCACCATGTCAACCCCGGAGGTAACAGCCTCCTGTATCAACAAATAACACCACGATTAGACTGGAACAACCATATAACCACTAACAGTCCCATGTGGACGCAGGCCCACTACAATCAGTCCAACTAGCATCGTTCTCCACATGTAACTTAAGGAGAAAAGGTTTACTTACCTATCAGAGGAAAAGGTGGTAGCTAGATACATGCGTCCACGCCTCCACGTTCACTCCAAGTTCACGACGAACGGCGTCTACTCGTCAAGCGATCAAATCAAAATGGACGATCCATTCCAAGATCCAACACGGCCGTCTTCCACTAGAGATCCCAGCGCCACCCGGACTTCCCAACATTCAGGTAAAACACAACCATAAACCACAAAGTGGGTTCGGTGTCAAACTTCAAACAACATCAAAAAAAAGACGGAATTTGGGAATTTACATATTGGGGAATCTAACAACCAACAACTGTCACCCTAGTTTCGGAACTGAATCAATTCTTTATTCCCCTGGCAACACTAACCAACTGATGAGAAATTAATTATAAAAATTGATACATTTACAAAAAAACATTTGTAAATATTAGTAATAAGCCACAATATAAGTTAATTTAAAATAAATGTGAATAAACTCAATTTTTATGGAGCGATTTAGACTACTGGCAACCTAACGTCAACAACACGTAGTTCCGCCGGCGACCGCTAGATGACGCTAGACGAAGATTCATTCACACCAAAAATAAGGTGTTACAGTACCTCTCCAACCACGCAAGAATTCACGCAGGGAATTCGATCGACGCCCTCGTCGAAACCAAAACCCCTAACACAAACGTACGCCAAAAACTGCGCTCGTAGGGCAACAAGACGAAGTCATAAACGTTCCCGCAATAACACAGATAAAATTACTTAATCCCGCGGAAATTCGCAAAACCACAGTTCTTCAAATGGGGCTGGTGGTTCTTGGCATCGTAACGGCTCGCAGAGAGCTCGTCACGCGCATGAAGGTGGCCTACGGACCCTCCAACCGCATCAAAACTATTTACTAACATCCTAACCTACAAAAAAAACAGAAAGTTACCGAGTAACAAACTTAGGAGAAGGAAGCCGTAAGCACTCGACTCGGGTCTCATCCCACGCCCTTAATGTCTTTCACGTGGCATTGGCTGGACTTACCGTTTTCGTCTACCACCACATAGACCAAACGGGACAGCTTTTGCACGATCTGACAGCGCTCATATTTGGGTGCCAATTTCGAAGAGAAATGCCTTCCGGCATCGCTCCGATGGTGGGTGCGTTTCCAAACCACGTCTCCGACATCGAACTCCACGTCCCGGCGGTGACGATTGTAGTACTTAGCGTTATAAGAGTGCGCTTTCTGCAGCTCCTCACACACCTTCTGGAACACGGGTTTCAAATCACCCAATTGAGTTGCGTAGTCACTCCGGCTGTCAACGTCGACCTCTTCTATGTCCTCACAGTCCCCATACACCGCTCCATCCAAAACCGCCTCGCGACCGTGTACTAACATAAAGGGGGAGAAAGCAGTACACTGGTTAACCGCAGTATTAACGGCAAACTGGATTTTATGGATATTGACGTCCCAGGATCGGTGGTCATCACCCACCAAGGTCGAGATGGCAGTAACGATCGTACGATTGTAACGTTCCACGGTATTTACCTGTGGACAGTAAACTGGGGTGAAATGTAGTTGAGGGACATTGTATTTGGAGAAAAGAGATCTCACCTCATGTCCCACAAATTGGGGGCCATTATCCGCTATGATCGTTTGTGGCACACCGTGCACCATGAATACATGATCCTCCAGCCGCTGCGCTATAACTTTGCTAGTGGCACGTCTCAAAGGGAATAAAAGGCAGTACTTAGAGAAACAACACACAACCACCAAGAGGTAAGTGTTCTGTTGCCGGGACGGCGGCAGTGGACCAACTAAATCCATGCTGATACACTGGAAGGGCCGGCGACAAACCTTGGGGTCACCCATTAAACCGGGTGTAGGTCGGTTCGAGTGTTTATACGCCTTACATTTAGAGCACTGGGAGACATAGTTCAACACGTCCTCGTGCATCCCAGGCCAGAAAAACCCAAGGCGCAAACGCTTGTGAGTCTTGTCGGCTCCAAAGTGAGCGCCCATGGGAGTATCATGGTGCTCCTTAATAAGGTCCAACCTCAACTCGGACGGAACCACCTCCTTCCAATCAAAGTCTCCCGTAAGGGTCGATTTACTTTTTGTATAACGTAGAAGCCTCCCGTCCACCAGTTGGTAATTGGGACAAGATTGAGGTCTGACCTGACAACGGGCATAAATATTTCGGAACCATGCGTCCGCGGTGGAGGAAGTTACTAAGAAAACTGACACGCCACGGGACAGAGCATCCGGCACGACATTATCAGACCCGCGACGGTGCTCGATAGTGAAGTTATATGGGGAGAGACGACAACCCCAACGCTCCAACCGGCCAGTAGGGTTCTTGAGATTAAGGAACCATTTAAGACTTGCATGGTCCGTTATAATTTTGAATGGCTTACTTCCCTCCAGGTAGGGCCTAAAATGCTCAACCACAAACACTACAGCCAGGGCCTCCCTTTCGGTGGCGGAGTAGTTCCTCTCTTGGGGATTAAGGGAACGGCTACAATAAGCCACGGGGTGCTCCTCCCCATCTGACGCCAGTTGGGTGATCATCCCACCAACGCCATACTCAGAGGCGTCGGCATGAACCACAAAAGGCCGGGAGAAATCCGGACACGTCAGCACCGGAGCAGAAGTTAAGGCATTCTTAAGTTCAGTAAAGGCAGACTCGGCCTCCATCGACCAATCGAACGGCGGAGCATTCTTCCGAGTTGAAGTCAACGCATTCAGGGGGGCAGCTATTTGGCTAAAGTCTCTAATAAAGCGGCGATAGTATGAAGCCGTACCCAGGAAACGCTTAACATCCTTACGGCATAAAGGGGTGGGAAACTCCACCATCGCGCGGATTTTTTCCGGGTCTGTCCGCAAGCCGTTCTCATCTACTACAAACCCCAAGTACTTTAATTGTTTGCGGAAGAAATGGCATTTGGATAGATTGATAGTCAAGTTAGCCTCACTTAGACGTTCCAAAACCCTTCCTAAAAGGCGAATATGCTCCTCAAACGAGTAACTTACCACCACAATATCATCCAAGTAAATAAAGATCCGGTCTCCAAACTCGGGTCCGAACAAACGATCCATCAGTCTCTGCTGGGTAGCAGGGGCTGAAGTCAGACCAAAGCACATGACTTTAAATTGGAACAGTCCCCGCGATGGGACGGTAAACGCCGTCTTCTCTTTGGAGGAAGGGTCCAAGGGAATCTGATTAAAGGCGGCTTTCAAATCGATTGAGCTAAGGTACTTAGCCTCTCTAAGCCTATCCAGGATATGGGTTATATACGGTAAGGGGTATGAGTCGTGTTTGGACACCGCGTTCAGCTTGCGGCTGTCCAGACAAAAGCGAAGAGAACCGTCAGCTTTTGGGGCCAAAGTGACGGGACTGTTCCAAGGACTAATACTGGGCTCCACCACATCATCGCGCAGCATTTCATCTAGTTGCCGGTTCAGCTCATCCAGGCGCTCCGGAGACATCATATAATACCTCTGCTTAATGGGCGCAGCCTCGCCGGTGTCAATCGTATGGGTGATTAAATGAGTGCGACCTAACCCCTTATTCTCTGCCGCAATATTTTCAAATCCTCTAATTATTTCGCAGGCGCGATGCCTCTGTGACTCATCCAGTGACTCAAAGTCACGCAAATAACGAGCTTCCGAAACCGAGCGTTTCTCCGACCTATCAGTGGGCATATCCCTACACAGCGACAGGATTTCTGGCGCGATGCCAAAAGCCCTCCAAAAATTAATGCCCAAAAGAAGGTCAGTAGTAACCCCTGGTATTATATAAAATCTTACAACCATGGTTTTGCTCCCTACCGTAACCGGGAGTTCCATGTAACCGGTGACAGGTGAGGAAGATCCATTAGCCGTAGTAATAGAATCCAAGTCAATTGACTTATGCAAAGTAAAATCTCTAGAATTTCCTCCCAGAATATCCTTGTTTATAATAGAAACTTCCGATCCGGAATCCAACAATCCGCAACATTTCGTCCCATGTATATCAACCGTCATAAATGGTCTATTATCGGTCCCGCCTATCACGTGAACCAAAGGCTTTTCCTTCCTTTTAAAAGAAGAAAAGAAATTTCCCACAAATGATAACCACTTGGTCCAGTCCTTTTTATCGAGTTTATCATTTGTAGGAGGGCAAGAAGAAGTCTTACGCCTCTGGTTCACGCCTGCGGGTTTTTTGGACCGTCCTTAGGGGCATCTGCCGGTCGGCGCGCGCAGTTGGGGCAATTCCTCGTGGTCACGTCCTTTTCCCCACATCCATAACAGATCAAAACCCGCGGGGCGGAACAAGTTCCAAGGAAGTGACCAATGGTCCTACAGCGAACACAGAACTTATCTGAAGCGTCTTTCCTCTCAACAACTGCGCACGGTTTATTTTGGGGGGTAGGGGTCTTAGACTGGTATGACAAATCAGGTGCTAGCAGACCATCTTTAAGTAAATTCGGTTCTAAGAAAGCGTCCGCACGCTTCTTGGCATGTTCCAGCAGACGGCACCGGCTCTTCAGTTCAGCCCACGTAGTGGTCGGATGCATAGCCAACTGGGACGAGTAAAAAGGACGAATATTGTAAGTGACAATCGTCAACTTTTCCTCATCGGTAAGAGGCTTCCGCAGACGCCCAAAGTAATTCTGCATGACGCTCAAATAATTAACTATGCTCTCATCGGTACCCTGGGTTCTCAGGCGGATCTCTTGTAAGAGAAGATGATCGTAGTCAAGTGGTAGGAATTCGTCCAACAAGAGGGCCTTCAGCTCCTCCCACGAGGCTACACTAGATTTCGACCCGCGAAA
The DNA here is from genome assembly GCA_947086405.1 of Esperia sulphurella. Taxonomy (NCBI): domain Eukaryota; kingdom Metazoa; phylum Arthropoda; class Insecta; order Lepidoptera; family Oecophoridae; genus Esperia; species Esperia sulphurella. The sequence goes on from OX352265.1 coordinate 15,483,644, forward strand.
CCAATATAAGGCTTCGTCCACGAATATTTCCGAAGCCGAAGCGAACAATTTCGTATGAGTAATACCGCGGGACTGGCACAATTCCTCTAACCGCTGGATAAACTCCAGGATGCATTCCTTCCCGCTGAATTTAAGGTTCAGTTTATATACCCCCGCGCCGCGATCGCAAACGACAAGGGGAGATGAGTTAGAGTCCAATTTTTTTTTTAGGGGTTGATCCTTATCGGGGGGCTGTAGCGAGATGTCACCTACGGGAGTAGGCTCCTTCTCAGACTGAATCTCCTCCTTCCCGTCTTCCCCCGTCTCCGGTTCCTCCTCCAAGCTAGATTTAAAAGTGACAAACATTCGATCCAGGCGCTGGGTTACGGCGAGAAGCTTCTCGTCCAGATCCAATTTCCTAGCAGCATCCGCCTCGTCAACCGGTTGAACCCGACCCAGGCGGTGATAGAGGTGGTTACCCAACGCGTGAATTCTATTAAGTGATTTCAGCATGGGGGCTTTGGCTGTACAGAGAGCGGTCAGCTCCCCCAATTTGTCAGAGATATCATTAAGCTCGGACGAGACATCTCCATCAAACGTCGCGATTTCGTCAGTGGGAACCTCCCGAACTAACTTCCTTACCTGGGTCCGCATCTTTTCAACGGTAGGCTCAGGCACGGCGTCCCGGATCTTTATTTCGTATACCAGTTCATCCCTATTTAGAAGGTGGAATTTGATAGGCCTTTCCTCCATTTTGGGGAAAGTTAAGGTAATAACAATGCTACTAATTCAAAGCAAGTAGGGTAAAAGTAAAGTCAAGCAAATCCGGGGTACGCAAATCCGGAATAAATGCAAAAATAACGTAACCGACCAAGCCGTTTTACACTTCAAGCTTATAGTAAGTAAATTTGTATTCAAGTGTATAAAAGTAAATACAATAGTAATCTCGCAAAGCAGGGGATTACTCAAACGCAAACCAAAAAATACAAAAATATGGTAGCAAAGGCACCACTCTCAAAAGCAGCAGAAATAACTTTAGCTTAGTGTCACAATAGGCACAAAGGTGCTTCAAGCTTATAATAAGCAAATTCGTATTTAAGTACATAAAAGTAAATATAATAGTAATCACTCAAAGTAGGCGATTACTCCAACACAAAACAGAACAAATCAAAAATATGGTAGCAAAGGCACCAGTTTCAAAAGCCGCAGAAATAACTTTAGCTTAGTTTCACAATAGGCACAAAGGTGCTTCAAGCTTATAATAAGCAAATTCGTATTTAAGTACATAAAAGTAAATACAATAGTAATCACGCAAAGTAGGTGATTACTCCAACACAAAACAGAACAAATCACAAATATGGTAGCAAAGGCACCATTTAAAAAGTCTCAAATATAGCTGGAGTTTATTTTAACAATAGGCACAAAGGTGCCATTAAAGTACTTCAAAATACAACAATTAGTTATTAGCAAATTGAACAAAAAAAATACGGCACTATCTCTAAAGTACACAAAAAGTACAGAAAGGTACTTTATTTTACCATAAGGGTATAGGGCTGATATGCGTAACCGCACTTGATTTAAACGTTACTCCACAACAATCAAGAAAAGAAAAAAAAATACGTCACCGACCAACCTATGACTGAGCTCGGGGACCAGCCAAAGAGAACTATTTCGCGTTAAAAGGGTCCCTGTTCGGGCGCCACTGAAACACCCCTTTTCCCGTGGGAAAATAAAAGAGGGAAATCGGGAAAAGTGTTTATTAAAAATAAAAGATATAATCAAATAGTACACTCCGTTATCTGACAAAAAAAAGGTTAGGTAAACAACTTAATATGGTCTGGTTTTATCTACAGTGGATCGGTGAAGCCAGATCCACCATAATATAATATTTTACTAGAAAAGTACAATCCGTTATCCTACAAACATAATATGTAACAATTAAATACGGGCCCTTTTATAACGCTTGAAAAGTACACTCCGTTATCGGACACAAAAAAAAAAGGTTAGGTAAACAACTAAATATGGTCTGGTTTTATCTACTGTGGATCGGTGAAGCCAGATCCACCATAATATAATATTTTACTAGAAAAGTACAATCCGTTATCCTACAAACATAATATGTAACAATTAAATACGGGCCCTTTTATAACGCTTGAAAAGTACACTCCGTTATCGGACACAAAAAAAAAGGGTTAGGTAAACAACTAAATATGGTCTGGTTTTATCTACAGTGGATCGGTGAAGCCAGATCCACCATAATATAATATTTTACTAGAAAAAACAGACTTTACTACCAATCCGTTATCCTACAAACATAATATGTAACAATTAAATATGGGCCCTTTTATAACGCTTGGTCGGTGACGCTTCCAAAGTTTATTAATGTTGATTAATGTATTAAACTGGTCTATCGGGGGCCAAAGCAGCCACCCGAGGTACCTCCTATGTTCTGTCCGAACCTCCTAAAGGTTACCTCCACCGTGGTCAAGCTGTTAGAGCTGAACCAGTTGGGAGTGGCTGGTAGGAAACAGACAGCCCCCTCCAAACTGTTGAGACCTCGCCAAACAGTTAGCCCTCAGCAAACAGATGAGCGCATGCCAAACAGTTGGCCCTCAGCAACAGATGAGCGCATGCCAAATAATTGGCCCCCGCCAAACGCCTCCTGTTTCAACAAATTATACTTCATTTAGACTATGGGAAAGTCGCAGGCCTATTAAATATCCCACATGGACGCTAATCCCTTCACAAATGACAATCCAACAAAGATATCCACATTTAACAAAAAAAAAGAGGTTACCTGTCGGAGGAAAGAATGCCGGTCATCCACAACGTTCCACCATGTCAACCCCGGAGGTAACAGCCTCCTGTATCAACAAATAACACCACGATTAGACTGGAACAACCATATAACCACTAACAGTCCCATGTGGACGCAGGCCCACTACAATCAGTCCAACTAGCATCGTTCTCCACATGTAACTTAAGGAGAAAAGGTTTACTTACCTATCAGAGGAAAAGGTGGTAGCTAGATACATGCGTCCACGCCTCCACGTTCACTCCAAGTTCACGACGAACGGCGTCTACTCGTCAAGCGATCAAATCAAAATGGACGATCCATTCCAAGATCCAACACGGCCGTCTTCCACTAGAGATCCCAGCGCCACCCGGACTTCCCAACATTCAGGTAAAACACAACCATAAACCACAAAGTGGGTTCGGTGTCAAACTTCAAACAACATCAAAAAAAAGACGGAATTTGGGAATTTACATATTGGGGAATCTAACAACCAACAACTGTCACCCTAGTTTCGGAACTGAATCAATTCTTTATTCCCCTGGCAACACTAACCAACTGATGAGAAATTAATTATAAAAATTGATACATTTACAAAAAAACATTTGTAAATATTAGTAATAAGCCACAATATAAGTTAATTTAAAATAAATGTGAATAAACTCAATTTTTATGGAGCGATTTAGACTACTGGCAACCTAACGTCAACAACACGTAGTTCCGCCGGCGACCGCTAGATGACGCTAGACGAAGATTCATTCACACCAAAAATAAGGTGTTACAATTTATCTATGGGCCAAGTTGCCTGATAATAAACGATTTATTATAATTAATATAATATCCTGGCGACGAAAATACGTCACGGTTAATAAGAACAGTCCCACTCACGGTTTTTTTTATTTTTTTTTATTTATTTTAATACTCATACTACCTAGTCATTAATTTTAACCGTTTGGGACATTGTGAACTCTTGGCTAAATCGACATAATTAACGAATGTAGATATTATTATTTATTTATTATAAGATTACACTGGGCCTGATTCCGAAGGCTCACATTTAAAATGTGGCAGCACTAACATTAGGTTTGTCTTTATCTTCATAATACTGTGTGACAGGGATAGCAACAATTTTAGTGCTATTAAATTTTTACGTTGTGCCTTCGGAATCGGGCCCAATGTCAAATTAGTGTGAACTGTGATCGTCTAACCTGTTGTAACTTGGCTTGAATACAAGTTCCTTCACCTTTTTCACTTACTTCATGGCAAGTACTTCTTCCCTTAAGGAAAAAAATCACTTTTGTTCCGGTACTTTTTTATGAGATATTTTTATATTTTTAGTCAGATTCTTTTCAGCATCAGGCCACCTGTAACTATGTTACTTTGATTTTTTCGGACAACTTCATTAAGAACTAGCTGGTGCCCGCGACTTCATCTGCGCACGATTAGTATTTCGAGTAGCTTTTTTGTGGGACTATTTAAGATAAACATTTACATCATACATTACATATGTGTAACTCTAGCGGTTTTGGCAGCGCACGCCAGAATAGCTCGCAGATGGTACATTTTTTCCTACTTACTTGATATTTTGGACAATTCACACAATATCTTCATAAATTGTAGCCTATGTGTTATTCTGATGTATAAGCTATATTACTGTAAAGTTTCATTAAAATCCATTCAGTAGTTTTTACGTGAAAGAGTAACAAACATCCATCCATACTTACAAACTTTCGCGTTTATAATATTAGTAGGATAATATGATGGTGACACTTTTCGGTTCTACCCTGTATAGGTTGGTACTCTGGCTGTCACAAACATTCGATACGCCAACTAACATTTTGGTCAATTTTGTTTTTATCAAAATCGAGCCATATACTAATTATTATGCTTCCTGAATTTTAAGAAAAAGATGTTTGGTTTTTTAGAGTTTTGATAAAAACAGAAATTGACCAACATTTTAATTGGCGTAGTATACCTTGGATGTATGTACTAAGTAGGTTGGTATACGAAGTTAACGGATTGTCCCTGTTGTATTTAAAAGTAGAGGCGACGGATATGTGTAATGCGGAACATAGAGAATGATAGCGTCGTTTTACGCATTATATTATTTTGTACGACCTGGAGAAGCTCATAATCCTGGGACAAGGGCAGAGGACGAGCTCCGACGAGGTGGTCAGACCTGGTGAGGAGGGTTGCTGGCGGATTTTTTTCCTATATAAAGCTGTGCGGCTGGCCAATGATCGCTATGCGTGGAGGCGCATTTTATACGGTCGGGATCCACAGCAGTGAGGGAACGACAGAGAAGGAAGATTATTTTGTAGTATGTGATATACTACAAAAGCCGTGGTAGTCTAGTTAGTAGCACACAATAAGTAACAGTATAAATATAAAAGGTGCAATTCCTCAGAAAGCTTGTCCAATTTCCCTAAATAACTGTAACTTACCTAAAAATTTAATGCAAGCCAAATTGAATCATACGCGCATGGAAGAAAGTCAATGTCACTCTGAATCACTAAATCACGCACACACTGACATTCGTACGCGATTCGTCTAGGGCTGGTACCTACGCTTTCGAATTATGGAGCGGCACGGGACTTTACTCAAACTCATCGCTCTTACAACACCCGACCGATTGGCCCCGGCAATCGAAGTATAATTTATACCTACGGGTGAACACAGATGGACTGCATTTGAACTGCCAGCCAGCTGCAAAATGGCAGTTTGGATACAGTTCGTGTGGTCGGCCTAACTGCACCAAAACTGCAAACCAGATAATAAATAAATATCTCGGACATTCATACCCATTATCCACCCAAGTAGCATTTTACTCCATTTAAGAGTACACATTTAGTTCCAATGTGAACTTAAAGCATTATTACAGTTCACTCGTGATGTATAAGCTGCATTATTGCGATTAACACCACCTATACCTGTCTAAGGGACTTATAGGAGTGTAGAGTTATACTTTTATACGGTTGTTGGTGTTATAATACTCTAACAACTGTCCTTTAGTCAGCCGTCTGACTAAGAGCCGTATAGGAGGGTAGAGATACGGCAATCGCTGTTTAACGGTCTACTTGTACGATGTTATACAGCTAGCATATTAATAGAACACACGTGGTCATTTATACAGCCAAAGGCTGTTATGTTTACTTGTTTTAGACTGTTATACAGCTAGTAGCTGTAGTAGGAGTTGTTTGTGGTCGGTCAAGTTGACGTGTATTGTGTTTATTACGTCGCGTGCAAAAATTTGTGAAAATGAATAAAAAATCTTGGAAAATAAGAGCGAGAACCGGTGGAATAAGAAGAAAAATTGCAAAAGAATATTCGCAAATTCGTCCCTCATTATCTAGTTTGTTTACATTCTTTTAAATACCTCCTTGAACAACGTAGTGTCTTTGTAAGTGTAAATACTCTGACACCAAACTGTGTGGCTCACACGAAAACAAAAAGTGTTTTTTGTTAGTTTGTTACAAAATTTGTACTTTAGGTATTCATACTTGACTTAGTACCTGGGCTAGGCGATTTAACGGACAATAATTATTATTGCGGATCTCTAAAATTTCAGTATATGAAAGAATAAAACGATGATCACAATTGACCTGAATTACATCTTAAAGCTGTACATAAGTTCACATTAGAATACATTTATAGACATTGGTTCTGTAGTGGTACAAATGTGGGACTTTATATAGCCAACAGCATTCTAACAGAACACATGTGAACCTATATACGCTCTAGCCGTATTTCATTTCCATCATTTTGTTCACGTAACCTAAAATATTTACCATATAAATCTCCAAAATTATCATGCAGATTTATCACAAAATACGCAGATAGAGCGAACGAGTTTTGGTTTCATGTTTTAATTAATTACCGTAGTATAATTATAATGCCAATATAATATCAAAAACTGAAAATTGTAGATTTCCTCTCAGCCAGTTTTAAATATTTTAAAATGAATATCGCGTTTTTACAGAGGCGCGTGAATATTTTAGCTGTAAATATGTATACATTTCACGATAAAGTTGCATTCCCATGGCATTTAACATTATTAAGTATTTAAAACAGGTATACTTACCGCGTGTTATCATAAATTTTTATCCAATTGATATCCGCCGGAGTTAATGTTTCTGATGGCCGGGCGTACACACAAAACCAAACTAAATGAGGAAAATTAATAATAAAAGAAATAATTTAGGACACACGTGAACTTTAGGTAGCACTGGAGTACTTTTGTGGGATTTTATAACTGTGAAGGCTGTGTATTTAGCCACTTGTTACTCTTTATTACGCTCATGGACGTTGTATGGTTCACATGTGTCCCATATAGCGCCGTAAGTCAGCCTTTAAGCCCGATGTTACTACTTAAACTGCTAATATAACGCTAATGTACAGCCATAGTGAACTTAAGGCTGTCTAATTTGTGCCCAAACTGGTTCTATAAGAGCTGTATAGCAAGCTATACAGCTCTTATACAGCTGACTTACACAGCTTGTGGAGTACATGTGAACCACTATACATCTTATATAGAACCCCGAATGCCACTTGGGCAGTCCCAAACTAGGCAGAGTCTGTGTTATGGTTACTAGATAACGGATAAACATACTTAAATAAACATATAAACATCCAAGACCTGGGTACAAACATTCATATTCATCATACAAACATTTGCCCCTAGCGGGATTTGAACCCGCAACCTCCGGCGTGGTAGTTCGAGAGCTACCCCGTTCCGCCACGGAGGTCGTCCATATAGGACTGACTAGTTGAAAATAAATAAATAATAATTATTCAAGTCTCCATTCATTCCCCTTTTCGTTCCCGAAACTGAGCGGTGAGAGAGGGCTCGGACTCGTGGGGAGCATTATTGATTTCCATTATACGTAAACCGACTTCCCGGAGCATCCACGCGTGATCTCAAAGATATCTCGCACAAACTCAACAAGAGGTTATACGAGTTCACCGGTTTACTGCTGCTAAGTTTATCTCCTTAGGTTACCTTTCCCGTAGAGGTAAGCTTTTTACTTAAGAAAAGAAAGAAGAAAAAAAGAAAAATTATTTATTCCCGATCACAACATCCCAATAGTATTAAATGCGGAAGTTTGGATGTTTGGATATTTTGATGTTTGTTACTCAATCACGCTTCAACCACTGGACGGATCGGAATGAAGCTTGGCACACATATAGGTTAGGTCCTGGAATGGGACATAGGATAGTTTTTATCCCCTAAAAACATCCCATTCCTACGGAAATACATAGTAATTTGTGATGTTAAGTTGTCTACGTTTACGAAGTCGCGGGCAACAGTTAGTGCATAATATTTTTTTCTACTTTAGCTGTCTTTCTATCATACCTGCTGATCTTTGGTGTTATCTTTGCTAAAAAGATTGAAAAGGCGTCTATGAGTATGACTGCGCATAAATAACTTTCAAGCCTTTATTATGCTAAGGACATCTCCTCCATGAACAGCTCTCAGTCTGAAGAATGCCATTAAAAATGGAATTCATTTGAAGACCCTTTACCTTAATAAGAATAATGTTGGGAAGCAATTTTTTTTCTTTCACAAAATGCGGCTTCTGTGTTACTAGTTAAAATATGATGATGAAGACGTCATTTATCACTGAATACTTCACCAGATGGATATATGTTTTATCATGAACAGATAGAGGTAAATAAATCGTGTGGTTTCCGGTAGAGTAGAATAGGACCACTCCAACTCTTCCCGTGGATGTCGTACAAGGCGACTGAGGGAATACATTATAAAACATCAATCAGGCCTCCCCAACCCGTCTGGCCAGCGTCGGGAGTGTAGGCCAAATCCTCCGTCTGTCTTCGGCAGATGAGAGAGGGTTGTGCTCCTGCAGTGGAGACGGGAATAACCTGATGATGATGATGATGAAATCGTTTTGTTACATAGGAAATGCAATAGAGAGCTCTGTATTTGCTTTAACTTAATAAGAATATGTCGTAGGTTATGTAGGTTAGATCCTGGACCTATATCATAACATCCCAAATGCGAAAGTTTGGATGTTTGTTACTCAATCACGCTGCAACCAGTGGACGGATCGGGATGAAGCTTGGCACACATATAGGCTAGGTCCTGGAATAGGACACAGGATAGTTTTTATCCCGAAAAAACATCTAATTCCTACGGGAAATACATAATAGCTTGTGATGTTCGATTGTCCATGCGGACAAAGTCGCGGGCAACAGCTAGTCAGGAATAAAAAAAAGGTGAGACTATTAGAGCTTACAACAATTAATGAAATCCCGCGGGTTAAATGAATGTTTTTGTTGCAAGTCCATATATGATACTACCTAATTCCTAACCCTATTTATTATGGTTATTAGCAATAAATTTGGATGAGATTTATTTTCAATTCTTACATAACATACATTACGTAAGTCAGGGGACTTGGTTGAGGTAGTTGCCTGTCCGGTGCTATCCAGACGAGTCACGGTATGCGGTCCCGGCTCCCCGAGTTATCGCTACTACAATCCCACTATCCTTCCGTAATATCGCTATCCCATACCTACCCCAATAGTCCTTACCCATACCCCCATCTCCTATCTCTCTCGCCCCGATCCCTGTCCCATCCGCCAATTCAAGTTCTGCCGTGCCGATGGATGCGTGTCCAGGGGCTAGCCTGGGGTAAGCGTGCCGACATCCCGGAGCTGGATGAACTCCGGGAACTATTAGCCTTACTAAATTATGTGGGGCTCTGATGAGGTGGACAATTATTTCACTAGATAATCGTGGTGCCTCAACAAGGCGGCGATGTTGTTCGCAACACATCTCGTAGCACGGGGTGAAAAGCGGGCGAAGGAAAGCCACTTTGCGACATTATATTGCGCAAAGTGGCGATAAACCGTCTCTGCCTACCCCTCTAGGACCAAGGCGTGAGCATTATGTTTTTCAATTCTTAATTGTGTTATAACGATTTTCTGCTATATTTGTCTTAAGGGATAATAAGGGAAACTATTTCTCCAACAAATAAAACCTTCGGTTCCTTGTAATAAAACAATATTTTTCACTGACATTGATTTCATATCAGAGGTTGATGAAATAGAATTGCGTACCAAATGAAATATTCGCAATGAACGAGTCGCTCGTTCAATCCCGCGATAGTATCGGCGGTTGGGGAACGAATGAACGATTGAATGAATTCCTGTTACGGGACGACGTTGTAAATAATTGATTCCCATTTCGGAGGAGTGGAGAAAAATGTTTATTTAATTTCCACTGTACATTAAAACTTGATAAGCAATAAATGGAAATACGAAGAAAGATTTGCATAGGATTGGTTCCAGTTATCGTAACAATGTTTAAAGGCAAAAAAAGTCTTTAAACAGTGCGTCCTGCCTGTCATGACCTGCGGCGTAGAAACGTAGACTGACACTGGGCCTAATCCATTAGTTTCAAGTTGCTCAGCGAGCTATGGAGAGGGCTTTGCTCGGGTTTACTTTAAAGAATATGATTCGAAATGAGGAAACGTAACAAAGAACGAAGGTCACCATGTCGCAGTACCGACGGCCGTTGTTGGGTAAGATGAGTTCTGAAGTGGAGACTGCTGATCGACATGCGCAGGGTGGGATGCCCTGATGGATCGACTACCTGAAGACGGTGGCCGGAAGCGGGTGGATGCGGAGGACAGAGGACCAGGTGTACTGGCATTCATTGGGGAAGGCCGATACAATACAATGCAATAAACTTTACCGGTAGAGTAGAATAGGACCACTCCAACCCTCCCCGTGGATGTCGTACAAGGCGACTAAGGGAGTAAGTACATTATAAAACATCAATCAGGCCTCCCCAACCCGTCTGGCCAGCGTGGGGAGTGTAGGCCAAATCCTCCGTCTGTCTCCGGCAGATGAGAGAGGGTTGTGCTCCTGCAGTGGAGACAAAAATAACCTGATGATGAAACTTTATTGCACAGTTTCAAGTTATAAAATCCATCCTATATCCAATCCAGCCTACCTCCAGCAGTGGTTCCAAAACACTACAGGAGAATACAATTCTGTTCGCTTGTACGGAGTGCCGCGGACTCACGCTATAGTCTACTTCAGCCTGATTCCATGATTATATAGCTAGTATAAAAAATAGCCTTTATTCAGTTTCTTTTTAATTTTTTTAGGGAATTGTATATAAATAAATAAATTATTTATTTACTAAGAATAGGTAAGTACAATATTGGTCATAATACTCAAAGTTTCTTCTATTCTGATATAATAAAAAAAAGTATGTAAATAAGTAAAACTAGAATTCTGTGCAGTCCATAACTTTAGTTTTTCATTATCATCATCATCATCAGCCTAAACACGTCCACTGCTGGACACAGGCCTCCCCAATGATCTTAACATACACACACAGGAGAACGCTGCTGCCCGTCCCTGGCGCAATCCCTTAGTCGCCTTGACGATACCCACGGGAAAGATAGGGGTGGTCCTATTCTAAGCCGTGAACCACACGGCCGACCACACTTTAGTTTTTGCTCTAATTAAATTATGACTATTATAAAACCTTCACTAACCAGTAGCATACATTTTGGCAGTAGTAATATAAAGTTTATGCACGTTGCCTACAAAAAAATTAGGGGCTGAAGGAAAACAAACAGACAAAGCGTATATATTACAGGCAGTAGAACATTTCCCTACGAGGGTAATAAAAGGCGATAGTGGCGGAATGAAGGAGAAAGGGTTCGGTTATCGCGCTGCGATATCGCGACGCGCTCATCAAAACAAACGCAACTATGAATGTGAGATGCGGGATGATGTTACACCGAAGCGAGTCATCATCATAAGCCGGAATAACGTAGAAACTGGCCGCTCTTTGCCATGTATTTCTAAAGGTCACGCCAGTTCCAAAATGACTACGCTTGTTTTAAAGTTTATAAGTTCCTACTTATGTACAAAATATCGGTTCGCAACTATAACTAGTTCAACACCGTTCTTGAGGGGGCGTGGCTTTGGACGCGCTCGCAACTCCAGCTTTAATTTTTGTTATGGTTACATTCATATATACATATTAAAGTATACAGATATTTAGCGATAAATAAATAACAGTAATAACTATAAAAATAATATTGAAATCGGATGAAAAATGACGAAGTTACAGCGATTTTAGTGCAGTAGTTCAAAATAGGGGCGCAAGTAAGTTAGCGACCGGATGTGACGACATCTGACGCATCGCAGGCCGAGCGAGTTGCAGTGCACTAGCGCAGTCTGCCATAGTGCAAGAACTAGAATCGCGCGAGTTGCAATAATTAACGTCATCGTAAGAAGCCAAGCGATAGGGTTAGTTTCAAATTAGCCCTTAAAAAATGGATGGAATTTATATTCATATATACGCCATACTAAATTAAAAATCTAATATCTTCTAATGTTATTGATCCTTATTAAAATTCAATGCTGCAGATGTTTTCTTTGGAGATATTCAGATTGGTGTGATATAACACTTGATATAAGAAGTTGAGTTTGGGCGCGTAGCCTTAGGGCAAGATTGTGAACAAAATCGGCATCCTAGTCGTCTTGCCATGGGCGATACTTTCAAGCACAACAAATATTCTCGTGGCAAAAGTTTGCTATTAATCTCCGGATATTGCATATTAGTTTCGCCTGAGCTCTATTTACATAGACACGGATGCAGGCATTCCTGAATTACTAGTACAAAGCCTGCAAAGGATAATGTTTGTCAAAAGTTTGGTCTAACAATTTATTTTCTGGTTGTTTTATATACGTTTTATATATTCTTACTATGGCGACTAATCTCAGTAAGCTGTATTTTCGGCGTTACGTATCTTTTAGTACCCATCTACTTACTTCAATCAATTACAATAAATGATACGCCAATGAAAAGTTCTTATTAAGTAGAATAATAATAAATATCTCAGATATTCACACCAAGTATCCAGTCCCAAACTAGGCCGAGCCTGTGGTATGGTTACTAGCTGATAACGGATAAACATACTTAAATAAATATATAAATATCCAAGACTGATACAAACATTCATATTCATCATACGAACATTTGCCCCTAGTGGGATTCGAACCCTATGGTAATAATAGTTACTATGGGCCCGATTCTGAACCCACAATGTTAAAATTTGACAGCACTAAAATTGTTGCTATCCCTGTCATACAGCATTATGAAGATAAAAACGAAACTTATTTCAGTGATGTAAAATTTTAAATGTGTCCCTTCAGAATCGAGCCTTATGGCGGCTTATCTCAGTTAGTTATATTTTCGGCGTTATGGATCTTTTAGTTCCTACCTACTAATTGCAACCAATTACAATAAGTGTCGTGTGGTTTCCGGTAGAAAAGAATAGGACCACTCCTACTCTTTCCGTGGATGTCGTACCAGGCGACTAAGGGAATACATTATAAAACATCAATCAGGCCTCCCCAACCCATCGTGCCAGCGCGGGGAGTGTAGGCCGAATCCTCCATCTGTCTCCGGCAAATGAGAGAGTATATTGTGCTCCTGCAGTGAAGACAAAAATAACCTGATGATGATGATGATGACAGTAAGTAATACGCCAATGAAAAGGTCTTTTTAAGTATAATAACAGTTACTATGGCTACTAATCTCAGCCCCACTAACTACTACTAAAAACCCCATAACTGCGAAAATACAACTGAGATTTACCGCTATAGTAACTAAATGTTAGACCTTTTCATTGGTGCATCACTTATTGTTACTGTTTGCTATATTGGGTGTATAAAAGGTTCCAAATAAGTATTCCTACCATCCTTTCTTGGATAGCATTTCATCACTGCGTACATATTCATATTATTTATTGGTACACGTTGGTTTCATCCCATCCATTTGTATAAAATCCTGTAAAGAAAATTCTTGTACAAAATTCTCTACTATACACAATTTGAGAGTAGTTACCTATCATTTGATTGACATCTCTTTCCTTGCCATTATCCTAATGGCCAGCCTCACCCTTTTCCTCTTCAGGAAAGCACTAAGGTATAGAATCGTACACAAAAACGTGATCCTAATAAGTTTATACGATACCCTCATCATTGTGCAAAGCGTATCGATAGACCCCATCAGAGATAAAGATTTTGTCCCTTTCTTTCATTATACTGACCTTCTTCAAATACTTCGACGTGAGGTCAAATATACACAGAGCATGAAAGATACCGTAGGGAATTTGAAATAATTTGAAATTCTGATATTTCTCTCCATGGACTTCGCTTGTAAAATTTCTTAGCAGTTGCTTTTTACGAGTATTAGGTCTGCTATTCTGCGGTTCCCGGCTTAAAATAGGGCCACTCCCAATCTTCCCTTAGGTGTCGGACAGGCAGCAGCATTATTCTGTGTAAAGATAATTACTGCGATCATTATTCTGTCTGCCAAGCGTGGTGATTATGGCAAATTCCCCAATGGACAGCCCACCAAAAGTGGCATTCTATTGGGGAGGCTTATGTTCAGCAGTTGACGTAACTCCGCTGATGTTATTTGAAATTATATGATATGAATTCTGAGACGATAAGAATACAATTTATTTTTTAATGTGGAGAATTTTTTTATACAATGCATCCTTCATAGGTAACAAGTAGGTTTTTGTAACAAAGACACCGAATATGGAAAGACTTTTAGAATTTCGTTCTTAAATGGACTTCAATTAATTTTTTTTAACATTGAAAGGCACAGATATCAAATCTGTTGTTACTATCAACCGGTTAATGAACGAAACCAAAATCGAAAACCGAGTTCACCAGAAACAGGTTTCCGAATATAATTTCGCAGGCGGACTTCTAACACCAGTATATGTTCAGATAATACTTCTATCACAAATGGAAAATAATGCTTAGTAACAACTCATAGTTTCCTAATTTAGCAAAGAACATTCAACAAAGGTAAATTTGATAATTTGCAATGTCTAGTCTAAAAGCCACCACCGCTAAGTGAACACTCAGAATGTTTCCGACCCATCAATTTTTATCAGCAACTAGCTGTAAGCGTTCAGTCAATCCGCAAATTCCTCGAGTCCACAGGGTAAATTTTGCGGAGTCATGTTAGAGATACCCCACCCCGGAACTCGTTTGTTGGTATTCATAGCATCCGAGCATAGAACCTCTTTGTATAGGAATATCTCTGTAACTTTCATTTAAACATCTCTATACTAAAGGCTGTTAGATTTCATTACATCATCTTCAACTATTTTTTTCGATCCTACATCGTGTGTAAACATTTCTTTCAATTATTAGCAAATGGAAACGTTAAAGGAGAGTATAAGGTCTAATATTACAGACATTAATGAGATAATTACTTCTAACAAATGCAATCGAAGATTAAAAGTTAAAATTAAACAAATACATCAAGGTCTTCGTTTGATAATTGATATTTTGTTTCTTCTAGTATCTCAAATAGTTGCGCAACCATTGATACTGGGATCAAGTACGTGGACGATTTGGCAAAGTCACGCTAGGAGCGCGCATAAACACTTTTGTGGGAATTCATCGTGATCAAACAGCCGGTAATAAAGATAAATTAATGGCGTCCATGACATTTACGAATTTCGGAGAAGTTTCTCTATTACCACCGTTGGTTTAACGAAATGGTAATATCTATTCATCCGAAACATATGCTAATTTTAGTTGTATGTTATGCAATTAACCTTATTATGGAACGGAAATCTAAGCATTTAAATGATGGTTATGAAGATTTACTACAGATCAGAGTGACAGGAGAAAGAAAGGCAGAAGATCTAAGAATTAGGAAAGGTCTAACAATGGACAGAGAAGGTATAAATCTCCCATTACTATTAGGGCTGTAAATGATGATGAAGAAAACAGGTTGAAGACGATGAATCATTTATTAAGTACTAGATAGTTTAAATATAGCAATCGGTACGAGAAGCCGACTAACTTATTACTGAACACATCTACTAAGAACAGTATCATAAGAGTACAAACATGCCTCGAAAAAGACGCCTGAGTTTACTGAAGACTGGTAAAAACGCTGACGAGACCAAGTTTATAATTGAAGATTTCAATCACCCACGCAAGCGAAACCACACGCGGCAGCTAGTTGCTCCCAAACGAAGTTACGCAATGATTGTAATTTGGCAAAGCTCCAAAAGGTTAATTAACGCCCGTGTCGAGGTGTTTGCTGGTTCCTTTGAAACAATGAGCGGTGTTTATTCTTTATGTCTTCAAGAAATAGAATTTACCTTGTGTACTGCTTTCGTCAGTTATAGTAGCTTCAGGAATTAAACTACTTAGGCATTTTGCATTTTAGACGTCGCGCTCATGAGGGATTTAGACAATTAAGTTTAATTTGTAGTCAAATATGGCATGATCTTTGACTAATAATTATTTGATTATTGTGAAGATCATATCCTTGTTTAATTCTTATGTTAAAATTTCTTCTTTAGGATTAGATAAGTGTATGTATATAGTCGTACATATATGAAAATATTTATTAAAATATATATATATGTAATCTGTTATTTCACTGTTTTATATCTATATTTACATGTTTCGTATAAATTTCTTTTTCTCCCCATCTTTGTGTCAACTAGCTCTTGACCTGGTACTGAGGTATATTTTCGTTGTAAACTTTATACTCTTTGGTTTCTTCTTTACATCAACATATTATTGTATACTTATTTTTTGGTTTTGAATTTTTGAAATGAATGAATTTGTATCTCTAACTTGACTTAATCATTATTATACTTAATTCTCTCTCATTTGTTATTAGTTTCTCTATTTTGTACTAAACAAGTTTCATTGCAAACAGTTTAGTTCCCTAAGCCGAAACAGTAAGTGCTTGTCCGGTATCACTACAGACTGGCAGCTATAATTTTTCATAGGCCGTTTTTGCTAACTCCTGAATTTTCCTCTTTGATGTAATCTATAAGGAGAGGACGCTTGATTTATTCTGTTACAGCTAAGTGTACTCTTTACTTGACAGCCTAACGATTTATGACTCTCATTTTTTCCCGCTGCGAAAGGTAAGGCACACTATGTTGTGTTTATCTCGGATAGTATCTACTATGTTATTAAATTTATGTGTTGGTGCGTTAGAAACGTTAATATGCTTTAGTTAGCCCTATTTTCACTCGAAGGTTGTTTGTTATAGCGTTTGATGTTGTTTGTTGCGATATCATCTATGAAGTTCTAACACTAAGTAAAATTCAATTGAAACTTTACAGGTAAACCAAAAAAAAAACATTTTTTTTATATAATGAAACTCTATTTATTTTTACCAACAATCATTTATATAGTCTGACCGCTTGCAGACGAGTTATAGAATGGACGCAAGGTGAGTCGCCCCGCCGCCAGATGGACCGATGACTTGAAGACGATGGCCGGAAGCGTCTGGATGCGGAGGGCGAAGCCTATGTCCAGCAATGGACGTGTAAGGGCTTATATGATGATGATGATTGACGCTGTATTGACTTATTTCTTACTAATATTATAAATGTGAAAGTTTGGATATTTGAAAGAAAGAAAAATCATTTATTCACTACCACAATTGGCACACACAAAGAAAATACCAACAAAGCAAGAAAAAGGAAAAAGAATAAATAAATAAAAATTATAAGAACTAGAGAAAACAATTTAAATAGTATGCTTTTTGGATGTTTGTTACTTAATCACGCTTGAACTACTTCAACGGATCGTGATGAAACTTGGCACACATATAGGTTAGGTCCTGGAATAGGACATAGGATAGTTTTTATCCCGAAAAAACAACCCATTCTTACGGGAAATATATAATAATTTGTGATGTTAAGTTGTCCACGCAGACGAAGGCAACAGTTAGTACAATGTAAAGGATAGTTTTATCCTTGCGTATTTCATTGTCATCGTGTGTCAATATGTTCATAATCTCCTCAACAGGTCACTAGTTTATCTGTTTATGGCCTAGTAAGCTTGGATGGGCAATACCGTCATTGTTCAATCACTGGACAGTCGACTGTCGGTGGCCTAGTAAGCTTGGATGGGCAATACTGGCATTGTTCAATCGCTGGACAGTCTACTGTCGGTAATAGGGCACACCGCGTGCCTGGATAACATTTGGACCACGTCATGTTGTTGTATGATATACAGCATAAGTAAACCCGACATCTGTGTTAGCAATAAGACGGTAAATACTTCAAAAACTTTAAAATCTTAGAAGCAGTCTTTATCTGTACTTATAACTTAGTACGTTAGTAAGTATTACCTATACTATCTATACAGGGGGTAGTACTCGTAAATTTTCGATCATTAATTTGTATCTTAAGTTCATATTCATATCATTTAATGTTTCATTAAATCAAAAAATTCTAACGTGTTTCCTTTCTTTTTTGACCAGACCGGACTGTCCCTTCCAGAAACATTGGGTAGAGATACGAGTCTTAAAAATAA
This sequence comes from Esperia sulphurella, assembly GCA_947086405.1. Taxonomy (NCBI): domain Eukaryota; kingdom Metazoa; phylum Arthropoda; class Insecta; order Lepidoptera; family Oecophoridae; genus Esperia; species Esperia sulphurella. Next base: position 15,501,792 of record OX352265.1, read on the forward strand.
AAATAAATAAATATATTAACTTATATACCTACGCATTATTATTAATTTTAAAAATAAATAGTAATATCTCAGACATTCACACCAATTATCCACTCCCAAACCAGACAGAGCCTGTGGTATGGTTACTAGATAACGGATAGACATACTTAAATAAATATATAAACATCCAAGACTTGGGTACAAACATTCATATTCATCATACGAACATTTGCCCCCAGCGGGATTCGAACCCGCAACCTCCGGCGTGGCAGTCCGAGAGCTACCCGTTCCGCCACGAAGGTCGTTACTAACACACTAACAAAATTATGGATACCAAGTGTGAAATAAAGTTTTATTTAATTAAATTTATGTCCGCGAGTACAAAAAGTTGCAGGAAACGTCTGTATTTCTAACAAATACTTCGTAAAATTGTTTGACTAAATTAAGATTCTGAAAAAATACCCATATTCTATTCCACTTCCCAATAAAGACGTACGCAGTCGTTTCAACTTAAAAGGAATCTAAATTATTATTCCGCCTTTGTTTGTCATCAAAAGAAAAAGATAGATTTAAAAATCCATTTCCAAGTTATCCGGTAGAAATGCCTCGAGCGATTTTTTTATATCCATATTCACCATCTCGGTGAGGGCCTCAAGGTAACAAGATACACACTGTCTAAGAAGATGTCTAATCTTCTAATAAATAAAAAAATAAACTTTGTGTACCTGTACGCTGAATATATTTAAAAAAATGGGGGTTGAAGAATAAGTAATAGAATACATTAAAATCATTTTTGGAATTTTTGTATGTATGTCTATCTGTGTGGCGAAAAGCGGGCGAAGGAAAGCCACTTTGCGACGTAAAATGCGCAAAGTGGCGATAAATAGTCTCTGCATACCCTCTGGGAGCAAAGCTTGAGCATTATGTATGTATGTATATCTGTTTATTCGTATCGCGTTAAAAAATACTAAACCAATTCTAATGTAGCTTACATAAAAACGTAAGACGTAGGAAACTAAAAACTCGCATAACTTTTGATTGAATAAGCCATACATTAGTATAAAACAAAGTAATATAATGCTCGGCGGAATTTAGTTGCGATGGATGAGTTATGACTTCATTTTGAGCGACGAGGATTAGAGGGAAAGAGGTTTGAGAGGAGGGTTGAGGGAGAGTTTAGGGCAGGGTTGAATATTAGTTATTCCTGGTATAGCAACTCTTTGACCTACTGATATATCCACTGGGAAAAATTAGTCCTACTGACTATATGAGTAGTTAATATATAAATTTTTTTGACTGCAACTAAAAAAAATATGAGAATTATTAAAAAAAAATGAGTACATATGTAGGTAAAATTTTGACTGCAAGGAGAAAAGATGAGAATTTTTATAATGGTTTGAGTAGATGAGCGCTGATTTACCAGGCTTACATCAAATACAAGAAAAATGAAGAATATTAATATTAATTACTATGAGATGGTAATTAATATTCTTCATTTTTCTTCTTAATTTATTTCTTCTTTTTCTATTTAAAAAATCTAATACTAATTTTATTAATCATATAACTAAGGTTTTAATCGAGGTACCCTACATGAGAAAAACATAACATGAGAAAGAACAATTTGTGAAAGAGAATACGAATACTCCACGACGAAATAAATCACGTGGAAATCTAAAACAGGTCTACAACAGATTTATTACCACAATTGTTGCACGAACGCCACAACAATGTGTCGCCGTATAAAACTCAATAGCACTGTGGGTGTGGCCGTTTTATTCTCCCATTTCCTCAGGCCCGCAATTCGCTCTCCGCTCCGCAGAGCAACACCGAAGGGGAAGCACCCAGATGTCGCCCGAACAAATTATTTACTACCTTCCTTTTGTCACGGACCTTCATCTCCATATTTTGTTATGGAGAAAGTATTGCCGCTGTTTATGGAGGTACCCGACTGCAGTTGGGTGACATCGATGTATTATGCTTTTACGTGGTCATTTTGTAATCAGTTAGCTTGGTCCTCGATGTAAAGGGAACCATACCATTGGATAAAACATGACAATGGTTGTAAGATAAAATAGGTACCTAGTTAAAATTATGTCGGCCCCGTAGCCTATAGTCGGTAGTACACCTGCCTGCGAAGCTCGGGGACGCGGGTTCGAACCCCGCCCAGGGCAAACATTCGTGTGCTGAGCACTTGTGTTTGCCTTGTGACTGGATGTTATTTATATATTATATTATGTATTTATGTATGTATATCAGCTGTCTGATACCCATATTACAGGCCCTAGTTTGGGATCAGGTGGCCGTATGTGAAATGACCCCACAAATTTTTTTTATGAATTACACATAGTAATTCTTGATAAGACCACAAAAGTGCGCAACTTACCTTTTACTCTGGCATAATATTTTATACCAAAGGTTGTCTGGAAGAAATCGCTTAAAGCGATAAGACTGTCTAAATTGTACTTTTTTGTAACTTTTATAACTTGTAACTGTATTTGTTAGTGCAATAAAGTGTATTGTATTCAAAGATCATTACTGCGATCACCAATCCGCCTGCGAAGCGTGGTGGTTATCGCAGATCCAAAAGTGGCATTCTGTTGGGGAGGCTAGTGTTCAGTAGTGGACGTATTTCAGCTGATGATAAAGTTAAGATTTTTCGGCTAAAGTTCGATTTGCTGAGCCGAAGTAATAATATTAATAAAATCATTTATTCATCTCTCCAAAAAATATACATACAATAACTCCGCCAAACTGTATAGTTACAGTTTGTATTGTACGAGTATTGTAGTATTGTATTCTTTGCATCTCGGTGATCAGCTTCTTTCACTTCACTAGATTAAGGAATTCATGGTTTATAATATGTGAAGTACATAAAAACTAAATTACACATCCAGTAAAACAGTTCATAGGTGCGTGTGTATGAGAGACAGCGCAGTAAGGTTTATTACCGAAATGTAAAGCAAGATAGAGCCTATACAAGTAACTAACCTATAGTCATCAGGTTATTTTTGTCTCCACTGCAGGAGCACAACCCTCTCTCATCTGCCGGAGACAGACGGAGGATTTGGCCTACACTCCCCGCGCTGGCCAGACGAGTTGGGGAGGCCTGATTGATGTTTTATAATGTATTCCCTTAGTCGCCTTGTACGACATCTACGGGGAGAGTTGGAGTGGTCCTATTCTACTCTACCAGAAACCACACGGCAGTGTATTCCCTTTAAATAAAATAGTCGTACATTCAAATTATGCTCAAATTTTGTTTAATTACATAAAAACATGTCTTAAATGTATGTATTATGCGTTAAGTAAATCTTTTCGAACATTGGAAATTGCACCAGTCCTATTCTCCTCTACCGGAAACCACACGGCAAACATAACCTATAATAAAATAAAATCCCTTTTGAATAGAGTTAAACTTCTCTGGCCATTAGAACGCTGACGAGATAACCATAAAAATAATTCATGGACCGTTAAAATTTCAATTAAGACGGAAACCATAACTTTCCATCTAACCCCTGTAACCGTTTCGGTAAAGTTTCTGCCGGACAATATAAAAACCGGTCAACTGCGAGTCGGTCGGCCGGCGGCAGATTGCCCGTCGATGTTTTTAAAGACCGGATTAGGGGATGACGGGTTTTTCGAATACTTGTTTAGATAGGAGATGTAAATAAAAGGGAGCTGAAATGAAATGATGAAAGTCAGAAAAGTGTTCATCGCACCAACTGTGAGCGGGTTCCGCCAATAAAAAAACATATTCCGTGAATCGAATCACGATTTTTTTCTTTAATTATTAGCGAAAAATTTGGATATATATTTTGACAAAAATTTATCTTGATTGTATGAGATAACAGTCATAATGTAAACAATATAGCAAGTTGGAGATAGCTGCATTACCAAAGGCTATACAGTAGTAAAATTCTACTTACAGAAAATCACTAAAATCGATCTACTACAGACAGATAAAAAGAAACATTTATTTATTTATTATTTAACAATTTATTGCACACACAAAAGAACATACAAAACAATAAAAGTAAAGGAACAAAATAACGTACAAATGATAATGCTTATCTCTTTTAGAGATTTCTGCCAGCCTACCAGTGACAGATAAAACTTCGTGAAAGTGTAGATATTTATTCATCTCTCCTAAAAATACATACAATACCTCCGCCAAACTGTATAGTACAGTTTGTTGGCAGAAATTGCTCTCTTACTATAAAGTAAGAGAGCAATTTCTGCCAAACACATCTATGGCAGAGAATACTAAATATCACTACGCACCTATGGTGAATAGCAAAGCAAATTAAGGCTCCCTTTCTCTAAACATGGACTGGACTGTAGTATTTTCAAATCTTGCCGTGTGGTTTCCGGTAGAGTAGAATAGTACCACTCCAACTCTTCCTGTGGATGTCGTACAAGGCGACTAAGGGAATACATTATAAAACATCAATCAGGCATCCCCAACTCGTCTGGCCAGCGTGGGGAGTGTAGGCCAAATCCTCCGTCTGTCTCCGGCAGATGAGAGAGGGCTGTGCTCCTGCAGTGGAGACAAAAATAACCTGATGATGATGATCATTTTGAAATCAAAAAATTCGTGTGATTATGATTAGTTAAAGAATTAACAATAATATTTCTTGAATTTGTTATACCTTTTCTAATTAGTAAGAAAAAAAATGAAACGTCACTTAAACTTCATAAAAAGACTTCTGGCGTTCATATAACTAGCTAACTAACTTTTGATATAAACAAATAAGTAACCAAGTAAGTAAGATAATATAATTAAGTAACTACAAAGATAAAAGAATGATTCAAGGAAGTCATTGTATCACTTGAAACTAGTACCTGTAAGTCCTTAATAAGGAACGTACGCGGAACCCAGAAATACCCGTACAAATGGAATAAAAACCGGGATAAATTTCTCCAATAACACATGTGGATTTCCCCGGATCCGGCAACGAACGGACGTCATAAAAAAGTCGAAAACATGTGTTGCCGGACAAAGTGCACCGGCCACACATTGCATTCCATTTAGTTCTAATAATGTTGGTTAAATTGGAAAGCAGGAATTTATTTTAAGAGGCTAACATTTTAGGGCGGCAGATGGTTTCTAGTTTCAAGTAAATACAAACTATTATTGCATGGAAACTAAAGTAATAATTATACGGGGAAAGCTGTTTGAACCACGGCGTCTGCTATTATTAGTACCAGTTATATCTGCATAAAAGTATACTGAACCTATCTATCTATACATATAATAAAACAGTAGTAAAACAAGAAAAAAGCGAATCTGTACTTAAAAAAGTTAGTACTGTAGTTAAAAAAAAAATTGAATCCCAGGACATTACTTAGGACCATTAGAGTTCAAAAATAAATAAAAAAATTTAGTGTCTGTCTTTCTGTATGTATGTATGTATGTATGCATGTGTGTATGTACGGGCTAATCTTGGAAACTACTGAATATAATTTGGCGGCGTTTTCACTGTTTAATAGCTTTGAGTTCGGGGCACATACTGGTATTAGTCATATCACTCTAGTATATATTACCTTTGGTCATATCTCAATAAAATGTCAGGAGACTGATCTACAAGATGACCTCTCATTTCAAATCATTTATATGACAATATAGTTCAATATTACTGGTAATTGCAGAAGCTTGACAGAGAGTGAGATAAATGTTTTAAAGCTCATTTATAATTTTATTTATTTATTTTATCTGTTCTATTTCAGGGTATTTCCATAAGCTCGATACAAAAAGTTCGTTATTCGATAATAATAAGTGGTCCTGTATTAGATCGGTCATCGTCGATAATGTTAATATCGAAGTGGTTCAGGAGTATGTCTACCTAGGACAGACAATACAGTTGGGTAGGATCAATTTCGATAGGGAAGCTGACAGAAGAATCCAGTTAGGCTGGGCAGTATTCGGAAAACTGCGTCAAGTCTTCACGTCGTCCATTCCATAATGTTTAAAGACAAAAGTCCTTAATCAGTGCGTCCTGTCTGTCATGATAACGACGCGGAGACCTGGACATAGACGGTGGGCCTGATCCACAAGTTTGAAATCCCTCAGCGAGCTATAGGGCTATGCTCGGGGTCTCTATGAAGGATATGATTCGTAATGAGGAGATCCAACTAATAACGTAGGTGACCGATATAGTCAAAAGTATTAGTATGCTGAAGTGGCAGTGGGTGGGTCACATCTGTCATAGGGCCGACGGACGGCCGTCTAGAGTGAAGACCGTAGATCGCCACGTCGCCCCGCCGCCAGGTGGATCGACGACCTGAAGAAGGTGGCCGGAAGAGGCCGGATCCATAGGGCAGAGGACCGGGTTCATTGGGGAAAGCCTATGTCCAGCAGTTTGACAGACATTTTATTGTACAGTTTTTTTTATTTATTTATTTTTATTTTTCAAAATTTTCTGTAGATACATATAGTATACTTAGAATCGTCAATTTAAACATTAGTAGCGTATAAACATAACATTGGAAGGTCACAGTTAATTGGATATGCAAAATAGATGTCAATAAGGGAGGGGTATAGGAGGGGAAGGAAGTCGGATAGGAAAGAAGAGAGGGAACGGGAGAGGCAAGTTGGGAGGAGGAGGGATAGTAAGAAGGGGTTAGGGGAGAGAAGGAGAGGAAAGATGAGGGCGAGTTGAAGGAAATTGGCGCAGGAAGGGTTGGGGTAGGGAGCGGGAATCGGTGGGGGAAAGGGTTTTCAACGTGGTCGGATGGGCATGAGGAAGGAAAGGAAATGGGAGAGGGGAAAGGGGAAAGGGAATATCACCTGCTTTTTTTTTCAAATAAAATAAAAACACCTAACTTCTTGCACAATATTGAAACATAAAAAATATAAATAATTTAATGATAATCTTTTAATTCATAATAATAATTTTATGTATATGAATATTTTCAATGCATAACCAGATCAATGGATTTCTTTAAGGATTTAGTAATACATAATAATGTGTAATGTTGAGTTTTCCACGCGGACGAAGTCGCGGGGAACAGCTAGTCTTGTAATAATCTAATAAATAAAACGTGAACTTCGCGTGTCTCTGTACATTTTTGAAATCTATACTAATTATAACTTAATATTATAAAGAGGTAAAGTTTGTGAGTTTATGAGGTTGTAGCAGGTAATCTCTGGATCTACTGAACTGATTGTGAAAATTCTTTTACCAATAGAAAGTCACATTAATTGTGAGTATATTAACATGAAAAAAATGAAAAAACTTTTTCGTGGTAGTCGGAAAATGTTTACCGCCCAACGAAGTGGACACGGGTCAGATAGATATATTCAAAAAAAAAATTGGGATAAGGATAAGTAATAGAATAATTAAGATCTTTTTTGGAAATTTTGTCTGTTAGTTTGTGTACTTGCCGTGTGGTTTCCGGTAGAGTAGTACCACTCCAACTCTTCCCGTGGATGTCGTACAAGGCGACTAGGGGAAAACATTATAAAACATCAATCAGGCCTCCCCAACCCGTCTGGCCAACGCGAGAAGTGTAGGCCAAATCCTCCGTCTGTCTCCGGCAGATGAGAGAGGGTTATGCTCCTGCAGTGGAGACAAAAATAACCTGATGATGATGATCATCATATCAGCCCTTAGACGTGCACTGCTGGACATAGGCCTTCCCCATTGAATACCACCAAATCCAGTAGCTTCCAGCCACTTTCTTCAGGTCGTGCCGATCCGCAGTCTCCGCTCCAAAACTCTTGTGCCCCAACAGCCGTTGGTTTTGCGACAGATGTGGCCCGCTCACTGCACTTTAGGATCCGAAGGAAGATTGGGGGCATTTGCATGCCACGCCGGAGGTTGCGGGTTCGAATCCCGCTAGGGGCAAATGTTCGTATGATGAATATGAATGTTCGTACCCAAGTCCTGGATGTTTATATATTTATTTAAGTATGTCTATCCATTATCTAGTAACCATAGCACAGGCTCTGCCTAGTTTGGGACTGGATAATTGGTGTGAATGTCTGACATATTTATTTATTTATTTATGAATCAGTTCTACACCAACAAACTATAAAGTTTAATATATTAACATCAGAAAAATTATTAATCCAAATATAGTTTTAACTACAAGTCGTCACAGGTCAAAGTAGACTTTGATCGCGACTTTCTCAGAAATAGTTGACATAATTAAAGGCTTTCCTTATTAACATTTTAATACCACTCATTTGCATAATGCCGCGATAATTATTATGAATATTTTACTTTAAGATTTACAATGCTCGTAACACTGTTTAAACTATAAATAAATGTTTATTTAAATACTTGCCGTTAGGTGACGTGTCATCGTCAACCGAAATACGTCCACTGCTGAACATACACAGAAAAAAAAAACATTTCTCAAACCAAGATTACGAATATTGTTATATATCCCAAGTAAAAATATGCTTAGATGAACAATATATAGTTCACTTATCAATTTCAACTTAAATGAAAACAAAAACTCAAATTGTCAAACTGTTTTCTTGAATTAAGTAAATTATCTTAGATTAAAACAGTTATATACTTGTATTAACCAAAAAAAAAGTTATTTAAAGAATGTTAATATCGTCAACTTAATGAAGCGGTATTGTTGATTAAACAATATTTATACTTGAATTAATGACAAAACAATGGAGACTTTGGATGGATAATACATGTTATTGGTTTAAGTATTTCGAATTATCAACTGAAATTTTCTCAATTCATTTAACTGAGAAAGTTTTTTTTTAAAGAAGACTTTCAGTGTATCTATCTAACAATATATATTTTTGAATTGCTTGTTCTAAGAATAAATATTGTTGGATTAAGCTGTAACATTATCAACTATCTGATGTAGTTTTTAGTTACTTCAATTAACAATGTATTTTTTACAACCATATGTTTCAAATAAGAATGCGTATTGTTAAACTGACATTATATATTATCATTCCAAGTAAACTTTATTATTACAGCAAGAAAATCAGTGTACAATTAATTATATTGTTGTATGTTATATTATATTGTTATATTGTTTAAATACAATATATTGTTTCAGCAGAGTGCAATCATCTTAACAATATTGTATTCTATATTTAAGAGAATATCCTGTCTCTTATATGGAAATAAACACAATTTGCATTGGTGTGAGAAATCTTTTTTTTCCGTGTAAGGCCACTTTTGGTGGGCTGTCCATTGGGTGATTTGCAGTTATGCTCTTAATATACACAGGAGAACGCTGCTGACCGTCCCTGGTGTACTCCCTTAGTCGTCTTGACACCCTCTAAACTTGTAACACTAAAACTAAACTCCTAATTGGTAATTACTAACAGATTATCACATAGCTCACCGCTTCTGAACTATTGCGGAGTTGAGGTCTATCTAATTCGAGCCATACGTCATCTGACAGGTCCCGAACTAATTTAGTAGGCGCACTAAATCTCCCGCTAACAGTATAAGCTGATGTCTCTGGAATTAACCTCAGTTGCGGTTCCGAGTGCGTTATAAGCATTGTTTTGTATTGTTACTGTTTTGATTGCTCACTAGCTTGGGTATTTCCGGATGGGGAGGTCCGGTTCCGACCTCGGTTGGGGAGGTCTGATTGATGTTTTATAATGTTATTCCCTTAGTCGCCTTGTACGACATCCACGGGAAGAGTTGGACTGGTCCTATTCTATTCTACCGGAAACCACACGGCTGATATGATGATGATGATTATTGAGGTTAGTCCTAGTTTAGCATTGTATATATCAAAGCCTGTAGATTGAACGGTTCCAATTTGTTCAAGAGCATTTTTGGTAATTGCATAACTTAGGATGTGGAAGATATCGTTCGAAGGTCTACTGCGAAGGCAACAAGTCCAAACTATTGTCACTGCTTAGTTTAAATGTAAAAACAAATATTCACAAGTTATCTAAGTCAAGCCTTGAATTGTTAAAAGAATTCAAACATTGCCTTTAAAATTTCCTCAAAAGAAATAATAAAAGAATAGGTTATTTGAATCCGAGATGACCCCAACCCAAGTTTAATCCAGAGGCGCGGAAACGACGGCGGAAATTGTAACTGCGGTCGCAACCATCGTACTTTCCGCTTCGCACTTTTAGAAGTTTATTGTGATGTCTGTAAAAGTAAACAGACTAATAGAATATATAATATGGCTGTCGTAGAATGTATAACAAAAGCAGCAGTCTAGATACTTCTTATTATATTCTTTATAGCACATAAATTTTACAAAAAAAAAGAGGATATCATATAAGTGTACAAAGGTGGACTTATCTCTATAAGAGATCTCTTCCAGCCAACCTTCACTGTGGGAAAAGCTAAAACAAGCGGTAGGTCAAAAAGAATAAAAATAAAATGTGCATGGATATTGAAATTTTATAATTAAATATTGTACTATACATAGAATAAATGACTAGGTATAGCTATTGATATACACTAATATAAGTTACTAAGTAAACTTACTTACTGTCTTACTGTTGAGAGAAGGGCTAAGGTCTCAACTGCAACTTGGGGGCACATGCATCTAATGACAAATGCAACTAGGGATCAAACCCCACCAACCTAGACGTGCCTGCGTCACTAAGACCCTCACCTATTAACCCCACCAACCTAGACGTGCCTGCGTCACTAAGACCCTCACCTATTAACCCCACCAACCTAGACGTGCCTGCGTCACTAAGACCCTCACCTATTCCAATTTCAATTCCATTACTGTCCGAGCCGCCTAGATGTGGAATAAACTGCCGACTGTCAGTCGAGATAGAACTCCTGGCACATCTTTTAAAACTAAACTAAAAGAGCACTATCTGTCTCACTCAGTATAATATGATATGTATGTATTTATGTACGTTTATTATAAGTATTTAATTTATATATATGTCGTAGGGTCCTGGTTCCGCTGAAAATGTGGGCTCCCAAATTGAGTTTAATGCCGTTACAAAGTTAAGATATTTACTAGCTTCAATGACACTACATACATAAAATTACACTACATCAACAAGTAACGATTTTAAAAGGCAGGTGATCCGTCAGCGTGACGCCTGCGCACCGCACGTCTTTCCATCGAAGCGTGTCCCGAGTATGCGCCTGCGCCAGTTATACCCGACGTTCCGTCAGCGCGTGCTCGCGACGATAGCCGAACAAAACCGAACGGCGCGCCGACCATGCACTGTGCCTTCAAATCAGCTCCTCTTTTATCATTTCGTAAAGTAATTTAGGTATTTAGTTATTATGTACTCTGTTACGCACTTTTTTGCCCCCTCGCTCATGTGCCTGCTGACAGAGCCGGATTAACCATGTCGGGGCCCCTAAGAAATGCACGTGTCGAGGCCCCTTTACGTGTTCTAACTTCCTGAAATATAGTGGTTCTACCACAATGCAATGCTACGACTACGACTCCGACCCGAAGTCCACGTCAACGCCCACGCCCAGGCCCACGACTACTCCTCTTTTCACTCTAAGAAACATGTTCAATAAAGTCTCGGGGCGCGGGGCCCTTTGCCGATGCGGGGCCCCTAAGCAGTTGAATAATGGATAATCCGGCCCTGCCTATGATGCGGCCTAAGGTGGAGCGCGCTTATCCAGAAGATACCTATTGACTCTTCCTTTAAAAAGATCCGAGTTTACTTAGATTCGAATAATTATGAAATATTATTCTGTTGCCTTAAATTAATTATTATTGTTTGTAAGTTGTTCATCATCATCATCAGCCTGAAAGAGTCCACTGTTGGATTTAGGCCTCTCCCAAGGTGCGCCACTGAACCCAATCCTCGGTTCTTCTCATCCAGTCACTGCCAGCCGCCTTACGCAGATCGTCGCTCCATCTAGCCAGGGGGCGTCCCACACTACGCTTGCCCAGTCGCAGTCTCCACTCGAGAACTGTTAAATAGTTATTAATAGCAATTATTAAATAATTTTATGTTACCAATGTATGTAATATTGTTTGGGAGAATAAAGGTTTAATTATAGGTATATACAAAGGGATATTAAACCCCACTCGTAATTACAAAAGTACTAAAAACCCCCGCAGATTATAACACATTTTTAAAAACAAACCACGTAAACACTCGCCGCCCAGTGGGAAACGCATCCACCGCCATTTTATTTATTTCCGCTCGCGGAAGAGTTAAGAGATTAGCGCGTAAGCCCACAGTCGGGCGCGTAAAATTTACGTTTCAGCTCTCCATGTGTGTATTATTTAGCGTTTTGTTCAAATTGGAAGTCACGATACACTACCACACCCCATCACTACATACAAGCGAACAGATCTAATAACGTACTACTGCAACAAGCATACCAATCTGTCCGTACAAGTTTGAGTGTGCATAAATTGTTGTAGGGTTACTACACCCAGGGCGTGAGCATAGTCGATCTAGAGAGTCGATTATACGTTAACAAAATAAGTGCTTCTCTTTGCAACTTATAGTGTCGATATCTCGGCTGGCGCAGTAACTTTGTACCGGCGGACGGCGCGGTGAGAGCGCGGTGAGAGTGAACGCCAGGACTCCAGTAGTGCGTACTACCAGCCGTTCTCTTTTTTACGGGCGACGTTAAACTAGCGGGGGAGCTGAGTATCGCTTCTTTACTTAGTAATATTAAGTATTCTCTGCCACTACAGCACGCGATATCCGCGTTTCGTAGAGAGAACACTGAGAAGTGCTACGCGTACTACGCTACGTAGCAGTCGTTGGAGGACTTCTTAAAAAGAACTTCTAACTGATGACAAATACAGTTCTTATAAGATAACTAATAGGTTTTGTTATCACTTGATATAGATGTAGTTCTCAGTGTTTCGTAGGGAGAACATTAAGAAGTGCTACGCGTACTACGCGACGTAGCAGGCCTCCGCTCTGGACTTCTTAAAAAGCACTTCTGTCTGATGACAGACAGAGTTCTTACAAGATATCTAACTGATTTTGCTATAACTTGGTTTAGATGTTCTCGTAAACTGGTTTATTTTGTCATTTATACTTTGGCGGAAAAACCCCCAATCGGGTTAAAGAGTGCCTTTAGAGCTCATATCTTGTAATAGGGGGCCAGGTATACCGGCGGTATACCCGGCAGGTATACCCGGCGACACCCCCCCTGTGGGATATTTTGTATCAGCCCCATTGTGTGGTTCCATTTCCGATAGTCCGCTGCATAGTATTTACCATGTAGCTAAAGGGTAGAAGCCTGTAGTCCTTGGGTTCAGGGTAAGCCACACCCAGGACACTCATTCGCCTTTCAGCTAATGCATTGCATTTACACAGCAAGTGCTTCATCGTCTCGCTGTCATCTCCACAGGCTCTACATCATCATCAGCCCGAAAGAGTCCACTGTTGGACATAGGCCTCTCCCAAGGTGCGCCACTGAACCCGATCCTCGGTTCTTCTCATCCAGTCACTGCCAGCCGCCTTACGCAGATCGTCGCTCCATCTAGCCAGGGGGCGTCCCACACTACGCTTGCCTAGTCGCGGTCTCCACTCGAGAACTCGTTTACCCCAGCGGTAATCGGTTCTCCGACAAATGTGACCAGCCCACTGCCACTTCAGCGTACTAACTTTTTCAGCTATGTCGAAGACTTTAGTTCTCTGGCGGATCACCTCATTTCGGATCCTGTCTCTTAGAGAAACTCCGAGCATAACTCTTTCCATAGCCCTACAATTTATTATTGTAGGGCTATGGAAATATGTAATTTATTGTTCTGTATTAATTTCCATAGGCTCTACAATTCACAGTATTTCACAGTCCTATCTTATACAGCAGGTGCTGAGGTGAACGGACAAAACTCATACGATGAGACGGACGGTCGCTCTTTCCGTATTTTAGGATTTTGTTAGTAACGCCTGTGTCTGCGTTGCCGATAAACTCCTTAGCGTGTTTCAGCTTCCGAAGTGCTCTCCACTCCGCCAGGTTTTGTTCCTCGGAATGTACTTTTAGAGCAGTTTTTTATGGCATGAGAGTCGAGAGTCATACAAATGGCTCTGGTCCTGTCAGACTTCATATTTAGTATCCCTCACAGATTTTCATAAAACTCTATATAGATGTTGGGTATTGTGGTGAAGCTTGTGAGTATTTTTAAAGATATCCCCACCCGATTGGGGGTTTTTGCGTGAAAATAAATCCGTTTAACAAAGCTACATCTGTACTAAGTTTAATTAAAATCGGTGAGGTTTTCTAGTACCATTATCAGCCGAAATACGCCGACTGCTCAACATTGGCCTCCCCAATAGAATGTGTCTGTCCTATTTTACATAAACACCAAGCTTGTCAGGTGGATTAGTGATCACAATTCATCATCAGGTTATTTTGGTCTCCACTGCAGGAGCACAGCCCTCTCTCATCTGCCGGAGACAGACGGAGGATTTGGCCTCACTCCTCGGGCTGGCCAGACGGGTTGGGGAGGCCCGATTGATGTTTTATAATGTATTCCCTTAGTCGCCTTGTACGACATCCTCTGGAAGAGTTGGAGTGGTCCTTTTCTACTCTACCTGAAACCACACGGCAAGTGATCACAATAATGATCTTAATATACATAGATCTCAATAATTGGAGGTGACTCTATTCTAGGCCGGAAACCACACGGCTAGTCGTCTTTACTATAAATCGTCAAATGTCACATAACGATAACAGACAGGAGCTCCATTGATGCCTGCAATGGCCAACACTACCGCTCACCAGTTATTATAAGAAGGACTATGTCCAACCGTGGACATTGACATGATAAATAGTCCAAACATAAATCAACTACCCGGAAGTCTTGTTCATTCGGAAAATTCCAGGATAAAAGCGACCCTTTTTCATCGTAAGTATAAGCATACATTGTCATCTCAAACGTCCGCAATGCAGGTGCGTCGAGTAACTCTATCAGACGTCTGATAAGACTAACCTCATACTGTCTAGGTAGACAACGCGGCAGCAGCAATGTACCGCACCTAATTAAGCTTATAATCTGCATACCAATTGAAAGTTAATAAATAGTTTTTTGTACAACTGTAACGAGTGCCTTAAAAGGCACTCGTTAAATAAATAAATTTCGTAATAGTTTACAAAAGTGTTCTTATGGCTAATTATCTTTAGAAGCAATACTTTATCTACAACCATAAAATGAATAAATAAAACAAAAATACATACGAAGTGTGGCCGTGTGGTTTCCGGTAGAGTAGAATAGGACCACTCCAACTCTTCCCGTGGATGTCGTACAAGGCGACTAAGGGAATACATTATAAAACATCAATCAGGCCTCCCCAACCCGTCTGGCCAGCGCGGGGAATGTAGGCCAAATCCTCCGTCTGTCTCCGGCAGATGAGAGAGGGTTGTGCTCCTGCAGTGGAGACAAAAATAACCTGATGATGATGAAATACGAAGTACAAGTAACGTAACAGAAAAAGTTAGTATGGAAAGATTATTTTACGGAATATATGCAGCTGACCGTAACTTGTAGACTAACTCATAGTGAAGGATTGCTTTCGAAAAAAAAAAGATTTTAAAGCATTGCTTTATTTATGATAACTTTTTAATATATCTCTGCTTTCTCAGTGGACGCTATCCCTTACAGCTCTAAAGTCACGATCATGTAGGGAATAAAAATATGACCCGAAATTATAATTTATTTCTGCAGTCTGATCCCTGCCGCGCTGCGCATCAGTGTTAATGATGCTTAACTCGTTGGGCACAATTAACATGGTAATACAGCAGGGAGGGTGGGAAAGTTAAGGAAGGCACACACCCGAGCTACTTCCTTTTACCGGCACACGCTACAATTTATCGTTAGTTGTAAATTTTAATTATTTCGCAGTAGCTTGTTAACTAATACGATGAAGGTAGAAATATCATCATTATTATCATGTCAGTCCTTAGACGTCCACTGCTGGACACAGGCTTTCCCCTGTCGGCGGGGCGTGTCCCCCCCCCCACCCCGCGCGGGCCAATCCGCGATGTCCACTCCAGAACTCGTCTGCCCCAACGGACGTAGAAACATACTAATTTAAAAAAGTATGATAGCATAGATCCAATAAATTATTATTTAAGTGCCGTGTGGTTATCGGCTTAGAATAGAGCCACCTTCTTTCCGTGGGTGTCGTCAGGGCAACTAAGGGATTGCACCAGGGACGGGGAGCAGCGGTTTCCTGTGTATATTAAGATCATTACTGAGATGACCAATCCGCCTGCCAAGCGGGGTGATTTTTTAGGTCGTCGGTCCATCTGGCGGCCCACCCTATCGTCAGTTCTGCGACAGATGTGGCCCGCCCACTGCCACTTCAGCTTGCTAATCCTTTCGGCTATGTCGAACCTTCGTTCTTCGTCGGATCTCTTCATCACGAAACATATGCTTCAAAGAAACCCAAAGCATAGCCCTCTTCATAGCTCGCTGAGCGACTTGAAACTTGTGGATCAGGCCCTCGGTCAGTGTCTACTAGTACTATTACAGACGAGCCAGCCTATCCGTACACGTGCGTGCGTGCGCGTAAACTATCCAGAGAGGGACAACGTTATCAGTGCTTCTCTTTCATACTACGCACCGTGATTTATTTTGTGAGCGACCATTACTGGCGCGGTGGTAAGTGTTGCTTCTTTACGTAGTAATATTTATCTTATCTTACCTTCTCAGGGGGCCAGGAAGACCTGGTCAACTTCGATCCTTCAGGATCTTTTGTGCCAAACCCCTGACCACCAACGGTGCCCCAAGCCGATTTGGTGCACGTCACATACGCCTCAGAATTTCTTCTTTAGCATATGCAGGTTTCCTTACGATGTTTTCCTTCACCGAAAAGCCTGTGGTATTATAAATAAACCGTACTTAAGTTTCGAAGAACTCATTGGTACGGGCGGGGTTTGAACCCACGACCTCATGAACGTGAGGCGAGTGCACAGCCAACTGGCTACCACGGCTCTTAGTAATATTTAGTACTATCCTTTGCCCACGACTTCGTCCGCGTAGATTTCCATATTTACACATCTTCACTGCTTATAACGATTAATTTGGTTTCCCGTAGGAATGAGATATTTTTTCGGGATAAAAACTATGAAGAATTGAGATCTAGACGTCTAGGCGTCTTAGATAGAATGTAAATAAGAGCAGTATATAATGATAAAGCAATAAAAATAGAATTATATAATATTAACATAACAAATGTCCAAATATATAAAAATAACACAGTGAAGAATACGAGTTTAAGTGAATTTATGTTGTAAACTGTTGCCTGCGACTTCGTCCGCGTGGACAACTTAACATCACAAATATTATGAATTTCCCGTAGGAATGGGATGTTTTTCGGGATAAAAACTATCCTATGTGTTACTCCAGGATTTAACCTATATGTGTGCCAAGTTTCATCACGATCCGTCCAGTGGTTGTAGCGTGATTGAGTAACAAACATCCAAACTTTCACATTTATAATATTATTAGCAAGTAGGATAATATTATTATGCCTGTAACTTTGCTATACGCAGTATTTTTTGTCCATTGAGGAAATGCACGAAACAAATTCTGCCTTGAATTAAAAAAAAAACGTAAACTATTTTGGAAACCTTTTGGAAATTGTCAAAAAGGGGTTTCTCGAATTCTACGATTGATGAATTCTAACTTTTCAATTGGCGTAGAAACGCTAGTAATTTTCATATAATTATAGCATCATCATCATCAGCCTAAATACGGCCACTTCTGCCGGGCCTAACCTATATGTGTGCCGAGTTTCATCCCGATCCATCCAGTGGTTGAAGCGTGATTAAGTAACAAACATCCAAACTTTCCCATTTTAATATTAGTGGGATTGTCTGATAATAGTAGTAGAAACTCCGTTCCACCAGTCAAAACTCTCGCAGCAAGAGTTACCTAAATCGTTAAACCCTAACAGACACGAGTGTAACCGGCGGTCAGTGGCCCCGGGGGGCGCAATTCGGCAACACTGCCGGTCCATTTCAGATTTTTACACGGCACAGATAAACGGGATGCTGTAAGTGTATTTTTTTTCGGCCGAAACATAAGCCAGCATATTGGCTGTTAGCAGAAGCCGAAATTTGTGAGATTTTCTTTTCTTTACAGTAACTTAATGCTCACGATAATGTACTAATTAAAAACAATCAATCAAACAATTTTTTATTTAAACTTTTGTTTTGAAAATTCTGACTATCAATTAAAGCTATAGTATTAGCATTTAAATTATATATTTTTTTAAATTATACTTTATTATACACAATACAAATTATACACAAGCTATGATGTACAGATACGTACTTAACTCATAAAGAGTTTTCTTCCAGTAGACCAAAGGTTGCCTGTAAGAAATCGCTGAAAGCGATAAGGCCTCCGTTGTACACTAAATTCATCCTTCTATGTAAGTTTTGTTTTATTTAAAAATGTATATGTTTTGGTGCACAATAAACAATATTTGAATTAAATTGAATAGACCTTTGGCTGAAAGATTAGCAGTTCACATTATTTTAAAAGCAAACGAGAAATAACCGCTTGTTCCTCGTACATAATCAAATTACATTACTAGTAATGTACTAAGAGAAATAATTCTAAACATAATATATAGCAAATAGAATAATTTAAGCATACTTATTTATCGTCAGCCGAAACACGTCCACTGCTGCACATAGTCTCCCCAATAGAATGCCACATTTGGTGGGCTGTCCATTGAGGGATTTGCCATAATGATTGGTGTTTGCAGTAACACAGATCTTAATATACACAGGATAACGCTGCTGCCATCCCTGGTGCAATCCCTCGCCTTGACGATACCTACGGGAAGACTGGGGCTAGCCCTATTCTAAGTCACACGGCACATCGGCATCTAAATTATCTACAGGTACCACTAAGGAAAATGAAGGAAAATAATTTTTGCACCTCATATGTCACCTCAAAGTTTTTACCTTCATAACTGACACTAATTGATTATTAAATAAGGTAACAGATGAGTCATCTATTACTGGTTATTAAATTATAAATTAGAGTTATCTGTTACCTAATTTAATAACCAATTAGTGTCAATCATAATCATTTCTTTATTCAAATTTGATACTAAACGCATTATACTTGTCCTTTCGCGTACTCTAAGGTTGACTGGAAGAGATCCCTAAGTGGGATAAGTCCGCCTTTCTACACAGTTTAATTCCTATTTTATTATTGTTTTTGTTTTGATTTTTGGTACAATAAAGCGTTTACATACATACATAAAATCATGAAGGTAAAAACTTTGAGGTGACTTATGAGGTGCGAAAATTGTTTTCTTTCATGATATGACCTTTACATAAATATCTTACGGTTTGGATTTTCAATCGAAAGCCAACGCAAAAATACTACGTCCGAAAGCCGAAACTGAAACTGTGCCGGACACTACCGGCACAGATAAATGGTCTGTGGGGCGGCGCGTCCCACAGCGAATGTCTCGTAAACCTCACGCATTCAATTACGCTTTGCTGCTTTTTTACAGCGGCTTTATTTCGGGCTGATTGTAAAAAGGGTACGCTTGATAAAATTTTTGTGTTGATTTGCTTTGGGGACCTTTTGGATTAAGCCTATTCTATGCCTGCTTTATTGTGCAATTAACATTCTGTGCAGATCCCTTTAATATGAACAATGACGGGCACAGCAACACCATATCGTCGAAATTGGCGTAAGTGAAATCGGGTGTTTAGCTTTCAAGCTCAATTTTTTATTCGCTATCGAATGGTATCATGTCTTAGAGGACCAGGAAGACCTGACGACACTTCGACCCTTCAGCATCTTTTGTGCCAAACCCCTGACCACCAAGCCGATTTGATGGACTTCACATACGCCTCAGAATTTCTTTTTTGGCATATGCAGGTTTCCTTACGATGTTTTCCTTCACCGAAAAGCCTGTGGTATTATGAATAAACCGTACTTAAGTTTCGTAAAAGTCATTGGTACGGGCGGGGTTTGTACCAGGACCTCATGAACGTGAGGCGAGTGCACAACCAACCAGCTACCACGGCTCTATCGAATGGTATAATATAACTCTGAAATTCAATAACTATATTCTTTGATATGATTAATATGGGCGCACCTAGGATCAGGGCGCACGAACAAAATAGTTACAGACCCAAAGAAAAAGAAAAGGTTTTGGCATAGAAATAAAAACAAAATTCGACGGCATCAAAGTAATTAAAGAATTTTTTTATTGCATTATTTTGCTTACACTTATGTTTTCTTTGACATGAGTAAAAAAAAATAACGAAAAAAAGATGCTTAGATAGAAATATTCATCCTATTTTACTCACCTCAAGACAAACAATAGACAATTCTGAGCATAATAATGCTATAAGAATTTTTTCAATTTGTAAATGGCTTTAATTACTTTGCTGTCGTCGAATTATTGATTTTAACGAGATATTGGGCCAGATTCTGAAGGCACACATTTAAAATTTGACAGCGCTAAAATTGGTTTCGTCTTTATCTTCATAATACTGTGTGACAAGGATAGCAACAGTTTTAGTGCTGTTAAATTTTAACATTGTGCCTTCAAAATCGAGTACATTGTTAACCGTGAACAGCCATACAAGCGCATCAAGATTTTGTTCCATGGAACTAACTCTTGTCCCCTTGCACTAACTTAATTTAAACACGATTTAGTTTCAAACAATCATAAAATGATTACTTTAGCTACCATACAGCAACCAAGACAAAACGACACTTAGTTGAACACCACTTTTTTTGTTGACGATAGGAAGGAGAAGGAGACTCAAATTGAATTCGACTCGAGCGCCAAGAGGTCTTGGGTCCGATTCCCACTGGGGATAGACAGCTTTGTACAATTTTTACAAATGTATCTAGGTCTGGATGTTATATTTGTGAATTGCTCTATACTTGTTTAATTCCCATAGCACACGAGAAAATATACTTTGGAAACAAGTGTATGTATAAATAAATAAATAAATGTGTGGGGACATTTCACACACGGCCACCTGATCCCAAACTAGGCAGAGCCTGTAATATGGGTATCAGACAGCTGATATACATACATAATATAATATGTATGTATGTAATATTTATATATAAGAGTGTATGTATGTATGTCCAGCGTTTTCTCCATAAACACCAACTGCCACCCACTCATGGTTGCAGTGGTAGATAGCCCTTGGTCTGCACTTGCAAGTAAGGGAGTTTGGTTACGGTGGGTGGATGTGGGTAGTAAAAAGGTGTAATAGGTTACTTCTATCCTTTTTTAACACAATTTATGGCTCATATAAACCCGAGATTGTGCTGAATGACGTTAAGTGCGTTTGTGAGTGACAATATTGAGAACTTTTCTGGAATATTCTAGATATTTCCAGAATGTTCTAGAATATTTTTAAATTGTTTAAATGAACTATGAAAATGTGTGACTGTAATTGGTCCAGAATGTTCTAGATACTCGTAGTTCTCAAATTTCAAGAATGTCCTGCCAAGTTATGTTTATAATATCAGAAAAGCATAATGTCGGCTATCTGCGGGTCCTTAAAATTCGCACCATACGTAACTCATCCACGCGAACGAAGTCGCGGGCTACAGCTAGTCCTACTAATATTATAAATGCGAAAGTTTGGATATTTGGATGTTCGGATATTTGGATGTTTGTTACTTAATCACGCTTCAACCACTGGACGGACCGTGATGAAATTTGACACACATATAGGTTAGATCCTGGAATAGGACATACGATAGGTTTTATCCCGACAAAATATCCCGATCCTACGGGAAATACATAATAATTTGTAATGTTAAGTTATCCACGCGGACGAAATCGCGAGCAACAGCTAGTGTTTATATATAAAGAAATAGTTTCCTTGGATCAGTAATTCCATATTGCTAGACTAATAAATACAAGGCATTCATGAATATCGTGTAGCTAAGCTTAGCCGCTAACTCCCGAATTTGTTCAATCAAAGGCTACAATCTATGTGAGCAAACGGTGAGCAGGAATTAGTATACGCCAAGTATGAGGCTCCTTGATCTCAGATAGCCGTGTAACAGTCAGCTTGCATGCGGGCGGAACGTTGCATGCGGCGTGTAATAGGCCACGTCTATTGCTTGCGTTGGCAACATACGGGGGGCTGCTGCGTCGAGCAAGTCGCTAGGCTTGGCTAAAGGATTTATTGTTTCTTCTTCTTTCTGTCGGATAATACAAAAACTATTTGACCTACTGAGCTGATATTTTGAATACATCAACTAAAAAATTGTTTTTGCAAATGTCTACGCCGAATGGTCTATGTCTTGTATGTCTACGACTATTGAAAGAGACTCAGAACCCAGACTAATGACGTAGATTTTTTTCTGATTACAAATTTGCAATAACATAACATTTACATCTGTGTGCGTAGATATTTAAAATTGCCCAGCAATGATGATAGAAATATGGTAATGTCAAGAGAAAAAAATCCTTTCTGTGATATTCATGAAAATCAACAAAAAATAGACCTCGGGTCTTTTAGACTACCACTTAAAGTAGCCAATTAGTTGTGACAAGATTTAACGTTTTAATGAATGTATATTCTTATGAATGCTAAATATTGCACTACTTTTTTTTTTAATTTTATGTGTTTTTTTTTCTATCATTTATTTTATCTGCATAATAATTGGTATCGTACAACGATCTCTATGTACTACTAGATGGAGCGTTCCAAACAATCGCTCTGTTCCACGCAAGTAGCCACAACTCTTTCACATTCACTTTGAAACTTGTGCAGTTACTACGCAGAACATTTAATTATTACTAAATATTGACGCTACGGTTAAATAATATCATTGTTTTAGCAGATAGAAACTAAATTATAATAAAATCGGCAGAAGTAACCTAATTGTTTATAGATGACAAAGAAGTGATCGAAAACAAACAAAAAAGTAACTTTAGTTCTCCTAAACAATACTACATTTACATTTTAACTTACTAATTTAGTTTTCATTACTAATTTGATTACCAATGGGTCAGTAGGTCAATATTGCCTGACATAATACAAACCCGTATGTCCGCACCCGCTATCGGCGCCGATGATGACGCTTCCTCCAGCCCGTTGGTGTTCAATCGACTTACATTCAAACATTGATACAATCTGCCATGCAGCAAATTACCAAACTAAAACTACCAAGAAACTGTTAACAACTTAGACGAAAACCGCTTTTGAGGCTCAAATTCAGCTTGAAATGTGCATTACGTGTCGATAACTCACTTTCGTGTGGTTTTCGGTAGAGTAGAATAGGACCACTCCAACTCTTCCCGTGGATGTCGTACAAGGCGACTAAGGGAATACATTATAAAACATCAATCAGGCCTCCCCAACCCGTCTGGCCAGCGCGGGGAGTGTAGGCCGAATCCTCCGTCTGTCTCCGGCAGATGAGAGAGGGTTGTGCTCCTGCAGTGGAGACAAAAATAACCTGATGATGATGATGAACTCACTTTCGTAGTGCAGTTCTCAAAGGGGATTCAAAGGCAATTAGAACAGTTGTAACACTTCTTGATACTTAAATGTATGTACTTACTAGCTGTGCCCGCGGCTCCGCTCTCGTGGACTCCTCCCCTTTCCCATATACTGCCATGCCCGCTCCGCTCTCTGCCTCTTACCCCTTGCTCCTAATGTAGTCCTAACTCATTGTAATACGCCGAGCATTAGTACACTTATTTCTTGTACACTAATGTAATGCGAGTCTTTGAAAATATAAATTCGCATAACTTTTGATTGAGTAAGCCGATTGCTATGAAATTAAGACTAAATGTTGCTCCAAATTAAGCCCTATGTTTTTTCTTAAACTCGATCAGAATAAGTTTAGCAGTTTTTAAATGATGCGTGCACAAACAAACAGTAAACAGACAGGCAACCAAACAGAAACAAACAAACAAATCTAAAATGCATTATACCTTATCTTTCATCTCCCAAATAAGTGTGGTTCCCGGCTGAGAATAGGGCCAGCCCCAATCTTCCCGTGGGTGTCGTCAAGGCGACTAAGGGATTGCACCAGGGACGGGCTACAGCGTTCTTCATTACTGCGATCGCCAAGCGCAAAAATGTCATACATAATGGCAAATCCCCCAATAGACAGCTCACCAAAAGTGTCATTCTATCGGGGAGGCTTATGTTCAGCAGTGGACGTATTTCGGCTGATGATACATCTAGATAAGCTTGAGACTATCCACATCAATCTACACTAATATTATAAGAGGATAGATTTGTTTTTTTGTAACGAATAAACTCAAAAACTTAACCGATTTAAAAAAATTCTTTCACCATTAGAATGCTACATTATTCCTGAGTAACATAGGCTATACTTATTACTTTAAAAAATTAGGGATCCCTACTAGAAATATAACATTTAATAAGAACGGTATAAAAAAAGCTTATGTCCTGCGTAAACATTCATTTACGTTTATCCCAAAATGTTTAAAAATAAATGTCCACCCGTGCGAAGCCGGGGTGGGTCGCTAGTGATATATATCCATGATACCTCTGCATCTGAATTAAGTCGAAAACTATAAGCCAGAGCATCGAACCGCGTCGTAAATCTGGGGAACTCTCCACGATACACTAGTTGTCTGCAGAGCACTTAGTACTGTCCTCGACTTAGGAGTTGGTCCATTTTAAAAGAAATTACCAAATCTTTATACGAAATTGTATGAAAGAGATACGCCATATTAGATATTATTATTCGAGTTGGGGCTATTTCAAGGTCTCAGTCTAGACCTTGTATCATCATCAGGTTATTTTTGTCTCTACTGCAGGAGCACAACCCTCTCTCATCTGCCGGAGACAGACGGAGGATTTGACCTACACTCCCCGCGCTGGCCAGACGGGTTAAGGAAGGCCTGATTGATGTTTTATAATGTATTCCCTTAGTCGCCTTGTACGACATCCACGCGAAGAGTTGGAGTGGTCCTATTCTATTCTACCGGAAACCACACGGCACGCCCTTGTATAACTGCGACCATTTCTGGTCTATTGTGATCGCCACCATACTATAGTTCCGAGTTAAGCCTTGCAGCAGTTAGAAACTGCACAATGCTTTTAGCACTGAGTTGTTTTACTTCGTCAGAGTGAAGTAAGTAGTTAACCAGGTTGTCCTTTACGCATCAGTGGGTGTTAGATGTATGGCTTAGTCACTGGTTCGAGCGCCGGAGGTCGTGGATTCGATTCCCACTGGAGACTGACAACGTTGTACAATTTTTACTGTATGTATTGTCCTATCCTAGTTTAATTTCCATAGCACAGGAAGAAATCCTAGTTTGAGATTAGAGAAGTGTATGCATAGATTAGATTAGATTAGATTTATTTATTTCACTTTTACATCTTAAAAATTCAATTTTACATGTCATTCTAATATGGTAAAAGGGATCGTCATAAAATAAAATAATGTATAAATTACAATGTCAACAATTCAAATAATGCCATAGTATACAACATACTATCTATGTCAGTATATAATATTAAAATAAAAATTTAAAAATATACATATATATGTGATTCACCCAGTTCTACCGCAAATATGTACTGTGATAAACGAAATCACAGCTTTATTTACCACGTCATATTTTCTTATCAATCAAACATCAAACGGACACGTCCATATTAGCCTAGATTAGATTTTACTTTAAACTCAAAGAGATTTTTATAATTCTATAACTCATGTAAGATTCTTAGCACTCTAATTTTGGTCTAGTAATATATACTGCCCTGATATGAGAAAAGACGGCTAAGTGACATTTCGTCATTTTTGAGTTATCTATACTAGCGAAATAAGCGCGAAATTCCGCATCGACCAGTCTTGGACATAAATTTTTATTCATCATAGTTTGGGAGATACGATTAGCTAATTGACCGTTAAGTGCACTTTTTTTAATAAATTAATAAGTCAAAAAACAGTTATTGTAAATTTTGAGACTAAATAAACGCAAAGGGCTGTTTGTGGTGATTTTATTTAGTAATGGTAATCGACAATATTCATCGAAACTACTGTAAATACCGCTAAGTACTTTAGTGTACCTTTAAAGGCGGTTATTGGAGTTTAGCGGTGTTAGTACTTAGTAGCTTCTGATTATTATACCACTCTACGTATGAAACTAAAACGCAGTTTTCATGGTCTCATACGCTAAATTACAGTTTGGGTATTGTAACTGTTTTGTAGTGTAGTATACCAGATGAAAATAAAAAACATTTGATAAACAATAAGACGGTGACGGTTTTTTAGCTTATCAAATCATATTATCCTTGTTGACAATTAAATGAAAAAGGCGGTCAAAGTAACGTAGCTACATTAAAAGGCGGCAAAAGTCTCATCGATCGACGTGGCAGATTTATATTTTATCAACGTGGGGGGACATTCAGTGCGCTTCTAAAGTCGAGAAGGAAGGTCGCGCGCCCGGCGAATAGCCGGTTTCGCGCAAAAGTACGATTTATTTTGGTAAGCGTATTTATTTTCTTATTTAATTGTGATTGTATGAATCTCTTTAAATGACTTATATATTTTTATAACTAAATAACAAAGAAATGCGTGTTTGGTTTAAATCTTGTCTAAAGCTGAGAAGCTAGGTTATATGAAACCTAGAGACTACAAGAAACAGTGCGAGGTCGCGGACGCGGCCGGCGGGTGTTTCCTTTCTGTCCCAACTATTCTTGTTATTGCATACTTTTTCTAGTACCAAACAAGCGATATAAATTGTATACAGCAAATATTGGCTACAAATGAAAAGTTGTTTCCATCAAATAATGTTTCAGATCTTCACTAAAGCATAAAAAAGACTGCACAAACAGCAACAAGTGTCATCAGCTGATGTTGACCTAACTTGTTAAGAAGATATATTTCATTTTGATTCTGACTCTGAGGATTTTGATTAAGATGACTCAGTAAAAGACAAGGATTATGTACCACCTACGGACGCACAGCACAGTTGTGACTCAAACTCAGAAGATGAAAGATATTCCGATAGAGAGTCCTTGCCAGAGACAGTTCTTCTTTCAGACAGCGTTAAAAGTTAAAGCCCACTTGAAGGTAACGAAGATTGTTTAAACAAAGATATTGGACCAGACGAGAGTTATCTGTGAATGCGAAAAAAATATGTCTGAACATAACATTTTATCAGAGATAAAGTTACAAATAGACCAGTAGAAGAAATGAAAATTAATAAAACAATATCATTGTCTTTAATGTGCCTAAAAGTTATTAATGAAACTCAGTCACCAACATCGAAAAATGAAGACGAATCTACCGAAAACAACGAAGTCGTTGTAGTAATTGTTATAGATGAAGAGACAAGCAGTCATGAGGAACAAAATAGCACCGGAAATAATGTAAATACCTTACCGGAAACAATTTCACAACAACAATGCGAGGGGAAGGAAACTGAAGAAGAAGAGTATGCACAAGAGAGAATATCCGAAAAGGAGAGCGTAATAGAGCAAGAGTCGGACAAAGAAGAAACACAAGATGATAATATTCAGCTGTACACCAAATCTGGAAAACTACGCAAAAGAAAGAAATATGATACAAGTTTACCGTTTAGACAATTAGAGAAAAAGACAAAATACAGGAACAAATTACATGTTAAAGAAGGCTGCAATAACAAATGTATTAAAAAGTGTACAACATTATAAAGCGAAAAAGAAAGAATTGAAATAAATGATAATTTTTGGAGTATGACTTGGAGAGAACAACGAATATTTATTCAACGATACGATAAGTACTAAAAGTGTCATTTAATTAGTTTTTAAAATATTTCGACTGATTATTTCATAAAACTTTATATTAGTTTATTTGTTTATCTACTTACTATTTGACATTCTACTTGAACTCTTTGTTACATTTTTCATTTAATTTGTGTCTGCATTTGTTTAAACCATTTTGTATGTGATTTTTGTTAACTTAGTTATTGATCTCAGTTTAGAAGTTGTTTTAATTATGACGTTATTTTGATATTTTTAAGTGTTTCGTAACTTTGTAAGTGTTTTGAAGTATATTAATATTTTATTTTGAACTGTAAGTATGGTTGTGATTAAAATATATTACTTTTGAAAAAGTTTATTGTGATTATGACGTATCAATATAAGTTTATGTAAACATCATATTTATGTGTGTTTCATTTTTACCTGACGAATCACATTTCGGTACTAGCTAAATTCAGATAAAACCTTCTTTTATACCCAAAATGTACTGATTGGTTTCAAAATATACTAAATTATAGGACGGCTACATAAAAAAGATGTGCATTTGACTGTCTTTTAGATTAGTTTTCCGTTATATTCTTAATTAGGTTTAGTACTAAAAAATAGTTAAAGGGCGGTTAAGTCTATTTAACCGCGTTATTAAAAGTAAATATACTGTCAGTATTATTCAATAAAGACAAAAAAAATCGTTAAGTAACTTAACCATTGTTTAATCTATGGATATCAGTTAACTTCTAGTATCCACTAGGAGGTCATGCGCTATTGGAGGTTAAAAAGCCGCTAGGGTATTGTAACGGTCTTTCTAGTATTTTTTTTAGAATTTTAGGATATATATTTGCTTAAGCTAAACAGAAATAGTTAATTTTTCATTACTTGAAATAGTTAATTTTAAGAACTTTTTTATTAATAAGATAGTATTTGAAGTTCTCTATCAGACCTTATTGTCAAAATTGAGTAGAACCACATTATATTCAAGAATCCCCGTTTCGCGGGTTTTTTGACGATTTCTCGAAAGTGTGTTTTTGCACTTAGCCGTCTTTTCTCATATCAGGGCAGTATACATACTCGTACATACACTTGTCTAATTCCAATCTAAGATTTTCTCCTGTGCTATGAGAATTAAACAAGGATAGGACAATTCACAAATATAATATACGCATACACACACACACACACACACACACTCTGCACATACACATTCGCAAATATGTTTTCTATTTGTATTTGTTCTTTTTATTTTACTTATAAAAAAAATTTACGTTATGCTAAAGTTTCTTCCTTTATTGAGAGAGAGAGCCTGGTGATTTGTCATACAGCTTTCTACCTAGTACAGACACCAGCCTCTCGCAAAGGTTTGTATGATTTTATGACTGTATTCCGCTCTTGTTTTTCTTTATCTGTAACCTTTGTGTAGAGGAAATAAAGATATATCTTTATTTATTTATAACATTAAGACCGGGACTCGAACCCACGGTCTCTGACGCTCAAGTCCAATGGCTAATCCACTAAGCCAACGAGGCAGTCTAAACGGCGTTCTAACAAAACCTTAGAAACTTCTAGCTTGTCACTTAGGGCGTAAGCTTACAATACCATACCGGTTTATGCGCTTTTTAGCGCCTCGGAAAGAGGATGCGATGCCTACAAGATCGGGAGCACCAGCTGGGCTCCTGAGAGCCCTCCACTACGAGTTATAGTTGACATGCTAACGGTATAATGTTTGTGTAGAATAAACTGGCTGACTCTTGACCGAGTCAAAGAACTCTAGTCTTTATCTAGTATTTTTTATACTGTAGGAAATATATATATTTAGCAGCGGAATTAGGTAGTCTTCTGACTTCATCATGTCAGCCTTTAGACGTCCACTGCTGGACATAGGCCTTCCCCGAACGCCACCACACCCGGTTCTCCGCCCTCCGCATCCAGCCGTATTCTTTAGGTCGTCGGTCCATCTGGTGGCGGGGCTTCTTCTGACTTGCGACGAAAATATGTCACGGTAGATTACAGCAGATGCGCAGGGAGGGACGCCCCGCCGCCAGGTGGACCGACGACCTGAAGAAGGTGGCCGGAAGCGGCTGGATGCGGAGGGCGGAGAACCGGGTGTGGTGGCGTACATTGGGTACCTTATACCTACTAATGTAAAAATGTCCATAACTTTTGATTGAATAAACCGATTGCCATGAAAATGAAGCCTATATGTTACTCCGAGTTAATCCCTACCCTATTTTTCTGTGACAAGTCTATAAAAATCGGTTTAGTAGTTTTTAAGTGATACGTGCACAAACTAACAGACAATGTGATTGAAATACCACTTAATAGCTTAATTTTATTGATAGAATGTTGTGGACATAGCCCGATATCCATGTGGGCGCGAAACAGAAACCCGACAGGAATATTCAGCGTAACTATGCAAGTGGCGAGCGCGTGAATATTCAATCGATAGTGTGTAGCGAGCCTAACAGCATGTTGGTGCAATTCGGCATGTAATGTAAATAGATTGTTTGCAAGTTGCTTTATTTTGGGTAGAGATAAAATTAGACACATGAGTACATTGACCCAGCCACCAATGACTTCTCTTATCTTCTCAGGGGGCCAGGAAGACCTGGCGACACTTCGACCCTTCAGGATCTTTCTTGCCAAACCCCTGACCACCAACGGTGCCCCAAGCCGATTTGGTGGACTTCACATACGCACCACCTTCTACACTTCATACCATGAAGCAAAATAATTTTTCGCACCTCATAAGTCCCCTCAAAGTTTTTACCTTCATGACTGACACAAATTGGTTATTAAATTAGATAACAGATGACTTTAAACTGTGTATCTGTTATCTAATTTAATAACCAATTAGTGTCAATCATGAAGGCAAAAACTTTGAGTTGACTTATGACGTGCGAAAAATTATTTTGCTTCGTGGTATGACCTGTAATCATGGGGGAGTTTTGCTCATAATGGGCACGCTGGGCAGACGTGTTGGCCATCGCAGTACTAGGCTTCGCACCAGTGACGCTTCTGTCTGCCACTGGTCTCTGGTATTTATGGTCAATGAGCAGGTTGCACCACGTGCAGGTTAGGTTAGTATTTGGAGCACCGGATGTTCTTGCGCTCCCTTACACCCCCTACGGTATACGATACGCCAATGAGAAGTAACTAGTAACTATGGTAGGTAATGTCTGTTAGCTGTATTTTCGGCGTAATGGGCCTTTTAATACTTATTGACGCTGTGTGGTTTCCGGTAGAGTAGAATAGGACCACTCCAACTCTTCCCGTGGATGTCGTACAAGGCGACTAAGGGAATACATTATAAAACATCAATCAGGCCTCTCCAACCCGTCTGGCCAGCGCGGGGAGTGTAGGCCAAATCCTCCGTCTGTCTCCGGCAGACGAGAGAGGGTTGTGCTCCTGCAGTGGAGACAAAAATAACCTGATGATGAATACTTATTGTTATTTGTTGCCATAGTGGGTGGCTTTACCCAATGTAAAGTTTTGGAAAACAGAAAAAACATTCTCCTATAAATGTACCAAGTGTACTCATATGCAATAAATGATTTTGGCTTTTGACTTTTGACTATTATAAAAAAATTAAGGATTTTTTATAGCTTTTCTTGAGAGAAATAAATGCACCTCGATGTCTATCAACTTTCTCGACATGCTACCTTTATTAGTTCGAAGTTGAAGGCCATTCACGTCTAAGTTACAAATTAAAAACTTACTTGAATATCCCTCTCCTAACATGAGGAGGGCCGGCGAGGCCGCGTACGCTGACAGCGTGTCCATTTGTGAAGAGAATGTCTGTAGCGACCTGAAAGCAATGAAAATTAACTATCAGCTTATTTGAACCTTTAATCATCAGCCACCGCCGAACATAAGCTAACAGAATGCTAGTTTTGGTAGGCTGTCCATTGTGGGATTTGCCATAATCACCACGCTTGGCAAGCGGATTTGTGATGGCAGTAATGGTCTTAATAATAATAATAAATCCTTTATTTTCAGGCAACTTGGCCCATAGACAAAAAAGCTGTGTGGTAGTGCGTGCGTGCCAGAGTGACGATTGCAACTGAATTAATTTATATATATATTATTAGCTGTGCCCGCGGCTCCGGTCGCGTGAACTACAGAATCCGCCCCCGTTCCCACTTCCGCTCCCGTTCTCTTCCCACTTCTACTTCCACTTCCACTCAGACTCAAGACTCAATATCCCAATCCCAACCCCAACCTCAACTCCATCCCTATCCCTAATCCTAAAAAACTAAATTTCACTCAATCCCATACGCGCCGCGCCGTTCGCCGCGCTGCGGCCGTTGATCTCGCCCATATGATGAACATACTCGTACGTTCGAGAAATATTGCATTTTTTTATCAAAATTTTCGTAAAGAAGAGATGTTTTTTTCATGAATGATTTCTAAATGTGATACTGAGTTACTGGAAGAAATATGAACAGTCGTTTTATTATCATCCGATATAATGGCTTCTAGAAAAAATTACTTTATTAATATCTGAGGTTCTAAGAGGCGTATTAAGATGAAACATGCACCAGATTTAAGTTAGACCACCAGCAAGACAACTGTGAAAACTGCATCAAATTTCATTCAGTAGTTTTTGCGTAATGCGGTAACAAACATACATACATACAGACAGATAAACAGACAAAAATTCAAAAAATATATGTTTTATCTTTTATTGGCCCTATAAAGACCCCCCATACAATTTTTTTTTAAATATCTCTCTTGTACAGACATAGACCAGTTACAGTTTTATTATAAGTATAGATTGTACATTTTAAACTCTGCCATGAAAGGCGTGCAAATCTTAGTACTACATTTATGTATATTATAATATGGTATATATTATATAAATATGGTATATTAATAGTAAAAGTAAGACTTAGAAAATACATTATTATATAGAATTATTATATCAATCATTAGTCGATCCATCTGGCTTATGATTAACCCTATCGATTGATGACAAAAATACAAGGGTGTTAATTTACGCATTTCATCATCAGGTTATTTTTGTCTCCACTGCAGAAGCACAACCCTCTCCCATCTGCCGGAGACAGACGGAGGATTTGGCCTACACTCCCCGCGCTGGCCAGACGGGTTGGGGAGGCCTGATTGACGTTTTATAATGTATTCCCTTAGTCGCCTTGTACGACATCCACGGGAAGAGTTGGAGTGGTCCTATTCTACTCTACCGGAAACCACACGGCAATTTTACGCATTTGCGTCTGTTCAATTCACGGCTGAGGCAAGCGACTTTTAAATTTTTATGAAAAACTATTGTACATACATTTACAAATAAAGGAATGTTATCTTTGAGAAAATTTACAAAATTAAGATAATTATATAGATAAACTCTTTATTGGACACAGATTAAGAACATAAATAAAAATAGGTACAGATTTTTAGAAAATGTGTAAAATGGCTGCCTTATCGTTTAAAGCGATCCCCTCCAGATAAACTTTCTCAAGGAAAATAAGAAAGACAGACTATTGAATTGAGCGTTTGAGATATCTTATTTGACGCAAATTAAAACCTATTTTATTACAACTGCACAAGAAGCTAATTAAAATGACGCAACAAGCTGTTAGATACATTTTAGCCAAATTGAACTAAATTGACAACCGACTGATAAAATATACTTGCCATGTAAAAGAAACACAAAAGAAAACGGCGAAACAAAACCAAATGAGCTCCAAGACGTCTGACATTCACTCTCTATTGTTACTAAAACGCTCGACTTATCCAAAGGCGTGAAAAATGGGGCTTCTAACAATCATATAGCTGCTATATTGTAGTCTGAGTACTCAGAGCGCTTCATTCTGACTACACGAGGACACAAATCGACCACATTAAGGGTAAGTGGGGAGTTATAGTACCGATAATGGAAGAGACGGATCAGAAACTTATGATGGATTGAGTTATTACGAGTATATCGAGGGCAGTAAATTACTACTAATAGGTAATGTTGATATGGAAAACATAAATCATTTTTCTAGTTAGAACTATTACGACAAGTAGTTTTAACTAGAAAAATGATTTATCTTTTCCATATTATCGTTTATCGTATTATTATCGAGGGAAAAGTCTTAAGTTTTATACCATTTTGGGAATAGACAAGTATGTACATTGATATTGGGCGCGATTCTGAAGGCACACATTTAAAATTTGACAGCGCTAAAATTGGTTTCGTCTTTATCTTTATAATACTCTATGACAAGGATAGCAACAGTTTTAGTGCTGTCAAATTTTAACGTTGTGCCTTCAGAATCGAGCCCAGTGAAAGGTTAAACTAGAATTTTCTCCTGTGCTATGGGAAATAAATAAGGATAGAACAGTTAAAAAATATAAACTCAAGACAGGTATAAACATGTACAAATATAAAGTTGTTTTTCATGGGAATCGAATTCACGACCTCTGGCACTCTATGAACAAGACACTAAGCCGAAGACGCGGTAATTTATTATACTATATCGACATATTATAATACATTCGAATAGCAAAGGTATGTAGATAAATTCTTCTTTTTACATAAATGAGAAAATAGAAAGTACATTTGGTGGCCTCACTGACAATCAGCGCTGCAGCTCTTGCTACAGCATAAGCTGAGCTGAGCTGGGGACCCTTTTGGCGTCACACTACAACACTGTGTCATTTTTTCTGTTTTGTTTTAACGGTTATGTAATTTATTTGCTTTGATTTTTTCATATTTATGTCGTCAATTTTAATTCCTGTGTTGTATTTGTGTTCGCCAAATAAAAGTCTTTCTATTCTTTCTATTTTATTCTAGATTTCTAGAAAGTTTACTTAAAACTATTTCTTCTAGGTAACCTTTGCCAAGATAGATAGATAGATAAACTCTTTATTGCACACAAATTAAGGATAACAATAGAATAGGTACAGATTTTTGGAAAGTGTACAAAGGCGGCCTTATCGCCAAGGCACATAATAAAGACAGAGCGACAGAAAATTGCAGTAAAACTAGTTAGTACCTATTCATATGCAATCATTAGAATAACTTGTTACAAAAGACCAGAAAAACGAACAAGTCAATACCTTTCATCGTCCAACCCTGTGAGCGCGATGCGGTCTTTTTAACCCCATAATTAAAAGTGTTTTTAATGGCGTCCGCGGAGCTCGGCGGTATCCAATTAAAATGTAAATTGAACCTATCGCAGCCCCAAGTTCATCTTACAGCGTTAGTTTCCAACTTATTGGAGCAAGTTTTACTTGAAACTAAGCGATGAATAAAACATGCCCTGTCATCCGTAATGTTAAGCAGGCGACGTCTTGAGATTTTAATACTGTTATATAAATTTTAATAAGGGGTTGTATAAGAAATCGTCTTTGGTAACGACGGTTTCCATAAGTTATTCTATGGAATTGATTCTTTAAAAAGTTAGTCAGTGGAAGAAGATAATAATAACTATTAATAAAAATTCAAGAAGAAAACAATGTCAAATAAAGAATGATTGGTCCAATAAATGAAGTCAGAAGGTCCAAAATTTTTTGAAATATGTAAGTTATGTACTTTACGTATTTCAATGAAGAATCCATTCATTTCATAATAATAATTATTAATAAGTATCTAAGAAGAACAGTATGTAAAGTAAAGAATCTTTTGATTGGTACAAAAAATTAAGTCGACACGTCCAAAATCTTTTAATATATGTAAATTACTTTAATTGGCTAGACGTTAACAAAGTGTCTCGTTCCAAATTACAACTTATAGTACACGTTACACGTTAGAAGTGGATTTTCAACAACCGATCACCTTCATGTCATGAACCAAATCATAGAAAAGTACTCAGAGCACAACAAGGAGCTCTACATATGCTTCGTTGATTACAAAAAAGCATTCGATTCAATAGAGCATAATGCGATATGGAATGCATTGAATGAGCAAGGAATAGAAGAAACATACATCGAAATACTTAAAAACATATACCTGAATAGCACGGCTGCAATAAAATTAGAAAGTTTAGGAATTGCATTTAAAATTGAAAAAGGAGTCCGACAAGGAGATCCAATATCGGCTAAACTCTTTATTGCAGTACTAGAATACGTTATGAGTACACTAGATTGGGAAACATATGGACTCAATATAGACGGAACAAAATTAAACCACCTAAGATTCGCAGATGATATAGTCCTACTAAGTGAATCTCCAAAAGAAATAGAATATATGCTCAATCATTTAAAAAATGCAAGTAAAAAAGTTGGATTAGAAATTAACAGAGAAAAGACCAAAATAATGACTAATAAAGAAGAATCTAATATTTACATTGATGATAACAGAATAGAATACGTTGATGAGTATACATATCTGGGCCAACTAATATCATTCAAAGACAAAACACAAAAAGAAATAGATAGAAGAATCTCACGAACGTGGAACCGATACTGGAGCTTGAAAGAAATATTAAAAAATAAGCGTATACCCATACATCTGAAGAGAAAAGTGTTCAACTCAATATTGCTACCCTGTATGACTTACGGTTGCCAAACTTGGTCTAACACTAAGTACCAAACAACAAAAATAGGCGTTTGCCAAAGAAATATTGAAAGAAACATACTTAATATAAGAAGGATAGAAAAAGTCAAGAATGAACAAATTAGAGAAAAAACTAAAATTATTGATGCCGAAGAATTTATACATAAACAAAAATGGAGATGGGCAGGACACGTAATGAGAACGCAAGACGACAGATGGACAAGGAGAACAACAGAATGGTATCCCAGAGAAAACAATAGGACGCAAGGAAGACCAAAGAAAAGATGGATAGATGACATCGTAAATGAGGAAGGAGTAACATGGACTAGAAAAACAAAGAACAGGAAGGAGTGGGAGAAACTGGGGGAGGCCTTTGCTCGAAAAGGGGCAGATAGAAATACAACCACATAAAATAATAAATATAATTTTATTCTACTTACTAATGGAAAATAATTTAAACAAACATAAATATATATTAATGTAAAATGTTATAGATGCTATCAAATAAAGGCTATTTTTATTTTTATTTTTTTTTTATAGTACACGTTACAAGTAATAGCATCTACAATAACTAAACTTGTATGCACTTTTGTAATTATTGTAATCCAAACCACAATTACTTGACTTGTAGATGCTTTTACAAAAGCACCCTTAAGTCTGGTTTTGATATTATCACTTGTAAATAACGTATTCCGTAAGTTGAAATTTGGAACAAGACGCTTTGTTAACGTCGTTCTAGCCCTTTAAAGTAATTTAAATATATTAAAAGATTTTGGACCTATCGACTTCATTATTGTAGATACCAACCAAACGATTCTTTCGTAGAAGTTAACTCTCTAAATTTCTGTGAAGCGAAAGCTGTCTTTAGTTTTATATAAGTGGTGTCTGGAAAAAGTTCTAATTCTCTGTTCGTGCACAATTTTAGTAAAGTGCTCGGAATATTACACGTCTTTATTGTCAGGGAGCGATAGCGCGTTCAAAATTTCTTTGCCACTTTTTTATCAGTAGCACACGTCTTGCACTTTGCTTTTACTGCAGCGGCACCGTCTGAATGCGATTTCAGTAGGCGGGATAGTTGGGCGGATTCCGAGCGCGTACCTACAAATCCGATAACGCGTCACGCCGAAACTTGCAGACTCAATTTCAGCGAACACGATTACTCCACGCGAGGGTTGAATCTCATAGCACCTGAGCGTTAGACTGGGATGTTTGAGTCTATTCTTGCACCCAATTACTTCCAACTTTCACGTGATAGTATTTTGTTTCTACTATTAGGTAGTTTTGTGATCTTTGTTTTCTACAACAAGTCTTTTTATATTGTTTGTTACCCTCTATATTTTCTAAGCCATTCTACAGATACCACTTGGTTAGTTTATAGGATGGTTGGTCGCTAATTATATATTATTTAATGATTTTGTAGGTGATATAATCATATATTTAATAATTACTATGCTTTCTATGAATGAATTTTTGAATATGAAAATTTTGAATTGAATATGAATATGAATTTTTTATGCTGACATTTGTAATTTACATGACTTATTTTTATTTTGTAATTAATTTTACTCATCTTGACATTGTAATGACATGATTTTATTGATTAATTTTATAATATAACTGTAATCAATTTATGTGATGACATGTCTAAGTGTACTTTATGTACCTAAAGATTAAATAAATAAATACAAATACAAATACGAAGGGAGACTAATTCGCATAATCTAAAAACCCGTGTTGTTCAAACCCCGCCCGTTTCAATGAGTTTTTCTAAACTTAAGTACGGTTTATTTATAATATCACAGTCTTTTCGGTGAACAAAAACATTGTAAGAAAACCTGCATATATAATAATCAAACTGAATCGGCTTGGGGCACCGTTGGTGGACTGGGGTCTGACACAAAAGATCATAAAGGGTCGAAGTCAGACAGGTCTTCCTAGCTGAGGTGAGATAAGTAGGATCTAACTCGCATTACTTTTAGCCAGATAATACCCCTTCTAGTATAATAGTACCTTTCACTTTTCGCGCATTGCCCCCCAAATTGTCATCCACCAAACTTTTGTTAATCTAATATTTTTGTGTGGAACGTAAATCTTTATCATGTTGCAGGACGGGCGTTTATTTTGTTATCTGATGTTATCGTTCCTGTGTCTAGTATGTATGTCAGATTTCTCGCTAGTTCCAATTGTGTTGATCGTTTTAAAAAATCTCTATATATATATACGTTTCCACGTAAATCTGCCAATTTTCTCAGCAAACCTATGTCGCTCAACGTGTGACTTTTCTAAAATCCTTTCCGAGAACAGCACAAATGGCGGGCGGAAGGTATCACCATGTTTGCACTGCTGTTCCCGCAAATTGTCGGTATAGCTTATTTACGTTGGGTTCCGCACCTGCTTGCCTCCTATTGGAGTGATTCTCGTTATTGTATACTTGCGCCGTAGGTGTTTGTTTGTGAACACGGAAAGTCGCTTGGTATTCTTTGCGGTTGTTTGTTTTTGTTTGTTTGAGTTGTGTTATAAAAATATTACTTTTAATGGTGAAATGTGGATTAAATTATTTTGCTTTGTTAACGCAAACGGCTGGTTGATGAAACTGGATGGTCAAGTAAGTTTTATTAAAGCAATAATCAATAAAATAATCCTTATCGTTATTCCTGCTTTAATTTTTGAATTTCTAAGCATGGACCTGCTTAATTCGTCTCATTGTTTAGTTCTTGTTCTCATCACATATTATAAACTACTATTCATATATATATATATATTCTATAACAAGAATTAAAAAAAATCTATCGTGTTCAGTTACTCATTTTAAGTCGCCCTGGTTGGTTTTTTTCCGAATATATTCAATGTACAGACTTTTTTGCCTTTACGATTTTATTATATGTATAGATAAGTAGTAAAAAGATTCACTTCAATGTATTTACAAAATATTGCTATCATTAGTAATTTCGTATATACTCTGGAGCTTTTGTATCAAGACATTATTGCGTAACAAATAATAGGAATTAAACAGAAGTTATTTTGTTATGTCACGTCGACTATTCCTTCTCCAAGAGTCCGAGGCATAAAATGCAGCTAGGGGACTGGAGCCTGTAGTCCTCGGGTTCAGGGTAAGCTAGTACTTGCTTACTGCAGCTCTTGCTATAGGATGAGCTGAGCTGGGGACCCTTTTGGCGACACACTACAACACTGTGTAATTTTTTTCTGTTATGTTTTAACGGTTATGTAATTTGTTTGCTTCTTTTTTTTCACATTTATGTCGTCAATTTTAATTCCTGTGTTGTATTTGTGTTCGCCAAATAAAGTATTTCTATTCTATTCTATTCTATTCTATTCTATTCTATTCTATTCTATTCTATTCTATTCTATTCTATTCTATTCTATTCTATTCTATTCTATTCTATTCTACACTAATTCGCTTTGCAGCTAATATATTTCATTCACACAGCAAGTGCTTAATCGTGTCACTGTCCTCTCCACAGGCTCTACAGTTGACAGTCTCTGACAGTCCCAATTTATGCAAGAGGTGCCTCACACCGAAGTGGCCGGTAAACGCTCCTACGATAAAACCAACAGGTCCTTACCTCTTTGGCATATTTCAACTTCGAGAACTGATCTCCAGATGCAGTGCAATACAAAAGATGAAATGCTATAACTTGTTCAATCATTAATTTTTACAATCAAAATTCTGGTTGTCCTATCTAAAATAGAACTGAACAAGTTCTCAAGGCTTTAATGTTTAATGACGTCAAAGTAAAGTTTAAGACTTTTTAAAGAAAGTAGCAATGTCAAAGTAGCCGTGGGCGGAGCACGTGTCTAGATTTCATGATTTCAGATAGAACAAAGTAACCAAGGTCAGGGAAAAAAGGGCAGTAGGCCGTGCTACACAGAAGCGGAAACGATAAATTTAAGTGTACAGAGTGGAAAGAATGAAAGGGTCCTGGAGAGAATATGCCTTAAATATTGAACATAGCCAATTTTACTCATAGGAAACATTTCTTTATTTTTAGAAGTAAGTAAATATGCACTCAAGAGTTTTGAAAAGTTGCTTGCAACAGCAGCGGATTGAACAGACACAAATACGTAAAGGTAAACACGTTTTACATACTTTTATAGCACGAATTGTTTGATTCAGATCAAATTATTAGGATCAAATCTCTCTAATAAACATTGCATCTTAAATTAAAGAAAGGTCGTTAAATCTAATTAGCACATGGGTAGTAATCAAATCGATAGTAAAGATTTTGAAATTCTAAAAAGATCAAAAGTGTAGAGATGTATGTTAGAGTAGAAAGTCATGACCGTCATAAACTTTAAGAAGCAATGTTTATTAGAGATTTGGTGGTTATGATTGACTCTATCGACTGGTGCCATAGAAGTACATAAATACGACTCACGGCTGAGGCAAAAGTTTTTTTTTAATTATGGAGTTTTTCTTTTTTTTATAAATAAAGAAACGCTTCCTTTGAGTAACCTTTATAATGTTTCCTTTGAGTAACATTCGGTATCTTTAATTTTTAAGGTACTTTCTTTTCAGTACTTGTGAGATGCAAAAACAGAATAACAGGTCGTGAAGAGAAGCCTGTCATCATCTGCAGGATGCTTTTGAAGCTGACCCGCACCCTGCTTATCAGAAACGGGTACCTATCTCTTGTGACCACCATATCACCACTAAATGAACTTGAAGTTTTCTATTGATACATCATCAGGTTATTTTTGTCTCCACTGCAGGAGCACAACTCTCTCTCATCTGCCGGAGACAGACTTAGGATTTGGCCTACACTCCCCGCGCTGGCCAGACGGGTTGGGGAGGCTTATTGATGTTTTATAATGTATTCCCTTAGTCGCCTTGTACGACATTCACGGGAAGAGTTGGAGTGGTCCCATTCTACTCTACCGGCAACCACACGGTAAACAATTTATTTCTATCGATAGTCTTAAGTATATTCTTGTCCGTAAGAAGTATTCTGGTAACATTAATAGCGATAAAGCATCATATTAAATCTAAGTTTGTGCTAATGCCTGTGGTTGAATAAGCGTAGCGATCTGTAATCTCGCCATTAGGGGAATGTATCGTGCTTGGCATCGCGC
Source organism: Esperia sulphurella (assembly GCA_947086405.1). Taxonomy (NCBI): domain Eukaryota; kingdom Metazoa; phylum Arthropoda; class Insecta; order Lepidoptera; family Oecophoridae; genus Esperia; species Esperia sulphurella. Next base: position 15,542,967 of record OX352265.1, read on the forward strand.
TAGGCCTCTCTTGAGCCAACAGATGGCATGTGTTGGCCGAAGCGGCCAGGCGCGGGGACACATGGGCTCTGCCGGTATCGAGCTTATCTTATCTTGTTATAGGGAACTCGTTCCTATGGGATTTTTAGTGTCAGCCTTTGTGTTTAAAGATTGCTTCAAAAATCCGCTGCATAAAATCTAGTACGCAGCTTAGGTAGGAGCTTTGTCTTCACCGCAGATTAGCTGGAAGAAATTTTTGTTTTGAAACTAATGTATAATTTCCTTTTCTTTGTATTGTTATTTGTAATTTTGTGTCTTGGATTTAGGGTACGCTGTACCCAATAGATTAGAACATGACTAACAATTCTTCTTGACATTTTGGAACATAATTATTGTTGATTATAATATGACTAACAATTTATAATTTTAATTTAACTTTTATATCAATAATAATGTGTGTATACACTTGCAAAGGTAGGGTTTAGTGGAACTTGTACTAAATAGCTAATATCTTAAAATTACCTGAATTCCATACACAATGAACATTCATTTCATTTCGTTTCATTACAACGCCCTATAATGATTACCAAGTTCCAGAATTTTCATAGCGGACTGTAAAATGCCCAGGTATAGAAAGTTGTACTCTATCGTTCAATCCCTTTGAATATTACTTAGCGCTATGTACATTCCGGACATTGATCACCAACGCGATAATCCGTATGTCACATAACAAGGAGAGAATAAAGAAGGGAGGGATGGGGTGGAACAATTAGGACCGCAATTAGAGGACAGTATGTTGCAGATTACGGCCGCAGACTCCACACAGATTCACATTCTGGTGTCGGGAATAACAAAGCTTGCCAACTAACTATTAAGACGTTGGGAACTCTCCCCCGGGCGGTTTATAGCGTTTGAAGTTACACTTGTATTTTTGTGTAAAATTGCCCTGTCGTAATCTGGGATTTTCAGAGAAATTGCTTGAGCACCGCTGAATTTAACGACTGTATTTCGCGGGATTCTCCAGTGGCTCACACAAGCGAGTGATTTTACTGTTTTTTAATAAAACCCCTGTATAGTATATTTTCTATTATTCCTGCTTGGTTATACCTACTATACCTCAATCACACCTGGGGGCCAATTATACTATTTTCAACATTTATCCTTCGTTTAAACAAAAGTAACGTTTAAGTTTTTACCAGACGTTATTTTGATAACAATGCATCTCGCTTTTACTGACTTACTGACTGTCAAAATGTAGAAAAACGTTCATTCCATCTACGTCTGACGTTTGTTTAAACGTTAGTTATGGATGAAACGCAGCTGATACACGAATGTTGTTCGCAGCGGAGTACGAATAGTGTTAAAACTTGCGTTTCAGCTGCAGTTCTATTGCGTTTTGTGCGAAAATGCGTTAGTAGAATTGCCCCCTGATGTAGGTAAGTGACGTTGAGATCTAAGGTGCAGCGCGCTTGCCTAGAAGATACCTATTCACTCTTTCTTTAAAAAAATATCCAATCCATTTCTGTTTTTCCTTTCTCCATGCACTTTTTCACTGTAACTTCTGAATGTTATCGTATACAAATCATTAGCTATGACAAATAATTGAAAGTATCTCTTATGGCGGAATTCTTTTAAAAAAAACCTTGTTGTTTAAAATTCATTGTCTTGTTTAAATAGTAGGTCATGTATACCGCCAGCGCCTCTGGTGGCGTATGTTACAACTACTACTCGTATCTAGTAGATCTGCTTAGCTGTATCATGATATGTCTACCTAACCTAAAGCAAGAACTGCACAAGCACTTGTCGATAGGTGTAGACTAATGTACTGATCACGTGAGCGCTCAGTCCACATACAAATGGGATTCCATTTCTGTGGACATTACTGTAATGTATATATTGTAAAATTTTGTTGAAAAAAAAAAGTGAGTAGGGAGGCATCCCAAGTGGCATTCGGGGTTCTATATAAGATGTATAGTGGTTCACATGTACTCCACAAGCTGTGTAAGTCAGCTGTATAAGAGCTGTATAGCTTGCTATACAGCTCTTATAGAACCAGTTTGGGCACAAATTAGACAGCCTTAAGTTCACTATGGCTGTACATTAGCGTTATATTAGCAGTTTAAGTAGTAACATCGGGCTTAAAGGCTGACTTACGGCGCTATATGGGACACATGTGAACCATACAACGTCCATGAGCGTAATAAAAAGTAACAAGTGGCTAAATACACAGCCTTCACAGTTATAAAATCCCACAAAAGTACTCCAGTGCTACCTAAAGTTCACGTGTGTCCTAAATTATTTCTTTTATTTATTAATTTTCCTCATTTAGTTTGGTTTTGTGTGTACGCCCGGCCATCAGAAACATTAACTCCGGCGGATCAATTGGATAAAAATTTATGATAACACGCGGTAAGTATACCTGTTTTAAATACTTAATAATGTTAAATGCCATGGGAATGCAACTTTATCGTGAAATGTATACATATTTACAGCTAAAATATTCACGCGCCTCTGTAAAAACGCGATATTCATTTTAAAATATTTAAAACTGGCTGAGAGGAAATCTACAATTTTCAGTTTTTGATATTATATTGGCATTATAATTATACTACGGTAATTAATTAAAACATGAAACCAAAACTCGTTCGCTCTATCTGCGTATTTTGTGATAAATCTGCATGATAATTTTGGAGATTTATATGGTAAATATTTTAGGTTACGTGAACAAAATGGTGGAAATGAAATACGGCTAGAGCGTATATAGGTTCACATGTGTTCTGTTAGAATGCTGTTGGCTATATAAAGTCCCACATTTGTACCACTACAGAACCAATGTCTATAAATGTATTCTAATGTGAACTTATGTACAGCTTTAAGATGTAATTCAGGTCAATTGTGATCATCGTTTTATTCTTTCATATACTGAAATTTTAGAGATCCGCAATAATAATTATTGTCCGTTAAATCGCCTAGCCCAGGTACTAAGTCAAGTATGAATACCTAAAGTACAAATTTTGTAACAAACTAACAAAAAACACTTTTTGTTTTCGTGTGAGCCACACAGTTTGGTGTCAGAGTATTTACACTTACAAAAACACTACGTTGTTCAAGGAGGTATTTAAAAGAATGTAAACAAACTAGATAATGAGGGACGAATTTGCGAATATTCTTTTGCAATTTTTCTTCTTATTCCACCAGTTCTCGCTCTTATTTTCCAAGATTTTTTATTCATTTTCACAAATTTTTGCACGCGACGTAATAAACACAATACACGTCAACTTGACCGACCACAAACAACTCCTACTACAGCTACTAGCTGTATAACAGTCTAAAACAAGTAAACATAACAGCCTTTGGCTGTATAAATGACCACGTGTGTTCTATTAATATGCTAGCTGTATAACATCGTACAAGTAGACCGTTAAACAGCGATTGCCGTATCTCTACCCTCCTATACGGCTCTTAGTCAGACGGCTGACTAAAGGACAGTTGTTAGAGTATTATAACACCAACAACCGTATAAAAGTATAACTCTACACTCCTATAAGTCCCTTAGACAGGTATAGGTGGTGTTAATCGCAATAATGCAGCTTATACATCACGAGTGAACTGTAATAATGCTTTAAGTTCACATTGGAACTAAATATGTACTCTTAAATGGAGTAAAATGATACTTGGGATATAGCCGAATGTTCTTCTTCGATCAATATGCTTGGTTGTAAATCAGACACATCTTAAAATGACGCCAGATCACGATGGGTCTAGGCGCATTTACAGTCCACAGAAATCAGCGCTCACGTGATCTCTTACATTAGTCTACACCCAACAAGAAGTGCTTCTTAAAAATTCTTGTTTTAGTTACTTGATTCAATATCTTTTAATTCGGATGGCAGATAATTCCAAATAGCTATTACATATCTTCTGGTAGGCTGACTATTAAAGTTAACACGTCTTGGAACATTTGCTTTAGAATTTTGTTTTATACTTAAGTTCATATTGATTCTGATACAGTCTTTGTCCATATCTAGTATTACCTAAATATATAAGTAGTACCTAAATATTTCTTACTCATAGAACATCATTATCATCATCAGCCTAAATACGTCCACTGCTGGACAAGGCCTCCCAAATAGAATACTACTTTTGGTAATTTGCCATAATCACCACGCTTGGCAGGCGGATTGGTGATCGCAGTAATGACCTTAACATACACACACAGGAGAAAGCTGATGCCCGTCCCTGGTACAATACCTTAGTCGCCTTGACGACACCCACGGGAAATATAGGGGTTGCCCTATTCTAAGCCGGGGACCACATGGCAACATATGAAGCAGGTAGGCCCATAAAATTAACTATAGGAGACAATCCGTTCGATTTTTCATAAAAGCTTGTCGAGAACCCTCTGTGTGCCATTAAGGGCTTCAGGAATGCATGTGAACATAGTTTACTAAACGGATATTTACATGACAAAAGCTGCTGGGATCACGCCATCAAATTTCAGATGAGGTTTTACGTTTCATAGAATAGAATAGATTAGAATAGAATAGAATAGAATAGAATAGAATAGAATAGAATAGAATAGAATAGAATAGAATAGAATAGAATAGAATAGAATAGAATAGAATAGAATAGAATAGAATAGAATAGAATAGAATAGAATAGAATAGAATAGAATAGAATAGAATAGAATAGAATAGAATAGAATAGAATAGAACAGAACAGAACAGAACAGAACAGAACAGAACAGAACAGAACAGAACAGAACAGAACATAACAGAACAGAACAGAATAGACAAGAATAGGTCATTTATTCATAGCTACGACACACACATACATGAGAAATAAACAGAACAGAATTAATAAACTACAATTTAACAATAATCAAGGTACCTATGTGTCGCAGCAACAAGATGGCGCTGACTCAGCATAATGCTGCAGCACGCTACGCGAACTCCAGCGCTGGTATTCTGTCAGCACCAGGTCAAGTATAATGAGTATATTCCATTATCGGGTGTTTTTTTTGTATTTTTTTAATGAATGTTTTAAAGCGGGATATTTTGTCTGTTTATATTTACTACACTGAAAAAACTTGTAAACATCGTACATACCCACATAATGCATAAGGCTTGGTCCCAGAGGCACGGACGATGTATCGCCACGTTGCGCGATTCTGACAAAAGTCACAAAGCGACTTTCCTTCGCCTGCTTTTCGCCCCGTGATACCACTTGGCGCGATGTGTGGGATACAACATCGCCGCCCAACTATGTGGTATTTAAGCCGTGTGGTTCCCGGCTTAGAATAAGTCTATCCTCAATCTTCCCGTGAGTGTCAAGGCGACTAAGTGATTGCACCAGAGACTAGTAGCAGCGTTCTCCTGTGTAAGTTAAGATCATTACTGCGATCACCAATCCGCCTGCCAAGCGTGGTGATTATGGCAAATCCCCCAATGGACGACTCACTAAAAGTGACATTCTATTGGGGAGGCTGTTCAGCAGTGGACGTATTTCGGCTGATGATGACGTAAAAAGCGGACTTCACATATAAATATCGAGTTAGGCGATACAATACGCCACCGACACATTCCACTTTTAAAATATTTCGAGCGGTAAAACGCGTTTCTATTTATTTTATGACTTACAACTGTGCTGTGTAATTCATGGTGCAGATTCCAGCGATAAAACGCTAACGGTACCGACCGCGTATTTGTTGCGAGTGCAGCAACGAAACATGTCAGAGTGTGGCCGGACACATATGTGGGGTCCGTATATATTTTCATCATAAACTTGTTAATAAAATTTTCTTAATGTTTTATGATAATTTATGGGAGGACATTTATTTTTATTTTGTAAATTGTGTACTGGGTCATGCCTCAACTATATTATATTTATGAGTATTTTTTAAGCCTTTCTATATGCTGTAATAATACAAGCAACGGCGTCAACTGCCAACATGGATGTCATACTAAGTAGGATTTAAATCAAGATCGTACGGAAAATATACGACTATTATGAGCCTGGAAATTATTACTGAATGTACACAAAGAATGCAAACAATAAATGACGAATGGTGCAATTTCCCCAACATGTTCGAAAAGATTGACTTAACGCATAATACATTTAAGACAGGTTTTTATGTAATTAAACAAAATTTGAGGATAATTTAAACGTACGACTATTTTATTTCATTAGTTTAAAGGGAATACACTGCCTGGTAGTTTCTGGTAGAGTAGAATAGGACCACTCCAACTCTTCCCGTGGATGTCGTACAAGGCGACTAAGGGAATACATTATAAAACATCAATCAGGCCTTCCCAACCCGTCTCGCCAGCGCGGGGAGTGTAGGCCAAATCCTCCGTCTGTCTCCGGCAGATGAGAGAGGGTTATGCTCCTGCAGTGGAGACAAAAATAACCTGATGATGAAAGGGAATACGACTTTTTCAAATCTGGTATAAAAATTTTCCTTTTTTTATCTGACAGCCCTGGTGCAAATCCACAAAACTGGTTTTCAAGCAAAACCACATCTGTTGTTAAACCACATATGTACGTATTAATATACGTTTATAACCAACAGTGGAATTCAATGACGATGAATGAATGATCAATGATTAAGTATCAGTGTTCTCAAAATAACCATTCCGTTTTCAATGTTTCATCAACGCAACCCTAAAACTGACCACGGTAGCGTCTGAAAAAATATTATCCGTTTTAATTTCCTTCTCTTTGCACTATGTTTTGTACGGCGACTGGGTTCAAACCGGATAGAGGCCGGTAGAGGCGGGTAGAGCCCAGCAGAGGTCGGTTAGAGACCGGTAGAGTAAAGTGAACCGAGTTACCGTTTGAATTTTATTGAACGCGTTTCTATATTCTATTTTTCTATACTATATTTTGTGTTGTATGACTTGGGTAATAAATACTGAATAATCTTCTCTCTCTGTTTTTCTATTCCACGTGACAGAATCAGAACTTCGAGTATTTAAAATAAATAGGACGCAGCCAGGTGAAGCGGATTACTGATCCTACTACTCTGTCAAGATACACCAAATGTTCATTATTTATCCAACTTTATTTCAACTTCTTGATGTTAACTTCAGTTGCAGACGTTGATGGCCTACCAGAGCGAGGCAAATCTTCCATCACATCTCGACCGCTTTTAAACGCTTTGTACCACTCGTAAGCACGTGTTTTTGATATAGTCGACTCACCGTAAGCCTTCTGTAACATTTTCAGTGACGCCGAACACGAAATTCCATTGGCTATGCAAAATTTGAGACAAACTCTTTGTTCGACATTTTTGTTCATTATGAAAATCGCAATATACACTAGATATAATATGATTAAAAACAACACTGTATTAAATATAAATAACAGATGCAACTCAAACTGCGCGCCAAAATGGAAAAAAGTAGTGCCAATCCAACAACAACAAAAAAACAAAAATATTGAATTTGGAACCCTAAACAAATCATCCATTCCCGATACTTTTTTGACTGAATGTATATTTAAGAGTGAACTTTGACGGGCTTGCGAATGATGATACATCATGTCTAATTGGTATAAATATATTAATTCACATGATCTACATACGCAATATATAAAAGGATTCATTAACAAACTGATCATCAACCACTGAATCTAAAATTTGTACAGAGATTTCTCAAGTGACCTAGCCAAGTGCATGACGGTATTTTTATTGGATACTATTAAAGCGCACAAAGTCGCGGGGCGTAGAAGTATATCTATATAAATCAGGTGTAATTATCTATAAACATAAAGAGGAAACGGAAACTGCAGTAAAAAACCTGAGGAGATCAGAAAGTGAGGAACATGGGCTCGACGTGGTCAAAGTAAAAAACTTTATTGTACTGGCGTGGACTTCAGAATTAAATAAAGTTGAAACTTTTTAAGCGTTAACTCCCGCCCCCCTTCCTCCTTCCCCTTTCCCCTTCCTCCTACCCCTTCAGCTCCGACTCCTGCAAATATTTTCAATGTACAGACACGCGAAGGTCCTATCATCAATAGTATCTGCAGCGCATGCGATAGAAGACATTTTATGGCTAATATTTTTACACCTTGGGTTACATTATCGAAGTTTTGGTAGAGATCCCTAATTTTTTATAGTAATAATTATAGCATATGGTACTCAGGGATAATGTAGCATTCTACTGGTGAAAGAATTTTTGAAATCGGTCCAGTAGTTTTTGAGTTAATTCGTTACAAACGTACAAATCTTTCCTCTTTATAATATAAGTGTAGATGTAGACGCTGTGAAGAAGAAACGGCACAATAAACTTCAGGCAACACAACTTTTAAATTCAAGTTTGTACACAATATTAAAAAGACTGTGCTAAGTTAAAGCAACATTAATACCAGGCATCTTTATCATTCAAATATTCGTCTATTTAATAATTTTTTATTGTGGAGCTAAATGAGGCATGGATAGATGGAGCGACGATCTACGTAGGGCGGCTGGCAGTGACTGGATGAGAAGAACCGAAGATCGGATTCAGTAGCGCACCATGGGGAGGCCTTTGTCCAACAGTGGACTCTTTCAGGCTGAGGAAATGAAGCATACCCCCCAATGCATCTAGTGGAAGTAAGTCTTATTCTGACATTATTTTATTTATTTAACTCTTTATTGCACACACACAGATAAAACAAAAATAATACATTAAAAAGAAACGCAAGTACAAAAGGCGAACTTATCTCTGAGAGAGATTTCTTCCAGCAGACCCGCGAGAGAGACAATTGAAATAAGAGAGGCAGACATAGTATAGACATAGACATTAATAATTTTGCTGCAAAAGACCGAATTGATTTTTTATCGAATCCTCAAAAGTCATTAACGAAACGAACATTCTAATCTAAACTTTTATCCGCGGCATCACTACCAGTGTGCTATAGGCTAATAAATCAATACTTTCTACGTCATAAAACTTTCTAAAAAATATTAGGTGTCATACACAAACAATGGAACGGCCGGTGCAACCGTTCAGAACACAGCGCGCACGATGGGGAAACTTTTCCGCCGGGCAGGGCAATAATCGCTGTGCCCGGGCAAAAACAGAACAAAACCTGGCATGAAAGCAAAACAAAACAATTGACACTCGCTACAAACTATTCCTCGCGCTATTGGTAGCAAAAATTTATGACTTTTGTTTCTCAGATAGCTTACCTTATTTATTGGCTATAGATTTTCTGTTTAAACTGTATTACGGTTTTAACTCCCCGCGTCCCGCGCTCGCCCCTTGTGAAAAGTAGTAGAAGATTGTCTCTATGCTTGTTTATTATCGTTTATGGACATTACCGTAATTTATATGTTGTATTTTTTGATAAATAAAAAAAAGAAAAAAAAATAACAAACTCGTATTTCAGCGAACTTTACTCAATTACACAAATCTAGAGCGAAATTCAGAAATTAAGGGGATAATGCTTGGCTGCTCAAAGCGAGCTATTACATCTTATAGACTATCTTATATTGACGACCTCCGTGGCGGAACGTGGGTAGCTCTCGGACTGCCACGCCGGAGGTTGCGGGTTCGAATCCCGCTAGGGGCAAATGTTCGTATAATGAATATGAATGTTTGTACCCAAGTCTTGGATGTTTATATATTTATTTAAGTATGTGTATCCGTTATCTAGTAACCATACCACAGGCTCTGCCTAGTTTGGGACTGGATAATTGGTGTGAATGTCTGTGATATTTATATTTATTTATTTATTATTATTATATCTAGAATCGTAGTTCGGTAGTGTCATTATTTACGTCAATGAACACCACCATACCCGGCCCCTGAGCCATACAATACTTATTGCACAAACAAATACAGTATACAAATATTATACAAGAGAAAAAGGAAGGTTTCGCTGATTTAAGAACCTAAATGATAAATACATTTAAATGACTATATCAAATACACACAGACTACAATACAATACCTTATACACTACATATAAACAACGCCACATACACTACACAATAAAATATACAACACTACAGGTCATACCATGAAGGAAAATAACTTTTCGCACCTCTTAAGTCACCTCAAAGTTTTTACCTCCACGACTGACACTAATTGGTTATTTATATTAGATAATAGATGATTTCTGTTATCTAATTAATTAACCAATTAGTGTAACTCTCTTATCTGCCGGAGACAGACGGAGGATTTGGCCTACACTCCCCGCGCTGGCTAGACGGGTTTGGGAGGCCTGATTGATGTTTTATAATGTATTCCCTTAGTCGCCTTGTACGACATCCACGGGAAGAGTTAGAGTGGTTCTATTCTACTCTATCGGAAACCACACGGCAAACATAACCGTGATTGGTGTGAATGTCTGACATATTTATTATTATTTATATTAAATGTAATTGTCATAGAATATTGAACCATAGCACTAAAAATAAAATAAATAAATAAAATCCCTTTTGAATAGAATTAAACTTCTCTGACTTCGAAGAGCTGGGGTGGTCCCATTCTACTCTACCGGATAAGAAATAAGAATATGCTACAATATTTATAAAATACCTAAGAAGCAAATGCCAAAGTGATCCACTACCGATTCTCGGTCCCCACTCTCAAACTTTTCTGCCCCAATAACCATCAGATCTGCGCCAGATTTCAGCTGACTGATTCTTTCAGCTATGTCTATAACCTTAATTCTTCGTCGGATCTCTTCACCGTGGATCATATCCCTCAAAGAAACCCTGAGCATAGCCCTCTCCATAGCTCGCTGAGCGACGTGAAACTTGTGGATCAGGCCCACCGTCAGTTTCCACGTTTCTGCGCATAACAGCTGTTTATGACAGGCAGGACCACTGATTAAACATAATATACTTAAATTACGAAAATAACTCGTAATGTACACCTGCAGAGAAGCTGAATAGCTACCGTTAAATTTCCGGCATCTGGGTACTCGTTCGCTCTGATTAAATTTGCAGCAAATGCGAGCAGATAGGAGCGTACGTGAATTTAAAACATAAAATACATACCAGTATTTCATATTCTCCTGCACATGCAGCTTTAATTGCGAGAGGAAATGCTAAACGGGACTGAAGTAAAAACTACTATTATAGTGGTTTGAAATTTGCATATTAGACTTTCGCGTTTTGTTCACATTATTTATTATTCGTTGATTACCAGTTGTCTACGTGGAGTAAGGGCATTATACACTATTTAAACACTGGTCTTACCCCATATTTTTTTTCTTTACGTTTGCCTGAGGTTTCGCCCAGGTTTCACTGGCCGTTGACACAAGTCTAATAAAGAACTCCGCCAACAAAAAATTATGGTCACAGATGTCTTTTTTTATTCCTGATGAGTTTACGCTTGACCTCAATCTCACCTGATAGTAAGTAACGATGAGCGCGCTTACTTAGAAGGTGCCTATTCACTCTTCCTTTAAAAATATCCAAATTGTTCTTTTCCGGAAATACCGAACCTGGCAGAGAGTCCCATTCCTTAGCAGTTTGCATTGTGAAGGAGGAAGCAAAACGCTTCGTGCGAGAGCGTGGTATGTCCATTATTTCAAATTGTCCTCAGCGTGGCATAAACAAAAATCATATCATATCATAACAAATCATATCATATTTTTAATATTGTGTAATATACTAACATTAGTGAATATGATATTTGTTACTATCACATATGGATTATGTCTGACTTATAGAAATTTATTTTATTCTTACTAAAATCTTGCGAAATATCGTCGAATATATCCGCGGATATCGTGAGTAAACCGCACTCCATACAAACGAACTAATTTACCTACTGCTACCATTATACGCCCACTAGCCTGTCTGTACACATTTGTTTGTGTGCGTAAATTATTGTAGAGATGTCAGTAGCGCAGCAAGCGTGAGAGCATTACGGATCGAGAGGGACCACGTCATACGTCATTATCATACAAGTGCTTCTCTAACTTATAGCATCGTTCGCTCGGAAACGAAAATATCTGTCTTATTGGTTTTATTGCTTTCTAAGCATCCGTACCCACACTACATAATGACGAAGGGAAGAAGTGGGGTGAATCCGGAGCCCAGTCAAAGTCAAAGTCAAAATCATTTATTGCATATGAGTACACTTGGTACATTTATACACGTCATTTTTTTTATCGACTACCGCTTTCTAGGTGTTAGCGCTGTGAAGAAGAAACAGTAAAAAAAGGAAGACGTATTAAAAGTAAGATGAAGGGTGGGATGCCCTGCCGCTGCCACAGATGGATCGACGGCCTGAAGAAGGTGGCCGGAAGTGGCTGGTTGCGGAGGGCGGAGGATCGGGTGTGGTGGCATTTATTGGGGAAGCGTTATTCTAAGTCATGAAGGAATAATCTCGCTAGGATAATATTACAAGGATAAGGAACGGGTAGCTCTCGGACTGCCACGCCGGAGGTTGCGGGTTCGAATCCCGCTAGGGGCAAATGTTCGTATGATGAATATGAATGTTTGTACCCAAGTCTTAGATGTTTATATATTTATTTAAATATGTGTATCCGTTATCTAGTAACCATACCATAGGCTCTGCCTAGTTTGGGACTGGATAATTGGTGTGAATGTCTGACATATTTATTATTATTTATATTAAATGTAACTGTCATAGAATATTGAACCACAGCACAAAGCAAGCACAAGGTTGAATATTCTATCGTAACTAAATATTCACCCAGCGATCTGTAAATGATCCATAATATTATATTATCATGTTACACACCAATAGCCACAAGACTGACATAATCTGCGAAGGTAAGTAATCAACCTTAAATGGAAAATCAATCTTATAGACAGGGTTGCCAGACAGACCGAACTGTCCGTATACATCTGGATTTTTAAGTGCCAACTCCACCTCGGACTCCGAGTTATCTGGTATTTTCATCCTCGTCTATTAATGTTTCAGGTGCAAATTAGTTTTCTACATTGTACCTCAGTAGGTACCCAGTGGTTTGACCTGGTAATAGTGAAATATAGCACAATGTACCTTAGATGATTTCGTTGCCCCCCCCCCCCCCCCCTCTCGCCCGCTCTCACTCCCTATTTGACAGATCGTACAGAAACAAACGTGATTAATCGATGTATGAGTTAATAACTGGATGCTGGCGTTCATTGGAGAAGGCCTATCTCCAACAGTGGACGTCTAAGGGCTGATATGAGGATGGTGAGTGAATAACGATTCTTGTAAGTAGGTATTGATGTTCATATGATGATTTTAATTCTATGACGCGGTCTTCACTCCAGAACTTACCTGCCCCAACATCCGTCGATTCTGCGACGGATGTGGCCATTGTCACTGCCACTTCAACTTGCCAATCCTTTCGGCTATGTAGGTGACCTTCGTTCATCGTCGGATCTCCTCATTACGAATCATATTCTTCTAAGAAACTCTGTGCATAGCCCTCTCCATAGCTCGCTTAAATATTGTCTAGCGAAAAGAAAATTTACACGCCAGCAGCATTGAACCACGCTCTGCCAAACACTACTCGCTGTAATATCATTCTTATATTATCGTGCACCATCTATTGTAGTACAATGGTAGACAGGTATTATTACATTTTTACCATACTTTAAAGGCATATATAATTCAGCAGGATTTTCCGCTACGAAATGTGGCAACCCTGTTTACATATAGTGGCATGTATATCTAGGAACGCTCGAGGTTGAGGGGTCGGCAATATATCGCGGTCGATCGATTAAGAGGCGACGAGAGGCGGGCTCTAATCTGATGAGTGCCTATTGGGGTATTACGCGTCAATACCCGGTCTGTGTAGAGTGAGTAGTTGTGAGATTCGAAGCAAATATGACACTTTGTTGAAGCAATAATTTAAGTTAGGCATTATTTATGCCGTGTGGTTTCCGGTAGAGTAGAATAGGACCACTCTAACTTTTCCCGTGGATGTCGTACAAGGCGACTAATGAAATACATTATAAAACGTCAATCAGGCCTCCCCAACCCGTCTGGCCAGCGCGGGGAGTGTAGGCCAAATCCTCCGTCTGTCTCCGGCAGATGAGAGATGGTTGTGCTCCTGCAGTGGAGACAAAAATAACCTGATGATGATGATTATTTAAGTTTTCGTTAGCGTATATTAATTACCTGTAATAGATGTTTCAACTACTTAATTAAAATACTAAATAAGTCATAAGTAACTTCGTTTACAAAGTTTACATCCACAAAATTCCACGTAAAGTCCGCGAACTGACTACAAAATATCCATCCGGTTTATGCATAAAACTTCATTGTTTCCTGCTAATTAGCCTGCTGGAAGTAGCAGCAGAGACGTTAAACTTAATAATCATTCGAGTACTTGAAAAAAAATTAGAAACTTAATATATATAAATCATCACTCAATAAACACAGTATTTACAGTGGAAAAATTCTACGTAAAATCCGCGATCTAATTGCAAAACGTCCATCCAGTTCTAGTGTTTCCAGCAATTAACCTGCTGGAAGAAGCACCCGTAACATTAATTTAATATACATTCGACTAACGTCAAATAAACTAGAACTTAATTATCACTCAATAAACACAACATTCACCGCGGCAAAATTCTACGTAAAATCCGCGAAGTAACTGCAAAACGTCCATCCAGTTTATGCATCAATGCCAGTGTTTCCAGCAATTAGCCTGATGGAAGTAGCCCAAAGTAACAATGCATTTCATGCGCATTCTAGTAACTTCAAATAAACTTGAACTTAATAGGTATATACATCACTATCTGGTGCCCGCGACTTCGTCTGCGCAGGATTAGTATTTAGAGTAGCTTATATTAGCGTGGCGTAGAAAAGAACTAACATTATGACATTAAAATTATAATTTTATGGCGCACGCCAGAATAGCTCGCAGATGGTAGATTTTTTCCTACTTACTTGATATTTTGGACAATTCACACTATATCTTTATAAATTGTAGCCTATGTGTTATTCTGATGTATAAGCTATATTATTGTAAAGTTTCATTAAAATCCATTCAATAGTTTTTACGTGAAAGAGTAACAAACATCCATACTTACTTACAAACTTTCGCGTTTATAATATTAATAGGATTACTCAATAAACACAACATTCACCGCGGCAAAATTCTACGTAAAATCCGCGAACTAACTGCAAAACGTCCATCCAGTTTATGCATCAAGCTCCAGTGTTTCCAGTAGTTAACTGGACGTAGCGCCAGTAAAGTTACATTGAATTTGATGCACACGTCGCGCTGCGGGTCCTCTATAAAATTAACAATTCTTATCACTGTCGCCGCTCGTAAAAAGCTGGGTCGTGCGAGACGGAATAGTGTGAATGCCGGTTACTAAGGGTTCTCGATTACTACTTGAAGGTGAGAAAATCTCAGATACACCGTACCTATTAGAAAAAAGACATTATAATTATGTGTTTTTTTGTTCACTATACAATTCGCCTTTTCTGATGTAGTGGTATTAGCTCTAGGCGTTCGTCCTCTGCCGATGGGTCTATATTCCAGTACTCGACTTTCCTAAATGCCGTCATCCAATTTTACTGTGCATCAGACCCAGGGCACTTCTTTTTGGTTGTAGTACAATGACGTGGCTCACTATTGGTTTTTCCAAACATTCAATTCTTAACATCGAAATAATAAAGTCGATTTTCCCCATGAAAGTCGACTAAATCTGCTCAAGGAGAAGCAAGTTTTCTATGCACAAATATAGTAATAGGTAAATCAAACCGAAAACTGAAAGTAGAAGCTCTCAATTCGCAGCAGTAAAATCTCACTATCGCGCGACTCGAGAAAAAAGGACTTTGACAGCTGCGAAGTAGAAAATAAAAAAGTCGGCATCCATCCAGCAGCGCGGTGGGGACATAAAAACTGCATTTTACGGTGCGCCCAGCACTAAAACCTGCCTCGTTTCCCTAAGTGCGGCGGCATCCGACTTTAATGACCCCCACTGAACATATTTTCGGGTGATGATCATGTTGTGCTACTTTGGCCGATTGCTTTTTCGTATACAGGTAATTTATGGACGTCCTCTTTTTATGGCAGACGTGATAATTGGATCAACGGTTTTTATATGGAGAGTTCAACCAATCGACTGAATACAGTTCGTAGTATTCATGAGTCTGACTATAGTACGTGCCAGCTATATTTGCATTAAGATACATTGACCCCATCTGTAACAAGATGTCGAATTTGCGATACTTATCGCTTGTCATGCAAAAATGTCACTGACATTACTGTTAGTATTGTCTTTCAGATATTCGACTTCTTCTTCATACATAGGGTCAATGTGCGTTTTAGCAGATATAGTTGGCAAGTACTATAGCGTTTGCCTTGTTGAACTACCACTGGAGACAGATAAGGTTGTTCTACCTGGATGTTACAATTCTCAAATATTCCTTTTCAAATTGCCCTAATATGACAACCAGACATATAATGTTATATGAAAAAGACTATACAGAAGTAAGAGATCAGAGAGTCAACTATACTAACAAATATGTTTTGGTTCTGGTTTCTGTTAAAGACTTTACTACAGTAACTTCACATTCTCAAACTCAAGCAAAGAACAACTTAACTATATGCTAATAAAATAAACAGAGTTGAAAATAACGACTGCACAAAAAGCTTAACCTTTAGCACTAAACTCCCTAATAACCTTGTGAAGTGGCAGAAATCAAGTAAAACAAACACGTAACGGTCTACGTATGAATAATTTAGCAGGGAATATGTAGCCCACACTTGAGGCTCTAAGGGAAGAAAGCAAAACTTTCGCATATAGGTTAGATCCCACGTGATCCCCTACCTTCTTCACTGCTCGAACTCACTTAATTAATAAACACCAAAAGGTATAAACAGATATAGAAATTTTAATGCGTAAGTGAAGTTCAACCAAATCGGCTTAGGGTACCGTTGGTGGACAATGGCATATAAGATCCTGAAGAGTCGAAGTGTCACCAGATTTTCCTGCCCCCTAAGAAGATAAGATAGGAAATGCGTTCAGCTGAAAACAAAGAATTGTTTGTCATAAAAAAATATAAGTCATTCATTTTAACAGCAAAACAATTAACTTTAAATAGAAACAATAAAGTTTCCAAAACGCCAAAACATATCCGCATAAAAACAATTCAATGAATAATAATGCGTATTGTGAAAATATTTGAAAAGAATCAAATGTTACTCAAAATCTAAAGAAAGTAAATGAAACTTACCAAGACTGTATATAAATGTGAAGTGAGTGGGATATGGAGGTGGAACTATGAACAAAGCTGGTTGTGAACTTATCATGGCTTCTCAGCGCTTGCTTTCAATACCTCGCAATACTGTCCTTGTGCCAAATAGAAAAAGAAATGTATTATAATCTTAATCTATTCAAAAACAAAGTATGAGATGAATATAATTAGAAATTTTCATTTCAAAAAGTGCAGTTCAACAAATGTCTTTAAATTCTGATGTTCTTTTTCAAATCTTTAATGTTCATATTTCCAAGCGGACGAATTCTCTGGCTAGTAATGTAATAATAGACCGATGATCTATAAATCGTAGTAAGGCTTAAACCAAACGAGAAACGGAAACGTTAGTTCAGTCGCCTAATGAGTTGGTCGACTTTTTCAGGACTTTAAAATGAACTTGGGAATATTTTTCAAAGTACCTGCGGTCGTGTTGGTTAACTTCTTTTTGTTTCGGTTACAAGGTTCGCTTATGGAATTGCTTCAAGTAGAGTTGATGTTTGGAGCGGTGTGTTCGAAACTGATTTTAGTGTTTTTAATTTGGCTGCCAGATTAGATGAAACAGTTCAAATTTTGAGTAACAAATAAATGTAGTAAGGCCTTTTGGAAAAAGGTCGAATATCCCATTGCATCAATCACCAAGTTAGCCCATTTTACAAAATACCATTCTACTGTTACACCATACCGATGATGTATGAACGTAAAAATACATTAAAAATCTTTTGTATTGAGAATTTGAAACCTTCTGAGCGACTTCCTATAAGTTGTGAAACAATTAAGACGTTTAATAAAATTCTACAATAAATAAAATTTCGACTACTACTTACATTTTATAACATTCTTTTATTTTGTAACTAGCTGTGCCCGCGGCTCCGCTCGCATGAACTACAGTATCCGCTTCCATTCCCACTCCCGCTTCCGCTTCCGCTCCGGTCCCGCTCCCGCTCCTGTTCCCTCTCCCGCTGCCGCTTCCGCTTCCGCTCCCACTCTCGCTCCCGCTCCTGCTCCCCTCCCGCTTCCCTCCCACTACCGCTACCGCTTCCGCTTCCGCTCCCGCTTCCGCTTCCGCTCCCACACCCATCCCCCTTTTTCCCACGCCCACTCCCACTCCAATTCCCACTCGCACCTACAATTGTAATCCAAACTCATCGACTTGGATAACTCAACATAATGTGCAATATATTGCATACTAACCTTACCTATTAATGTATTTGAAAAATAAAAAGGTCTATAACTTTTGATTAAGTTAGCCAATTGCGATGAAATAAAGACTAAATGTTAAGTTAAGTTAAGCCCCATGTTTTTGTGAAGAGTCCATCAAAATCCGTTCAGTAGTTTTTACGTGATGCGTGCACAAACTCACAGACAAACAGACAAACAGACAAAAATTCCAAAAATGATTGAAATGTGTTCTATTACTTATCCTTAGACCCCTCAATTTTTTATTTGCAAATATCTTCAATGTACAGACACGCGATGTTTACGATTTTATTTATTAGATAAGGGAGTGAAAACATCGTTCAAAGCAAAATTCTTTAACTTAAATATTTACCTATAAATGAACCAAATAGTTATACTAACCAAACACTGGCAAAACACAGGGCAGAAAAATTTTACTCTATTTTTGTGTGTGGTAACACTAGATTCTTTTAATAGAAAGAATATCATATAACTCCTTTTGTAGACGTAAATATTGATAACATCCAAGTTAAACCCTTCAAACCTACTCCTTTATGAAATCCTCTCCGCATTTCTTATTTGAAAGCAGACTTGGCCGTGGCTGATACTTTTTCTCGCCGGCCAAACTTTTCTCAATGTTATTACGTTAAAATTAGTTTCTGAGACAAACATTACTGTCTGGAGGAATTTACGCTGAGCATCTATTAATGACAGAAACTTTTTAACTGCCCCGGGCTTTGTGGTTGGGGGTTGTGGGCCGTGTATATGGCATTAAGGGGATTACTTTCCAACTACGAATAATGTGAGAAGATAATTGATCTGGTTTGAAAACGCCGGGTAAAGATCAATATGGAATGAAAACAAATCGTAGATATAGAACATTAATTCTATATTTCAAACAATATATTACTTAGACGTCAAAGGAAAATATGTAGTAATGTCATGTACAAGCGATCTCTTCCAAATAAAGCTGAGTTTGAAGCGAGCGATTATCGAAGAAGAATATGTGGAGACGAGCATTAAGGGCAGTTCTAAGTACCGAAGTGGTTCAAGCTAATTATGGTCATCTCGTCTCCAATATCCGGTGAAGATAGACCAGTAGAGGCTAACAGCAATATACGTGCAAAAAGCGTACATACCAGCTTTGTAAAAAAGCCTATTATAAAATACTTCGAATAACTCAGATGACTTGTACTAATGTTGCTTCAGCTTCAGACACTCTTTATATTATTGTATGTAAACTTGATTAAAAAAAAATGCGTTGCTGGTAGTTTGTTGCGGCGTTTCTTCTTCACAGCGCTAACATCAATGTCACGATAATCGGTAAAAAAATTACGTGTATTTTAGCTATAGTAATTTAGACATTGACTGTGACGATTACTTGAATGACAAATATTGCTTCAGCTTCGCACAATCTTTTTAATATTGTATGGGGGGGTACATAACTTATTGAATATGAGTATAAAATACAAGCTGAAAATTAACAAATATGAAACACATCTAATTTAAATAAAAAATTTCGCCTAATTTGTCCAGCGAATGGTGCTGCAACGTGCCTAGGACACTCGCTACGTTTCCCCGCTGGACGGCTAGGGCTACGCGCTGTTGAAGATACCTCCCGCTATTTTTCTCCCCAGAAATATCTATTAATTTTAAACCTAGTAGGTGCACTAGATCGCGCGCTTCTTTACTCCAAGGGCCTAGAGTCTCGACTGCAAACGCTACGAATGTATTGTATGTAACTTGATTTTAAAAGATGTGTTGGTGGAAGATGTTGCGCCGTTGCTTCTTCACAGCGCTAACATAGACATACTTTATTGATAACTTCCGTTACGAGTCAAATAATTTTTTTACACAAGTTACATAAAATCAAATTATAGACAGGCAAATTAAACACAATCAAATTAAACATCAATATCTAACATAACACCTAGGAAGGCGATGGACAATAAGATTATTTACGTGATTAAATGTATCAAGTGTGCTCTGGTGGAATAAAGGATTTTGACTTTGACGTTACTTACCTTAGCACCGCTTCTGTCATTGAGGATGGTTGAGGTGTACCTGCGCAAGAATTTTATAAATTAAAACGAGCTTAACACAGACATAATAAATATTGGGTATAGTATTGCCGTGTGGTTTCCGGTAGAGTAGAATAGGACCACTCCAACTCACCCCGTAGATGTCGTACAAGGCGACTGAGGGAACACATTATAAAACATCAGTCAGGCCTCCCCGTCTGGCCAGCGCGGGGAGCGTAGGCCAAATCCTCCGTCTGTCTCCGGCAGATAAGAGAGGGTTGTGCTCCTGCAGTGGAGACAAAAATAACCTGATGATGATGATGATAGTATTAAAGCCACTGAATTTTTTTATAAAACGAATTGAATGTGAAACTAAACCACAATGTTTTTGGTTATTATATAGGTATTTTGTGAGTGAGTTACTCTAGGCTCAAAATCAAGTGGAAAAACTTTTAAAGCTGATCCGCTCAGTCCAGACATTTGCCTACAAATTCGACAGAGTTGGATCCGCTCGCTTCAATAATAGTTTGGAGGCATCGTATCCGAGCAACTTCGTGCCGAGCTGCAAATCCGCCTCGCAGACAGCAGCCATATCATGGGGACGGCCAAATTCAAATTTTACAAAAATGCTGAATTTGAGTTGCGATGTAGACTTACAATTTTCTATTACGTTACGGAAGATAGTTTATATGTAACCAGATATGTAAAAGAAGTCACCTATTTTAGTATTTCACATTACAAAATCGAACCATGATAATTGTATTTGTTTATTTTGCCATAAATTACATAGTTTACATTAATAGAAACTGGTTTCATTGTTAAAAAAAATTAAAAAAAAAAACAATATTACAGAAAAACTTTGTTTTAATATACAAACTTAGCTTAATATTACACATTTAGGCAATTTTGTCCTTTTTCGTGTGTAATTAGTTCCCGGCACCTGCACCGACCTGTTGGCCGTCTCGCAGGATGTCAGTGATAACAATTATTAGGTAGGGGTACATGAATAAGTTTTGTATTTGAATTGTCATAATTTACAGTTTACGCTATTTACTACAAATTAAATGTAAACTTAGGTACCCAAAGGGTGTAAGCACGTAAGGTAAGGATATCTTTAGTCTAATAAGCATGTCGCTTAAATTCAACAACTTTTTCAGAGTATGGGGCACTTTTGTTTCAAGAACTGTCTAAAAAAACTTATGTCACTGAGCTATTTCAAGTCGCTTAACAATTTGTTGTACACCCTGACAGCATGTGGCGGCTCTCTGATATGATGCAGTCCTACACCTTGGGCAGACTTACATGTAGCTGATCCTGGTCACCAATATAACTGTAATGTAGACTTATTTGTAATTAGCTGTTTCCCGTGACTTCGTCCGCGTATGTTTCGATATTTACACATGTTGAATTTCATAAAGATAACGATTAATTCGGTTTCCCGTAGGAATGAGATGTTTTTTCGGGATAAAAACTATCCTATGTCCTATTCCAGGACCTATACTATAGGTGTGCCAAGTTTCATCCCGATCCATCCAGTGATCGAAGCGTGATTGAGTAACAAACATGCAAACATCCAACTTCCGCATTTATATAAAGCTTTAATTATTATCGACGACAAGACTCCAGAGGCCCAGAATTGAGATAGTTGTCTTAGTTCTCTATATCGCAGCAGCTTTCTCACAGTCTACAGGCCATATAGTATCTAGATTATAGTAGCTACTAGTATACGACAGAATAATTTACAAGTCTCAAATAGCAACTCAGTACATTTAAACTAATATACTACTGTAGTAACTAGAAAACTCATGCGGTTTTGACGGTCACATATCTCACTTCCTCGGGGTTTTAGAGTCTCGTTGCCGTCATGTAGTGAACATGAGATTTGTACTGGATATGCCATTTGTCTTTGATATTAAAAAGAAGTTTTTACACCAAATATTACTATCTAAATGTATTTTTCTTATAACAGATCTAACATTCAAGACATAGTCGGTTCAAATTTAAATGTAGATTCATCTCTCTGTTTATTTCTGGAATTCACGTTTGGTCACATACATATCACAAGGTTATTGTATGAAGAATTTTTGTAAAATTCAACAGCCCACATTAAGTCCTCGTGGTGGGCTATGGCAGTTGTGACGATGGACCTGTAACTGTAGGACAATTGCATAGTCTGTTGATTATAAATTTCTGTCCTGCGTAACCCAGTAACTTTGTTAGAACAATACATAGTTAAACAGAATTACAAACAAACTACAAACCACGTACTCCAAACCGAATTAGACTAATCTCTTTTGGACTTGGGCTTGCAACAGACTCAGTAATTCTGTTGCCTGGAATTTAAATATCTAGGAAACACGTGAACTTACAGAAAATTAAATTTAGTAGGTAATCCTAAATTTGTTAAGAGATTTAAGAAGTAATATATTAAGATAAGATAAGAAGCCTTTTTATTACTAAAACATGCAACATTGTTCATAAATGTAAAATTACATATTAAATTAATACATTACCTAGATATTTTTTGTAACTTTGTTTTTAAATGCATGCTTTACTGCGACACAATGTTGATTGCCCATGTGGCGGGACATAGCTGAACTCTAACTATGAAATTTAATCCTTCATATACCTATGATCCACAATAAAGATATTTCATTTCATAATATAAAATTGTATTGACTATTAATTTAATTTATATTATTTATTTATATTATTTAAAAATTCAGTCGGCCCGTAGGACGAATGCCTCCTCCACTCGTTCCGGTCTCGTGCCAACGTAATCCAGGTCTCTCCTAGCATTCTCCTTATTTCGTCACTCTATCTTTTTCTTTGCTTTCCTCGTGATCTTTTTGGTTCCCTCGGGTACCAACCAGTACATGAGTATCTAAGTAATATATTATTGCATGATTAATACGATTATTTGAATGACAAAGACGTCTAGTACTAATGTTGCTTCAGCTTCGCACATGCAATTTATGATTAATGATGATATGCAATTAATGATTTTAAGTATGATTGTGGTAAGTAAGAACTGATATTAGTACTTCAAAAGACGAGCATAAAGAAAGATAATATCTAAAGGATAAGTAGCTAGACATAGCCGAAAGGATTAGCAAGCTGAAGTGGCAGTGGGCGGGCCACATCTGTCGCAGAACCGACGGCCGTTGGGGCAGACGAGTTCTGGAGTCGAGACCACGGATTGGCACGCGCAGGGTGGGACGCCCCGCCGCCAGATGGACCGACGACCTAAAGAAGGTGGCCGGTACCGGCTGGATGCGGAGGGCGAAGGACTGGGTGTGGTGGCTTCATTGGAGAAGGCCTATGTCCAGCAGTGGACGTCTAAAGGCTGACATGATGAAGTAGCTAGAAAACAGTCAAACTCAAATTACCCGCCGTGTTTAATATCAGTAACAAAAAATACTTTAAAATTCAAAATACACTATTTTTTTAGTAAGATCTATTAGACCGTACCGTCAACTCCCAGCCAGGACAGTAAATGATTCGAAAACTACATACCTATGACAATGAACCAGCCATTTGTCCGAAATCTGTCTTCTTGTTTCCGAAGACAGTTAATCTTTGTAAGACTTGGCCTACACAAAGGAATACACAAAAACATGTCTGTATCACCAAAGCAGACACTGAATTCAGGAGACGTCACCGGGTTATGAGAGTCCGCTGTCCACATTATTAAGCGAGACTCGGATAGCGTGCGACGCCGGGGGTAATACCAGTCTTATTGTGTTTACATACAGTCGAGTAGAATGGGCAGCTGATTTTTATTGTTGAAAGGTTTGCACTTGACCCCAATCTTCAATCAATGTTCAATCCATGATAAAAAAAAATGTTTATTGGATGTTATTTCATATGTGACCGAGTCTTACTCAAGCGTTGGAAGGCATAGGTTTGAATCTGACTAAGGGCCGAACACTTTGTACAGTCTGAACAAGTTGTTTCTGATCTGGATGTTTTATTTGTGAGTTGTCTTTGTTGAATTGAACACAACGAATATAAAATTGTTTATCAGTAGTATGTTCTAAACGCTGATCATCATCATCGTCATCAGCCTGAAAGAGTCAACTGTTGGAAAGGCTGATAATAATTGTATATTTTTTTTCTTCTCTGTAGGGTAAAAAATAGGATAACAGTTAGAGTAAGTACTTGAAAGATCTTGTTGCCTCTTTCCTTGAATTGATTATTGGATTAAAATATCATTCATTCCTTCATGTCAACCCTTAGAGGTCTGCTGCTGGATATAGTCCTTCCCCAGTCCTCCACCCAAAACCCCCAAAACCTCCGTCTTCCGCATCCAGTCGCTTCCGGTAACCTTCTTCAGGTCGTCAGTACACCAGCCGGGGGGCATCGTCATTTTTGCCAATCCGCGATATTCACTCAAAAACTCAACAATAAAATTTGATTATTATTAAGACCAATACCGGTAATAATATCGTATATTCTACATTTACCGGTATTCAGTTTACCCTTAATACAGTTCCTGATTCTTGCTGCCCGTGTGTCACATATTATAGCTCGGGAGCCCGCTGACGGGTAACATACGCCTTTATTCGCTACATTTCGCTACGTATGAGGTAGTACTGGTGTTCACTTTATTAAAGTTAGACGGAGATGGATGTCTTTTTTTTTCTTCAAAATATAGCTTTCATTTTTAGGAATTTACTATACGTATTCTACTAAGTATTCAAATTCCCCGAATGTCTACTCGGTCCAGTGGTCTATTTCCCCGAACGTAGATTCCTCGTCTGGTAGAAAGTTTAAGAATTACATTAAAAAACAGTTTTGTAAGAAAGTCTATGACAAAGACGTCTAGTTCTAATATTGCTTCAGCTTCACACAATCTTTATATTATTGTATACAAACTTGATTTTAACCTTCTACATACAACGCAATTGAGAGAGGGAGAACGTTCTACGTTAACAATATAATTGCAAAGAAAGAAAGAAAGAAAAAACATTTATTTACTACCATAATTGACACACAAAGAAAAAACCAACAAAGCCAGAAAAAGGAAAAAAAACATTATAAGAACTAGAGAATACAATTAAATTTTTTTAACATTGTTAAAATAGTATGCTTCTAATTAATTGCTTCTCTTTCTAACTAAAAGTATCGATATTTTTGTAGTTTTGCTAATAATTATGATTGATTCTACCCATCAATATATCTTCTGATACCAACTGATAAATAACTTTATTTAAAACAGATTCCACCATCAGCCGAAATACGCCCAGTGCTGAACATAAGCCTCCCCAATAGAATGCCACATTTGCTGCGCTGTCCATTGGGGGATTTGCCATAACCACCACGCTTGGTGATCGCAGTAATGATCTTAATATACACAGGAGAATGATGCTGCCTGCCCCTGGTGCCATCTCTTAGTCGCCTTGACAACATCCACGGGAAATTTGCGGGTGGCCCTATTCCAAGTCGATAACGACACGGCCAACATTTCATCATAATCATCAGGTTATTTTTGTCTCCACTGCAGGAGCACAACCCTCTCTCATCTTCCGGAGACAGACGGAGGATTTGGCCTACACTCCCCACGCTGGCCAGACTGGTGGGGGAGGCCTGATTGATGTTTTATAATGTATTCCCTTAGTCGCCTTGTACGACATCCACGGGAAGACTTGGAGTGGTCGTATTCTACTTTACCGGAAACCACACGGCAATTACATGAGATTTAATGAAGCATATTTCCACAAATCCCAGCTGAAAGGATCCGTAGTAGACACTTATTTATAAACCAACATAAATACTACTTCGAAAATCTACATTACTACTTCAAGTTCCTTCCCATTCTCCCCGCACATAGTTCCGTGTTCAAACAAGATCGGACAGCAGAACCAATTACAGACGCCGCTGGACCTCAGAGCTGCAATATTTATCTTTCCCGTGTACTCTGCACTGAACTGTAGCTGTGTACCTTCGTTTTACCCTCGTACCCAATCGATAGCATTAGTCGATGTGTGATCTGTCAGTGTCCATTGACAGGCTTTATTGCTGAGCAAAGCTGGAGTGTCTCTGACAGAATGACAGAGAGGCAAAGGTGTCTTGTCTTACAATTTGGTAAACCTAAATATTGTTGACTATGAAAATTAACGTCACCGTTTCCGTTTAAGGATTTTGATGTGACGTCTTCAGCCTATCGCCAGAGAATCTTATAAATAAAAAAGGCGGTTTTAAGTGGAAGTTTGCATGGCAATGTACATCATATATTTTTTTTAGTTTTATCATTCTCTTATTTTAGAAGTTACAGGGGGGGGACACACATTTTACAAATTTGGAAGTGTCTCTCGCGCAAACTATTCAGTTTAGAAAAAAATTATATTAGAAACCTTAATATCATTTTTGAAGACCTATCCATAGATACCCCACCCCACACGTATGGGATTGATGAAATTTTTTTTTTAGTTTCAATTTTAAGTATGGGGAACCCCCAAATGTTTTTTTTTTTCTATTTTTGTATGAAAATCTTAATGCGGTTCACAGAATACATCTACTTACCAAGTTTCAACAGTATAGTTCTTATAGTTTCGGAATAAAGTGGCTGTGACATACGGACGGACAGACAGACAGACAGACAGACAGTTCCGTTTTTGCCATTTGGCTACGGAACCCTAAAAAACGTAAATTTCACGTGTCTACATTAAGATATTTGCAAAAAAGAATTTGGTCTAAGGTAAGTAATAGAACACATTAAAATCATTTTTGGAAACTTTTGTCTGTTTAAGCATCTGTTTGTTTCAGGGCCGAATTATCCATTAGGCAGTGTAGGCAGCCAGCATTGGTAAGGGGCCCTGGGTCCAGTCTTTTTTGAAAATGTTTCTTAGAGTGAAAAGAGGAGTAGGCGTGGGCCTGGGCGTAGACGTGGGCTTCGGGGTCGGAGTCGTAGTCGGATTGAAAGTGAGTAGTCCACGCGTGCGGAGCATTGCATTGTGGCTGGTGTGTACCAGTAGAAGGCAATGAAATCTGTTTGCTTATGTTAAAATCAAAATATTTATTTTCAAAATTGGAATACATTATTCTCTTTTTGACGTCAAATTCTGCCTAAAACTACTCCACTTCCACCTGTATAACAGAGGGGAAGATGTGGCAACAAACCCAACGGCACAGGGCCCTACCTTTGATTTATCTTATTCATTACAATCATTAAGTCTACCTATGCTGAGCCATCAAGCACTCCATGGACTATTATCATTTAAGTAGTCATCTAACTTATAGTAGGCTTTCTTGCACAGATTAAATTTTATAGAAGATTTGAATTTTTGTTCAGACAAGTTAATAATTTCATTCGGAACCTTCTTGTAGTAACGCACGCACAGCCCCACAAAAGAATTATTGATCGTAGACAATCTAGAATGATGTATTTGAATTTTATTATTATTTCTAAGATTTAAATTATGCCTCTCATTATTTAAGCTGAGTAAAGAAAGGTTCTGTCTAACGAACATAATGTTAGCAAATATGTATTGACATGGCACCGTCATTATATTTATTTCCTTAAATAATTCTCTTAGAGAATCACGACTACGAAGCCCATAAATAGATCTTATTACTCTTTTTTGTAAAATGAATATAGAATCGATATCAGCGGCACGACCCCAGAGCAAGAGGCCATAAGACATAAGTACTGAAAAACTACTGAAGACTGTGAAAGTAGCTAAAATATACAAGTCTTGCTGTAGCTATATCTGTCAACTCTCTAATCTTTTTAACGGCATATGCTGCGGAGCTTAGCCGACC
The DNA here is from genome assembly GCA_947086405.1 of Esperia sulphurella. Classification (NCBI taxonomy): domain Eukaryota; kingdom Metazoa; phylum Arthropoda; class Insecta; order Lepidoptera; family Oecophoridae; genus Esperia; species Esperia sulphurella. The sequence continues at coordinate 15,571,084 of OX352265.1, forward strand.
TGATAACAATTCTATATGTGGACCCCATTGCAGCTTCTTGTCAAGGGTTAGCCCCAAGAAAACTGTATTATTCACAAATGCTAACTTCTCGTTATTTAATATTATGTTAAGGAGTTACTATCGTGGTCAACTGCTATACAAAAGTGCCTTTACGTTCCCGCGCTAGAACACTGTGCGTGATTGAGCGCGTGAATAAAAAGTAGTATTAATTTTGTAGACAATTTGACACACATTGTAAACAAAATAGTTTTAAAGACATAATACTAAGTAGAGAAGTGGTAGTTCCATCGTAAATTTTCACCGCACTAACACAAAATTGAACGACTCAACGACCGATTCACTACCAGCTCGTACGCTCAAGACCAGAGAGCAAGGGACACACGGTCACGTAGCCCGTCGAGCACATCGGTCGTACAACGCGCCGTCCGTGCGTGATAGATCATACAGATGTTTGGCTGTGTTCCAGTTGAGATATGGTTTCCTTTATGATGCTTAAGGATGCATTACGTGGTTGGGAATTGTAAAATACTGACATTTCGTTTGTTTCAAGCCAAATGTGGAAATCTTTTCATTTTATTTCAGCTGCAATTTTTTAAAATCGTTGGTGGCTTTAATCTATCTAATACTTGCGTGGCGTAAGTCACGATGGCACACATAATTCTCTAATAAAATATCGTCATCATCATCAGGTTATTTTTGTCTCCACTGCAGGAGCACAACCCTCACTCATCTGCCGGAGACAGACGGAGGATTTGGCCTACACTCCCCGCGCTGGCCAGACGGGTTGGGGAGGCCTGATTGATGTTTTATAATGTATTCCCTCAGTCGCCTTGTACGACATCCACGGGAAGAGTTGAAGTGGTCCTATTCTACTCTACCGGAAACCACACGGCAAATAAAATATAATGATTGGTTAAATGTCTCAAGAATCTTAAGTTCTGTATAAGTACACCTCATACCATGAAGTAAAAAAAAATTTCGCACCTCATAAGTCACCTCAAAGTTTTTTCCTTCATGATTAACTTACATTACAGTATATAAACTACTAATAAGTATTTATTGTGATATACAATGTAATAGTATATATGAACATATGTATATATATATATCTTATATATTTATATGTTATGTGTATAAATTTATGTATATATAGATATTTGTATCATTCGCTTATTCGTGTATCGTCTATGTATGTATTGTTCGTTTATGTTTATGTAATATGTATTTTCAAACTTTATTAAAAGTAGGTACATTTCTTTATCAAATTTGGTACTAAACGCATTATACTTGTCCTTTCGGTTACTCTAAGGTTGACTGGAAGAGATCCCTAAGTGGAATAAGTCCGCCTTTGTGCACAGTTTAATTCCTATTTTATTATTGTTGTTGTTATTTTTGGTACAATAAAGCGATTACATACATACATTACATACATTAACACTAATTGATTCAGACGATTTTAAAATATGCATCTGTTATCTAATTTAATAACCAATTAGTATATATGATGATTGATTTCAAAAATAAGTAACAAAAGGACTCTGAAGGATGTTTTGCACTTATTATTTATTTTCATTTATTTATAAATGAAACCGAGGCACCACACTGTGACGTGTTCGCGGACGGCATAGGACGGCTGATGACGGAATGTAAGGGAACGCTAGAGAGAGGAATGCCTGTTTCGTCTATAGCATAAAAATTATTGTAACGCAATGGAATATTAATCTGTAATGTTTCAATATTTTAAATAAACAAATGTCTAAAATGTCTACAATAAAGAAAAAAGAAAGAAAAGAAACAAAGAAAATCATTTATTCACTGCCACAATTGGCACACACAAAGAAAATACCAACAAAGCAAGAAAAAGGAAAAAAAATTAAATAAAAATTATAAGAACTAGAGAAAACAATTTAAAATTTTTAACATAGTTAAAATAGTATGCGTGTGCCGTGGCAGCAAAAGGGCAAACGACTCAGCATATGCCTAGACCAAGTAAGGTGCTAAATTTTTTAGCATAAATTGGTTCTGATTTTCAGTCGCACCCAGTGCAGACAAGCTTATCCACAGTGAATAAAGACTTTGCAAAAAGCGGGCCTTGTTAGGCACCGGTACCTTAGTAGTATTTTTATATTTCTACCACACTGTTCATCACACTACCCTAACTTAATGCGTCGTTTCATACTACTTATATAATAGCTGGGCGTCATCGTAAACTGAATAATTTTAATATAATCTTAAATTTTATCCCAAAAATTGTTCTTTCGAACGAGGGCAAAACCTTTCGAACCTTCATTTCTATCTACTTACTCCTCTTTATTGTAATGTGATACAACTTACTGACTCATGAAGTTATAAGTCATAACCATAGATAGGAATTAGGTAGTGTCATGTACTTGCGACGAAAATATGACATTCTAGCTGTTGCCCGCGACTTCGTTCGCGTGGACAACTTAACATCACAAATTATTATGTATTACCCATAGAATTGAGATGTTTTTCGAGATAAAAACTATCCTATGTCCTCTTCCAGGACCTAACCTATATGTGTGCTGAGTTTCATCCCGATCCGTCCCGTGGTTGAAGCGTGATTGAGTTCCAAACATCCAAATATCCAAACTTTCGCATTTATAATATTAGTAGGATTATATATCTAATGGGTTTATATTATTGTTGCATGTTATTTTAAAATGTTATGTAAATATATTTCCGTCATTATGTATTTTGTTAAAGTAATAAACTAAAATGAATAACTAATATAACATCCCGGGAATCAGAAACAAACGTTTAAATAAATCTTGGAATATCCATATTAACCGGATAACCTAAATATTTTGTTTCAAATACATAAATCATCATCGTCATCAGGTTATTTTTGTCTCCACTGCAGGAACACAACCCTCTGTCGTCTGCCGGAGACAGACGGAGGATTTGGCTTACACTCCCCGCGCTGGCCAGACTGGTTGGGGAGGCCTGATTGATGTTTTATAATGTATTCCCTTAGTCGCCTTGTACGACATCCACGGGAACAGTTAGAGTGATCCTATTCTATTCTACCGGAAACCACACGGCAAGTACATAAATGAAACTCCCTAATTCCGACCCCTAGTCAATCATAAAGTATTCTTCACACGTGCTAATCGCTGGTATCACATAGAGCAGCTGGCTCATCTCAAGAGCCTGCAGCGCCTGATCCGAGCTCTCTTTTTTTAATTAATACCACTTCGAACAACTCGCAAAGAATGCTCCAAGTCATTAAAACTTTTAATAGCATTTGACTTTACGTTGCAAGAAGAATGGAAACAAATTTTAGGTACGTCATGAGTTTTAGTTGAGTTAAAATAGTGGTAGGTTCTGAGTGGTAAATGCTTCTGAGTGGTAAATGCTTCTGAGTGAATAGGTATTGAGAGTTGCATACTAATAATTTTATTTCAAATCTGTGGTTTCCTTGCGTTTATAAAATAATACTGCACAACGGATACGTCGCTCCCTAATAAACTATTGTCAGACTCTACACGCAAAAATGTATCTAAGGCGCTCGACTTACCGTTGTTATTACTCTGTACGGCCGGGGCGGTTCGAAAGTGTAGGTACTTATCGCTTAAGGTTCCAGAGGCCTGCAGACGCAACCTTTTATGATGCAAGCGTGATAGTATTTTTAGGAAAAAAACATCTATTTTAAAGTCAGTAATCCACTGCTTTAAAATCATGCATTAAGTACTTGACTAGAATAGAATTAACATCCTGTTATATCAAGATGAAACACAGCGAGACAGAGAAGTGACAACTTACTAGTTATAAGCAGCGGTCGGACTATTCATGTCACTACTTAGTGCATAGTATCACTCCCCTGACAACACGTCTTCCCCTGGTATCTATCTATACTTATAATAAAACTGTAACTGGTCTATGTCTGTACATGAGAGATATTAAAAAAAATTGTATGAGAGGTCTTTATAGAGCCAATAGAAGCAAAAACAATTTTTTTTAGAATTTTTGTCAGTCTGTATGTATGTTTGTTACCGCATCACGCAAAAACTACTGAATGAAATTTGATGCAGTTTTCACAGTTGTCTTGCTGGTGGTCTACTTAAAATCTGGTGCATACTTCATCTTGATACGCCACTTAGAACCTGAGATATTAATAAAGTATTTTTTTCTAGAAGCCATGTATGTATGTATGTAAACGCTTTATTGTACCAAAAATAACAACAACAACAATAATAAAATAGGAATTAAACTGTGTACAAAGGCGGACTTATGGGCGAGGTCAACGGCCGCGGCGAACAGCGCGGCGCGTATGGGATTGAGTGAAATTTAGTTTTTGGGGATAGGGATGGGGTTGAGGTTGGGGTAGGAATTGGGATATTGAGAGTCTCGAGTCTGAGTGGGAGTGGAAGTAGAAGTGGGAAGAGAACGGGAGCGGAAGTGGGAACGGGGGCGGATTCTGTAGTTCACGCAAGCGGAGCCGCAGACAGAGCTAGTAAGTTTATAAGCATGCCATTTTGCCCCCCACCTTCCCTATGGTGACGTCAAAGCGACAAGTAACTCTGTCTACCTACGACCAATGGTTATTATTATGTACAGACAAATTAATTCAATTGTACCAAATGCAAAGCCCACCAAGTGCCCATTTACGCAGCGAATCGAGACTTTAAATCGAAAACCAATTACGGAAAAACTCAACACAAACACGACGTGTTGTCCACATATGTGTAAATGTCGCACACACGCACGGGCAGTGCACGTGGAGTGGCATAGAGATGACGGAAATGGCGTAGAGATAACTGCGCTATGAAAATATACTATAGGACGCTCAAAAGATACAGTATACAATATAAGAATATACATTCCTGATTGTTATATACGCTTGATCATTTAAAATTTAAGAAATCTCTAACTGACTGGTTAATGTCTAAACTTTACTACAGTGTGCAGGAATTTATCGATGACAAAGCAAAGTAGCGGGGTTGCACGTGTATAGTATTATTCGAAGCGTGACTTTGCCTATAGGACATGAGTATTGTGTTTGTGCAGAAAGTGTAGTGTGTTGTATTTAACTAATGTAATTTTATGTAATATTAATTTTGTTTAATGAATGATGACATGTTTAATTACAAATGATTATTAAGTAAATTTAGATTGTATAAATAATTAATGGGCTCGATTCTGAAGGCACAATGTTAAAATTTGACAGCACTAAAACTGTTGCTATCCTTGTCACACAGTATTATGAAGATAAAGACGAAACCAATTAGCGCTGTCAAATTTTAAATGTGTGCCTTCAGAATCGGGCCCATTGTGCACCTAACAGGTAAACAATAAATATGATTTGATTTGTTTTGATACGAAGAAATATGTTGGTTGGAAATATGTTGGTTGGAAAGATGTTGGTTGGAAATATGTTGGTTGGAAATATGTTGGTTGGAAATATGTTTGTTGGAAATATGTTGGTTGGAAATATGTTGGTTGGAAATATGTTGGTTGGAAATATGTTTGTTGGAAATATGTTGGTTTTTGCTAATAGTTGATACGAGAATGCTGATAAAAGTAAGCACAATCTACTGTTACCCTTACCCTCTCGTAGACCCTAAGTCTAAATAGAGACTTAAGGATGTTTGGAAGAAATCGCTAATTTTATTTTATATTTATTTATTTAATATCTACAGGAGAACGCTACTACCCCTGGTGCAATCCCTTAGTCGACACCCACGGAAAGATTGCCTGGCCCTATTCTATATAAGGAACTGTGTATAATGTGGCTCATCCAGCAGACGTAGGATCATAGTCAGAACGTTTAATTAACACGAGTGACAGGCTGATGCGAGACACACCGACATCCGTACACTGTGAAACAATACATGTGTACTATGTTATAAGCCTCTACTGAAATGGGACATGATTTTAACTGGCTTGTTGATAATACTACTAATATCATCTTCAGGTTATTTTTGTCTCCACTGCAGGAGCACAACCCTCTCTCATCTGCCAGAGACAGACGGAGGACTTGGCCTACACTCCCCGCGCTGGCCAGACGGGTTGGAGAGGCCTGATTGATGTTTTATCATGTATTCCCTTAGTCGCCTTGTACGACATCCACAGGAAGAGTTGGAGTGGTCCTATTCTACTCTACCGGAAACCACACGGCAATTACTTTTATATATCAATAAAACAATAGAAAAGGAAACAGAATCACATTTACTTATTACTACGCACTACGACGTAGCATATTCGTAGCTGCGTAGATGCTACGTCATATAATATGACTACGACATAATACCAACCAGAGAATCCTTCCTACTAATATAATAATTGCAAAAGTTTGGATATTTGGATGTTTGGATGTTTGATACTCAATCACGCTTCAACCACTGCACGAATCGTGATGAAATTTAGCACATATATAGGTTAGGTCCTGGAATAGGACGGTATTTATTCCGAAAAACCTCTCAATCCTATGAGAAATACATAATAATTTGTGTGTTAAGTTGTCCACAAAATAGAGCACGCCTGGCAGTACGCATTACTGTGTTTTCAGCACGCTATCGACTGGCACCGAGATATAGACGTTATAAGTAAGAAAGAGAAGCGCTTATGTTGTAGACATACATACATACATACATACATACATACATACATACATACATACATACATACATACATACATACATACATACATACATACATACATACATACATACATACATACATACATACATACATACATACATACATACATACATACATACATACATACATACATACATACATACATACATACATACATACATACATACATACATACATACATACATACATACATGATGCTCACGCCCTAGTCCCAGAAGGGTATACAGAGACGATGCATTGCCACTTTGCGCGACCCAATGTCGCAAAGCGACTTTCCGTTCTCCACTTTTCGCCCCTTGATACCACTTGGCGTGATGTGTGACGAACAACATCGCCGCCGTCGTGTTGAGAGACATTCACACAGATACAAAAATAAATATCTTACATTTGTACACCTAAGCGGACTTATCATTAAAGTCCCTTCAAAGTCGGCTAAAATTATCCCTATCTCGATCGACTATGTTCGCGTACAGGTTGAAGTAGCCCTACAATAATTTACGCATACACACAAACCGGGGGTGTGAGCGAGATGAACTCACTTTCCGTACTAACTCCATATATATTATTTGATCACCACTAGGAAAGAAAATCGGTCATCTAGAGCCAGATTTGTCCGACCACCGATCGGCGCCTGATAGACGCGACTGCCGTAATTAAACGAGTCGCGTGCACTTTACGATTATTGCCTGTAAATACACACGCGTAAAGTTAACTATCATTTTGGGAATTGTTTGTTTGGCGAAGACTTAGGGTAGATTATGGAATTTTAGAAGACAGTATATACAGGAATCAAAGTCATTTATTGCATATGAGTACACTTGGTACATTTATACACGTCATTTTTTTTATCGACTACCGCTTCCTAGGTGTTAGCGCTGTGAAGAAGAAACGGCGAAACAAACTTCACGCAACACATCTTTTAAAAATCAAGTTTGCATACAATTAATAAAGATTTTGCGAAGCTGAATTAACATTAGTACCAGGCAGCTTTGTCATTCAAATAATCGTTTATGGGCTTTCTTACAAAGTTGTTTTTTAATGTGAATCTTAAACTTTCTGTCCGTCATATTTAAGATTTCCTCTGGTAGTTTGTTGTAGAAGCGTATACATTAATCAATCAATCCATTTTTAATATTTGTATTGCGTTTGTAGGGTTAAAAAACCGGAATAGTATCGATACTCACAATATCTTCTGTAACAACTTTTCTTAATTTCAGAAATCCAAACACTATTTTATTTATTATTCTATAAAGACATAAGCCAAACATAACTAAACATTAAGAAATAGAAAACTACTAACACTAAACTACAAGTAATAAAAAAGTCCGTCGAGGTGGTCGCACTGGGGCATTGTGCCCAGAAGGCTGGCGACGTTCCCTCTTTGTATGGCCAAACTAATGCGTTGCCTGAGGTACTGGCCAGCCCTCTGGTCACCGGAAGCTTCTATGAGGCGCGAAGACAGCTCGTTTATATTTATTTTATTTATTTTATATTTATTTATTTAATTTCACAGCCCAAGACATTTTATACGATTTACTAGATATGTTTACATTTCATATCAGATATGGGTGTTAGAGTTTACCCCAACGGTAACAGGTTATACTATGTCGAAGACTTTAGTTGTCCAGCAGATCACCTCATTTCGGATCCTGTCCCTTCGAGAAACTCCGAGATAGCTCTTTCCATAGTCCACTGAAGGATTTTAAGATCTATTCTCATCATTCACATGATTATAAAAACTTAAATCAATTCTCTCATACGCTTACAATGTTGCTATATTGTTTAATCCCGTCGTTCCTCGCAAACTCCCCAGCGGCCGCAACTCGCAATAACTTCGCGTTAACATAACTTGAATTTTCAGAGGTAATTAAAATTTCTACTGCAGGGAATACAGTTTATGCAATTCAGCATTTCGTCACAGTCAAATCTCTATTCGTCTAAGTGTACACACTTAGTATAAAGCGTGAGTTTAGGAAAAGTACCTTGCTGTAATATATTGTCATACTTTACATTATTGAAAAATGATACCTGTTACCTCTAGAATATGTGTTTGTTTGGGGGGGGGGGGGGGGAGGGGTTGTGTAGTGTGTGTAGTGTTATTGTGCAGGAATTTGCAGTTGCAGGAACTTTTGTTTTGAGAAAAAAGATACATTTTGTATGGGAACTCGAAAAATAGTGGTCCTTAATTCCTTCACACCCCCGGTACTTTAAACAAGCGAACAGTTTTAATTACCTACTAGGTTATACTACTATAGGTGCACCAGCCTGTCTGTACACATAAATAAATATAAATAAATAAATATGTGGGGACATTTCACACAAGGCCACCTGATCCCAAACTAGGCAGAGCCTGTAATATGGGTATCAGACAGCTGATATACATACATAAATACATAATATAATATATAAATAACATCCAGTCACAAGGCAAACACAAGTGCTCATCACACGAATGTTTGCCCTGGGCGGGGTTCGAACCCGCGACCCCGAGCTTCGCAGGCAGGTGTACTACCGACGGGCCGACTCCGATTGTTATCAATTGGTTACAAAGTGGTTTGAAAGAAGATGTAGTAACGAAGGTAGAGTAGGGTATGTTGCATTGGTTTGGACATTTATAGGTAACGGTAACGGGGTAACGGGGCCGACATGCATTTGTACGTTAATTATTATAGGGCGTGGTAGAATATGTTCTAGCATTGAATGCAGTAACGTAACGGTCGTTGAGTGCGGGGGAGCTGGATTCCGTCATACTTGGCAAGTTTACTGATGTATGTATGTAAACGCAAGCTCAAACAAAAAGAATTAAAACGAGCCAAAGAAAAATAGAAAGAAGTATAATGAATCTAAGACTAATAGAAAAAACGACAAACAAAGAGTTCAGAGAAAGAACGAGACTGACTGATGCAATCCAACATACGAAACATCCTGATAAGACAAAGAGACGGACTCTGGACTACAGAGAGCACCGTGTGGTGCCCAGGCGCTCGAGCAGAACGAGGGCCTGAGCGCGCTCTGGACGCGAGTGGCCACCGACTGATCTGGAAGAGGGAGGGGGAGGCCTTTGCCCAGAAATGGGATAGCCTATAGACTATGTAAAATGTGTAATTAAATAACTAATGTGACATGTGATAATTAATCCTACTAATATTATAAACGCGAAAGTTTGTAAGTATGGATGGATGTTTGTTGCTCTTTCACGTAAAAGCGACAGAATGGATTTTAATAAAACTTTACAATAATATAGCTTATACATCAGAATAACACATATACTACAATTTATAAAGATATTATGTGAATTGTCCAAAATATCAAGCAAGTAGGAAAAAATCTACCATCTGCGAGCTATTCTGGCGTGCGCTGCCAAAACCGCTAGAATTACACATATGTAATGTATGATGGAAATGTTTATATTAAATAGTCCTACAAAAAAGCTACTCGAAATACTAATTGTGCGTAGACGAAGTCGGGGGCACCAGCTAGTATGTAATATTAACGAAATGACTAATTTAATATTAATTTTGACTATCGACTAATTATTAAGATTAGTATTTAACGGTACGGCATGTGATGTAACTAATTAACTAAATTGAATTATTACTATTTTGCCCTACGAGTAACATGTAATTATGTATTCTTGACTATGTATGCAATTAATTGTTAGTATATATGCTTATTCTTGTTAATAATGTAATACCCACTATCTATAGGAGACTTAAATAAATAAATAAAAAGTTAACGCCTTATTGTATCAAAATTAACAACAGCAAAAACAAGTAAAAGAATAAAGTTGTGTACAAAGACGGACTTATCCCACTTAGGAATCTCTTCCAGTCAACCTTAGAGTAACTGAAAGGACTGATTTACACGTTAGAGGTGCAAAGCGGTGAGCCTGTCAGGTGGGAGGACTCAGCCCTTTTTAATTTCTATTTTTAATTATAATTGTCGTATTACCATATAGTTGGGCTCGATTTTGAAGGCACACCGTTAAAATTTGACAGCTCTAAAACTGTTGCTATCCTTGTCACACAGTATTATGAAGATAAAGACGAAACCAATTTTAGCGCTGTCAAATTTTAAAAGTGTGCCTTCAGAATCAGGCCCAATTTCTAAGTAGGATTTACTAACCATATATGGACTTCGCGTCTGAATTAAAATGAATTTTATTTATAGTCTATCGAGAGAGGGACAACGTTATACGTCAACAACATACGTGTTTCTCTTTCTAACGTTAAGCAACCTCTCGTCGCCGGTCTTAGGAAACGAGGAAGACCTGGCGACTCTTCGATCCCTCAGTATCTTTTATGCCAAACCTTTATCCACCAACGGAGGCGATTTGCTATAATTCACATCATCATCAGGTTATTTTTGTCTCCACCGCAGGAGCACAACCCTCTCTCATCTGCCGGAGACAGACGGAGGATTTGGCCTACCTCCCCGCGCTGGCCAGACGGGTTGGGGAGGCCTGATTGATGTTTTATAATGTATTCCCTTAGTCGCCTTGTACGACATCCACGGGGAGAGTTGGAGTGGTCCTATTCTACTCAACACACAGCTTAACATGCGCCATAGAATTTCTTCTTTGGCATATGCAGGTTTCCTACACAGAAAAGCCTGTGGTATTATGAATAAACCGTACCTACATTTTTATTTATTTTTTATTTTATTTAAAAACTTTATTGCACATAAGTACAAAGGGCGAACATAATGCCAATATGGCATTCTCTTCCAGTTGACCTTTAGGTCATGCAGATAATGAGTAGTAGGCGCAAGAAAACAGGAAACAGGAAAACATTTACTGTAAGGTTGACTGGATAAGATCCCTAACTAGCATAAGTCCGCATTTCTACACCATTTTATTCTTATTGATAATTTTGATATATAAAAGCGTTTACATACATAAGTACGAGCGGGGTTTGAACCCACAAACTCATGAACATGAGGCGAGTACACAACCAACTGGGCTACCCTTGCGAACAGTTAGATTTGTATATAAATTAAATTTCAGACAACAAAAGCAATAATTCGAAAGCCAAGAACAAGTGTAGAACTTCCATACAAATAAAAAAAGTTCTTGAAATGTACTCCACCAGTTAGTTTCTAGAGCCAATTATATACCGGCACAAACTTGAACTAATTTATCGGTAGAGAGCTGGAGAACAAAACAAGTGGTTTTGCATTTGAAAGGTGAATGGAAATGATTCTGAATCGATTGAATTTGCTTTACAGATAACAGGTAGGCTACTGGAATAGGGCTGAGGGGAATATATACAAGGAAAGTAGTTAAATAAAGCCAACGATCTACTAGATGGAGCGTTCCAAACAATCGCTCTGTTCCACGCAAGGAGCCGCAACTCGTTCACATTCACTTTGAAACTTGTGCAGTTCCTACGCAGAACATTTAATTATTTACTAAATATTTACGCTATTTATCCGTAGCGTCAATATTAGTAATAATAGAATTAAATGTTCTGCACAAGTTTTAAAGTGAATGTAAACGAGTTGCGGCTCCCGGAGCCGCAGTTGCGTGGAACAGAGCGATTGTTTGGAACGCTCCATCTAGTAGTACATAGAGATTGTTGGTTATATAATTATAAATAATATAATGGTATTTTTTAATTTTTTGAAATGAACTATTATAATGTGCAACGTCATTGGTCCAGAATGTAATAGATTGTTCTCAAAATTTCGAGAATGATCTGGGAAGTTCTGTTTATAATATCAGAAAAGCGACGATTTATAAAAGCTGCCAATTGTCATGTCGGCTATCTGCGGGTCCTTAAAATTCGCAACATACGTAACTTATCTATGCGAACGAAGTCGCGGGCAACAGCTAGTAACTTTTTAAAAGTGGATCGTTCAAAATAGTAGAAAATAAAACTTACGTACATTAACCACCACAATTCTAGAGTTACCACTGAAAAGGATTTCTTACCAGACAAGAACGACCAGTGACAGCAGATTACGAGTAAGTTCCCTTCTGCAAAAAATTCCTTTCAACTTTTATTCATAGTTTGAATTGCGACGTTGCAAACTAAAAGCCTTAATGGAATCACCAATCCATATTCCCCTCCCCCAATACCCAATCAAAGGCTTGTATAAAAAGAACCGCTCAAGTCTTTGTAATTAGCTGACTGGAGGGAAAGAGAAAAAAAATTATTCGCGACTAGGAATATGCAAGTCTATTTCACTGACGTTGGTCGAAATATGGTATCTCTAATTAATGTATGTTAAGGATATCTTAGTATTGATAGTCGCAAATGAAGTTACATGTATCTATACATCTATACACGTTTGTGTGTAGGCGTAATTATTGTAGGGCTGTTTGCAGCGGGCGTGCGAGCTTGACCGATTGAGAGGGATAAACGTCAACGTGCTTCTCTTTCTAACTTATGGCTTTGAGCGCTCGGACGAAACAATTCTGATACTTATTAGTTTTATTGTTTGCCAAACATTAGTACACAGCCCAATATTGAACCATATTGTTTTATCATTAATACTTAATTTTCAATGTCAATATATCATCAGTAGATAGACGAATACAACAACAATACAAATCACTCGGCCGCAGCACCGAATGCGTACTCCCAGTCGTACTTCTACTTTGCAGGCGACGTAGAACTTACGGTGAGGGGGACGGGGGGGTCGCTTCTTTATTGTTCTGGATAGATGTTCATCGGATCGTGAACCAGAAAAAGATATAATTGATCTACTCACTATCTGACTACCTACCCCTTTTTGTAGGCAATTTAGTTAATATTTTATTTTAATTCTAATTGTTTTATGTATTGTTTATTCTATGGGTTTTTATGCCTCTAATAAAAACATTATTATATTATTATTATGTAGAGACTGAGGGAATACATTATAAAACATCCATCAGGCCTCCCCAATCCGTCTGGCCAGCGCGGGGAGTGTAGGCCAAATCATCCGTCTGTCTCCGGCAGATGAGAGAGGGTTGTGCTCCTGCAGTGGAGACAAAAATAACCTGATGATGATGATGATGCAGAGTAGGTTATTACCTACCTATTCTATTGAATTCTGTACCTGTGAAGAAGTACTCTGCGCGTGCGACTACAATTCCTGTTTCGGTCGGACACTAATAAAAATATGCCACTATTACGTATGTAGCCGCCGTTGACCTCGCCCATATGATGAACATACTCGTACGTTCGAGAAATATTGCATTTTTTTTATCAAAACTTTCGTAAAAATGAGTTTTTTTTTCATGAATGATTTCTAAATATCATACTGAGTTACTAGAAGAAATATTAACAGTCGTTTTATTATCATACGATATAATGGCTTCTAGAAAAAATTACTTTATTAATATCTCAGGTTCTAAGTGGCTTATCAAGATGAAACATGCACCAGATTTTAAGTTAGACCACCAGCAAGACAACTATGAAAACTGCATCAAATTTCATTCAGTAGTTTTTGCGTGATGCGGTAACAAACATACATACAGACAGAAAGACAGACACCAAAAATTTTTAGCTTCTATTGGCCCTATAAAGACCCCTCATACAATTTTTTTTTAAATATCTCTCATGTACTGACATAGACCAGTTACAGTTTTATTATAAGTAGTATAGATAAGCGCTACTTATTTTTTCTCAGAGTGTATATGTCTAAGACCAGCGCCGGCCCGAGCAAATCAGACGCCCTGGGCGAACGAATTGAATGGCGCGCCTTCAAAAACGAGCAACAAAATAAAACAGTATCCTTAGAGTCAGTCAGAGATTCCTCCAACTTTCCACAGTTACAAGATACGAGAGCTATGGAAGTTTTATTCTTCATCTCATGTTTGCCCATAACCTTTCGTCCCATTTCTTAACCAGATTTCGTAACTGGCTACGAAATGGGAATTTAATTACCATTCTGTAACCGGTTACGAAATGGGAATTGCATTGTCCAATTTGGTAACTTACTGTCATAATTGGTTACGAAATGGTAAATTAATTCCCATTCCGTAACTGGTTACGAAATGGGAATTGCGTTGTCCCATCCGGTAACCAGCTTTCATAGCTGGCTACGAAATGGGATAATAATTCCCATTCCATAACCGGTTACGTATTGGGAATTACGTCGTCACATTTCATAAACAATTTCATAACTGGCTTTTACTTTTGACAGCTGTCATCTGAATGGAAGATCTCATCGAGCGGTTAAGCCAGTGCCAGTAAGAAAATGATGATTATTTGTTCCATATGACTTACATACTTCATGTGTCCAATCTACAATGATTGAATAGTATTTAGCAGAATGAACAAAAGCTAGAATTTTATTCTACCCTCGGCATATCCCGAGCCTTAGGCGCGTGCACTTGCTGCACGTGCCCCCGGCGCGCACCAACATCGTCGCATGCGCGCTTCATGATCTGAACGCTCTGTCTTTTGAGGGGTTGGATATACTCAAATGTTCTCTGACGGAATTCAGAGGAGCCGCATTTCGAGTGTTTTTGGTTACTTACAGTGCTAAATTAGGTTACCTGTAATGGCAAGCCGTGGTAGCCGGTTGGTTGTGCACTCGCCTCACGTTCATGAGGTCGTGGGTTCAAACCTCGCCCGTACCAATGAGTGTTACAAAATTTAAGTACGGTTTATTTATAATACCACAGGCTTTTCGGTGAAGGAAAACATCGTAAGGAAACCTGCATATGCCGAAGAAGAAATTCTGAGGCGTATGTGAAGTCCACCAAATCGGCTTGGGGCACCGTTGGTGGTCAGAGTTTGGCACAAAAGATCCTGAAGGGTCAAAGTGTCGCCAGGTCTTCCTGGCCCCCTAAGAAGATAAGATAAGAGAATACCTGTAATGACACTATAATGGTATGTCAAATAAATAAAAAAATAAAATTAACGCCCTTCAAATTCGAGCGCCCTAGGCCATCTCCTTATTTGCCTATATGAACGGGCCGGCCCTGTCTAAAACCCTTTACTTAGAGAGTACAAAATGACTTTTGAGTTCGATGGATATTAGCAGAAAGGCTTACAGGGTAGAGGCAAAAGTTGCAGCTTTGTTAAAATGTATTGTTCCGTTTAATTTAAATTTACTACCATTCAAATCATTATCCTTTTGTTAAACTTTGTATTATTTTCCAAATCCCTATTTCTCGAGTTACGCAGCTTTGTCTGAGAGCCCCGTATTTGTCGTGGAGCGTCCTCCGAATACTGAATTATTAATGTTTACCTAACGCAAACGAGTTTCGCCCCGAACAGATATTATGGAGACGAAGCAATTGCTGGCGAAGACATTTTCGGAAAGTAATTTAATTTTGCTTATAATTTTCTTTTGAGAATTTTGAAGTAATGAGGTGGAGTCGCTAATGCTTAGAAGAGTTATTAGGAGTAAATATATTTATTTACCATTATCTTCACAATTATATCTGATATTGTTTAAACCTTGGTCAATAGTTGAATTTATGATCTAATTGTAAAGTGTGAAATCTCTTGGTTGGCCTGCAGAATTTTAATTCAAATTTTATAAGAGGTTTTCTGAATAATGAAAAATGGCCCAAATATATACATACATTCATACGTACACACACATTCATGCACTCGCAAGTTTCGGTGGTTGTATCCAAAGGGATTTGTTCAGGAGATCAAAATGTATAACGTATAAAATTTTCATAAATTTTTACTGAAACACACATTTTTAACAAGTGTTTCTCTTTAGTTAGAGGGTCTGGCAGTGATTCGATGAGAAGAACCGAGGATCGGATTCAGTGGAGCACCTTGGGAGAGGCCTATGTCCAAAAATGGACACTTTCGGGCTGATGATGATGATGAGAGGGTCAAAAGTCCTAAGATTAAATACATTGCAAAATAAGAACGGTAAAAATCCTAAGCAACACACTGAAAAATGCTGGTAAACTGTTTTACCTTATTGAAATCAATACCAAACTATGATCAAGTTGAGTTAGTGCAAGGGGACCAGAGTTAGTTCAAAGGAACAAGATCTTGGTACGCTCGTATGGAGTTAAGACGACTGTTCACGGTTAACAAGGCCTTGTTCAAACCAACAATTGTTTTTTTAGAGTTCTAACAGGGTTCATATGCCGTGTGGTTTTCGGTAGAGTAGAATAGGACCACTCCAACTCATCCCGTGGATGTCGTACAAGGCGACTAAGGGAATAATACATTATAAAACATCAATCAGGCCTCCCCAACCCGTCTGACCAGCGCGGGGTGTAGGCCAAATCCTCCATCTGTCTCCGGCAGATGAGAGAAGAAGAAGAAGAAAAAACATTTATTTACTACCATAATTGGCACACACAAAGAAAAAACCAACAAAGCAAGAAAAAGCGGCCAAGTGCGAGTCGGACTCGCCCATGAAGGGTTCCGTAGCAGCAAGTAACATAATATAAAAGTTATAGTAGTTCGTTGTAACTTTGATCGATGTTTTAATAATAGTATTGTGGTTTATGATTTATGACATATTAAAAAAAACTACTTACTAGATCTCGTTCAAACCAATTTTAAGTGGAAGTTTGCATGGCAATGTACATCATATATTTTTTTTAGTTTTATCATTCTCTTATTTTAGCAGTTACAGAGAGGGGGACACACATTTAACTTTGGAAGTGTCTCTCGCGCAAACTATTCAGTTTAGAAAAAAATGATATTAGAAACCTTAATATCATTTTTGAAGACCTATCCATAGATAACCCACACGTATGGGTTTGAGGAAAAAAAAATTCAGTTTCAGTTCTAAGTATGGAGAACCCCCAAAATTTTTGTTTTTTTTTCTATTTTTGTATGAAAATCTTAATGCGGTTCACAGAATACATCTACTTACCAAGTTTCAACAGTATAGTTCTTATAGTTTCGGAATAAAGTGGCTGTGACATACGGACGGACAGACAGACAGACATGACGAATCCATAAGGGTTCCGTTTTTGCCATTTGGCTACGGAACCCTAAAAAGGAAAAAAAATTTATAAGAACTAGAGAAAACAATTAAAAAATTTTAACATAGTTAAAATAGTATGCGTGTGCCGTGGCAGCAAAAGGGCAAACGACTCAGCATATGCCTAGACCAAGTAAGGTGCTAGGCGCTGATTTTTTGTCGCGAGATTTTCAGTGAGAGAGGGTTGTGCTCCTGCAGTGGAGACAAAAATAACCTGATGATGATGATGATGATGAACGGGGTTCAGAACAGGGCGTGAACTTGAAAAACTTGCACTAATTCAAGTTGATCACGATCTTGTTTCAAACGATCATAAATATGACTACTTAACTATTACAAGATAAAATGCCACTCAGTTGACCACCACTCTTTTTCAGTGATCTGCCTAGTATTTTTACCGTTCTTATTTTGCAATCAATTTAATCATAGGTAATTTTTAAGTCTAGAAGTTGAATGGAGGTTCATCATCAGTTTATTTTTGTCTCCACTGCAGGAGCACAACCCTCTCTCATCTGCCGGAGACAGACGGAGGATTTGGCCTACACTCCCCGCGCTGGCCAGACGGATTGGGGAGGCCTGATTGATGTTTTATAATGTATTCCCTTAGTCGCCTTATACGACATCCACGGGAGGAGTTGGAGTGGTCCTATTCTACTCTACCGGAAAACATACGGCACGGAATAGAGATAATTGAAGAGAGATAAATAGGTAAGTTTCATTTTGAGAATTTATTTTGTAACCATACATACACTGCATGCATTATGGTCACGCTTGGTCCCAGGAGGGTAGACAGAGATGATGTATCGCAATTTTGAGCGATCCTGACACACTTCACTAGCCTCACTCACATTCATCAACCTTTTCATGCACCTCCTTTTATTCTTCACACTGCAGACCCTAGCCTCTTTGAGGACGTCACCAATTTGATCCTTGAATGTCCTCCTAGGGCGACCTCTAGATGCAGTTCCTTCTACATTCGCACTGTAAATTTCTTCTGTCATTCTTCTTCACTCATATGCTGTAAATGTCCAACATACCCTACTCTACCTTCGTTACTACATCTTCTTTCAAACCACTTTGTAACCAATTGATAACAATCGGAGTCGGCCCTGTAGCCTAGTCGGTAGTACACCTGCCTGCGAAGCCCGGGGTCGCGGGTTCGAATCCCGCCCAGGGCAAACATTCGTGTCATGAGCACTTGCGTTTGCCTTGTGACTGGATGTTATTTATATATATATTGGGCCCGATTCTGAAGACACACATTTAAAATTTGACAGCGCTAAAATTGGTTTCGTCTTTATCTTCATAATACTGTGTGACAAGGATAGCTACAGATTTAGTGCTGTAAAATTTTAACGTTGTGCCTTCAGAATCGAGCCCATTATGTATGTATATCAACTGTCTGATACCCATAGTACAGGCTCTGCCTAGTTTGGGATCAGGTGGCCGTATGTGAAATGTCCCCACATATATATACAAAACTCTCGTTACACAATCTAAAAGCCTGTAGCAAACCAAAGTGTTGTAACAAAAACATTAGTGCAATTAGCATCACACGCTCAGTTAGCGCGGCTTGGCAACCGTCTGGGTACATCTTACAAGTTGTACCCGCTGTACTCTAAGTTTGGCACTTTGTTGTTGCACTAACTTGGGCCTGACGAAGGCCATTGGCGTTACCATTGTTACTTCATACAGGCAAAACATTGTAAGCAAACCTATACCGGGCGACTTTTTAATGACCAGCTAAAGGAGAATTTGACCTGTGGTTTCCGGTAGAGTAGAATAGGACCACTCCAACTCTTCCCGTGGATGTCGTACAAGGCGACTAAGGGAATACATTATAAAACATCAATCAGGGCTCCCCAACCCGTCTGGCCAGCGCGGGGAGTGTAGGCTAAATCCTCCGTCTGTCTCCGGCAGATGAGAGAGGTTTGTGCTCCTGCAGTGGAGACAAAAATAACCTGATGATGAAAGGAGAATGCCCAAAACTAGGCCTAATACGCATCTTCACCATTCATGTACCAAAAATATTGGTCTGACTTACAAATCCCTTCAATTTTTTTAAGCCAATGGAATAGGGAGTTTAAAAAATAACATAATAATAAAGCTGATTGATTTCCGCCGGCCAACCGGCAACTTGGCAACTAGAGTAGTGAAAGTAGAATTAAAATCGAATGATATTTATAAACGATATTTAATAAAATATTTGATACCGCCTTTTAATTACAGCACGATAATCCACCTATCACGTTTTTCATTTACTGACTGGAAACACGTTATTTATATTGATTTATTGTGTAATACACACGTTTGTAAAAGATGTTTATAAAACTATCGTTAAATATCGATTAATCTAAATTTTAAATCGATGTAGGTATTCTCTCCTATCGATATGCTCTGTGGTTTCTACTGTAACGTCAACCGATATAGGGTTGACTCCTGCAGTGGAGACAAATATAACCTGATGATGATGATTCCGATGTAGGTATTCTAATCTAATTTCTCTTTCGAGAACAAATGGTAGGTGCGGTGGTTTTGGAACGCGGCACGGTCCGAATTTAGCAGTATTAAATTATTTTCGATTGCATACAACAAGCTAGCGAGTTATGCCGACGGGAGGGAATAACTTTGGTCACTATATTATTCAAGACTGTTATTTACCGTTTATTTGTATGATTACTGTCTTGTTTAGAATGTAAATTATACACTATGGCAGAGATAACGATCACCACTCCTTTTTCTCTAGCTTCGATTTTAGCGATATATAATCATAATGGCGATGCCTGAAAAGCAGCGTTTCGCTGAGGCATCGACCAATTCATCTATGTACTACTTATAAACACTTAATTGTTGAACTGAATGATGTCGTTGAATAAATTCTCTTTTATTTTTATTTTATTAAATTAGAAGGAAAAGTGTTAGGAGTTATAATGATTATTGAGCAGAGATCGTAATAAGGTAGTGTCATTTACCTACTTGCAATGAAAATTGGCATGGAAGATGGATATGGACATGGGATTCACGGCATTTTATTACCTTTTTTTTTAAATTATAAACTTAATATAATATGGTAATATGAACTTAACATTACAAACAAACATAAAAATATAAAACAAAACCTAACTATTATACACTACAAATAAAAAACTGACCCCAGTTCGTCCCCTGCTGGCAGAGTACCCAGGAGACTGGCGGCATTGCCTCGCTGGATTGCGAGGCTTACGCGCTGGGCAAAGTAGCCGCCAGCTCCCGCCAGGGGTCCCACCAACCTTTTCGAGATGTGCCTGAAAAGGTGGTGGGACCGGAACCCCACGCCCCTGGGTCTCGACTGAGGCTATTTTATTAACTGATTTAATTAAAATTCCGAGACTCTTAGAGTAATAATTAAAAAGTAAATAATATTGTATTTTTTATAGTAAGCGGGAACTGGAGGAAGAATTATAGATTACTAGCTGTTAGTCAGGGGACTTGGTTAAGGTTGTTGCCAGTCCGGTGCTATCCAGACGAGTCACGGTATGCGGTCCCGGCTTCTCGAGTTATCGCTACTACAATCCCACTATCCTTCCGTAATAGCGCTATTCCATACCTACCCTATACTCCTATATAATACCCGATCCCTGTCCGATCTGCCAATCCAAGGTTTGACGTGCCGATGGATGCGTCTCCAGGGGCTAGCCTGGTCGTAAGCGTGCCGACATCCCGGAGCTGGGTAAACTCCGGGCACTATTAGCCTTACCGAATCATGCGGGCTCTGATGAAGTGGACAATTATTTTCCTAGCTAACCGTGGTATCTCAACAAGGCGGCGATGATGTTCGCAACACACATGTCAAGGGGTATCACGGGGCGAAAAGCGGGCGAAGGAAAGCCACTTTGCGATATTAGATTGTGCAAAGTGGCGATACACCGTCTCTGCCTACCCATCTAGGACCAATGCATGAGTATTATGTATGTAGCTGTTGCGCGCGACGTCGTCTGCGTGGACAACTTAACATCACAAATTATTATGTATTTCCCGTAGGAATGAGTTGTTTTTTCGGGATAAAAACCATCCTATGTCCTATTCCAGGACCTAACCTATATGTGTGCCAAGTTTCATCACGATCAGTCCAGTGGTTAAAGCGTGATTGAGTAACAAACATCAAAATATCCTAACTATCGCATTTATAATATTAGTAGGAAGTAGGATTAAATTAGCTATGTGGAATGTCCAACCTGGAGTGGAGACCGCGACTGGGGAAGCGTAGTATGGGACGCCCCCTGGCTAGATGGAGCGGCGATCTGCGTAAGACGGCTGGCATTAGGTAACTGGATGAGAAGAACCGAGGATCGAGTTCACTGGTGCGACTTGGGATAGGCCTATGTCCAACAGAGGACTCCTGGTCTGATGATGAATGTCTGTGTATTTAATGTATCTCATTAAAATACTAGTATCATTTATAAATATTTGGTCAATATGAAATGTATGTTAGTTAACTAATGAATTTCGCTGGCCATCGAACGTGCCGCGTCATGCAAATCCCCAAGCGCTACGTTAATTAATTGCTAATGCTGTTAATTATATATGTCATTTCCATTTTCTATATATCTGCATACATATAGTTACAAATAAATAAATATGTGAGGACATTTCACACACGGCCACCTGATCCCAAACTAGGCAGAGCCTGTAATATGGGTATCAGACAGCTGATATACATACATAAATACATAATATAATATATAAATAACATCCAGTCACAAGGCAAACACAAGTGCTCATCACACGAATGTTTGCCCTGGGCGGGATTCGAACCCGCGACCCCGAGATTCGCAGGCAGGTGTACTACCGACTAGGCTACGGGGCCGACAATTCATTTACTATTGATTTAAATAAATAAAAATAGGTTATTTCATTTGTGGACGGAATTTTCTAAGTAAGAAGGATACTTGTGATAGAAAATTCCGCTCTTTATTACATTGTAACGCACCGTCTGCCTAAATACATGCCGGGTCCCCACTCGAGGTTTTCGCCCGCGGCTTGGGGTTACCGAGCAGCTAACGGAAATCTTCCCATGGGCCCTGACGGAGGAGTAGGTTCCCACCAGGGGCCCGTACTCCCTATCCCCCGCAGGTCCACCGAAGGACATACCGGAACGGCCGCCTCACGCCCATAAGTAAGTAATTTTGTAATACGACCGTATCCTCCAATAAGGATTGTATACTAAAACTGTACTGCGAGTTTCTTTTTCACAACTCCACTACCAGGGCTAGCTAAGTAGGGAATCCCAGTGCACCAAGTACGAAGGCCTACAACACTGCACCGAGGCGGCCAGGTGTCCCTTAAGGACGCTTCTTTACAACAAAATTATAAAAATTTGGATTATTTATTAATCAATAAAAAGAAATACAACTTTCCGGTGCAACAAAAACCAGGCATTAGTTTAAAAGCAATCCCATACAATATGTCTCACGTAAGAGAGCGTACACGTAGCCAAGTCCTCCAAACGTGTAATTCATCATCATCAGCCGAAATACGTCCACTGCTGAACATATAATCATCCCCAATAGAATGCCACTTTTGGTGGGCTATCCATTGGGGGATTTGCTATAATTACCACGCTTGCCAGACGGATTGGTGATCGCGTAGAATTCACTGGTGCAAGCCTTACTTTTTTTAGAGGTGGCCCATTCTAAGCCACAAAACACATGGCAAATTTTAATCAAATATTACTTTATGATTTTTAATAGAAAATCGTTTACCCAAGCAATCCCACACAAGATGTCTCACGTAACAGAGCGTATATATAGCTAAATCTTGCAAGACATGTACCATCTGTCACGACAGCCAGTCTCGAGGTTTATATTACGAATTAATTCTCCACAATGTTGCCGACAGAGAGTAACGGAATATTATCGTTGTGTCCTATACTATCTTCAACATATGTACAGGTTGTTGGGAGATGTCTGTTAGATCAATTACATACCTATTATTAGGACATTAAGTATTCAGTTTTTAGGTTTAAGTTTATTCTTTCTCATATACCTGTTGTATTGCAAAACAGGAGAAAAAAACCACGAAATCTCTATAAATTAATTGATTGATTAAAATAGATGTTTTTATTGGTCATATTTCAAATCCCACTCTGTAACCACACTACTTAATAATGTAGCCGGCTACTGAATCAGTTGTAGGTGACACCATTTATAATGGGGGCGGCTACTTATGTAATAGTGGTATATTTTTATCCTTATGTAAGTAGGAGGGCTACTTATTTTTATCTCAGTGCACATGATGGTACGAAAGGACAGTTCATTCAAGATTTAGGATTTGTCTTTTTTATAATTTGTTTGTTTTTTGGACATCCCACCAAAAATGGCATTCTATTGGGGTGCCTGATGTTCAGCAATGGACGTAATTCGGTTAATTCTTCGGTTAAACTATTATTCAATACAACATCACACGTGCACTCAAGGAATTTACCTATTTCTCGACAAGAAATACCTGTCATCGTCTACAATAATTGGTCTTGACGCAAGAAGTAAACGCTCCATTATTATTTTTTTAGATTGTTCATTGATATATTACACGAATCCTGATACTTATTGCAGTGGATAACTTTAATCAATTAATAAATAATATTGATAACTATTCCCCATACAAAACAAAGTGTTGCTCACCAGAAGAAATTGCAAATTCAATAAAACTTTATAAAAGCACACTAAGTATACTTACACAAAATATACGGAGTATTATGGGTAATTTTGACGGGTTCCAAGTACTATTGAAGCGCTTAAAGTTTTTCCCTGACGTTGTAATACTCACAGAATGCTGGCTCTCAAAGACTTCAAAACCACCCCTATTACTGAATTACACGGCTTTTTCTACTGTAAATATATATAACCAGAACGACGGAGTTGTAATATATGTTAGTAAACAAATAAAAAATTACCATACTTATGAACCAGAAATCCAATATGCAAACTGCCTGGTCACGGTTATAGACAACAAAATAGCCATTATTTCAATTTATCGACCTCCCATGTTTAACCTTAAAATTCACATAGATAATTTCTTAAAATCACTTGATGTATTACTTAACTCTATAAAACAAAAACAAATCATTCTCACGGGTGACGTCAACATTAACATCACAAATGACAGTAAAGACCCATACTACACAGAATATCTAGATCTATTCTCAGTATATGGTATGACACCTGCCTACACACTACCAACTAGAGAATGCACATGTATTGACCATATAATCTTAAAAACCAACTACAATGCACGAGCAGTTATCATCGAATCGACTGTAACTGATCATTACACTACCTTGCTTATCTTAGACAATGAGCCCAAAAAACATGCTGTTATCAAAAATACTAAAAAAATTCATTATACTAAACTTACTGAACAATTAGGTACTACAGACTTTTCCCCCATTTTCGACATTATAGACCCGAACATGGCTGCTAACTATCTTATAGCAACAGTTACCAAGGCAATTAAAAACAACACTAAAATACTTTTGACTCCTCGTCGCAAAAACATCCACAAACCCTGGATTACTCCCGGACTCATGCGGTGTATGAGAAACAGAGATCGCTTGCATATTAAAGCTAAGAATCATCCGGATAATGAAGTTATAAATACTACATATAAAAGATACAGAAACTTTTGTAATTCCACCTTAAAAAAAGCAAAACGAACATTTGAAAAATCAGAACTAGAAAAGGCGTCAAAGCAGGGCATCCGAAGAACTTGGGAGGTGATAAATGATATTACTAATCACAAAGACCGTTCTGCACCATCCTTAGACCTAATTGCATCTTCTACTCCAACTGATTCTGTAAATAAAGTGAACCATTATTTTGTGAACGTTGGAAGTAACCTTGCGTCAAAATTTACAAACATTTCAAGTACTCATAGTAACTCCCTAGGTACTTCTGGTTCTCCTCTCAATTCATTTGGACTTATCCCCACCGATGAAGATGAAATAATACGTATTATTAACCTCCTGAAAACTGATAGCGCATCTGGATGGGACGGTATTTCTTGTAATATCCTGAAACACAATAAATTAATTTTAGCCTCACCTATAGCTCACGTTTGTAATCTCTCTCTCGAATCTGGTATTTTCCCAAAAGCTTTCAAGAAATCGCTTATCATACCAATTCATAAAAACGGTGATAAAAAAATGGTTAACAATTATCGACCAATTTCGTTACTTACATCTCTATCAAAAATACTTGAAAAGCTAATGAATAAAAGACTAACGGCATATTTAGAACGATCTGATCTCCTCTCATCCAATCAGTATGGTTTTCGTAAGGGGAGGTCCACGGATGAAGCTGTTTTAAACCTAACCAACCTTGTAGTTAAAGCTTTGGATACCGGTGTAAGATGCTTAGCTGTCTTTATTGACCTCGCAAAAGCATTCGATACCGTATCGATACCCCACTTGGTAAATAAGTTGGAACGCCTGGGTATAAGAGGTACCCAATTAGAATTATACAAGAGCTATCTCTCTGATAGAACTCAATGCGTCCGCATTGGTGAGCATACGAGTTCTGAAGAGAACGTCGTTCATGGGGTACCTCAAGGTAGTATACTAGGCCCAACTCTCTTTCTGGTATATATCAACGAATTGTGTCAATTACAAATTGACAATGGTGATATTTTTACCTTTGCTGATGATACCGCGCTGGTATTCCGGGGAAGGAGCTGGGAAAGTACTTTTGAAACAGCGCAGAGGGGTTTCGATACGGTGTCAAATTGGTTGTGGCTAAATAAGCTCACATTAAATAATGACAAAACTAAATACATAACCTTTTCTTTACAAGATAGAACCCAACCTTCGACCGATTACAAAATTACTGCCCATTCACCAAACTGTTTACCCAATAATCATCCTCATCAATGTTCATGCCCAAACTTAAAGCGAGTCACTAAAATTAAATACTTGGGTGTAACTCTGGACTGGTGTCTTTCCTATAAGGCTCACATAAACAATGTTACTGAACGATTACGTAAACTAATCTCACTATTTTCTAAACTCAGACATGCAGCAACCCCTAAAATTATGAATCTATTTTACTATGCACTCTGTTTCCCCTTGCTAAAATATTGTGTAGCTGTCTGGGGCGGTGCATGTAAAACTCATTTATTGCCCTTAGAACGTGCCCAGAGATCCATTTTAAAGGTTTCAACTTTCCGTAAATACCAATATCCAACAGAACTACTATACAGGGAATGTAAATTACTAACTGTGAGACAAATATTTATTCTACAAGTAATTTTAAACAAACACAAGCAGTTATTACCTAACATTCCAGAAAAAAGACGTACTGATTTAGTTTGTCCCCGTGTACTTTCAAAAACGGAATTTGCTCACCGACACTCTCACTTCTTAGAATACTATCTATACAATAAAGCGTCTAAATCAAATGAAATTGTAACCTTAACTACTACTAAATGTAAAACAATTATAAGAACATGGCTGTTGACGATGAATTACATAACTACTGAAGCTCTACTTGAAATTCTGTCCTAATAAATAAATAATAAAAAAAATAAAATAAAAAATGCATGGTATCACAGACATTGCATAATATGTAGGTACTTACTTACCATTACACACTTATAAACTAATGATTAGTAGTATATACACTCCTTCTTACATTCACACATGCACACAAACACTCCCACAAACACTCCCACACCCACACCCACACACATACCTACACTCACTACTCACATCCTAACTGCATGGTATCACAGACATTGCATAATATGTAGGTACTTACTTACCATTACACACTTATAAACTAATGATTAGTAGTATATACACTCCTTCTTACATTCACACATGCACACAAACACTCCCACAAACACTCCCACACCCACACCCACACACATACCTACACTCACTACTCACATCCTAACTCACACTAAACACCTAATAATTACTTTCTATTGTATTTCACGGTCCGGAGGTGGAGCCTGGCGACCTGTATTTACAGGCTACTGTGTAACCTAGTTCAGGCACCAGACTTCACAAAAAGTTGTGAAGTAAATAAATGAATTTTGTATTTTGTATTTTGTATTTTGTAATTACCGCCGAGGTACCGCACTGTGACGTGTCGTGGACGGCATGGGACGGCTGATGACGGAATGTAAGGGAATGCTAGAGAGAGGAATGCCTGTTTCGTCTATAGCATACAAATTATTTTAACGAAATGGAATAATAATCTGCAATGTTGCAATATTATAAATAATTAAATGTCTAATGATGATGACAGTTATTGGGGAAAATATATATTGATATACAAGCACCAGATGTAAGCCTTTCCATTTGAAATAAAATAATTAATTAAAACAAACGTTACAGAGACAGAGAATATAGACATGGACATTTATTATTGGTAATCGGCAATTACAGGTCATACAATTTTAAAATCTATAACATAACATAGTAATAAATATTATATTAAATGATTATATAAAACAATATAAAAGAATAAACAAACATTAAACACTACTAATCACATTTACAATTTTCCATGAATTCATCAAAGCTGTAGAAAGTTTACTCGATGAGCCACTTCTTCAGCCTCAGTTTAAATGATGGAGTAGAAGGTGCAAGGTAAAATGATTGGGTACTTTATTTATTGAGTGCTCAGAAATCAAATAAGTTACAAATAAGAATAGAGTGTCTTCTAAGTTTAAATATATCATTTTCGTTTGCAGCACCCTTTATACAGTGATTGCAAGCCGTCTGTCCGAACTCACAATTGGTCCACGTTTGATTTGACGTTATCAACCGTGGAAAGTGACGAGGGTCAGAGGAGGGGAAGGGGAGGGAAGATACTGTAGGTCGTGCTGTCTTCGAGACTAAAGATTTCTCAGAAGGGTATGTTGGGCGTCTTGTGGTTTCCTTTGGGTCTATTTAAGAACGTTGTGCTCTCTTATTAACAACGTAAGGTTTTTGAAAGCATACGAAGGTCGAAGAGAGATCTCATCGCGAGTAAGATTTAATAGAAAGGAAATGGTTAGATATTCAAGTGACCAAAACTGGTATATTAGAAAACGCAGGAATGAAAGAAATATACTGCCTTTTCCTATTTAAGGAGAATATAAAAATAAACTAGTTTTACCACAGTTAAGACTTAGTAAGGCCAGTAAATCGTAGGCAAATCGTATCCAGTACTCGAAGCAATGTACTTATACGCTACTATAACAATCTACTAGAGGAAATCTTAAATATGACTGACAGAAAATTTAAGAAACAATTATGAATTTACGATTATTTTAATGACAAAAATTCCTGGTACAAATGTTTCTTTAGTTCCGTTCGTTAATATTGTATGCAAACTTGATTTTATAAGATGTGTTGCGTGAAGTTTGTTGAGCCGTTTCTTCTTCACAGCGCTAACACCTAGGAAGCGGTAGTCGACAAAAAATAGTACTAAGTGTTCTCGTATGGGCATTAAATGATTTTGACTTTGATACATGCTTAGCTAATAAACATTGAATTTTAGTTGGGAATACTTGAAAAAATTTCACACGCAATTATTCTTTTGCACTGGTAGCTAGCTATTGCCGTGTGGTTCCCGGCTTAGAATAGCAGCGTTCTCCTGTGTGTGTATGTTGACATCATTACTGCGATCACCAATCCGCCTGCCAAGCGTGGTGATTAAGGCAAATCCGCCAATGGATCTCTAAAAAATAGTGGTATTCTATTGTGGAGGCCTATGTGGACGTGGACGTATTTAGGCTGTTGCTGACCGGTAGCTAGAGAAATTCAAACTTAAACAATTTAGTGAATATATACTAAAATGATTTCTCTAAAAGCTCTTAGTTAAATCGGGGATCGAATCCCATTTGTAGTAACTTGTGTTAGCAGCATTCGTTGGATTAAGCCGCGCCCGGCGCGCAGCGATAGCGGTCCTCTGGGAGCGGATGGAAACGCGCGCTGTTTGGGAGTGGAGTGCTTATTACAAGCGGAGGAGTACTGAGAACACGAGAAAGTCAAGAAAGAGAGGCAGATGTAAAGGCAGGTAGGGTATCTACCCTAAAGGCAAGGGCCACCTGCCCACAGCTAGGTGAAAGGTAGATACAATACAGATGGAAGATAGACAGGAGGTATTAAGGAAGTCTGATAGAAGATAGGAAGCAGTGGATGTCAAAGTCAAAGTCAAAATCATTTATTGCATATGAGTACACTTGGTACATTTATACACGTAATTTTTTTTATCGACTACCGCTTCCTAGGTGTTAGCGCTGTGAAGAAGAAACGGCGCAACAAACTTCACGCAAGACATCTTTTAAAAATCAAGTTTGCATACAATTAATAAAGATTTTGCGAAGCTGGATTAACATTAGTACCAGGCATCTTTGTCAATCAAATAATCGTTTATTTTATAATAGGCTTTCTTACAAAGTTGTTTTTAATGTGAATCTTAAACTTTCTGTCCGTCATATTTAAGATTTCCTCTGGTAGTTTGTTGTAGAAGCGTATACATTGCCCCGTGAACGATTTACTGACCTTACTTATTCGCCTGCCAAGCGTGGTGCTTATGTCAAATTCCCAAATGGATAGCCCACCAACAGTGACATTCTATTGGTAAGGCTTATGTTCAGCAGTGGACGTACTCGTATTTCGGCTGATAATGCTAAAAGTCATTTAAACAATCAAAAATTTAAGTCGATCATCAGGTTTCATCATCATCATCATCATCATGTCAGCCTTTAGACGTCCACTGCTGGACATAGGCCTACCCCAATGAACGCCACCACACCCGGTCCTCCGCCATCAGATTTCAGTAAAGAGTTATTATTGTCAGAAACGAATAAGACATCGTGGCTTCTCGTTGCCCCGACTAGACATCGTGGCTTCTCGTTGCCCGACTAGACATCGTGGCTTCTCGTTGCCCCGACTAGACATCGTGGCTTCTCGTTGCCCCGACTAGACATTGTGGCTTCTCGTTGCCCCGACTAGACATCGTGGCTTCTCGTTGCCCCGACTTGTCATGATCCGCTTCAGCTCCTGAACTAAACTTCCAAGACGAAATTGGAGTCGAAATGATTGAATGCAGTTGTAAAAGCGACTCGTCTGAAATACGAGTATCAGGAACCCTTTGTTTTAGATGTATTTATTGTGGCCGCTCTATAATATAACGAATGTTTACGTGTTCCATCGGCTCCATGTTTGTTATTTTGTGAGCATTTGTAACCGAGCGCTAAGCTTGCATCTAGCTTTTTGTTTTATCTAGAAAGACGCCATTCGATAAGCAACCGGTTCAAAATAAATAGATACCTCTTATGATAGAAAGGAATGGAATTTATTCAATCCGGATTGAATAGGCCGTGTGGTTCCCGACTTAGAAGAGGGCCACCTCCAGTCTTCCCATGGGTGACGCCCAGGGCCGGGCAGCAGCGTTCTCCTCTATAATTGACAGCAAAGATTTCTCTGGAAGAAATTGCTTAAAGCGATAAGACCACCTAATTGTGCTATTATTAACTTTTAAAACTTGTAACTGTATTCGTTTGTGCAATAAAGTTATTGTATTACATTATAAAACATCAATCAGGCCTCCCCAACCCGTCTGGCCAGCGCGGGGAGTGTAGGCCAAATCCTCCGTCTGTCTCCGGCAGATGAGAGAGGGTTGTGCTCCTGCAGCGGAGACAAAAATAACCTCATGATGATGATGATTGTATTGTAAGATCATTACTGCGATCACCAATCCGCCTGCGAAGCGTGGTGATTATGGCAGATCCAAAAGTGGCATTCTATTGGGGAGGCTAGTGTTCAGTAGTGGGCATATTTCAGCTGATGATAAAGTTAAGATTTTTCGGCCAAAGTTCGATTTGCTGAGTCGAAGTCATAATAATAAAATCATTTATTCATCTCTCCAAATATACAGTAAGTAGTACAGTTTGTTGGCAGAAATTGCTCTCTTACTTTATACACATCTATGGCAGAGAATACTAAATATCACTACGAAATGGTGAATAGCAAAGCATATTATAAGGTATTTAATTTTGATATTAGCAAAAAAAAATTTTGAGGTTACGTTAATGAGTTTACTACATATTTCTTATATTTATTTCTGAAAGTGTTTTGGTTAATTAAATCGCTTCTGATGCCTCCTAGTGGGATAGTGTTAACAATTTTGGGTACCAAGTATTGCCTTGATCTTTCACCATAGTAGTTGCAGACTAGTTGCAGATTCAAACAGTTCGTTATCATCATCATCAGGTTATTTTTGTCTCCACTGCAGGAGCACAACCCTCACTCATCTGCCGGAGACAGACGGAATATTTGGCGAACACTCCCCGCGCTGGCGAGACGGGTTGGGGAGGCCTGATTGTTGTTTTATAATGTATTCCCTTAGTCGCCTTATACGACATCCACGGGAAGAGTTGGAGTGGAAATTCTACTATACCGGAAACCACACGACTCAAAGAGTTGTTGATCAACAATCCTGATGAAGCGTGAGTGGTCAGTTCTTCCGAACTTCGGCAAAAGTCTCATTATGCCCATCTCTACCTTCATATCATGTCCATATTAAGTATGTTAGAACCTATAGTTTGCTTTCTGTCTATACAATCACTGACATCGTTTTTCAATACGTCAGCATCTCTTTCAATGCCTACCTACCTCGTTGCAGTCTTATTGATAAATTCCGTGTTTTAAATAAAAACCTCTTTGTAGCTTTGTCTTTGAGTGTCTGAGCCGCGGAAGATTACTTCCTACTGTTTATTTGGTGGAGTTTATTAAAAATGCGCCAACATTTCTGTTTCCTTTGAGATTTTATAGCGGCTGCCTTTAAAAATACTAACAGAAGAGCCCATTGTTGTATAATGAGAATTGGCTGCATTAGCTGTGAGACTAGGACTGGGCTGAGAGTACGGATAGCAGGAAAAAAAGAGGTAATTTTAAAATGACTTTTCATTTTACTGTATGTTGTGTGCTACTGGCTCTGATGAGGTGGAAAAGTATTTCTCTAGCTAACCGTGGTACCACAATGTGTCTCAACACGGAGTCGGCGATGTTGTTCGCTGCACATCACGCCCCCATCTCCTGTCTCCATCGCCCCGATCCCTGTCCCATCCGCCAATCCTAGGTCTGCCGTGCCGATGGATGCGTGTCCAGGGGCTAGCCTGGTCGTAAGCGTGCCAGACATCCCGGAGCTGGGTAAACTCCGGGCTCTATTAGCCTTACCGAATTATGCGGGGCTCTGATGAGGTGGACAATTATTTCCCTAGATAACCGTGGTACCTCAACAAGGCGGCGATAATGTTCGCAACACATCATGTCAAGGGGTCTCACGAGGCGAAAAGCCGGCGAATGAAAGCTACTTTGCTGTTTATCAGGATTGCGCAAAGTAGCGATAATTCGTCTCTGCCTACCCCTCTGGGACCAAGATGTGAGCAATACGTTTGTATGTTTTTTTACTCCGTCACAGCAGCGGTGTTTCAACTAAGTGGCTAGGCCTCTTCTTCCACATGAAACGTATAAATAATTTAACTAGAGGTACGATCGCATCCCCAATTGTAATATTACATGATCCATACAATAATTGGTTTGTTATAGAGTCATCTTCCCCAACACACTCATTGATCACGTGGCCTCTCGAGCTAAACACATCATCTAAATTCTGTGCGTAGGGCGGAGGTGTCAACCTCGGTACCTCCAATTTGAGGGTCGCTCTAAATTACAAAGGTCTTCACATAAATTGTTCCAATATACCGCGACGCCAAAGGCATGTTAAGCTTCAGTGGGCTGCATGTCAGACCGTAGCGTAAGAGAATCTAATAAATAAAATCGTAAACATCGCGTGTCTGTACATTGAAGATATTTGCAAAAAAAAAATTGGGGGGTCTAAGGATAAGCAACAAAACACATTTCGATCATTTTTGAAATTTTTGTCTGGTTGTCTGTTTATCTGTTTGTCTGTGAGTTTGTGCACGCATCACTTAAAAACTACTGAACGGATTTTGATCGACTTTTCACAAAAACATGGGGCTTAACTTAACATTTAGTCTTTATTTCATCGCAATCAGCTAACTCAATCAAAAGTTATAGACGACGAGTTATAGTTAGTTACGAGGACTACATTTGGAGAGACGAGGGAAAGAGGTTTGAGGGGAGGGTTGAGGGTTGAGGGGAGAGCTGATGGGAGGGTTGAGGGGAGTGTTGAGGGAAGGGTTGAGAGGAGTGTTGAGAGAGTGTTGAGAGGAGGGTTGAGGGGAGGGTTGAGGGGAGGGTTGAGGGGAGGGTTGAGGGGAGAGTTGAGGATCTGGAAATGAACCTGGAACTGGTCCTGGACCTGGACCTGGATCTGCATCAGGTCCCTGGACCTACACCAGGTCCCTGGACCTGGACCTGGATTTGAAGTCTGAGTGGAAGTGGGAATGGGAGCGGATCCTGTAGTCCACGCGAGCGGAGCCGCGGGCACAGCTAGTATTAAATAGTATTAGGTAAAGAAGCGACACTCACCCTCCCCCCCCCCACAGAAGTTAGCACGTTGAAGTGCCAGCGGACTGGTCACATCTGTCGGAAAACTGATTACCGCTCGAGTGGAGACCGCGACTGGGCAAGCGTAATGTGGGACGCCCCATAGCTAGATGAAGCGACGATCTGCGTTAGGCGGCTGGCAGTGATTGGATGAGAAGAGCCGAGGATTGGGTCTAATGGCACACCTATGTCCAGCAGTGGACTCATTCAGGCTAATGATAATATTCTTGTCTCGTCGATTACGGGATAGTGTAACAACCGCCTCCTTAGTCACGTAATATCTAAGATGCGTCAGCGTGAATCGATGCCGTCGATGCTGAATTCCGAGGCGCGCGTATTTTTCATTAGCACGAGATTTCAACACAGAGCAGATAAATTGGATAAATGAGGTTCCGCACCTACTTTGCCCTTTGTACTACGATATTTGGGTCCAATTTCTTTGTCAATTTAATTGAATTCTTTGCGATAGACAGCTCTGCTGAGGAACAAGCAGGATGGTTATTATACATGCAATGATTCGTGTAGTCCCAGCTTAGGAGGTATTCTTAGGAGGTATTTCGGGTGTCGTCGAGGCGACTAAGGAATTTTCCACCTGCCAAGAGTGCTGATTATGGCAAATCTCCCAATAGACAGCCCACCAAAAGAGGCATTCTATTGAAGAGGCTTATGTTCAGCAGTGAACGTAATTCGACTGATGAAAAAATAACCAGACTAAAGTTTTACCCAAATATTGTTCAATTGATCCATGATCAGCCAAAATACCTACGTCTACTGCTGAATATAAGCCTGCCCAATAGAATGACACTTTTGGTGGGCGGGCGCAGTACATTGTCTGTTGGACTAATATTGAATTTCTGTAATTATGGTATTAACTAGCTGTGCCCGCGGCTCCGCTCGCGTGGACTACAGAATCCGCTCTCCTTTCCGCTCCCGCTCCCATGCTCACGCTAACGCCCTCGCTCATGCCCACGCACACGCTCGCGCCTACGCCTACGCCTACGCATGCGCCTTCGCCTGCGCCTACGCCTACGCCTACGCCTTCGCCTTCGCCTTCGCCTTCGCCTTCTCCTTCGCCTTCGCCTTCGCCTTCGCCTTCGCCTTCGCCTTCGCCTTCGCCTTCGCCTTCGCCTTCGCCTTCGCCTTCGCCTTCGCCTTCGCCTTCGCCTTCGCCTTCGCCTTCGCCTACGCCTACGCCTACGCTTACGCCTACGCCTACGCCCACGCCCACGCCCACGCGCACTCCCTTTCCCATTACAGCTCCAAATGTAGTCCAAACTCATCACAATCTGAATAGTACGGAACATTAAAATTATACCTCTTTGTTATATTGCATACTAACCTTACCTACTAATGTATTTGAAAACTAAAAATGTCCATAACTTTTGATTGAGTTATGCGATTACCTATATGGTACTTCGAGTTAAGGCCTATATTTCTTCAAAAATTAAAAAAATGATCGAAATGTATTCTGTTACTTATCTTTGGACCCCCCAATATTTTTTTACAAATATCTTCAATGTACAGACACGCGATTTTTATTTATTAGGCTAGCTGTTCGCGACTTCGTGCGCGTGGACAACTTAACATCACAAATTATTATGTATTTCGCGTAGGAATGGGATGTTTTTTCGGGATAAAAACTATCCTATGTCCTATTCCAGGACCTAACCTATATGTGTGCCAAGTTTCATCACGATCCGTCCAGTGGTTGAAGCGTGATTGAGTAACAAACATCCAAACTTTCGCATTTATAATATTAGTGGGAATGAGATGGGATAAACCGTAATTATGTTTCGGTAAACTCATTGGTACGGGCAGGGTTTGAACCCACGACGTCATGAACTTGAGGAGAGCATAGCCCTAACCTAACGTAAAATAAACTGTAAATATATGAATTAATGCAGGAAGTCTGTTGCCGTGAGACCTAAGGCAACAGACGGAAGTGGGGAGTTCCAGGCATTCAGGATAGTGGATTTTATCACAGCCAGTCACCAGCCTTAGGTGACCGTAAGACAAAGTATTTTGGCTAAGGGTGTCTTGGTCACATACAAATATCCAAACTTTCACATTATTAATAATATTCTGTGGTGACAGTGATCACTTAAATTACCATCAAGTGGGTCGCATGCAACTCCAAGTGGAATTATTTTCACAGCGCTAACTCCTAAGCTCACAATTACATCTGCCTCACGAAAATCTTAACAAATCCGAGACAATTAATCGTTCTAAAAGACTGTAAAGTAACAAAAAACTGAAACAAATGTTTCGGATTTAGTGAAGTGACGTCTTCCATTGTACTCTTCAAGGAACATGAAGTGGATAAGAGGGGGCGTAAAAACTGAGCTTCCCACTTTGTATTCTAGTCGAATTTCAGTGCAACAATCTCGGTCGGACTCGATTCGTTGATGCGTTTCGACAAGTTGTGGATTAAAATTTAGCGTATGTGCTACTGTTGGAACTCGATAGTGACGTTAAAGGATTTTCTTTCCAGAAAAACGAACAAAGTTAATAAAGAGATAAAGATTGCGATGGCCAATAAATCTGTGGGCAAAACTCCCTTTTGAATAGACAACAGAAACCGCGGCCCCCAGTTCCCGACAGCCGTATTCCTGGCTATGGTAGCGGTCTAGGTAACGGTAGGGCGAGGGGTGCAGCGCAGGGCGGGACGCCCCGCCGCCAGATGGACCGACGACCTGAATAAGGTGTCTGGAAGCAGCTAGATGCGGAGAGCGGAGTGGATGCGGAGAGCGGAGGACTGGGTGCGGTGGCGTTCATTGGGGAAGGTCTATGTCCAACAGTGGACGTCTAAGGGCG
Organism: Esperia sulphurella; assembly: GCA_947086405.1. Classification (NCBI taxonomy): domain Eukaryota; kingdom Metazoa; phylum Arthropoda; class Insecta; order Lepidoptera; family Oecophoridae; genus Esperia; species Esperia sulphurella. The sequence continues at coordinate 15,607,931 of OX352265.1, forward strand.
GATATAAGCGAAAATATAGTTTTCTTTGGGTAAAAGGTTTGAAGTTTTTGACTTCTTTTACTGTTACTCTATTTATTACTATTCAACTCCTACGAGAAACTTTTTGTGGGTTGAAAACTTGTTACGAATATGAGACGAGAAAATATTCAAATGCAAGATTTTCTTTTATATATTAAACAAATCCTGTTTTATTTACCAAGCAATGGGGTCATCAACGTTGGCTCAATTTTTTTTATCCCGAATTTAAATAAAATGTGAAAGAAATCTTAAATCTAATTAATTAATTTTAATCTTAAATTTAATCTTTAATCTTAAATCTTAGAAAACAATTTATTAGGCCCAACTAAACTTAATTAATTCTTATTGAACCGGCAAGTACATATTCCAGTGTCCATTTTTTTTTTTGCAAAAAAAAAAAGCTATACCTAAAGGTTTTTATATTACGCAAATCACATCATTATCCATCATCTTTGTCGGCATTCTTTTTTATCACTAATTTAAAATAAATTTAGGAAAACATCTTGGAATTTTTTTCTTAGCTCTAACGTATACCCTCATTAAAACACTGGAACTCCTTTTTAATTATCTTGGTACTATCATCCTATACATACATACTGCTTACGCCTTGATCCCAGAGGAGTAGGCAGAGACGATGTATTGCCACTTTGCGCAATCTTACGCCGCAAAGCGGCTTTCCTTCGCCAGCTTTTCATCTATGATCCTATAATGATATGAATAATTGTTAACTCACAAGTTTGTCGCAATTTAACACGAACATATAGTACAGACAGACAGACAATACACTGAATTATCTATAGAGAGCACGGGTGGCCAACTAACAGCGATGGCGGTTTGCGCCGTGACCAGCGATTTATCGGGTCAAAGTAATTGATCGCGTTTACATGAAAGCAGATTTGCGCGCCATGTTTTAACCGAATTTCAACACTTAATGGCTATGTCAATTTCAACCGCATAAAACTCAAATTTGATAACCAGCGATCTAGCAGTGCCGTGTGGTTTCCGGTAGAGTAGAATAGGGCCACTCCAACTCTTCTCGTGGATGTCGTACAAGGCGACTAAAGGAATACATTATAAAACATCAATCAGGCCTCCCCAACCCGTCTGGCCAGCGTGGGGAGTGTACGCCAAATCCTCCGTCTGTCTCCGGCAGATGAGAGAGGGTTGTGCTCCTGCAGTGGAGACAAAAATAACCTGATGATGATGATGATCTAGCAGGAGAGAAGAATCTTTTTCTCGATCTGGGATCGGATGAAGATCGGATACTTATTTACCAGAAAAGCCTATTTTTCAGAACACAATTTCATAAAAGTCGCTAAAGAACGTTTAATCACTGATTCTGTTCCAAAAAAGGAGGCTTTACGCCAATAAAATTAAGATATCCTCCCCAAAGTAGAGGCTTTGTAATCTAATTATCCCCACCCGCTTATTGGTAATACTCTGAATAATGAAGGACTTCTGATTCAAAAGTAATCTTTACGGAATGCCAAATGAATAATTCAGTTTCATGCCGAGGAGATTTGCAAGAGAAAGGCTTACAGACGAAGTTATATGATACTTCTAGTTCTGCTTTGTTTGGCTTCATTTGTATAGCCTGACTCATCCGGCATAGCCGGTGTATAGAGGGGACACTCACCCTCCCCCCCTCGTCAATTTAACGTCGCCCTCAAAATAGAGCATAGCTAGCAGTAGCTGCTGTTCAGTTCGCGCACAAGTTCCTACGCGCTATCGACCGGCGCCGAGATATCGACGCTATAATTAGAAAGAGAAGTCCTTATGTAGTTGTGGTGTAATTTTGTCCCTCTCTCGATTAACTATGTTCGCGCGTTGGGTGCATTAGCTCTACAATAATTTACGCAAACACAGACTGTATGGACTGGTTGGGGCGTCTATAGTAGTGTAAGGTAATTCTGTTCGAATGTATCTAGATGGGCACTCCCCAACTAGCACACTGGCGAAATATACAGCCTTATGCTATAAAATAGATCCATAGTGGAGTTATATGGGTGTTAGTGCATCTGACACCGATAAACCCACATTATATGGACCTATTTTAAACTTTATAACCGTAATGAGGAGATCCGACGAAGAACGAAAGTCACCGACATAGCCGAAAGGATTAGCAAGCTGAAGTGGCAGTGGACGGCAATGCCTCAGAACCGACGGCCGTTGTGGGCGGCAGGGTGGGACGTTCCACCACCAGGTCGACCGACGACCTGAAGAAGGTGGCCGGTAGCGGCTGGATGCGGAGGGCGGAGGACCGGGTGTGGTGGCGTTCATTGAGGATTCTAGAGGCTGACATTATGATGATGAAACTATGAAGCAACTGCATATTTCGCCAGAGTACTAGAAGGTAAAGCGTAACGTAGAAGACCCGTCATTGATTTGCTGACCAAAGCGAAGTGCATGAACAAAACGTTCCACAATGTAACAGGCGGTTAAATCCACAGTACAGCTGCGGCTCAATTCATCAGTGTATTTACCTATTGGCCCGTGATAGATGTCGCCGTAAAAACTGTATCGTTCCAGCACTCAACGCGATTGCAACTCTTCGAACAACAGCAGGTGGAAAAACATTCAATTCCCTGATAGTGTGTTTCGATTCCAAGCAATAAATACAATGTTTAAAGCCTTTTATTTGTCGACAAACTACATATAGGTGGCTGAAAAATTGGTATTTAATATGAACCAATTGCGTGGCAGGAAGTTATCGAAATGTGTTTTCAATCTCATATTTATACGAGTACAAGATATTTTTTTGGTGGTAGGCAACGATCTCTATGTACTACTAGATGGAGCGTTCCAAACAATCGCTCTGTTCCACGCAAGTAGCCGCAACTCTTTCACATTCACTTGGAAACTTGTGCAGTTACTACTCAATATTGACTAAATATTGACATTAATTAACCGTAGCGTCAATATTTAGTAATAATTAAATGTTCTGCGTAGTAACTGCACAAGCTTGAAAGTGAATGCGAAAGAGTTTTGGCTACTTGCGTGGAACAGAGCGATTGTTTGGAACGCTCCATCTAGTGTTAGTGTTAAATTTGTTTTTTCTGCTACTCGTATCCTCCACCCAAAGGTTATCTGGAAGAAATCGCTTTTAGCGATAAGACCGCCTAGATGTACATGTGTAAGCTACTATATTGTTTTATCTTTGTTTTAAACGTGCAATAAAGAATAATTGATTTGTTAATTGTGATATCGTATTAGAATTGGGCCACCCACTCTCTTTCAGTGGGTGTCTAAGGGATTGCACCAGGGACGGCAGCAGCGTGCTCCTGTGTATATTAAGACCATTACGGCGATCACCAATCCGCCTGGCAAGCGTGCTCTTCTTTCACCGAAAAGCCTGTAGTATTACAAATAAACCGTACTTAAGTTTAAAAAGACTGGACTGGATGAGAAGAACCGAGGATCGGGTTCAGTGGCGTGCCTTGGGAGAGGCCTATGTCCAGCAGTGGGCTCTTACAGGCTGATGATGATGATGATGATGGTGAAGTTTAAAACAAACTCGTTGGTAGGCGGGGTTTATACCCACGACCTCATAAACGTGAGGCAAGTGCACAACTGACTAGGCTACCACAGCTATACGGTTAGTTACCTACATCTAACTGAAGTAAACGACGTTATTCACGTAAAAAAATAAAATTGAAATGCATTTGTTGCAGAAAAAAAGCAATACAATTCCAAAAGATAGGTTTTGAGCACTGGAAAGAAAGCATTAAACAAGCAAGTACAAATATCCATGTCCAACAATTTAAATATACTTGGGGAACTCATTCCCCGGCAAATGAGGCGTGACGCGACAACCCGATGGAGTTGTGCGAGAGTTTTGTATTTCAAAAGACTAAAGTTTTTATACTAAGTTGGTCTTTTAAAAGTATTGGAAGCAGTTCGGAAGGAAACAGAAGATTTCTATACGAAGATCAATGTTTGTGAAAAAGTTTAAAGGTACACGGTTCTTCACCTCCACCCGTCGTCGTTTGGGTAATAAAAATTCTGCGTAATCGATTACGGATTGGGAATTGCGTCGTCCCATTTGGTAACCCAATTTCATAACTGGCTTCAAAATAGGAAATATAATTTCTCTGTCCGAAGCCAATTACAAAATGGGACTTTTTCATCCCATTTAGAAAAAAACCCATTTCGGATGAAAGGGTTCCGCGGCTATGACTAAAAAATTTCAATATTCAACATTCAAGTTGTTGGCAGATCATTTTTGCACTATTCAATACTCTTGCATAGAGTAAGTCGGAAACGAGTATAAAAGTTTAAAAAATTAATACATTATCATTATGAGGTTATTTTTGTCTCCACTGCAGGAGCACAGCCCTCTCTCATCTGCCGGAGACAGACGGAGGATTTGGCCTACACTCCCCGCGCTGGCCAGACGGGTTGGGGAGGCCTGATTGATGTTTTATAATGTATTCCCTCAGTCGCCTTGTACGACATCCACGGGAAGAGTTGGAGTGGTCCTATTCTACTCTACCAGAAACCACACGGTAAAAGGTCCCAGAGGGGTATGTAGATACGATCTGTCGTCACTTTGCGCGATCCTGACACACCTCACTAGCCTCGCTCACATCCATCGACCTTTTCATGCACCTACTTATCATCTCACAGCGGACACCAGTCTTTTTTTGGGGAGATCGCCAATTTCATCCTTAAACGTCCTCCTAGGACGACCTCTAGCTGTAGTTCCTTCCACATTCTCGCTGTAAATTTCTTTTGTTACTCTTCTTTCGCTCAAACGCTTTAAATGTCCAAACCAAAACAACATACCCTTCTCTACCTTCGTTACTTTTTTCAAACCACACTTCTCGTGTATCAATATATTCCTCACTCTGTTACATGACCTTACTCCACATATTAATCACGGCTGCATAAAAACTTATTCAAACATTTTGTATGAAGCGCGTTTGAAACAGCATCGGCATCAAACTCTAACAGAGGCAGCAGATAGGGCGCGGCGCAAAATTAAATATGGCCCTGGCCAATCTCCGCGATAGATGGAGTCGATGTGGTGCAAGTTATAAACTTAAATGGATGGTCTCCATCCACATACCTCTTTCCTACACAAATACACACTTTCTCACTCATATTTGCGTGTTTTTAAAAGCGAAATCTATAACGCTTCTTATATACTATGCAACACAAAATACAATCAAATATATAATATTATTTTATATTTTGTAATAATGTAAATGTTGACTGCCAAATGGACCGACGACCTTAAAAATATATATATATAAAGTCGTCGGGTCCATCTGGAAGGGGGTCATCCATCACACGCTGCTCCTATGACATAGCTTTTTTAGCCCTTAGACGTCCACTGCTGGACATAGGCCTTCCTCAATGAACGCCACCACACCCGGTCCTCCGCCCTCCGCTTCAGCCGCTTCCAGCCACCATATTCAGGTCGTCGGTCCCAACTATATACTATTAGGATAACAGATTTCCAGACTGATACATACAAATAATACAGCGAAGAACACAAGTTTAAGTGAGCCTATTGTATATAGTTCAGAGAAAAGAAAAAAAAATAAGAAAGGTAGTAGTAAGGTAAGTAAATATTAAATACAAGGAGAGTAGAAATTTATAACTGGCATAATAGATTACTATTATTTAATTGCATTTTCTTCCTTTACATTTTTAAATCTACAAGAGCTGGCGCGGCTGCTTCCAACGCTGCGTCGTAAAGACCTCATCTTTGAAGTATTTAGAGTGAAGACAGGGCACGTGGGGTACCGGTGCCCACCGCCTTTTCAAAGCCACCTCGAAAAGACTGGTGGAGTATAACCGGGGCTCCAGAACGAGCGGCTACTTCGGCCAGCGGGGAAGCCTTGCAATCCTGCCAGCCTCCTGAGCACTCTGCCGGCGAGGTACGAGCTGGGGCAAGTTTATTTGTAGTCCATACATGTATATATAATGCTCCCGCCTTGGTCCCATAAGAAATAATAAGAGTTGGTTTATTTGTATATTCATCTTAAGCCTCATCGTCATTTACCATCAGTTAAGATTGAGGTCAAGAGTAAACCCATTATAAATAAAAAAATATATATATAAAATTTAAACAATTTAAAGAGTTAATGGGCCTGATTCTGAAGGTACAATGTTAAAATTAGACAGCACTAAAATTGTTGCTATCCCTGTCACACGGTATTTTGAAGATAAAGACGAAACTAATTTTAGTGCTGTCAAATTTTAATTGTGTGCCTTTAGAATCGAGCCCAATATCTCTCGTAACTTGTACTTCAAAGTCGAATGTAAACTGTGACGTGAAGCACGAATTGTCGCAATATTGTAAAACGTAGATCAGTAACATGCACACTGTAACGTTTTTATCTTTACTGAGACAATTATAATGAGATTTAGTAACCAAATTTTTAAACTGGCTACAAAATGGAAAAATAATAATTTCTGGAATCGAAGCCAGTTACAAAATATGACTCCTTCAATGATATTTAGTAGCAAAATTTCTTATCTAGTTACAAAATGGGTAATGTAATTTTCCCTGTTCGAAACTAAGTACAAAATGTGACTCCTTCAATGACATTTAGTAACTAAATTCCTTAACTGGCTACAAAATAGAAAATTAAGTTTCTTTGTTCGAAGCCAGTTACAAAATGTGACTCCTTCATCCCATTAAGAAGCTAATTTCTTAAGTGACTACTAAATGAGAAATGGAAGTTCTCTGTTCGAAGTCAGTTACAAAATGTGACTCCTTTAATGACATTTAGCATCAAAATTTCTTAATTGGTAACCAAATGGGAAATGTAATTTCCCTATTCAAAGCCTCCTGAAATAGGATTAGGAATAGGAATAAGAAGACATAGGAAGAAATAGGAGTCCTTTATTCAATTTAGTAACTAATAAACCACGACGATATGTTTGTGTTTTTTCCCCTACATAACAACTGAATCTAAGTAATTGTATATTTCTATTACGCTTCTCATAAAAGTGTATGTGAATCCCCACAGATCATTACCCTGCAGTACACAACACTCGAGCGAAGTGTCGTATTGAAGAATCGTCAGGGGAATGTCGCTGTAAACATCTTTACCAGTCCATTGAGATCTGCTTCAGTTCGTACCTTGAAGCAACGCATACGGCAGTTTTCATACTCAGGCGTCTCTTTCTGCCGAAGATAATATGAGACCTGGGGGCCAATTCTTCTATTTTCAACATTTATCTTTCGTTTAAAAAACAGTTACGTTTAAGTTTTAGTCAAACTCCGTTCCAAACGCAAATTGGTATTCAACTCATTGTTTTACTTTAGACGACAAACGAAACGCAGACGGAACACACACGCTACTCAGCTGTTATAAACGAACCTAGTATTTTGTAAGTATTCGTTACTCGATTCTCGATTGTGCGAATTGCCCATAGATACGACACTGTTTTTCTCAAAAGCGCGGAAAATGCGTTTAAGGTAAATGTTGTATTGTTATTATTGATTATAAATGTTCGCATGTGTTTCTTTTTGGTTGATTGTGTATCCATAAAATGGTTATTTTTTGTGAAAATACCTTTTTCCTGCATAATTTAAGCGTAACGTCTGAACTGCGTATGTGAAAAAGTACCTGTCTACAAACTTTTTAACTGACGCTGTTTTGACAGCAGCTGCGTTTCGTTTTTACCTGAGACAACTGTCAAAATGTAGGATCGTTCGTTCCATCTACGTCTGACGTTTGTTTAAACGTAAGCTACGCCTGAAACGCAGCTGAAGCACGAACGGTGTGCGCAGCGGAGTACGAATAGTGTTAAAACCTGCGTTTCAGCTGCAGTTCAGTTGCGTTTTTTGCGAAAATGCGTAAGTAGAATTGCTCCCCTGGTCATGCCCGGTGTAGTATGTATGCGTGTGATTGGGGGTCAAGTAGAAAATATATAGAGCATTTTTATTCTGGTTATATGATGACGATGATGAATATATTATTCGTAGAAAGGTAGTCAATTCATTTTTAATATTAAATTTGTATGTCCGCAAAAATATACCTCGCAACATTCTTTTTTTTTCTACAATAATTATTATTCTTCTTCACTTATATAAGTACCTATTAATCATTTAAATTTCCTAATCAGCGCAACCTACAATTTCTCTGGTATAATATTTTGTACCCAAAGGTTGTCTGGAAGAAATCGCTTAAAGCGATAAGACCGCCTGAATTGTACTATTTGTAACTTTTATAACGTGTAACTGTATTTGTTTGTGCAATAAAGTGTATTGTATTGTAGAAAATCTGTGTGTTCAGGTTGACATAACCAGCGTTGGCTGTAGGCGCCAAGGTTATTTACGACGCCGGTGCGTGCGGCGCCGGGGCGGCGTCAGGCGTGTGACGTCACGCGTTAGTTATTGCAGATAATTGTTGAAGCTCTGGACTGGATCTTGATATTACATCTATCAATATCTACGCAGTTTTTTATATACCTTTAACAGCAATGTCCAAATGGAAGCCAATTTGTATGTACTATCAGCGCTCACGTGATCCCATTTATTTATCTATGGCTGCCATCTTTAAAATCTGCCAACCACGACAAAAAAACATTAAAACCCTGAATTTTGGAGCGTACAACCAGAATATGTCAACAGAGTTGTTCTTTAAGTTATTAAATAAATAGTTTTAATTGTTATAAATCAACTTTTTATTTAACCCGGACTACAAACGAAACCCCGCACGCTCCCCGGACGCCCGTAAACTAGAACCAATCCGGGAAAACCCGGATGGATGGCTACCCTACATTAATGTGTATGACAAGAAATGTTTCTCAAATTCTTATTTTAGTAAAGTATTTGATGCAATATGTTTTAATTCTGACGGTAGAGAATCCCATATTTTACATATTACTTATCTGGTGGTACGGTCACCATAAAAGTTAACACATTTATTCTCTCACTAGCAGCTGTTGCCCGCGACTTCGTCAGCGTGGACAACTTAACATCACAAATTATTATGTATTTCCCGTAGTTTGATGTTTTTTTCCGGATAAAAACTATCCTATGTCCTATTCCAGGACCTAACCTATATGTGTGCCAAGTTTCTTCTCGATCCGTCCAGTGGTTGAAGCGTGATTGAGTAACAAACAACCAAAAATCCTAACATAAAAACTTTCGCATTTATAATATTAGTAGAAAGTATTAATAGGATTTTGCCGTGTGGTTTCCGGTAGAGTAGAATAGGACCACTCCAACTCTTCCCGTGGATGTCGTACAAGGCGACTGAGGGAATACATTATAAAACATCAATCAGGCCTCCCCAACCCGTCTGGCCAGCGCAGGGAGTGTAGGCCAAATCCTCCGTCTGTCTCCGGCAGATGAGAGAGGGTTGTGCTCCTTCAGTGGAGACAAAAATAACCTGATGACGATGATGATTAGTAGGATTAGCTTTAGAATTTTAACTCTCACTTAAAGTATATTATTATTGTATCTGATGCAGTCTTTGTTATAAAAGTAATAAATATTTAGTTTTGTGTTATATAGGCAGAGAATACTAAATATAAAGTACTAGATTAAGAAGCGTCACACACGCAACTAGCACGCTGCGTAGTACCAGCCGGTTAGAAAGAGAAGCACTTATATGTTGACATATAACGCTGTCCCTCTCTCGATAGTTAACGCGCACACACGTACGTGTACGGGCAGGTTAGTGTGCCTGTAAAAGTCTCTCTTCTCTGTCGTTCCCTCACTGTTGAGGATCGCGACCGTATAAAATGCGCCTCCACGCATAGCGGTCATTGGCCAGCCGCACTGCTTCATATAAGGATACGCCAGCCACCCTCCTCACCGGGTCTGACCTCCTAGTAGGAGCTCGTCCTCTGGTACGCCTGCCCTCCACTTGTCCCAGGATGATGAGCTTCTCCAGATCGTGCTTAGGAGATCGCACAATGTGACCGAAGAATCTTAGAGTCTTGCCTGTAATAGTAATATGTGATAAAATCTATTCAAAAATATGAAGTGTCGGTAGTGTTATAGGAATATTTATATTTAGCGTCAAATTTGTCTTGGGATTCATTCTTCTTCTTCTTCTCCGTCGTTCCCTCACTGCTGAGGATCGCGACCGTATAAAATGCGCCTCCACGCATAGCGGTCATTGGCCAGCCGCACTGCTTCATATAAGGATCCGCCAGCGACCCTCCTCACCGGGTCTGACCTCCTAGTAGCTCTAGAGCTCGCTTCTTCTCTGTCGTTCCCTCACTGCTGAGGATCGCGACCGTATAAAATGCGCCTCCACGCATAGCGGTCATTGGCCAGCCGCACTGCTTCATATAAGGATCCGCCAGCCTCCTCACCGAGTCTGACCTCCTAGTAGGAGCTCGTCCTCTGGCACGCCTGCCCTCCACTTGCTCCTGCAGGGGATCCATTATTGAGTCTTTTATTTTCCCATGTAGTACATAACCATAACAGTTAACCGTGAACATTTACAAAAAGAAAAGTTTAAAAAAGTGGTTCCCGAACTTTGCAAGCGACTCGGAAATTCCTTTGACACGTGCCCACGTAGGCCAACTCTGTGGCAAGTTGGACACAACTTTATTGAGTGTTCGCCAGTTGTATACAGAGCCGTCATAAGGAATCCTGTCTTGCGCCCTGTGGCGTGAAGTTTTTTTTTTACTGTGCAATACTAAAAACCACTCATTGGTCAATTTGTTTTTAGATCGTGTATATAATTGGTGATATCGATCAAAATGTATTTACGCTGTTACAGACATTGCTGGTATATTTTTTATTTTTATTAATTTAAATACTTAAATATGCAAGTGTAATTTATTTAAAAAAAATATGTTTTTCTTTGTTACTAATAATGAAATTTCTTGGTGGAATGGTGGAAAAATATTAATAGTACAAGATTATTTTTTAATAAAAATGGAATTACAAATTGGCTAGATATTCGATTACAAAATTTCAAAAATTAGTTTTGATATTAAAAGTTTGTAAATTTTAGCTAAAATTAAATGTTGACATACAGTCAATTATGAACCTCTGTGTGAAAATATTAGATTTTTGTCCCGCGCCTTTACATAAGCGCTTCAACATAAACGGAGCGTAAGACGAGGCGCACAAAAGACTGGTTACGGCCCTGTTGCATACTTCCTACCCAAGAGTTCGGCCATCGAAATGCGAAGTTAGGTGCAGTGGAGTTGTTCGCCGCGATATGTAGCGTACTGCATTTGTGTGACACTTATATAATTTTAATATTTATATGTACAGTAGAACACGCGGCGTCGCTTATATTCAGTCTACTCACGTGGCACCTTAAGAAGATATTGAATTTTGAATTAGTTTGGCGTATGCGCTATAAATTTCTGAACATATTATTTTTTAAATAATAAAATCCATCAAGAAATGACGAAGTTATTAAAGTTTTTTTAACGGCTAATTCGAAACGCGCGCCCTCACTTAGCTTCTTACGGTGACGTCACAAGTAGCCACAACTCTTTCACATTCACTTTGAAACTTGTGCAGTACTCAGTGTACTACTCACAAATGTACTACTCAGAACATGTAATTATTTACCTAATATCGACATTATTTACCCGTAGCGTCAATATTTAGTAATAATGAAATGTTCTGCGTAGTAACTGCACAAGTTTCATTGTGAATGTGAAAGAGTTGTGGCTACTTGCGTGGAACAGAGCGAATGTTTGGAACGCTCCATCTAGTAGTACATAGAGATCGTTGGTTAAAGTGCGAAATGTTAGGTAATTCTAACTCTGGCCACACGGAGGTGCCTGGGCTGCGGCCCGGCCGCTATCTGGGCGGCCGCACTCGCCCGCCGCGATTTATAACGAAACTTGTTGGCAGCCTACCTACATCCGAACCAGCACGTATTGACTCACATACAGGCTGTATCCGGAAATACGATTGTAACTAATAAATAATATAAATATAAATATGTCAGACATTCACAGCAATTATCCAGTCCCAAACTAGGCAGAGCCTGTGCTGTGGTTACTAGATAACGGATACACATACTTAAATAAATATGTAAACATCCAAGACTTGGGTACAAACATTCATATTCATCATACCAACATTTGCCCCCAGCGGGATTCAAATCCGCAACCTCCGGCGTGGGGTCCGAGAGCTACCCGTTCCGCCACGGAGGTCGTGGTTGTCGTTTCAAACTTTGAAATATTTAATAATCTTGAGGTTAAATAACCAACTGATTTAATTTTCTACTATAACAAGGGCACCATGTGTGTGTTCGTAAAATAATGTAGGGCTGTCAACAACAGCTTTTCCTTCTAGCTTATGGAAATAAATCTCCGATTTGTTTTCTTTTAATGCTTCCTAAGCATCCATATACATCACAATAAAGAACCATATGGTTATATCATTAATAATATTATCATCATCAGGTTATTTTTGTCTCCACTGCAGGAGCACAACCCTCTCTCATCTGCCGGAGACAGACGGAGGATTTGGCCTACACTCCCCGCGCTGGCCAGACGGGTTGGGGAGGCCTGCTTGATGTTTTATAATGTATTTCCTTAGTCGCCTTGTACAACATCTACGGGAAGAGTTGGAGTGGTCCTATTCTACTCTACCGGAAACCACACGGCAATAATATTATAATATTCATTAACTATGTTTTTAATGGAAGAATATTTTCTGGGTAAGCGCCTCCCACCTTAGGCCTTGTCATTACTTACCATCAGTTGAGATTGAGGTCAGAAACCCATCAGATATTAAAACAAAAATATATAACTTAAACAACGATCTCTATGTACTTACGTACTAGATGGAGCTGCAACTGCGTGGAACAAAGCGATTGTTTGGAACGCTCCATCTAGTAATATTAAGTAATGGTATAATCACATAGGCAAACGACAAAGCCAACCCGATATTATACATTTCAATTTGATAATCGGATTGTAGATTTGTTTGTGTTAATTCAGCTTCGCAAAATCTTTATTAATTGTATGCAAACTTGATTTTTAAAAGATGTGTTGCGTGAAGTTTGTTGCGCCGTTTCTTCTTCACAGCGCTAACACCTATGAAGCGGTAGTCAAAAAAAAATTACGTGTATAAATGTACCAAGTGTATGCAATAAATGATTTTGACTTTGACTTTGTGGTCTTCTATTACATCACGTCTCTAGATCAATGTAGCGTATAAGTACAATTAGCCCCAATCTCCCCGTGGGTGTCAAGGCGACTAAGGGATTGCACCAGGGATGGGCAGCAGCGTTCTCCTGTGTATATTAAGATCATTACTGCGATCACCAATCCGCCTGCGAGCGTAGTGATTATGGCAAATCCCCCAATGGACCGCTCACCAAAAGTGGCATTCTACTGCGGAGGCTTATATTAGTGCACGTATATTTCGGCTGGATGGATGTCGTACAAGGCGACTAAGGGAATACATCATAAAACATCAATCAGGCCTCCCCAACCCGTCTGGCCAGCGCGGGGAGTGTAGGCTAAATCCTCCGTCTGTCTCCGGCAGACGAGAGAGGGTTATCCTCCTGCAGTGGCGACAAAAATAACCTGATGATGATGATATTTCGGCTGATGATAGAAACCGCGGGCAGGACCACTAGTAGACACGTTATTCAAATGTAACTTTTGCAAACCGACGAAAGCATTTTCACTTACATGCTGTATACGGTTTTAGGGAATAAAACCGCTCAAAGTTCCTTTTGGCACCGGTTTAAATACTAGTTTTTGGGTGAAATATTATCTGTTACCTAAAAAGTTTGCTGGAACCATAGGAGCTATTTAATTAATGGCTATGTCAGAGTTTTAAAGTGAGTTGTAATAGTAATCAATCTTGTTTAAAACGTAGCTGAGTGACACGTTTTGTAGTACCAGTATAATATTCCAAACTAAGTTCACTGGCGAAATATACATACATACATAATTCTCTCGCCTTGGTCCCAGAGGATTGTGGAAGGAACTACAGCTAGAGGTCGTACTAGGGGGATGTTAATGGATCAAATTAGTAACGTCCTCAAAAAGGCTGGGGCCCGCAGTGAGAAGAATAAGAGGAGGTGCATGAAAAGGTTGATGAACGTGAGTGGGGCTTGTGAGGTGTGTCGATCGCGCAAAGTAGCGATCTGTAGTCTGTGCCTAGTCCTCTGGCGAAAGGTGCAGCCTAGATCTATAGTTGGGGTATATCGGTGTCAGGTTCAGCTACTATGGATCTATATTACAGCTTATGGCTGGATATTTCGCCAGTGTGTTAATTGGGTTGTTTGGCTTCCCATATAATAGGGAATCCTCGTTTATAAGCTAGGCTACTGCTTGTAATAATATATCTACATAGATATATTTAGTACTAGCTGTGCCTGCGGCTCCGCTCGCGTGGACTACAGAATTAAATAAAGTTGAATCATATTAAGCGTGAATTCCAGTCCCCTTTCCCCCTCCCGCTTCAGCTTCAGCTCCGACTCCTGCAAATGTTTTCAATGTACAGACACGCGAAGGTTCTATCATCAATAGTGTCCGCACGCATACGATGAAAGACATTTTATGGTAAAATTTTTTACATCTTGGGTTACATTATTGAAATTTTCGTAGGGATTCCTAATATTACATATAGTAATAAATATAGCCTATGTTAATCAGGGATAATGTAGCATTCTAATGGTGAAAGAATGTTTTAAAGTGGTCCATTTTTTTGAGTTTATTCGTTACAAACATACAAAACTTTCCTCTTTATAATATGAGTGTAGATGAGGACGCAAATTTTCTTGAACCAATAAAGTTATTTGTATTGTTAACAAAATAACTAACAATCTCGAAGCAACCGTGCATTCGAAAGTGCGGACGTGAGAATGAATGCTCAAAGAAATAAAGAGACGGAAATAGTACCGCGTGTGTCTCGAGAATGTACCACACATTGACTTAAGTCATTAAACAACGTCGTGCATCTAGAACTTCCTGTAAAACCACCGAAAATAAAACGGCTGGATTGTGCAGCGGTGATAGTTTAGTTTTCGAAAATTTGGGGCTATTCTAGCAAACAAGTACTATATATAAGTCTTTTTATAGTACTATGTAGTTATTAGTATAATGTGTAACTTAGCCTGTTTATCCTACCCTATCCTACTAATATTATACCTAAATGCTAAAGTTTGGAAATTTGGATGTTTGGATATTTTGGTGTTTTGATGTTTGTTACTCAATCACGCTTCAACCACTGGACGGAAGGTAATGAAACTTTGCACACATATAGGTTAGGTCCTGTAATAAATAAATAAATAAATAAATATCGCAGATATTGACACCAATTATCCAGTCCGAAACTAGGCAAAGCCTGTGCTGTGGTTATTAGATAACGGATACACATACTTAAATCATTATTAAACATCCAAGACTTGGGTACAAACATTCATATTCATCATACGAACAATAGGACATAGGATAGTTTTTATCCCGAAAAAATATGCCATTTCTACGGGAAATACATAATAATTTGTGATGTTAAGTTATGCATAGTTTAAATAAATTCAATCCCTAATTAAATGACGTTTCTATTTAAACTTACGTGGAAATGAGTAAACAATTTTAAAGAAATTAATTATGAAGTGCTACATCATATCAGTGTAGATACTACGTAGCACGTGTTTTCTTCAATAGGTTTTAACTTTTTTATTTGCATAATTTGTACTTTATGAAAATAACTATATATTCAATAGATTCTATTACGGTGGCGGTCTAGGTACCGACGACCTGAAGAAGCTTGCCGGAAGCGGCTGGATGCGGAAGGCAGAGAACCGGGTGTGGTGGCTTTCATTGAGGAAGGCCTATGTCCAGCAGTGGACGTCTAAGGGCTGATATAAATTAATGAAATAGGTTAAATGAAAAGATTACAAATAAAAAGACTAGCTAGATTAAAGGTAAAGTTAAAATATGATAGAAAACCATTATGAAAGAAAGAGAATAAGTGAGATAAGTTCGCCTTTGTACACAGTTTAATTCCTATTTTATTATTGTTGTTGTTGTAATTGTTATTTTTGGTACAATAAAGTGTTTACATACATACATACATACATACATACATACATACATACATACATACATACATACATACATACATACATACATACATACATACATACATACATACATACATACATACATACATACATACATACATACATACATACATACATACATGAAATGCTACGATATATCGGCGTAGATTATACGAAATACATTATTTTTGTATTTAAAGAAACACTGTAATTTACCTAATGAATTGAAATACAAAGATATGTTTACTCTACGCTTGTACAGTCACCTCCTAAAGGCTTACCTACTTAATGCTTTCTACCTACCTCGACTATATACCTATACATAATACCTCTTATTCAGTACAAACACAACCTCATTTCCTTCGCTCTCAGCGACGTCTAATAAACGAAATAAGTACAAACTTTTCAAAAGCAACAATCGCATCATTATAGCAAAGTGGCTCTTCCAAGCAGCTGCCAGCCCCATTAGGGGCGAGATGAAGGCATCATCCCGGAGCGGGGTACCGGTCATGAATAATTCCACCGGATTATCCGGCAGTCGATGCACCCCATTCATTTGCTGCAAATCGCATTCTGGGTCTGCGCACTCTTAATATCCAATAGACATACATTTGAGCTTTTCCGAACGCAGCTGCAAAATGCTGTTCACCTAATGTTTTCTTCTATTTACGAGTAACTAGATTTCTAATCTACAGTGAAAAAACTTCAACGCAAACGAGCTCGCAGTACCAGAGGTGAGCTGTTTGCGATTAGTCAGGCAGGAGATCAATGAAAGGCGTGCGACGCCTTCAAAATGCCAAAGCATTCTTTCAAATGAACTACTATCTTCTCTTCTTTGTCGTGCCCTCACTGCTGTGGATTGCGACCTTATAAAATACGTCTCCACGCATAGCGATCATTGGCCACCCCCAAAAAATATACTTCTCATTTTTTACACTTTCCAATATCGCAAAAATTCTATAAAAAAATCATTATAATTAGTTTATGGTTAGTCATGTACGACTTATCCTCCGTCTGTCTCTGCCAGATGAGAGAGGGTTGTGCTCCTGCAGTGGAGACAAAAATAACCTGATGATGATGATGATGTACGACTTGACTTTACCGTGTGGTTTCCGGTAGAGCAGAATAGGACCACTCCAACTCTTCCCGTGGATGTCGTACAAGGCGACTAAGGGAATACATTATAAAACATCAATCAGGCCTCCCCAACCCGTCTGGCCAGCGTGGGGAGTGTAGGCCAAATCCTCCGTCTGTCTCCGGCAGATGAGAGAGGGTTGTGCTCCTGCAGTGGAGACAAAAATAACCTGATGATAGTCATGTACAGTTTAAATTTCATAAATATATCTTCAATAGTTACTGAAAAATAAAAAAAATACGTTTACGGTTGTCACCCCCATTGTTCCCTTATTATAGGGGTTACGGATACGAGATTAATTGTATAGCTAGTTTAGATGAAGAACAATAAAAACAAAGTAGAACCCTTCATCAGACGCGAGTGCAGTTTCTAAACCCTTTCTTAAACATAATTTTATTCAGAGTTCTTTCTTCATATCACCCCTTAACGTCTACTGCTGAACATAGGCCTTCCTCAATCAATGCCATCACACCCGGTAATCCGCTCTCCACATGCAGCCGCTTCCGGCCAACTTCTTCAGGTCGTCGCTGCGTCCCACCCTGCGCGTGCCGATCCACGGTCTCCACTCCAGAACTCGTCTGCCCCAACAGTCGTAGATTCTGCTGTGGCAGTCACTGTAATCCTTAAGACTACATCAGTGACCGTCGTTCTTCGTTGGATCTGCTCATTACGAATCATATCAAAGATACCCCGAGCATATGCGGTGAACGTGGCGCCGGGGAACAACCGAGTTTTTAAAGAATATTTTTTTATTTTTAATGTTAAACATACTTTTAAGTACTTATATACTAACTCATTTTTAGACCATTTTCTATTATGAAAATAAATGATATAATAAATAATAATGGACGTATTTAGGCTGATGATGGTGATGATGAAATAATAAAATAAAATAAAAAAAAATATTTCAGACATTCACACCAATTATCCAGTCCCAAACTAGGCAGAGCCTGTGCTATGTTACTGGATAACGGATACACATACTTAAATAAATATATAAACATCCAAGACTTGGGTACAAACATTCATATTCATCATACGAACATTTGCCCCTAGCGGGCTTCGAAGCCGCAACCTCCGGCATGGCAGTCCGTGAGCTACCCGTTCCGCCACGGAGGTCGTCATAATATCCCTTTTACCAAAACAAGAACCATTTCAATGTATAATAATGTTACATAACGTTCAGAAATCCAATCCCGTTTGAATAATTCGAATGGCGGTAGGTGATACGCGGAGTGCACCCGAGATATCGCTTAGGCTTCTTGGCACCCGGCCCTTGTAACTGCCCGGACGGGGCGCTAGTTGGGAACCTTCGGCCAAAGTCAGATAGTAGATAGCGATGAGTGGATGGGTTTCTTGGGAACGTATGTAATTGGGTAACGGTAACGGGAGGTTTATTTATTGATGGGGTCGAGAGAGAGAGCGCAATGATAGGAAGCTGAGAGTGTAGGAATGATAGGAAGCTGAAAGGAAGGAGCCTGCCGACGGCGAAGAGATGTGGTGTGAAGTAAAATCCCCAGAAAGGGGCTGGCTGCCGGAATGTGCACCAGTGCAATGGAAGGGATAATGAAAAGAACTTGTAGGGGATCAAGCAGGGTGCACCGGGAAAGAGCTCTAACGCAAGTACCGGGCACCCCCCCTCCCCCCCGTGATTCGGTTCGTATAACCGTGAGGTTGAAAGGACCATGGGAGGTGGCGGGCCTTTGACGGGGTCCGGGTTTGACCTTGGTACCCGGTACCCGGTTGGTAGCTCAGCCAAGGGCTAGCCAGGATAAATAATAGTACAAGCACAGCATTTAGGAAGTTACGTCATATCTTCTCGTCGCGTATAACACGGTGCCTGAAGACAAAAGTCTTCAACCAGTGCGTCCTACCCGTAATCACCTACGGCGTCGAACGTGGACACTGACAGTGGGACTAGTTCGAAAACTCAAGGTCGGTCAGCGGGCTATGGAAAGAGCTATGCTCGGAGTTTCTCTAAAAGACAAGATCCGAAATGAGGTGATCCGCCAGAGAACTAAAGTCTTCGATATAGCTCAAAAGTTAGTACGCTGTAGTGGCAGTGGGCTGGTCACATCTATCGGAGAACCGATTACCGCTGGGGTAAACGAGTTCTCGAGTGGAGACCGCGACTGGGCAAGCGTAGTGTGGGACGCCCCCTGGCTAGATGGAGCGACGATCTGCGTAAGGCGGCTGGCAGTAACTGGATGAGAAGAACCGAGGATCGGGTTCAGTGGCGCACCTTGGGAGAGGCATATGTCCAACAGTGGACTCTTTCGGGCTGATGATGATGATGATGACAAGCACAGAAGATGTAATAGAGGTATTCTTAGCAGTATCCTTCCGTACGTTAATATCGTTATTCCATACCTAAACTATACTCATTACCCATACCCCATCTCCAGTCTCTCTCTCCCCGATCCCTGTCCCGTCCGCCCTATCCAAGGTCTGCCTTGCCGATGGATGCGTGAGCTGTTCGACCTCCGGGCAGTATTAACCTTACCGAGTCTGATGAAGTGGAGATAGTAGAGGAGTAGAGTATTTCTCTAGTTAACCGTGGTACCACAATGTGTCTCAACACGAAGGCGAGGTTGTTGTTCGCCACCATCACTACAAGTGGTATCACGAAAAGCGGGCGAAGGAAAGTCGTTTTGCGACGTTTATCACATCACGAAAAGTGGCGATACATCGTCTCTGCCTACCCCTCTGGGACCAAGGCGTGAGTATGTACAGAAGGTGCACTCTCAAGATAGCTTATTCAATTTCTCATAAGTACCTACAAGATTCAATGCAAGCCAAATTGAATCCTACTCGCACGGAAGAAAGTCAACGGTACGCTTAACCGCTAAATCACGTACACATTGACAGTCGTACGCAATTCGCCTAGCTGCCCCGGCAATCGGGGCGGTAGGTATATTTTTATACCTATAGGCAGGCCTAGTCAGGCCCAGTTGGTATTGTGATATTTTCCGAAGCTGGTAGTTTCCAACCTCAAACACGTGTAGTTCTAATTATATCGTCTTGAGTGTCTCCCAATCTTAGTTTTTCCCAATTATTGCTGCTTATTACTATGGAGGGCAGGCGTGCCAGAGGACGAGCTCCGACGAGGTGGTCAGACACGGTGAGGAGGGTGGCTGGCGGATCCTTATATGAAGCGGTGCGGCTGGCCAATGACCGCTATGCGTGGAGGCGCATTTTATACGGTCGCGATCCTCAGCAGCAGGGAACGACAGAGAAGAAGAATTACTATGGAGATAGAGTTTAAGTAAAATAAATAATAATACTTCCTTTGGGTATCCAAAATCGTTAATGAATAGGCAGAAAAAGATACGGTAACAAAATAAATGGATAAACAGAATACGGCCCCCCTGCTGCTTAGATATTGCGTTCGGGCGGGCAGCAAAAAATATATACATATATAAAATTTTGCCACTGAAGTTAGACGAAGTTGGAAACAACAAAAAGGGCAAATACTGACTACAAAAAAAGGCCAAGAGAATATAGTTTATGAGTTTCGGGCGAAAGGTAGGAATAGATAGCATAAATTATAGGGGAATTTATGAGGGAAATAAAGAATCTGGTGGGGAATTATGCTGAAACTGGATAAGTTATTAAGATTTAGTAGAGAACCGTGGTTGGTTGTGCACTCGTTCAAAAAGTCGAGGGTTCTCGAAACTTAATCACGGATTATTTAAAATACCATAGGCTTTTCATTTAAGGAAAACATGTTAAGGAGGCCTGCATAGGTATGACAAGGAAGATATTCTAAAGCATATGTGAAGTCCACCAAATCAGCTTGAGGCACCGCTGGTAGACAGAAGATAACGAAGAGTCGAAATAGCCCCCTAAGAAGACAAAATTAGTAGAAAAAGTTACAATCTGATTTGTAAGGTGAAGAGAATTGGTAACAGGAAGAGTATGAGCATGCATGAAGATTATTCTTCTCTTAAAGACTCTATACAATTTAGAACATTATACATTGCATTAATAGCTCTGTGTTGCAAAATAAAAATGGTCTGTATATCTGCTGCCTGAGTAAGATACCGTATACCATGATACTGTGGAAGTATTTAAATAACTAGTCAGTCAATTGTCTAATTTTCCTTATGGCGCAGGAAGAAGAACTTATACCAGCTAGTGAAGTTATGTGGGGTCCCCATGGTCCCCAGACGAATCTATAATTATACATTCATCATATATATCATTGTGATAATTTAATACCAAGTGCATTTTAAAATTTTATTTTAATATTATATACTGACATAGATAGTATGTTATATACTATGAAATTGGGCCCGATTCTGAAGACACAACGTTAAAATTTGACAGCTCTAAAAATGATCCTATCCCTTTCACACAGCATTATAAAGATAAAGACGAAACTAATTTTAGTGCTGTCAAACTTTAAATGTGTGCCTTCAGAATCGGGCCCATTATTTGAATTATTGACATTGTAATTTATATTTTGTACATTATTTTATTTTATGACGATCCCTTTTACCATATTAGAATGACATGTAAAATTGAATTTTTAAGATGTAAAAGTGAAATAAATAAATCTAATCTAATCTATATATATATAAAGAATATATACATACTTATATGATGATGATGTATATGAATGACTGAAGAAAGAGAAATAAATGTCAGGAACATTATCAAGTAATAAGAAAAACAAATCACAGGTAAGGCATAAGACACATAGAAGAGACGTTGGGCGAAGACGCAGCGCCCCTTTGTTGTACTTTCCTAAAAAATGTGTAGAAGCTTCACAATGCAAAACATAAAGAGATGACGGAGCGCAGACACGACTCTTATATACGCGAAAAAACACACAGGCGACGTGCGGACGGTGTCTCGCTTGTTACGGATTCCTGTCAAAGTGTGCGACGTCAAAACATTGACAGTTGATTGGCGTCTTTTATCAACCTACTTCAAAAAAGGAGGAGGTTCTCAATTCGACGGTATTTTATTTTTTATTTTTTTTATTTATTAGGTCACAACAGAGTGTATATCAATTATTGCGTAAGGGAAACTTTCAAATATCCTTTCGCTAGATGCCACCCTAATAAGTAACGACAGCATTCGTTGTTTGTGTTAAGTCTATACACTAATATTCTAATTATAGTAGACTAATATTATACATATACAAATTGCATTAAATTATAGTGACATTTGAGTTTAAAATTCGTAATTTTTATTTTTTATTTAAACACATAATCTAACGTTCGCGCGAGCATTTTTCTCTAACATCCTACTAATATTATAAACTCGAAAGTTTGTAAGTATGGATGGATGTTTGTTACTCTTTCACATAAAAACTACTGAATGGATTTTAATAAAACTTTACAATAATATAGCTTATACATCAGAATAACACATAGGCTACAGTTTATAAAGATATTGTGTGAATTGTCCAAACTATCAAGTAAGTAGGAAAAAATCTACCATCTGCGAGCTATTCTGGCGTGCGCCATAAAATTATAATTTTAATGTCATAATGTTCGTTCTTTTCTACGCCACGCTAATATAAGCTACTCGAAATACTAATCCTGCTAGTAAGGTATATACGTATGAATCTCGCGTCCGCGTCCTGTCCATTTCCCGCCCGCGCCGCGTCTTCGCCTTGTCCTCGCCCGACGTCTTCTATGTGGCTTGCGCCTAAGTTGACTAGTTCTAGTGAAATAAATAACTATCACGTTCAGTATCCGATAACTATCGACTCGTGTAGTTATTGCACTAATAACACCTTAGTTGTGAGAGATGGAAGGTAATTAATTAAACTCAGGCGCGTCTCGCGAAGATAGCCGAGATTGTTCCCAACTTCCCGCTTACTCGACTTCCAGCGACCTGGAATGTTCGAGATATTAACCTCTAGTGGTCTGGTGCGATTTGAAGGCGTTCACACCAAAGCGGAGCGGAGAGATCTAGGAACTAGATTTATAATCAGCAGTGAAAGTCAGCCGAGGAGTGGTGAGGTGAGGAGGGCGAGGAAGGGTGAATAAGCATCTTCTGGGTAAGCGCGTTCGTCTTCAGGACTCGTCACTTATCATCAGGTCAAGCGTATAAGGTAAGGGAGACTTGGAGAGTGAGCTGTGAGTTCCAAAGTTGCGAAGTTCTGGCTATTTGGCCTCGTTGGATGAATACATTATTTTCGTCTGTAATTTTTTTTATTTTATTTAAAGTTAATATTTTTATTACTTTTAAATAAAATTGCATTAAAATAGGGATTTACTCTTCAATTTATATCGTAGTTTTAATTTCCAAAGCTGTCGACTCTTCGGCTTTGTAATTTAATACACAAAAAGTTTATATTATAACAAGACGAGTGATAAATCGCTCTCGCTTGTCTGTTCTACCGAGACTTAAATAATTTCATAACTAACGCTAGATCGGCTGTCTGCTCTATTAAGCTCAATAAATTATTACTTAATTGGTTTTCACGTGTCAAGCTATCCCCACATAATACTCAATTTTAATCTCTTTACACACGTGAACACGTCTGTGTTGAATTTATTGAGGTTTCAACTCAGAAAGATTCAATTATTTTACTTAAAATTGTCTAACCTCTCGGCCACGACTTTTGGCTTAGCGGGACGCGGCGCAGTGAGCGGCGCGGTTTCGGCAGGCGGAGGGTTGGCCGCTGATTGCGGCGTCTCGTGGCGTGCTGCTAACGTTTTTGTACATTTGTTCTCGCCGCTCGCCGCCGCCCCGCTCCTAGCTGCCGCTGGCAGCTGTAACGGCCCCCCCGCGTGAAGGGGTCGGGAAACTACTAAATCTACCTATAACACGTACCTATCTACCTACTGTCCTATATGTCGATGTAGGAGGAGAGTATAACTTAATGAATATATTTATTAAATCTAACCGAGAATGAATTTATCATTCTAACCGTAATTTAACGTCTAATTTGGCCAAGTGATCGTCTAGTCCCCTACGTTGTGTTTCGAAGTAACCCGTGAACTTTTAGGATTGGAAGCTCGACTCAAGTAATTGGTTTCTTAATAGCTTACACTCTAGTAAAATAAGAATATAATAAATAAATACATAAAAATACTATAAATAAACAACTATGAACTTTTTAGTGAGGTAATTTAATATTGGCCTAACAGGTTTCAGGTATTAATAATAAACTAGATATGAATTAAGATGATGTTGAAAGACAATAGCAATATGAAAACCCCCTGACGCGTAAAAGAGTGCCCGCAGCCTCCTACCTTCCCCAATAGCTGCGCCCATCCACCTGGCTAATAAGCTACTTCCAGTCCTTAGGGTTTTCATACATACTCACGCCTTCCAACATTATTCATGCGGAGCTAGGTACGAGACGTGAGTAATAGTTTCCTTTCAAAAGCTTAAAAGTGAGATTCCATCACTGTGGTATTCACTCTTCACTTATTTCTAAGTGTCAAATGATGTCCAGCCCTTCCTCGAGATTCACAAGTATCTGATGGATAAGAGGGACCTCTACCAACTCACTATGAGAAGTTAAATAACTAATAAATAAGCTTGTTACTCACTCTCGAGTATTGCTGACTAGTAAAATCGCGATATTTATAAACTAAATAAATATCGTGCTAATTTCTAACTATACTCTTTGAGATAAAGTCAGAATGGTTGATGAAGTAAGGTGGCGGTCATGCCAATTGTTTTATTGTAAGTTGAAGTACAGTATAGCCTCGGCCATTGACAAATGTAGGTAACAGGATCCTCGGATCGTGTACAGACTGAATCTACTCGTAGGTCAAGATACTCAGGCGAATGGCTACAAGTGACGATGGAAATACAGGTGGCCTCGACCAGCTGTCAGATCCAATAAACTATTCTTTCAGTTTATCTCATAGCCATAATATAACCCTCAGATTATAAAAATACCTTCCCCTCGGAGTCGGTAAGAGCACCTTGAACCACTCATAGACAGGTTCTGTAATTGTATGACTTAGAGCCAAATGACGAGTATTGAATCAATATGTGCCCTTGGGCCACATATAAGTAGATTAAAGAAGATATAATTGTCCTGTGGACTTCGACGATACTGTACTGAAGAGTAAAATGGTTGAATGGACTTCATGTTCCACTTCGACTGTATTCTCAAAGGTTATCTACAAATGAATGTATAAACCAAACTTTATGTCTCGAATTTAAGTAGTTTATAAATATATTAAATATTTTGCAAACATACACATGACTATCATTAATTAATAAAGAAGTTGTTTACTTCCTTTCTTTACTATCTAAGATCCTATAGGTACCTAAGTTATTAGACTCTTATTTGAAGCCAATTGTAACTAATATTAGTTCAGCAGTGAACTTCCTCTTCCACTGATCAGAGGACTTTGTCATAACATGGAATAGCCAAATAGCATCCGGTACTACATATTTGTTATGTAATGAAGTTAAGAACTTGAATTCATTTTATGTTGGTAATTAAATAAAGTGGGTATTTAGGTATATTTTGTATACCTAATATTTGCAGTGTATTGACCATTTATGCACATTACTATTAGATAGTATGGATGTTTTGTAAAACTAGTAGGAATAGAATCCAATTTCAATTAACAAGGTCTTAACTTATACATATAAGTTACTTATTTTACCTCTATGGAGATAGACTTAATCACTAACTTACAAGCTAGGTCCTAACATTGCAAATAGTATCAACCTAATGCAATTCCTAACTCCCTAGTCCCTACTTAACTTACAATTAGAATTTAATAAACATTACCTAAAGGTTTAAGTTATAACCTCCAATAGTGGGAGTTATTTTGCCTACAATGTACCCTAACAGCCCTGCCTAATTCCCTACCATCCTATTACCTAGATATTATGTTATGTTAATTATGTGATTGAAGTCAACGCTTATGTCCAACATTGGGCATTACCATCATCCTACATACCTAGGACTATACCATCTGTACTTAGAACCTTATTCCTCATGTACAATAATTACAAACGCTTTGTCTGCTTCAGCAGTGGGTAGAACTTACTTAATACGCCTACATCATAACATACTTAGAAATCTACCCACCTATTTTATTATTAAAATGTGTATTTAAAATAATGGATTAATACCGACTATGGGCATTAACAAACCTAATACGTCCTAATGCACAACCCTATATCCCTATTACGGTTCCTACCTAGTATTCCCTATTTGAAGTTAATACCAACTATGAGCATTAACAAACCTAACACGTCCTAATGCAAAACCCTATATCCCTATTACGGTTCGCATCTAGTATTCCCTATTAGAAGTTAATAGTTAATACCAACTATGAGCATTAACAAACCTAACACGTCCTAATGCAAAACCCTATATCCCTATTACGGTTCGCATCTAGTATTCCCTATTAGAAGTTAATAGTTAATACCAACTATGAGCATTAACAAACCTAACACGTCCTAATGCAAAACCCTATATCCCTATTACGGTTCGTATCTAGTATTCCCTATTAGAAGTTAATAGTTAATACCAACTATGGGCATTAACAAACCTAACACGTCCTAATGCAAAACCCTATATCCCTATTTGAGGTTAAGTATAGCCTATGTCCAGCAAAGGACCATACAGGCATAACCAACCCTATTTCAACGTCCTATTCACCTAACGTTCCCTATTTGAAGTTAATATGTATAGCCTATGTCCAGCAAAGGATCATACAGGCATAACAAAACCTAATTCAACGTCCTATTCACCTAACGTTCCCTATTTGAAGTTAATATGTATAGCCTATGTCCAGCAAAGGATCATACAGGCATAACAAAACCTAATTCAACGTCCTATTCACCTAACGTTCCCTATTTGAAGTTAATATGTATAGCCTATGTCCAGCAAAGGATCATACAGGCATAACAAAATCTAATGCAAATCCCTATCAACCTACGTTTCCTAATTGACCTATGTTCTCTAGCTGCTAATAAAACCCGCTCTTGACTTAGAGCTCATTGAATTGTCCACGTGTGCAAAAGAAAACCCCATTTACTTTATGTGTGGTGTGTGTGTGTGTGTATATTTACCTGACCCTAGCTACAAAAATCTAAATCCCGTAAAGGGCCTAACGTCCATACGCACGTGCTAGCGCATTTGGGTGTGTATTTCCCTACCAGATTGTGACAATGTCTTGAAAAAGACAAAGGGCGACTACATCTGAACAGCCGCGCCCACCAGTTACGGTGTTAAAACCAAGTACACTTCCGTTGTCACCGTTAGGAGGTCAAGAGTACTATGGTCCATTGAATAATTCAATGTAAGCATCAAACCTATCCTACAATAACCTAAAGCTAAAGAAACGGAGGAGGAAGGAATAAAGGTTTTAGGAGTGTAACGCTGAGATCTCCCAGGCTCAAGAGATCACTCAATGATAGAGGGCTAAAGGGGTCTTGGCCCAGCGAGAGTTTGTGTGTGTGTGTGTGTGTGTAATGCGGTGTTATTAGCACCTAAAGTTGTAAGTGTACGGAAGGAATGGGGTAGGTATACTTCAGCCAAGGATGTAGGAACTTTCCCTAAACCTCGTAGTTGAGAAACTAAACCATCACTGTCAAAAACTTATTGACGAATTAATCAAAATTACCTCTTCTAAAAACGCGCAGCGTAACGTCTAAACTGTTAGACGAATAAAATAAAATGCGGTCCCGAATACTGGCTCCCTTATCTTTTATACTCCCCGCGCGTAGTCTTGTTGAAAACGATGCCCCGCCCACTTTGCTTTCGACACTTGCTTTCAACAACCAACTTTTCCTTTCAATCGTTTTCGCGTCGCTTCCATTTGCTTTCAACAGCCAACAGGTGTTCCATGACGCGTACTAATCGCTTTCAACATCGCTTTCAACAGCCAACTTTTCCTTTCAATCCTTTTCGCGTCGCTTTCATTTGCTTTCAACAACCAACAGGTGTTCCATGACGCGTACTAATCGCTTTCAACATCGCTTTCAACAACCAACTTGCATTTCGCATCGTATATGCTTGCTGAAATAACACCTTTCTTTCGAATATCCCTTATGTTTGCACACAAACATACATACTTACATGCCCATATCCATTCATACATACATACATACATACTTACATGCATACATACATACATACATACATACATACATTCATACATACTACGAGAATTTAATAAGAACCTTTTAGCCAGCCTCAAAGCAGCTACAGTAGAAAACAGCTGTTTAAGACGCTCTTAATGACAAGTCTAGGTAATCCTAATTCCACTTACACTACTTAAACACCGATGGTTCAATAAACGATCATGCCTAATTTACTTAACCAAAGACGCAATATATGCGGTACTATGCCTGCTATATAGTAACTCTGCCTACCCCTCCGAGACCGGAGCGCGTGCCTTGTGTAACTATGTACGTATACACAAATAAGTATCTGGATTATATTTTAAGTACTATAGACAATAATTATAATGAATTACGGCATTCACCATCAGTCTAAATACGTCCCCTGCCGGATATAGGTCTCCCTCTCGGCAAGCCAACCGTCGCGGCCCCGCCATAATCCCCACGCTTATCAGTTATTCCTCTACCTGTCGCTAGCTTCTATTTCATTAAATTGACCCTATTAAAGTATCTAATGTCTGATCATACTTGAATATCAATAACATTCTTGTAATTTACTATTATCTATAAATGATAGTATATATTATATATATATATAAGGCAAAACGCATCGTGAATCAGTATGGGACGAGGCTGTCCCGTTACAATTGCCCCTAAAATTTGAAATATCTACAATGGATAATTGAAATTTTACCCTAAATCCTCGTTAAATTCACGATATGTTATGTCTAACATAGCTTTATTATTCTAACCGTATGCTTGCAAACATAACCTTAACCTAGTTGTATAATATAGTAAGTTCCTTACATTAGATTTCACGTTACTACGTTAAATAAATTTTTATTCAAATCTCAGAATAACTTTTAAATTTAATTTATCTACTTAAAGTTTATTTTAGCCTTATTTGTTCCAAATCTTCCATTACTGTTAACCGAAATAAACGTATTGTTTCCCAAATATAATATAAGAAACTATCAGATAATTTTTTTCTATATTCTTGATTGAACAATAAACATATAACAATGTATTAATTCCTTACTTAAAATATAACTTAACCTACAGAAGTAATCTTCTTGAGCGCTTCTACTGAATTCTTCTAAGTATTCTGCAACAGAAACTGGGTTATATTTGATTAATTATCTAGATTAATTGATCGCAGCAACAGAAAATTTCTAAACAAACATACGCAAAATTGACTGTTTCATAATCCTATCGAGCCTACGCGCAAATGCTTAACAATAAATTACGCCTGATTCTCAACATGCTAAATCTTATAGTAAAGAATTTATGTTATACGCCAATGCTTCGTTCATCATCTCACAGCATTGAGTGGAGTGGTGGCCATGTATATCCTGACTTACTTAATTTATCTACTCGTATATCTTAAATTCTATTCCTTATTAACATAAAATCTCAGAAGTGTGTGTGTGTGGTGTGTATTTAAACCAGGCATCACATAACTCAACGGGAAGAAGAATAGGTAATCACCAAATAAATCTGAATGCAACAGCAACCCCATCACCAGTACATGACAGGCCTGGATTCAAAAACCCTATGGGATCCTAGTTTGTGAGGCTAGAACTTTTAGAAGAAAATAGGCGAAACCTGTCTCCTGCCGCCACCCAGAAGAGGTTGCCTCGACAAGCTCAGGCTTTAGCCAAGAGACTTGCAATGCCCTCCCTTCCAAATCCATACCTATCGCCGGTTCTGATCTTACTGCCTCATATAATCTATCGCTAAACTACCCATTTCATAATCCTAAAGAGACTATATTATACCAGGAGAGTGTAAAGTTGCCGAATTAAAAGTGTTTGCAACGTGTGGAGTAATTAACCAGTTTGCAATCGTTGACCAGTTTTTTTATAAATTTACTGATTCTAATCCTAACTCCAATGTCTATACAAAATGGTTAATTGGCCAGTGTAATGTTCCTTAGATTATACGCCAATAAGGTATTTACACAATATCCGTCATAGAATACCTCAAAGACTACTCACATACTCGAGGTTTTTTTTTTTTTTTTTTTTTTTTTTTTTTTTTTTTTTTTTTTTTTAATTTTATTATTATTATTATTATTTTTTTTACCGTTTAGCTCATGAACATTCACTAACGTCATCTTTCATACTATCTTTGATTTACCCATATCAAAACATTGCGTAAACTTATTAACTTAACAATAGGTATATTAATAAAAGTTACTGTTATCCTTTGCTAAGGATAATCAGGGACCTAGGCACACATCCATCACTACCAATGGAATAAGAACCTTCAACATACTACGTTTTAATTACGCCTTTAGTTCATCTACGCAAAATTTAACTAATCTGTAGCTATCGCTAAAAAGTTCTCGCACTCGTGCAATTTACGCAGCTCTTAATATTAGTATTAATTTACAAACATATAACAATCTACACTGACTTGTCAGATTTTTTATATTAACACCCTAATATGAACAATAACTAATCAAAAAACTAATATAATTTCCTTACTGAATATTCAGTTAAACTATCCAAACTAGACCTACACTTAATTTATGCTATAAAATTAACTATAAAATATTGAACAATAACATCTACATAACTATTGAGAAACATAACTTAATATTACTGTCATTTACAGGAAGGACAAGCTCTCTCTATATTACCTATTAATAATAAACACTAAATTCAGTTGCCCGTTTTGCTACCTACTTAAACTATTATCTTATTATCTAGAAATAAATCAAGACTTGTACCAAGAAGGTTCAAATGATGTCATTTTCTGGTTTTGAGGAAATGGAAGTCATACCTAGAATGTCAGTTACCATACCTTTAGTCACAACATACCACACCTTTTATTGCTACCTTACCTAATTGTCCCCCTTTTCCCCAAGTCATACCCCATTTCAACCTCCTCAATATGAAATAATGACAGACTATTTTATTTTATCTCTTTAATATTTAATTAACATTAAACCTCCCCTAATTTATTAATATTGACTTAGTAGTAACTCAATACAACTTTCAACTATTCTAAGTTCAATCTTCAATTTTCTTTCCTTATATTTATATAAGACTTCTTTTTCTTGCTATTTTAATCATTTCCTTCCTTTTCCGCCTATAAAATGTGATTAAAGTTCCTGAAACCTTTAAATCTAATATTAGCATTATGTATGTAATTAAGACATATAAATTTAGTATCAATTAATAGTGCATTCAATAGAACCATTATTGTTCTTCGGGCGTGGGCGATTTGCTTATACGTTTTACTTCTTTCACTTATCGAAAGCCCTAAATTAAAAATACGAGCCACCAAATATTTCACCAAAATACCAGTAGGTGTCATATTATTTATATCCTATGTATAACATCCCAATAGTCTATACAATAAATTAACTAATTATCGCCGTAATAGCACGATCTCAAATTTAGAAATTACTTTCTTATTTTCATTTCCGTTTCCTATCAAAGAATCCATTTCTTAAACCGGCCAATCATATGTGTTATCTAAATTCAAACTAGAGGACGCTACTTATTTTAAAGTGAAAACTAATTTTTTGAAAATAGAATTGGGTTCAGTAAGCTTCAAGTACTGTCCAGACATCTAGACTTCACGCGAAGGTAAGTAAACCGCTAATATTTCTTATTATAATGCTAAATTCCTTTTGTTCATCCTATTTCATGTGCTATATTGAGTCAACAAACTATTTTATACATATACATTTCAGTGTTTTGGAAATTTCAAGGCTTATAGTATTTTTTTTTTTTTTTTTTCCCTTTCAAGAAACCATGGACGACCTCCATCGCTGTTTTATCTCAGAATGGGAGAGCAACCCCGTGCTTTGGAACCCAAAACACCCGCATTACTACCACAAAGCTTCACGTGACACTGCATATTTTAATTTGCTTCAAATTATGCAATTTTTTGTCCCTTCGGCTTGCTCCAAGGATGTTTTGAAAAAAATAAAAAGTCTTAGGTCCATATATTCCCGTGCCAAGAAAACCCGCTCTTCCCACTGGTTGCTCGAACCCCTAAAATTCCTGGAGATTGTAGGCGTTAGAGTAAGTGCTCAACCTTTAATCCCTTACTATACTTTAGTCGACTTTAAGTTTTAC
The DNA here is from genome assembly GCA_947086405.1 of Esperia sulphurella. Classification (NCBI taxonomy): domain Eukaryota; kingdom Metazoa; phylum Arthropoda; class Insecta; order Lepidoptera; family Oecophoridae; genus Esperia; species Esperia sulphurella. The sequence goes on from OX352265.1 coordinate 15,640,228, forward strand.
AAACACTATCACTACTTCCGCAATATATATATATTTTCCTAATGTCCGCATGCTCCTTAATGACTAATAATAACTATAAACTAATAACAATTATATCTATTTTGGCCTAATGTTTCCTGTAATTTCTATTTTACAGAGATACAACCGAGTACGTCCAAGGATTCCCCAACCTGAAGTACCAATTCAAGTAAGAATGTTCCTACATAATTATTATTCTCTAGTAGCGATAAACATACCCTTAATTTTATTCTCAACCTATCTTTACTATACCAACGATGACTGCCAAGTATGGTTATTAACGTCAATTCTATTAAAATCTTGCACTGTATTGCATATAACCAGCCTACTTAGTCTCGCCAACCAATTCCAAACCTTATGTATTTTACCAATTGTAACCGTCTTTTATAACACGATTGTTTGTTTTCATTTGATTCACAGAAGGTTCAACCGTCTACCTCATTCTCTCATCCGACCCTACACTCTGTACATTTACTTAATATAACTAGGCTCACATCATAAAATTAAACTTGCTAAAATTAATTCTATATTATCCTAACCTTACTTATTAATCTTTATAGATGGATGAATTATTATCATTTCCCAACGACCATCCGCCAGCGGAACTATCCATACTAGCCACTAATCCTGTATTCACTTCTAAATTATCGCTTGCCGATTTATGCGTCATATTCTTCCTAACTTCATCCCCCAATTGGGCGATTTTCGTCGTAAAAACTCCTACTGTACGTCTCAACATTCGGTACAACAATTTAACGTCTTCACCCCTTTTCCTTTTGGGTTTTGATACAGAAGACGGCCCTGCCTGTGCTTCGTGAGCCTCTACGGGAATTAATGATTCCACCTGCCCCACGGGCGATACTACATCTGGCGAATCTGCTATGGTAACTGGCGAATGGGCCCGTTTCCTAGTTCTTCCGGGCTTCACCATTTTGAATTTTATTTAAATCAACTTAAATCAGCAACTTACCCTAACAAGGTAATAGACCTATTAATTGTACCCCTCCCCTTAATATCCCTTGAATAAAACTTAATTATCTTATACTAGTTATTTTATATAGCCGTTTACAAATTATTATTACTTTAAATTCAAGCCGCCAGTAATAATAATTAGATGTATTAATTATGGAGGCCTATCGCTTGTAAATTTTAACTATAATTATAAATTGAGTTTAAATCGTTTTATAATAATCAGTAATTTATCACCCTACTCTATTCCTTAATATAGTTTACTTTGTTTTACCTAAAACCTTACCAAACCTATTTTGTTTTTTAAAATGCCTATTACCAAGAAGCTTCTTGATTGGTACGACTGTAACAATCCGAAAGGACTGCTTCAGAGCCAAAAATTAACTTAACCATTACTAGGACTTAATAATAATACCTTTAACATTAACCGTTACTTTCATAATTGATATTGATTACATAACTGGACTGTATGAAAACAGATACCTTTGCTTATTTTGTTAATTTCGTTTTAAGTATTAAATTATTGAAAAAATGAAACAAATGCAATTCGATTTACCATGGTAACTAAATATACTATTGTTCTCTGTCCAATGTACAGGTTAGAACATATACGAGTATTTTAACCCTAACGTCAATCTGCCACTTAAGCTGTATGCATAGTGCCTTTGCAGATTCCAGGGAGAACTGATTAAGAGACAAAACTTAGATTCGCTTGTCATTGATTTAATATTGATTTTCCAATTGCCTCGAAATTCGTAATTATTCTTAACTATTCTACCTTGTTCCTAACGTTTAATCTACCTACTTAGTTTTAAACCAACCATGGATCATTACCACCATCTACAAAGATCCGTACACATAAGAAAACATGTAATTTATTTCACCAACAAGGTAAGTTAATTTTCCAACAAATACGCCTTACTTATTATTTATACGTTTACGCATCTCTTTCGTGACATAAATCTCATTTCCTATCCCCTAACCTTACTTGAGTAGTATTTTACTTAAGTTAAAGAACGATTAGAGTCGTCTATTTTAAAACTAATTGCGTAGTTTTCCTAACCTATTAGACATAAATACGCCTTCAGTGGATCAAATGCAAACTTATGATGATAAATAGTTGCAACCTTACATTAGATATCACTTATTGAATGACACTAACTCATTGTTTCTCTTTCAGATTACGACAGAAATGTAAATAACACAGTCAAGAATTGAATGTCAAGCCCAGCTTTTTTTCATTGTCGACTAAACATAATGAAAGCCCTGTCTAAAGCCATTATTTACATGGACACCGTATTTAGACACTAACAGTGAAGAATATTTACTACTGGCTGTATCTCAAGACACTTTTAAAATTGCCTAATTATCAAGTGATGGATATTCAATATATTTAAGTAAGAAACTGCACATAACTTAACCTATAAGCCTTCAAGGCTGTAGTAATGTATATAAGTTTGGCTATTTAGTACTCTTATTTACTAAACTCTATTCCAGCACATAAGCAATCCCCAAACTATTGAATTTTCTGAGTACTGTACTTACAATCCCCAGTTGCTAAACTGCTTAAGACATTCTATTTAACCTGAATTATATATAGCAACCCCTAGACTATTATGACTAAAACCAATTGTTTAAAATGTAATTACTTGTGTCGAAGCTCAATCCTTCCATTTCATACGGCAGCATTTTGTGAGCACTAAACTCACACTCTTATATCTAATTTACTTACTGACTAATTATTCTAATGTATTAAGATAAACATATATCGATCTCCGTAGTAACACTGGTTCAGATCCTGGTAACGGCCTACCACTTTGTAACGGCCCCCCCGCGTGAAGGGGTCGGGAAACTACTAAATCTACCTATAACACGTACCTATCTACCTACTGTCCTATATGTCGATGTAGGAGGAGAGTATAACTTAATGAATATATTTATTAAATCTAACCGAGAATGAATTTATCATTCTAACCGTAATTTAACGTCTAATTTGGCCAAGTGATCGTCTAGTCCCCTACGTTGTGTTTCGAAGTAACCCGTGAACTTTTAGGATTGGAAGCTCGACTCAAGTAATTGGTTTCTTAATAGCTTACACTCTAGTAAAATAAGAATATAATAAATAAATACATAAAAATACTATAAATAAACAACTATGAACTTTTTAGTGAGGTAATTTAATATTGGCCTAACAGGTTTCAGGTATTAATAATAAACTAGATATGAATTAAGATGATGTTGAAAGACAATAGCAATATGAAAACCCCCTGACGCGTAAAAGAGTGCCCGCAGCCTCCTACCTTCCCCAATAGCTGCGCCCATCCACCTGGCTAATAAGCTACTTCCAGTCCTTAGGGTTTTCATACATACTCACGCCTTCCAACATTATTCATGCGGAGCTAGGTACGAGACGTGAGTAATAGTTTCCTTTCAAAAGCTTAAAAGTGAGATTCCATCACTGTGGTATTCACTCTTCACTTATTTCTAAGTGTCAAATGATGTCCAGCCCTTCCTCGAGATTCACAAGTATCTGATGGATAAGAGGGACCTCTACCAACTCACTATGAGAAGTTAAATAACTAATAAATAAGCTTGTTACTCACTCTCGAGTATTGCTGACTAGTAAAATCGCGATATTTATAAACTAAATAAATATCGTGCTAATTTCTAACTATACTCTTTGAGATAAAGTCAGAATGGTTGATGAAGTAAGGTGGCGGTCATGCCAATTGTTTTATTGTAAGTTGAAGTACAGTATAGCCTCGGCCATTGACAAATGTAGGTAACAGGATCCTCGGATCGTGTACAGACTGAATCTACTCGTAGGTCAAGATACTCAGGCGAATGGCTACAAGTGACGATGGAAATACAGGTGGCCTCGACCAGCTGTCAGATCCAATAAACTATTCTTTCAGTTTATCTCATAGCCATAATATAACCCTCAGATTATAAAAATACCTTCCCCTCGGAGTCGGTAAGAGCACCTTGAACCACTCATAGACAGGTTCTGTAATTGTATGACTTAGAGCCAAATGACGAGTATTGAATCAATATGTGCCCTTGGGCCACATATAAGTAGATTAAAGAAGATATAATTGTCCTGTGGACTTCGACGATACTGTACTGAAGAGTAAAATGGTTGAATGGACTTCATGTTCCACTTCGACTGTATTCTCAAAGGTTATCTACAAATGAATGTATAAACCAAACTTTATGTCTCGAATTTAAGTAGTTTATAAATATATTAAATATTTTGCAAACATACACATGACTATCATTAATTAATAAAGAAGTTGTTTACTTCCTTTCTTTACTATCTAAGATCCTATAGGTACCTAAGTTATTAGACTCTTATTTGAAGCCAATTGTAACTAATATTAGTTCAGCAGTGAACTTCCTCTTCCACTGATCAGAGGACTTTGTCATAACATGGAATAGCCAAATAGCATCCGGTACTACATATTTGTTATGTAATGAAGTTAAGAACTTGAATTCATTTTATGTTGGTAATTAAATAAAGTGGGTATTTAGGTATATTTTGTATACCTAATATTTGCAGTGTATTGACCATTTATGCACATTACTATTAGATAGTATGGATGTTTTGTAAAACTAGTAGGAATAGAATCCAATTTCAATTAACAAGGTCTTAACTTATACATATAAGTTACTTATTTTACCTCTATGGAGATAGACTTAATCACTAACTTACAAGCTAGGTCCTAACATTGCAAATAGTATCAACCTAATGCAATTCCTAACTCCCTAGTCCCTACTTAACTTACAATTAGAATTTAATAAACATTACCTAAAGGTTTAAGTTATAACCTCCAATAGTGGGAGTTATTTTGCCTACAATGTACCCTAACAGCCCTGCCTAATTCCCTACCATCCTATTACCTAGATATTATGTTATGTTAATTATGTGATTGAAGTCAACGCTTATGTCCAACATTGGGCATTACCATCATCCTACATACCTAGGACTATACCATCTGTACTTAGAACCTTATTCCTCATGTACAATAATTACAAACGCTTTGTCTGCTTCAGCAGTGGGTAGAACTTACTTAATACGCCTACATCATAACATACTTAGAAATCTACCCACCTATTTTATTATTAAAATGTGTATTTAAAATAATGGATTAATACCGACTATGGGCATTAACAAACCTAATACGTCCTAATGCACAACCCTATATCCCTATTACGGTTCCTACCTAGTATTCCCTATTTGAAGTTAATACCAACTATGAGCATTAACAAACCTAACACGTCCTAATGCAAAACCCTATATCCCTATTACGGTTCGCATCTAGTATTCCCTATTAGAAGTTAATAGTTAATACCAACTATGAGCATTAACAAACCTAACACGTCCTAATGCAAAACCCTATATCCCTATTACGGTTCGTATCTAGTATTCCCTATTAGAAGTTAATAGTTAATACCAACTATGGGCATTAACAAACCTAACACGTCCTAATGCAAAACCCTATATCCCTATTTGAGGTTAAGTATAGCCTATGTCCAGCAAAGGACCATACAGGCATAACCAACCCTATTTCAACGTCCTATTCACCTAACGTTCCCTATTTGAAGTTAATATGTATAGCCTATGTCCAGCAAAGGATCATACAGGCATAACAAAACCTAATTCAACGTCCTATTCACCTAACGTTCCCTATTTGAAGTTAATATGTATAGCCTATGTCCAGCAAAGGATCATACAGGCATAACAAAACCTAATTCAACGTCCTATTCACCTAACGTTCCCTATTTGAAGTTAATATGTATAGCCTATGTCCAGCAAAGGATCATACAGGCATAACAAAATCTAATGCAAATCCCTATCAACCTACGTTTCCTAATTGACCTATGTTCTCTAGCTGCTAATAAAACCCGCTCTTGACTTAGAGCTCATTGAATTGTCCACGTGTGCAAAAGAAAACCCCATTTACTTTATGTGTGGTGTGTGTGTGTGTGTATATTTACCTGACCCTAGCTACAAAAATCTAAATCCCGTAAAGGGCCTAACGTCCATACGCACGTGCTAGCGCATTTGGGTGTGTATTTCCCTACCAGATTGTGACAATGTCTTGAAAAAGACAAAGGGCGACTACATCTGAACAGCCGCGCCCACCAGTTACGGTGTTAAAACCAAGTACACTTCCGTTGTCACCGTTAGGAGGTCAAGAGTACTATGGTCCATTGAATAATTCAATGTAAGCATCAAACCTATCCTACAATAACCTAAAGCTAAAGAAACGGAGGAGGAAGGAATAAAGGTTTTAGGAGTGTAACGCTGAGATCTCCCAGGCTCAAGAGATCACTCAATGATAGAGGGCTAAAGGGGTCTTGGCCCAGCGAGAGTTTGTGTGTGTGTGTGTGTGTGTAATGCGGTGTTATTAGCACCTAAAGTTGTAAGTGTACGGAAGGAATGGGGTAGGTATACTTCAGCCAAGGATGTAGGAACTTTCCCTAAACCTCGTAGTTGAGAAACTAAACCATCACTGTCAAAAACTTATTGACGAATTAATCAAAATTACCTCTTCTAAAAACGCGCAGCGTAACGTCTAAACTGTTAGACGAATAAAATAAAATGCGGTCCCGAATACTGGCTCCCTTATCTTTTATACTCCCCGCGCGTAGTCTTGTTGAAAACGATGCCCCGCCCACTTTGCTTTCGACACTTGCTTTCAACAACCAACTTTTCCTTTCAATCGTTTTCGCGTCGCTTCCATTTGCTTTCAACAGCCAACAGGTGTTCCATGACGCGTACTAATCGCTTTCAACATCGCTTTCAACAGCCAACTTTTCCTTTCAATCCTTTTCGCGTCGCTTTCATTTGCTTTCAACAACCAACAGGTGTTCCATGACGCGTACTAATCGCTTTCAACATCGCTTTCAACAACCAACTTGCATTTCGCATCGTATATGCTTGCTGAAATAACACCTTTCTTTCGAATATCCCTTATGTTTGCACACAAACATACATACTTACATGCCCATATCCATTCATACATACATACATACATACTTACATGCATACATACATACATACATACATACATTCATACATACTACGAGAATTTAATAAGAACCTTTTAGCCAGCCTCAAAGCAGCTACAGTAGAAAACAGCTGTTTAAGACGCTCTTAATGACAAGTCTAGGTAATCCTAATTCCACTTACACTACTTAAACACCGATGGTTCAATAAACGATCATGCCTAATTTACTTAACCAAAGACGCAATATATGCGGTACTATGCCTGCTATATAGTAACTCTGCCTACCCCTCCGAGACCGGAGCGCGTGCCTTGTGTAACTATGTACGTATACACAAATAAGTATCTGGATTATATTTTAAGTACTATAGACAATAATTATAATGAATTACGGCATTCACCATCAGTCTAAATACGTCCCCTGCCGGATATAGGTCTCCCTCTCGGCAAGCCAACCGTCGCGGCCCCGCCATAATCCCCACGCTTATCAGTTATTCCTCTACCTGTCGCTAGCTTCTATTTCATTAAATTGACCCTATTAAAGTATCTAATGTCTGATCATACTTGAATATCAATAACATTCTTGTAATTTACTATTATCTATAAATGATAGTATATATTATATATATATATAAGGCAAAACGCATCGTGAATCAGTATGGGACGAGGCTGTCCCGTTACACAGCGGCAAGGTCGTGGCCGAGCGGTAAGGGCGCAGAAACGTGGACACTGTTTCAAGTTTCGAATCGCTCAGTGAGCTATGGAGAGGGCTATGCTTGGGGTTTCTTGGGGTGTATTCGTAATGAGGAGATCCGACAAAGAACGAAGAACACCGGTATAGCCGAAACGATTAACAAGTTATAGTGACAGAGAACCGACGGCCGTTAATAGTTCTGCAGTGGAGACCGCAGATCGGCACATCCAGGGTGGGACGCTCCGCCGCCGCCAGAAGGACCGTCGATCTGAGGATAGTGGCCGGAAGCGGCTGGATGCAGACAGCGGAGGGTGTGTCATACGAGGGGTCTAAGGACTGTAAGCATTAATAACATAACGCGACAGACTTGGGAAGTCAAAGCATTGGCCGGCCGGCGCTAGATCTACAGAGGTCTCTGATTGTGTCAATTATATATTGCTAATTCCTAGAGAGAAAAATAAAGAATAATATATTACAGTATATTGGAGTTTCAGTGGAAATACTTATACTATGTGCTGCTTGTCCTGGCTGGTAGATTTTAGAGATGGCAACCCTTGGCTCGTATAGAGTTGACTCTTGTTTTAATCAACTATTGTTTTTTTTTTCAGTGTAAGATGGCCACCCTTAAGATGGCAAACTTTGTGTATGTTAATGGTTGTTGAATATTTTCTGTAAGAGTGACATGGATAGTAATGTCTAAACCACTACTCCTAATAAAGATTAAAAAAAAGCGACCACTGGAATTATTTTCTCTCCACATTGTTGACGAGGAAGTCTGGAAGACCACCTTCTCTGACCATAGTATGTATCCGAGTCGCTCTTCTATTTCTGCATTTTTTCTACTCTGAATATTCCGTATTAGGCAAAAATCTTTAGCAAGTATTAAAGCTAAAAAATTAATAGTTTTAACGACGTATTACTTACTTACGTATACTTTTAATGATATTCATTGTGTACATGAAAGACGTGCTACGTGGTAATTTGGACGTCACTCGGCATTTAATGATATGCAAATGTTAAAATATTTAACGTTCAACTAACACGGTATTTTAGACCGTAATGTGTACACAAAACTAGCGTTAACTCTTGAGCTGAACATGCTCTTAATATGACTTGACAAGAAAGGTATATGTTTAACTACAGGCTTTGGTTACCACTACAACTTACTATCGCCTACATTAATTCTATGTATTACCTTAAAAAAGGTCTGGTGGTTTTGTAAACCATTTCGGATAATATTGTTCGGTTAAAATCTAAATTAAAAACAATAAAGCTTCAATAGGCCCCTTCTGGTTGTCGTGTGGTTTCCGGTAGAGTAGAATAGGACCACTCCAACTCCTCCCGTAGATGTCGTACAAGGCGACTAAGGGAATACATTATAAAACATCAATCAGGCCTCCCCACACCGTCTGGCTAGCGCGGGGAGAGTAGGCCAAATCCTCCGTCTGTCTCCGGCAGATGAGAGAGGGTTGTGCTCCTGCAGTGAAGACAAAAATAACCTGATGATGATTATTATAATATTATCATAAAATTTCACATACCAGCTGCGACATGCATAAAATATGAAACTGTCAATGTACCACAGAATTACTAACACAAACACGTGCCGGTAACTACACAAAGCATTCTAAACTAGTTGACAGCTCGTACACGTATGTATATCTATAGATGTGTAACTTTAATCCATGTTCGAATTTCTATAAAAAAAATATTACTTGCTTGTTTGTGCATGAATAGAAGTAGACCAAGATATAGAACTTAACTCACTCACTGATGAAACTCACTCAATGAAAAGCAATGCTTTTTAATCGAATGCCGGCATTTTATCAACTGCCCAGCCATCCAGTTGAGAAGCTGGTGTACCCATTTGGCGGCCAAATGTATATAGAATCACAGTGACCATTTTGTTATTATAAAGGTGCTCGATAAGAACTTTATTCTGTAAAAGGAAAATACAAAGCCAGCTCGAATTTAATTTACAAATGAATAAATCTCCGGTTTTACTATATAAAAGAGTCTACAGATAGGCATATAAAAAAATGTAAGCCCGTCCGTCGTTCCATCAGCGGCGAGGGTGGCGACGAGACATGCCATTTGCATTTTATTAAAATCACAATTTTATTTTTCATCCACGTCACGAGGTTCTGGAAGGCTTCGCTGCTCGCCTCTGTTGCTTTCACCAAGGGTTTGGGGGTAATATTTTGAAATTAGTCACTTTCGTAACCAGAGTTTCGTTGAGAAAATTTGGAAGTTGAATACTTAAGCCTTATCCATACCATTGCGTCAGCGAGACGTGCGAATTAGTTCGCATACGTCGGGGATGCGTCTCCGAATAGTTATTAATTAGAAGTGGAAAGTAATTTTAGATATATACCAACTATTTAGACAAATCGACTGCAATTGAAAAAATTACATTTGACATGCATAGATTGTTGATGTTATTATTCGTCCGAATTCGGATGCATCGGAGATGCATCAGTCGGATAGGAGATATATGCTACGTAGCAGCGCTAACGGGTTTCTGAAGACGATTGACGAAAGGTTTTACGGTCACATCATCAGACACTTAGTGAGGGCTTAAAACCTAACTTTTTTGTATGTATATGTATCCTGGTCGTAAGCGTGCCGACATCCCGGAGCTGGGCGAACTCCGGGCACTATTAGCCTTACCGAATCAAGCGGGGCTCTGATGAGGTGGACAATTATTTCCCTAGATAATCGTGGTTGTTCGCAACACATCACGTCAAGGGGTATCACGGGGCGAAAAACGGACGAAGGAAAGCCACTTTGCAATATTACATTGCGCAGAGTGGCGATACATCGTCTCTGCCTACCCCTCTGGGACCAAGGCGTGAGCATTATATTTATGTTATGTATCTTCCATCAACGAACTACCAGGCGTGGTGAGGGACTTCATCCTTATGTAGTAGACATACCACGCTCTCGCACGAAGCGTTTTACTTCCTCTTTCATGACGCGAACTGCTAAAGAATGGAACTCCCTACCAGGTTGGGTATTTCCGGACAAGTACAATTTGGATCTTTTTAAAGGAAGAGTGAATAGGCATGTTTTTAAATATTGTAAGGTTGTGAATGGAAGGTTTTTAAATATTGTAAGGTTGTGAATGTGTTCAACAAAGTTAAAATGGCAATTATGTGCGAAGAATATAACTTAATATCTAAAATAGAATTTAAAAAACGTCCTAGCCACCTTAGAGACATCTCATACCTTCCCCGATATGTACAGCCGGGATACAACAATGTGTACCGAAGCCGAACAAATGAATGCATCTTACCGCAAGATGCCTAAACGGATGGCCTAAGAAAAAACATATGTAATATAATATATTTTAAATTCAAAAAAATTTGTGCCAGTAGACGCATGCGAATTCATATAAACTGCTGTTGCTGTGTTCATTTGTCCGAATTCGGATTCCTCGCTGACGCACTGGTTTGGATGAGCCTTATGGGATGAAGAGCACCTAACTCGAGTTTTAAAGTAGAATACTTCTTTGTTGGGGGACTACCTCGATGTTTTTACTTTAAATCTGAAGATATGGAAGTGATGTACTTCAATCCAATCACTTTTATCGAGTTCCATGCCTAGTTTATTTATTGGACATGGTTTATGACTTTATAAATTATTTGAGTTAAAATTGTTGCTATATAATATTGTATAAAGTATATTAAAAAATAAATATCTCAGACATTTACACCAATTATCTAGTCCCAAACTAGGCAGAGCCTGTGGTATGGTTACTAGATAACGGATAGACATACTTAAATAAATATATAAACATCCAAGACTTGGGCACAAACATTCATATTCATCATACGAAAATTTGCCCCTAGCGGGATTCAAACCCGCAACCTCTGTCGTGGCAGTCCGAGAGCTACCCGTTCCGCCACGGAGGTCGTCATATATTATTTGTATGAATTATGTGGTATCCGTTAAATTGTCTGAAATATTGATATGCAATATACCTGACATAGCCATACCTATATTTAATAACTGTTGTTACAGATTAGATCAAATTAACTAAAAATAAAAACACAATTAAATAAATAAAAAATTAATTAAATAATAAAAATGACAAATATAATGCATAATGTATAAAACTAGATATAATTACGTCAATAAGTTCTGGATAAACTATTCACGGAGAGGGCTATGCTCGGCGTATCTTTGAAGAATATGATTCGTAATGAGGAGATCCGACGAAGAACGAGGATGACCGACATAGCCGAAATAATTAGTAAACTGAAGTGGCAGTGGGCGGGTCACATATGTCGCAGAACCGACGGCCGTTGAGGCAGACGCGTTCTGGAGTGGAGACCTCGGATCGGCACGCGCAGGGTGGGACGCCCCGCCGCCAGATGGACCGACGACCTGAAGAAGGTGGCCGGAAGCGGCTGGATGCGGAGGGCGGAGGACCGGGTGTGGTGGCGTGCATTGGGGAAGGCCTATGTGCAGCAGTGGACGTCTAAAGGCTGACATGAATGAAAACTATTCATAGCTACATAATGTCTGCTTGACAAGTCATGCGCACAGCCTCTTTTTGAAACTAGGTAGGTTCGGATAACTGGTGACCTCAGTGGGAAGCCGGTTATATATCGCGTTACCCATTATTTCTACTGTCTTGGCGCACTTCACCAGCAACTATGGGGTTAATCAAGCAGTAACTCAACACATTCATAATCTATCGTACGCTCAGAGGGGATCACCTGAGACTCCCCTCCGTATTCTTTTGTGGTCGCATAACAAACTTCCGACTTTCTTGGCGACAAGCAACAATCTCTATGTACTACTAGATGGAGCGTTCCAAACAATTGCTCTGTTCCACGCAAGTAGCCACAACTCTTTCACATTCACAATGAAACTTGTGCAGTTACTACGCGGAACATTTAATTATTACTAAATATTGACATTATTTAACCGTAGCGTCAATATTTAGTAATAATTAAATGTTCTGCGTAGTAACTGCACAAGTTTCAAAGTGAATGTGAAAGAGTTGTGGCTACTTGCGTGGAACAGAGCGATTGTTTGGAACGCTCCATCTGGTAGCACATAGAGATCGTTGGCGACAAACCACGAATATTTCAAACACAAATAAAAAAATTAAATGTTAACAAATTTTACTTGCAGTTTTCGATAGAGCCGCATTTTTAATATGAAAACATAGAGCTATGAGTCCATTAGTCAGCCAGTCACAAGTTTTCCTTTTAGAGCGGCCGCCGACGGCGTTTCATAGCCAAAACAAATCATGAATCACTGCCAAAAATCCAGTGACGTTGGCTCAGGAAGTCGGGTCGCATTAGCTGGTACACCGTGTACTTATACACAGTAGGGATACTGAGTAGAATCCAAAATCCTACTTATAATATATATATATATGTCGTAGGTTCCTGGTTCCCCCAAGAATGTGGGCTCCCAAATTGAGTTTAATGCCGTTACAAAGTTAACACATTTACTAACTTCAATGACACTACATGAAATTACACTACATCAACAAGTAACGATTTTAGAAGGCAGACGATCCGTCAGCGTAACGCCTGCGCACCGCACGCCTTTCCATCGAAGACTCTCGGTTCTGCGGTTGCGCCAGTTATACCCGACGTTCCGTCAGCGCATGCTCGCGACGATAGCCGAACAAAGCCGAGCGGCGCGCCGAACACGCTCTGTGCCTTCAAATTAGCTCCTCTTTTATTATTTCGCCGACATATATAATATTATAAACGCGAAAGTTTGTAAGTATGGATGGATGTTTGTTACTTTTTCACGTAAAAACTACTGAATGGATTTTAATGAAACTTTACAGTAATATAGCTTATACATCAGAATAACACATAGGCTACAATTTATAAAGATATTGTGTGAATTGTCCAAAATATCAAGTAAGGAGGAAAAAATCTACCATCTGCGAGCTATTCTGGCGTGCGCTGCCAAAACCGCTAGAGTTACACATATGTAATGTATGATGAAAATGTTTAGGTTTAATCTTAAGCTATTCGAAATACTAATCGTGCGCAGACGAAGTCGCGGGCACCAGCTAGTACTCCATAATGCTCCTGACGTATTGTATCAGCCCTTGAACGTCCACTGCTGGACATAGGCCTTCCCCATCACGCTCGGTCGTTCGCCCTCCGCATCCAGCCGCTTCCGGCCACCGTCTTCAGGTCGTCATATAGCGGCAAGGCGTTCTACTCTGCGCGTACCGATCCGCGGTCTCCGCTCCAGAACTCGTCTGCCCCAACGGCCGTCGGTTCTGCGACATATGTGACCCGCCCACTGTCACTTTAGTTTACCAATTCTTTCGACTGTGTCGGTCACCCTCGTTCTTCGTCGGATTTCTTCATTTCGAATCATATCCTTCAAAGAAACCCCGAGCATAGCCCTCTCCTCATCAACCTAAATACGTCCACTGCTGGACATAGGCCTCCCCAATAGACAGAACTTGTCTGCCCCAACGGTCATGGGTTCAACGTGAGATTTGGCCCGCCCACTGCCACTTCAGCTGACCCTAAAGCTGCAGCTAGAATCTTGTAATGTGCATGTGTCAGTAGCATTATGGAATACGCCTAAATTCAGTATGGCGATAATGCAGCAACTAGAATCGTGGGAGCTAGCTTTTTAAAAAGGTTTTGCCGATCTGGAAATAAATATCATTATCGCTATAAGACGGTAGAATCGGCAGTATAAATACATATACTGGGCAGGAGTTACCGGGTTAATTCAGCAGCGTGTAGTCACTTACCACTCGCTTGAAATATAGACTATTGTTGAATCTGCTCTCAGTTTCACACGATGACAGATGAGAGACGGAAGCAGAACGGATTTTCTTTGTGATGTTTATGTATAAAACCGTAAAGACTAAACGAGAAACACTAGACCGTCCCTCTGTCTTTCTAAAATAACTTTTTTTTAAAGGTGCGAAAGTTGTTTATCTTTATTACTATTTTAGGAGAATTCTGGTAGAAATTTGACGTACAGCTTAATAAATACATTACAGTTAAAAATTATTATAAACTTATATAGCCCTAAAGACAACGATCTCTATGTACTACTAAATGGCGCGTTCCAAACAATCGCTCTGTTCCACGCAAGTAGCCACAACTCTTTCACATTCACAATGAAACTTGTGCAGTTACTACACATAACATTTAATTATTACTAAATATTGACGCTACGGTTAAATAGTGTCAGAGCGATTGTTTGGAACACTCTATCTGGTAGTACATAGATATCGTTGCCTAAAGTAGTCCAAGTCTTTCAAAATTAAGCATTTAATAAAATATTGAACCAACTGCACAAAAACATGAAAGATACGAATGGCTCAGCTTAATGAAGGTCAATTTTATACTCTAAGACTTATATCCTATAGTGATTGTTGGCCGGTTGACAATGATACATACTGTGATAAGTCCAACGTAGACATTAGACATTTATTTATTTAAAAAATTGCAACATTACAGATTTTAAATAACATTGCCATGCAATCACTTTATATACTAAATACTAGATGACCCGTGCCCACTTCGTTGGGCTGTAACCATATTCCGACTACCACGAAAAAGTCTTTTCATTTTTCGGATTAATATATAGCCTTTGACACTTTGTGGGTTTCTATTGGTAAAAGTCAAAATCGGTTCAGTAGATCCAGAAATTATCCCCTACAACCTCACAAACACAACTTTACCTCTTTATAATATCAGTATAGAAGTATAGATATAGAATTATAGATATATTAAATAGATGAAACAGGCATTCCTCTCTCTAGCATCAACTTATCACCATTTACAACTAATTTTCTTTACCATAAATCCACTTCATAGAGCTATCTGGAATCAGAAATTGGCAGCCCAAACCTCTTTTAAAAGCATCCAAAATGCCATTATTCCTTCGAATAAATGTCTCCAATCCAACTTAAACCGTTAAGGTTGAGGTACATACACGCGCATTCGCATTATGGCACTGACGACATTATCCAGCGCTCTCCCGCAACTTTCGTTGGTCTCGCGCCACGTCGTCGCCCACTGCTGGTACAAAGTTATTACGCCACTATCGACCGACGCCGAAAGATCCACGCTATACATTAGAAAGAGAAGCACTTATGTTGTTAACTTATAACGTTGTCCCTCTGTCGATCGACTATGTTCGCGCGCTCGTTGCAGCCACATATACACAGTACAATAACACACACACAGTACCGTGTACAGACAGGCTGATGCGCCTATAGTAGTAGTAGGTAATTATATCTGTTCGCTTGTATGGAGTGCCAGGGGTGTGCTAAAAGAGGAAGATCGACACAAACGCAGTAAGCGGTCTGCGTCCAACCTACAGTACGCGGACGCCCGCCGCCGCCCGGTGCTTCTTCTAAATGCAGGCGCTAAGTGCGGCGTGGCGCGCGGCAGTGGGGCGCAACCCTTACGTGTTATTGGTTCCCTATTATCAGATAAATGGAGTCAAATATCGGATTGGCCACGATTAAGCTCTTTCTTTAATACTTCCAGTTTATATTACAGTGAGACATGCAATCTAGAATTCGTGTCTCGAATTTTTTGGGTAGGATCGTCGATTATCAAGGTATCTATTATTATACAATATGTTCATTGGGGGATTTGCCATAATCACAACGCTTGGCAGGCGGATTGGTGATCGCAGTAATGATCTTAACATACACACACAGGAGAACGCTGTTGCCCGTCCCTGGTGCATTCCCTTAGTCGCCTTGTACTTGTGCCAAATCCCACACTGGACAGGCCACCAAAGTGATATTATATTGGGGAGGCTTAATGCTTAGCAATAAACGTTTCCATCATCAGGTTATTTTTGTCTCCACTGCAGGAGCACAACCCTCTCTCATCTGCCGGAGACAGACGGAGGATTTGGCCTACACTCCCCGCGCTGGCCAGACGGGTTGGGGAGGCCTGATTGATATTGTATAATGTATTCCCTTAGTCGCCTTATACGACATCCACGGGAAGAGTTGGAGTGGTCCTATTCTACTCTACCGGAAACCAGACGGCATAAACGTATCAAGATACAATAAAAGAGAGCCTAGCTGCCTGAATGTAATATAAACTGTCCAACAGACTAGACCACAGTATCACTATGAAACGGAAAAAATAGACATCCGGAAGTTCGTTAGAGCAATCAATCCGACGGGCGATGCACTGTTAGTCTGTAGCTACGATTTGCATACTGCATAATGCAGTGGGCCACGAAGCGAGCAACGCCGGCACTCGAAGCTATAGCGTTTGAGTGATTCGGTGTTAAATGTTCTACGCCTTTGATTAGTAACCGCTTGACTCAGTTTAAACAGTCTGCTCTCTGTGAAAAGTGCTGCAGGTTCATTAAAAATATGTTGGCATAAATACTACACTGAGAAAAAATTAGTAGCGCTCCACTTATATAAGGATAAAAATATATTACGTAAATAGCCGCCCCCATTATAAATGGTGTGAGTTACACATATGTAATGTATGATGGAAATGTTTATCTTATATAGTCCTATAAAAAAGCTCACCACAGTATATATCTATATCTTATGTGTAAGCCATTATAGCCAAAATAGTGAACCATCGTTGATGAAACTTGGCACACATACAGGTTAAGTCCTGAAACAGGACATAGAATAGTTTTTATCCCGAAAAAACATCGCATTCCTACGGGAAATACATAATAATTTGTGATGTTAAGTTGTCCACGCGGACGAAGTCGCGGGTAACAGCTAGTTAGTTCATATATTTACAGTTTATTTTATGTTAGGTTAGGACTATACTCGCCTCACGTTCAGGACGTCGCGTCGTGGGCTCAAACCCTGCCCGTACCAATGAGTTTACCGAAACATAATTACGGTTTATCCCATCTCATTCCCACTAATATTATAAAGGCGAAAGTTTGGATGTTTGTTACTCAATCACGCTTCAACCACTGAACGGATCGTGATGAAACTTGACACACATATAGGTTAGGTCCTGGAATAGGATAGTTTTGATCCAAAATACATAATAATTTGTAACGTTAAGTAGTCCACGCGGACGAAGTCGCGGGCAACAGCTAGTCTATAATAACACAGGTTTTTTCGGTGAGGCAAAACATCGTAAGGAAACCTGCATATGCCCAAGAAAAAATTCTAAGGCGTAAGTGAAGTCTGTAAGTGGCTCAAAAGATCCTGAAGGGTTGCAGTGTCGCCGGGTCTTCCTGTCCCCCTTAAGAGAAGAGATAAGGCAGTAGGGACGTTAGGTTGTTAGGGAACCTAGGGTATAAGCCTTGTAGTTATGTCCTCCTAATTTATACACAATAGTTTAGCAGGCTACTTTACAGTGTCAATTCAATTCAATTCAATTACTCTTTATTGGCCTATGTCTAGCAGTGGACGTATTTAGGTTGATGATGATGATGATTATATTTGTCTTCTTGTTACAATTTTATGAATTTACTAGCTGTACCGGCGGCTCCGCTCGCGTGAACTACAGAATCCGCCCCCGTTCCCACTTCCGCTCCCGTTCTCTTCCCACTTCTACTTCCACTCCCACTCAGACTCGAGACTCTCAATATCCCAATCCCAACCCCAAACTCAACGCCTTCCCTATCTCCAAAATTACAAATTTCATTAATGGGAAACTGTAAGAAATATTAACAGTCGTTTTATTATCATCCGATATAATTAATGGCTTCTAGAAAAATTTACTTTATTAATGTCTCAGGTTCTAAGTGGCATATCAAGATGAAACATGCACCAGATTTTAAATTAGACCACCAGCAAGACAACTGTGAAAATTGCATCAAATTTCATTTAGTAGTTTTTGCGTGATGCGGTAACAAACAAACATACAGACAGACAAACAGGCAGACAGACAAAAATAAAAAAAAAAATTTTTAGCTTCTATTGACGACCTCCGTGGCGGAATGGATAGCTCTCGGACTGCCACGCCGGAGGTTGCGGGTTCGAATCCCGCTAGGGGCAAATGTTCGTATGATGAATATGAATGTTTGTACCCAAGTCTTGGATGTTTATATATTTATTTAAGTATGTCTATCCGTTATCTAGTAACCATACCACAGGCTCTGCCTAGTTTGGGACTGGATAATTGGTGTGAATGTCTGAGATATTTATTTATTTATAAAAACAACTCAAACATTTTTTTTAAATATCTCTCATCTACAGATATAGACCAGTTACAGTTTTATTATAAGTATAGATAGCTGGCAAGTAATATAGTGCTCAACTAAAATGCAGCAAAGATAGTAGAATGACAAACACCGGGCTGTATGCAAATTGCAACGGTGTTTACAATGCATCAAACCCAACAGCTGCACAAATATGCATTCTGCTGGCAAATATCAGCTTTAATTGCAGCGTTAGACGCCTCCGCAGTCTAACGAAATTAAATATTTTGTATACATTCAGTCAAAAAAATATCGGGAATGGATGATTTCTTTAGGGTTCCAAATTCAGTATTTTTGTTTTTTTGTTGTTGTTGGATTGGCACTACTTTTTTCCATTTTGGCGCGCAGTTTGAGTTGCATCTGTTATTTATATTTAATACAGTGTTGTTTTTAATCATATTATATCTAGTGTATATTGCGATTTTCATAATGAACAAAAATATCGAACAAAGAGTTTGTCTCAAATTTTGCACAGACAATGGCGTTTCGTGTTCGGAGTCACTGAAAATGTTACAGAAAGCTTACGATGAGTCGAATATATCAAAAACATTTGCTTACGAGTGGTACAAAGCGTTCAAAAGCAGTCGAGATGTGATTTTTTATATTTGTTGAACATAAAAATAATTTTAAGTATTTATATATTTTAAGTAAGTATTTGTAAACAACACTTGACATTTTGGAACATAATCATTGTTGATTAGAACACGACTAACAATTTTTAATTTTAATTTAACTTATACAAGCTATTGCATCAAGTGGACAACTTAACATCACAGATTATTAAGTATATCCCGTAGGAATAAGATGTTTTTTCAGGATAAAAACTATCTTATATCCTATTCCAGAACCTAACCTATATGTGTGGCATGTGTGTTTCCTCCCGATTCTTCCAGTGATTGAAGCGTGATCGAGTAACTAACATCCAAACATCCAAATATCCAAACTTTCGCATTTATAATATTAGTAGGACAAGATTAATAATGTGTGTATACACCTGCAAAGGTATGGTTTAGTGGAACTTGTACTAAATATGTAATATCTTAAAATTACCTGAATTACATACACAATAAACATAAAAAAACTGTGAACTCCATTTTTGGTCTTAGACGTCCACTGCTGGAGATAAGCCTTCCCCAATGTACGCCACCACACCCGGTCCTCCGCCCTCCGCATCCAGCCGCTTCCGGCCACCTTCTTCAGGTCGTCGGTCCACCTGTCGGCGGTGCGTCCCACCCTGCGCGTGCCAATCCGCTGTCTCCACTCCAGAACTCGTCTGCCCCAACGGCCGTCGGTTCTGCGACATATGTGACCCGCCCACTGCCACTTCAGTTTACTAATTCTTTCGGCTATGTCGGTCACCCTCGTTCTTCGTCGGATTTCTTTATTACAAATCATATCCTTCAAAGAAACATAAGTACATCACTGTTATTAATTAATTACTACTACCTTAGTAGATTAATTACATCGATCAAGGGTTTCTTGAAGTGTTTGGTTGTTGGTTTGTGAAATCTGAAAAATATTGCCTCCTTCCACCCCAAAACGATAAAATTCAATATATTTCAAATTCAAACTCCGTAGGTTCAGTAGTTAACGACTTATCCTACGGACAGACATCTTCGTTATTCGTTTTGACGGGGGTGAAAAAGTATTCCACCAATAAAATGTTTGGCTAATAAAAAGGAAGTAGCAATAAAATTGTACCTGGAAGTGTTGCCAGCTAATGGAGTCGTTCGCGACGGTATATTTGAAAGGGTTGCGGGTTACCAGCGTGTTAGTCTCCACAAATATAAAGAGCTGAGCTAATATTGTTTTGGAGTTTAACATTTGCGGCACGATAATTTATTTCAAAGGATCATGCAATCATCAATACAAGTCAGGTAACTCCACTCATCATCATCAGGTTATTTTTGTCTCCACTGCAGGAGCACAACCCTCTCTCATCTGCCGGAGACAGACGGAGGATGTGGCCTACACTACCCGCGCTGGCCAGACGGGTTGGGGAGGCCTGATTGATGTTTAATAATGTATTCCCTCATTCGCCTTGTACGACATCCACGGGAAGACTTGGAGTGGTCCTATTCTACTCTACCGAAAACCACACGGCTCCACTCACAGCAATGATAATGAAAAATTACTACAATCCCCCCCCCCCCCCTTCCCCTTCTCCTTCCCCTTCGCCCATCCGAAAGTTTTCACAGCAAAAAAAAGTTAATAAAAGTAAAAATAATGTCTCTAAAAGTTTTTTTTTTTTTAAATTATCAAACATCCTTTACAAACTTAGTAATGCGGTCCTTAAAAATGAAGTTTATGTATTTGAATTGCTTTTAAACGCTTTCTTTGAAAGTACGGTTTTTGTAAATAGCACAGGAAAATAAACGCATGTCTCTAACGAGCACTGTTTTTTTTTAAAACAGTCAAAATCCTTTACAAAGAAACTTAGTTATGCGGTGCATAAAAATGAAAGTTATGTACTTGAATAGCTTTTAAAATGCTTCCTTTCAAGATACTGGACCCTCGGTGTCCGACTCGCATTTGACCGTATTTTTCTATGTTGATGGAAATCGTGGAACTACAATAAGATCACGGTGCTACTACTGTCCATAATCCCTTGTCTTCACCGCAGGTTAGCTGGAAGAAATTTCTTTAGAAATAAGCTTATCCTTTTGTATAATTTTCTTTTCTTTGTGTTGTTCTTTGTATATTTGTGTGTACAATAAACTGTTAAATAAATACATAATAAATAAGATCACTTTCATAGCTGTACTGTAAATGGGGTATT
The DNA here is from genome assembly GCA_947086405.1 of Esperia sulphurella. Classification (NCBI taxonomy): domain Eukaryota; kingdom Metazoa; phylum Arthropoda; class Insecta; order Lepidoptera; family Oecophoridae; genus Esperia; species Esperia sulphurella. Next base: position 15,661,871 of record OX352265.1, read on the forward strand.
GATGTCCAAAGATAGATGTGACAGTGAAGGTGTTCAAAGTTACCCTTCGTACCCTTTTATGTACGTGAGTTATATATTATACTATATTTCGTAGGGTATCGATATTTAAACTTTTAACTACTTTTAACTAATAATTTAGTTTCCCGTAGGAATGAGATGCTTTTTCGTAATAAAAACTATCCTATGTCCTATTCCAGGACTTAACCTATATGTGTGCCAAGTTTCATCAAGATCCGTCCAGGGGTTGAAGCGTGATTGAGTAACAAACATCCAAACTTTCGCATTTATAATATTACTAGCTGTTACCTGCGACTTTTTCCGGGTGGAAATCTCAACATCACAAATTGTTTTGTATTTCCCGTAGGAATGGGATGTTTTAACCTATATGTGTGCCAAGTTTCATCACGATAGTCCAGTGGTTGAAGCTTGATTGAGTAACAAACATCCAAACATCCAAGTATTCAAATATCACATTTATAATATTAGGTATATTTCATTCCAGATTAATAGTCCTATGAAAACAAACGCATTTGCGTCTCGAAAACAAAATACACAATAGATGGTGTTCCTAAGTGGACTGCAAAGTTTACATGGTAATACAAACCTGTTTTTGCTGCTGGTGACACTTTCATGTATATGTTACCGAGACGTAAATAGCGTTGGTTTTCATAGGACTATTAATCTGGAATGAAATATAGTAGGATTGGGATGCGACTTGTATATTGAAGAAAACGCCTCCAACGATCTCGTTTCCTAGAACATACAGGATGTTCGGTACGGGAAAGGAAGTTATTAGGGTCTTGTGACCTCTGTTCTAAATATCACTGAACAATCTGTTATAATAGGTATGTACGCCAGACTCTAGTAGTTGCTACGAGCTGCTAGTCTACGGGCTACGGCGTAGCAGTCGTGCGTAACGATATGTACTAATTTGTTACGGATTTAATTGTTTTGTATACGAATGTCATCGATTTCATATTGTATATGCAAGAAATGTAGTTATAATTGAACAATAAATAAATATTACATATAGACATATGATATATACATACACTTGTCTAATCTCAAATTACGATTTTCTCCTGTGCTATGGGAATTAAACAAGGATATAAACATCCAGACTGGGAGCAGCTTGTACACATTGCATAAGGATGTCTGTCCGCGGTGGGAATCGAACCCACGACCTTTGGCGCCTGGGTTCGCCTGGCGATAGTTCGCTGGCGTCTAGTGACCAAGCTAGTAGGCCAACAAGATGGTCAAGTTATTTATGCTATCGACATAGCATAAAGTATCCTTATCACTTAGAAATACGTTATCGTCCCAGAAAAAATCTTCATCATCAGGTTATTGTTGTCTTCACTGCAGGAGCACAACCCTCTCTCATCTGCCGGACAGACGGAGGATTTGGCCTACACTCCCCGCGCTGGCCAGACGGGTTGGGGAGGCCTGATTGATGTTTTATAATGTATTCCCTTAGTCGCCTTGTACGACATCCACGGGAAGAGTTGGAGTGGTCCTTCTACTCTACCGGAAACCACACGGCCAAAAAACGGAAAAATCTTAATCTGTAAATATTATAAAACACTGTAATTAATATATTCTTTCTGTTTACGTTACGAGCTCATCTAAAAATATCTCAATGACCTCAGCTCTTTGAGGCTCTTACTCGATTAAAGCCAGTATTCCCTTTTACTTAGAGTCTCTTTTGGTTTCCCTTGTTTGGTTGAATGCTTTAATCAGCTGTTATGTTGACCTCGAGGTTATAGGGTCATTAAACTTCATGAGCTGTTGTTTGACCTTCAAGAACAACATTGCGTAATCAAGGTTTACAGAAATTAGGTTTTATATTGGTCTAGTGAACTTCAAGTTTTATTATGTTGTTAATATGGTTTAATATACAAAGTTTTGACGCTTTTCGGAATAAAAATGCGTAGATATTTAAGTACATTGATAAGTCATCACATCATTGATGATGACTATATTAATAAAATGTCGAGTTGCGTCAATTATTTTATTTTTATTTTGTCGTGGAATATCTCAGGAAAAAGAATGTTTCCTGAAGTTTCCATTTGCGATTTTCGCACAATAGTTCCGGTAGTTTAAGAGTTACTGGATGGACAGACAGTCAAAAAAGTCTCGCTATAAATGCGTAAAACTAATAAAAATAGTAAAGTTGCTCAAAACGATGTTTTAGAGAGGTAATAAGTAGATAAAGGTAGTCTGGTAAAAATCGCTTACAGCTATAAGAGCGCCTAGATGTACTAATGCAAGTAACTTTATTATTATATATGTGTTATTTGTGCGCAATATAGTGTAATTGAATTGAAGAGTTAAGTACTACAAACAAAATCAAACTTACGCCTCAAAGTCTTCCCAACGGTTTGTACACACCTCACACACACTATAAAAAACAAGAATACAGACGGTTCAAACTAAACAACATTAAAACGTGGTAAGTGGTTATGCGCGCGTCATGTGTCGCCACGTGGCGTGGCGTGGCGTGGCGGCGCGTGGCGGCGCGTGGCGAGCGGGCCGCCCTCTCGCGCGGGACTGAGCCGCCCATCACTCGATTCAGACGCAGCTGCTGAGCGTGAAACCTTGGTAACTGTCTGGGAAAGATAACGTCTATATTTTTCAAACATTTAACGTGTTAATCCATTGTAATTACTCATCATCCATTATGAAAAATATATTTTCGCTCCTCATTTTTTTACGATCACATTAACTCTGACCTTTTACGTAATTTAATCTATGTATTAAAATTTTTAATGTGAAATAAAGAAATCTAATCTAATTATAAGTTTTTACCTTCATGATTGACACTAATTGATTTTTAAATTAGATAACAAATGACATCTGTTATTAAAAATTATTTTCCGTCATGATACTACGTAATATCGACATTGGATATAAATTCTTCTCATAGTAGACTATAAGTAGACATTTCTTTATTCCTTTTGGCGCCGTATTGATCAGTACTCGGCGTAAATATACATATTTTTGGTATTTGCCTATCATAGTATAGACATGCCATTGAATTGGATAGAGGGCGTCATGGCGAACAAATTTGTTTCTACTTGACCTTCTAAAGAGACACAGAAGTCCTACCCGGTACCTTTATATTATTGTCGAGGCGAAAATTTTACAAATCTTTTGCAAAGATTATTCAGTGAGTTAAGTTCTCAATAATTTTCAAATCCCAGGAACCCAGAGGCAATTGAGGTAATTCAACGAAAATCGCTGTGCCTACTCCGACTACTGGTTTCATCATCAGGTTCAGTTTTGTCTCCACTGCAGGAGCACAACCCTCTCTCATCTGCCGGAGACAGACGGTGGATTTGGCCTACACTCCCCGCGCTGGCCAGACGGGTTGGGGAGGCCTGATTAATATTTTATAATGTATTCCCTTAGTCGCCTTGTACGACATCCACAGGAAGAGTTGGAGTGGTCCTATTCTACTCTACCGGAAACCAGACGGCAAACAAGACCCACCATCAGTCAATCTTAGTCGATTTACCTCCGTCGGAGAGTTTTCAATTTCAAATTTTTGAAAGAATTTACAAGAAACCACGAATCATATATTGCTTACTGTGGTCCGATCTGTATCCAGGGGTACTTGTGACGTTCTTAACGTAAACAGCCTCAACGAAAATTTTACTCCCGAGTTTTTGGTGCTTCCATCTTTGATTGTAATAACTTAAGCTTCGACTCTTTAACAAAACTTTTTGTTTGAAATTTTTTTTAAGTTTTATGTAAAAAAAAACAGCTTGAGGGCCGCGGCACCCACGCAACCACTAGTCAGCCTTTATATTTCTCTTAATTCTTTTGTTGGTATCATCATCAGGTTATTTTTGTCTCTACTACAGGAGCACAACCCTCTCTCATCTGCCGGAGACAGACGGAGGGTTTGGATTTTGAACTCCCCGCGCTGGCCAGATGAGTTGGGGAGGCTTGATTGATGTTTTATTATGTATTCCCTCAGTCGCCTTGTACGACATCCACGGAAAGAATTGGAGTGGTCCTATTCTACTCTACCGGAAACCACACGGCAAGTTTGTTGGTATACTGATCAATCATTATGTCATTTCGGATTTTTTTATAAATTTATTTTCTTTCTGTAATACTAGTTTGCTAGTTACTTCGCTTTGACCTTCGGCTACCGCAGCTTTTCAGACGCTCCTCGCCCACTATCGAATAGATACTAGAAATAGTAGTAGTAGGCAACGATCTCTATGTACTACTAGATGGAGCGTTCCAAACAACAGCTCTGTTCCACGCAAGTAGCCACAACTCTTTCACATTCACTTTGAAACTTGTGCAGTTACTACGCAGAACATTTAATTATTACTAAATATTGACGCTACGGTTAAATAATGTCAATATTTAGTAAATAATTAAATGTTCTGAGTAGTAACTGCACAAGTTTCAAAGTGAATGTGAAGGAGTTGTGGCTACTTGCGTGGAACAGAGCTGTTGTTTGGAACGCTCCATCTAGTAGTACATAGAGATCGTTGGTAGTAGGCCATATAATGTATTCCTTTTCAGTATTTTGACAGTAGCAAGGACGTTCGTGTTTCTGAGGTGGCTGCGGTATAAGCGCATTGTAGACTACCTCGTGGCTTGGTCGTAGACTCGAGCGCCAGAGGCCATGAGTTCGAGTCCCAGCAGGGACTGATACCTTTGTACTTGTACAAGTTGGTCCCGGTCGGATGTTTTGAATTCCTATATTCTTGTCAAATTGCCATAGAACTTCGGCTTAGGGCAAAAGTACCTGCTTGTTTTTATATATGTACTAGCTTTTGCCCGCGACTTCGTCCGCGTAGGTTTCGATATTTACACATCATAAATTTCTAAATAGATATCGTTTTCGTAATCAACTTCCCTAAAACCCTCAAATATGACACATTCAAATAAATTTGGTTTTCCATAGGAATGAGAAGTTTTTTCGTGATAAAAACTATTTCTTATTCCAGGACCTACTATTTTACGTGTGCCAAGTTTCATCACGATTCGTGTAGTGGTTGAATATATGTATATGGAATATACATATATGAAAAAAAATATATATGTATTGGTAAAAGAATTAAAGTTGTATCTTTACTTGTTTTACCAATACGTTGTAAACAGCTGCCTTTATAGCAAACCTTAATTTCCGTTTGTCTATCCGATGGATAAGTCGAATGCTACTATATGGATTGGAGCTAGAATTTGAAATATACGTGTAAAGTTGGCAGGTGAAAATAATGGAATTTTAATTATTTTCAGGTCACTTAAAGTCTATACAGAGTATTATATAGTAATTAATAATGACAATGGGCCCGATTCTTAAGGTACACATTTAAAATTTGACAGCGCTAAAATTAGTTTCGTCTTTATCTTCATAATACTGTGTGGCAAGGATAGCAACAGTTTTAGTGCTGTCAAATTTTAACATTGTGCCTTCAGAATCCAGCCCAATGACCAAATATATTTTTCTTATCACAAAAATATGAATATTTTGCTTTGCTAACCATTTAAATGATACCCCATTTTCATTATAAGGTACGTCCATATTATGCTTCATGCTGATCATGATTATAACATGTCTACAAGATGTTCTTAAGATTCTCAAAAGCGATTTAAAATCGGGATGCTTGTGGTACTTAAATGTTCTTAAATTTTAAAGTGGAATATCATCTCTTAGTGGGGGAGCTCTCCCACCGGATTTATTACATGGGGGGAGCTAATGGCTAAATCATTATAGTTTAACCTGTTACACGCCTACGGGAAACTTAGGCATGTCTGTTTTGAAGGTCGCTTTGGGGTAATTAAACTAAATTATTAACGTTGCATATATAAATCAAATCAAATCAATTTATTCACCCTTGCAACTGAATACGTTGCATTGGGCAGGTCACAGTACAATGTTATTTTTATGTCAATTTTAGTTACAAAATAATTTAATTAATTTTAATTACAACTTAAACTCAGCTATCAGAAAATGAATATACATCTAATGATATTTCCATGAAATCATTTAGTGAATAGAATGCATGGCCTTCAAAAAACAATTTAAGCTTCCGCTTGAACTCTAGCATCGGTAATTTGGTGATATATAGTGGCAACTTATTGTACATTACTATTTTCGTGTAAATTCCTTGTTTCACCACTTTCTGTAGCCTTTTTTTGGATGCACTAACTTTTCTTTGTTTCTTATGTTGTAGTTGTGCCCGTTCATTCTCTTATTTAAATTTCCATTTTCTTGATCAGTGTGAATTTCTAACAAACTATTATATATATAGAGAGAGATATCACAGTCATTATCCTATAATTATGTCGTGTGGTTCCCGGTTTAGAATAGGGCCACCCTCTATCTTAAACTATACTCCTACCTTTATTTAATTGCACAACCTACCTTTTTCTGCTATTCTTATCATCTACCCAAAGGTTGTCTGGAGGATATCGCTTTTAGCGACAAGACCGCCTAGATGTACATGTGTAATTTACTTTATTATTGTACTTTTGTCGTGCAATAAAGAGTGATTGAAATTACTGCGATCTCCAATCCGCCTGCCAAGCGTAGTGATTATGGCAAATCCCCCAATAGACAGCCCACCAAAAGTAGCATTCTATTGGGGAGGCTTATGTTCAGCATGAGAGGTATTTTGGTTAATGATAATGATGACACTGATTTTCACGATGAATGAACATTTCCCATCTCTTCGAACGAAGACCAGGCGACAAATTTCTTCGAACTGCCTAGTCACGCCCCATCGATAAATTAGAATAAAAATTACCCACAAAACGGGGAGATATTAACAGGTGCCGGTGGCGTAATGAGGAAAGTTGGTAACCGAAGGATCGCCAATTTAGATATTCAAATCGTGTTCGGTTCATTTTGAGGTTATTTTGTAGAGTGCGCGGAATAAGTAAGCAGAGACAAAGTGGTGTATCTGGGTAAATAGGTGTTTTGTAGTTGATGCAGTTTTTGTAATTTATAAACAAAAGCTTTTGGTAACTAAAGATGCTTTTGTAAAATTAACATAACTATACGTGGTCAGCGTTTCTAATTTTCCTTAACAATATTAGAATTGGGTATATCCATCTTAGATTACAAAATGTGCAAATATGTTTTTTTACTTGTCGAAATTTTTTTTTTTTTTACGTTATGCTTAAGTTTCTTCCTTTATTGAGAGCGAGAGCCTGGTGATTTGTCATACAGCTTTCTACCTAGTACAGACACCAGTCTCTCGCAAAGGTTTGTATGATTTTATGACTGTATTCCGCTCTTGTTTTTCTTTATCTGTAACTTTTGTGTAGAGAAAATAAAGATATTTGTTTTAAAGGAAGAATCTTTTGGGTAAGCGCGCTCCACCTTAGACCGCATCGTCAGTTACCATCAGATGAGTTTAAGGTCAAGCGCAAACTTATCATCAATAAAAAAAAAAGATATCCTAGTTACTGAAATTTTTATTTGGTCAACTATGTGCCATTTTGTTCTGATTGCTGTATGTTAGTTCAAGTAATCATTTTTAGTTCCCATTTCGTATTCAGTTTCGAAATTTGGTTACCAAATGGAACGAAAGGTCCGAATCAGACCCAGTATTCAAGTTATCGCATATTTACTATCGGTTTAATTTAATTTGTGATAATTTAATACCAAGTGTTTTTTAAATTTTTTATTTTAATATTATATACTGACATAGACAGTATGTTATATACTATGACATTATTTGAATTGTTGACATTGTAATTTATATTTTGTATATTATTTTATTTTATGACGATTCCTTTTACCATATTGGAATGACATGTAAAATTGAATTTTTAACATGTAAAAGTGAAATAAATAAATCTAATCTAATCTAATCGGATGTGATGTTAAAATACGTCTGCATTCACGAGTATGTTTCACTTAAGCATTTACTTAAAATAACTCCATTTAACTCGACTACACACTCGTACGAATGTCACGGAGCGCGTTCGTTTTACAGAGAACTGGAATTGCAGTTAAGTTGAGCATTTCGGCGCAACTGAGTTAGCTTGTCACGAAAACTTAAAGTAACTTACAAAACTTGTAAGTTGGCGAGCCAAGCATTCCGAACGGGTGCCCGGTGGGACTTGTAGTCTTAAATCACTCGATAAAATAATGGCAACCGTTTTTGTAACAAAGATGAGATAAGCATATTATATCCTTGCCGTTTTATATCACTGGTTTCTTTGTAGTTTATCTCTTGTCCGACCAAAACATTGGCTCAGAATAAGTATATATTTATTAAGGTTTACTTACAATTACATTTATTTATTTGCCAGAAATTGTATTGGATTGGTGATGCAGGTATGATCTTAATAAACACAGGAGAACGCTGCTCCCCGTCTCTGGTGCAACCCTTAATCAGCTTGACGACACCCACGATGGGGGTGGCCCTAACGGCTAATAACCACAAAAATGGATGACATTCAAGGTAATAACAAGGTTTCCATGTGATCTTCGACGGCTAAAGAAACGGATATGAAAATATCGCATGGTTTCCAAATAGCTGCCCATCATATAAAGCTAATGCTACAAACTATTTGTTGTTCCTAAAGCTGTTATTAGTGGAATGGAGCTGACACATACATTTTAACAAAAATTCAACGTGTTGGCGTTGGGTACTCGTATTTTCACAATCAATTTGAAGAAACATATTTTGACGTTTGATAAATATAATGAAGCTCACAGACTATCGTTATTATTAGAGCTGTGTTAGCCGAGTTGGTTGTGCACTCGCCTCACGTTTATAAGGTCCTGGTAAAATTGTAAAATTAACTGAACTATACATAGTCAGTGTTTCTAATTTTCCTGAATTATATTAGAATTGGGCATATGCATCTTAGATTACATATATACACACAAAATGTACACATACACATTCAAAAATATGTTTTTTTACTTTTTTACTTGTGATTTTTTTTGTTTTGCTTATAATTTTTTTACCATAAGCTAAAGTTTCTTCCTCCATCGAGAGTGAGAGCCTGGTCATTTGTCATACAGGTTTTTACCTAGTACAGACACCAGTCTCTCGCAGGTCCTGGTGCTAACCCGCCCGTACCAATGCTTTTTCGAAACTTAAGTACGGTATATTTATAATTACCATAGACTTTTAGGTGACGAAAAACTTCGTAAGGAAACCAGATGCCATAGAACAAATTCTAAGGCGTATGTGAAGTCCACCAAATCGGCTTGGGGCACCGTTGGTGGACAGGGGTTTGGCACAAAAGATCCTGAACAGTCGAAGTGCTGCCAGGCCTTCCTGGCCAACTGAGAAGATAAGATAAGATAGTTGTCGTTATTATTCATGTCCACTTTTAGATTTGAGGTTTCCCTATTTAACACAATAAAAAGTAATTGAACTGAATATTTAAATCAACACGTGGGGGGCGATGTTGTTCGTCATACATCAAGCCAAATGGTATATATCACGGGACGAAATAAGGACTAAGGAAAGTCGCTTTGCGACGGTTGTCAGGATCGCGCAAAGTGGCGATACATCGTCTCTGCCTATCCCTCTGCGACCCAAGGCATTATTTATGTATGTATAAATTGAATTGAAATACCGGATCCTCCGCTTTTCTCACCAAACCATCACACAGGGCGCAAGAAAAAATATTTATTCATTTGATAAAAATTATACCAAAGGATCATCATCATCATCAGGTTATTTTGTCTCCACTGCAGGAGCACAACCCTCTCTCATCTGCCGGAGACAGACGGAGAATTTGGCCTACACTCCCCGCGCTGGCCAGACGGGTTGGGGAGGCCTGATTGATGTTTTATAATGTATTCCCTTAGTCGCCTTGTACGACATCCACGGGAAGAGTTCGAGTGGTCCTATTCTACTCTACCGGATACCACACGGCAAACTATATCTATATTTATTATAATATATGATATATATTATAATAAAATTACACTAATCAGAGATGTGTCGTCAATAAAGACGAATTTTGCTGTATGTCAGTAAAAGTTATAATTTTATGATCGTTTGGACTATGCTCGGGGTTTCTTTGAAAGATATGATTCGTAATGAGGAGATCCGACGAAGAACGAAACTCACCGACATAGCCGAAAGGATTAGTAAGCTGAAGTGGCAGTGGGCGGGCCACATATGCAGCTGTTCGGCTCCCTGCTCGCCGAGGCACCACACTGTATATGTATTAAAAAACATCAATCAGGCCTCCCCAACCCGTCTGGCCAGCGCGGAGAGTATAGGCCAAATCCTCCGTCTGTCTCCGGCAGATGAGAGAGGGTTGTGCTCCTGCAGTGGAGACAAAAATAACCTGATGATGATGTACATGTAAACTGCCTTTATAGGGTGAAATATGAAGTTCCGTTGCACTAACTTGATCACGATCTTTTTTCAAACGATCATAGAAATGATTACTTTAGTTAAGAAACAGTAAAATGTCTCTTAGTTAACCACACATTTTTATTTAGTGTAATAATTATATATAAATTACATGTAACTCCCTTTTTAAACTGAAATATGAGACTGGAAGGAAAGAAACATAAATGTTCACAACATTATAACCGCCCATGCAGGAGACATGATATACGCCGGAAGCACACTTTGGCACGGCCTATTCTGCCATTATGCATAGCTCTGGCAATCTCGACGAAATTTTACCATTATGCGAAAAACGTCCCACTGAATTTAAACTGAATTGAAAATTAATGGGTTTAGTAGTTGTGTAATGCGGACAGCTTAAATAGGCTGTTGTAAAATTTTTCTTTACATCACCTGTGTTTATGACTAAATATATTTGAATTGGAATTCAGAAGAGACTTGAGAAGCCATCTTGTTTTTCGTTGTTTGATGATTGCTAAGGATTGCAAAAGTACAGTATTTTACAGACGATATTAATAATATGGTTAGTTCTAGTATACTCACCTGATGCATGTGTGCAAATATTTGTATTAGGAATTAGGTATAATTAGATTTTTAATATACAATTAATAAATAGATCAACAAAATTATTTAAACAATACTAGTGAAACAATAATAATAAGATTAATTATACATTGGGCCTAATTCTGAAGGCACACATTAAAAATTTGACAGCGCTAAAATTGGTTTCGTCTTTATATTCATAATACTGTGTGACAAGGATAGCAACAGTTTTAGTGCTGTCAAATTTTAACATTGTGCCTTCAGAATCGAGCCCATTAGACTGTTTTAAATTCTAAAAACTATTTGACACTATAAAAGCAGTGTAAAAAAGCAAACAAAACAACCGCTAGTTGTTTTTATAAAATCTAATTTAAGGAGTTTTGTCACTATTGACAATGCCACTTTATTATACCAAATACAATGTCTTGACCGTGTGGTTTCCGGTAGAGTAGAATAGGACCACTCCATCTCTTCCCGTGGATGTCGTACAAGGCGACTAAGGGACGACATTATAAAACATCAATCAGGCCTCCCCAACCCGTCTGACCAGCGCGGGGAGTGTAGGCCAAATCCTTTGTCTGTCTCCGGCAGAAGTGGGAACTCTCTTCCTACTTTGACTCTTTACTTCTATAATTAAATTTGTCTGGGGCCCAAGGTAGCGTAAATTCATGACCTGGGACTTGCCCTACCTTCACTGGTAGGTGTCTTTGCAGTTACCTCCGTTGATCCTCGCTTAGAGGAGTTGCGGGGGGAGAATGGTGAGGAGGCGGGAATGTCTCCGGCAGATGAGAGAGGGTTGTGCTAGTGCAGTGGAGACAAAAAATAACCTGATGATGAATGTCTTGACCTAATAACATTAATTAACATACCTTACTTTGGTTGCACAAGCGGATATGCACAGACCACTAGCATATGACCACATCTTAGGAACGCTACAACAATTATTAAAGTCTTGCGAAAATGAAGGCAGAGGCGATCCTGACACACCTTACTACCCTCACTCACACCCATCAACCTTTTCATGCACTTCCTTTTATTCTTCTCACTGCGGACCCCAGCCTTTTTGAGGACGTCACCAATTTAATCCTTGAACGTCCTCCTAGGACGGCCTATAGCTATAGTTCCTTTCACATTAATTTTATCAATGCCTAGTTGACCTGCATTTTCTTCAGTGTTTAAAGAGCACTTCACTTGCAAATATTATTCACAATTTTTAAATTTAAATTCACATTTGGTCTATAATTCACAGCACTTTAATCATATGAATATACGAAGGCCTAGTAAATAAAACGAGCACTCTCCATTTTAGCGCGAAAGCCTTTTTAATGAGTTATGGGGCCTATTGTAGAGGCACGTGTGCGAATTAGAATAGGGCGTAATGCTGCTTATAATGACGTCACTTCAGCAACAGCAGGGGAAATTTCGAGGTAGAGAGGGAAAAATGAAATAAGATTAGAAATAAATAAAATTCACGGCGAAAATGTAGTAAATGTTGAATGTAAGAGATCTCTAAGTGGGATAAGTCCGGCTGTGTACACAATTATATTATTATTTGTTATTGTTGATATTAATATTGGTATATTAATCATAATAAATTTTATTGGTAATTATTAAATTACATGTCAAAAATAAAATAAAAAATACATTCCATTGCAACATAAAGCGTTTACATGCATACATAGATTGATAATCATTTCATAACACCGAAAAGGAAGTATCTTCGATGGTCCAGAACGTCTGGAACATTCCGGAATCGAAAGTCCGGAAACTCTGGAACATTCCGGAATCGGAAGTCCCTTCGGAGGTCCAGTAACTTCTGGGACATTCTAATACATTCTATATACATATACATAGACTTGTCTAATCCCAAACTAAGATTTTCTCCTGAATTATGGAACTTAAACAAGGATAGAACAATTTACAAAATATAACATCAAGACCGGGACCAACTTGTACAAAGTTATTTGTCCCCAGTTGGAATCGAACCCACTACCTCTGGCGTGTGAGTCTAATGACCAAGCCACTAGACCAACGATTCTACAGCATTCTATAGCATTCTGTAACATTCTATAAAATTCTATAACAATTTCTAACTTTCTCAAAGATATTGTAGAACAAACTCGAACATTCTCGAAGATATTGTGGAACATTCTCCAATATCCTGAAATATTATAGAACAAGCGGCTGGATGCGGAGGGCATAGGACCGGCTGTGGTGCCGTTCATTGGCCTATGTCCAGCAGTGGACGTATTTAGGCTGATAATGATGATTATATTTTGTCTTCTTATTAGGTACAATTTTATGCAGATATAGCTGGCAAGTAATATAGTGATCAACTAAATTCACAGTAAAATGCAGCAAAGATAGTAGAATGACAAACAACGGGCTGTATGCAAATTACAACTAATAAAGAAAATTGCCATAATCAATGGAAAACCCCTCAATGGAGAGCCCACCAAAAGTATCATTCTATGAGGCTTACGTTCAGCAGTGGACTTTGATAATAAACTATTTAACAAAGTCATTTTCTAGGGCTTTTTATTATTTTAGCAGTGATTTCTAAGTTCCCTTCCCTTCGTTTTTCCGAATATTCGGTTACAACGTTGCCCTAACAAATACCTTCCCTCGGCATCTAGTAATAAGTTTCATATTACCCGCAGAGGTTCATTAGGGATAACAAACACGATAAAAAAAACTGTTTTCTTTTTATATTGTTACAAATTGTACCGCTTAATATGATCTTCATTATTTTTAGCTACATAGCCCTCATCCAATAGGAGGGGATTTTAAACAGGGCATTGACAGCAATTAAACATAAATTATTTTAAAACTATTTGTGTCCGCGGCTCTACAGAATCCGCTCCCAATCCCACTCAGACTCTGAATCCCGATTACCGATCTAAATGAAACTTGGCACACATATAGGTTAGGTCCTAGAATAGGACAGAGGATACTTTTTATCGCGAAAAAAACTTCTCATTCCTACGGGAAATACATAATAATTTGTGATAAGGAAGCGGTAGTCGATAAAAAAATGACGTGTATAAATGTACCAAGTGTACTCATATGCAATAAATGATTTTGACTTTGACTTTGATATTAGAGAATATTATCCACGCGGACGAAGTCGCGGGTAACAGCTAGTGTACTAAAAAAAATAATTCGTGTTACAAAACTAGGTTATGGAGGCGGAATTCCTCCCCCTCCGCGTCTCCACCTCTGGACCACTGACGCTCAACAGCCCTAAATCCAAATAAAGATAAAAAATATATTATTGCGAGTTCTTTAAAATGTGAGAGCACAGATCTCAGTTAAACGCGAAGTGGCAGTAATCGCGTCAGAGTGCGCAATAAACAACAATATCGCTTGCGTTACGTTACGCGGCTTGAGCGCGTAAATTCTGAGCGCGTAAATTCTCATTTGACCGCCAGCCGTGAGCGCGGCGATATTTCATAATTCCACCATTGAAGTGTAAAATATTTCCAAAGCAGGAATTACTTTGTTGGGAATGTGATTTACTATTAGATGGAACCTACCCACTCAACATAAAATATATATATATTATAGTTGAATTTATTTGATGTTATTCAATAGAGCCGTTGGGGCAGACGAGTTCTGAAGTGGAGACCACGGATTGGCACGCGCAGGGTGACCTAAAGAAGGTGGCCGGAAGCGGCTGGATGCCGAGGGTGGAGGACCGGGTGTGGTGGCGTTCATCGGAGAAGGCCTAGGGCCTAGGGTCCAGCAGGGGACGTTTAAAGGCTGACATGAATGAAAATTCAATAGAGAGCTGCAGTCACCTCTGGGACAGTCCTGCAAATCATCATCATCATCAGGTTATTTTTGTCTCCACTGCAGGAGCAGAACCCTCTCTCATCTGCCGGAGATAGACGGAGGATTTGGCCTACACTCCTCGCGCTGGTCAGACGGGTTGGGGAGGCCTGACTGATGTTTTATAATGTATTCCCTTAGTCGCCTTGTACGACATCCACGGGAAGAGTTGGAGTGGTCCTATTCTACTCAGTCCTGCAAATATCAGCTAGCTACTCGGGACGCGGTTGACCGTCGTGCCCAAAGGGTCATTGGCGACGATGCTCTGGTAAATACCAAGTTACAGAGAATCAAACATCGTCGCAGTATAGCTTTAATGTAAATTTTTTATGTAATTTAAAATTGGGTGCCGTAAGATTTCCAAATATATAAATTTAAGTTTATACAATATGCACAACAATAAAATGTCTTGCAAATTAAATAAAAATTAACTGTTAGCCCTGTTGATGACGATTGGATTATATGCACTAGATTTGATCATCAAGATTCAACTCTTGAAGTGACTAAAATATATGAACTTTTAAATAAAACCTGTTGTAGGAAGATGAATATTATTCCATAAATGAATTTTCTAACTATAAAATAGGTGGGCCCTCTGACATATAAATTAATTTAATTTGTGATCATTTAATACCAAGTGTATTTTGAAAAATTTAATTTTAGTGTTTTATACCGACATAGTGGGCCTGATTCTGAAGCACACATTTAAAGTTTGACAGCTCTAAAATTGAATCTAATCTAGTCTAATAAACCAAATGCCACAAACTCATAGAAATACAATGAAATTCATGGCGATATCCGATTGCCCGGGCCGGCCACATCTAAATTCACAGGCCACTTAACGACCGAGTGCCTCCCAGCTCCAGATTTGGATTTAACTTACTCTGTGATGGATAGATCTATATAATAACAAAGTACCTGACAATTTTGAAGACAAAACATTAAAATTAAGAAAATCGTATTAAACTTTTTAATGTCTTAAATAATTGTAAGTATATTTACTGGTAAATCTATACTATTAATATTATAAAGAGGTAAAGTTTGTGAGTTTGTAAGTTTGTGAGGTTGTAGGGGGTAATCTCTGGATCTACTGAACCGATTTAGAAAATTCTTTCACCAATAGAAAGCCACGTTATTTGTGAGTGTCATATACATATAGGCTATATATTAACCCGAAAAATGTAAAGACTTTTTCGTGGTAGTCGGAAAATGTTTACCGCCCAAAGAAGTGGGCACGGGTGAGCTAGGTAGATATACTCGTATTTAGAAACATGTTATAGTCTGTGTAATGAAATAAGACTCTAATAATACGCTAGTGAGTCGAGATTTCGTTAAGATAAGAAACAGACGAATTATGAGAAATGTATTTATATAATTTTGAGTTATTAAAGATCTTATCCTTTTACAAAGTAGCCTGGAAGAAATTGCTAAATACGATAAGGCTGCCACTTGTATTCAGTTAATAAAACATATAAAAAACTTATCATTTGACAAGGTAACCTGGAAGAAATTGTTAAAAGCGATAAGGCCGCCACTTATACCTTTACTGTATATTTCTCCAATGTATGCAAATACATACGCCGGTACAAAGTTATTACACCAACTACACTAAGTTATGGAGAAGTTTTTTTTTATTCACGATGCGTTTGCGCTTGACCCCAAAAATCACCTGATGGTAAGTGATGATGAGGCCTAAGAGCGCGCTTACCCAAAAGGTGCCTATTCACTTTATGTTGTTAACGTAAAACTTTGTCCTTGACCAACTATATTCGCCCGGCAAGTGCAGCTGCCCTATAACAATTTACGCACACACACAAACAGTAGGTAAACAATGTCGGGGGTGGGCCTAAGATATAACTTACAAAGTAACAAAACAACTTCCACACATGTAACGTACGCTGGATGTTGTAAAATCAAAGACGCGTCGTCGGCTCGCAAGCAACATTTTACTGGCCATAACTACGTTAATAACTGCGCCAGTAAAATGTTTTTACGTTTAAGGCCATGCTGCTGCACGGACGTCTTTTTGATGGCAGTTTTATCATTCCGAGGGAAGAGGGTTCGAGTTTCTGGCAGTTCGTCTTCCCAGTTTTTAGTGGTTAATAAATTGTAGACAGCTTGATGTTCTGTAGCAAGGTGTTATATTATATTGACACATATCCAACGATCCCTATGTACTACTAGATGGAGCGTTCCAAACAATAGATAGACAGATAAACTCTTTATTGCACACAAATTAAGGATAACAATAAAATAGGTACAGATTTTTGGAAAGTGTGCAAAGGCGGCCTTATCGCTTAAAGCGATCTCTTCCAGGCAACCTTTCTGAAGGAAAATAAGAAAGACATAGCGACAGAGTATTGCATGTGAAATAAGAGAAATTTATAATTTTAGAACATGGTAAATACTTAGTAATAATATTACACAATTGAATCTACATACAATTGCTCTGTTCCACGCAAGTAGCCACAACTCTTTCACATTCACTTTGAAACTTGTGCAGTTACTACTAAGAACATTTAATTATTACTAAATAATGATATTATTTAACCGTAGCGTCAATATTTAGTAATAATTGAATGTTCTACGTAGTAACTGCACGAGTTTCAAAGTGAATGTGAAAGAGTTGCGGCTACTTGCGTGGACCAGAGCGATTGTTTGGAAAGCTCCATCTAGTAGTACATAGAGATCGTTGCACATATCCAAGCTATAAAACCTTATACAAGAGACTTGCTCTACCCACGTTAAAATTTTTGGGGTAACTCTTTCTAACCAACATGAACGCGAAGTGTTCTATACGAGTATGTATCAATGTGTTATTCGATTTGTTACGTATGTGCTTCGTTGCGACAGCATACAAGAAGACTTGCCGTGTGGTTTCCGGTAGAGTAGAATAGGACCACTCCAACTCTTCCTGTGGATGTCGTACAAGGCGACTAAGGGAATACATTATAAAACATCAATCAGGCCTCCCCAACCCGTCTGGCCAGCGCGGGGAGTGTAGGCCAAATCATCCGTCTGTCTCCGGCAGATGAGAGATGGTTGTGCTCCTGCAGTGGAGACAAAAATAACCTGATGATGACAAGCACACCTCCGACTCTCCATACGTAAATATATATTATGGTCGCCTGGAAGAAATCGCCTAATGCGATAGTCCGCCGCTTTTACATTTATTTTATGTTTGTATACTGTGATCCGACGAAGATCGAAGGTAACCGACATAGCCGAGAGGATTAGCAAGCTGAAGTGGCAGTGGGCCGGCCTCATCTATCGCAGAGCCGACGGCCAATGGGGCAGACGAGTGTTGGAGTGAAGACCGCGGATCGGCACGCGCAGGGTCGGACGCCCCGCCGCCAGGTGGACCGACGACATGAAGAAGGATGTCGGAAGCGGCTGGATGCGGAGGGCGGAGGACCGGGTGTGGTAGCGTTCAATGGGGAAGGCCTATGTCCAACAGTGGACGTCTAAGGACTGATATGATGATGACTGTGTATTATCTTTAACATGTGTGCAATAAAGTATATTCATTCATTCGTTTGTTCATTCGTTCATATGTTCATTCTTCGTTCGTTCGTTGTTCGAGGGACAACGTTACGTGGCAACAACGTAAGTGCTTCTCTTTCTAACTTATAGCGTTGATCTCTCGACGCTTGTCAACAGCGTGCTGACGTAGTAACTAGCGGCGGGCGCGAGCGCGGCCACAGCACAGTAGTGTGTACTGGCAGCCGTGCTCTGTTTAGGGGGCGACCATAAACTGAAGGGAATGTCGCTTTCTGACTTAGTAGATTAGATTAGATTTATTTATTTCACTTTTACATCTTAAAAATTCAATTTTACATATCATTCTAATATGGTAAAAGGGATCGTCATAAAATAAAATAAAGTACAAAATATAAATTACAATGTCAACAATTCAAATAATGTCATAGTATATAAGATACTATCTATGTCAGTATATAATATTAAAATAAAATAATAAAAGAAAAGTAATATTTAGTATCCTTTGCCATATCGGTATGTAAGTACTTTTGTGCGAAAATAATATGCCCTCATCGAGAATTGAACTCGGACCTCTCGAGAGAGAAAGCCGCGTCTTTCCCACTGCGCCATTATCGCTCTCCAGTATTAAAGCTAAGTAAAGCAGACGAGCTTGGCTTAATCCCAAAAACGGTCACTCAAATACCCAGATAGTTTACTTAAGCAGCCTTATTCACGAACCTAAATCGTGAAAGCGCGGAGTTTGATCAGCAGCCAAGAGTAATCCTTACCTGAAAGGTTCGCAATTCACGTCTCTTGGCACGGTTTCTTAAACTGTCCCCGGCGTGGTTAGAACGTATATACTCGTACCTAACTGCGGCGCCGTTTATGTCTCACTCGATTCTCACGCGAGAATTCTTCTTAGTCTTCCTAAACTAGCCTTCCTTAGGATTTTGCTAGGAAGTATACAATACATTTGTATGACTCTGAAACCTGGTGCGTTAAAAGTCGAGATCTTTCCAAAATTGATGCTTTTGAGATGTGGTGCTGGAGAAAACTACTTGGTATACCATGGACAGCCATGAGAACAAATGACTCCATTCTTAAAGAGCTCAACATAACAAAACAGCTCTCCACTATCTGCAATGAAAGGACTCTAAGCTTCTTCGGTCACATTGTGCGATCTCCCAAGCACGACCTGGAGAGGCTCATCATCCTGGGACAAGTGGAGGGCAGGCGTGCCAGAGGACGAGCTCCGACGAGGTGGTCAGACCCGGTGAGGAGGGTGGCTGGCGGATCCTTATATGAAGCAGTGCGGCTGGCCAATGACCGCTATGCGTGGAGGCGCATTTTATACGGTCGCGATCCTCAGCAGTGAGGGAACGACAGATAAGAAGATATAAACATGGAGAACACGCTTTAACGGAGTAAAATCTGTGGGCTGTGCCACTAGAGTATCGAAGGAGTGTCGCTTATATAAAAGGATATCACCATAACCTTTGATTTGCCCACGTGGATTCCCGTAGAGAAGTCCTACAGCTGCAGAAGTGCTAAGAAGATAAGCCATTATTTACGTGTTCGTGGACGGCATAGGACGGCTGATGACGGAATGTAAGGGAATGCTAGAGAGAGGAATGCCTGTTTCGTCTATAGCTTAAAAATTATTGTAACGCAATGGACTAATAATCTGTAATGTTTCAATATTTTAAATAAATAAATGTCTAAATGTCTAAATGTCTTTAATTAATTTTAAGACATTGGTTGTTAGGGTGCTTCTTATTTTTCGACTTTTAAAAAATAACCGCGTCAACCCGCCATTCGCTTCTATCATCTAAAACACGAACCCATATATTTTTTAATATTTTTAAAATGCGTTTTAGAGGTCGCTACCGTAACTCAAAGTTTGAAAAAAGAAATTAAATTAATACCTTTAACTTTAATGTACGCATATCGTTTGACGAAAAGCAGTTCATACAGCATATAAATAAATAAATAAATATGTGGGGACATTTCACACACGGCCACCTGTACCCAAACTAGGCAGAGCCTGTAATATGGGTATCAGACAGCTGATATACATACATAAATACATAATATTATATATAAATAACATCCAGTCACAAGGCAAACACGAGTGCTCAACACACGAATGTTTGCCCTGGGCGGGATTCGAACCCGCGACCCCGAGCTTCGCAGGCAGGTGTACTACCGACTAGGCTACGAGGCCGACAAAAAAACGTTTGAATGCCAGTTTTGGATTTAAAAAGCATACTACATCTTCTTCCGCGGCCCTATTCCCCCCTCCCCCACCCCCTCCCTCTCTATTTTCTCTAGTCGTTAGCTATTTTATCCTAGAACACCGGGTTAAGAAATTGTGCTTGCATCTTATTACATCAGAAGATGGTTAAAGATATGCTTTGGTTAGCCTGTCGCCTGTCGCCAATAGTTGTGTTTTTTCTATATAAGCTGTCTCATTTTTACTTGTCAAAAATGTGTTCTGTAGTTTAAAAGGTATAGTAACACTTTTTACTGATATTATAACTACGTCATTAACTTAATAAACTTGACATTATCTAATAACTTCGAGAAAAAGAAACTATATAGATATATTATGTGCGAAATATTGTTTTTGTCTTTGCACTGTCTTTTGCAGTTCTGCAGCTGTAAGGGGCCTGGAAAACCTGGCGATACTTCGACCCTTCGTGATCTTTTGTGCCAAACCCCTGTCCACCAACGGTGCCCCAAGCCGATTAGGACTTCAATACGCCTTAGAATTTCTTCTTTGGCATATGCAGGTTTCCTTACGATCTTTTCCTTCACCGAAAAACCTGTGGTATTATAAATAAACCGTACTTCAGTTTCGAAAAACTCATTGGTGCGGGCGGGGTTTGAACCCACGACCTCATGAACGTGAGGCGAGTGCACAACCTTACTTGGTCTAGGCATATGCTGAGTCGTTTGCCCTTTTGCTGCCGCGGCACACGCATACTATTTTAACTATGTTAAAATTTTTAAATTGTTTTCTCTAGTACTAATTAAAAAAAAAACTTTTTCTTGATTTGTTGGTTTTTTCTTTGTGTGTGCCAATTATGGTAGTAAATAAATGTTTTTTCTTTCTTTCTTCAACAAACCAGGCTACCAAGTCTCTAAGATAATGTCTGGAAGTAATGTGAAAAATCAGTGAGAACCGCTGTTAACGCTGAATTTCCTAAGGAATAATGCAGTGTAGACGCTGCCTTGCCTACGCGTCCCCAAGACGACAGGTAGGCGCTTCGTAACTACATAACGACAGTTGTGTAAAGTCGTCGGGAGAATAATTAGACTAGAAACTACGTAGTTTCTCGAGATACAAGATTTGGTGGCAATGTTGAAGGACTTAAATATAAATATTGTAATACATAATGATAAGTAAATACATATACAATAGGTATGAAATTATGGAACGTACTCAAACTACATGATCCATTTTTACAATTTTTTCCCTCCCCCCCCCCCTCCTGGTGATCAACCGTAGTATATGCCAAGACCCCCTCCCCCTCTAGTTTTCACTTAGTAATACATAAATATAGTTTTAAAAAAAAATTGCAAACAGAACGTTAAGAGAAAAAAAAGTTGGTCATATTTGTCTTTATTAATACCGCGCTTGCCGCGTGACGCCAAAAGTGCGTGCATTCCTATAATTACAAGTGAAAAATATATTATCAAGAAGAAAAAACTGTCGGTTTTCAATCAGCTGACATTCGTGGCATATGGATATGCTCGAAAAAGCACGAGATTTCCCTAGAGGATATTGACTACGTGACGAAATCTTAACCCCCCCCCCCATCCCTGTGACCAAACGCGGTATTTTGAAGACCCCCTTTTACGTCACGTAGTATGGGATCGTTCCCTTATATCTTAGATATTGTATGTCCTAATTACTATCACTAATTATATCCTCTCAGGTACATATAAGGATTTGCCAGAACATAAAGTATCTAGACGTAACAAGCAACCGAGCTCTCCTAAAACAACTGCCATTAATTACGTTTATTTCTCCCCTTTTCCCAAGAAAAAGGGGTAATATTTCCCTACAAATTTATTCTCATTACCCATTACTATCACGCAACAGTATCTCACAGCGAACTTTAATTAAATATAGTCATTAAAAATATTTATAACGCCGCCGGCGGCCTTTGCATTTTTATAGGATTTTAAAAGATAGCCCAGGCCGCAGCCTGAATAAGAATGGAGCTTAATTACGCTGGAATAAGATGTTTTTTGAATGGTGGACTCTGAAAAACTTTCCGTGTAAAGAAATTCGTTCTATGTTCTTGTATGTGTGTGCGAGCATCAACGATCTCTATGTACTACTAGATGGAGCGTTCCAAACAATCGTTCTATTCCACGCAAGTAGCCACAACTCTTTCACATTCACAATGAAACTTGTGCAGTTACTACGCAGAACATTTAATTATTACTAAATATTGACGCTACGGTTAAATAATGTCAATATTTAGTAAATATTTAAATGTTCTGAGTAGTAACTGCACAAGTTTCAAAGTGAATGTGAAAGAATTGTTGTTACTGGCGTTGAACCGAGCAATTGTTTGGAATGCTCCATCTAGTAGTACATAGAGATCGTTCGCGAGCTTGCGTGTGGTTCCTGGATTAGAATTGGGCCACAACCAATCCATCCGTGGGTGTCGAGAAGGCAACTAAGGGATTAAACCGGGCAACTGCCAGGCGTATACTCGCTGAACAATATTTCCAGTCCTGAACTTATTATCACCTTTACCTTTACGTTCATTTCTTCTATGGTTTAATTTTTAGAATTGTATAATTGTTAATGTTTACATGGTCACTTTTTGTTGTTTTTTTGTTGTTGTTGTTATTTATAATTATGGTCTATTGTTACTCTACTCATAATTCTATTGTATCTGTTTGCTTCGTTTATCTAGGTATCTACTCGTATATTTTATATTATTTCATATATCTTACTTAATGAACAAAACTAGACGCCTATGTGCGAAGATTTATTATCCGCTTAGAGACATTATTACTGTAACTACTTTTATCTTAAACAAAGCTGTAAATCTTCCTTGAATAAATAAATAAATAAATAAAGGCAGCAGCATTCTTCTGTGTATTAAAATCATTACTGCGGTCACCAATCCGCCTGCCAAGCGTGGTGATTATGGCAAATCCCCCAATGAACAACCCACCAACAGTAAAATTCTGTTGGAGAGGTTCTAATAAGGTGGTCGAGATTTAATAGCCCAAGAAATAAAATAAATAAATATTAACATACATATATATTTCATTCCAGATTAATAGTCCTATGAAAACAAACGCATTTGCGTCTCGAAAACAAAATACACAATAGATGGTGTTCCTAAGTGGACCGCAAAGTTTACTTGGTAATACAAACCTATTTTTGCTGCTGGTGACCCTTTCATGTATATGTTACCGAGACGTAAATAGAGTTGGTTTTCATAGGACTATTAATCTGGAATGAAATATACATGCCGTGTGGTTTCCGGTAGAGTTGAATAGGACCATTCCAACTCTTCCCGTGGATGTCGTACAAGGCGACTAAGGGAATGCATTATAAAAGATCAATCAGTAGGCCTCCCCAACCCGTCTGGCCAGCGCGGGGAGTGTAGGCCAAATGTTCTGTCTGTCTCCGGCAGATGAGAGAGGGTTGTGCTCCTGCAGTGGAGACAAAAATAACCTGATGATGATACATATACATACACTTGTCTATTCACAATCTGTAGGATTTTCTCCTGTGCTGTGGGATGAAACAAGGATAAAACAAAACTACAAAGTTGTCTGATGACCAAGCCATCACCAAGCCAATGTACGTACAGGAGCTAGGAGCTAGAGTCCTATATCCCTAAGTCCCTAACCTAGTCATAAATAAACATACATAAATAGATATGTACTGGATACCTGCTACCATGCGACCTAAGGTAGCAGGCGGATGTTTGGAAGGATGTTGACGGCTTTAATGGTGGTAATTTGGTGGTTGGATTTTCTCACTGCCAGTCAAGCAGGCTCACGAGACTGATCAGGTGCTGACGGCTAAAGGTGTCTTGGTCGCAGAGTGAGAGTGAGACTCAACAATGAATGTTGGAATCTGTTTATTTTACAAAATACTTAACTATTTGCACAATTTAACTCCATTTGTTAAACACTCGCACTATCTTATTCTACATTGGTGTTTGTACACTGTCATCACTTATTTCTAGACTAAAGTCTCAAGTCTTATAAACTAGGTTGCAGCGCAAACTACCAACGAGGCGGTCATCTAGACTAGAATCTGCTCCAGAAACTTCTATGCCTGGTAATTAGAGAAGTCATTCTAAAATTAAAATTCTTGACAACGCTCCCGCGGCCCACAGAGAAGTGTCCCCGCTTTAGCGCGAACTAACAAACGTTTAAAAAGTCTTTGCAGCGAGTTTGGACGAGTGCCACACGCGCCGGGACAATATGACGATTTACACCAGACTCGTGCCACCTCCCGCCGAGGCGAGGTGGGGAAGAACCTACCTATACAGAAAAGTGTTACCAGCCGATTATTCTGTGGTGGAGATTCGTTTATGTGTATCGGAACGCATCTCACCCGCGCATGCGCTGTCACATTGAATAAATACTCACTTACTGACGAACTGTCAAAGTCATAAAAAGGAGTCTTATTTTGCACCTCACGATATCCCAAATTACACTATTTTTCCTGGATAACTTAGCATTCTATCACTTGCTAACAACACCAGTGATTCAGTATCAACATACCAAACCATCAAACTCCAAAATTCCTTAACTAACAAATTCAATTTTATTTTTATTTTACACTTCACAGGTTTACTAACAATAATATGGACTCTGTAGTGCTATTCTGTAAAATATAAACTCACGTGCGAGTCTCACTCGAGTGACTTCACTCACTTTGAAACCTAATCCATTGGTAATTCTGTAAACATTCCAGAGCACTATCGACGTGAAGTGAACAAAGAACTCACTTCACGTCGACAGTGCTCTACAATATCAATAGATTGCCAATGGATTACGTTTTGAAGTGAGTAAAATCACATGAGTGAGACTCGCACGTGAGTTTAAATTTTACAGAATAACACTACTATAGTGGTAAAAAAACTCACTTCACTTCGACAGTGCTCTAAAATATTTATAGATTGCCGACGAATTACGTTTTGAAGTGAGTAAAATCACTTGAGTGAGACTCGCACGTGAGTTTGTATTTTACAGAATAGCACTACTGTAGTGTAAATAAATATTTACTAAAAAATATATCACATTAATTGTTAAAAACATTTTTGTCTTGTAATTTTGTTACCAATAAACATCATTATGATTATCCCAAAAATTCTAACTGATGTAGTGGTAACATCCTTTTTAGCATCAAGTCACCTAGTAGACCTAGTTATATCACTTTCGCATATCTTCATAAGTTAAGGAATAATCGGCTGGTGACACTTCCTCAGGCCTCCCCAACCTGTCTGGCCAGTACGGGGAGTGTACGCTAAATCCTCCGACTGTCTCCGGCAGATGAGAGAGGGTTGTGCTCCTGCAGTGGAGACAAAATGAACCTGATGATGATGATGACACTTGTCTGCTCCATCCTGTAGGTAAGTACATCGTCGCCCTAGAACCTCATGTATATATATATTCTTTTTTGCACACATAAATATTGTCAATACAAAGAAAAAAAGATGTACAAAGGTGGACTTATCTCTAAAAGAGATCTCTTCCAGCCAACCTCTACTGTGGGAGAATCTAAAAAATAAACGGGACACCAATGGAAAATGTGCATAAACATACTATAAAATTATATAAAATACAGATAATATTACATATTACTACATACGTAGAATACAATAGATAACCAAACATAACAGTTACATATATAAAATACATAGATAGATCCATACATACATACATACATACAATATATAACACGACACGAACGATGTACCTAGTTCCTTGCTTAGAATAGAGTCACTTGTAAACTTCTCGTGGGTGTCATCTACTGACTGCACCAGTGACGGGCATCAGCGTTCTCCGACCACCAATAGGCTAACCAAACGTGGTAGTTATGGTAAATCCCAAAAGTGACAATCTATTGGGGCTTATGTTCAAATACAAATAACTTTATTGGTTTAAGAACATTAGGGTCCTTATACTAGACATATCTATGTAGATATATTATTACAATCAGTAGCCTGGCTCCCAAACTAGGATTCCCTGTTCTATGGATAGCCAGTCTTTCATTGAAAAAGTGAACAAATGTTGTAAAAAAAATTAAGTTTAACTCTGTAGTAGTACAAAAACAGCAGTGGACGTATTAAAAATAACTAAACGTCGTAGTCTTATCACCTTAATTAGCTATTAGACGTCCCCTGCTGGACATGGGTCTGCCCCAATGAACGCCACCACACCCTAACCCCCCCCCCCTTCACATCCAGCCGTTTCTCCTTTAAAAAAATTACAATTCAAGGGTCAATTTGTAGCTCGCGGTAGCTGTGGTATAACAGAAGAGGTAGTCCAGAAAAAACGCGTATAAATGTATCAAAAGTCATATCTGCAATTAAAGATATTGGCTTTGACTTGGACAAAGAAAAGTTATCCACCCACTTACTAGAAATAACACTCATAGCGGGCCCTCACTTGCAATCCATTAATATAAATCTGAACGTATGCACTTGCGCACATGTCGACTTACAGAAATAAATACAATAATGATAGACGAGTAATTGTGCCGCGACTCGAGCATGTGGACTTAAGTTCTCCTCCTTCCTCAAGTCGTCGTTCCACGTGTCGGCCCGCGGTCCACTCCAGAACTCGTCTGCCCTTAAGGCCATCGGTTCTGCGACAAATGTGGCCCGCCCACTGCCACAGCTTGCTAATCTTTTCAGCTAAGCCACAAAGAAATTCTCCCTTTGATTACCTCGGGACTTTCCTTCGCCGTATACTGCTTATTATATTACAACCGTGAATCAGGGTCCTGACAGAAATAAAGAGCTCCACAATCGTTCGATCGGGATGGATCCCCGCGCGGTCATTACTCCACCGCAACTATCGCTCCCCTACCCGCGATCGCGCCACTAGCGTTCGAGCCGGACGGACGGCCACAGATACGTCGCTAGTAGGGGGCAACAAAAATAAAGATGGGGTCGGCTGTGTAACGTCTTTGGTGCCACTTCCCTTCCCTCTCCCCCTCATACGTACGTGCGTGTATGTATCTATGTAAAACCTTTATTTCACCTAAGTTGACAAAATAACATATAACAAAAACATTTTAAAGTCGGCCGCTGACGTAAATTACGTAACAGTGTGACGTCTGACGGTTCCTAAAATGACGTCAAAATGTCATGGCCACACGATGTTTTCTTAGACGTTATAAAGACCAACCAAATACGAGCAGCTATTGACGTCTTGGAAGACGAATTTGAAACCTAAACAGGACTTTGATCGACCATTTAGTAACGTCAAGGAGACGTAAAATAATCCAAATCATGACCAATTTTTGACATCTGAAAGACCTTAAAGTGAGTGATAAGTGACGTCTAGGGGACGTATTTGAATCTAATGCATGTCCTATTTTTGACGTCTTATAGACATTGTTGTATCGTCTTGGCGACATAATTCAGACCTAGATTTGACGTCTGGAGGACCAATTCAAACCAAAAACAGACCTTTGATAGACCAATTTGCGACGTCTGCTGCACGTATTTTTTTTAACTAAATTATGTTTATGTTTATGAAGTCGAGATACGCATAATAGGCAAGTCGCATAATCGAGTCTTTGTTCGAGACTGTGTCTAAGGTAGATGAGGAGACCGAAAGGAGCATCTGCCCATTACCAGTTATAGATTCGAGTCTGGCAGGCTACAGCAATGACCCCCCAAAATTGTATGTCCCTGAACCTGAGTCCGGACGACCGAGACAACCCGGACGGGTTGGACGGATTAATTGTGTGTCGGACGGGTGTAACGGCCGACCACATCAGCTGCTCCGGTCCGATTGATAGGGTTTGGGAAACTGGATAAATTGCCTGAAACTTGTAACGGAACTGACCTAACTAAAGCCGGGCAAGAAGTGTATTGGTTTTACTAGGATCATCGTTTTTTTTTCTAAATACTAGCAAATATAAGTACAAAAGTATTTATTGTGGAACATGTGATAGTAGACCTCAGCTATGTCCCGTTACGTGGGCATACAACACTACTGGTATATCACAGCATGCATTTAAACGATAAACGCTGCTCCCGCTTCCGTTCCCGCTCCAGCTCCCGCTCCAGCACCCACTCCAGCATCTACTCCCTTAACCCTGCCCTCAAAACTACCCTCAACAGGGGTTGCCATCTCTAAAATCTGCCAACCAGGACAAAAAGCATAAAACTCCGGATTTTGGAGCTTTAACCGTCAACAGTTTTCAACCGACTTCAAAAAAGGAGGAGGTTCTAAATTCGACGGTATGTTTTTTTTGTATGTTTGTACGCGATTACTCCGCCAATTCTGAATGGATTTTGATAGTTCGTTGTTTGTATGGTAGGTCAGTTATGGTAGGTTTTTTCAAGTTACTCAGTAATTAAAACATACTTTTAATTGTTATTAATCTACTTTCTATTGAAAACTTTAAAACCCGGACTACAAATTAAATCCCGCCGGGTCACTCCCCGGACGCCACGTAAAATAGGACAAATCCGGGAAACCCGGACGGATGGAAACCCTACCCTCAACATTCCCCTCAACCCTGCCTTCAAACCTCTTTCTCTCTTACCCTCATCGCTCCAAATAACTCATCAATCGCAATCCAAATTACACCGATCATATTACTTTGTTTCATACCAATGTAATGTAGGTGAGTTTTTAAAAACTAAAATTCGCATAACTTTTGATCGATTGCGATGAAATAAAGCATATACTCCGAATTAAATCCTATGTTTTTCTAAAAACTCCATCAACATTTGTTCAGTCGTTTTTACGTGATGCGTGCACAAACAAAGAGATAAACAGCAAAAAGTTCCAATAATGATTAGAACTTAGTAAGGTCAGTAACACTGACCGAGGGCCTGATCCACAAGTTTCAAGTCGCTCAGCGAGCTATGGAAAGGGCTATGCTCGGCGTATCTTCGAAGGATATGATTCGTAATGAGGAGATCCGACGAAGAACGAAGGTGACCGACATAGCCGAAAGGATTAGCAGGCTGAAGTGGCAGTGGGCAGGCCACATCTGTCGCAGAACCGACGGCCGTTGGGGCAGACGAGTTCTGGAGTGGAGACCACGGATTGGCACGCGCAGGGTGGGACGCCCCGCCGCCAGATGGACCGACGACCTAATGAAGGTGGCCGGAAGCGGCTGGCTGCGGAGGGCAGAAGACCGGGTGTGGTGGCGTTCATTGGGGAAGGCCTATGTCCAACAGTGGACGTCTAAGGGCTGATATGATGAAATAAACACAATGTCTACAGTAAGTTAAATCTGCCGTAAGATTCACTTTAAGGAAAAATTTCACTTCTAAAATTCGGTTGGGTATCTTTAACGAGACGGAAGCCACGTCGATTCTTCTTACAAGAGCTGGCGAAGTCACCTGCCAAGCAATAATGGCGGGACTGTTATAAGCAGCCTACAGATATTGACAGTTTCTTGGCAAGCCCCGATTTAATTACGAGCCACTTTTTGTAGACCACGGAGGGGTGCCTAGCGGCCAAGCCGATGGAAACATACGGGAAGAATTTGTCAGGAAATCCGCGTTTGTATACAGAATGGAAAGAACTTTACATATTAAAGATTGTAAATTTTACTCAAAGGAAATCATTATTTTATTTTTAAAAGTAAGAAAAACTGCATTCAAAATGTCTGTCTGGTGCCTCATTTGGGCATCGAACATTAATACTGTTTGATTGGGAGGTATGTTTGTTTTCAACATACACGGCCTCAGAACGATTGAACATTAAGTTTAAATAAACATTACATGTTACACAATCTCATTTAATTCAATTCAATTCAAATATTCTTTATTGTGCACCAAAACATATACATTTTTTAATAAAAACAAATCTTACATATAAGGATGAGGGAAGGAGGATGAGGATTTAGTGTACAACGGCGGCCTTATTGCTTTCAGCGATTTCTTACAGGCAACCTTTAATGAGAATAATTATTTAAAATACTATCACATGCTTTTAAAAGATTGGGATATGAAACTAGATTATCGCGCCTGAACCTTACTACTTTTAAAGAACGCGGAGAAAGAGGAGATCTAATTGAGACTTTCAAGATTTTGAATAATCACTACCACACATTCAAGTTAAAGAATATATTTAACTCAAACCCCTCTGAACGACTCAGAGGATAATATGAGATTACAAAGATCAAATGCTCACCTGAACCATCAAAGAAATTTTTAAGCAACAGGGTTGTAACCAGATGGAACAAATTACCAGAATCTGTTGTAACTGCCACATTAATAAACATGTTTAAGGACGAACTAGACAATTACATAAAAGAAAATAATCAAGTCGACTACTAATATGGAAGCACCAGCTATAAGCTGCCTTTCCATTTAAAATAAGCATATGTCGTAGGTTCCTAGTTCCGCCAAAAGTGTGGGCTTCCAAATTGAGTTTAATGCCGTTACAAAGTTAACACATTTACTAGCTTCAATGACACTACATGAAATTACACTACATCAACAAGTAACGATTTTAGAAGGCAGACGATCCGTCCGTATACTGCCTGCGCACCGCACGCGTATCGAGCGAACACTGTCTCGAGTCTGCGCCTACGCCAGTCCTACCAGACATTCCGTCAGCGCGTGATCGCGACGATGGCCGAACCAAGCCGAACGGCGCGCCGAGCACACACTGTGCCTCCAAATCAGCTCCTCTTTAATTTTTTCGCCGACATATTAATAAATTCACAAATATTAACTATATTGCGATGCATGCGGCGTGACGTTTCTATTTATTTGTAAAGTATAATAATTGGAGTTAATAACAATCTTAACGCAATAGACATTTTCTGAAGATATCGCCATTTTGAATATACCGTTACGTAGAGCGGAAAATTCTGAATTTGTCAAAATATATGTAACTGTTTACATTTTGTACCTTACGCCAATTGGTATTTCCGGTATCAACGTGTCCTGCTT
The DNA here is from genome assembly GCA_947086405.1 of Esperia sulphurella. Lineage (NCBI taxonomy): Eukaryota > Metazoa > Arthropoda > Insecta > Lepidoptera > Oecophoridae > Esperia > Esperia sulphurella. Next base: position 15,693,243 of record OX352265.1, read on the forward strand.
GTAATACTGGTATATCGTCGTTCAACTATAATCATCATCATCTTCCTTATGCTGTAGTAATTCTAAAGGTAATGGCTACCCTAGATATACAGTACTAAGCTTCTCACAGGATAATAATTCCATTTTATAATTCATCAGTCTCTTGACGTTCACTGCTGTCGCAGCTCTTCCCCAATGAAAGTCATTACTAGTATTAATATAAGTTAAATCATGTCGCGGTCACGCCCAAAATATGGTACCGTATGTTTCGCCGCTGCATGTTTTTGGCAGTCCAAATCTTTGTCATTGATGTTTTTATGGACTGTAATTTATCCAACTATTCTCTTTCTATGTAATAAATAAATAAATAAAAATAGCCTTTATTCCCAAGCAATTTGATATAAAATGAAAACATATTATTAATTTACAGTTGAGAAAAATAAAAAAAAAGATAATTCATTAATCATATCATAATTAAAAATATCAATAAATAGATTCTAATCTTAAATAATTGTCTTGGAGAGCCTTTTGGCCCTGGCCTCCTTCAACTACTTCTTGCCACTCTTTCAAATAACATTCCATATCCTCCTTCCACTCTTTTTTATCCTTTGCTCTTTGCATCCATTCTCTTTCTATGTACGGAACCACTACTTCGCAACTTGCTGTAATCGATTCAATCTGCCAGTGTCAACCACTTTATTGCCTCAATACTCCATGGCCTACGCAGTATTTCAATAAAAAAAGTATTTTAGTATGAAATTTCATTGATTTTAGTGAGTCGTATTGAAAGTGAGAAGTCCAAGCAGGTTTATGTTAAACTTAGTCAAGTTAATTATGCCGTGTGGTTTCCGGCTTAGAATAGGGCCACCCCTATCTTTCCCGTGGGTGTCGTCAAGGCGACTAAGGGATTGCACCAGGGACGGGCAGCAGCGTTCTCCTGTGTGTGTATGTTAAGATCATTACTGCGATCATCAATCCGCCTGCCAAGCGTGGTGATTATGGCAAATCCCCCAATGGACAACTTACCAAAAGTGGTACTCTATTGGGGAGGCCTATGTCCAGCAGTGGACGTATTTAGGCTGATGGATGAAGTTAATTAGACTTGTTTATACCTAAGTTGCATTTTCTAAGTTACGGTACAATAAGATGTCGCACTATCTGAAAAAGTTGGCTAGGAGTGCGACTGGTTGTGTAAATTCAAAAATACAATAATAATAATAAATATGTCAGACATTCACACCAATTATCCAGTCCCAAACTAGGCAGAGCCTGTGCTATGGTTACTAGATAACGGATAGACATACTGAAATAAATATATAAACATCCAAGACTTGGGTACAATATTCATAGGTATTCATCATACGAACATTTGCCCCTAGAGGGATTCGAACCCGCAACCTCCGGCGTGGCAGTCCGAGAGCTATCCCGTTCCACATACAGTGTACACAGGCCATCTTTAGAGTGACATATTAAGTTTCGCCCTGCGTGTTAGTTTGTATGTTGTTTATACTCTGCTCGTGGTAGCACATGTTTATCGCACGGCTTTGTCCGAAGTTCCCGCAATGGCGGCTTGATACGAGTTTTATGACGTACACCACGACGCCACACACATTTTGTATTCGTAAAGTTTATGACACACTGCCTGAGTGGATAGTTAAAAGTTCTAAACTTTTAATTTTTTTTTTACAAGCGGCCACTTTCCCCTGCTAAAGACCACATGTGCTTCCTAACTACGTAAGAATGTCTCGCGTGCTTGTAACCTGTATGTATTATAAATAGATGGGCTTAAATTGCAACAAATAAAAAAAATTGTGGTCACCACAACTATTATGGACTAGCTGTCCCCGCGACTCTTTTTTTACAGGTGTCAAATTGAATGTGAACGAGTTGCGGCTCCCGGAGCCGCAGCTGCGTGTAACAAAGCGATTGTTTAAAACGCTTCTTCTAGGAGTACATAATGATTCTTCTTCACAGCAATTACACCTAGGAAGCGGTAGTCGATAAAAAAAAGGACGTGTATAAATGTACCAAGTGTACTCATATGCAATAAATGATTTTGACTTTGATCGCTGGTACAAAGCTACTATGCCAGCGTGCTATCGACCAGCGCCGATAGATCGACGCTGTAAGTTAGAAAAAGAAGCAGATATGTTGTTGACGATTAACGTTAGTACTCTCTCGATTGACTATTCTCGTCTCGGCGAAGTAGCCCTACAAAGTTTACACACACACTCAAACGTGTACAGATAGATTGGTCTTCTATTAGTAGTAGTAGATCATTAAATCTTTCACTTGTATGGTGTTCTGGGGATGTGCTAAAAGTACTAATGATTTTAAGATAGAAATAGATGTAGGTACCGAAGACCTGACGAGGGTACTCTGAGAAAAAAAAAGTAGCTCTCCTACTTACATAGGAATAAAAATATACCACTGTTACGTAAGTAGCGGCCCCCTTTATAAATGGTGTTGCCTCCAACTGATTCAGTAGCCGGCCACATTATTGAGTAGCGTGGTTACTTAGTATGTGGCCGGCTACTGAATCAGTCGTACTCGACACCATTTATAATGGGGGCGGCTACTTACGTAATAATGGTATATTTTTATCCTTAAGTAAGTTATAGGAGGGCTACTTATTATTTTCTCAGTGTGGCCGGTCCATTTAAATATAATGGGGGCGGTTATTATATTTCATTCCAGATTAATAGTCCTATGAAAACAAACGCATTTGCGTCTCGAAAACAAAATACACAATAGATGGTGTTCCTAAGTGGACCGCAAAGTTTACTTGGTAATACAAACCTATTTTTGCTGCTTGTGACCCTTTCATGTATATGTTACCGAGACGTAAATAGCGTTGGTTTTCATAGGACTATTAATCTGGAATGAAATATACGTAATATTGGTATATATTTATCCTTATGTAAGTTGGAACGCTACTTATTTTTTTCTCAGTGTGGCCGGTAGCGGCTGGATGCGGAGGGCGGAGGACCGGGTGTGGTGGCGTTCATTGGGGAAGGCCTATCCAGCAGTGGACTTCTAGAGGCTGACATGATGATGATGTAGGTAACTTATATATAACTTACTATTTCCTACTTCTTGCCCATAAATGGCATTATCTGTAGTGACGAAGGACTTACCTGAAAATAAAAACATTAACTTATAAATATTAAATAATGACATAAACTAAGAATGACATAAAATGAACTATAACTATGTACAGTTTTATAATAAGTGAAGTGACGAATTCTACGAATGATAATTTATATCTACAGAAGGGCTAAAAATAAATAAATAAATTTCCTGCTTCTTTGTCATTCGTAGCAACCGTATGTCTCAACCACCTTTACGGCCGCGTTCACTCCGTGATATGACAACAACAGTGTTGCAGGTTTATCTGCCAAATATACACATTAACGGACCTTAACTGCTGGCGTGTGTACTAAACTCAACTTTGTAACCGACTGAAAGCATTTAAGATCGGCTTGCCAGACATAAAGATTTACTTAGTATTATTTTAATCTGGTAAGTGTGCGCAGGATGGGGAATTTAATTTCATCATCAGGTTATTTTTGTCTCCACTGCAGGAGCACAACCCTCTTAACTCATCAAAATCCAGTGTCTCAAGCGGAATTAGAAAAGCGCGTACGAGACCTCAGTAGAGAGCGCGCACAGTAGAGACGCCAGCTCTCCTGGTGTTCTTGCAGCAGAAGTAGAACAGTCGCACTCCGTCGCTATACGGGAGGTGAGTCTGGGTATCTATACTATATCATCATCATCAGGTTATTTTTGTCTCCACTGCAGGAGCACAACCCTCTCTCATCTGCCGGAGACAGACGGAGGATTTGGCCTACACTCCCCGCGCTGGCCAGACGGGTTGGGGAGGCCTGATTGATGTTTTATAATGTGTTCCCTTAGTCGCCTCGTACGACTTGAATTGAATTTAGTGACACTGAAAAGATTTACTGTTGCCAGGAGGTTGGAGGTAATGGTATTGATTCCTTACAATGTGGTACAATATGATATGTATTTATGTATGTTTCATTATCATTAGCTTAATAGGTCCACTGCTGGACATAAGCCTCATCAATAGAATACCACCTTTAGTTAGATGTCCATTGGGGGATTTGGCATAATCACCACGCTTGGCAGGCGGATTGGTGATCGCAGTAATGATCTTAACTTACACACACGGGAGAACGCTGCTGGCCGTCCCTGGTGCAATCCCTTAGTCGCCTTGACGACACCCACGCGAAAGATAGGGGTGGCCCTATTCTAAGCCGAGAACCACGCGGCAGTATTTATTATAACTATTTACTATATATATATATATATATATATATATAAGTAAAGTAGTTTCGGTATTTAGTTATTATGTAGTATATTATGCACCTTGCGCCTGCCGAACCTCGAATTGGACAGCTGAATTGGGATTCGAAGCCAGTACCTCTGGCGTTCCAGCTCATCGCCCCAGCTACTTAGCTAACGAGCAATCGTTTTTTTTTTAATGCAATCGTAATAAAATGAAAAATAATTCTTCCTGCCACCTACCACTAGATAACGTTCAATTCAATTCAATTACTCTTTATTGCACGATAATAACAAAGATACAATATTATAGTAGCTTACACATGTATATCTAGGCGGTCTTATCACTAAAAGCTATTTCTTCCAGACAACCTTTGGGTATAGAGGATAAGAATAGCAGAAAAAGGTAGGTAAAGATAGGAGTGTAGTATATATGCCAACGTTATGGAAACTTCACACTGTTGCGAACTCGTAAGCATGTCGCAAGGTTCTAGTGGATCGTTGTTAAAGTGACTTACGCGTAACTTAAGTAATTTAAGTTAGGAGACGTGAGGCTGGGGCTAAATTAAAATGTCTTTCACTTTGAGTAAACGACAGTCTTGCCTTGAAGACGTTTTTTTTTTCTTCATTTATATTATATGCTAGCTGTGCCCGCGGCTCCGCTCGCGTGAAGTACATAATCCGCTCCCATTCCCGCTCCCGCGCCCGCTCCCGCTCCCGCTCCCACTCCCACTCCCACTCCCACTCCCACTCCCACTCCCACTCCCACTCCCACTCCCACTCCCACTCCCACTACCAGCTTCAAATGTAAAAAACTCATCGCAATCTGAATAATACGGAAATACTATTCTGCAATATATTGCATACTAACCTTACCTACTAATGTATTTGAAAATTAAAAATATCCATAACTTTTGATTGAGTAAACCGATTGCGATGAAATAAAAACTAAATGTTAAGTTAAGTTAAGCCCCATGTTTCTGCAAAAAGCCCATCAAAATCCGTTCAGTAGTTTTTAAGTGATGCGTGCACAAACTCATAGACAAACAGACAAAAATTCCAAAATGATTGAAATGTGTTCTATTACCTATCCTTACCCCTCAATTTTTTTTTTGCAAATATCTTCAATGTATAGACACGCGATGTTTACGATTTTATTTATTAGATTAATTAAATTACAAAAAATTATTACACTATCTTAAAATTAAGGGGTGGACGATGTTGTGCAAGTGAGAGGTCCTCAACTCAGCAAAGTGCTGCACCCGGCAGGTGCAGCGCTGGTTGTCTGCTGGGGCCTGGGCTAGGGTGTCACAGAGTGTTGTGTAACTGTGTAGGATATGTGTGTGTTTGTGAGTCAGTGTGATAATGTGGAGATGTACCTATATAAATGTATGTACAAGGTCTAATTAGCTGTTTACGTCTCGGGGTCTCAAGGCTACCGGTTTACAAATGAGAAGAAAATTTGTACTTTCTTTAAACTATTTTCAAATATCATTCCGAATGTAGCAAAATTTCAACTCATAGAAACAAGCGCCGACTGCAGACATTTCATCGCTGCAATCCGAATTTATTTATCACTGACACTGCAATTCCAGCCTTACCGCTTAAAATTCAAAGGTTGTAATTGCACGTTTAGACTATTCCAAGAGCATTTCCTTAGCGAACAAGGTGATAATTCTGCTCGTTCTGTATAAAATTGGGAGCGGGTGATGTGTCACGTGTTCAAGTCTCGTTGAAGAGGTGTCTGGAACAGGAAGACGCTGTGTTGTGTCTATGTTTACGTATAGTTTTGTTTTTGCTTTGACTACAAACGACTTAGAGTAAAATATCAAAGTCTTGAAAACAGACCAAGTTGTCTACCTTTTTGGAGAACTCGTTTGTATGTCTCGACTCGAAAACTACTGCACCGATTGAGCTGAAATTTGGGCAAAAATTTGAGAACAACTCCTTGGATCTATAAAAAAATTTCAGACATAGTTGAGATATCTGTTATTATGTACTTTAATATGACACTTATTTTGCCCCCCTCGCTCTTACTGCCTCGTCTCACACCCTGTAAGATCGGCTAGAAGATATCTCTTGTAGAGATTAGGTCTCTGTTGTACATTAAATTTCATAACTATATTTAGTTTTAAAATGTGCAATAAAGAATCATCATATCCATGCCGTGTGGTTTCCGGTAGAGTAGAATGACCACTCCAACCCTCCCCGTGGATGTCGTACAAGGCGACTAAGGGAATACATTATAAAACATCAATCAGCCCTCCCCAACCCGTCGGGCCAGCGCGGGGAGTGTAGGCCAAATCCTCCGTCTGTCTCCGGCAGATGAGAGAGGGTTGTGCTCCTGCAGTGGAGACAAAAATAACCTGATGATAACGTAGTAAGTAAAGGTACTACGTTATAAGTTAGAAAGAGAAGCTCTTTGTGGTTGACGCATAACGCTGTCCCTCTCTCGATCGATGCTATCTAGTGCAGTCAGTAGCAATACAATAGTTTCATCATCATCATCATCAGGTTATTGTTGTCTCCACTGCAGGAGCACAACCCTCTCTCATTTGCCGGAGACAGACGGAGGATTTGGCCTACACTCCCCGCGCTGCCCAGACTGGTTAGGGAGGCCTGATTGACGTTTTATAATGTATTCCCTTAGTCGCCTTGTGCGACATCCACGGGAAGACTTGAACTTTTCTAACACACATAAACTGACCAAAGTTAGGTACCTAATCGCTTCTTTCTTCTGAACTTCTTTAGAAAATCCCTTTTTTTGTTAAAAGTAATAATGCGTTTCACCAAACACTGTTACATTAAAGTGAGGTAGATTATGGTAATCCATTGAATAAATCTTTAAAAGAAAAACATACGGCGAACAGACAGAAACTAGCAGACTTGTAAATAAACTGTATAATGCAGGGATTCGTTACCTGTCCTAGAACAGACACATTATCCTAGCCTTTTATATTCCATAGTCGTACCGGGACACGACGGGACACTTCGGAAGACGCCGGGACACGGCGAGAAAGCGCGGGACAATGGCAAAATGAATGTGATGTCATCGGTAGAGCGGCGTGAAAAATGAACAGCGATTTCTGTGTCTTTTCTACAGAGGTGACCAACCTCTGAAGTTAAGGAGAAAATTTTAAGTGATTTCGTCTGGAATTGTGTAAACCGCCGGTATTTTTTTATGTTCCCCTATTACTCGAACCGACACCGACTTCACACACATCAGTAGGTATCTAGCACATATAATAATATTTTATTTAAATTAATAGATAGAGGCTTAGACAAGAATTGTCATATTGTAATTGTGAGTTTTGTACTGGAATTGTAATTTAAATTTGATTTATAGGTTTTGGGTAGGAAATCGTATGTAAATGTAACCAATTATTTTTTGGTTTTTACTTCTTATGTGTTTTTTTAAGATGCTTTTTTTTGAGTTTTAGTTGCGAACCGTCATAACATCCGAGATAGATAGATAGATAAACTCTTTATTGCACAACAATAAAATAGGTACAGATTTTTGGAAAGTGTACCAAGGCGGCCTTATCGCTTAAAGCGATCTCTTCCAGGCAACCTTTCAGAAGGAAAATAAGAAAGACATAGCGACAGAGCATTGCAGGTGAAAGAAGAGAAGTTTATAATTTTAGGACATGGTAAATACTTAGTAAAAATATTACACAATTAAATTTACATAATAAATATTAATACATAAATATGCCGAGCTTTTAAGCGTTTTTGCCATGCCTACTATTGGCACTACTATACGAAGTAGCCTTCTGCTACTCCGTCACAGCTCACTGCGTCACACAGGCGCTAATACGTCCGTGGTGTCAACTAGATGGCCAGGCTTATCTTGACCACACCAGACCCCGAAACCCCCCGACTTGGTCATCATTTCTTTGCTACACTCCCATTGTCGGCCTCGTAGCCTAGTCGGTAGTACACGTGCCTGCGAAGCTCGGGGTCGCGGGTTCGAATCCCCCCCAGGGCAAACATTCGTGTGATGAGTACTCGTGTTTGCCTTGTGACTGGATGTTATTTATATATTATAATATGTATCTATATATGTATATCAGCTGTCTGATACCCATATTACAGGCTCTGCCTAGTTTGGGATCAGGTGGCCGTGTGTGAAATGTCCCCACATATTTATTTATTATTTATTTACTACAGTGGGACCTCTTTTCCTACTTTGACTCTTTACTTCTTTAATTTAATTTGCCGGGGGCCCAAGGTAGCGTAGATTCAGTCCTTGAGACTCGCCCTAACTTCACTTGGTAGGGTTATGTATAAGTGTACCTTCATTGATCCTCGCTCAGAGGAGTTGCGGGGTAGAATAGTGTAACGGCCCACCCCCGTGAAGGGTCGGGAAACTACTAAAACTACCTATAACACGTAGCTATCTTCCTACTATCCTATTTGTCGATATAGGAGGAGAGTATAACTTAATGAATATGTTTATTAAATCTAACCGAGAATGAATTTATCATTCTAACCGTAATTTAACGTCTAATTTGGCCAAGTGATCGTCTAGTTTCCTACGTTGTGTTTCGAAGTAACCCATGAACTTTTAGGATTGGAAGCTCGACTCAAGTAATTGGTTTCTTAATAGCTTACACTCTAGTAAAATAAGAATATAATAAATAAATACATAAAAATACTATAAATAAACAACTATGAACTTTTTAGTGAGGTAATTTAATATTGGACTAACAGATTTCAGGTATTAATAATAAACTAAATATGAATTAAGATGATGTTGAAAGACAATAGCAGTATGAAAACCCCCTGACGCGTAAAAGAGTGCCCGCAGCCTCCTACCTTCCCCAATAGCTGCGCCCATCCGCCTGGCTAATAAGCTACTTCCAGTCCTTAGGGTTTTCATACATACTCACGCCTTCCAACATTATTCATGCGGAGCTAGGTACGAGACGTGAGTAATAGTTTCCTTTCAAAAGCTTAAAAGTGAGATTCCATCACTGTGGTATTCACTCTTCACTTATTTCTAAGTGTCAAATGATGTCCAGCCCTTCCTCGAGATTCACAAGTATCTGATGGATAAGAGGGACCTCTACCAACTCACTATGAGAAGTTAAATAACTAATAAATAAGTTTGTTACTCACTCTCGAGTATTGCTGACTAGTAAAATCGCGATATTTATAAACTAAATAAATATCGTGCTAATTTCTAACTATACTCTTTGAGATAAAGTCAGAATGGTTGATGAAGTAAGGTGGCGGTCATGCCAATTGTTTTATTGTAAGTTGAAGTACAGTATAGCCTCGGCCATTGACAAATGTAGGTAACAGGATCCTCGGATCGTGTACAGACTGAATCTACTCGTAGGTCAAGATACTCAGGCGAATGGCTACAAGTGACGATGGAAATACAGGTGGCCTCGACCAGCTGTCAGATCCAATAAACTATTCTTTCAGTTTATCTCATAGCCATAATATAACCCTCAGATTATAAAAATACCTTCCCCTCGGAGTCGGTAAGAGCACCTTGAACCACTCATAGACAGGTTCTGTAATTGTATGACTGAGAGCCAAATGACGAGTATTGAATCAATATGTGCCCTTGGGCCACATATAAGTAGATTAAAGAAGATATAATTGTCCTGTGGACTTCGACGATACTGTACTGAAGAGTAAAATGGTTGAATGGACTTCATGTACCACATCGACTGTATTCTCAAAGGTTATCTACAAATGAATGTATAAACCAAACTTTATGTCTCGAATTTAAGTAGTTTATAAATATATTAAATATTTTGCAAACATACACATGACTATCATTAATTAATAAAGAAGTTGTTTACTTCCTTTCTTTACTATCTAAGATCCTATAGGTACCTAAGTTATTAGACTCCTATTTGAAGCCAATTGTAACTAATATTAGTTCAGCAGTGAACTTCCTCTTCCACTGATCAGAGGACTTTGTCATAACATGGAATAGCCAAATAGCATCCGGTACTACATATTTGTTATGTAATGAAGTTAAGAACTTGAATTCATTTTATGTTGGTAATTAAATAAAGTGGGTATTTAGGTATATTTTGTATACCTAATATTTGCAGTGTATTGACCATTTATGCACATTACTATTAGATAGTATGGATGTTTTGTAAAACTAGTAGGAATAGAATCCAATTTCAATTAACAAGGTCTTAACTTATACATATAAGTTACTTATTTTACCTCTATGGAGATAGACTTAATCACTAACTTACAAGCTAGGTCCTAACATTGCAAATAGTATCAACCTAATGCAATTCCTAACTCCCTAGTCCCTACTTAACTTACAATTAGAATTTAATAAACATTACCTAAAGGTTTAAGTTATAACCTCCAATAGTGGGAGTTATTTTGCCTACAATGTACCCTAACAACCCTGCCTAATTCCCTACCATCCTATTACCTAGAAAATATTTTATGTTAATTATGTGATTGAAGTCAACGCTTATGTCCAACATTGGGCATTACCATCATCCTACATACCTAAGACTATACCATCTGTACTTAGAACCTTATTCCTCATGTACAATAATTACAAACGCTTTGTCTGCTTCAGCAGTGAGTAGAACTTACTTAATACGCCTACATCATAACATACTTAGAAATCTACCCACCTATTTTATTATTAAAATGTGTATTTAAAATAATGGATTAATACCGACTATGGGCATTAACAAACCTAATACGTCCTAATGCACAACCCTATATCCCTATTACGGTTCCTACCTAGTATTCCCTATTTGAAGTTAATAGTTAATACTAACCATGAGCATTAACAAACCTAACACGTCCTAATGCAAAACCCTATATCCCTATTACGGTTCGCATCTAGTATTCCCTATTAGAAGTTAATAGTTAATACCAACTATGAGCATTAACAAACCTAGTACGTCCTAATGCAAAACCCTATATCCCTATTACGGTTCCTACCTAGTATTCCCTATTAGAAGTTAATAGTTAATACCAACTATGAGCATTAACAATCCTAACACGTCCTAATGCAAAACCCTATATCCCTATTTGAGGTTAAGTATAGCCTACGTCCAGCGAAGGACCATACAGGCATAACCAACCCTATTTCAACGTCCTATTCACCTAACGTTCCCTATTTGAAGTTAATATGTATAGCCTATGTCCAGCAAAGGATCATACAGGCATAACAAAACCTAATTCAACGTCCTATTCACCTAACGTTCCCTATTTGAAGTTAATATGTATAGCCTATGTCCAGCAAAGGATCATACAGGCATAACAAAATCTAATGCAAATCCCTATCAACCTACGTTTCCTAATTGAAGTTAATATGTATAGCCTATGTCCAGCAAAGGATCATACAGGCATAACAAAATCTAATGCAAATCCCTATCAACCTACGTTTCCTAATTGACCTATGTTCTCTAGCTGCTAATAAAACCCGCTCTTGACTTAGAGCTTATTGAATTGTCCACGTGTGCAAAAGAAAACCCCATTTACTTTATGTGTGGTGTGTGTGTGTGTGTATATTTACCTGACCCTAGCTACAAAAATCTAAATCCCGTAAAGGGCCTAACGTCCATACGCACGTGCTAGCGCATTTGGGTGTGTATTTCCCTACCAGATTGTGACAATGTCTTGAAAAAGACAAAGGGCGACTACATCTGAACAGCCGCGCCCACCAGTTACGGTGTTAAAACCAAGTACACTTCCGTTGTCACCGTTAGGAGGCCAAGAGTACTGTGGTCCATTGAATAATTCAATGTAAGCATCAAACCTATCCTACAATAACCTAAAGCTAAAGAAACGGAGGAGGAAGGAATAAGGTTTTAGGAGTGTAACGCTGAGATCTCCCAGGCTCAAGAGATCACTCAATGATAGAGGGCTAAAGGGGTCTTGGCCCAGCGAGAGTTTGTGTGTGTGTGTGTGTGTGTGTAATGCGGTGTTATTAGCACCTAAAGTTGTAAGTGTACGGAAGGAATGGGGTAGGTATACTTCAGCCAAGGATGTAGGAACTTTCCCTAAACCTCGTAGTTGAAAAACTAAACCATCACTGTCAAAAACTTATTGACGAATTAATCAAAATTACCTCTTCTAAAAACGCGCAGCGTAACGTCTAAACTGTTAGACGAATAAAATAAAATGCGGTCCCGAATACCGGCTCTCTTATCTTTTATACTCCCCGCGCGTAATCTTGTTGAAAACGATGCCCCGCCCACTTTGCTTTCGACGCTTGCTTTCGACAACCAAATTTTCCTTTCATTCCTTTTCGCGTCGCTTCTATTTGCTTTCGGCAGTCAACAGGTGTTCTATTTCGCGTTCTAATCGCTTTCGACGCTTGCTTTCGACAACCAACTTGCATTTCATTCCTTTTCGCGTCGCTTCTATTTGCTTTCGACAGTCAACAGGTGTTCCATTTCGCGTACTAATCGCTTTCGACGCTTGCTTTCGACAACCAACTTTTCCTTTCATTCCTTTTCGCGTCGCTTCTATTTGCTTTCGACAGTCAACAGGCATTTCGCATCGTATATGCTTGCTGAAATAACACCTTTCTTTCGAATATCCCTTATGTTTGCACACAAACATACATACTTACATGCCCATATCCATTCATACATACATACATACATACATACATACATACATACATACATACATACATACATACATACATACATACATACATACATACATACATACATACATACATACTACGAGAATTTAATAAGAACCTTTTAGCCAGCCTCAAAGCAGCTACAGTAGAAAACAGCTGTTTAAGACGCTCTTAATGACAAATCTAGGTAATCCTAAATCCACTTACACTACTTAAACACCGATGGTTCAATAAACGATCATGCCTAATTTACTTAACCAAAGACGCAATATATGCGGTACTATGCCTGCTATATAGTAACTCTGCCTACCCCTCCGAGACCGGAGCGCGTGCCTTGTGTAACTATGTACGTATACACAAATAAGTATCTGGATTATATTTTAAGTACTATAGACAATAATTATAATGAATTACGGCATTCACCATCAGTCTAAATACGTCCCCTGCCGGATATAGGTCTCCCTCTCGGCAAGCCAACCGTCGCGGCCCCGCCATAATCCCCACGCTTATCAGTTATTCCTCTACCTGTCGCTAGCTTCTATTTCATTAAATTGACCCTATTAAAGTATCTAATGTCTGATCATACTTGAATATCAATAACATTCTTGTAATTTACTATTATCTATAAATGATAGTATATATTATATATATATATAAGGCAAAACGCATCGTGAATCAGCATGGGACGAGGCTGTCCCGTTACAATAGTGAGGGGGTCCCGCCCCTGCACGGTGTTGAAACCTGAAGGCATTTAGATATGTACCTGTTTAAATACATATCATCATCATCTGAAATATTTATGTCCACTGTTATACAAATGCCTCTACAGTAGAATGGCACTTTTAGTGGGCTGTCCATTGGGGGATTTGCCATAATCACCACGCTTGGCAGGTGCTACTGCCAATCCCTGGTGCCATCCCTCAGTCACCTTGACTACACATACGGGAAATTGGAGGTGGCCCCGTTCTAAGTCGGGAACCATACAAAATGTTATTATTCCATGACTACTTTATCATTTGTCGTCCATTCAATGATCAATTTAGTAACGTCCTCAAAAAGGCTGGGGTCCGCAGTGAGAAGAACAAAAGGAGGTGCATGAAAAGGTTGATGAATGTGAGTGAGGCTAGTGAGGTGTGTCAGGATCGCGCAAAGTGGCGCTCCATCGTCTCTGCCTACCCCTCTGGGACCAAGGCGTGAGAATTACGTATGTATGTACTTTATCATGATTATGATCGTTTGAACAAGTTGAGTTGGTACAAGGGGACAAGAATTAGTTCATGGGAACAAGATATTGGTGCGCCCATACGAGCGCTGACGTTCAGATGACTGTTCACAGTTAATAAGGTCTTGTTTATATTAACAATTGATTTTCGTGTGCAGTTGATTAATGAGCAGTACTTATTGCCCGCGGCGTGGAAACCTCGACCTTGCGAACGTGAGGCGAGTGCGCCCCGACATTCGACTCTCCACATTCTCCCCGTCATAATTCTAAAATAAATATAACTTCACCCACTCTAGCCCCGCTCTCGTCTAGTGTAGTACAGACTCAAGTTCTCTCTAATTAAAATTAAACTTCCGTTAGGCTTACAAATTATGTTGTAAGAGATATTTTATCTTTCAACGCTTTTAGAGAGACAGTAGATTTTGTTACTGTTGAATATTATAATACTATTGATTTTATTTTTTATTACGATTGGGCAGATTAAAAAATACATGTCGATTATCCTTCAATTCTCTGCAACATATCTTAAAACAGCAATTGCCACCCCCTTCATATTGTTTTTTTTTAATTCGTCATAAGGACGTCACTACCTGATTACAAAAGTCAATATTAACATTATATTATTTCTACCTAAGTACATTACATCGATCGATCAAGTGTGGTTCTCAAAGAGAAGTAAAAATACTAGGCTTTTCCGCATTTGCGAAAAATAAACATTACTTTTTATGGCTAAAATATATCAAAACACGTTCCTTTAAAGTTCCTTAAAACGTAACAACCATTGAATTTCTTTTAAAAGCCACTTTTGGTGGACTGTCTATTGAGGTATATGGCCACCACGCTTGGCAGGTGGATTGGTGATCACAGTAATGATCTTAATATCATTTACAGGTCATATATAAAATAAATAAATATCTCAAACATTCACACCAATTATCCAGTCCCAAACTAGGCAGAGCCTGTGCTATGGTTACTAGATAACGGATACACATACTTAAGTAAATATATAAACATCCAAGACTTGGGTACAAACATTCATATTCATCATACGAACTTTGCCCCTAGCGGGATTCGAACCCGCAACCTCCGGCGTGGCAGTCCGGGATCTACCCCGTTCCGCCACGGAGGTCGTCATACCATGAAGCAAAATAATTTCTCGCAGCTCATAAGCCACCTCAAGTTTTTACCTTCATGACTGATACTAATTGTCATCTGTTATCTAACTTAATAACCAATTAGTGTCAGTCATGAACGAAAAAACTTTGAGGTGACTTATGAGCTGCGAAAAATTATTTTGCTTCGTGGTATGGTCTATAGTCGACTTGACGACACCCACAAAAAAATTGGGGGTGCTATTCTAACCACAGGGGTTAAAATGAGGAAGATGAAAGTAATTATTTTATGATCTAGAAAGATAAAACTTGAAATCAGAAAAATATTGGTGAAAGAATTTTCGCGATATCTTAAAAACTGTATTTTTTACAATTTTTCAAAGTGCAATGAGCCAATGCCGATGTGACGTAGCTCTTACCGAGCAGGCGTAAGCAGTTTTCGGAAGTGGGTAAATTGATTTATTTTTAAAATATTAGTTTTCAAGATATCCTCATAATTTATTCGCAGTTGTTAAAAAAAATACTACTTAAAAAAATTTAAGATTAAGAAATCACGATTATTTTTTATTTACATCTTCCTCATTTTGTGTTAAATTTAACTATTTAACAATACAAAACGTATTGATTTTCTCAAACATCTGTACCGGACTGTCCGATAGACAGTTTCTTGGCACGCTGCGTTTTAATTACGAGCCAGTGGGCTGACTGGCACCACCGTTGGCACCACCGCAAACATCCCGCGGGACAACACGACCGCTGGCTGGCACTGGACGGTTAAAAAGAGTGGAAATTATTTAATTGAAGCGATATTTCGTGTAACTGATGCCAGTTAACAAAAATATGTGGAGTGAAGTTATGTGATAGAGTGAGGAATTCAGTGATACGTGAGAGGTGTGGTTATGGTAGAGAAGGGTAAGACAGCACACAAGGAGGAAAGATTTACTGAACTCTATTAATCCAAGGTTAAGAGTTGTGCAGCACAGTGCTCGTTGTCAAACAGTAAAATTATTCAATAAACTGCCAAATGAATTTAAAATTATTAATAATGTAAATGTTTTTAAACGCCGCTTGAAAGAGTTCCTACTTGACAAATGTTATTATAGTATTGAAGAATTTTTAGGACATTAAGTAATTTTTTTTTCTCAGTCGACATTGTTTAATAATATATATCGAATTTGTTTGTATTATTGTTGCATGTTATTTTGAATATTATGTTTGTGATGTTTCCGACACAATGTATTTTGTTAAGGAATAAATTGAAATTGAAATTGTATGTTGCGTTGGTTTGGACATTTAGAGCGTATGAGTGAAAGAAGAGTGACAAAAGAGATTTACAGCGCGAATGTGGAAGCTATCGTGAAGAAACAGATATACCTATTTTTGTTTAGGCATCCAAAAGACCTCTAATTGTATAATGTAGATATATATATATATATATATTTATAATGCGTTGCGAGCAAAGTAAACGAGCGACGGCCCCGACCGTAACCAGCCTAGGTCGACTCTGATATTGCCGTTGTGTGAATGCGTACAGAGCCCGCACACATACAATTACAAGCCTCGTTCGGTACTGCTCTATCTAATAAATAAAATCGTAAACTTCGCGTGTCTGAACATTGAAGATATTTGCAAAAAAAAATTGGGGGGTCTAAGGATAAGCAACAGAACACATTTCGATCATTTTTGAAATTTTTGTCTGTTTGTCTGTGAGTTTGTGCACGCATCACTTAAAAATTACTGATCGGACTTTGATGGACTATGCGTATGCAACAAAGTAATGTTGGTCGGAATTTGAATTGCGATGGATTAGTTACGAGGACTGCATTTGGAGAGACGAGGGAAAGAGGTTTGAGGGTAGGGTTGAGGGGAAAGCTGAGGGGAGGGTTGAGAGGAGGGTTGAGGGGAGAGTTGAGGATCTGGACCTGGGTCTAGGCCTGGAACTGGACCTGGATTTAAAGTCTGAGTGGAAGTGGGATAGGGAGCGGAAGTGGGAATGGGAGCGGATCCTGTAGTCCACGCGAGCGGAGCCGCGGGCACAGCTAGTATAAACATAATTTACTTTTCTTGTTCACTATGTACTAAACTAAACGATGTCCTTGGACTTTCCGAGTCTATAAAACGGCATCTATTTCCAACTTTAGGCAACTAAAATGTATTATTGGAACCGCTCGTTGTCTACAAAGTCTAGAATCTATCAAGACTTGATTTCGATCTGCATAAATGCAAAATATTCAATGTTCCACCGCAACAAAGGCGTGGTGAGCTAATTAGCTACGGAACCCGTCTAGTGACGGCGCTGTATTAATCAGGCCGTCCTAGGAAGTCCATTAGTTGTCTGATGGTAGACAAAAGAGCCGTGAGACAATCAATGTAAACGCTCGGTGCCGTAAAACCACAGAAATTCTATGAAGATAGAACGGTTATAGACATTTGTTTACTTCAGTCCCGCGCGTGCCGTTTTTCGGACACAGCGCGCCCCTCCCGCGCACTTTTCACACCCCGCAGTCGCATTAATAGCTCGCGAGTTGCCTACCTGAGCGTTTGATAGTTTTTGCAATATATTGCATATTTATATAGATTTCTGTGGGTAAAACGCTACGCTTAGATAAGGAACTCGCGAGCTATTAATAAAAACAAACTTAAATCCCACGGGTTAGTTAAAACCCAGTTACCTACCACCAATTTCATTCCACCCACTGGGTGGTTTATGCGGGTAAAAACTAAATCCTTGAGATTATATAACTTTATAATATCATCATCAGCTTAAATACGTCCACTGCTGGACATAGGCCTCCCCAACAGAATACCACTTTTGGTTAGATGGCCATTGGAGGATTTGTCATAATCACCACGCTTGGCAGGCGGATCGGTGATCGCGGTAATGATCTTAACAACACACACAAGAGAACGCTGCTGCCCGTCCCTAGTGCAATCCCTTAGTCGCCTTGACGACACCCACGGGAAAGATAGGGGTGGTGGTTACGGCAAATATTAATATTTTATAATATAATCTAAAGGAATTGATAATGGAGAAGACTACTTGGTATACCATGGACAGCCATGAGAACAAATGACTTCATTCTTAAAGAGCTCTTTATAACGAAACGGGTCTTCACTATCTGCAATGAAAAGACTCTAAGCTTCTTCGGTCACATTGTGCGGTCTCCCAAGTACGACCTGGAGAAGCTCATTATCCTGGGACAAGTGGAGGGCAGGCGGGCCAGAGGACGAGCTCCGACGAGGTGGTCAGACCCGGTGAGGAGGGTGGCTGGCGGATCCTTATATGAAGCAGTGCGGCTGGCCAATGACCGCTATGCGTGGAGGCGCATTTTATACGATGGCGATCCTCAGCAGTGAGGGAACGACAGAGAAGAAGCGAGCTCTAGAGCTACTAGGAGGTCAGACCCGGTGAGGAGGTTGGCTGGCGGATCCTTATATGAAGCAGTGCGGCTGGCCAATGACCGCTATGCGTGGAGGCGCATTTTATACGGTCGCGATCCTCAGCAGTGAGGGAACGACAGAGAAGAAGCGAGCTCTAGAGCTACTAGGAGGTCAGACCCGGTGAGGAGGTTGGCTGGCGGATCCTTATATGAAGCAGTGCGGTTGGCCAATGACCGCTATGCGTGGAGGCGCATTTTATACGGTGGCGATCCTCAGCAGTGGAACGACGACAAATGTTATAGATTGTTAAATTTTTAATTACTATGCCATCTATGGGTAAACACATGAAACATTGAAACGTTTCAGTCAGGAGTGTCATCTAGTTTACATATTATGAACTACCAACACTCAAGAACTTTAGTTCGGATATTTCACGTACAGATGGCTCTACTTTCTTTAACGCCATCTATTATTTATTATACTTAGGAAATGCCTTAGTGTCTAGTTTCTTGTGTTAAAAATAGATGGCACTGTACCTAATATGTTTTTTTTTTCGTAATTAATTTTATAACATGTAAACAAAAGTTATAATTAAAAATATATATTTTTTGCATGCCGTGTGGTTTCCGGTAGAGTAGAATAGGACTACTCCAACTCTTCCCGTGGATGTCGTACAAGGCGACTAAGGGAATACATTATAAAACATCAATCAGGCCTCCCCAACCCGTCTGGCCAGCGCGGGGAGTGTAGGCCAAATCCTCCGTCTGTCTCCGGCAGATGAGAGAGGGTTGTGCTCCTGCAGTGGAGACAAAAATAACCTGATGATGATGATGATGATATACGTGGCAGTCCGAGATCGACGGAGATCTTCATGTAATGGAAGTTATCAATAAAGTATGTCTAAGTCTACGTGGATATGTACTGCTCCTAGGGGAAATACTTTAGGAGCAATATATGGATGAACCGGTTAGAACATCACGATCTTTTTAACTGATTTAAAAAAGGAGGACGTTCTCAATTCGTCGGAATCTATGGTCTTCATTGATTTCGATTTCACCAAATTATGCTTTCCGAAAGCAAATGTAAGTCTAAACTATAAAAAAATACCCAAATCGCGTCAAGTGTGCCTATAAAATATGAAGAGTTCCCTCCATTTCTGCAGGGTTCCATCATCAGATCCTGACTTGATGACCATGGGACCACCTGGGAAGTATACCTTTACAAACAAAAAAGAATTTTCCAAATCGGTTCAGGCGTTTTCGAGTAATCGGAGACATACATAAAAAAAATATATGATTAAAAAAACAACTTCTATAGTCAATTCAGTGTATATTTCTTACAGAAGCAAAGTAGTCTATACTATAATACCTTCTAGTATATATTATCTTTGATAATACAAAAATTTTCCTCGCTCATACGAATTGTAGGTATAATACATGTATTATGGAATGTGATATGTACATACATAAATTACATACATCATGCTCACGCCTTGGTCCCAGAGGGGTAGGCAGAGACGATGGATCGCCACTTTGCGCGATCCTGACACACCTCACTAGCCTCACTCACATTCATCAACCATTTAAGACATTTTATGTAAAAATTGCAAGTTTATATATTTCATATTCTTTTCCAATCCCAAACTAGAATTTGACTCCTGTACTATGGGCATTAGACAAGTATAGAACCATTTACATATACAGGATGTAAAGTGAATAAACATACTAAAATAATCTTGGGATTGTGAAATTTCGTGTTCAGTGACACCCTTAGTTTTAATTTTTAGTCAGATTTTTATAAAACACTTGTCAGCCTCTAGACGAACTCTGGACATAGGCCTTCCCCAATGAACGCCACTATATAAAACTCTATAGAGTGAATAATACAGATCGATACCGGATGTATCAACTAGCGACAATAAATGACGACTTTTAAGGATAAAAAATTTAATTTGCTTAATTATATCGAAAAACTTTTTGTTTCTGATGCTACTTAAATGTCAGTCAGAGCAAAGTATTCTTAGATTTTCTAGATTTTACAAAAAATAACTTATTGGTTCAAGAACATTTGCGTCCCTATGCTAGATATGTACATCTATGTAGATATCTTTAAATTTTCATTTGTCATCTTTATATTTTCATATTGTTATAGTGGATACAAAAATATTATCAGTACAGAATTATCACAATTAAAAAAAAACGACAGTTCTTCACTATCCGATTTCGAAATTTTATGTTACATCCTGTATTTTTGTAACTCTATAGAGCGGATAAAACTCCCATTTTGCAACTCTATAGAGCTGATGAAACCACCATGTTTTGTATCTGTATCTATATTCTATAGAGTGGATAAAACCATGTTTCTCTCGGAACTGGTGAAATGCAGCACAGCGGCTATCGCATTGAGCATGTGCTTGCGGCCCGCGTAGTCCGTCGACATAAGGTACGCCATAACTACGTTTTTGAGGTACTCCAGATTCGCCCCCTCACGTGATTGAATTCTTCTTAACCTGTCAAAAACAGAACAAAATAAAATCATAATATTCAATATTATATGGTTCCCGGCTTAGAATAGGGCCACCCCCAATTTTACCGTAGGTGTCGGCAAGGCGACTAAGAGATTGCACCACGAACGGGTAGCAGCGTTCTCCTATGATTAGATTAGATTTATTTATTTCACTTTTACATCTTAAAAATTCAATTTTACATGTCATTCTAATATGGTAAAAGGGATCGTCATAAAATAAAATAATGTACAAAATATAAATTACAATGTCAACAATTAAAATAATGTCATAGTATATAACATACTATCTATGTCAGTACATAAAATAAAAATTTAAAAATACACTTGGTATTAAATTATCACAAATTAAATTAAACGTCAGACCCACACAATATAATTTTTTTGAAAATTCATTTATGTATATTAAGTTCGTTACTGCGATCACCAATTCGCCCTCCAAACGTGCTGACAATGGCAAATCCCCCAATGGACAGTCCAACAATAGTGGTATTCTATTGAGGGGGGTTATGTTCAAGCAGTGGACGTATTTAGGCTGACGATGATTTAAATTCTGGTCCTGTCCAGCTCCTTGGCTTCATCTGGCTATTACACGCATAAGACTGACAGCTTCAGGCTTTATTTGTTCAAGTTGGTAAGAGCAAGCCTCGGAATGAACAAATCCGGTTCGAAGGACCAATTTCACGAAGTGTTCATAGGCCATTTATTAATTGGTCGCGGGTTCGAATCCCGCCCAGGGCAAACATTTGTGAGATAAGCATTTGTGTTTGCCTTGTGTTTGGGTTTAATTAATCTACGTATATTTCATTCCAAACCAACAGTCATAAGAAAACCAACGCTATTTGCGTATTTGTAATATATACATGAAAGGGTCAGCAGCAGTAAAAATAGGTTTGTATTACAATGTAAACTTTGCGCAGCACTTAGGAACACCGTCTATTATTTATTTTGTTTTCGAGACGCAAATGCGCTTTGTTTTTATGACTATTGATTTGGAATGAAGTCTATGTATGTACGTGTATATCAGATACCCATGGTACAGGGTCTGCCTAGTCA
The DNA here is from genome assembly GCA_947086405.1 of Esperia sulphurella. NCBI lineage: Eukaryota > Metazoa > Arthropoda > Insecta > Lepidoptera > Oecophoridae > Esperia > Esperia sulphurella. The sequence continues at coordinate 15,715,423 of OX352265.1, forward strand.
GGGATCAGATGGCTTTGTGTGAGATGTGCCCACATTTGTTATAATTCTACACTAATATTATAAAGAGGAAAGATTTGTATGTTTGTAACGAATAAACTCAAAATCTACTGGATCGATTTCAAACATTCTTTCACCATTACAATGCTACGTTTTCCCTGAGTAAGCAAGGCTATAATTATTACTATAAAAAATTAGGGATCCCTACTAAAACTTCAATAATGTAACCCAAGGTGTAACAAATAAGTATAGTTTTAATGTTCGGTACTATTCAGATTTATTCTTCGATTAGTTTGGACGCTATTATACTAGCTGGTGCCCGCGACTTCGTCTGCGCAGGATTAGTATTTCGAGTAGCTTATATTAGCGTGGCGTAGAAAATAATTATGACATTAAAATTATAATTGTATGGCGCACGCCAGAATAGCTCGCAGATGGTAGATTTTTCCCTACTTACTTGATATTTTGGACAATTCACACAATATCTTTATAAATTGTAGCCTATGTGTTATTCTGATGTGTAAGCTATATTACTGTAAAGTTTCATTAAAATCCATTCAGTAGTTTTTAAGTGAAAGAGTAACAAACATCCATCCATACTTATAAACTTTCGCGTTTATAATATTAGTAGGATTATTATCGAATTAGGGTTTAAAAACCAGATTTTAATTCGCACCTGTCAATTTCTTCTTTAAGCGTCCGTATGACTTCTTTGAAACGTTCCTTGTCTATCGTTGCTTCACGCTGAGTGTCCCTGAAACAACATAACATTTGTAAGTGCCAACTTTACCTCGTTAGCTGGTAAATCAATACATTATTTTTGTAATACAATTACAGTGCCATTACAGGTAACCTAATTTGGCACTGTAAGCAACCACTCTTAAATATTTAGATTTTATATCTAGGTAAGTACTTAGTATTTATGCACATTATACATATAGGTATTTGTTACTTCCTTACACTTAACACTCGAAATGCGGCTCCTGTGAATTCCGTCAGACAACAGTTGAATATATCCAACCCCTCCCGAGACAGAGCAGTCGTTCACGTGGCAATGTATACGCTTCTACAACAAACTACCAGAGGAAATCTGCGATAGAATGCCACTTTTGGTGGGCTAGCCATGTGTTGCCAGGAAGTTGGAGGTAATGGTATTGATCCCTTACAATGTGGTACAAATATGATATGTATTTATGTATGTTTCATCATCATCAGCCTAAATACGTCCACTGCTGGACATAGGCCTCCCCAACAGAATACCACTTTTGGTTAGATGTCCATTGGGGGATTTATCATAATCACCACGCTTGGCAGGCGGATTGGTGATCGCAGTGATCATTCTTAATATACGCAGGAGAACGCTGCTGCCTGTCCCTGGTGCAATCCCCTAGACGACTTGACTACACCCACGGGAAGATTGGGGGTGGCTCTATTCTAAGCCGGCCTACAGATAGACTTCGCTGCCAGGCATTAAAGTCCTGGTATGTGGAGGGAAGAGGAGGCGGTCAAAGAGGGAACATTGTACGTAGTCTCCCTACCTGAACTGCCCTTCCAAAATGTGTTTCTCCTTCCTCAGCTGGGATATGTCGAGGTCCTTCCTCGCCAACTCGTGCGCATAATGCAACATATGCGGCGGTGCTGTCACGTCCTGACAACAAATAATTGTTATTTACAACTAAATCTAAAATTATTAAAGAAGCTGTACCGAAGCTTAAAGCAGCGTACTTGTCCCGTTGGATGGCGACCTGCTTCTTCAGGCTTTGGATCCGGGTTTCGAGGTTTAATGCGTACATCCGACTGCCTATACTCTACTCCCTACACACGACTCCCAGCACTCGACTCGCTGCACTCTACTCCCTGCACTCTACTCCCTGCACTCTACTCCCTGCACTCTACTCCCTGCACTCTACTCCCTGCACTCTACTCCCTGCACTCGACTCCCTGCACTCTACTCCCTGCACTCTACTCCCTGCACTCGACTCCCTGCACTCTACTCCCTGCACTCTACTCCCTGCACTCTACTCCCTGCACTCTACTCCCTGCACTCTACTCCCTGCACTCTACTCCCTGCACTCTACTCCCTGCACTCGACTCCCTGCACTCTACTCCCTGCACTCTACTCCCTGCACTCGACTCCCTGCACTCTACTCCCTGCACTCTACTCCCTGCACTCTACTCCCTGCACACGACTCCCAGCACTCGACTCCCTGCACTCTACTCCCCGCACACGACTCCCAGCACTCGACTCGCTGCACTCTACTCGCTGCACTCGACTCCCTGCACTCTACTCCCTGCACTCTACTCCCTGCACTCTACTCCCTGCACTCTACTCCCTGCACTCGACTCCCTGCACTCTACTCCCTGCACTCTACTCCCTGCACTCTACTCCCTGCACACGACTCCCAGCACTCGACTCGCTGCACTCTACTCCCTGCACTCGACTCCCTGCACTCTACTCCCTGCACTCTACTCCCTGCACTCAACTCCCTGCACTCTACTGCCTGCACTCTACTCCCTGCACTCTACTCCCTGCACTCTACTCCCTGCACTCGACTCCCTGCACTCGACTCCCTGTACTCGACTCCCTGCACTCGACTCCCTGCACTCTACTCCCTGCACTCTACTCCCTGCACTCTACTCCCTGCACTCTACTCCCTGCACTCTACTCCCTGCACTCTACTCCCTGCACTCTACTCCCTGCACTCTACTCCCTGCACTCTACTCCCTGCACTCTACTCCCTGCACTCTACTCCCTGCACTCGACTCCCTGCACTCGACTCCCTGCACTCTACTCCCTACACTCTACTCCCTGTACTCTACTCCCTGCACTCTACTCCCTACACTCGACTCTCTACACCCTACTACTGGTAGGGGATAGAGTGTGGTGTTTATTCTAGTGTGGTGTTTATTCTAGTTCAGTTGGATCATCACAGTAATTTAACTACGTTTCAATCCGTCCGTTCCGTTCTATTCCGATCTACATTCCACACTTTAATATCCCTCACACCCTGTACACACTCCACACCCTACATTCTTTTACTGTACATTCTACTCGCTACTCGTATTTATTAATACCAATAAATGAACTATGAACCAACTATGAACTACCTACATTCTATTCCTGCATTGTGGTGTATATTCTAGTCATGTTGGGCCAACATAGTAATTATATGCAATTTCATTCAATTTGTTCCGATCTGATTTATCATACATTCTACACTTTGATCTCCCTTCCATACAACTTTATACACTCTACCTCTACATTCTAGTCCTTACATTTCACTCCCTCAACTCTACTCCCTAAATACAAAAGTCTCACCAGGTCCTTCCACCCGTCTTCGGCGCTGGCCTTCCTCGAGCGGTCGTTCCTGGCGCGCATGTAGTTATCCGTCTCCTCCAGCAGCGCGGCGTACCGGTCCCGCTGGGTCGCCACCTGCTTCTCCAGGCTCTGGAGCCGGGACTTGAGGTCTGCAACGACCTCGCTGTGGTAATCTCGCTCGTTTTTCAATTTCTGTGGATTTTCAAGAAAAGATTTTTAAATTTTTTTTTTACTGTCTGTAGGTCTAGAAACTAAAACATGGGAAGAAACTGAATCACTTCTATTATATATTACATAATAATTATTATTCTAAAGATATCACACACACAAACATACACCCACACCCACACACACACACACACACACACACACACACACACATATGCACAACATGTATTTTGGCGGATTCACATTAATTAATCTTAATTATCGCTTAAATTATTTTTATATCTTTAGGAGTATTTACTATGTATGTAATTATTAGGAAGAGCGGGGCTTCTTAACACAGGCTTTTACGCTTAAAAAGAAGTCCCGGCCCCGTTATATCTATTGTAAAATACTGTTAAAACAATAAATATATTTTGTTTTTTTTTGTAGTCGCGTATAGATAAATCCTATAAATCGACATTTTGGAAACTTAAAAGAAGTTGTAAATCAGCTGAAAAGGATTAGAAAGCTAAGTGGCAGTGGGCGGGCCATATCTATCGCAGAACCGACGGCCGTTGGGGTAGATAAGTTCTGGAGTGGAAACCGCGGATCGGCACGCGCAGGGTGGGACGCCCCGCCGCCAGATGGACCGACGACCTGAAGAAGGTGGCCGGAAGCGGCTGGATGCGGAGGGCGAGCTCCCTGATACGCAGGCTGCGGGGCAGCGCTAACGGGATCCTGAAGATGACAGATGAGAGGTTCGACGGCCCCATCGTCAGACACTGGGTGGGGCTGTTGAAACCTAATTTTAGGTATGTAAGAAACTAGTTTATATGTTAACCGACGTAGTATTTAAGTTTTACTAACCATATGGATGTATTTCTATTCCGATTCAAACAAATAATCATCATCATCATCAGGTTATTTTTGTCTCCACTGCAGAAGCACAACCCGGTTGGGGAGGCCTGGTTGATGTTTTATAATGTATTCCCTTAGTCGCCTTGTACGACACCCACGGGAAGAGTTGTGAGTGGCCCTATTCTACTCTACCGGAAACCACACGGCACACACACAAACAATAACACAATCAAATAATAATAAATATATAAATACCTCTTCATGTAGCTTCAGTGCGTCAATTTTATCTTGCTTTTCTTCATCCAGCATCATCTTATAAGTCTCTACTGAATCTCTTAATATCGCAATTTCGCTCTTAAGATTCTCTACAACACTTAAACTGTCGCTGACATCGTCGTTCGTACTCTTAACGTTTTGAGATTTAAACGTGTCAAATTGAAACTTCAGTTCCTCAAACTCTTCTCTACATTTCTGGTGAACGTTGTCGTAGGCGTCTACGTTGAAAATCGTGGAGACATCGATGGGGTTGCCAAGTTTTTCGTTTTCGGCCACGAGCTCCTTTTTGAGGATATGTATTTTGTCTATTAGTGTTTGGAGATATTCGCTGTCGGCCAGCTTCTCGTTGTCTGTCTCGCTCTTTGGTTGATTTTCGTCTGGAAACAGAAATATAGTTGTTGATGTAGAATGCCAGCGCGGGGAGTGTAGGCCAAATCCTCCGTCTGTCTCCGGCAGATGAGGGTTGTGCTCCTGCAGTGGAGACAAAAATAACCTGATGATGATGTAGAATGCCTCTTCTTAGGAGACCATGAAGACCTGGTAACACTTCGACCCTTCAGGATCTTTGAATATGTAAGGGGGTGTGCCCGCGTTTATGGAGAACAGTTTGTCGTGTATTTTTTTTTGAAAATAAGGTTTACTTCGGGCTTTGGTGTTTAGTAGTGATAGTATATTATGCAACAAATGTCTGAGCGTGTGTACACTATAAAGGAGACATAAATAAACGTGCCTAAGGTGATCTTTTTAAACCAGAGAACTTCTTAACTTCAAACCTTACTATCAACTTTAGTAAGGGAAAATATTGAGAGAAAAAACTATCTAAGATTAGCTCAAAAGGACTTGGCTTCCACACCCGTAAAACACATTTAAAAAAAAACAGGATCTTTCGTGTCAATCCCCTGTCCACCAACGGTTCTGCCCCAAGCTGATTTGATGGCTTCACATACGCCTTAGAATTTCATCCTTTCCTTATTTATGATGTTTTTCTTCACTGAAAAGCACGTAGTATTTTATATAAACCGTACTTCAATTTGGTTAAACTCATTGGTACGTTCGGAGTTTGAACCCACGACCTCGTTACAAGGCGAGGCCTATACACAACCATGCCTATTGCTTAATAAAAAAATACCATTATCTTAAACTTCTCAACTGTTTTTTTTTATTTTATATGCAGAAATTTTTTAATTAATTTATAATTTATTTCAGAAAAAGTCCATAATTTGTTAGTAATACAAAAAAATTAAAAAAAAACTTAATCTATGTTAGTAATAAATCAGTGGTACATTTATAGACAAGAACAATACTTATTGTCTATATGAGACACTGGACAACATGTACTGCCTAAATTTAATTATTTTAAACTTTTTTTAAGCCTTTTTTAATACAAGGGCCATCCCGTTTTACAATTAGCGCCCTTTTTTTAACAGGGTCATCCAGTTTTACACTTAGTAGCCTTCATTCTTATTAAGGCAGGATAATCCTTCCACCATTAAACTGCTAAGCTGACGAGCTTCTTCTATCTAATCATACCATGATCTAACCTTCCCTTCAACAACCCACTGACTTACCAAACTCTCCGTTACTGCTTCCACCTGCAATCTTCTCCAGCAGTCTGCCATTCAAGGAATCCTTCAGCTGCTGTATCAATTGCTGATCGTGTCGCCGACGCAGGTCATACTCCCCGATGGTCTGCGAGAGCTCTGCTAATTTTCCTTCAAGCAAAGCGACCCTTTCCTCTTGGCGAGCGCAGATCTTGCGCGCTGATTCCTCTGCGCGTTTCGCTTTGATTTGCTCCTAGAATAAAAGAGGTAGATACATTTTTTTAAAGAAGAAATAATAAATTATTATTTATTATAAGTTATTATATACTATATATATACAGGGTTACAGGAAAAGTCGTGCTAGATCCCTTAAGGGTGTGGAGCACCCATCATTTCTGACTTATTTCACTATGAAACACCCTACCCTAAACTTAACCCTTTTCGAGATATTCGACTTTTAATTTTTTTATTGAAAATTGCTGATTTTTAGGCTACTACATTTATTTTTGTTTATTTTGTGTATCTTATTATTATTATTATTGCATTTTTACATGTGTAGTAAGATGCTTTAGGACGTCAATCATTAAAATAGTGCACAAGTTAATTGAATAGACTGTAGTAGACAAGTGAAAGAAAAGAAATAAAAAACATATTAGAAAGTTTATTTTTCTCTAAGGGATATCTAAAAAAAATGTTATGGTAATTGTTCGGCAGATGTTTTTTAAAATATCTACGGTTCATCAGCTATCTAACGAGGTATAATAATGTAGGGTTTTATTCAAATGCATTCAAAAAAATTTAGTTTCATAGGCGACAGTGGAGAAGAAAATGTATACTTAGCCCTAAAAAGTAAAATAAAACAATAGGTAAGCATGAAATGCCATTTATTAAAGGTTTTCTCACAACTTTTTCTTTTTCTACAGTTCATGTTCAACATGGCCGCCTCTATTTCTAATACATTGTCGCATCCTTCTACGGAGACCGGTCTTCACTACGCCAGTGGTCAATGTGGTCCTCATTTTATTTGCTGCATCCACAATCCTTTCTCTTAAGTCTTCCACAGACGAAACTGGATTCGGCTCGCTGTACACGAGACTTTTCATGCAGCCCCACACATGAAAATCCATGGGGGTTAGGTCCGGACTTCTTGCTGGCCATGGCAATGGCCCACCTCGTCCAATCCATTTGTTTGGATAATTTGTGTCCAGCCAGTCTCTGACACTTCTCCTGAAATGGGCAGGGCAGCCATCGTGTTGGAACCACATGTCCCTGATCAGGTTGAGTGGCAGATCATCCAGCAAATCACTCAAGTCTGCTCTCAGGAAATTTTCGTAGCTTTCCCCGTTTAGATTATCCGGGAGAAAGTAAGGTCCAATCAAATGATTGGAGATAATGCCCATCCACACATTCACGCTGAATCTTCGTTGGGACCCCTTCACTCTTTTCTTATTGGGATTCCTTAGTTCTTTTAGGGCCCAGTAATGGGCGTTGTGATAGTTAGTTATGCCATCTTTATCAAATTTGGACTCATCCGTCCACAAGATATTTCTTAAAAAATCTGGGTCTTCTACATCAGCATTTAGCATAAATCTGCAAAAGTCCAATCTTCTCGCGGGGTCCCCTTCTTCAATAACGTGTACTGGCGTGTAATGGTACGGGTATAGGCCAGCAGTATGCACTGTAAACCACACTCTTCATTGCGAAAGCCCCAGATCACGGGCAACAATATTAGTGGAAGTAGTCGGATCCGCTCGAAAGCGTTGCACTATCTCATTGTCCTGTTCTTCGTCGTCAATTCGTGGTCTTCCCATGTCTGTACTTCGTCTCAAAACAGAGCCAGTTTCTCGAAGTCTTCGATAAACTCTGTCAAAAACGGCCACATCCGGCACTCGACGACCGGGGTAGCGAGTTATGTATTAGAACTGCTACCTGGAGCGTCCCAACTACTTTTTTTCCACGAAATGTAATACAAACCCTAGATTGTTACACCTCGTTAGATAGCTGATGAAACGTAAATATTTTAAAAAACATCTGCCGAACAATTACCATAACATTTTTTTTAGATATCCCTTAGAGAAAAATAAACTTTCTAATATGTTTTTTATTTCTTTTCTTTCACTTGTCTACTACAGTCTATTCAATTAACTTGTGCACTATTTTAATGATTGACGTCCTAAAGCATCTTACTACACATGTAAAAATGCAATAATAATAATAATAAGATACACAAAATAAACAAAAATAAATGTAGTAGCCTAAAAATCAGCAATTTTCAATAAAAAAATTAAAAGTCGAATATCTCGAAAAGGGTTAAGTTTAGGGTAGGGTGTTTCATAGTGAAATAAGTCAGAAATGATGGGTGCTCCACACCCTTAAGGGATCTAGCACGACTTTTCCTGTAACCCTGTATGTGTGTGTGTGTAAAGTTGTTTCGGTATTTAGTTATTATGCACTTTTTGCCCCCTCGCTCTTAGTGCCTTGTCTCACACCCTGTAAGGTTGGCTGGAAGAGATCTCTTTTAGAGATGAGCTCGCCTTTGTACACAAAATTTGTAACTGTATTTACTTTCAAAGTTTGTGCAATAAAGAATATATCAATAAATATATATGTCGATATTGAATTTCATCAGGAATTACAACTTAAGAAACACTTTGCCAATGATAATATTTCCTTAAAGCCATGTAGGTCATATTCTAGGCTACTAAGGGATTACACTAGGCAGCGTTCTCCTGTGTGTATTAATTTACTGCGATCACCAATCAACCTGTCGAGCGTGGTGTTTATGGTAAATCCCTCAATGGACAGCCAACCAAAAGTGGCATTCTATTGGGGAGGCTTATGTTCAGCAGTGGACGTATATAGTGATGATGATACAGCAGAGCGTGACCGCGTTGGCCAGGAGACGGACCAGTTTGTACAATTTGTACAAGTTGGTCCCGTTTTGGATGTTATATTTGTGAATTGTTGCTTGTTAAATTTCCATAGCACAGGAGAAAATCCTAGTTTGAGATTAGACAAGTGTATATAGTTTAGTTTAGTGCCGTGTGGTTTCTGGTAGAGTAGAATAGGACCACTCCAACTCTTCCCGTGGATGTCGTACAAGGCGACTAAGGGAATACATTATAAAACATCAATCATGCCTCCCCAACCCGTCTGGCCAGCGCGGGGAGTGTAGGCCAAATCCTCCGTCTGTCTCCGGCAGATGAGAGAGGGTTGTGCCCCTGCAGTGGAGACAATAATAACCTGATGATGATGATGATATAGTTTAGATACCCAGACTCACCTCCCGTATAGCGACGGAGTGCGACTGTTCTAACAGCGCCAACTTCTGCTGCAAGCGCACCAGGAGAGCCGGCGTCTCTACTGTGCGCGCTTCGGCCCTCTGCAGCCGCCTCTGGGACGCCTCCAGCGAACTACTCAGGTCTCGTACGCGCTTTTCTAATTCCGCTTGAGACACTGGATTGAGGATAAAAAAAACATGGGTTTAATTTTTAGTACAATTGGCAAATTTAATTTCTAACCAATATAATAATTCTATTCCTATGTACTCTCACACAATCAACAAGTGTACATGAAGACTATTACTGTGATCACCAACCCTCGTGCCAAGCGTGGTGATTATGGCAAATCCCCCAATTGATAGCCTACCAGTCTGGCATTCTATTAGGAAGGCTTATGTTAAGCAGAGGACGTATCTAAAAACGTCCTCTGTAATTATGTATTAATTGTTAATGTCGAACTCCTCCTCTACCTATCTCCTCGATCTCGGCGTAGGTCGCGATCCCGCCCAACTTTCTCGACAAGTCACATCAAATCAAAATCATCGACGACCTCCGTGGCGGAACGGGATAGCTCTTGGACCGCCACGCCGGAGGTTGCGGGTTCGAATCCCGCTAGAGGCAAATGTTTGTATGATGAATATGAATGTTTGTACCCAAGTCTTGGATGTTTATATATTTATTTAAGTATGTGTATCCGTTATCTAGCAACCATAGCACAGGCTCTGCCTAGTTTGGGACTGGATAATTGGTGTGAATGTCTGACATATTTATTTATTTAAAAGAATGTGGAACATAAACCAACCTTGAGCTTCAGCAGAATGCACTACTTTGTCCTCCAACTTCTCCTTGGTCTTCCTTTCTGAATTCAGTTTCAAGTGTAATTCTCTGCAATTACCAAATACAAATAAAGGATAATTCAAGTAAGACTTTACAGCGTAGTCTATATACATTTCGGATAATATCTGTCGAGTTATAACGCCATTTTGTACTCTCGAACGGGTCATATGACATACTAGCTACTGCTCGCGACTTCGTCTTCGGTTTCGATACTTCATCATCATCATCAGGTTATTTTTGTCTCCACTGCAGGAGCACAATGCTCTCTCATCTGCCGGAGGCAGACGGAGGATTTGGCCTACACTCCCCGCGCTGGCCAAACGGGTTGGGGAGGCCTGATTGATGTATTATAATGTATTCCCTTAGTCGCCTTGTACGGGAAGAGTTGGAGTGGTCCTATTCTACTCTATACCGGAAACCGCACGGCAAGATACTTACACATATTGAATTTCAAAATAGATATAATTTTCGGAATCAACATCCCTAAAAACCTCCACACATGAATTCATAATAATTTGGTTTCCCAGAGGAATGAGGTGTTTTTTCGGGATAAAACTATCCATTGTCCTATTCCACGACCTAACCTAAATGTGTGCGAAGTTTCATCGCGATCTGTCCAGTAGTTGAAGCATGGTTAAGTAACAAACATCCAAACTTTCGCATTTATGATATTAGTGGGAGAATATAAGCGTACCATCATTACGGATTAAAGATCATTAAGAATTTGAACTGGAGATGGAGCGACGATCTGCGTAAGGCGACTGGCAGTGCTGGATGAGAAGAGCTGAGGATTGGGTTCAGAGGCGTGCCTTGGGAGGAGCCTATGTCCAACAGTGAGCTATCAGACTGATGATGATGATGAAGGATTAAAAAGTAGATTCTTCACTTCAGCTATGTACAAGTTTTGGCTGGATATAGCAGCGTAAAAGCAAAAGTACAACATAATTTTTGTGTTAATAATAATGTTATTCATTTACTAGCTGTGCCCGCGGCTCCGCCCGCGTGGACTACAGAATAATACCTCATTGGTATGGAACTATCATCTCTACTTCATATCAGCCTTAGACATCCACTGCTGGACATAGGACTTACGGAATTATGGAGCAGTCTATATGTTACTTACTTCATCATGGCAGCATGGTCAGCCCTCTCATTCTCCCTCTCCTGGATCTCATAAGCTATTTTAGCTCTGAGGTTATGAATTTCAGCTAAATGCTGCTGCACCAACGTTCTGGTTTCTTCTTTCATCCCTGCTATTATGTTCTCATACTGGAAGAACAACATAAATTATATTTTAAATATTCTAGAGGAGTATTCTAGCTACAGGAATCGTCTGAAATGTACTCCTAGACTTTTGTCCTTATGGAAAGTGTAGTAAAGTGTTTTATAATACAGCAGAAGCAATACCGGTTTTCAAGAAAACCCCGGAATCACTTTCTAAGCAAAATTTTTTACTTTTCAAATGGTCATCGTTTATCTCTATGTAACCCTGGAAAGTGTAGTAAAGTATTTTATAATACAGCAGAACCAAAACCAGTTTTCAAGAAAACCCCGGAATCACTTTCTAAGCAAACTTTTCTACTTTTAAAATGGTCATCGTTTATCTCTATGTAACCCTGGAAGTATAGTAAAGTATTTTATCATACAGCAGAAGCAAAACCGGTTTTCAAGAAAACCCCGGAATCACTTTCTAAGCAAAATTTTCTACTTTTCAAATGGTCATCGTTTATCTCTATGTAACCCTGGAAAGTGTAGTAAAGTATTTTATAATACAGCAGAAGCAAAACCGGTTTTCAAGAAAACCCCGGAATCACTTTCTAAGCAAAATTTTCTACTTTTCAAATGGTCATTGTTTATCCCTGTGTAACCCTCTCGCTCCACTTTCTATTGTTGCAAGACGCCATTGTTTCTACATTTGACGGCAGTTTGATTCATTGACATTCAAGTTTGCTATGAAAACACGGTCCAAGTTCAATTTGGACATTGACGTCAAAGTGTGCTTTAATTGCTGTTGCCATGATTAAAGTAGTCTCAAAATTACTTTGGCCAAGCAGACTTTGAGTTAACATGGCCTAACCAATGTCCGATAAGTGGACTGTTACTGTAAAATGAATGAAAAAATTAAGTGATACCTTTTAAAAACACTTTTAAAAACAGACCAGTTCTTCAAAAACCAGTGTTTCAAGTTACAATTCAAAGACTTGAATACACCAGTTCAGATATAGGCATATCAGCAATTCACCTTTTATCCCAATAATAATATAATATTAAGCTTTTTGGCATTATACCTTATCTCTAGTAACTTTCTTGTCTGCTTGGAATGCCTCCTCCATGCGAGATTTCTCCGCAGCCAAGGTGGAGAGAGACAGTGTGAGAGCGGCAGTAGAGTCCGAACAGGAGCCATCTGAAAATTCACAATGAAAAGGGATTAAATTCAATTGTGACTTTTAACTTTGACTTGACTTTTGTATGTATCTGATCTTCTTAGCATAAAAAATAAGGGACACATTTTTGTTACAGCTCCACCCATATTTTTATTTAGACATGGTAATCACCTTCAAACTCTTAAAAAAACCTGTTTAAAAAGTATTTTTTTATGGCTTTTTGAATGGTGTTTAGGGCACAATAATTCTGCCAATTTCACGTAGTTGAAAATACACAGTGGGATAATATTGATCGGTTTGTTTCTATTAAAACACCTTTTTTATTGAGATTGTTGCTCGGTCAAAATTTTCACTTTATCTATTAAGTACATATATATAATTAGCAAAACAATACATATTAACAGACGGATAACACAAGGTTACAAAAACAATACAGTGAACCAAAAGAAAAGTAATATAAACCTTTAAAAAGTTACTAAACCAACTAACTTTGTGAGAGTTTTGTTCAGCACCATTTGTTTTTATATGCCAATAAATTAGAATGAATTTACTCTGGACAGACAAGAATAGAAGGAGCTAGAGGAGGTCTTTGCAAACAGGCACACTGACAAATGAAGAACTAATATAACATCAAATAATAATGGAAATAATTAATAAGTTTGAAATGTATTTATTTTATTCAATTTATGTATGCGTGCTTGAGTCAGGAATAAAAGGCTATTTTATATATTTATATACTTTGATAAACAACCACAAAAATGTCTTACCTCCTTCGCTGGGAGTTTCAGTTTTGTTCAAAGCTTTTAAACTTATTTCTAACGCCTCCTTCTCTTTGACGAGTCCTTTGTATGCTGCCACCACATCTGAAATGCAAAAGAATATATAAGAACTCGATAAAGAGTAAAAACCATGAAGGAAATCCCTAAAATATGAATTTTTCAACAGTTGAAGAGTCACCAGATCTTCCTCACCCCTTAGAAGATAAGCTAGAGGTACACAAGGCATTCTTACACAGTCCTCAGGGCAGTAACACACTCGTAGCCTTTTAGACTGCAGGTTTATGAATGACTGTGGTACTATCAGGGGGGGAAGTTCTGAACATTTATGGCATTCCCTCCCCCCATGAATAGCGCCTACAAAATACGGCCCCCAGTTCCCGGCCGCCCTACCATTCTTGACCAAGGTAGCGGTCACAGTCACGGTAGGTCAGGAGGTGCTAGAAGTCCCTTGGTTATGGCAGGCTACCAAAAACCACTGACCCTGGAGACGTACAACGGACAAACTCTCAGGCTGGACAAGCACATTGCTGAGCTCGAAGCAGAGATAGAGAAAATACGATTGCAGGTTCTGGGAATTAAACAAGTCTAATACAATTCACAAATATAGCATCCAGACTGGGATAAACTTTTACAAATTGTACAAAGTTGTCTGTCCCCAGTATAAGTATAGAACGCGAGACCTCTGGCTGGGGCTAGAGTCCGATGACCAAGCCACGAGGTCAACGAGGCTCATAAAAGCGTCGGAGTGTTCAAAAGTAGTACTATGGGAAGCATCTCATTTTCGAGTGAAAATATGTCCTGGGTGTTCCCATAAAGGTACACAACTAAACCAAATGCAAAAATAGGAAACATATGTTTCACATTTAATTAGCAATAATTGGCAGAATTGTTATAAAGAGAGGCCATTTTATAAAAAAGAAGAAGAAGAAGCAATTTCGTACTTGGTTTGTTGTTGAAAAGTTACCATTTATATTGATTTACGTACCTCTAAGGCGAGCTTCATATCTTTTGATTTGATCCGCTTGTTTAACTATAGTAGAAATCAGCTCTTGTTTCGATAAAGACTCCATTGCACCATTAGATTTTACGTTGGATTCTCTGTTTTACCTGTTAAGATTTATTAGATTTTTATTTGGAAGGAAAAATAAATCACAATACAGCTGTTTAATTTCACAATATATTACCGTCTCTCCACTTTCTTGTGACATTTGGCAAAAGAGGATATAAATAAGAAACGGGACTTCCATCTTAGCCATTGGCCATTGGTTTAGCACTACTTTCAATACCAACTTAGCAAAAATTGAAACGTCAAAATACGTCATACCAACATAATGACAATAATAGGGATGGCCGTATCTAATACCGGATTTAATCGATATCGATAAATTATTATCAGGGGTGTCGTAGGTTCCATTAATGGATAATATTGTATTTCTAACAATGAAACAAGAAATAAAACTAGAGGATTTGTGATATTAGTGATATTTTGCCGTGCCGCCTCCTTTTTCAAACGAATTTTCTTTTTAGTATTTGGTGTGAAAATGGTCAACAGAAACATATTTTATCTCGTGGAGTTTCTCAATTCAAATGTAGGCCAAGTCTTCTTTTCCAATAATTTTCACCCATTGTCTGCATCTGAAATTAAATAAATCAATTATACTATTGCTATGCACGATGCGCAATGTATGTATACACGGCCGCAGTGACGACGACTATACAAAACCAATCTAATGTAGTCACTATTACCCCCAAGGTAAAGTGCCGGTATGTAAAGGGCGTTAGCGCGTCTTAAAGCCTACTGTACAGTGCAAATCCTACATGATTATCGATAGTGAAGATATACATCACTATTATTTGTAAACACAACTTATTTTATCCTCGTATCAGTCTAATAGCATGTTATTGTACTCTTGCTGTTGTGAAAGGGGACAATTACGTTAATCATGTACTCACCGGTCTTTATACAACGGGAATCTCGTCATAAATTTCCATTTCTTGTCATTTAACCAGCTATCTCTTTTTCCCCAAATTTCACACGTTATGCACCATCAATCGGTTCCATTTTTTTAGCCGATCACAAGGAAATAGTTCTCAACATTCACAAAATACACAATATTAATGAGAAATCTTAAAAAAAATGGCTAGCAAACCAGAATTTAACACACAAACAATAACATGCGCCGCCATGACAGACTGGAAGAAAGAGAAAGCATAACAAGAAGTAAGATGGCATCTGTCCGCCATTTTGATCCGCCATTAAATGAGTGCTAAATTCATACATTTTTTTCAATGTTCCTAGTTGCGTGAGACTGACATTTGGTACCTATTTAATTTTTTTTTTTGCTAGATTTGTCCTTCGGACAGGCAAAAGTCGTTAAACTATACAGCCAGTTCATTTTTAATAGGATTTCTTAGTTTTTTGCAGCTTATATGGCCGAAGCCAATTCTTAATTTCCCGACACTGTGGTCTTGATATAATCACAGAACATTACCAAGTATTTTCGTACTCGATACTTTTGTTACCATACTTTACTGGGTATCGATACTTCGTCACATACTCGATACTTTTTGGTTTAGCGATACCAGATCTTCTTTGTTTTGCGAATCGCCTCGCACCAGAGATGAGAATAGGCCAGCGCTAGCTCCCGCATCACATGCGCACAGAGTGTCATCTTATTACCCTTCTCTTCTCTCTTGCTTTGCTGATGCATGACGACCCTCTCGGTCGGAATAGATAGATTTAGGGGGAACCCCTATCTTATTAAAATATGATGTCGTTGCATAGAGACAAATTACTTTTTATGTCTGATTACAGTGATAAAGATTAGGTCAATGTTTATTTTAATAAATAAATAGGGACGGATTATTATTATTATCATCGGTATTATACTTTTTTTATTATTATTAATTTTGAGACATGGTTTCTAAGGTGATGGAAAAGTACTCTATACTGAGTAGTATCGATACTTTTGATACGATACTGGTATAGAGTACTTTTAATTTTTTGCGTATCCCTAAATGATACAAACTGAAAAAAAAATAAAAGAAAGAACTGAATCCTATAGCCAACCAATTCATATCTGGTATAAGCTTAAACAAATGATTCCTAAATTTATGGGTATAAGATTATTTGTTTTTTTCATCTGACAGCCCTGGGGCACACGCGCGAATTTTTTTCCGCAGTGCGATCAGCGGCATACGATTTCCTGCACAGAATATTCGCGCGAATAAAATCGCCCCGCGGCGCGGTGAAATCTGCAGCAAGACACAGATTTGGTTGCGGATTTTTTTCCGCGCGCGATTTTTTCCGCAAGTGCGTGCAGCTTCATATAACTTCCATATGTCAGAGAATTCTGCGGAAAAAATCGCGGCGAATAAATTCGCAGTGCGTGTTAGCCCTTAGCCCTAAAAATCGCAGTGCGTGCTAGCTCTAAGGGCTGTGTTTTGCTGCCATCGAAATAGACTATCGAAGTAGCATAGAGATCATTGTTTGCTGCAGATTTCACCGCGCCGCGCCGCGGTTGCGGAAAAACATCTGCACGGAAAAAATCGCGCGAATAAATTCGCAGTGCGTGTTATGTTAGCCCTAAGACCCTCTCGCTCGAGACCGTTTTTCGTTTAGTTTTTTTGTACAATGAGAATGAACTCTATGACAAGCACACAAAGTTCATTTAACGTTGAATTAAATTCGACAGTGCAGTCTTGTTTACTACTTAATAAAGTCTTTGAAGCAGGCAGAATGGGAGAATGAGATAGTGCACATATGTCCGACAAGGATGCCATGAGTAATGTACGAGTACTAGGTAATGACACGCAAATAATATCATCATCATCATCAGCCCGAAAGAGTCCACTGTTGGACATATGCCTCTCCCAAGGTGCGCCACTGAACCCGATCTTCGGTTCTTCTCATCCAGTCTCTGCCAGCCGCCTTACGCAGATCGTCGCTCCATCTAGCCAGGGGGCGTCCCACACTACGCTTGCCCAGTCGCGGTCTTCACTCGAGAACTCGTTTACCCAACGCAATAATATACAACCATGTATTACCCTACCATTACTATATTGTACGCTCGGTAATATTTCACCATTATTACGTACGGCTCTTGGGCTTTTCCATAGATTTGCACATCACATATGGAAAATATAAAAATGTACTATAATAGAACCGACTTTGCGACAGTCTATGTTTATGCTTACAGAAGTTCTTATCATCATCATCAGGTTATTTTTGTCTCCACTGCAGGAGCACAGCCCTCTCTCATCTGCCGGAGAAAGACGGAGGATTTGACCTACACTCACCGCGCTGGCCAGACGGGTTGGGGAGGTCTGATTGATGTTTTATAATGTATTCCCTTAGTCACCTTGTATTGTAGTTACGACATCCACGGGAAGAGTTGGAGTGGTCCTATTCTATTCTACCGGAAACCACACGGCGAGGTGCTTATACAAAATACCTATTAATTAAACTGATAGGTATAACCAAAAAACAATAAATATTAATTAATGAAAACGGATTGAAAATACACTCAAATCATTCATTTATTCAAAAACTGTTAAAAATCATCAGATATGCCATATCTATAGTCCGTACCAAAATGTGCCAATTTGAAAAACCGATCAAATTTGGATGATCATACTATCCAACTAGTAATAAGGAAAGCATGGCCATCCTTGATATAGCCCTCTTCGCAATGTTTTAGGAACCTAAATGTTAAGTTGTTTTGAGGTTGTTTAAGATTTTAAAATACGATAAGACTTATTTACACAGGTGTAATAAAATATATTCGTACCTACTTAGTGGTTGAATATCGTATGTTGAAATTTGAAATAAGTAGGTACCTACTTACTTACTTTTTATGACATTTGGAAATCCGTAGAGAAATATTACAACTTATACAAAATGAATTGCCGGTCGCTTCAATTGTATGAATAAAACAAATTATTTGCTAATTTTGTAAAATTCGCCATACGAAAACTTCACGAACGAATAATTTAGGTTAATTCGTCCATGGAAAACTTATTTAAGTACTGTTTAACCGCCTTGTTGGCTTAGTACTTAATTATAAATAGTTCAGAGATATACAATTGTCGTCAAACTATTTTTTCCGGTGCTATAATAAAAAAGAACAAGAAAATTCACTTTTCTTTATTTTATTGAGTGCTCTTCCTTCTAAAGGGTCCCTACAATTATAGATTTTTGATTTTGCTTGTCTATTACTGTCATTAAAAAAATATAACTTATTACCTTTTTATCGTAATGTAGAGTAAAATTATCTCTCAGGAATGAAAAATAGAGAAAGGATCTAACTAAAAGTAAAGGGACATAAATAAAAGAATATTTTACATATTATTGCTAATGTCAATATTTAATGTCTATATTATATTCCCTACATCAGATTACATTCGTTGACATTTTTAAAGTAAATGTAAGTAAGCCAAACGTTTTCATACATTATCGGCGATTTGTACTCTGTCTTAATAACTCTAGCTCTACATCCTAGGCCAAAACCTTACAATACCCAAACCTGCCCAAAATAAAACAAACGACAAAAAAAAATTAAATCAAATTGTTAAATGTGGTTAAGATACATAAGTAAACACTAAAAAATTGAAAATGTTAGTTAAAATAACTGAAATTATTCTAAACACAAATAAAATACCACATCTTGGAACACAAAATACTAAACAAAACAATACTGGGACAGGTGTGTATTGGTACCAAAATGTTTCCTTTCGGTGGAAAAGCGAGTGTAGTTTTTATTAAAATCAGGGACGACACAACACAAACTATAGTAATTGGTATATATAGATGTCCAAAATCCTCCAAGCGCAAAATAAAATGGTAATAGAATAATATATGGGCAATGAAGATGAGGATTCAGTCATCTCACTTTAAGATACAATGCAGTCAGTTCCTAACAAACTTCAAGAATATTTGTTGTTTCAAACAAAATATAGCTTGTAACAAAAATAAAAGCACGCAAGACTTAGGACATGACTACAGCATAGTACATTAACTCAGCGGTACATTTACCTGTGACTAGTATTTATACACACCATATATATTGTTATGCAATGTGTGCTTCATGGGTATATTATACTTATGTTAACCAAACACCACACCAACATAATTTAAACTCAAATCCCTAAACTACATTTAAATTAGAGAACACAGTTTTAAATACTTAAATAAGTAGTTACACCTAACAATTTTATGTTGCGCAAAATTATAACTGACTAGTTCCGTGTAGTTAAGTACTTTAATAAATAATTATTTATCTTAGAAAAACATTTATCCTTACCAGTATTAAAGAAAATAAAATACTTACTTAAAATGCATTATACAAGCCCTTCTATTTTGAGAATTTCTCTCACTGTAGTTCTTGTCCATTACATGATATGCATTTATGTAATCTATTTATAATTTAACTATGTAGTTACAGTAACTACTAAATACAAATATCTGGAACAATACAAATCATGAGATAGGTATAATAATGTTCATTACTGAGTACATTTACTGAACTAATTTTGAACTTACACTAATATTCAATATATTAAATATAACATCAAATGAAATCTATCAATATTTCTATTAAGATTATGATAATAAATTATGTTTATAATGAATTATAAATTACTTAAATGTAGTAATAAATAGCGATGATTATACAATCAAAAGAATTAGAGAGACAATATCATGTCGTAAAAATCAATTCTTTAATTTTTCGTGACATCTTTTGGGTACCTAGTCACGTCGCTAGACATAGCTATTTGCTCAAAGATCTTTACTTATTTTATTCCTCTATCTTTACACATACAGAAAAATGTAAAAGAACTCCCTAATGGAACAAATAGTTCTGTAAAATGTCTAGTTAATTTTACGCCATTTGACATTCACTATATAAAACAAATATGCGCCACACAAACTCGATACGACGACGTATTTTAGTCAATACAAAATTTAGTTCAATAAAATGTTGATCAATAACTTACTTTTAGTTATTATGTCATGGTCCTTCAACTTCATAATTTTGAATGAGATTAACTTAAGAAAGATTCACTATTTTGTCACAATACAGGAAAAACTACACACGGTAAATTTCACACCATATTGGATACTCGTTTTAGATCTTAAATATATTAATGAATTCCTTAAAAGAAAATCACATATAACATTATATCTATGTAGACATTTGATGAAAATCATAGAGATTCGGCAAAAGCCTTGTCAGTTTGTATAATAATATTTAAATTGAATTCAGTTTTTGATCCTAATGGAAATACAACACAACATTTATTTCGATAATGTTTCCAGTACAATTAATTACACATTATTATTATTACACACCGTAGAAAAAAATGTTATTTAATGATTATTAATAAATGACGACAATATACCTACATTCATCTTAATTTATGATTTTGTGCATAAGTCAATCTCCAGAATTACATCATTCGTTACATAATTATGTATATTTTAATGAGTAGTGACAGGGCCATACTTATTGTTATTACTGCATTAGTTATGATTTTTATGGAAGAAGTATTTATGGTTATGAAATGTACACTTACTTCAGTGTATTAATCAGTCGTCTTATAATGCATATGCCTCTTTGGTAGTACATTGGGTAAATACATCATTTTTATGTAATTTTTTTTTATAAATTATATTGTGGATTTCAATTGCACTGCTTTTCATATACATAAATGCATACTTCATTTCTCTTGTAAATACTTTTATTTTTACTTAAAGTAAGTTTATTATTGCACTGTCAGTTCAGTTGTTATCAACAACATATTGCCTGAAACCTACTAAGAATCTTATTGGGACATTTATTAAAAAAAACAGTAAACAGTTCTGAAACTCTAGTCATATCTATAGTAAAATCTTACGAAAGTTTATTGCTGAAAACAGCTGCTGTCAATTTCATATTAATATATCAAAATTAACACACAAAGAAAGACTGGACTATAGATATGATTCAACATTTTACAAAAAAAAATCATGTGAGGATTTTGCTTCAGCAAAATGCTAAGTCCAGGTTCTTATTGGACAATTGGAAGAGTAGAAATACAAAAGATCAATGGACATGCGTTATCCAATCCTCAGGTAGTTCTTAGAAAACTTATTCTACACCTGTAGCGCCATCTAGTGTGATTGCACATACTAAAATCATACTGACTACTGACCTACTTAGACTGAATGCTAGAACTGCAATATCTGCTTCAATTTATATTAAATCCTATATCCATGCCTTGTTTATACTCTGACGAGTTTGGATATAAAACTAAGTCATTTATATTATGTCTATATAATATTACACACTATATGTATTGGAGACATCAGTTATTGGTAGAAAAAATTAAAGTTTTTTTTTTACTTTAATCAACTAGCACTAGCAATCGTTGAGATGACAGTAGTCTGCAGGTTTGTACTTATTCAAACTGTGATTTATGTCATGATTTGCATCACACTGTGCCACCCTCACATTTCATCAGTACAAAATCAAACTATAATGACAAACCATGACGGAGTAATGATCAACATTTTTGCATTAGCTACAATTTATTGACTAGACTTTGCAGAGCTTAAGATTTACTTTTGTTTGTTTTGAAGCTGACCTGCAGCACTTGACCGTTGAGAGAGTATCCATTCAATGACTGGATCGCAACAACGGCCTCATCGTAATTGGTCATAGTAACGAAGCCATACCCTTTGCACTTGTTGGTTGTGGGATCTCTTATTATCTTAACACTCTGGACGGCACCGAAAGGGCCGAAAAGCTGCCAAAGAATACTTTCCTCTGTATCAGCTCCAATGTTATAGACAAAAATGCACCAACCAGAACCACCTAGAGCATTACCTTGGATGAGTGGATCGGCTAGAGGAGAAAATCTCTGCAGACCCTTGTTGATTGCAAGCAGGGCCTTGCCAGCAGGCCCTACGAAGCGACGAGTGGACGTTGGAGCTAAATATGCAGCTAACGGAGCAAGGGCTTTGTTCTGATTGCTCGGGTTGTTAGCACATTTGACCGTCATGGGTCCCGTGCTCCCTGGGGGGACAGAACCGTTCAACTCACGTATTGCAGCCTCCGCCTCGCACCGCTGATCGTACCGTATAAACGCGACACCTCTCGAAGGTCCCTGGATGGTTTGTTCGTCTCCACCTCCTTGCAGTAAATGACCAACATTCACATTCTCGTGTAGTATGCGTGAGCTGATGATTGTGCCGTATGGACTGAAAAGCTTCTCCAACTCTTGTTGTGTCATGTGTTTAGGTAGACCGGACACGTACAGATTGGCACCTTTGATGGCATCGGAGCTTGGACGAGCATAAGAAACTTTAATGATCTTGTTTTGCAATCTTAAGCCATTCAAAGTATTCACTGCCTTCTCAGCGTCTTCTGTCTTATGGTAATTCACGAAGGCGTACCCGAGGCTCTGACCATTCAGGATGTGATCAGGAAATACTGTTACTTTGTCTCTGATCAGCTTGCAACTCTCCACCTCACCAACACTGGAAAACAATGACCTAATCTCCTCCTGGGTCATTGTTTGTGGCAGATAATTAACTATAAGGTTTGTCTTCGACTCATTATTGCTAGGTTGAACCTTGCTACCATTTTGCGTGGGTTGACTGGAGTTCATGGTGTCCATCATTTTTACTGATGCTGTTTTCACCAAATTAGGTGAAACGTCACTTGGGATCGAGAGATATTGCACAATTGAGGTTTTATTCTAATTGGAGGATCGGTTCCTTAGTTAATAGTAACAACTCCGCTTCGCGTTGGTTGAAAGCAAATGCAAGGAAAGAAAATCAATAAGATGCTGTTCACTTTAGTACTTATCCTGAGCTCGGTGTTACGGCACCGAGTCCGTTGAATCAAAGTATAATTAGAAACACAAATCAACGTTAGTTTGTTAGATCTTATGTAGAATACGAAAGCAAAGTGAAAAGGAAATCAACCAAAAATCTATGCGACCTATTCTCGTAAATTCATTTCTTTCACTTCACTCACTTTCTTTTTAAAATGTTGCCACATTAACAATTTTACACTCCAATAAAAATGCACACGGAATGACTTTTGTGTTTTAGTGGGCATTATTTGAATGAATTTAAAAATGTATTTATTTCTTAGTAAATTATGTACTGAATGTCATTTATAATAATTTGAGGTATAGAGTACCCGAAATTATTTCTTTACACTTTTTCATTCAGTATTTGATATTATTATATAATGTATTATTATAAAAGCACTAGTTTACATTTACATTGAAAATATACAAATAAATATAACGATTAACTATAACTTGAGGCATAGCACACCACGTAAAATCTACATATTTTTAAAAATTAAATGTCAAACTCATTATGCTCTTAGACGGATGCAGTAGGGTAAAAAATAGTATGATAGTAATTCATCTACAAAAATACGGGTAAATGTCGAAGCTTACAACACCAATCCAGTACTGCCAACCGTTCCATGTTCACCAACATAACAACTATGGGGTGCGTTTACGGAGATGGCTAAAACTCAAGAATCGATCGATTTTGAAAAAAATAATATTTTATTTATGAAATAAATATCTATATCTAGCTAGGTATAATTACGAAAAAAATTAAATAAAGGCATAATTAGGTATGGTACACCATTTTATCGTACGTTTTTTAATGTATGTTACCACTTCTAGCCACTCCGCCACCGTGCGCGGCCTCGTTTACTGGAGCTAATGTAAATATGCAAATCTTGGTTGGCCTAAATTCACAAATTATTAACCAACGGCAAGACGTAGGCCTATCTAGGCCTTTAAGCTCCGTTGACTGAAGATTGCAAAAGCTAGATTATGTACGTTAATACGTGGTTATAACTTGTTCATGATTTCTAGTCTAATTATAATTACATAGAAAAGAATGCGGCCAGTCAAACAAACGTCTATAATTTTTAACGCTACACTTCCCACTAGGAAAGTAAGTAGGTAAGTAGTTTATTTGTCTGCAAAATAAATAATACACAAATATCTTATTTTAGACTGGCTATCTTTAAAACTTGCGCATGCGTACATACATACCAAACATTTTTCTGCGCGCGTAAGACAAAAGAAGTCTATTTTAGGAATTAATATATAGACTTTTAGGAAACTCGATGAAAAACTTGAATTAATTGATGTAATTTGGAACATTTTAAAATGAAATATATTATCTTTAGTACATTTGTGTGTTTGTAAACTAGTGAAATTGTATTGCGTATACCTATTTATTATGTTACAGAAGAATCCAATTAGGCTGGGCAGCATTCGGAAAACTGCGTCTAGTCTTCAAGTCGCCCATTCCCCAATGTTTAAAGACAAAAGTCTTTAATCAGTGCGTCCTGCCTGTCATGACCTACGGCGCGGAGACGTGGACACTGACGGTGGGCCTGATCCACAAGTTTCAAGTCGCTCAGCGAGCTATGGAGAGGGCTATGCTCAGGGTTTCTTTGAAGGATATGATTCGTAATGAAGAAATCCGACGCAGAACAAAGGTCATTGACATAGCCGAAAGAATTAGCAAGCTGAAATGTCGCAGAACCGACGGCAAATGAGTTATAGAGTGGAGACCGCGGTTAGGGTGTACACAAGGGGGCGCTGAAAATTTTTTACGCCAATCAGAGATTTTTTTTCCATAGCGCCCCTGTTTGTACACTCTGACCGAGACCGCGGAACTGCACGCGCAGGGTGGATCGACGACGTGAAGAACGTGGCCGAAGCGGCTGGATGAGGAGGGCGGAGGACCGGGTGTGGTAGCACCGGGTTTATTGGGGAAGGCCTATGTCCAGCAGTGGACGTCTAATGGGCTGATATGCATATTATGTTGAAAAGGTACAATGTGTTTTGTAAGTACCTATGTATGTATGTATGTATGTAAACGATTTATTGTACCAAAATTTTTTTATGTTTATAATCTTTATTTTTCATTAAGAATTAAAACCATTCACTTACATGAAAAGTGTTGTTATAACCAAGAAGGTTTTGTATGTAAAGTAAGCGTACAAATATTTTAATATTAAAAACTACGCGGGTATATAAATAAAAAGTGTGTAAAAATAACAACAACAACAGTAATAAAATGTGAATTAAACTGTGTACAAAGGCGGACTTATCCCAATTAGGGATCTCTTCCAGTCAACCTTAGAATCCCCGCAGACTGCAAACTTTATATCGGCCGATAATTTAGTCGGATTGAGCTGCTAGTGCGCACACTGGGCCAACAAATCGTCATAGTGTGCGCACTTGCATACATCTTTATACTGTTTAAGAGCCTGACTAAATTATCGGCTGATATAAAGTTTGCAGTCTGCGGGGACTCTTAGAGTAACCTAAAGGTCAAGTATAATGCGTTTAGTACCAAATTTGATAAAGAAATGTACTTTTAATAAAGTTCCTATATGTAGAATGAAGTTATTTGCAATTTGAAATTACACTCTGTGTTTGTTGGGGACGGTAGGTTGTTGCAGCATTTCGTGGCTAGATACCGGAAGCTTTATAAATTATGAGTAAGGTATAAAAAAAAAACAATGTGTCATAATAAGCGCCCGGTCGGCATTACGGAACAGTATTACAGTCCTCGACTATCTGACTCATCGGTTATCGACTCCCGTTCTTGATGGTCCAAGTTGTGGAACTTGAGCGGCAAATTACGATACGCAGTCGAGAAGCGGCTGAGGAAGTCGACGTCAGAGATGTTAAACTCCTTCTCAGCTACTTCAAAATGTTGTAATCCATTTGTCTTTTAAATTCTTTTTTGAGTGATGGTAACATTATCTAAGATTTTAGGAGAAGATTTCCTCAGCTAAATAGGCAAGGGTTTCAATATCCTACAGTCTAGTTTATTACATACATAATACTCACGCCCAGGTACCAGAGGCGTAGGACTCGCAGGCAATTCTCCATTCATTCTTGTCTCTGACCCTTCTTCTCCAATCAGATCTAATATATACTCCATCCTTTCGTTTTCAATTTCTTGGTTATCATTCAGTCACTTTCTTTGTCCATCCATCGTTGTCCATTTTGTAAACAAGAACTGTCCATTTCCATTTTTTTAATACCTACACACATATAACTTATATTCATTTTATTTCTAATGGTTTCTTTTCTAACCTCTCAGACAGTCTTAGACCTAGCATGCTCCTCACCATCTTCCATTGTTAATTAATCAGCTAGATCCTTTGGTTAAGAGCTTCTGTCTAATACTTCCTTCATCCTTCATCCTTGCTTTCAATCCTGCCGAAGCGCACGAGAAATAATTCCACGTCATTGGCTCCACGTACTCTTCTAACAGTACAGTAGATTATTTCTTTTTCTCAGCAGTTCTGTTTCTAGAGAAAGAAATATTTCAAGTCAAGTCAAGTCAAAATAATTTATTGCATATGAGTACACTTGGTACATTTATACACGTCATTTTTTTTATCGACTACCGCTTCCTAGGTGTTAGCGCTGTGAAGAAGAAACAGCGCAACAAACTTCACGCAACACATCTTTTAAAAATCAAGTTTGCATAAAATTAGTAAAGATTTTGCGAAGCTGAATTAACATTAGTACCAGGCATCTTTGTCATTCAAATAATCGTTTATTTTATAATAGGCTTTCATACAAAGTTGTTTTTTAATGTGAATCTTAAACTTTCTGTCCGTCATATTTAAGATTTCCTCTGGTAGTTTGTTGTAGAAGCGTATACATTTCCTGCTCCTGGTATACAAGGATGGAATTTTTAGTAATTAAATGGCTCCCCACAGCTAGCCACCCTTAGCAAGATGCCGCTGAGTCCATTGGGAGCCTAGCAACGCCCTTTATATCTCTGATTTGTCGCGCAGTACCTACACCCTTCAAGTCTGGCGCCCTGGCGGTCACTCACACCCTACGGTTTCTTTCTAGGTTCCTAAACCTAGATTTCTTATTAAAAAGCATAAGAAAACTCCTTATAAAAATTTCGTGGTAGATTTTACGTTGTTGTAAACATAATGCTTTTTAATTCTGTCAGGCGTTGTTACCATTCATATGTGCGTTATATCAAAGATAATAAATATTACTTTATATAAGCAGACCTAGAAATTTTTCTGGTACTAATGCTGTTACGTAGAGTTAATTACTCTTTTTAATTACCTATAGAAATTAAATTTAAGATTACTTTAAATAGAAATCATAGAGACTTCATTAAACAAATTTAGTGTATAATATACATACATATACATAGGTGTACATACATACATAATGCTCACGTCTTAGTCCCAAGGGGGTAGGCAGAGACGATGTGTCGCCACTTCACGCGATCCTGACACACTTCACTATATAGCCTCCCTCACATTCATGAACCTTTTCTAGCACCTCCTTTTATTCTTCTCACTGCGGACCCCAGCCTTTTTGAGGTGTAGGTATACTCGTACATATACGTTAATGTTAACAGAGTTTTAATTACTTATGTACTACTTTGGTACCGATTTAATTTGAATTGTCTTAATATCAATATGAGTTATCGATATTTGGTATAAAGTATCAACCTTATCTTGGCCCGTTATCGATCCAGAGACAATCCTAGGTTTGTTTATAAGTTTAAAACTCAATATAGGTAATTAATACTTTTGACGAGATTTCAATTGCTTTTTAACTTTCGCAAGTATATGTTGCCTTGTGGTTTCCGGTAGAGTAGAACAGGAGCACTCCAACTCTTCCTGTGGATGTCGTACAAGGCGACTAAGGGAATACATTATAAAACATCAATCAGGCCTCCCCGACCAGTCTGGGCAGCGCGGGGAGTGTAGGCCAAATCCTCCGTCTGACTCCGGCAGATGAGAGAGGGTTGTGCTCCTGCAGTGGAGACAAAATTAACCTGATGATGATGAAGTATGGGTACACTTTCGGTCTCCACTCCAGAACTCGTCTGCCCCAACGGTCGTCGGTTCTGCGACAGACGTGACCCGTCCACTTCCGATCTACACGTTGCGGATCATATTGTTAACTTTGACAGTCATCATCATCATCAGCCTATATATACGTCCACTGCTAAACATAAGCCTCCCCAGTAGAATGCCACTTTTTGTGGGCTGTCCATTGGGGGATTTGCCATAATCACCACGCTTGGCAAACGGATTGGTGATCGCAGTAATGATATTAAATACACAGGAAAACGCTGCTGCCCGTCCCTGGTACAATCCCTTAGTAGCCTTGACGATACCCATCACGGGAAGATTTGTGGTGGCCCTATTCTGAGCCGGGAACCACACGGCAAGAACTTTGACAGTATACATTTTTTTAGTTCCATTCTACCTTTCTTTCAATGCCAAAAATGACAAAAATTATTTAAGTATACAAAACTGCTGTTTTGAATCCCAAATATGTTTGAAATATATTTATCTAATACTTGAGCGTAACATTCTATTGAAGCATAACAAGTTATACCTACTTTAGAACTTGATTCTCGAAAATGACTAAATTTGATATTTTTTGCATAACTGGGTCTGATTCTAGATTTGAGATCTAATTAACTTAAATGTCATTGAACGACTCAAAGACATTCTTTAAGCAACAGGGTTCTATCCATAAGAAACCATTTGCCAGAATCTGTTGTATCTGCCACATCAATAAACATGTTTAAAGAAAGTCGACTACTGATATGGAAGCACCAGCTATGGTTCCCGGCTTAGAATAGGGCCACCCCCAATCTTATCGTGGGTGTCATCAAGACGATTAAGAGTTTGACTCAGTGTATAAGAGATAACATCTCTGTATACTTATTTTCCTGTATGCTTTGATTTTTTTTTTATGTGCAATCCTTCCTACTAATATTATAAATGCGAAAGTTTGGATATTTGGATGTTTGTTACTCAATCATGCTTCAACCACAGGACGGATCGTGATGAAACTTGGCACACATATAGGTTAGGTCCTGGAATAGGACATAGGATAGTTTTTATCCTGAAAACGTCTCATTCCTACGGGAAATACATCCTACTAATATTATAAACGCGAAAGTTTGTAAGTAAGGATGGATGTTTGTTACTCTTTCACGTAAAAACTACTGAATGGATTTTAATGAAACTTTACAATAATTTAGCTTATATATCAGAATAACACATAGGCTACAATTTATAAAGATATTGTGTGAATTGTCCAAAATATCAAGTAAGTAGGAAAAAATCTACCATCTGCGCTTCCAAAACCGCTAGAGTTACACATATGTAATGTATGATAGAAATGTTTATCTTAAATAGTCCTACAAAAAACTACTCGAAATGCTAATCGTGCGCAAACGAAATCGCGGGCACCAGCTAGTATCTAATAATTTGTGATTTTGAGTTGTCCACGCGCACGACGTCGCGGGCAACAGCTAGTATAGAATATAATAAAACATTACTGCGATCACCAATCCTGCCTAGCTTGGTGATTATGGCAAAACTCCCAATGGACAGCTCACCAAAAGTGATATTCTATTGGGGAGGCTTGTTTTTAACAGAGGACGAATTTCGGCTGATGATGAAATAAATACAATTCAAACCTATCTCCTACAACTCGGACTGCAGCTGTGGAGTTTGTACCCGGACGCTACGTCACGGACTGGCGATTCGAGTGCGTTCTCAGTGCGAGTGCACCGAGCGGGTGCACAGCCGAGCGGCGGTCGGTACATGTGTACTCGTGCTCTTATCTCCGGTTCCGGTTCATTAGGGCTGTTAGGTTGTATGTATTGTTGTAGCTAAAGCCTTCGTTGTTGAACGTGGGCTATTTTTTAATATACAGAGGGGTAGGCCTGTTTCCTGACACATCTCACAAGCCTCACATCCATCAATCTTTTCATGCACCTCCTTTTATACGTCTCACTGCGACCACAGCCTTTTTAAGGACGTCACCAATGTGATCCTTGAACGTCCTCCTAGGACGACCTCTTGCTTTAGTTCCATCCACATTCGTGCTGTAAATCTCTTTTGTCACTCTTTTTTCACTCATATGCTCTACATGTCCCAACCAACACAACATACCCTTCTCTACCTCGTTACTACATCTTCTTTTAAACCACACTTCTCGCGTATATATATATATAACTTCAATTATTCCTCACTTAATTCTTCTAACTTGCAACAATATTGGTTTGTTGGATAAAACAAACCTTAGGAAAAGCCTCAAGTCTAATGACCAGTGATCAGCATAAGTAGAACTATAAGTAGAATTAGAGAGAGGAATGCCTGTTTCGTATATAGTATAAAAGTTATTGTAACGCAATGGAATAATAATCTGTAATGTTGTAATATTTTAAATAAATAAATGGTTAAATGTCTATTAACAGTCAATGACCTCAAACGTACATGTTAATATGGACAAGGCTTTGGTATCCAGGGATTTTAAAATTATCGAAAACTGTAATCACAGAATAATCTTTGCAAAAGATTTGTTTTTCGCCGCGAGAAAAATGTGGTAGTATACAACGATCTCTATGTACTACTAGATGGAGCGTTCCAAACAATCGCTCTGTTCCACGCAAGTAGCCACAACACTTTCACATTCACTTTGAAACTTGTGCAGTTACTACGCAGAACATTTAATTATTTACTAAATATTGACATTATTTAGCCGTAGCGTATGACAGGCAGAGGATACCGTGGCTGCATTCCTCGCCCCAGCCCGCAGAGGCGACGGTATGTCCATACTATAACAGCAAGTACCGAAAATTGCTCTACATATTCCGATCACTGGTTAAAATGTCGCTAAACCGATATTGATGTAGGCTGGTTAAGTAAAATTAATCTAATTTTGGAACTTGAAACTTTATTTTTACTTTCATTTCAACCTACCATTAGGTCGTGACGTGGTACGTGTTGCATGTACCAAAAATAGCGCTACATATTCCGATCAATGCTAATGAGTAATTCACTAGGACCTAGGACAACGAGTCGGTCAAATAGACAATAATAAGTATTATGCAGGTATGTGTTATTAACTTTGAATTATGTATATTAGTCTTTTATACGCTTTTTTTTAAAGCATAAAATTATATTAAAAGTAAAAATACCTCTTAGTATTTCTGCTCATAAAGTTTTTATATTCTAAAAATGTCTAAACCAAGGGTCATACATAATTACTAACTACTATGCTAGGTTTTGTAATATAATCTATACTTATAATAAAACTATTCTATGTCTGTACATGAAGATATTTAAAAAAAATTTATAAGGGGTTTTATAGGGCCAATAGAAGCTAAAACATTTTTTTTTTCATTTTTGTCTGTCTGTCTGTCCGTTTGTCTGTCTGTATGTATGTTTGTTACCGCATCACGCAAAAACTACTGGATGGAATTTGATGCAGTATTCAAAGTTGTGGTCGCTGGTGGTCTAACTTAAAATCTGGTGCATGTTTCATCTTGATACGCCACTTAGAACCTGAGATATTAATAAAGTATTTTTTTCTAGAAGCCATTATATCGGATGATAATAAAACGAATTTAATATTTTTTCCAGTAACTCAGTATCACATTTAGAAATCATACATGAAAATAACATCTCTTTTTTACGAAAATTTTGATAAATAAAATGCAATATTTCTCGAACGTACGAGTATGTTCATCATATGGGCGAGGTCAACGACCGCACCAACATTTTTACGATAAAATAATGTCAGGAGGCTGACATTTCTCTACCTTTCAATGGTTGCGCCGTTTCTTCTTCACAGCGCTAACCAGTCGATGGAAAAACGTGTAAGTGCAAATGATTTTGACTTTTACTTTGAAAGTGATGCAAGTCCTTGCAAACTGATTAAAAATATAATAATGAGCACGTACTCGTAGCTCCGTATAAAACTTGACACCTCTGTCATTTTTTTATGTTCTAACAAAAAATTAAATAAATTGATATTTTTTACCATTTCTGCGTCTGTATGTCCTCCGTTCGTTCTGTATCGACGCAAAAAGTGGAAACGCTTCAACCCACACCGATGTCAATCCTCTTTCATTGCAAAATCGGAATCAGGATAAAAAAATCTATAAGTACGTCGAATGATCCAGGTCCCTGTCTATACGGCTGATACAAAAGACAAGGGAATAAGATCATTCAACATAGATTTCTTCCCTGATTCAAAATTTGCAACAAAATGGCATTGACATATCATCATCAGCCTAAATACGTCCACTGCTGGACAAAAGCAGTTATTTTTAATATGGATTCGCTAAAACTTTTTTTAATTTAATCTTTATTTAAAGAGCTTTGTCATAAACATGACTATGTTGCTCAATAAGTGTTCTGTTTTATAACTATTTCTAATGGAAATTTTATATAATTTATACAATTTTATAGCCAAAACTGACAGAGGGAAGGCCAAGACACTTACAGCCACCTACTTGCCAAAACATCTCATTCTCAAAATTTTGCCTTCGGTACGACTCGTTCCGGAAGCACTCGACCAACACGTGGCAGGCGTCCTCCACCACGACAAACTCTGTGCAATTTAGTGATGGGACCTTACCCATCAAATGTGCGAACTTATTTAATAGAATGTATCCAAAGCGAAGTTTTCCATCATCAGCCTATATATGTCCACTGCTTGACATAGGCCTCTCCCATAGAATACCACTTTTGGTTAGATGTCAATTGGGGGATTTTCCATAACCACCACGCTTGGCAGGCGGATTGGTGATCGCAGTAATGATCTTAACATACACACACAGGAGAACGCTGCTGCCCGTCCCTGCGGCAAATCCCTTAGTCGCCTTGACGACACCCACGGGAAAGATAGAGGTGGCCCTATTCTAAGCCGGGAACCACACGGAAAATTGATATATCGGTGTGGACTAAAGCGTCTCCACTTATTTGCGTCGATAATCATTTTATTGCTTAACTAACTGTGCCCGCGGCTTCTCTCGCGTCGACTATAGAATTATTCCCCGCTCCCGCTCTCGCTTCCGCATCTACTCATCCCTTAATCCAGCCCTCAACTCTGCTCTCCACCCTGCCCTCAACCCTCCCTTTAAACCTCTTTCTCTCGCCTAACTCATCCATCGCAATCCAAATTCCGCCGAACAATACGTTGCATACCAATGTAATGTGCGAAATGCGAGTTTTTGAAAAATAAAAAATAGCATATCTTTTGATTAAGTAAGCCGATTGCGATGAAAAAAAACCTATACGTTACTCCGAATTCAGCTCTATGTTTTTCTGAAAACTTTATCTGAATTGGTTCAGTAAGTAAAATTCCGTGTTTGCGGATTTGCTGAGTTTCGGGCGGGATTGTAGACTACGTCTCCAGTCACCTGTAGGTATCCATATTCTCTCCTCTCATAAGGCTTTTATGGTATGAAAAAATCTATTCATACTGAAAAAATATATTTTACACGCAGTCAAAGTCGCTGGGAATCACCATAGCACAGCACAAAGCGACTGAAATTAAAGAAAAATTTGAAGAATTTCCTCACTAGCGGCCTTGGTTGCACGGTAGTCAAGCAAGAAGTTATTGATTACCGTCATTATTTATACTAGTTACTTGTATCTAAGCTAGAGTTTCCAACAAAGACTTCACTCAGCTATTGAGCTAAGTTAAGTCTTTGTTGGAAATTCTGGAGCGATTTTACAGTAACGAAATGTGAATTAGGTATTATTTCTTGGTCTGAACTTAACCTTATCTATTAGACATACCATGCTTTCGTAAGAAGCGTTTTTGGTGACGATTCTCTGGTAAATTTTAGCGATGTATAATCATAATGGCGATGCCTGAAAAGCAGCGTTTCGCTGAGGCATCGACCAATTCATCTGACTATGTATTACTTACAATTGTTGAACTGAATGATGTCGTTGAATAAATTATGTTTTATTTTATTTTTTTTATTTTTAAATTCCAAGTTACAGAGCCTCAAACATGGTCGCAGTGTCGTTAGGTTTGCTACAGGTAACATTTTGGCGAGTGTGCCCAGGAATTGTACGATTTGATTCCCCCATCTCCGTTCCATCACCGGACTACCAGGCGTGGAGAGGGTGTAACGTTGCGCCTAGGACCGTTACATATTAATTAAAACTAATACACTAATAATAACTAAATCGTTACATATTAAATACTACATATACTAACAATAACTAAAACTGACACTACTAACCTAATTTTTACCAATTAATAATAAAACTAAAAACTAAAAACTAATAACTATCTAAATTACATAAACTACCTAGCTACATAAACTACTTAAAATACCTAAACTAAATTATAAATAATAACCATATTCGGAACCTTAAATTATAGCTGCATAATCTATCCCTCGCGAAATGGTTTCCAAACCGCCGCATCGTGGCGCAGATCCCTACTTAAAACACTCGCGTTCTTGCCAAACAGGTAGATTGTGAACTTCGATCGTCATACGCACTCGCACCATCGCTGGGCACACTACTTACGTTTTTAATATCTTCCTGGCTTACGAGAATATCTACCTATTTCGGTCCTATTTGTTTCTAAAGTTTTAATAGTGCTGGATAACCCACTAGGGTTTCCAGTACAAGCTTCTAGAACCACTTTCCAGTACAGGCTTCCAGAACCACTTTCCAGTACAGGCTTCCAGAACCACTTTCCAGTACAAGCTTCTAGAACCACCTTCCAGTACAAGGTTCCAGACTACCATCACATTATTTTCCGAAGCACGTTCCTGATATCTCCAGGATAATCTATTATATTGGACGGACGTGTCCCGCTTCTACTGGACCGGATGAGGAGGACCTTACAAGGCTTGCGTACTGTTGAGGCCAGTGTCAGAAACATATATACATTTTAACTCAGACTGGGACGAACGAGGAAGGCAATAAATACTTTGAACTAAAACTACTTTGCTTTGCTTGAACCCACTACCCTACCTGCTGGCCGGAGGGACCTAAAATCCCTACTGCTACAGTGGCGCCCATCTAACGTGGTTATTGTCCTTCCGAATTCGTCCTTGGTTATTTTTGGTACTCATTAGCAGCTAGTCCAGGGCGATAGCAGAGATTGTGAACGAGGCGGTGTTGTGACTACGAACCGGTACGTACATGTTCACTCCATATCTTATTTATCATTTTTATTCTCAATTTATTTCATTTCATTGCTTTTATTGTTCATTACGCACAGGTGGTAGTCATTATTAAAACACCAAATCGTATAGTTGCTTACTTAATCGTAGTTGCTTAATTCTGTAAAAAACAGCAAGTAAACTCATTAATAGTAGAATTTTATATACCGTTGCCAAAAATTATAATTCATTCATACAAATTCATTTCATTAATTGCATAAAACATTGTCTTCATCAATCATACTTATCATATCTGTTCTGCTTAATTTTTATTGCTATTTTTTTCTGCTACGGTAAACTTACTGTAATTGTTTTGTCTAAAATATGAACCATCAAAATCCATTCAGAATTGGCGGAGTAATCGCGTAACAAACATAGAAAAAAAAAAAAAAAAACATACCGTCGAATTGAGAACCTCCTCCTTTTTTGAAGTCGGTTGAAAATGGGAACTCACCCTATTTCTTTTGTCCAGCTAAATAAAAACGAGTTATCATACCTACGAAGTACTAATACGCGGAGAACATCTAGCCACTACCGTACGTGCAGTGAATGGAGTGAATAACTGGAATGAACAGCCGAATTATTGTTTGCTTGTTTTTTTTTTAAATTTACTATGACTACCGTATAATAACTTGTACCTAAATATTTTTTTATCGTTATAAATTACTAACCAATATTTACAAACACTAATACTATAACCTAACCTTATTTAAATCTATATATACCTTATTTTTCTTATAATTGGATATTTACTACTTCTACATTATCTAGTATCTTGCATATCTACAACACAATTACTTATTTACATACTTACGTATTTACTTACTATTTATTTATTTAAAAACTTACTTATTTACTTAATTAGTTACCTATCGAATATTATGCTAATCTACCATATGCTATCTATATATAGGAGCGGATAGCAACTCTTTAAATAAGCCCTAATCGCTCAGAGCGGCTGCGACTCTGTAAAAATATGCCATCGACACTCTATTTACTTTATTCACTTTATATACTATATTTACTTTATTTACCCTAAATATTTACTATCTAGACTACACTAGCGACAGAGGATTGTTAAACTAATAATACAATCTCTCTACACTTCCTGTTTCGAGTATACAAGATCTAAATCTGGTATACTCAGGTCGTAAGGGTGTCACGTGACTTCTAAAAAGTCCAGCACACAGTATATTAGAATGAAGTATGAATGGAAATGTATGGTGAATGTATGTGAGAAAGAGAAGTAAGAATGAAGATGTATAGTGAATAGTACGAAAGTGAGGAACAGAATAGTTGTCGTTAGTTAGATGCTTAGACGGATCTTGCTGTAGGCAAAATCCTGAATTTTCAGAGGGGGTACTGTAACGTTGCGCCTAGGACCGTTACATATTAATTAAAACTAATACACTAATAATAACTAAATCGTTACATATTAAATACTACATATACTAACAATAACTAAAACTGACACTACTAACCTAATTTTTACCAATTAATAATAAAACTAAAAACTAAAAACTAATAACTATCTAAATTACATAAACTACCTAGCTACATAAACTACTTAAAATACCTAAACTAAATTATAAATAATAACCATATTCGGAACCTTAAATTATAGCTGCATAATCTATCCCTCGCGAAATGGTTTCCAAACCGCCGCATCGTGGCGCAGATCCCTACTTAAAACACTCGCGTTCTTGCCAAACAGGTAGATTGTGAACTTCGATCGTCATACGCACTCGCACCATCGCTGGGCACACTACTTACGTTTTTAATATCTTCCTGGCTTACGAGAATATCTACCTATTTCGGTCCTATTTGTTTCTAAAGTTTTAATAGTGCTGGATAACCCACTAGGGTTTCCAGTACAAGCTTCTAGAACCACTTTCCAGTACAGGCTTCCAGAACCACTTTCCAGTACAGGCTTCCAGAACCACTTTCCAGTACAAGCTTCTAGAACCACCTTCCAGTACAAGGTTCCAGACTACCATCACATTATTTTCCGAAGCACGTTCCTGATATCTCCAGGATAATCTATTATATTGGACGGACGTGTCCCGCTTCTACTGGACCGGATGAGGAGGACCTTACAAGGCTTGCGTACTGTTGAGGCCAGTGTCAGAAACATATATACATTTTAACTCAGACTGGGACGAACGAGGAAGGCAATAAATACTTTGAACTAAAACTACTTTGCTTTGCTTGAACCCACTACCCTACCTGCTGGCCGGAGGGACCTAAAATCCCTACTGCCACAAGGGACTTCATTCTTATATAGTTCTCGCACGCACACCATGTTCTCGCACGAAGCGTTTTGCTTCCTCTTTCATAATGCGAACTGCTAAGGAATGGAACTCCTTACCAGCTTCTGTATTTCCGGACAGGTACAACTTGGATCTTTTTAAGAAGAGTGAATAGGCCTTCTGGGTTGGCGCGCTCCACCTTAGGCCTCAAAAGTCAAAATCATTTATTGCTCATGAGTACCTTGGTAGCGTGACAACCACTTCCTAGGCGTAGAGGGCTGTGAATAAGAAACCGCGCAAAAATCTTTTCAAATCGAGTTTGTGTACAATAATATAAAGATTGTGCGAAGGAAGCTGAAGCAACATTAGTACCAGGCAACGATCTCTATGTACTACTAGATGGAGCGTTCCAAACAATCGCTCTGTTCCACGCAAGGAGCCACAACTCTTTCACATTCACTTTGAAACTTGTTCAGTTACTACGCAGAACATTTAATTATTTACTAAATATTGACATTATTTAATCGTAGTGTCAATATTTAGTAATAATTAAATGTTCTGCGTAGTAACTGCATAAATTTCATTGTGAATGTGAAAGAGTTGTGGTTACTTACGTGGAACAGAGCGATTGTTTGGAACACTCCATCTAGTAGTACATAGAGATTGTTGGTACCAGGCATCTTTGTCATTCAAATAATCGTTTATTTTATAAAAGGGTTTTTTACAAAGTGGTTTTTTAAAATAAATATCTGTAATCACAATCAAAAATTGACTTCAACGTGTCACACGAAGGTCCGTTTTAGACTGTGGACAAAATTCAATGTCATCTAATAGCGGTTTAGAGTACTAACGTTATTTTCTAAAATGGCTCAATTAAAAAAAAAAATATTTCAGTACGAATACGATGTCATTGTCTGTTTGTAAACATGGCCGTCGTCGTCCGTAACCACAAGCCGGTGCGTTTGGTGCAAATGCACTGGCGGTGCATGCTCTTAGTACCGAGCAGGGTTACCAACTTTTATGCAGGTCAAGGTATAAAGTTAGTGAACCTTTGGCAAGGGACGGCCTTTTACCTTAGATATATTTTTTATATCTCAGTATGGGTTTGAGCTGAGTGTCGTTGACTGTTTAAGGATATCATAAATAAAAGTCTTGTTTGCTATTTCTTTATATTTGGAGGCATGCGATATCAGGATGCGAGTGAGGGGTGGAAGCGAGGAGTGTGAGCTCGGTATGCTAGCTAAGGATGCGAGCGAGAGGTGCGGGCTCGGGACGCGGGCTAGGGATACTAATTCAAGATGAAAGCTCTGGATGCGAGTTCGGGAAGCGAGCGAGGGGTGCCGGTTGCGAGCGAGGTACAATTGAGGGTTGCGAGCCTGCTGACGCGTAGTATTAAGGAATGAGTTGAAGACTGAAGTCCATGTCTGATGAGGATGATGACGTCTTGATTAAATCTTCCAAATATTAATGCTACATGCTTTACTACGCGGTCCTGAAAATGTATTTAGCTTCCTTTAGTGTTATCATTCATATTCGCTGGCCATTGGGCTGGAGTGCTCTTCACGTTTGCGTCTGAGAGCACTGCACTCAGCATTAATAATAATAATGAATAATAAATATCTCAGACATTCACACCAATTATCCAGTCCGCAGAGCCTGTGGTATGGTTACTAGATAACGGATAGACATACTTAAATAAATATATAAACAGCCAAGACTTGGGTACAAACATTCATATTCATCATACGAACATTTGCCCCTAGCGGGATTCGAACCCGCAACCTCCGGCGTGGCAGTCCGAGAGTTACCCGTTCCGCCACGGAGGTCGTCATTCTTCATCAGGACTGAATATTTTTCTGAATTTACTCACAAATCTGTTGCCTTATATGCATTGTCAGTCTATCCGTGGGGGATAACTCGTAAAACGTGGTCAGGTAGAGCTTTTTGGAAGATAATATTACGGTAAAATTACAATCCGGGATATTTTTTGACGTTTTTTTCTAAATATTTGCGGAAAATTAATACAGTGTGTCCGCATGATAACTCGATAACTACTAGCGTTTGATCTTTATGCGTCAAGGTTAAACGGCTGAAGCGCCATTTTGGATTTTTTATAGAAATAAAGTTCCTTTCGTCCCATTTGGTAACCAAATCTCGTTACAGGCTACGAAATGGGAAATGTAATTTCCCTGTTCCAGGCCTGTTACAAAATGGGACTCCTTCATTCCATTTAGTAACTAAATTCCTAACTGGCTACGAAGTGGGAAATGTAATTTCTTTTTCGAAGCCAGTTACAAAATGAGACTATTCATCCCATTTCTTTTTGACAAAAAAAAATTTCGTTTTATATGAGGAGTATTTTTATTTCAAAACGTTAGAATATTTTATCTGATCGTATATATCTTAAAGATTCACACAGTGTTTCTAATCTACGAGATGGGTGACGTTTTTTCACCAAGTGACTTGTAGGTAAAAATATGAAGAGTTTAAGTTTTTTTACAAGTTCGCACTAGTATTATAAATGCGCATGTTTGGATGTTTAAATGTTCTTTATTTGGACTCAATCATGCTTCGGAGGGATCGGGATGAAACTTGGCATAGTGGCAAATAGGTTAGGTCCTGGAATAGGACATAGGACAGTTTTTATCCCGAAAAAACATCTCATTCCTACGGGAAACTAAATTAATCATTAAAAGCAGTGTAGATGTGTAAATATCGAAACCTACTCGGACGAAGTCGCGGTCAAAAGCTAGTATTAAATAATAAAAGAAACATTATTTTAACTGTCGGAACCCGTACATTGTTTACGAAGCACACTTTGCCTTTTCTTCTACATAGAGTTAACTTTGCAATGTTAATTTGTGTTACCATAGTCTTATATTGTTAGGCAATTTTAGCGAATTTGTGCTAAAAGTATAAAAAATATTCCTAAATTGGCATCTTGTATGTTTTTGTATTTAAATTTAACCTAGCATCAGAAAAAACGAGACAGCTGGTTTCGCATATCTTGCTTGACTAGGTACTCAAAATAGCGTGACGTTGGTACTACCTAATAATAACCTATAGGTACTTCATACCATGAAGCAAAATAATTTTTCGTAGCTCATAGTTTCACCTAAAGTTTTTCCTTCAGGATTGACACTAATTGATTACTAAATTAGATAACAGATGATTTTAAAATGTGCATCTGTTATCTAATTTAATAACCAATTAGTGTTAATCATGATGTTAATTCAGCTTCGCAAAATCTCTATTAATTGTATGCAAACTTGATTTTTAAAAGATGTGTTGCGTGAAGTTTGTTGCGCCGTTTCTTCTTCACAGCGCTAACACCTAGGAAGCGGTAGTCGAAATAAAAAAAATGACGTGTATAAATGTACCAAGTGTACTCATATGCAATAAATGATTTTGACTTTGAAGGAAAATACTGTGAATTGAAACTATGAGCTACGAAAATTTTTTTGCTTCATGATATGAGGTTTAGTATCTGCTGCGGCTAACTTATGTAACATTTATTTATTTTATACTTTAGTACACACAAACATACAAAGAAACAACAATAAAATAATTTATAAATTTACAAATGCTGTTATTAAATCATCATATCAGCCTTTAGACGTCCACTGTTGGATGTAGGGCCTTCCCCAATGAACGCCACCACACCTGGTCCTCCGCCCTCCGCATCCAGCTGCTTCCGGACTCACAGAAGACCTGAACATTCGATGTCTACAATGCACAGCTCATATGAGAAGACTCTGGAGCATTGCACGCTCAGGATACTTATTAATCTAATTTCTAACCTCGACTCATTTGATCGTCCAAAATGGAAGACTTAAATATTTGTATTTTTTAACTAGCTGTGCCCGCGGCTCCGCTCGCGTGAACTTAAGAATCCGCTCCCATTACCACTCTCGCTCCAATTCCAACTCGCAGCTCCAAATGTAATCCAAAATCATCGCAGTCTGAATAGTATGGAAATACAATATTATTTGCAATATATTGCATACTAACCTTACCTACTAATGTATTTGAAAACTAAAAATTTCTATAACTTTTGATTGAGTTAGCCGATTGCGATGAAATAAAGACTAAATGTTAAGCTAAGTTAAGCCCCATGTTTTTGTGAAAAGTCCATCAAAATCCGTTCAGTAGTTTTTAAGTGATGCGTGCACAAACTCACAGACAAACAGATAAACAGACAAAAATTCCAAAAATGATTGAAATGTGTTCTATTACTTATCCTTAGACCCCCCTAATTTTTTTGTTTGCAAATATCTTCAGACACGCGATGTTTACGATTTTATTTATTAGATATTATCCTATGTTAATTGTTCGACACGTAAGCCCTTATGCACATCCCATAGAAGGCTATTATTTATAGATTACTGTCTGTACTGAGAACAGAGGGTTTTCTTTGCTATTTTATTACGGAATATTACCTTACAGTATAAGTAAAAGTATAGGCACATCCTATCCTACTAATATTATAAACGCGAAAGTTTGTAAGTATGGATGGATGTTTGTTACTCAATCACGATTCAACCACTGGACGGATCGTGATGAAACTTGGCACACATACCTATAGGTTAGGTCCTGGAATAGAACATAGGATAGTTTTTATCCCGAAAAACTCATTCCTATACGGGAAATACATAATAATTTGTGATGTTAAGTTGTCAGGCTAGTTTGAGATAAAAATAATATAAACAAATCAGATCATACCTACTCGTATTTATTTAAAAAATCTGTGATATTTCTGCTTCTTTTTTAACAGATGTCGTCGTATCTTTCGAAGTATACACCGATTCTCTCACTGATAGGTTTTAAATAAATAAAGAAATAAATATTATGTTATATACATACACTTATCCAATCACAAATTAGGATTTTCTCGTGTGCTATGGAAATTAAATAAGGATAGGACAATTAACCTCCATAACGGGACTAACTTGTACAAATTGTACAAACTTCTCTGTCCCCAGTGGGAATCGAACCCACGACCTCAAGCGCAATGACCAAGCCACTAGGCCAACGAGGCGGTAAAAAAAAGTTATATCATTGGTAAAATTACGAGTTAATAGGATAATACTTTTTTCTAAGACTTATCGTGAAATTCTGTGTTTGATAATTTTTTTTTACTATGTATTACTAACACTTAGTTTAAGTTTCTTACTAACAATATATGGATGAATATCTGAAATAAAAATATTTTATTTTATTTATTTTATTTATTAAAGTATTTAGAATTAATATTTACACTAGTAGTTTGCCTAAAGAGATTCCTGAGTGGGAAAAGACCGCCTTTGTATACAACTTTACCCTATTTGTATTGTTGTTAATTTTTGTACAACAAAACGTATTTATTTATAATGAGTTTTACGACCCTGGAAACGAAGTCCTTTTAGCCCTGTATAATTTTTAAATTTCACGGTTACAGAACGTCTTCCTCATAAAAAGGGCACGACTAGTATGTACTATTGCAACACTATGAAATGTCACTACGACATGACAAAGAAAATAAGATGGGTATTCTTCCATTGCCCGAGATACCCCAGTACTCCATCATGTTGCCGACGTTGTGACAACGTTCTAAGGCGGGATACATTTCAAACTGGTTGACTGTATATAAGTATCGCTTGCTGTAGTAATTACAGGTAATTTTATTTCCCCTGTTTGTCGTGCGAGAAAGATTAAGAAGTTAACCTACTGTGTGCACGCTATACCACCGCTACGTGCTTGGAAATAATACTAAGTAATTACTCCAAGGATATATGTTTTATACATCTAGATGATTATCTGTCATTATGTAATTTACTAGAGTTCTTTCTGCAGTGATATGCGAGATGTTTCTCACACTACTATTAACTATTTTTGCAATAAGTGAAATTAGACAATAATAAGTTCACACCATATCCTTTTCAATGATTTATATGAACAAATTGTCTAAAAGATTTATGTAATATTTAAGTAATAAACTTTGAAAGGTGCCCTCGGCCGGATAAAGTGAAATTATTAATAGATAGGAATGTGTGAGTACTTAACACATTGTGAACTTGTGTTGAACTGTGAGTACTTAAGTATATTGTTACTACTGTATATAAATGTTATTGACGAATAAAGATTTTTGAAAAATCAAAAAAATGATTAACTATTTTTAAGAGGTACCTGTTATTTAAAAAAAAATTGAAAAGGCAATAAGCTTACCTATATAAAATATCAATTTGGTTTGGAGGTGCTGTTCACCGATAAGGACAGGTCAGCGGTCAGTTTCAAATATAGGTCCGGGTCCATATTAGTCTCATCGACCACGTGAAGCCAAGTCAAGCACGCTACTGTCTTGTCTACTGCCAGTATTAAATTATAGACTTTAAAAAAATGCTGGTTAACTTGACGACTTCCGTGGCGGAACGGGTAGCTCTCGGCCTGCCACTGCCACGGGTTCGAATCCCGCTAGGGGCAAATGTTTGTATGATGAATATGAATGTTTGTACCCAAGTCTTGGATGTTTATATATTTATTGAAGTATGTGTATCCGTTATCTAGTAACCATAGCACAGGCTCTGCCTAGTTTGGGACTGGATAATTGGTGTGAATGTCTGAGATATTTATTTATTTATTTAACTAAGTAGCATTCTGATCTTGTTGCTTTATGTTAGTTAAAGTAATATGTTTTATGATTACATATTTGAAACCACAATGTTTAAAGACGAAAGTCTTTAATCAGTGCGTCCTTCCTGTCATGACCTACGGCGCGGAAACGTGGACACTGACGGTGGAACTGATCCACGAGTTCCAGGTCGCTCAGCGAGCTATGGAGAGAGCTATGCTCGGAGTTTCTTTGAAGTATATGATTCGTAATTAAGAGATCCGACGAAGAACGAAAAGACCGACAGAGACGAACGAAATTCAGATTGCGATGAGTTAGGACTACATTTGGAGTTGTAGTGGGCGTGGAAGTAGGCGTGGGAGCGGGAGCAGGAACGTCGTCACGAACGCAGCCGCGGGAACAGCTAGTCAGTAATAAAATATGTATTCTTTTCCAATGTATTGACATAGGTATTGATGAGAATGCTGTCAAAAGTGACAGACTGACATACAAATCAATCAAAATTAGACATTATTGGGTAACCCCCAAGGAACTCTATAGGTCACCAGCTGTGTGGTTAGATAAATGTTTGTAATAGAGGTGTCCATCTGATTTGAACTAGGCAGGCCAGTCCTGTTTTCTATAATGACATTTTTTTTAGACCTGGATTTCATCATCA
This sequence comes from Esperia sulphurella, assembly GCA_947086405.1. Taxonomy (NCBI): domain Eukaryota; kingdom Metazoa; phylum Arthropoda; class Insecta; order Lepidoptera; family Oecophoridae; genus Esperia; species Esperia sulphurella. The sequence continues at coordinate 15,760,395 of OX352265.1, forward strand.
GGTTATTTTTGTCTCCACTGCAGGAGCACAACCCTCTCTCATCTGCCGGAGACAGACGGAGGATTTGGCCTACACTCCCCGCGCTGGCCAGACGGGTTGGGGAGGCATGGGAGACCTGGATTTGTTTTATATTAAATACCATGCTTTCAAAAAGCAATTGCTTGAAGCAATAAAGATCCTTCAGTTTAGTGCATTAATTCCAATTATGTAAACACACCCCTACGTATTATGTACACACACACACCCACACACACACACACTCACACCCCCACATGCACGCACACGCAGTGGTTTTATAATATTTGTAGTTATGTTTAGTTTACTTAATACTTTTGCTGTACTTATCGATTGAATGTAAAATGTGAAATCTCTTTTTGGCCTTCAGATTTCTTAATCAAACTTTATATAATTTAAAATTTTGTGCTGTAAGATTTCTAAATATATAAATTAAATTAAATATTTAGAAGCTGTTGGTGATTGTCCGTACACCGTTCAACGAAAACTTTGAGGTAGGTATAAAATAAACCGTACTTAAATTCAAGAACAGTAACGCCGCCGATCGGCGTCCTATTAACTCACTAACTTCTAACGCGAACATTTTTTACGTTTTTGTACACAAATACAATACTCACATCCCATTTAAACACTTCATGTACACACACACACACACACACAACATCCCAAACTCTTAATTTTTTTATTGTTGTTTCATATCTTTTTTTTCTTTTCTTCTGAAACATGTCCGTTCTTATTTAATCATCTTACGTGAAAACCTGTTATTAGCTATACTAAATGTTATCATATCCCTCATTGTAACACTGCAAATGTTTGTAAGCTGTTGGTTTTCCAAATAAATAAAATAAAATAAAAATTAAAACCTATGATGTACAACGGTGCACTTAACTTTGTAAGAGATTTATTCCAGTAAACCTTTGGGTGAAAGAGATCAGTCAAAGGAGAGAGCAGTGCACATTATAGTAAAAATAACAGTTGAAAAACAGCAAATAGAATTTTTTAAACATAGGAATAGTTATCTGTCCCACTAATATTTTACATGCGAAGTTTGGATGTTTGTTACTCTATAACGCTTCAACCACTGAACGGATCTGGATAAAACTTGGCACACGTATAGGTTAGGTCCAGGAACAGGATATAGGATAGTTTTTTTTACGAAAAAACATCTCATTCCTACAAGAAATCAGATTAATCGTTTAAAGCAGTGAATTTGCGCACAACGTGGCGCAATTAACAGTTAATAACTTTCAACTTTATTTAACTCTGTAGTCATCGCGAGCGGAGCCGCAGGCACAGCTAGCATAAATATAAAATAAAATAAATATATAAAATTAATAAATAAATACAGTACGATAGTACCAGTTTTATTATTTTCTTAACTATAGGATAAAGTACCAAAGCGCAAATATTGCTTACTAGCTGTGCCCGCGGCTCCGCTCGCGTGGACTACAGGTTCCGCTCCCATTCCCACTTTCGCCCCCTATCCCACTACCACTTCCACTCAGACTCTCAATCCCGCTCCCGCTCCCACTACCCTTTTCCCACGCCCACGCCCAGCCCACGCCCCCGCCCACGCCCACGCCCACGCCCACGCCTACGCCCACGCCCACGCCCACGCCCACTCCCACTTACTCCCACTACCAGCTCCAAATGTAGTCCAAACTCATCGCAATCTGAATAGTACGGAAATACTATTACGTGCAACATATTGCATACTAACCTTACCTACTTATTTGAAAATTAAAAATGTCCATAACTTTTGATTGAGTAAACCGATTGCGATGAAATAAAGACTAAATGTTAAGTTTAAGAGCTTAATCTAAGCTCAGACAGTACAGACACGCGAAGTTTACGATTTTATTTATTAGATAATTTCTAGAAGTTCTTTAACGCCTTCTGAAGTCTGCCGCGTTCTGAAGTCTGCGTATACGGCCTATTGGCAAATCAAGGACTGCAGTATGATGTATTGAACTGACACTCTAAACTGGACTAAACTTACTGGAGAATTATACAAACGGCGTACTGGTACATTTATGGTAATAATATGTACCTTTTGTATATTCTGCCAAACGCCGGTACAAATCGTTTATAAACAACGATCTCTATGTACTACCAGATGGAGCGTTCCAAACAATCGCTCTGTTCCACGCAAGTAGCCACAACTCTTTCGCATTCATAATAAAACTTGTGTAGTTACTACGCAGAACATTTAATTATTACTAAATATTGACGCTACGGTTAAATAATGTCAATATTTAGTAAATAATTAAATTTTCTGAGTAGTAACTGAGTAGTAACGCTCCATCTAGTAGTACATAGAGATCGTTGTTATAAGTACAGTTTATTGACATCAAAATCACATTGTATTCATGCTAGAAACATTTATATCGTATAAATTTGTTTATATCGTGATTATAAACAACTTTATCCCTCTCTCTTCAGTGGAAAATTGTCACCCCACGTCTCCAAGTCTGTCGAACTCGCAGCTGCGCGGCGTCAATTGTTTCGATTGTGGCTAAACGATGTTAAACAAGTGACAATTGATCCCTAATTCACGGGACTTGCATGCCAATCGAGACTATTTTGAGATATCTTCATTATTTGGTGATCGGATTTAGTTTTTTTTGGAACGAGAGATTTTATATTTCATTCCAGATTAATAGTCCTATGAAAACAAACGCATTTGCGTCTCGAAAACAAAATACACAATAGATGGTGTTCCTAAGTGGACTGCAAAGTTTACATGGTAATACAAACCTGTTTTTGCTGCTGGTGACCCTTTCATGTATATGTTACCGAGACGTAAATAGCGTTGGTTTTCATAGGACTATGAATCTGGAATGAAAAGATATAAGTAGGTCATTTATAGGCAAGGAAATTAATACAAGAGAATTAAACATGCAAGCAACATTTTATTTTACTAAATATTGACGCTACGGTTAAATAACGTCAATATTTAGTAAATAATTAAATGTTCTGAGTAGTAACTGCAAAGTTTCATTGTGAATGTGAAAGAGTTGTGGCTACTTGCGTGGAACAGAGCGATTGTTTGGAACGCTCCGTCTAGTAGTACATAGAGATCGTTGTAATTTTCCCGCTTTTTAGTGATCATTGTATGAGGGGTCTGTTTGTATAATGACCTCCAGATGTCAAATCTTTGCAGTGCTTTAAAATACACTGGAAAATACGACTTAAGGAGCAGGAATACGCTCCCCTCACGTGCGTAAGGTCACAAGTCAGCTAGTTGTAAGGAGTCGATTCAAATTCGCAGTCAACTCCTTGAACCCTTTAGATTGGAAACAGCTGGGCAGGCGGCACGCTCCTAATTAAGAGCTCTCCACATCGTCGCGCCGACAACATAATTGCCGCCACATCTATAAATTGAAATGCGACTTCTAACATTCACGCTAAGTACTGCTTACAATTGCTATTGCCGTGTGGTTTCCGGTAGAGTAGAATAGGACCACTCGGTTACTCTAAGGTTGACTGGAAGAGATCCCTAAGTGGGATAAGTCCGCCTTTGTACACAGTTTAATTTCTATTTTATTATTGTTGTTGTTGTTATTTTTGGTACAATAAAGCGTTTACATACATACATACATACATACATACCACTCCAACTCTTCCCGTGGATGTCGTACAAGGCGACTGAGGGAATACATTATAAAACATCAATCAGGCCTCCCCAACCCGTCTGGCCAGCGCGGGGAGTGTAGGCCAAATCCTCCGTCTGTCTCCGGCAGATGAGAGAGGGTTGTGCTCCTGCAGTGGAGACAACAATAACCTGATGATGATGCCTGCTTACGAATCACAGAGCATAGTAGGAATACATTTTTGGTGGTCTTAAAAGAGGCCCAAGTTTGGGGCTGTTTTTCACTGCTGAACATAAGCCTCCCTACTCGATGCCACTTTTGGTCGGCTGTCCATTGGGGATTTGCCATAATCACCACGCTTGGCCGGCAGATTGGTGACCGCAGTGATGATCTTAATATGGGGGAGAGGAGAACGGGCTCTAGTTTGGGGCTATTTTTCATAACACCCTCAAGTATCTATAGAAAAATCTATAGCGAAATACGTCCACTGCTGAACATAGGCCTCCCAATAGAATGTCTTGGGGTTTGCCATAATCACCACGCTTGGCAGGCAGATTGGTGATCGCAGTAATTATCTCAATATACACAGGAGAACGCAGCTGCCTGTATCTGGTGCAATCCTTTAGTGACCCACGGGAAGTTGGTGGCCCTATTCTAAGCCGGGAACCACACGAAAAAAAAAACTCGAATTACTTAAATTAACGAGTAAAATGTTGTGTGTAAACACAACATTTTACTCGTTAATTTAAGTATCACACAGAAATTTAAGTATCACCATAGACATCACACAGAAAAATAACAGTTTAATTAATTTTGATTAGGAAGGTAGTTGTCTAAAATGTGAACAAAAACATTGGGCAATGATGGTCGCTTACAGGTTGACTGACAATAGATGGCGTTGGGAGTCAAAGGAATCCTACTAATATTATGTTTATGTTCTTCAAACTTTTTCAAGCTGTTTTCAAAAAGTTGTTCAAACTTTATTAAAAGTACATTTCTCTAAGGTTGACTGGAAGAGATCCCTAAGTGGGATAAGGGCGCCTTTGTACACAGTTTAATTCCTATTTTATTATTGTTGTTGTTGTTATTTTTGGTACAATAAAGCGTTTACATACATACATACATACATACATACATACATACATACATACATACATACATACATACATACATACATACATACATACATACATACATACATACATACATACATACATACATACATACATACATACATACATACATACATACATACATACATACATACATACATACATACATACATACATACATACATACATACATACATACATACATACATACATACATACATACATACATACATACATACATACATACATACATACATACATACATACATACATACATACATACATACATATATTTCATTCCAGATTAATAGTCCTATGAAAACAAACGCATTTGCGTCTCGAAAACAAAATACACAATAGATGGTGTTCCTAAGTGGACTGCAAAGTTTACATGGTAATACAAACCTGTTTTTGCTGCTGGTGACCCTTTCATGTATATGTTACCGAGACGTAAATAGCGTTGGTTTTCATAGGACTATTAATCTGGAATGAAATATACATACATACATACATACATACATACATACATACATACATACATACATACATACATACATAATATTATAAATGCAAAAGTTTGGATATTTGGATGTTTTGTTACTCAATCGCGCTTCAACCACTGGACGGATCATGATGAAACTTGGCACACATATAGGTTAGGTCCTGGAATAAGACATAGTATAGTTTTGATACCGAAAAACATCCCATTCTTACGGGAAATACATAATAATTTGTAATGGAAGTTGTCCACGCGGACGAAGTCGCGGGGCAACAGCTAGTGCTTTATAACTTTTATTGAATTTATTTAACCACGATTATCGATAATAATCAATTTCTCTGGCCTACTTGACTACCACTCAAAGTAATTCAATCATTTGAGAAAAGTTTTCGAAGGTTGTCTGAAAAAAAAAACTTTTAGCGATAAGACCGCCTTTTCATTCATCATCAGCCGAAATACGTCTGAACATAAGCCTGCGTTGCCATAATCACCACGCTTGGAAGGCCTATTGGTGTATATACAGGAGAACGCTGCACCCCGTGCAATCTCGTGGTCGTCTTTTTAATGGAAGAGTGAATAGGTATTTTCTGGGTAAGCGAGCTCCACCTTAGGCCTCAACATAGTGATGTTACAATTGCTATTGCCGTGACCGCGCTATGGTAAGTGACCATCAGGTAAGACTGGGGTCAAGCGCAAACATCAACATAAAAAAAAGTCGCCTTGACCACACCCACGGGAAGATTGTGGAAGATCAGCCTGCCTAGAAGTACATAATCTTAAGATTCAGTTGAATTGAATTGATTATTCAGGAAAGAAATTATTAGAGATTTTTTTTAGGAAAGCAATAATTATTACTAAATTTCAGGAGAACAAAAAACATTTATAGACTTTTTGTTTTGTATTTATTTATTTAACTCTTTATTGCAAACACACACAGAAAAAAAAATACATTAAAAAGAAACACAAGTACAAAGGGCGAACTTATCTCTGAGAGAGATTTCTTCCAGCAGACCCGCGAGAGAGATAATTGAAATAAGAGAGGCAGAGATAGTGTGTACGTAAATAAAAAAAACATATACATACATACACTAATATAAACTATATATCAACTTACATAGATTATAACCAACACGATAAAAAATATAAGTATATAAATAAATATTTACTAATAATATATAAATATATTTTTTATTCCTATTTGTGATCGCAACTTGCCAATGGCTAATTGTTTAACAATGCCATTATTGCGCAGGCGCATGCACTTGCACAATGGTGTTTTTCCTTATGTTCAAAACATAGCAACAATCTTACATTTACTTATCAAAAGTCTCATTCATCTCAATTATCAACCTTAAATCGTTCGGAAAGCAACGTGTCTTAATCCTCATAGATATTAATAAAGTTTGTTTTAATGTGAATTTATAGTGTTAAGATTTTGCAGACGCTGTTAATGTAAACAATATGAAAAATGTAAACGAATGCATGCGCAAGCGCAAGATAAAGTGTAAAGCTAAAGTAATCTCAAACACGCCTGTTTAAACTGAGACCGAATTAGACTACACAAAAATCTAGCATGTTTCAGGATCCCCTCAAAACGAGACTTAAAACCAGGGATCGGCGTTAGGTAGTAATATGTAATTTTGACGAGATGTTTATGTAAAGTCAAGAAAAACGAGATTATAAAAAATGCATTTGAAACAACAAGTGACAGGAAAAAATGCATATGTGATAAAAAACGTTCGAGGAAAAACGTGATTCTATGTAAAAAAAAAAGTTTTTTTTATTATAATGTTTTATATGTAATAAAATTTATTTCTTCAAAATAATACAAACATAAAATAACCAAGTCAAAATAAATTAAGAAAAGAAAACGTCAACAAAAAATAATATTTTTTATATTATTAGTCAAAGAGCCTCCCGCCCAGACGTCCCCATTCCCGCAGCATTTCCCCGCTGAATTGCAAGGGACATGTACTGCGCGAGGAAATAACCGGCGCGGTCGCGGCCCCGCTCTCTCAGCCGTCGCCCCACTTCGCGGACGAAGCTCTTTGCTTCAGAGCCTTAAGTCCCCGCCGTCTCGACAGCAATCGGCATGAAGACGTACGCCGATTCCAGGTCGGCAAATTTCACGTAAAAAAAAAATAATAAGATTTTTTTTTATATGTTTTGGTGCGCAATAAAGAATATTTGAATATTGAATTGAATTAGGACAAAATAGGTACCTAGTAAACTAATGATTCAAATACGTTCGCGACACCAAGACGTAGTACTACGTCAAAACTGATAACGTCAAGTTCAAAGTTGAATTAAAAACGAAAACAAATATCATTGCGATTGATTTACAGTACTTAATAATCGGAAATCGGCCTTTGCCGGTCATTCCAGGGCCACATCTGTCGCAGAACCAACTGCCGTTGGGGCAGACGAGTTCTGAAGTGGAGACCGCGGATCGGCACGCCCGCCGCCATGTTGACCGACGACCTGAAGAAGGTGGCTGGCAGCGGCTGGGGGCGGAGGGCGGGGGACCGGGTGTTGTGGCGTTCATTGGGGAAGGCCTATGTCCAGCAGTGGGCGTCTAAAAGCTGATATGATGATGATGATTCAAGTGATGATTTGGATCCTCTTTTTATACATTAATGTAGGGAAAGTACAATCGATTGACGTTCAAATACTCTCTTAAAAGATATAATATAAAGAAATTATTGGTACCTATGTCATACTGACATTTCAATTTTCTGCGTTTCTCAAGGTACCTACATTCTGACACTGCACTGAAGGACCACTGACGCATAACTGTCGGAATACGACGCATGACGGATCGATAGCCTATCATCATCATCAGGTTACTGCCGGAGAGAGACGGAGGATTTGGCCTACACTCCCCGCGCTGGCCAGACGGGTTGGGGAGGCCTGATTGATGTTTTATAATGTAGCCTATACTCCATTTGAAATATGACACAGTATGCCTTAACCTAACTAAAAAAGACTGACTCAGGACTGAGGCGGCACTGATATGTCCGAATGAACCTTAAATATATTTTTTTAACAAAGGGTACACTGAAAAAATCTTCACCAACCAAAATACGTCCACTGCTGAACATAAGCCTCCCCAATAGAATGCCACTTTTGGTGGGCATTTTATCATAATTAACACGCTTGGCAGGCGGTTTGGTGATCATAGTAATAATTACAAAGGAGAACGCTCTTCGCTGTAAATTGTGATTTAAACCGTTTAGTTGATGATAATTACATCAGTGAAACGATACAGAAATTAATTACTGTCATCTATCTGCCCTGAGTTCAACAATAGTGCAATAAATCAGAAATAAAATTCCAGCAAATGTATTGTGCCTACCGCTCTACTCGCCTGCCGCTGTTCCACTGGTTATTAGTCACCATACTGCAGAAGTTGCATACTCCAGCCCCAACAGAATCCTGCACGTGCTGGCTGATCGGTGGGACTCTCCGATCCTGGGGCGGTGGATAGGACTACAACTATATTAGTGAGCAAGAACATTGTTACGAACACATCTAATAAATAAAATCGTAAACATCGCGTGTCTGTACGTGGGAGTGGGAGTGGGCGTGGGCGTGGATCTGGGCGTGGGCGTGGGAAAAGGGGAGTGGGTGAGGGAGCGGAAGCGGAAGCGGGAATGGGAGTGGATTCTGTAGTTCACGCGAGCGGAGCCGCGGGCACAGCTAGTATGGAATAAGTCTGAAAAACAGTGTATTCTATTCTGTTCTGCTCGGCTCTGCTCTGTTCTGCTCTGCTCTGCATGCAACATTTAATTGCAACGAGTTCTCGAGTGGAGATAACTGTGTAGGCGTAGTGTGGGACGCCCCCTGGCTAGATGGAGCGACGATCTGCGTAAAGCGGCTGGCAGTGACTGGATGAGAAGAGCCGAGGATCCGGTTCAGTGGCATGCCTTGGGAGAAACCTATGCCCAACAGTGGACTCTTGCAGGCTGATGATGAAACACAAACAGATCTTGATCTTTGTACTTTTGTAAGGAGGATTTTGTTCAGAAATCATCGTCTAGTTTAAAATAACGATAGGTTGTTATGAATAAGTTCTTTAAAATTCAATTGTTTTTCCCAGTGGTATCAAATCTGGTTGTGAGAATCGGTACTCGGTACTATACGTTTTCTGTTTATGGTGACAGTAGTTTATGAATATTTATTTTTAACACTGATACGAGAATTTTTAAAGCGGTTTTTCAGCAGAACGAGAATGAATCACGCATCGCGGTAAATTCGACCGGAATAATAAAAACTCGTTTAACATTAGTCACTGCCTAATTTACTAAAAAAATTGTAGGATATGTTGAGTTCATCATCATCATTATCAGGTTATTTTTGTCTCCACTGCAGGAGCACAACCCTCTCTCATCTGCCGGAGACAGACGGAGGATTTGGCCTACACTCCCCGCGCTGGCCAGATGGGTTGGGGAGGCCTGGTTGATGTTTTATAATGTATTATTCCCTTAGTCGCCTTGTACGACATCCACGGGAAGAGTTGGAGTGGTCCTATTCTACTCTACCGGAAACCACACGGCAAAGTTAGTTATGTTGAGTTAATCTTCGACAATGAACTCGGCGTTCATAGGATCAAGGGTTCATCCCAGCGGGTAACCAAAAATAGCCGTCGACCGTAATTACGAGTGTATGTCAATTTTGTAACTGGCTTCGAACAGGGAAATTACATTTACCATTTCGTAGTATTAAATTCGTTTATCAAATGGGACCAAAGGATAAAGGTATACTATATTACATTCCAAACCAACAGTCTTACGAAAACCAACGATATTTGCGCCTCGGTACCATGTACATGAACAGCAAAAACAGGTTTGTAATGCGTTTGTTTTCATAATGACAATTGATTTGAAATGCATTATAGATACCCTAGCTCGGGCTGTACTAGCAGCTGGTCAGATCTGGAGTCGCCAGGAGCCTAAAAAGCCTTTTCTATTAGTTAGTAATTTGTGATGTTAAGTTCTCCATGCGGACGAAGTCGCGGGCAATGAGAGGCGAAGGAAAGATATTGTGTGTCAGCCGTCGCGTCAAAATACATCGCACTCACAAAGGTTTTTTTGTTTCTTAGGTGGTTTCCTTTACATCAAGGTAAATGGAGCCTTATCATCAAATATGTATCCCTCTTCATCTAAATGCTGTAAAAAGATGGTATCAGATTGGCTTCAAAAACTGGATTACAATGAAACTGAAACACTTATGGACCCACTCGCATAACACACACACACACACACACACTCATACACACACACACTAAACGCTTTTTCTTTCCTCTTTTTTGTTCTTTTTTTCGTCAATGTAATAAATATGTTTGACATAGCTCACGAGACTGTATGTCAATACTATCTCTAATAATTATTGTCCTATTAACTTAGTTTTTAATAATGCAATCATTGTTGTATCAAATAGTCCGAGGGGTGGGGACCTGGTGATCTGTGCCACAGGTTCATCCTACTACAGACACCAGATTCTCACAAATAAGTGATGTAACAATAAATAACAATAACAATAAATAACATTGTCACTATAGTTGTAACTATAAATAAGATATAAAAAAAAAAATTCGAGGACCTAACCTATATGTGTGCCAAGTTTCATCCCGATCCGTCCAGTGGTTGAAGCGTGACTGAGTAACAAACATCCAAACTTTCGCATTTATAATATTAGAGGGATGGGATATTCCTAAAAATCAATCAAAACTTCGCAAAACAACTTTGTAATTACATTTGTCGTAATAATTGACGAATAGGTTTGACCCAGTAACTATGTTTATACTTCCCACAGCGACAGAATATCGTTAAACAGGCCTTGGTTGACACATAATTGATAAAGTCTATAACATTGTCGTCCCAAACTCGATAATGAATGACGCACGACTTCCTAACAAAGATGGACCTCTGAACCCACAGCTGGAGCTGTACAGTTTCCATGCATTATAATTTTACTGTTGTGTTCTCGTTAACGTGTATTTTAAATAAATCCTTCCTACTAATATTATTTATAAACGCGAAAGTTTGTAAGTATAGATGGATGTTTGTTACTCTTTCACGTAAAAACTACTGAATGGATTCTAATGAAACTTTACAATAATATAGCTTATACATCAGAATAACACATAGGCTACAATTTATAAAGATATTGTGTGAATTGTTCAAAATATCAAGTACGTTGGAAAAAATCTACCATCTGCGAGCTATTCTGGCGTGCACGATTTTGACGTGTGCAATTTTATGTGTGTCATAATGGGCTCGATTATGAAGGCACAACGTTAAAATTTGACAGCACCAAAACTGTTGCTGTCCTTGTCACACAGTATTATGAAGATAAAGACGAAACCAATTTTAGCGCTGTCAAATTTTAAATGTGTGTCTTCAGAATTGGGCCCAATGTTAGTTCTTTTCTACGCCATGCTAATATAAGCTACTCGAAATACTAATCCTGCGCAGACGATGTCACGTGCACCAGCTAGTAATATAATAATGACCTACGTGGAAACGTGGACACTGACGGTGGGCCTTATCCACAAGTTTCAAGTCGTATGCTCGGAGTTTCTTTGAAGAATAATATGATTCGTAATTAGGAGATCCGACGAAAAACTAAGGTTTCCGACATAGCCGAAAGAATTAGCAAGTTAAAATGTCAGTGGGCGGACAACATCTATCGCATAACTGACGATGGCCGTTGGGGCAGACGAGTTCTGGAGTAGAGACCGCGGATTGACACGCGCAGGGTAGGACGCCCCGCTTCCAGGTAGACTGACGACCTGATGAAGGTGACCGGAAGCGGCTGGCTGCGGATTTAATTAATTTTGTTTAACATGAGACCCGTAAAACCCTATTGCGAAATTCTCATCATCATGTCAGCCCTTAGACGTTCACTGCTGCATGGGTCTTCCCAAATGAACGCCACCAACCCAGTTCTCCGCCCTCCGTATCCTCCCGCGTCCGGCCACCTTCTTCAGGTCCTCGGTCCACCTGGCGGTCTCACCCTGTGCGTGCCGATCCGCGGTCTCTACTCCAGAACTCTTCTGCCCCAACGGCCGTCGGTTCTGCGGCAGTGTACCACTAAATTCCACTGGTTGATTATATACGTCCTGTCCAACGAAATTTGATAACGAAAACGATGGGACAGTAGAACACTAGGGAAAGTAGAATTAAAAACTCTCCTCTGAAACCCTAACGTGTGCTCACTATATCGAAGAGCAAAAGTTTGTATTAATTAATTATCTGTTAAAACTGATTGCTTCGGTGCACGCGCACCTAATGCACTAATGAAGGGTAGAGTATAGGTATAAAGTAATTTACTCTCATTTAAATGCTAGTGGACGCAGGTGGTTTTAATTATACAGTTAATTGATGATATTACTAATTTGTGTTTAAGAGGTATTTCATACAGAACTCTCTGTGATGTAATTGATTTGTATGTAGATAGTATTTGAGAGTGATGTGGCACCAGTATAATGTAAAGTATGAGTACAAAGTAATGGTACAAAGTAGGTAATTTAATTTAATTTTAATGCAATAAACCCAGGTGGTTCATTGATGGTATGTAGAGCATGTAATTGATATGGGCTTGGTTTGCGAGTACCAAAGGCAGCAATAAATGGTAAAGTATGGGTAATAGAGTAATTTACTCTCATTTAAATCCAAATGGACGCAGGTGGGTTTAATTCTAAATTTATTTTATGGTACTACTAATCGGTGTTAAAGGTGTATTCCATACATAACTTCCGAAATCTAGAAGATTTGATTGTAGAAAATTATTTGAGTGTGATGTGAGATAAGAGCTATTGCTTGAGCTCTGTCCCTATGATATCAATGAGTTTTGCAGTAGCTATAAGTAATGTGACATCTTCCATTTATAATTTAACTTGTTAATTAAATTCAATTTTTTATATAGTACTAAGTAGTTCTAATAGACAGATAATTAAAATATGCTACACTCCTAAAGGGGTAAAATTGTACAGGCACTTTAAGTATATATACAATATCCAGTACAAAATGTTGTATGTACCTACAATTTATGGCAAATAAATGAAATGACAAAAAAATGAAATGTGATTGATATGGGCGCGGTTTTCGAGCACCAAAGACATCAATGAAGAGTAAAGTATAGGTACAAAGTAATTCGCTCTCGTTTAATGCAAGTGGGCGCAGGTTTCATTCTATAGTTAGTTGATGTATAAATAATAAATACACATACACTTTGTAAATCACAAACTTGGATTCTCTCCTGTGAAATGGGAAATAAACAAGGATAGGACAATTCACAAATAATATCAAGGCCCGACCAACTTGAAAATTTTATCTATCCTCAGTGGGAATCGAACTCTCTACCTCTGGCACTCGAATCCAATGATCAAGCCACTAGGCCAACGAAGCGGTCGAACGTTTAGTCTAGTTTCTAAAGCAACCTCTTATGTCATGATTCAAAGAGCTGATTTTCACGTAAAACAAATTAAGCTACTTATCCATGCCATGCTATATGACAAACAATGAAAGAAGCAAAACTAAGTGACTACATAAATTCTATGGAAAATTGACATCATACACAATTCATGTAACTGGAAGCTTAGTTCTTATATTTACATACTCAACGATCTCTATGTACTACTAGATGGAGCGTTCCAAACAATCGCTCTGTTCCCCGCAAGTAGCCACAACTCTTTCACATTCACTTTGAAACTTGTGCAGTTACTCAATCGTCAATATATTGACGCTACGGTTAAATAATATCAATATTGATATTATTTAACCGTAGAGTCAATATTTAGTAATAATTAAATGTTCTGCGTAGTAACTGCACGAGTTTCAAAGTGAATGTGAAAGAGTTGTGGCTATTTGCGTGGAACAGAGCGATTGTTTGGAACGCTCCATCTAGTAGTACATAGAGATCGTTGTACATACTAAATTGTTTTTCTCTCTCATCTTTTTAGGTCAAATGTTTAGAAGAGAAGATGCTTTGTCGTTACGGTGCTTTTGAAGTTGTTTACAGTTTGTTCAGCTTTCTCAGTAGTGTGCAGTTAGATCTTTTACTACTATTTAATGCTGGCACTACACTTACCTGCTGCCATGCCCGAACCTACACTAATTCGGTCGAACCCACAATCCAGCAGACGTAATTACTTATTTTATCTATACATATAATAAAACTTTAACTGGTCTATGTCTGTACATGAGAGATATTTAAAAAAAAATGTACGAGGGGTTTTTATAGGGCCAATAGAAGCTAAAACATATTTTTTTAGAATTTTTGTCTGTCTGTCTGTATGTTTGTTTGTTACCGCATCACGCGGCGTGTATGGGATTGAGTGAAATTTAGTTTTTGGGGATAGGGATGGGGTTGAGGTTGGGGTTGGGATTGGGATATTGAGAGTCTCGAGTCTGAGTGGAAGCAGAAGTGGGGAGAGAACGGGAGCGCAAGTGGGAACGGGGGCGGATTCTGTAGTTCACGCGAGCGGAGCCGCGGGCACAGCTTGTTATATATATAAAAGGAGAGTGTGTTTATGTATGTCCAGCCTTTTCTCCATAATCACCTACTGCCACCCACTCATGGTTGCAGTGGTAGATAGCTCTTGGTCTGCACTTGCAAGTAAGGGAGTTTAGTTACGGTGGGTGGTGGTGGGTGGTAAAAATGTGTGATAGGATACTTCTATCCTGTTATAATTGTACAGCTCATATAAACTCGAGATTGTGCTGAATGGCGTTAGGTGCGTTTGTAAGTGACAATATTCCTGAATGTTCTAGTATATCTTTAAATTTTTTAAATGAACTATGATAATTTACGACTATAATTGGTCCAGAATGTTCTAGATTGTTCTCAAAATTTCAAGAATGATCTGGGAAATTTTGTTATAAAATTTGAAAGCTGTCAATTGTCATGTCGGCTATCTGCGATTCCTTATCGGATTAATCTAATCTAATCTAACCTTTTAGTTCGACGGATATTAGGCGAACTTGTTACGGAGTAGGCCCGTGGTCTGACACGTTAACGTCTTCACAAAACGAATTTAATTAATATTGATATTAGCGTTTCAGACTCATTACCAGAAAATGTTCTTATCAATCTTCGCCTGGAAATGGGATTCGACGAAAACCTATAATTTGATACGGAACACGTGGCAGTAAGGTTTCTGATACTGATCTTTCAATGCAGGGAATGTAATCATCGTTTTAGAGATCTGTGAAAACGGATGCCCTGATGGCAAATATCTGTTTGTCCGGTGTAGAACTCGAATACCAATTGATATAAAAAAAAATTGCGTCACTCCTAGCTAGAATTTCAGTAATCTGACCCTGGCAGGATTTAGTACTCATAATGTACTATTTTGTACTCAGTTTTCAGATTTTGTACTTAAACAGATCAAAAGTTACAAGGGGGTGTTGAAGTCCGAGCTGGATGACGTCACTCCAGCTAATCTACCGATGGGTGTCGTCGAGGCGACTAGGGGATAGCATCAGGGACGGGCAATTAGCGTTTCCTGTGTATATTAAGATCATTACTGTGATCACCAAACCGCATGCCAAGCGTTTCGATTATGGCAGTTCCCCTAATGGACAACCCCCCCAAATGTGGCATCTATGGGTAAGCTTTAGTTCAGCTGTGGACGTATTTCGGCTGATGACGAGAAGTCAGGAAATAATTATAAAATAATTTATTTTCAGACCAACGATCTCTATGTACTACTAGATGGAGCGTTCCAAACAATCGCTCTAATTAAATGTTCTGAGTAGTAACTGCACAAGTTTCAAAGTGAATGTGAAAGAGTTGTGGCTACTTGCGTGGAACAGAGCGATTGTTTGGAACGCTCCATCTAGTAGTACATAGAGATCGTTGTACATACTAAATTGTTTTCTCTTTCATCTTTTTAGGTCAAATGTTTAGAAGAGAAGATGCTTTGTCGTTACGGTCCTTTTGAGTAGTACATAGAGATCGTTGTTTCAGACTTATTTAAGGAATATAAATATACAAAAGTGTACGACGTACACTTTGCAGACTTTTAAATAGACACAAGAGCAATAAACGATATAACTTAAGTGCCCCTCGTGTTGCGAAAGGCGACAGTCGACAAGGGAAACAAAGTAGCAGCTACTTATTTACTCTGTTACGACTAACAGGTCATCGACCGAAGGCTTCTAGTGAAACGGAACACGGGATTTACCTCTTTGCTTCTGTACGACACGACCACGATCCGACTTGGTAGCCGAATTTAAGAAATCGGTAAATTTCAATATTTTATATGTCAGAATTTCATTTTGAATTTATGTATACCTTATTGCCGTGTGGTTCCAGGCTTAGAATAGGGCCACCCCTATGTTTCTCGTGGGTGTCGTAAAGGCGATTAAGGGATTGCACTTCTTATTGCACATAAATGAGGAATAACAATAGGCCAGCGGTGGACTCTCGCAGGCTGATGATGATGATGATGATGATGATGATATACACGCAGAACTTTGAACATTATCTAAGAAGGATTTAGTTCAGGAATCATTGTATAGTTTAAAAAGTAGGTCAATAACGATAGGTTAATATGAATGAGTTGCAGAGAATGTAATATTTTGTTCAGTGGCGACCTTGAGAGAGGCCTATTTCCAGCAGTGGACTCTGTCAGGCTGATAATGATGATGGATATATCTTTAACGAGAACTGAATTATTCGACAACAAACATGTTTGACTTGCCTTAACATTCTTAATATTAAAGAGAAAAATCTTTTTAATTTTTTGCAGTAAACACATCGTATTTCAACAGGGAGAAATTTCTACATACATACATAATGCTCACGCCTTGGTCCCAGAGGGGTAGGCAGAGACGATATATCGCTACATCTAATGTTGTAAAGCAGCTTTCCTTCGCCCGCTTTTCGTCCCATGATACCCCTTAATTTTTTTAGAAATGTCGCTACTCTCAATTTACTTTCTCCGGCACCTCGCCTATCGATAGATGGAGCAAAGCTAAAAGTTCTGGGTCGCCATCTGGCTAGGCAAAGTCGCATCGATCTAGTTTGGAATCGTGAAACGTAAGTTCCACTGCCCGAATCGAAACCAGGTCGCGATAGTATCAACTATCGCACGAAAGCAAATTATTCTAGAAGGAAAATGTTACATGTAAGAATCAAAGATTATATGTAATTTTATAAGACTATATAAAGACTAGCTGTGCCCGGGGCTCCGCTCGCGTGGACTACAGAATCCGCTCCCCTTCCCACTGCCGCTCCCGCTTCAGCTTGTGCTCTCGCTTCCGCTCCCACTCCCATTACAGTTCTAAATGTGTTTCAAACTCATCGCAATCAGAATAGTACCGAACATTAAAATTATACTTCTTTGTTTTTAAATCTTGGGTTACATTACTGAAATTTTAATAGAGATCTCTATTTTTTTATAGTAATACATATAGCCTATGTTACTCAGGGATAATGTAGCATTCTAATAATGATTTTTCTAATGGTGAAAGAATTTTTGAAATCGGTCCAGTAGTTGTTGAGTTTACTCGTTACAAACAAACATACAAATCTTTCCTCTTCATATAATATTAGTGTAGATTAATAAAAGTAACAGCGACTTAACTCTTATTCAAGTCTATATATATAACATAGACCGCCTGCTCTATCTAAAACAGCTTAAACCGGTGATTCATCATCATCATCATCATATCAGTCCCTTGAAGTCCACTACTGGACATAGGCCTTCCCCAATGAACGCCACCACACCCGGTCCTCCGCCCTCCGCATCCAGCCGCTACCTGCCACCTTCTTCAGGTCGTCGGTCCACCTGGCGGCGGGGCGTCCCACCCTGCGCGTGCCGATCCGCTGTCTCCACTTCAGAACTCGTCTGCCCCAACGGCCGTCGGTGACGGCAACGGCTGCGTCATATGTGGCCCGCCCACTGGCACTTCAGCTTGCTTCGGCTTTCGGCTATGTCGGTGACTTTCGTTCTTCGTCGGATCTCCTCATTACGAATCATATCCCGGTGGTTTCAAAGCAATCTTGAGGAACTTTTAATTGTCTGTCACTAAGACTGTTAATCACTTGACCACTAAAGAGTTGATATCATACGCAGATGGCGTCGAATTAGCTAAAAGTAGATATTTCAACACAATAGTTGTATTTTCAATCGACTTCAAAAAAGGAGGAGGTTCTCAATTCGACGGTATGTTTTTTTTGTATGTTTGTTTGTAGGTCATACTTCAGAGGTGGTCCCATATAAATTTTATCGAAATTAATTCAGCGCTTTTTGAAAAATCGACAAAGACACAAATATAGGCTTAGTAATATCTACATAGATGACATGCTAGTTTGGTGTTCCCTTCAGCAAAAGTTGTGATGGGACTCGAAAAATAACTTATTATAAATTGTAAATAGGTATATAAGTATCAGTAATTTCGTTGATAGTCCTTTAATGCTCTTTGCTTTGAAGTAATTAAAATATTATTTCCTACTTTTTAGTTTAAGTTTGTACATGTAGGTATAGTCTTGAAGTCGGTTTTTGTTTTTTGTAAAACAATAATTTTATTACGTTGGTCAAATTTAAGAAACGTATTTTCCATGTAATGTTAGAAGTACAAAAAACATTCAGAAATTGTATGAAACTACTTGCAGAGTAAATAACTATGAATTTATAATACCACAGGGTTTTTAGCGAAGAAAAACATCGTACCACAACACGGTGGCGGCGATGTCGCAACACATCGTGTCAAGGGGTATCACGGAGCGAAAAGTGGATGAAGGAAATTCGCTTTTCGACATTAGACTGCGCAAAGTGGCGATACATCGTATCTGCCTACCCCTCTGGGACCAAGGCGTGAGCATTATGTACGTAAAAATTTGTAAGGAAACCTGTAGGTATATACAAAAGAAAAAATCAGGCGTATGTGAAGTTCACCAAATCGGCTTGGTGGACACGGGTTTGCCACAAAAGATTCTGAAGGGTCAAAGCGTCTCCAGTTCTTACTGCCCCCTAAGATAAGACATTTACAGATGGATAACAATAATCAAATACAATTAAGAGAGAAATATACATTTATTGACAATAATAGTGGGGTTATTATCATGAAGAATTACGGAAGAATTTTTAATAAACTATAGATCTTAGATGATAAATATCTCAAATACATGGAATCCAGTCTAGACGTAATCCACCAACGAGATATGCGGATGCGGTTGACTGCATCATGAACATAGCGATTAAATCATTATGCTATAATAAACTTCAGGATGGTAGTTAAAAACATAATTGATTATATTACAATACTCATTTACGCCATTGACTGAACACTGTGAGGCCAAGAATAATAGATATGTAAGTTATTCATTCAGACATCTTCTTATACGATATTATACAACTCTTATACTAAAAATGACGTAGGTGCCAAAGTGCAGGGGACGGTTAAACAGCGTTTATAGTTTGTGATATATTTAGTAGAAGAAGGAACTTCATATAATTCAACGGTCTCTATGTACTACTAGATGGAGCGTTCCAAACAATCGCTCTGTTCCACGCAAGTAGCCACGACTCTTTCACATTCACAATGAAACTTGTTCAGTTACTACGCAGAACATTTAATTATTACTAAATATTGACGCTACGGTTAAATAATGTCAAAATTTAGTAAATAATTAAATGTTCTGAAGAGTAACTGCACAAGTTTCAAAATGAATATGAAAGAGTTGTGGCTAATTGCGTGGAACAGAGCGATTGTTTGGAATGCTCCATCTAGTAGTACATAGAGATCGTTAACATAATTCATACTCTTTATATAGAAGTCCTGTGAATCTGTAACGAAACGTAGCATTTCAAAAGTTACAGACCTGGACACGTGTTCTTTGGCCAATCACAAAAGTGGTTGTAACGTTGGTAATTCCTATTTTATTATGCACTAGCTGTGCCCACGGCTTTGCTCGCGTGGAAGAATTATTGTTTGTTTTTATTACGTTGAAATTTGCTAAGATGAATTTGATTAAAGTTTATCGACATACGATTTGGGGCAGGCTATTTGAATAACGCAGTGTGCAATTGATACGAGTATTATAATAATAAAAAATATCTTAATATTTAGACAATACATGAAAGCCGAAATAAAAGGTACTACTGTTTTTCTTAAAAAAAACCTAGCTCTAATAAGAACTTTTAAATAAATTGAACTCTACATAACGCTGTTCCCACCGAATAAAATCGTAAATGCAAAATATCGATTTTACAGGAAAATAAAAAACTGGTTTTGTTGACACTAAGGAAGTATGAACCGAATAAAATATTTTTGTTAATCAAATCAAATCAAATCATTTATTGAATCAGACGTTAGTCCATAAAATGTTGTTAGTATAAATAAAACTTAAGTCTATTATAGAAAGCGGACAATAAAATAAAATAAAATTATAAAATTAAAATTGCTTTTGTTTGTGAAGGTGGATGGTCACCCAGTGCCTGAGTATTGGACTATCCACCTTCTCCCGTATAGTGGCCAGGAAGCTGTTAGGGCTGCCCCGCACGCGGCGCATCAGGGAGGCAATTCTGTTGCGCAGGATGGCGTGGAATCCATCCACACGCGCCTTAATATCTTCACAAAAACAATGGCGTATTCATCATCATCAGGTTATTTTTGTCTCCACTGCAGGAGCACAACCCTCTCTCATCTGCCGGAGACAGACGGAAGATTTGGCCTACACTCCCCGCGCTGGCCAGACGGGTTGGGGAGGCCTGCTTGTTGTTTTATAATGTATTCCCGTAGTCGCTTTGTACGACATCCACGGGAAGAGTTGGAGTGGTCCTATTCTACTCTACCGGATCCCACACGGCAATAATGGCGTATTACGGCCTATTTAATCTGAAACTGGAATGACACGAAAACCATAGTAAACACATTTACGACTTTATTCAGTGGGTACTTACGGCGATTAATATAACCATAATCGTAAAAAGAAAAACCAAACCCCACCGTTTAGGTCTTTCTTACATTATAATAAATAGTTCAATTTATTAAAATGTTCTTATTAACTTACTATAAATATTAAAATACTATAAATTATGTTCTTTAAACATAATTTATAGTATTTTGTTATGGAACTAGATTATATTGTCCAAATATTAAGATTTATGTATTACAATTTCAATTGCACACTGCCTTATTCAGATAGCTCGCCCCGAGTCGTACATCCGTTAACTTTAATCAAATTCCCATTGACATTCAAAACCAGATACATAACGCAAATATTAATTATATAATGAATATAAATATAACATATATTATACATATACGTACACACTTGTCTATTCCCAAACTAGGATTTTCTCCTGTACTATGGGATTTAGACAATGATACTCGTTGAAGATTCACAAATATGTACGTTACATAATGTATAAGTAGGTACTTAGATAATAAAATAAAAATATATAATGTAGGTAGTTTAAAAATACATTTAAAAAGATTGAGCATCTCTTGAATGAGTTCCAAATACTGAACGGGATGCAGACGAATATTTTTGATAAAAAAACTGTCTGCACCCACTGCACTCGGTTCATTCTAAAATAGGGCAAGCAACTTCCTAGTCCAAACCACGCCATAGCCGCAGTGCGCGCCGCCTGCGAAAGGGAGAAAACATTGCGCCAGAAGGAGAAAGGCACAATGACCGAAATCAATGTTAGAACGGCACGAACATAGCTCTGTTTCAAACGGCGGCGCGAGTACACTTGCACTAGACTTGCACCAAAGCAGCTCTCGTGTTTGTCGCGTACTCAGTTCGCACCGAATTGAACCACAAAAGTATTGATAAACATATATTTTTAGCTCGAGACCGATTTTTATATGTGATAAATGCTAATCAGGTCCATTATCACTTTCAACGCTCTATTTTGTTGCCGAAGTAGATAAAAGATTTGTGAAACCTGCGAAGAAATCTGATAGGACAACAATGAAGTTGACACACGAGATATTAATGACGATGTAACAGAAGCGATTGCTTACACTAATGTCCTGCACTTGATAGATAGCGCAGGCAATTTTATTGAGAAAGCCATAGTTACGTCAGTATTAGAATCGACAATCGATTGGCAATACCTCGGGTTCACAAAACACTAAACAGCTGTGGCTAGCTTCGGGTAGAGTCGTCTTTGTTCGTTCCCAACATAACTATATGATGTACAGCTAAGCACACAAGTATAAACGCTTGGACCAACCGAAGTGTGGAGTTCGTTGTCGTTGAGTCAGTCAGTAGCACATGAGCCTTTGTGGCAAACCGCTGCGTTTTCCGCGTCCAATAATCGCATTGAAGAAACCAACCTATTGGTTCTTTTGAAAAAATAAACTTTATGTGCGTGCAAATCGTGTGTTCACTGTGATATAATTTTTTTTCATCTCTGGATTTGCTCACCTGAGCTGAGATTCAGGTAAATGTTTTTGTGTTTGGGTCTATTTATTTAGGCTCTTCAACGTCTCATCTAGTGCTGTGAGGGTAATGAAATGCCAAAATGCTTTGTTCACACCTTTCCTTACTCTGTTCTTGAATTTAATGTGTGTTAATGTCATTTTCCTTTGATTCAACACCGTGTACGACGGCGCACAAACAACAAAATGTACGGAAACCAACCATGTCGCAAAACACTGCTCAACTGTGCTTTCACAAATTTGCTTTCAATTCTACTTACGAATAAGCTATATTTTAGCTAATTTACGAATTCTGATAGAATAAAGTCAATGAATAGTTGATTAGGTAAAGTGTTCTTTTTCATATAAGTACTCTTGTTATTTATACTACAAATATTAATAAAAGGAATAATTATTGGTGTTCTCTAAGATTTTAGTAATGTAGATGCTTAAGCGGTGGTCGATAAAAAAATTGCGCGAATAATCCCACCAAATGCAATAGAAGATTTGGTTGGAGTGTACAAAAGGGGGCACTATGGAAAAAAAATCTCTGATTGGCGTGAAATCTTTACTTTCAGCGCCCCCTTTTGTACACCCTAACCGAAGATTTTGACTCTAACTTTATTGTTCCCAGAATGTACCAGATATATCAGCCATTACAATTATCGCACTTTACGCAGATCAAGCATTTATATCATGAATCATTTTGTGTTTATTTGTTCAGATCTAATTGACCTGTATCGGTTTGATGTTTAAACAGTTCTCGTTACAAGCAGGCCATTGTACCATTCTTCACAAATTGGCGGAAATAACGGTAATGAAATGCTGCATAATGTGAACATGAAACGTTACGGAACGTAATGAGGCTACAGAAACACGTTACACAAGTAATGAAAAACCTGTAGCAAAATAGAAATGTGAAATAGAAAAGAATTTACATACATAATGCTCACGCCTTGATCAGGGGTAGGCAGAGAGAGACGATGGATCGCCACTTTGCGCGATCCTGACACACCTCACTAGCCTCACACACATTCATCAACCTTTCCATGCACCTCCTTTTATTCTTCTCACTGCGGGCCCCAGTCTTTTTGAGGACGTTACTAATTTGATCCTTGAACGTCCTCCTAGGACGACCTCTAGCTGGAGATCCTTCCACATTCGCACTGCGAATTTGTTTTGTCATTTTTCTTTTACTCTAAATGTCCAGACCAACGCAACATACCCTTCTCTACCTTCGTTACTACATCTTCTTTCAAACCACACTTCTCACGTATCACTGTATTCCTCACTCTGTCACATAACTTCACTCCACATAGAGCAGATCTCTTAACAGTAATCTCAAAAATTAGCCTACCAAGTGATATTAAGAGCAAAGAGTTAACCAATTATGTGAGGGAATTCATCAACCTTTTCATGCACCTCCTTTTATTCATCTCACTGCGGACCCCAGCCTTTTTGAGGACGTTACTAATTTGATCCTTGAACGTCCTCCTAGGACGACCTCTTTTAGAAAAGAATTTAAATATAGTCAATTCATTTTCAGGCCCAGGTTCGGTAAGTCAACCTAATTGTAATAATGTACTAATAGGCAAAATTATACTAGTATCACTGTATGAAGATGATAAAATAGAATACTGCATGGATAAAACATTACTGGCAGCGAGACTGCAACAGCAAGCTGAACTGATTGCAACATACTTAAAAATTGAATCCGTACCAACCCCGTCTGCGCAAACAGCAGACCACTCTTACAATAATAAAAGAAGAACATTATGAGCAATGATAATGACAATGAGTAAAGGGAACTGGTAAAAATAATAATACCTTTACGACAGATAAATATCAACATAATCCACGAGCGGACGTTGCACCCTAATGACCTTAAGAGGTCTGGATTTCAGACTAGCTCGACGAGTTCTCTGCCTCCAAAGAATCCAAAACATACCTATCTAACAAGTCATTCTTTTATAATTATTTAGCTTTTAATGTATAGACAGAAGAATTAATGTTCAAGGAGCTACGGAAGAGAATGAAATGTTGGTTGGATATTTTCTTCCGAAAAGCTACACGTTTATGGCAATTATTAAAGAGTTAAAATTATGTGTAAGATATTTTTTAGAAAAACACATAATTTATTCAGTGCAACACACGCTATTAATCTTATTAAAAGAATGTCTGAAACTGATAATAAATGATCTTTTACTCTTAAAAGTCTACATAATTCGGATCTTGGTCTACCATCTCTCTCTCGCCTATCATGCATATGTGAGACGACGATTTGGACTAACCCGATATCGGAAGCCATACTCTTACGAAATTTAGGTTAGTTTACACAGGGCTTTATAATATCTAACACGCCAGATTCAGCATCACAAACATGTTCTTGAAGTTAGTCATAGGACTAACTTATCAAGTAAACTGTAAATTGCAATGTAATGTCAATTTTTGCTTCAGCATGATAATTTTAATTTACATCAGGTTGAATGACTCGTTCTTGCAAATCTTGCTAAAAAAGTAAATTATGTTTTTACTCTGCTTTGTCGAGTTCATTTTCTTTTTTATGATATTCATTTTGAAGGTTAGGTAGAATAGTTATTGATTTTTTGTGAATTCTCAGTTAGTGTCTTGTTATTTCAACTTTGGAATAATACAATTTATTAGTGTCCGACCGAAGATTTGGTTTCGGTTTCGGCCAGTTTAGGCCAAAAATCGAGTGTCGGCCATAGTTTCAGTTTCGGCCAAAAACCAGCCGAAACTCAGTGTTCATGAATTGTCGCGTTCTGTTAGGGTGAGTTCGTGTAGAGTTTACTTACAAGAGTAACATTGTTTATTATATTTGTTCAGGTTGAAGTTAATATTACATAAAGTTTAAGGTTGACTGGAAGAGATCCCTAAGTGGGATAAGTCCGCCTTTGTACACAATTTAATTCCTATTTTATTATTGTTGTTGTTGTTATTTTTGGTACAATAAAGCGTTTACATACATACATACAAAGTTAATGTTATACAAGTACCCATTTATCATTTAAATTTCCTAATCAGCTCAACCTTTTTCTCTGGCATAATATTGTATACCCAAAGATTGTCTGAAAGAAATCGCTTAAAGCGATAAGACCTAAATTGTACTATTTTAACTTTTTAAACTCGTAACTGTATTTGTTTGTGCAATAAAGTGTGTTGTACCTATTGTAACAAACAAATCTATTTTAACTTACATAATTAAATTGTTTCTTTTTTATTATTTCATTTAACATGAATTAATTATATGACATGTAAAATAACTAAATTTTAGCATACAATAGAAATTTTAACATGTCTAAATAAGTTTCGGTTTCGGCCGAAATTGAGACAGAGGCCGAAGATTCGGTTTCGGCTGCAAATCCTCGGTCGGACACTAACAATTATACATTGGCCACGGATATCACACGCGAATATAGTCGTATATATACAAAGCGCGAGAGTCTATTAATACTAATAGAATACAATTTTTATCAAAATAATGACGGTTATCATTTGGCAATTTCACTGATGACCGGTAACGGAAACTGTTTGTTTGTAATAATATTTATAATGGCCATACGACGTGATTTAAATTAATAGTTTCAATTTAATACCTACAGGAAAAAAGTATTATTTATAGACCGAGTAATCAAGTGGAAATATAAATCTTTCTAGAAAACTGGGTTATGAATTTTATAACAAGATTTTTCCTTCTAGCTAGATTGCTGGTTTATCAAACTTGGTTTTCTACGCGGTCTTTTGACGACCTTATTGTTTAAGCTCTGGATTTACCCAAATTTAGCTGACAACGAAACTTCGTTATCATCTGCAGGATTAAGCTGTCTTTTTATATTGTTTATCCCTTCTATGTTCGAAACAGCCACCTTAGTTTCATTGATTTCAAAATGATCAAATGAAACGTCTTTTTTTGTTTAAAGTCTTGAAATTTCTGTTCACCGAGCTCCATTTGTACTAATGAGGCTAAAGAGGAACAGTTACAAATACAGTAATGCTTTCCAACAGAAGCGTAATTTGGTTAAACTTCAAAGTATGATTCATTTTGAAATATGAGAGTAACAACATTAATTAGCACACAATGATACACAGTTCTACTACAATCTCTACTCATATTTCAAAACAAAACATTATCTGTCTCTCTTTCGATCTGTGAACGTTGTTAAACGACTATGTATCTTAGAAACCTAGCATTATAACATCTAGACGGTAAATATTCGAGAGTTCCATTTCAAATGCCGTCATTACCGTCACCTTCAAAATTTATACCAACTTTTAATAAGTTAGAGCCTTTGATAGTTTATGCAATATATTGCAAATCATTGGTACGCTTGTCGCACCTTCTTCATCATTCTATCCTCTTAGGGTTTCTGTGGATACAGAGTTGTTTAAATTTAATCACCAGTTAAACGATACCATGTTATCAAGCGGCAACAGTTTGTACTTGTTACGTTTGCGGCGACTTTAACTTTGACCTACGCCCTCCAAACACTGATGGCATTGTTGCGTACTTAGAAGTAAATTCTGTTCATTTTTAATGTACACTGGAGGTATGAATTATATCGTCACCATAAAGTGCTCCCTTGATAAAAGTTTCTCAACATTTAACAATATCCGGTGTGGGACGAAATGTGTCGCAACGTGTCGATACATTTTCAAACATTTCAGATACATCATCATCATCATCAGGTTATTTTTGTCTCCACTGCAGGAGCACAACCCTTTCTCATCTGCCGGAGACAGACGGAGGATTTGGCCTACACTCCCCGCGCTGGCCAGACGGGTTGGGGAGGCCTGATTGATGTTTTATAATGTATTCCCTTAGTCGCCTTGTACGACATCCACGGGAAAAATTGGAGTGGTCCTATTCTACTCTACCGGAAACCACACGGCAATATGAACTATCAGCGCCCATGTAATCCAGATATTAATTTAAATCCATCGAAAATAAATGTTTCTGTAGTTATTGAAGAATTATTATAATTGGTACAATTTGTTTTCATACTTTTAATGAAAATAACATGAATTACAAAAATACTGGGTATGTGATCGATCGTTCGCTGTTTTCCTACTCAACTTTGCTTAGGTAATAAAAAACAATGTAAGAAACCTGTTTTTTTAATATTCTTGAAACATAATGTAAGAATCGTTAAGTTTCCTTACAATTAACATCGATGCAAAGATGAACTTTAATCGTGCTTAAACTCCAGTGTTTCAAACTAAAAACACTACTGGACATAGACCTTCCTTCCCCAATGAACGCCACCACACCCAGTCCTCCCGCTACCTTCTAGGACGTCGGTTCATCTGTCGGCAGTCTGATCCACGGTCTTCACTCCAGAACTCGTCTGCCATAACGGCCGTGAAGCCACGTTGGTTTTACCGTAGTAGCAATAATAATAAGTTTACAATACAAATATGCCGTGTGGTTTCCGGTACTTGCCGTGTGGTTTCCGGTAGAGTAGAATAGGATCACTCCAACTCTTCCCGTGGATGTCGTACAAGGCGACTGAGGGAATACATTATAAAACATCAATCAGGCCTCCCCAACCCGTCTGGCCAGCGCGGGGAGTGTAGGCCAAATCCTCCGTCTGTCTCCGGCAGATGATAGAGGGTTGTACTCCTTCAGTGGAGACAACAATAATCTGATGATGAAAATAATGATATTGTACTTTATATTTCATTGCAAACCAATAGTCATACATGAAAACAAACGCATGTGCATCTCGAAAACCAACTAAACAATAGATATTCCTAAGTGGACAGCAAAGTTTACAATACAAATATGTTTTTGCTGCTGTTGAGCCTTTTATGTACCTGTTACCACGATGCAAATAACGTTAGTTTTCGTATGACAAGGTTTGCAATGAAATATACTAATATTCTTGACCCGAAAACATTAGAATATCAACCTATTTTCCAGGCAGTATAAGCATGTGAACTACCGCGCCTAGTTATAATTTTCTAATACGCTAATGCCTTTATTAACTTTTCTTGTTTCCAAGTGGAAAAGGAATCGATATCGAGCGCGTACGTTTGCGACGGTCTACTTTCGTGCAATCGTTCTAACGTGACGTAACGTCCTGTATTATACGCGCGACTTAATTTCGATTCGACCAGGAATATATACCTATAGCTTTAGTTACTAGCTGTGGCACGCGACTTCGTCCGCGTGGACAAATATAACAAACATATTCCGTTCAATTCAATTCAATTACTCTTTATTGCAGGTAAAAAAAAGGATACAATAACAAAGTAACTTACATATGTACATCAAGGCGGTCTTATCGCTAATAGCGATTTCTTCCAGGCAACCTTTGGGTAGAGGATAAGAATAACAGAAAAAGGTAGGTTGTGCAGTTAAGGGAAGGAGTATAGTTACATACATATATGCATAATGCTCACGTCTTGGTACCAGAGGGGTAGGTAGAGACGATGTATCGCCATTTTGCGCGATCCTGTCAAATTCTTTCGCCCACTTTTCGCTCCGTGACACCACTTAGCGTGATGTGTAGCGAACATCGTCGAAATAAAACAAACCTAAATATATCAAACATTATAAAACATTAATCAGGCCTTCCCAACCCGTCTGGCCAGCGCGGGGAGTGTAGGCCAAATCCTCCGTCTGTCTCCGGCAGATGAGAGAGGTTGTGCTCCTGCAGTGGAGACAAAAATAACCTGGTGATGAAATGGTTACTATACTAAAAAAAAAATTTGGTCATCAAAGGGGCATCTTGTGTTGGTTGCTGGTTGGTGGTTGGTTTATGTAATATTAATTTTGTTTAATGACTGATGACATGTTTAATTTCAAATGATTATTAAGTAAATTTAGATTGTATAAATAATTATTGTACACCTAATAGGTAAACTATAGATAGAGAACATACAATAGCAGGTAAACTATGGAGAACATACAATAGCAATGTAATATCCTAATCACACTTATAGTTCAACAATAAATATGATTTGATTTGATTTGTATGTTAGCTAAATTATCATTTTTGTGATCATTTAAAACAAGTGCGTGATCAAGTTAACAAGTTGAGTAGGTCAGTTCGTAAGGGGACAAGAGTCAGTTCACGGTTAACAATATCTTGTTCAAGTCAATTTATTTATTTGTAATTTTTTTTTACACTATAAAATAAGCTATGTTATCATCATTTCGCGATATTGACGTCCACTGTTGGGCATAGGTAGGCCTCTGCAATGAGCACCACTACACCCGAACCTCCGTCCTACTCTCGGCAAAACCAGTTTATCAAAGGTCAAGTATTTAGTGAGAAACAACGATCTCTATGTATTACTAGATGGAGCGTTCCAAACAATCGCTCTGTTCCACGCAAGTAGCCACAACTCGTTCCCATTCACTTTGAAACTTGTGCAGTTACTACGCAGAACATTTAATTATTTACTAAATATTGACATTAGTTAACCGTAGCGTCAATATTTAGTAATAATTAAATGTTCTGCGTAGTAACTGCACAAGTTCATTGTGAATGTGAAAGAGTTGTGGCTACTTGTGCGGAACAGAGCGATTGTTTGGAACGCTCCATCTAGTAGTACATAGAGATCGTTGGTGAGAAACGAGGCAAAATACGATACTAAGCTATGACGTCAGAATAGAAAAACTGTTAGAATACCTATTTTCTTTCTGTTTGTAACGTCAATGAGCAGTTTTTGGTAGGCGTATGTCAAGGTTCAAAAATTTACGTAACTACCCACGCGTTTAATAATAGAATAATCTTTCAAAAAGATACGTCAAGAATTTAGAAATACAAATAGCTTATTAAAAACTAGATGTGCCCGCGGCTCCGCTCGCGTGGACTATACAATTATTTTTAATCTCACTCGCAATCCGACTCCCTCTACCACTCTCACTCCCAGTAGTCTCTTTAAGCCAGGCCGATAACTATGAAACTACAACACAACACACTTTATTGCACAACAAATACAGTTATAAGTTTAAGTCGTTAAAAATAATACAGTTTAGGCGGTATATTTCTTGTTACATTGAACCGGGTCTACGACGTCTCTGACGCTACGGGTCTATAGCGTCAATATTTAGTAAATAATTAAATGTTCTGCGTAGTAACTGCACAAGATTCAAAGTGAATGTGAACGAGTTGCGGCACCCGGAGCCGCAGTTGCGTGGAACAGGGAGATTGTTTGGAACACTCCATCTAGTAGTACACAGAGATCGTTTGATAATGGTGATATTTTTATATTTTGAAATTTCCAAGGTTACCATGTTAAAAAATATGGAAATTATTATCTAATCTAAATAAAAGAGTGACGTAGCCGAAAGATTAATATACATATGTGTGGCAATAAATTAAGCGTATTGAATTTATTAATTACAAAAAAATGCCTACATTTTTATAAAAAAAGTAAATAAATCAAAATTGATTTGAATTACGTTTCCTACTCCGACCAATCAGGTCTCTATTTTGTAATATCTTATATTCAGGCCTTGATATTGTCTAATCTAATCTGGTAGACATTATATAATTATCATTTTATCAGCTCTTGGACGTCCACTGCTGGATCTTAAGCCTTCCCCAATGAACACAACACCCGGTTCTCCAGCCTCCGCGTCCAGCCGCTTCCGGCTACCTTTCTCAGGTCGTCGGTCCATCTAGCGGCGGGCCACTCTGCAGACTGTATATATTATTTTCGTTTGTCTTGGTATATTTTTGACAATACTTTTTGAAAATTATGACAACAAAAAATTAGTTTTTGAAAAATAACGGTTGGTTGGTTATGCGTTGCGTTTTATTCCTATATCCGTTATTATAAGATATTACAAATTAGAGATCAATCTATTAAAAATAGAGGACTTGATTAAATTCTTTTTTTTTCCACAATCATCTATTTTTTCGGGTATATCAAATATTTTTCTTAAAATAATTCAACGTAGTTTAATAAAAATTATTGGGCAATGCTCCTAGAAGAAAACTTTGCAGAATCATCTCAGACGAGTCAAAAGATAACCCAGAAAAAAAAATCAGCAGCTCAAGATTTTATACACCAATTAGCTCTTGAAATAGGTCCTAATTAAGCACTGTTACGCAACTGTTAATAGGCAAAAGTTATAGTTCAAATAAAATGTAGTAAAATTTGATATCTATACATATAATAAAATCGTAAATGCAAAAAAGTCTGTACATTGAATATATTCTGAAAAAAACCAACCAGGGCGACTTAAAATAAGTAACTGAACATGATAGAACAGTTTTTAAATTTTTTGTTTGTTTGTTTGTTTGTTTGTTTGTTTGTTTGTTTGTTTGTTTGTTAGGGCATCACGCAAAAACTACTGAACGGATTTTGACGAAACTTTGTACCGTGACAATGTATATCCCGGAATAACATAATATTTTAAAAAAACTAAAAATATGTCTAAGAAATAGTAAACCAGCTACCAAAAACTTTAGTACTGTACAAATATGGTCTATTTCAGAGGTCTACTAAAGCAGGTTTTGTTCTTTGTTGCAATACATTTTTCAAAACTGAGGTAAAAAGGAAATTATAATTGAGAAAACTGAAAAGAGACTATTTGGGAAAAGTTTTATTCAGGGAACGTCTTGAAAACCCTCGGCAAAACACACTTCTAGCGTTATTCAGACTGTGTCAAGAAGATGATTTTGCCAAAAGTATATTATGTATAACCAGGTGCCGTCGTACTACACATTTAACAAACAAACATAGAGGTTTATTTAATCGACGTCGACGGGGCAATTGGAGGATGGGGCACGGGTGTCACACAGAGCACACTTTAGGCCGCGTGTACACTGTTCATCCCAGTAACAGTGAATTCTATTAATTATGCTACTGCACACTGTCCACGGCGCTTCCTCATTTACGTTGCTCAAACGGTGGATAGTGTTGAACACTCTATGTCCCACGCGGCCCGCAGCGCTAGGCACCTTCTGGATGACGACCGAAATTGGGACGAAACTCTCGGTGATGCATTCGTAAGTGACGTCTGCGCCATTTGTCGCTATGTTCTGTGGGCTCTCGAACCCAGTGGACATGGACATATCTGATGAGAGGGTACTAAACCGCTGCCTTACTATGTATGCTCGAAGATGGTTCGACGGCGATACGCTACATGGACCGTTGCGTGCGGATTATTTGTACCGGGTATAAACGGCGAGTACGCTTCGGAAACCGATTACAGTACAGCTGAAATGTCAGCGATGGTAAGTGATAAGTTGGTAATCTTTCCAAGAATCACAGTTGGGCAAATAGAACGTTTTCCCTTGATGCACCGTGAGGCACCGGAAAAATCATTTCTCACTGGCAAAATTCTGGTAAAAATCAGACGACAAGGGAAAATCGCCCGCGCTGTAGCGTCCTCAGGGATCACGGCCACACTGCTTCCTGGCGGTAAAACAGCTTATACCGCCTTATTTCCCATCAATTTACACAGCAAAGAAACTCCAGTGTGTCACGTCAAGTAACAGCGACAAAACCGGGGTGATCCAGGACTTCTGTATAATCGTTTGGGATGAGTGCACTATGGCGCACAAGAAAGCTGTAGCAAGTGTAAAAGGAGGGGGAATCGTGGGACGGGTGCTATCACGGTTTACTTTTGCGGTGAATTTCGCCAGTCGTTGCCGGTGGTGACGCGGGGCACCACTGCCGATGAGGTGAAGGCCGGCCTCAAGCACTCTGTACTACTTATGGTCGGGAGTACTGAAATTGAGACTCACGCAATAAGTACCTATATGCGGCTCCAACTTGGGGGCCACTCACGCTCAAGAGTTTTCAGACATGCTCCTCAACTCAGATGCGTGCACAAACTCACAGACAAACAAGCAGATAAACAGACAAAAATTCCAAAATTGATTGAAATGTGTTCTATTACTTATCCTTAGACCTCGAATTTTTTTTCAAATGCCTTTAATGTACAGACACGCGATGTTTACGATTTTATTTATTAGATAGTCTTAACTGTGTAATTATCATCATTAGCCTGAAATAGGCCTAATAATTTAGTAATTCGTAAATAATCTATTCATATAATATAACAGTAAAACGGCGTTTCGTTGCTTTAAGTAAAAAAAAAGCAGTCCCCAGACATTACTTTAGAGTGGAATCCAAAAATATAATTTAAAAATTTCGTGTTTGTCTGCATATTTTTTTGTAGGATGTATGTTGTTTGTAATCTTGGAAACTACGGAACAGTGTTTGCCAGGGTTTTCACTGTTTTATAGTTTAGGGTTCAGGACACAATCTGGTATATTTGTATCTTAATAAAATATCAAGAGACTGATCCAGAAGATGAACTCTCATTTCTTCTCATTTGTAAGTATGAAAGTGCAGTTACACGTTACTGTTCATGGAAAAAAACTTTGCGGAATGTGACAGATCTTTAAATACTTTATAGCCTATTTATAGTTCATTTATATTTTAGCTGTTGCATAGTTTATTTTTGGGTATTACCACACATCGCGATAAAAAAATCTTTATACGATAATGGCTCTGTAACCGATCACTAACTTATCCGGCATTTTGTTATCCAGTTATTTGGATATGCAAAAACTTAGCACTTTGAGGGAAGGAAGGGAAAAGGGAATGGGGAAAGGAACGGGTAGCAGGAAACGGGAAAAACTCTTCCTAGCCCTCCCACTCCCACCCTATCTCCCCTTTACCTTCCACATTCCTACCCCCTCCCCTTCCCCTTCTCTTTCCCTTCCCCCCGTTTCCCGCTACCCGTTTCTTTCCCCATTCCCTATTCCCTTCCTTCCCTCAAAGTGCTAAGTTTTTGCATATCCAAATAACTGGATAACAAAATGCCAGATAAATTAGTGAGGGCTAGGAAAAGTCCTAGCCCTCCCAATCTCACCCTCTCTTCCCTTTACCTTCCCCATTCCTAGCCCCTCCCCTTCCCCTTCTCTTCTCCCAAACCTCTACCCACATCCCTCTGGGTGTAGGTAGGGGTTTGGGAGAAGGAGAGTTGGGAGCGGTTGGGAGGAGATGTAGGGGAAAGGTTGGGGTAAAGGAGAGGGCGAAAGGGGTAGGGGAAGACACGGGGAAGGGAAAGCGAGGGGGAAGAGGAGACTAAGAGGAGGGGTAAAGGCATATGTCCTTCCGATAAAATATTTGTTCTAAGAATCAGAGAAAAGATACCTCAACTTCCTGCAAAATATTGTCATGTGGAATTATAATTTAATCATAATAATGTGTGATGTTAATTTATCCACGCGGACGAAGTCGCGGGCAACAGCTAGTGGTTGAATAAAACAAAATATAGTAAAGTATTTTTGGTAAAGTTACCAAAACCATTTGTTAAAAAAAAATTAGTTTATATGATTCAAAAATACTTCTTACATCGTGTATGAAATGAAACTTACGCAACTGTGACGTAAATTTATTTAGGCCTGCGGCTGAACTGAGATTTTTCACAGCATAATACTTTCTACTAGATTCATCATCAGGTTATTTTTGTCTCCACTGCAGGAGCACAACCCTCTCTCATCTGCCGGAGACAGACGGAGGATTTGGCCTACACTCCCCGCGCTGGCCAGACGGGTCGGGGAGGCCTGATTGATGTTTTATAATGTGTTCCCTTAGTCGCCTTGTAATACATCCACGGGAACAGTTGGAGTGGTTCTATTTTAATCTACCGGAAACCACACGGCAATTTCTACTAGATTAATAAACGCAAAAATGTGAAAATCAGCGAAGAATATAGGAGAGTTTCTAAGCAGAATTGGGAGTAGATATCCTCGCCTATATGGGTGGAAGTTTGATTGTGAAAATTCAATTGAAGAAAAGTTTATTTCGCATCCGGTAACTGTTCGGATAATCCTTAATAACTATTATTTAGGAAAATAAAATAAAAATATACTGAAACGCATTCTACTTCGACACATAATTTATCTAATAAATAAAAACGTAAACATCGCGTGTCTGTACATTGAAAATATTTGCAAAATATATATTTTGGGGTGAAGTATAAGTAATAGAACACATTAAGAACATTTTAAATATTTTTTCTGTTTGTGCACGCATCACGTAAAAACTACTGAACCAATTTTGAAGGACTTTTCACAGAAATATAAATGTAATTAAAATGTGTAAGAACTCGTTCTGGAAAAATAAAATTTGAAAAAAAAAAAAACATTTAAAGCTTTGGCTAAGCGAAATTTTGAATGATTTTTTATTTCTAATTTTTGCTTTAAATATTTTTAAAGTTAATTAATTTAGATCTTTTAAAGTGAATGCACAATACCGCGTTTAGCTTTAGTACTATACGATGACAGGTATCTTTTAATAAATTATTGTGATTGTGATTTGCAAGTATTTTAGATCAAATGCCCAGAACGATAAGTAAACGATAAACAAACGAGATAACAGCAGATTTTAGTCCACATTATATAAAATCTCTATATAAAATAATGTTAAATGTCTGTATATATCAGCCTTCCCCAATAAATTCCACTATACTCGGTCCTCAGCCCTTTTCCGGCTTCCGGCCACATTTTTCAGGTCGCAGGTCCATCTGGCGGCGGGGCGTCCCGCCCTACGCGTACCGATCCTCGTCGTCTGCTCCAACGCCGTCGGTTCTGAGACCGATGTGGCCGCCCACTGCCATTTCAGCTAGCTAATCATTTCGGCTATGCTCGGCTGTCTATGTCATGTGTTAAATCTCATCTGGCGTGCCTTAGTTTTGTACATGCAATGCACTAGCTGCAAGGCGTGTCCTGGGTGCAGCTTACCCTGAACCCAAGGACTACGGGCTCCTATCTTTTAGCTGCTTAACAGCTTTTATGCAGCGGACTCTGGGGTCGATGTACTTGGTCATTGAACTCGAGCGCCACCGAACGAGGGTTCGATTCCCACTGGGGACACAACTTTGTACAAGTTGGTGTCGGTCTGGATGTTATATTTGTGAATTGTTCCATCCTTGTTTAATTTCCATAGCACATGAGAAAATCCTAGTTTGGGATTAGACAAGAGTGTATGTATGTATGTGTGTATATGTAAGAGGGCTTGATCCCATCTACCCCCAACTCCAGTGATAGTAAAGGAGACAGTGTAGGTATAGAGACGATTTAAATCCGGTAATGGTACAAGTAACAATATTTCACTGTGATTAACATATTCGTGGACACACCTTACCTAACGTGAGTTTCGTTTTCGCACTTATCCGTATCAGATTCTTATTCGATTCGTATTCGTTTCTGATCCGGTTTGTCCATCTTAGTAATTGTATGGACGTTTGCGCACTCATACGTAAACGGTACGTTTTCGATACGTAAATTCTCAGTTCGGATCGTTTACGGCTCAAAACCGAGCCGAAGTGGCCTTGCCCACTACACTCGATTAAAAACGGATCAGTGCGCAGACGCTATTGTGAATTTTCCCGGCCGTATTTTTACGTATCGAACAAGAATCGAATAAGAATCGGATACGGATAAGTGCGAAAACGCCCTTAGACGACGAAACAATACGAAATACAAACTCCATAGACGAACGTCACGATAGGAGCCACCGGTATGACGTCTACCGACGACTGTCCACGAAAGTGTCTGTCTTCTGTGTCTGTTGTCTTTAACAAAAGTCTTAAAACAGTGCGTCCTACTTGTCATGATCTACGTTCGCCGAATAATGTATACGTTTCTACAACTACAATATTTACTATACCTTTTTAACTACGAAACTAATCGAGTGAGATCACTTGTCGATTCCAGCCTGCAGAACATATAGTTACTAAGTAGCTAAAATGTAATTATCTGTTGATAAAAATAATTTGATCAATCGCACGTAATCCCCGAATTATTCAATAGCGGACTTAAACACGTGTTCAACGGTCGTGTTCGTATCGTGGAACAGAAAGATTTGGATAACAAAAAGTGTAGAATGGTAATCCTGGGAAATGTTACTGGGAATTTTGTCCAGGTACGTGTTCTTTCTTCTTAATTGTTCTTTTTTAATTCCAAATCAATTTTTTAACCCTTTGCATTGGTCAGGCACAGTACAATATTCTTCAAATATCAGTTTTGCCAATTTTATTGCTTACATTAGTGACAATACAAAACACTTTATTGCAAAAACAAATACAGATAGTATACAATGAATTTAAATTTATAATGGCATTTCTTTGAAATCATTTTATGAATGGAATATGAATAGAATTTCAGCAGACAATCCTATCCTATCATACTAATATTATAAATGCGAAAGTTTGGATGTTTGTTACTGAATCACGCTTCAACCACTGGACGGATCGTGATCAAACTTGGCACACATATAGGTTATGTCCTGGAATAGGATATAGGATGGTTTTTATCCCGAAAAAACATCTCATTCCTTCGGGAAATGCATAATAATTTGTGATGTTAAGTTGTCCACGGGGACGAAGTCGCGGGCAACAGCTAGTACTATATATTACTACGTAAAGAAGCGACAGACCTCCCCCACAGCAGGCAGTACGCACTACCGATCGATGATTTCAATTAGAAAGAGAAGCACTTATGTTGTCGACTTACAACTTTTTCCCTCTCTTGATTGCGCCAGCCTTACTAATTATTTACACGCACACACGAACTTACAAGGCGACTAAGGGAATACATTATAAAACATCAATCAGGCCTCCCCAACCCGTCAGGCCAGCGCGGGGAGTGTAGGCCAAATCCTCCGTCTGTCTCCGGCAGATGAGAGACGGTTGTGCTCCTGCAGTGGAGACAAAAATAACCTGATGATGACACACAATCTTATATGGACAGGCTGGTGCGTCTGTGGTAATAGTAGGTAATAAAATCTGATCGTTTGTATGGAGTATTGTGGGTGTGATTTCAGCTTCCGCTTAAATTCTAGCATCGGTAGATAAATATGTAGGTATAGTAAATCGAATCCAATCAAGGTGCCATTGTTAGCTAGAGACCTGACCTCACATTGAGCTAGCGGGTCATAGAAATGACTTCACAGGAATAACTTATCTAGGGTTCACGTTATTCCTGTGTCAAAATTGACGACAAAAGTATTGTATCATAGATTTGATTCTCTTTTAAAATTGATTAGTTTTGGCTTACTTTGTTATCAACAAAATTATATCCGGTCAATGCTCGATATTTGCTAGACATAAGTTTGTTTTTAAAGTAGTAATCTGCAAGCGTGGTATGGCAAACCCCCCGATACGTACATATAACAGTAGATGGATTTTAGCTGATGTTCATTTTTAAATAAATGGATGAAAGCTAAAAATTAGCTTTCAAATTGAAGTTTCAAGTTTCATTTTGACGAAAATTGCTATAAAAATGTAATATAATTTTTATATAATTTTGTCCAATCTAACATCAGTTTGATACATTGTAATTGCATACCTACCTAGATACTAGAAATCTATGTTTCGATCAGCTATTTATTAGTGTTGTTAGATATCTAATCTAATCAACTAAGAAATCGTATACATATTGCAGTTTTAAGTGCATCTGCACTGGGACTTAGGGGTTGAAAAGGGATAAAACTATAGCGGTGCTATGCTACTTCAGGTGATCTGGGAAATGTCTATACCAAATGATTCATTCCAGAGCATATACCAATTAAATGTTCTTCAAAATTACCTTAAACATACATACATACATACATACATACATACATACATACATACATACATACATACATACATACATACATACATACATACATACATACATACATACATACATACATACATACATACATACATACATACATACATACATACATACATACATACATACATACATACATACATACATACATACATACATACATACATACATACATACATACATACATACATACATACATACATACATACATACATACATACATACATACATACATACATACATACATACATACATACATACATACATACATACATACATACATACATACATACATACATACATACATACATACATACATACATACATACATACATACATACATACATACATACATACATACATACATACATACATACATACATACATACATACATACATACATACATACATACATACATACATACATACATACATACATACATACATACATACATACATACATACATACATACATACATACATACATACATACATACATACATACATACATACATACATACATACATACATACATACATACATACATACATACATACATACATACATACATACATACATACATACATACATACATACGCCTTTAAAGTGGTGAACATAAATACATTGCTTTATTGCGCAAATGAAGTACAGTTACAAAGTTCAATGGACACTTTTAGCGGTCTGATAAGCGATAGCTTTGAGAGATCTTTTAGATAAATTGTGAGTATAAAAAAAATCTGGTACAAAAACGGAAAACTCTGCTGTTATAAAAACTCAACCTTAGCATAATATAATATATTTTTGAAAACATATATATATATAAGATTCTTTAACACACTCGTGGACAGATCTCACATGACGTGAGTTCGTAACGCGGCACTAGACGACGAATAACTACGAAATACGGCGTCCTTAGAAGTACTGCCGCGATAAGAGCTACCGGTTGACGTCTATTGACGTATTGTCCACGAACATGTTAATTTAGCATAATTTTACATATATGTACGTGTATTTGAGTTTGATCTCGACCAGACGGAACTTTTAAAATCAAAGCCGTAATTACGTGAAGCACTTCTCTTATCAACCACTCGACAAGGATTGCACAGATTCTAGAATAAATGCAGGCTATGTCCGATAACGTATCTACCCATGTATATAGGACTATATAATCAACTGGCTGCTCATTCATAAGCTATCATGATTCCACAGGACAAAGATGCCTAGTGTCTCGTGCAATAAAGTTTTATTTAAGCAATAGAAATGATATCGTTGAGTTACCTATGCAGTTTATGAGAGTTTTGCATATTTTGCCCTGGACTGTACACCGGTAGTCAGCGTTTTGGACAATAAATTTGACAAAACGCGTATTGGACAAGATGCGTACCTAGCATGCGTCGAGACGGTTTTAACGACGCAGTTACAACAAAAACTTTTCCTAGAACGACCGTTTTGTTTATTTGATCATCTGAAATACGTCCACTGCTGAACATAAGTCTCCCCAATAGAATGCCACTTATGGTGGGCTGTCTATTGGGGGATTTGCCATGAAACACTGCTGCCCTTCACTGGTACGATCCCTTAAACGCCGTGACGTGAGGAACCACACGGCCTTTATTTAAACGCCTCTAAAAAAATTACAATGTACCCCAATGAACAGTGTACCAAAAGTGGCATTCTATTGGGGAGGCTCATGTTCAGCAATGAACGTTTTTCAGCTGATGATG
Organism: Esperia sulphurella; assembly: GCA_947086405.1. Taxonomy (NCBI): domain Eukaryota; kingdom Metazoa; phylum Arthropoda; class Insecta; order Lepidoptera; family Oecophoridae; genus Esperia; species Esperia sulphurella. The sequence continues at coordinate 15,801,344 of OX352265.1, forward strand.
GACCAAATCTTTCTTATATGTATATCTAGGATTTATATTATTTCACACTCCCTAATTAATTTCTAAGACTGAACTCCATGGACCAGGCAACCCTTATATCACTCTTCGAGTTACTACTGTAACACTCTTGGTTCTAAATACAGCTACTATACCACTATTATACAGCTGTTATACCACTATCTGATATGGGATGTCTATCGCTATATATAGCCACTGCAGAATTAAAAGTACGTGCTAGGTGGGTATGGCGCTAGTTCTGAGAGCTGATATAGGACCTAAGTTGTTAATTTACACTCCTTTTCAGCTCTTACAGAGCTTATTCTTAGCGTTTGTGCTACTTAGGAAGGTTTGATGACCTCAGTCCAAATTGGATTAAATTTGATCATAAAAAGGGGCACTGACCGAGCTGAAATCATTTTAATGAAATGTGTGTTGGGTGAAATAGATAAATCTGGGTAGTAAGACATATTTATACTGAAACTTATACCACTATGCTACTTTGTTTCATTCTAGACATATCTTTTAGATGTAGAATAATATTAGCGTTAAACCTCTATGCTGAATTGAGATTCTCGAGTTGAAAACCTTTATCCAGCTTGGATTTCCAGAAGCATCAACATGAGAATTTAGAAGCGTCGAATTTGTAGTATCATAATTATATTATATGTATAAATACATACATAATGCTCACGCCTTGGTCTAGCCTAAGTTTTGTCAGTTATTTTTTTTGAACCAAAGTTCATAACTGACTAGGAAATGGGAATTTATTCCAGTAAAAAAATCAGACACGACTTTTCGTGATTCATCCGAATAATTTCTTCTCTCGTACGTATCTTAAAAGCCCTGGGACCATCGCTTTGCTCTCGTACATTTATACATTTAAATAATTATATTAGTGGCTGACTCATTCAAGTCGGTTGACAGCACGTTACGTGTTTTGAATAAATTACTTTTGTATTCCACATTGTGTTCTTGGTAACTGATAAAACGACACATATTTGCTTAAATTGACTAATAATATTCCAAGTCAAAATCCTTTATTACACATGACACTCGGTACAATTATTCATGTAATTGTTATATCTACCGCTTCACCTTTTTGCTTCCGCTCTCACCTGGGTGTTAGTGTGAAGAAGAAACGGCAAAACAAACTGCCAGCAACACATCTCGTAAAATCAACTTTGCATACAATCAGAGCCGGATTAACCATGTCGGGGCCCCTAGGCAATGCATGTGACCCCTCTTGAAATATAGTTTTTCTACCACAATACAATGCTCCGCACGCGTGGACTGCTCACTTTCAATCCGACTACGACTCAGACCCCGAAGCCCACGTCAACGCCCACGCCCAGGCCTACGGCTACTGCTTTTTCACTCTAAGAAACATTTTCAAAAAAGATCGGGGCGCTTTCTTACTAAATCAATTTACGTGGCGAGTCTAAAAATAAATCCGTTGCTCTATGTAAGTTCAAGGGTAGGCTAGGGTTGTTGAATCACTAAATTAATATCTATTTATTATAGCCTTTATTTTTAGAAAGACCAACGTTCTGCTGTTGTATAAGACAGCGAAAGAAATATTTAGTATTTTAAAATACCTACTGAATTTGTTTGGTGGAAACCTGACATTTTTGCCAGTGGAATTTTGTAAATACGATTTTTTTTATAAATAAATAATAATAAATATAAATATCTCAAACATTCACACCAGTTATCCAGTGTCAAACTAGGCAGAGCCTGTGCTATGGTTATACTAGATAACGGATACACATACTTAAATATATAAACATCCAAGACTTGGGTACAAACATTCATATTCATCATACGAACATTTGCCCCTAGCGGGATTCAAACCCGCAACCTGCCAAAATCCGCCAAGGAGGTCGTCAACAAACAAGTGTTTTTTTATTCTAAAGTTTAATTTTCATATTAAAGTAAATAAAAAAATAATACATATACACTTTGTCTAATCCCAAATTAGGATTATCTCCTGTGCTGTGGGAATTAGACAAGGATAGGACAATTAACAATATCCAGACCGGGACCAACTTGTACAAATTGTACAAACTTGTCTGTCCCCAGTGAGAATCGAACTCACGACCTCTGGCGCTCGAGTCCAATGACCAAGTCACTAGGCCAACGAGGCCTAAAACAATTCTGTCTCCGGTCCATAATCAGATTCACAGGAACATTCTATACGCACGGCGTTGTTTCGCGATACGACTCTTACATATTTCCTTTGTGCGGTACATTCTAGAGACACATGCAAGGCGCTATTACTTCAGTCTCTTGAGTATTACTACTCACACCCACTCTCGAAAATACGGTTGCTTTTATCATCAGGTTATTTTCGTCTCCACTGCAGGAGCACAACCCCCTCTCATCAGCCGGAGACAGACGGGGGATCTGGCCTACACTCCCCGCTTATGGCCGTTGCCATACATATCATTAAAAGAAAAAAAACGTTAATATAAAACAGTGTTAGAAAAAAAAACAGTATTTGTTACTAAATGCTTGGGTAACAGGATACTATGTCATGAAGTTACATTCTGTATAAACAGCTTGTTTGTCTGAAATAGGCTTGTTAGCCGTTGACGTCACAAACACGAGTTAAAGTACAAAAAGTCGACATAGTAACGTGGGCGGCGGCGAGCGTCTGTGGACTTCCTACGTTATCGATTCCCGTTGGAAAACGTCATAAACTCATAAATATTTACGTTCATATTCGACGTAACGGTCAACTGTCAATCAATAGAAATATTCTGGTAGCAAGATATACATCTATGACTTTGTAGTGTTTAAAATAGAGTCCGCCTTTTTAAGATTTGAAAGTCACGGTGGAGACCGATCATCATCACCCCGAAGCCCGGTTCTTCTCATCCAGTTACTGCCAGCCGCCTTACGCAGATCGTCGCTCCATCTAGCCAGGGGGCGTCCCACATTACGCTTGCCCAGTCGCGGTCTCCACTCGATAACTCGTTTAGTCCAGCGGTAATCGGTTCTCCGACAGATGTGACCAGCCCACTGCCACTTCAGCGTACTAACTTTTTGAACTATGTCAAAGACTTTAGTTCTCTGGCGGATCACCTCATTTCGGATCCTGTCTCTTAGAGAAACTCCGAGCATAGCTCTTTCCATAGCCCGCTGAGCGACCTTGAGTTTTCGGACTAGTCCCACTGTCAGTGTCCACGTTTCGGCGCCGTAGGTCATTACGGGTAGGACGCACTGGTTGAAGACTTTTGTCTTCAGGTACTGTGGTATACGCGACAGATTCGGAGACCGATCGGTGGGTAATATTCAATCGATTACTTACATTAGAAAAGGACAGCAATGTGTTGACCCTTGCGAAGTCATCCACATTGTTTTCTGAACTTTCCATGATTACGCAGAGCCGAACAAGTTGTGCCGTGTGGTTTCCGGTAGAGTAGAATAGGACCACCCCAACTCTTCCCGTGGATGTCGTACAAGGCGACTAAGGCAATACATTATAAAACATCATACAGGCCTCCCCAACCCGTCTGGCCAGTGTAGGCCAAATCCTCCGTCTGTCTCCGGCAGATGAGAGAGGGTTGTGCAGGAGCAGTGGAGACAAAAATAACCTGATGATGATTATAAAATAAACGATTATTTGAATGACAAAGATGCCTGGTACCAACGATATTGTTATACTAAATATTGACGCTACGGTTAAATAATGTCAATATTTAGTAAATAATTAAATGTTCTGAGTAGTAACTGCACAAGTTTCAAAGTGAATGTGAAAGAGTTGTGGCTACTTGCGTGGAACAGAGCGATTGTTTGGTACGCTCCATCTAGTAGTACATAGAGATCGTTTCCTGGTACTAATGTTGCTTCTGCTCAGCACAATTTTTTTAATAAAGTATACAAACTTGATTTTAAACAATGTGTTGCTGGAAGTTCGTTGCACTGTTTCTTCTTCACAGGCAGCGCTATTTACATAGAAAACGGTAGTCTATAAAAAATTTATACTTATTAATATTATAAAGTGAAAAGATTTGTATGTTTGTTTGTATGTTTGTAACGAATAAACTCAAATACTACTAGACCGATTTCAAAAATTCTTTCACCATTAGAATGCTACATTATCCCTGAGTAACATAGGCTATATTGATTACTATAAAAAATTAGGGATCCCTACTAAAATTTCAGTAACATAACCCATAAAAAAATTAGCCATAAAATGTCTTTCAGTGGGAGTGGGCGTGGGAGCGGGAGCGGATTCTGTAGTTCACGCGAGCGGAGCCGCGGGCACAGCTAGTACTTTTATAAATGTATCTCAGGTGTACTCATGTGCAATAAAGTATCTTGACTTTGACCTCAGGAAGACAGGGGATGGTAATATTATGTTTCAAATACCACACGTTGATGTATCCCAGATGCCATATTCACCCTGTATGGTATCAAGCAGAGTACTGACAATCGATTAGTTCCACGGGAGGCCACGTCTATCACCACTCCCCAGGATTACGTCATTTTTATGCAGCAAAAACTAAACAGAATTCTTGTAGACGCAAAAAATGATAGCAATGAACTTTGGAACCTGTCTGCAGCCTCTTAGAATAATATTCCTTTTACAAAAGTAATGAAAATTGCAGACTGGGTATTTTATTTAGATTTTGTTTGTCCCAAACTTGATTATACAACTCATCGACTTGGCGTCTAGTCGACTCCGTGTTTTGATATAGTAGGTTCATTATAAATTATAATACGAGTGCGGAAAGTCGATTTATCTTATCCCACTAATCCCACTAATATTATAAATGCGACAGTTTGGATATTTGGATGTTTGTTAGTCAATCACGCTTCAACCACTGGACGGATCGGAATGAAACTTGGCACACATATAGTATTACTTGGCAGTAATCTCAAAAATTAGCCTACCAAGTGATAGATTTAACCAATTATTATGTGTCTATTGCAGGGCCTCAGACCCCACGATGGTAATGCAACGATGACGTCCGGCCTGAAGATGGAGTCGAAGGGGACTCAGATCCACCTTCCCCTGATGACGCGTGGCAGCCGCGGGGAGCTCAACGACAAGGTCATGTTCTCGCAAATAAAATCACCCCCTGAACAGCTCAACAACGGACAGTTGCTGGGGTAAGTTCTGCAGGTCCTGTACAGTATTTAAATGTAAATGAAGTCAATGGCTAACGTGGGGATTGAGTTAAAGAGCTTAAAGAAATGAGGGTGCGAGGGTAAAAGGGAACGTCGAACTTCTAATTGCTGTGCTGTTCAACAGTGTTGTGGCAACTTTCGTATTCCTCCGAGGGTCTTTTAACTCGGTCCTCCACTGTTAAAACTTATTAATGAACACTAAAAAACCAAAAGACAGTAGAAAGACTTCTTTAAAGAACCTGTACAGAAGGTGAAGCTTATATCAACGAGAGATTCTTATCAGTGCCGAATTTATACTTTCCTTAAGTATAGGTCACTTGGCTTTGTACTGCCCCTCTCTTCTATCTATGTTAATCAATCTACTACCCCCTGAATGCTATACAGACTATTGGCAAGTGTAGTATCGTTCAGATTATCACTCCCTTTCTCTAGCTTCTATCTTCGAGCGATGGTCAACTGTAATGGCGATGCCTGAAAAGCTGCACTTTGCTTAGGCATCGACCAATTTATCACCTGAATGATGTTGATGAATAAATTCTCTTTCTTATTGTTTCTTATATCATGCTCTTTGACAATGACGCGTTAACACCAGCCATACATAAAATAAATAAAAAACAAAATATAAACAAAACAGTCGACTTAGCCTACAGTTCTCAATGTCGCAAAAGGATGAAATAAATGAGTATCACATTCTGTGCCGTGTGGTTTCCGGTAGAGTAGAATAGAACCACTCCAACTCTTCCCGTGGATGTCGTACAAGGCGACTGAGGGAATACATTATAAAACATCAATCGGAGTGTAGGCCAAATCCTCCGTCTGTCTCCGGCAGATGAGAGAGGGTTGTGCTCCTGCAGTGGAGATAAAAATAACCTGATGATAAAAGCAAACGTATTTTCGAGAGTGGGCGTGAGTAGTAATACTCAAGAGACTGAAGTAATAGCGCCTCGCATGTAGCGCTATAATAGCGCCTGATGATGATGATTATGACATTCTGTAGCAAACTCCCTATAAACAAGTGTATTACCTCAACAAACACTACTGTATCGTGAAATCGTGACACTAATCCGAAAATTGGCACCATATGTGTAGTAATTTGGCAGCAGTCGTAACCACAGGGCGGCTATACCGATCAATGCTCATTTACTGTATATAGTTATTGCCTTATTACTCTCTAGGGAAATATAGGTACCTCTTTAATCTGGTTAACTCCCACGTTCTATATATTGTACGGAAATATTCTAATAACCGCTAGAATTGGGTAATCTTCATCAGTTAGAATCCCTTGGAGACATTCCTATTTTGGAAACTCTGCTCGTACCTCAAACTTTCCTAACAGAGATAGAAATTTGGTAGGGTTAAAGGCCTAAAACGCCGTTAACAGTCGTTTTTATTCAACCTTTTCCTAAAAGTTCTTATCTCTTCGCAAAAGGTTATGATATGACCTTTCTGCTTTACCTGGAATCTAAATTTCACGTGCCAGTGCCTTTTGGCCAATCTCTCGGGAATCCAGCAAGTTTTGTCTCTATATATTATCTAGCTAGATGCCGTGGTACCCGGTTGGTTATGCACTCGCCTCACGTTCATGAGGTCGTGGGTTCAAACAAAAATAAGGTATATTTATAATACCACAGGCTTTTCGGTGAAGGAAAACATCGTAAGGAAACCTGCATATGCCGGAGAAGAAATTCTGAGGCGTATGTGAAGTTCACCAAATCGGCTTGGGGCGCCGTTGGTGGTCAGGGGTTTGGCACAAAAGATCCTGAGGGGTCGAAGTGTCGCCATTTTTTTCTGGCCCCGTAAGAAGATAAGATACTCGTAAGATAAGATCTAGCTAGATTATTTGTAGAACTATCTCAATCGTGTTGTTCCCCGTTGTAACTAGTAATATTTCTCGTGGTGCCAGTCATTACGAAAGGAGTGCTAGGTTATTTGGCTTTTGGATATATTCAGTTCTAGCGATATTAAGTGTGTAATGATCACCACAGTACCCATTAATGCTTGTGAATAGAACTATTTTATCGATAATTCAAATAACTTCGTCCAATTACAATGTCTTCGCAGTTCTGTAGCTGTAGGGCTTCGGGAATCCACGTGGGCAGATCAAAGGTTATGGTAATATCCTTTGATACTCCCTCGGTGCTCTAACCTACAGTTTTACTCTTTTAAGCGTGGTCTTCACTCGTCCTATATACTTACTTGGACATTGGAAAATTCTAAGAAAGGTCATTTTTGGAAGAAGAAGAAATTGTAGAACTATTTACAAATCCCCAACGTAAACTTTCCAATATCTATATTTCATTCCAGATTCATAGTCCTATGAAAACCAACGCTATTTACGTCTCGGTAATATATACATGAAAGGGTCACCAGCAGCAAAAACAGGTTTGTATTACCATGTAAACTTTGCAGTCCACTTAGGAACACCATCTATTGTGTATTTTGTTTTCGAGACGCAAATGCGTTTGTTTTCATAGGACTATTAATCTGGAATGAAATATATATTTGCCTATTTTAACTATCAAGTTCATGGCACTGACTGATATCATTCACCTGCAATGCTTATCCTTAGGACTAATCGTTGACTGATTTGCGATAAGCTACCTGTTGTGTGTAATAGATAAAAATAATCAGTTAGCACTTTATACCCACCATAACGGCTCGGCCACGACTTCTGGCTTAGCGGGACGCGGCGCTGTGAGCGGCGCGGTTTCGGCAAGCGAAGGGGTTGGCCGCTGATTGCGGCGCGACGTGGCGTGCTGCTAACATTTTTGTACATTTGTTCTCGCCGCTCGCCGCCCCGCTCCTAGTTGCCGCTGGCAGCGACAAGGTCGTGGCCGAGCGGTAAGGTGCATATTGGATTTATAGTGACGTCATATAGCCTGGAACCTGCGGAAGATTAAGACGTGTCTAACGACAACTCATTTATCCTAATAAAAGTAGTTCAGGGCATACAAGGGACAGATGAACATATATACTTAGCCTGATAAAATCATAACCCTATTTTGGCTTTGCCATAAGGATCATTTGGATATATCAGTGCCGCCTCAGTCAACAACAATAAAAAGCAATTTGTGACAAGCAAAACATGCTTGTCTTGTAATCTTTTCACTCAGAGTCAGACAAGACTTATCCTTGGATTTTTAATTCCTAAATAGAAGCTAAACAGATTAAAAAGTTATAGACTACAGGTGAAGGACGGTAAAGAAACATCATTAGCGTATCCATGCCATGTGCAAGTAAAGTTAAATTTTCAGAGACAACATTTCGTCAAAAATGACAAGCGGTCGTGAAGCCTCAGTCCTGAGTCAGTCTTTTTTGGTAAGGTTAAGGAATACTGTGTCATATTTCAAATGCAGTAAAGGCAGACGTCTCGAAATTTCACAGAACTGAACGGACACTGCACTGAAGGACCACTAACGCAAAACTGAATACGGACGCATGACGAATAGATAGCCTTTACTGCGTTGAAATATGACACAGTATTCCTAAATCTAACTAAAAAAGTCTGACTCAGGACTGAGACTTCACGACTGCTTGTTATTTATGACGAAATGTTGTCACTGAAAATTTAACTTTACCGTCCTTTACCTGTAGTCCATATTTTTTTAATCTGTTTAGCCTCTATTTAGGAATTAAAAGTCCAACGATAAGTCTTGTCTGACTCTGAGTCTAAAGATTACTAGACAAACAAATATGTTTTGCTAGTCACAAATTGCTTTTTATTGTTGTTTTGCTGAATACGAGCCACAACTTGATTGTTAGACAGATAAAATGTGTCAATAAAGCAGTGTTCTTATTTATACTGTTATTTGTTAGCAATTTTTAGTTACTAAAATGAAAACTAATGTCGTTTTTTTGACCCGTTTAGCCGACGAAGTGCTTAGGTTGGTATTGGTGTTACGAACGCTATTTTGTAAACGTTCGGGTATATAATTGCATAGCAGCCAAAATGGGAGTCCAACGGTTGTTTCGTTATTTGCTTTTTATAGTTGTATCTTCAATTTATTGAATGTGTTTTTGAAGAGACCTGTTTTTTTTTCTTAAAACATCGTCTGTCTGAGTTCAGGTTCTCTTTTTCTGGTTCGAAGGTAATAAATGAAAATAACCTTCATTTGATAGCAATCTCTAACATTTTACATTATTTTCAATTAATTAGTAAGTATAATTATAATTGTTATTTTATTTGTGTAATTATATTTCTAAATGCCCTTTTCCGAGCAAAGGCTTCCCCCAGTTTCTCCCACTCCTTCCTATTCCTTGTTTTTCTGGTCCACGTTACTCCTTTCTCAATTTCTCAATCCACCTTTTCTTTGGTCTTCTTTGCGTCCTATTGTCTCCTCTGGGATACTATTCTGTTGTTCTCATCTATCGTTTTGCGTTCTCATACATGCCCTGCCCATCTCCGTTTCTGTTTATGTATAAATTCTTTGGCGTCGATCTTAGAATGTTTTCTTCAACATTTAATACCTACACTTGCAAACGGCTGTTTGAATTATATGATCAAGCCATTCAAAAAAGATCAACAAAATGTTTACAGCGCAGTTAAAATAAAGAATGTAGAATCATAACTTTTTCAATTCAATTCAATTCACTTCAATTACTATTTATTGCACGTAAAAAAATTAAAAAAGAAAAAAAAAAGAAAAAAAAAAAACAGAAAAAGGTCGGTTGTGCAGTTAAAGGATAGTATAGTTTATAGGCAGAGACATGTATGAAGGAAAGACACTTTGCGACATTAGATTGCGCAAAGTGGCGATACATCGTCTCTGCCTACCCCTCTGGGACCAAGGCGTGAGTATTATGTATGTATGTATAGTTTATACCAATAAAGGCATTCCCATACACATATACATACATAAATAAATACATACTCAAGCATATACACATAGTTATACATACATAGATATATTCATATAATACCGTATCACACAATGTGGAATTGATAACGACTAAGTTATAAAATAAAGAAAATAGGGGAGTGAGAGGATCAGTCAGCAAGAAAGTGTTCCTTAACTTGCCGCTTGAACGCGTCTAAGGATATCGCATGTTTTTTCTCTTGGTTTACTTTTTGAATTTACCGAATCTGTAGCAATTAGTAGAAGCCGTGGGCAGTCACGATACAATACAGAGAAACATGAATTTACTCGCATGTGCCTAGAGTGGTAAACACGGATCGGAATTAGATAGATAGATAGACATTTATTCACTGACACAACACAAAATCACAATACAATACAATACACTTTATTGCACAAACAAATACAGTTACACGTTATAAAAGTTACAAATAGTACAATTTAGGCGGTCTTATTTAGAAAATATTATGCCAGAGAAATTGTAGGTTGCGCTGATTAGGAAATTTAAATTGATAAATAGGTACTTATATGACTATAATAAATAAAATAAAATAGCAAATAAGTATTAAGTAAGTAAGTAGAAAACATAAATTTCTTGGATAAAACATAACATAACGCTTCGCGTGCACCTAACGGGACACAATAGGACTTCTAACTGTTTACACTTAGTTTAATTAGGTAGTGTGATTCATGTGCTCGCAACGAAATGTTTATGTAAATAAGGATAGTGTTGAAGCAGCAGTGGACGGGCCACATCTGTCGCAGAACCGACGGCCGTTGGGGCAGACGAGTTCCGGAGTGGAGACCGCGGATCGGCACGCGCAGGGCGGGACGCCCGACCAACAGATAGACTGACGTCTAGCAGTGGATGTATTAGGGCTGATATGATAACAATGAAAAGGATATTCCGGAATTTTTCCGCCATTTATATGAAAAATAAATTATCATTTGTTTCATCGTCATTTATTTATTGTAAGAAGTAAGAATATAAGGAGGTGCATGAAAAGGTTGATGAATGTGAGTGAGGCTAGTGACGTGTATCAGGATCGCGCATAGTGGCGATCCATCGTATTTACCTACCCCTCTGGGACCAAGGCGTGAGCATTATGTATGTATTTTTTAAATTATTACGACAACTAAGAGTCTCGAGACTTTAATTAAATCTATACATATTATAAAAGAATAGAAAACCAAAAGAAAGGTGATTCTGTATATTGAAGTTAAAAATTGGAGGGGAGAGGAGCTTAATGAAGGATCTATTCGAAATTTCCATATTCTTTTCTAAACTTGCAACTTAGTATGATGTCTAATTGCTATTATAGCAAAAAGCGGTTTCTTTACGAAAAGACAACCTTATTTTATTTAGAGACTAGATGATACCAATAACCTAAGCCCAAGCAAGGATTTCGATGTAATATATATAAAGTTGCCCTACGACTACAACGATCTCTATGTACTACTAGATGGAGCGTTCCAAACAATCGCTCTGTTCCACGCAAGTAGCCACAACTCTTTCACATTCCCAATGAAACTTGTGCAGTTACTACGCAGAACATTTAATTATTACTATATATTGACGCTACGGTTAAATAACGTCAATATTTAGAAAATAATTAAATGTTCTGAGTAGTAACTGCACAAGTTTCATTGTGAATGTGAAAGAGTTATCTAGTAGTACATAGAGATCGTTGTACGACTACGAAAATTGTTTGTCGGCGAATTAATAAAAGTGGAGCAGATTTGGAGGCACAGTGTGTGTTCGGCGCGCCGTTCGGCTTGGTTCGGTGATCGTCGCGAGCACGCGCTGACGGAACGTTGGGTAGGACTGGCGCAGGCGCAGACTCGAGACAGTGTTCGATCGATACGCGTGCGGGACGCAGGCACTACACGGACGGATGTAGTGTAAATTCATGTAGTGTCATTTAAGCCAGTAAACGTGTTAACTTTGTAACGGCGTTAAACTCAATTTGGGAGCCCACACTTCGGCGGAACCAGGAACCTACGACATGTTTATAACACAACTGCATTGTTAATATTACCGCGCGGACGAAGTCGCAGGCAACAACTAGTCAGGTAAAAAAATCCTGTTAAAAAAATGAATGTCTAGATATTAATCTACTTCGACATATTTTCGTTCAAGTACATAAAATTTAGCAGTGTGGTTTCCGGTAGAGTAGAATAGGACCACTCCAACTCTTCCCATGGATGTCGTACAAGGCGACTAAGGGATGCATTATAAAACATCAATCAGGCCTCCCCAACCCGTCTGGCCAGCGCGGGGAGTGTAGGCCTAATCCTCCGTCTGTCTCCGGCAGATGAGAGAGGGTTGTGCTCCTGCAGGGGAGACAAAAATAACCTGATGATCATGACATAAAATTTTAAGTAAGTACCTAATTCCGATCCCTGTGATAATCATGAAGTTACGCACTTCAGTTATTGACCTTTTCGAAGTTAAAATGATGGTTACCAGTTACCTATTACTGAAGTAACTGGTATTACGTTTCTTAGTAAACGAAGTTAGTGGATTGGTGTCAGCCATATTATGGAAACATCGGCAACGTACGGCCTTGGTGGATCTGGTTAACTATTGTTCGTTATAATGTCACTAGCTTCATTAATCTAGATTTGTAATTATTAAATTGCACCATATCTTCCCTAAAATGGTTTTAGGAAGGTGGTTTTGATAACGGGTATATATAGGAAGGAGCGATTTTTCAGAGGTTACTATAGTTGGCAGTCTTAGAGGGCCAGGAAGACCTGGCGACACTTCGACCCTTCAGGATCTTTTGTGCCAAACCCCTGTCCACCAATGGTGCCCCAAGCCGATTTGATGGACTTCACCATACGCCTCAGAATTTCTTTTTTGGCATATGCAGGTTTCCTTACGATGTTTTCCTTCACCGAAAAGCCTGTGGTGTTATAAATAAACCGTACTTAAGTTTCGTAAAACTCATTGGTACGGGCGGGGTTTGTACCAGGACCTCATGAACGTGAGGCGAGTGCACAACCAACCGACTACCACGGCTCTATAGTTGGCGATGCATTGATTGAGACTCGAAAACTGCAAGTACAACGTCATTTCGGTGGGAAGAATATTTTTTTAAACAATTTTATGGTCTAATTACCAGTAATTTGATGAGGTTGTGCGACTTCTGTTCAATGAGCTCAAACGTACATGTTAATATAGACAAGCCTCCGGGTTCCATAAATTAGCGTAAGTTAAGCCCCATATTTCTGTGAAAAGTCCATCGAAATCGGTTCAGTAGTTCTTAAGTGATGCGTGCACAAACAAACTGACAAAAAATCCAAAAATGATTGAAATGTGTTCTATTACTTATCCTTAGACCACAATTTTTTTTTTGCAAATATCTTCAACGTACAGACACGCGAAGTCTACGATTTTATTTATTAGAATTCTTCTATCCGGATCTTTAATTCAATAGTGCTATGTTATTATTTTCAAATACTATTTTGAACACACTTCTATCAAAACTATGTGAAAATTGTATATATTTCTCTCACCTTTGCCAACGATATTATGATTAAAAATCTGATTGCCAGACGAGATGTTGGCCCATGACCTAGTTCACTATAAATATCCTAGTAAATATTTGTGATGCACGATTTACGTATATACGCGTGTTTTTAACTATTAAGCAAGCAAACATCTGCAAAGTAGCCACTCTTCCTTGTTCGCAGCAACTTAGTTAATCTATCTACCTACATCTACACTAATATCACAAAATAAAAAACGCGCGACCGCCGCTTTACGTACTTTGTGGTGTAACTGTATTTGTTTGTGCAATAAAGTGTATTGTATTGTATGTTTGTAACGACTTAACTCAAAAACTACTGGACCGATTTCGGGAGCGGGAGCGGAAGTGGGAAGGGGAGCGGATTCTGTAGTACACAGGAGAACGCTGCTGCCCGTCCCTGGTGCAATCCCTTAGTTGCCATGACACGGGAAGATTAGGGGTAGATTTTGCCGCTTATTTTCCAAATTTTCGAATTAAATACATTTTCTTGTTGTTCCCAGCTTAGGATAAGGCCACCCCCATTCTTTCCGTGGGTGTTTCTAAGGCCACCAAGGTATTGCACCAGGGATAGGCAGCAGCGTTCTCCTGTTTATTTTAAGATCATTACTGCGGTAATCAATCCGCCTGTCAAGCGTGGTGATTATGGCGAATCCCCCAATCGACGGTTGACTAAAAGTGGCGTTCTATTGGGGAGGCTTATGTCCAGCAGTGGACGTATTGAGGCTGATGATGAATCTAGAGTTTCTTATGAAATTCTAATTAGACATTGAGGTAATAATTGCTTGAAAACAACGATCTCTATGTACTACTAGATGGAGCGTTCCAAATAATCGCTCTGTTCCACGCAAGTAGCCACAACTCTTTCACATTCACAATGAAACTTGTGCAGTTACTACTCAGAACATTTAATTATTCCTAAATATTGACGCTACGGTTAAACAATGTCAATATTTAGTAAATAATTAAATGTTCTGAGTAGTAAACTGCACAAGTTTCAAAGTGAATATGAAAGAGTGGCTACTTGCGTGGAACAGAGCGATTGTTTGGAACGCTCCATCTAGTAGTACATACAGATCGTTGCTTGAAAAGATAAAACTTTATCTACAGTTAGAACTAGCAAGTATATGACCAATATATTATATATTATATTTAATTTATATATTATATTATGTATGTATGTATGTATGTATATCAGCTGCCTGATACCCATATTACAGGCTCAGCCTAGTTTGGGATCAGGTGGCCATGTGTGAAATGTCCCCACATATTTATTTATTTAATTATTTAAGTGAATCTTTTGACTAGTCACGTATAGACCAGACACCGAGACATCCTCTCTAAGTGTCATTGATCTGAGTACCTAAAGGCTGGAACAGACTAATTTTAAGGAACGTCACGCAACGTATAAAACCCCATATTAATATTCATGCAGTCACCGAGTAATAAATGTCGGTGCAAGTAAAGACGTTGTTGTTGATCGCTTATTTAACTTCTAAGAATCTTTGAACAACAAAGTGATATTCTGCAATTAAGTTTTATGATTCAGGTCGGGACATTCACGAAGCCTTGCTGCGGTAAACCATAATATTTGATTCTTTAAATTAGCGTTAGGCATGTCAGTGTCATGGCGTGACGACGAGGTTTTATTGTATGTGCTTACCTAAACCCGCATGCATGAGACACGGCATATTCCTTCTACTTCGTCACAACAGTTTCGTAATACTTCGGCTGTAAGCGAAGAGTTGGCTCTTCGCCAGATCTCTGGTGTACTCCGAACAACTGACGTGGTGTAGAGTAGAAATTATTTGAGCTATTTTCTGATGATTCAAACCTCAGTATTTACGCGACTGCGAAAGATGCAGGTTTGTGTTTGCAGTCGATGTATTGTGAATTTCTTAAATATACTTCGAAGTTAGTTGGTGAATAATTGGGTGGTATATTTCGTTTGTTTTTTCAAAAGAGTTCAACGTATCCGCTGGACCGTACGGTTCGAATTCTGATCAAGTTAACCTTCTGATTCGACAAGGTTAGGTCTGAATTAATTTGTTGCCTCTACTAATGTACACATGCTCCATTTTGTTTCACGGTTCTTTCATTGTTAGTTTCTTTTCCGCTAGTAAGTGTAACACGCACATCGCTGAATAAATGGTGAGTCATCGGGGCCGATTGTGTTTGGTTAATTTTTTATAAACCGGTCGATTCTCACATTGCTTGTTGCATTCTTATTACCAAGTTAGTTTCATTGCACAATAGAAAGTTTCTAATGATAACCGTTGACCGATAGACTCAGGAGGTACTTTGTTCAGTTGTGTCTCTTCTATATCATGAAGATTATTTACTTTGTTGCCCAATCTTTTCTTTAATAAGCGTGTTTTTGCTCCTTAATTATGTTCTTACGCCTGTTATTTAACTTCAGTATGACTTCTTTTCTGTGTATCTTTAAGAGCTTTAAAGTAAGTATTTATTTTTAATTTCTTTGTTGCAGGGGCTCACAAATCAACTTATGCAACGGTGGTGCCGGCACCTCATCTTTAACAGGCCTAGTACCAAAGATACCCAACGACTTTGGAGACCAGAAAAAACCCATGACAACCCTCACACACTTGCCGAAGCGGCCTCCGGTCGACATCGAGTTTTCAGATCTATCATACTCCGTTAGTGAAGGGAGGAAGAGGGGATATAAGGCACTATTGAAGTGCATCAATGGTACCTTTCGGTCGGGTGAGCTGACGGCCATTATGGGGCCTTCAGGGGCCGGAAAGAGTACCCTCATGAACATATTAGCTGGATACAAGTAAGTAACGATGAAAGCTAGTTTATATTTATTTCTGAATGCAATGTCTGATGTATTTACAAATCCCATCACTTGTAATATATTAACTATGCACGATATGGAGCTGATTATCCTGAAGTTATGTAAAATTTCAATTCCATTCGAATATACTTTATTGCATATAAAAAACAAAAATATAATACAATTTTGATTAGATATAGCCTTGTCCAAGTTTTTATTTATAAAAATATTTTTATACGCAGACAAATTCATACAAATACTTACGGCATTCTAAAATATTTGGAATGTTGCCAAAATAGTTTAAACATTATCAGCTATACGTTAATGATGTCTTTGATTACAGGACGTCCAATGTAAGCGGTTCGGTACTTATCAACGGAAAGGAGAGGAATCTTCGGCGGTTTAGAAAATTATCATGCTACATCATGCAGGATGACTGTCTGCTGCCCCACCTCACTGTGAAAGAAGCCATGTATGTCTCAGCGAACCTTAAGCTAGGAAAGGATATGACAATGGCCACAAAGAAGATTGTAATAAACGAAATATTAGAAATGTTAGGGCTAGTAGAAGCAACTGATACAAGGACAATTAATCTCTCTGGAGGCCAGAAAAAACGACTGTCGATAGCTTTAGAGCTAGTTAACAATCCGCCTGTGATGTTTTTTGACGAGCCTACATCTGGTTTGGATAGTTCATCGTGTTTTCAATGCATATCGCTGCTGAAATCTTTGGCGAGAGGCGGCAGAACGATCATATGCACCATTCACCAACCGTCCGCGAGGCTTTTCGAGATGTTCGACTTTTTGTACACCTTGGCCGATGGACAATGTATATACCAAGGGAAAGTCTGTGAATTAGTGCCATTTTTATCGTCAATGGGACTCAATTGCCCGAGTTATCACAATCCGGCCGATTATGGTAAGTTTTTTTAATCCTCCTATTTTAAGTGCCTTTAGTATGTTCAGTTTTATCAAGGAGATTTATATGATAACTAAACTTTGGTCCTTGTTTAGATGTTACCTTTGTGAACTGTATGTGTCCTAGCTGAATTTATTCCTTTTCAACAACAGGCAATTCTAGTTTGGAAGTTGCCTTTTAATGTTTCTAATTTCACGAATCACAGAATTTTCTGTAACTATCTTCCCTTACACATATGATCCAATTAACAAATCTATTCTTCTTAAAACTAGTACTGGCACTTACTAGGTACTTAAACTTCTGTAGGGCCCTCCAACATGTTCAGATTTCAGATGCGTAAATACAAGTTATTGTTACAATTGTTATCAAACACAGGCAGTGATTGCTTGTAATCACTTTTCCGTTTGAGAATTGTTTCACACAGGCTGCTACCGCGTATTTAGGTGCTTGTGTGTTCTACTTTACTTATTATCATCATCTAGATTTTGTTTAACATCTAACCAACATGAAAATTTATTTACCTTATATATATTTACCTTAATTTATACTTACTGTTACTTTCTAATAACAGAGACCATAAGTATGAATTGTCATTGTTTAGGAAAAGTAACTGAAGCGCCAACATAGGATTTTCCAACAGAGAATTTAAAAAATATTCTGTTTTTAAAGTTCTTTATCGTTAAATCCTACTTTGATGCTTTAGAATTTTTTTCTAAACAACGACGGTATATGTTTTGTTTTGACGGTAATGAATCATAATACAATATATTTATTTATTATTTTAAGCCTTTCTATAAGTTTATAAGTATAATTACAATGTCATGTTAATGAATATAAATATTAAAAATTCGATATCATATTTATCAATGTCAATGTTTATCATATGGTAACTATTAATTATATAAAACACAAGCGATTATTATTTATTTCATGTCACTTATTTTTAATGCTAGTCATTTTACATAGTATATATTTTTATAGTATTTTGTGCATGTTAACACTATAGGAGATCCTACTGCTATTTATTATATATTTGTCTGTGGTGGTGCGGGTGCAGAATGCTCCGGCCCCGACAATACAACACAATACAGTCTATCTAAATTAGCGACTGTTTCTTATAGCATAATGATCGACCTTGATCTATGGCATGGACCTTCAGAGGTTAAAATTGCGTATGTTAAAACATAGGTATAGATGTATAAACTTCCTCAAGTCACCATGATTGTACAGCGTCAACAGATTCTCACTCACGTGATTATGATTTCTTATGATTGACTTAAATTTGAATAATATTTATATTCTGACTTAGAAAGGCTCTTATATTCTGACTTAAAAATCTTTTTAATAAACTTTATTTTTATTTATTTATTTAACAGTTTATTGCACACACCATAGAAAAAAAAACCATACAAAACAAGAAAAGTAAGGAAAAAAATAACATGTACAAATGGTAATGCTTGTAAGAAACAAAGTAAGAGATACTTTAAAACTAGAAACTGTTAAAACTGTCTAAGTTACTAGTTGCTCACGTCCTCTTTATAATTTTGATAATTGCCCTTAAGTTACATACGGTCGAGTCATCGGTAGATCTCTTTATTACAGCACATAAGATACATCGATCCTGTCTTTGGATTTCCTGCACGCTCCCTACAAGACTCCTTTCTCATATTATTTTGGAATAGTAGCTATATATTGCCGTGTGGTTTCCGGTAGAGTAGAATAGGACCACTCCAACTCTTCCCGTGGATGTCGTACAAGGCGACTAAGAGAATACATTATAAAACATCAATCTCTCCAACCCGTCTGGCCAGCGCGGGGAGTGTACTCCAAATCCTCCGTCTGTCTGCGGCAGATGAGAGAGGGTTGTGCTCCTGCAGTGGAGACAAAAATTACCTGATGATGACGATGATGATTTGCTTCGTTTTCCAGTAATGGAGGTAGCGACAGGCGAGCATGGCGATTGGGTGCACAAGCTGGTGATGGCGGTTAACAAGGGCAACTGCGGCCGAGGCCAGTCGTCCACGTCATCGTCATCCACCTCCGTGCCTCCGAACTACATCTACAACAACATGATCGGCAAAAACAACACGCAGAAGAACGAAACCCTGGATATTGTGAAAGGTAACTTAATCTTACATACATAATACTCACGAGGGGTGGGCAGAGATGATGTATCGCCACTTTGCGCAATCTAATGTCGCAAAGCGGCTTTCCTTCGGCCGCTTTTCGCCCCGTGATATCCCTTGACGTGATGTGTGGCGAACAACATCGCCAACAACTCAATCTTCTCTTCAATAAAGTTATTAAATATAAATCAGAAACCAGAAAATCAGAAACTGAAAATCGCACAAAAATGTAGTATCTTACTACTAATTCATTAATTCTACATCTAATTTAATCCTCTTTGACAGTCTAATTTAAATCTACTGCATCATGCCTTTATTTATTAAGTATTCTATGCCTTTATACCTTGCGGAAACGCGTTCCAAACTGTTAATTAATTTGTTTGTGAAATAAGCAAACTAATAACCGTTTACAGTCTAATCGTTTAGTACCTTGACTTTCATCGTCAGTTGATGCTTTGTCTACCAAATTAAATTACTACAATGGCGTTCACATAGTTTTTAACCCATCGAGATAAGGAGTTTTTTCAAGTGATCAAAGTCCCTTTGCGAATAGCCTGTACTCGTCTACTGTTACGTCTTTCCAAAGTTTTATTTTTCATTCACAAACCCATGCATATAGTTTTGTAGGGTTAGCATCGTTTAATGTCTCTATATTTCGATTTCAGATAAACCGACCTGCACTGTGATAGACATGTCCGAACCGACACTCAATCCTGAGAAGCAAAATGCCTTACCTAACGCGTCAAACCTAATGCCGGTCACTTGCACCACATCTCTCCTGGACTCCAGCGAGAGTTTCAGCAAGAAACCCATCAAGACCGGCTTCCCTACATCGGGGTGGAAGCAGTTCTGGATTCTACTGAAGAGAACTTTTAGGAGTATACTGAGAGATCAGATGCTGACGCATTTGAGGCTGTGTTCGCACACTGTGGTCGGCTTGCTGATCGGGTTTTTGTACTACGACATTGGGTCAGATGCAGCTAAGGTGATGAGTAACGCTGGATGCATATTCTTCACTGTTATGTTCACCATGTTTACGGCTATGATGCCTACTATTCTAACATGTAAGTACTTCATACAAAAATATATAGTGGCATTGTAAATCATACACACGACGTCTGAGACATAAGATTTGAAATTGCTTGAGAAAAATATTGAATCAGTGTTGAAAACGACAGTTTAATTTATAATCCTAATTCAATATATACATTATTATAGCTAATAGCAAATAATACAGACCAGAAATTACATTTTCTTATTAACGTTAACTTTTTTTTCCAGTCCCTACTGAAATGAGTGTGTTTGTGAGAGAACATTTGAACTATTGGTATTCCCTGAAGGCGTTCTACTTTGCAAAAACTTTGGCGGACCTTCCGTTCCAGGTAATTTGCATATTCAATAACTTTGTTGTTGTTTCGAATACACATGGGCGTCTAATCCATCTAGACACCGATATATGTACGAAACAACAATAACTTGATATGACTAAAATGTTCATTGAAGCATACAAATTAATATTGTACCTTTTTACAGATTGTCTTCAGTGGTGTTTATGTCATAATCGTTTACTTCATGACGGGCCAACCGATGCAGACCGATCGGGTGCTAATGTTCACTACCATCAACATCTTAACAGCATTAGTGGCCCAATCACTAGGTCTTCTCATCGGTGCTGCGATGAAAATCGAAACAGGCGTGTACCTTGGTCCTGTCACTACCATCCCCGTGGTACTTTTCTCAGGATTTTTCGTGAACTTCAATGCTATACCGAGTTACTTACAATGGCTGACGTACTTAAGTTATGTGAGGTACGGGTTTGAAGGAGCAATGCTGGCAGTTTACGGCTATGGTAGAGAGAAACTGCATTGTTCAGAAGCTTACTGCCATTTTCGCATACCATCGAAATTTTTGGCCGAAATGTCCATGGAACATGCAAACTTTTGGATCGATGTTGGCGCACTGAGCGCGTTTTTCGTATTTATTAGAGTAATCTCTTATTTAGTGCTAAGATTCAAGTTGAAGATGATGCAGTAGTTTAGCACAAAGCTTACAATTGTTCTGGCATGTTCGCCATGCATACAATTACGGTTTCAAATATTGTGAGTTGAAGCTTTTTCACGCAACCAGAGACTCTCAAAATATAATCTTCTGTGAAACACAAACGACGCGTGAACCCAATTCCAATATCAGCTGTTACGTCAGCTGATCTGTTTGGGAAGTCTGCTTCGTTGTGGCGATAATTCCAATAATGGTCTGATAGATGATGGCAAAGGGTGTTGAGGTAATGCTGTGTATAGTGCTACCAATTTTTTTACCCATTGAGTGGCGTAGTTTGGCCGTCAATCAAAGATATATGAATATTCTCGGAATTGTTAGTTCGCCACCTGCAGACGAAAACTTTGGTGGCACTGTATCTGTGATAAATGAAAAAGAATTAGTGTAGATATTATCAGGGTACAGTAAGAATCTCTCAGGTACATATGTAACACATTTGGAGTGAAAACCTGACGAATAAACAATTACAATCTTAGTGTACCATGATAGATATATGATGTTGAATACAACAGCGGTGTTAACATTCGCTGTCAATTAGAATTACTCTGACTGTTAAGAGATACAAGTTACGCACTATTAGCACAGATTACAATCAAATTAGAAGCCGTGCTATTAAATGCAAAACTAGGACCTTAAAGAGATGATCTTAAAAACCAGAGTAGATCTACGGTATTTGGTGATAGAGGGAAATATTGGGTAGGTTATTTTAAGTATGGGGGTGTGAAAGAAACGAAGTGGGTCCGATGCTCGACTGACAGAATAATTTTGTACAACAGAGACAAATGTAATTTGAGCACTATGAAAGTTATATTGGCACTGTAGCTTAATTTCAAATCAAAAGAAAGGTAGATGAAGCGAATCGAAAGAGAAAAGAGAGACTCTAGCTTGAAGACTCTTCAAGTGACTTCAAGCTAGACTTCGTTCGTTTGGTTCGCTCCCTCTACATTTTCTGACAAACAAATGTACTTATATGATTAAGTAAACGAAAGAGCGACAGTATATACAAATTCTATCTCTCACTCTATCTAGAGTTCTCGAGTGTCGGGCTCCATGTCAACGACACTCTGTGTTAGAGTTTTATAGGTTTCGAAATATTTAGCTTTATAGGAGGCAGGACTTTGAATTAGACGGTTTATACGTACCCGTAGGGAATAGGCAATAAGGTTTTATAGGTCGGGCCCATGACTTAGTTAAGTTCCTTTATTCGGTAAATTAATGATATTATATTACTTAGTTTCATTTCTATTCATTGGTTTGTCTACGTCTGGGGTGTGAATTGAATCAATCGTGATGGAGCATTTTTGGAGTATTACACGGCCTATATTTTCTACTGTATCAAGTAAATTAGTTATGTCGACCGAATCTTAAACGATTACTGTAAAAACTGAAACTCTACTCAATCTATGTGGCATTATGGATCCTGATTTAATAATATTAACTACCAGTACCGAAAAACAGCTTCTGGGACGAGATACAGGGCTCCTTCATGATACTGCGTACCATATATCGTATTCTCTTCACTTAGGTAAAATATCTGGGTCAAAAAACTGTGGAAGAGATATAGATAACTTCAGTTTTATACACATTACGCAACGTATTCCACGTTTTGTCCTAACTACTTAGGCAAAAAGGTGAGATAAACGTGAGTAATGTGACTTAACTGTGAAAGTTCAGGCGTAGACAAATCGTCCAACTCACGGCGTAGGCAGTACTACTCGTTAATGTAGGTACTCAATTTTACATTACATTCTAGACTTTAATTAGACTCTTAGTACCTACTTCATTATACTAAAGATTTTTTGGTAAATCTCTATATGTCTATCCTAATTACCAGTATTTATTAATTAAATAATAAACGACTGTGATTTTTATAATAAATATACTCGTTTTATTACTCTTTTGAATGTTAACCGTAATCATCAGGTCCCGTTATGTGATGTTATGTGAAAGAAATAAAACAAATAAAAAGTTAATGAATTACTAATAACATTTTAGATAATAGACAACCCCATCTATAAATCTATCCAAAAATTTATGGCTTTATAAAAAAGTTGATCTAAATATCTCGATAGGTGGCACTGACTGTACCTTCAAATGTCAAACTACGTGAGAATGCTTGCAAAAACCCTTGGGGCACGGCCATAAAATTGTTTTGTTATAAAAAATATGCTAACTGAACTTATGATATGTTGAAATCAATGCAATCCATCTATTGCCAGCCTTAGCAACTATGTAAAATATCGGGATACAGAATATAAAACCGTAACACACAGTCGTGTCCTGACTCGGATGTCAGTAATGCCATCTATTGGAATACTGAAAGACTACAAATAAATATGGCGTTGCAAATGTTAGTCAAGTTTTTCCCTCTCCTCCATAGGTACATGAGACATGGCTGCCACGCTTTTAAATTCTGGAGGAAACTGGTAGATGGCTTTATTTATAAAAAAAAAAACTGATTGCATCGTGAAGGAAAAATAATGAGTTATCCTTAGTGTCATTTTCATATATTTGAAGCTATTTTGGTGGGTGTCGTGTAATGAAGTCTTCGTTCACTGCCAGAGATCTGAAGGTGCAGATTTTAGAGAATTACACAGATTCATATATATTACAAATTATTATACGTCTTGTCTAATCCCAAACTAGAATTTATCCTGTGCTATGCGACTTAAACAAGGATAGAACTATTCACAAATATTATAACATTAGGTACATCTTTAATAAAAAAGAATGAATTAGGGATGTTTAGAAACTCTAAGATAGATGCTTACCTAACTGTACAGAGTTACAGGGGGATCTCGCAAGGTGTCGCTCACCGCGTTTCATTGAAACTTGGTACATTTGTGGCTTTAGTAAATGGATTTATTTTGGTTTTTATACTTATGGCGGAAAACCCTTGAAATCTTGCCTTTAAAGTTTATATAATTTGTCTCTCACCGATTCTGGTGAAATTTTTTAGCGTTTGGGAAGTTACGTCATATCTTCTCGTCGCGTATACCACAGTGCCTGAAGACAGTCTTCAACCAGTGCGTCCTACCCGTAATGACCTTCGGCGCCGAAACGTGGACACTGACAGTGGGACTAGTCCGAAAACTCAAGGTCGTTCAGCGGGCTATGGAAAGAGCTATGCTTGGAGTGTCTTTAAGGGATAGGATCAGAAATGAGGTAACTCGCTAGAGAACTAAAGTGTTTAACATAGCTTAAGAAGTTAGTAAGTTTAAGTGGCAGTTTGCTTTTCACATCTTTCGGAGTATCGATTACCGTTGGAATAAACGAGTTCTCGAGTGGAGACCGCGACTGGGCAAGCGTAGTGTGGGACGCCTCCTGGCTAGATGGAGCGACGATCTGCGTAAGGAGAAGAACCGAGTATCAGGCTCAGTGGCGCGTCTTCGGAGAGGCCTATGTCCAACAGTGGGCTCTTCCAGGCTGATGATTGGTGCAGATGTAGCTTTGTTATATTAATTAATTTTGGCATTCATTTATTTTGAAGGAATATCCCCAGATGAGGGGTGTTTTTAAAGTTCACATAGTGTCCCTCACCGATTTCATGTTATGCCTTATCCACCAACCTTTTGCAGTTCTGAATAGATAGAACAAATCGGTAATTTGTCGAATGTAGTCGAATAAGGTTTGGTTTCGTATAGGAACTTTCAATACCCTGTAACTTTTAAACCGACCAAATTTGATTTTATGCGACTAGGTTCGACTGATTCACCTGACCAATCGACTTGATCAGTAGCTCTCTATGTACTGTGATTCTGGTGGTAGTAGGTGGCCATGACGTAATAAGCCTTAGGGTGGCATACCCCTATATAAATTTTAAACGGCGGACCGACTAAATCTAGTTTTTTGCGACAAATTATCGACATTTGTTCTTGCTATTCAGAATTGCAATCCGCGTTTGTGACGCTATAGAGTGGCGCTTTAGCGGGTTTCATCATCATCATCAGGTTACTTTTGTCTCCACTGCAGGAGCACAACCCTCTCTCATCTGCCGGAGACAGACGGAGGATTTGGCCTACTCCCCGCGCTGGCCAGGCGGGTTGGGGAGGCCTGACTGATGTTTTATAATGTATTCCCTTAGTAGCCTTGTACGACATCCACGGGAAGATTTGGAGTGGTCCTATTCTACTCCACCGGAAACCACACGGCTAGGTATTAAGTAATACCTACATACAAACATACCACTCAATGATTTGACGACCTCCGTGGCGGAACTGGATAGCTCTCGGACTGCCACGCCGGAGGTTGCGGGTTCGAATCCCGCTAGGGGCAGATGTTCGTATGATGAATATGAATATTCGTAACCAAGTCTTGGATGTTTATATATTTATTTAAGTATGTGTATCCGTTATCTAGTAACCATAGCACAGGCTCTGCCTAGTTTGGGACTGGATAACTGGTGTGAACGTCTGACATATTTATTTATTTTATTTTACTGTTATGTTTATAACTTTGACGCTACCTTGGTAAACTTGTTAACACGTTAACGCCTGAAATCAAATTTATCAATAAACTAATTAGCCTCAATAAACTATATACATTTCAAGAAGTGCCGGACTAATCCTACGGGAGTCCTTCCCTAAGTTCTGCCCGCGGGATTCAAGTTCCAACTGCAATCCCGGGCATCGGGGCAATTCCGGGATCTTGCGGTAACTTAATCTGGGTCAAATTTCTATCTCTGTTATGGCCAGGGGTCGGAATAAGGTAGGGCCATTTATGTACTTGCAATGAAATGGTCATGTTAATATGGATAAGTATTCCGGGATTGTTTTCGAGATTTATTTAAAATTTGTTTCTTCATTTGTTTGTGTATAAACTCATACAGTTAATATAAATATGGACATTCCACGTCGCTCATTTAATCCTACTGTCCTATCCTACTAATATTATAAATGCGAAAGTTTGGATATTTGGATGTTTGTTCAAATCACGCTTCAACCACAGGACGGATCGGGATGAAACTTTGCATACATATAGGTTAGGTCCTGCAATAGAACATAGGATAGTTTATATCCCGAAAAAACATCTCATTCCTACGGGAAATACATTATAATTTGTGATGTTAAGTTGTCCACGCGGACGAAGTCGCGGGCAACAGCTAGTCTATAATTCTTCTTCCGCCTCCCTCTTACTAGTAAAATAAAATACAAATAATATTAAGTTATTCTTTCTTAATTAGATATGGGGCCCGATTTAAAATTTGCCAGCATTAAAATTAGTTTGATATTTATCTTCAAATTACTATGTGACTTGCATAGGAACAATATTTATTGCAGTAAAAATTTAAAACTTTGTGCCTTCGGAGTCGAACCCATTACGTACTTTTTAATTATTAATAGTAAGTGTCCCGCGATTGTCATTAAAACGGTTAATCTAATAAATAAATTGGGGGGACTAAGGATAAGTAATAGAACACATTTCAATCATTTTTGGAATTTTTGTCTGTTTGTCTGTAAGTTTGTGAACGCATCAGTTAAATACTACTGAACGGATTTTGATGGACTTTTCACAAAAAATTAACTTAACTTAACATTTAGTCTTTATTTCATCGCAATCGGCTAACTCAATCAAAAGTTATGGACATTCATAGTTTTCAAATATCTAATATGTCGGAGGCGGAGGCGGAGGCGGAGGCGGACGCGGAGGCGGAGGCGGTGGCGGAAGCGGGAATGGGAGCGGATCCTGTAGTTCATGCGAGCGGAGCCGCGGGCCCGGCTAGTATGGACATATATTAGTCTTCCGTTATATATTTTCGTCGCAAGTACTCATTTAGAGACTACCTAATTCCTATCCCCGGATGGTCCATACTATTCGGATTACTAATGCTATGTTATTTATAAGTTATAACATACAATATATATGGTTTCTCGCTACTGTTTGGAAATGTTCTCAGTGTATGTGTCGTAGGCCGATCATAAAATTAGGCAAATCATGATGCGCCTAGCCACATCGTGGTCTGGCGAATAATTTTAATATGTGATACTCATTTTCTGCATTTCATTAAATTCTATAAACATTGAGGTTCAGGAAAAGTGTTTGTAGGCTCTTTAACTAAATCATTCAACAAATAGTGTCCGACTGAAGATTCGGTTTCGGTTTCGGCCAAAAACAGCCGAAACTTCGGCCGAGCCGAAACTTAGTGTTCGTGAATTGTCGCGCTCTGTTAGGGTGAGTTCGTGTAGAGTTTACTTACAAGCGTAACATTGTTTATTTTGTTCATGTTAAAGTTAATATTACATATAGTTATCTTATCTTATCTTCTTAGGGGGCCAGGAAGACCTGGCGACACTTCGACCCTTCAGGATCTTTTGTGTCAAACCCCTGACCACCGACGTTACCCCAAGCCGATTTGGTGGACTTCACATACGCCTCAGAATTTCTTCTTCGGCATATGCAGGTTTCCTTAAGATGTTTTCCTTCACCGAATAGCCTGTGGTATTATAAATAAACCGTACTTAAGTTTCGTAAAACTCATTGGTACGGGCGCGGTTTGAACCCACGACCTCATGAACGTGAGGCGAGTGCACAACCAACCAGCTACCACGGCTCTTTATATAAAGTTAATGTTATAAGTACCCATTTATCATTTCAATTTCCTAATCAGCGCAACCTGCATTTTTCTCTGGCATCATATATTATACTCAAAGATTGTCTGAGAGAAATAATTTAGAGTCGGACACTATCAAAAAAATTCCTACAAACGATATGGCTAAACGTGGTTAGCCTGATGTGTCTGACATAGTCAGGCACATCATAAAATGACGCCAGATCAGGATATGGCTAGGCGCATCATGATCTGCCTGCGACATATGTATGTAATTAGATCATAACTTGCCTTGATTGATATTTCGGGAATCGATCACAGGTTTTCTTAGATGTTGTAAATTAGAAATCAAATCGCTCTTACCTTACACACTGGCTATTAATTTAATCAAATCAAACAAGTTCTAAATCTACATACGTTATATAAACGGAGCCTCCTTTGACACGTGCGGAACCCAATTTGGAGCGAGCGGCGCCGACTGCGCCGTGATTGGGAGCAAATTGAAAATCGAATGAACCTCCCAAATTGGTTTCCACCTGCAGGTGAGATCGAGTCGCGGTTGCTTGCGCTGTACAGGTATACAAAGTTGAAGATTGCTTTTAATTACTTCTTGAGATCCATTCATGATCAGCCTATATACGTCCACTGCTGAACATAAGCCTCCCCAATAGAATGCCTTTTTTAGTGGGCTTTCCATTGGGGGATTTGCCATAATCACCACGCTTGGCTGACGGATTGGTGATCGCAGTAATGATCTTAATATACACAGGAGAACGCTGCTGGCCATCCCTGGTACAATCCCTTAGTCGCCTTGACGTCACCCACGGGATGTTTGGGTATATTTTAAGCCGGGAACCATACGCCACGTACAATAATTATAGTATATGAAAATTTAATAGCATTATTTTTGTTGCTTTATATTTATTTATTACAAATTTTTAAGATGTAAAAGTGAAATAAATAAATCTAATCTAATCTAATCTATTTAATAGTTTATTGTACACACAAATATACAAAGAACAACACAAAGAAAAGAAAATTTATACAAAAGGATAAGCTGATTTCTAAAGAAATTTCTTCCAGCTAAACTGCGGTGAAGACAAGGGATTATGGAGAGGCAGTAGTCGCGTGTACCTACTATATATTAAATAATCATAGAACATACTCGTATAATACAATCAGCATAAATTAATAAACTATAAATCCAATACAGATACATAAATATATATGTATATATAATAGAATAAAATATGATATATATATATATAATATAATAAAAATATACGATATATTATTGACAGAGAGTAAGGCTGCATTAACTCGTATATTTATAATACCACAAGATTTTCGCTAAAGGAAAACGTAAGGAAACCTGCAAATGCTAAAGAAGACATTTTAAAGCGTACCTATGTGAAGCCTACCATATTGTCTTGGTACTGTTGGTGGACAGGAGTTAGGTACAAAAGATCTTAAAGGGTCGAAGTGTCGATAGGTCTTCTCGGCCTCCTAAGAAGATAAGATCTACCTTTACGCGTTTTTGAGATAGACTGCGTGCAACGTACCCTCTTATTTCGTCTCTCACGCATGAGCCTCCAGCATACTGAGAGTGAGTCACCTTACGCAATAATCATGTTTGCTGGAACCTTTGAAGTTTATCCAGTGTGATATTAATCGGTTGATTACTATCGGTTCATAACTCGGCGAGTTATCGTGTTATTAACAGACACGTAATTTTGTTTATCGTAAACCTATACATAACTCCAAACTCCGCGAAAACAGACGGAACTTTCATCATCAGGTTATTTTGTCTCCACTGCAGGAGCACAACCCTCTCTCATCCGCCGGAGACAGACGGAGGATTTGGCCTACACTCCCCGCGCTGGCCAGACGGGTTGGGGAGGCCTGATTGATGTTATATAATGTGTTCCCTCAGTCGCCTTGTACGACATCCACGGGAAGAGTTGGAGTGGTCCTATACTACTCTACCGGAAACCACACGGCATAGACGGATCTTTACCAGAGAATAAATGTTACTACATAAAGACGGGACACTTACCTCCCTCCGCCAGTTTAATGTCCCCCGCGAATTAGAGCACGTATGGCAGTAGGTACGTACTGGCCCGCCGCCGTTTGGCTCGTGCCACGCCGCCGCCGCTGCCCGCCGGTACAAAGTTACCGAGTGATCGACGCTATAAGTTAGAAACATAAGCATTTATGTTGTTAACGTATAACGTTATCCCTCTCTCGAACGACTATGTTCGCGCGCTGCGTGCAGTCAGCCCTACTATAATTAACGCACACACACATCACTTTAATAAATAAAATAAATATAATTTTATACCTTCAGTAGAAAAATAATAATAAAAAATATATATAATGAACTTTGCCGCGTGGTTCCCGGCGTAGAATAGGGCTACCGTCAAACTTCCCTTGGGTGTCGTCAAGGCGACTAAGAGATTGCACCAGGCACGGGCAGCAGCGATCTCCTGTATATATTAAGATCATTACCTGTGTTATTGCGATCACCAATCCGCTTGTCAAACGTGGTAATTATGGCAAATCCCCCAATGGACAGCCCACCAAAAGTGGCATTCTATTGGGGAGGCTTATGTTCAGCAGTGGACGTATTTCGGCTGATGACGATGAGGAATGGACTAAAAAAGAACATACAAATGTGGCCTTGCTTTTACACAACCACTCAATTCAAAAACTCAAGTGTTGGATTAGGTTGGATTCCTAAATTGGTAGGTCGTAGGTCAGGTCAAATACGCACATCTTTCCTACTAATACGTATATTATAAACGCGAAAGTTTGTAAGTATGGATGGATGTTTGTTACTCTTTCACGTAAAAACTACTGATTGGATTTTAATGAAACTTTACAAAAATATATCTTATTCACATAGGCTACAATTTATAAAGATATTGTGCAAATTCTCCAAAATATCAAGTAAGTAGGAAAAAATCTACCATCTGCGAGCTATTCTGGCGAAAGTTTGGATATTTGTGTTTGTTACTTAATCACGCTTCAACCACAGGACGGACCGTGGTGAAACTTGGGGCACATATAGGTTAGGTCCTGGAATAGCACATAGGATAGTTTTTATCGCGAAAAACTATCTCATTTCTACGGGAAATACATAATAATTTGTATTGTTAAGTTGTCCACGCGGACGAAGTCGCGGGCAACAGCTAGTCGTTCATAAGTGGTTTGTCTAGTTTTTATTATGCAGTTTATACATTTCGCGTTTAGATATGGGCTGCTTCTTGCACATAAAAAACTAAGAAAAACAAATTTTTTGTAACCAAAAATTCAAATAATTATTTTTGTGGAAAATTAATTAATTTTGTTGTAGAAATTTACACCGAATTTATCCGCTCATGAGCCTTGTATGTATTCATAGACGTTACTGAAGTCTCGAAGTACTTCAAACACCAAATGAAGATGAGAAACTGAAATTTACATAAGGTCAAATTCCAATCTAAAACTTTCACTGCACCAAGTGCCTCGGAGTCAGCCATGCTGTTATGAAATGCAGTAAGTATCGGCTGCAGGTCTGCTTACTCAGGGCGCGGATTCTTAAAGCAAGAAATCTGAAAAGTACCTGAGTTTTCCCTAACATATTTTCCGTACCTGACTCGTAGTCACACCAGATTGTCACACCAGTGTGACAAACAGGATTCTTTTTCTCGTTTGTCACACTACCTACTCAAAGGTTGTCTGAGACTGATTGGTTGTTGATTTAGAATGATGAGTGATAAAGAGTAATAAAATTAGACTGCGAATGTGGAAGGAACTACAGCTAGAGGTTGTCCTAGGAGGACGTTCAAGGATCAAATTAGTAACGTCCTCAAAAAGGCTGGAGTCCGCAGTGAGAAGAATAAAAGGAGGTGCATGAAAAGTCTATTAAAATCGGTTCGGTAGTTTTTAAGTGATGCGTGCATAAACTACCAGACAAACATACAAACAGACAAAAATTCCAAAAATGATTGAAATGTATTCTATTACTCATCCTTAGACCCACCAATTTTTTTTTGTGCAAATATCTTCAATGTGCAGTTTACGATTTTATTTATTAGATTACCTCTGGTAGTTTGTTGTACGCGATTAGATCCAATCAGAAACGCATTTAAATTCAGTATGCCTACCCTTGTATATATTTACCTACAAAAAGCTATAAATCACTAAGCATATGCAAGTATGTAGGTCACCATTTCCTACGGTTCGTACGAATCAATCATGTCGGAAGGAATCCACATACTAGAGATGCGGGTATTATATTTGGTAACAGGTATTAGTTACGTTATAAACTTAAATACGAGTATGTATATTGAGCTAATACAATAAATAAATTTTATTGCACAAAGAAATACAGTTACAAGTTTTAATAGTTAAAAATAATACAATATAAGCTGATTCCTCACTCCGTCACATAAATTTCACTCCACATATTTTTTTGTTAAAGACCGCATCTCAACCGCATTTATCCTGCCGTCATGCTTCTTCTGCCATACGCAAGAATCACTACCATACGTAAGCGTAGGAA
Organism: Esperia sulphurella; assembly: GCA_947086405.1. Taxonomy (NCBI): domain Eukaryota; kingdom Metazoa; phylum Arthropoda; class Insecta; order Lepidoptera; family Oecophoridae; genus Esperia; species Esperia sulphurella. Next base: position 15,833,858 of record OX352265.1, read on the forward strand.
CCAGAGCACTATGCACAGCCATCCTTGCCTTTTGAAACATGATCTGGCTGGACACAAGGATGTTGATAGCTCGATTCAATGCATTTCCTTTCTTTACTTTTATTAGTAACTAGCTGTTGCCCACAACTACGTTCGCATATACCACTTAACGTCACAAATTATTATGTACTTCCCGTAGGAATGGGATGTTTTTTAAGGATAAAAACTATCCTATGTCCTATTAGAGGACCTAATCTACATGTGTGTTAAGTTTCATCACGATCCGTCCAGTGGTTCAACAAACATCCAAATATGCAAACATCCAATTATCCAATATTAGTAGGATAAGTAATCGTCCGTCATCGATCCACCGGGATGGTCGTACCTATTTCTGCTGCCAGCTAGGGTAGGAGAGCCTATGCCACACGAGGAAGTCTCACATAATCCTTAGGGTGGAATGAGGTACTTTATAAGTTAGGCTTTTAGCAAAAGTGATCGCTTATTACAACAGCAAGTACAAAACGATAATAGTATTTGTGTTGTCCTCATCTCTAGTTTAGGGATTGGGCGTATCGGCCTCATGTCGTCGGGTTTAGGGGAACTTTCTTGTGGATAAATAGGCAACTACGCTGGAGATAAGGTTTGGCCCATGATGATTACCTAGCTAGGCCCTATGCCTACACTTTTACCTACTCTATTTAGAACGGTACTCTATTACTATCATTTAAATATATCTAAGCTATGTGACAGGTTTCCGGTAGAGTAGAATAGGACCACTCCAACTCTTCCCGTGGATGGCGACTAAGGGAATACATTATAAAACATCAGTCAGGCCTCCCCTACCCGTCTGGCCAGACGGGGAGTGTAGGCCAAATCCTCCGCCTGTCTTCGGCAGATGAGAGAAGGCTGTGCTCCTGCAGTGGAGACAAAATTAACCTGATGATGATGATGTGACAGTACAATACAATACACTTTATTGCACAAACAAATAAAGTTTTAAAATTTAAAAATCAGTATAATTTAAGCGGTCTCATCGCTTTAAGCTTGTTCTTCATAGCGCTGACACATAGGAAGCGGTAGTCACAAAAAAATTACGTATATAAATGTGCCAAGTGTACTCATGTGCGATTAATGATTTTGACTAAGAAAAACAAGTGATTTCTTAAATTCAACCTCACACTACATATTACGAGTACATGATATCTTTCTTCTAGTTCAAAAAACGTGTTCAGAAACTGTAGTGAACTTGTAAGGTATCTTTCATTCTCCATATTGACCGCCTCGTTGGCCTAGTGGATTAGTCATTGGACTCAAGCGCCAGAGGTCGTGGGTTCGATTCCCACTGGGGACAGACAACTTTGATAACTTTGTTATATTTGTGAATTGTCCTATCCTTGTTAAATTTCCATATCACAGGAGAAACTCCTACTTTGGGATTAGACAAGTGTACCTATGTATAGGTATATTATGTAATATTTATTATTATTTATTATATGCATATTATTTCCCCAAATGCCTGTACACCAAATATCTTAATTGTGGTTAGTTTTTAAAATATACAAAAAAAGAATATACATTAAAATCGTGGAAATTCTATAATTTTTTCATCGTTCTCGTAATGAGATTTATAATATAAGCATGGTGCATAAGCGCATATGTTGGTTTAGCATATGCTAAAACCCAAAATAAATCTACTGTCATGTCCTCCCTAGTAAGTCAGTACTACCATAGGGTTGGTTATAAATTGCTGTGGTACACAAGTTTTATACACCGTATGCCGAAACGCACTAAACTAACGACCTGATGACTCTTATTATAGAAAGCTATGCCAAACTGAAGATGACAGATGTGGGTAATCCTATGCTGAAACATAAGGAATGGTCATAAACCATGTGGATCCATTTTTACCTCTTTTAACCCTTATTGAAAATAATCCCTCGTAGCCCAGAGTGTAGTTAACAAGACACGTGATAAATGTAAAAATGATTATTCCAATCAATTCAGTTCCATTCAATTCAATTCCATTTAATTCCATTCAATTCAATTCCATTCAATTCAATTCCATTCAATTCAATTCAATTCAATTCAATTCCATTCAATTCAATTCAATTCCATTCCATCCCATTTCATTCTATTCTATTCTTGATTTATGGCAGCACCCTTACCTTATGTTAGTTCTTTATAAAACTGCTTAGCTCATAAATTTCAGTTAAGTAACTAATAGACAAAATTAATTTAATTTCAGTAGCAGTACGTGTCAGTATAAATTTGCCTAAGATCAATGAGACGGGACAGACGAGGTTATTAAAGCCCGCTTAATACCAATTGATAACTAATTGGTTTATTCAATTAATTGTGTTTACGTACTAATGGATTCACTAAAAGCATAAAATAATTAATGAATAAATCTAAATTCAGCTCTAAGTGTCAGGCCGTCTAGGTGTAATTTGTTCTCATTAGAAACGTGTGAAATCCTGGCCATGGCAAGTGATGTAATAATCCTCCTTTTAACGTCCCTTGTGGTTACACTAATTATTAATGAAAACTCAACAAACCCCTTATTAAAATTACTTATCGTAAATCACATTATATTTCATCATCATCAGGTTAATTTTGTCTCCACTGCAGGAGCACAACCCTCTCTCATCTGCCGGAGACAGACGGATGATTTGGCCTACACTCCCCGCGCTGGTCAGACGGGTTGGGGAGGCCTGATTGATGTTTTATAATGTATTCCCTTATTCGCCTTGTACGACATCCACGGGAAGAGTTGGAGTGGTCCTATTCTACTCTACCGGAAACCACACGGCGAACATTATAGAATATAAAAATACATTATATTTTCCTAGTGATAAATATTATTGATATTTATAATGTATTTAATCTAATCACCCATTCACACACAAACACCAAAAACCGCATAAATATACTAGATTGTTTTTTTCCTTAAGTATGTACAGTGGGCAATTTAAACACCCCCCTCTCTTTGGGAGAAGGAGGGAAGGGAGAGGGGCAAATATGCAAGTATAGGTGATACCTATGTTTCGAAGGAGAAAATCATTGTTTACCTATAACTCTAACATAAATGTATCCCAAGGTACGCCACTGAACCCGATCCTCGGTTCTTCTCATCCAGTCACTGCCAGCCGCCTTACGCAGATCTCTTCTTCATCATCATACGAGTAAAAGTTATATTTATGAATTATTTTTATTGAAATTGAAAGCACTAGAATAAACTAGATTAATATTGGCTTTTGTTTACTGTGGATTTGGGTGACAATAAATATATATACACACATAATTGGTAAAAGCGTGAGCCTTTGTCCCAAAGGGGTAGACAGAGACGATGTATCGCCACTTTGTGCGATCCTGACACACCTCACTAGCCTGACTCACATTAATCAACCTTTTCATGCACCTCCTTTTATTATTCTCACTGCGGACTCCAGACTTATTAAGTACGTCACCAATTTGATCCCCGAACATCTTCCTAGGACGAACTCTAGCTGTAGTTACTTCCACATTAGCATTGTGCATTATGTATACCTACATGTAAATTTAAATAAATAACATTCAACTGATGTGATTAGCACCTTACTTGGTCTAGGCATATGCTGAGTCGCTTGCCCTTTTGCTGCCGCGGCACACGCATACTATTTTAACTATGTTAAAAATTTTAAACTGTTTTCTCTAGTTCTTATAAGTTTTATTTTTTTTCCTTTTTCTTGCTTTGTTGGTTTTTCTTTGTGTGTGCCAATTGTGGTAGTGAATAAATGTTTTTCTTTCTTTCTTTGATGCCGACTGTATTCCGCCCAAACACGATTCTGCCTAAACCAGCTTCTGCCATATCGCGAATCTGCCGAACAACGCGGAACTCATTTTGATGTCTCTCTTCTTTCACTTTTAACTCTAAAAGTTCAAGCCAACGCAACATACCCTTCTCTACCTTCGTTACTACATCACAATAAATGTAATGTGATAAAAATATATACGACAGCAAATAAGTAATACTATAACCGCACCTGTCTAAAACCATCAAACACATCGCAATTAAAATAATTGATTGAAAAATAACGTAATCCCCCCAATAAGTGAGAAAGGGTAGAATTTTCATTAACATAAAATGACGGAAACGTAATCTTTTAAAAGGTTTTCAGAGGAACGCATAATGGTCCCTGCGGAGGGCTCCGCGGTTTCGCTGCCTCAATGGCAAATGGCGAAACAGGTATTCGCATGTTAGCAATTTTCGTTGCGGGAGAGAGTTCTTTTATGTGAAGAGCGAGGGTTCAGCACAAAGGAAAAGAAGGGCTACTCAAAGCACCACCAATGTTACCGACAACCAGAAGTCAGTAGCAGTATATATTATATATACATAACAGGGATCCTGTTACAACTGTGACGTACTCATCATCAGCTGAAATACGTCTACTACTAGAAGAAAAGAAGAAGAAGAAGAAAAAACATTTATTTACTACCATAATTGGCACACACAAAGAAAAAACCAACAAAGCAAGAAAAAGAAAGAAAATTAAATAAAAATTATAAGAACTAGAGAAAACAATTTAAAAATTTTAACATAGTTAAAATAGTATGCGTGTGCCGCGGCAGCAAAAGGGCAAACGACTCAGCATATGCCTAGACCAAGTAAGGTGCTAGGCGCTGATTTTCAGTCGCACCCGGTGCAGAAAAGTTTGTCTACAGTGCCAAACAAAGAAGTAATAAATATGATACGAGTATGTGTAATTGCAATACGTATGTACCTAGATAATATATTATATCACTAAGAATCACACCAAATACATAAATATGATGAGTAAATATGACTAGGGAAAAAATAAATAAAAAAATAATAAAAAATAATAATGAACAAAAATGTACATTATATATTTAATATATATACCAATGACAGTAAATATTAAATAAAATATGAGATTATTATATAATAATAAATAACATATGGACCAATTTACACTACCGAGGCAACGCCTGCTGTTCCAACAACCACTTTAAACATAAGCCTCCCCAATAGGCTGGCACTCTTGATGGGTTCTCTATTTGGAGATTTGCCATAATCACATTGGTTGGTGATCGCATTGACTTTGACTTTATTCGCCTTGACGACACCCACCGGAATGTTGGGGGTGGTCCTATTCTAAACCGTGAACCATACCGACAATTCAATCCGGATTCAATTTACGTAAAGATTTTAATGTATGAGTACACATGAGACCGCTGCTCGTTCCTGTGACTCACTCGGCATCTATAAACTTAAAATATTCCACAACGGTTTCTCAAACGACGTATAAAACTATAGAGATGAATGATTATGATGGTGTATACTCAATTTTGGGTTACTTGTAACAATGACCTGACGATGGGCCAGATCCACAAGCTTTAAGTCGCTCAGGGAGCTATAGAATAGCTATACTCGAAGTTTCTTTAAAGGAAATGATTCATTACGAGGAGATCCGACGAAGAACGAAGTCACCGCCACAGCCTAAAGGATTAGCAAGCTGAAATAGCAGTGGATAGGCCACATCTGTCGCAGAATCGATGGCTGTTGAAGATGAACTTTGGAGTGGAGACCGCGGATCTGCGCGTGCGGTCCATCAGTGGACGTCCAGAGGCTGACATGATTAAAGATAATGACGTCTGCAAACTAAACTGGAGCAACCTACTCACAATTTCGTGAAACATGATGAATTTGTGTCCTATTTTTGTTTTGCGGGCGGCCTATCCATCTGGAGGCGACTTGTACACTAATTGTAATGATTAATGCCTCCTTCGCGGGACGCTGCAGCGGCGACGGCGGCGAGGGGCTAATTATAAATAATGAATGGATGGATCGCGACACAGACGTAAAAACCAGAAACTTTACTTTCGCGGTAATTGTTTTAAACCATTTCAAATTGTTATAAAAACTTGGTTAGAACTTATTAAGGAGAAGACCTTGTACATAGATAACTCAGTAAAAAGATTAGGTTAAAAATAAACATCAGAAGATGATCCAGTAAAAGCTATCCATCATCAGCCTAAATACGTCCACTGCTGGACATAGGCCTCCCCATAGAATACCACTTTTGGTGGGCTGTCCATTGGGGGATTTGCCAAAATCACCACGCTTGGAAGGCGGATTGGTGATCGCAGTAATGATCTTAACATACACACACAGGAGAACGCTGCTGCCCGTCCCTGATACAATCCCTTAGTCGCCTTGACGATACCCACGGGAAAGATAGGGGTGGCCCTAATCTAAGCCGGAAACCACATGGCAAGTAAGCTATACTAGTTAGAAAAAGCCTATGTACAAAAAAGTGCAAATAGAGATCTAAATAAATCACATACTCTCTCTTATTAGCACTATAGCAATGATATTTACCGAAAAAAAGAAATAGAAGAACCTAAATGTAGATATTAGCTTTTCTGGTATGGGAACGGAATAGGACCAAAGAACTAGACAAGTTAAATCTAAATGTAAAATATTGAATACTAAGCAATAACTGTAAATAAGCCAAGACTGCAATTGTCAAAACAGCATTGGAAAATCCACAGAATTACTATCAAGATAGAATGGTGACGTAGGCACGACACGCATGCCAACAATTTGCAACATATTGCAAAACTATCAAACGCTTACTAGTTTCGCGTCGAGTCACGGTCGGGTAAACATTGATAAAAAATCTGCACAAATGCTATATTGCGCAGTTTCTAACTGCATAACTGTATCTCTTTACTAGAAACGTGACAGCGAGGCATGAAAGCTGTGTCCGAAAATCGGAACGCGCGGAACTGAAGTATATAATAAGTGGCTATAACCGCTCTATCTTGATACGGTTTCTGTGGGAAAACTGTGTTACAAACAATACCATAAATTCATCGTACAATTGCAACAATGGGGATGATGTAACTGGACAGTTTATATCTATGACTATAGATGGATGAAAATTGTTAACATTTTATATGTAATTTAAGGTAGATTTTATCTACACTCCTACACTACACTTCTACAGTAATATTATAAAGAGGAAGTATTTGTATGTTTCATCATCATCAGGTTATTTTTGTCTCCATTGCAGGAGCACAACAATCTCTCATCTGCCGGAGACAGACATATGATTTGGCCTACACTCCCCGCGCTGGCCAGACGGGTTGGGGAGGCCTGATTGATGTTTTATAATGTATTCCCTTAGTCGCCTTGTACGACATCTACGGGAAGAGTTGGAGTGGTCCTATTCTACTCTACCGGAAACCACACGGCTTAATGTCTTTCGTCGCATTGAATTTCGTAACTGGATACGAAATGGGAAATTAATTCCCATTCCGTAACCGATTACGCAAATGACAATTTAACACTAAGTTATCTGCAATCAAGACCAAAACAAACAACAACATACCTAAAAAGTACTTGCGATATAAATTGGATGAGAATAGAAATAAAGTCTAGATAAGAAATAACGAGTGTAGAGACGCTCATTGAGGAAAGTCTGTATCTAACTCCTGCAGTGGAGACAAAAATAACCTGATGATGATGATGAAAAACATTCTACAGTTAAGTGAAACACTCTTTTATATATTCTTTGTGTTGTTCTGTTTCTTTTCCCATTCCAAACTCTAAAGTCACATCCACTACACCTAACTCCACGTTTTCTGGGCGAATCATTATTTAATTACGCCGGCACCCGTATCCTAAGATCCATCCTCATTTGTCAACCGGTCTGTTTGCCAGGCACAGTCTAACGGACCCACTGTGCGTGCCTTATCGCTTCTGCGAGCCACTTCAAAACAACCACCAGTTTCTTTAGTGTCTTACGCTACCAGATTCACTAATTAGGGAAAGCTAGGGGTTTCTTTTTGGCAGCAAAGGGAAAAATTGATGCTCTCCTTCCTAATACATCTGGGAACTAATTTCCCGTACGTAACAGCTAAGAAGACTGAATTACAGCACATTAGAAGACAGAGAGAGGTATTGATAGAAAAAAGTTAGATTGTTTACATTAAATTAACTTCCCATTTGAAATGGATTATTTTTAAAAATTATTTAATTTAATTATAATTAGATAGTTTTCGAGAAAAACAAATATATACATATCATGTAGTAAAGACATTTAAAAGTTAGAAAACCTAATGGAAAGTGTCCCCTAGATCGCTGCCACCACGCGGTAGGGTACCGATAATGCTGGCTGCGTTTCCTCGCTGTATTGCAATGCCTATACGCTGATTGAGGAACAAGCCAGTCAGGTCGCCCCACGGGCGACTTGGCTGGCTCGTTCGATTAGTTTTTTTTTAACTGGCCCAGTAATGGATTATTTAAACTTATCGATTTCTCTTCTAATTCGAAGTTAAGAATAGAGATGCAAGGCAACTTGAGATAGCGGAGTTAGCTCGCCTATTTGTGAAAAGTGTGGCTGATGGTGCTCAAGTACAATAATTCTAGTTTACTGAATTTAGCATAACAATTTTGGAAGTGGCGTGAAATGGAAACTGCTTATACCACCTAATCCCAAACTAGGATAATCTCATGTGCTATGGGAATTAAAGAACCATAGGACAATTCTCAAATATAAATAACATCAAGACGGGGACAAACTTGTACAAATTGTACAGAGTATTCCGTCCCAGTGGAAATCGATCCCACGACCTCTGGCGTTCGAGTTTCATAACCAAGCCTCTAACCCAACGGGGCGGTCATTACGGTGATTGTTTCAAAAGGAAATTGAAACAGTATCCTTCCTACTAATATTATAAATTTCGCTCGCTAGAGTTTCGCTCTTTGGATATTTGAATGTTTGTTACTCAATCACGCCTCAACCGCTAGACGGATCGGGATGAAACTTGGCACACATAGTTTAGGCCCTGGAATAGGAAATAGGATAGTTTTTATCCCGAAAAACCATCCCATTTCTACGGGAAATACATAATAATTTGCGATGTTAAGTTGTTTACGTGGACGTAGCAACAGCTAGACACAAATAACAGTGGTTAGGCGAAATGGCAGAGTTGAAGAACATAATCACAATACACTTATGAAATCATAAACTAGAAACTGCTAATCAAATTAGAGTGAAAACATATGTTAATCCTGGTTACCTTTACTTATTTTGTTTTGTTTTTATTGATTGATTTATTGTTTTATTTTGTCATCCCTTCTGATAGAGGTAAATTCTTATAATTCACTGTCGACCCTTATGATTCAGGTGCACCCAGTATAAGGGTTGCAGGAAATCTTATCTATACCTATCACACAACCTGCACTAAATCTTATAATTTTATATACCTAATCATAATTATCTATTTGTGTAACTTGCACATAAAATATTTTTCATTTTCAATTATCTCCACTCTGAGAATAAAGCAAAGACAAGCAATCCCGAACAAACAAACGAAGTAAGTGATCATAACAAAGACTTACAGGTAAATATTAATAGAAAAGGAACAAACAATATCCACTGAAGATTAAGGATTTAATGGGATGAAAAATACGTAATTATACTAGTTTTACAACTGGATCGTTGGAGGGAGAACTTCAATCCACCTAATAACAGTAAAATTAAAGTAGTTCCTAGTTCCACCCGGTCAAAACTTATCCCATACTTACAAGTTGTAAGCGAGGTCCGTTGGAACGAGTGTGCTATGAAAAGCGAATAAATTTTTCATAAAACTGACGGGCGAGTCAAATGGTTTTCGTATTTTTGATGAGGGTCTGGAAACTTTAAAGTTTCTAAGTCGCAATTTAATTTATTATAGTTTGATATCAAAAGTTATGCGAGTTTTGGTAATGGAATGGCTGTGTCTTGAGGAAATCGCATTCCATGCACGAGAACTTTCATGTTTTTACTGGCGGCCTAATCCTTCCAAATCAAGAAGAGCACTGAAATCATCAAAATTGTTATAGGACTCAGTGGTCTTCGTAACCAGACGGATTATAGAAACCGATGTATGAAACGGACAGAGTTTTTAATGGCGACCTAATCCGTCCAAATTAAGAAGAACACTGAAACCATCAACTTTGAAGTTTCTAAGTCGGAATTTAATTTATTATAGTTTGATATCAAAAGTTATGCGAGTTTTGGTAATGGAATGGCTGTGTCTTGAGGAAATCGCATTCCATGCACGAGAACTTTCATGCAATGAATACATAATGCAGACAGACCCACACTGAACACTAATAAGCTAGATATGTAGGTTAATAGCCAGCACTAAAAGTAAAATGGACGTTATATAATAGTGAGTTTGTAGCCAACTCTTAAAGGTGCAAGACTTCGTTTAGTTCTGGGCCCCTGGTCCGTAAAGTACTTCGTATGATATCTCTTGAACTTCTGACCCATTTTGTACTCGCTAGCGGGTCATGTGACATGTTCTGATGAGCTTTTAGCGTCTAAATACGATAATTGTACTTTAAATAGAACACGGTTGGCAGTAGTGCTAGCTCCGAAAGATCTATGCTATACCTAGATATAAAAAGATATTTATTTTCTATTATATTTATCAAGTACTAGCTGCGCCCACGGCTCCGCTTGCGTGGACTACGCAATCCGCTCCCGCTCCCGCTCCAAATGTAGTCCAAACTCATCGCAATCTGAATAGTACCGAACATTAAAATTATACTTCTTTGTTATTACAGATTGGGTTACATTATTGAAGTTTTAGTAGAAATTCCTTAATTTTTATATAGTAATAAATATAGCCTTTGTTCCTCAGGGATAATTTAGCATTCTACGGTCCAGTAGTTTTTGAGTTTATTCGTTACAAACATACACATCTTTCCTCTTTATAATATTAGTGTAAATTATAATGAGGAAGAGCGGGGCTTCTTACATACTTCAAAATGAAAAAAATTTGCCGCTTCCCAGTCTCTATTTGTTCGAAATGTGCCTATTTGTTCATAAACATCAAGGCTATTTTATGAAACAAAAGGAAAAAAATATTAGAACAATCAGAAATAAATATGGCAAATATGGCAGTTCGAATCATTAACAAGCTGCCGGATAATTAAAAAAATAATTCATCGTCTTTTTAAAAAAACATATTTTTGAGTTTTTCCTAACTAAATCCCAATGAATTTTTGATGGACCGGGAATTGTAATACACATATATCCCAGATCACTACCCAGTCTCGTTTTTGTATCTATCATTTAATATGGTAGAAGTATGTAATAATAATATGTTTATAAGTAGGTAACTGACATTCATTACCATTGAGATTCTCTATTTTGTGTATATATTTTTTTCATCTATTTCTTGTTTTATGTCATTATTATTAATGAACTATAATGTTGAAAATTTTTGCACGCCTAATTATGGCAGAATATGTTGGCCAACTAGCTATATATTATTATCATCACACTAATAGTTCTATAAATTTCCATTAATTTAATATGAAAATGAAAATTTTATTGATAACAATTGTTACAAGTCAAAAGAATGTCGATATATTCAAAATATCATATTATAAGTTAAATCAATTAAATTAAATGTTATTACATACAACGTCAAAAATAGTGTATACATCAATATACAAAATTAAAGAAAATTATAGGTATTTGTCTCATTGTTATTATGAATTATATATTTATATATTTTCTTAATTACTTTTACAGTAACATAGGTAAGTCCAAAAATTGTTTTAAATCATAAAACATATGTATGTACATATGTCATATTAATTTATTGTTTAAATCGGATAAGGTCCTAATTAATAAAATCCTATTACTAGAAATAGTTTAACTAGTATTACGCAGATTACTTTTAAAACTAATACCATATTACAGCAAATAAATTAAATTTCATTTCATTCCATTAATATTTTTTGATTTAACAAAAAGTTAGAAAGGGAAGCTCTTATATTGTTGACGTTTAACATCCCTCTCTCGATCGAATATGCTCGCGCGCTCAGTGCAGCCGTACAAAATAATAATGAACACAAACCTGTGCGGATAGGCTGGTGCTCCAGTAGTAGGAATAGAATAGAAGTAGGTAGGTATGGCTGTTCCTTTTTACTCCTATTCTGCTGGCGCAACTCAGTAGTAAAAAAAACCGATGTATGAAACGGACAGAGTTTTTAATGGCGGCCTAATCCGTCCAAATCAAGAAAAGCACTGAAACCATCAAAATTGTTATAGGACTCAGTGGTCTTCGTAACCAGACGGATTATAGAAACCGATGTATGAAACGGACAGAGTTTTTAATGGCGGCTTAATCCGTCCAAATCAGGAAGAGCACTGAAACCATCAAAATTGTTATGTTATAGGACTCAGTGGTCTTCGTAATCAGATGGATTATGTGTTACTTTTTTCAATAATTTTGTATGGGAGTCCCTTACTTACTATAGTAAGTACTTAATAGTAGGTAGGTAGGTAGTAAGTACTATACTAAATACTTACTATAGTTATATTCTCTTTGGGAACAGCCAGTACCTACTAAATATTATACAAAGCGTTGCGTTCATTGAAAACAGCAAACCAAAAAAATTTAAGGCTTCTCTTAGCAAACAGTACCTGTATGAAAACGGTCCCAGTCATCTGACCCGCATTCTTGAACAAAAAAGCCGAACCGGACCGTAGTCCATCGGAATCGTTCCATTTTAGACATCGTGCTTTATCTAGCGAGACAAAATGGCTTCCCAGTGGCTCTGTGGCCCAGAGCTCCGGACAATAGATGCATTAGTGCCCTATTTTTTTTTCTTTTGCCGAAATAATCGACGAATCTTAGCAAGACGAAGTCTATGTACTTTGGTTGTTTCTTTGAAATGTTTGGATCGTTTTTACTTAACTTCGTAGTTGGATGTTAATGACTGTTTATTTTGACGCTTTTCTGATCTTTTTTTCTCTAAACTATTATTTTGATTTTATTTTCCATTCACATGTTTTCCTGTTTTTCTATTTAAATAACATTTTTTTTTGTTCCTATTTACTCTAATATAATATTTTATTTGCTTAAAAATAATACAAATGTATGTTTGATAAATCTTACTTAATTATCTAATATATAAATGCGGAAACTTCGCGTGTCTGTCGGTACATTAAAAATAATTCTGTAGTCCACGCGAGCGGAGCTGCGGGCACGGCTAGTCAACCATATAATGATTCACAGTCATTACATTAATTAAAATAAATTGATATTACCTTAAATAAACAAAAAAATCGAATTTTAATATTTCTCGATTTCCACCAGGAAAGGAGAGTAATTTTTTTGGAAACTTAACCAAAAAAAAATCGAATTTCATCCACAACTTTGGGCGTTTGAACCACGGGTCGATCCTACGAAGAGTGAACCAGTAGTTATAAATTTCTTATGATAATGTCTTAATTATGTTGAGTGTGCCGTGTGGTCTCCTATGCCGTGTGGTCTCCGGTAGAGTAGAATAGGACCACTCCAACTCTTCCCGTGGATGTCGTACAAGGCGACTAAGGGAAGACATTATAAAATATCAATCAGGCCTCCCCAACCCGTCTGGCCAGCGCGGGGAGTGCAGGCCAAATCCTCCGTCTGTCTCCGGCAGATGAGAGAGGGTTGTGCTCCTGCAGTGGAGACAAAAATAACCTGATGATATTGTTGTTGTGACGTGAAGTTCCCGGCTAAGAAAAAAAGCCACCCCCAATCTTAACGTGGGTGTCGTCAAGACTAAGGGACTGCACCAGATATGGTCACCAGCGTTCTCCTTTTACTGCGATCACCAATCCGCCTACCAAGCGTGCTGATTATGGCAAATCTCCCAATGGACAGCCCACCAAAAGTGGCGTTCTATTGGCGAGGCTTATGTTCAGCAGTGAATATGTTTCGGCTGATGATAATGGTGTAATTTACTTGATTCTGTTTCTCCTCAAGTGGTTTAACCAAAAATTATATTATTCTTATCGGCTCGCTTTGTTGATACTCCGCAGCTGTTCTTTCCACTCAGAAGATTCTCGAGTTATAATTGAACAAACATACAAAAGTTGCGTAGTTAAAATATACATGTAGAAATCATAGCATTATATGACGGGTGTAAAATAAAGTACAGAAGTCTTTATTGACTCCGACTTGAACAAGATTTACCACTCAATGGAGCATTACCAAAAGCCGTAAAACAAAAGTCGTTCAGTATTAGATAAAGGTGTGTTTAAATACAGTTTGCAACTGATTATTTTCGGTAGGACGTGGAAATTTGGTAGATCAGCTTTTAAAGTCCATTGTCATATAAACTCTGATGAGGTCCATGTGAGCTTAAAGTGGGGGGAAACCGGGGTTCGGCAGGGAGTTAAAGGGGGGAGTCAATGAAAATATCTCGTCCATTTCGTAAATCCCACAATGTAATATTTAAGCTAGAACTAACCAAAGAATTCTTCGGGAAATAACTACATTATCTAAGCTTATATCGGGTTGCTATAAGCTTTAATGTACTATTTTAATTTCATATATTTTTAGTAGTAATAAAGCAAACAAGAACATATGGAACAAATTTTATATTTCAAAATTATGAGGAGTCTCAAGGGCCTCTACATTTAACTACAAGTCACCAAGGGGTCACGTCACAAAGGTCCGAATTGAAAACAAAACTTACGTCATCTATGGACGCTACCTGACAATATGTTGTTCGGTCCCGCATGTTTAGGAGAACAGTGTCTGTGGGTGTGTACACTATGAAGGAAACATAAATAAACGTGACTAAGCTTTAGTAAGATTTGGGGTTAGAAAGTTCTTAGCATTAAAAAGATTACCTCTTTTTAATGCTGAGAACTTTCTAACCTCAAAGCTTACTATCAACTTTAGTAAAGTAATGAAGAAACTAAAGAATAGAGAATGGTGGAAGTTATAGACTACAAAGGGCTCGTTCCCAAGGCCGTAAAACCCATAATGATTTTTTTATGACAATATTATGATAACTTGTGGCAGATTCTGATTGACTGGCATCAAGAACATAATATCCTAAAGTTCTAAAATGGTTTTTATGACATTAAAATTGTGTACTCTATTTGGAATTGGCATTGAAATTGACAGCAAAATGTTGTACCTATCTTATTCAACGATCTCTATGTACTACTAGATGGAGCGTTCCAAACTATCGCTCTGTTCCACGCAAGTAGCCACAACTCTTTCACATTCACAAACCGACTTTAAGACTATACCTACATGTACAAACTTATACTAAAAAGTAGAAAATAATATTTTAATTACTACAAAGAAAAGAGCATTAAAGGACAATCAACGAAATTATTGATACTTATATACCTATAAAGGTCTAAAAACGACAATATACTTCAGGCCCCTTACTGTCGTTCGAATTATTATTCAGACTCTTTTGCTGTTACAGCAGTCCACTTATGGAATTCTCTTCCAAGTGAGATTCGTAAATCTAAATCATTGCATGTGTTTAAAGATCGCCTTAAAAAGCATTTTCTCTCACAATAGTTGTGCCTAATTTAATATAGTATATTACGTACGGTATATGTATTGTATTATAACCTATATATGTATGCATATGTATGTATTTAAGTATATTTGTATGTAAATTCAATTGTGTAATATTGTTACTAAATATTTACCATGTTCTAAAATTATAAATTTATCTTGTTTCACCTGCAATACTCTGTCGCTATGTCTTTCTTATTTTCCTTCAGAAAGGTTGCCTGGAAGAGATCGCTTTAAGCGATAAGGCCGCCTTTGTACACTTTCCAAAAATCTGTACCTATTTTATTGTTATCCTTAATTTGTGTGCAATAAAGAGTTTATCTATTTACAATGTATCCACGCAGCTAACTAGCTCCGGGAGCCGCAACTCGGTTACATTCACAATGAAACTTGTGCAGTTACTACTCAGAACATTTAATTATATACTTAATATTGGCATTATTTAACCGTAGCGTCAACATTTAGTAATAATTAAATGTTCTACGTAGTAACTGCACAAGTTTCATTGTGAATGTGAAAGAGTGGTGGCTACTTGTGTGGAACAGTGCGATTGTTTGGAACGCTCCATCTGGTAGTACATAGAGATCGTTGATCTTATTTCAGTTTTTTTTAGAGATAAACTACTGCACCACTACAGTTACTAACATATTTTATCATTCATCCTCAGGAGTAACTCAAAACCTCACAAATTCGCACTTGTACACGAAACTGTATAAAATTTTCGTCTGCTACCGGCCAACGTTGAATTTATTACGAATTTATTTTCATTTTGCAACGTCCGACATTCCTGGGACAGGTGTGGATTCAGAGGGGAGTTCATCAACATGAACCGAAATGGTGGACCCATTTCGGTTAGAGAAAGAAAAATAAACTTCGGTCGGCTAAAGAAAGAAAAATAAACTTGTTTTACCAGGGTTAAGACTAAGTAAGGTCAGCAAATCGTTCACGGGGCAATGTATACGCTTCTACAACAAACTACCAGAGGAAATCTTAAATATGACGGACAGAAAGTTTAAGATTCACATTAAAAAACAACTTTGTATGAAAGCCTATTATAAAGTAAACGATTATTTGAATGACAAAGATGCCTGGTACTAATGTTAATCCAGCTTCGCAAAATCTCTATTAATTGTATGCAAACTTGATTTTTAAAAGATGTGTTGCGTGAAGTTTGTTGCGCCGTTTCTTCTTCACAGCGCTAACACCTAGGAAGCGGTAGTCGATAAAAAAATGACGTGTATAAATGTACCAAGTGTACTCATATGCAATAAATGATTTTGACTTTGACTTTGCTAAACATAAGTCTCGCCAGTAGAAAGCCACTTTTGGTGGGCTGTTCATTGGGGGATATGCTATAATCATCACGCTTAGCAAGCGGACTGGTGATAGCAGATCTTAACATATACAGCAGAACCCTGCTTCCCTTCTTTTTTTTGCTATAATTCGTAAGAAAGCGAGCTCCCTGATGCGCGCAGGCTGATGATGATTCCTTTCTTCACTCTAACAATATGGGTATTGGTATAATCACAGACAGATTATTATATTGTCTGCGAAAGACTGACTGCTTGCAACCTTCTGACGACCTCCGTGACGGAACGGGATAGCTCTCGGCCTGCCACGCCGGAGGTCGCGGGTGCGAATCCCGCTGGGGCGAAATGTTCGTATGATGAATATGAATGTTTGTACCCAAGTCTTGGATGTTTATATATTTATTTAAGTATGTCTATCCGTTATCTTGTAACCATAGCACAGGCTCTGCCTAGTTTGGGACTGGATAATTGGTGTGAATGTCTGAGATATTTATTTATTATTAATTATTAATTACTAGCCGCTCCGGTTCCCACTCTCGCTCCCTATCCCACTCAGATTTTCAATCCCGATTCCGATTCCGATCCCGATCTCAATCCCACTCCCGCTCCAACTGTAGTACAAACCAATCGCAATATGAATTGTACCGAACATAATTATACCTACTTCTTTGTTATACTGCATATAATAATATGGCTTTCAAAAAAAAATACTTTATTATTATCTCAGTTTCTAAGTAGTGTATCAAGATAAAACATGCACCGGGTTTAAGTTAGACCTCCAAGTAAGCAAGACAACTGTGAAAACCGCATCAAATTTCATTCAGTAGTTTTTAACAAACATACATACAGACAAAAATTATAAAAACAATAATTTTGGCTTCTATTATAAAGACCTCTCATACACATCATGGACCAGTTACAGTTTTATTATAGGTATAGAGATGGGATGCAGTGGGATAAAGCCTACATTTAGATGTGGCCTGAAGACGCTGACGGGTTTAAGTAGAAGATGCATATTTATCCTTCCGTTCAAAAGACAAACGTATATATTTCATTCAAGAGAGGCAAACATGTGCACACTTTCATGGGCCCCAAACTGAGCCCTTGATCCGCCTCTGGCAAAATAGAGATACATTCAGTAAGAAACAGATTTCGCGTTTGCGGTCGGCGTAGCGAGTGGGAAATATATGTAATTCATTTATGCACATAATCAGCCTAAATACGTCCACTGCTGGACATAGGCCTCTCCAATAGAATACCACTTTTGGTTAGATGTCGCAGTAATGATCTTAACATACACACACGGGAGAACGCTGCTGCCCGTCCCTGGTGCAATCCTTTTGTTGCCTTGACGACACCCACGGGAAATATAGGGGTGGGCCTATTCTAAGCCGGGAACCACACGACAAGAAACATCTGCTTGCACGAAAAGGGTTGCGTGACGCAACTTGCGCCTGATCTCGTTGAATAAATCCAATTATTTATTGTTATTCGCCTTGTGGTTCCCGGCTTCGAATAGGGCCACCCCCAATCTTCCCGTGGGTCTTCAATATTCCTAAGGGATTGCACCAGGGACGGGCAGCTGCGTTTATATGAGTACGTTAAGATCATTACTGCGATCACCATTCCGCCTGCCAAGCGTGGTGATTACGGCAAATCCCCCAATGGACAGCCCACCAACAGTGGCATTCTATTGGGGAGGCTTGTGTTCAGCTGTGGACGTATTTTGGATGAGTATGTCCTCTATACAACTTGATAGAACAAAAGTTATCTTATCTATCGGAAATATTTTCTGTTCTTGGTCTAGTTTCATTCTCTTTCGTCTGTCGACTCTATCCTAGGATACATTATACAATTTTTGACTACGAAAGTAGTTAAATTAAAGTTAAATTGCGGCTCTACTAGATTTTATTATGGGCTATTAACGTAATTAATGTGGGACACCCGTCTCTTCCCCACCTTTTGCTATTTTCTTGGGAACTTTGGAAGTTCTCAACGTTAATGCAGTTTTTGTGTTATTATATTAATTACTAGCTGCTACTAATTCGTCTGCGTGGAGAACTTAACATCACAAATTATTATGTATTTCCCGTAGGAATGGGATGCTTTTTCGGGATAAAAACTATCCTATGTCCTATTCTACGATTTAACCTATATGTGTGCTGAGTTTCATCGCGATCCGTTCAGAGGTTGAAGCGCGATTGAGTAACAAACATCCAAACATCCAAACTTTCAGGTTTCAACTTGTATCTAATTAACTTTTAATTTTTTTTTGTAACTTTGTTTAAATGCATGCTTTACTGCGACGCAATGTTGTATGCCCACGTGGCGAGTTAGCAAATGGGACAACGCAATTCCCATTTCGTAACCAGTTACAGAATGGGAATTAAATTCCCATTTCGTAGCCAGTTACGAAATATGGTTACGAAATGGGACGAAAGGGGCGGGACATAGCTAAGCTCTAACTACGACATGTAATCCTTTATATACCTATGATCCACAATAAGGATATTTCTTTTCATTTCATTTCGCATTTATAATATTAGTAGGAAGGATACTGGTTCAATTTCCTTTTGAAACAATCACCGTAATGACCACCCCGTTGGGTTAGTGGCTTGGTTATTAAACTCGAACGCCAGAGGTAGTGGGATCGATTCCCACTGGGACGGAAAACTCTGTACAATTTGTTCAAGTTTGTCCCCGCCTTGATGTTATATTTGAGAATTGTCCTCATCATCAGGTTTTTTTGTCTCCACTGCAGGAGCACAACCCTCTCTCATCTGCCGGAGACAGACGGAGGATTTGGCTTACACTCCCCGCGCTGGCCAGACGGGTTGGGGCCTGACTGATGTTTTATAATGTATTCCCTTAGTGGCCTTGTACGACATCCACGGGAAGAGTTGGAGCGGTCCTATTCTACTCTACCGGAAACCACACGGCAAGAGAATTGTCCTATGGTTCCCAAAGCACATGAGATAATCCTTGTTTGGGATTCGACGTGTGTATATATGTAATATTCAACGGTCTATATGTACTACTAGATGGAGCGTTCTAAACAATCGCTTTGTTCCACGCAACTGACTAGCTCCGGGAGCCGCGAACCGTTCACATTTACTTTGAAATTTGTGCAGTTATTTTGTGGTGATATAGTCAAAATTGAGGAATAAATCTTAAATTTGTAGTCGTGGCATACGTCTCTCTCACACTCATACAAATATGTATTAGAACACAACGGCCGGAGATCTATTTTGTATAGATGGTGCAATTATCGGGGTTAGTAATATTACAAATTCAAAACTCTCAGTATATCATAGTATATTAGCGTACTATCTTTGTCTTCGTATAGTATGTAGTATAAAGGATGAAATTACCATACATACATACATACATACATACATAATGCCCACGCCCCGGTCCCGAGGGTGTAGGCAGAGACGATGCATTGCCACTTTGCACGATCCAACGTCACAAAGGTACTTTCCTTCGTCCACTTTTCGCAAAATTTTAGGGTTCCGTAGCCAAGTGGCAAAAAACGGAATTCTTATGAATTCGTCATGTCTGTCTGTCTGTCTGTCTGTCTGTCCGTCCGTCCGTCCGTATATCACAGCCACTTTATTCCGAAACTATAAGAACTATACTGTTGAAACTTGGTAAGTAGATGTATTCTGTGAACCGCATATCTATGGATAGGTCTTCAAAAATGATATTGAGGTTTCTAATATAATTTTTTTCTAAACTAAATAGTTTGCGCGAGAGACACTTCCAAAGTGGTAAAATGTGTCCGTCCGTCCCCCCCCCCCGTAACTTCTAAAATAAGAGAATGATAAAACTAAAAAAAATATATGATGTACATTGCCATGCAAACTTCCACCAAAAATTGGTTTGAACGAGATCTAGTAAGTAGTTTTTTTTAATACGACATAAATCGTAAACCACAATTTACCACAATAACTTTTATACTATGTTACTTGCTGCTACGGACCCCTTCATGGGCGAGTCCGACTCGCACTTGGCCGCTTTTTTAGGATGAAATTATAGTATTAACACCATAATTATAGTACAGAAACCAACACTAATTTGAACCATACCTTATTATAATCGTGTAAAGCCTATTCGGGTCGCTGTTATCATTATAATTCACTGACAACTTATTAACTACTTTACCAACTACGCCATAATGATGAAAACTCAACTTAACTTCAAAGTTCGCTTTATAATGATTAAAGTTAAAGTTTTAGCTTCACGTGTTACTGTTTCCGCGCATCTAAGAAGCAGCTCCCTGCTTCTTAGATGGCTAGGTCTCGTAGTACACGTAGCGTTCTGAGACGCTACGTGTGCTACGAGACGTAGCGATCGTAAGCAAATAAAGGTTTTTGTGTATAAAAATAACTGTTGACTACAATTAAAATTTAAAAATTCTTTACTAGCTGGTGCCTGCGACTTCGTCTGCGCAGGATTAGCATTTCGAGTAGCTTATATTAGGGTTCACTATTTTGGTTATAATGGCTTACACATAAGATATAGATATATACTGTGGCGGGCTTTTTTGTAGGACTATTTAAGATAAACATTTCTATCATACATTACATATGTGTTACTCTAGCGGTTTTGACAGCGCACGCCAGAATAGCTCGTAGATGGTAGATTTTTTCCTACTTACTTGATTTTTTGACAATTCACACAATAATCTTTATAAATTGTAGCCTATGTATTATTCTGATGTATAAGCTATATTATTGTAAAGTTTCATTAAAATCCATTCAGTAGTTTTTACGTGAAAGAGTAACAAACATCCATCCATACTTACAAACTTTCGCGTTTATAATATTAGTAGGATTGCACATCTTAAAACTAAATACAGTAATAAATGATGTGTACAAAGGTGAGCTTACTCTAAAAGTGATCTCTTTCAGCCAACCTTACAGGGTGTGAGACAAGGCAGTAAGAGCGAGGGGGCAAAATAAGTGCATAATAGACTACATAATAACTAAATACCTGAACTATATATAATAATAACTATAATAAACATACATAAATACATAATGGGCTCGATTCTGAAGACACAATGTTAAAATTACAGCACTAAAGCTGTTGCTATCCTTGTCACACAGTATTATAAAGATAAAGACGAAACCAATTTTAGCGCTGTCAAATTTTAAATGTGCGCCTTCAGAATCGGGCCCAATACCATATTATACTGAGTGAGACAGATTATTTCTTTAGATTTTCTCATCTTAGAACTACGGATCCACTGTTGGATAGGCAAAACAGGTTAATATCCGTTTAACCATATTTCATCGGGCTTTTTTTTTTAATTTCGAACCAGTGAACGAGCGAACAAACGAACCTATATTTCATTCCAGATTAATAGTCCTATGAAAACAAACGCATTTGCGTCTCGAAAACAAAATACACAATAGATGGTGTTAATAAGTGGACCGCAAAGTTTACTTGGTAATACAAACCTATTTTTGCTGCTGGTGACCCTTTCATGTATATGTTACCGAGACGCAAATAGCGTTTGTTTTCATAGGACTATTAATCTGGAATGAAATATACAGATGGACGCCCATTCGTCGGTATTTATATCTAATTTCATCGCAGACAAAGTCACTTGCAATCGCCAGTAGTTACTTGAAAGTGGATGACGTCAGAAGCAAGTGGTAGAACGTTTTCTCTACTTATAACTTACAATACAACAATACAACGTTGAAAGATACAATATCAAATTTTAAAACCTTCAGCTTCAAGTTTATTCAAATCTATGACCATTCTGCAATCTACATTCTCTACTAGATTGTGAAAGGAAAACTATAGGCATTAAATAAAAACTGCACCAATCTAATTGAGATCTTTTACGTTTTCGCTCGATGCGAAATATGCGGCGGAACGCGATTTCGCGCACTGCGCTAATAAAATAAGCCGGCAGCAGGGACGTAGTCAGAAACTTTATATGGATGGGGTTGCTCAGAAAGGCAGCTTCTAGGGTGAGGGACTGATCCTAAACAGTCATTTCAGACAGTAATCAGACGCAGTAGAATTTATACCTTTTTGTACATAACAGTTAATAACTGTCTCGTTAGCCTAGTAGAATAGAATAGAATATTCATTTATTGGCTGTAACAAAACACATACAGTGCAACATTACACATAAACAAAAATAATATACATATAGTGTCTTCGTCATTAGACTTGAGCCCAGAGGCTGGATTCCTACCAGGGGCAGATAACTTTTTACAATTGCAGAACTTGGCCCCGGTCTGGATATTAAATTTGTAAATTGTTCTGTCCTTAAGAGAAAATGCCTTAAAGGTATGAATTATTTATTTTCTCCTTAATGCACTGAGCTAGTATAATTCTTCCGTATTCTTCTCGTACTGGTCTTAACTATACTTTGCCATAAAGTTAATAATAATAATCTGCTTTCCTTTTTATAATCCTGGGACTCATTCCTGCCTCGCGGTTTTTTTCACTGATGCTACTGTAGCTGTTACCTAAATAGAATTTCCACTGTGAAAGTAATGCATATTCCGTAGCAGCATGCATCTTATTAGGAGAGGAGAGGGGGTCAATCTACAAACCCCTCTGAGTCCGACCCTGGTCAGATACACCGCCAGATTTGCGCAGTTGGGTTTGTTAACAAATTAGATTATTGCGTTGTGTTGCCCGAATATCTTTACATTGACTGGCTTTTGGCAATTTGAAAATTTTACGGAAGCAACTTCTCTACAATTTGCGGGTAACATTTCACTTGGAAATATTTGGAAGGGGTTGAACTGCGACGTCTATATTTAGAAATCTTGGCAAAATAAACAGAACAATACACCTCTAGTGATAATCGCCATATTTACATTTATGGAGAATTTTTTGCAACTAATTTTTCTTTTACTTTTCGTACAAAAAAATATATCTGTTGTCGTACCCACCTACCAATAAAAATAAGTGATACGACAATGAACAGGTCTTATTAAGTAGTACAATTGTTACCTATTATGGCGGCTAATCTCAGCTGTAGCTTCGGCGTTATGAGCGTTTCAGTACTCATTCTAATTGGTTGTTATAGTGGGATTATTAGACAGCTACTGAGATTAGCTGCTATAGTAACTATTTTTCTACTTAGTAAGACCTTGTCATTGGAGTATCACTTACTGTTATTGGTTGCTATTAATGGGTGGATACTTGAAAGCCCATAACGCCGAAAACACAGCTAACTGAGATTAGCCGCCATAGTTAGTAATGTTCTACTTAAATAATAGCTTTTCATTGGCGTCTCGCTTATTGTTATTGGTTGTTATTAGTGAGTGGGTAATAAAAGGCGCATAACGCCGATAACACA
Source organism: Esperia sulphurella (assembly GCA_947086405.1). Lineage (NCBI taxonomy): Eukaryota > Metazoa > Arthropoda > Insecta > Lepidoptera > Oecophoridae > Esperia > Esperia sulphurella. The sequence goes on from OX352265.1 coordinate 15,857,870, forward strand.
GATAACTGAGATAAGCCGCCATAGTTAATATTGTTTTATCATTTTTGAAGTTTTTGTCTGTTTGTCTATGAGTTTGTGCACGCATCACTTAAAAACTACTGAATGGATTTTGATGAACTTTTCCCAGAAACATAACTTAATATTTAGTCATTAGACGCGGGAGTGGGCGTGGGCGTGGGAGAAGGGTAGTGAGTGTGGTAGTGGGAGCGGGAACGGAAGTGGGAGCGGGATATTGAGAGTCTGAGTGGGAGTGGAAGCGGAAGCGGGTGCGGAAGGCGGTGGCGGTGGAGGTGGTGGTGGCGGTGGAGGAGGCGGAGGCGGTGCGGGAGCGGGAGGGGGAATGGGAGCGGATTCTGTAGTTCACGCGAGCGGAGCCGCGGGCACAGCTAGTATAAAAATAAAACGCTGAAAACACAGCTAACTGAGATTAGCCGCCATAATATTGTTCTACTTGCTTTATAACTCTTTGCCACCAAATTGTAATAGTGATGGAGGGGTCTCAGTGATCATGAATTAATAATGAACGAAACCGGCAAATATAACTAGGCTAGTTGCTAGGTGAATGACCCTGTTTAAAGTGATGACATGGGTCTGACTGAGGGACATTGTCCTGTCGTCGGTGGACAAGGTTCAAGCCTGGGTTGACAACTGTCGCCATTACTAGTTCATTAATTATATTAGACTTAATCCTAAATGTACAAATTATTTGTAGCCACCGCGTAAGAAAATAAACGTTCAGAATGAATCTCGTCTTGTACCTCATTTGAATTGCATATTCATTGTCATCGGACTCCAGCTCCAGAGGTCGTGGAATCGATTCCCACCGTGGATATACAACTTTGTACAAGTTGGTTCCGGTTTGGATGTTATATTTGTGAATTGTCCAATCCTTGTTTAATTTCCATAGCACAGGAGAATGTCAGGATAAGTGTAAGTCATATTCATCATTTCTAAGCAGAACAAATAATAATCATAAAAAAAAATCATCATCAGTTTGAAAGAGTCCACGGTTGGACATAGGCCTCTCCCAAGGTGCGCAACTGAACCCGATCTTCGGTTCTTCTCATCCATTGTAAGTGTATGGTGCCACTGAACCCGATCTTCGCTCATCCAGTGTAAGTATAAGGTGTAAATGTATTAATAATGCAGCGTCATCTATGCTTATTGCTTGTCATTACTGTTACCTAAACTTTAATCTTTTAACAGTTATTATTCAAAAACGCATTGAAAATGTCGTAGAAACTATTTTTAAAACTAATATTCAGATTTTTCCTTCACTTAAGCAGATGGTACATTTTATATGTGGAAGGGAGGGAACGAGATACTTACTTCCAATTGCAGTTCTATGCAACCAAGGTTACTACAGTTTTTTTTTGAAATGTGATGAAATGAAATGAAGAATTTATTGTTGACTAGCTGTTGCCCGCGACTTCACAAACTATTATGTATTTCCTGTAGGAATGGTATGTTTTTTCGAGATAAAAACTATCCTATGTCCTATTCCAGGACATGAGATATATGTGTGCCAAGTTTCATTCCGATCCGTCCAGTGGTTGTAGCGTGATTGAGTAACAAACATCAATCCATGCTTACAACCTTTCGCGTTTATAATATTAGTAGGATTATAGGTTATTCATAATACTATTAATGTGTTAATACTGTCCTATATCTATAATCTGCCTACTCTGGTTCCCTAGTTTTTTTTAATTTGTCCCAGTCTATGGGGTGTCCGGGGAGCGCCCGGCGGGGTTTCATTGTAGTCTGGGTTTTAAAGTTTTCAAGTCACCGCTCGTCGCCGGAAACCGCCAGGACGAAGATTCTATTTTGTTTCCTTATATTTAGTCTTAAATTGTATGAAAATAGATAAAAAGTTGATTTATAACAAATATTTACTGTAAATTTTTAAAAATAAGCTCAAAATCCGGGGTTTCCGTGCTTCTTGTCCTGGTTGGCAGATTTCTAGAGATAGCGAATGTGCAACCAGATTTAAATGTCACATAACTGGTACTATTGGATAACTCTCACATTCCTCGGATGGTCCTTTAATTAAAGTACCACTGCAATTGGAATTATGGCTTGCTTTGCCAGGAATAAGACTTAGTAAGGTCAGTAATCCTTCACGGAGCTATGCATACGCTTCTACAACAAACTACCAGAGGAAATCTTAAATATGACGGACAGAAAGTTTAAGATTCACATTAAAAACAACTTTGTAAGAAAGCCTACTATAAAATAATCGATTATTTGAATGACAAAGATGCCTGGTACTAATGTTGATTCAGCTTCGCACAATCTTTATATAATTGTATGCAAACTTGATTTTTTAAAGATGTGTTGCGTGAAGTTTATTGCGCCGTTTGTTCTTCACAGCGCTAGCACCTAGGAAGCAGTAGTCGATAAAAAATGACGTGTATAAATGTACCAAGTGTACTCATATGCAATAAATGATTTTGACATTGGGGTTCTCTCACCCCTCACCTCATTCCCCAAAGCCCCTTTCACTCGGTACCCTAACTGTAGGTATCTATAAACCCTAGATGATAATTCCAGACAAACCCTTCCAAACCTACATCTAAACCTTGGTAATACCTCACATAATCGCATTAACAGATATTACCAACGCATTACAGCCGCGTCTTCATAGATCGCACCCCAATTTCCCCCGCGTGGGGATACAGGGAAATTACGGACCTAATTCTTTCCCGCAGGATATTGCGTCATTATTATTTCATTTCTCGAGATATCTCACGCACACATTTATATTATTCTTCGCTGTATTTATTAAACGTAACTTCCGGCTGTGGATATGGCTGTAAATGCTTATAAGAAAGAATATCTGGACAAATTTTGATATAGTTTTCAATGCATTATTACATCCCTTTAACAGCCCACGCGTGGGGATGGAAGCGGTTCAGAAGTACAAACTTGCTATAATGTGGAGTAAGATTGTGGTTTACAAAATACATTCTGTCGGAAACATATTAACCCAAATTTAAAATTTACATGCAACAATAATACAAACAAATTAGATATATATTATTAAACAATGTCAACTGAGAAAAAAATAATTACTTAATGTCCTAAAAATTCTTCAATACTATAATAACATTTGTCAAGTAGGAACTCTTTCAAACGGCGTTTAAAAACATTTACATTATTAATAATTTTAAATTCATTTGGCAGTTTATTAAATAATTTTACTGTTTGACAATAGAACAGGGAATCCTAGTTTGGGAGCCAGGCTACTGCTTGTAATAATATATCTACAAAATTAGATTAGATTTCTTTATTTTACATTACAAATTTTAATACATAGATTAACTTACGTAAAAGGTCAGAGTTAATGTGATCGTCAAAAAATAATAAAAAATAGTATACAAAATGTCAATTCTACACAACTCGTGTATGAGATTTATAACAATGTCATAACTTAATGTACATAATAATAACAATTTATATAAAAATAAAAAATAAACAATTTTCATATACTATGTCGCAGTTTAAATTCAAAATTGTATGTCCATAAACTCTTTGACAGAGTATAATTCTTTATCGAATAAAAGGTATATCTAGTATAAGGACCCACATGTTCTTGAACCAATAAAATTATTTGAATTTATATTTGTATTGTTTTTTGTACGGATTTCGTAGTTTTGCGTTTGACGTTCTTATTAACTTTAACATGGTTTAGATATTTCTAACCTCAAATTCAATTACACTGTATTTTTTAAAATTTATTGTATACCTGTTCTCGATTTTATCAGCAGTAAATATAATAATGAAATTGCGTGCACTTTGTATGTTATGCAATTAATGACTAACAAAACCAAAATATGCAAATGGAACTGCTAATTGTACAACTCAAATGTGGAATTTAATGAAATAAATGTTTCATATTAATGTTCAAAAGAATGTACATTGAGGCAAAAGTTTGCTGTTGATGCAAATTGATGTAAATCTAATGTTGATAAGGTGAAATTTAACGTCTAGGATAACATATTAACTAAAATTCAAGAAGAAATTATTTAGTAATTAGTTTTTTTTAAATAAATAGATATCTCAGACATTCAGACCAATTATCCAGTCCCAAACTATCAGAGCCTGTGTTATGGTTACTAGATAACTAGATAACGGATAGACATACTTAAATGAATATATAAACATCCAAGACTCGGGTACAAACATTCACATTCATCATACGAACATTTGCCCCTAGCGGGATTCGAACCCGCAACCTCCGGCGTGACAGTCCGAGAGCTACAGAGTTTTACTAAATATTTTTAATGTTGCACCGATAAATGACGTGGAATAGAAGCTAATATCTATTGGTACCAGCACAACTCGCATGAATGCAGAATACCATTGCGGGTGAACAAACAGGACACAAAGGATAAGCTGACAGCGAACAGAATTTAAAATATAAGCAAAGAATTACCACGTAAAGTAGCGAGACTCACCTCCCCGCTACTGACAGTACTAGGCTGCCACCAGGGACGCTATTAGCGACGCATATAAGTTAGAAAGAGAAGCACTTATGGTGTTTCATATAACGTTGTCCCTATCTCGATCGACCGTGGGTGTGCGAAGTGGAGTAGATTTAGGCAGAATTTGACGTCAAAAAGAGAATAATGTATTCCAATTTTGAAAATAAATATTTTGATTTTGATTTTGCGCTGGATGCCGCCGCAGACGTACAGTACTCTCTCACACAAATGTGTTCAGACAGGCTGGTGCACCTTGGTAGTTGTAGGTAATTAAATCTGTCCGCTTGTTTGCTAGAAGTGAACAAGTGAAAGTATACTGTGAAATTATCAGTGTTCATCAGTCGATGATTCGACTCAAAATTTGATTTAAAAGTGAGAAGTTATAATCTTAACTTAAACAATTGTAAAAGAGCATATACGCCTCTTCGTAATTCGACCGATGTTCTGACCAATGTCTCGAGTATAGAAGTTCATTTGGTTAAAGAGAAATTTTTATATTATTGTTTGCATCGCTCTTGTCTTTTTACTTGAGACTGCTAACTGTGACAAGGACTTAGTGCCCATTTCAAATATCTTACCAAAGTTTTTAACCGTGGTTTGGCTTATCTACCCATTTAATGTAATTTCTCCAGCACTTTTCTTTAATAAAAAATATCTTGTCGTCAAGAGTTGTATACCGTGGTTTGGGTCTTTTGTCAAGTTGTAGACGTCGTTGTATGTTTTAAACGTAGAAACGCTTTCTTGTACGAATCGCTCGTAATTCATAATCTGCACCACCAGCTACAACAGGCAGGCATACCTTCAATGCTGACTCGTTTCATTAGGTTGTCGACGTACGTATGAATTCAGATGGTTCCAGCAGCGCCACATCGTCAGCAATGCCGTCACTCGATTGCATAATTTGACGCATGGATGAATTGGAATTGGAATACATGTCGGAATAAAACTGTCTCCTGTCGGTATGTTATTTATGATTAGTTCAATCAAAACTGTTTTCTCAATAATTGATAACTGATATTACTTGGTACTGTTGAAGCCTCAAAACCACGATCTCTATGTACTACTAGATGGAGTGTTCCAAACAATCAGACGTTCCACGCAACTGCGGCTCCGGGAGCCGTAACTCGGTTACATTCACAATGAAGCTTGTGCAGTTACTACGCAGAACATTTAATTATTCGTCATCAGCCTAAATACGTCCACTGCTGGATATAGGCCTCCCCAATAGAATACCACTTTTGGTAAGTTGTCCATTGGGGGATTTACCATAATCACCACGCTTGGTATGCGGATTGGTCATCGCAGTAATGATCTTATCATACACACACAGGAGAACGCTGCTGTCCGTCCCTAGTGCAATCCTTTAGTCGCCTTGACGACACCCACGGGAAGGATAGGGGTGGCCCTATTCTAAGCCGGGAACCACAGGGCAACGCTACGGGTAAATAGCGTCAATATTTAGTAAATTATTAAATGTTCTGCGTAGTAACTGAACAAGTTTAAAAGTGAATGTAAACGAGTTGCGGCTCCCGGAGCCGCAGTTGCGTGGAACATAGCGATTGTTTGGAACTTTGGAACGCTCAACGGAGATCGTTGCCTCAAAAATATTTCTTTAATAAAATATGCATATAAATTACTTGATTGTTTTCCAAAACTTCTCATAAAAAGATATTTCCTTTCATTGTTGGTCGTGGTTACGTCAACCATTTCGTTAAATCATTTAAGTTAATGTCATACTCTAGTAACGTATGTCATCGCATCTTTATGAGTCTGTTAAAATTTATCAACATATCTTACTGCTAGGATTATTTGATTGAAGGCATTATTTAATGTGCGACAGAATAATTTTCAGTATATATTTTTCGCCATTAATCTACTTTTAGCTACCATTATCTCCTACACCGATAGATATTAATAATTATGTTCCAGGCAAGAGACACATTCATTTCATTTCACAGTCTCACACAAATGAACGAGTGAATGAATCCGAACTGCAATCAATTTGCGGAGATCAGTCAGTTGGGTATCTGCTATCAATCTTTATTAGCTGCTGTGGAATCGCTCATAGCTTTTATTGCTTCAATGCTCGTGTCTGCAATTATTTACCGTCTCTTATGGTTTAGTGGTTTGGTCATTGAACTTCAGTACCATAGGTTCAATTCTCGCTGAGGTCAAAGACCTCGTTTGTTATTTGTACAAGTTGGTTTCAATAAAAGTAGATATGCATATCATATCCCTCACACGGTTAACTCTCAGACGACTTGAGTTAGAACCACAACTGATTTCCACTCGTCATTCTCTACGTTTTCCACTAACTTACGTCATCATCAGATTCTTTTTGTCTCCACTGCAGGAGCACAACCCTCTCTCATCTGCCGGAGACAGATGGAGGATTTGGCCTACACTCCCCGCGCTGGCCAGACGGGTTGGGGAGGCCTGATTGATGTTTTATAATATTCCCTTAGTCGTCTTGTACGACATCCACGGGAAGAGTTGGAGTCGTCCTATTCTACTCTACCGGAAACCACACGGCACTTACGTACCAGTTGGTAATTGGTTATCAAGTTCTCTTCATATACAGGATGTAATCGTTAAATATTGCCAATAGATTATACCGTAAATATTAGAGAAAACAAAAAAAGTTTAATCTGATATCGAAACTATATTGCCTAAAGAGTAAAATGACACCAATTACTTTTTTTTAAAGATGCGCTTTATATCCTAAATTTTGACTTTAAAGACTCAAATAAATTGAAAGAGATACTTTCATTTCCTTATTTTATAAGATGTGTAAAAATTAAAGCAATGAAAATGAAGTTTTTTTTTATTTCCCCTTAGTTACAAGGGAGTCAAACAAATAAAATCAAAGTTTGAAATTTCTTAACTGAAAAACGCTTGTTTTGGGGAAAAATTTAGATAGAAGAGTTGGTTATGCGAGGGGCGATATTAGTCTTCATCATTATTATCAGGTTCTTTGCCTACCCCTCTGGGACCAAGGCGTGAGCATTATGTATATATTCGAGGAACACACAGAGAGACTAACAAATAAGCATATCTTTAAGGATATCCGGTTTGAAGAATCTCTAAAAGACAGTCTTGACCAGGCCTGCTCCAAACCTAGCTGCCTAGAAACATGAAATTTTGCACAGAGTTACCTCATCATCATTATATCAGCCCTTAGACGTCAACTGCTGGACATAGGCCTTCCCCAATGAACGCCACCACGCCCGGTGCTCCGTCCTCCGCATCCAGCCGCTTCCGGCCACCTTCTTCAGGTCGTCGAATATTAGTGCATATCCTTGTCTTATTTTCCTGCTTGCTTGTTTTTATATTTATATAAAAGTTGCACGCGGCTTTGTTTGCGGTAAAAACACATAAGCAAAGATGGCAGTAAAGGTAGTCTGTAACAATAAAAATAAATATTAAATATAAGCATTTTTTTTCATGTTTTCCATCGACCTTGTCAATATTTGAGGTCCGCTCGTTTTCTTAGTACTCGATCAATCTATTTCCGTTTGTCAATATTTATTGCAAGACGCTATTTATTATATGTGTGAGATCAGTTTATTTTAGCTCAAAATATATTTTGCCTGGAAATGCTAAGTTGAATACAATAAAATATATATTTCATTCCAGATTCATAGTCCTATGAAAACCAACGCTATTTACGTCTCGGTAACATATACATGAAAGGGTCACCAGCAGCAAAAACAGGTTTGTATTACCATGTAAACTTTGCAGTCCACTTAGGAACACCATCTATTGTGTATTTTGTTTTCGAGACGCAAATGCGTTTGTTTTCATAGGACTATTAATCTGGAATGAAATATACATACTTTAGTTTGTGTATTTGATGTTCACGTTTCTTTTATAATTTTGGTACTATACGCATTATACCAGTCCTTTCAGTTACTCTAAGGTTGACTGGAAGAGATCCCTAAATGGGATAAGTCCGCCTCTGTACACAACTTTATTCTTTTATTTTATTTTGTTGTTGTAAACCTTTCAGTGTATAAGCAGTCGCGCGCGGTCTGTGATTCCCCAAGTTAACGTCTGTGGTTTGAACAAACGAATTAATATTTCGTGGCATTATGTAGGACATACATACATACATACATACATACATACATACATACATACATACATACATACATACATACATACATACATACATACATACATACATACATACATACATACATACATACATACATACATACATACATACATACATACATACATACATACATACATACATACATACATAATGCTCACGCCTTGGTCCCAGAGGGGTAGGCAGAGACGATATATCGCCACTTTGCGCAATGTAATGTCGCAAAGTGGCTTTCCTTCGCCCGCTTTTCGCTCATGTAGGACATGCTAAAAATAAATCTTTTAACTGCATAGATAATTGAAAAAAGCATTATTATTTATTTGTTATTTATTTAATTTTTGCTTAATTATTAAAAAGGTCTACAAAAAGTCAAAGTTCTTCTCATATGACACAAACAACGCTATAAATCAACAAAATAATTAAAAATAGACATATTTTCTGTCTTAATCATTAATAAACGTACTAAAATTATTTAGACATTAATCAACATTGTCATCAATTGCACCATGTTATAGGAACTCTAAAATCATATTTACTTTTGAATATTTTCTTTAGGATATTCTTCACATTATCTCTATTCTAATAAAACAAAAAATAAAACAAAAATCTTCTAACTACTATTTTAGGAGTACAAGGATATCCTACTCATCATCAGTTTCCATGGTATCTGTTGGATATGCTAATTCTCGGCATATAACAGTCAAATCAAAGTCAAAGTCAAAATCATTTATTGCATATAAGTACACTTGGTACATTTATACACGTCATTTTTTTTATCGACATGAACATGTTCTAGGCACATGTGTTTTCCACATTTGAAATAACTGCATTTTGTCTTGCGGTTCTTTCTCCTATCACAATAATTAAGCGCCCTGTAACACTCTAAAGACGATGCTTCTGGATCATTTTTAGAAATTTTCAGTATTTCCTTGATTCTCAGTTTGATTGCTTGAGAAATAGTGGAAGAACCTCTTTCTCAATTTACTTCCCTCAAAATTTATAATATGATGACAAAGGCAGGTTATCATCGTCGCTGCAACTAAGTTCAATGTCCGATTGAATGTACTCTTCTTGCGCTGCCGGGTATTGAATCAGGTTGTCCTCTTCATCCGAAACATCATCAACATTTTCGTTTTTTGTATCCGCCTCGTCTAGCATGCGAGATATTCGCCGTTTTGATCTTCGTAACTCATTGTCTACAAGAAACAACGTAATAAATAATTGGTAATACATATTTTACATAAAATTATATAATTTTCTTAGTAACAGATACAAAGAACATGAAATACTCACCCAGGTTTCAAAGTCAAAATCATTTATTGCATATTACACTTGGTACATTTATACACGTCATTTTTTATCGACTACCGCTTCCTAGGTGTTAGCGCTGTGAAGAAGAAACGGCGCAACAAACTTCACGCAACACATCTTTTAAAAATCAAGTTTGCATACAATTAATAAAGATTTTGCGAAGCTGAATTAACATTAGTACCAGGAATCTTTGTCATTCAAATAATCGTTTATTTTATAATAGGCTTTCTTACAAAGTTGTTTTTTAATGTAAATCTTAAACTTTCTTACTTCAAATTCATGCTATTGAATTTTTCGTAACACAACCGGTCGCGTGCGGAATCTGAGACCGCAACACACAAATAATATGCACATGCGCATGTAACGAATGTCATAGGCCTACTGAGGGGTAGTACCGTACCCCCTCGAGGATATCATGAAAGCACAACTGTTTATTGTTCATATAGTTTATGTAAAATCACTAAAATAAGTTCGCTGCGGTCTCAGAGACCGCGCGCGACCGATGGAAGGTTAATTTTGGTACAATAAACGTACAACATTGTAACAAACTACCTCAAAAACTTTTGAAGAGTCGAATTCAATTTTGTTGACTTAAAATTACATCGACGACTCGGATTTACAAAGACTATCTAAAATTCCCGTGCTTGTTCTTTAATTTCTAAAGAATAACATTTGCTTTGATGAAGTTATTATTAATGCAGAGTTAGATTGTTTGCTTTTGCTGTTATAATACTCAGCAAAGTTCTTTTAATTGCTTAGGGAAGACTTGGTTTTACTTCGTTCAGGATAGAAATAATATTGTAAGTTTAACCATAATATTATTTATTTCCACACTTCTGCCGTGTCATGCTCTCTCTTCTTAACATTCGTGGACAGTAACGTCTATGGACGTCGTATATCGTATTGATTCGTCGTTGAGTAGCGTATCATGAACTCACGTCACGTGGGCTGCGTCCACGATTATGTCAAGTTACATGCATTACGCCTAACCAGTGCAAAACGTAACTTTACCCCAGTACAACTTATACTAAAATGAGTTTCTAAACATTTTCATTAATATCTGAAAAAACCTGATTGTCACACCACACTCATGTAACTTCAAATTGTAATTCAAATTTAATTCAAATTGTTTTAAATTGTAATTTCAACGTCAATTATCTCAAACTCTTAGAAAATTAAGTACAGAAGTAAGCTAATAATAATAAATCTTTATTGAACAGAAATATCATCTTAAAATTAGATGTAGCCCAAGCTAACACAAGCTTTCTAGAAATCCTTATTTTAAGTTTTTAACAATATTTTCGTCATTATCAGAAAATAATCTTAAACACCTACTACTTAACTCACACTATGCAACTTTCGCCCCGCAGTATCTTTCTTAGACCCAAAAGCTTATCGTGCATAGAACAATGACGTAATTGCATTAAAATTTTACTTGAAAATTGTGCTCTTGCAATTCAAATTCAAATTGTTTATTGTTTTAACCTATATAAACATCATGTATATATGCCAAGGTCCTCCTTTTAAGTAAAAATGTACCTGTGTTAGGAGGACCCCGCTCTTCCCTGAGTGGATTGGTTAACATAATTTAATACAATATAAAGTATACCTATATCTTTACAATTTAACACTTTCCAATTTGCAAGGATGTAGGTGTATAAGTACGATGTGTGTGTGTGTGTGTGTGTGTGTGTGTGCGTGTGCGTGTGTGAGTGTGTGTGTGTGAGTTTGTGTGTGTGTGTGAGTGTGTGTATGTTTATATGCGTGTGTGTGTTTACATGTATGTGGGTGAGTACGCGAATCCTTGTGACTGCGTTTGTGCATGTGTGACTATGTTTTTGTATGTAAGTGGGATTTTATTATTGTGGAGTGACTGCCCTACGGCTACTTGGTCTTGGGTGCGACTCGTTGCTATGGCAATTAAACAATAAAGCACATTGTTCGAACAAACAACAGACATTAAGTTTCAACTGAAATTTAATTGTAGTTACGTCATTCTTCTATGCGATGTACATTAATTAACTTCGATGTGTAAATAAACTACACAAAAGTAATGTAAAATATACACACCCACATGTAAACTTTCCCTTTTAATGCTGGCTTAAGGCAGCTTATAAGATTTTGGGTACATAGGCGAGCTTATCCCTTAAAAAGATCTCTTCCAGCCAACCTTATAGGGTGGTAGATAAAGCAATAAGAGCTGGGGGGGGGGGGGCAAAATAAATGCATAATGAACTATATAACAACAAAATACCTTACCTAAATAATTTTTTTTTAAATAGAGAATATTCTCAACTTTACGAAACATTAACACTTGAATGAAATGATTATAGATATAAATAACGATGGAATGGTATTAAAACGTAGTCTAAAAACCTCTTGATTGAAGTATTAGTCTTGTGGGATACCCACATGATATCACCACTCTGTTTCGGGTCTGTTTCTGTTTTGTACACCGCATCTTCTGGAGGGGGCATAGTGACTAGTTGTCGGAATTTCTATTTGGTACTGGCTGTTCGTTTTGTACGTCGGGGTGACCACTTTGGGGATGCTTGGTTCCAAATGAAACGATGTGTCCTGGAGGAGGTATCAGTGAACTCTGATCTTTATTTCGAATATCACTACTATACGTTTAATTTTCATTACCTTTGTCTTTAGTGTCGAGTCTAGCATTTGAAGATACAAAATGTCGCAGTGTGAAACTGTGGAATTGATATGGGTACATATCAACCGATATTATTTAGGTAACAGGTAGTTAAGAATACCCTCAAAAGATAAGATTGTGAAACAATCAAACTGTATAAAATTTATACAATTTGATTGGTTCACAATCTTATCTTTTAAGGGTATTCTTAACTACCTGTTACCTAAAGTTTCACACTGCGACATTTTGTATCTTCAAACGCTAGACTCGACACTAAAGACAAAGGTAATGAAAATTAAACGTAATTAGCTAGGGATAGAACGAAAAGGAAATTTAACTTAGCTCTCACTTGAGCGATACTCAAAGTAAAGACGTAGATCGCAAATAAAAACTTAGTTACGACCAAGTGAAATAATGGAATTGAGTACATATTACAAGTGCCATCGCTTTAGTATTTTGAAGAGAGAACGCTTGAAATAGAGACGTTTTTATTATTTGGGAGCGTTGTCCTTAATTTAACACCATTGTCCTACCAAAATAGATGCATTTGCGTCTCAATAACAATTTAAATAATAGAGGATCTTCCGAAGTTAATCGCAAAGTTTACATGGTAACACTTACAAACCCGTTTTTGCTGCTAGTGTTCTTTTATGTTCATGTTTCCGAAACGCAAAGAGCATTTGTTTTCATACATTGATTTGAAATGAAAATACGTAGTTATGACACTACTGTCGTCTAACCTAAGATACATGATATTATTAATTATATATTTATGTCGACTACACCACCATGAAGCAAAGTAATTTTTCGTAGCTCATAGGTTCACCTCACAGTTTTAACCTTCATGATTAACACTAATTGATTATTAAATTAGATAACAGATGCACATTAAAATCATCTGTTATATAATTTAATAACCAATTAGTGTCAATCACGAAGGAAAAACTTTTAGGTGAAACTATGAGCTACAAAAATTAATTTTGTTTCATGGTAATCAGTAATCAGTAAACTTTATTGCATTCCATGGTGTAAACAGATAATAAAAAGACAGAGTTCTCATGGACCCATTTGGGCACAGCCAGTAGGAGAGAGGAGGACCAACAGTATTGTCGACGTTATCAAGTTGTTTAATACATGATGTACATAAATGTACTCGTATTATGTATTATTGGTATGAGGGCCCAAATTAACTTCAAAACTACAATAAACACTCAAAACAGACCAACTTCACAACCAAAATATAACAGACAGACATCCGATCGCGATCGTTGTAGCTTGCTGCGGACGAGTGCTACGGCGTAGCGCATGTTTTTCGCTACGTATTAGTTCAAAGTGCGGAAAGAGTTGTAAAGTTAGGAAAGAGTTATTCTGGTAGAATAGTCAGTAGAACTGCTTGGAACAGAGGTTCACACGGATACGAACTCCACGAAGATAAATCGAAAAATAGGGTTTCGTTATTAGAGCTGAGAAAAGTTAAGACAGGAATATAACAAACTCTTATCGGTCTATTACACACCTCTCGTCTCCTGTTATTAGACCCCCATTTTTTTTAATATATACAATATATAGATACACAAAGTTCACGTTTTCATTTATAAGACTCTGCTATATGGCACTTAAAGACAAAAATATGTCGCGGAAACGTAATCCACAAAAAGTCTAACGCCTGTGTCAGCCCTCACGTTTCTGTGTTCATGCAAATACCATGGCATAAATCTTTATTCCAACTTTGAAGGCCCTGCCACATTTTGCCTCCACCCCGTATTGTGTGAAGTAAATGAATTTCGACAGAAAGCAGCAAGAACAAAGGGAAGACTGATTGTTTTAAAAATGGACTAGAATTAACTTTTAAAACGTGTTTTATGGCTGCTTTTATTAGATCAAGGATGCGAATACATTTGGGAACGTTATTTAGTAACATAAGTAATTAGTAAGGAACATTATTTAGTATAAACATTTGTCTTAGGTATGAGAAATGTAGAGTCCGTTGAATTGGGTCTATACTTAAGTGTTTAACAGTTTGAGACTTTTCATGTCTGCCTGTCTACCTGTTTGTCTTTATCGTTATCGAAATTTAAGAACACTTGCGTAATTTATGGCAATTATATTAAACTATGGAATAGGAAACATTTAAGGTTCCAAGATATAATCAGGAAGACCAAACAATTTTTCGGATCTTTGCTGATTGTTTTTAATAGAGTGTGGTAAATTAAGTAAGAAAGACGAAAGATTTATTTACTACCATAATTGGCACACACAAAGAAAAAACCCTCAAAGCAAGAAAAAGGAATTTTTTTAAAAGAACTAGAGAAAACAGTTTACAATTTTTAACATAGTTAAAATAGTATGCGTGTGCCGCGGCAGCAAAAGGGCAAACGACTCAGCATATGCCTAGACCAAGTTAGGTGCTAGGCGCTGATTTTTAGTCGCACCCGGTGCAGACATGTTTGTCCACTGTGCCAAACAAAGAAGTAATAAATATGATATGTGTAATTGCAATACAGCTCATAAGAGGCCACTGTTTTGCATTTAACAATTGCAACCGTTGCATTGCTGTGCGTAACAAACTTTTGCAAGTGCCATTCTACCCTGAGGATTAGACGAGAATAACACGTGTACCGATAGAATGCCAATAACGCAAAGCCTACATACATACATACATACATACATACATACATACATACATACATACATACATACATACATACATACATACATACATACATACATACATACATACATACATACATACATACATACATACATACATACATACATACATACATACATACATACATACATACATACATACATACATACATACATACATACTCACATAATGCTCACGCCTTGGCCCCAGAGGGGTAGGCAGAGACGATGTATCGCCACTTTTCGCAATGTACTCGTAATATTGCAAAGTTGCTTTCCTTCGCCCGCTTTTCGCCTCGTGATACCCCTTGACGAGAAGTGTTGCGAACAACATCGTCGCCTCCGTGTTGAGGTACCACGGTTAGCTAGGGAAATAATTGTCCACCTCATCAGATTTTTTTACGAGGAATGCCAAATACGCATAACGTTGAATACGGTTATTAGGCAAAATGCCGAAATGCCTTTACGGGGAATGTCAAATATGTGTTTTAATTACAATTGCTTATTCATTTCTGGACATAGTATTGCTTGCTTAAAGATGCTAATATGTTCTAAGTTGTAAGTATCCAATGAAAATATAACCCTCGATGAACGTCGAGGTAAATTCTCTAAACCACGAAATGAAGTGGTCAGACAAGTCACTTTGTATTATGCAACCGCCGCATGGTTGAACATGTAGTCGACTGTACACAGCTCGACAACTCCAAAGCGAAACCTCCCATCGCGGTGCTTACAGCCGTCAGACTGTTGGCCAGGGTGACCATCATTCTTATATTTACTATGGGACAGTTTTCTTTACGTCTTTTTTACGGTATGAAGTCATTTAGACATTTATTTATTTATTTAAAATATTGAAACATTACAGATTATTATTCCATTGCGTTACAATAATATTTATGCTATAGACGAAACAGGCATTCCTCTCTCTAGGGTTCTCTTACATTCCGTCATCAGCCGTCCTATGCCGTCCACGAACACGTCACAGTGTGGTGCCTCGGCGAGCAGGGAGCCGAACAGCTAACAAACAAACATCATAGGGTAAGCGGTCACTCTCGACTATAAACCTGTAGCATTTAGACAACGTTGTCAGCCTGAGCAATGTGTTAGCCTTTTGTGCCTGTAATTACAACGGCTTTTCAGACCGGAACACAAAAAATACTAGTATTGAATTGAATAAACTATAGAAGACTGCCACATTAGTTTATAAGCCACGTGCTTCCATTTTAATTACTCCCCTCTTCCTTCCTTACGGTAGCATTTGATTTGACCCCAAGGCAGAAAGTAATTAATCTATAAAATTCCTTTTCCTAAAGATTATTCTACTCACTCTTCTAAATTCTACTCGTACAAGCAAACTTTTACAACCACGCTATGCATCTTTGGAATTCCTTGTCCATTGAAGAATTAGATTTATCAATCACAAAATTCAAGAAAACCAGTTTGACCAGTTTTTTGAATATTCCTAAAGATTGCCAAAATACAATATGCTTTTTTTGGTAGAAGATCAGCATTATTGCGATTATGGCAAGAACAATTCTCAGGCTATAAAATTAAAATAAATGTCCATATAAAATGCTTATTATCCATAAATGTAATAAATACAATAAATTAAAAATTACATACATATTGCTCAGATCCCCGTCCCCACGTAATTAATTTGATTAGTTTAATATTATTAATGCGAAAGTTTGGATGTTTGTTACTCAATCACGCTTCAACCACGGGATGGATCGGGATAAATCTTTGCACACATGCAAGTTAGGTCCTGGAATAGGATATAGGATAGTTTTTATCCCGAAAAAAAACCCATCTAATTCCTACGGGAAACCAAATTAATCGCTAAAAGCAGTGAATATGTGTAAATATCGAAACCAACGCGGTCGAAATCCCTGGCAAAAACTAGTTTTCAAAATAAATGTACGAATTATACAAACTTGTAACAAAAGTTATCAATAAATATATGTCTATATCCAGCTCCCTTAAAGATAAGCTATCTGGCACTAAAGATATACTGTTGCCCAATGTCTAACTTAAATGAGAATCTCTACTGTGACATTTTCTAACAATTCAGACTTATCTCTAGGACTATCCGGAATAATTCCGAACGTGGTGTTAGCCTAGCTTTAGCGGCATTTCCCCGTTTCGATGCTTCGAATTTTTGCGTAATGTAACATAGGATTATTTATAGCATCTCGGTGTGATGCTAAGAAGGAAAATATATTATACAGAATATTCGTAGAGAGAAATAATATGTTAGGAGGCGTCTATTAATTACGTAAAATCTCGGTTACGGGGAAGGGGTCATCATTATATCAGTCCTTAGACGTCCCCTTCTGAAAATAGGCCTTATTCAATCGCCACCAAACCCGGTCCTTCGTCCTCCTCATCCAGCTTCCTCAGGCTATCGGTCCATCTGGTGGCGGGGCATCCCACCCTGCACGTGCCGATCCGCTGACTCTACTCCAGAACTATCCCAACGGCTGTCGGTTCTGCGACAGGAGATTATTGTGGTTTAGGATCACAGGGTCCTTTGGATTTTCATGATAGATTTAGAATGTAGTCCTAAAAGACCGGATGTCCATTATATTGCTTGTACCTCTACGCCTGTCTCCAGTCACAACATGCCGAAGCAGTTTGCTCCATAGTTTTGTCGGTAGATCACATGAGTAGTGGTTTGAAAGAAGATGTAGTAACGAAGGTAGAGAAGGGTATGTTGCGCTGGTTTGGACATTTAGAGCGTATGAGTGAAAGAAGAGTGGCAAAAGTAATATACAGTGCGAATATGGAAGGAACTACAGCTAGAGGTCGTCCTAGGAGGACATTCAAGGATCAAATTAGTAACGTCCTCAAAAAGGCTGGGGTCCGCAGTGAGAAGAACAAAAGGAGGTGCATGAAAAGGTTGAAGAATGTGTGTGAGGCTAGTGAGGTGTGTCAGTATCGCGCAAAGTGGCGATCCATCGTCTCTGCCTACCCATCTGGGACCAAGGCGTGAGCATTATGTATGTATGTAGATCACATACAATTCAGTTTCTGCTTTAGATCTTAAAGTACATCCAAACTTCCTACTATTCGGACTATCATCAGCCGAAATACGTCCACTGCTGGACATAGGCCTCCCCAATAGAATACCACTTTTGGTGGGCTGTCCATTGGGGGATTTGCCATAATCACCACGCTTGGCAGGCGGATTGGTGATCGCAGTAATGATCTTAACATACACACACAGGAGAACGCTGCTTCCCGTCCCTGGTGCAATCCCTTAGTCGGCAGAATTCAGATTGCGGTGTTAGTGGAATTAGAAGTGGGGATATGGTGTGAGGGGTGAAAAAAATTCAGTAGATCACGTGAGCGGAGCCGCGGCCACAGCTAGTTCCAATATAAATATATCATATCGAAATAAACTATATTGCCGACTAGGGGCCCTGCCCCGAAAGGTTAGATCGGGCATGCGATTGACAAGTCATTTTACGTTTCCATGAAAAATGCTGTTATTCGGTAAATATTTCAGATATTATTTGCTAAATCGTCTGTTTGTTTCGATAGAATGCTTGCCGGCTTGCCTAGCCTAGGCGTTCTTTACGTAAATATATCTGTAATTTCAGTACCAGACTACCAGGGTTTAATAACTAGAAACCACCATACTTATTTTCAGTACTCAGATGAAAGAATTCGAACATTTTCTGCAGATGTCCACATATAAATGCCAGATAGGCCGTGTGGTTTCCGGTAGAGTAGAATAGAACCACTCCAACTCTTCCCGTGGATGTCGTACAAGGCGACTAAGGGAATACATTATAAAACATCAATCAGGCCTCCCCAACCCGTCTGGCCAGCGAGGGGAGTGTAGGCCAAATCCTCCGTCTGTCTCCGGCAGATGAGAGAGGGTTGTGCTCCTGCAGTGGAGCCAAAAATAACCTGATGTTGATGATGAAATGCCAGATTGAACAACTAGGTACACATTGTACTTACAAAGTGTTTGCGACCTTTCAACAATTGTCCAGACAACAATTTTAAAGCCTTCAGCTTCACATTACGGATAAGGCGATCCAATTTATCTAAATCCAAGACTAAGCCTCCGACCGTAACATACGAGTCAATTTCACCCAATCCCTCGCCGGCATCTTCATTCGAGCCGGCAACCGTTTTATTGCTCTGTTTTTACATAAACCCCACATAAAACTAATTTATGGGTGAAAGAAAAATCTACTATCATATTCGGGGTGCGTGAAACAATTTTAATATTTCCTCTTACGTCTACTACTCTGTTACTAACCCTTCATATCATATCTTATCATTCCTTCAGTTGTTTTGTAACCTGAAATCCCAGGCTCCCCGGAACAGACTGCATGTTCGCAAATTTTCATACCTAAAAACATTCGAACTATATTCTACTACTAAAACTCCTCAATACTATTACAGTAGTATCAATTTTAGGTATTTAATTGTTATGTGTTGTGCAAACATTAGATACCTTAGTTCTTGGTAGAACTTAAGTTACAAATAAAACTTAAAATACAGGTGGAACTTAAGTTATAGGTAGAAATAAAGTTAGACCCCACTGTACCTCATACCATGAAGCAAAATAATTTTTCGTAGCTCATAGTTTCACCTCAAAGTTTTTTCCTTCATGATTGACACTAATTGTTTATTAAATTAAATAACCATGCACATTTTAAAATCATCTATTATGGTATGAGGCATAGTGGGGTCTAACTTTATTTCTACCTATAACTTAAGTTCCACCTGTATTTTAAGTTTTATTTGTAACTTAAGTTCTACCAAGAACTAAGTTATCTAATGTTTGCACAACACATAACAATTAAATACTTGAAATTGATACTACTGTAATAGTATCGAGTAGTTTTAGTAGTAGAATATAGTTAGAATGTTTTTAGGTATAAAAATTTGAGACGCGGCTATTTTAGTAAAGTCGCTCATCATCATCATCAGCCTAAACTATATCACTTCTTCATAAAGTGGACCGATAGGTAAAGTGGACCAATGGGTAAAGTGGACCGATGGGGAAAGTGGACCGAAAAGGAAAGTGGACCGAAGAGGAAAGTAGACCTAAGAGGAAAGTTCACCATTTGGACAAGTAGACCGATGGGGAAATTAGACCGATCGCTCCGAAGGGCTAAATACGTCCACTGCTGGACATAGGCCTCCCCAATAGAATACCACTTTTTGTAAGTGGTCCATTGGGGGATTTGCCATAATCACCACGCTTGGCAAGCGGATTGGTGATCGCAGTAATGATCTTAACATATACACACAGGAGAACGCTGCTGCCCGTCTTTGGTGCAATCCATTAGTCGCCTTGACGACACCCACGGGAAAGATAGGGGTGGCCCTATTCTAAGCCGGGAAACCACACGGCAAAAGTCGCTCGCCGCTCTAAAATTCGAAAGCGTAGGTACCTGCCCCAGACAAATCTCATACGAACGTCAGTGCCAAAGTGATTTGACGGTTCAGTGTAACATTGAATTTCTTACAGGCACATAGGATTCAATTTACCTTGCATTGCATTTTGTAGAAGTATTTGAGAAATTGAGGGAGTGACTCTGTACTATTACATATTCTATGTAAAGAAGCGACAGTTACCTCCCTACAAGCAACTAGCACTCTGCGTAGTATCAACCGGTTAGAAAGAGAAGCACTTATAATATAAGCCCCCTCCCCGCCTCATGAGGTGACGGTTGACACTGTGAACACTGCCACTATAAAATTTATTTTAAGTGGTATAATGGCTACTTACGATCTGGAAGTGCTTGAAAAGTTAATTCTGAAGTGTGTAGCTCCAATTGAAAAACAAATTTTGGCACTCACTTCAACAATCAAAGTGTTGGAAAGCAAAATTGAAAACATATCTGGAAATGCTATCAGAAAAGAAGACGAGGGTATTCGTACTACTCAACAGCAACCGAAACCAGCCGATCGTAAGGGTAATGGCGAGCCGAGGCCGAACCGGTCGAGGATGTCGTCGGAGCCAACAGCAGGTACGTCACCAATAGAGCCAATGACAGCGCGCGCAAAGCGCGCCAACCTCCGCAATCAACTTGCGTCGACGTATGCGAGCACCGCTGCTCGCGCGCCGCCGCAGAGCACCCGTCCGCCACCGGCAGCACCCGCGCCACCTGGCGGGGCACCCCGGAAATTTCTCCTAAAAAAGGCGACCGACCGATCTACTACCGAACGCGAGCAACAGGTAGAAGGTGTGGCCACGAAACCAACGACAGTGAGCGAATGTGACGACTCGTCCGTACAACCTGAATCCAACCAAAGTGGAACTCCGACACCAGGTAAATGGGAGGATGTCCGGTCGAAATACCGTAAGAAACAACGAGTTATTGTGGGCGAGGGTGCGGAAGATAACGAACTCCAAACTGTGGAGAGATTAAAATACATTCAGGCGTGGTCTTTTAGACCTGAGACGACTACTGAGAACATATTATGTTTTCTAAATAAAGTAGTAAAATCTGATGATTACTATGCTGAAAAAAGAATAATTAAAAGTACTCGACATGCCTCATTCATAATTGGATTCCCTGAGAGTATGTATGAGCGATTAAATACGCCGGCGGTGTGGCCACAAGGTGTAAGATTCACAGACTGGTTTCTCGCCCGTCCCCGTGTGCAGCGGGGCCACAGCGAACCCCACCATCACCACCAGAGACCCCCGCCCCCCGCTCCCGCGGGCCTCGCCATCACCGCGTGACCCTACCTCTAGTAAACAAACACGATTAGTAGTATGTTTGCAAAATGTGCGGTCACTTACGAAAAAAACACTAAAACTAGAAGTACTACTTGAAGATGAACTGCAATGCGACATAATAGCTTTAACGGAACATTGGTTAACGGATGACAAACTTAAGTGCATAAACATTAATAATTTTGACTTGATTTCCTGTTATGGCAGAAATAATATTAGTCACGGAGGTTCATGTATTTATATAAGGAATAACCTGAAATCTAAAGAAGTGGTAGAACTTAAATTATTGTCTTCAGAACAAATATGTGAAATATCCGCAGTTGAGTTATTAGACTACGACATTTTAATAGTTTGTATATACAGATCTAATTTGACAAATGTATCGTTGTTTTTCCCTGTTTTCGAAGGTTTGCTCGATAAGATCGCTGAATCAGCCAAAGAGTGTATAATAGTGGGAGACATAAATATAGACTGCTTATGTCCTATAAATTTAAATTTAAAGAAGCTAAATGACCTATTATCGGCTCACGGGTTTAGAAACGAGGTGGACTTCCCCACCAGAGTGACGGACACGACAGCCACTTCGCTCGACCACCTGTACACGAACCGCGCGGCGGGCTCGGTGCGCGCGGCGCCCGTGCGCACTCAGCTCAGCGACCACCACGCCGTGCGCGGCGAGCTCGCGTGCGAGGCGAGGTGCGCGCGCGCGCCGCCCACCCGCCTCGCTAGAACGTACTCACAAGCGAACCGACATAATTTTGTGGCGGCGATTTATAGCGTTGACTGGGAGACCTTAGGATCACGTTATTCGACATCTGTAAACGCGCTCGCGGAATCGATAACTAACATTATAGTGGACAAAATAGAATCGTGCTTCCCTGTTAGGCGGGTAAGTTGTAACAGGAGATCGTCTTCGTGGGTAACTGACGAAATCATTAATTTGAAAGACCTGCTGAGTGAAATTAATAGCATAGCGAGTAAGTTCCCTATGAACCGAGACCTATGCGATATTATTGACAATTATAATCACAAATATGACGACTTGTTGCGCAAGGAACGATCTAAATATTACACCAATATAATAACTACATCGTGCAATACCACAAAGGCGATGTGGCAAGTAGTAAATTGCGAAACAGGAAAAAAGTTTAATTCCAGAATGGACTATACAGATGTCATTAGGGATGTCGACGGCTCGAGTTTCAAGTCCAAATTGGAGCTAGTTGACGCAGTTAATGCGCGATTTGTGGGAGCGGCGGCGGCGTGCGGCGCGCCCGCGGCCGACGTGCCCGGCGCCTGCCGCGCGCTGGCCGCCGCGCGCCCGCCCTGCGCGCGTCTACTCGTCTTCTTCCCGTTCACACCACACGAAGTATATCGAATACTCACCAAAGGAGTCGCACGTAAGTCGACTAAGGACATAAATAATATTTCTATAGATCTATTGCATACAGCGGCTGCCCCATTAGCTCCCATACTTGCCGACTTATTCAATTGGTGCCTACAACAGGGTATATATCCTGAATGCTTTAAGCGTATCAAAGTATCACCCTTATATAAGGGAAAGGGAAAACGGGAAGACGTCAACAACTACAGACCGGTGTCCATTATTCCAGGAATTGCAAAAGTGTTCGAATACGGGTTGAGCGAGCGTTTAAAAGATTTCCTACGAGAAAACGATTCCCTGTCGGAACAGCAATACGCGTATCGAGCAGGCAGATCTACTATTACGTTGGCGCGGGAGGTGATTGGTCGTGTCTTAGGTAATCGCGAACAAAAACAACAGGTAGCAATACTTTTCTGCGACTTATCAAAAGCCTTCGATGTTGCTGATCATTCACTCCTCGCGTCAAAGATGAAACACTACGGAATAGAAGGGCTAACTCTAGCGCTTCTCGTCGACTCTATGCGCGATAGATCTCAGACTGTGAGTGGCGACGGCGGAAGCGTAAAATCAAACCCGATGTCCATAGCAATGGGAGTAGCTCAGGGTTCATCACTATCGAACATTATGTTCTCGCTTCTAATGAACGACCTACCTTCAGCTGTGGACAGCGCACATATATTCATGTATGCCGACGACGTTGCTGCAGTGATTACCGCACCAACAGTCAACCAGCTGGAGATGAAGATCAGTGAGGCGGCCGGGCAAATGGCACATTGGTTCGATCGGAACGGTCTTGTCTGGAACCTAAGTAAAACACATTATGTGCACTTTAACCTATCGGGCCGACAATGCAGGCCATTGTCAGTCCTAGTAGGAACCAAAGCCCTACAGCAGGTTACGACTACAACATTCTTGGGTTTCCGACTGGACCGGTCTCTCACCTGGGAGTCTCACATAGACGGGCTATGCGAGAAACTGGGTCGCGCCTGTTTTGCCCTATGGCGCCTGTCATCCACCTTGCCACCTGAAATGGTCCGGTCGTGCTATTTCGCGACTGTGCACGCGCTATTGCAATACGGCGTCGAGCTCTGGGGGCGCGCCGCCGACTGGTTGCGCGCCTTTAGGATGCAAAAAAGAGCCGTACGAGCGATAGTGCGCGTGCCTCGGGACACCTCAGCGCGACCATACTTTCGGTCACAGCGGATACTGACGCTGCCTTCCATGGTCATTCTGCAGACTGCGTTGTATGTAAGGGAGAATCTCGATGACTTCGTCAGAAAAGGAGATGGCCATGGGTACAACTTGAGAAACGCGAGCAAGTTAGCGCCTGTCCCTCACTCCCTGGCGAAGTCGTCGAGGTTGATACGTGCCATGGGCCCGTCCGTCTACAACCGGATACCCGAGGACATAACGGACGCGCCTTCTACTCCCTCATTTAAACTGAGGCTGAAGAAGTGGCTCATCGAGCAAACTTTCTACAGCTTTGACGAATTTATTGAAAATTGTAAATGTAATTAGTAGTGTTTAATGTTTGTTTATTCTTTTTATATTATTTTATGTTATGAGACGTAATGATTTTATATAATATTTATTACTATGTTATGTTTATGTTATAGATTTTAAAATTGTATGACCTGTAATTACCAATTACCAAAAATAAATGTCTATGTCTATGTCTATGTCTATGTGTTGACGTATAGCGGTGTCCCTTTCTCGATAGTTACCACACACAAACGTGCACCGACAGGTTAGTAATTAAATGTGTTCGAATGTGTGGAGTGTCAGGGGTGTGCCACAACTTTTCCTGACGAAGAGTCACCTGTCAGGTATCTACCTGACAGATGACTAAGTTAAGGGTAATCTAACAGCATGATACCTTTGATCTACGCCGGGTCGGGTCTGACGCAATGCATTATTGTCAGAAATTAGCATTTTATGGCATGTAGGGTCCGAGTTTAACGACTCTATTATTACATTTATGACGTATAACGGCTCTTTGTTCGCACGTGTATTGTGTTTTAAATAATTTCAGGGGAATAAACTGCAAAGGAAGCTAGTGTCACGCAGCAATGTTGATTGGTACAAAGGACAGATGTCGTTTCATTAAGTTGTTTGGAATTTATAATTTTGGCGGAACTAACCTTAATCGAGTGGTGAGGGGGGGGGGGGCTTTGCGTAAATGCATAATGATGACGTCTTGGTCCCAGAACAGTAGGTACAGACGATGTATCACCACAATGCGCCATCCTGAGAAACGTCGCAAAGCGACTTTCCTTCGCCCGCTTTTAGCTTTTTTTACGTGGGTCTTTAAATGTCATAATTATAGTCATAATTATTAATCACATCTTTTGATGAACTTCGGTTTATGAACAAGGGCGTCTTTATCAACTGAAATAGTAAGTATTAAAAACAAAAGCTATAGGGTTACTCATAATAAGAGTCATTCATTTCAAAATTGTGGAGAGATTTCAATATATTTACTCACTTACAAAAGAACGCGAGGTTTTAGTCAATAATTTGGATGAAACTTTGTAATGAAAACCGAAGATAAAACTGTAAGGTTACTCATAAGAGTCATTCATTTGAACATTGTGGAGTGAGTTCAATATATTGAATGGGAACGCTAGGTTTTACTGAACGATTTTAATGAAACTTGGTAAGTGAGTGTTTATTCGAGCGTTTCAACCACCTTATTAAATTCATTTGAAGAAACTATATTGATCGTTTTTATTATAATAAAAACGATGAACTATAGTTTTTTTCATATTTCAGGCCCTAGCACAGATTCTGTATTGGTGTAATATTCAATTAAATATATTTATTTATATCAACTTTTGAAGGCGAGGATAATGACGGCAACTGAAATGCTAGAATAATCTCCCAGGTACAGATTTCGCTCTGGTAAACTGATTTATTTTGACATTTATAATAATTGTGTAAAATATACTTGGCTCAACATCAATTGATTGCATAATGTCTTTGAAGGCTGGCAAGTATTTCTAAAGACTGGGTGGGAAGCTTGGAGGGTTTTCCACCAAAAGTATGTATTCAAAAATTAATCATTTTACCAAAACTATGTACAAAGTTTCATTAAACTCAGTGAGTGACACTTGGCATTCACTTTTTAATGAGTATTATGAGACCATTCCACAATTTTGAAATGAATGACTCTCAAGTCACTTTCTCTTACAGTTTTTTAATACTTCGGATTTAGTAATTCAGTCCTTCATAACCGAAAATAGCAGTGGTAGCCTAGTTCATTGCGCACTCGCCTCACGTTCATGAGATCGTGGGTTAAATCCCGCCAGTACATTGGTGTCATTGGAGTCTTTCGTAACTTGAATAGGTACGGTTTATTTACAATATCGATGAAGGAAAACATAGTAAGGAAACCTGCATATGCCAAAGAAGAAATTCTCAGATCTATTTGGGGCACCTTTGTTAGTGGACGGACAGGAGTTTAGAACAAACTCGAATGGTCGAAGTATCGTCAGGTCTTCCTGGCCCCCTAAGAAGATAAGATATCCAACTGAAGAGATCTTCAAAGGTAAATTTAAGGTTATTTAAAATAACGTTTTATTATTATCTCCAGTTTCCATATCTACAAAGACGTTGTCTGTATTTATGCACTGAAAACAATTCGCGCTTCTCATTTGGATTCATCTGGAGCATCCCAGAGCGCGGGCGCTACCGAATATCCCCAAAAGTTAAATTAGGGCCACTTGTTACTGTCTCCAGTTTGTTACTCTTTGCTTCTTTAATTTAGTTTGTCTGGGGCCCAAGGTAGCGTAAATTCATGACCTGGGACTTGCCCTACCTTCACTGGTGGGTGTCTTTGCAGTTACCTCCGTTGATCCTCGCTTAGAGGAGTTGCGGGGGGAGAATGGTGAGGAGGTGGGAATGTCTCCAGTGTACTATCTGAGCCGTTTGTTACTCTATAGTTATATTTATTCTACGGTTTTCTGACTCCTTTTCAGCGCGCGTCTTCAGTCGTCTTCAGTCTTCCTGTAGAACTATTTCTCGTCTTGGATGTCGTACGTATGTCACACTTATTAATGAGTTAATTAAGAATTAGCCTACCTTATCTTCTATCTGGCCAGGAAGACCTGGCGATACTTCGACTCTTCAGGATCTTTTGTGCCAAACCCCTGTCCACCAACACTGCTCCAAGTTGATTTAGTGGACTTCACATACGCCTTAGAATTTCGTATTTGGCATATGTAGGTTTCCTCCTGATGTTTTCCTTTGAAACGCTTCACAGAATTATAAATAAACCGTACTTAAGTATCGAAAAACTCAATGGTGCGAGCGGGGTCTGAACCCACGACCCCATGAACCTTGGATAATAAACCAACTAGGCTATATTATAGCCTACCTTAATTTCTCTCTCATGAATACCACTTCTTTTGCTAAATTAATCAACAGAGAATGATTATATTTAGAATTGTTGCTATCATTCTCCTCGTATATGACCTTTGTGGAGCAATAGATCTCTCCACTTTCCAGCGCTCGATCTACTCTGTCTTTAAACGTCAGTACCAGGTCGCCTCCGGCTCCCACTAACACGCAACCGCTCGATATATCCAGCCATTTATCACTCATTCACTCAACAGATTGAAAGGCTAAGCCAATATTTCAAAGAAAACAAAAAGCAATTCCTTCATGAAGATTTGCTACAGACAAATCATTCTCCCCGATCCTACCACTCATCTCTTATGACGTCTTGTTTGTTTGAACGCCGCTCAAAGGAAAGCCGCTCTTTATTTTCCCTGCGATAAGCAATTGTAGGAAAATATTTACACGCTGCATATATCGTCGGAGCCGTTCGAGTATAAAATACATCCCTCAATACGTTGAATACAAAATGCCTTCTTATTACGTATTCAAATTCGGCACGACTTCCGTCGTTCACGACACTTTTACTACACGACAAAAGGTTATTGAGTGTTTCTCTCGACAGGTAGTGTCATCGGAAATTAAGTTACGAAGAAGTTTTAGTGTCCGACCGGCATTTCCGTTTCGGCTTTCGACACTCGTGGTGGTTACGAATAGTATTACGAGTTTACCTCCCACTTTACCTCCCAGGGTACCACGGTTTGTCAGGATCGCACAAAGTGGCGATATATCGTCTCTGCCTACTCTGGGATCAAGGTGTGAGCATTATGCATTTATCCCCCCCTCCCCCCCCACCCGGCGCCAGTTTAACGTCGCCCTCAAATACAGCACGGCTTGCAGTACGCAGTATACACATAGATGCCGCCGTTTGGGTGGAGGTCAAAACTGCCTATCCCATCACGCTATCGACTGGCGCAGAGAGATCGATCGCTGGCACTGATGGTTTTGATGCCATCATGCGGAAATATATGCTGGCCCGGGTCCAGCCCCGACAGAATCCTGCACGCGCTGGCTGATCGGTGGGACTCTCCGATGCTAGGGCGGTAGATGCGACTGCATGCAGTCCATGCAGTCAAGTAGAACACATGGACTATCACTGAAATAACAGTTATTCTATTCTATAAGTTAGAAAGCCAACCAATCTTCCTGTGGGTGTCGTCAAGGCGACTAAGGGACTCTACCAGGGTCGGGCATCAGCATTCTCCTGTGTTTATTAGGATCATTACTGCGATCACTAATCCGCCTGTCAAGCGTCCTGAATATGAAAAATCCCTCAGTGGATAGCCCACTAAAAGTGTCATTCTATTGGGAAGGTCCAGCAGTGGACGTATTTAAGCTGATAATTACGACAGCTTTCGGCCTTTATCCTGTCGAAAGATGCTGAGAACTACACGGAATGAAATAACTCAGAAATTTCTTTCAGTCAAGATAATATTGTTTTGCAATCTAAGGATTTGCCGTGTGGTTTCCGGTAGAGTAGAATAGGACCACTCCAACTCTTCCCGTGGATGTCGTACAAGGCGACTAAGGGAATACATTATAAAACATCAATCAGGCCTCCCCAACCCGTCTGGCCAGCGCGGGGAGTGTAGGCCAAATCCTCCGTCTGTCTCCGCCAGATGAGAGAGGGTTGTGCTCCTGCAGTGGAGACAGAAATAACCTGATGATGATGATGATGAATCTAAGGATATGTTAATCTCCATCCAATTCATTGCGGACTTCAGTCAAATTTCAATCAAATTTTAGAATAGATATTCTTTTTCTAAGATATAGATAATCAAAATATCTTGATTTAAGACTACATTCTTGAAGGAAGATGTTTGGTAGATCTTCTTTCAAGGGAATAAAATTTATTTCATTTAAACTATTAATCGCTTTTGTAAGACACTGAGAAACTTGAATTAAAATTGTTTCTCCTTTTCAGACAATTAAATATATTTATTATTTAAAATAAATATTCTTTAAACGAAATGTTACATTATACATTATAAAACATCATCAGGCTTCCCCAACCCGTCTGGCCAGCGCGGGGAGTGTAGGCCAAATCCTCCGTCTGTCTCCGGCAGATGAGAGAGGGTTGTGCTCCTGCAGTGGAGACAAAAATAACCTGATGCTGATGACGATGAAATGAAATTTGTACTTCGTACCGAAATGTGAAAATCGTGTGCTTCGATTTCGGCCTAAAGAAAAACTTTTGTTCATCCACTAGTTCATTGTCAACGGGAATTTGTTACGGGGTTACGGAAAGCTTTATAAAGTGGGCATCTCGAAGGGCCCCGGACGAATTTGTCGCCCCGGCCGGTCAGTTATGTTATGACAGGAATTTTGAAGTGGGATCCATGGTGTCAGCGGTATTTTGGGTGGGATTGACGAAGTAGTTGAAGTAGTGATGTACCGCAGCGAGGTAATTGAATTCCTAGTCGATCTTACAATATGAATTTCTCTGAACATTTTAGAATTTATTTCAAATGTGGTAGGTACCTGTTTAGTGGTTAAAAATAATAATAATAATAATAAATCGTTTAATAGCAGGCAACTTGGCCCATAGATAACTACCTTATACCTTATATATAATATTAATAATATAATAATATGGGGACATTTCACACACGGCCACCTGATCCCAAACTAGGTTGAGCCTATAAATAACATCCAGTCCCAAGGCACAAGTGCTCATGACACGAATGTTTGCCCTGGGCGGGATTCGAACCCACGACCCGAGCTTCGCAGGCAGGTTTACTACCGACTAGGCTACGGGGCCGAATTAAGGTTAAATAATGTATGTATTTCTAAGCTAAGGTAATCTATGGGCCAAGTTGCCTGAAAATAAATGATTTAATAATCATAAATAATGATTAATATCACCAGTCCGCCTGCCAAGCGTGGTGATTATGGCAAATATTACAATGGACAGCCCACCACAAGTGGAATTATATTTGGAAGGCTTTGTTCAGCAGTGGATGTATTTCGGCTGATAATGATGAACTTACGATTTTTTTTGAATGAAAACGTGTCTAATAACTCTTTACTTCTCATTGCCTGTGTATTACCGTGCTATAAATGCATTTTTTTGCGAAAACCGCATATAAAATGTAAAATATCTATCAAAAATAATTGGTTTCGTTGAAATAATAATAACTGTAAGTAAGTAATATTAATAATATTCTAGCTGAAATTCTTTGATTAAAATTTTAATTCGAACAAAGACATCTTCTGTTTGACTACAAAAGTTATTCCATCTAACGTCTAGCCGTCTATTCCAACAATTTACAACTGCTGTTAATGTAAATTGCAGTCTGATATTATATTTTGTACAATTCTAGAATAATTCTAAAGAGAATGAACACGGATAAATTGACTTGTCTTATCTGGTGCTTTAATGTTTTGTAACTCGAAAGGAGCAATTTTGAAACTGCCAGGCGAGTGACTCGGACTAATAGGTTTTGGGATATAGTCACAGGATTGTACAATATACACCGAAATACGTCCACTGCTGGACATAAGCCTCCTCAACAAAGTGCCACTTTTAGTGGGCTCTCCATTGGGGGATTCGACATAATCACCAGACTTGGCCGCCTCATTGGTGTTCGCAATAATGATTTTAATATACACAGGAGAATGCTGCTGCCCGTCCCTGGTGTAAGCCTTTAGTCGCCTTAACGACACCCACAGGAAGATTATAGACATAGGCATCATTTATTGACAATATTCATTACAAGTCATTAAACATAAAAATAATTCTACCTCTTATGAATTGTAAGTACTTATATATTATAAAATAATTCAGGAGTACGTCTACCTAGGACAGACAATACAGTTGGGTAGAAACAATTTTGATAGGGAAGCTGATAGAAGAATCCGGCTGGGCTGGGCAGCATTCGGAAAACTGCGTCAAGTCTTCACTTCGCCGTCGAAAAGTCTTTAATCAGTTCGTCCTGCCTGTCATGACCTACGGTGCAGAAACGTGGACACTGACAGTGGGCCTGATCCATAAGTTTCAAGTCGCTCAGCGAGCTATCGAGAGGGCAATGCTCGTGGTTTCTTCGAAGGATATGATTCGTAATCCGACGATCGAACGAAGATACGACGAAGAACGAAGGTGACAGACATAGCCCAAAGGATTAGCAAGCTGAAGTGGCGGTGGGCGGGCCACAGAACCGACGGCCGTTGGGGCAGACGAGTTCTAGGACCACTGATTGGCACTCAGGATGAGACGTAAAGGAAAATAGGCGTCAAGTAAATGAAAATATTAAGTGACAGTGAAATTGGAAAACCGTTGGCTGTTGGGGTCAAACCGAAACAGTGTGCTATTCTCTAAAATACAAACTCACGTGCCAGTCTCACTCAAGCGACTGTCACGTTTGTAGCAAAGAGATGCAGTTATGCAATTAGAAACTGCGCAATATGGAGTTTTTGAAGATTTCCTATCGATGTTTACCCGACCGCAGATCGCCGCGAAACGCGTACACGTTTGATAGTTTATGCAATATATTGCAAGTTATTGGCACGCGTGTCGAGTCTACTTCACAGTTTTATCTTGATAGTATTTCTGTGCATCCATCATCATCATCATGTCAGCCTTTAGACGTCCATTGCTGGACATAGCCCTTCCCAAATGAACGTCACCACATCCGGTGTTCCAGCTTAGGTCAGTCGCTTCCAGTCAGCTTCTTCAGGTCGTCGCTCCATCTGTGAAGATCTATCAATGTTTCAAATGTTTTATTGCAATCATGTGGTTACAAGGATGGAATATAAATTAAATCGAATCCATAACATGAACCCTGTTAAGGGCACAACAACATCAACTATTTTAAATCACTAACATGCATATGTAGTTATTATTAATAATCAATATATGCTTAATCTAAGTTTATATAAAATCAAATAATATAATGTCATTTAATACATTATAAAATGATATAAAATTATCAAAAATTTAATTAATGAATTTAAAGAGTAATTTAGCTATCTACATTTCGTTATATTAACATTCGTTATATTAACATGTGGTACATTATATGTGCCATTTCTTATTTATCTTCTAGGAACTCTAAACCTAAACCTTAGCTTACGTGCAACCAAAACGAGCACCTGCAGAGCAGCCCCCCCCCCCCCCCCACCCCACCTCGCCTCGCATCGCTCGCCTAGTCACACACACATGCGCACACGCACCTCCACACACACACTCCTCACGCACACGCACTCAACTCTCATTGCGACGACGACGTAGATTGTAGATAATTTATTTATACCTATTTGATTGTAAATTTCTATCTAATTTTTTTTTCTCTTCTGTACCCTCCTACTTTTGTCTACTTTTTTTATTACCCTATACAATAATGTTTATGTTCATATATTAAAAATCTGTTAATGGCTAATGTTTAATTTATATTATACTGTATTATATATTTTTGTAAATTAGCTGTAGGTTTCAGAATTAATAAATAAAATAAAAAAATAAAATAAAACTCTTTTAGACTATAATAACTTTTATGTATTAAATACGTATGCAATTTATTTTTAAACGTTTTTAATTATTTTTTTCATCCTTTATAGTCTGGTGAAGATGCTAGAATACTGTGATATCTATGTTACACTTTTACGAATATAATTACGAAGAACACAAAAACTGCATTAACGCTGAGATATTTCCAAGTTCCCAAGAAAATAGTAAAAGGTAGTGAAGGACGACCTCTAATTACGTTAATAGCGCATAATAAAACTTAGTAGACGCAAGTCTCTGTCAGTCAGTGATTCTCGCCCACGTACGGAGTAATTACAACGTTAAGTCAAGCGCCTAAGATACAATTTAGCGCACTGCGCGGCATATCAATCGCTGCCCGCACGTCGCACGCTGTCTACGGAGTAATAACAACGCTAAGTCGAGCGCCTTAGACACATATTTGCATGTATTATCTGACAGTTAGGTGATTAAAAGAGTAGGTATTTTCGTTTTACTAGGCAGTGATGTATGCGTTACGTAGTCATCTGTGGTAGAGATGGCATTTAATTTTAAGTACTTCCATAGTCAGATATTATACAATATGTCCTAGGATACAATCGACAGATGAAAGGGAGGAAACTTAGTGCATTATCTCACACCCTGTAAGGTTGGCTGAAAGAGATCTTTTTTAGAGATAAGCTCGCCTTTGTCCACAAAATTTATACCTGTATTTAGTTTTAAAATTGTGCAATATATTCTATTATGAATATGTCGGCGAAATAATAAAAGAGGAGCTGATTTGGAGGCACAGTGTGTGCTCGGCGCGCCGTTTGGCTTTGTTCGGCTTTGTTCGGCACGCGCTGACGGAACGTCGGGTATAACTGGCGCAGGCGCAGAACAGAGACAGGCTTCGATGGAAAGGCGTGCGGTGCGCAGGCGTTACGCTGACGGATCGTCTGCCTTCTGAAATCGTTACTTGATGATGTAGTGTAATTTCATGTAGTGTCATTTAAGCCAGTAAACGTGTTAACTTTTTGAACGGTGTTAAACTCAATTTGGGAGCCCACACTTTCGGCGGAACCAGGAACCTACGACAAATATTATAATATAGATTCAAATAAAAAAAAAATTATATTAGATTCCTATTTGCCGAATGAATTTTATTTATCGACATTAATTTAACGACAACCACCCACTGCCACTTCAGCTTCCTCGGTCACCTTCGTTCTTCATCGGATCTCCTCATTACGTCTGTAACAAAAAAACAATTTTCGTAGGAAATTTTAGTGTTCAAATTAAAACTTTGCTTCTAGTTAATACAGATTTATTTCAACTGAATCTACCTAGTCCTTTCCTAGCAAATGAATAATGGTTTGCATTACTCCACGGTGGAGAGACAAATGTACGTAATGGAATAGGCTTCACCGACGGCCAATCTGGACAAATGTTCCGATAGGTTTAAGGTCTAGCTTTGATTTAAACTAACGTGTGTAAGGAAAGCGATTGTTTTATGGTAAAAACTTAGCAATGTATACGGTTATACTACAAACTACCAGATGGAAATCCCATAATATTATAAATGCGAAAGTTTGGATTTGCCGTGTGGTTCCCGGCTTAGAATAGGGCCACCTCTATCTTTCCCGTGGGTGTCGTCAAGGCGACTAAGGGATTGTACCAGGGACGGGCAGCAGCGTTCTCCTGTGTGTGTATGTTAAGACCATTACTGCGACCACCAATCCGCCTGCCAAGCGTGGTTGCACATCCCCTAATGGACAAACCACCAAAAGTGGCATTCTATTCGTGAGGCCTATGTTCACAGATGAGCGTTTTTTTTAAAGATGAAAGCGCAGATATAGTAACTAGCAACGATCTCTATGTACTACTAGATGGAGCGTTCCAAACAATCGCTCTGTTCCACGCAAGTAGCCACAACTCTTTTACATTCACAATGAAACTTGTGCAGTTACTACGCAGAACATTTAATTATTACTAAATATTGACGCTACGGTTAAATAATGTCAATATTTAGTAAATAATTAAAGTTCTGAGTAGTAACTGCACCAGTTTCAAAGTGAATGTGAACGAGTTGTGGCCACTTGCGTAGAACAGAGCGACTGTTTGGAACACTCCATCTAGTAGTACATAGAGATCGTTGGTAGCTAGATAAACACTTGTCGATCCATCTGATGTATTTATAAATCTGTAACAGAGCTGCAGAAGCGGAAATTGCTACGCTATGGTCTGCAATTCTTTAACTGAACGTCACAATCAACCGGGACGTACTCTAAGACGACGTAGATTTGTCTTCAGCTGCGTCGCCTCGATTCCCTGCCTCAGATGCCTCGCCTCGCCTGCCTCTCCCGAGTAATGCTGGCAATAATTCATTTGGGCTACGGCTCGGGAATGTTTGAACGCCTCGGATTGGGAACGTATTTGCTAAGTCGTATGTGTTTATCACACTTAGTGGGACTGTCGGGATATTTGGAGTTTTAGTGTGATCTTAGAAAGTTCACGTTTGTTTGCAGCTTTCGGCTTGTGAATGATTAGATTAGATTTATTAATTTCACTTTACATTGAAAATTAAATTTATTTATTGCATAACCATAACTAATTATAAAGCTTAAATAATTTATGAAGAAATAAAACCATAATCAAAAAATATATGTACATAATTTAGAAGGCGAATACATCGTCCAAGGTTGGGCCGTGAGGCATGGACCCCAGCACATACAATTCATTATACAATTCATTATTCTTACATGTTAAATTATTGTAAGTTATTATTATATTTTTAGATGATTTTGCTTAATACTAATGGAGGCCAAATTCGAGATTTCACATTAAAAAAATAATAATAACAACTGATTCAATAATAGTATGTGAAAAAAATACAATACAGAAAGACAATATAAAACAACTGTTAGCTATTTATTGTATGTATTTTATTATATTTATTTACTCCCCGTCCTGGAGGTGTGTGTGTGTGAGGGGTGGGGGTGGGGGGAGTGTGTGGCTGGGGTGTGAGTGCATACTTAATCAGACCTGATTTTTGTAAAAGGAATCGTCGTCACATTAGTAATAATCAATCAAAAGATGATGGGCGTTTTGGTCCTAACAACAAACATCAGTAACTAATACGCCATTGAAAAATAGAAGATTAGTTAGTATGGCGGCTAATCTCAGTTAGCTATATTTTCGGAGTATGGGCCTTTTAATATTCGCCTACTAAAAGAAATCAATTACAATAAGCTTATAATCAGTTATATACAAATTAAATTAAATTCCGCAACGTCCTTACAATAAGTGATACGGTACGGCAATGAAAAGGTCTTATTATAGTTACTATGGCGTCTAACCTCAGTTAGTAGTACTTTTTGGCGCCATGGGCCTTTTGATACCCATCCACTAATAGCAACCAATTACAATTAATATTGATTGTATACACGCCAATGAAAAGGTCTTATTAATTAGAACAATAGTTACTATGGCGGCGATTCTCAGTTAGCTGTATTTTCAGCGTTATAGGTGATTTATTACATTTCCCCTACCACTTATTGTACCTAATTGGTTGCTAATAGTACGTGGGTACTAAAATTCCCATATGGCAGAAAATACAACTGAGATTACCCGCCATAGTAACTTTTGTTCTACTTAATAAGACATTTTCATTTGCATATCACTTATTGCTATTGACTGCTATTAGTTCCCTAAAAATCGCCCACCATCCTATAAACATAATTTACTATGGCCAAGCACACTTTGGAGCTTTGTAATAAAAATTAAAAGTCAGATCTGTAGATGAGTAAGTTCTACAGCATGAAACACTTATATCCAAACCAGCTGTTGCCCGCGACTTCGTCCGCGTGGACAACTTAACATTACAAATTATTATTTCCCATAGGAATGGGATATTTTTTCGGGATAAAAACTATTCTATGCCCTATTCCAGGACCTAAACTATATGTGTGCCAAGTTTCATCACGTTCCGTCCAGTGGTTGAAGCGTGATTGAGTAACAAACATCCGAAGAAACATCCAAATATCCAAACTTTCGCATTTATAATATTAGTAGGATAGAATAGGATACTAGGATGTAATTTGATACATTAAACGATTCGAGTTGAACTTATATATTTTTTAAGTCAAGCACACCGTGAAATATTTTAAGTTACCAAATGGGTAATTTTGCCGTGTGGTTTCCGGTAGAGTAGAATAGGACCACTCCAACTCTTCCCCTGGATGTCGTACAAAGCGACTAAGGGAATAATACATTATAAAACATCAATCAGGCCTCCCCAACCCGTCTGGCCAGCGCGGGGAGTGTAGGCCGAATCCTCCGTCTGTCTCCGGCAGATGAGAGAGGGTTGTGCTCCTGCAGTGGAGACAAAATAACCGGATGATGATGATGAAATGGGTAATAAAAGTTTCATTAATGTTTTTACACAGTAAATATGGGCAAGAGCAGCCTAATCCGGATGATAAATGTGCGTGGCAACACTATTGTATTTAATCGGGTGTAACGCATTAAGTAATATTACTGCAGGCATCGCCTGTTTCTCTTATTACCCATTTGGCGTGTGATTTAATGACCCTTTTTGTTACTTAATGGGATTTGATAATTAAAAGTTGTTCTAAATATTTGTTTTGTGTTACTTTCTGTGTGTTACGTCCTGCCTGTCATGACCTACGGTGCAGGAACGTGGACACTGACGGTGGACCTGATCCACAAGTTCCAAGTCGCTCAGCGAGCTATGGAGAGGGCTATGCTCGGGATTTCTTTGAAAGATATGATTCGTAATGAGGCGATCCGACGAAGAACGAAACTCACCGACATTGCCGAAAGGATTAGTAAGCTGAAGTGGCAGTGGGAGGGCTACATATGACGCAAAACCGACGGCCGTTGGGGCAGACGAGTTCTGGACTGGAGACCGCGGATCGGCACTCGCAGGGTGGGACGCCCCGCCGCCAGGTGGACCGACGACCTAAAGAAGGTGGCCGGCAGCGGCTGGATGCGGAGGGCGGAGGACCGGGTGTGGTGGCGTTCGTTGGGGAAGGCCTATGTCCAGCAGTGGACTTCTAGAGGCTGACATGATGTGTTACTTTCAATACATTCCTTGCCTTCATTACACATTTTACTTTTCCTTAGATTAATTTATTTAATTATTAATAGCTGTTGCCCGCGACTTCGTCCGTGTGGACAACTTAACATCACAAATTATTATGTATTTCTTGTAGGAATGGGATGTTTTTCCTTAATAAAAACTATCCTATTTCCTATTCCAGGACCTAACCTATTGTGCCAAGTTTCATCCCGATTCGTCCAGTGGTTGAAGCGTGATTGAGTAACAAACATCCAAATATCCAAACTTTCGCATTTATAATATTAGTAGGATAGAACAATTAAATTGTACATGACTTACCGTGATAAGTAAAACGATGTATTTATGTACGTTGGTACTCCTTGGCGAGTTACGATTATGGCATGTCAAGAATTTAACTATTTATTCGAATTTAAAAATATCTTTTTTTTAAATCTAATTTAAGGAGTTTTGTCACAAGGTGACAATGGGCTCGATTCTGAAGGCACAATGTTAAAATTTGACAGCACTAAAACTGTTGCTATCCTTGTCACACAATATTATGAAGATAAAGACGAAACCAATTTTAGCGCTGTCAAATTTTAAATTTGTGCTTTCAGAATCGGGCCCAATGTCACTCCATTGTACAACGTACATTTGTCTTAGCCTAATACACATTACACATATTCTAACACACTTTACTTGGGTTGTACACGCGGACATGCACATACACTTATCTTCTGCGAATGGTCGCCTGTGCAACCCTGTACAGTATCCTAGCCTTTTCGGGGAGGGGAAAGGCCAGGACACTGTTACATCCACCTACTTGGGTTATAATATTGCTGGAGCAAAAAATATATCTTAAAACATGTGTAATGTAATAACAACAGGGCAATATAATTTTGTAGGTAGGTTAT
This sequence comes from Esperia sulphurella, assembly GCA_947086405.1. Classification (NCBI taxonomy): domain Eukaryota; kingdom Metazoa; phylum Arthropoda; class Insecta; order Lepidoptera; family Oecophoridae; genus Esperia; species Esperia sulphurella. The sequence goes on from OX352265.1 coordinate 15,896,997, forward strand.
GGTAGCTCCACTGCGAAAAGCCTATGTCCAGCAGTGGACGTCGATAGGCTGATAAAAAGAGGACTATGAGATAAATGTTTTTCCAGAACATCTTCAAAGGAACTGTATATATGCTCGAGAACCGCGGTCAGTCCCCTAAGGGCGAGATTGTAATAAATTTACATGCGAAAGGTTCTTAAAGGGATCTCTTAAAAGCATCTTTCTGTTAATCCCGGCACGAATTTCAAGCGACTGCAGGTTAAGTCTGGTGAATTATGGTGGCATTAGCCCCGTATTATAGTCTTTCGGCACATCGCTGTCTGTTATCGTTACTTAGCTTGCTTAAATATTAATTATACTAACTCTATTTCATTTATATAAGTACCGTAGAACGAGTTCTTTCCGGATGAATGAATGAATGAATATAAATTTCATTCCAGATTAATAGTCCTATGAAAACCAACGCTATTTACGTCTCGGTAACATATACATGAAAGGGTCACCAGCAGCAAAAATAGGTTTGTATTACCAAGTAAACTTTGCGGTCCACTTAGGAACACCATCTATTGTGTATTTTGTTTTCGAGACGCAAATGCGTTTGTTTTCATAGGACTATTAATCTGGAATGAAATATACATTATTGCACACAATTCACAGATAATAAGACATAGGATAGTTTTTATCCCGAAAAAACATCCCGTTCCCACGGGAAAACATAACAATTTGTGATTTTAAGTTGTCCACGCGGACGCCGTCGCGAGAAACAGCTAGTAAGTCATAAATTTCCAAATAGCGTGTTGTTGGTGAAATATTTAACTTTATCAGCTCTTGTTTGATGTTGATTGTGTCATGTACTATACCTTATTAAATACTAGCTGGTGCCCGCGACTTCGTCTGCCCACGATTAGAATTTCGAGTAGCTTATTGTAGGACTATTTGAGATAAACATTTCCATCATACATTACATATGTGTAACTCTAGCGGTCTTGGCAGCGCACGCCAGAATAGCTCGCAGATGGTAGATTTTTCCTACTTACTTGATATTTTGGACAATTCACACAATATCTTTATAAATTGTAGCCTATGTGTTATTCTGATGTATAAGCTATATTTTTGTAAAGTTTTATTAAAATCCATTTAGTAGTTTTTACGTGAAAGAGTAACAAACATCCAACCATACTTACAAACTTTCGCGTTAATAATATTAGTAGGAAGGATGTTCAATAAAGACTTTGTAAACACAAAATAAAAAAATTTAAAAAATTATAATAAAAACCATCCTCGGTCCTCCGCCTTCCAGAAACTATGGTGGGGGGGGGGGGGGGGGGTTAAAGGTTCGGGGAATGAGGGTAGGAGGGAACGTTAAACATTATATAAGATAGCTGTCACAATTCTTCGACGGTCCTTTAATTCGGTCCCCCACTGTCTTCACAAGTACTATTGAGCCTCCCCAATAGAATGCCACTTTTCGTGGGCTGTCCATTTTGGGATCCATAATCAGCACGCTTGGCAGGCGGAATACATTTGTCTAATCCCAAACTAGGACTTTATCCTGTGCTATGAAAATTTAGACAAGGATAGGACAATTCACAAATGTAACATCTAGACCGGAACCAACTTGTTCAAATTATATAAGTATCCATCAGTATAAAGTGAAGGTGGATTACTGATCGCAAAAATCATAATTAATTTTATTGGTAATTGGAATAATAAAGCGTTTACATACATCCATACATACATACACACACACCCACACACACACACACATACACACACACACACACACACACACACACACACACACACACACACACACACACACACACACACATACATACATACATACATAAATACATACATACATACTTCGTTCGCGTGGATAACTTAACATTATTCTGTTTTACTAAATCGTAAAAGAAATCTATTAATCTGGTTATGTATTGAAAATATTTTACATAAAATTAGTTTGCCGACAGCGGTCCCGCCCGTTGGACCACAGAATTAATGTTGCTTTTTCTAAGTTCACAGTCTTCATGTTTATCATGAATTAAAAGATTATCATATAATTATGTATATTTATTATGTTTTAATATTGTGCAAGAAGTAATGAGATTATTTTATTTAAAAAAAAAACGCTCCCGCTTCCGCTTTCGATTCCGCTCAAGTTCCCTCTCCCGCTCCCGCTCTTTCTTCCGCTCTTTCTTCAGGAGCAGTCAAGGCTACTAGAGCCTTGACTGCTCCTACGGGAAAATTAGGATTAGGGGCAGCCACATAGCCAATTTTTTTTTTAATACAGATAATTGTAAAAAAAACAAAAATAACAATAATAAATCAATCCACATTAAATTGTAAAAAACAAAAATAAATCAATTCACGTTTATGAAGCAAATAAATATTGACAGTTTATTTTACGTCTGCCATACGAGAAATTTCCTTTAATAAAACGCGAGTGAAAATATGAAACTGGTGAGATATTGCGAGAATTTTATGCAAATCAGATCGATCGCCGAGAATCTGCGAGCGGAGGTGATATTTTATGTTCTAGTGGAAAAGTTTCTCAGATTCATTCCGGATAAGGGCTTAGAGGAGTAAGTTTCCCCCGAATGGGAAAAAGTTTGGAGAGTTTGGGAGTTTTTTTTAGTTTCATTTACTTCTAAATTACTCGTTAGAGGACTGCTAGATATCCTAAAAGATAATTTAACTTACACCTAAGTTAATACTTAGTCTTTTCTATATTCTAGATTCTCGATAGAAACCCCGAGCATACCCCTCTGCATAGCTCTGTTGAAACTTGTGGATCAGGCCCACCGTCAGTGGGAGAATTAATACCAAATTAAATTCGTACCAAAGCTCTAGAGACAGGTTTCTGTGAAATAAATATATTTATGTCACTTTCAATAACAAGCTGAAGTGGCAGTAGGCGGGTCACATCTGTCGCAGAACCGACGGCCGTTGAGGCAGACGAGTTATGGAGTGGAGACCGCGGATCGGCACGCGCAGGGTGGTACGACCCCTGGCTAGATGGAGCGGCAATCTGCGTAAAGCGGCTGGCAGAGAAGAACCGAAGATCGGGTTCAGTGGCGCACCTTGGGAGAGGCCTATGTCCAACCGTGGACTCTTTCAGGCTGATGATGATGGTGATGACTTACACTTATCCTGACATTCTCCTGTGCTATGGAAATTAAACAAGGATTGGACAATTCACAAATATAACATCCAGACCGGGACTAACTTGTACAAAGTTGTATATCCACGGTGGGAATCGATTCCACGACCTCTGGAGCTGGAGTCCGATGACAATGAATATGCAATTCAAATGAGGTACAAGACAAGATTCATTCTGAACGTTTATTTTCTTACGCGGTAGCTACAAATAATTTGTACATTCAGGTTAAGTCTAACCAAAGATAATATATACTAGAGTTAGATCAATCCTCGAACAAAAAATGTAAATCTGAAATTGGTAGCATAAACTTAGATGGCGCCGCTGTTTTCCTGACTGATAATAAGATGTCACTTCCTGATACTCATAATAAGATTAAGCTAACCCTGGTCATGTAAAGAGAGATCAAATGTCAGGTGATGTATATAAAGCCTTTTAATACCGGCTTATCCCCAATCAAGTAATAAGCTTATAGCTTCATCAATAACATCGGACATGGTTCATTTTTGTATTAATAATTTTAGGATAATAATAACGTTTATTAAGATATATACGTTTATTAGATTTTATTTATGGAAATATCGTTTATATTAATATATCTGAAACGATGAGATTAATAAAAAAAATTCAATAGTCTAATCCCAAACAAGAATAGAACCTCCTAGCGTTATATCTTCTAGATCTGTCATATGTAATTCCAATATTTTAACCCTGTATTTTTGCATATATAATAATCTTTATTGCACATTTTGTAACTACATGCAGTTATAAAAATTGTGTGCAAAGGCGAAAAGGATTTCTATAAAAAGATCTCTTCCAGACAACTTAATAGTGCTGAAGGCAGTAATAGCGGTGTGGGGGGAGTGGGGGGGAGTGTGGGGGGGGGGTCAAATTAGTGAATAATAGATTACATAATAACTGAATACCGAAACTACTTTACATATATGTCGTAGGTTCCTGGTTCCGCCGAAAGTGTGGGCTCCCAAATTGAGTTTAACACCGTTCAAAAGTTAACACGTTTACTGGCTTAAATGACACTACATGAAATTACACTACATCATCAAGTAACGATTTTAGAAGGCAGACGATCCGTCAGCGTAATGCCTGCGCACCGCACGCCTTTCCATCGAAGACTGTCTCGGTTCTGCGCCAGCGCCAGTTATACCCGACGTTCCGTCAGCGCGTGCTCGCGACGATCGCCGAACAAAGCCGAACGTCGCGCCGAGCACACACTGTGCCTCCAAATCAGCTCCTCTTTTATTATTTCGCCGACATATATTTTATGGTGCAATTAGTAATATTTAAATGTATAACTGATTTAAAATCTCATAAAAGTATTACTTTGATAAAATAAAATTGCTCCAATTGTTGTTCTAAATCGATGAACGGTGGACACCCTGTTTATTTCTAGATATTTGCCTACAGAAATTACAAATGTAAATTAATATTTTTCAAGCCGTTCATTCATTCCTTTATCATCATCATACCAGCCCTTAGACGTCCACTGCTGGACATAGGCCTTCCCCAATGAACGCCACATCTAGCCGCATCCGGCCACCTTTCTCGGGTCGTCGGTCCATCTGGTTTGGTCCTTTATTTCAATTTAATCGAACCAAAAATTTAATTATAAATCATTTAAAAAAATTGTAGTTTTTATTAATTATTCAGCTCCGATGTATGCGTGATATAAATATAAATTACATATATAAATACATATTACATGTATACATCTTTTTCTTTCTTTATCAGGTTATGTTTGTCTCCACTGCAGGAGCACAACCCTCTCTCATCTGCCGGAGACAGACGGAGGATTTGGCCTACACTCCCCGCGCTGGCCAGGCGGGTTGGGGAGGCCTGATTGATGTTTTATAATGTATTCCCTTAGTCGCCTTGTGCGACATCCACGGGAAGAGTTGGAGTGGTTCTATTCTACTCTACCGGAAACCACACGCCAATGTATACATACACTTGTATATTACCTAACTAGGATTTTCTCCTGTACTGTGGGAATTAAACAAGGATAGGACAATTCACAAATATAACATTCAAACCGGGACCAACTTGTACAAATTGTAACAATTTGTCTGTCCCCAGTGGGAATAGAAACCACGACCTCTGGCACTCGAATCCAATGACCAAGCCGCTTAACCAATGAGGTCGTCAAATATATAAAACAACTAGCTGTTGCCCGCGACTTCGACCGCCAACTTAACATCACAAATTATTATGTATTTACCGTAGGAATGGGATGTTTTTCGGGATAAAAACTATCCTATGTCCTATTCCAGGACTTAACCTATATTTGTGCCAAGTTTCATCACGTTTCGTCTAGTGTTTGAAGCGTGATTGAGTAACAAACATCCAAATATCCAAACTTTCGCATTTATAATATTACTAGCTGGTGCCCGCGACTTCGTCTGCGCAGGATTAGTATTTCAAGTAGCTTATATTAGCTTGGCGTAGATAAGAACTAACATTATGACATTAAAATTATAATTTTATGGCGCACGCCAGAATAGCTCGCAGATGGTAGATTTTTTCCTACTTACTTGATATTTTGGACAACTCACACAATATCTTTATAAATTGTAGCCTATGTGTTATTCTGATGTATAAGACGTATGTAAAGTTTCATTAAAATCAATTCAGTAGTTTTTACGCGAAAGAGTAACAAACATCCATCCATACTTACAAACTTTCGCGTTTATAATATTATATAAGTAGGAGTAGGATAAGTAGGAAGGATTATTTTAACGGATGAGTTCATACTCATGGAAAGCACTGCTGAATACTCCGCAATAATAAATGATCCAGTCTTTTGTCTGGAGTGACCCTCGCGGTCTCCTATCTCTTCGCTCCTGGCCAGCTCCCAGGTCACGTGACACGTACGTACCCAAAGGTGATTACGTCCGTCTACGTCAAAGGCACTCACGTAACATACGTAACGTGAAGAGGCCTATTCTGCGCTATCGGGGCATGACAAGGGTCCCCCGATATCGCCTTGTCGTAATCTACTTATTCCGAACGAGATTCGACTCAGATTTGGACTAAATTCTAAATGTTACGTGCGAGTTTGCGATAGGACCCCCTATTTTGTCGTATTCTATATATTTTAGAGACACTTAAAGAATAGTATAGTAGTCGACGAAGAACGAAGGTGACCGACATAGCCGAAAGGATTAGCAGGCTGAAGTGGCAGTGGGCGGGCCACATCTGTCGTAGAACCAACGGCCGTTGGGGCAGACGAGTTCTGGAGTGGAGACCACGGATTGGCACGCGCAGGGTGGGACGCCCCGCCGCCAGATGGACCGACGACCTAAAGAAGGTGGCCGGAAGCGGCTGGATGCGGAGGGCGGAGGACCGGGTGTGGTGGCGTTCATTGGGGAAGGCCTATGTCCAGCAGTGGACGTCTAAAGGCTGACATGATGATAATGAAAGAATAGTTTGTGAAAGATAAATGAAGTGTGAATATTTATCGCGTAGTTCTCTCTCGGCTTAGAATAGAGCCACCCCCATTCTTCCGGTGGGTGTCGTCAAGGCAAGGAGCGACCTCCTGTGTATATTAAGATCAATCCTCCTGCTGGGCGTGGTAATTATGCAAATCCCCCAATAGACGGCCCATCAAAAGTGGTTGTAAGCGACACGCTCGTCGGTGTCACGTGATACCCGCCTGTTTACTTGAGGGCGCTCGCGATACGAGGTACGAGGGCGCAGCGGGAGGGGCACTCACCAGTCCGTCGCCCACCCATCTCTCGCGATACACGCTGCGCGCTAAGGACTCTCTGTATACTACCTGCTTTTACGTATAATAAAAATTAGTGACTTTTTCGTTATTTTGGACTTTTCTTTGTCTTCAGCCATCACCATCGTCTACAGTGGTGAAGATCAGACAATTATTGATTGCTAAAATATTGATGACTACATTGTTTATATTACGTGATGCAATTAATTAAATCAGCTCTTAGACGACCACAGCTGGACATAGGCCAACCCCAATGAATTCAAAAACACCCAGTCCTCCACCGTCCGCGTCCAGCCTCTTCCATCCACCTTAAATCCAAAACTGGTCTGCCCCAACGGCTGTCGGTTCTGCGACAGATGTGGCCCGCCCACTGCCACTTCAGATTCGTGCCACTTCAGCTTACTAATCCTTTCGGCTAAGTCGACCTTCGTTCTTCGTCGGATCTCCTCATTATGAATCTTATCCTTCAAAGAAACCCCGAGAATAGCCCTCTCCATAGCTCGCTGAGCGACTTGACCATTCTAGTAGATTATATCTTTGTTTATAACTGTGGAACTTTGTAGAAATAGGCACAATATTATAAAATAGCTGCTAGATAGATAATATTTATCTTCTACTAGCTGTTGCCCGCGACTTCGTCCGCGTGTCCACAGTTTTTATCCCGAAAAACTTCCCATTCCTACGGGAAAACATAAAAATTTGTGATTTTAAGTAGGACAACTTAAAATCGCAAATTATTGTGTTTTTTTCGTAGGAATGGGATGTTTTTTCGGGATAAAAACTATCCTATGTCCTATTCCAGGGCCTAACCTATATGTGTACCTAGTTTTATTAAGATCCGTTCAGTGATTGAAGCGTGATTGAGTAACAAACATCCAAACTATCGCATTTATAATATTAGTAGGAAGTAGGATTATTAATGATAAAACTATATAAGATAGAGCGATCGACGCCATAAGTTAGAAAGAGAAACACGTATAACATTGTGCCTCTCGATTGACTAGCCTCGCACGCTCGCTGCTGATAGCCCTACAACAATTAAGGCACACACACAAACAAACGTGTTCATACATGCTGGTGACCCGTAGTAGTAGCAAATAATTAATAAGTTCTTTTGTATCAATATTAATATATTGCAGTTTCTATTTTACAACGAACTCACAAAAAGCAGTTTCAGTTGAAATGTTTGAATATGAAAATTAAATAGTTTATTCCCTGAGGCGTTTCAGCACGTTATTATGTGAAATAATTTGACGGAAGTCGGGAGTAGAGCAGCTCATTATTTTCCACTGGAATTCAGTATGGTTATGTAAATTGGGCACAATGCCACTGCCTCTAGGGATTGCGTTGAGAGAATTGCCCTGTACACCTGAGAAGAGTAATATCGTCAGGAGAATGCGACAGTAGTTTGTACTTTTAGCTGCGGCGCGGACATCTAGTTAAATGTCAAAATTTCCTTTTTACAATTACAGTATACAGTAACATCTATTTTTGCCTTCATATGCTGCTCCTTGAAGAGTAATAGAGTAAGTGTAATTAAAGTTACATGACGCGAGTTGCCTTAGTGTATACAAATATTAATTTACTTGTAATGGCTGCTCGACTTTGAGCTTCAATAATAAATAATCAAATTCATTACGATTGCTAGAGGTCGACGCGGCTAATTAATTCTTCACTTCGAGACCCATTAGTAACTAATCTGAGATTAACCCAATTTCCTATAGAGTAAGCAAGTTATAGACAAATTCGAAAGGGTAATCAGCTTTTGGAGACTCAAGAGCTGTGCGTTGGTAGTTGATTCGGTTAAGATATCCTTTTTTAGGGTCCGTTATCTTATCTTCTTAGGCGGCAAGAAGACCTGGCTTCAGGTTCTTTTGTGACAGTCACCAACGCTGCCCCAAGCCGATTTAGTAGACCACACATTCACCTTAGAATTTCTTCTTTGGCATATAACATACTAGGTAGCTGTTGCCTGGGATTTCGTTCGCGAGGACAACTTAACATCACAAATTATTATGTATTTCCCATAGGAATGAGATGTTTTTTCGGGATAAAAACTACCTTATGTCGTATTCCAGGACCTATCCTCTATGCGTGCCAAGTTTCATCACGATCCATCCAGTGGTTAAAGCGTGATTGAGTAACAAACATACAAACTTTCACATTTATAATATTAGTAGGATGACACAAATGACGTGGCTTTCTATTAGTAAAAGAATCCAGAGATTACCCGCTACAACCTCACAAACTTCGCCTCTTTATAATATTAGTATAGATACCACCTAATTAATAAATTAAGTCAAGTAGGCAACCCTGGCACAGGCCTCGGTCTTTTGGGGTTTCTATGGCAACACCAAGTTAATATATTGCAAGCGCTTACTTCGATAACTGCTTTGATTTTGCTGGTGGATTATATTGTAATCAAATAATGGGCCCGATTCTGAAGGCACAACATTAAAGTTTGACAGCACTAAAACTATTGCTATCCTTGTCACACAGTATTATGAAGATAAAGACGAAACCAATTTCAGCGCTGTCAAATTTTAAATGTGTGCCTTCAGAATTGGGCCCAATGTATAACTAAATAAATACAAATATCCAGGTTTCTATAAATTAAACTACCTGCACTGAGAAAAAAATAAGTAGCCCTCCTACTTACATAAGGATAAAAATATACCACTATTAAGTAAGTAACCGCCTCCATTATAAATGGTGTGGCCTACAACTGATTCAGTAGCCGGCCACATTACTAAGTAACCACACTACGTAATAATGTGGCCGGCTACTGAATCAGTTGTAGGCGACACCATTTATAATGGAGGCGGCTACTTACGTAATAGTGGTATATTTTTATCCTTATGTAAGTAGGAGGGCTACTTATTTTTTTCTCAGTGTACATGCCCGTGTATTGATCATTAAAGACATTGAATCACGTCAGGAATGTCACTGACTTCATCCTAACCTACTTCGTATTTAAGCTAAGATAACAGTTTCTGGCATATTTCAATCTCAATCAGTGTTCTGGGGATTAAACCGAGATTAAAGGTGATGTTGAAGTCCCCGGCCTACTCGCTTTTCATCCCTTTTCAATTTATGGAAGGCGTCTTGGGTTATATTTTTACATCAAACAAACACAGACGAGGCGTCTGCCCTTCATACGCAATGCGTCACGTTAGGAGATATATTTTTATAGTCTATTGGTATAAAAAAAAACAGCTGATAAATATTACTGAAAGTAGGGATATTTAAAAAAAAGTACATTAACTACCACTGTACACTGAAAAGGCATCGTCATATCAGATTTTAGACTTCCACTGTTGGACATAGGCCAATGAACACGGTCTAATTATTACAGACAAAGATACATAATAAACCTTCAGGCAAAAACATAAGGTTCTAATAAGATTATCTATAGATATACATACAGACATACCCATATTAGTTCGTCTAGCCGTGCTCGTTAGCCGGTCCCGGAAAATAAACACAAAGTTCGTTTATTTCTACCGCTCGTCCGCTTTTAAATGTTTTTTTGCTTCTAGTATTCGTTGCGTGTTGAAAATAGTGTAGTAGTAGTTGCGGATATATATGCAATGAATTGTGATGAAAAATTTATTTATTTATTTTTTATTTAATAGTTTGTTGTACACACAAATATACAAAGAACAACACAAAGAAAAGAAAATTATACAAAAGGGTAAGCTTATTTCTAAAGAAATTTCTTCCAACTAACCTGCGGTGAAGACAAGGGATTATGGAGAGGCAGGTAGTCGCGTGTACCTACTATATATTAAATAATCATAGAACATATAACACAATAAACATAAACTATAAATACCAATACAGATACATAAATATATATGTATATATAAAATAATATAATATAATATAATACAATATACTTAATAAAAATATTTGTGAATTATTGTGAAAGTGAAGAATTTGGAGAACGCCAGTGGAGACTGCGAGTCGGCAAGCATAGTGTGGGACACCACACCACTGGCTGGATAGAGCGACGATCTGATGCGTAACGGCCTGGCCACGGAGATTTTCGCATTGATTGATTAAATAATATGTATATTTAATTGGTACGTTTCTTTTATATTTTTGGTACTAAATACCAGTCCATTCAGTAACTCTAAGGTTTATTGGAAGAGATCCCTAAGTGGGATAAGTCCGCTTTTGTACGTTTTTTTTTGTTGTTGTTAATTTTGGTACAATAAAGCGTTATTATACGGATTAACTAAATACCAATCCGGCCAGTTCGGTTCCCTACTTATGATGATATCATCATCAGGTTAATTTTGTCTCCACTGCAGGAGCACAACGCTCTCTCATCTGCCGGAGACAGATGGAGGATTTGGCCTACACTCCTCGCGCGTACCAGACGGGTTGGGGAGGCCTGATTGATGTTTTATAATGTATTCCCTCAGTCGCCTTGTACGACATCCACGGGAAGAGTTGCAGTGGTCCTATTCTACTCTACCGGAAACCATACCATATGATGATATACCAGAATACATTAATTCGTAAAATGCAACCTTTTACCAAGCCTATCCTTTATTAAACTCGTACTAAAAAATAACAAGGCATATCTCTCTCTGGGTAGAGAGAAACACGATTTACCTCTCTTTTATTGCGTTCAAAAATACCCAGACTATTTCATCTTAAATCAGCTGAGATTCTAAATCATAGAAAATTTGCCTGCAGTGTTTTTTGTCTAGATTTCTAACATCAAGGCACTTACATCGGTCGCTTACTCGTGTATGGTTGTTCACCCTTCTCCAAGTTACTTTTAACTTGGTGAGGCTGATACCACTAGGTCGATAAACTTATCAATAATATCATCATCATGAACATGAGCCTCCCCAATAATGCCTCTTTTGGTGGGCTGTCCATTGGGGAATTTGCCATAATCACCACGCTTGGCAGGCGGATTGGTGATCGCTGTAATGATCTTAATACACACAGGAGAACGATGCTGTCCGTCCCTGGTAACATTAAATTATTACTAAATATTGACGCTACGGGTAAATAGCGTCAATATTTAGTAAATAATTAAATGTAGTAAGTGCACAAGTTTCAAAGTGAATGTGAACGAGTTGTGGCTCCGAGCTGCAGTTGCGTGGAACATAGCGATTGTTTCGAACGCTCCATCTAGTAGTACATAGCGATCGCTGGTACCAGACATCTTTGTCACTCAAATAATCGTCTATTTTATAATAGGCTTTTTTATTTTATTATAAAGTAGTTTTTGATAAGTTTTTTTTCTCAGACTGAAGTGCTTAGGTACAATTCTTAAACGTGAAATGTAATATAACTTTTTAAAGAATTTGCATATCCACTTAGTACAAGCAGTATACAGTATGATCGTCTAATGCAAATATTTCAAACACTTCGGTTACTGTATGTCGTATAGTGCTTTATTTACATAAGCTTGAGGGGTTGCCATTACTTGCACGAAAATGACACTTTCTTTAGAGATAGGACATCGGCACGCATGCGACTGCGACGCTATGCGATTTCATTTCAAATGTTTTCACAAGTCTTCACAGCATTAGAGTTATTATGAAATTTTGTTATCCGAATGCTCTCGATACTGCAGCCCGAGTTAAGATAATAGATGCCATGATCGAAGGTTATTTATTAACCCACATACTCGTGTGATGTGTGTAAAAATATCACATTTTGATGAATGTATTTCTAATAACAGACTCTTGACCGCTTCGTTTGTCTAGAAAGAAGAAAGAAAGAAAGAAAGAAAGAAAGACACATTTATTCACTGCCAAATAACACACTTTGCTAGATACATTTAACATTAACAACAACAAAAAACATTTCTTCTGTCTAGTGACTTGGTCGTAAGACTCAGAAGTCGTAGGTTGAATTTCCCATCAGGGACCAACAATTTTGTATAAGTTTGTCCCGGTCTAGACGTAGTATTTGTAATTTTTCCTATCCTTGTATAATTCCCAATGTACAGATAAAAATCTTGTTTGGGAATAGTCATGTGAATAGTATGTATATGGCCGAGCTGGAACTAATTGTGTTTAGAACCTTGGGCAATTGGATGACGTCCCATTTGTTTTTTCAACATGGCGGCGTTTTTCAAAATGGCGGAATAAATGTATGTGTTCCAACTGCATACAGGGATTTTTAGGATACTTAGACATGCTTGAGGTTTTTTTTATGTTTTTTACGAACTTTTTATGTTTTTTTTTTCTGCAATAAGGACATGGTTAGCTAACATAAACAGCCTTACCGAAAATTTTTACTCCCAGGATTTAGGTTCTCCCATCCTGAATTGTAATAATTACAACTTCTAAACTTTTTAGATTTATTTTATTTAACTCTTTATTGCACACACACAGATAAAACAAAAATAATACATTAAAAAGAAACACAAGTACAAAGGGCGTACTTATCTCTGAGAGAGATTTATTCCAGCAGACCCGCGAGAGAGATAATTGAAGAAATAGATATTTTTTTCTTTTCAATTTTTAAAGTTGAGCTCCCATAAAACTACAGCTACATACAACTACCGCGGTTCGCTTGCGGGTCGCGGCACTCAAACAACCACTAGTTTATTTATTATATTATTACTATTTATGTGACATGGCTTTATCATTTAGTTTGGTCACAAAATAAATTCATTCATACGTAAAATTGATACAATAGTCATTATCACCGCGACAATCGCACCTCCCCAATCGTATCAGACTAGTAATCGCAAGTGTTAGCCAGCCCTTACTCGTTCAAGGGCCAGCGAAACAATTTGGGGCCCGCGTCGTAATTCTCGCGTTAATTTACGACGCTCGTTCACGCACGCTCCGTCGTTAATATTCACGACAACGATTTCTTGCAAACAATAGTAGGGGATACGGTAAGTGTTGATTACAGTATACACTTGGTACTCTGGTTTTAAAACAATAGTTCATACACGAAGTATTAGAGCTAGGCATATCATCATCATCAGCCTGAAAGAGTCCACTGGTGGATATAGGCCTCTATATACGAGTAAGAGTATAATTGTTTGCGCCGCAACCTAGTTTATAAGACTTGAGTCTTTAGACTAGAAATAAGTGATGATAGTGTACAAACACCAATGTAGAATAAGATAGTGTAAGTGTATAACAAATAGAGTTAAATTGTATAAATAGTTAAGTATTTTGTAAAATAAACAGATTCCAATATTCGTTGTTGAGTCTCACTCCACGCCCGACCAACCTCTCACTGCGGCCAAGACTCCTTTAGCCGTCAGCACCTGATCAGTCTCGTGAGCCTGCTTGACTGGCAGTGAGAAAATCCAACCACCAAACTACCACCCTTAATACCCATCAACATCCTTCCAAACATCCGCCTGCTACCTTAGGTCTCATGGTAGCAGGTATCCAGTACATATCTATTTATGTATGTTTATTTATGACTAGGTTAGGGACTTAGGGTTAGGGACCTAGAGTCCTATACTCTAGGTCTCGTCTGGTCAAATAAGTGCATGTAGAGGCAGCAGCCCCAGCTCCCAGCCTCTCCAGCCCCAGCTCCTAGTTCTTGTACGTACATTAATAAGTATTGCTTCAATATTTAAAATAAAAAAGGCTATGATAAAGAAGTCATAACAACCTATCTCGAAATTGATAAAAGTTAATAAAAGTCTTAATACTACTTTAATAAATACGAATCGTGGTATTAGACATACCACGCTCTCGCACGAAGCGTTTCGCTTCCTCTTTTATAATGCGAACTGCTAAGGAATGGAAGTCCCTGCCAGCTTGGGTATTTCCGGACAAGTACAACTTGGATCTTTTTAAAGGAAGAGTGAATAATCTTCACTCTCATCACGCTCCACCTTAGGCCACATCATCAAATACCATCAGGTGAGATTCAGGTCAAGCGCACACACATTAACAAAAAAGTTGGCTTTCTATTGAGGAGACTTATGTTCAGCAGACTTACTCGTATGTTTGCCGTGTGGGATCCGGTAGAGTAGAATAGGACCACTCCAACTCTTCCCGTGGATGTCGTACCTACAATACCAGGCGAATAAGGGAATACATTATAAAACATCAATCAGGCCTCCCCAACCCGTCTGGCCAGCGCGGGGAGTGTAGGCCAAATCCTCCGTCTGTCTCCGGCAGATGAGAGAGGGTTGTGCTCCTGTAGTGGAGACAAAAATAACCTGATGATGATGATGTTCAGCAGTGGACGTATTTCGGCTGATATTAATGCGATAGTTTAGTTAACACATTTGTTAGAAAATACACTTTATTATTTAACAAAAAGGATTTGTTTTACAAAATGCTAGGTCGTAAAGCTAAACACCTACGTAGAGAATGGGTATAATCACCATCAGACTAAACGCTACACATTTATCTAACGACGCAATACTCTAAACACAATGACGAATAAAACAATGTTAAAGAGTGTAATACTAGGGATGTAAGGGAGCCAGACATCCAGTGCTCTAAATGCCAACCTCATCTGGATGCTTTGTACTCTGCTTATTGACCAACGAGGTCCTGGCGACTGACAAAGGCGGTATAACCATTCAACAATTCAGTAGGCTATAAATCTAATAAATAAAATCGTAAACATCGCGTGTCTGTACATTGAAGGTATTTGCAAAAAAAAATTGAGGGGTCTAAGGATAAGTAATAGAACACATTTCAATCATTTTTGGAATTTTTGTTCTGTTTATCTGTTTGTCTGTTTGTGCACGCATCACTTAAAAACTACTGAACGGATTTTGATGGACTTCTCACAAAAACATGCGGCTTAACTTAATTTAACATTTAGTCTTTATTTAATTGCAATCGGTGCCGTTAATCAAAAGTTATGCGAATTTATAGTTTCCGAACACTCGTTCTCGATAGCCCTATTATTCTAGCTGAAGAAGGTGGCCGGAAGCGACAGGAAGCGAAGGGCGCCATGTCGTGACCTTTGTATTCCTTCTCCACCAGCTGAAGACCCTCATCCAACATTATTCTGTCAGCCATGCTGTTACTACAATAAACTGCCGGAGGAGGTGAGTCACGCTTTTTTATAGTATAGTTATTTACGCTACCCTGTGCCCAGGATCAGGGCGCAGACGTTGGAGGGACGTAAAAACGATCTGGGTGGGCAATTTCAAGAGCGCAATTATAGAAGCTCGCACCGGGCGAATAAAAGGACTATGTAAGAATTACGTCACTGATGCTACCTCGACTTCGTCATCATCAGCCTGCAAGAGCTCACTACTGGACATCCTCTCCCAAGGCGCGCCACTGAACCCGTTCTTCAGTTCTTTTCATCCTGTCTCTGCCAGCCGCATTATTATTGACGACATAAATATAAAAAAAAGAAGCAAACTAACAAGTTCGGTTTCGACTGCAAATCCTGTTTCCGTCGGACACTAATGAATAAATGTCATGTAGTTATAGACTTTTACTAGGGATCATATTTCAAAAAAACTAAGCACTCTGGAGGCCGGGCCCGTCGTAAAAAGGCTCGACAGGAAAAATAATACATTTTGTGAGAGGAACTAATAAAAAGTCGCAGAAGGGTGTTGCTAGGAGATCGCCGGGTACTTTGATATACAATCGCGAATTGCACCGAGCACGAAATTAAATGAAGGACTTTTGTTTTGCGCTTTTGACGTCAAAGGGAAGCAATATAAATATAATTGAAATGTGGAAAACTACAGAGGTGGACTCAGTTAAAGGAGTTCGGGGGTCAAACTTCCAATTGGAGTGTGGAACTGGATTTTTACTATAACTGTTACATCGGTCTCCCACTGGCGGACAGTTCCGCCACCACTCACGGTTATACGGACCTAATCGCAAACTTTCTGTTTGCGAAAATTAGTTTAAAACCATATTTATGCATTCATCATCATCAGGTTATTTTTGTCTCCACTGCAGGAGCACAACCCTCTCTCATCAGCCGGAGACAGACGGAGGATTTGGCCTACACTCCCCACGCTGGCCAGACGGGTTGGGGAGGCCTGACTGATGTTTTATAATGTATCCCCTTAGTCGCCTTGTACGACATCCACGGGAAGAGTTGGATTTATGCATTACTACGTGTAAACTAAACTAGGGGGGGGGGTCTTGGCATATACTACGGGTGGTCACCGGGGGGGGGGAGTAATTTTTTTAAAATGTGACACGTAGTTTGGATACGTTCCCTAATAAATGCGGAAGTTTGGATATTTGGATGTTTGTTACTCAATCACGCTTCAACCACAAGCAATTCAAGCACGGTTCGTGATAAAACTTGAAAAAAACATCCCGAAAAAAATTCTCATTCCAACGGGAAATACATAATAATTTGCGATGCTAAGTTGTCCACGCGGACGAAGTCGCGGGCAATAGCTAGTGTAATATAGATCCGTTCACGATGGCACGCCCTTCTACTTTCGCTAGGGATGAGCGCGGGGCGGGGGGAAGTGGTGGGGCGCGTCGTCGTGAATTGTGCGATATTATACCTAGTGATTCGGAAGTTTGCCAGACGTCGCGTGTTTGATCCCTTTGATAAATATTGCTAAATTGCGAAATAAATATTGATGTCTCTGCAAATATACTTTATTTTGTACCAATTATTCATTTTATTATTTCACATTTAAAAATATAGCATATTCAAGGCTAGAGTAAAAGAGCATTACCTATCCGAATGATCTCTTTGTGTATATGTATGTATGTATGTATGTATATACTTATATATATATTGTACGAGAGTGTATATATAATTATTTTATTTCATATTTATATAGATAGTTATAAGTAAATTTAAATTATTCTATTAGCTATTTACATATATGTTTTTTTTACCTACTTATTCTCACTACAATGTGCACTGCTGTCTGCCTATCTGCTTTGCTTTTCTCTTTCACCCAAAGGTTTACTGGAAGAAAACTCTTACAGAGTTAAGTGCGCCTTTGTACATCTTGTGTTTAAATTAGTTATGTGACTTATATTTGTTTATTTGTTTACAATAAAGTATAAATAAATAAAAATAATTAATTCAATTCAATTCAATTACTTATTGCATGTAAAAAAACAGATACAATAACAAAGTACTTAACTTACATATGTTCATCTAGGCGGTCTTATCGCTAAAAGCGATTTCCTCCAGACAACTTTTGGGTAGACGGTAATTACAACAATAACAACAACTAATTACTTAATCTGAACGTAATACTGTAATGTAAGACTTGATGTCTCTTAATTGAGGGGCAAATTATTTTTTTGGGTCTGTCTGTTTGCCGGATAACTCGAAAACTACTGGACCGACACTAAATTTAAACATATGTCGTAGTTGTACGCAGAACATTTAATTAATACTAAATATTGACGCTACGGTTAAATAATGTCAATATTTAGTAAATAATTAAATGTTCTGAGTAGTAACTGCACAAGTTTCAAAGTGAATGTGAAAGAGTTGTGGCTACTTGCGTGGAACAGAGCGATTGTTTGGAATGCTCCATGTAGTAGTACATAGAGATCGTTGCCTATAAGCGTATCTTCAAGTTTAAAAATACGTCCCTATAAATAGTCGGCTTACAGACTCCGCAGACTTCAATCTATACGTGCAGCCTGCTGAGAGCCTTTCAAGCACCCTATTCTCATATCGCGCGGCACAATGCGACATAATCTCGTACGATAACGAGTGCGCACGTAAAATTGCCAGCGATGACGTTTTCTCACAGCTCCCTTACGAGGTGACATTAAATAGCTGTTAACGTGAAGGATTCTTGAGTATTTGATGTGGTGACTTATTATGTGTTGTGATAAAAGAGAGATTCGGTTACACAGTATGGAAGACGTCATATCGGTAGGTCCATCCAATTTCGAATCCCGCAAAGTCAAAGTCTAAATCATTTACTGCATATGAGTACCCTTGGTACAGTTACAGGCCCACGCCCACGCCCACTCCCACTCCCACTCGCAGTTCCAAATATAGTCCAAACTAATCGCAATCTGAATAGTACGGAAATACTATTATGTGCAATATATTGCATACTAACCTTACCTTTGAAAACTAAAAAGGTCTATAACTTTTGATTGAGTTAGCCGATTGCGATGAAATAAAAACTAAAAGTTAAGTTAAGTTAAGCCCATGTTTTTGTGAAAAGTTCATCAAAATCCGTTCAGTAGTTTTTATGTGATGCGTGCACAAACTCACAGATAACCAGACAAAAATTCCAAAAATGATTGAAATGTGTTCTATTACTTATCCTTAGACCCCTCAATTTTTTTTTGCAAATATCTTCAATGTACAGAAACGCGATGTTTACGATTTTATTTATTAGATATTAGGTTGGTTATATAAGTATCTTAAAGCATACAAGGGGCACAATAAAAAAATATGTTTGCCTACTATTAAGTATTGATAAAAACCACGAGGTGCGAAGTTGGTATTTAATTATAATATGGAGTCGACAAAAGTTACATGTGTTGGTTTCCACACGATGTTTTCCTTTACCATTTGAGAGCAGTCAGCAAAAGCAGTTATATTTTGGAAAATACTATTGGTACAATTTATGACCGGGGACCGAACTTGGACCTCTCTACATACTTGTTGTTTCCGCAAGAGAACACTGGAAAGTGGAGCGTTGCTGTAATCCAAAAGAAGCTGAATGAAAAGGTTGATGCATTCATCAACCTTTTCATTCAGCTTCTTTTGGATTGAGTGAGGCTAGTAAGGCGTGTCAGGATCGCGCAAAGTGGCTATACATCGTCTTTGCCTACCATACTAATGCGTGAGAATTATGTTATGTTTTATTACACCAAAAACAAACATCATCATCAGCCTAAAAGAGTCCACTACTGGACAAAGACGCTCTCCCAAGGCGCGCCACTGAACCCGATCCTCGGCTCTTCACATCCGGTCACTACCAGCTGCCTTACGCAGATCGTCGCTCCATCTAGCCAGGGGGCGTCCCACACGCGTCGACACGTCGCGGTGTCCACTCGAGAACTCGTTTACCCCAACGGTCATAAATTCTCCGACAGATATGACCAGCCCTCTGCCAATTTACTAACTTTTTGAACTATGTCGAAGACTTTAGTTCTCTGGCGGATCACCTAATTTCGGATCCTGTCCCTTAGAGAAACTCCGAGCATAGCTGTTTCCATAGCCCGCTGAGCGACTTTGAGTTTTCGGACTAGTCCCACTGTCAGTGTCCACGTTTCGACGCCGTAGGTCATTACGGGTAGGACGCACTGATTGAAGACTTTCCTTTTGAACAAGAAGAACATATGTATGTATAAAAAACTGGGAAGTCTTCAACCAGTGCGTCCTACCCGTAATGACCTACGGCGCCGAAACGTGGACCCTGACAGTGGGATTATTCCGAAATATATATATAGTTTTTTTATTATAACAAACAAGAAAACTTACAGAAAATAAACCAAAAGGACATATAAATGTTCTTTTTCTGTAGGTTTTCTTATTTGTTTTATTTAAAAATAAACTGGGAAAGTCTTCAACCAGCGGTGAAGCTTATCTCTGAAAGATTTTTGAGTTTTTCCCTAAGTGGCAGCAAGTAAATATAGACACAGACATCGATTGGTTGTTTTTCATCTTTTTCGGGATAGCAACAGAATCTAAGAGATTTTCTTTTTAACGCAGATTTTCTATTCGAGTTACGGCTTTGTTTAGACTATTTATATAGGTGTTACCAGCAGAGTTTTTCTTAACTTTTAAAAACATCCTAAAAATTCAAACTGATGTAACTACTAGGTGGGCTGATGCTAAAAAGGATGTACCTAAAAATAAAAAATAAAGTATATTTTTAGTTACATAATTTTTAGCATCTGCCAGAACAAAAGTGATTCTTTTCGTAATAAGGCTTTTCGTAAACAGGGCTTTCGATTTTCTTAAAAAATTAAAAAAAAAAACCATTTATGTGGGAAAAAAACCACTTTTGTTCGGCTATTTTTTTATGCGTATTAATATTTAGTATTCTCTTCTCACAACATGTCATAATGTTCACGCCTTGGTCCCAGAGGGGTAGGCAGAGATGATGTATCGCCACTTTGCGTGATCCAAAGTCGCAAAGCGACTTTCCTTTGCCCGCATTTCGCCCCGCGATACTCCTTGACGTGATGTGTAGCGAACAACATCGCCGCCTCCGTGTTGGGGTTCTTACAACTAGGGTTTCTGGTTTCTCGACCTTTTTTATTTCTCAATGCACGAGAACTCCCTACCAGATTTCTAGAGTTTCTCGAGTATTTCGGATAGAAATTTTGAAATTTTCAGTAAAACACGATCATAATTTCAAAATTTTGCTTTATTACAAATTATACAAATAGGTGAGATCAATTAAAACAAATGGTAAATTTTTAGTTAGCATAAATTTCACTCATTAATTAACAAATCTACAACCATCGTCAAATGTACAACAAAAATCGTCTAAGTATATAAAAAGTAAAGAGTAGGGCAGTACTTAAATTTTTTTATAATTATTGGGTCCCTACCAGTTCCCAAATGTACAACAGTCATAAATTGAATAAAAAATAATTAGTCAAATTAAACAACAAAATTACTAGTACATATTTAAATAACTATAAAAACTTGTTTAACAAAACAAATATTTTGCTACGAACTTAAACTAAAAATGACTTTTATATTTATAAACTGTTTATGTCAATAACATCACAATCTTCCGATTTAAGTCTATCTAGACTCTTCACGTGTTATATGTGAGTCACCTAGCGCACGGAATTGAATTACTCGAGTTCTCGAGGCGTTGAGTTTTTTTTCCCGTCTCGCCTAAAGACAAATTTCTCGAGAATTCTCGCCTCGAGAATTCTCGAGCAGAAACCCTGCTTACAACAACTAAATCTCAGTGTTTAAGATTATTGAAGCATGAATCAGGCTGTTGCCATCTCAATGATACAGTCATTCAAATCTTCAATTGTCATTGATTTCAATTGGTAATACCATTTCACACTTTGAAGTTATTACCACATTCATAGAAGCTTACTATAATACTCGATAATAGGCTAGTATTATGTTACCTGTATGCTCGTTAAACCTGTTATTGAGTACATCACTAGTAAATACCAATTAGTGATAATCGAGATAATTTAAACAGAATTAACTTGATTAGTATCGAATTAGCATCTTAATAGCTACTTATGTACGAGTATCTTACGTTACAATTGATCACAGATACCTTTAGTCGAAAGGATTAGCAAGCTGAAGTGGCAGTGGGCTGGCCACATCTGTCGCAGAACCGACGGCCGTTGGGCAGACGAATACTGGAGTGGAGACCATGAATTGGCACGCGCAGGGTGGGACGCCCCGCCGACAGATGGACCGACGACCTGAAGAAGGTAGCCGGAAGCGGCTGGATTCGGATGGCGGAGGACCGGATGTGGTGGTCTTCATTAGGGAAGGCCTATGTCCAACAGTGGACGTCTAAAGGCTGACATGATGATTATGAGGTAACTGTGCAAAATTTAATGTTTCTAGGCAGCTAGGTTTGAAGCAGGCCTGGTCAAGACTGTCTTTTAGAGTCTTCTCGTCTCTCTGTGTGTTCCTCGAATCGACCACGCCTTGGTCCCAGAGGGGTAGGCAGAGAACCTGACCAACGTCGCAAATCCTTCAAATAAACTTCGAGTATAGCCCTCTCTAAGCTCATGTTGCTAATTCTGAACTGCCTCAAATTTTGGCCGAAGTTCCACGCGGACGAATTGAAATATTCAGATATTTTACACAAAAACTCAATTACCACTCGGTGCTACAATTAAACTATTGTTAAAAATGTAAACTTACCCCAATTACCAGAAGTTAGCCCAGTTTCCACAGGAGTTACCCGGCCGGAAAGTTGGGGCGATTACCGCGCTGACAGTAAGCCTCGGAGACAGATATCGGTCGAGGCTCTAATGCTTTGTTATCGGCTGCCTAAGCTTCACTGGAATTTTTTGTAATAAGTGAGACACAAGATTCCAGGAAACCTGAAATCGTCTTGCATTTTAGTTGTATAAATTAGATAAAACACTATGGTTTACAATATTTGTTATTTAATCTGGGTGGTACATTATAAAACATCAATCAGGCCTCCCCAACCCGTCTGGTCAGCGCGGGGAGTGTAGGCCAAATCCTCCGTCTGTCTCCGGCAGATGAGAGAGGGTGGTGCTGCAGTGGAGACAAAAATAACCTGATGATGAATCTGGGTGGTACACATTTTAGTGCAGTACTTCCAAAAACGCAAGAAAGGTAGCGACCGGATGTGACGTCACTGACGCATCGCAGGTCGAGCGAGTTGCAGCGCACTAGCGCAGTCTGCCATAGTATGCGAGAACTGGGAACTTGCGAGTTGCAACAGATGACGTCACCGTAAGAAGCCAACCGAGAGCACGCATTTCGATTGACCGTTAAATAAAAAATTTAATAACTTCGTCATTACTTGATGAATTTTATTCTAATGAAAAATAATATGCTCAGGAATTTATAGGGGATACGCCATACTAAAATCTGCACAACACCTGCGTTCTGAGCGAGAGAAGGCTGTTTATTCTGGCGGGAGATGGCTTACTGTCCTGCTTTTTTCTATGCCATGACCAACACAGTCGCGAGGAGAAAACCTAGATACTATTAAGAAACAAGTAACAAAATGACAAATGATAATACTGGGCTGCGCGGAAGTACCGTCCCAGCGTCAAGTGTCGCGAGCAGCCGCGGCATTGTTCGCGAATACTGAATAATGATTGCGCTGCCGACGGTACCTAACTACTCTTTGTTTACTTGTTTTGTTGTTATTACTTTCAGTTGTTTTTCAGAATTAAGAATCGCTCAAAAATCGACTCGATTACAACGATTTTGCGCGACTCGCCAAGTACATTATCCTGGACTGTAATCAACGATCTCTATGTAGTACTAGATGGAGCATTCCAAACAATCTGTGCGTGCGTTACTACAGTAAGGTTCCGAATGCAATTATTGACTGTCTGAACAAAAATTCAAATCTTCTATAAAAGTTAATCTGTGCAACTAGCCTACTATAAGTTAGATGACTACTTATATGATAAAAGTCCATGGAGTGCTTGATGGCTCAGCATAGGTAGACTTAATGATTGTAATGAATAAGATAAATCAAAGGTAGGGCCCTGTGCCGTTGAGTTTGTTGCCACTTCTTCCCCTCGGTTATACAGGTGGAAGTGGAGTAGTTTTAGGCAGAATTTGACGTCAAAAAGAGAATAATGTATTCCAATTTTGAAAAAATAAATATTATGATTTTTGAATCGCTCTGTTCCACGCAACTGCGGCTCCCGGAGCCGTAACTCGGTTACATTCACAATGAAACTTGTATAGTTACTACGCAGAACATTTAATTATTACATTGATCAATACTTAGTAATTTAAATGTTCTGCGTAGTAACTGCACAAGTTTCAAAGCGAAAGCGAATGAATTGCGGCTCCCGGAGCCGCAGTTGCGTGGAACAGAGCGATTGTTTGGAACGCTCCATCTAGTATTACGTAGAGATCGTTGCCTGTAATTAATTATTATTAATGACAATTAAAGCAGGGTGGGATGCCCCGCCGCCAGATGGACCGACGACCTGAAGAAGGTGGCCGGAAGCGGCTGGACGCGGAGCGTAGAGGAACGGGTGTAGTGGCGTTCGTTAAAAAAATATATATATATCTCAGATATTCACACCAATTATCCAGTCCCAAACTAGGCTGAGCCTGTGGAATGGTTACTAGATAACGGATACACATACTTAAATAAATATATAAACATCCAAGACTTGGGTACAAACATTCATATTCACCATACGAACATTTGCCCCTAGCGGGATTCGAACCCGCAACCTCCGGCGTGGCGGTTACGGCCAATCCAGCAGTGGACATCTAAGGGCTGATATGAAGTAGCTAGTATATTTTATTTTGTTCACACTGTTTATAATGCAAAGCAATTTTCAACTCAACGCGTTGTGAAATATTCATGGCAGCCATTATATTTTACAATCTCCATTGCCGATGGTTTCTCGTCATTACCATAAAAAGTTAAGAGGTTATGGGTTCAGTGAGCGTACAGATCGATGGCAAACGTTTGTGTTACAATTCGGCTTCTAGTAGAGACGGGTAGAGCTGGGTAAATGATTGAGACTTATGTTTCAGTTTTGGTTTTCGGTCAAAGGCACTCTGTTGGGTGAAGGTCTTTTAAAATGAAATCGTGGACTGTATTTACTGGTATTTATTTCTTCACCAACATAAAATTTAGGTTTTCTTAGCTATAGCACTAGGAACAATGAAGGTTTTAATTTTATTAGCGACAATGGCCCGCTAATCCGGAATATATTTGGAACACACGTTTTACCCCAAGATGGCGAATCCAATGATGTGGAAACGGAAGTTAGTCGCTTCTTATTTTATATTATATGTTGCCAGCATACAAATATTCTGTGTTCGGATGTGTTCCGAACACACTCATAGCAGAGAATACCAATATTTGGTATTTTCTGCTATGAGAATACCAATACCAACATTTGGTATTCTCTGCTATGATATCTGCTGCAACCGGTATTCTGACTATCGGTAGAAATAGAGTTTTCCCAGTTTTAATGTCATTACACTTTTTATATGGATAAAACCTTATTTAATTAATACCGAAGCAGTTAATATTAATAATTACTAAGTATAGAAGCGACAAAAAAGAACACGGCTGGCAGTACGTAGAGCGACCGGCGCCGAGCTATCGATGCAGTAAGTTAGAAAGAGAAGCACTTATGTGGTTGACGTATAACCTATTCCATCTCTCCGATCGACTGTGCTCGCGCACTGGTTGCATCAGCCCTACGATAATACACACACACACACATGTGTACAAACAGGCTGGTGCTAGTAGAAGTCGGAGAGTCGGCGTGACGTAACCGTCGATATCAATTTTAGGAACGTAATTTTCTATCAGTATAAAGCGAGCACTTAGGAATATCTGGCTGAAATATAGCTGAAAAACTAGTAGTTTTGTCTTCTATATTTCTGATAATTATCACTTGTATCATAACTGATACCTTGTCGTGTGGTTTCCGGTAGAGTAGAATAGGACCACTCCAACTCTTCCCGTGGATGTCGTACAAGGCGACTGAGGGAATACATTGTAAAACATCAATCAGGCCTCCCCAACCCGTCTGGCCAGCGCGGGGAGTGTAGGCCAAATCCTCCGTCTGTCTCCTTCAGATGAAAGAGGGTTGTGCTCCTGCAGTGGAGACAAAAATAACCTGATGATGATGATGAAACCGAACCTTTGGTTTTGAAGCAACTTTTTGGAGCATCCTACTAATATTATAAATGCGAAAGTTTGGATATTTGGACGTTTGTTACTCAATCACGCTTCAACCACTGGATCGGGATGAAACTTGGCACACATATAGGTTAGGTCCTGGAATAGGACATAGGATAGTTTTATCCCGAAAAAACATCCCATTACAACGGGAAATACATAATACAGAAGTCGCAGACAACAGCTAGTACTTCATAAAATTAGAAATTTGGTTATTGGCGTTTATAAGAGTTTAAAACGGTTTACTTAGTTTCGGCTTTCGACTGAAAGTGACTGCAAAACCAATGTTACGGTTTCGGTTTCAAATGAAATACTCTTTGGAAACACTAGACTAGTGTAAACGCGGAGGGTTTCCGAAATGAACAAATGGCACGGCATATTCGGCTCGAACGGTGGAACTTCTCGGCCCAAACTCGTTAAGCCACGGAAATTTTATGAAAAGTAATCATTCACTTTTCTTTGTAAAGGTGCACACAGACTTATTGGTTACTAGCTGTCTGCCCGCGACTTCGTCCG
Source organism: Esperia sulphurella (assembly GCA_947086405.1). Lineage (NCBI taxonomy): Eukaryota > Metazoa > Arthropoda > Insecta > Lepidoptera > Oecophoridae > Esperia > Esperia sulphurella. Next base: position 15,923,664 of record OX352265.1, read on the forward strand.
CGTAGCTTTATAAATTGTATAGCCTGTGACACTCGCAAATAACGTAGCTTTCTATTGGTAAAAGAATTTTCAAAATCGGTTCAGTAGATCCAGAGATTACCCGCTACATCTCACTAACTTTACCTCTTTGTAATATTAGTATAGATTACTGAGGTTAAGTTAGGTGAGGTTGTGCCTCACGTTCTTGAGGTCGTAAGTTCAAACCCAGTCTGTACTAATGAGTTTCTCGATTAAGTACGGTTTATTTATAATTTTAAAGATATGATTCATAATGAAGTAATCCGACGAGGAATGAAGTTGGCCGAATTAGTAAGCTGAAGTGGCAGTAGGCGGGTCACATCTGTCGCAGAAACGACGGTCGTTGGGGCAGATGAGTTCTGGAGTGGAGACCGCGGATTGGCATGCGCAGGGTGGGACGCCAAGCCGCCAGATGGACCGACGACCTGGAGAAAGTGGCCGGAAGCGGCTGGATGCGGAGATCAGAGGGCTGGGTGTGATGGCGTTCATTGGGGAAGGCCTATGTCCAGCAGTGGACGTCTAAGGTATGGTGATGATGAAGCTGAGGTAGCGTCAGTGAAGTAACTAGCCGTTTATGCGTCCCATGCGAGCTTCTATAATTGCGCCCTTGAAAATGCTCACCCAGATCATATTTGCGCCCCTCCAATAATTTTATAATGCCACAGGCTTTTCGGTTAAGGAAAATATCGTAAAGAAACCTGCATATGCCGAAGAAGAAATTCTAAGGCGTATGTGAAGTCCACCAAATCGACTTGGGGGTACCCATAGTGGATAAGAGTTTGGCACAAAAGATCCTGAAGAGTGGAAATTATTTTACCCTTGTCTCATCATCATCATCAGCCTATATATACGTCCACTGCTGAACTTAAGCCTCCCCATAGAATGCCTCTTTTGGTGGGCTTTCCATTGGGGGATTTGCCATAATCACCACGCTTGGCATACGGATTGGTAATCGCAGTAATGATCTTAATTTACACAGGAGAACGCTGCTACCCGTACCTAGTGCAATCCCTTAGTAGCCTTGATGATACACGGGAAGATTGGGGGTGGCTATTCTAAGCCGGGAACCACACGGCAAATCCTCGTCTATTTCCCATTAATTTGGGAGTAGGCAGACAAGTGTATACCGTAGCGGAAAACAAGTAAGACAAGGTTATTATATAAGTACAATTCAAGGTTGCATAGATACATTTATTTTGTCATATGTTCTGTACTTAACTCTCCCTATAATGTACAACAAGCGTTAGCATGGTCCGCTGTGACCGAGCGGCCTCACCGCACATAGGACAAACCCAAGAGGTTTATTATGTGTGACTTATGTAAGACATATTTTGTATTTTCTTATTAATGTTAAATAAATTAAAAATGTGAGGAAATATTTATTGTTATTATTAATTAGAAAAGGGTTAATGTACCCAAAGCTTTAGATCTTTAAATGTAACGAACGAAATGAAGTCAGGCGTAATGGACAGAATTAAAAGTTATTAAAGCAAGTACACTTCGACTAATTTTGCGACTAGAATAAATGAGCACTTGATTTCGGATGAAAAATTTAAATGACAGCTCTTAAATCAAAGGAAAAGGGGTTACTGGTTTATCATAATTAAACACTTGCCATATTTTACGTTATAATTCTCATTGCTCGAGTATCATTTTCGTTGCTGAAGATTAATTTTTATTATACGAGGACATTAAATTAAATTAAAATTATATTTTAAGTACATACATCTTTAATTCCAAATCAATTTTCATACGAAAACAAAAGCATTTGCGCATCGGAAACAAAATATATAAGAGACTAGCTGTGCCGGCGGCTCCGCTCGCGTGAACTACAGAATCCGCCCCCGTTCCTACTTCCGCTCCCGTTCTCTTCCCACTTCTACTTCCACTCCCACTCAGACTCGAGACTCTCAATATCCCAATCCCAACCCCAACCTCAACCCCATCTCTATTCCCAAAAACTAAATTTCACTCAATTCCATACGCGCCGCGCCTTTCACCGCGCCGCGGCCGTTGACCTCGCCCATATGATGAACATACTCGTACGTTCGAGAAACATTGCATTTTTTTTATCAAAATTTTCATAAAAAGAGATGTTTTTTTCATGAATGATTTCTAAATGTGATACTGAGTTACTGGAAAAAATATTAACAGACGTTTTATTGTCATCCGATATAATGACTGAAAAATTACTTTATTAATATCTCAGGTTCTAAGTGGCGTATCCAGATGAAACATGCACCAGATTTTAAATTAGACCACCAGCAAGACAACTGTGAAAACTGCATCAAATTTCATTCAGTAGTTTTTGCGTGATGCGGTAACAAACATACACAGACAGACAGCCAAAAATTCTAAAAAAAAATGTTTTAGCTTCTATTGGCCCTATAAAGACCCCTCATACATTTTTTTTTTAATATCTTTCATGTACAGACATAGACCAGTTACAGTTTTATTATAAGTATAGATGGTGTTCCGAATTTGACAGCAAAGTTTACATGGTAATACAAACCTGTTTTTGCTGCTGTTATGATGGTCGACACGCCTATACAGAGTAATAACAACACTAGGTCGAGGGCTTTAGATACTTTTTGTATGTGTTATTTGACAAAAGGAAGGAGTAGGTAATTAAAAGCGTACGTATTTTCAATGCGTGTCCAAGGGCTAGCCTAGTGCCCACATCCCGGAACTGGGCAAACTCCGGGCACTATTAGCCTTACCGAGTCATGTCAGGCTCTGATGAGGTGATACCTCAACACGAAGGTGGCGATGTTGTTCGCAACACATCACGTCAAGGGGTATCACGGGGCGAAAAGCGAGCGAAGAAAAGTCGCTTTGCGACATTGAATTGCGCAAACTGGCGATACATCGTCTCTATCTACCCCTATGAGACCAAGATATGTATGTATGTATATTCGTTCTACTAGAGAGTGGAACAATTCCGGAATCATATCATAGTCAGCTGAATACGAGTACACCTTGCTGAAACACCTTAAATTTTCCTAAAGATTGTGAAACCGAGCTTCCCTATAAAGATATTGACGGCGAGGTCGGATTATGGAGCTATAACCGTTCAAACGTTTCGAGGCAAAGAAGAGGCTCACAGAGTACCTGGAACCTCACCTCGGTACTGCCAATGAATTTAGATGGCTCTATTAAAAATAATAAAGTCGGGCAGAGTAAAGTACTGTAGTGCCGTAGAAGTAAAGGTAAATTGCCATTTAACTCATTCTAACCGTGTTACATCAAAATTGAATTGTGAATTAATTTTGAACGTTATATATAGATAAACGAATGATTATACCTAATGTATACTTTAAATCGCTTTGTGACGTCTATCAGGATCGCGCAAAGTAGGGATACTCGTCTCTGCCTACACCGTTAGGATAAGGCGCGAGCATTATGTAGCAGAGAGGCTTAAAAGTGCCATATATGGAAGGTTAATGGGGTTGCAAACAAAAAGCGTGACTCAGTGAATCTCCGAGAGACACTGTAAAGCACATTTAAAATAAATACAAAATGTACACTGGGTGATATTAAAATGACAGTTAATATTTTTTCCAGTAACTCAGTACTTTTACATTTAGAAATCATTCAAGACTATGTTTTTTTTTCAAACATTTTTATGAATAAAATGCGATATATATCGGAACGGAGATCGTGACGTCACGCGTATCCGTGGCGTACTAGCGTTCGGGACTGGGGCGGCTTATGTTTAATACTCAATAACTTTGTAACTACTGGTCCAATTTCAATAATTTAAAGAGATAAATAATTATCAAGTTATAATAACGCCGTACAGTACAGATTTAACGAACATTCTGTAGCTTTACTGATCCTCATTCAGTGCGCTCACTATGTATTGTCCACAAAGTATCGTGTTTTTCGGAAAACTTTTTTATATTTGGACTTAATTGAAAAAAGACCGAAATCATACTTTTTATGACCATTATAGAGCATGTGCTCAAATATTCAAAGAAATTTTTATCACCCATTTATTTACTTTTTATATATTTATTTTAAATGAATTTAATAACATAGAATGAGTTAAGAACATCCATATACACTTTTCTAGCACGAATCAAATTTCCGTTGTGATTTTTATCTTGATAATATAATGTTATCGGTATATTGGAAACATAATGAAATCTTTTTAGGCCAGACAGAACTAGACAAACCATTAGATGGAAAAAGTTATTACGTCAACTGGAAAGTCATGGATGAATTTTTTTTTTAATTTTAACTTATCTTTATGTAATATATTAATACTCCATTGCGTTACAATAATGTTTATGCTATAGACGAAACAGGCATTCCAGGACGAAATATGCGTCCCTGGCAACACTTTGTTACCATTCTAATTAGACATTTCTTTTATTTAAAATATTGCAACATTCTATAATGTATACAACATTCTATAATGTTGCAATATTTTAAATAAATAAATGTCTAATTAGAATGGTAACAAAGTGTTGCCAGGGACGCATATTCCATGCTATGTATCTCTGTTAACTTTGCTGAGCTGTTTTCTCATTGGCTTACTACACAAGTTTTATTATTGAGCGCCGTAAAACAACGAATACAATGTAACCCACATAAAACTGTATCGATAAAGTGGAAGAGAACAATGAACCATCTGCAGGACGACTAAAAAGTTTCAACTTTCGGAAAGTAAGTTGAAACTTGTTGCTAAGAACGAATTGCCACTCAGTTCTAAAAGTGCTCATTTGCATTGAGGACTTCGCACCCACTTAGCTCTCTCCGCACTAACTTTACTAAGTCTACAAAGTTTAGTGCTAACTAGTTTACAGTGTCTGAAGAAATAGAATTTAGACAATCTATCCATTTACAAGCGAATGAACCTCAGTCGGATGCATCGCGTGATAGTAACGTTAACTGATTGGACTGAGTGTTCGTCGATTGGTTATCACGTCATCAGCGGGCCATACTATTGGTTAAAGTACGTGGGCTATAAGCAGAGTGCCCGTTGATTGGTTATCAAGTCATCAGCTTAGAGTTAAGTATGATTTCAAACGTTTTGGTAGTTCAACGGTTTTATAATGTTTTTTTTAATAATAAACTTTTTATAATTTCTGCAAAGGACATGCAGTGAATGGAGCTATCAATAGCCTTGTGTCCAGCCAGATCATGTCTCAAAAGGCAAGGATGGCTGTGCATAGTGCTCTGGTTCCTACGCTGACGTATGGTAGTGAATGTTGCGTATGGCAGAAGAATCATGAAAGCAGGATAAATGCGGTTGAGATGCGGTCTTAGAAAAATATGTGGAGTGGAGTTATGTGACAGAGTGAGGAATTCAGTGATACGTGAGAAGTGTGGTTTCAAAGAAGATGTAGTAACGAAGCTAGAGAAGGGTATGTTGCGTTGGTTTGGACATTTAGAGCGTATGAGTGAAAGAAGAGTGACAAAAGTAATATACAGTGCGAATGTGGAAGGAACTACAGCTAGAGGTCGTCCTAGGAGGACATTCAAGGATCAAATTAGTAACGTCCTCAAAAAGGCTGGGGCCGCAGTGAGAAGAATAAAAGGAGGTGCATGAAAAGGTTGATGAATGTGAGTGAGGCTAGTGAGGTGTGTCAGGATCGCGCAAAGTGCCGATCCATCGTCTCTGTCTACCCCTCTGGGACCAAGGCGTGAGCATTATGTATGTATGTTATTATTTCTGACTTGTAATTTTATTACCATTAAATATGAGTATGCTATTGGAATTTGAAATTATATTTATGTCAAGTTATGAATCTTGTCTTATTGTTTTGCCTTGCCTTGTCTTAATGTTTTTTTTTTGTCATTCGAAAATAAAGGTATGTATGTATGTATCTATGTCACATTTCCTGTTAGCAGAAATTGTTAGGGTCATAAAACCTCAGTACCAAATCTCGGCAGGTCTTAAGTCAACCTGACTCTGCCGAAAATCACATATTATCTTTATTGAGTTTAAAATTTTACCTTCCATACTTAAATTAATTCTATATCGTCATGAAGAGGATAATATCCGCATAGCTACGGAATGGCAGGTGGAATGTCGTACCATTATACGAAATGCGATTTAATGTTTAAATTATGCAAAAACCGCGAGGAATTATGTCAGTTGGATTGGGAAGCGAGTAATCTGGTGTCATAACGTTACTGAAAATGTTGGAATGTATTTTTTTAATGCCGTTATGTCGTTGTTATGCTATGTTAATTACAGGAATTGCACGATATGATTCCCCTATCTCCGTTACGTTACCAGACTACCAGGCCTGGAGAGGGACTTCATCCTTAAACTAAAAACATATAATATATCCAATTTACAGACACGCGAAGTTTACGTTGTTTGTTTATTCGATTATGATTATTATAACCGCTGATTTCTATAATCGGTTCTTGTGACGTGTACCTTTTTATGAACAAAGGTGTTATTGCGTAGCAAAAAAAAGTTCGTTTCGCTACGAGTGCCAAGGCGTAGCACGTAGCACTCTCGCCCGTAGCCCCGCGGCGCTAGAGCGTGGATTCATCAGATTGACACTTGATATTTAGGCATGCGAAAATGATTCAACGGAAGTTGTACGAGACGAAATGTTTAAGTTCATTCGGACATATACGGGCCGCCGCAGTCCTGAATAAGGTTAAGGTATAATGTGTTATATCTCAAATGCGGTAAAGGTCAAGAAATTTCACGGAACTGAACTGACACTACACTAAAGGACCATTATCTTATCTTCTTAGGGGGGCAAGAAGACCTGGCGACACTTCGACCCTTCAGGATCTTTTGTGCCAAACCTCTGACCACCGACGGTGCTCCAAGCCGATTTGGTGGACTTCACATACGCCTCAGAATTTCTTCTTCGGCATATGCAGGTTTCCTTACAATGTTTTCCTTCACCGAAAAGCCTGTGGTATTATAAATAAACCGTACTTAAGTTTCGTAAAACTCATTGGTACGGGCGGGGTTTGTACCAGGACCTCATGAACGTTCACGTTCAAAGGACCATTAAAAACATTACTGTCGGAATACGGACGCGTGACTTATCGATAGCTTTTACTGCATTGGAAATATGACACATAATTCTGTGGGCCCCTTCGACAGCCCACACTTTGGGTGAAGGTAGGTTCAGAGAAACAACGTGATGCGGTTCAGTCAGGCCGAAGCTAGCTTGCGAGGCGAGGGGAGATGGGTGGAGTGCTTTTTCTCTCTTCTAGTAGTCTTCGTGGATTTGCTGCTGAGAGCTCTTGCTTGCTCTGGAGAGAGTCTGCTGTTCGCTTTGCACTGTTGCTGTGCGCTGTCACGTCCCTTCTTATATATTGTTGCCGAGTTCGCAACTAGTGCGTGTCCTTGCAAGCTAACTTTGCCCATCATTTATTATCGACCAATCATATTACATTATCTATCCCTTTCTAACTATTGCTCTCTTTCTTACAGAGTTCCCAATTATACTATGTACAACAAAATCAACTAGTTGAGAACTTACAAACTAGTTGGGAACTTAACTAACTAACAGAGAACTTATCTACTATGGGAATAAAAACACACACAAAATAAAACATTTATAAACCTTACGACTACCTATACAAAAATGAGCTACTTAATTACTATTTACAATCATTGTCACGAACATATTCTCCCGCCGCAGCTGTAACAGCTGGAAACCTCTCGCGTTCGTGCCGTTTCGTGTAGCTCTGGTGTAGTCATCTAGGGCTCTGCTGTGGTCGGCAGGATCACTAGCTTCCGCGTCGGGCGCCGGAGAACTCCCTTGTTGGTGCGCACGTCGACTGCTCGAACCTCGCCGTCAGGACCCGGGAAGGTGGCCACGACCACCCCGCGTGGCCAGCAGTTGCGTGGCAGCGTACCGTCGGCGATCAGGACGAGGTCGCCCAGTTGTATGGCGCCCCTCGTCGCGTGCGGCTCCCGCCGGTGTTGGAGCTCCGGTAGGTACTCACGTACCCAGCGCGCCCAGAACATGTCGGCGAGCCTCTGACTGGCCCGCCACTCCCTGCGCCCGGCTGCATCCTCTTCGGTGAAGGCCCCCGGCAGGGGGACCCGTGACGGCCCGCCCAACAAAAAGTGATTAGGCGTGAGTGCCTCGGCGTCATCTGGTGCAGTGGACACGTGGGTGAGTGGACGGCTGTTGATGGTGTGCTCTGCCTCGACCAGTAGTGTGGCGAGCACCTCTTCTTTGGGCGCTCGCTCGTGCAGCGTGACTTGTAGCGCCGTCTTGACGCTTCTGACCAGCCGCTCCCACGCGCCGCCCATGAATGGCGCGCTGGGAGGAATGAAGCGCCATCGTATGAAGTGGACCGACGACTCGTGCTGTAGGGCTTCTTCCGCTGCTTTTCTCATCTCGAGGTCGGCACCCTTCAGATTAGTCCCTTGGTCGGACCACAGTTCGGTTGGACATCCGCGCCGGCCAATGAAGCGGCGCAGTGCCATCACTGCAGAGTCGGTGCTGAGGCTACCCGCAATCTCTAGATGGATAGCCCTGGTGGTGAGACACGTGAAGAGAACTCCGTATCTTTTCTGACGACTGCGCCCCACTGTAACTTGCATTGGACCGAAGTAGTCTCCTTGTTGAGCGCGCACCCATAACTGTCGCGCGTGGTGTAGGTAGCGCGCCGCAATAGGAATTAGCGCGCTGCGGCTCGCTATCTCCCTCTCTTTCTTCGCTGAAGTTGGGCGTATCTTCTGTCCCGTCCACGCTGGGTCGTCCTCTTTCCTTTTTGTTGTGCGCTTATAGGTAGCGGCACACGTGTGTTTCGATCGAAGTTTATCTATGAACTGGAGAATGCGCGCAGTGACGCGCATAAGACGCATCCAGTTGGAGAAGTGCTCGAGGTTAGGCAGCGCGTCGGCAAGGCGCGTTGTTGCCATGGCAACGTGTACGCGTTCCTCTTCTATTTCGTCATGCGTAGCACTGCTGTCTTCTCCTTCTTGTGGCCACGACTCTTCAGGTGAGTACAAAAAATCGGGCCCGCGATACCAGCGGTGGTCCGAGGTGAAGTCACGCGGTGTTTCGCGCGTAGCATCATCCGCGACGTTATGCTTTGTAGGCACCCATCTCCACTCGTTCGTCTTGGTTTCTTCGGCTATCTCAGCGACACGGTGCGCGACAAACGGTTTGTAAGCGCGCGGCCCCGTGCGTAGCCAGGCGAGCACGGTGCGCGAGTCTGTCCAGAAGACACGTCGCGTAGGTTTAATGTCGTGCTCTTCTCTCGCCGTGTTTGCCAGTCGACATCCCAGGACGGCGGCTTGTAGCTCGAGCCGAGGAATAGATGTCGTCTTGAGTGGCGCGACTCGTCCCTTTGCCGCTATGAGTGTCACGTGGATCACGCCGTCGTCGTCAGTGATCCGCCAGTAGGTCGCCGCCGCGTATGCTGATGAACTTGCATCCACGAAGGTGTGTAGCTCCGTCATTCGTGCGCGTGCTAGTGATGGATAGCAGCGCGGCACGGCCAGCTCGGATAGACGCTGTACGTGCGCTACCCATCTTCCCCATGCTTCGGCTTCGTCGTGCGGTAGCTCGGCGTCCCACTCGATGCCCAGGCGCCAGGTGTCTTGGAGAATGCGCTTCGCCTGGATGGTGACCGGTGTGGCTATGCCCAGTGGGTCGAAGATAGACATAGCCACGCGCAGAGCTTCTCTCTTCGTCGGTATCTTCTCGCCCTGCAGCAACTCTGTCGGTAGCTTGTTACGGTTGACATTGAAGGACAGAGTGTCGTGCTCGGGATCCCACACCATGCCCAGTATTTTCTCAGGGGCCAGATGTACGATCTTCTCTTCACTGCCAGGCGCTAGCGCGGCTCGGACCTCTCGTGAATTAGAGGCCCACCGCTGCAAGAAGTAGTTGGCTCTGCTGTGGATGAAAGCCACCTGGTTTGAGACGTGGATGGCTTCTTCTTCCGTGTTGAAACTCGCTAGATAGTCGTCCACATAGTGATTGTGGACGATGGCTGCTGCCGCCTCGGGGTACTGCTCTTGAAAATGCTCGGCGTTCTTGTTCTTGACGAAGATCGCAGTGCATGGTGACGAAGTCGCGCCGAAAATAACGCTCTTCATGCGATATTCCGTCGGAGCGCGGTCGCGACTATCTCCCCTCCACAGGAAGCGCTGCATATCTCTATCCTCTTCTCGTATGGTCACTCGCATGAACATATCTTTTATGTCGGCGGTGACGCCTATCGGGCGCTGTCGGAACCTCATCAGCACGCCTGGTAGTGATTGCAGCAGATCAGGGCCGGAGAGCAGCATGTCGTTTAGGCTCATCCCCTTCGTCTTAGCAGCGGCGTCGTGTACTATGCGCAGCTTATCGGGCTTCTCTGGGTTAATAACTGCGAAGTGCGGCAGGTACCACGCATGCGCCGGTCGTCTAGATGGCGCCACTTCTGCGTAGTTATTTTCGAGAAGTATTTCTATCTGCCGCGTGTAGCGTTTCTTCAAACTTTCGTCACGATCTAGTTTTCTTTCGACGCTCTCCAGTCGCTTCATAGCAGCGTCGTAGTTGTGCGGCGCCGGTGGTTTGTTAGGGCGCCATAGTAGTCCCGTCTCGAAACCTCCTGCCGGTAAGCGCCGCGTAGTCTCCTCTAGTATGCGTAGCGCTTGCTGCTCGTCATCAGTATACGAGCGTCGCTTTTCTACGCCCAGCGATTCGAGCGCGAAGTGTTCGCGCATCATTTTCTCCATGGATTCTTCTTCTTCATTGTGCGAACCGATGATGTGGTGTACTCGATGAACTCTTGCGCTGACTTCTCGTACTCCATGCAACACCCACCCAAGGTCGGTCTGTGATGCGACCGGTTGGCCCCTCTCCCCTCGCCGCACGTCATGTGCGATCAGCAGGTGCCAATTGTCTTGCCCCAGTAGAATCGTAGGTGTGCCATTCTCAAAGACGAGCTGATCTTCCAGGTCTTGCAGGTGTGAACAACTTCTGACGACATCGGAAGGCACGGACTGTGGTGACAGGTTGAGGTTCACCATAGTGCGTGCAGAGATGGTGTGTTCGCCTGAGGCGCGCCCTCGTATGGAGAAGAGGACACGTCTGGACTGGTGCGCGTCGATCCTCGCCCCGGCGACGCCTTCTATGTAGAAAGGCTCGTGTGGACCGCTGGCGCCAATCTTCTCAGCTACACTTGTCTCGATGAGCGTGCAGGTCGACCCGTCATCGAGTAGCGCGTATGTATCGTACGCACCCTTCGGGCCGACCACCTGGACAGGTAGTATCTTCAGCAGCGCAGTAGTATTCTTCTGCTCGCGTGTGGACGCGATGATGACTGTGGTCGCGTCGTCGGTGACATGTGCAGTAGTCGTCGTCTCTCGTGGTGGTGATGGTGCACCACCATGCAGCAGGGGGTGGTGCAAGTACGTGCACCCATCTATGTTGCACCTCTTTGGCTTGCAGATGTGTCGAAACTTGCGGATCTTCATACAGCGGAAACATAGCCTATGTTTTCGGGCTAAGTCCCACCTCGCAGGAATCTCTGCTTTCTTCATGAGTGTGCAGTCAGTCGCTTCATGCCCCTCATGCTTGCAGACCGGACACGTGGTTGACGACGGCTTCTGATTGTCTGTGTGGTAGTTTCGCTGCGTCCTCTTGGCTGGCAGCGATGGCTTGCGCTCCCGCCGGTCTTCATCTTGCATCTTCTCAGCTGGTGCGAAGCCTCCACAGCGCTCTGATGTTCGCTCCAAGAATGTCTTCAGCTTGATAAGATCCGGTTCGTCTTTCATTTCTTCAGCAGTGAAATTGTAGTAGAGATAGCGTAGTGTTGCTGGTAGCTTCTCCACCACGGTGCGCACTACCTCTGAGTTGTAGAGATAGTGGTACTTGCCGAGTGCCTTGATGGTGGCAGTGACGTTGACGATCTTCGAAGCGAACATGCAGACGTCTCGTGGGTTGTCGGTAATGCGTGGCAGCCCACGTAGTTTCTCCATTTCGGCCGCCACAAGTGAGTCAGGGCGACCGAACGCTGACGAAAGTAGCTTCATTACTTCCGTAGTACTTGTAGACCCGACGAATAGGCAGTGCGCTACTTCCTTGGCGGCACCCTTCAGGCTTCGTCGAAGTCGTGACAGATTCTCCGCTTCAGAGAGGTGACACGCAGAGTCTTCATAGGCTGCTTTAAATGGCAGCCAGTCGCTTGACGCGCCGCTGAAGACTGGTAAGTCGTGATGATGACGCAGCGCGCCGCCAGAGGGCGCTGCTCGCACGGCGTTGTTAATCGCTGCGGCGAGCTCGGAGATGTTGACGCTCCCAGGTTGTACTGGCCCCTCTTCGTAGTGCTTCTGCCCCCAATACGTGCTCGTCCGTGGCTCGTAGTAGGGTACAGCTTCTCCCTGCCCCCGTTCCCCAGCAGCGTGATTCCCACAGTGCGTCACTGCTTGAACGAAGGGCGCACTAGAAGCGGCGATACAATCTTGTTTCTCCGTCCCTCTTGCGCTTGCGTGATGTTCTATCTTCCTCTCGCTTCCACCCGTGGCCGGTGGTATGTGTTCCACGATGACTACTTCTTGTTGCGCCGGACTATGTTCCTACGTCGTCTTCCCCTGGCGGTTAGCGTCGCTGTGCGTGTGTGGCTGCGTCGCTCCCGCCGTCGAATCCTCAGGGTGCGGAGCAGGGGCATTGTGCACCCTCCCCGCCGACGTAGTGGCTTCGGCGTGTCCCTTGGTGGCTAACGCACTGACTACTTGTTTCTTCATCTCGGTCAGTGCTGCCGTCTGCTTGTCTAACCAGCTCCCCACTTGACTGAAATCTTCAATCGCCGGTTGTTCTTCATCTTCCTCGTGATCGGACTCCAGCTCGAGAAGCGCGACCTGGGCTGCAGCTAGTTCGACTTCTTTCTTCGCCAGTTCTGCGCGTGCCTTGGCGAGCTCCCTCTGGCGATGCCGGCTGGTGTTAGACATCGTGCTGCAGCGTGAACGTGCTGGACTGCGCGAGGCCGGTGGCGGAGTCACGTTGGACGGACGTACAGATTCTTCGGCTCGTACCGTGTTGCCGGTAGATGCCGTGCCCGTGGCTGACGTGGTGACTGTGCCCGTGCCCGACGACGTGCCTGTGCCCGACGACGTGCCTGTGCCCGACGACGTGCCTGTGCCCGACGACGGGCTGTGCCTGACGACGTGGCTGTGCCCGACGACGTGGCTGTGCCCGACGACGTGGCTGTGCCCGATGGAGATGACTCTTCTTCGGCGTTGCTTGACTTGACTGATCCACTTCTCAGGAACATGTTTCTTGAAATCCGGCTCGAAGTCGACCAGAAAATGTGGGCCCCTTCGACAGCCCACACTTTGGGTGAAGGTAGGTTCAGAGAAACAACGTGATGCGGTTCAGTCAGGCCGAAGCTAGCTTGCGAGGCGAGGGGAGATGGGTGGAGTGCTTTTTCTCTCTTCTAGTAGTCTTCGTGGATTTGCTGCTGAGAGCTCTTGCTTGCTCTGGAGAGAGTCTGCTGTTCGCTTTGCACTGTTGCTGTGCGGCGGGACGGCGGGATATCTTCTCGCCCCTTGGGGGGGGCGGGGAACCTGTACCGAGGCAATGGCCTCTTACCAGGGGCTTCGTGCGCTGCCCGTTAATACGGGCAGGTCCTTGGAGCGCGGAGAGACTCCGCTGTGATAAACTTGAGACCTTTTCTTCTCGCCGGCTCGCGTGCTCAGCGCACCGGGTGGAACCCCCGAGGGGGAAGCCCAGCGAACGAGCAGCAGCAGAGCCGGCTAAGCGTAGGTCTCATGGGTCAGCGGAGTCGTCATCCACGAGATCTCTAGGTAGTTTTTTGGCGTCTGGAGGCCGCGCGTGATAGGGCGCGGTCTCCTGGATATGTGGCAGCGCGGAGTTGTTCGCGCGCTGGAACATGGTCGTAGCGAGGCGTCGTATGAATTTATCCAGGGGTTCCATCTTAAGGTCCCGCTGGATAGTGGCGTTCCTGACGAAACGCGGCGCTCGGACGATGGTGCGCAGCGACAGTGACTGCTGGGCTTGCATCCGGTTGTGGAGAGTCTGGCTGGCCAGCGCGTACCACGCTGGGGCTGCGTAGGTGAGCCTCGACCTGATGTACGTCTTGTAGACGCCTGTCTTGACTCTGAGGGGTAAAGCAGAAGTTAGTATCGGGCGGAGCAGAGCGCGAGCTGCGCGCGTCTGCCCGATGACGTGCTTCACTTGGCTGTTCATGCTCAGGCGTCGGTCTATGTGAACCCCTAGGTATTTGACCACGGTGGTCCACTCGACCTCCTGCCCGAGCAGACGGGTTTTCGGCGGGAAGCGTCGTGAATTACCCACAACGATGGCTTGAGTCTTCTGGACATTGATCGAGAGCCTCCACCTCGCCAACCAGGCGGGGAGTGCGTCGAGGGATCTCTGGATTTTCTCCACGGCGTGTGCGGCGGTGATCGATGATGTGTAGTAGGCCGCATCGTCTGCGTAGAGGGCCAGATGCGCTCCTTTCTCCACAGGGATGTCGTCCGTGTACCTGGCGTAGCACACGGGCGACAGACAGCTACCTTGGGGGACTCCGGCTTCGATTTTCCGCTCTTGGGATAGGACGTCTTCTACTGCCACTTGAAAACGTCTGTCTGCGAGGAAAGTGGCCACAGTCTTGACGACTCGTCGGGGAGTCGTAGACGTGGACAGTTTATATAGCAGACCTGGATGCCATACGCGGTCAAAAGCCTTCTCCATGTCTAGGAGCACGGCGATGGAGTGTTCTTTCTTGTTATACGCCACTGCCAGGTGGTGCAGGACTCTAGACAGTTGGAGTGTGGTGGAGTGTTCGGCTCTGAAGCCAAACTGCTCGTCCCTAGGTGTGATATGAGGTGTGAGGTGCTGCAGTAGAAGTTTCTCGAACACCTTGGAGATGGTCGGAAGCAGCGTGATGGGTCGATAGCTTTCCGGCTTGAGGATGTTCTTACCGGCTTTTGGTATCAGAATGACGTGGCCCAACTTCCAGCATGTGGGGAAGTGCCCCGTTCTGAGGATTCCGTTGAATAGCCGCGTCACTGTTGCGATTGCTCGTGTTGGTAGGTGACGCAGGGCCTCGTTGGAGATCTTGTCTGGGCCTGGGGCCTTCTTGGGCTTCGTTTTACGGATCATGCGTAAGACTTGGGCCGGTGAGAACACAATGGGGTCCTCATCAGTGGCTATCGGCTGTTGGAAGTAAGTAGTTAGATGTTGACTTACTTCTGCTTCATTCTCTGTGTCTGCCAGCGGATTCGGCTTGAATTGTCGCTCCAGACAGTCGGCGAATATTTCTGCTCGGTCTGTGGCGCGATATCTCGGCGTTCCGTCGCTGGCTAGCAGGGGGCGGGTAGGCTCTGGCTTGTTTGTTACTTGCCTGCATAGCCTGTGGATAGCATTCCAATCTTCACTCGCTGCGTCGATAGTGCGTTGCCAGGACTCAGTAGCTTCTGTTTCCAGGGCTTCCGAAATCTTGGCTGCAAGCGCGTTCAGCTGTGACTTCATGGTAGGGCATCGAGTTTGTTGCCAGCGTTTACGCAGGCGCCTCTTTCTAGCTATCATCTCTTGGATGTAGGCCGGGATGCTGGAGAAAGTGGCTCGTTTAGGAGCTTCTCTGGCGGCATGCTTGAGCGCGCTCTGCGTGTGGTCGCTGAACTCGGCTGCTAGGTGGTCCACGTCATCTGGGGTGGAGACAGGTCTGGTGGGGATATGCCTGTCAAGGTACATACCGAACTCTATCCAGTCATGTAGAGTTCTTGTTCTTGCCGGTGGCTTCACTATGTGATTTTCGGCTATAGTTATTAGCACGGGTTGGTGGTCGGAGATCATGTGGTCGTCCAGCACTTCTGTGGTTAGTCTGCTGGGTTCGAGGCCTTTGTAGACCGCAAAGTCTATGACGTCTGGCAGGTGGGTTCTGCAGTGTGGGTAGTGTGTAGGCACTTCTGGGCCCAGCACTTCATATCCCTTGCTTTCTGCGTCGTCAAATAGGCGGCGGCCTTCAGCGTTAGTATTAGCTGAGTTCCATGCTGTGCGCTGTGCGCTGTCACGTCCCTTCTTATATATTGTTGCCGAGTTCGCAACTAGTGCGTGTCCTTGCAAGCTAACTTTGCCCATCATTTATTATCGACCAATCATATTACATTATCTATCCCTTTCTAACTATTGCTCTCTTTCTTACAGAGTTCCCAATTATACTATGTACAACAAAATCAACTAGTTGAGAACTTACAAACTAGTTGGGAACTTAACTAACTAACAGAGAACTTATCTACTATGGGAATAAAAACACACACAAAATAAAACATTTATAAACCTTACGACTACCTATACAAAAATGAGCTACTTAATTACTATTTACAATCATTGTCACGAACAAATTCCTTAAACTAACTAAAACACTGACTTGTTAAGTGACAATATTGTAATCATTTATGTAAAACACCGATCCGATGTAGGTACTCGTAGACTTGTAATTGCAGGAGAGACGACTCACATATATACCCATTTTGATATATCAATAACAAAATATATAACCTTACTACCACTCTAGGCTGTAAGGACGGCTACTACAGGGCTATTATAGGACTATCTAATACAACTCTTCATTCGCTTTATATAAAGCTACTGTGAAACCTAAGGAGTTCTAAAAATTGTTCTCTTTGGGTGGTATAGTAGGACATAACACTTATTTATAGAGCTGATATAGAATCTGTGGTGTTAATTTTTAATACTTCTCAGCTTTTATAGTACTTATATTTTATTTTACATTATAAAACATCAATCAGGCCTCCCCAACCCGTCTGGCCAGCGCGGGGAGTGTAGGCCAAATGCTCTGTCTGTCTCCGGCAGATGAGAGAGGGTTGTGCTCCTGCAGTGGAGACAAAAATAACCTGATGATGATGATGACACAAATACAAGACACACAACCCATTTAAACCTACGATGTGCAGGGACACACTTAACTCTAAAAGAATTTTCTTTCAGTAAACCTTTGGATGAGAATCCAGGAAGAAAATTATCGTAAGCGCTTAATGCTACTTATAGTTTGTTTCCAATTTTGACTTTAATAATAATAAAACCTTTTCCTAATAATATTACATAAGTTCTAATTATAAAATGAATTTAATAACTGATCCCAATAATTATGTACAATATTAATTAATTAAATAAAGGCAATTGAATAATAAACAGCTATATCGATTTTAAAATAACCTCCATAACAATTCTAACTTCAGTAAGCTAAGTACAAATTTTATTGTTTAATTAAGGATGAAACAACATAATATAAATTTAACATTACTATTTATAAATAAATAAAAATATGAAACAGAACCTAACTACATATATACACTACAAATAAAAACTTGACCATAGTTCGTCCCTCGCTGGCAGAGTACCCAGGAGGCTGGCGGCATTGCCTCGCTGGATTGCGAGGCTTACGCGCTGGGCAAAGTAGCCCGCTCTGGGGTCCCGGGTATTCTCCACCAGTCTTTTCGAGATGCATAAGCACAAATAATTAATTAAATTCTTTTTTTTTCTTTATTATTGGGACACCCATTTACGGGCAAAGGTCTCCATGATACGCCATACCTTTCTGTCAGCAGCCAGTTTCTTAGATGTCCAATTTTGACTTTACTACATAAATATTACGATTCATAATAGATGAAAACCTTTGAATCTGTATGTAGAGGCGTACTTAGAGGCGCCTTAAAAATTCATTGCCTCCTCCTTTTAACCTATTTTTTCGTACATTTTATTACCTGGTTGATGTTACCCTCTTTACCTTAAATAATTAAGTGCGAATTATATAGTACAATAATAATAAATTTTAATTATAGGGAGAGTGCTTGTTTCCCCCAGCCTCCTCCAGGGGGAGGCGGGGCTTCCAATGAAAGAAATAACAATATGTTAGGAGAATTTATGCCGTTTTGTAAGACTTTTCGTCGGGTCTAGATCTCACGAGCTTAATGTATTAGAGTTAATGACCTGGAAAGTCTGACCGACTTCTTTGCTGATATTTTATCTTTGGATATTTGGATGTTTGCTACTTAATCACACTTTAACCACTGGACAGATCAAGATGAAACTTAGCACACATATAGTTAAGTCCTGGAATAGGACATAGATTAGTTTTTATCCTAATAAAACATCCCATTCCTACGGGAAAACATAATAATTTGTATTTTTAAGTTCTCTACGGACGAAGTCGCAGGCAACAGCTAGTACTACATAATATTAGGAATAACATCAACTTTTGGTTGTTGGAATAACTCAACTTTTTGTTGTTGTAGGAATAACTCAACTTAAATCTCATTCCTATAGAACATACATACTAATTTATAAAGTTAAGTTGTCCACACGGACGAAGTCGCGAGCAACAGCTAGTAAATAATAAAAATTTAATTGTAAATAATTAGGAAACGTTGGCCGTGGAAAGAGTGATGTGAAGAATCCCAGGTAGTTTACCGAGGTTTAGCGAACTCTTAAAATATCCGAGTAGATGTAACACAATTCTCGCGTGAACTACAGAGTTATCCCCCGCTCCCGCCCCCGCTCCCGCTCTCGCTTCCGCTCCAACTACCATCGCCACCTACCCTCACTCTGAACGTAGTCCTAAGTCATTGCAATGTGAATTCCGCTGAGCATTACACTTCTTTGTTGTATACAATTTTGATGTAATTTTTGATGGAGTAAGCCATTGAGATGAAATAAAGACTAAATATTACTTCGAATAAGCAATTTTTTTTCCTAAAAACTCCATCAGGTATGGTTTAGTAGTTTTTTACGTGATAGGTGCACAAACTAACAGACAAACAGACACAAAATCTGTAAAGGAAATCTCGCGAGATGTATGTAGGCATGTAAACGGTTTAATGTTTAAAAATTATGAGCTAATAATAAAATTGTCTACAAAGTTGGACTTTTTCCACTTATAGATTTCTTCCAGTCAATCTTAGAGTAACTTAAAGGACTCATATAATGAGTTTTTGATAAAAGAAACTTAAGGTACAAATACATACACTTAAGTATGCAATAGTTGTTTATCCTTGTTTTCCCTTGTTCGTTTTGCTGTCAAAGTATTTAATGATTCATCATCATATCAGCCCCTAGAAGTCCACTGCTGGACATAGGCCTTCCCCAATGAACGCCACCACACTCGGTCCTCTGCCCTCCGCATCCAGCCGCTAACGGCCACCTTCTTCAGGTCGTCGGTCCACCTGGCGGCGGGGAATTTAATGATTACTGAACCTTAATAAGTGTATTGAAGTTAATGTATCGCGAGCCATTGTGGTTAACCTGTTACCGCTTTGTCTCTGATTGGATGTGTAACAATAGAGACCGATACACAGTCAATTCATTCAATTAGTTGACCGTCTAAGTAAACCACTGTTCAATTAATTGGTATCGTTGAACTAAATGGGCTGGTAACTGGACGCGGGGAACTGAAAGGTCGTTTAAAAGACTACGTCTAGTTGCGGTTTAAGTACGTACCTATAATACAACTGTAACTAGTCTATGTCTGTACATGCTGGATATTGTAGAAAAATGTGTATCAGGGGTCTTTATAGCGCCAATAGAAGCCAAAATAATAGTATTTTTAATTTTTTTCTGTATGTCTGTAGGTATGTATGTTTGTTACCTCATCGCGCAAAAACTACTGAATGAAATTTGATGAAGTCTTCACAGTTGTCTTGCTGGAGGTGTAACTTAAAACTTGGTGTATATTTCATCTTGGTACGCCACTTAGAAATAACCTGAGATATTAATAATTGAAGTAAGTTTTTCTAGAAGCCATTGTATGCAATATAACAAAGAAGTATAATTATTATGTTCAGTACAATTCATATTGCGATTGGTTTGTACTACAAAGTCAAAGTCAAAATCATTTATTGCATATGAGTACACTTGTTACATTTATACACGTATTTTTTTTTATCGACTACCGCTTCCTAGGTGTTAGCGTTACAATAAAGAAAGAGAGGGGAGGGGTGAGTAAAGTGGAGGATGAGTGGTGGGGAAAAGGGCGAGGGCCAGGGGAGATGTACATTAGTAGGAATAGGTATATATACATAAAACAACAAAGTATAATATGCACGGCATTAGGACTATCTACATTTAGGAGTGGGATTTAGACTGGGATTGGGAGATTGAGAGTCTAAGTGGGAGTGGGAAGGAACGGGAGCGGAAATGAGAACGAGAGCGGATTCTGCAGTCCACGCGAGAGGACCGCGGGCACAGCTAGTAATAATAATAAAATGGTTTATTAATAGGCAACTTAACCCATAGATAAATACCTTAACTTAGAAATACATACATTATTAACCTTCATTAACAAAGTTCATAAAAATTTTATGATGTTAGTCTTTGACTCCCTATACCGTCTAAACACTACTCCCTTGGCCCAGCAGTCATAGTAAAAGCGTCAATTCTAATTTTATGATAGTTTTTGCAACTTGAAACTTTATTTCTACTTTCTATTCAACCTCTACGTTTAAGGTCGTGACGTCTTTATTTCCTAGTGTTTGTAGAGTGTGGGTGTGTACATGTGACCCACAACAAATCAGTATAAACCCGTGCCCATTGCCTTTTTTAATACATTCGGGCCGGGAGTCCGGGAGTCAGGCGGTGAGAAGCGGTCGAGGCGGCCTTCGTGTGTACGTGAACACACGGATTTTTATTTTGTACGTGTCTGCCTAGCAATTATGAATGTCGACTGTTCGTGAACCGGAACACATGCGACCGAAGATACTGTGAGCGAGTGCGGGGACGTCCTCTAATAATTGGATTACGTTCGTAATCATTAGACACCATAAAATTACAATATACCTAATAAATAAAAATTTCTGACAGTCATATTTAAGATTTCGTCCGGTAGTTCGTGGCAGAAGTTTCCTTAAATTAAAGTCTTAATATTTATTATAGAGATTTGATGAGTACAGTGTTATTTTTTCGTATTTCTGTCGGTTTGATTCCCGACTGAGGCAAGCGACTTTTCAATAAGGAATGTTTCTTTTGAGTGAGTTTTATGGTAATTTCCCTCCAGTGGGCTTTGGATATATCCACTCTGTATAGGTATCCGATAAATATATATCATTTACATAATAAAGACGCAAATATTATTCTATAAGTGGGTTTTAATATGTAAAAATTATTAAATAATACCTACAACAGTTCATTAATAGAGTTATTTATTATAAAAATGAACAAAAATATAGTCTTTGAAATTAATAAAAATTTTAGTCATATTTAGACAAACGATTAGCTTTTCAACTAAGTTTTAGTTGAAAAGCTAATCGTATATGCACGTGGTATTACGGAAAATGCCTAAAATGTATATATAACATTGCCACTTCTATAAAAGTAATTCAAAATCAAAATCAAAATATTTATTTTCTAAATTGGAATACATTATTCTCTTTTTGACGTCAAATTCTGCCTAAAACTACTCCACTTCCACCTGTATAACCGAGGGGAAGAAGTGGTAACAAACCCAACGGCACAGGGCCCTACCTTTGTTCAAATCGTAGTTTGTTTGTCAAGTGCTACCAGCGTACCAAGATTACGCTGGTAGCTAAATAGCTCGTATCTACATATCAATTGATATTTATCGTGAAATGTATCCGCTGATATTTATCTAAGAACCCGAAAATACTGCAACCGCAGCGGTAACGCTCACGAAAATTCTTGCCTTGTGTTTTCACCTGCCCCTATCTCAACCGCGCGTGAAAAACGCTCTGTGATTTATGTGCCCAGCCGCGGCTATCTGAGATAAATTATAGTCCTCACATCGTAGATGCATACATGCGAAAAAGTGAGAAATGCGAGGGGTTCCCCGCTCGCACACTTCCCTCCACTCGCTTTAGACAACGGCCAATTTTGTTTTTGTTACGCCATTTTGTTCGCTAATTATTGTTCCTTTTTAGTTAGGAATCTAGATGAATTGTGCGGGGATCTTTGATGTGTGGATAAATGTTAGTAAGTGGTATAATACATTTTAATGTGTCGGAAAGTTGCACTGTGAATACCTACCTACCTAACCCATCCACAATCTTTCCGTGGATGTCGTCAATAGGACTAAAGGATTGCACTAGGGACGGGCAGCAGCGTTCTTCTGTTACTACGATCGTCAATGCGCCTGCCAAGCGTGCTGATTATGGCCAATCCCCCAATGGACAGCCCATCAAATGTCATTCTATTGGGGAGGCTTATGTTTATATTAATATGGATATTCCGGGATAAAAATGAGATTATTTTTAAATCGTTATTATTTGTTTGTCATTTATTTAAGCATAAACTCATAGAGTAATATAAAATATGGACATTCCGCTCATTTATTATTCTTTAATACTTCAGCCGCTTTACTCTTACCAGTAAAACAAAAAACAAGTGAAATGAAATTATCTTTTCTTAACTGGATACTTTTGAGAGTCCCAGGATTTTCATTAAAACAATTAATAAATCTCGTAAAAAAGAAATTTCCATATCAAACTTCCTTGACATATTTTCGTTGCAAATATATAAATGACACTACCTAATTCCGACCACTGGTTATTACACAAAACATAAACAAAGCCCGAACTTATTTCTAAAAGAGATTTCTTGCGGAAAAGCCGGTTTTCATTGTGAAGGGTGCCTAATCTCAGAAGGCTTTCTCAACATAATATCTAATAGAATAGAATCTATTTATGAAAACGAAAGCAACAAATTAAGAAACACAATTACACTTTATTTCAAGTTAACTGGAAAGTATCCAGTTAATATATAAGTGAAATAACTGTGGGTAATTTTCGTTAACTTTTATTAAAGTCTGCGCTCGTATGGAGTTAAGATGACTGTTCAACTGAACAAGATCTTGTTCAAGTCAAGAATTGCTTTTATTCAGTTTCATCATCAGCCGAAACACGCCCACTGCTGAACATAAGCCTCCCCAATAGAATGACACTTTTAGTTTTTAGTAGGCTGTCCATTGGGGAATTTGATATAATCACCACGCTTGGCAAGCGGGTTGATGATCGCAGTAATGAATGATCTTAGTACACAGGAGAAAGCTATTGCTCGTCCCTGGTACATCTACGGGCAGATTATGAGGTGTCCCTATTCTAAACCGGGAACCACACGGGTGAACTTTTCAGTTTGTAATTAAATATAATAATACAAATTGTCCGCACGCGTTTGAGTCTGCGTGTAAACCATCGAGAGAGCGACAACGTTATACGTCAACACGTAAGTGCTACTCTTTCTAACCGGCTGCGTACTACACGCTCTATTTATTTTGAGGCTTACGTTAAAGTGTAGCTTCTATCCGTAGTAATCTTACTAATATTATAAATGCGAATGTTTGGATGTTTGTTAATCATGCTTCAACAACTGGATAGATCGGAATGAAACCTGGCACGCATAAAGGTTAGGTCCTGGAATTGGACATAGGATAGTTTTTATCCCGAAAAAACATCTCATTCCTACGGGAAATACATAATAATTTGTGATGTTAAGTTGTCCTCGCGGACGAAGTCGCGCGGGCAACAGGTACCTAGTATGTTAAATGCAAAAGAAGAAATTCTAAGGTGAATGTGTAGTCCACTAAATCGGCTTGGGCTTCACGCTTCAACCACTGGATGGATCGGGATGAAACTTGGCACACACAGAGTTTAGATCCTGGAATCACATTCCTACGAGAAACGTGGTCCACGCGGACGAAGTCGCGGGAAACAGCTAGTATTTAATATTCTCTGGTATTACGTTAACGGAACGGTCAATATCTTTAATAAAAAAAGTCTTTTGTCATTACTGTCTTATTATGACAAACTCCTAATTAACTCAGCATCTCAAAATGGTCTCTTAGCAAGTGGTCTCTTATCTCCAAGTCAAGAGAATCTCCTAATAAATTATCCTTAAATTTAATTATCACGGAAGAATGGGAGATTTAATGAAATAATTTGAAACCTACTTTGGACTTTTGTTAGTTTAATTAAATATTTTCCGGGAGGGTAGTCCGAGCCAATATTATTGGCAGTTGCCTTACCCACTTTCCTTATCTTATACAGAGTGTTTTATATGGTACTAGCTGTTGCCCGCGACTTCGTTCGCGTGGACAACTAAAAATCACATAATATTTATTCCCGTAGGAATGAGATGCTTTTTCAGGAAAAAAACTAACCTATGCCCTATTCCAGGACTAACCCATATGCGTGACAAGTTTCATTCCGATCCATCCAGCGGTTGAAGCGTTATTGAGTAACAAACATCCACAAATATCCAATCATCCAAATATCTAAACATACAAATATCCAATCTTTCGCATTTATAATATTAATAGGATTTATGCTAGTGCCGTAATAGCCGGGTTGGTTGTGCACTTGCCTCACGTTCTTGAGGTCATGGGTTCAAACCCTGCCCGTACCATAATACCACAGGCTTTTGGGTGAAGGAAAACATCGTGAGGAATACCAAAGAAGAAATTCTAAGGCGTGTGTGAAGGTCACCAAATCTGCTTGGGGCACCGTTGGTGGTCAGGGGTTTGGCACAAAAGATCCTGAAGGGTCGAAGTGTCGCCAGGTCTTCCTGGCCTCCTAAGAAGATAAAGATAGTATATGCTATCATATAATAAGTAATGTGTCTGTGTATATATAGGTACAATGGCTGGGTGGACTAGCACAGAGACTTTTTACTTTCATAACATACATAATGCTCACGCCTTGGTCCCAGAGGGGTAGGCAGAGACGATGTATCGCCACTTTGCGCAATGTAATGTCGCAAAGTGGCTTTCCTTGACGTGATGTGTTGCGAACAATATACTTTCATAAAACTCTATAAAATGAGACTTGCGATTGAAATGTTAAAAATAAGCATCAAAAAGATAACATAAATGTATATAAATTCACGAAGTATTCTGTCCCTGGTAGGCTGGCGGAAATCTCCTTAAGATATAAGCATTACAATTTGTTTTTTTTTTTCTTACTTTTATTTTTTTGTATGTTTTTTTCTTTTGTTTGTGCAATAAATTGTTTAATACATAAATAAACATTTGTTTATTTTATTTGGTTACGTTATTATAAGTATTATACATATATGGTTAGCCTGTTTCACAAGTTTTAAGTT
The DNA here is from genome assembly GCA_947086405.1 of Esperia sulphurella. Classification (NCBI taxonomy): domain Eukaryota; kingdom Metazoa; phylum Arthropoda; class Insecta; order Lepidoptera; family Oecophoridae; genus Esperia; species Esperia sulphurella. The sequence continues at coordinate 15,948,710 of OX352265.1, forward strand.
GCTCAGCGAGCTGTGGTGAGGGCTATTCGTAATGAAGAAATCCGATGAAGAACGACGTTGACCGACATAGCCGAAATAAACGAAGCCTGACTTGAAAATGTAGTTCTGTACTTATATAAATATACTTATGCAGGTAGACGAAGCCTTACCAAGCGGGCACAATTCAGGCAATCACGTGAACAATACAGTCGGACCGTCATCGCCAGTGCCAGTACTGGCGACTGGCAACTGGCAACTCCCCAGTGGACACTTGGCGGCGGCAACAATGACGCGGAAACAGCGCGACATTCCCGCAGATTACTCGCAACTGAGGTATACGGTATACCTACATACATACGAGTAGGGATCCCGATCTCCGTATACCGAGATCTCGAAATACCGAGAAGCTGAGCGGGCGTTCTCCGCTGCTGGTTATCTTTGCAACAAGATAAGAAGTCGTCGTACTTTCTTAAGATCCCGTTATACCGAAATCCCGCATCATTGTATTTTTTTGATCCCGCCGATACCGGGTATCACGGCACGGGTGTGCGGGATTGGGATTCCTACTTACGAGTATATGATCATTCCACTCTCCTATTTTCTCCCCCCCCCCCCCCCCCCGTCGTCAAGGCAAATAAGGGATTGCACCAGAGACGAGTAGAGTTGTTCTCCTGTGTACAACTGCGATCACCAATCCGCCTGCCAAGCGTGGTGATTATGGCAAATCCCCCAATGGACAGCCCACCAACAGTGGCATTCTATTGGGGAGGCTTGTGTTCAGCTGTGGACGTATTTTGGATGAGTATGTCTTCTATACAGCTTGATAGAACAAAGGCTATCTTATCTTATCTTATTTTCTGTTCTTGGTCTAGTTTCATTCTCTTTCGTCTGTCGACTCTATCCTAAGATACATTATACAATTTTACGTATTACGGTCGATGATGAATACAACACTACATATCTTTCAGAATCTCTCTAGTATTTTTGCCCATTCCGTTATTTTACGGATAACGTTAGTTATTTTTTCAGGCAGTATAAATAAAATATCGTGAAGGAAGTTCCAAGCAATAAATTTCAGTCAAGCTGACATCAATGAAAGTCAATAAGATACGCTACATCCCTACAAAGCCAAATATTTCCAACTTTTTCACTGTTTTTGTCGAGATTTTTCCTTTTACACTTGGCTAATTCTTGGCATATAGCTAAATTACATGTCATACCTACTTATATAACACACTAGCTGTGCCCGCGGCTCCGCTCGCGTGGACTACAGGATCCGGTCCCGTTCCCTCTCTCGCTCCCTGTCCCATTTCCATTCCCACTTAGACTCCCAATCCTGATCCCGGTACAGATCCCGATCCCGATCCCGATCCCGACCCCGACCCCGACCCCGACCCCGACCCCGCTCTCGCTCTCGCTCTCGCTCCCGTTCCCGTTCCCGTTCCCGTTCCGTTTCCCGTTCCCGTTCCCGCTCCCGCTCACGACTTCGCCCCTGTTCCCGTATTCTTTACAAACATTAAAATCTTTCCTCTTTATAATATTAGTGTAGATAGCACGGAGCGTCATAATAGTACGTTTTCACGACTAAATGCGAAAAGTTATTTAAATTGACATCAATCATCATCATATCAAACTTTAGACGTCCCCTGTTGGACTCCTCCGCATCCAGCCGCATCCGGCTATCTAGGTCGTCGGTGCATCTAGCGGTCGGTGCATCTCCCAACTCCGCACGTGATCCGCGATCTGCACTCCAGAACTCATCTACCTCAACGGCCGTCGGTTCCGATCCGGCTCGTCCACTGTCACTTCAGCACATCACACATAGTACGGCGCGTCATACTAGAACGTTATATAGTGGTTTTCACGAGTAAATGCAAGAAAATAATTTTAATTTACATAAATGAACAGTACAATTTACTTCCCGACGTAGTCGTTTTATTAAGGTCGCCTCCACCAGGTTATGACTTTGGTCAGGTCTTATAAAGAGGGAGAGGGGGGGGGGGGGGTACATCTACTACAGGTTAACCGTAAATTACAGTCATCTTAAATCCATATGAGTGCACCAAGATCTTGTTCCCTTGAACTAACTCTTGTCACCTTGCAATTAGGGTTTGGTTTCAAATAATCATAAAATGATAATAAATTGCCGTACCACATGCCGTGCAGTTTCCGGTAGAGTAGAATAGGACCACTGCAACTCTTCCCGTGGATGTCGTACAAGGCGACTAAGGGAATACATTATAAAACGTCAATCAGGCCTCCCCAACCCGTCTGGCCAGTGCGGGGAGTGTAGGCCAAATCCTCCGTCTGTCTCCGGCAGATGAGAGAGGGTTGTGCTCCTGCAGTGGAGACAAAAATAACCTGATAATGATGATAATAAATTAAATTATAGCTTTTTATAGTGAGATAGATCGCAGTGACCAAAGCGGCTGAAGACCAGTTGTGGTGGCGTTCATCTCTTTCCAGCAGTGGACGTTGATAGAATATGTATTCAGTTGAGAACTAAGACCAGACCACCAAACCGCCAGCCAAGTGTGGTGGTTATGGAAAATCCCCTAAAAAACGTGGTTATGGAAAATCCCCTAAAAAACAGCCGACCAAAAGTGTCATTCTATTTGGGAGGCTTATTTCGGCAGATGATGAAGACCACTATTTTCAAGTATAAAAATAAATTCCCTTCAACATAAATAATTTCGGTATTAAATTAGGAAGACTGTGATTCGCTAACGAATATGTCTGTGACATCTCTCCTGCTGGTGTGTCAACAAGCGAATTGAATTTCTCTAGCAATATCATTAAGTACGTAATTTACATAGGTTTGCTTTGATGTTAAAATGCTTCACAAATATACCTGAGAATTAAGTTAAGAGTAGGTACCTAACGGTCGAACATTATACAATACAATACAATACACTTTATTGCACAAACAAATACAGTTGCACGTTATAGAAGTTACAAATAGTACAATTTAAGCGGTCTTATCGCTTTAAGCTATTTCTTCCAGACAACCTTTACTTTTCACTACACAGTTTCGACAAAGTTCTCATGGTGAGTGCACGTCTGTTAGCTATACGCCAGTGTTTCTCAATCTGTCAGCCAGCATCTCGTGTTTGTGATCCCTGAGTGTATACTTGTTATCAACTTATAACACAATGGTTAAATGCGGGAGATGCAATGATGAAGTATCTGACGCTATTCAATGTAGCGTCTGCAAAAGTCATTTTGATTACGCATGTTCTGGTATCACCGAGACTGGTTACCGCAAACTTGGTGATAGGCAAGCCACATGGAAATGTCCTGCATGTAAGTCTGGGGGAGGTCAGGTGAAACAGGGTGCTAGTGCTGTTGACTCGCCCGTAGTACCATCTTTAGCTAAAGTTATGCAGGAGCTTAACAATATCAAACTCACTCTTGCTCCGTTGGTGGATGTTGTTGCTGGTATTAAGGACATAAAAAATGAAATTAATGACCTCAGAGTATCGGTGGGCAAAATGTCTGACAAGTTGCAAAGCCTCGACGCAAGACTTACAAAAGTTGAGAAGGTTCAAGATGTGGTCACGGAACTACAAGTGAAGGTATCTTCATTGGAAGAGGATCTCAATGAGAGGGACCAGTGGATGAGATCAAACAATGTAGAAATCAAAGGGGTTCCTATGAAAGATCATGAAAATCTTCTTGACATTGTTTCTAAATTAGGTACTAAGATAATGTGCCCGATCTCCAAGCACAACATTAACTTCATCACCAGAGTTCCAAGTCGCGAAAACGGAGGTTCGAGAACGAAACCTATAATAGTGTCATTCTTGAACAGATACACGAAAGAAGATTTTGTTGCCGCTGCACGCTTGATTAAGACCCTATGCGCTGCTGATATAAACCTTGATGGTACAAGTCGTATTTATGTCAACGATCATCTGACTGTTCGGAATAAAATGTTACTGACTAAGACGAAGGCACATGCAAGGAACTGTAATTTCGAATTTGTTTGGGTAAAAAACTCAAAAATTTTTGCCAGGAAGGATACTCAGTCGAAGATAATAAATATAAAAACAGAAAAGGATATCCCGAAGCTAATTTAAATCTGTTTAGATCTTTAGATTATGTTACCAATGTTTCGTATTCTCTTTTCCTTAATTTTGAATGTTTGTGCCCGAACAGTTTGAGAGACGCATGTTTCCTTATCGCGTTCTTTCGTGTTCAACTATTCACTAATGAGCTCTGTCATTGTATGCAACAATGTTGCGCTATTGAATGGGTGCCTCGTTACAATGACGAAGTGTCTTATTATTATATTTACGCAGGTATATTTGATTTGCAATTTTTGTTAATGTTACTGTTTGAAACTAAAATGGGTATATTTTTTGTTACACATTGTTTGTTAAAATGGGATGTGAAACATCGGCCCTTTTTTATATTCAAACTATATTTTTATTTATCACTTTCTGTTACCAATGGCTAATCTTATGATTTACTACCAAAATTGCAGGGGACTCCGGACCAAAACTACGACCTTCTTGCGTAATTTAAGAATGTCTAATTATGACATTATTTCACTGTCAGAAACCTGGTTACTGAGTAGCATTTCTGACAGTGAACTGTTTGACGATAGGTATCTGGTATGGCGTCGCGATCGTGATTATGCCTCAACAGATCAATCTATGGGTGGTGGGGTGGCAGTTGCAGTCCGCCGAGACCTACTTGTAACACACGACCAAGGCTGGCAGTCCAGTGCCGAGGACTTATGGATTACAATCTCTCTTCGTAACCCTTGTACCAAATCTATTTACAAGTTGCACTTGTAACGACCCACCGAGCCGGCCCCCGCCGCACCGACCGCCGACCTCACATCTCGAGCCGGCCCTGCCACATTATCCCCACCGCGCGCCTCGACGAGCGAGCCGCGGCGAGAGGATAAAAGCCGATACGGACCGTCACTCGCCAGCACTCTTCCGAGGGTTCTCAAGCCGAATGGGCCACAGATGCGGTGCGTTATATCTGCGCAGCACTCGACCCTCTAGCGAACAGAACCCTTGGGCGAGCCGCTCACCTGGTGTGCAGCTGCGGTGCGTTATTTCTGCGCAGCACTCACACTGGGTCGTGGGACGTACAGCTGCGGTGCGTTACGTCTGCGTCGCACTTACGCTCCCGTCCCGTGCAGTTGCGGTGCGTTACGTCTGCGTCGCACTCACGGGACACCCGTCGCGGTAAAACCTCCCGTACGAGGAAACCGCAGTAGGAGAAACCCGAGATTTAAATGTCAGGGCGCCGCGACGCCCCAGCCCAGGTTGTTATTAAAATAGATAAGTAAATAGAATAAGTTAGGTCGGACAGATATGTTCTAGAGTAAGTTAGAATGAAATAAATACGTAATACCCTCGTGTTCATTACCTGGTGTTTCCTTTGCTAAACCTCCCGATAGGTTAAACCCTTAATATTCGCAACCCTCAGTACCCTAAGTACCAGGGATCGAAATATATTGTAACCGGGGCATCCAGGCTAGCCGGCCCTAAGGCTGCTCCGTTACATTTGGCGCCCAACTTTAAAACCCACAAAGTAGACGTCCTTAATAACGGTTTCACGTAATCCCGGGGTCACAGAATAGTCCCCTCCGCCGTTTTGTAAGTCCTGAATCCCAGTCAGGATCCGTTAGGGATATACGTGAAGTAACTCCGTTACATTTGACGCCCAGCTTTAAAAACCCACAGAGTAGACGTCCTTAATAACGGTTTCACGTAATCCCGGGGTCATAGAATAGTCCCCTCCGCCGTTTTGTATGTCCTGAATCCGCGTCAGGATCCGTTAGGGATATACGTGAAGTAACTCCGTTACATTTGGTGCCCAACTTTAAAAACCCACAAAGTAGACGTGCTTAATAATGTTTTTGCGTAATCCCTGGGTCATAGAATAGTCCCCTCCGCCGTTTTGTATGTCCTGAATCCGCGTCAGGATCCGTTAGGGATATACGTGAAGTAACTCCGTTACATTTGACGCCCAGCTTTAAAAACCCACAAAGTAGACGTTCTTAATAATGTTTTCGCGTAATCCCGGGGTCATAGAATAGTCCCCTCCGCCGTTTTATAAGTCCTGAATCCGCGTCAGGATCCGTTAGGGATATACGTGAAGTAACTCCGTTACATTTAGCGTCAAACTTTAGAAATCCACTAGTAGATGTACTTAACAACGATTTCGCATATTCCTGGGGTCATAGCATAGTCCCCTCCGCCGTTTTCTTAGTCCTGAATCCGTATCAGGATCCGTTTAGGGATATACGCGAAGTAACTCCGTTACATGTGTCATCTACATAAATTACCGTCAGTCAGTGCTCCACAATAACGTCTAGTTGCGTTATCCCCTCCGTCCGTATTATAAATCCTGAATCCGTGTCAGGATCCGTTTAGGGATAGACTCAATAGCTCCGTTATATGTGACACCCAACTGAATTACCTCTAAACTTGATAATTATTTAAAAAGGAAACACCCACCGAATTTAAAATCCGATTAAACCGTCCGCATTAAACCGACCTGCCGATATTAAATTTAAAAAAAAAAATAAAACGTACCGACAGACATCCGTAGATAGGAACATACTTCATGATAAAAGAGCCAAGAAGGCTACCGACCAAAAGATTCAGAGAAGATTAGTAGAAATTAAGAACTGAAGTCATAAGCTGTAGAAATGACTAAAGCAGAAAAGAAAATTCAAAAAGACTATCAGTCAATGGAAAATATATCCATGATGATTGACAGTTGGGATATAATGTTCGATACAACAAACGACCCCATAGAATTTCTAGAAAGACTAGATGAACTTGTAACAGGATGTGGAATCAGCACAGAGAAGCTAATCCAACTGTTACCACGTTTATTCGAGGGATACGCATTGTTATGGTATCGCAACAACCGCAATACTTGGACCACATGGGAAGAGTTTATTGAGGACTTCAGATTCTATTATTTCCCGAAAAACTACGAAGCAATTTTGCTAGAAAGAATCCTAGCCAAGAAACAAGGCTACAACCAGAGATTCATTCATTATCTCACCGAAATTCAAACCCTAATGAGACGATATGGAAAAATGTCAGCGACAGAGATACTAGAAAAAATTTATGAAAATATGCACCCGACATACAAGTTATATGTAAAACGACATGAGGTTAAGAATTTGAATAGTTTAATACAGCTAGCAGGAGAATTTGAGAAAATCTCAGAAGAAATTGAGAGAGAAACCCCGTATAAAAGTTATGTTATACAGCCGAGTGCACATAATAAGTGTGAATTAAAGAAATACGATAACCAAGAAGCATGGAGAGAGAACATGCAACAACAGTCAAGCCCTTATAAAAGTGAGAAGTTTATGCAAAATTACAAACCTGAGAAGTGCTGTTGGAACTGTGGCAAACAAGGACACTTCTCTAGGGATTGTACAGGAAATGCAACAATATTTTGCAGCAGTTGTGGCAGAATTGGAAAACTAAGTAAGAACTGTTGTGTGACAAATAGTGAAAATAAAAACAGAGCATGTACGATAAAAGAAGAAAATAAAAAGGATAATAGAATATTTATTGAAGTGATAATAGCAGGAAAAAAGTGCAAAGGTCTGGTGGATACAGGCTCAACATGTTCGTACATTAACGATGAATTATATAAAGAGTGTTTCAAATGTAACAATACTGAAGGAAACAGCAAACGCGAAGTGTTAATGGCAGATGGCTCACAGGTACCTATTTTAAAATCAATTTATCTAGAAATAGAAGTGAACAACTTTAAACTCAGGCATGAATTACATGTGTTACCAAATACGTCATATTTCATCATAGGCATGGACCTGTTAAAGAAAATAGGCTTTAAATTAGAATGGAACACTAAAGATAAAGATCGAGTACCTAAAGAAAAAGTGAGAAATAATCAAAATATGAAGAAAATTGCCACAAAAGAGACACGAAGAGAAACAAGAAAGTCACAAGAATTATTTACAACAGAGAAATGCCGAAAAAATTCAAAAAGAAGGAAGACACAAGAAAAACAGATTGCAAATTCAAAACATTCAAGCAGCAAAGAGAAGAAAGCGATAGATAAACCGTTTATAAATCTGACCCGCACTAGAAAGCCCAAAACTACTGACTGGTATGAAAGAAAGCTACAAGAAGTTGAACAAACACCAGAAAATTTTCGCGATTACCGGATAAAAGAAAACAAATTGTATAAGAAAATAACAAATCCCGCCGCCGGAACTAGAACCAAGCTAGAAAGAGAATGGAAATTATGCATTCCAAAGTCAGAACAAAGTGAAGTATTAGCAAGAATTCACGAGACGCCAGGTGCTGAACATCCAAGTAAAACAAGAAACAGAATAGCAATGAACTATTATTGGCCTGGGATGTTCAGAGATACTGCAGGATATATTAAGAAATGCCTTGCATATAAAAAATCAAATGACTACAGGGGAGTCATTAAATAGACATACAGAATTTGAAGTACAGAAGGAAGCAAGTTAATTTTTATTTCAATGTTTAAAAGATTTTTTTTATGTTTTTTGTAGAAAGTTCCGGTGATTTTTACATAAGTAAAAATCTTCAAAAGAAGAGGGGGAATGTAACGACCCACCGAGCCGGCCCCCGCCGCACCGACCGCCGACCTCACATCTCGAGCCGGCCCTGCCACATTATCCCCACCGCGCGCCTCGACGAGCGAGCCGCGGCGAGAGGATAAAAGCCGATACGGACCGTCACTCGCCAGCACTCTTCCGAGGGTTCTCAAGCCGAATGGGCCACAGATGCGGTGCGTTATATCTGCGCAGCACTCGACCCTCTAGCGAACAGAACCCTTGGGCGAGCCGCTCACCTGGTGTGCAGCTGCGGTGCGTTATTTCTGCGCAGCACTCACACTGGGTCGTGGGACGTACAGCTGCGGTGCGTTACGTCTGCGTCGCACTTACGCTCCCGTCCCGTGCAGTTGCGGTGCGTTACGTCTGCGTCGCACTCACGGGACACCCGTCGCGGTAAAACCTCCCGTACGAGGAAACCGCAGTAGGAGAAACCCGAGATTTAAATGTCAGGGCGCCGCGACGCCCCAGCCCAGGTTGTTATTAAAATAGATAAGTAAATAGAATAAGTTAGGTCGGACAGATATGTTCTAGAGTAAGTTAGAATGAAATAAATACGTAATACCCTCGTGTTCATTACCTGGTGTTTCCTTTGCTAAACCTCCCGATAGGTTAAACCCTTAATATTCGCAACCCTCAGTACCCTAAGTACCAGGGATCGAAATATATTGTAACCGGGGCATCCAGGCTAGCCGGCCCTAAGGCTGCTCCGTTACACTGTACCTACACTGTACCTCTGTGACCAAAAGAATGGAAATAAATTCGCTGTACAATTAAAAAATTTCTTAACCAACCTTAAACACTTAACTCTGACTTATCCATCTGACAAATTTCTATTACTGGGTGACTTTAATATGAGTGATATCCTATGGTCGCCCTCCTCTGGTATTGACAGTCTTCAACCTTCAATTTCCGCAGTGCGGTCATTTTCTAAGGTCACTGTGGAGGAGATTTCGGACTTTATTGATGTGTTATATGAATGCAACCTAATGCAATTTAACTGCTTCAAAAATAGCCATAATGTTATACTTGATCTCGTTCTCTGTAACGACCTTGTCTCGGTTTCACTTTGTTCAGATGCACTCGTTCAGGAGGACCTGTATCACAAGACTTTGATTGTGCACGCATCTTTTGTTAAAATTGACCCTCTCGTTACTCCCCATCGTCTAACTTACTGTTATCAGCGGGGTAACTTTGACAGCATATGTAAGAACCTTTTGGAAACCCACTGGTCAATTCTTCTTGCTGAGGGAAGTGTCACCGAGGCGGTTGAAAATTTCTACCGTATAATTTTTCAATTAAGGGACGAATTCGTTCCGACGAAACGAGTCCGTGACGGTAGATACCCACCCTGGTACAACTCATCTCTTATTAAAATCATCAAAGAAAAATCTAAATTTCACTCCAAGTTTAAAATATATGGTAACAAGTCCGACGAATACACATTTCATCTACTGCGTACCAGAGCCAAAGAAGTTGAAGAAAAATGTTACAAAGATTATATGATTCGCATTGAGGAGTCTATCACTCAGAATCCTAAGCTGTTCTGGTCTTACATGAAAGGAATGCGTAGAAGCGGATCATATCCTGCGACTATGACCTATTCCAATCAGACTAGTGACACAGGTGAGGGTATAAGCGAGCTATTCTCCTCCTATTTCACCTCTAATTTTCTGGCACCTCACACCTCCACTACCAATTCATCTTTCCATCCGAATTTGCTTAATACACCCTGTGATATCTCTGCAATTGAGATCAACTCTGACGAGGTCCTTAAACTTCTCAGGTCACTAGATCTCTCCAAATCAGCAGGTCCCGATACGCTACCGGCATTTTTCTTAGTAAAGTGTGCCGAAGCTCTAGCGGTTCCTATATCATTTCTATTTGAACGATCTCTAAGGGAAGGTTCGGTTCCATCCATATGGAAGTCTGCACTCATCACTCCCATTCACAAGAAGGGCTCTAGGGATAAAATGGAAAACTATAGACCGATTTCAAAACTATGTCTTATAGCCAAAATCTTTGAACGCATAATATTTAACCAACTCTATGACTGTCTTAAATGTATCTTTATTCCACAGCAGCATGGATTTCTCAAGGGAAGATCCATTGTGTCTAATTTGACAGTCTTTAACGAATTTCTGTCCCACAATATGGACAACCGTAATCAAGTGCATGCAATTTACACGGACTATAGTAAAGCATTTGATCGAATCAGTCATGATATTCTGCTCTCTAAACTTATGTCACTCGGTATCCGTGGAGATCTTTACAGATGGTTTACCTCTTACGTCAAAAATAGATCACAAGCGGTGGTTGTGAACGGTTTTATGTCATCCTGGACTGACATCTCGTCCGGAGTACCTCAAGGATCATTGCTGGGTCCTCTCCTTTTTGTTATTTTCATTAATGATATAGGCCAATGTTTTATAAATTCAAATTTCCTTCTTTTTGCGGATGATTTGAAAGTCTTTAAAGCAGTTAATAATGTTTCAGAGGCCCATCTATTACAAGATGACTTATTCAGGCTGGATGAGTACTGTCGCGAAAACAAATTGGATCTTAATGTATCCAAATGTTTCTTCATCAACTTCTCACGTAAAACAAATATGTTTAAGTACGACTATAAAATCCAAAATCAAGAACTAGCCGAAATGAATGAGTGCAGGGATCTTGGAGTAATTCATGATAGTAAATTATCTTATACTAATCATATTAATCATATCGTTGATAAAGCCTCCAAGGCTCTCGGTTTTATCATCCGTGCGTCCAAAAGTTTCAAACACATGAAAACTATTAAAATATTGTATTGTGCCTATGTTCGTAGTCACCTGGAATACGCATCACAAATATGGAATCCCAAGTATTCGATCCAATCTGACAAAATTGAAAAAATACAAAAGAAATTCTTAAGATTTCTCTGTTTCAAGTTCAGGTTGGGCTATCTTGACTACAACCATTGTTGTACTAAACTTCATCTATTACCGCTTGATCAACGTAGGAAAATTGCCGACGTATGCCTATTAGCAAATATTCTTCAGAGCAAGTTAGACTGTCCGGAGCTCCTCAGCAAGATTGGTCTAAGGACCCCAGCTAGAAAACTGCGTAGCAACTTATTACTTGACATCCCATTTGGCCGCACTAATTATAGAACTAATAGTTTCATTCCCAGGACTTGCAAACTATTTAATATGTTAAATGACAACAAGCGCATCGACATATTTGTCAACAAATCCCATAGCATTAAAGTAGCTCTAACCAATTTATTATTAACTGATCGATCGCACATTCAGCCATTTTTGGTTTAATATTTAAGCACTCTTTAGTTGTAGTTCTCATGTTTTTTGTTTTTTCATGTATTCTGTTTCTTTTTTCTCTTTTTGTTACTCCGTTCAGTGTATACAACTTCCTATATGTGGAAGCTTGTTATTGGCATATATTTATCCATACATTGTAACATTTTGTAAAAATAGCTGTTAGCTTTCCTAATAAAATAAAATAAAATAAAATTATCATTTACTGCGCTACTTACAACAGCGTGTTATTTAAGTTTTCTTTTTACTGTAATGTCGTTTCATCTATACACTCAGTACTTATATTAATTTATTTCCACCTTTTGGGACATCAAGAACTCTGAGCTAAGTCGGTTTCCGGTAGAGTAGAATAGGACCACTCCAACTCTTCCCGTGGATGTCGTACAAGGTGATTAAGGGAATACATTATAAAACGTCAATCAGGCCTCCCCAACCAGTCTGGCCAGCGCGGGGAGTATAGGCCAAATCCTCCGTCTGTCTCCGGCAGATGAGAGAGGGCTCCTGCAGTGGAGACAAAAATAACCTGATAATGATGATAATAAATTAAATTATAGCTTTTTATAGTGAGATAGATCGCAGTGACCAAAGCGGCTGAAGACCAGTTGTGGTGGCGTTCATGATGATGATGTTTTTTTTATATCCATTTCACACATGGCTGGCGCTGTAGCGTCTTTGGGAAATACATGGCAAAGAGCGACCAGTTTATACATTATATAGTTAAGCTGCCGTCAAGAGGCATTGTCAACATATGTATAATTAAAATACAACATAATATAATCATAACTATGTCCGTTGTATGTAGCTGTAAAGGTATTACGCTATGGAAATTAATTAATACTAATGTAATTAATATTATTCATCATCAGCCTATATACGTCCACTGCTGAACATAAGCCTCCCCAGTAGAATGCCTCTTTTGATGGGCTTTCCATTAGGAGATTTGCCTTACTCACCACGCTCGGCAGACGGATTGGTGATCGCAGTAATGATCTTAATATACACAGGAGAATGCTGCTGCCCATCCCTGGTGCAATCCCTTAGTCAACGACACCCAAGGGAAGATTTGAGGTGGCCCTATTCTAAGCCGGGAATCACACGGCTGAATATTATTAAATACTGCTAAAGAATGGAACTCCCTGCCAGCTTGGGTATTTCCGGACAAGTACAATTTGGATCTCTTTAAAGTAAGAGTGAATAGGCATCTTCTGGGTAAGCGCGCTCCACCTTAGGCCTCATCATCACTTACCATCCAGTCCAATCTTCAAACCAATCTCTGCACATGTGACCAGTTACAACTGGCTACTAACATTAAATACCTAGGAGTTACCTTAGATAATACACTCACCTGGAAACCGCACCTTGAAGTCCTCACAGGTAGATGTAGAAAACTGATCTGGATCTTCAAGAATCTTAGATACGTTGCCGGGCCAGGTCTATTAAAACGCATATACTATGCTCTCTGTCAATCCATATTGTGTTACTGCATTCCAGTGTGGGGTGGAGCTTATAAAAATACTCTAATTACACTGGAGAGAGCTCAAAGGTCGGTTTTAAAAGTAATAACGTTCAAACGATACCGCTACCCATCATCACTGTTGTACTCCTCATATCAGGTTCTTACAGTGCGTCAACTATACCTTCTTAACATTACTCTCCGAAAGCACTCGTCACTTACATACAACCACACTTTATTCACCACTAAGCGAAGAAGTCACAACATATGCGATTATGTAACAGCCCGTACAACGTTTGCTTCTCACCAACATAGTCATCTTGCTACATACATATACAACCAACTAAACAAGTCCCTGCAAATATACCCTATGAATAACAAAAACTGTAAACAAAAAGTCCGAAAATATTTACAAAGTCTGGATTACGACAAAACTGAAAAACTTTTACAAAAAATTACTTAAATACACTTGAACACAACCAAACATTCATTCATACATACATACATCGTGCACACCTATACACAACCCTCCCCCCCCCACACACACACTACATATACATATACATCTATATTAGTATTAGAACAATTATATTATTATTTAGTTATCTATCATGTACGTAAATGCAACCTAGCCTCCGGAGGAGGGCGCTGGTGTCTGTAACACAGGCTCGCCTAGCATGGATACCAGCGCACTATGTTCTAGCACCACTTAGTATACATATGGTTTAATATAAGAAATTTACTTACTTTTAGTAATGTAAATGATGCACTTATATAGTTTCTAGCTGTATTGTATATATAAGAAATAAACTATTTCATTTCATTTCATTCACCATCAGGTGAGATTGAGGTCAAACGCAAACCCATCAACAATAAAAAAAATACAATTTCGCGGTCAGTTATGAAATGGGACGAAAGGATTTTCAAGAATTTTCAAAATCTGTCCGGTATTTTTAGAAAGAAAAGAAAGAAAAAACATTTATTTACTACCATAATTGGCACACACAAAGAAAAAACCAACAAAGCAAAAAAAAGGAAAATAAAAAATTATAAGAACTAGACACATTTTTGGACATTACCTCAAGCAAACTCACCAACTTTACTTCGTAGATGGAAGTAAGCGTTAGAATTGTATTAGGTATCTGATTGTCTAATAAAAAAAAACGAAATAACCAAGTAATTTACAAGAGACATGAAAAAGGTAAGACAGTACAAACGACTCTATTTCACAAATTTTCATTGACCCTAACTTTTTTATGGAAAGTGGTGAAAACTTCCAGTGCCTGAAGGCTTAAAGAATATTGCCATAATTTTCTGCTGATAAAAATATCCGGTCTCACTTTCACACTGATGGTGGTGATAGATTTTTATGAGAACGTACCACTCTATTTTTATGTCAGCGGCCTTTCTGTGGCCCATTCGAAGATTAAGAGATTCATGACAACCTGATAGAATAGAATAGGATAGGATAGAATAGAATAGAATAGAATAGAATAGAATAGAATAGAATAGAATAGAATAGAATAGAATAGAATAGAATAGAATAGAATAGAATAGAATAGAATAGAATAGAATAGAATAGAATAGAATAGTATAGAATAGTATAGAATAGTATAGAATAGAATAGAATAGAATAGAATAGAATAGAATAGAATAGAATAGAATAGAAATACTTTATTTGGCGAATACAAATACAACACAGGAATTAAAATTGACGACATAAATATGAAAAAAGAAGCAAGCAAACGGTTTTACATAACCGTTAAAACAAAACAGAAAAAATGACACAGTGTTGTAGTGTGACGCCAAAAGGGCCCCAGCTCAGCTTATGCTGTAGCAAGATGGTTGTATTCCCTAAAAACTATCCTATGTCCTATTCTAGCACCTAACCTATATATATGCCAATTCGCGATCGCGATCCGTCTAGTGGTTGAAGCGTGATTGAGTAACAAACCTCCAAACATTCGCATTTTATAATATTAGTGGTATTCTCTGGTGAGTATTCTAGATTCCTTGGGCAGTTGGAGCGACCTCGCCTTCTTTAGGTCACTTTCTTTAGACCTTCGGTCCACCTGGTAGGGGAGCATTTCTGAAAGGGGCCGTCCATTAATCACGTGAGGCTTGAAAGGGGGGGGGGGAGGGGTTTGACAAAAATCACGAAATATCACAAGGGGGGAGGGGGGTGTAGTAAGATATCACGTGTATCCGCATTTCGATTCAAAAATTGAGCGTTTGAAAAAATTATGAAAAAATAAATATTCGACAATACAACTAATCTAAAATAAAATAATATTATACTTTATACCTGTATATAAGATTATTTTATTAAGAAATTTAGATTTTTTTGTAGATACTAAAAATACACGTGATTTTGGGTGGGGGGTGGGGGTAGTCTTAAACCTCACCATGTCTCACCAAGGGGGAGGGGGGGGGGGGGTTAAAAAATGCTTAAAAAAGATCACGTGATTAATGGACGGCCCCTTACCTATCTGATAGCTTATCCCCAGGTGGATCTGTATCTTGTTTGCCTCTTCAAAGCATAAAACAATGCCAACACAACAACACTATTTTAGAATCCACTTACTATCAAACGCAACTAAGTACTCTGCTTCTTACGCGAGAACAAAGCTCACAACTTTGTATGAAGCCGTAAAGAAATGCATACAGAAATATACCAACTAAAATTGCTCTTGCAAACTACGAAAGCAATCATTTCCATACTTTAACCATTCTAGATTCCGGATATCCTGGAATTACGTTATAGTTCGCTCGGGATGGGAAGTTTCAACGGCGTTAACGGTAGAGAATTTTGAATAACACGGGAAATTTTGTAGCCGCTCCACTAGAGTAACTTGAACACTTTTAAGTCGAGTTCAGAAGTGGCTTTCTGGTTGTCTAACAATGACTACATGTCCTGAATTAGGTTGAATCAAATTGCAGCAAGCAAGCAACGAACTCTATGTACTACTAGATGGAGCGTTCCAAACAATCGCTCTGTTCCACGCAAGTGGCCACAACTCTTTCACATTCACAATGAAACTTGTGCAGTTGCTACGCAGAACATTTAATTATTACTAAATATTGACGCTACGGTTAAATAATGTCAATATTTAGTAAATAATTAAATGTTCTGAGTAGTAACTGCACAAGTTTCATTGTGTATGTGAAATAGTTGTGGCTACTTGCGTGGACCAGATCGATTGTTTGGAACGCTCCATCTAGTAGTACATAGAGATCTTTGCAAGCAAGGCGTTTTTTGTCCGTTCAACTAACAATTTTGATACAACAATGCGTTTAAGTCACTTCGATTCCCGGCTAAGATGAGCGACTCTGCACAAATTTATAATGCAGTTTTACTTAAAATTAGAGGGGTTTCCTTTAAAATTAAAGGGCACTTTTAATATTAAACATAGACAATGTTACTTAAAGGAAACCCCTTTAAAGAAATTAAAGGGGTTTCCTTTAAGTAACATTGTTTATGTTTAATATTAAAAGTGCTTTTCCTCCAGTTCCCATTAGAGGGTACGAACCTGTATATTGATAGTAGGGTCTTTACTGAACTACGTATATTTCCGTTAACTTCCTCACACTCCATTGCCTGTATCCTTCCCTGTTAATTTGTCACGAACTCCTGTTCAAGATAAAAGTTTCGTCGTTAACGGTTCTTCTGTTTTCGTGATATTTTCCTTACTTACTGTGGCTTCACGTCATAATGTGCTTGGGAAGTTTTTATGGGTTTCCAAACAAGTTTATGTAGTTTTTTTCTTGTTTTATTTAGGTGTAGCGACTTTATAGTGTAGTTTGGATTCGAATCTATGCCTATTTCTGAATCGCATCAATGCTATATTATGTTCTCTTCAAACTTACCTTTGGCGTTCATAAAGTGTTTGCATCATTTTGGCAGAGCCACAGCCTCTGATTTGAAATCTGATTATGCAGAAAATGTGTCCTGGAAATGTACTATTTTGTACTCGAAAATTAGATTTATACTTCAGCCGTTTAAAAGTTATAGGGGTATATTGTTGGCTCTGCCAAAATGACGTCACTACAGCAGGGCCACGCTATATCTCGGTAACTACAAAAGATATCAAAATTTTGTAATCGTACAAAATTTGTACTCGAATTTGTGCTCCACATATCCAAAATTCAGTCTCTAACCCTTACCGTTTCCGAAATATTCGGGTTTGTTTGTGGCTCCACCCAAAATGACGTCACTACAGCAGAGCCACGGCTATATCTCGATAACTACAAAAGATATCAGAATTCTGTAAACGTACAAAATTTGTACCTGAATTTGTACTCCACATATCCAAAAATCAGAATATGTACTTCTACCGTTTAAACATAGGTACTCGTGCAAAACCGGGACGATTCGCTAGTTACATACAATTCCATATACCCGTGTCCGTGTATAATTTACGTAGTATATTATTTACGTAGCGTCAATATTTAGTAATAATTAAATATACTGCGTAGTAACTGAACAAATTTCATTGTAAATGTGAAAGAGTTGTGGCTACTTGCGTGTAACAGAGCGATTGTTTGGAACGCTCCATCTAGTAGTACAAAGAGATCGTCTTTATGCCTTCAATACAGTTACAAAATGAACTGAATACCATACCGACACTGACTTCAAACTCCAACATACATTTCCCATTTTGTAGGGTTACGAAACTCAGTTAGATTTAGTATTACTAATACCTTGCCTTTACACTTCTAGGTAGATTTATTCCTAACTCCTAAATAAGCTCACAACTCGCATTATGTTAATTTTACTATCATAATAATCCTACTTTAAAGTTTGTTTAAAGTAACATTACATCTACGTTTATTGCCTACGCTCATTGTATGAGATCTACTAACTTACCTTGTTTTACTTAAGACTATTTACTGGAGGAGATCCCTAAGTGGGATAAGTCCGCCTTTGTGCACAGTTTAATTCCTATTTTATTATTGTTGTTGTTATTATTTTTGGTACAATAAAGCGTTTACATACATACATACTATTCTAAATCTATATACATTAACAGTTTTCCGCGAGCAATAAGTTTTTGTTCCTCACGGGAAGAGTTTCCTCAAGGTACATTTGGAGTCCACCATCCCGCACTGGGGTAGCGTAGTGGACTATGTGAATGAATGAAAGTTTTTATTTTGGAAAACAATGATCCACAACTGTTAACAAACCTATATTAGTATCAACAATTGAAATTCTAAAACTTATATATTACTAGCTGTTGCCCGCGACTTCGTCCGCGTGGACAACTTAACATCACAAATTATTATGTATTTCCCATAGGAATTAGATGTTTTTTCGGGATTAAAGCTATCCTATATCCTATTCCAGGACCTAACCTATATGTGTGCCAAGTTTCATCACTATCCGTCCAGTGGATGAAGAGTGATTGAGTAACAAACATCCAAACATCCAAACATTCAAATATCCAAACTTTCGCATTTATAATATTAGTAGGATAGTAACATTATTGTTTATGACAAGCATCTTCACCCAATGACGTGTGAACTTCTTCAGCTATTCCTTTCAGCATGCTGTTACACCTCCCGCGGAGTTTAGGCTTAAATTAGTCATTAGTCTGATGTTAAAAGACACAAATGAAAAACACTTGTAAAAATACACTTTTATTCCAAAGTCATGCACATCTACAATTTTGTTTCCGCTAGAGAGTAACATCGTGATATCATTGTGCTATATTTGGGGGAAGCTACCCGTCTCCGGTCTTACAAATGATTTATATATAAAATAAATAAAAAAGATACTACGGCGACGCTATTACGCATAAAAGCAAGTCTACTATACTCAGAAATTGATTGACAACGTGACATAAAAAAATATCTGAAGTGGAAAATCAGGAAAAATAGCTTTGTCACGGTAAAGGTATGGCCCAATAGGGTAAGAGATTAAGTATTCGGTAAAGTAATTAGTCACACCGCATGCACCACAGCAGCTGAAACCTAGTATCAAACACTTGTCTGTTTTTTAATTGTCTGTAATTGTTTTTACTTACAAAAGCAAGTGAAGTAGATTTTATACGAAGGCCTACATGTGTACTGACGCACTTTCATCAAATAAAATCTTTAAAAAATGACATAAAAACAGTTCTCAGCACTTTCAATCCCATGGTTTTTTCAGGATTCATTCATATTTTGTGATTATTATTAATTTTTGACTTTGACTTTGACTTTTAAATTGTTTCGGAGAAAACAGTCGCCTTACTAGTGCATTACCTTTACTGTATCACCACCTACGCTAGCTTCACGAACAAAATAATGTATTTGACAACACAGTTTTATATTTTTATGCGTAATAGAGCCGATACAATTAGTTTAGAAAAATTACATACATTATTATAAGTTTCGACATTTTTAATCATAAAAATTCATAGAATTTATTATTGCTATGAGTTTATTTTATTAGTAAAAACAAAATTATTAGTCAGTAAGTAAAATAACTGTTCGATTCTTACAAAAGATAATGTTATTACTTATTATAAATATGTTTTAAGTTCCCTATTTGTGTTTCACCCACACTTATTCATGTGTATCTTTTTATATTAACGATCCCTAACTTTCGGATTTCTCCAAAAGTTTACAAACAAAAATAAATATAAACGTGTCTTTTTGTAAGAACGAGAGGAATAATAAATGTAATTATTTATTTATTCATATAATTTGTTTATATATTCCCCATTATTCGCATTGTCTAGATAACTCAAAGTAAATTAACTAGATCATGAGCAAAAATTCAATATATTAATTAATAAATAAATGCGCCTTTGTACATCTTATGTTTAAATGAGTTGTGTGACTTGTATTTGTGTACAATAAAGTATAATATAAATTATCATCATCATCAGGTTATTTTTGTCTCCACTGCAGGAGCACAACCCACTCTCATCTGCCGGAGACAGACGAAGGATTTGGCCTACACTCCCCGCGCTGGCCAGTCGGGTATAAATAATTAAAGTAAATAATTACATTTATTATTTCTTTTATTCTTCCAAAAAATATACCATTATTCTGTATCTAATGAGCTTTGCGTATTCTCTATTTCGCGCATTCTCTAGTTGGCTTAAGAGAAATTATACTAGAATTCATTAAAGAAATACATAAATACATATTGATTTGGTAACCACCTCTTACCCATTTCCTCCCAAGTTTATTTTCTCTCAAGTTTACCTTAATTTCCATAATTCGGTTAAACAAATAGTTGTTCAGTTTAAGTGAACTAATTACACACATTTAAGTTTAAGTAGCTTAACGATTTGTCGCGCTAACCAGTTCAAGGTTTACCACAATTAGCGTACAGGGTGGAATTCGAGGTTGCGGTGAAGAAAATATGGTCTGGTTAAAATTTCACCGAAGAATTTCTTACGAACCCTTTTAGGACTCAATTCTGAAGGAACAACGTTCAAATTTGCCAGCACTAAAACTGTTGCTATCCCTGTCATACAGTATTAAGAAGATAAAGATGAATCTAATTTTAGTGCTGTCATTCAGAATCTGACCCTTAGTCTATATAAATTCGCAAATTAATGTTCTTTGTTAGTTTTAGACAACAATTTATTGAAAATCTCACTAAGGTTGAGACTTGAAATACGAATAACTTAAACTTAAAAATAACTTCAAAAAAATTAACGTGATTGGTTAATTGTAAGCTAATCAGGCAAAGGTTATCAAAGCATTCGATTTTATTTTCTACAAATATACTTGGATATCATTATAAATGATGGATATTTTAACAGAATAACTCGAGATTTAACATTTTAACAATGCGGTATATTTTTTCTATTAGTTAAATATAAAAATTAATTTCTATATTATAATAAGTGACACGTCACTTATGTAAGGGGAGTGTAGGCCAAATCCTCCGTCTGTCTACGGCAGATGAGAGAGGGTTGTGCTCCTGCAGTGGAGACAAAAATAACCTGATGATGATGATATATAATTGACCGGATTGTTGTCCTAGTGACTTGGTCATTGGACGCGATCGCCAGAGGTCGTGACAAATAACTTTGTACCAAATTAGTGCCGATCTGGATGTTATATTTCTGATTGTCTAATTCTTGTTTAATCCCCATATCATATGAGAAATTCCTAGTTTGGGATTGGGCAAGTGTATGTACTATTTTTTCGATATTTTTAATATAGAACGAATGATTTCTTGATATTAATTTCAAAGCTGCGACGGCCACATGAACATTATATTCTTTATGCATTTATCAATTATTGATAGCTTAACGTTCACGGACGGGCGAGAGGCGGGGTATAAAAAATAGTCCGCCTCTCGACGTACATAGATGCCATCTATAGACGGCCGTCGATATAAAACCACGACAGATTACGTTTAATACTTTTTATACATTACCTACAGAGAAAAATTTGCAATTGTTCATGGTCTAACGAGTTGCAATAAAATTATCTTCAAACTTTAATCGTCTCGCCCACTTATTCACAAAAATTCAAGACCTGACCTTCCCGAAACCAACGGTATTAAAATATTTTAAATATGACCCCATTAATATGATCTGGTAATCCAAATCCAAAACACTTTAAAGCACTGCTGAAGAATCAACTTTCCACCAAATTTAATCTTAAATTTTAACATTTTCCGTTAAAGTGCCGGCGAATCAATTAGGCTTGACAGCTTGACAGAATGCCCTCCTATGGGCCTCGCCATAATTAATGAACTGGCTTTGGGAGTCATTCTGTAATAATGGCTAAGGTTTGCCCTGTGGGGGTTTATAATCCTGTTATTAAATAGAAAAAATTACAGGGCAAAAAATAATTTGAAATTGCCCAAATATATAGAGGTGGGTTTCTCGTAATGATAATTATACTTTCTCGGATCATTATTATTTGATGGAGTAATCATTACATACTTTTTTACAATTGTACATAACTTTATTCTTTTTTTATTTTTCTTGTTGTTAATTTTGGTACAATAAAACGTTTACATACATACTATTTTTAGATTTTTCAAAAAAGGTGAAAAACAGGAAAATTTATGTTTATTTTTTCTTTTTAATAATTCTTCTACATAAGTATGCACCTATAAAAATAAGAGTGAACAATAAATTCATACCTATTAACTTGTAACTTATTAAAAATATTATTCTTAAACAAAAATAACATAGAATGGAATGTTGATATTTCCAAGATGACATTACACAGAATTTTTATTTATTTTTGAAAAAGCTCCACCGACCAATGAAGTAATTGTGGGTGAAACACCATTACCTATCTTAAGGGAGATACCCTGATATCAATTTTATATTACTTATCAATCACTACTTAATTCCTTTCGGAAAAGTTTTATCGATAAAAATCTAATATTTACAGGATATTTACACTATTGGTAATACTAGACATGGTGTATCTTAGTTTGCAATAACTTTCATCTTATTTTGAAGTGAATAAGCATTTATTGCTGTAATAAAGACACAAAAATAAAGCATAAAAACTAATACTTTATAATTACTATGTGAAATTGGTAAAACTGTGTACATTACGTTCAATAAATTTTCACAAACAATGTCGAAAACTCAAATTTATACTTTTTCAAATGGTAATGGTAAATGTGTGATTCTCTTTTATAAAATTATTCAAAAATATACTAGAAAAATTTGCTATACGCTTGAAACTAATTGGTGATTTTATTTCAGTAACGTGACTGCGATTCATTGCTCTCTTAATGAACCTGAATTCAACAGAGCCTGATATCTACGTATCCTGTAAATGTTTGAAAATTTGAACTCAATAGCGCTGTACAAAGCACTAATTGGCTGCTTGCCTAGGGTTGCCTCTAAGGAAATATTATTTATCTACTTAATATTACTGACACATTCATAATCTCTATATTGAAAATAAATTGCTAGCATTTGTTGATTGCGGTACAATAAAACATTTACATACATGCATTCCTTGAAACATTGCCAGCGTTTTAACAATTAATGAAGACACCTAGAGTTCGTACGTAGAAGACATATATTTAGTATGAAAGATACGAATGTCTTCTAAGAGAGCTTTTGTCACCAACATTAATATAGGCGTAGTATAAAACGCTTTTACTGTGATAAATAATATGTTATCAAAAACAAATGTACTCGTCATTTATTCAACAGAACAAACTTTGTTACCTATTTTGTACGGTTGTCTTCTTTAGGTCCTCTCTGATGGCAGAATTTCGGTATAAGAATAAAACTAAATAACATAGATTGAATTGTTTCAAATACTTATTTTTTCGTTTGTTTCATTTCAAATCCATATTAATTTCAGCTGACAACCCTAAACGCCTGTCAGAGTGCAACTGACGTGTTAAATTAAACACAACTTCATTGTTTTGTTATAACTCAATTAATCATCGAGAAATTGTTATCGAAAGCTCGTTCGATACAATTTTCTCTTCCATTCTTTCATCTTTTGTTTTGAAAGTTGCTTCCCAACTACAAAGAGTTCATGTTTTACTTATGGTTTGAATGTTTCTATGTATTGTGACATCATATCTTAACTTATGTGTGATTCGATTCCTTTCGTTGTCTATCAACCTTGTCTTATTAATTTTTGGGTTTATTTTTACTGTCTTTAAATTAATAATATTTGAAGGATGATGAGTGTTTTGGTTCCATCTACCAATAACAATAAATGATAAGCCAATGAAGAGGTCTTATAAAGTACAACAATAGTTGTTACTAATCTCAGTTAGCTGTATTTTCGGCGTTATGAGCCTTTTAGGACTTATTGTAATTTGTTATATATATTCTTTATTGCACATCTTAAAACTAAATACAGTAATAAATAGTGTGTACAAAGGTGTGCTTATCCCTAAAAGAGATCTCTTCCAGCTGACTTTACAGGGTGTGAGACAAGGCATAGTAACACTTATTCTACTTAATGATATCTTTTCATTGGCGTATCACTTATCGTTATTGGTTGTTATAAGCGGGTGGTACCAGGCCCCATACAAAAACGCCCACTATCCTTTTGTTGAATTCGCAAAGTTATAGGAACTCCATGTTAGTTCCTACAAATACAGTAAATATGTAGAATAAATGATTGAATAACTTGATTGGAGTTATCAGTATGCTCATTCACTTCATTGCCTAATTTAAATTACAAACTCATTTCGTAATAAAAATTGAAACAAATACTGTATACAATATCATTTCACATTTTTACAATATAGTTCTTATTTCACAGGCATTTTCCAATTCGAGGATAAAAGCATTTGCAACGATCAATCTCTTGGCTAAATCTAATAAGTTTATGAAACATAAACTTGAGCGTCATACGGCATCAAGTTTCAAGAATATCGATGTATTTTTAAACAAGACTCGAGTTTGTTTAACACTGAGACGTTCTGCTAAGGAAAGTTCGATGCTGAGCTAAGTTTCAGTCACTTTGAATTAGAATATTAAAACTTTAAGATCGATGAAGTTGTCCAGTTATAGAGCTAGTAAATTGTAGCGTATCTCGACACTAATGGAACATACTAATGCATCGAAGATTTCATTTGGTTGAAAGTTTGTTTGGTATAATTTTCATTTTTATCAAAATCGATTTAGTATTAAGCTTAACCGCAATTTACTAGGTTTATAACCAGACGCAGCTTTACATGTCTTCAAGATTTATAATTCAAAGTGACTAAAACTTAGCTCAAGGTCGAACTTTCCTTAGCAGAATGTCTCAGTTTTAACCAAATTCCGGCCTTAACACGTTAAAGGACATACGATTGGCCAATGCTACAGGAACGACGTCACTGTCCTCGAACGTGTTAAAATACATTGATTCTTGAAAGTTGATATTATATATTACTAATATAATAGAGGTAACAGTGCCTATTAAAGATGTTGATTACAATGATTTTGGAAGTTATATTCAGCAGTACACACTTTCTGCAAGAGTTCAAAATAATCGACGAAACATTGTTTTGGAAATCAGCTATCCTGTTCTCTAGTTAGGTATTTCAGATAACAATTGATTATCATCAATATATAGTATTGGGTCTTGTGCTAAAGTTATTATGCCTCTACCTACTCGAACATTTCATTTTCTGTCATTTCACATACCAGTCTCCAATACAATACGTGACCTTAATGTTGAGTATTGCTCGAAACAATGTCAAAAGAATTTCGATTTGGCAGAAACACTACGAGAATGAAACAACAATGTTGACTGCAACAATGCTGAGTACAAAGAAAACATGCACTTGACTCGATGCCAAATGCTACATAATGGCTGGAGGATCCTCTAATTGGAAAGAACCAGTCGCGTTGGACTACAAGAGTCGACTAGAAAAAGTTCGGTAATGATATTTGGTTAACCATTCTACAAAGTATTCCGAAGTAGACCAGGCTCTTGAATAATTCTGATGTTGTTAGAGAATAGAAGGTTAACAAGTAAAACATCACAGAAACTGTGTCAAGGCTTAAGATAATATTATAGTATAATATTTTGCAAAGTTTCATGTAAGTACAAAACTGGATGAGAACATTTTATGGTCTCGATGGAATTATTGAACGATGTTTTAACTTCCAAAAGCCTGATGCACCACGGAACTCGCTCAAACCTATATACAATACTACTTTTATACTCAGTCGCTTTATCACTTTATTAGCGTCTAAATTGCCCTGTTTACGCGTTATCGTTATGACGACGTCGTCAGATGTCGTTAGCGTCACCCACATAGCCTTCATCGGGGCTCTCCGAACAGATATCCGACGCGCATTTAGCGTTTGACACTTGTGGTAAAGGCTTCAGTACGCTTTCGGTCCCCTCACCAGGAACCCGGGCCGTCGATTCGGTCGTCTGCGTGTCAACGCACCTAGTCTCCACCTGGTAACATCGTGGCTCAGCGATGCCCACAGGCACCATCACTGCACAGGTTCCTTTTGGATTCACCCACGAGCTGCACGCTTCAGTGGGAGCACAGCATTGCACTACTGGCTCAGTTTTGTAGCCCTCGGGCGGTGAAGGAACGAATTCCTCATTGTAATACACAGTTCCATTCCCAACAAATGCAATCTGTCGGTTACGTGGTACGGGGTACCCCTCTAAAGTACGTCGTACGTTTGTCGCGCTGAATACCTCGAAATTAGGGCACGGCGGTGGGGTTGTGTTGAATTCCGTATCCTTGGCAAATTTGCATACTAGTTTTTGGCCCTTCGATCTATTATGAGGCAGAGTTTGATAGAATGGGCCTACTACTGAGTAGTTTGACATTATCGGAGGTCGACATGGGTGTTTCGGAAGACCGTAGTCGTAAGGATAGCCATCACTATCCAAAAAGCAGCCCGGATTTAAATGCACGTCAGCTGAATGTTGGTACATGTTATTTATTGTGGTTTGTGGTAGGTTCACAGTGTTTATATTTTGTTGGTCCTGCCACGTGACTTGTCTGGGCACAGCCGGCGCGGTGAATGCGGTTTCCTCTTCAAACCCGTCGCTGTTGTTGGCTTGTTTGTACACAGACAACATTGTGTTCTCGTTCTGTGCATTGTTGGCGACTGTTTCCGCGTCGCTAATTAGGTCAGGGTTCCTGTCAACAAAGCCTTTCATGTTTCCGCCTTGGTACCCGTCGCTCGTCTCGTAATCACGGTTCGTCTGCACGGTATAATGCAAAGCGTGATGAGAATGTGCGTTCACTATAACACTTCCATTATTCTTAGGCAACGATCCGTTGCTTCTACTCGGCAGAATCTGATTACATAACGCAACATCCTTTCCGCTCTCCTTCTTCTTACGACTCCTTGTATCAGTTTTGAATTTTAATAAAACAACGGCTATTATAGCTATTAATAATACAATCACTAGAAATACTGCCGTAACTATAACTACCAAGTGTCTTTGAGGAAACGTTACCACTATAACCACAGGCTCCTCTTTCACTATTATCCTAATTGTGTAATTAGCTCTAGATTTCCCAGCTGGATTTTCAGCGACACACGAGTACGTGCCATTATCCTCGTTACCTATGTTAAATATATACAACTCACTCTTCTTGTCTGTAGCGCCATTTTCGACGAAATAAATGTCGCGGGGCTCGAACATCGTTGAATAATTATGTATAATTTGTCCCTGGTATAACCAGGAAATTTTCGCTTCTGGAATTGCTTTCACTAAGCACTCAAGTGTGACGTTGTTTCCGGCGTTTGTCTCCAAGTACACGGAAGTTGGAGTCATTTTGGGTAAGCAAGCCAATTCGGTTACGGATACGCTTGCGATGGTTCGCTTTTTCAAACGCTCAGGTAAAGAGCAAATTGGTTCGACCGCGTGCGGCATGTTGAAATTCAGCAGCCAACTATGTAAATCTCTCAAATGGCAATCGCAATGCCAGTTATTATTTTGCAAGTCGATCCCTCGCAGCGTGTCGGGGAATAAATTCTCACCTTGAATATTTGATAGTCTGTTACCGTTCAACCTCAGCCATTCCAAATGATTCAATCCGGAAAACGCTTCCTTTTCTATGATCTCAATTTTGCAGTCGCTCAGTTCCAATGTATTCAAATAGGACAGGTGCTGGAAACAATGTATCTTTATGCTCGTTATCGGGTTGTTGTTCAAAGAGAGTCTCATTAGTGATGTAAAGAACACGAAATTGGACGACGGAATGACAGTTAAGTAATTGTTCGACAAATCCAGCTCGACGAGATTAGCGAGACCCCTGAAGGCATGGTTATCGATCTTCTGCAGCCTACACCTAGGCAAGTA
The DNA here is from genome assembly GCA_947086405.1 of Esperia sulphurella. Taxonomy (NCBI): domain Eukaryota; kingdom Metazoa; phylum Arthropoda; class Insecta; order Lepidoptera; family Oecophoridae; genus Esperia; species Esperia sulphurella. The sequence goes on from OX352265.1 coordinate 15,976,782, forward strand.
TATCTTCTGCAGATCTAACAATCCAAGTTTTTGGAATGTTTCCTTCTGTAAGACCTGAAGATCGTTACCGGAGAACTCGAGGACTTGGGTTTCGGAGTCTAAGGAGTTGGGGATCGTCTTGAGTTCTTTGTCTGCGCATTCCACATAGCGTTTACCGTTCTTCCACTTGCAGATGCACTGGGTGGGGCAGGCGATGGCTGGGAGCAGCAGACAGGTGGTGCACAAGGCTATCAGCCTTACATCCAGACTCCTTTTGATTCTCATATTGCCTCAAGGCATCGGTGCTTGAATGGAGATCGCGAGCATTATCTGTAACAATGACAAAATATAGATGAATATGAGTGTCGGTATTTGTTTTCATTCCTCGGGTCCATTTGTTTTCATACAAAGTCTATTGTCATCGCCCCGCCATTTGCGAAGTTCAACGAATCGTGTTTGGATCATAATATTTTGACGTGAATTTTGTTAAGTCTACAAATTGCGTGTTGTTTTGTCATTTCATTATTTTCTATAAATTGTTTATCAAATTTCGCTGTTTAAATGTCAATTTACGTAAACCTTGAAACATGTTTCAGCAAAGACACATTAAATTGCAGGTAATTTTCAGTTTTGTTACGAAAATGGAGTATCACGTTTCTGAGGGTTGTACTTATAAATAAGTTACACTTAGCTTTATAAGGCAATACTGATTTAATGTCATTTATAAAACAGCAAATTTAGTATAAAAAATATATCTATACATCTACCAGCCTACCACAATCTCTCAGCATGATTCAACGGTTGACACTAGAGAATGCCTTCTGTATTAATTTCACCTATTATGCAACTGTGTGTAATAAATAAAATAAAGCTTTGTACCCGATTACGTAGTGGAAATTAGTTTTCAATTTCATAGCCAGTTACTTTGGTTATCAAATGGGAAATTAATTTCCATATCGTACTCGATTACGAAATGTGAACTAATTTCCCATTTTGTAGATAGTTACGAAATTAGTTTACCAAATGGGAATGGGCTTGATTCATAGAAGTAAGTGTATATTACCTTCTATGCATCAAGCCTTTCGTCTCATTTGGTAACCAAATTTCGTTCACATTTCGTAATGGAGTACGATATGGAAATTAATTTCCCATTTGGTAACCAAACTTCGTAATCTAATATTACAAATTTATTTATTTAATAAACAACAATCAGAAAACACATTATTGTCATGACATACTTTTTATTGGGCAAGCGAGTAGAATTGAGACATGGTGTTGCAGATTTAGCCCAAAAAGATCTAGGCCTGTTCTAAGGCTAGTTACTTATCTTTTAAGTGGCCTGTTGGAGAAGAGAGCAATCGAAATATCTATTAGGAATGTATTTATTAATAAGTGTATATACGTTGTACATAGTCAACAAAGATCGAAAGGGAACCACGTGGTTCATGAACGCTCCCGGTTATCCTACTTATAAATGCGAAAATCTGAATATTTGAATGTTTGTTGCTCAATCACGCCTCAACCACTGGACGGATCATAATGAAACTTGACACACATATAAGTTAGGTCCTGGAATAGGACATAGAGTAGTTTTTATCTCGAAAAAACATTCCATTCCTACAGGAAATACATAATAATTTGTGATGTTAAGTTGTCCACGCGGACGAAGTCGCGGGCAACAGCTAGTTAACAATAATTTGAATTCCTAATTTTAACCGAAATTACAAGATTTGCGACATTCCGAATTTAACCGACTTAGATTAAAAGTAGATATCAGTTTGGACAGTGACGAGGGTTCAAGAGACTTTTTGTTTTCATTTATTCTGTTTATTTTCCTTCTTCAGTTTCAATTCCACCCGAAAATACAGAAATACAGTTGAAATAAAGAAAAAACGTGAGGATTTATATTTTAGTAAAATTATTTACCTTAAAAATATGTTTAAAAGTATATAAAACTGTTCTTTTTTTGGTAAATTAATTGACCTTTTGTCTTGGCTGCATGTTGTATGTTAGCTAAAGCAGGCCTGTCGCTTTGCGCGGCCCCGATTGCCGGGGCACCTAAGCGAATAGCGTGCGACTGTATCCGCTAAATATAAAGTGTGTGTACAAGCAAGCGGCCTCAATATTGGGTGATTTAGTGCTTCAGCGAAACATTGACTTTATTCCATGTGTGTAGAATTAAATTTGGCTTGAGTTTTGTAGGTAAGTTTATGATAAATTGAACAAACTTTCTTAGGGAATGCGCCTTTTGTATAAAAAGTATTTGTATTTTACTCATTCTGTGGATAAAGTAATAATTTTATTGGTTGTTTGAAACCAAACCGTGATCGAGTTAACAGAGTGTAAAGGGATAAATAAGAGTTGGTTCAAGGGAATAAGATCTTTTTCAATCAGCAATTGTTTTTTTTTTCTTCAGCATACTCATCATAATTATCATATCAGCCCTTATACTCGTACGTCCACTGTAGGACTTCCCCAATGAACGTTACCACACCTGGTTCCCTTCCCTCCGCATCCAGCCGCTTCCCGCCACCTTCTTCAGATCGTCGGTCAATCAGGCGGCTGGGCGTCTCACCCTGTGCGAGCCGATTCGCGGTCTCCACTCGAGCATCATATTGACTTTCCCCAATAAACATCATCATCATCATATTTTTGTCTCCACTGCAGGAGCACAACCCTCTCTCATCTGCCGGAAACAGACGGAGGATTTGACCTACACTCCCCGCGCTGGCCAGACGGGTTGGGGAGGTCTGATTGATGTTTTATTATGTATTCCCTTAGTCGCCTTGTACGACATCCACGGGAAGAGTTGGAGTGGTCCTATTCTACTCTACCGGAAACCACACGGTTCGAGCCCCAAAGAACGCCACCATAAAATAAATATTGTTGCTGCTCGTGGGGCAGTTATGGAAATATTGCCCATAACAGCCACGCTGGTGTTGACCATCGCAGAACTTGACCTCGCTGCCCGCCCTTGGTCTGTGATATTTCTTGCACCGCGTTCAGGTGAGCTTGGCATTTGGAGCACCGGATGTTTTTGTGCTCCCATACACCCCTGTGTTTTCGTTAAATTACATTTAGACCAATAAATAAATAAATAAATAAATAAATAATATGTGGGGACATTTCACACACGGCCACCTGATCCCAAACTAGGCAGAGCCTGTAATATGGGTATCAGACAGCTGATATACATACATAAATACATAATATAATATATAAATAACATCCAGTCACAAGGCAAACACAAGTGCTCATTACAAGAATGTTTGCCCTGGGCGGGGTTCGAACCCGCGACCCCGAGCTTCGCAAGCAGGCTACCGACTAGGCTACGGGGCCGACAATAAAATAACATTACCATTTTATCCCTGAAACACTGACCAATCGGAATCCACTTTTATCTCAGATAAATAGACCCCTCTGTGTTTTTGTTACCCCCCTTGTAATCCCCCTTGTATTTGCCCAACTTCCTAACATATTTTCTTACCAAAAAGTATAGTACATTATGCATGCTGATGCATTATTTATGTCTATCGATCGGGCGGTCGGTCGGCCGGCATTTTATGTTATCTTGCCCTTATTTGCCAACTCTTATTTGTACTATTCCGGCAATCACTGTGTAAACATGCCCTTTGCGTTTGAAGGAACATCAACGTTCCTTGTATATAACATAATATAGTCTTCATAAATAATTGGTCATCTAGAGTTTACTAATAATGGAGGCACGGGTAAAGTTGGTAACGAATGTAAGCACAGAATCACATCAAGACAGAACGGTTATAGCAATTTGTTTACTTCAGTTCCGCGCGTGCCGATTTTTCGGTCACATCGCGCCCCTCCCGCGCACCCTTTATGCTTCTCGGTCAGTTAGAAACCGAGCAATATGCCAGTTTTGCAGTTTTATGGTCGATATTTACTCGACCTTGACTTGGCGCGAATCGAGTAAGCGTTTGATAGTCTAAGCAATATATTGCAGATTGTTGGGACGCGTGTCGTGCAATGGTGAAGTACCATTCTATCTTGTTAGAATTTCTATGAATGTACGCGTAAGTCACCACGGCACAGAATATGTACGGAGGAGTACTTGTTTAATTTCTCTAAACTTACCAATGCAAGCAAAATTGAATCTTACGCACATGGAAGAAAGTGTGTTTTTCGCTGGACCGCTAAATCACGCACATATTGGCAGTCGTACGCGATTCGCCTAGGGTTGGTACCTATGCTTTCGGATTGTGGACCAGAGAGAGACTACCTATTCAAATGTGTCATATCGCTTTCCCGACACTCGACCGATTGGCCCCGAAGTCGGGGCTTTATAAGTGCAGAGTGAGACAAGCCTGACCACCGGTAGAAGGCTAGGGCAATTTTTCAGATAAGGAAACGTCCTCAGGTGTTTTGATTCGTTTTAAGATACGTAATCCTACTTCCTACTAATATTATAAATGTGAAAGTTTGGATATTTGGATGTTTGTTACCCAATCAAGCTTCAACCGCTGGACGGATCGTAATTAAACTTGGTACACATATAGGTTAGGTCCTGGAATAGGAGATAGGATAGTTTTTATCACGAAAAAACGTCCCATTCCTACGGGAAATACATGATAATTTGTGATGTTAAGTTGTCCACGCGGACGAAGCCGCGGGCAACAGCTAGTTAAAAATGACCGATAAGTATTATTTCTTTCAGTTCAGTGTGAGGCACCTTCGGCATGTCTGTTCTATGGGACTATCAGACACCGATAACTGTCGAGCCTGTGGAGAGGACAGCGAAATGATGAAGCACTTGCTGTGTGAATGCAATGCTCTAGCTGCAAGTGTCCTGGATACTCCTACAGGTGTCCTGGGTACTCCTACAGGTGTCCTGGGTACTCCTACAGGTATCCTGGGTACTCCTATATGTGTCCTGGGTACTCCTACAGGTGTCCTGGGTACTCCTACAGGTGTCCTGGGTACTCCTACAGGTGTCCTGTGTACTCCTACAGGTGTCCTGGGTACTCCTACAGGTGTCCTGGGTACTCCTACATGTGTCCTGGGTACTCCTACAGGTATCCTGGGTACTCCTACATGTGTCCTGGGTACTCCTTCAGGTGTTCTGGGTACTCCTACCGGTGTTCTGAACCAACTGACTATAAGCTCTCTCAATCCCTTAGCTGCATGATAGCTTTTATGCAGCAGACTCTGGGGATGGAGACGTCGTATGGACAGAGAGGTAGAGTAGGTATTATATTACAAGATAAAATAAAATAAAACTCCATGAGGACAAAGAGGCAACAGCCAGTAGTTAATAAATAAATAAAAGGTTTGCGCATGTTTTCCAATTCAACAGGAAAATGCTTTGGTGTCGCGGTGAACGAGTGAAAAACACGATCCAATAAACTATTTATTCTTGATTTTAAAACACAAAAAGCACAATGAATAAAACGTTTAAATGTTACCGTAGTCGTCTGTATGGAAATAAGTGTTTTGCAGTAAAAGATCATCATTATCAGCCAGCAAGAGCCCACTGCTGGACATAGGCATCTTCCAAGGTGCGCCACTGTACCCGATCTTCGGTTCTTCTCATCCAGTCTCTGTCAGCCGCCTTACGCAGTACGTCGCTCCATCTAGCCAGGGGCGGTCTCCACTTGGAAACTCGTTTACCCCAACGGTTATCGGTTCTCCGACAGATGTGACCAGCCCACTGCCATATAACGTACCTACTAACTTTTTGAGCTATGTCGAAGACCTTGGTTCTGTGGCAGATCACCTCATTTCAGATCCTGTCCCTTAGAGAAACTTTGTGTAAAAAAATGAGTAAAAAGTATCAGCTCTTTCCATAGCCCGCGGAGCAACCTTGAGTTTTCGGACTAGTCCCACTGCCAGTGTCCACGTTTCGGCGCCGTAGGTCATTACGGGTAGGACGCACTGGTTGAAAACGTTTGTCTTCACGCACTGTGGCATACGAGACGAGAACACATGATGTAACTTTCCAAAAGTGGGTAAATCAATGATTGCCCGGGTACATTACGTTTACATAAATAATTTCTTTATTTGCAACGAGTGCATACAATTTCTGATATTAAAATTAAAAGTTTCATCTATCCAGCTTCAATAAAAATAACCTGCAAATATATTATGTAGGTACTGTTAAGTACTCGTAATGGTAATTGGTTTGGTCAAATAATTATTAATCCCTTATGTAGTGTATATCCACAGCCCGCTGGAGAAGATATTTCCAGTAAAGATATTTATCACAATTTCGGAAGACCTAGATAGGTATTTGTATTTATTTTATTCCCGGCGAGTCGCGGTCTCCACTCGAAAACTCGTGTGGAGACCGAGTGGTTTCCGGTAGAGTAGAATAGGACCACTCCAACTCTACCCGTGGATGTCGTACAAGGCGACTAAGGGAATACATTATAAAACATCAATCAGGTCTCCCCAACCCGTCTGGACAGCGCGGGGAATGTAGGCCAAATCCTCCGTCTGTCTCCGGCAGATGAGAGAGGGTTGTGCTCCTGCAGTGGAGACAAAAATAACCTGATGATTATTTATTTTATTACAAATATACCGGATACAATTTACCATCACAACGCATTCTCTTTCTGTGTATTTCGGCCTTTAAAGTCTTGACTTAGGAAAGCCTACACCGTTTTTCAACCGACAATATTATAGCAACATTCAAATTGAGATATACTATTTTTTTCTGTTATTTTATCGAGGCTTTGAACTACTCATGTCCATGCCAGCCTCATAGGGATACTATTATAACGAAGTTTTTTGTCTATGTGTCTGTCTATCTGTATGTCGGCCGAATCTACTAGAGACGACGCAATTCCCATTTCTCATCCAGTTACAAAATTTAGTTACCAAATGGGACGAAATAACGAATTAAGCTAAATATTTTAATATAATGCATTGTAGGAAAATAAGTATGTTCCGAGATTTCTCAGCATGACATTAAAGAAACACAAATTGTGTATCAGGTATTTTTTTCAAATCCAGAGACAATGTTTGCTTCAGGTTACCCAGATAATTGTACAGACACTAATTGGCTGCCATGTTGTCTACGTACAACCAAAACAATCCTTTGTTAGTAAGAAACTCACAACTTGATTTGCCTAAGTAACGTCTAAGTCAGACGTAGTTTCGTCTGATAATAACTATAGCGAGCTCTGATATACAAAGACAAGATAAGTAACTTTTAAGGTGAGCCGTGGTGGCCGGTTGGTTGTGCACTCGCCTCACGTTCATGAGATCGTGGGTTCAAACCCCGCCTATGCCAATGAGTTTTACGAAACTTAAGTACGGTTTATTTATAATACCACAGGCTTTTCGGTGAAGGAAAACATCGTAAGGAAACCTGCATATGCCGAAGAAGAAATTCTGAGGCGTATGTGGTGTCCACTAAATCGGCTTGGCGCACCGTTGGTGGTCAGGGGTTTGGCACAAAAGATCCTGAAGGGTCGAAGTGTCGCCAGGTCTTCCTGGCCCCCTAAGAAGATAAGATAAGAAGAAGAACTCTTAAGGTGCTTCCAAATAGGCACAAGTTTTACTGCAACTAGGATTTCCGATTTTTAATAACACCTAATATTAATGAAATTTTATTTCAGAAAATAATTTTCTATACAATTTGTTAGTAAACCTTATATTATTTCCAAGCCGTGTGGTTTCCGGTAGAGTAGAATAGGACCACTCCAACTCTTCCCGTGGATGTCGTACAAGGCGACTAAGGGAATACATTATAAAACTTTGATCAGGCCTCCCCAACCCGTCTGGCCAGCGCGGGGAGTGTGGGCCAAATCCTCCGTCTGTCTCCGGCAGATGAAAGAGGGTTGTGCTCCTGCAGTGGAGATAAAAATAACCTGCTGATGATGATGATATTATTTTTGGTGAAAAGATCGATGTTACGAATCGATTCGAATCGTGGGTGTTGAGATATATCCAGGAAAAAATCGGGGGACAAGCGAATACTTTGGCTTCCCGTAGGAATGAGATGTTTTTCGGGATAATAACTATCCTATGTTCTATTCCAGCACCTAACCTACATGTGTGCCAAGTTTCATTTCGATCCGTCCAGTGGTTGAAGCGTGATTGAGTAACAAACATCCAAACATCCAAACTTTCACACTTACAATAGGATAAGAAATGATATTTTAATCTGCCCTCGAGGTACAGTTGTATTAGAACTAAAACGTACTTTAAAAACTCGATGATATACAACGATCTCTATGATCTCTATGTACTACTAGATGGAGCGTTCCAAACAATCGCCCTGTTCCACGCAAGTAGCCACAACTCTTTCACATTAACTTTGAAACATGTGCAGTTACTACGCAGAACATTTAATTATTACTAAACATTGACGCTACGGTTAAATAATGTCAATATTTAGTAAATAATTAAATGTTCTGAGTAGTAACTGCACAAGTTACAAAGTGAATGTGAAAGAGTTGTGGCTACTTGCGTGGAACAGAGCGATTGTTTGGAACGCTCCATCTAGTAGTACATAGAGATCGTTGATGATATACAATTTAAGACTGAATAAGTAATTGAACAAAACTTGTAGATTATTAAAAAACATTCAAACGTGAAATTTAATCTGAATTGATAAGTTCCGTTTTTGAAAAACACCCTTCAATTATTAGCAGCTAGTTATTAGGCATATACCACATGGATTCAGCCAATTATTAGTTATTGAAGCTCGGCCAAATCCCAAGCGATGGCGACTGGATACAGGCAATATATCGAGTGCTATTGGCAATAAGGCCCTTAGTGCGGACAGCCAATTCGAATGTAGCGACCAATCAATTATCGTGTACTAACACCTTTACGACCATCTAATGGATTAATTCCACCACAGCTATTGTGGGGTACTGATGCCTGAATTAATCAGCGTTGAAGCGATTTTATGGTTTGATTTGGTTCACAGGCTGAAGGGGACAGCTCCTTCACACGTCATTTATGTGGAGGTGTTTGTCAATAGTTTAATAGTTTCATCATCATGTTATTTTTGTCTTCACTGCAGGAGCACAACTCTCTCTCTTTTGCCGGAGACAGACGGAGGATTACACTCCCTTCGCTGGCCAGACGGATTGGGGAAGCGTGATTCCCTTAGTCGCCTTGTACGACATGCATGGGAAGAGTTGGAGTGGTCCTATTCTACTCTACCGGAAACCACACGGCAAATATGGTTTAATCTAGTTTAATCTTTATAATATACTAGCTGTTGCCCGCGACTTCGTCCGCGTGGACAACTTAACATTATATTTCATTCCAGATTAATAGTCCTATGAAAACAAACGCATTTGCGTCTCGAAAACAAAATACACAATAGATGGTGTTCCTAAGTGGACTGCAAAGTTTACATGGTAATACAAACCATGGTAATACAAACTGCTGGTGACCCTTTCATGTATATGTTACCGAGACGTAAATAGCGTTGGTTTTCGTATGACTGTTGGTTTAGAATGAAATATACACATTCTTATGTATTACGTGTTACTAAATCCTAAAAGAAATCTATTAATCTGGTTATGCATTAGAAATATTAATATACATAAAAAAACATACTATTAAAATTGAGAACCTCCTTTTTTGAAGTCGGGTAAAAATTAGCGTTCCGGCGGCGGTTTCGCCCGTTGGACCACAGTTTTTTAGGTTTCCGTAGCCAAATGGCAAAAAACGGAACCCTTATGGATTCGTCATGTCTGTCTGTCTGTCTGTCTGTCTGTCCGTATGTCACAGCCACTTTATTCCTAAACTATAAGAACTTACTATTGAAACATGGTAAGTGGATGTATTCTGTGAACCGCATTAAGATTTTCACACAAAAATAGAAAAAAAAATTTTGGGGGTTCCCCATACTTAGAACTGAAACTCAAATTTTTTTTATCAAACCCATACGTGTGGATAGGTCTTCAAAAATGATATTGAGGTTTCTGATATAATTTTTTTCTAAACTGAATAGTTTGCGCGAGAGACACTTCCAAAGTGGTAAAATGTGTGTCCCCCCCCTGTAAGAGAATGATAAAACTAAAAAAAATATATGATGTACATTGCCATGCAAACTAAATCGTAAACCACAATACTATTATTAAAACATCGATCAAAGTTACAACGAACTACAATAATTTTATATTATGTTACTTGCTGCTACGGAACCCTTCATGGGCGAGTCCGACTCGCACTTGGCCGCTTTTTTTAAAATAAAGTTGACATTTACATTTATCATGAATTAAAAGATTATCATATAATCAATAATTTTTTTATATTTTAATATTGTGCAAATTAGGTGATATTTCCTTCCCCCCCCCACCCCTCCAATTTGTCCTTTCCATACCCTTTCTTTCTTTCCTTCTCCATCCTCTTCCCACAACGTTGAAAACCATTTCCCCCACCCCTTCCCTCTCCCTACTCCTACCTCGCCCCATTCCCTTAACCCACCCCTTCCTACACCCTTTATTTACCACTGCCCCCTCATATTTTCTCTCTTACCCTAATCCCTCTATTCTTTTCCATCCGACTTCCTTCCCCTCCTATTCCCTTCCTATGTTGCATATCCAATTAACTTTACAACAAAATGTCTGTCAAACTGCTGGACATGCCTTCCCCAATGAATGCCACAACGCCCTACAGATCCAGCCGCTTCCGGCCACCATCTTCAGGTCGTCCATACACCTGGCGGCAGGGCGTCCCACCCTAGAACCCGTCTGCCCCAACGGCCGTTCGGTACTACGACAGATGTGACCTGCCATTTCAGCTTACTAATTCTTTCGGCTATGTCGGTCACCTTCGTTATTCATAGGATCTCCTCATTACGAATCATATCCCTCATAGAGACCCCGAGAATTGCCCTCTCTATAGCTCGCAGAGCCACTTGAATCTTGTGGATCAGGCCCACCATCAGTGTCCACGTCTCCGCGCTGTAATCATGACAGGCAGGACGCACTGATTAAAGATTTTTGTCTTTAAACATTGTGGAATAGGTGACGTAAAGACTTGACGCAGTTCTCCGAATACTGCCCACCCTAACTGGATTCTTCTGTCAGCTTTTCAAATTGATCCTACCCAACTATATTGTCTGTCCTATGCAGACGTACTCCTGAACAGCTTCGATATTGACATTGTCGACGATCACCGGTAATACAGGGCCACTAATTATCGAATAGCGAACTTTTTGTATCGAGACTTGTGGAAATACCTGAAATACATCAGCTAAAATAAATCTATAAATGAGCTTTAAAACATCTCTGTCACTTTCTGTCAAGTTCTTGCAACGACCAGTAATGTTGAACTACACTTTCATACAAATGATATGAAATGAGATGTCAACTTGTATATCAGCATCCTGACATTTTATTGAGATATGACTTATACCAGTATGAGGCTCGAACTCAAAGCTATTAAACAGTGAAAACGCCGTCAAATTCTGTTCAGCAGTTTCCAAGATTAGCCCGTACATACATACATACATACAGACAGATAAGAAATTTTTTAATTATATTTTTGGACTCTACTGGTCTTCAGTAACGTCCGGGCAGTGAAATTTTTTTTTTAACTTCAATGTACAGATTCGCTATTCTTTTGTTTTTTCTACTCTTTTATTATATGTATATAGATAATTACAGAATTTTAATAATTTCTTTCGTAGAACTATGTGTAGTTTATATATGTATTTAGTATCGTTTGTTATGTATGTACTCACATGTCTGTCCTTTCGCGAAGTTTTCTCTCTCGCTGGTAGGCTGCCAGAAATCTCTTAATGAGATAAGCATTACCATTTGTACATGTTATTTTTTTCTTGCTTTTATTGTTTTGTATTTTTTTCCATTTGTGTGTGCAATAAATTGTTAATTAAAATAAATAAAGTAATCATTTCATACTAACATAGTTGTCCACGGCGCGGAAACGTGGACGCAGACGGTGGGCCTGATCCACAAGTTTCAAGTCGCTCAGCGAGTTATGGAGAAGGCTATGCACGGGGTTTGTTTGAGGGATATTATTCGTAATGAAGAAATCCAGTAATGAAGAAGTCTTCGCATCTGTCGTAGAACAGACGGCCGTTGGGGCAGGCGAGATCTGGAGTGGAGACCGAGGATCGGCCCCGCTAACAGATGGAACTACGACCAGAAGAAGGTGGCCGGTAGCGACTGGATGCGGAGGGCTAAGGACCGGGTGTGGTGGCGTGCAGTAGGGAAATCCTATGTACCAGCAATAAACGTCTAAGGGCTGATATGTTGACAGTTGTCTTAAGTTTGATATCTTGTATTTTATTTCGTAGGTAAATGCTGTATCAAGAAATATTTATTTTATCTAATACCTCACTGGCACTCTGATGTATGTGCTCGTGTTCCTTTTTGACATAGGTTCACCTAGCTTGTGGTCTGTCTTTAAGTCTGCATCCCATCCCATACTAGTATGACTTGCTTCAAAGACTTTTATCAAAACCTACGCATTTTAGTTAACAAACTCTTGTGTTATCCCAAACTAGAACTTTCTACTGTGAAATTAGACAAGGATAGGACCAATGGTAGGACTAAGGCAAACGAGGCCAAAGTAGTCTATAATTAAAGTCTTAATTGACATTTATCAGTAGAGACATAAACTAAGCCAGCTCAAGACTTGAAAGCTTTTTCAAAGTTTGCAAAGATCAAACGGCACTCTTCTACGGCGTACTCATCGATCCTACTGTGGAAATACAAGATTTATCAAACAGTCACAATGTTGAACTAAAAGAAATATGTAAGGCCCCAAACGTAAAGAAATATCAAAAGGAAAACAGTAATGAAATATAAAACATGGGACCCGCTGCGTTCACTTTACGAACTTTTGTTAGAACTTCTACAACAAAAGTTTCGACGGAACACACCCTCCATTCAAATACAAACTCGAAAGAAAAATTGAAAATCACTTCCCTACGCGAAAAACCAACCACATCTATATTCAAACAGGGTAAAAGCAAGAACAATAAAAATGAAACTAAACATGTGGCAGAGTGGGTGAGAAACAATCGCGGTCAGGATTTTTTTAAATTCTTAATAGGCAGGCGACGGGTCGTTACCCGCTTCCCGGGCTCCGTGCGACGAATACTTGATATTCTTCGTATTCTACGACTGAATGGAGCACAATGCGACGCTGGAAAAAGAAAATGGGAGATAAAAGTTCTCCGCAGCCAGGTTTGTTTTCGGATTTTTTGGGTTAACATTCTATGCATTTTAAGGATTGAAGCAGTGTTAGTGACGTAAGAAGTTGTATACAGTCTTTTGCTATTGACAAATGAAACTGTGGCCTTCATGATTGCCATTTAATGTCTCTTTCTCCATATGTTTTCTTATTGTTTCAATGTTCTTACTATTCTTAATATTTTGGCTCCAGTTCTTCAACCTTAGTATCAAGTCTTTGTAGAAGTCTTGTAGTGAAACTGTGCTAAACTATTTTTCGCTTTCGCTCTGCTTACTGGTGTTGTGAGTTGTATCGTACAGTCTACTGCAGCAAGACCTTGAGCATTATGGATAACGGCAAGATATCTCAAAGATCTGGTATGTGGATTTCTTTCATTTCATTATTTGTTAGCATATGGCATATATATAAATTCAGTCGACTGTCCATCGCACAACATTTAGTTCTTCCATAATAGTTTTGTTATCAGCATATCTCCTAGCATCATCAATAGGGACAATAAAGGCTTCATGAATATCACGCTTGCATAATAATCCTTCATAATCCTCTTCAGATTCATATTTATTTGTAAACTTAGTGTAGTTTGCCAAATGATGTGTATTGCAGTATAAATATTTAATGAAAAAAGCAGGTTTATTTTCAATTGAAGTAACTTTAATAATAAAGTAATTAAGACAAAACTTTGAATGTATTTCTCTACAATGTATATACTTTATCCGCCACTTCCTTTGCTCAGATGCCAATAATTCTCAAGCAACAGACGTTTCATTGAAACAATCCTCGTTCATTTACTCCCTCATTCTCACAATCGAGTTTATTAACGTTAACATTACGTTTATTCTCCACTCGTCTTGGGATACATTCAAGACGAGAGAATGCCCCACATAAGTTACAGTAGCCACCTGCCACATAATTTATGCACATTTAAATGTCTCCATTAAAGGTCCATTCTCAGGCAATTGGCGGGAATACCTGTATCCGCAAACCACAGTCGGCTTAGACATGCTTCGAATTAGTGTAAAAGCAGAAATTCTAGGGGTTTTAAGCAAGTAAGACTTTAATTAAGAGATTAAAATTGACCAAAAGTACCCAGGAGAGACACTTTTTGAGGTCATGTAACTAAAACAGTTATGATACAAGAAATAAGAATAAACTAGTTTTACCACTATTAAGACTTGGTAAGGTCAGTAAATTGTTCACGGGACAATGTTTACGCTTCTACAACAAACTACTAGAAAAAATCCTTAATATGATGGACAGAAAGTTTAAGTATTATATAAAAATGAAACAACATTGTAAAAAGCCTATTTTAAAATAGATAATTATTTGAATGATGACAAGATGCCTAGTACTAATGTTGCTTCAGCTTCGCACAATCCTTTTGTTTATGAACTTGATTTTAAAAGATGTGTTAGTTGAAGTTTATGCGGCATTTCTTCTTCACAACGCTAACACATTGGAAGCGGTAGTCGATACAAAATTGACGTGAATAAATGTGCAAGTGGACTCATGTGCAAGAAATGATTTAGACTTTGAAGTTGAGGCTACTGTTACAAGTTAATACGTACTTGGTAAGATAAATACGGAAAAACAAGAATCGTCAAAAATCTGTCGATGGCTTCGAAATAATTAGTAGTGACGTAAATGCTGTCTTTCTCAGCTTTCAAACCGAAACACAGCAATGCAGTCATTGATATCTGGTATCTCACATAGGTATAATAAATAGGTAGACCTACTCAAATATACTCTCGTACCCAAACGAACTCTCAAATGAATAAATTAAAACAATGAAATTAACACAACTCGATAGGTAGGTAATCGGGTTTGTGAACTCAACGACACACAGAAACAGCACGATATTGGAAAATTTCGACATCGTACTCGACAATCCTGCTGAATTTAATTTGACGTCGTACACAGCTTGTGACAACTCATAATGATTCAACAAGCAATACTACGGAACATAAATGTGAAATGAATTGAACCGAAGGTACGGTTTGGCACAGTACACCCAAGTGTTTATAATGACTAGAAGTCGTGTGGTTTCCGGTATAGAATAGAGTCACCCCTAATCTTTCCATGGTTATCGTTAAAATGACGAAAGGGATTGCACCAGGAACGGGTAGTAGCGTTTACTGCGATCACCAATCCGCCTTACAAACATGGTGATTCTGGAAAACCCCCCAAAGGACAGCCTATCAAATTTAGTATTCTATTGGGGAAGCTTATGCTCAGTAGTGGATGTGTTCCGACTGATGATGATAATGAATAAATGACAAACTTCCTCATATCCTTTCGAATGTCCTATTGTAATGCACTTAGTGGAAATATTCATAGAATCCTATGTAGTTTTAATTTGGGTTGTAGGAACAAGGACAAATATACCATTTTTGTATCACATTACGCAATAATTTCTCGAATGTTTACCAAACGACTATAAAAATGTGAGACCGAGAAACCTGAGAAATGTGAAGTCGTGCGTGAAAAATGTACCCAATTTCTTTTATTCATGACTTTCTTTATGTAATTATGACAAATAAACGTGTTTGAGAGAAGAAAACAGCTAATATTTATGAAATATTCGGTTCTTATCACATTCCAGATCGCAAGCTTCAATTTCGTCTGTTACAGGGATGCTATCAGGATGTTTTTGGGAGCCTCATTATTTTAATGAGTGCCTAAAATTGTGTCTGTGATTCAATGCCAAGCAAATGCCAATTTTGTTGTAGTATCGACTGATGATAAATCAGTATTTAACCACTTTAAAACCATTTTCGACTTCATTTCATCATATCAGCGCTTAGATAGTAGTCGATAAAAAAATGACGTGTATAAATGTACCAAGTGTACTCATGTGCAATAAATGATTTTGATTTTGACTTTGATGTAGGCCTTCCTCAATGAACACCACCACACTTGGTTCTCCACCCTACGTATCCAGCCGCTTCCGGCCACCTTCTTCAGGCCGTCGGTCCATATGGCGACGGAGCGAACCATCCTGCGCTTGGCGATCTCGTCTGCCCCAACAGGCGTCTACGTCTGCCTCTTCTGTTCTTATACAGTTACATCGGCTACATTTTAAAATATTGTCCACCTGGTATTGTAACCTGTCTTGCTTTTTGATTCCATTTATCGGAGTTTTTAATTCTGTGCGTTCTGTTTTTTCAGCATCTACTTTAAAAATACGCAGGGCGTCAAATCACAAATAATCTCCTAACTGCGTCACTGGACTGTCCTTATTTTTCATAAACGAAGGAATGTTTAATATTGAAAAATCTTCCTGGCAATATTGTTTCCTCGCAGATTCTCATCTGATTGTGATTAATTGAGGAGTCCCGGAGTCGGCGGTAATCCTTAGGCGGAGTCTGTAGTCAGGGAATCGATAAGTAGTGTTTGGTATGAGTGATAGAATAGTTGCGGATATCACTTTCTTTTTATACAATAATGACATTCCTAAAATTATATAGGTTTTTGCCAATGTAATAAAACGGCGAATACAAACATAGAGACCACGGCTTTAACAGAGTAAAGATATAGGTTGGGCTAGTAGAGCACCGAGCGAGTGTCGCTTAGGTCAAAGGATATCAACGTAACGAGACCAATGACGAAACGTTTAGTCGACGACTGAAAAACCTTTTGTTGGAAAATGAATATTATTCCATAAATAAATTTACTAAAAAATTAAATTGGTGGGCCTTCTGACGTTTAATTTAATTTGTGATAATTTAATACCAAGTGTATTTTAAATTTTTTATTTTAATATTATATACTGACATAGACAGTATGTTATATACTATGACATTATTTGAATTGTTGACATTGTAATTTATATATTGTATATTATTTTATTTTATGACGATCCCTTTTACCATATTAGAATGAAATGTAAATTTAAATTTTTAAGATGTAAAAGTGAAATAAATAAATCTAATCTAATCTATCACCATAACCTTTGATATGCCCACGTGGATTCCCGTAGAAAAACTTTAATGCTACAGAAGTGCAAAGGACATTGCAATTGCACGAAGTTATTTGAATTATCGATAAATTAGTTCTATTCACGTACTGTGGTGATCATTACATAACAATTATCGCTAAAACTAAATGTCACCACGGGAATCAATGTCTTAGAAATGGGTTATTATTTTAAAAAAAATGTTTTAAGACATTAGCAATAATGACATCAGTCTAATAACGATATCATTTTATTTTCTGTTTACTAGCAGACCAACGCTGATACCACTTAATATAGTCACAGATTTCCCTTACTAACGTTATAGTAAGCTTTAGTAAGGCTTGAGGTTAGGAAGTTCACTGCTTTAAGAAGATCAGCTTAGTCACGTTTATTTATGTAGAAACGCACAGGATAATTGTTGTATAATATACTATCGCTATTAAACACCAAAGCCCGAAGTATACATACATTATTTTGGAAAAATACAATTACACAACAAACTGTTCTTCAAAAAAGTCGGGAACAATCTCGGTTATTATTACAATTACTTGTTAGATGCCTGTCATTGTAGTGTTCAATCAAAATGTAGTGACATCTTATAAATGTCGAATCTATACTAGTGAAAAAAAAAATGTTATTGGGCTCGATTCTAAAGGCACACTATTAAAATTGGACAGCACTAAAATTAGTTTCGTCTTTATCTTAATAATACCGTGTAACAGGGATAGCAACAATTTTAAAGCTGTATAATTTTAACATTGTACCTTCAGAATCGGGCCCATTATTTATCCAAACTTAATAAGTCTATTTTCATACATTTTATTGCTTGGAAACAATGATGTCAGTTTTTTATTTTTATTTTATTAAATTTAGTACTGCCCACTGTTAATGCTGGTTGGTTATACGATTTTTAAAGCAAAAAATACATGCTGTGGCAGCCTTTAATTAAGGTAGCAACGTTAATTAAAGGCTTCCACGGCATGCATAATACAAAAGTGTCACTTATAACTTAACATTAAAAATGTCATGTGGGAACACTGTTAGTTATTATAAGACAAAACACTGTCATGGCTTCCTCACCGTACTAGTCGTTTCTATATATTCGCCCTAACATACTTGAGAAATAACCAAATACCTACGCTTCAATAACTGCACTATACAAAACTACAGAAACAAAAATGAAAACTATATATAGTTTGGTCGTAAAAAAGATTAGGATATACGCTAATTTCATACATACATATATAGACACACCCCGCCCCTCGGTCCACCTACCGACGACCTGAAGAAGGAGGCCGGAGGACCGCTAGTGGTGGCGTTGATTGGAGAAGACCTATGAAGGACGTTAGGGTCTGACATTATGATGACGATAGACACATAATGCCTACGTTTTGGTCCCAGAGGAGTAGGTAGAGACGATGTACTATGTATAAAATCCGAATATTGACTACTGCGGCTGAGGTACTTAGCAATTGCTGTGTTTCTACTGCTCTAGACTCAACATTGGATGCAGAAACTAGCAGGCTGCTTAGATTATATCTCCATAAGGTTAGTTTCCGTTGTTATAAAATAAATTTCTCATGGTATCCTATTTAAATATAATTAATATCGAATTATTTTTAAAAAAACAATTTGACATGTTTTTATTCTATTTGTAGATTCGTTTCCGCATACTAATGTTCTAGGCTAGATGGAGCGACGATCTGCGTAAGGCGGCTGGCAGTGACTGGATGAGAAGAACCGAGGATCGGGTTCAGTAGCGCACCTTGGGAGAGGCCTATGTCCAACAGTGGACTATTTCGGGCTAATGATGATAATGATGATACTAATGTTAAGTTATATATTTGTACGTCATATGGCGGAGCATATATTGCCATACTAGCTATTATTAATAACATATTCAACCTATGTTCGCAAATAAATGATTTAAGTATATATATTGTGCCGCATGGTTTCCGGTAGAGTAAAATAGCATCACTCCAACTCTTTCCGTGGATGTCGTACAAGGCGACTAAGGGAATACATTATAAAACGTCAATCAGGCCTCCCCAACCCGTCTGGCCAGCGCGGGGAGTGTAGGCCAAATCCTCCGTCTGTCTCCGGCAGATGAGAGAGGGTTGTGCTCCTGCAGTGGAGACAAAAATAACCTGACGAAGATGATTTATATTACAAATAACTTACAAATCAATTGATTGGTTCAAGAACATTCTACTTGGATATATCTAGATATATTAATACAAGCAGTAGCTTGGCTCCCAAACAAAGATTTCCTATTCTAATGAGTAGCCGGTATATTTAAAACCCTAAAACAGCATTATAAACTTTTTTTCTGTTTACAGAAAAGTAAATCTTATATTCCAGGATCCATTACAAAAGCTTCAGCCTTAAACATTGTTCCACTTTCTTTTTTTTACTTAATTTCACAAAACTCTAATAAAAAATTGAAATAACGTTCCAATTTAATGACTTGCTTCTATTTTTCGCAAACGAATAGGTACTTGTATTATTAGCTGAATACCCAGTATATTTTTTGCTTCTGATATAACATTTTCACATGACGGGTTTTACCAAATGATTATCATTTTACAGAAACCAAGTTATAATTGCCGTGTGGTTTCCGGTAGAGTAGAATAGGACCACTCCAACTCTTCCCGTAGAAGTCGTACAAGGCCACTAAGGGAATACATTATAAAACATCAATAAAGTTCCCCAACCTGTCTGGCCAGTGCGGGGAGTGCTGGACAGTCGACACTACATTCCTCCATTTGTACTAGGTACCCCGAGCGACTGCGCGCGTTTCGGAACAAACTATGATCCTTTGATCATAGTCATCTAACGCGCGTCATCCGCCCAAATCGCCTTTCTAACTTCCTCTTTTAAAGTTCTATGATTGCTACCTTCACTTGTTGACTGGTCCCGCTAGTGCCTCTCATGTCTTGTTTCAGCATTAACTGAAATAACGTCCACTGCTGAACATAAGCCTCTCCAATAGAATGTCACCTGTGGTGGGCTGTCCATTGGGGGATCTGCCATAATCACCACACTTGGCAGGCGGATTGGTGATCGCAGTAATCCCTGGTGCAATCCCTTAGTAGCCTTGACGACCCACTGAAAGATTGGGGGTGGCCCTATTCTAAGCCGGAAGTCACACGGCTAACTACGGGCACGTCATCATCATCACCAGGTTATTTTGTCTCCACTGCAGGAGCATAACCCTCTCTCATCTGCCGGAGGCAGACGGAGGATTTGGCCTACACTCCCCGCGCTGGCCAGACGGGTTGGGGAGGTTTACTAAAGGTTTACTACAGGCACGTTTCACTCTAAAGGATGACGTTCCAAATACTTCTGGACGTTATTCGAAAGCAATAACTTTCTGTTTAAACAACTAAGGCAGTTTAAATTGCCTTGCGTGTTTGGTGGTGACCTAACCCCCCCCCCCCCACCACTCCCCCCACGAACTCCCCCCACCACTCCCCCCACTACCCCCTCCTACTAAGGCATTATTGTTTTATAAACTGCAGCTTAAAGCAAGCAAATTAACCTTTCACAAGTTACGCCCCGCTGTCGGTACTTAACTGTAACATTACAACACACACATAACTAACTATATTACATGGATCGTGTAAGTGGAAACTGAATTTGATTTAATGCCGCGCTCGGGGAGAAACTTATCGCCGTAAATTCGGAGCGTGGCAAATGTTTACTAACTACCATGATATAGAGGCCCCCCGAACTCCCCTTAATCGCACTAGGGGGTATCATAGGGTATTAAGACTGTGGAGGATTTATTTATTTATTGGTAGAGTCTATATACATAGTAGTCAGTTTATCACATAATCCACAATTAGATGTAAGCTCTTCCTAATGTAGATAAACTGTCTAGTAAGTATACTTGAAAAGTTACGTCATATCTTCTCGTCGCATATCTCCTGAGGGGCGAAACGTGAACACTGACAGTGGGACTGGTCAGAAAACTCAAAGTCGCTATGCTCGGTGTTTCTATAAGGCTAGAAATGAGGTGATCCGCCAGAGAACTAAAGTCTTCAACATAGCTCAATAAGTTAATACGTTAAATGGCAATGAGCTGGTCCAATCTGTCGGAGAACCGATCCCGCGACTGGGCAAGCATAGTGTGAGACGCCCCCTGGCTATATGGAGCGACGATTTGCGTAGGCTTTAGGCTGGCAGTGACTGGATCAGAAGTGAGAGGATTGGGTTCAGTGGCATACCTTGGGAGTGGCCTATGTCCAGCAGTTGACTATTTCAGGAGGATGATAATACTTTTAAAAGTAAAATGGTAAATAACTTATGAGATTTTCGATCCTACTAGTACCTGTGTACTCAGGGAAGCATAAGTAAGGGGATAAGTTATATATGTAGAAATTCATAGTGTCGGAAGCTACTTACTAATACCAAAGACAAGGCATGATTTTTTGACTGCTTACCTAAACCAAGGTTTTATTGAAACTCATATCCTCTAATTTCGTTTCAAAGACTGTATTTCTTACTCATAATCTTGAGTGACTGATAATGACCAGGAAATCTACACCTAATTATAATAGCTGGAAATCTTGGGCATGCGCTCAAACATGTTCGCGATGCAGATCCCACACACTTAATCTTTATTTATGTATGTATGTAAACGCTTTATTGTACGAAAATTAACAACAACAAAAATAAATAAAAGAAAAAAGTTGTGTACAAAGGCGGACTTATCCCACATAGGGATTACTTCCAGTCAACCTTAGAGTAACTGAAAGGACTGGTATAATGCGTTTAGTACCAAAATTATAAAAGAAACGTACCCATCAAATATACACTTACACTATAGTGTGCATATAATATTACATAAACATAAATGATACAATATATACACGAATTAGCTCATAATACAACTATCTATATTTTATTGTAAATACATACACATAATATATAAATATACATATACATATATACCTACATACCATTACATTACATAACTTACTGTATAGTTTAATAACTGTAAATTAAATATAAATATTTAATATCTGATGATGACCATGCACCTAAATATCGGCTAAGATAATAGCTAGAAACTTCGAGCTTGTTAGTATTTCAAAGGATAATCTCACTAAAGGAAAGTTTGCTTACAGACAAGGCTATAGCGACCGGGTAGTGAAGGTAAAACCATTCAAATAGCTAACTCAAAACCATCTCAACAAACAGCACCAACAATTCGAGGTCAAAGTGATCATTATAGCCATTATATATCGAGGTGTGGACGTTAATCGGCAGCTGATGATCATGATCGTGGAGAAAATACTTGCATTACTAACGCTGCAGTAACGCAATCACTTCAAAGACGCTGCAATTCCAATTTACTTTCTATTGATCAATGAAACCACGCAAATGCAGTATCTTGATTTGATTGAAATTCTCCACATGCAGTTCTGTCCACGTGAAGCATTATCAAATGAATTAAATTTGACTGAACTAAATAATCCCTTGCATTCAGTACAGCTCTGGAGAGCCTTATAGAAACCTTTAGACCTCAAATTGCTTCATTAATCTTCGGAGATTTATTGTAATTGAAAGTTTAGACAATAGGCGAGTTTCTACATATTAGAAACACATTTAACGTTTAACCTATTTAGAAAGTTACTTAGCTATTCGAGACTAGAAATGTGATTTCGCAATATTTTCTTATGTATTATGCGAACGAAAAATAATATTGATATGTAACATGTAAGTGACATTGTCTTAATGAGAATGAAAACCTATTTGCTAACAACTACTGGTGTAAGTAATAGAAATTAAAACATATTACTATATTAGAAACAAGACTGAAGTTTTTCAACAGGAAATCTTGATACAAAACCCAAATTATAACTTAACATGGTATATTAACAGATAATCTCAAATTTAACTTAGTATTTTCAGTCTCAGCCACACAATGTTTAAAGTTTCAGTGAACTCCAAGTACAATGGAATCTAGGAATAACACACGAAGTTCAAAGACCTAGGTGGTTCAAGAGCAGACGTTAAAAGCTTCTGAGAAAAGCTGTAAGCCTCAACTTTAACTTTGTAAACTTACTTTGACAGGGAAAAGCACGAAAGTAAATGAATAGCGGAGCAAGACTCATAACTGCGGGGACTCACTAATGAAGATTAAGATGGTCTAGTCATAAGAGTAAGTGCATGTTTCTACAAAACCTTCTCATGAACTTTTTAATAAGATTGAGAAAAAGTTACATGTAGATACAGTAGAGCTAAATTGTGATTTATGACCAGTGATCGAAGTAGATAAAGTGATTTACGATCAATGACTTCAAACGTACTTGTTAATATAAACATGCCTCCGGGATCCAGGGATTTTAAAATTATCGAAAACTTTATTCATTGAATAAATTTCGCAAAAGATTTGTGAAATCTTCGCCGCGAGAAAAATGGTGAAACCTTCCCCGTTACATAGGTACAGGGCAGGACTTTTGTGTCTCTTTAGAAGGTCAAGTTGGGGACGCAGACAGAAAATGGTTAAGATAGAAGTTATTGATCAATATGCTCTCTATCAAATTCCCTAAAAAGTGTAAAAATAACGCCCCTCTTTCTACACAGGTGCCAACGGCATATCCCTACTATGACAGCATGTTGCAAGTACTAACTCTACCTACTCCGATCACTGTTAATGACATAGCCTCATCCTTTAAGTCAACATCATCTTCCGCCTCGTGACTTGGGTTTTCCTCTCTATAGTTAGTTCTGAGTTTTATATTTACAAATTGTCCTGTCCTAGTCTAATTCCTATAGTCCTGGATAATAATTCTGGTTTGAGATAAAACCAGTCTAGTATATAGAGAATCCTATATGAAATATATTAATATTCATCGTTTTTTTCTATATTTTCTACTTAAAGGCTTATAAAATGGTGTTAAAAGTACTAAGAATTTAAAAAAACAACGGCGTTTACACAACATTCCTTTTCAAACTATAATTTTATTATACTTATAAATCTCATAAATATATTTTTATATTGCAATAGTTATAAGCTCGTAAATATTATGAAAATAAGCCGATGTTCCGTCATAGAGAGTTTCAGTATTATAAAAAATTCCAGTGGGAAGAATACTTTTGTATTCCGCAAGACGGTAAAAAAGAAATATTCTTTTTTATTATGGGTCCGTCCTATCAGTCTGTTTCAATAACCATTTGTCTCTACGTTAGGGTAGCCTAGTGCTCAAACAACTCCAATTTCATCAAGTTTGTCCTTCTGGGACTTCTATTTATACTCATCTGCTCACAGTTCCCTGAACTTCACTAAGGGTTATATACATGATTTCATGACAGCAAAGTTGCATGCGAACATTAGTTTTTATAATATAACTTTCTTAGCAAGTGTGCTTATGTAATAATTTCATTAACAGAAATGGAAAAACTTCTTGTTCTTATCTTTTCTGCATCACACACCTTCGTTCCTTTGTTTCTAGTTTAGATACAAATTATGCCATAATGTTCAAAGTTCGTATAAAGAGAGATCATTGACTTCTTCAATCCGTAGATGTTATCAAAAAGGTTTGTACATGTTGGTGCCCGTGACTAGGATTGAAAAAAATATTCTATCAAACTTTTTACTAACTTGAGGAAATAATCTTAAAATACGCAGTTAACACGCGTCAACAAAAGTCAAGTAAGAGAAAACGCCGACAATCAAAAGTTTTGACAAGTACAAACGAGTTTTTCGAGAGTTCTTAACATGTTCCATTGCTGAAAGTAAACATCACAAAAAACACCAAGGTTTGCACCTGAGGCTCGAATAGCAATTCGACTTGAAGAAGACATTCGGTTTTGTGAAAGATCCTGAGTCAATGTTTAGACAATAATCGGAGGATATTGAGCAACTTTGGCTTAAAGACTTAAATTTTAAATATATTCTTTATTGCTCAATGTTAAAAACTAAATACAGTTACAAATTTTGTGTACAAAGGCGAGCTTATCTCTAAAAGAGATCTCTTCCAGCCAACCTCCTTATCTATACATATAATAAAAGAGTAGAAAAAACAAAAGAAAAGCGAATCTGTACATTAAAGTAAAAAAAAAAATTTCACTGCCCGGACGTTACTGAAGACCAGTAGAGTCCAAAAATATAATTAAAAAATTTCTTATCTGTCTGTATGTATGTATGTATGTACGGGCTAATCTTGGAAACTGCTGAACAGAATTTGACGGCGTTTTCACTGTTTAATAGCTTTGAGTTCGGGCCTCATACTGGTATAAGTCATATCTCAATAAAATGTCAGGATGCTGATATACAAGTTGACCTCTCATTTCATATCATTTGTATGAAAGTGTAGTTCAACATTACTGGTATAGCAAGAACTTGACAGAAAGTGACAGAGATGTTTTAAAGCTCATTTATAGATTTATTTTAGCTGATGTACGAGTATTTCAGGTATTTCCACAAGTCTCGATACAAAAAGTTCGCTATTCGATAATTAGTGGCCCTGTATTAGACCGGTGATCGTCGACAATGTCAATATCGAAGCTGTTCAGGAGTACGTCTGCCTAGGACAGACAATATAGTTGGGAAGGATCAATTTCAAAAGCTGACAGAAGAATCCAGTTAGGGTGGGCAGTATTCGGAAAACTGCGTCAAGTCTTTACGTCACCTATTCCACAATGTTTAAAGACAAAAATCTTTAATCAGTGCGTCCTGCCTGTCATGATTACAGCGCGGAGACGTGGACACTGATGGTGGGCCTGATCCACAAGATTCAAGTGGCTCTGCGAGCTATAGAGAGGGCAATGCTCGGGGTCTCTATGAGGGATATGATTCGTAATGAGGAGATCCGATGAATAACGAAGGTGACCGACATAGCCGAAAGAATTAGTAAGCTGAAATGGCAGGTCACATCTGTCGTAGTACCGAACGGCCGTTGGGGCAGACGGGTTCTAGAGTGGGACGCGACGTCCCACGCGCAGGGTGGGACGCCCTGCCGCCAGGTGTATGGACGACCTGAAGATGTGGCCGGAAGCGGCTGGATCTGTAGGGCGTTGTGGCATTCATTGGGGAAGGCATGTCCAGCAGTTTGACAGATATTTTGTTGTACAGTTAATTGGATATGCAACATAAGAAGGGAATAGGAGGGGAAGGAAGTCGGATGGAAAAGAATAGAGGGATTGGGGTAAGAGAGGAAAGATGAGGGGGCAGTGGTAAATAAAGGGTGTAGGAAGGGGTGGGTTAAGGGAAGGGGGAGAGGTAGGAGTAGGGAGAGGGAAGGGGTGGGGGAAAGGGTTTTCAACGTTGTGGGAAGGGGATGGGGAAGGAAAGAAAGAAAGGGTATAGAAAGGACAAATTGGAGGGGGGGGGGAAGGAAATATCACCTAATTTGCACAATATTAAAATATAATTTTTTTTATTGATTATATGATAATCTTTTAATTCATGATAAATGTAAATGTCAACTTTATTTGAAAAAAGCGGCCAAGGGCGAGTCGGACTCGCCCATGAAGGGTTCCGTAGCAGCAAGTAACATAATATAAAAGTTATTGTAGTTCGTTGTAACTTTGATTGATGTTTTAATAAATAGTGTTGTGGTTTACGATTTATGACGTATTAAAAAAAACTACTTACTAGATCTCTTTCAAACCAATTTTCGGTGGAAGTTTGCATGGCAATGTACATCATATATTTTTTTTAGTTTTATCATTCTCCTAGAGGGGGGGGGGGGGGGACACATTTTACCACTTTGGAAGTGTCTCTCGCGCAAACTATTGAGTTTAGAAAAAAATGATATTAGAAACCTCAATATCATTTTTGAAGACCTATCCACACGTATGGGTTTGATGAAAAAAAAATTTTGAGTTTCAGTTCTAAGCATGGGGAACCCGCAAAATTTAATGTTTTTTTTTTTATTTTTGTGTGAAAATCTTAATGCGGTTCACAGAATACATCCACTTACCAAGTTTCAATAGTAAGTTCTTATAGTTTCGGAATAAAGTGGCTGTGACATACGGACGGACAGACAGACAGACATGACGAATCCATAAGGGTTCCGTTTTTTGCCATTTGGCTACGGAAGCCTAAAAAACTGTGGTCCAACGGGCGAAACCGCCGCCGGAACGCTAATTTTTACCCGACTTCAAAAAAGGAGGTTCTCAATTGGATAGCATGTTTTTTTATGTATATTAATAGTTTTAATGCATAACCAGATTAATAGATTTCTTTTAGGATTTAGTAACACGTAATACATAAGAATGTGTAATGTTAAGTTGTCCACGCGGACGAAGTCGCGGGCAACAGCTAGTAATACATATAATAAACGTACATAAATACATACATATCATATTATACTGGGTGAGACAGATAATTTAGCATAGTTTTAAAAGATGTGACGGAAGTACTATCTCGAATGACCGTCGGCAGTTTGTTCCACACCTGAGAGGCTCGGACAGTAAAGGAATTGAAAAAGAATTTAGTGTTGGAATTGGGATAGGTCTAGTAGGATCTTGGTGACGCAGGCATGTCTTGGTTTAGGGCCAAATTTAAACGCATATTACTTTATTTTACGTTAAACTCTCTACTAACGGAGTTTTGGGGTAGTCATAGGGCATATAATTGCATACCAGAAGAAAATTCCCAAAGAGAAAATGTAAGCGCTGTGTCGGAAGTTGTTAAGGTTCAGAAAAGGTTCAAAGGTACTTGAGTTGGACCGAAAAAAGGTCGTCGAAATGCCCTTTACGGGCAGATTAATTTATCTCGATTATGCTTTGAAATCTTAATTACAGGAATTTTTGCAAATTATTTTTTTGCAAGTTGGCCTTTTGGGGATAAAAGTCTGAAAAGGCTGTCGATGGTAAATAGGCGGCGCATCGATCCTTCATACTTTGCCGCGAACTAATTAGTCTACCTCTCAGCGTCTTCGAAATGCTTTCAAATGAGTCACTCTTTTAAAAGAAATTTTCAAGAGCACCTAATCATTTTTTTTAATATCTATTTATACGTTAATTTACACATTGAGACAGTTCAGGAGGCGTAACTTACTATCACTTTTACAACGAACTCGTACACCAGAAAAGTTTAAATTTCGTCCCTAAAACGGAACAAAGTTTTAGATTGAAATTGAAAACAACAGCGATGTGGAGTAAAGTAAAAGTAACATTTGACTTTTTAATACAAAACGTGCAAACGCAACAAACCATTCTCGTAGCCGAAGGACCTACACAACGAGGCTTGAGCTAATTCACCGGACCCTAAAATTCTTGCTATGGAATCCCAGCGGAACAAAAAATCTCATTAAAAAGCAAATTCCGCCCGCCCTGTCCGTCTCCTATGGAAATTATTAAACTTTAGATACTTTTAACATTCATTGCGATATTGTACTCGAATCTAGAAAGAATTTCAAAAGGTCGACAAAGAACACATCTGCAAGAGAGCTGAATAATTTTTTTACAGTCCTGTTCAAACTTGGATAATGAAACGAAATGTAAAATGATATTTCCCTTTGCACAAAAATAATGAGCGAGTAATTCATGAATGATTGCGGCAGAGGGAACCCTAATGAAAAAAGAAACCACTTTTTGAAACCAATATCTTTTTCATTAACGAATACTTTTATAATGCCAGATTTGAAGCCTTTAATATTTAAAAATACCTGCATATTTATAAATTACGAATTACAAGAATAAGAATACTTAAATCAGTGCGAAATCTGATGAAGAACTAAGGTCATCGATATAGCCGAAGGAAGCAAGCTAAAGACTGAAAACGGCTGAATGTGGAGGGAGGACCTTCATAGAAAAAGCATGTCCAGCAGTGGACATAATGATAATGTTACGAAGTATACAGTTATAATCAGCTCTAAGGAAGAGCTGAATGTAAAAACTAAACTTACGACATAAATATGGATATTCTGAAGCAGTGCATATTTATACAAGATGTAATAGTTAAGTGTCGCCAGGCGATTATTCCATAAAACTTCGAATTGATATCGAAACTATCTTGCTTAATGAGTAAAACGATATCAAAAGCTTTGCGTCAACATTTCTCACATAATTGTGTAGTTATTTTTTACTTGGTAGTCTTATAGTATTAGTATGGGGCAAACACGCACAACTGGTGGATATCAAGAAATTAATAGGCTAGATTTATGTAGTCGTGCATCACACATTGATTACAGCTACGTACTGAACTGCACACCATTAAAGAGCTTGCGGCTGCGTTCATTGGCTAGTGATGGACCGGTACGGTCGGCATGAAATTTAATCATTTATTCCCGCACTGATATTCGATCGGCCAATAAATCAAATGACTGGTCGACTCAGTTCAGTAATCGATTTATGAAGAACAGCTGTGAATGTACAGGATGTTATTGGGGCAGTGATATTATGATTTAACTGTAATTAATTCACAAAAGCCTTGGAACTTCTACCTTTGGCCTTTGCAGGCTTCCTTACGAAGTTTTCCTTCACCGAAAACCTGTAGTATTAGAAATAAATCGTACTGATCGTCTGAACCCACGACCTCATGAACTTCACGTTGGTCGCGAGTGCAAAACCAACTAGAGGCTAAAACAATGAAACTAAATAACAATGAAAATTATCTAGAAGATAAGAATCTTGTCAACTCAGAATTAACAAAATTCAAAAAAATTCCATAAAAACGAAAACCCGCAATAGAACTGAAACATTGAATCAAAAAAATTAGGTACATTTAATGTATCGAGAGTTAAGTTTATAAAATCGTTAATTTCAGAATATATTGAATGATTCTGCTGACAATACCAATGGTACGTTAGTCAAATTGACCAATGGACTGAAAGTGCTTTTACGCTGCCTGTCTATCAGTGTCACTCGGAATTATGATTGAACTGCACATTGTAGCTTGCACTTAAAATTTGTATGGATATAAAAATCGGAACATTCGAAACTGTTCTGGCCGACATATTACATTGTGTAACTGCCTGGTATAACGCAACAGTCAATTTTTAAGTTAGAGAGATGTGGGCGAAATGCCAACAGACATTATCGACTGGTAGTAGATACTTATAGTAATAATATTGAACGTAACAATTTGGAGCACTCGTTTTAGTTGGCATGAGAGTGAACTTCCGTGGGTTACGGATAAAATTTACCAAAGGAACATACAACAGGCTGAGGGTTCACTATAATAATGCATTTCATTTTATCATTCTGCTGGCGAAGAGTATGTTCTATGATGCGGGGTTTCCCGAATTCTTCGCCATTCTGATAGCGTGGACAGCCGCTAAAAGCGACGATGGAGCCGTTTTAAGGCATTCTAGTGACCATTAATGATAGCTTTGGCTACTGCATCCAAAGCACTGGTTAGCAAAATGAGAATGACAGAACTATAAAAAAAGAGCATTAAGTTAAAAACTATCGTTTTATCAACATACACTTGATTGGAAAGATTCAAACTTCTGTTGGATTTCTAGAACATTTGTGAGAGGCAGAACAAATACACAAATAAGGTAAGTTTATATGAAAGGTAAATAGCATAATGGAGAAGCATATTTAGTCTAATGATAAAGCTTCCTTTTATCACAAAGTACGCAGTGTACATTATTTTAATGAATATGTAAACACAGACTAAACACATGAATGGACGGTCGACGCAAAAGTCTAAGAGCATTTACGAATTTATGATTTATAAATATGAGAAATGAGAATTCACATCTACAAGTCACAAAGCAAATAATGCCTGTTATAGGTCATAACCTACACGCATAAAAGGGCCCTGTTTATTTCCCAAAAGTAAAACAAATAAAAGTAATTAAAAGGGTCCAGCGCTCACTGCGTATCGACCTGAAATTTCGAGGTTTTTTTAATTATAAATAAAATTGTTCGACCTTTGTCCGATTAGGGTTGCTAAATAATTGTGTGTTAATTAAATTTGAGACTGTTATAAATGGATTTTTAACTTACACATTTTTGATTAGGGTCACACTATTTCTTTATGTACTTAAATATGCTAAAATATATAATATGATAAAGGGTAGTTTTATATTAACAAGTTACGGGAAAACGCGGTTAAACGTAGTTTGGCCCAGCTTGTACCACCAACGGCTAGCACTTTGTTTACATAAAAACTGGACTTCCAGAAACAAAACATAAGCCTTTTTAAATAGAGTTAATAGATATATCTAATTTTATACAAATATATTGTAATGGCACATTATAGCGTCATCACTTGCTAGGGACATCCTACGAATTCTGTTCTTCCTTTGACTAGCGTTCGCGTGCTTTTGATTCGTTTAGAGATGAAGACTGTTTTTTTTTTTTCAAATTATTAAAATATTATTTCCTTTTTTTTGTTTGTTGTAATGTTATGTGTGTGCAATAAAGAGTTAAATAAATAAAATAAATAAATAAAATAATACTGTACCAATAGTTCACTATGCAAGACTTGTTTTTCAGTTTTTATTTTTCCATTTGCTTTCAATAATTAATCGTTTTCTTCGTCAATTGTTTTATTCCTCAAGATCCATCCCGCTACACCATTAATTCGGCAATCAATTATTAAATCCAAACATTTTGATTTATATTTAACAATGCCAGTGTGGCAACCTTGGGCTCGACTGAAAAATTACTCGCATGAAAAACGCCGAGTTAATTTAAACGTGGTCCCCGGGGGTGGGTTTTATCCCGCGGGTCGAATGATTGCCTATACGTGCCCGAATCAATGCTGTATGTGACTGAACTACACATTTTTGTCTTGCTATTTATCATATTGATTACGCACGTTATGATACTTTGTTTGTACCAGTTTAAAAATGAATATTGTACCACGTTTTGAAATTTCTGCATATGCTGAAGAAGACACTCAAAGGCCTATGTAAAGTCTAAACAACATGGAACTTGAAGCTAAAAGATAGACACAGGATGAGATGTCATTGAACGTTCAGAAAACGAGAAACTTTGTATATAGTTAACGAGATTCTTAACACAGCAAATTTACAATTCAAGACATTTGCAGCTTAAAAAATCCAGTATAGATCCTCCTTCTCTAAACCGCTTACATATATCATTGTATGCGTTATTTTACAAGCGTCCCCAATGAATAGAATGTCACTTTTGGTTGGCTATCCATTAGAAGAATTGCCATAATCACCACGCTTGGCAGGTATATTGGTCATCATAATCACAACGCTTGGCAGGCGGGATGTGAGTGAGTTCTATCGTTGAGAAATAATCATCGAAGCGTATATATGCATAAAGATACGGATGTTCGGATTAGCTCCCGGAATCCCTCGCTCACCCCACGCTAAATGTGCCATCGTGAATTAAACCACATATACATGCACTGATCTAGAATAAAAAAAACAATGATATGGGATCATGTTAAGAGAGACAATTTCAAATAAATACACCTGCATTAGCATACCCGTGCTAAGTGCTTTAGTGAAATAAAATAAAACAGTGAAACATAGTCGACAGTACTCGTGTCCAGAACTGTTAAAGTATTCATTTGATTTCAACTTTTTAACTGTACCGAAACTCATTTAAAACTTTCACCTCGAATTCTTTGCAAATATTTTTATAACGGTTGTTTTATTAACAGGAAGGATTTATATCTGGGATTTTGAACTTTGAATAGTGCTGCAATTTTCATTTTGTAAAACAAATTGTCAATTTTTTTATCAATTTATTGTTTTCGAACAGTGATTTTTATTAAATGTCGTGATTATTAAAGTAATTGTTAACAATTTATTTAAATCACATTTTATTTTATTTACTTTTATTTTATATAAGTATTTGGAAATCTTACAGAATATTAATTCACTTATGACATATTTTTTATTAATATTAATGGAGACCAATTACAAGGTTTCACAGGTTGTCATAACAGAATAACAACAACGGAAGAAAGGGCGAAGGGGAGAGGAAAGGAGAAGGAGAATAGGATATCCCCTGGGATAATGAATAATTTTTTGTTTTAAAATTTAAAAAAAATACCTACGTTTTGCACAATATTAAAACGTAAAAAACATAAATAATTATTTGATAATCATTTATTTGATGATTACTAGGAACCAAATTAAACTTTATTTTCAAAATAAAACTAATTATTCTTTTGTACTCGCAAAAGAACCGCGATTACAGCTAAGATGTAAATAAATATTTAGAATTCATAGCCAGTTTGATTTCGTTTTAATATTTAGTATTACAAATGATTCATTTTCATGTGGTTATTAAACAACAACAAATTAAAATAAGGAAGAAGTCGCGGGTAACAGCTGCTAGTAAATAAGAGTGCATAAATCAATACTCGATTCTTGAGTTACTCTGGCTAGACTGGATGAGAAGAAGCGAGGATCGGGTTCAGAGGCGGGCCTTAGGAGATGCCTATGTACAGCAGTGGACTCTTGCAGGCTGATGATGATGACGATGAAATCAATACTGATATAAAATGTTCTTTTTGAACCTATTTATCAAAAGACAGCACAAACTTATTGTGTTTCATTTAATAAGTATGAGATATAGAACAGAACTGGGTATTTCTTAATATAATAACATTGATGTAAACAAACACGTTAGAATCAAAGGACATAAAGAAACATAATCGGAGCTGTCTCCACGAGTTTAAATTATACACATTTTGACAATTTGAGGAGTATCAAATATAATGATTCTGTGTTTACAGAACAAAAGAAAGAAACCTTAATATGTGAATATAAATTACAAACTCACTCTCAGGTGATGGGACTGTTATGGTAATTAATAAACTTTTTAACGAGTTGTCTGGTGTAATTTGTTTATGATCTAATGGAATTGCGAGCTTGTAATTAGTATTCGAGAGACTAATTGATGATGACTGCGAAGAATACTCAACCATGTAAATGTATAGTTTATTTAATTTTTTGTTTTTTAGATGAACTTTTATTAATCTTTTGTATGTAGTTACAACAACGGATTTCAAGACGTAATACTCATAAATAATAAACAAATAGCGAAAAAGATTCTGCAGTCGTAGATATCACCAAAGCCGTAGATAAAAGAGACGCACTGATTAGGAATCCTGTCAAAAAAGAGAAGAAAGATTCATACGAGCTGAATACACTATTGAAAAGAATAACGTTGATGTCCTTCATAGTGTTATTCCTTTATGGTTTAATATTTGTGCAAATAAAATGTTCAATCAGTAGGGACAAAGCAAATTCACAAAGACATGCAAAATCTTCAATAGCACAGAGACATCAACAGCCTATGGAGACGTGTTTTACGTTTCATCAATTCCTACATTGCGACGCATCAGCCATCAATTGGCTGTCAAACGCCCATAATGCCGGCACAAGATGGCTGTCGAAACAATCTTAGTACCAACGTTATTGACAAGAGCTAAGCATTTGCTGCGAACAATGGAACGGGACTCAAGTGGAGTTAAAGGCTTTATAGCAATTGACATCTTTTTGTGATTTATTACTTTCCTTGTACGTTTCTGGCGAAAACTCATTGTTGTACAGTCGCCAAAAAAGTTACTATCTGGAAGCATTCACAGTCGTATATGGTGCTTTTTTTGACGATGGTAGTTAAGGTTTTTATTTGAAGCTTGAACTCTTTCATTTGATCTGTGACGCAACCAAGATAAGGCCTATGTGGAAAATAGGCAATTTAATTTGCATTTACCAAGCGACATGAACTGTTTATATGTTTATAATCAAATCAACTTCTGAAAGTTTAGCGTAACGAAGGGTTATCAGGATTTTCTTCGTGGGCGGTTTTAAACGATTATGTGATGTATAAACTAAAAACAGAACAAAAAATGAAACAGTACGCGAAATTCATATCAATAATTTTTGTAAGAATGACTTTGTGTATGAAATGAAGTGAGAAAATAGCATACAACTAAATCATTTCTTGCTCTTGCTGTAATGGATCTAGCTGATATTTCTAGGCCTGAAGAGCTGATGACATTTCAGATTAACAACACTAAACATACTACAGCAATACCAAACGCACTTACTACTTTTACGACAGTCACATCCCGAGGGTAGAGTAAAATAGTTAAGTTGAAGCATTTTATAGCATTGCCAGTGCCCGTCCGCGATTCCACGCATTTTGATAAGCCAAGAAAGGTTAAACTGCTGCCATGAAAGTCAAATGTGAAGTTAAAATATGTGTAAATCCATAAACAAATTTTATTTTTGTAAGATGAATATATTATTATTATTTATTTAATTTATTAATCGTATATAATAAAACATTTTCTTACAAAAATTGTCTCCCAAAACCGTCTAGACGGTTTGACTGGGGGATCCTAGTCTCCTTATGTTTAATTGAAATTAATAATGAAATATGATGGAGTTAAATGCTTTCCAGCAAATAATTTTTCAGCATTTTTTTAAATTTACGCTTGTTACACTCCATTCTAATATCCTCGGGTAAGGTATTAAGTAAATAAGGTAAGCGTTTTCTTATGGTTCTGTCGCCATAGTAATTACCCACCCTAGGTACGTCATACCTGCCCCCGGTTACTGATCTAGTAATGTGGCTGTGACTTACTAGTGATAGGTTAGTATAGAAATCACCAATACATAAATGACCACTTTCTACCCAAAATTAGAACTTGTTCATATACATACATCTACAAAATAAGGAGTGAAACAAAATGACAAGTGGCAAGTAGGGCTAATAAAATGATAATTGCTGGTAATGATGATTTCCTAATTTAATTATTAAATTATTAGTATTTTGAGGCAGATTAGGATATCAATAGCGGCTTATATGTATTACACAGTATTTCTTTCTTATAAGATTATAGTAATGTCATTATGAATAACATCGATCCAGCATTTACTGGAAAATCGTGATTTACTGGTGAAGCCACTGCTACACTGTCATTTCTTCCACAGTGTTACTGACCTTTTGTAACCCCATTAGGTTGTTACAGCTGAATAATAGATTCAATCGATCTAGTTCCAGCTATACATGCTAATTACATACAAGGTTCATCGTACCGTGTAAAGCCCACAGTGTAAACCCCTGAAAGATAGCTTTCAATACATTATCAGGTCTTTCCAGCAGTTTAAATCCAAATTTATCCTATCAGAGCATTTCGCTGCACATCCTCTACAGATTGCATTATAATCAGGTTAGACAAGCGTTTCACAATCAAGTGATTCCTAATCTCGTCAGTGATCAATCAGAATGGTATTTACCAGAGTTGTATAGTGTGCCTAGTCGAATATTTGTTTATATGTAAATCGTTGGCAGTGGTTTTGAGAAAATATCTGTCTCATCATCAATATTTATGATTTTATAGTTTAAAAGCTTCTCTATTTCTAAACGTGCTATTAAAAATGTCGCATTTAAGTTTGTATTTGTAATAAATTTTGTTACTACAACTACTACTGCGCTGCATTGTCCAAACAAAAGTCTTTTGTTTGGACAAGGCTAATTCAGGCCACAAAACTAGTCTTGTCTTATAATAAAAATAAAAGCTTCACATTACATATCATTCCATATGTGGAATTTCTCAACACATACCAGAACGTAGCGTCGTAGCTCCGCGGTCTGGTCATAAAACATAAAATTTTCCTCACATCTGCAGTGACCGCCGTCATAAAAAGTGGGGAGAGCTCTGGAATCTTTCTCGTAGGGATGATCAATCATCCGACCAGACATTTATTATGTATTTGTGTTCGCATTTTGTTACCAGCTCAAAGATTTGTGCGGATTTCATGAGACCTCGAACAAAAAGGGCAGTAGCTATGAAACTTCCGAAATTGATTCAGTGATAATCTAATTTTAGTAAGAAAACTTAATCGCTGTTTATTGTTGAGGAAACTTCTTTAATAAATATTGTTTGACTTGGTATTCAGCAAACAAATAAAAAATCTCCAGCATTGTTTTTCTTCATTTCATTCGTCTTTACGTTTCAAGAAGCTCACAGTTTTGGATTTAAGTTCTCATTGACGAACGCGAGTAACTGAGTCTAATAAAATTTCTAATTTAAAAATTCTGTTCCATAAAAGAGAAGTTTGAGATTCATGAGTGAGAAATCCCTAACTCAGTAGATGTTCTTGACAAGAAAATAATAAAAAAAATAACGCGCGTAAATAAGATATCAAATTCGTTATTCAAGCATCGTGATGACGTTGAAATTCTAAACGAATCCCTCGTAGAAAATATTACGAGAAAAATGCGGGGATCTTGGCGGGGATATAAATTAGGTTCGCTATTGTTGAATGCTGAAAATGAGAGCGCTGTAAGTTCAGTCGAGAGTCTGCTCTACATTCCAAAAGAGGGGTCAACGTCGACTATGTGCTTAGTAAGACTACTGATAATCGTTTCGAGTAAACCAGATTCAGATAAAATCTGAAATCGCTACAATCGGCATCTTATTGATTTTTAATATTTAGATGTTAGTTTAGAGTATTACGAATCTTTTGCAAAGATTATTCAATGAATTACATTTTCGATGATTTTGTCCTGACATGTCCATTTGGGGTCATTGACGGGAAATCACTCTGCCTGCTCCAGTTACTGCTAATAAGTAGATCTTGAAAACGGCAAAACTGCTAAATTGAGTGATTAGTCACAAATAAACTAACAAGTAAAATGGGGTGTTAAAATAATGCCCCCCTTGCCACTCCGGTACCAACGGCATACCCATACTAGGACATCATGCTTCAAGTACCAAAAATAGCTCTACCTACTCCGATCACTACTAATCATCTGATAAAAATTACATACATAATGCTCACGCCTTGGTCCCAGGGGGGTAGGCATAGACGATGTATCGCCACTTTGTGCAATCTAAAGTCGCAAAGCGGCTTTTCTTCGCCCGCTTTACGCCCCGCGATACCCCTTGACGTGATATGTAGCGAACAAAATCGCCACATTCTTGAGGTACCACGATTAGGGAAATAATTATTAACCCCGCATGATTCAGTAAGGCTAATAGTGCCCGGAGTTCACCCAGCTCCGGGATGTCGGCACGCCAGGCACGCCAGGCAGGATGGCACACGCCTCCATCGGCACGAAAAATCAATTTCAATTATTTCTACTTAGTTTATTACATTACTAATAAAAACTTATATACACAGTATACGCTTTCGTTAAAAATAACATTGAAAACAGATTGCATTGAATTGAAAAATAGATAAAATAATTTGCCTTACAATTCACGACTTGGAAGTCCAAAACCTTTTTTGATAACTGATGTTACGGGTCATTCTATAAAATGTTTACTAAGAGTAATATTTCTAAACTAGCTTAATTAAATGTCAACTTAGAAGGACAGAACTGTAAGACAAATTATATTTTTTTCAAAATATAACTGTATTAAAGATTTAGGTCCGCGTCAAAGACACTCGAAAAAGATAAACTGATTGAGTTACAACCAAAAGCTTTTACTTTTATCTTTAATAGAAATTTCTACAGCAGAAACTAGAAATCAAACTCCAAAAGGTCAAAGACCAACGATGCCCACTGCAGTGTAGACAGCAAAATAGCTAAGTACCTACACGACCGCAAACTCAATTAAGTAGCTCTGAATTACTGCGGCCATCCATTTTGAAATGTCTACAAGCACTCAGGCCAAACCGATTTGTCTAATGGTGAAAGTGCCATCGGGCGAAAGACAAACAGCTTTATCAAGCTGACGTGTCTAAATTTGACACTTGTGTTTAATATTCCGAAACCGTGACAGATCTCAGCCAGGCGTTTTGAGATTACGTCACAGATAACGGGTATGATTGACTTGACTGTTGCTGTTTCCAGCAATCTACAATACACTAAAATATTACTTAATACTAGCTTTTGGTTTGCGGCTTCGTTTGCGTTGTTTCCAGCAGATATTGTTAAATCTCTTTTTAATCCCCTATGTAAAGGATGGGTGTTAATAGTTTGATGCCTGTGTTTGTGTGTGTCTATTTGCTTATAGTACCGAAGCTTATCAACTAGTGGTACGATGTTAAACCCATTTTTGTTGTTGTTAAAATTTAATACCTATATCAGGAAAGGTTTTGTCCAAATTGGCTTATTGGGTTCAAATTTCTTAACTTTTTCTCTATTAGGAAATAATATTAAAGATAAGTCTGTTGATGTACATTATATTTATTGAGAATTTTATATCAAGGATATTAAAGACACTTTAGAAAAGGTTAATGTCCAATATTTGACAGTGATGTGATCGGTTAATAAGCTGGGATAGTTAGTAATGCCTTGTCTAGAGCTGTAATTTATACAATATTAAACTATTCGATTAAATATTCGATCACCGTCACGGTAAAAACAGAACCAATCATCAGCATACGTATTGTCGTTCCTGGTTTATTTATTTTTATTTTATATATTTATTTAATTTCACAGCAATTACATTATTATATACAATACAAGTTATTATAAAATTCAAAATATGCCAATTACGAAATTAAAATAATTAAAATTCTGTATAATTAAAATATAAGATTTAAACAAGGAGAAAAACAAACACATATAAATAGACAAAATTATTAGCTCTATTGTTTGATATTGATATATTTGTTGATGATGATGATGAGTGAAGTAAGTGATGTGAGTGATGTGTGTATAGTGAGAGGAGTGGTGTGAGGGTGATGTATTAGAGTCATAATATTTGATTTCATCATTAAAATTATCTGATGATAACGTTTGGCTCCAATTGTATAAACCCGTTTTAAAACCATTTCAGGTACTTCCTGAATAAACAGGAGCCCTTTAGGTGGCTTCGGGAAATACGTTAATAGTTTGCCCTTCGACATCAAGGGAATAACTCAGATAGGAATCCCTTTGTTTTGGAACTCGCCTCACGGGAGCGAGATGCTTGTCATTGGTCGGAATCGGACTACCTCATCCATTTTGTATTCTTGGGATATACGGACGCTAAAGTGGAAGAACTTTGGAACCTCAGTGCTATTATCAGCAGCTTAAGTCAAAGTTTGTTATTACGAAATAGCAATTATATATTGAATAGTATCATTTTATAACAGACACCCAGCAATCAAAGGAAATAACCTAGTTACAATCAAAAAGCAGTCTTTAAGGTAACGTATAGTTCGTTCATGGTCACTGATTCAGATAAATGGTTAGCAAAACTTGATGAAGGTGGTATATTTGATAGTACTCTGTCTCCTCTTACTCATCTTGGTCGCTATTCAAGTACTAAGTATCTAGATAACTGAGACAAATCTCTTTAATAAACAATTGTTCAGTCTCCAGCTGTGTCAGTTTTTATTCGAATTTAGATTTCCCATTTATCAAGTCGCCTTGGCCGTAATCAATGGCTACATTGAAATCTAGGCAAAAGCAATTTTTCTTAACGTTTCACATTGAATTGTCCAAGGCCATCTCAGTCGAATTATCCTACTTTTTTCCAGTGGAAGTCGCGGAAAGTTAATTAAATTGATTAGTAGGGCTATTAACGGTAGTAACCCTTCCAACCTCTATTGTTTGCTTCGCTAGATTGGCAGACTCCTGATTACAAATGGTTTTATTCAGATGATTTTTATTATTGGAGTCATAAGCTAACTACGGGTAAGTAAGTTCACCAGATGTTTCTACAGTGCCATTCGGATGCAATATAGCATGTTCACCATGGCTACAGTTACTGATTTGTATGCAATTCCTCTCTCACGTGTTGTTTCATTGATTGCGTAACTCGAATTACGAGATTCCGTGAATGTCCAAATACCTGAACAGTCCCATTTTCAAATACTGGTTGTCTGTGCACCGCTTACATGACCAAAGTAGTGTACATCCTACTATATAATGCACTTTTATGTATGTTTATAAGTTGTATAATATGCAACTTGAACTTTCTATTATTTTATACTTTATATGATATTTGTTGATATTCTGTTATAAGTATTTTCATTATATGGGGGTTTTACTTGTTCATCTTAATAAATATTAATAACAGCATGTAATTTATAATAATAAGCAGTTAATTATGGTTATATATTTTAAACAAGTAGACTTGATTTAAAAGATGTTACTCAATTAAAAAGTAATTTATGTGCATTCACATGTACCGTAAATTATATATTATATAATTATGTTAATAATGTTCATATATATATAATATATATACATTGTCGTTGTTTTAAAGAATGACTGTAAAAATATTTCTTATTTTTTATATTTATTTATATTATGTATATTTAAATCAGAAACATATCTGTTATTTGTACGTATTATGTGGAAACCTGTTAATAGCCAAACTAAAAATTTTATAATGAACTTTGTACCTACCTAATACTGTTGGTTTTCCTAAATAAAATAAATAAATAAATCAAAGGCAAGAATCAAGCAAGCAAGTCTGTAACTTGCTATTTTAGTTTAAATTATGATTCTTCCACCACTAAATCCGTTTTATCGTTAGTTTGTAATTAGCGATTAAACTTCATTAGAAGCTCTAATTAGAGACTATTCTTTTCATTATCCACTGCTGAAGATAAGCCTCCCTAATAGAATACCACTTTTGGTGGACCCATTGGAGGATTTGCTTTATCAGCACGCTTGGCAGGCGTTGGTGATCGCAGTAATGATACATATAACATGAATACAATACAATACACTTTATTGCACAAACAAATACAGTTACACATATATATCTTAATATACATAGTAGAACGCTGCTGTCCGTCCCTGAAGCCTATCCCTTAGTCGCCTTGAGGGGGTGTCCTGGAGAAGATGGAGGGTGACCATATTCTAAGCCGCAAACCACACACACAGCAGGCTATTCTTTATACAGATTAAAAGTAAGAAGTAACAACGATACTTCAATAATTTTCCATGCTTTTTAACATATTTTTTGAATGCTTCAGTGGCAGACAAAAGTGACCACCCAGAAAGTGCATTATGCGGTTTCTTCATGCGGCATTTTATATCGTGGTCTGATTACACTTTCGGTTCCATTTTACTTTACCCTATTCCTGTTCGTTGAACTCAATATAACTGAGTTACCTTTGTTGTTACAAGTGAGGTAACACATATTTAAAGGTAACGTAATGTTACAAAATGTAGTCATTTGAACCTTGAAGACCGATATTAAAGTAATATAAAATCTGCCCTTCAGTCAAGTATAAAGATATAAACATATTAACCGTAGCTAGTCAATTCATTTTGTTTTGTATGTCTGTGAAAATATATCTTCTTGCTCATCATCAGGTTATTTTTGTCTCCACTGCAGGAGCACAATCCTCTCTCATCTGCCGGATACAGACTGAGGATTTGGCCTACACACCCCGCGCTGGCCAAACGGGTTGAAGAGGCCTGATTGATGTTTTATAATGTATTCCCTTAGTCGCCTTGTACGACATCAGGTCCTATTCTACTCTACCGGAAACCACACGGCAATCATTTTTGCTTAGACCCCCCAAATTTTATTTTGCATATATTTTCAATGTACAGACACGCGAAGGTAAACTTTTATTTATTAGAAGATACTGTGTATATAAATTGTAATAAAGGACTTTGATTTTGCCCTCATATGCTCATGTAAAGTACTTAGATCAGATTCCCACCAATTGTCAACTCTGCCTACAATAAATTTCGTACAAGACGTTCCCCTGACGTGAGAGCCATTATGAGAAAGCACGGATAACGTATGAGTCTGCAAAAGTGTTTTCCCGTGTAGAACGCAATTGTAGCTGACAGCAAGAACTTTGGGGTAAGTTAACACTGGAAGTGATAAAATTATTTTTTAGAAACTCGAGGGTAGTGTTTAATTTTCATCTACGTGATATTTTCTTATTTAATGATACTCCCAAAATGTATTTACTCATGTATGTATTTGTATTGTGTTTTTTATTATTGTATTAGTATTGTATGTATGTATTGCATTTATTTGTTGTATATGTAATATGTGTAGAACCATAAAAACTTAAAACTTATAATTTATTTGCTATTTTATTTATTATTATAGTCATATAAGTACCTATTTATCATTTAAATTTCCTCATCAGCGCAACCTACAATTTCTCTGGCATAATATTTTCTTCCCAAAGGTTGTCTGGAAGAAATCGCTTAAAGCGATAAGACCGCCTAAATTGTACTATTTGTAACTTTTATAACGTGTAACTGTATTTGTTTGTGCAAT
Organism: Esperia sulphurella; assembly: GCA_947086405.1. Taxonomy (NCBI): domain Eukaryota; kingdom Metazoa; phylum Arthropoda; class Insecta; order Lepidoptera; family Oecophoridae; genus Esperia; species Esperia sulphurella. Next base: position 16,019,933 of record OX352265.1, read on the forward strand.
AAAGTGTATTGTATTGTATTTTCTACTAGCATGTGTATATAGCACGTGCTAATAATGAACATGCTAATGCGTATGCTAATATATCGCAATCCGGTTGATTTCGAGCATGCTACGCGTACCTACGAGATGCAGGTAGAACGATGTGCGCTAGTAGCATGTGTGAACGTGTTTGCTTATTAGCATGCTGGTACTGAATAGTTTTGGCAAGAAACTGTCATTAATACATTAAGATGTTGCCGTAAAAAAATAGATCGTAAGATTCCATAGAAGAACGTCGTATCTTTCATATTAAATATATGAAAGTTACGACTTTATTCTACCAAGAGCGTACGACAATTTCACGAACACATACCTGCGTAGACAAAGTGAACACTTTATCATATCAGCCCTTAACGTCCACTGATGGACATAGGCCTTCCCCAATTAATCTTATAGAATGTATACAATATTAGTTAAAATGTTTTTTTTTATAATACGGTATACATATACTTGTCTTATCCCAAACTAGACTTTTATCCTGTGCTATGTAAATTAGATTTCCTCTTGTAGTTTGTTGTAGAAGAGTATACATTGCCCCGTGAACGATTTACTGACCTTACTAAGTCTGAAAGTGGTAAAACATGCCGTAAAAATATCAGGATTAACACTTCTCGGTCGCTTCTGTTTGACGTTGGGTACCCAATTACTCCTCAAGTGGTCAGGCGTCCATGTCAATGCAGCGGCGTAAAAGGACGTTCGTCCAGTCAATAATTATATCAGGAACGACGTACATAACTGCGTGGCCTCTCAAGTTATGCCTGAACATTATGGCCAGCCTAGGAACATATTTATATAGTTGTGTATTAATAATATAATATGTCAGACATTCACACCAATTATCCAGTCCCAAATTAGGCGGAGCCTGTGTTATGGTTACTAAATAACGGATAAACATACTTAAATAAATATATAAACATCCAAGACTTGGGTGCAAACATTCGTATGATGAATACGAACTCCGGCGTGGCAGTCCGAGAACTACCCGTTCCGCCACGGAGGTCGTCGAAATTATCTTCATTAAGTTCATTTGGTAACTGTTTTTTTGAAAGTTTCATGAAAGGTATTCTAATAATGGTTTCATCATCAGGTTATTTTTGTCTCCACTGCAGGAGCACAACCCTCTCTCATCTGCCGGAGACAGACGGAGGATTTGGCCTACACTCCCCGCGCTGGCCAGACGGGTTGGGGAGGCCTGATTGATGTTTTATAATGTATTCCCTTAGTCGCCTTGTACGACATCCACGGGAAGAGTTGGAGTGGTCCTATTCTACTCTACCGGAAACCACACGGCAAATAATGGTTTACAGACTAATAAAAAAAGTTTACTTTTAAATCTTTTAACATAATAAGAACGTGAATTTGAATTCTATTATAAATTTCAAATTTTGTATTTTTTAGATTTAAAGCAGGAAAATTAACTACAAAAACTTTGGGAATTGCATGTAAAGGCTGTTACAATAAGATTTCTTTAAATATTTTTATTATATTGCTAGTTTAAATTTTTTTTATTAAAATATAAGTTTATTTTAAATAAAAAAAACCAAGAATAAATAGTACGTAATTTCTATAAGAATTAATTAAATAACAATAATGACGTAACCTAGTGGAGAGTATTTTACAGTGTCATTGTTTCAATGTTATTATTAAATTTGCAAAACAATATTTTTTTTTCGAGTAAAACTAATTTTTTAACGTAAAAGTTACAATCTGTACGTACTCGAAGTTCCTGCAGCTATTTTTGAATCCTTACACGACTTTTATTAAACAGATCTCCAACGAAATCTCAAAGCAATTTATATAAAAAGTCTTTTCCCCGCAGATCCCTGAGTTACGCCACGTGACCCGATAAAAAATATTCAAATACAGCCCAGTCGCAACCTTTCCTTTATCTTACGTCCATAGTGGTTCAATTTAAATGTATTTTTATGGCTGAGCAGTAAACAGAAGGAGGTTATAGGTACTTTATTGCATACCCACCTTGAGCCTAGTTGAGCGTCAAAACTAAAAGTAACGATCCCTAAAAAGGGTCAAGCACTAAGTGTGATCATTTGATTTATGTGAGTCTTGACCGCTTCTACACGCTTGGGCAATTTTCTGCAAAGAGTTTCAGTATAATCTATATTGTATGCTCCAAGGCTTTGCTTACCACCACAGGTCAGAATTTTCATGGCAAAAATATGACGTTCGTAGCGCTTGAATCATTTTTTTTTCTATCGATATCGAAAAATAGCACGTGCTGTCACAAGGTATGTTGTTTATAAAAAAATATTTAACGACACCACCGCTAACTAGTGCTTCTTGTAATATACTAATAATATTTTTTTATTTTTTTATTTTATTTATTCATTCTGAAACCTACAGCTAATTTACAAAAATATATAATACAGTATAATATAAATTAAACATTAGCCATTAACAGATATCTAATATATAAACATAAACGTTATTGCATAGGGTAATAAAAGTAGACAAAAGTAGGAGGGTACGGAAAAAAAAACATTAGATAGAAATTTACAACAAAATAGGAATAAATAAATTATCTACAATCTACGTCGTCGTCGCAATGAGAGTTGAGTGCGTGTACGTGAGGAGTGTGTGTGTGTGTGGGGGGGGGGGGGGGGGGGCGCGTGCGCATGTGTGTGTGACTGAGCGATGCGATGCTGCAGGTGCTCGAATAGGTTGCACGTAAGCTAAGGTTTACATGGCGTGTACAAATACATTAAGGTACTTAAACCATAAAAAAGAATTATAAGTGTTTTTTTTATTTAATTATGTCACACTTCTCACTCTAGTTTAAATAAGTAACATTGGTTCTGCCTCTCTCATTACCTACTAACAAATTAAAAAACTTCGGTGGCAAGGGGGTCAAGAGCGCAATCCCATTTCATCTCAATGATAGTATCAAATAAATTAAATCGTAAACTTCGTGTCTGTACATTAAAGATATTTGTAAAAAAAATTTGAGCGTCTTATGGATAAGCAACAGAACACATTTCGATCATTTTTGAAATTTTGGTCTGTTTGTCTGTGAGTTTGTGCACGCATCACTTAAAAACTACTGAACAGATTTTGATGGACTTTTCACAGAAACATGGGGCTTAACCTAACTTAACATTTAGTCTTTATTCCATCGCAATCGGTTTACTCAATTAAAAGTTATGGACATTTTAAGTTTTCAAATACATTAGTTACGTAATGTTAGTATGCAATATATTGCACATAATAGTATTTCCGTAATATTCAGATTGCGATGAGTTTGGACTACATTTGGAGTTGGTAGTGGGAAAGAGAGTGGAAGTGAGACTAGGAGTGGGCGTGGGCGTGGGAAAAGGGGAGTGAGAGCGGAAGTGGGAGTGGGATAGGGAACGAAAGTGGGAATGGGAGCGGAACCTGTAGTCCACGCGAGCGGAGCTGCGGCACAGCTAGTATACATATAATGAATACATCGGACTCAGCGAGCGAGCATTTATTACTACCTGTGCCCGCGGCTCCGCTCGCATGGATTACAGAATAATTGTTTTTTTTTCTAAAGTTGACATTTGTTTCCCGCTCCCGCTCCTTTTTTTCAGCAAATATATTCAATGTACAAACACGCGAGTGTACGTTTTTATTTACTAGATTAGAATGTAACCTATTAAGTATATGCATTTATTGAAATTGAACGAAAACAACGCATAATCTAAAATTGTAAAAAATATATTTATTTGTATCGATAGAAATACTTAAATAGCTTCAAGTACTTTATCATATTTTTATCATACTTTATAGTATTTTTCATCATATTTTTGCTATGAAAAGTCCGACCTCTGCTTATCACATTAACTTTATTTTTTATTTATTTATACTTTATTGTACACAAATCTAAGTCACACAACTAATTTAAACACAAGATGTACAAATGCGCACTTAACTCTGTAAGAGTTTTCTTCCAGTAAACCTTTGGGTGAAAGAGAAGAGCAAACTTCTCCTTTTAAATAATAATAATAAATTAATAATAATAATAATAATAAATATCTCAGACATTCACACCAATTATCCAGTCCAAAACTAGGCAGAGCCTGTGCTATGGTTACTAGACCGTTATACACACACTTAAATAAATATATAAACATCCAAGACTTGGGTACAAACATTCATATTCATCATACGAACATTTGCCCCTAGCGGGATTCGAACCCGCAACCTCCGGCGTGGCAGTCTGAGGGCTACCCGTTTCGCCACGGAGGTCGTCAATTGATCTTTGACTGACTTTCTGCTCGCCAAACTACACATCGTTGTGTAGTTCACAAAACGGTTTGCATAGCCACTGGTCCGTGTTAGTTTAGGCTTTGAGAGCTGTTATTCTAGTGCTGCATATTTCTTCATATACAACGCCATAACCGGATCAGGTGCTTCAAAAATCTAGATAATTTAAACATGCTTCCTGGTAAGACTCTGAGTAGTGCATGGAAAAAGAACACCACTGACGCACTCCCCCGTCAACCCACACAAGCAAGCTGATTCAATCATTATAAATACAGTTACAAATTTTGTTTACAAAGGCGAGCTTATCTCTAAAATAGATCTCTTCCAGCCAACCTTGCAGGGTGTGAGACAAGGCACTAAGAGCGAGGGGGCAAAAAGCCTATTAGCCTAGCCTAGCCTAAGTATTATGCATAATATACTACATAATAACTAAATACCGAAACTACTTTACACACACACACACACACACACACACACTCACATACACACACACATACATATGTAGTAAATAAATACTTATAATAAATAATAATAACTATAATTAATATACATATCATATTATACTGAGTGAGACAGATAGTAACTCTTTTAGTTTAGTTTTAAAGGATGTCACCGACGTACTATCTCGAATGACCGTCGGCAGTTTATTCCACATCTGCGCCGCTCGGACAGTAAAGGAATTAAATCTCTAACTGTTCTGACTCAGATCAGTAGTGCTATTCTCTAAATTACAAACTCACGTGCGAGTGTGTAACTCGCATCACTCAAGTGACTTCACTCACTTTGAAACCTAACCTCAATACTCATTATGAAATAAATAACTTCACTTTTAACAAAAGAAACAAACAGTAATGTTTTAACTCACATAGTTAACACTTTTCAATAACGCATTATGATGTTGTAGGCAATACAAACATCGCAACAATTATCTACAGCAATCATGATGATGAATATGCCTCAAGCAGTTTAAACACTCCCTACATAATACTCTTAAATGAAACAACAATGAAACAGAAAACAATTCCATCTGCTCCAAACATCACTAGGGAATTTACTCTAGTAGATATACACATGTATATCTATTGATCGAAAAGAAAGTTTTAGGCCGTCGAAACTAAAACAATCTGAGTGAACAGGCCATTCTGCTGGGGAGAGTTAATTAAAGCACACAGACTCTGGTCACATACATATAACGCATGAAAATATAGTCTATTATACACTATATTAGGTTCATATCAACAGTTTAGCTGGTCAATTCATTTTAGATAATATTTTATATGTCAGATAAAATTTATCTCTCTTTTTGAGGCACTATGACAATAATAGTTATAATACAAAAAATAAAAATAAACTTGTTTTACCAGGGTTAAGACTAAGTAAGGTCAGCAAATCGTTCACGGGGCAATGTATACGCTTCTACAACAAACTACTAGAGGAAATCTGAAATATGACGGACAGAAAGTTTAAGATTCACATTAAAAACAGCTTTGTAAGAAAGCCTATTATAAAATAAACGATTATTTGAATGACAAAGATGACTGGTACTAATGTTAATTCAGCTTCGCAAAATCTTTATTAATTGTATGCAAACTTGATTTTTAAAAGATGTGTTGCGTGAAATTTGTTGCGTCGTTTCTTCTTCACAGCGCTAACACCTAGGAAGTGGTAGTCTATAAAAAAAATGACGTGTATAAATGTACCAAGTGTACTCATATAAAATAAATGATTTTGATTTTGACTTTGACTCATTATCAGCTGAAATACGTCCACTGCTGAACATAAGCCTCCCCAATAGAATACTTTTGGTGGTCAGTCCGTTGGGGGATTTGCCATGATCACCACGCTTGACCGAAGAACTGAAGATGGCAGTAATGATCTTTATATACACAGGAGAACGCTGCTGCCCGTGCTTGGTGCATTATTAGTAGCATTGATGACACAGGGAGAAGTGCAGTGCTTTGTTAAGCCGAGAACCCACGGCTATATTAGGTTGGCATCTAGCCAGCCTACATTAGTAAGTTTCCCCATAAACAATAATTGATACATTAATAATAATTAATACATTATAAAACATCAATCAGGCCTCCCCAACCCGTCTGGCCAGCGTGGGGAGTGTAGGCCAAATCCTCCGTCTGTCTCCGGCAGATGAGAGAGGGTTGTGCTCCTGCAGTGGAGACAAAAATAACCTGATGATGATGTACACTCTTTGTTGTTGACCTAATAAATAAAATAATGTATTCATGTCCTTTTTACTGTGGTAAACAGAAGCCTTTAATAATGACCGCCTCATTGGCCTAGTGGCTTGGTAATTGGACTTGAGCGCCTGAGGTTGTGGATTCGATACCCACCAGGGACATACAGATTTGTTAAAACTAAAATTATAAAAAACTTAATAATCGGTAATGTTTTATTACGCCTGCACACTACACACACACACACACACACACACACACCATACACACACACACCAACACACACTTTTTCTCTTTCTTAAATACATATCTGTAAGTAGATAATGCATGTCTCACTCTTACCATGAGTAGTTATACTAGAAACCTGTAATTGGCTTAGTTAATTAAGAAAACTGCACAAATTATTTAATTAAGCATAAGGATAAGCTGTTAGTTTCGTCAAATAAATAAAATAAAATAAAAAATAAAATTTTATAGTCTGTACAAGTTGATCACGATTTGGTGAATTGTCCTATCCTAGTTTAATTTCCATAGCACAGAAGAAAATCCTAGTTTGAGATTAGACAAGTGTATGGATTATTTTATATATATACGTATATAATGGGATTAGACATGTGTATGTTTTATTATACGTATATAATATATATTAGTATAAATTAATTTATTATTATTATAATTTGATTTAAACATCCATATTGTTTTAAATTTTACTTAGATGGGCGATTTTATTACATGATTTTAATTAATATAACCATTATATTTTGTCCTCGTCCCCCTTCTATTGATCTTCCAATACTCGATTGATCTTCAGACACTCAAGAAGCTCTCAGGTTTTATCAGGAAACATCCGTAGAGATATATTATGTATAGTCAACCAATCTGAAATGTAAACCACCGGAGAACCTTAATTTTACGTTCATTTGTTTCGCAGAAGCTTAATGACATTAATATGGGTCAGAAGGGATTTATAACTATTAAACCATCTAATAATACTAGAAATCATACATTCATCCTAAGAGTTACCTACGCCATAAAAAATAAAGTAAATGTCATTATCACAGAAATCGTTAATTATAATGTCTGTTTAAGGTATTAAGACTTGCCGTGTGGTTCCCGGCTTAGAATAGGGCCACCCCTATATTTCCCGTGGGTGTCGTCAAGGCGACTAACGGATTGCACCAGGGACGGGCAGCAGCGTTCTCCTGTGTGTGTATGTTAAGATCATTACGGCGATCATCAATCCGCCTGCCAAGCGTGGTGATATGGCAAATCCCCGAATGGAAAACTTACCAAGAGTGGTATTCTATAGGGGAGGCCTATGTGCAGCAGTAGATATATTTAGGCTGATGATGGAAGACTTCGCTTTGGATATATTCTATTAAATAAGTTCGCACATTTGATGGGTAAGGTCCCATCACCAAATTTCATAGAATGGGTCGTGGTGGAGGACGTCTGTCACGTGTTGGTCGAGTGCTTCCGGAACGAGTCGTACCGAAGGCAAAATTTTGAGAATAAGATGTTTTGGCAAGAGGTGGCTGTAACAGTGTCTTGGCCTTCCCTCTGTCAGTTTTGGCTATAAAATTGTATAAATTATATAAAATTGCCATTAGAAATAGTTATAAAATAGAACACATAGAGCGACATAGTCATGTTTATGACAAAGCTCTTTAAATAAAGATTAAATAAATAAATAAATGTTTTAGCGAATCCATATTAAAAATAAATCAAATGACACGATGTCATGCACGATATAACAAAGGTAGAAATAACCAACCACATTCACTTTGAAACTTGTGCAGTTACTACTCAGAACATTTAATTATTTACTAAATATTGACATTATTTAACCGTAGCGTCAATATTTAGTAATAATTAAATGTTCTGCGTAGTAACTGCACAAGTTTCATTGTGAATGTGAAAGAGTTGTGGCTACTTGCGTGGAACAGAGCTATTGTTTGGAACGCTCCATCTAATAGTACATAGAGATCGTTGGAAATAACAGGTCTTTCATTATACGCAATGCTGTCACTCGGTCGGTGCCGGCAGTGCCCAGGCACAGGGGGCGCAAAATGGATCTGGGTGGCCATTTTTGAGGGGCGCAGTTATATAAGCTCGCCCCGGGCGCTGATTATACGTATTTCCCCGATACCCAAGTCATCATCATCATCATCAGCCCGAAAGAGTCCACTGTTGGACATAGGCCTCTCCCAAGGTGCGCCACTGAACCCGATCTAACATAACAAGGTTCTAAGATGGCCTACATTTCAAATTAGTTGAGTGTATATAGCTCACAATGAGGAAAATGAGTTTACCTATTTTATTAACTAGAAAAATAAAACTTAAAATCTGAAAAATATCGGTGAAAGAATTTCTTAAAAACTGTATTTATTACAATTTTTCAAAGTCATAGATCGCCTATTGGCTTTTACCGAGCAGGCGTAAGCAGTTTTCGGAAGTGCCCAATTTGATTTATTAAAAAAAAACAGTTTTCAAGATATCGTCATGATTTTTCGCAGTTTTTATTATAATTACTTAAAGACTTTTTAAAGATCTAGAAATCGCGATTATTTTTTATTTACATCTTCCTCATTATCTACCTATTGAATATAATTAGATTTCGTCTGCAAATAAACTCTTGATATGAAATTGTTTTTATACTGGTTTTAACTTAGTAAAATTTAGGTCAGGTATATTTTGTTCAGAGAGGTATGCTTTAAATAATGGGCCATCATTAAGTTAAACAACAATAACAAAAATATAATGAAAGTAAAACCCAAAATTAATCACAGGAAGAAATAAAAGCATTTTTTGCGAGCTTTGCAAAACACAATGGTTGAAATATATTTGGTTACTAACAATGAAAATGAACATCATTCTATTAGTCACATCTTCTCATTGCGAATAACCACAGCGCCTGAAGACAAAAGTCTTCAACTAGTGCGTCCTACCCGTAATGACCTACGGCGCCGAAAAGTAGACACTGACAAGAACCTAGCCCGAAAACTCAAGGTCGTTCAGCGGGCTATTGAAAGAGCTATGCTCGGAGTTTCTCTAAGGCACAGGATCCCAAATGAGGTGATCTGCCAGAGAACTAAAGATTCCATTCAGCTCAGAAGTTAATACTTTTAAATGACAATGTCCCGGTCACATCGGGGAATAAGTACCGTTGGGGTAAACGAGTTCTCGAGTGGAGACCGCGACTGGGCAAGAGTGACGATCTGCATAAGGAGGCTGGCAGTGACTGGATGAGAAGGGCCAAGGATCGGGTTCACGGCGCGCCTTGGGAGAGGCCTATGTCCAGCAGTGAGATGTTGCAGGCTTTATGCGTTTAACGAAAATGTACTTATTGGTGTCAAAGTTATCCCAACATCATCAGGTTATTTTTGTCCCCACTGCAGGAGCACAACCCTCTCTCATCTGCCGGAGACATTCCCGCCTCCTCACCATTCTCCCCCCGCAACTCCTCTAAACGAGGAACAACGGAGGTAACTAACAAGAACACCTACCAGTAAAGGTAGGGCAAGTCCCAGGTCATGAATTTACGCTACCTTGGGCACGAGACAAATTAAGTTAAAGAAGTAAAGAGTCAAAGTAGGAAGAGAGTTCCCACATCCCCTCTAGCAAATGGGAGTGTAGCAAAGAAACGATGACCAGAGTGGTCAGGTTGGGGGGGGGGCTGGGGGGTTTGGTGTGGCCAAGATAAGCCTGGCCACCTAGTTGAACACCACGGACGTATTAGCCTTTGTGACGCAGTGAAGGCTACTTCGTCTGCCGGAGACAGACGGAGGATTTGGCCTACACTCCCCGCGCTGGCCAGACGGGTTGGGGAGGCCTGATTGATGTTTTATAATGTATTCCCTCAGTCGCCTTGTACGACATCCACGGGAAGAGTTGGAGTGATCCTATTCTACTCTACCCACCATTCTACTTATCCCATTAAATACAATTTAAGTTACCAACAAAATGTTACAAATAGTGTTTACAAAGGCCGAGAAACTAACACCCAAGTTTCTAAGTTTAACGACTCGCAAAAGGCGACCCACATGCCCTAACTTAGTCAGGCGAGACTCTAAAGGGTTACCCAAACGTTATTTAGTCAGATGTCCTCGATCGGGAGATTATTCATAAACCACTTAACGTTACTTTATGTAGAGAGGTAATCTTAATATAATTTCTATTGTTTATTTGAAGTTACATATTCGTAAGGCGAGAGAGATTTGAGATTTAAGGCAAAGAATAAGAGTACTAATTATTACGTAAATGTTCATTCGGACCTATAAGTGCCGTCTCAGTCCTGAGTCAGTCTTTTTAGTCAGGTCAAGGAATAATGTGTCATATTTCAAATGCAGTAAAGACTATCGATCCGTTATGAGTCCGTATTCCGAAAGTTATGCGTCAGTGGTCTTTCAGTGCAGTGTCAGTTCAGTTCCATGAAATTACATGACAGTTCGATAGCCTTTACTGCATTATAAATAAGACACATTATTCCTTAAACGAACTAATAAATACTGAGGCGGCACGGATATGTCCGAATAAGCCTTAAAGAAGTGACAAAGGACGGCCGGCAGTACGCACTATAGGGCTGGCATCGTTCGCTGCGTGCGCGTCTGATTTCTATTTTTGTTATTGTCATTTTTGTTTGTTGATAAAATATTAGCACATACATAATGCTCACGTCTGGGACTAATCCCAGAGGGGTAGGCAGAGACGATGAATCGCCACTTTACGCAATCCAATGTCGCAAAACGACTTCCCTTCGCCAGGTTTTTGCTCCGTGATACCCCTTGACGTAATGTGTTACGAACAACATCGCCGCCTCCGTGTTGAGGTACGTTTATCTAGGGAAATAATTAGAGATGAAACGGATATCCGGTAACTATCCGGTATCCGGCCTATCCGGCCTAGTTTTACTATCCGGCCGGATACCGGATAGTAGTCTAAAATTCGGCGGATACCGGATTTTTATTAAAATGCAAAATTTTCCTAAAGTCAACGCTGACAAATTGATTTATTGATAAGGGAAAACAAAATTAAAACCACGTAAGTAATTGCCGTGTGGTTTCCGGTAGAGTAGAATAGGACCACTCCAACTCTTCCCGTGGATGTCGTACAAGACGACAAAGGGAATACATTATAAAACACCAATCAGGATCTCCAACCCGTAGGCCAGCGCGGGGAGTGTAGGCCAAATCCTCCGTCTGTCTCCGGCAGATGAGAGAGGGTTGTGCTCCTGCAGTGGATACCAAAATTACCTGATGATGAAGTAATTATTAAACTGTTTTTACTTTCGAGCGTAGCCAGAAAGGTATTGTGGTCATTTTTAAGTGTTAAAATGTGATTTATGTCACCAGCAAATATCAAAAAACGACCGTCCGTTGTAAGTTCTAGAATCTACTAGCGTATTATCCTACGGCAGTATATTTGTATTGGTCTGGCAATATTCATGTAAGGAATGCCCCAGTATTACAAAATGCAAGCTTTGATTTCCCCGAAATTGGTTGAATTGAATTAATTTTAATGTTCTATGATATCCGGGGGCCGGATATCCAGCTATCCGGCCCAGAGGCTTGCCGGATATCCGTTATCCGGTATCCGGCCAAACCACTATCCGTTTCATCTCTAGAAATAATTGTCCACCCCATCGCAAATTAACAACTAAAATATTAGTTAAGTCATAAAATAAATAAATCTGTAGTATCATCATCATCATGTTAGCCTTTAGACGTCCACTGCTGGACATAACCCTTCCCCAATGAACGCCACCACACCCGGTCCTCCGCCCTCCGCATCCAGTCGCGTCCGGCCACCTTCTTCAGGTCGTGCAAGGGAGCATACAGACATCCGGCGCTCCGAATGCCAACCTCACCTGCACGTGGTGCACCCTGCTGGTAGACCAACGAGGCTCTGGCGACCGACAATGGCGGTATAACCATGAAAACATGCATCAGGCCATAAATAACACAGATTAGTGGCGGGCAGCAGCGTAACCCCACGATAACACGCGGGATTCGAACCCCACGCCCTCAGAAGAAGCGCATACGACATCAGAAGTGGGATTAGAACCCATACGCCCTCAGAGGAGGCGAACGTTTCACCCCCTAAATGGACTACGACATATATTAGTATGTATCAGTAGCTATACCTACTCATTTATTTTATGTATAGTACAATGGCCTAGTACTGCGATGACCAACACGTCTGCCCAGCGTGGCAATTACGGGCAAACCTCCCCGAAATCTGTAGTATAGATAGACAAAATGTTCGCTAGATCAGAATAAATAGCTAACTATCTTTTAAAGCAACATTGAGACCAATTCTGAAAAGTCTTTTCACATCATTTCCTCTGCTCTGTAGAAAGATGACAATGCAGAGCGAAATAAAAAACTGGCATTCATCCAATTTTTTATAAAGGTTCCGGTACCTAAGATGCTATAGCTGAACAATAAGCAAATTCTTCCTTACGAGCAATAATTTGTTAGTATTGCGGCTCGTTGCTTTTAAGTGCCTTTACAATGCGAGAAATGTTTAAACTCGCAATCGGCTATGTACTGATATCTTTTTAAACCTTTTGGAAACGCTTTCGGTATAATTATTTTTAAGGTTCAGCTGAAACGCCCTTTGCAAATGCTCTTTGAAGAATAAAACTGTTTACAGCAACCGAGCATTTTGTTTAACGACTTACGCATCGTCGATTATGAATCTTCAGCAACTGAAAATGTATTCCGAGGCTATGATACATGCATCTTATGTATGAGGATGGACATATATTCATATGTTTGTAAAGGCAAAGTTTGGGAGTTACAAAAACAACTAAAATGGAACATTAACCTATTTATTAATTCCGCTAGGGGCAAATGTTCGTATCATGAATATGAATGTTTGTACCCCAGCTTCCCCACACGTGGCCCCTGGTTGGTGATAACAGTGCACCAATTCTGATAACAGTGCTGACGACCTCCGTGGCGGAACGGGTAGCTCTCGGACTGTCACGTCGGAGGTTGCGGGTTCGAATCCCGCTAGGGGCAAATGTTCGTATGATGAATATGAATGTTTGTACCCAAGTCTTGGATGCTTATATATATATTTAAGTATGTCTATCCGTTATCTAGTAACCATACCACAGGCTCTGCCTAGTTTGAGACTGGATAGTTGGTGTGAATGTCTGAGATATTTATTTATTTATATATATTCTTTATTGCACATTTTAAAACTAAAAACAGTACAATACAATACGCTTTATTACACAAACAAATACAGTTACACGTTATAAAAGTTACAAATAGTACAATTTAGGCGGTCTTATCGCTTTAAGCGATTTCTTCCAGACAACCTTTGGGTAGAAAATATTATGCCAGAGAAATTGTAGGTTGCGGTGATTAGGAAATTTAAATGATAAATAGGTACTTATATGACTATAATAAATAAAATAAAATAGCAAATAAGTTGTAATGATTAAGTTTTTATGGTTCTACACATATTACATATACATATACAACAAATAAATACAATACTAATACAATAATAAAAAACACAATACAAATATAAATGGTGTGTACAAAGGTGAGCTTATCTCTAAAAGAGATCTCTTCCAGCCAACCTTACAGGGTGTGAGACAAGGCAGTAAGAGCGAGGGGGTTAAAATAAGTGCATAATAGACTACATAATAACCAAATACCTGAACTATATATATAATAAATAATAATAAATATTTGTGCCATAAGCTAGCAAAATTTTATAATTACAGTTGTCTGTCCCCAGTGGGAATAGAACTCATGACCTCTGGAGTTTCCAGACCTTTCGAGTTCAATGACGTAAAAGGAGATAACAATATGAATAACTTGTCAATATTAAAAATTTCAATCACAAATACATTACATGAGCCCTTACAACGTGAGTCCTGTTCGTAAATGAAGCAATATGGTAAATTTTCGCTATCAAAGGCTGCATTAAAAGGTTTCCCGAAGGCTCTGAGTGCTCGGGGCCCTCGAATCAGCAAATATCGCCAGGAATACATTTAACGAAAAATGAAAGGGTCATATTTGCTTAACATACATTTTCAATCAGATTCTAGCGGACCGTTAAATGCGGAGGTAGTTAACGGTGTTGTTTCAAAGCAAGGCTGGCCAACTCGAGTAGTTAGCGGGTCGGACGCGTGGATTCTATCTGGCTTAAAAGGTTTCAGAGTTATTATAGTTTTAAATCTAAATTTTTAGTCTAATGGTATTTATTTAGTAGATTTGGCTTGGTTCGGTCGATAGAACATCTGCTTACTGTGCGTAGGTCCACTGTTGAGCTCCCGACCATGAAAATTTCTTTTATTTAAGAATTAGAGTTGCCCAGATCACATTTGGTAACTGGCTTCGATCAGGTAAATAAATTTTCCATTACGCAGCCAGTTACGAAATTTGGTTACCAAATGGGACGAAAAGTATTTTTGAGGGTAGGTAAGTCACACAGTTGACATGTTAATGCTTATGACATCTTTTTACTATTCTTCAAATTTGTAAAAAAAATATTCCGTGACAAAAAATTTAAGGGTGTTTTACAAAAATACTTGTCAAAATTATTTATTTTTAAAAGAAATAGAAAACCCTATGTTACCATAATATTATATTTGACAGTTCAATGCCAATTTTCAATTTTTTTAAACTAAAATATCTTAAATCTCAAACGGATATATCTAGATCTCACACTAGGGTACCCTGTGTTGTACGGCTAGACTCTTTTCATTTTATTTAGCAATATGTGCGTATGTGGGTATGTATATTTTATGTGTGCGTATGCATCTGTTGGCACTATCACTGACCCTAAAACCAAACTTTAAATTTAATGTTGGTTTAAAGTTCAATTTTAAGCTGTAAACTTTGGAGTACCGCAATTTTAGTTTCACGGGTTATTCCTGACTCGGTAATTACCTCGTTTCGTTATCTAAATATTGAGAGTAGATCTTTGCGAGATTTAATCGTAGATAGATAACAACGCCTGAGCTCCTAGTTTCGACTCCCTCAGGGGATAAATAATCATTCCATCCCATTTTGTAACCATTTCGTAACTGGCTACGAAAATATAATTTTCTTGTACGAAGCCTGTTCTAAATGTGACTCCTTTATCCCATTTAGTAACAAATTTGTTTACTGGCTACGAAGTGGGAAATGTGATTTCCCTGTTTGAAAATAGTTACAAAATATAACCAGGGTAGAATTTTGTAAGGTAGATGCTTTGGATTTCGCTAAATATAAATGTCGCTTACTATATTTTTTCATAGTGGACAAATGTCCGAACCAGACTGCGCTGCTGCCAAAAATGGCTGCTACGAGTGTGTTGGCAACCTTTTGGAATTTCTCAAAAATTTGGTGAAAGTTGTTTTCTAGAATTATATGAAAATGAGACTTTTATCATCAATTGAAGATTTAGTATTCATCACTTTAGAAAACCAGTATTAAACCAATTTTTAACCATTTCCACAAGTTTGCCAGAATACTTAGCTTTTGTTTGATGTTTGAAACAGGTGTGTACATCGTGGCGTTATTATTATAAATTGGTAATTTATTAACCCTAAACTAAGCAGTGTTCCGTTCTACCAATAAAAAAAAAATTACAGGTAATTCAGATAATTAAAATTAAATGCTAACAAAAGTTCAAAGTCATAAAATTCTGTGACACTTTCCCGTTGAAAAGTTTTAAACATTTCTCGCTCACTCACTCTTACTTCATTCTTTTACAAAATCGGTCAAAGCGGTTCATTCATTCCGTTCCACCGTGCCGTGAATAATTCTGTTTCAAGACAACAAGAGATCAGACGCCCTGAGTCATCTAGTACACTGTGTTATCCATTTGACTCACAATGAATCCACCGGTCATCCCAGGATCAGTCTCACTGTTAGACTATTCATTCCACGTCAACTGGACGAGCTAATCCGAACGGTCTCGGCCGTTGTTACACGCCTCAGATTCCAACAAAGACCGGCACTAGTAAACACAAGGCCAGGGGATCAACCTTTCATACAACTGACATAGCAAAGAATTTCTTTGTCATACAGCTACATAAGTATGAGAGCACATCTCGCTACTGTAAATGCCGATCGAACTCCTTTAGTTCCATTTGGTGACCAAACTATATACGAAATGGGAAATGTAATTTCTCTGTTCGAAGCCAGTTACAAAATGGAACTCTTTCATCTCGTTTAATTATTACATGCGTACGCTAGGATGAAACAACAATGACTTCAATCAAATTACCTAGAAATACATATTAATATCTAGAAATTCTCGTAGCTCTAACAACATTTCCATAGGAATAGAACGTTGTAGTTTATCATGTAGTCCAACTATTATGTACACTTCATCATTGGCCTTAATACGTCCACCGCTGAACATATACCTCCCCAATGGAATACCACATTATGTGGGCTGTTCATTGTGGGATTTACCATAATCACCACGCTTAGCAGGCGAACTAGTTATCGCAGTAATGATCTTAATATAATCAGGAGAACGCTGTAGCCCGTCCCTGGTGCAATCCCTTAATCGCCTTGATCACACCCACGGGAACATTAGGGGTAACTCTATTCCGTTGCGGTTTTAGTAAAAGTAATCGACCGTCTCTGCCTACCCCTCTGGGACCAGGGCGTGAAAATTATGTTTATGCAGCGAAACCTACCTTTTTCTATTGTATAATATTTTCTACCCCAAGGTTGTCTGGAAGAAATCTCTTGAAGCGATAAGACCGCCTAAATTGTAATATTCGTTACTTTTAAAACTTGTAACTGTATTTATTTATACAATACAGTGTTGTATTGTATGTTTAGTCTAAATTATGTGCTTACGAAGTAACGTTTATGTTAATATGGATATTCCGGGATTTTTTCCGAGATTTAATTATTATTTGTTTGTCATGCATTTATGAAAGTATAAACTCATACAATAATATAAATATGGACATACCACATCTCTCATTTAATAATCTGTAATTCTTTCGCCAGTAAATTAAAACAAAAATAATATGAAATTATATTTTCTTAATTGCATTTACTTTTTAATTATTACCACTAAGAGCTCCGGGATTTTCATTAAAACAGTTAATAAAATCAAGTGAAAAGGTCTATATTTTCGGCGCAAGTACATAACTGACACTACCTAATTCCAATCCCTAGTTATGATACTTAAGCTCCTTTTGTCTGTACAAATGCAAAGAAAACCATATCCAAAATATTATACATAAGCGAAAGGTGTTAGTAAGAAATTGTGTTTCGTAATTCACTTTACACAAATTCCTCCAGAAACGTTTTGGTAAACGTGAGGATATCTCAAAAGCCCCCTAAGGGAGCTAAGCTCTATTCCATAAGTATAAAGAGTGGCTATACAGAACCCAAGAATTGTTGGTTTATTCCCGTTATCACTTTGTTTTTAGATTGTTGACTATTATTCACACTTTCCTTTATTATGAGAACTCATTCATTATCAACCACTTTGTGTGATACGTTATTGTATGTATATGTAAATACATTATATACATATAATAAATAATACATATAGTGGGCTCGATTCTGAAGGCACAACGTTAAAATTTGACAGCACTAAAACTGTTGCTATCCTTGTCACACAGTATTATGAAGATAAGGACAAAACCAATTTTAGCGCTGTTAAATTTTAAATGTGTGCCTTCAGAATCGTGACTTTTCACCTGCTTATTAAGTTTTATACAGAGTAATATATTATTATCTTTGGTTTTACAAACTCACTTTCTACGTTAAAACCCATCATCATCATCAGTCGAAATGCGTTCACTGTGGAATACAAGCCTCACCAAGAGAATATCACTTTTGTTGGTCTGTCCATTGGGAGATTTACCATAGTAACTGGCTTTGAACATGGAGATTACAACAGTTAAGAAATTAGTTACTAAATGGTATGGTATTTGCCGTGTGGTTTCCGGTAGAGTAGAATAGGACAACTCCAACTCTTCCCGTGGATGTCGTACAAGGCGACTAAGGGAATACATTATAAAACATCAGTCAGGCCACCCCAACCCGTCTGGCCAGCGCGGGGAGTGTAGGCCAAATCCTCCGTCTGTCTCCGGCAGATGAGAGAGGGTTGTGCTCCTGCAGTGGAGACAAAAATAACCTGATGATGATGATGATATGAAAAACTAGCTGCGGCCCGCGACTGACGTGGATAACTTAACATTACAAATTATTAAAAAAAAACCGTAGGAATAAGATAAATATTTTCGGGATAAAAACTATCGTATATCCTGTTCCAGGAGCTAACCTATATGTGTGCCAAGTTTCATCCCGATCCGTCCAGTGGTTGAAGTGTGATAGAGTAACAAACATCCAAATATCCAAACTTTCGCATTTACAATATTAGTAGGAAGTAGGATAGGATAGTAGGATACGGCTGTAGGACAAAGGATATGAAATATAGAAGTGAAGTTAGGGCAAGAACGTCTCACATTAATTCCCAAGCATCATAACTTAATCCTCAATTTAATCATTGCGTCACCAATTCCAATTGTAATTACAGGACAATTAAACATGCCAATGTAGGTCACACTGAATTGTTTTCAAGTCTGACAATACTATGTTCAAATAGAAATAAAAATGTTTTTACTGTGGTATTGCTGAAAAATAAACAGTAAAGCTTTTTTAAAATAAAAGTGACCAGAATTCTCGTTAACAATGTAAACAAAAAACGGGTTTGAGGCAATATAGGATTTTTTTGTGCACCGTATATTTTTTTTATATTTATTTAAGTGCAATTTATGTGTGTATATTTTTTCAAATCAACTATCATACGAATACAAACGCATTTGCATCTCGAAAATAAAATAAATAATAGATAGTGTTCCGAAGCGGAGCGCAAAGTTTACATGGTTGGACAAACCTGTTTTTGCTGCTGATGACCCTTTCATGAACTTGTTACCGAGACGCAAATAGCATTTGTTTTCGTTTGACTATCCTACTTCCTTCCTACTAATCTTACAAACGCGAAAGTTTGTAAGCATGGATGGATGTTTGTTACTCAATCACGCTACAACCACTGGACGGATCGGGATGAAACTTGGTACACTAGCTTAGGTCCTGGAATAGGACATAGGATAGTTTTTATCCCGAAAAAACATCCCATTCCTACGGGAAATACATAATAGTTTGTGATGTTAAGTTTTCCAGGAGTACGAAGTCGCGGGCAACAGCTAGTTGGTTTATAATGAAATTTAGCATTCAGTTCCCTTGTTGGACTAGTGGTGTGGACTTTTGCCTCGAACGATCAACTTAATCATAGTGAGGACAAATAATGAGCTATTTGTAATCTATCAATACACGCAGCTCAAACCACAGTCTAAATATATCACGATATACTTGTGTCAGTGGATATTTGCGTTGATAATATTAATTACATACTGCTCAAATCAATTAGTGGAACAAGATTTTGTATATGTAATTTAGGTGAAAATAAATTTTACGTCACTTTAAAAAATATTATTTTATATCTTTTTCTTAAAATTGCGGTTTGAGTGAAAATCAAAGTGGTGTCTAAAGTAGGGGTTGTCGAAGAAGACGGTCAAAGAATACATACACAAAAAGTGAAGTCGTAGCATTTTCTTAGCTTTTCAGTCACTGAAAACTTATTTTGAAAGACCATTAGAGACTTCTTAGTGTTGTTGATGATGGGAGTGAGTGTGGATTTCGTTTGGAAACAATCATGCCTTTAACTGAATTTCCATATCTTACTTTGTTTTTCGCTTAAACTGCATTCATTTTTAAATATATTTCTTTAACAATGGCCGTATATAGTGAGTAATAAAAATACATAACATTTACATCTCTCATATTCGGTAAGTAGGTCCTTATTACCCCCAAATGGGGCTTGTAGGTGACCAATTAGCGCTCTAGGGTAATAATGTAGCTAGAAAAGCCCTAGGGCGGTAAGTAATTAAAAAAAAACTCTTCACTCTTTCAAAAAGTTCGCGTACATCTAACCATCATACTGGCAATAGACATCATGCATTCAGCAAAATGACAAAAGAGGTCGCTTCGCTATTCAGCCTTGTCTTCGTATGAGTATAATATTCATCAATTTTAAATATCGAACGGCGAAGCTCAATTTCGTTCTTGAAAAAAATAATAAAAAAAAAAGATGAAAAAAGGCGGGAATAGAAATCTTTTACTTTAAATAACTTTATCTTTTACTTTGAGCATTATACATATATTACGATCTACTCATAGAAATTGACATATGCGTTTATTTGGTAACAAATTGTTTCACTAAATAAGAATCGGGCGAATCGCGAAACGCCCGTATTTTTTTGTCGCCGCGCCGCATTCCCCCGACTTGCCTCTCCCCCTCACAGCTCCTTTGTCTCACTGTAGCACCTTCCTCTTCTCACTCAGATTTTACTTGCTAATCTCGCCACAACCTTATTTTTTCACCACTAGACTTGGTAATGATCTCTCTTGTTCCCGGCCATCTATTATTCTTTTTCTGTTACACGTGTTTGTTGTAACTTCAGACTGCGTTTTCAGTTGAGAATAGTTTTTATGCGTAATTTTTTACTAGTTTTTGTCTGCGACTTAGCATCACAAATTATTATGTATTTTCCGTAGGAATAGGATGTTTTTTCGGGATAAGGATTAGGACATAGGGTCCTATTCCAGGACCTAACCAATATGTGTACCAAGTTTCATCACGATCCGTCCAGTGGTTGAAGCGTGATTGAGTAGCAAACATCCAAATATCCAAACTCTTCATCTGCGTGGACAACTTAGCATCACCAATTATTACGTATTTCCCGTAGGAATAGGATGTTTTTTCGGGATAAGGATAGGATAGGACATAGGGTCCTATTCCAGCACCTAACCTATATGTGTACCAAGTGTCATCACGATCCGTCCAGTGGTTGAAGCGTGATTGAGTAGCAAACATCCAAATATCCAAACTCTTCATCTGCGTGGACAACTTAGCATCACCAATTATTACGTATTTCCCGTAGGAATAGGATGTTTTTTCGGGATAAGGATAGGATAGGACATAGGGTCCTATTCCAGCACCTAACCTATATGTGTACCAAGTTTCATCACGATCCGTCCAGTGGTTGAAGCGTGATTGAGTAGCAAACATCCAAACATCCAAATATCCAAACTTTCGCATTTATAATATTAGTAGGATTGGTAGGATAATTGTCAAAGAGGAGATGCTATGTTTTGAATTATTTAAGAAGAAATCCGTGTGGTTCCCGGCTTTCAATACGCCTAACCCGAATGTTCCCATGTGTATCGTTAAGGCGACTAAGAAATTGCACGAGGGACGGACAGCAGCGTTCTCCTGTGTATATTAAGATCATTACTACGATCACCAATCCGCCTGCCAAGCCCTTTGAACCAAATTTTGTAACTCGAATCCAGTTACAAAATGGGACTCCTTCATCCCATTTAGTAACTAATTTCTTAACTGGTTACGAAATGGGACATGTAATTTCCCTGTTCGAAGCCAGTTTCTATGGACAGCCTACCAAACAATGGGATTCTATTGGGGAGGCTTATATTCAGCACTGAATGCATTTCGGCTGATGTATGAATGTATGTATGTATGTATGTATGTATGTATGTATGTATGCATGCATGCATGCATGTATGTATGTATGTATGTATGTATGTATGTATGTATGTATGTATGTATGTATGTATGTATGTATGTATGTATGTATGTATGTATGTATGTATGTATGTATGTATGTATGTATGTATGTGTGTATGTATGTATGTATGTATGTATGTATGTATGTATGTATGTATGTAAACGCTTTATTGTACCAAAAATAACAACAACAATAATAAAATAGGAATTAAACTATGTATAGAATAGAATAGGTCATTTATTCATAGCTACGACACACACATACATGAGAAATAAACAGAACAAAATTAATAAATTACAATTTAAAAATAATCAAGGTACCTATGTGTCGCAGCAATAAAAATAAAAAGCAGTATAAAGGCGGACTTGTCCCACTTAGGGATCTCTTCCAGTCAACCTTAGAGTAACCGAAAGGACAAGTATAATACGTACGTTTAGTACCAAATTTGATAAAGAAATGTACTTTTAATAAAGTTTGAAATTACATGAACATAAACGAACATAGATATGATGATAGATTTTAACTTGGAAAGTGAGTTAATAAAACTCAGTAAGCGAGCGAGTGAAAACTCGGTGAGTTTGAACTATGACGTAGTTTCGACATCGCGCCAGCTACTCGACCGCAATGCCAAATAACATATTACCGAGTGCCCCTGACGGGTAACTGCACATTCGAATGCGACTCGGTATATAAACTGGTATGCCAGACGGCGGCTGTTCAAAATTTCATGACACGCCGCTGCAGTCGGGCTGGTAAATAATGCACGGGAATGGAATTTAATTCGTTCCTTGAAAGGTCATTTTTGAGCGAAGTTATGTGAAAATGGTGGTAAATGCAAAAATTGCCGTAGCATTTTAATATCCCTGAACATGATAATGAGGCAGTACAATGAACTCAGTAAATGTTCCGAGATTGACATTAATTATAATAATAGCATTAATAAGTTTTAAAATATTGTTCTCACTTCTAATCGCAATTTGTAAATTTAATTTTCAAAATTTTATTTTTCTGCCTTTCGATTTTTTATTTGTTTCAATAGTTGTTAGAAAATACTTTTTTGTACTATAGTCGTGTAATTTAAATAAACAACAAATAATTTTGAAAATAAATCGATATATTTTAATAGAGTATTTCTTTGATTTAATTTTTTTTAAATCATATAATTAAATTTAACTTATAATATTACTTGTCTAACGCATTATACTTGTCCTTTCGGTTACTCTAAGGTTGACTGGAAGAGATCCCTAAGTGGGATAAGTCCGCATTTGTATACAGTTTAATTTCTATTTTATTATTGTTGTTATTTTTGGTACAATAAAGCGTTTACATACATACATACATACATACATACATACATACATACATACATACATACATACATACATACATACATACATACATACATACATACATACATACATACATACATACATACATACATACATACATACATACATACATACATACATACATACATACATACATACATACATACATACATACATACATACATACATACATACATACATACATACATACATACCATATTGCTGTCGTTGCCTATAATTAGGGTGGCAGCTTATATAAAATGTTATGCATTATGTCTGATATTTTTATTTTTTATTTATTTTTGTTTAATTTAATTGTGATTTCATTTATAAGTTTCCCTTACAAACAAATATTTTTGGTCGTAGGTAGGGAAGCGGGATAACGCTGAGCGTCATATGTAGTCCTACTCATAGTCCTATAAATACTGTGCCAGCGACGTCGTGGTGATTATAGCAAAGGCCCCATTAGTACACTGACAAAGAAGGTACCTTTTCAAGGTACCTTTATAGAGATATCATCATCCATACTCAGATCTAAAGCAAAATATTGTAAGTATTTATTTCCTATCAATAGTTATTAAAATTAAGTTCAAATTTTTTTTTACTTTTTTCTCTAAGTACCCTCGATATTTATATTTCGAGGAACTTGTAAAAACTCTTTATTGTAAAATAAATTATTTCATCAAATAGACATACACTTCTTCAGAATCTTTTTTTTCTTTATTATTGTATTTCTAAGTTTAAGTGAAAAATACATTTTTATTTTGTTCTCGGAGCTGTCAAAAGCTGTTGTGGTTTAACTTTACATGTATATGATCGGACGGTACATACAAGTCATAACAATCTAATGCAAATCGGTCCAGCTTTGGCTTTAAAGTGCGTTTTTATTTTTCACATAATATTTTTAATATTTCAAGTTAAGTGTGCACGCCCGGCTTAGAATAGTGCCACCCCCAATCTTCCCGTAGGTACCTTCAAGGGATGGCACCAGGGACGGGCAGCATCATCCTGTATATAATAAGATCATTACTGCGATCACCAATCCGCCTGCCAAGTGTGGTGATTACGGCAAATCCTTCAATGAACAGCCCACCAAGAGTGGCATTCTATTGGGGAGGCTTATGTTCAGCAGTGGACGTATTTCGGTTGATGACAAAAAAAAACAAAGTCTCCGAACTGAAGTAAACGAAAATGTTAAAAGAATTCCAATTTCTACAAAATATAACAAAGAAGTGATGTTATCCTACATCAAAATGACGTTATCGGGTGTTAGAATTTCTGGGAAGCTCGTGTTGGCAGATATTCGTTGTAATAAATACGCACACGAAACAAACAGGCCAGAACTGAGGCAGGAAATACGATGTCTTGTTTTGCACAAAGATTTTGGTTAAATGAACTACAGTTTTATCTGTAACTACATTTCGGATGTGAATCTGGAAAGTAATAAGATGTCGTAGGATAATATAAGGTTAAACGTTAGATTTTGTTCAGAAGCAGCTCAGTAATCAGTAAACTCAGCCAGCCAGCGCGGGGAGTATAATCAGTATATACTCCCCGCGCTGGCCAAACGGATTGGGCAGGCCTGATTGACGTTTTATAATGTATTCCCTTAGTCGCCTTGTACGACATCCACGGGAAGAGTTGGAGTGGTCCTATTCTACTCTACCGGAAACCACACGGCAAAATATTTTAATACGGATAAATTTTAATTATCATTGTGATTACTTTTCAGAAGAGCCAGGAAACTGTATTTTTATTTATTAATGGAATGCGATATACACTTCATAGATTAGTTAAGATTGGAATTAACAGAAGAAACTTATAAGGCATTAGTCATGTAGATTTCTTCTGTTAACCACATCACTAATAGAGCGACTAAGCTCTTTAAATAAAGATTTTTTTTAAAATACATACATTGTGTGTGTCTAGATTGTCTAAGATCAATAATTCTTTTGTGGGGCTGTGCGTGCGTTACTACAATAAGGTTCCGAATGAAATTATTAACTTGTCTGAACAAAAATTTAAATCTTCTATAGAAGTTAATCTGTGCAAGAAAGCCTACTATACGTTAGATGACTTCTTAAATGATAAAAGTCCATGGAGTGCTTGATGGCTCAGCATAGGTAGACTTAATGATTGTAATGAATAAGATAAATCAAAGGTAGGGCCCTGTGCCGTTGGGTTTGTTGCCACTTCTTCCCCTCGGTTATACAGGTGGAAGTGGAGTAGTTTTAGGCAGAATTTGACGTCAAAAAGAGAATAGTGTATTCCAATTTTGAAAATAAATATTTTGATTTTGATTTGTGGCAATTAATGCATAATTAAGCAATAATAGCAACAAAATCTACGTAATAGGAATCAATAAATTAGCGCCAGATTGTTATACACTTGGTCCCGGTCTTGCTGTTATATTTGTAAATTATTTCCTAATCTAATTCCCATTATACAGAAGAAAATCCTAAGGTTGTAGGTTTTCAAACCCCGCCCGTACCAATGAGTTTTTCAAGAGAGAAACGAAACCTGAATAATATCCCAAAGAAGATATTCTATAGCGTATGTGAAGTCCAGCAAATTAGCTTGAGGCACCGTTGGTGGACAAGGGTTTGGCATAAAATATCCCTAAGGGTCGAAGAACACTTGGAAGTACTTAAGAAGATAAGATAATATAGTTTAGAAGATTATACTAATAACATACCTACTTACTCACACCTTGGTATCAGAGGTGTAGGCAGAGACGACGGATCGCCACTTTGCGCGATCCTGACACACCTCACTAGCCTCACTCACATTCATCAACCTTTTCATGCACCTCCTTTTATTCTTCTCACTGCGGATCCCAGCCTTTTTGAGGACGTTACTAATGTGATCCTTGAACGCAGGGCCGGATCTTCCATTAGGCAGTGTAGGCAACTGCCTAGGGGCCCCGCATCGTCAAGGGAGCGTCTTTTTTGAAAATGTTTCTTAGAGTGAAACGAGGAGTTTCTTAGAGTGAGGTTTCGGGGTCATAGTCGTAGACGGATTGAAAGTGAGTAGTCCACGCGTGCGGAGCATTGCATTGTGGTAGAAGTTAGAACACGGTAAAGGGGCCCCGACACGTGCATTGTCTAGGGGCCCCGACATGGTTAATCCGGCTCTGCTTGAACGTCCTCCTAGAACCATCTCTAGCTGTAGTTCCTTCCATATTCGCACTGTAAATTTCTTTTGTCACCCTTCTTTCACTCATACGCTCTAAATGTCCAAACCAACGCAACATACCCTTCTCTACCTTCGTTACTACATCTTCTTTCAAACCTAACTTCTCACGTATCACTGCATTCCTCACTCTGTCACATAACTAACAACAATATGAACAAATTCTGAAATAAAAAACTAAGAAAATTGATTTGATTTAAATTCTGATCAAAACCAGAAGGGTTGGAAACTGTTCATCCAAATAAATTGTAAATTGCAAAGAGGACAAACATTGTAATTAAATCGTCCTGTCAAAATGAGACTGTGAAAATCCCGATTGTGCGTGGAATAAATAATGCAGCCGCCCGTTTGTTTGTCCAATTACAGCTGCGTAGGTGCTGAATGTTAATAATTTAACTCCTAGGGTTAACTGACGTTCAACTTCCCTTGACTGGACTTCCCGATATATTAAATACATCATCATCAGCCGAAATACGTTCACTGCTGAACATACGAGTAAGCCTCCCCAATAGAATGCCAATTTATGTGGAATATTTATTGGAGAATTTGCCACGCTTGATGATCGGATTGGTGATCGCAATAATCGACGTGGGAACATGGGGCTAGCCCTAATATACATGGTTACCGGAAATATTAATTCATCATCATCAGGTTATTTTTGTCTCCACTGCAGGAGCACAACTCTCACTCATCTGCCGGAGACAGACGGAGGATTTGGCCTACACTTCCCGCGCTGACCAGACGGGTTGGGGAGGCCTGATTGATGTTTTATAATGTATTCCCTTAGTCGCCTTGTACGACATCCACGGGAAGAGTTGGAGTGGTCCTATTCTACTCTACCGGAAACCACACGGCAAAATATTTTGATACGGATAAATATTAATTATCATTATGATTACTTTTCAGAACAGCCAAGAAACTGTATTTTTATTTATTAAATAAGTAGAATAACTTTATTGTTTCTGATGATTTTAAATGACAAAGCAAATTTTCCTACATTAAGTATCTAAATCTTTAAGGATATAAACTCAAATTTAAGTATTGATAATGATTTTTTTGTTTCCAATAATGAACTTAAGGAAATTAGTAAATCTAGGATATCCTTGTCCAATTATAGATACACATGGGGCTCGATTCTGAAGGCACAATGTTAAAATTTGACAACACTAAAACTGTTGCTATCCTTGTCACACAGTATTATGAAGATAAAGACGAAACCAATTTTAGCGCTGTCAAATTTTAAATGTGTGCCTTCAGAATCGGGCCCATTGTTACTGTATGTATAATAATAAGCTTAACCTTATGTATAATTTTCTTTTCTTTGTATATTTGTGTGTACAATAAACTATTAAATAAAATAAATAAATATTACATATATACATACACTTGCCTAATCCCGAACTATGATTTTCTCCTGTGCTATGGGAACTAAACAAGTATTGGACAATTCATAAATAGGTATAAGAACATTCGGACCGGGACCTTCTTGTATCAATTGTACGTAGTTGTCTGTCCCCAGTGGGAATCCAACCCACGACCTCTGGTGCCCGAGTCCAATGACCGAGCCACTACTCCAACGATGCAGTGGAAGTATATCTAACGAAAGCTATATATTTTTAAAGTAGTAAGTAGATAATAATATAATTATATTAATACTGAATTTAACCCTATAAATAAAGGGTTATTCGCAGAGGTTCCAAGGAATAGTTTCATGGTAAATGAGATATCTTTTCGGGATAGTTCCACGAGACTAGGGTAGGTAACAACAGCGAACATCTATTTTCGCGATAGTCCTACCAATTTCCAGTAATCGTTGGGAACGAAAGGGTAGTTTATTAAATATGACCGAGAATAGTTAGATATTATTTTTCAACGATCTCTATGTACTACTAGATGGAGCGTTCCAAACAATCGCTCTGTTCTACGCAAGTAGCCACAACTCTTTCACATTCACAATGAAACTTGTGCAGTTACTACGCAGAACATTTAATTATTACTAAATATTGACGCTACAGTTAAATAATGTCAATATTTAGTAAATAATTAAATGTTCTGAGTAGTAACTGCACAAGTTTCAAAGTGAATGTAAAAGAGTTGTGGCTACTTGCGTGGAACAGAGCGATTGTTTGGAACGCTCTATCTAGTAGTACATAGAGATAGTTGCCTTCAATGAACACCATATCTAAAAGGGTCAATTTTGGTTTTATCAAAATCGAGTCATCAAAACTCTATATTTCATTCCAGATTAATAGTCCTATGAAAACCAACGCTATTTACGTCTCGGTAACATATACATGAAAGGGTCACCAGCAGCAAAAACAGGTTTGTATTACCATGTAAACTTTGCAGTCCACTTAGGAACACCATCTATTGTGTATTTTGTTTTCGAGACGCAAATGCGTTTGTTTTCATAGGACTATTAATCTGGAATGAAATATAGGGAGCTTTCTTAAAAACATAATTGACAATTTTGGTTAGCGTAGTGTTTATTAGAGATTCGATACCTGATTTAGTTAATAAGTACTTGATAATATGCGGTAAGTCGTATGAAAGCATTACCGAAAATGTTGAAAAGAAATATATTTAACATTTTATCCCTTGTTAATTTGTATTTCCGGTATAGATGTGTTCACGTTCACACAAGGTAGATAAAAATTTATATTACCTCTCGAATCACAAGCAACCTACAAACAAATTTCCTGAAGATCTGAAGAGTTGTACAGACGTAAAAAGTTAATCAAGTCTTATCCGTATAATACTCCATGGGGTGATATCATCCATCAAAGAATTCTCTGAAGTACTCCTTTTACACAAAATAACAAATTAGCATATAAATATATACTGAGTATTATTAAGTTTGATTCATTCATTGAAATTGCAATCAACGACAGAATTAGTTGAAGCAATAATGAAAACAGTGTTCGTTTCGAACATTGAAAATTTGTAAACAATTCACTCATTTCACCAAAATTGAAACATTGGTGTAAATCTAAATTCAATGCAAATCACAAAATAGCTTTGCGTAATAATATTGAAGAAGACTGAATAATTATTATACGTAGTGAACAACAGAATTATATTCAAAAGTAATTCTAGCAGAAGGATTTCTTAGTGGTCTAGTAGATTATAGACTAAGGTAAGATATACCGATTGCAACCTATTACTGATATTTATTTTTTCTCGTAAAATTTGAACGAGGGGTAACGCCATTATCCCCTGCTATGCCTTACTCAGCTTTTTTAATAAAAGCTGTTAAGTGTTGCGTAACAAAAACATGAAATTCTCACTTACGTGCAAAACATCGATGTGTTGTATCCACTGGCGATGCAAATTCTCATAATAGTGCATACGCAACTTTCACTCTCACTTTCACTTAAAAAACACTTTAATCAATCACTTTAAACACTTCAAGCAGTCTCGTTTGACACATGTTTCGTAGTGAATATTTGTGGGTACGATTTTTTTTTACTTTAGGGGGTTGAGTGCGGAAAATGGCGGCGAAGAGCGACTCTTCCGACGGAGGGTTAGACTTGACTGAGGCAGGGGTGGGGTGAGAGGGTGGAGAGTGCGGGGGGCCCCACCGGCGGCGCCGCGCAGGCGGGTGCGGCCGGGCACCCCGACCCCACTATCGAGACCAACTTTATTTTTCTGTTTTCGGATCGCCCACTTATCTTTGCTGATTCGAGCGTTCGAAGCAAAAGCGCAATTACAAATACAGCCTATTCGAGACACGTATGGTTTTAATTGAAAAAATATACTCGTACTCTTGTATTCTTGCCACACGGATGAGAGGATTTTGTAGTTTACATTTATAAAATATCTGCCCAACTTTATGGTTAAAATAATTATTATTATATCCAAACGAGAATACATATAATAGTTTTTCATTGTCTGGAACAAAATCACTTATAGCGAAAAGAACGTACAGTAATTTTGTTTAATATGCAATCATTCTTTGATTAGAACCTCACGAATCCGCAAATCTTATGAACTGTCCAAAAATAAGCAGAGATCCAAAAATAAATTATAAAAAAAGTAACAAAAAGAAACTTTCTGTTATTTTAAAACGATACAAGCTAATTTAAAGTGATGTCAGTCATTGCATAATATACATAGTTTAACAGTTATACACAATTGATGTCAAAAGCAGTTCAAGCAATTTTTGAGCGAAATGCTTGTAATTTTTTTGCTCCAGTTGCAGTAGTTTGTTGAGCAAACACATTCCCCTTTGGCATTATTAATATTGTGGGTCATTATATTCCGGGCGAGATGCAAGGCTAGAGTTGCCACACCCAAGCTAATTCCCGGGAGAATCCAGGAAAGTGTGATCCGGCTCCGTAACGACGCTTCCCGGAAATATACCATTAGAATTATTTCGTTACCGTGTAACTAGTTTCCACTTTGTTTGCTTTGCAATTGTAATATGAATTTAATATTGACTGTTGCTTCTAATATACTAGCCACAAACTGTTACACGAAATCTACTTGAAGACTTACGGCTTCTTTCAGGTCTGTCAGCGTCAATATTAGTTTGAGATAGATCTAATACTTCGTTCTTACAGGTTTAATCTTCATACTTTATATCGAGATACTATTGCGTCTCTTAAATTTTTTTGATTTCATCGTCATCATTATCATCATCAGCCTCCAAGAGTCCACTATTGGATATAGGCCTCTCCCAAGGCGCGCCACTGAACCCGATCCTCAGTCTTCTCATCCAGTCACTGCTAGCCGCCTTACGCAGATCGTCGCTCCATCTAGCCAGGGGGCATTTAACACCACGCTTGCCCAGTCGCGGTCTCCACAAAATTCTATCTATTCTACTTTACGTTCTAGTTTTTGTGCGAATTTTTAACTTTGCCGATCTGACTAATTCTTTACTTCTGGAACATTTTCATTATTATTTCGGTCTTCAGCGAAACTAGTTGTATCTAATATCCTTATCGTCATTATTTTCCCAACATCCATATCTTCCTATTTTAAAGGCTGAATTGTTTTATCACGGCTAATGCAGACATAAACCTCCTCTCGATAGCACATAGGCCTTCCCCAATGAACGCCACCATCTCCTGTCCACCCGCCGCATACAGCCGCTTATGACCATCTTCTTCGGGTTGTCGGTCTATCTGGTGGTCTTCACTGTCTGTACCAATTGTCATTTCTACTATTGTGGCCCACCCTTGCTTTTTTTTTACTTTTTGTTCGACATCAAAATTCCAATCGTCTCTTTCACAGATACAGCTTGGTTACCTAGATCTTTTAATTACAAGAAAACTAAGCATATTAAATGTGTAAGCTGTAAGTACACAACAAGATTTCACATTTTTTAATTAAATAATATACCAGGCAGCTGAGGGAAAGAGTGGGTTGGGGGAGGGGATGGATGGCGTAGCTTACCCATTTTTAGTATGAAATGTTTTGTTTGTTCCATTACATAAATAACATTTTATTGAGCGTGATTGGGCGAGATACTCCTAGATGCTCTTATTTATTTACGGATAGCCATTTCCTGATGGTTTATATGTGTGTAAATACAGCCTTCACAAAAAAATACTTTGATATCTCAAAAAACATAACCTTTCTTGAATTTTTCCAATTTTATATATATTTTCCAACGATCTCTATGTACTACTAGATGGAGCGTTCCAAACAATCGCTCTGTTCCACGCAAGTAGCCACAACTCTTTCACATTCACAATGAAACTTGTGCAGTTACTACGCAGAACATTTAATTATTACTAAATATTGACTACAGTTAAATAATGTCAATATTTAGTAAATAATTAAATGTTCTGCGTAGTAACTGCACAAGTTTCAAAATGAATGTGAAAGAGTTGTGGATACTTGCGTGGAACAGAGCGATTGTTTGGAACGCTCCATCTAGTAGTACATAGAGATCGTTGATATTTTACAAAAAAAGAGCTCAAGCGTTTTTGAGGGTGTCCAAATGACGGGCTGTTTTGTAGGAACACTAAAATATTTATTGCAAGTATTTTAAACAAATCAACAGCAGAATCAACGGTATAAATGTAATGTTGTTAAATAATAATCACCATCAGCCGAAATACGTCCACTGCTGAACATAAGCCTACCCAATAGAATGTCACTTTTGGTGGGCTGTCCATTGGGGGATTTGCCATAAATACCACGCTTGGTGATCGCAGTAATGTTCTTAATATACACAGGAGAACGCCCGTCCCTGGTGCAATTCCTTGGGAATATGGGGGTGGTGCTATTCTAAGCCGCGAACCGCAAGGCACGAGTTTATTCCATCTATATAGTTACACGATCACGAATATCTTTTAAACTGTGTAAGTACAAACTTTTAAACTGTTTTTAGTACAAAATAGTAGGTATTCCAAGGTCAAGTCGTGTTATTTTATAAAAAAATTGTTCATCATTGGTTTGTCAGAGTTTTTTAAGTAAACTCATAATTTTATTCCATCGCTTACCAGTCAAATAAAATACAAATAAGTAACGTAGAATTGTCTTAATTGGATATTATAGTTTTTAATTATTACTACTAAGAGTCTAAGAAAAAAAGAAAGGTTGTCTGGAAGAAACCGCTTTTCACGATAAGACCGTATAGATGTACATGTGTAAGCTACTATATTATTGTATCTTGCAATAAAGAATAATTGAATTTAATTGATTTGAAGAGTCACGAAATTTTCATTAAAACAGTTAACAAAATCCCGTGAAAAGGAACTTCTATATTAATCTTCTGTGGCATGTTTTTGTCGCAAGTACATAAATTATACTACCTAATTCCAACCTCTGGTTTTAAGTGACTTTCATTGTATATATTAAACATAAGAAAGACCTCATAGAAAAATTATAACATAATTCTCTGATACAATAAATGGAAAGTTTGTAGCGTGTTTTGCAGGTAGTTGAATAGAACTGTATATAAAATGTCAAAAAATGTCCCACTTAACTAGATGAGTGTGGTAACCCTGCTTGTATTATTGAAATGAATCAAGTGCGTCTTTGTGAGGGGGAACAATACGAGGGGTCTGAGTGCGAACAGACGGTCGACTGAACATACAAGTGACAACCCTGGCAGATGTACTTGTTATATTCGATGAATCAAAATGTTAAATCTACTGTTTTAATAATCATCATCATCATCAGGTCATTTTTGTCTCCACTGCAGGAGCTCAACCCTCTCTCATCTGCCGGAGACAGACGGAGGATTTGGCCTACACTCCCCGCGCTGGCCAGACGGGCCTGATTGGTGTGTTATAATGTATTCCCTTAGTCGCCTTGTACGACATCTACGGGAAGAGTTGGAGTGGTCCTATTCTACTCTACCGGAAACCACACGGCAAACAATATTAATGTTACTATTTAAGTAATAATAATAAAGGCATAAGAAATAAATAATTAATATAACGCACACATGGAAAAAAATTACCAGACGATTATTCCTTAACCAATAAAGATATACGAAAAAATTAAACTGACAGCTGCTATATTTCATTCCAAACGAACAGTAATATGAAAGCCAACGCTATTTGCGTCTCGGTAACATGTATACAAAAGGGTCACCAGAAGTTTAAGTTTGTATTACCGTGTAAAAGTTGCGGGCCGCTTAGGTACACCATCTATTATTTGTTTCGAGACGCAAATCTTAACATACACACACAAAAGGACGCTGCTGCCCGTCCTTGATGCAATCCTATAATCGCCTTGACACCCACGGGAAAGATAGGGGTGGCCCGATTTTAAACCGGGAACCACACGGCATTTTAGATGATTAAAAAGGGTACATACAGGAACACGAATTTGTGAACGTCCTTTTTAAATCCGTTGGTATGTGTTTCAGATATTTTCAACGATCTCTATGTACTACTAGATAGAGCGTTCCAAACAATCGCTCTATTCCACGCAAGTAGCCACAACTCTTTCACATTCACAATGAAACTTGTGCAGTTACTGCGCAGAACATTTAATTATTACTAAATATTGACGCTACGGGTAAATAATGTCAATATTTAGTAAATAATTAAATGTTCTGAGTAGTAACTGCACGATTTTCAAAGTGAATGTGGTTGGTTATTATTATTATTATTATTATTTTATTTATTAACCAATAAAAACAGAATTTACATATTTCCAGTGCAACAAAAACCAGACATGGTTTGTCTGTGCACCGCGACGACTTACAAACTAAC
Source organism: Esperia sulphurella (assembly GCA_947086405.1). NCBI lineage: Eukaryota > Metazoa > Arthropoda > Insecta > Lepidoptera > Oecophoridae > Esperia > Esperia sulphurella. The sequence continues at coordinate 16,054,743 of OX352265.1, forward strand.
ATTTAACAGTCATATTATGTGCCAAGCCATCTATCTGTATACATTGCTTAATTAGTAATTACTAGCATAGTCGAAACCTTCAAAAATAAGGGTACAATATAAAAAAGTGCCAGTCGGTAGCAAGTGTGCGTGTGTGAGTGCTGTTTGTTCTGTCGGACGATACTCGCGTCGAATAGCATTCCTCTAAATACAGCATGATTAAAAGAAACAATAAGACATATATATACAAAAATATATATATATATATGTACATTCACGAAATCTTAAATTGTAAGTTATAGTAATTGTAATATATGATGGTTCAATTTGGCTACCTGCTAGAAAAGAAAAAAAAAATGTTAAGATGTATAGATATATTAATATTATATCTATACATTGTATTTAGTTTTGATTTTTACATATGTAAGAAGTATTGTTTTAATTTATAATTGATATTTCTTCTGTTTATTTCATTTTTTAGTTTGACGGGTAATTCATTAATTAGACTTGGTAATTGGTATTCCAGCATACGTTTTCCGTAGAGGTTATTATATTTTGGAACTGTTAAGCGTGGATTTAAGGCGTTGCGCGTAAATTTAGTATGGCTAGTTAATGTTTGAAATTTTTTATTAAAGTATTGTTCTTGTAGTAATGAGTATTTTATTTTATCATGTACCGGTATTATCTTACAATATGAAAATAATCCACAGTAATTATCTTTAAATTGTTGTTTGATTTTGAATGGAACAAGGGTTTTAAGAATTCTAATTTGCAACTGATATATGCGATCAATGTGAGACTTAAAAGTTAATCCGTAGCTGCTCAAACCATACGATATAATTGATTCAACTAGTGATTTATACAGGGATAGTCTGATGTGGTAAGGTATTTTATTCTTTATGAGCGTAAATTTAGCAAGAAGTGCTCTAAGCTTGTTGCAAACGCGGCGTGTGTGGTCTTTCCAGTTGAGACGGCTGTCAATTGTGAGACCCAGATATGTCTGATTGTCCACTACTTCTATCGGATCGCAGTTACATACCTGACCACTAACGTTTGTATGCAAGCATTTGTGACTGTGTGCTTTGATGTTTATTTGCTGTTGTGTTCTGTTCTGACTAGAGCTTACGTACATTACTTTTGTTTTGCTAGCATTCAGTACAAGACCAACATCATGTGACCATTTAGTTAGCAACGTAAAATCGTTTTGTAGTCTCACAAGGGCTTTACTTAAATCATCATCAGCTGCCAACAAGCAGGTGTCATCAGCAAACTGATAAACGTCGCAGTTATTAATAAGGTTTGTGAGACTATTTACATAAGTCAAGTAATGTAAGGGTCCTAGCACAGAACCTTGTGCTGTCCCCTCAGTCACGATAACTTTGTCGCTTACAGCCTCGGCTACCTTAACAAAGTAAGATCTGTCAGTAAGGTAATTTTTACACCACTCCAGCACAGGCCCCCTTATACCACACTCGTCAAGTGTTTTTATAAGCACATCATGCCGGAGAGTATCAAATGCTTTGCTATAATCAATAAAGACTATCAGTACGTGTTTTTTGTTATTTAAATGTTTATTTATTGTGTTGGTGAAATTGGACAACAACTGTGTGGTATTCTTATGTGGCTGGAAACCATATTGCTTGTCGGTAAGTATATTGTTCTTGCTATAGAACGTATATATTTGTTGGCATATGTATTTTTCGATGACTTTGTCGATGGTGGGAAGTATAGTAATTGGTCGGTAGTTTTCGTAGTCTTGGCGGGTGCTTTTTTTGTGGATGGGTCTTACTATTCCAGTTTTTAGCTCTGTAGGATATTTCCCGGTGGTGACACTACTGTTGATGAGTTTTGCTAAGATAGGGTTAAGTTTTTGGCACAAAGACACAACATCAATTGCCCGAATGCCATCAACACCTGGGGCCTTATTGCTGTTTAACTTTTTAATTATTTTGTTAACTCCATCAACACTTGCTTTCTGAAGACGAAATGTGACATTGGCTGGCTTTTTATACATTGCACTATCCAGAAGTAGTGTCTTACAGCTAGGTATTATGTTTTTCACGCTGCTGGCAAATGTTTTAGCAAAGTTATTTGCGATAACAGTCGGTCCCACACGTTTACTTTCAAAAGCATTGAGCAAAACATTGTCTATGGATGCTTTAATTCTGCCTGTTAATTTGTTTAATATTTGCCACAGTTTTTTAGGATCGCGTTTGCTATCACATATTTGGTTTCTAAGGTAACTATTTTTACTGTTTTCTATTAATTTAGTAGCGTTATTTCTAGCTTTATTATATTTTAATTTGAGTAACATATTATTAGTATCGTTTTTCCACAAAGTAAAGAGTTTATCCTTGTATTTACATGCTTTGATTATTTTTTTGTTAATCCATTCATTGTTACGCGTTGTATTTTGTTTTATTTTTACCTTATTTTTTGATTCAATATAGCACTTGTTTAAATTATTATTTACAGTCTCATATATTTGATTTGGACATTCCATATTATGTATGTTCTCCCAACTCACATTTTCTAGCAATGACTTTAATTTTTTATTATTGTATATTGTTTTGTATTTTTGATCATCCTGTGGTAGCGCTGGCCCGACGCAGGCTAGTGCGATCGCTCTGTGGTCAGCCAGTACGGTTCCGAGCGCAGCGGTGAACAGTTCTTGAGTGCGAGATCTCGCGAATATATGGTCGATACAAGATTTACTTAATTTGCCCTTACTCATTTCTAATCGAGTATAGTCCGATATTCCGCACTCAAGACCGCAGCTATACATCATGCTAATATATTTATGTTTAATAGGGATGTCCAGTTTTATGTTTACGTTAGTATCACCCAACAGAAGCAAGTCACAGCTAGTGTCCAGTTTGTTAATGGTGTGTTCGAGTTCATTAATAAATAGGTGTTTACAATTGCTTGGTGGGCGGTACACTGCACACAGATTGGCGGAATAGTTTGATGGTGTTATTATTGTTGCTAAAATGCATTCGAAGTTATGTGTGTTTGTTTTAATGGGGACAAATTTATGTTTTTTATGTATATATACAATTATACCTCCACCTTTACGAAACTGCCGCAACTCTGTGTGCATATTGTATCCGTCTATATTATACAAACTGCTGATGGAGTTTGATATGTTAGCTTCTGTTATTATAATAATGTCGATACAATTCTTACATGAAAATATACACTGTTCTACCATAGCGAAATTTTTAATTGTAGATCTGATGTTTATATGCATACATAATAGGTTAATGTGATTGTTCGGTATACAATCAACAAAAAATTGAATATTGGGACAGTTAGAGATTTCTTTGATACTATTATCTAATGAAGCATACATGTTTATGATTTAATTAGGGAAATAGTATGCTACCTACCTAGATAGAATTACTGCTTTAATTTTTTAATATCTTCTAGAGATCTAATTCTGTCGTAGGACTTGTCGTTCTCTTTACGCGCCAGAATAACTCCTTTCTTGCACCAGATATACTTGTACGTGTTGACAAGTTCCTGTTTAGCAGTCCAGAGTAGCTTTTTGTTGTAGGGTGTCAGGGCTTCGCGGATAAAAACGGGATTGTTTGCAGTTCCTGCCGGTGCGTTGGGTAGTACATCTATTACCGAGATTTTGGTTAGTTTGGATGCAGTCAGCCACTTTATTTGAGTTCCCTGTTGTTTCATTTCTACCTGAATCGAACCCGGTCGCTCTTTCTTTCCTGGCATTCTACTTGCATGAATAATGTCATTAGGTAGGTTAAGTTTACTCGCTACCTTTTCTATTAGCTTCGGAACATTTTCCTCCTCAACGTAAGGAATGTTGAATATTTCTATATGCTTAGACAATTGTCCCTGTTCTATTTCTAGCATTTGCTGTTCAAGTGCGCCTACTCTAGTTTCCAGGTATGTGTTCTTGTTGGTCAGCTCAGAATTTTTTCGTTGGAGATTTTGAATCATTTCCTTGCAGGCTTCCACATTTTCCATAACTTCATCCATTTTATCGCTATGAAATTGCAAGGATTCGCTGATGTCCTTCATCTCTTTTTTAATGGCTTTCTCCACTTCTTTTGAAATGTCCTTCAGCAGTTGTTTGATGTTGATCTGGGCTGCAGCCGGGCCTTGTCCATGTTCCTGTTCTTCGTCTTCGTCTTCATCAGGGATAATCACTGAGCGACGTCTTGGCGTACAGTCCTGACATTCGTGGCACATCCATCCCAGGTTATCCGTAGCACGGAGGGCGGTCAGCTGTTTATTAGTAAGGCCGGAACACTGTGTATTACAATGAACTATTTTCTCACATTGGCTACATTCCAAACCAGGACTTTTTTTAGTGATACTTTTACCACACTTTTCGCACTTATTCATCTTGGGGGTATTTCAAAAGCTTTGCACATATAATGACGTACGTGCTGCTTACACAAACGGCCGTCGACGAGTTATTTACCATAATGTCAATATTTAGTAAATAATTAAATGTTCTGCGTAGTAACTGCACAAGTTTCATTGTGAATGTGAAAGAGTTGTGGCTACTTGCGTGGAACAGAGCGATTGTTTGGAACGCTCTATCTAGTAGTACATAGAGATCGTTGGATATTTTATAGCTATTTTGTCAGCCCTTTCTGTTACACTGTGACGTGAACTTTTAGGGGAACGGCAGGGAAAATAAATAAAACTGTCACGGCCCAGGGTTGCCGACGCAACTTAACGTAGGTCCAGTGATTTCATACTTTTTCCTTCCCAGACTTTAGTGGAATAATATTTGTTACTGGGTACTTGTCCCTTGTTATCTTTGTTATTTACTTTAATTATTGTTTTAATTTTTTTTCATTCCTAATGGGATTACGCTTGACCTCAATCACACCTGATGGACTTGAATGCATCAATAAAAGTTATGTTTGAACGCATCTTAATCTATATGTCGGCCCCGTAGCCTAGCCGGTAGTACACCTGCTTGGAAAGCTCGGGGTCGCGGGTTCGAATCCCGCCCAGGGCAAATATTTGTATGATGAGCACTTGTGTTTGCCTTGTGACTGGATGTTATTTATATATTATATTATGTATGTATATCAGCTGTCTGATATCCATATTACAGGCTCTGCCTAGTTTGGGATCAGGTGGCCGTGTGTGAAATGTCCCCAAAAAAAAAGTTATATTATATGTAGAAGTCATATTAAAAGAAAAAAGTGTGTATCTACTCTATGGTGACAAAACCCTCATGTAACATTGATGTGTAAAACTTGATATATAATAAAGCTTTTGTAACTAAAAGCGTCTCTCCATCTCCTAATTCCTTCTAATGGTAATGCAGGCATTTAATGAATTTGTATTTGTTTTTGCCGTGTGGTTTCCGGTAGAGTAGAATAGGACCACTCCAACTCTTCCCGTGGATGTCATACAAGGCGACTGAGGGAATACATTATAAAACATCAATCAGGCCTCCCCAACCCGTCTGGCCAGCGTGGGGAGTATAGGCCAAATCCTCCGTCTGTCTCCCGCAGATAAGAGAGGGTTATGCTCCTGCAGTGGAGACAAAAATAACAGTCATCAGTTGACGCGGGGTACGCGGCTTAGAATAGGGCCATCCCCAATCTCTCCGTGGGTATCGACAATATGACTAAGGGAGCAGCGCTCTCCTGTATATATTAAGATTATTACTGAAGAAGAAGAAGAAGAAGAAAAACATTTATTCACTACCACAATTGGCACACAAAGAAAAAACCAACAAAGCAAGAAAAAGGAAAAAAAAAAACTTATAAGAACTAGAGAAAACAATTTAAAATTTTTAACATAGTTAAAATAGTATGCGTGTGCCGTGGCAGCAAAAGGGCAAACGACTCAGCATATGCCTAGACCAAGTAAGGTGCTAGGCGCTGATTTTCAGTCGCACCCGGTGCAGACAAGTTACTGCGCTCACCAATCCGATTATGTCAATTCCCTCAATGGATAATCCACCAAAACTGGCATTCTATTGGAGAGGCCTATGTTCAGTAGTGGACACAACAATAAGCAGACAAATAGAATATAGACCTTTATTTATTTAACTCTTTATTGCACACACACAGATAAAACAAAAATAATACATTAAAAAGAAACACAAGTACAAAGGGCGAACTTATCTCTGAGAGAGATTTTTTCCAGCAGACCCGCGAGAGAGATAATTAAATAAGAGAGGCAGACATAGTGTGTACGTAAATAAAAAACACACATACATACACTAATATAAACTATATACCCACTTACATAGATTAATTAAATGAATAGTACCTTTATGGGTACGCAATTCTAAAAATATATAGTATTTTTGTTTCATCCATCGCTTGGAAAACTTAAAGAAAATCCTTTTCATTTTGCATTTTACTCAGACTTATTGGCTTCTTGCAGCGAGCGATATTTTCAAGCTGTCCCATTCTTTTTTAGTTGTTAGCTTGGGAGGAGCTGCAGAAGCTAGATTAGGCCGTTACAAACAATTGGCTTGGAAGGAGGCGTTTTAATCGTTAGTATAGTGTAAGCTTAGTCTTAATAAACGACTTCTAAACGTATTGTAATTATCTATAAAGCTTTGTATATTCTATAGAAACCTTTCTCGAAGGACAGGTTTTGGTCTTGAGATTCGCGCACACATCATAATGGCATCGGAGCAGAATCGTCTCAGCTCGAGCCGATCATAATTAATTATAAGAAACTATATTCGCAACTAGCACACTGGCGAAATATGCATCTATAAGCTGTAAAATAGGTCAATTGTTGAGCTATATCGCACCTAACGCCAATATACCCTTACTATTTTTTTATTTTATTTTTTATTTGGAAAACCAACAGCTTACAAACATTTGCAGTATTACAATAGGGATATGATAACATTTTAGTATAGCTAATAACAGGTTTTCACGTAAGATAATTAAATTAAGAATGGACATGTTTCAGAAGAAAAGGAAAAAAACAGATATGAAACCACAATAAAAAAATAAAAAAAATTAAGTGTTTGGGATGTTGTGTGTGTGTGTGTGTGTGTGTGTGTGTGCATGAAGTGTGGAGTTGTATGTGTGAGTGTGTGTGTGTGGTTAAGGGTAGTGAATGCATACGTTCTATATAGATAGGAGCGAGTGTTAAATGGAATGGAATGGAATGGATTTATAAGGCTATAGAACACGATTTGTGTTGTACTGCAACCGATTACCGTTGAGGTTGAGTTGAGTTCTCGAGTGGAGACCGCGACTGGGCAGGCGTAGTGTGGGACTTGCGTCCTGACTAGGTGACTGGCAGTCGCTGGATGATATACTGCAACACACTCTACGCAGCACCGTACTCTGAGAAAAAAATAAGTAGCCCTCCTACTTACATAAGGATAAAAATATACCACTATTACGTAAGTAGCCGCCCCCATTATAAATGGAATCGCCTACAACTGATTCAGTAGCCGGCCACATTACTAAGTAGTGTGGTTACTTAGTAATGTGGCAGGTTACTGTGTACTGAAAATGGGACCGGCTACTTACGTAATAGTGGTATATCTTTATCCTTATGTAAGTAGGAGGGCTACGTATTTTTTTATCAGTGTAACGTCATCGCCCTGGTTCGATACGAGCAATAATATATTAGCATTAAATTCTTTGTCATCTCGCAGCCACCGCGTTTAAGTATGTCACACGTAGAAAAAGTAAGTAGCTGGATAACGTAATTCCTGTTGTAACCTACGTAATTACTGGTAAAAAAACATCCACTCGTAAGGCATGGGCCGTCAACATGCTGCGTACGTAGTCTGCAGTACGTAGCCGGTATGTTTCACCGGTAGTAAGTGAGCAGTACACGTAGCCTGTTGTTGCAACGTTGTACTATGTTTGTAACATTCTTACTGCGTCTCCACACTCCTGCTTAGCTACGTGCGTAAGGATGTAATACAATCACTAAAGATGTAACATCCTTAGTATTGTGTAACTTATTTATACGTAGTAAGCGCCGTACCCATTACGGAGCATGTTGTTTCTCATAAATACAACATGTTGAATTGAAATACAACATTCTTACGTATGTCTCAACTAAATTACTGTTGTAGCATACAGAATAAGTAGTACGGAGTATACAGACACACAGTAGTAATGTGTATGACGTGCGTAATATTTTTTTCTCCGCTCTTACGTTGCCCCGTCATCACCGTGCTTGCCCCTACCCAGCATTATAAATAAATAAATATTTAGGACATTCACACTAATTATCCAGTCCCAAACTAGGCAGAGCCTGTGGTATGGTTACTAGATAATGGATAGACATACTTAAATAAATATATAAACATCCAAGACTTGGGTACAAACATTCATATTCATCATACGAACATTCTTTTTCCTTTTTTATTTTCAAAAACCGTGTTAAAGAACACTATCTATCACTAAGTTAGGATTGGAATCAATACCTTATATGTATTTTATTAATGTTTGTAAATTATTATTATTATTTAATAATATATATTATATTTATATATTATTGGTAAATATTTATTTATATACTTATATATATTTTTTACCGTGTAGTTTATAATCTATTTAAATGGGTATATAGTTTATATTAGTGTATGTATGTATATGTTTGTTTTTTATTTACGTACACACTATGTCTGCCTTTATTATTTTAATTATCTCTCTTGCGGGTTTGCTGGAAGAAATCTCTCTCAGAGATAAGTTCGCCCTTTGTACTTGTGTTTCTTTTAATGTATTATTTTTTATTTTATCTGTGTGTGTGCAATAAAGAGTTAAAATAAATAAATAAATAAACATTTGCCCCTAGCGGGATTCGAACCCGCAACCTCCGGCGTGGCAGTCCTAGAGCTACCCGTTCCGCCACGGAGGTCGTCAACATTAACTACAAACTATCAATTTATTGGTTCTATGCCAAGCCAAGCCGTCAACGGTAACCGCGCTGACAGCTCGGAGTTGATGCGACGACGTGCGATACCCTTTCAGCGTAGCTCTAAGGGTGCACCCACACCGGTGTTTCAAACTGTCGGACACTGTTGCAAACAGTTTTGTTTTGTTGTCGGAACGTTCTCAATATTAGTTTATATTAGACTGGTGTAATGGAAGTCCAAGCGTCAGTCTCCACAACAATCTTCATTGCTATTGACATCTAATTAAGTTAATTTAAGCCTTTAATACTTTTGTAAAGATTGCTTGGAGAAAATAAATAAATAAAATATAAAAATATATATATATATGTTAAAGAATGTATAAGAAATGTTTGCAAACGGATTGAAACGTTTCGACACAGTTGCTCCCACGCCGGATGTCGCTAAATGTTGAAAAACGTTTTTCAACACCAGTGTGGGCGAGCAGCCTAATTATAAACTTATTGTATAAATTTATAGTTTATGTATTTATACATACATACATACATAATGCTCACGCCTTGGTCCCAGAGGTGTAGGCAGAGACAATGTATCGCCACTTTGCGCAATGTAATATTGCAAAATAGCTTTCCTTCGTCCGTTTTTCGCCCCGTGATACCCCTTGACGAGATGTGTTGCGAACAACATCGCCGCCTTGTTGAGGTACCACGCTTAGCTAGGGAAATAATTGTCCACCTCATCAGAGCCCCGCATGACTCTATTATGTAGGTATTTATGAATCCATTTATTTATTTATTTTTGTATGCCTGGTATAAACTATACTTCTACCTTTAATTAACTGCACAACCTATCTTTTTCTGCTATTCTTATCCTCTACCCAAAGGTTGTCTGGAAGAAATCGCTTTTATCGATAAGACCGCCTAGATATACATGTGTAAGCTACTTTATTATTGTATCTTGGTTTTTATCGTGCACTAAAGAGTAATTGTATTGAATTGAATACTAAAACTTGTATTGTTCTTTATTGTACCTTAATGTACTTATTTAAGAAATATTTCTTACCCTTTAAATAAAATCAATTGCTCGAAGTTGTTAAAGGAAAATTACTCGTTGTAATGAAGGCTCCAGTTATCACGAGGGCGGAGGCTTTGCCTCTGAAGCCTGTCATTAGATGGAGTTAATTTTGGTAGCGATTGCGCTTTCCTATTTTTAAGGGCGCTAAAATGTTTATTTTATGGGTAGAACCCGAGGATTACCCACTGGGCAAATTAGATTTTTTAGCTTTGGTAAAAGACAATATGTATTAAAGTTCGTAAGCTGAAGTATCAATAGGCTGGTCTGATCTGTCGGAGAACTGTAGAGACCGCGACTCGCCAAGCGAAGTGTGGCTAGATGGAGCGACGATCTGCGTAAGGCAGATGGTAGCGACTGGATGAGAAGAACCGAAGATCCGGTTCAGTGGCGCGCCTTGGGAGAGGCCTATGTCCAGCAGTGGGCTCTTGCAGGTTGATGATGATGATGATGTAAAATAACAACTATTACTTTGTTATAAATATAACTTTACATCCTACTAATAATATAAATGCGAGAGTTTGGACATTTGGATGTTTGTTACTCAATCACGCTTCAACCACTGGACGGATCGTCATATAGTTTAGGTCCTGGAATAGGACATAATATGATAGTTTTAACCCGAAAAAACATCCCATTATTACGGGAAATACATAATAATTTGTGATGTTACGTTGTCCACGCAGACGAAGCCGCGAGCAACAGCTAGTAGTTTATATATTTCCTGATTGAGATTAGAGATCAACAGAATTATATTCGATTGTGCCAAAAATATGACCAAACCTACTTCAAAGGGCGTGTATTTTCAGACCGCTCTGAAGTAGAATACGTTTCTGAATACCCATGTGATATTTTTAGAGGTTCTCTCATAATAGAATAAATTAAAATGAATTTCATCATGCGCAAAGTTTTTTACACAATCGCTGTGAAAGATGGCTCGGCAACGGGACGAATATAGGACGGCTTTTTATGGTTCCGCAGTAGTCTGTGGACTGATGGAGCTGAAAAGAACCCCTAACCAGGTATCCTTCCGTCACTCGAACGAACCTACGGAGTAATAAGAACGTTAAGTCGACCGCCTTAGACACATTTTTGCGCGCTGCGCGTCTCATCAAACGCAGCACAAGAGTCAAATTTTGTAACCGACTAAACAGGTAAATTAAATTTACCATTTTGTAGCCTGTTAAGAAATTAGTTGCTAAATAGGATAAAGGAACACCTTTGAGGCCAGTTACAAAATAGCCATTTTGTAACGGACTTCAAACAGGGCAATTCAAGTTACTGAATGGGACAAAGGAACTTCTTTAAAGTTAGTTACAAAATAGAGTTCCATTTTGTAACTGATTTCAAACAGGGACATGCATATCGAATTTCGTAGCCAGTTTAGCGAGCCGTATTTTGTTATGCTGTATTTTATTATTGTGGTGAGTGTCGCTTTCTTCATCATCATCATCATCAGCTTAAATACGCCCGTTTGCTGAACGGGCGTATTTCAGCTGCCTCCCCAATAGAATGACACTTTGGCGGGCTGTCCATTGGGAGATTTTCCCCATTCACCACGCTTCGCATACGGATTGGTGATCCCAAGTACATACATAATGCTCACACCTTTGTCCCAGAGGGGTAGGCAGAGACGATGTATCGCCACTTCGCGCAATCCAATGTCTCAAAGCTACTTTCCCTCGCCCGCTTTTCGCCCCGGGATACCACTTGGCGTGAAGTGTTGCGAACAGCATCGCCGCCTTCGTGTTGAGGTCCACCTCGCCAGAGCCCCGCATGACTCGGTAAGGCTAATAGTGCCCGGAGCTCGCCCAGTTCTGGGATCTTAATATGCACAAGAGAACACTGCTGCTCGTCTCTGGCGTAGTTATATTTAGATAGATAGATAGACAGATAGACATTTACTCACTGACACAACACAAGTTGACAAACAAGTAGAAAACATAAATTTCGTGGACAAAACATAACATATCGCTTCGCGGGCACCCAACGAGACACAATAGAACTTCTACTGTTTACACGTCTACGTTGGGAGCCCGCGAGAGCGCAGCCTGGAGGCGTGTGTGTGCCCGTGAGTCGTGCTAGTGTCGACCACTGCCCGGGCTCAGCATGTGTCGCCGCTAGCATGTGGCAGCGACGCTGGTAATTTTGCCAGAGCCTTACCGCAACGTTTCCCCGCAAAACAGTGTCTTGGTATTGGTACAGTGTCTTGGTGTATTTGGTATTCTGTGCCTAGTCAAAGCTTACCTACAGCTTATAACTAAAACATCCTAATCTTTCCTGCTTTAAGACGCCAAATGTACCGGGAAAAAAGAAAAAAAACGCTAACAATTTCCTTAACCGCCAATTCATGCAATTTGCTAAGAACGCACTCCCAGGGATATTTGCCGAAAGAGCGGCGTTCGCAAAGCCACCAGTGTTTTTCCGAGTACCGCGCGATTTTTCCTCCACAAAACGCTTGTGAAATAACGTTACGGGCACGTATCACTTACTTTCCTACCTTACGGAAAACGCGAACGATACCCATAAACCGATTTTATAGGGGAAACGATGTGAGATCATGTTGGGAGTAATAGTTGGCTCGTAAACTATCTTTTAACTTTTATAATATTAGTAACGATATAATAATCGATTTGAAATTTTTTACGCAGAGTGGCGGTATGCAAGTGTTCCACTACATCGATTTAACAAATAGATTAATCGATATTCAATGATATTTTCATGAACATCTTTTACGAACGTGTATATCACTTTAAATCAATATAAATAACATGTTTCCACCCAGTTAATGAAAAACGTGATAGATGGATTATCGTGCAGTAACTGAAAGGCAGTATCAAACATTTTTGAAAAATATCGATTATAAATACATATGTATCGATTTTAATTCTGCTGTCACTATTCTAGTTGACAAGTTGCCGGTCGGCCGGCGGAAATGAATCAGCGTTATTATTATACGTTATTTTTAAACGACCCATTCCATTGGCTTAAAATAAAATTTTAAGGGATTCATAGTTCAGACCAATATTTTTGGTACATGAATGGTGAAGACGCATGTTAGATCCAGTTTTGGGCAATGTCCTTTCAGATCAATCGGTTCAATTTTTTTTTCGAGTTATCCGATAGACATAAGGACAATAAAACTCGCTAAAAGTGTAACTGTTATGACGGAACCCTTAAAAGTACATCTGAATCACTCCATAGAAGCAAACAAGTTTAATCACCTACTACCTATTACAGAGAGATAACTATCGAGAGTGGGACAACGTTATACTTCAACACATAAGTGCTTCTCTTTCGTACCACGCGCCGTGCTTTATTTAGCGGGCGACGTTAAATTGCCGGTTGTATGCCGCTTCTTTAATATTTAGTATTCTCTGCCTGAACTAAAACATTCACAACATCGAATGTTGATTTATATTAATATTATAAAGAGGAAAGATTTGTATGTTTGTAACGAATAAACTCAAAAACTACTGGACCAATTTAAAAAAATTCACTATTAGAATGCTACATTATCCTTAAGTAACATAGGCTATACATATTACTATAAAAATTAGGGATCCCTACTAAAACTTCAATAATGTAACCCAAGGTGTAACAAAATTAGCCATAAAATGCCTTTCATCGCATGCGCTGCGGAAACTATTTATGATAGAATCTTCGCGTGTCTGTACATTGAAAATATTTGCAGGAGTCGGAGCTGGAGCTGTAGCAGGAGGAGGAAGGGGGACGGGAATTAACGCTTAATAAGTTTCAACCTTATTTTATTCTGTAGTCGCACGAGCGGAGCCGCGGGCACAGCTAGTTATAAATAAATTGAAACACAAGTAGAATCGATTACCACGAAAATATAATTCGAAATTGCGCGATTGCAGACTACGTACACCCCTACCAACTTCTACCGTCACTCGAAAGTAAACACCTCAGTGTTACATGAAAGGTGACCGGAGCCTGCTTTCAAGGGCAAATTACATCGCAGTTGTAGGTGCCACCTACAAATGGTACCTTTGACGTGTGTTAGGGAATGTACCCATACTACGTGACCCGTTCAGGGGGAAGGGGAGTCTTCAAAATACCACGCTTGGTCGACGGGGCGGGGGTTAGGTTTTTGTCACGTAGTCAATGTCCTCTACGAAAATCGCGCTTTTTCGATCTATATTGAAACTGACGCACATATCGTTAGCTGATTGAAAACTGACAGTTTTTTCTTCTTGATAATATATTTTATACTTTTAAGTATGCACGCACTCTTGGCGTCACGCAGCAAGCGCCGTATTAATAAAGACAAATATGAGCCAATTTTTTTCAACTTTCTGTTTGCAAAATATGTTTTACAATTTTTTTTATGAATTTACTTCGTAAAAACTAGTGGGGGATGGAGAAGGGGGCGTCCTGGCATATTCTACGGGTGGTCAATGAGGTGGGAGGGGTAAAAATTGAAAAAAAATTGGGTCACGTAGTTTGGGTACGTTCCCTTAGGGATTTTGGAGGCTTAAGCGCTTCAAACACACATGAATCATAGATTACTTACCTTATAGTTACTACATAACATCATTGCCTAGTAAAACGAAAATACCCACCCCACGCTTTCAATACGCTACGTCGCTCTCATCCAAAAAATCAAAATTCAAAATTGTTTATAGTTTCAACCTATATAAACATCATGTATATGGTATAAGGTCCACCTTTTAAGTAAAAAATTACCTGTGTTAGGAGGACCCAGCATATCAGCATACTTAAAGCCGTCTGCTGCGACATGCATAGTCCGATCTATAGGTACTGGCTAGACGTTAATCGAAGCGTGAACAATAAATAGAACAATTCTGACATACTGACCACCTACACATTTTGGTAGGCATTTTATTCAATTTTTTTTATTTTAATTTTAATTGTTTGTTTGTTTTATTTTTATACTAGCTGTTGCCCGCGACTTCGTCCGCGTGGACAACTTAACATTACACATTCTTATGTATCACGTGTTACTAAATCCTAAAAGAAATCTATTAATCTGGTTATGCATTTAAAATATTAATATACATAAAAAAACATACTATCCAATTGAGAACCTCCTTTTTTGAAGTCGGGTAAAAATTTGCGTTCTGGCGGCGGTTTCGCCCGTTGGACCACAGTTTTTTAGGTTTCCGTAGCCAAATGGCAAAAAACGGAACCCTTATGGATTCGTCATGTCTGTCTGTCTGTCCGTGGGTATGCCACAGCCACTTTATTCCGAAACTATAAGAACTTACTATTGAAACTTGGTAAGTGGATGTACTCGTATTCTGTGTACCGCATTAAGATTTTCACACAAAAATAGAAAAAAAAAACACTAAATTTTGGGGGTCCCTATACTTAGAATTGAAACTCAAAACTCAACTTTTTCATCAAACCCATACGTGTGGATAGGTCTTCAAAAATGATATTGAGGTTTCTAATATCATTTTTATCTAAACTGAATAGTTTGCGCGAGAGGCACTTCCAAAGTGGTAAAATGTGCCCCCCCCCCCCCCCCCCCTGTAAGAGAATGATAAAACTAAAAAAAATATATGATGTACATTGCCATGCAAACTTCCACCGAAAATTGGTTTGAAAGAGATCTAGTAAGTAGTTTTTTTTAATACGTCATAAATCGTAAAGCACAATACTATTATTAAAACATCGATCAAAGTTACAACGAACTACAATAACTTTTAGATTATGTTACTTGCTGCTACGGAACCCTTCATGGGCGAGTCCGACTCGCACTTGGCCGCTTTTTTTTAAATAAAGTTGACATTTACATTTATCATGAATTAAAAGATTATCATATAATCAAAAAAAAATATATATTTTAATATTGTGCAAATTATGTGATATTTCCTTCCCCCCCCCTCCAATTTGTCCTTTCCATACCCTTTCTTTCTTTCCTTCTCCATCCCCTTCCCACAACGTTGAAAACCCTTTCCCCCACCCCTTCCCTCTCCCTACTCCTACCTCTCCCCCTTCCCTTAACCCACCCCTTCCTACACCCTTTATTTACCACTGCCCCCTCATCTTTCCTCTCTTACCCTAATCCCTCTATTCTTTTCCATCCGACTTCCTTCCCCTCCTATTCCCTTCCTATGTTGCATATCCAATTAACTGTACAACAAAATGTCTGTCAAACTGCTGGACATGCCTTCCCCAATGAATGCCACAACGCCCAACAGATCCAGCCGCTTCCGGCCACCATCTTCAGGTCGTCCATACACCTGGCGGCAGGGCGTCCCACCCTGCGCGTGGGACGTCGCGTCCCACTCTAGAACCCGTCTGCCCCAACGGCCGTTCGGTACTACGACAGATGTGACCTGCCATTTCAGCTTACTAATTCTTTCGGCTATGTCGGTCACCTTCGTTATTCATAGGATCTCCTCATTACGAATCATATCCCTCATAGAGACCCCGAGCATTGCCCTCTCTATAGCTTGCAGAGCCACTTGAATCTTGTGGATCAGGCCCACCATCAGTGTCCACGTCTCCGCGCTGTAATCATGACAGGTAGGACGCACTGATTAAAGATTTTTGTCTTTAAACATTGTGGAATAGGTGACGTAAAGACTTGACGCAGTTTTCCGAATACTGCCCACCCTAACTGGATTCTTCTGTCAGCTTTTGAAATTGATCCTACCCAACTATATTGTCTGTCCTAGGCAGACGTACTCCTGAACAGCTTCGATATTGACATTGTCGACGATCACCGGTCTAATACAGGGCCACTAATTATCGAATAGCGAACTTTTTGTATCGAGACTTGTGGAAATACCTGAAATACATCAGCTAAAATAAATCTATAAATGAGCTTTAAAACATCTCTGTCACTTTCGGTCAAGTTCTTGCTTCGACCAGTAATGTTGAACTACACTTTCATACAAATGATATGAAATGAGAGGTCAACTTGTATATCAGCATCCTGACATTTTATTGAGATATGACTTATACCAGTATGAGGCCCGAACTCAAAGCTATTGAACAGTGAAAACGCCGTCAAATTCTGTTCAGCAGTTTCCAAGATTAGCCCGTACATACATACATACATACAGACAGATAAGAAATTTTTTAATTATATTTTTGGACTCTACTGGTCTTCAGTAACGTCCGGGCAGTGAAATTTTTTTTTTACCTTCAATGTACAGATTCGCTTTTCTTTTGTTTTTTCTACTCTTTTATTATATGTATATATATATATAGATTATCTGTTCTATGGGTTTAAAAACATTATTAAAGGCACTCAATAATACACTCAAAAATGTATCCAAGGCGCTCGACTTAGCATTGTTACGGGTATCATCATCATCAGCCCGAAAGAGTCCACTGTTGGACATAGGCCTCTCCCAAGGTGCGCCACTGAACCCGATCCTCGGTTCTTCTCATCCAGTTACTGCCAGCCGCCTTACGCAGGCCTACGGGTATGCCTTTGAATAATAATTTCAATATGTGATACTCATTTCCTGCCATTTATAGTTTAAACTATATTTAGTTCTAAACATTATTGCCTTCCATTCAACAACCTTCCTACAAACGATATGGCTAAATGTGGTTAGCCAAATCAAAAAACGGTGAGTGTCGAATGATGGGCATGATAAGTCAGACACATCATGAAGTGGCGAGAGATCACGAACATATGCAACACATTTTATTACTTGTCACTATGTCACTGAGCCCATGATCCTTTAAAAGGAAGCGTGTCTTCCCATTTACTGTAATTTCACCAAACATTGTGGTATTGGTATTCGTACCGAGTTTGAGATGAAGTTTCTCTCAATTCAGGATTCCCTACGCACGCAGTCACTTCATGCTAACTCGGAATTGAAACAAAGCGCTTATGTATACAAAACATGCTCAGGCCGTTGAACTAAGGAGAAATGGGAAGACTGTTGAACTTTTGCAAGTTTGACTAACACCCAAAGAAATCTTATCAAGATAAAACGGTTATAGCTAAAATGTATTAATTTATTTGAGATTAATTTATTATGTATTTTTAAATCTAGATTTCTCTATTTTAAACATTTGAATGTTACTAACACCTAGTCGTGTAAGTTAATGTTATTACTAACAATTATGGATCCTCGACATCTAAATAAATGAATTAAATAATAATAATCATTTATTTAGTCCCCATGCCGTGTGGTTTCCGGTAGAGTAGAATAGGGCCACTCCAACTCTTCCCGTGGATGTCGTACAAGGCGACTTAGCGAATACATTATAAAACATTAATCAGGCCTCCCCAACCCGTCTGGCCAGCGCGGGGAGTGTAGGCCAAATCCTCCGTCTGTCTCCGGCAGATGAGAGAGGGTTGTGCTCCTGCAGTGGAGACAAAAATAACCTGATGATGATTTACTCCCCTCCGTGTTTGCGCCCCTCCAAAGTCTGCGCCCTATGCGGCATGGTACTGGCTGTAATTAGAAAAATAAAAATGGCTGCATTACCATTCCTGCAAATACGTCTATATGGGCAGACTTGATCAACTTCGTTAAAGGTCGGCTTTGACGCCATTTGGTCCCAGACTTTCGCTCTGGAATTAAATCTGTCTGACGCAATTTGCCTGGCTATATACCACGGATCGGAATTAGGTAGTGTACTTACGAAGTGTTTATGTTCAAATTAAGCTATAATTAGATAACTCTGGTGGTCCTGGCACGAGCCTAGGCTTATTTGGGCCACCACTGACATCCGTCATCTTAACGCTTTCTGTTCGATAAATGTGATGGTAAATTGTGACCGGTATTTTTGTAATAAAATAAATACAAATATGGATATTGCTGGAGTTTCGCCCGAGATTTATTTCAAACTAGCTGTGTCCGCGGCTCCGCTCGCGTGGTCTACAGAATCCGCTCTCCTCCCCACTTACGCTCCCACTCCCGCTCCCGCTTCCGCTCCCATATGGACCTAATCTATATGTGTACCAAGTTTCATCCTGATCCGTCCAGTGGTTGAAGCGTGATTGAGTAACAAACATCCAAACTTTCGCATTTGTAATGTTAGTGGGATAGCACAGGAGAAATTCTAATTTGGGACAAATGTATGTGGTTGGAACAGAAAAGTGTAACCAGCCGATTATTTCTTATCTTTATTAATTATAAGATACCCAATTTTTTTTACTGATATAGCTACTAGGTGGCCCGTAGCTAAAAAGGACGTAAGTGAAATTTAAAAGTCCCCCCAGAAAAGTAATAGAACAAAAGTGACTTATTATAAGAGGTAATTTTTTTAACGCCAAAATTCATCATAACATACTCGTACATAAAAGGTTATGTACGTCAATGTCGAAAATCCAGTCGTTATCGAAATAATACAGTTCCAACACGTGGTAGTTTCACATTATTGTTCAAATTTTTTAGATATCTTTATTAGTTAAGAAATAATCGGCTGGTTACACTTTTCTGTTCCATCCTGTATATGTAATTTGAAATTATCTTTTAAAAATTTAAATACCTACTTTATAATTATTAGGTATTACCAAAAGTACCGGGATTTTCATTAAAACAATAAAACCCTATGAAAAGGAACATTCACATATTTTCATCGCAAATACAAAAATTACACTACCCAACTCCGATCCCGGATAATAACATAACGATAGGCTCTCCTGGGACTTTTTGCTTCGTTGCGAAATAACGTATTACCTACGTCTGTATCTAAATGTGTTAAGTCTGTCTGAAAAATAAGTCAGGCCTTGTGGTAATAGGTGGGCAATGGCCTTTTAAGCGCAAGGCATATAGGCGCGGCGAAGACGCGGCGCGGACGTCACTGTCCAAACTATATAGGAGAGATAGATCGCGGGCACGAAGGTGCCATTGTAGATTTTAAATCATCATTCAACCCCATGATTAAAAAAACCAAAAGAGGAACAGCTTCCTATCAGCGCAAAAATTGTTAACTATTTTTCTAGGGTAGTCAATTTGATAAGAACTTGTTGAAATAATGTATTCAATTGTGTGTATTTACTTGACATTTACTTTAATTTATCTTTATTTGATTTAATGGAATTTATTTTTGTTCATTGTATTATGACCTGTAATAAAAGTTATTAATAAATATTTGATCTTATCATGTCTTTTAGCTACTCATAGTAATATGTTATTTTAATTCCTTTTTAATAAATACAGTTCTAGTCCGGAAGCCGCATCCATATCGCAAGCCAGGTGTCAACGGGACGGGCGCGGTGCGCGGGGGCAGCATTATAAAATATAATATACCCTCGTGCCGCAATACCGATCTATTGCGCGAGACGTATGTACACTGCTTTCAGACCTATCATCAGTTTTTAAACAGTCGTTCGTTATTTTCCACATACAACCCCTACAATATAGGTAACATCATCATCATCATCATATCGCCCCATAGGCGTCCAATATTGGACATAGATCTTCCTCAATGAAGCCACCACACCTGATTCTCCGCCCTCCGCATCCTATCTCTGCCGTCCACCTTCTTTAGGGTCGTCGGTCCACCTGGCCGCGGGTCATCCCATGCGCGTGCCTTCGCGGTCTCCACTCCTATCCAGGACTCGATTGCCCCAATCGCCGCCGGTTCTGCGGCAGATGATTCTGTAACGCTTATATAGGTAACTAGCTGTTGCCCGCGACTTCGTCCGCGTGGACAACTTAACATTACACATTCTTATGTATTACGTGTTACTAAATCCTAAAAGAAATCTATTAATCTGGCTATGCATTAGAAATATTAATATACATAAAAAAACATACTATCCAATTGAGAACTTCCTTTTTTGAAGTCGGGTAAAAATTAGCGTTCCGGCGGCGGTTTCGCCCGTTGGACCACAGTTTTTTAGGTTTCCGTAGCCAAATGGCAAAAAACGGAACCCTTATGGATTCGTCATGTCTGTCTGTCCGTATGTCACAGCCACTTTATTCCTAAACTATAAGAACTTACTATTGAAACATGGTAAGTGGATGTATTCTGTGAACCGCATAAAGATTTTCACACAAAATAGAAAAAAAAAATTTGGGGGTTCCCCATACTTAGAACTGAATCTCAAATTTTTTTTTATCAATCCCATACGTGTGGATAGGTCTTCAAAAATGATATTGAGGTTTCTAATATAATTTTTTTCTAAACTGAATAGTTTGCGCGAGAGACACTTCCAAAGTGGTAAAATGTGTGTCCCCCCCCCTGTAAGAGAATGATAAAACTAAAAAAAATATATGATGTACATTGCCATGCAAACTAAATCGTAAACCACAATACTATTATTAAAACATCGATCAAAGTTACAACGAACTACAATAATTTTTATATTATGTTACTTGCTGCTACGGAACCCTTCATGGGCGAGTCCGACTCGCACTTGGCCGCTTTTTTTAAAATAAAGTTGACATTTACATTTATCATGAATTAAAAGATTATCATATAATCAATATTTTTTTTATATTTTAATATTGTGCAAATTAGGTGATATTTCCTTCCCCCCCACCCCTCCAATTTGTCCTTTCCATACCCTTTCTTTCTTTCCTTCTCCATCCTCTTCCCACAACGTTGAAAACCATTTCCCCCACCCCTTCCCTCTCCCTACTCCTACCTCGCCCCATTCCCTTAACCCACCCCTTCCTACACCCTTTATTTACCACTGCCCCCTCATATTTTCTCTCTTACCCTAATCCCTCTATTCTTTTCCATCCGACTTCCTTCCCCTCCTATTCCCTTCCTATGTTGCATATCCAATTAACTTTACAACAAAATGTCTGTCAAACTGCTGGACATGCCTTCCCCAATGAATGCCACAACGCCCTACAGATCCAGCCGCTTCCGGCCACCATCTTCAGGTCGTCCATACACCTGGCGGCAGGGCGTCCCACCCTAGAACCCGTCTGCCCCAACGGCCGTTCGGTACTACGACAGATGTGACCTGCCATTTAGCTTACTAATTCTTTCGGCTATGTCGGTCACCTTCGTTATTCATAGGATCTCCTCATTACGAATCATATCCCTCATAGAGACCCCGAGAATTGCCCTCTCTATAGCTCGCAGAGCCACTTGAATCTTGTGGATCAGGCCCACCATCAGTGTCCACGTCTCCGCGCTGTAATCATGACAGGCAGGACGCACTGATTAAAGATTTTTGTCTTTAAACATTGTGGAATAGGTGACGTAAAGACTTGACGCAGTTCTCCGAATACTGCCCACCCTAACTGGATTCTTCTGTCAGCTTTTGAAATTGATCCTACCCAACTATATTGTCTGTCCTAGGCAGACGTACTCCTGAACAGCTTCGATATTGACATTGTCGACGATCACCGGTCTAATACAGGGCCACTAATTATCGAATAGCGAACTTTTTGTATCGAGACTTGTGGAAATACCTGAAATACATCAGCTAAAATAAATCTATAAATGAGCTTTAAAACATCTCTGTCAAGTTCTTGCAACGACCAGTAATGTTGAACTACACTTTCATACAAATGATATGAAATGAGATGTCAACTTGTATATCAGCATCCTGACATTTTATTGAGATATGACTTATACCAGTATGAGGCCCGAACTCAAAGCTATTAAACAGTGAAAACGCCGTCAAATTCTGTTCAGCAGTTTCCAAGATTAGCCCGTACATACATACATACATACATACAGATAAGAAATTTTTTAATTATATTTTTGGACTCTACTGGTCTTCAGTAACGTCCGGGCAGTGAATTTTTTTTTTTAACTTCAATGTACAGATTCGCTATTCTTTTGTTTTTTCTACTCTTTTATTATATGTATAGATAAGTACATAATGGGGCGGGCGCCGCGTCTTGCGGCCGAAGTCGCATCTATGTGACTTGCGCCCTACAGAACCAGCTGTCCTTTACAAGCTCAAACATTTTGTAAAGGGAATTTAATAAAAATGGGGTATGGGGGACTTTATGTAGTAATATTTAGTATACTCTTTGATTAAAGTTTTTTCTTTGGATTCGAGCACCAGAGGTCGTAAGTTCGATTCCTACCAGGGACAGACAATTTTGTACAATTTGTACAATTTAGTCCCCGTCTGGATGTTATATTTGTGAATTGTCCTATCCTTGTTTAATTCCCATAGCTCAGGAGACATTTCTAGTTTGTGATTAGACAAGTGTATGTATACTTATGTATATGAGTAAAGAGAGGTTAAACATTCTCAATCATATTAAGTGTTTGCTGCGTCAGATAGAGGTAAACAACGGAACGGTGCTGTTTTCGCTTTTGAAAAGAGTTATTTTGCCATTATTATGTTACACCTTATCTGCTAGAGCAATAGAGTTTATTTTTGAAACAAATATTTGTATATCATCATCAGCCGAAATACGTCCACTGCTGAACATAAAATCCCCAATAGAATGCTATTTTTTATGGGCTACCAAAAACAACTAGTGTGGGACTCCCTCTGACTAGATGGAGCGACGATCTGCGTAACTGGCAGTACGAGTAACTGGACGAGAAGAGCCGAAGATCGGGTTCAGTGGCGCGCCTTGGGAGAGGCCTATGTCCAACAGTGGACTCTTGCAGGCGGATGATGATGATTGTCGATGACGGATGCACAGCACCTAGCCTGATATAGGATGTAATATTATTTATAAAATAAATAATATATAGCGAGGGTGTATGGTAAAAAAAAGACATAATTTGCGCGGGGCGCACAACACCAAGCGCATGGGCCGGCATCGCCATTCTGCCGCTAGCATTCCGCGATTCGCACGACACTATTACTACCATACGCCGTCGCTATTTTTCGTTCACATTTGTAGTTTTCTTTATTAACTTCCACGCTAACCAGCACATCAGCTACAATGATGATGATTTGTCATTATCTCCACGCTTGGCAGGTGAATTGGTGACCGCAGTAATTTTTTTTTTTTCTTATTTTCTTCAAGCAATCTTTACAAAAGTATTAAAGGCTTAAATTTACTTAATTAGGCGTCAGATAGCAAGAAAGACTGTTGTGGAGACTGACGCTTGGACTTAGGGAAACCCTGTATTCCAGGACGCCAGGTCTCCACCCCACGGAAAGGACAAAATTATATCGCCAGTTAAAATTGAAAGACGTGTTCGTGTGTGTGTGTGTGTGTGTGAATGTGAGTGTGTGTGTGTGAGTGTGTATGTGGGAGGGTGTGTGTGGGAGGAGGGTGTGTGGGGGGGTGCGTGTGTGTGTCTGTGCAGAAATTAGTATTTAATTCATATATACTTTTAAATGTTATAAACACAGGAGAACGCTTCTGCAATCCCTTAGTCGCCTTGACGATACCCACGGGAAGAATGGGGGGTGGCCCTATTCTAAGCTAAAACTCCTTCAATTATAATAGTTGTAGATACTTTGTAACAAAATTGATGCCGTGATCCTATTTAAGCATACCCCAAGCGCTCCTAACTGCCTACATTAATGACGAGTAACTCTGTAAAACATTTTCGGGGGCCATTTTGGGTCTAATTACGTGTAATTTGTATGTGGTTCTAAGTTTTTATGGTGATTACCGATAAACAAATTAGCTGCCAGACGGGTTGGGGAGGCCTGATTGCAACGATCTATAAGTACTACTAGATGGAGCGTTCCAAACAATCGCTCTGTTCCACGCAAGTAGCCACAACTCTTTCACATTCACTTTGAAACTAGTGCAGTTACTACTCAGAACATTTAATTATTTTCTAAATATTGACATTATTTAACCATCAATATTTAGTAATAATTAAATGTTCTGCGTTGTAACTGCACAAGTTTCATTGTGAATGTGAAAGAGTTGTGTCTACTTGCGTGGAACAGAGCGATTGTTTAGAACGCTCCATCTAGTAGCACATAGAGATCGTTGCCTGATTAATGTTTTATAACATGTTTATGTTTAGCGTCTGGCCAGCGCGGGGAGTGTAGGCCAAATCCTCCGTCTGTCTCCGGCAGATAAGAGAGGGTTGTGCTCCTGCAGTGGAGACAAAAATAACCTGATGATGATGATGATGAATGAAAACATACAAATCTTTCCTCTTTATAATATTATTTAGTGTAGATGTAAAGTAAGTTACTAGATATTGCTTGTGACTTCAAGCAATATCCAGTAATTTACTACAAACGTTGTTCTGAAGCAGGTGTTGCGACGGACCCGGCATCTGCTTGACCGCTAAGAAATATAGACTGACCACTTGCGGAAGTTGGCTGCGGCCCAAACATGGCATTTGGGCTATTTACACTTCCTGACATAGTTCTACCTTTTTAGGACGTTTTGGCTTAGATTTTAGACCTTTAGGTCATCATCATGTTAAATAAATTGTATACTCTTTGCATCCAGTATTTCCACTCCTTGAAAAAATTCGCCCCACCCAAAGGTTGCCTGTAAGAAATCGCTGAAAGCGATAAGGCCGCCGTTGTACACTAAATTCATCATTCTATGTAAGTTTAGTTTTTATTTAAAAATGTATATGTCGTAGGTGCTGAGGGCGTGGGGTTCGAATCCCGCTTCTGATGTCGTAGGTTCCTGGTTCCGCCGAAAGTGTGGGCTCCCAAATTGAGATTAACGCCGTTACAAAGTTAACACGTTTACTGACTTAAATGACACTACATGAAATTACACTACATCATCAAGTAACGATTTTAGAAGGCAGACGATCCGTCCGTGTAGTGCCTTCCCACAGCACGCGTATCGAGCGAACACTGTCTCGAGTCTGCGCCTGCGCCAGTCCTACCAGACGTTCCGTCAGCGCGTGCTCGCGACGATCGCCGAACCAAGCCGAACGGCGCGCCGAGCACACACTGTGCCTCCAAATCAGATCCTCTTTTATTATTTCGCCGACATATATGTTTTGGGGCACAATAAAGAATATTTGAATTGAATTGAATTGAATCATCATCAGCCAAATATGTCCACATTTGTTGGGCGGTCCATTATAAAATTTTCCATAACACCCACGATTGGCAGGATTGGTGATCGCAGTAATGATTTTAATATTCACTGGAGAAGGCTGCTCCGTCCCTGGTGTAAACCCTTGACCACCTTGATGACACCGATTGATGAAACCAGGGACCACAGGGCTTGGTTTTATTAGAAAGTATGTTTAAGTTATATCATCATCATCATCATCATCAGCCCGAAAGAGTCCACTGTTGGACATAGGCCTCTCCCAAGGTGCGCCACTGAACCCGATCCTCGGTTCTTCTCATCCAGTCACTGCCTTACGCAGATCGTCGCTTCATCTATCCAGGAGGCGTCCCACACTACGCTTGCCCAGTCGCGGTCTCCACTCGAGAACTCGTTTACCCCAGCGGTAATCGGTTCTCCGACAGATGTGACCAGCCCACTGCCACTTCAGCGTACTAACTTTTTGAGCTATGTCGAAGACTTTAGTTCTCTGGCGGATCACCTCATTTCGGATCCTGTCTCTTACAGAGACTCCGAGCATAGCTGTTTCCATAGCCCGCTGAGCGACCTTCAGTTTTCGAACTAGTCCCACTGTCAGTGTCCACGTTTCGGCACTGTAGGTCATTACGGATAGGACGCACTGGTTGACGCCAGGGACAGTTGTTTTTGGTAGCCTACCGTAACCCGGGGATTCTTAGCACCCCCAGCCCTACCGTAACCGTGACCGCTACCTTGGTCATATATACCCTTTTAAACCCCGATAAGGTTAATCAACCACGCCAAACATATGTTCTATTTTCTAGGAGGAAAACTGCCCACTAAGTTATGCATGGAAATCGACACGTTTCGTTTCTAGGCAACGGATGGTATGTTTCATGAGTGTGGTCGAACGGCGAGTGAGAGACAGCGTTTGTTTGGGACAATTTACATTCACTTCACATATTATTTGAAGGTTAAATTTAAACATAAGAAGTAATCACCGAAACAACTTATCCAATTTAAAAAAAAACGCATTATTTTGAATAGACTACGGATATACGCTGTATATTATCCTGTTAAAGTAGAAGGGTTTTTCGTGAAGACCAATTTTGCAACGTAAGTCAACAACAAAAACGGTCGACCGAATGTGTTTCTTACGAACGCTGCCTTAAAGGTAAGAGATATATTATCACATCAGCCCTTGGACGTCCACTGCTGGACATAAGCCTTCCCCAACCTCCGCATCCAGCCGCTTGCCGCCATTTTCTTCAGGTCGTCGGTCCACCTGGCGACAGGGCATCACACCCTGCGCGTAGAGACATATGCTTTCTATAGAAAAGTTATAGAGGTTAAGGTCCTGTAATAGCGGAAGCGGGAGCGAAGCGGAAGCGGGAGCTCTTAACACTTATTAATTTCATCATCATCATCAGGTTATTTTTGTCTCCACTGCAGGAGCACAACCCTCTCTCATCTGCCGGAGACAGACGGAGGATTTGGCCTACACTCTCCGCGCTGGCCAGATGGGTTGGGGAGCCCTGATTGATGTTTTATAATGTATTCCCTTAGGCGCCTTGTACGACATCCACGGGAAGAGTTGGAGTGGTCCTATTCTACTCTAACGGAAACCACACGGCTTAATTATAATTTCAACTTTATTAAAAAAAACTGTTTGTACTTAGTCCACGAAAGCAGAGCCGCAGGAACAATTAGTGGTGAAATAAACTTGAATTTAAAGGTTCCAAGTTCTAATGAAGCGAGAGTTATACGATTTCGCTACGAGCTGTCTGACGTCTGTGTAACGCCTCGTTAAAATAATAGAAAAAAAAAAGAACACATTTCACACATCAACAAACGACACGTTTTCTTTGTTCGGCACGTCTTCTCTAGACTCATCTTCACACTCGAATTCACATGTCAATGACCCATAGACGAACAGGTTTTATACTGAAAGCGAGTAACCTTTTGAAATGTATGCTGAATAACCTGCATTAGCCTCACCTACGTGAGTGAATGAATACATACGAGGTCTGAAACATGTTTTGAATAGCTTTTCCAAAATTTGGCTCTTATAACCAAAGTTTCATTATGAAATGGAATACATTGCTGTGTAGTTGGATTCATGACAATGACATGCTAATACAAAAAGTTACATGAATATCTAAATTAACATAACATATATGGTAACAGAGTTTTGAATAAAATAGAATTGACTCTGTAGGTATCTGATGTATTACACGTTAAGATTTTCAGATTTTTTTATATTTTCCAGGTGAAGAAGGCGGCCGGAAGCGGCTGGATGCGGAGGGCGAACGACCGAGTGTGGTGTTCATCGGGGAATGACTAAGTCCAGCAGTGGACGTCTAAAGGCTGATATGATATTATAAGTATGGAACGGAATTAGGTAAATAGTATCATTTATTTACTTGAGACCAAAAAATTATGTTAATATAAATATTCCAGCTTTTGTTCTTTTGGTGACCAAATATCGTAACGGCTACGAAATGGGAAATGTAATTTCCCAGTTCGAAGCCAGTTACAAAATGGGACTCCTGTGTACCATTTAGTATCTTATCTTATGTATGTATGTATGTATGTAAACGCTTTATTGTACCAAAAATAACAACAAAAACAATAATAAAATAGTAATTAAACTGTTGCACAAAGGCGGACTTATCCCACATAGGGATCTTTTCCAGTCAACCTTAGAGTAACTGAAAGGACAAGTATAATGCGTTTAGTACCAAATTTGATAAAGAAATGTACCTACTTTTAATAAAGGGCTACTACTTATGATAGGGGGCCAGGTATACCCGGGGACACGTCGACCCTGTGGGATCTTATGTCAGCGCCTCTGTGTATACGGTGCTTCCGTCCCCCACAGTCTGCTGCACAAAAGCTATTAAGCAGCTAAGGGGCAAAAGCCTGTAGTTCTTGGGTTCAGGGTAAGCCACATCCAGGACACTCATTCGCCTTGCAGCTAGTGCATTGCATTCACACAGAAGGTGCGTCATCTTATCGATGTTCTCTCTACAGACTGTACGTTGACGGTATCTGACAGTCCCAGCTTAAGCAGGAGGTGACATTAGGTAAATAATTTCTGAACTGGCTTCGAAATGGGATTCAGCATCAACATCATCATCAGGTTATTTTGTCTCCACTGCAGGAGCACAACCCTCTCTCATCTGCCGGAGACAGACGGAGGATGTGGCCTACACTCCCCGCGCTGGCCAGACGGGTTGGGGAGGCCTGATCGATGTTTTATAATGTATTCCCTTAGTCGCGTTGTACGACATCCACGGGAAGAGTAGGAGTGGTCCTATTCTACTCCACCGGAAACCACACGGCACTAATGCAGAAATGGGATTAGGTATCTAATATCTGACCTTCACAGTCTCAGCGATTACAATCTGTGACCTTTATCCTTAACCACAGATGATCTCACGCAAAGGGAACAGTCGTAAAGAAGCCTTCTGGACAAACACTGGATGTCTACAAATTACGCTCCAATCCAAACATATTAAGCGGATTGAGATAAATCTCTTTGTACACATAAAAATCCGGCAAAGTGAGAAACGTGTTATGACCAGAGATCGGAATAAGGTATTGCCGTGTTGTTCCCGGCTTAGAATAGGGCCACCCCCAAACTATTATGTTTAAAAGTAAATAAATTCTCTATTTGCAATGAGAAGGTTCAATTTCTGATACTAAAAAATTCATCTATCCAGCTTCAATAAAAATAGCATGCATATACATTATGTAGGTTGGTTATCACGGAACTCTTGAACACTGAGCCGTATGGTTCCCGGCTTAGAATAGGGCCATCCCTAAGCTTCCCGTGCGTATCGTCAAGGCGACTGGAACAGCATCGTTCTCCTGTGTATATTAAAATTATTACTGCGATCACCAATCCGCCTGCCAAGTATAGTGATTATGGCAAATCCCCCAATGGACAGCCCATCAAAAGTGGCATTCTATTGGGGAGGCTTATGTTCAGCAGTGGACGTATTTATATATGATGAATAATAACAATTGACTCAACCAAAAACTGTGATAAGATTTTAAAAATTCCTCTTGACAAAATCGCGGAAAATTGATTCAAAATGGAACCCTCTGCAGAGACAGCTAAGGGTCAATTAATCAAAACAACTCTTCAACTACTCAACCACTCCATGTTCCTCCATGCCATAATTATTGTGTGCGTCACTCTAGCTTCGGCAAAGTATAATTTCATTAATATCATATTATTTTATTTTAATATAATCAAGATTATTATATCAGATTTCATTATTCTGATCAAAGTAAGATTTAGTACCGAATATGTACTATTTTGTACTCAAATTTCAGATTTTGTACTTAAATAGATGAAAAGAAGCAAGGTGGTATTGACCCCAGCTCAGATATTATGAATTAATATACCCAAAAATCTGATTTTGTCCAGCTCGGACATTTTGAATTTATGTATTACTTTGTACCCAAAAATCTGATTTTGTATTTGAGTAGGTAGCTCGCGAGATACAAGGGTATTGCTGATCGAGCTGGATTGACGTCATCCCACTTCGGAAATTTTGAACAATAGCACGTAGGTACTTAAATATTAATCACACCAGGTTTGAGCTTCAAATTTGTACTATTTTGTACCGAAAAATCAGATTTGTATGTAATAAATTTCGAGATACAACGGTTATTGGTGTGATGACGTCATCCCAGCTCTACTTTAATACCCTCTTGTACACTTTGATATATTTATGTACAAAATCAGATTTTTGGGTATTGTAGTACAAATTCGAAGGTCAAGCCTGGTGTAATCAGAATTTAAGTACCTAGGCGCCTTATTTCAAAAGGTCCGAACTGGGATAAAATCACTCAAGTCAAGTGACTTCAATACCCTCTTATATCATTTGAACTATTTAAGTACATACAAAAATCTGAAAAGTATAGGGTATGAAATCCTGCCTCGGTTAGATTACTGAAATAAGTCTTTATTGTACCCATAGAGAAACCAAAAAGTTTATGTAACATATCAAACTTTATTAGGATAATTCCGCCTTAGTACACAGTTTAATTCCTATTTCATTATTGTTGTTGTTGTGATTTTTGGTGCAATAAAGCGTTTACATACATAACATGCTCGCCCGCAGGTTTGGCAAGTGTAGTGACCAGGTGAAATTGACATTATTCAATGCGTATTGTCAATGTGTCTACACTGGCCAACTCTGGGCTGATTTCAGTAGAAAATCATATAGCACCATGAGGGTGCAATAGAATGACGCGTTTCGCACCCTCATGCGACTGCCGCGCTACTGTAGTGCCTCGAGCATGTTCGCCGAGGCGCGAGTGCCCGATGCATTTATGAGAGCGCGCGTGGCTTCCTTTTGGGAAGGCTACGTCGCTCTCATAACAGCATACTTAAAGCCATCTGCTGTGATATGGACAGCCCGATTTATAGGTACTGGATAAAAGTTCATCGGAGCGTGAACCAGAAATAGAAATAGGTATTAGTGATGTAATGACCACCTACCGCTTTTGGTAGGCATTTTATTTTATTTAATAGTTTAATTTTTTATTATTTAACTTTTTGTATTTTGTGTTTTATGGGTTTTTTATGCCTAATAAAAACATTATAACTTTCATCAGATTTAACTGAAAGCACATTTAGGGCATTTTCTTAACTAGTGGGTAGGACAGAGAATACTTAATAGTTAATGCATAACATATATCTGTACTTAATCTGGGAGTTATGAGAGTGGTGTATATAACTCAATAGTAAAACTAAATACTAACGTTTTAATCAGCAACTTCTTCCCACTGTCAGACAATACTCGAAAAATTTGTGTTGAAGGCTCGCTGGAGTAACGCACACTTAAATATTTTCTAAAATGCATTTATGTTGTGCAATTTCAAACTTTGCACAATACTCAAATTGCAAGCTAAAGTATTCAATTGGCTTGAGAATAATATTGAACCTAAAAACCTACGTAGTGTCTGTCGGGGGAAGTCTGGGGGAAGGGAGGAAAGGGTAAAGTTAAGGATGGATCCCTACTCCCGAACTTCTGTCGCTGAATAAGAAAATTACGTATGACCTAAGACCGAACCCTAAAAGAAGGGTTTACCAAGTTTATCTACCTATACTATCTGTCCTAATTTGCTTATATCAGCTTTACCTAAGTAAAGTAAATAATAATAAATATTACATAATATACATATGCTTGCCGTGTGGTTTCCGGTAGAGTAGAATAGGACCACTCCAACTCTTCCCGTGGATGTCGTACAAGGCGACTAAGGAAACACATTATAAAACATCAATCAGGCCTCCCCAACCCGTCTGGCCAGCGCGGGGAGTGCAGGCCAAATCCTCCGTCTGTCTCCGGCAGATGAGAGAGGGTTGTGTTCCTGCAGTGGAGACAAAAATAACCTGATGATGATGATGAATATACATATACATACATACACGTCCAATCCCATACTAAGATTTTCTCCTGTGCTATGGGAATTAAAAGGACTGGACAATTCACAAATATAACATCCAGACCGGGACCAGCTTGTACAAATTGTACAAAGTTGTCTGTCCCCAATGGGAATAGGCGGACCTTATAAGACTATGTTCTCCACAGTCGTACCAGATAATCCTATATATCATCCAGATACTTTCTACTATATATAATATAATATTATAAATGTGAAAGTTTGGATATTTGGATGTTTGTTACTCAATCACGCTTCAACCACGGGACGGATCGGCATGAAACTTATCACACATATAGGTTAGGTGCTGGAATAAGACATAGGATAGTTTTATCCATTCCTACGGGAAATCTAATAAATAAAATCGTAAACTTTGCGTGTCTGTACATTGAAGATATTTGCATAAAAAAAATTGGGGCGTCTAAGGATAAGTATTTGTATTTGTATTTATTTATTGGTAAAAATTATTTACATGTCAATTGTTTTGTTATTAATATTGCAACATATTACATTTCATTCTTAGAATATAGCAAATATAATCCACAGCAAATATAAGCAACAGAACATATTTCGATCATTACTGAAATTTTTGTCTGTTTGTCTGTGAGTTTGTGCACGCATCACTTAAAAACTACTGAACGGATTTTGATGAACTTTTGACAGAAACATGGGGCTTAATCTAACTTAAATTTAGTCTTTATTTCATCGCAATCGGTTTACTCAATCAAAAGTTATGGACATTTTTAGTTTTCAAGTAGGTAAGGTTAGTATGCAATATATTGCACATAATAATATTTCCGTACTATTCAGATTGCGATGAGTTTGGACTACATTGGCGTGGGCGTGGGCGTGGGAAAAGGGTGCGGGGACCGGGAGCGGGATTGAGAGTGAGATTGAGAGTCTGTGTGGAAGTGGGATAGGGAGCGAAAGTGGGAATGGGAGCGGAACCTGTAGTCCACGCGAGCGGAGCCGCGGGCACAGCTAGTACATAATATTACTACGTAAACAAGCGACACTGGCATTCCCCCTCAGTTTAACGTTGCCCGCAAGACGTGTAAGTACCCATCCGGTTAGAAAGAGAAGCACTTATGTGTTGACGTATAACGTTGTCCCTCTCTCTGTAGTTTACGCGCACACACAAACCTGTACGAGATTACGGGATACAAAGGAGCCGTGGTAGCCGATTGGTTGTGCACTCGCCTCACGTTCATGAGGTCGTGGGTTCAAACCCCGCCCGTACCAATGTGTTTAACGAAACTTAAGTACGGTTTATTTATAATACCACAGGCTTTTCGGTGAAGGAAAACATCGTAAGGAAACCTGCATATGCCAAAGAAGAAATTCTGAGGCGTATGTGAAGTCCACCAAATCGGCTTGGGGCACCGTTGGTGGTCAGGGGTTTGGCACAAAAGATCCTGAAGGGTCGAAGTGTCGCCAGGTCTTCCTGGCCCCCTAAGAAGATAAGATAAGAAGACGGGATACAAAGGCGGGGTCGCTTGTATGTAGTTTCGGGAGTTTGGGTGTGGTCTAGGGTTAAACTCTCGACAATAAACACGCCCTTCATGAATCTATACAATGGATCTAAAAGAAAGATAAAAAAATATATAACCGGAGGCATAATCGGAATATGATTGTGTTCGATCCGAAGCGTCTCTTTCAGAAAAGCAATCATGAATAACATTTTTTTTTTCGGATTGTTAGATCAATCGAAATAACAGTTAAACAAAAAAGGAATCTAACAGAGCGGATTACTTTCCCGGATTGTTCGACTGATCGACCTAACAATCTAACAAAACGGAATAGACGAATTAGACCCATCTGCTTAAATGTCAGATAGAACTAACTATTAGTGTAATCAATCATTTTTAATTTTTAAAAACCTTGTTAAAGAACACTTATCTATCACTAAGTTAGAATTGGAATCCATATCTTATATGTATTTTATGAATGTTTGTATATTATTATTATTTAATAATGTATATTATATTTATATCATCATCATCATCATCAGCCCGAAAGAGTCCACTGTTGGACACAGGCCTCTCCCAAGGTGCGCCACTGAACCCGATCCTCGGTTCTTCTCTTCCAGTTACTGCCAGCCGCCTTACGCAGATCGTCGCTCCATCTAGCCAGGGGGCGTCCCACACTACGCTTGCCCAGTCGCGGCATATTGTATATTTGTATATTATTGGTAAATATTTATTTATACACTTATATTTTTTTACCGTGTAGGTTAGAATCTATGTAAGTGGGTATATAGTTTATATTAGTGTATGTATGTATATGTTTTTTTTTTATTTACGTACACACTATATCTGCCTCTCTTATTTCAATTATCTCTCTCGCGGGTCTGCTGGAAGAAATCTCTCTCAGAGATAAGTTCGTCCTATGTACTTGTGTTTCTTTTTAATGTATTATTTTTGTTTTATCTGTGTGTTAAATAAAGAGTTAAATAATAATAATAGTGTGTTAAAAAACGTTTAGTGTAAAAACTCCTACTTATCCGTTAATAACAGTTTAAAGATATTCTAGGATAACCCTTTTTTGTAAAAGATCTACATCTACTACATCATCTAATATTCCTAAAGCCAACCTAAGGTAGACGCGTACGCGGTACAATTTGCTAGCTTACAGCTGATCAAACACCGGAAGAATCAAAATGTAGACTAGCTAATAAATAAGCGGCCAAGTGCGAGTCGGACTCGCCCATGAAGGGGCAGCAAGTAACATAATATAAAAGTTATTATAAACATAATAACTTTTATATTATGTTTATGAAATTAAATGTTTTTTTATATATTTGAGTTGATTGAATGAAAGGTAAATTGTGGTTTACGATTTATGACGTATTAAAAAAAACTACTTACTAGATCTCGATCAAACCAATTTTCGGTGGAAGTTTGCATGGCAATGTACATCATATATTTTTTTTAGTTTTATCATTCTCTTATTTTAGAAGTTACAGGGGGACACACATATTTTACAACTTTGGAAGTGTCTCTCGCGCAAACTATTCAGTTAAAAAAAAAATTATATTAAAAACCTCAATATCATTTTTGAAGAGCTATCCATAGAT
Organism: Esperia sulphurella; assembly: GCA_947086405.1. NCBI lineage: Eukaryota > Metazoa > Arthropoda > Insecta > Lepidoptera > Oecophoridae > Esperia > Esperia sulphurella. The sequence goes on from OX352265.1 coordinate 16,089,988, forward strand.
ACCTCACACGTATGGGTTTGATGAAAATTTTTTTTTGAGTTTCAGTATAAGTATGGGGAACCCACAATTTTTTTTTTTATTATTTTTGTGTGAAAATCTTAATGCGGTTCACAGAATACATCTATTTACCAAGTTTCAACAGTATAGTTCTTATAGTTTCGGCATAAAGTGACTGTGACATACGGACGGACAGACAGACAGACATGACGAATCCATAAGGGTTCCGTTTTTTGCCATTTGGCTACGGAACCCTAAAAAAAATCAACGCAACTCAATGAAAATTTACAGCTTGAAGTTATACTAGCAAGCATGATGGCAAGTATATACTTACGGACACAAATGCAAGGCGAGAACTTGCCCGCCTGCGGTAGCTCTCTACCGCAGGTGGGCAAGTTCTCGCCTTGCATAGAAGTCTTTACTTCGCTACCCGAAGTAACTATAAAACATTGCAATTTTCATAAACTTTGAAGCGCATACGCGCAAAGTAAACTCTTTTTGAAACGCTTTTCATAGCATGTTATCCTTATGGCGGGTGGTGTGGTGTGACCAGTCTACGCCAAAATTTTTTACTAAATTTTCGTAAACTAACAAATTAATAAGTATGGCCAATACAATTATTTTTTACTATGATTGTTGATGATAGATAAGTAGAATAAAATCAAATATTATAAATAAAGGAGCATGCTAAAGAGTTTTTCCTCAAAAAAAACGGTAAAGATAAAAGAGTGAAATGCCTCCCCCATTCTTCTCGTGGGTGTCATCAAGGCGACTGAGGTATGGCATCAGGGACGGACAGCAGCGTTCTCCTGTGTATATTAAGATCATTAATCTGGCTCCCTATGTCTCGAAGAAGTGTCTGGAAAATTAAACATCATATAGCGGGGCGGGAATATCAGAATAGTTGTTGATGAGACTGAAACTTTGATGAAAGTAATGGCATAGGACAAATCACCTGTCCTGCTTTCTCTCTTCATCAAATTCCTGCACAATAACACTACACACACGCATACACACAGACACAACACACACACATATATCATCTATAGGTAACAGGTATCATTTTTCAATAACGTAAAGTATGACAATATATTATGTATGTATGTAAACGCTTTATTGTACCAAAAATAACAACAACAACAATAATAAAATAGGAATTAAACTGTGTACAAAGGCGGACTTATCCCACTTAGGTATCTCTTCCAGTCAACCTTAGAGTAACCGAAAGGACAAGTATAATGTGTTTAGTACCAAATTTTGATAAAGAAATGTACTTTTAATAAAGTTTGAAAATACATATTACATAAACGAACAATATGTACATATTATAGCAAGGTACTACAAAACTTACTCATATTGTATCCCTACCCAATAAGTATTATCACTAACATGCTACGAGACGGCCCACAGGTCAGTGCAGGTGCCGGGAACTATTTATATACGAAATATGACAAAATTGTGTAAATATGTAATAGTAGATTCGATTAGATTTATTTATTTCACTTTAACATCTTAAAAATTCAATTTTACATGTCATTCTAATATGGTAAAAGGGATCGTCATAAAATAAAATAATGTACAAAACATAAATTACAATGTCAACAATTCAAATAATGTCATAGTATATAACATACTATCTATGTCAGTACATAATATTAAAATAAAAAATTTAAAATACACTTGGTATTAAATTATCACAAATTAAATTAAACGTCAGAGAGTAACCTAAGCTTGTATTTTAAAATCCAATTTTCTGTATAATATATATATTTTAATTTTTTTGAATTACTGCGATCACCATTCCCCCTGCTAAGGTTGGTGATTATGGCAGATCCCCCAATGGACAACCCACCAAAAGTGGCATTCATTCTAGGCTTATCTTAAGCAGTGGACGTATTTCGGCTGATGATAATGAACGCCTGGAGACTAGCAATCAAAGAAACGAGGCCAGACTGACGTGGTAAGCGATCAAGGACAAGAGGATATGGAGGACAAAGATGAAAAGTATAAAAAAAATATCACAAAAAGGCCAAATTTGAAACCTGGCCACACAGTCTAGTTGAATATTCTATCCGTACGAAATGGCCTAGCAGGAGGTTTTTGTGCCGCCTAGCTTAGAAAGCGTCCTTTATGCCACAGTGTGGAGTAGGCTTTCATCTGCACGCGAACAAAGCCTCCGTAATCCTGCGCTGTCACGGAGGATGTGTGGGGGCGTGCACTAGGGGAGGCACTGGGTGGAAGAAAAAACGGAATCTTAAGACGCGAAAGCACCAATGAATTTGAAGAACCTCATCGTTAGCTATAAGCTTTATGAAAGGAAAATGGGATGATACGATACTGTTTTATTTATAAAACAAGTTCAGTTAAAAAGGGAAACGAATTCAAAACTCTATAAACTCTATTTCCTGAAAAGGAAACTGAATATTGACGACCTCTGTGGCGGAACGGTTTCGCTCTCGGCCTGCCACGCCGGAGGTTGCGGGTTCGAATCCTGCTAGGGACAAATGTTCGTATGATGAATATGAATGTTTGTACCCAAGTCTTGGATGTTTATATATTTATTTAAGTATGTGTATCCGTTATCTAGTAACCATGGCACAGGCTCTGCCTAGTTTGGGACTGGATAATCGGTGTGAATGTCTGAGAATTTATTATTATTATGTTGAACGTTTGTGAGGTCAAGGGTTCATATCCCGCCCGTACCAATGAGTTTTTCGAATTATTTAAACACCACAGGCTTTTTGGTTGAAGGAAAACACCTGGTTTAGGCATATCCAAAGATGAAATTCTAAGGCGTATGTGAAGTCCACCAAATCAGCTTGGGCACTGTTTTGTAGAGAGGGGTTTGGCACAAAATATCCTAAAATATCGAAGTGTCTACTTTTTGAAAATCTTTGCTATGAGGGAATATCAGAACGGTATCCACTCACTGTAACAAACAAGATTTAAAACAATGCAAATTTTATTTTTTATTTTTAACACAAAACTTATTAAATTTTTAATATTACGTACATTTTCGCAATTTACCAATATACTCATAGATCTTATAATTCACAATAAAAAAAAGTCTTTTATAACATAATCATTAATAGATCTTAGTTATATTATATTTGTGAAAGTGTTTCAATTTCATGAAAGGTTGTCTGGAAGAAATCGCTTTTAGCGTTAAGACCGCCTAGATGTGCATGTGTCAGCTACTATGTTATTGTATCTTTGTTTTTATCGTGCAATATAGAGTAATTGAATTGAATTGAATTGAAATTATATTTGATTTCCTTATGTTTTAGTGGCTATCGATTGTTTTTACTCTAGGAAAAATACTTCGTTCTTACGGGAAGCCAAGTAATTAGCAACGCCGCAAGCCGAATAAATTTTTTTTTCGTTTCCAACCGTGTAAACGAAAATCTGATCCATCACAAGCAAGCTATACGATTACGTTCTTCGTATGTGGCTCTTCTCCCCTTTGGCAAGGCAATTAATGTCAGCAATAATTGTGTTGACCCTCATTAAAGGGGCTATTAGGACCTTTTTACGAATAATTCATGAGCCGTGCCTTCGGAGATCGCGCACCTGTCCTCAGGTAGTTCTAGTTCTGTACCTGCTTTTACTGGGAATGCCGTCGTTCCATCAAAAAACCAATTGGATTAAGTTCAATTGAAGACTAATGCTTCTGTCTGTGCGTAGACTACGTCAATTGCTACGACGTAGCGAACGTAGCAATGTATGTTTGTTCTACTTATTTATTACGTCACCAACAGTGTTCAGTCGCGGAATAAAAGGGTCCAGCACCATAAGGTCTATTTTTGTTTGTATATTACGAAAAGTTTAAGCAAAGTGGTTGGTTTATCGATTACATATTGTTAAGATTATTAATATAAATGAATTGGTTCTTTATACACAATTTATACGTATAATTTGAAATATGTAATTACATTCTGTTTAGTACACAATGAGATCATTTTATATGGTATACTAGTCATGGAGGTTAATTAAGGACGTGGGCCATTTTGATCTCTGTTATCGAATAATAAGCCATAAGTTTTAACATTTCAGTATGTTATATTTAATAGTTTAAAAAGGTAACGGAAGAAATAATTATTGCATAAGAAAACTTACAAAAGTAAAGACAATCAGTGAAATAATTAAGATTTAGACACAGAAGGTCAGTAGTATGAAATTGGAAATTGAATGTAAAAATTGTTGATATTAGAAGCGATGATAGTGTTTCTGAACTTAAGAGATGCCTTATATTAATTTTGATGAGTTTTTCCCATACATAGCGCAACTACTTACTTGTTTGTTTTGTTATATGTTTTTAAGGTATAACTCACAAGGGGACCACGCGAGGTGTCGTTAGTGACGATTTTGGTTAAACTCAGTACAGATGCACGAGTAGCTTTAGTAAATTGATTAATTTTGGAATTTATACTTTTGGCGGAAAAACTTACAATGTAATGGAGAATGCCTTTAAGTTCATATTAATGTTGCTCACCGATTTTAATGAATATGATATATCTTTGGTCATTTGCTAAATTTCTTTATCAAAACTCATAGATTACTTAATTGCTAATGAATATGTTACTTATCTTTTAAGAGATAATTGAGCGTAATCAATCGTCCAGTACTTATCCTACATTAACTTAACAAAAAGATGATCAATATTATCACTTGTATGTGGTCCTGAAGGAGTGACCAGTAGAGTCCGACCTCTAGTTATTAGACCATATGAGGGTAATCATATAAATGGACACAGGCAGGTTAGTGATTAAGTAAAGACTCTTCAGTTTTTAAAGTCATTCCTTCAGCAAATGTTAGCTTTTCGAACCATGCCACACAGCCTTATTATATGGAAAATTATGTTTAATTGGTTGATAATAGATTAGATTAGATTAGATTTATTTATTTCACTTTTACATCTTAAAAATTCAATTTTACATGTCATTCTAGTATGGTAAAAGGGATCGTCATAAAATAAAATAATGTATAAATTACAATGTCAACAATTCAAATAATGTCATAGTATATACGTGTAACATACTATCTATGTCAGTATATAATATCAAAAAATACACTTGGTATTAAATTATCACAAAGTAAATTAAATTAAACGTCAGAGGGTCCACCAATTTCATTTTTTAGAAAAATCATTTATGGAATAATATTCATTTTCCAACAAAAGGTTTTTCAGTCGTCGACTAAACGTTTCGTCATTGGTCTCGTTACGTAGATCTGCGGGCAGGTGTTCGTAGTACGTGGGGCCGATGACGCGGGGGTTTTTGGTGGCAAGTGCAGTGCGGCGCGTTACTGTACTGTAATAAAGTTTAGACTTTTGTGTCGGATGAAGTCTGTAAAACAGTAAACAAAACGTAAGAAGTAACGTAATGGTTGGCAATACTGTTGTTTGCACTGGTACAACTAAAACTAGACTTTAAGATGACGAACATTTTTATACGTTCACTGTACATTATACTTTTGTCAAATGTTGGAGATACTGTTGCTTGCACTGGTACAAGTAAAAATAGACTTTAAGATGACGAACGTTTTTATACCTTCACTGTACATTATACTTTTGCATATGTAACTAGGCTAATGAAGTAATGTTTATTCAAACAGATGCCAAATATAAGTTTACCAAAAAGCTTATCGGATTGTATTTAGTAAATAAAATGTATAGCTATTTCCTTTCGTTCTATAGTAATAGACAAGTTTACGTTCCGAATATGCGGACGATTATCATAACATACGATCTACGATTCTGACTTATTCTCAGAATCATACAATATTAAAATGCTCAACCTCGGACCATTTTAAAAGATTTATATTTCTTCCATATTTAGTTTGGAATACGAAACTTTACGGTTGTTAGAATTATTTCCAATCATTTTGAATCCCCTTTTTACGTCGCTTTTATCTGAAATATTATGGAAATAATATCCATATTCTATTATAGGTTTGGGATACACTGAACTTTTTTTATTGTTTCTTCTGTTTTTTGTGTATATGCGAGAAAGAGTTAAATAAATAAGGTTCAAAAGTTTTATCTTTCTTTTATGTATGCATGGTTTTTTTATACTCATACTATAAATAGATGATGAGTTCTGGAGTGAAGACTGCACGCGCACGCGCAGAGTGGGACGCACTGCCGACAGATATGACCTGAAGAAGGTGGCGGTAAGAGGCTGGATGCAGAGAATCGGGTGTGGTGGTGATAATTGGTGAAGGCCTATATCCGGCAATGGGTTTCTAAGGGCATTTGATTTTTTATATGTAATGCATGTCTTTGCCTCGACAGTACCAGCATGGCAATACTCTTGATATGGTAAAAGTATAACTAAAATGGGATAGTATAAGAATTTTAAAAAAAATACAGAACCCGTTTTCGGTTTATTTTTACAGCTTTTAGCTTTTCTTCAAGTAAACGGGTAATTCTCATTGACACTCAATTTTTATGGTCACACAGTTATATTTCCTAAACAGTATAAGTGAAAAACATACCTTGTGGATCGGAGGATAAAACATCTATTACTCATAGGTCACAAAATAAATAAAACTTGCCGTAATAGAAGCAAATATAATATAAATAATTAACATGAACGATCAAAAACGGGGCCATTTTTGGTATTCTCATCGTGTCACACTTCCCGTTGCAGTAAAACATTTGGTTACTGCTTTACCAAATTTCAGTGTATTTGTATGTTATATATACTAAAGTCATCGTGATTATATACACTTTACATACATTAGTGTAAAAAAAAAATTCGTCATTATTTTGAATGGGAAACACAATATGTGTCGGTCACACGATTTTAGGTACTTAAGATTTAAGTAGTAATATAGGCTTGCTGTTGAATACAACAGCAGCAACTAATCACAGAGTTCGATTCGGTCATCGTCAGTCGTGTTCCTGCATCGCAGAAGTGGGACGAGCGACTCATCGTTCCGTGAGTAAAAAATATTGGTAAGTTTATATTTATTCGTAGGTGTACCGATCACTTGCGTGGACAACATATTTTTGCATTGTATTTTATTAATTGAAATTAAAGTTAGCTCATCGAAACTCCAAAATGTTCGAGATATTTATGTAGTATTTGATTTAAAACGATACACCTAAACTTTGCAGGAATTTATAAAAAAGGGATATTTTCGTCACCTTTGTGGCATCACCTTCGTGGCGTTTTATCCACGAAGGTGAATTTTTGCCACGAAAGTGATTTTTTGCATTGTTTTATTTCTAAATATAGCGACTGGTGTATACGTATTTACAAAATCAACTAGTTTGATGTGGTAAATAGAGTTGTGAATACATAAGTATAAGTAAGTATATTTACATGATAAATTAACAACTACACTATTAATAGATAACTAATTAAACATGAAGTATGGGTAGGTCCTAATTAAAGTACTTAAGTAAGTATATTAACGTTGCTTTAGGGTTTCGAACCAAGATGGTAAAAATGAACCCTCAACACCAACGTAGCTTCTGGTCTGATGATGATCCAGATTCGAGTTACAATATATTTGATTTACGCAAAAACTAACGTTCTGATATTTTCTTTTATTGTTCGAAGAGGTTGCCGTCTTCTTGTAATGAGATTTTTTTTATAGAATAACGTTTTTGTTTTTGAAAAGGAAAAGTGCTGCCTAACAACGTGTAACGTTTCGTTTTTATTTTTTGAGAGATTTAGACTTTCTAAAGCTCAGACTAAAAGTAGTATATAATCTAAGTTTTAAAGACTTATTTGATTCATCATTAGGAAAAAGTTTATATTACAACCACTTAGGTTAAGTTTTTGATTATTTTTTATCACCGGAGACTGATTATTTGTGAATGTCACAAATTACCAGTGATATTACAATTAAAGTATACTCAAATAATGCACAATCTTTATAATTTTAGATACATTATTTCAGTCTTTTGTTACTATGTAAATATGTTATTATGTTACCACATGTATAAAGAGGGTATTTTAGAGTAAAACTATCCTCCGAAATATAAGTACCTGATTAATAAAACCACAGTAAAGTTTCTATTTGTTTCCTACGTTAATAATGTTCTATAATAAGAACTTTTCACTAAAATTATGTACTTTTAATTGACATATCAGTAATAATAGGAACCTATTTCGTAGGATGACCGAACCTAGGACCGAACTGGTAATTCTCTCTTTGCTTAGGTATTGAATATCATGTATTTGCCTGTTTAATTATGAAAATAAGATTAAGTTGTTATTTTATGAACATTTAGTCTCATAACCAGTAGTCAATTCTGAGAAAATAATAGCTGTAAAGTTACTGAGTCACTTTCATGGATCATCGCGCCACTTTCGTGGCATCTAGAACTTCAAAACATTATTACTTCTAACCGAGACTCACGATTTGATTAATTGACTTATAAATTTACTCGTATTATCAAGCGCTATTAGATTTTTTATAAAAACAGTTTATTATAAGCAAAAAATAGAATTTACCACGAAGGTGACGATGAGAATCGTTGCGATAAGAATTAGCCAAACACTACACGTGCACTGTAAATTTAACGACAAATAGTAAAAAATAAAATTAAAAAAATATATATTTATCCCCCCCGATGACGTCTATGACGCGCGAGCAAAAACTGAAGATGCAGTTTGACATTAAAACTAATAAGTTTATATCGGCCCTGTATGTATGTATGTATGTATGTATGTATGTATGTATGTATGTATGTATGTATGTATGTATGTATGTATGTATGTATGTATGTATGTATGTATGTATGTATGTATGTATGTATGTATGTATGTATGTATGTATGTATGTATGTATGTATGTATGTATGTATGTATGTAAACGCTTTATTGTACCAAAAATAACAATAACAACAATAATAAAATAGGAATTAAACTGTGTACACAGGCGGACTTATCCCACTTAGGGATCTCTTCCAGTCAACTTTAGAGTAACCGAAAGGACTAGTATAATGCGTTTAGTACCAAATTTGATAAAGAAATGTACCTACTTTTGCCCTGTAATTTTGTAATGTACCCTGATTGCTTTTGTGTTCCATTTCAGTACCAGGAATACATATATCCGATAACCCCAGTACGTCTCTGACTTTATCGCGCACTCGGAACGGATTCTGAATACGTTGTAACATTTCCAGAACCAATTCCAGGAATATTTGGATCGTTTGACTCCTGATTTCTTGGAGCTACGACATAATATCGTATTCGATTCGCTTTCTATCGCCGATGTTGAGTTGGACTATGCATACATATATTCGTGTAGTTATAATGTGGCATTTATACAAACGATAAGGCCAGTACAGCTGCCAAATTTGGTAATAGTAATAATAAAATTAAAAATCTCAGACATTATCACTAATTATCCAGTCCCAACCTAGGCAGAGCCTGTGCTGTGGTTACTAGATAACGGATACATATACTTAAATAAATATATAAACATCCAAGACTTGGGTACAAACATTCATATTCATCATACGAACATTTGCCCCTAGCGGGATTCGAACCCGCAACCTCCGACGTGGCAGTCCGAGAGCTACCACACCACGGAGGTCGTCAGCACTGTTATCAGCATTGGTGCAATGTTATCACCAAACAGGGGGGGCCTCGTGTGGGTAAGCTGGGGTAACTCTGATTGGAGTGGCCACTGGGCGGCCATTGGGGTGTGTTCCGTTAAAAGTACGATTGCCAAAATTAATAAAAATAAATTAATCAAAACTACATCTGTATCGGATTTCATCAAAATCGGAATACTGAAAAAATTGTGATTAGATTAGATTAGATTTATTTATTTCACTTTTACATCTTAAAAATTCAATTTTACATGTCATTCTAATATGGTAAAAGAGATCGTCATAAAATAAAATAATGTACAAAGTATAAATTACAATGTCAACAATTCAAATAATGTCATAGTATATAACATACTATCTATGTCAGTATATAATATTAAAATAAAAATTTAAAAATACACTCGGTATTAAATAATCACAAATTAAATTAAACGCCAGAGGGCCCACCAATTTCATTTTTTAGAAAATTCATTTATGGAATAATATTCATTTTCTAACAAAAGGTTTTGCAGTCAACTAAATGGCATTTGGTCTTGTTTGATGTATGTTAGCTTAAGTAATCATTGTTATGATCGTTCGGAACAAGAACGTGATAAGTTAACAAGTTAAGTTAGTGCAGGAGACAATAATTAGGTTAAGGAAACAAGGTTCTTATGCTCGTATATGGGGTTAAGATGACTGTTCACATTTAAAAAAATGTTGTTCAAATCAACAATTGTTATTTTTTAAAATATTTTACCCATTAGTCTACTGTTGAACATAAGCCTCCCCAATGGAACACCATTTTTGGTGGGCTGTCCATTGGGGGGTTTTGCAGAGAAATATGAATGGCAAAATTAATCAGTTTACCAAGGCTACATCTGTACAGAGTTTAATCAAAATCGGTGAGGTAAACTTTATAATCATATCATTTATTGTTTCATGTAGTAAATAAGATATAATAATTACATGGGTACTGTCTACTACTGACATGATTCATGTAAGGGCAATACAATATCATCATCATCAGGTTATTTTTGTCTCCACTGCAGGAGCACAACCCTCTCTCATCTGCCGGAGACAGACAGAGGATTTGGCCTACACTCCCCGCGCTGGCCAGACGGGTTGGGGAGGCCTGATTGACGTTTTATAATGTATTCCCTTAGTCGCCTTGTACGACATCCACGGGAAGAGTTGGAGTGGCCCTTTTCTACTCTACCGGAAACCACACGGAAACTACTTGTATCAACAATACAATATATTTCGTTTAAAATAATGGTCATAAAAATTAAAATTGTAAATTAAAGATAATTAATTTTAGAAAATATTTACAATGTCAAGGGACCTCCTAGCTCATCACAAGGGTACCAAACTCAATTTTCCTGATGAGTTTATGCTTGACCTTAATCCCACTTGATAAGTGACGATGATGATGAGGCCTAAGTTGAACTGCTTACCCAGAAAATGCGTATTCACTCGTCCTATAAAAAGATCCAAGTTCGTTGTGATCTAACCATTCAATAAATGACTCTTTCTGTAAATGTGTGCCAGGAAGATTGGCATTTGTAGCAGTTGATGTTGATGTACCGCCTTAACCCTTAGACTCATATAAATTAATATAATTATGAACATCGTTTATAGAATGGAGACGTATGTTTGTAATGCTGTTATCTAAAACTTAGTTCGTAAACTAAATTTAAACATGATGTTCTGTTGAGGCTGTGCTGAACAATAATAATGTACAGGGTGTAGGTACTGAATCCTATCCTACTAATATTATAAACGCGAAAGTTTGTAAGTATGGATGGATGTTTGTTACTCTTTCACGTAAAAACTACTGAATGGATTTTAATGAAACTTTACAATAATATAGCTTATACATCAGAATAACACATAGGCTACAATTTATAAAGATATTGTGTGAATTTTCCAAAATATCAAGTAAGTAGGAAACAATCTACCATCTGCGAGCTATACTGGCGTGCGCTGCCAAAACCGCTAGAGTTACACATATGTAATGTATGATGGAAATGTTTATCTTAAATAGTCCTACAAAAAAGCTCGCCTTAGTATATATATATATCTTATGTGTAAGCCATTATAGCCAAAATAGTGAACCATAACTAAAATTAAAATGGATAAGTTATTTCAAATGCACATTTCGTAGTAATAATTTGATTCCTAAATGAAAATAGATACTTTTATCGCTATATACGCCACGCTAATATAAGCTACTCGAAATACTAATCCTGCGCAGACGAAGTCGCGGGCACCAGCTAGTAAAGTAATAAAAAAGCTTTTGCCTTACATCTTTGTGTTTGTTACTTTAATGCAAAACTCATGTCTTTTAAAGGAAATAATACGAACTATTCTTGTAAGTTGTCTCATTGATGTAACTTTCATCTTATTTTGCTACCTATAAGCAATAGTGATATTTAGTATTCTCTGCCATAGGTATGTTTAAAGTAAGAGAGTAATTTCTGCCATTTGTAGGCAGGAATTATACAATTTGGCGGACTCATTTTATGGTTTTTTTGGAGAGATGAACAAATGATTTTTTATTTATTTATTTTTATTTAGAGGTTTTTGAATTAAAATTATTATTATTATAGGGATAATAGGCGAGCAACAATTTGCTGGTATGCCTATATCTGAACTGGTCTTTGAATTGTCACTTGTAACACTGGTTTTTGAAGAACTTGTCTAGTCTGTTTTTAAAAGTTTTCACTGAGTTCACAGTTCACATCGATAACGTCCTGTGGTAACTTGATGTCATCATCAGGTTATTTTTGTTTCCACTGCAGGAGCACAACCCTCTCTCATCTGCCGGAGACAGACGGAGGATTTGGCCTACACTCCCCGCGCTGGCCAGACGGGTTGGGGAGGCCTGATTGATGTTTTATAATTCCCTTAGTCGCCTTGTACGACATCTACGGGAAGAGTTGGAGTGGTCCTATTCTACTCTACCGGAAACCACACGGCTTATGAATTATGATTTGGTTTAATTGAGTTGCACCTCCAACCTGTATACACCAGTATCGTGCCACATGTCCCCGACTTGTTGTTCCACTGTCTCTACTGAGATAGTTGTAAACTTTGCCTCTGCTTAATTACTCTGCTCTCCTTATATTTAAGTTATGCTGTGTGTTTGTTTGTTGGTTTGTAATTAGGTATTTACACTTTGACGCCGAGGAAATTAACATTGTTATAACAATGTCCATTTCTGTTCCTATTAGGTATTATATCATACTAGCTGTGCCAGCAGCTCCGCTCGCGTGTTCCTTTCGGTTTTACTCTCTTTTTTTTCTAAACCAACCCAGTATTGAGGCTAACAACATACATACATACATAATGCTTACGCATTGGTCCTAGAGCGGTAGGCAGAGACGATGAATCGCAACTTTGCACGATCCTGACACACCTCACTCACATTCATCACCCTTTTCATGCACCTCCTTTTATTCTTCTCATTGCGGACCCCAGCCTTTTTGAGGACGTTACTAATTTGATCCTTGAATGTCCTCCTAGGACGACCTCTAGCTGTAGTTCCTTCCATATTCGCACTGTATATTACTTTTGTCACTCTTCTTTCACTCATACGCTCTAAATGTCCAAACCAATGCAACATACCCTCCTCTACCTTCGTTACTACAGCTTCTTTTAAACCACACTTCTCACGTATCACTGCATTCCTCACTCTGTCACATAACTTCACTCCACATATTTTTCTTAAAGACCGCATCTCACCGCATTTATCCTTATTTGTTATTAGGTGCTAACAAAACAATAAACAATTCAAATCGCTCGTGCCATTTTCGAGTTTTTGCGAGACTAACGTAATTTATAAATTTAAATAACATTGACTTATTTTTCTGTCTAGTTTTTGTCTCTGTCTACCCCTCTGGGACCCAGGCGTGAGCATTGTATGTATGTATGTATTAACAGACACAAGTTCCTCCTGAGAACTTTAAAGGCCCAAACGATGGGGAAATTTTACGTTAAAAGTATGAATTACCAGAGCTACATAGGTACTGGACCGACGACTTCAGAAAGATGGCTGGAAGCGGCTGGATGCGGAGGGCGAAAGGCTGAGTGTGGTGGCGTTCATTGAGGAAGTAATGTGCAGCAGCGGACGTCTAAGGGCTGATATCATGGCCTATGTACCAAGGTTCACCAAAATCGATGATTAAAACCACGCAAGGCTTCCTTGTGAGTATTATTTATTTATACTTTATTATACTATGACGACCTCCGTGGCGGAACGAGATAGCTCTCGGACTGCCACGCCGGAGGTTCCGGGTTCGAATCCCGCTAGGGGCAATGTTCGTATGATGAATATGAATGTTTGTACCCAAGTCTTGGATGATTGTATATATTTATATATTTATTTAAGTATGTCTATCTGTTATCTAGTAACCATACCACAGGCTATCTGCCTAGTTTGGGACTGGATAATTGGTGTGAATGTCTGAGATATTTATTTTATTTATTTATTTATACATAAATACAAGTCACACAACGTGTCTAAAAATATGATTTAAGGCGCACTTAATTCTGTAAGAGTGTTCTCCAATAAACCTTTGAGTAAGAGACAAGTCAAAACAGATATCCAGACAGCAGTTAAGTATACTATTACCTCTATATCGTAGTCTGGTATTCGAATTAAATTCCATAGATATGTCAGTGAGTAAGTTTTAATATGACATACATACATACACTTGTCTAATCCCAAACTAGGATTTTCTCCTGTGCTATGGGAATTAAACAAGGATAGGACAATTCACAAATATAACATCCAAGCCGGGAGCAACTTGTACAATATGTACAAAGTTGTGTATTGTATGTATATACTTATGTATATATTGTACGAGAGTGTATATATAATTATTTTATTACATATTTATTTAGATAGTTATAAATAAATTTAAATTATTCTATTTGCTATTTACATATATGTGTTTTTTTCACTACTTATTCTCACTATAATGTGCACTGCTGTCTGCCTATCTGCTTTGCTTTTCTCTTTCACCCAAAGGTTTACTGGAAGAAAACTCTTACAGAGTTAAGTCCGCCTTTGTACATCTTGTGATTAAATTAGTTGTGTGACTTATATTTGTGTACAATAAAGTATAAATAAAGTTGTCTGTGGGAGTGGGAATCGAATCCACGACCTCTGGCGCTCGAGCCGAATGACCAAGCAACTAGACCAACGAGGCGGTCTAGAAGTAAATCAATAACTACAAGATGTAGCAAACAGTACAAATGCTAATCATAATGTGGCCATCCTCTCAGTCGGCGACGACGTGATTAGGACGTCCCATCTCGTCCCAGCCCCAGCCCGCCTTTGTCCGCTCCAGACATTCATCTTACTCCTCAGAGCCACCGAGATGAAACTCGTTTTAAATGCATCTTCATGGCTGTCCTCATTAAACTGGCAGTTACACTGAGCGTAGTTAACGAATGGGTTCCGTAGTTCTCAACTCAAATGACTTGTAGGAATTGTAGTATGTTGTTAGAGTAATTTGTAGTTTCACGTCAACGATCTCTATGTACTACTAGATGGAGCGCTCCAAACAATCGCTCTGTTCCATGCAAGTAGCCACAACTCGTTCACATTCACAATGAAACTTGTGCAGTTACTACGCAGAACATTTAATTATTACTAAATATTGACGCTACGGTTAAATAATGTCAATATTTAGAAAATAGTTAAATGTTTTGAGTAGTAACTGCACAAGTTTCAAAGTGAATGTGAAAGAGTTGTGGCTACTTGCGTGGAACAGAGCGATTGTTTGGAACGCTCCATCCAGTAGTACATAGAGATCGTTGTTTCACGTTAATGTGTTCTTAGGTACGTTGATGTATTTAGCGTTGCAATACATTTTAGAGATATATAAGTATTTAGTAAATGATTTCTGCTTCTTTCTAAAATAATAAATATGTGGGAACATTTCACACACGGCCACCTGATCCCAAACTAGGCAGAGCCTGTAATATGGGTATCAGACAGCTGATATACATACATGGATACGTAATATAATATATAAATAACATCCAGTCGCAAGGCAAACACAAGTGCTCATCACGCGAATGTTTTGCCCTGGGCGGGATTCGAACCCGCGACCCCGAGCTTCGCCAGGCAGGTGTGCTACCGACTAGGCTACGTGGCCGACAAAATGGCCCAGTCCAGTTTCCAGGCTTCCAGTCAACCTTATAGGGTGTGAGACAAGGCACCAAGAGCGAGGCTAGTAAAGCATTTAGAATTTTAAACGACATTCAGATCTCGTTTTAATATTAAAAAAGTAAAAGTTCGTTGTAGCAAGCGATAATTTGGAAGACGTCGTTCTCATAATAAGGAAGCATCAGGTGTAGAAAGTTAGCTGTTCAATTCAATTGAACAAGCTTTAAGGCACATATAATTGAAGAAGAAAAAAACTCAAATTGCCAATTGCTTGTGACAACCATTACGGAAACAGAGCTAGGTTATTTCCCTTTTAAAACACCTAGCCTTTTAAAATAACTAGCACCCAAAGGTTGCCTGTAAGAAATCGCTGGAAGCGATAAGGCCGCCGTTGTACATTAAATTGTTCCTTCTATGTAAGTTTTGTTTTTATTTAAAAATGTATATGTTTTGGTGCACAATAAAGAATATTTGAATTGAATTGGGTTTATTCTATAGACTTGACGACCTCCGTGGCGGAACGGGGTAGCTTTCGGATTGCCACCCCAAAGGTTGCGTGTTCGAATTCCCGCTAGGGGCAAATGTTCGTATGATGAATATGAATGTTTGTGCCCAAGTCTTAGATGTCTATATATTTATTTAAGTACTAGCTGTGCCCGCGGCTCCGCTCGCGTAACTACAGAATCCGCTCCCACTCCCGCGCGCTTCCGTTTCCGCTTCCGCTCCCGCTCCGGTCCCGCTCCCGCTCCTGCGCCCTCTCCCGCTTCCGCTTCCGCTCCCGCTCCCGCTCCCGCTTCCTCTCCCGGTCCCACACCCACTCCCCTTTTCCCACGCCCACTCCCACTCCAATTCCCACTCGCAGCTCCAAATGTAATCCAAACTCATTGCAATCCGAATGGTACAGAAATACTATTATGTGCAATATATTACTAACCTTACCTACTAATGTATTTGAAACTAAAAATGTCTATAACTTTTGATTGAGTTAGCCGATGCGATGAAATAATAATAATAATAATATGTTTATTTAGATTCTCCACAATAAGGCCACTACAAACTAAGTAAAACATATTGACATTTTCTATATTCAGTAACCTGTTTCGTGGAGACTGATGCCTGAACTAGACATAGCCTGTTTTTCAGGTCACCAGGTCTCCACCCCACGGATTAAGAGTAATTATATTCTAATAGAAACTTTATTCTCTAATATAAATTAGGCTATTAATGAGTTTGTGATGTGTGGAGGCGTATGTGGTGTGATTTTATGTGTGTGAGTGTATGGGGGGGGGGGGGGTGTATGTGTGCGTGTGTATGTGGGTGTGTGTATGAGTGTGGTATGTGTATGGTTGGGTAATTTTTTATTTATATATATTTAAAGGTTAAGCTACAACTCTCAATAGATTTTCCGTTTCGTCATAAGTCAGTGATAGAAGCCAACGCGTTAATTTTAATTTACAATCAGTTTTGATAATGGGATATATGTTTAAAATGTGGTTACAATGGTTATATAAATAATAACCAAGAAAACAGAAAAAATGATGGCTAAAAGATGTCTTTAATATAGGGCAGCAACATACATTATTCCGGCGTCTCTTTGATAATACTTTCGATGCATCATACGACAGTTGAGAGTGCTTTTTGAGAACTGTATGAAGTATAAATAGTTGTCTGATGGTTAATACTTTACATTGTTTGTAAAGTTCAGACGTTGGGAACAGGAAGGGACGAAAAGATGCTACCTTTAGGATAGCACGTTGCGCGATTTCTAACTTTTTAATGTTCGTTTTGGCTATACCACCCCAGGAAGAGACACAGTAAGTAAAGATAGGCTGACACAATGCTTGATAGACCATCTTGATAATTTTAAAATCCGCAATGTGCCGTAAATGTCTAAAAATAAAAATCATTTTCCTTGTACGGGCTGTTAGAGAAGACATATGACTCTTATAGTTCAGGTTTTGGTCTAGGATAATACCTAAGTACTTTATATCCGTTACTCTTTCCAGTTTAGTACAGGTACATTTTATGTCTAAGGACGAACACGCGTGAGCAGTGATTGATAGCGTATTTGAAGCAGGAAGTGAGGAATTTCGGATGGCAAAAGTAAGATATTTAGTTTTAGCAGTATTTATGGTTAAATAGTTAGCACTAAGCCATTTAGTAACTATATTAAAACCCTCCTGTGCTGCGTGGTAAGTCCCATGAGTTACCTGTAAAACTCAAGGCTGTATCATCCGCAAATGACACGATCCTTCCTTGTCGGAGCTCGATTTTAGTCAGGTCGTTTAGAAATATCAGAAACAGAGTAGGTCCTATAATAATGACTAAATGTTAAGTTAAGCCGCATTTTTTGTGAAAGTCCATCAAAATCTATCCGTTCAGTAGTTTTTAAGTGATGCCTGCACAAACTCACAGGCAAACAGACAAAAATTCGATAAATGATGGAAATGTATTCTATTACTTATCCTTAGACCCCTCCATTTTTTTTTTGCAAATATTTTCAATGTACACGCGATGTTTACGATTTTATTTATTAGATGTGTGTCCGTTATCTAGTAACCATAGCACAGGCTCTGCCTAGTTTGGGACTGGATAATTGGTGTGAATGTCTGATCTGACATATTTATTTATTATTATTATTATTTATCTCTCTAATCTGTATTCTTACACATTTCCACAGCCATTCTGTATCCATCTAAATACATGCAAGCTATGGAAGTGCGTTCAAAAATATCCATAAGTAAGTACTTATAGGACCTTGCAAAATAGATAGAAAATACATTGAAATGAGAAGACTCAGACTTGAGAAGTCATCAAATGTGCGTCACTAACCGATAGCGTGTTTTAATATCAGACAGTGACATCTAGCGGGAGGATTCAAAAGCTTCACCGAAACACTGGAATTGGTATGCCTGACATATTTTTTTAATGGATAACCCGGACCTGGTCTCGCACCCTGTAAAGTAGCTGGAAGAGATCTCTTTTAGAAATAAGCTCGCCTTTGTACACGAAATGTAATATTTATATTTAGTTTTAATATGTGCAATTAAGAATATAATGTTGTTAATTTAAGTTTCAAGAATATATATTGAAATTAAGCATTCCTTTTATATACACATAACCCAAAATAAAGACCGTAATTTTAACATGTAACCAAAATCACCACAGTAAAGTGACTTCTCTTTGATTTCGTGCGTGGATAATCTCTCGTTTCCCACGAGGGAACCCTGAAACCATCCTTGATGGAAAGAGGCAATTTGAGAGAATTTTCGACGACACAAAGACTAAGTCTATATTGTTGCCAGGGAATAGACGATTCTCTCAAAGACTTTGTTTGCTTGTTGGGATATTAGACATGTGGGTTATTGCACATTGGAAAATGTAGCCTTATTTTTTAAATCTTTTAATTTTTTATTTATTTATTCTTTATCAGGCAGGCAGATAACGTTAGTAGGTGCAAATAATACAGAAATTAAAATAGAGAAGAATTAAGATACATACGTTGGATCGCACAAATGGCGATGCGTCATCTCTGCATACCCCTCTGGGACAGGGCGTGAGCATTATGAATGCATGTATGTAAGATACATACATGCATTCCGGTAGAGTAGAATAGGACAACTCCAACTCTTACCGCGGATGTCGTACAAGGCGACTAAAGGAATACATTATAAAACGTCATTCAGGCCTCCCCAACCCGTCTGGTCAGCGAGGGGAGTGTAGGCCAAATCCTCCGCCTGTATCCGGCAGATAAGAGAGGGTTGTGCTCCTGCAATGGAGACAAAAATAACCTGATGATGATGATGAAGATACATATCAGTTACATCTATTTCTGGACATACATATATCTACATACATATACCTAACATTGATGAATAAATATATAATATATACTAATATGAACCGCAGTGCCTGAAGACAAAAGTCTTTAACCAGTGCGTCCTAACCGTAATGACCTACGGCGCCGAAACGTGGACACTGACAGTGGGACTAGTCCGAAAACTCAAGGTCGCTCAGCGGGCTATGGAAAGAGATATGCTCAGGGTTTCTCTAAGGAACAGGGTCCGAAATGAGGTGATCCTCCAGAGAACTAAAGTGTTCGACATAGCTCAAAAAGTTAGTACGCTAAAGTGGCAGTGGGCTGGTCACATCTGTCGGAGAACAGATTACCGCTGGGGTAAACGAGTCCCCGAGTGGAGACCGCGACTGGGCAAGCGTAGTGTGGAACGACCCCTGGCCAGATGGAGCGACGATCTGCTTAAGGCTGCTGGCAGTGACTGGATGAGAAGAACCGAAGATCGGGTTCTTGGCGCACCTTGGGAGAGGCCTATGTCCAACAGTGGACTCTTTCAGGCTGATGATGATAATGATATACTAATAGATATATAAAATGACAAGTTGACAGATGATCAAAACCAGTCTAAATCCTGCCTGAGTCTAGTTACTAAAATCCGACTTTTTCCGAGCTGTAGTAATACAGAAAAGCTACTTCCTCTTCCGGGGGAGTTTCCGGTGGCGCTCCATTTTTAACATTAAAAGTAAAAAGATTAGATTTCCCGTTATCACAGTTCCCAACTCGAAGCAAAACACTTCCCCTAGATTTCATTAAATTTAATTCAAGGCGCTTCCGTCTTTGTTTTGTTTTTTGTCACAATTATCTTTTTAAAACGTGCTGCCCTTCGCCCAGCAGTTAAAGTTAAATTTATTTGGCCACTGGGACGACCAAATAGGTCTTTTGACGCTTTAAGATTTTCTTTGACGAAAAATTGTTTGGCTACGTTCATTTCTGTTGTGTAAATAAGCTATTTAGAATAAGGAAACGGTAAGAAAAACAAGATTCATTTGGATTTCTGACACTTTTCATAGTATCCTTAATTTCTCATTTTGGTTATTATAGGCAGATAACCCATACTACGTGACCCCTTTTTACAATTTTGTACCCCTTCTCACCTCTCGGTGATCACCTGTAGTATATGCCAAGACCCCTTCCCCTCTAGTTTTCAAGTAGTAATTCATAAATATGGTTATAAATATTTTTTTGCAAACAGAAAGTTAAAAAGGACGTGACGCCAAGGGTACGTGTATACCTATAATTACAAGTGAAAAAATATATATCAAGAGGAAAAAACTTATGTAAAATCATAATATTGTAAGTTTATTTATAAAAAACTTTGAATATAGCCATTATCAAAATTTTCCTAGAGGATATTGACTACGTGACGAAAACCTAAGCCCCTTGGTCACCCCTGTGACAGTGTGGTATTTTGAAGACCCCCCCCCCTCTCCCCTCCTTGGACGGGTCACATAATATGGGTACGTTCCCTAAATTACAATATGCAGTTTCGATGTGTAATTAATAACTCCAGATCGAAACTGCTCATTGTATTTTTATGCATAAAGTGCGAAGGGGCAGTTGCAATTATGAGGCAAATACATTTTACATTTTAAATACATACAATTTTAAATATATTTCATAGTATTATTATTAGTTTGTATCATCGTTAGTTCTGAGCTTTCTGTAACTGGATCGAAGACATCGCTGTCTATTTGAGTAGGTTCAGTAGCTCCATCAGAAGAGAAGTTGGTACTACTACCTGGCTTCGATAAATTAACTCCGTTGATACCC
This sequence comes from Esperia sulphurella, assembly GCA_947086405.1. Classification (NCBI taxonomy): domain Eukaryota; kingdom Metazoa; phylum Arthropoda; class Insecta; order Lepidoptera; family Oecophoridae; genus Esperia; species Esperia sulphurella. The sequence goes on from OX352265.1 coordinate 16,111,345, forward strand.
ATGTCCATACAGTTGAAGTGGAGAACCAAAACTGGAGCTTTAAATGGAACCAATACTTGTTTTAGTGGGAGTCTTCATGTCAACCTAACTGCTTGCTTTCCCCAAGAACGCCACCAAATCTAGTCCTCAACCCTCCGCATCCAACCACTTCCGGCCATTTCTTCCGGTCGCCGGTCCATCTGGCGGCGGGGCGTGGCGTTCGACACTACGCGTACCGATCCGCGGTCTCCACTCCAGAACTCGTCTGCCCCAATAGCACAACAGCAGTCTGTTAGTATGAGTAAATGACATGAATATTGATATATTTATATCTGTATATTAATTTTACTTGTAAAAGCAGTATACAATGTATCCAAGAATATCGGATATAGGCTTACGAATTGCATTTTTAAAGTCAAAACTTCACCTAGTCTCCACTATTTCTAATTACTCGAACTGCAGCGTGGATGCTGCAGAATTCACTACAGTGAATTCACAAAATCCTGTTTCAATTTTCACCGTAATCAGGTTAAATGAAATTGGAAACGCTGCCTAGCACGAGTTTGAGAGCCCCTTAACATTTTTGCTACAACTAAAAGCTACGCTGCTACGGCGTAGCACGCGTAGCAACATTCTCTAGAGGCACTCGGCCATTTGATACAGCCGACTGAATTTCCAGTGACATTGTAATTTCTTTTATTCTCTTCCAGCGCAGCGGCTTCACAAGTACGGATCCTCGTTGAGTGTGCTATCAGATAGTATAAACATACCTTTATTTAATTTAAAATGATACAGTGTTGTCGAAGCCCAGACTCCCAAACTAGATAATAGGTATTTTGAAGTCAGCGTCCAGATTGACTTCAAGTTATGACTAACTTTATATAATTTAGTTAAGGTAAGTAAATTAAATCACAAATGACATTAAAATAGATTTTTATGTATGTGTGTGAGGTTGAAAGTGAGAGAGTGCATACAAAGATATTCGATCCGTTTCATGGATAGATATTGTCGGGTGAAGAGTTTAAGTACCTATGTGTAGGTAAGTGGTTTTATAAATTAAATGCATGTTCTTTTTTAAATAAACCAAAAATATTATATAATTTAAACAAGGACCTATCCGGTTTAAATTAGATTAAAATTGGACTAAAATTAGATATTAAATCAAATTACAAAAATATTCGATTAATTTCATGGCTTGATTTTATTTATCAGTCTCAGAAACATTTCTGGCACTCCGAAGACCCGTATCTCCCCAACAAGGTATATGTACTACCCAATAACTCCCAAGTTAATCTTGCCGAATCTAATTCCTTCCATCCAACTGTAATATCCCGGATAAACCAACACCCACATCTCCAACTTTGAAGTTGTTCAACTATCCGACCAAAAACAATCCGGATAAAACTTTCAGACCTCTGCCAAACTCGGTTATAATAAATAGTCGGGTGGTTAAGTAATATCATATGATTAGTGCTGTACCGGTTGGTCACATCCGCAGTTCCGTATAGCGGGCTATTAGATTAGATTAGATTTATTTATTTCACCTTTACATCTTAAAAATTCAATTTTACATGTCATTCTAATATGGTGAAAGTCGTCATAAAATAAAATAATGAACAAAATAAAAATTACAATGTCAACAATTCAAATAATGTCATAATATATAACACACTATCTATGTTAGTATATAATATTAAAATAAAAATTTAAAAATACACTTGCTATTAAATTATCACAAATTAAATAAACGTCAGAGGGCCCACCAATTTCATTTTTTAGAAATTCATTTATGGAAAGATAGATCTCCTATGCACGGAGTTTCTTTAAGGGAGTTTCTCTAATGATGTGATCTGCCAGATAAATAAAGTCTTCGACATAACTATGGGCTGGTCACATCTATCGGGGACCCTATTACCGCTGGGGTAAACGGTTTCTTGAGTGGAGACCGCGACTGAGCAAGTGTAGTGTGGGACGCCCCTGGCTAGATGTAGTGACGATCTGCGTAAGACGACTGGCAGTGACTGGATGAGAAGAACCGAGGATCGGGTACTGTGGCGCACCTTAGAAGAGGTCTATGTCCAGCAGTGGACTCTTTCAGGCTGCTGATTATGATATTAAAAAAATATTCGTAATTTTTTCATCGTAGTTTTGAGTTCTCTGTTTGACAGACCGACAAGAAGACAAACTGTAAACCGTATAAATCTATTAGAAATGAAGATATCTATTTAGACGGATCTCTAAAATATATTCTGTGCAACAGTAAAGAGAGTTCAAATTGCTAATATTGTCGCTATCATTAGTAAAAACAAGGTGTACTAAATAGAATACGAAGAAAGATATGTATTCATTTTTAAGGAATTTAATATGATTTTTAACGCAATTTTAAATATATAACCCTCGTGCAGTTGCAACCGCATCCGAGACCCGCGGAAGTCGGAAATTGTACATCCGTTACATCTCTAACAGAATATAGAGGTATCTTTTATACGAAGCCTCGTATTACGGTTGATGTGAAATTAATTTTCGATTTTTTACCCTTCAAGCAAGTCACTGCTGAAATCTGCGTGGGAGGGTCCTACGTTAATAATGACGTCACAATCTAGAGTCGTGTTTGTCATAAAATGATTGAACATATTGTGTGGGTAGGTATTATTACGGCACGTACTCGAATTTAGGTAAAGGTTTAGTGTAAAATTAACTCTGATTTCCGTTGTGGCCGCCATAACGGAAGAAGTTCTAGGTCACTTGGCTTTTGGGTTAATTCAATTTTCGCAATATTTAGTGATCACCACAGTATTCATAAATGCTTGTGAATGGAACTAATTTATCCATAACTATCTGTTGCCTGCGACTTTGTCCGCGTGGATAGCTTAACATCACAAATTATTATGTACTACCCGTAGGAATAAGATGCTTTTTCGGGATGAAAACTATCCTATGTCCTATTCTAGGACCTAATCTATATCTGTACCAAGTTTCATCCCAATCCATCTAGTGATTGAAGCGTGATTAAGTAACAAATATCCAAACTTTCGCATTTATAACATTAGTAGGATTAAAATAACTGTACAAGGAGACAAAAATAACCTGATAATGATGAAATAACTTTATGCAATTGCAATGTGCTTTTGCAGCTGCAGGGCTTCTCTTCGGAAATGCACGTGGGCAGATCAATAGTTATGGGGATATAATGTTGTCTGAGCGACATTCCCATGGTTTTCTAGTGGCACAATCTACAAATTTACTCAGTTAAAGCGTGCTCTTCGTATCATTCATTCCAGGAAAGTTGCATTACGAAAAAAGTACACTTAAACGAGAGTTTCGTGTAACTAAAGTTCAAAAATTATTAATGTATATTTGTCTCCATACACAGATTCATTTTTGTCAGCCCCAACAGCATCATAAACCCATTATTATATTGAACACGCAAAGCATTGACGGCTCGTTGCGTATATCTGACCCACAGGCTGCACGTGTAGATACCCGCCCGTACCAATGAGTTTTACGAAACTTAAGTACGGTTTATATATAACACCACAGGCTTTTCGTTGAAGGGAAACATCGTAAGGAAACCTGCATATGCCAAAGAAGGAATTCTGAGGCGTATGTGAAGTCCACCAAATCGGTTTGAGGCACCGTTGGTGGCACAAAAGATCCTGAAGGGTCGAAGTGTTGCCAGGTCTTCCTGGCCCCCTAAGATGATAAGATAATAAGATAAGCCTAGCAGTACGTCTTAAATAATGTCAACTTAAGAAGAGTACATTGTCGGCCCCGTAGCCTAGTCGGTAGCACACCTGCCTGCGAAGCTCGGGGTCGTGGGTTCGAACCCCGCCCAGGGCAAAATATTCGTGTGCTGAGCATTTGTGTTTGTCTTGTGACTGGATGTTATTTATATATTATATTATGTATGTATATCAGCTGTCTGATACCCATATTACAGACTCTGCCTAGTTTGGGATCAGGTGGCCGTGTGTGAAATGTCCCCACACATTTATTCATTGTTTTAACGTAACCAAGATTCGCAATAAGTCTATTATGAGTTGTTGCATTGTGTTGTTCATATGCCTGCTACAGACCTGCCTAATCTGGTTGCAAGAAATCCTGTAACGGTGTTATAACTCATAGAACAGTAAACACGACTTCGGCCGTACACAGTGACCCGGAGGTTAGTAGAGATTATGTCAAACGATTCGAAGGGACCGTAATTGCCCCACTGGTTTACGAGCGCCCTGTAAACATGAAACCTGAAAATAACTCCGGGGCAAATTACACTGTTTTTAATTTACGCGCTAAATTAAAAATTCCAAAGATAACATTCCAAAGATCTTTTATAGTTTTTTTATTGCTTGATTTGGAATGAAGATAAGGAATGAACAATTTTAACAAGTTGAGAAGGTAACCTGAGTTTTGATACTATGAATAAACCTCAACTGTAAATTCTTAACTGTAAATCAATTTATGTGTTGGTTTTTTTCTCTTTTACTCCACACAAAATATTTGTATTTATAATGATATTCTTTATGATATTCTTTATTGCACAAATTTTAAAAGTAAATACAGTTACAAATTTTGTGTACAAAGGCCATCCATTATCCATATGTCCATTTTAGTACAATCAATTTTATTTTAATGGATCTGCATGGAATTCTTTGTACTGAGATTTTAAACCCTGACGAATTCAAACAACTCAATTCTAAAAGCATTGTGCAGTTTCTAACTGCTGCAAGGCTTAACACGAAACTATAGTATGGTGGCGATCACAATAGACCAGAAATGGTCGTAGTGATACAAGGTCTAGACTGAGACCTAGAAATAGCTCCAACTCGAATAATAATAATAAATTCTATGTACAGGGCAGTACACCAGTTTACCATGACGAAAGAAAGCTACTACAGAAAAAGGGCCTCGGCTCAATACGATCCATTGGCGACCACTCCACATCCACTCAGATCCGGTCTTGTACATTAAATAGATTCAAATGGAATTTTAGTACACTTAGATTCAATGGATTTACTGGACTTCTCCGTCTTCTGAGACCCATACCAAAAAAAAAATATTAGTATTTCTCATTATAGTTATATTCTCTTAATTGGTTCTAACAGAGATATCATAACGCAAATATCATTACTATAAGTATAGAGTATTCTAAATATCCACTAAAATAATATAATAATATAATATGTCAGACATTCACACCAATCAATCCAGTCCCAAACTATGCAGAGCCTGTGCTATGGTTACTAGATAACGGCTACACATACTTAAATAAATATATAAACATCCAAGACTTGGGTACAAACATTCATATTCATCATACGAACATTTGCCTCTAGCGGGATTCGAACCCGCAACCTCCGGCGTGGCAGGCCATTAATCTATTAATATATATTAATATATAGCATGCTAATGCCCACTAAGATCTATTAATGGATCCTAGTTGACAGAGGGATAAAACAAGTTTGCATGACATTATCCATTTAGAAAAGGCTGTGATTGCAAGCCTTCTCATTAGTAGGTATGTCCCTATTTATCACAAGTACAAACAACCAACTTATACATGAATCTCTTCTACATCCCCGTTTTAATTTAACAGATTACCTTGATCCTTTTTTAATTTAATAGGAAGCTCCTTCTATTAACTTTCCAGGTCAAAGGATTCGCATTTGCCTACCGTGTTTGTATGCTAAGAGGGCCCCCGCATACAAAGATGGTGTTGTCCCTAATGCCAGACATGTGGATTTTGAGATAAGCCGTTTTGTTTGTAGGGATTTTGTCTTTGCTTAAAATTTGTCTCTCCTACATTTAAAGAAGAGTGTTTTGTAAAAAATTTTTTGGTAATACCATTTATTACTTGTTCATTTGCATACAACTTTATTTATAGTAATAGAAAATAAATAGAATAATAATAAAATCGTTGATTATCACGCAACTCATAGAAAAATAGCCTAGAACTAATAAAGTTCATCGTACAATTAATTTTAGGAATTAGGAGGGGAGTAGCGTAAAAACACTACTCCCTCAGGCCAGAAGTCGGGACTACACCCTGATGCTTAGTGGAAACGCGGAGTTTCCAGACCTTAAAGTTATTAGAGCTCGTAGACTCCAGGAACGTACTTTTCTAAGTGATTATTTCCCCAGTTCCACGCCTGGATGTGCTGCATCATAGAGGTTCTGTCGCTCCTTAAAAAGACGAAACATACTCTACAATATATTTTTTAAAAAACGTACTTTTCACAAAAAATAATATAATGAAACCCCCGTCACATTCATAAGTCTCCAAAATTCAAAATTGTTTATTGATTCAACCAATATAAACATCATGTACAAATGCCAAGGTCCTCCTTTTAAGTAAAAATGTACCTGTGTTAGGAGGACCCAGCTCTTCCCTGAGTGGATTGGTTAACATAATTTATTACAATATAAAGTATACCTATATCTTTACAATTTAACACTTTCCAATTTGCAAGGATGTAGGTGTATAAGTACGATGTGTGTGTGTATGTGCGTGCGCGTGTGCATGTGAGTGTGAGTGTGTGTGAGTGTGTGTGTGTGTAAGTGTGTAAATTAATACAGATTGTTTAAAAAGTTAGTCAAAATGTTTTATTGGATAAGAATTTTGTAATACTATAACTCTGCCACGCTTCGTCTGATAGTGCAATGATGCAAAGGGAAAGATAAATTTATTCGAACCATTTCCTCACTCTCTAAATTCAATTCTTTTTTATACCGAAATACGAAATCCTGGTACTTTTCAGAACACCGACACCAAGGAGCCTTGGGCACGGCGACAGCAACAAAGGTAGCTAAGGTACCATTGTACTTCCAACTCATCTCGTAAATGTAAAAGTCTGCCATTCTCCTCAAGAATAACATTTATTCAATGCCATAATTGGCACACATAAAATGTACAGTAAACAAAACAGTACAAAACAATTCTTTTAGAAAAAGCAGTTTAATAAAATGTGTTTAAAATAAAAAGTCGTTTGCTGCGGCAGTAAAGGCTGTATTCATTGATTAATTCAGCCTTTCAGCTTAAACATTATATATACACTTGTCTTCTTCAGGTCGTCAGTCCACCTGGCGGCGTCCAACAGATGGCCGTTGGGGTAGACGAGTTCTGGAGTGGAGACGACCTAAGAAGATGGCCGGAAGCGGCTGGATGCGGAGGGCAGAGAACCGAGTGTGGTGGCGTTAATTGTCCAGCTTTGAACATCAAAGAGCTGACATGCATACACTTGTCTAATTCCAAACAAGGTGCTATGGAAATTTGTTAGAGGGGAAATGGGAACTCTCTTCCCACTTTGACTCTTTACTTCTTTAATTTAATTTGTCTGGGGCCCAAGGTAGCGTAAATTCATTACCTGGGACTTGCCCTACCTTCACTGGTAGGTGTTATTGTAAGCGTACCTCCGTTGATCCTCGCTTAGAGGAGTTGCGGGGGGGGGGGGGGGGGGGTGCAGGCGTGGAGGTGGGAAACTGATTGTCCCTTGCTCTCTAGAACCCACGACGTCTCACACTCGAGTTTGACAACCAAGTCACTAGACCAAAGACGCTGTCAAATTGTTCATCAATTCTTCAGGTCGTCTCCACTCCACAACTCGTCTACCCCGTCAGTTCTGCATCATATCTGGCCTGTTCCCTGTCACTTCAGGTGCTAATCGTTTCGACAACGTCAATGACCTTAATACATACATACATACATACATACATACATACATACATACATACATACATACATACATACATACATACATACATACATACATACATACATACATACATACATACATACATACATACATACATACATACATACATACATATATTTCATTCCAGATTCTCAAGGGTCACCAGCAGCAAAAACAGGTTTGTATTACCATGTAAACTTTGCAGTCCACTTAGGAACACCATCTATTGTGTATTTTGTTTTCGAGACGCAAATGCGTTTGTTTTCATAGGACTATTAATCTGGAATGAAATATACATACATACATACATACATACATACATACATACATACATACATAATGCTCACGCCTTGGTCCCAGAGGGGTAGGCAGAGACGATGGATCGCCACTTTGTGCGTTCCTGATACACCAGTGAGGTGTATCAGGAACGCACAAAGTGGCGATAGCCTCACTCACATTTATCAACCTTTTCATGCACCTCCTTTTATTTTTCTCACTGCGGACCCCAGCCTTTTTGAAGACGTTTCAGTCACCTTAATTCTGTTAGATTTTGAGTTTCAACAAATTTGCATTCATTATGAGACGTGGAAAGCTATTAATACAAACTATATTAATAAAGGTATAAAATTGACAATACAAAAAAAAACAATTAAAATATAATATTACATAAAATGCCTACCAGAAAGTGGTCATACGTCAATTATAATAAATTGTTCTATTTCTTGTTCATGCTGCGATGAACGTCTAGCCAGTACCTATAGATCGGGCTATCCATGTCACAGCAGACGGCTTTAAGTATGCTGTTATGAGAGCGACGTAGCCTTTCAAATATGCTGCTTTGTAAAGCAGAAGATAATTCCCGACATAAGGGTCATACATATAGACGTTTTATCACATAACAAACGTCTCGTCCTTATCGAGCTCCAATCCAGAAGCCGGGCTACGTGCCCGTGGCTAAATGCAACCATTTCCGTGAATGAGTTGCCACCTTTATATTAACCTCGTTTGCGTTACGGCCTCGAATTTATTACAGTCACCGTCAGCCGGAGATGTGGGGGTGATGTGGAAGTTATGCGCATTTTTACCGTTTTTACTCACTTTTATAGTGATTTTTATAGCAATTTTTAGTTTAATTTGTTTTTTTTTATTAGCCAGAGTTCGTGGAATAACGAGTATTCCCATTTGCCACCTACTAGCTTCATCACCTGCGTGTGTAGTTCCCATTTGGAATGAGCTAGTTCCCATTTGGAATGAGCTAGTTCCAATCTAGAATGAGCCAATTCAAATTTGGAATTAGCTAGTTCGCATTTGGAATGAGCTAGTTCCCATTTCGAATGAGCTAATTCAAATTTGGAATGAGCTCATTTCCATTAGGAATGAGCTAGTTCCAATCTAGAATGAGCCAATTCAAATTTGGAATTAGCTAGTTCGCATTTGGAATGAGCTAGTTCCCATTTCGAATGAGCTAATTCAAATTTGGAATGAGCTCATTTCCATTAGGAATGAGCTAGTTCCAATTTAGAATGAGCTAATTCAAATTTGGAATTAGCTAGTTCGCATTTGGAATGAGCTAGTTCTAATTTAGAATGAGCTAATTCAAATTTGGAATGAGCTCATTTCCATTAGAGAATTAGCTAGTTTCAATTTAGAATGAGCTAATTCAAATTTGGAATGAGCTAGTTCCCATTTGCCACTACTATAACTTTGTCCAAACAAGGAAAGACAACTCTGTAGCATTCGTTGCTGTCATTGCATTGGCGGATCTCATATTTAGTAACTTGCAAATGTTAGTCGCGACAGAGAACGTTCTCATTATAAAAATGATCTACTTATTATGTTTGTTAGAAGTCTTTTCTTTCGTAGTCAGGTAGATTTACAAGCTTTACAAGCCACCGAGACTAACGAGTTACATCTAGATTCTTCAAAAGTTCTGCAAAAAAGGGTCTAAAATAATGTCTAAAACAGAATGTCGAAAGCCAAAAAATGAAGTAGTTTAGTTAAATTAAAAAATATAGATTTATTATATTCTTTATTGCACATAAATTTTACAAAAAAAGGGCATAACATAAAAGCGTACAAAGGTGGACTTATCTCTATAAGAGATCTCTTCCAGCCAACCTTCACAGAGGGAAAAGCTAAAACAAGCGGTAGGTCAAAAAGAATAAAAATAAAATTATTTTATGTCATCTTTCAGTACAAAATAACAGAGGCCATAAAATTCATGCATTAATTCTATTACAATTTAAAAATATAGATTTATGGTGTCTTTCAGCACGGAACGGATATTAAATTTAATTATAATCATTATGGGAGCTTCGATGATTTCAAATTACCCGATTATTTAGTCTTTTATTTTACTTATGCTTGCCATAAAACACATTTTCTATAAGCCACGTTTCAGTACAGTCTTGAATCTGTTTTGTGATAAGATATTCATATCGTTTGGAAGCGTGTTGTATATTCTTATTTCCTGTGGGCGATCACATTTAATATTTTTTGCATTATTTTCTAACTTTTTTTAACACATATTTTTTTTACAAATAGACGTTTAGGGCGGAACAAGACATATTTTTCTCTCCAAGGGCCGTAAGATAATCTGTCCCTCCACCCTTTTTGGACTGGCGTAACTATAGCTTAATCGCAGCTGAACAGGAAAATGTGGGAATGGCGCCTCGGTCCAAAAGGCCCAACTTGCATTTGACCGATTTTTACCGCCCATTCAGCTCTAATGGAGCCTGATAATTCTTTTTTATAGTTAAAAGGTATAAAGAGGAATTCACATATCGACGCAAAAAAGCGTAAACGCTGTAACCCACATCGATGTTGAAATTTGGTTATTGCAAATTCGGAATCAGGACCATTCGACGTAGTCATTCGTCGATATTTTGTTCTGATTCCGAATTTGCAGATGAACAAGATTTTGAATGCCTGTTTTTTTTTTCAATATCACTAATGTGAAAATAAATTTAATTTTTTTTTCATAATTAGAATAGAATAGAATAGGATAGGATAGGATAGGATGGGATGGGATGGGATGGGATGGGATGGGATGGGATGGGATGGGATGGGATGGGATGGGATGGGATGGGATGGGATGGGATAGGATGGGATGGGATGGGATGGGATGGGATGGGATGGGATGGGATGGGATGGGATGGGATGGGATGGGATGGGATGGGATGGGATGGGATGGGATGGGATGGGATGGGATGGGATGGGATGGGATGGGATGGGATGGGATGGGATGGGATGGGATAGAATAGAATAGAATAGAATAGAATAGAATAGAATGATGACGATACGACGATACTGTATTTTACGTAATAAATTATTATCTATCTTTACGAATTGAGTTTTCTACATTGACAGTGACGATAAAGTACCTTATGGCTTGATCCAGGGGCCCTTAATTTCATTAACGATTATTTAGACGATGAAGGTGTCTGATTTAATTTACACCTTCCATTATACAAGGTTCTAATGCAAATTTTGTTACTAAAAGTTACTTCGACTTGTTTATTTGTTTATCGTGTTTACTTCTACCCCTTTAAAAGGTTTATTTTTACGCTCTAGAGGATTATAGTCTAAATAGCCCGTTACGTTTACAAGTTATCTGATGAAATTTTAATTCGGTTAGAACTTAAATGAAAATATATACACAAAAACGAAAGGTACCTGTCCTGTGATTCTCGGCTTAGAATAGGGCCACCCCCAATCTTCCCGTGGGTATCCCAATTATCTCTATGTACTACTAGATGGAGCATTCCAAACAATCGCTCTGTTCCACGCAAGTAGCCACAACTCTTTCACATTCACTTTGAAACTTGTGCAGTTACTACTCAGAACATTTAAATATTTACTAAATATTGACATTATTTAACCGTAGCGTCAACATTTAGTAATTAAATGTTCTGCGTAGTAAATGCACAAGTATCATTGTGAATGTGAAAGAGTTGTGGCTACTTGCGTGGAACAGAGCGATTGTTTGGAACGCTCCATCTAGTAGGGGTATCCAGGGAAGGGAAGTAGCGTTCTCCTATGTATATTAAGATCATAACTAGGCATGCTGTCGTTGCCTATAATTGGGGTGGCATCTGGCCAATGTACAATTGTAAGTTTCCGTTAAGCAGCAATTGATGTACAATGAATAAAATAAAATAAATCATTACTGCTATCAATAATCTACCTGCCAAGCGCGGTGGTTATGGCAAATCCTCATTGGAGGATTGTCCCTTGGGACAAGTGTTATTTGGGAGGCTTGTGGTCAGCAGTGAACGTATTTCAGCTGATGATGGTGAAGTAGCTCAGCAATGTAAATGAAACCATAGACAAAAGTAATACGACTTAACTCGTCCACAATAGGGCCAGTTCTATCTTAATTGGGCGCGATTTATCGTCGTAGGTGAGCCTTAAGCGGCTCCTAATGGCTTCCCCTGAGTTGTGATCTAATCTAAACCGTCTACCCGCCGATATAAATGGAGAATCTTCGCTGTTGTTCGTCGGAGGAGTCGCGTGGGATGTCGGTGGTTGATTAATAATAGAGAGGAGCAGGGAGGGGTTAGGGGAGGGGCCGGTGTCTGATGGTTTAGTCGAAACTACTGGATGGATTATTATTATTATTATTATTCATTTATTCACATTTCTTAGGTTTAAATTTTTTGTTTCTTTTACAATATTATTATATAAAAAGAATATAAAGCATAAATATATTAAAAAAAAAAATTAAACCTAGAGAGCGGCTGGGCAGCGCACAGTGGGAACTTTGACTCATTTTCATCTCATAAATCTATAACTTCCGTGTTAATAAAGATATTGAAATGATTTTTTTCCCTGATAATCTTGAATATATATGCTTTTAAATAATGTATACTTTGTGTGTAAAAGTTTATTTCTAATAGTTATAAAAAATATAGCAATACAAAAAAATATAGAATTTATAAACTTACATCTATGTTCTAAGAAGTTTATATAGGAATAAGAAAAAGTAACTGCGTAAAAATCAATAATACATATAAAGATAGCTTAAAAGTCACTCAAGAGCTCCTTTGCTTCATCAAAAAGTTCAAAATATTTCTTATTGGAAGGTTTTCTTAAGCTTGTTATGTATGGGTCAGAGGTATATAAAAGTATGTGTAGAACATCTTCGTTGGTGGCTGCCCTCAAACATTGTCTTGCATGATGAAGCCTGAACTGTATAGTCTTGTTCCGTGACTCTTGAGTATCTTCCGAAGGTTACCCAAGGAAGAGGCAAGACAGAAAAATTACGTATCACACTTTCACCGTGATCAACACCTTGTGCACGGAAGATCGCATATAATACCATATAGTTATTAACGTATCGCATATAGTTATTAACGTACAGCTGTGCTGTATCTATTGCATACTGACCAAATTTTGTGGCATCAATACCTTTACCGCTTGACATGACCTGAAGTACCTATAACATTAAACCGTTTTATAAATTCCAAATCTATACCAGTGATTTCTGATGTACAATGGTTATTTTGGAAATATCTGCTGGCTGTATTGCCGTCACTAATGACGACACTATGGCAACACTGATGTTGCCACTAAAGTTATGTACAATGTTAATTTTAGAAGAATCTGCTGGCTATATTGCCGTCACTAATGACGACACTATGGCAACACTAATGTTGCCACTAAAGTTAGTATCAGAAATCACTGGTATAGATGAGGAATTTGTAAAACGGTTTAATGTAGTAGACGAAGTAGAAGTCAGGTCATGTCAAGCTTCGGTTTATCCATATTTAATCCAAGTTCTTCTCTGAACCTTCTTTGTACATAAGAGTTCGACTTTTTATAAGGTCTTCCTCTTTTCTCTGTCGATGTAGAAGGTTTAGGTTCGTATGTAGTTTCTTCTAGATTTACGGTGAAAATGCCATCCAACCAATTGTTATTTTGATTTAAAAACTGTTCTTTCTTTCAAATTGAGTTATGAAGGACTTTTGAAAACTTGCGATAACTTTGGTATATTTGCATCTGAAGAATCGGTAAAATTGTTTCGTATATAGTTTGATATATAAACAACATAATTTGCATCACTTTCAATCAATAAGAGACTTAAGTCGTGTCTGGTATACGAGAATTCACTCATTGTGGAGAGATAAATTATTAACAAATGTTTAGTAATGACAAAAGCTAATGAAGAACTGTAATATTTCATACGAAAATGCATTACTTTATACTCAATAATGATATAAGACGTGTGCAAAATTACTTAATAAAAACTATTTATCATTATGCGGTACGCGGTTCAGAATAGGTCTGTATGGGAATCGGAACTAAATACTGTATGAAATATTCGATAGAAGTATCGCAAAAGATAAAATATAATTTAATAATTGAGCCAAATGTGTTTTTTGAGTGTCTAGATTGAAAATCTCAAATAAATAAAACTCTTAATATACCTGCTTAAAAATATATATTTTCTCACCTTGATATTATATTAGCTTTAAATATGTTACGCAGAGAAACTGCAAAAAAATTTGTTTTGCCGTCTAATTGTATTATATTTCCTAATAAATAAAACTAAAATCAGAACTTCGGCAAGCTTCGGCAACTGTCAAATCTCCAAATGAAAGTTTGAGAAAAGAAAATAGTACATATAATGATATATGTGTGTTTGGTTAAGTAATATTGTACTATACTGCGTATATTAAAATACACTTACACATTTTATAGTAAAATACACATTCTAAGCTTTCTAAAATCGTATCACACTTATATGACTTCTATGGTTTTGATACTATAAAATCATACTAAACGAATTTAAGTTACAAAATTATTTTCGTACCTTTTTCATTCATTGACTTTAGATGCTCTTTTCTATGAAGTACGAACAGTCACAGATTTAAACCATATTAATAATGATAAGAGTAACTCTTTAGCTATAATTTGAGGTATAAGACATGCATCTTCGTAGAGTTTTGAAAAAAGTATTTATGAGATGGCTTTCTTAGGCGGGTTCCCACAGTGCAGCGGGGCAAGGCCCATGCTACCGGCGGTAGGGGCTACAGAGAGAGGAACCTCCGGACAATGCGCGCCGTGTCGAGGATCACTGCCTTCTGTATCTGGCCCTTGATCCAACCATCCAGCGAGAGCCTCTTGAGATGGTGGTCGAGGCTCTTCGCTATCAGGCCGTTCGCTGAAACGACAATCGGGACTATTATTATTATTATTATTTATTTATTTCAGATAAGATGTCCATAGTGTTAGTACAGCCTTAATACTATGTTAGTAAACTTATTAACTAATTTCTTAAATAACTAGATATAGGTTTCAACAGCCCCACCCAGTGTCTAATGATGGGGCCGTCAAACCTCTCATTGATCATTTTCAGGATCCCATTAGCGCTGCCCCGCAGCCTGCGCATCAGGGAGCTCGCTTTGTTGCGCATTATTGCAGCAAAATCGTTTGTGCGAGCTTCTGCGAACATCCCTGACGCGCTGCAGTATCGGGGCAGCCCCAATAGGGCCCTGAAAATGTTATTATATTGTACGCGCAGTGCGCTGTAGGCACGCTTGGTGTATGTGGTCCACAGACTATGAAGTACTAGTAACATGTAAAAAAATCGCGGACTCGTGTTACCTTTTCAAACTATTAAATGACATACTGAACCACGGAAACTTCTGTCTTATCATTTGATAATAATGAACAAAATTGCACGCTCATAACCTCTATAAGTATAACATATAATTAATTCAAATTATACATTGAGATCGTATAAAAAGAACCTCTACATTGTTGGCAATATGTAATCGATAAAACAGTAACAACAAGTTAGTACGCTGAAGTGGCAGTGGGCTGGTCACAACTGTCGGAGAACCGATTACCGCTGGGGTAAACGAGTTCTCGAGTGGAGACCGCGACTGGGCAAGCGAGTGGCAAGCGAGTGGCGAGAAGCAAGTGTGGGACGCCCCCTGGCTAGATGGAGCGACGATCTGCGTAAGGCGGCTGGCAGTAACTGGATGAGAAGAACCGAGGATCGGGTTCAGTTACGCACCTTGGGAGAGGCCTATGTCCAACAGTGGACTCTTTTGGGTTGATGATGATGATGATGAAAACAGTAACTGTGCGTTCCATATATGCAAAAATAGAGTTTAAGATGTACGTTGATAGAGCAGTCAAACGTGGTATGGATTTACTTGTTGGTAGCAATTACGGAAGCAGTACTGGATTTGTCTTTAGGGCTTAAGTACTCAGTTTTAGTGATATTTTGTCTGTGAATAGAACTAATTTATTGATATTTCAAATAACTTCGTGCAATTGCAATGTCCTTTGTACTTCTGCTTATCAATGGGAATCCACGTAGGTAGATCGAAAGTGGTGATCTTCTATGATCTGAACGACACTCCCTCATTGCTCTACTGGCACAACCCATAGCTTTACTTCATACATACCCCTGACAATTTAATTTAATGTAATAGTTTATTGTACACAGAAATATACAAAGACCAACACAATTATACAAAAGGATAAGCTTATTTCTAAAAAAAAATTCTTCCAGCTAACCTGCGGTGAAGACAAGGAATTATGGAGAGACAATAGTCGCGTGTACCTACTAGGTATATATTAAATACTCATACAACATATATAATATATATATAATATAAATATCTCACACATTCACACCAATTATCCAATCCCAAACTAGGCAGAGCCTGTATATAATACAGTAGACATAAACTAAAAAATTATAAATACCAATACAGATAAATAAATCTATTATTATTTATTTAATAGTTTATTGTACACACAAATATACAAAGAACAACACAAAGAAAAGAAAATTATACAAAAGGATAAGCTTATTTCTAAAGAAATTTCTTCCAGCTAACCTGCGGTGAAGACAAGGGATTATGGAGAGGCAGTAGTCGCGTGTCCCTACTACATTAGGGAAGTCCTAAGGAAGGCAAATTTAGGAAGAAGATAATGATATGGTATCCTGATATAGGTTAGGGATTAGTGTTGCCATATTTTAGTTTCATTAAACTGTCGTCAATATATTCCTTTGCCATCGATTCGAAAAGATTTCACAAGAGCGTCATTAAAATTTAATCTCGTGGCTGGTAATTTGATTGCCTTTGTTAACCGCGGTCTCGCATCTCAGCCTGTACATAGAAACATCCCTATAGAACCAACCTTCTTATCTAACAAGGAAAGCACCCAGAAACTTGTTTTAAAAGCTTACCAGGTATTAACGGAAAAGTTGTTAATCGTCCAAACTGCATTCTATCATAAATTTTACTTCATCATCATCACTACTTAACATAATAATAAATAAATAAATATGTGGGGACATTTCACACACGGCCACATGATCCCAAACTAGGCAGAGCCTGTAATATGGGTATCAGACAGCTGATATACATACCTAAATACATAATATAATATATAAATAACATCCAGTCACAAGGCAAACACAAGTGCTCATCACACGAATGTTTGCCCTGGGCGGGATTCGAACCCGCGACCCCGAGCCGACATAATACATAATAGAATGAAAATTTTGGTGGGCTGGTCGCTGGGGGATTTGCCACCATCACCACGCTTGGCAGGCGAATTGGTGATCGTAGTAATTATCTTAATGTTCACAGGATAACGCTGTTCCCCGTCCCTGGTGCAAAACGCCTTAACGACACCCACGAAAAAATTTGGGGGGGGGGGGGGGGCTTTTCTAAGCCCGAAACCACACTCTTTACGTAGTTAAATTAGATAAAGCGTTCTAAGCCCGAAACCACACTCTTCACACAGTTAAATTAGATAAAGTGGAGTAAATGTTTATGAACAATTTAACATTCTGATGAGAAGTAGTGACGGATGGTAACATAGAACACAGTAATATGTATATAGATACGAGTAGTAACACATTCTACTGTTCATCATCATCATGTCAGCCTTTAGACGTCCACTACTGGACATAGGCCTTCCCCAATGAACGCCACCACACCCGGTCCTCCGCCCTCCGCATCCAGCCGCTTCTACTGTGGTGGATGTAAACATCTACACAAATAATATGTGTTACCATCTGTCACTACTTCTCATCAGAATGTTAAATTGTTCATGCACCTTTTCAACATTATATGTATATGTCAGTACATTTTATTCTTATTAATTCAGCTATACACAATGCCCTTATTTCTACTAATTTACAAACTTAAATTATATATATTTAATATTATTATGAACACCAATACATTGACAGCCCTCTAAGCACAATTTAAAAACTAAATCTGTGAAGTCACTTGACGTGGTGCTGACAGAATACCAGCGCTGGAGTTCGCGTAGCGTGCTGCAGCATTATGCTGAGTCGGCGTCATTTTGTTGCTGCGACACATAGGTACCTTGATTATTTTTAAATTGTAATTTATTAATTTCTGTTCTGTTTATTTCTCATGTATGTGTGTGTCGTAGCTATGAATAAATGACCTATTCTATTCTATTCTATTTCTCATCAGAATGTTAAATTGTTCATAAACATTTACTCCACTTTATCTACTTTACAAGTTAAATCTGGGATCATAATTAATCCAACATCAAAACCTTCCTGAGTCATCTGGTCAGAGGCAGACAATTGTAAATTATAATAACACAACAAATTAGCAATGCAAATGGGACCCTCGTCTCCTCGGTTACGTCTGTCGTAAAAATGAACGAATTAATGTGTCTCCGATTATGGCAGATGTCAAGTGGCTCGTAGGGACCGACGTACAAACGAATTAGTAATTACGATTATAATTAAATATCTGATTAATGTATTTATCTTTAAAGTTCAAAAGCCTTGAAGAAATCCTTGTCAACAGCCATGAACTAACAAGATAAGATGTTATCATAAAATACGGATGAGCAGCAGCGTTCTCCTGTGTATAATAAGATCATTACTTCGGTCACCAATACGTCTGCCAAGCGTGGTGATTATGGCAAGTAAAAATTGTATAATATTGGGGAGGCTTATGACAGCAGTGGACGTATTTCGGCTGATGATGATGATACAAACATGTGGTATACTTTAGGTTAACAGTTGATGTTACGAAATCAAGCAGTTGTCGAAATTTCCATTTTGTCACTGAAATTGGTAACAAAGTTGGTCTTTGAAGCATAATAATAAAATAATTCGAATTTGAGACACAGCAACAATTTCAATACGTTCAAAGCCATACTTAGCTACAATTTAAAAGAGGAAACAGTGTTTAAGAATACTTTAGCCCTTAAAACGATTTAATCATAATCAATTTTATTGGTAATTATTAAATTACATGTTAAAAATAAAATGAAAAAGACATTCCATTGCACAATATTTAATTAAACAATAACCAAATAATAACAATGTCAAGTAAATAAAAATAAACAATTACGATAGTAAATCATGACAGTCAAAATTACTAATTTAAATAATAAAGAAAAATGTCAAATAAATAGTCTAAATTAATACATAAACAGTTATAAAGTATAGTTAGTAAAAAAAAATATTTATATATACTGATCACCTATTTGTCAGAAGAAACTAAAACGTTAAATCTGGAAAACAAATGGAACCTCCACATCCGACAAACGACAAACCTGTAAGCTTTCAACACCTTAGCGACCTCGACAAGAATGATGACCAGCCACTAGCACCAACACCGATCACAAATGACGAATCAAATTCGATAAGATAAGTAGAAGAAAATGAAAAATCTTTCACATATGAATTTAAAAAGGACAGAACTGATACTGGATGCAACATACTTTATGCTACATGTTAAATATAACCAACATAATTATAGTAAAGATTACTGTTTGTGGACGTAAAGCGAACAAAGAAGACACGGTCATACTTTTTCTTACTGACCAAAGATAAAAAAAATATATTTTCATATATACATAATATCATCATCATCAGGTTATTTTTGTCTCCACTGCAGGAGCACAGCCCTCTCTCATCTGCCGGAGACAGACGGAGGATTTGGCCTACACTCCCCGCGCTGGCCAGACGGGTTGGGGAGACCTGATTGATGTTTTATAATGTTATTCTTAGCCGCCTTGTACGACATCCACGGGAAGAGTTGGAGTGGTCCTGTTCTACTCTACCGGAAACCACACGGCTATAATATATACATAATATAAACTTGTCTAATCCCAAATTATTAATTTCAATAGCGATAGTATCGAGGATGGTTTTTCAAGTACAGTATAGGATTTTTTATTCAACCTGTACTTTATCTTAGTAGAAATACGTGGAAGTAAAATTTCCATGTATCCCCCCTATTAGAAAAGAGTGGAAAAAAATTCCGTTCTTCCCTACTAGTAGGGATATGTGGAACAGGTCGATTTTCTCCTTTGAGATAGGAATCAGCCAAGAATAAAACAATTCACAAATACAACATCCAGACTGTAGAAACTGTATAAAGTCTGTCCCTGATGGGAATCGAACCACCACCTCTGGCGCTCGGGTGTAACCATAGAGTCCCATAGATCCCTCGGACGTTCTCAAAAACTTAAAAATCCCAGGATTTTGAGATCATGAACCAAAATCGCTCTACCACTGCTAATAAAATGTGTCGTTTGTAATTTGTATAAACATGGAATAGATCCTTGGTAATATCTCTCACAATCACAATCTCTCACCCTCCTAATAATATTATAACTTTCTTTTTCTTTTTAACAATATTTATTCTGTCCCACAGTTTTCAATGTAACCTGTAATCTCAGGCTCCCCGATACAGACTGCATGGTCTAGTGTGGGAGCTCTAATATGCATTGTCCTGTCAATTTTTATATTTTAATCGTACTCAATTGATGTAATCATACAATTTTAAGGATGACTGTAAAAATCTATGTATCTGGTAATTTATAATAAAGTATGAACAACAAATCAAATATATCACCAAGGCATGACGTTCAGGATGTGAGCAATAAGGAAAAGAATCGCTGACATGGCGCTGCGCTACTAAATCGTCTCGAACGACTAAATATTATGTAAGCGGAACACGAGAGATTCTGACGGAAATTACATTTATTATTTTTCAGTTAGCTGTCCTAGTACATGCAAATGTTTGTGAATGAATATAGTCCAAGAGCTAGCGTGGATTTATTGTATGTAATATTTTTGAGGCTCGCAACGCATCTACCTGTAAAAGTATGACTTTATTTAGGGCACTCCAACAAGTTGTCTCCGGCAGATGAGAGAGGGTTGTGCTCCTGCAGTGGAGACAACAATAACCTGATGATGATGAATGAGTAGGTACGGTGGTGATCATTACAGTGGGGCTTATTCAACCAACGCGTCAAAGTCTGGCAGGTCACCAACAAACCCCTATAACTTTTAAACGACGGACCGACAAAATCTAGTTTTTTGCGACCAAATTCGACTAATTATCGACATTTGTTCTATCTATTCAGAATTGCAATCCGCGTTGGTGGCCATGCCAGAATTAGCCCTAATGCCATGTGGTTTCCGGTAGAGTAGAATAGAACCACTCCAACTCTTCCCGTGGATGTCGTACAAGGCGACTAAGGTAATACATTATAAAACATCAATCAGGCCTACATCATTACATACTAAAAATAGCTAAAATTGAATAAACCCTAAAGCCAAATTACCTAGCAGTGCCTCCATAATGGCAGCCACCACGATAATCTTCCGGACCGAAACATTTAGGCGCAGATCTGTCAAAATTAATTTCCGGAACACACGCTTCAAATCAGCACATTATACTAGCTGTCAGTTTGATTGGGAACGTACCCATACCACCCCATAATACGTGACCTATTTTATTTAATCCCCCCCCCCCCTTGATCAGTCAAAATTAATTTCCGGAACACACGCTTCAACTAGCTGTCAGTTTTTATGGGAGAGCCAATCTAGTGAAAAATCAGAGCTTAGGGAAAATACCCATACCACCCCATACTACGTGACCCATTTTTTTTTATTTACCCCCCTACCCCTTCGGTGACCACCTGTAGTATATGCCAACCCCCCCCCCCCCCCCCAAAGGGTCACGTAGTATTGGTACGTTCTCTTAGCTTATCAGAGCATGTGGTGCAGTGGTCCTATGTGAAGCACTCCCAATTGTTATGCCCCCTTTGACGACATCATGAACACTGAATATTAATTTCACTCCCCCAGGTGTCACGTCGAACTCCATCATGGTACGTCTCCCACGTAGGCATATGATTTAATCAGAGCAAGGTCGGCATATCACAGGATTGATTAACACGACTTAACGTACGAGCATGTATCAGTGTTCAAACCAATTAGAACGACGACGCCGTGTGCATAAGTCACAATAATTATGCTCAGACTCTGCTACTCAGTCGAGCGGTGATGACAAGGTGTTCTTGACGATTGGAAAGACAGTAAATTATGCGATTTCGAAGAAAGTGGTACAGTAGTGACTGGGCTGTAATAGGCTCTTATTGCGTTAAAGATGAGAGAGGAATAGTTTAACTGGGACACATCTTTCTTCCATAGCATTGCGTTAAAAGTAAAATTCCTGAATTGAACGAAAAAAATTAAGACTATAAGTCTATCAAAGTCAAATTGACTTTTTGACTTCTGACTACTGAAAACAGAAAATTACATTTGAAAACAACTTAAAAATACATATTTCTTTCAGGTTACGTAACTACTCGTAATTATAATAAAATAACGTTTAATATTCGAAACAACAAAGGATTTTGTATACGGACAATATATTTAACCAATATTTATATTACGTGCAAGTATTTTGTAATATTTATTTAGCATAAAAAACAGAATCACACAATACCTACGGATGTCGCTGTGACGCCTAAAAATCTGAATTAAAATTAAAATTTTAAAAATTTGGGGAAAAAAACTTTAACATATAAAACGGTAATTTATATTTAATTACCTACTACTACCTGGATATTTAACAAAACTATCATACGAAAAATTGAAACTACCCAAAGAGGTATGGAACAGAGTATTCTAAAAATAAAACTTAGACGCAGGCAAAGCAATACTATAATACGCAAGAGAACCAAGGTTCTAGACGGTTTACATCACGCGCGACAGATGAAATGGAAGTGGGCTAGCCATGTTGCACGCACCACAGACTGAAGGTGGACCTGGCCACTACATGGAAGGAGCCTGCAGGCAAGCGAGGAAGAGGCAGGCCAAATGAACGCTGGGCTGATGAAATACAAAAGAATTCTGGGATCGACTGGCTTAAGAAAGCTGAAGATAGAGAATATTGTAAAAAAATGGAGGAGACCTTTACCCAAAGAGGGGTCCTTAATTAACTTTTTATATTTGATGAAATGTCACTGCATTTTGTTTATATGGTTTCCTTTTTATTATTTTAATTTAACTTTAATTCTGTCAATTAAAAAAATTACATTTTGGACAATGAGAATGTTTAAATATTTTAATTGTATCTATTTAATATTACTATTCCATGAAATTTAATATCTTTTTGTCGCAAATAGGTACATTCATGACACTACCTAATTCCGATCCCACTACAGAACTATCTCGAATATTGCAAGAATTCTTAGAGACTGTCTGAAATGGCTTTAATATCTTTTATATAGTAAGGTCACTTCATATTGACCTAATATTATGTTCATAAATCTGAGCCGTAAGAGAGAGTTACTGCGGCCATTACAGTACACAGACTGTGTATCTGGGGCACATCTGACTTTTAGGTCAATGTCGGCGCAAGTGCTTCCAGAAATTCATTTTCTTTGTCACTTTAAGTAAAATAATGGGCCCGATTCTGAAGGCACACATTTAAAATTTGACAGCGCTAAAATTGGTTTCATCTTTATCTTCATAATACTGTGTGACAAGGATAGCTACAGTTTTAGTGCTGTAAAATTTTAACGTTGTGCCTTAAGAATCGAGCCCAATATCTATTAATTCACAATGACATTATTCTTAAACTGAAAATAGTATTTTCTTATCGCAATAAATAATCTAATAAATAAAAAACAAGGTAAAATTGGAGTGTCTGTACATTGAAATTATGTGTACAGAAAAATTTAGGGTCTAAGGATAAGCAATTTAGATAATTTATGGATTTTTTGTCTGTTTGTTTGTGCACGCGTCACGTAATAACTACTTAACCGATTCTAATAAAGTGTTGTAGCAAAATATAGACCTTTATTTCATTGAAATCGGCTTACTCGATCAAAAGTTATGCGAATTTATAGTTTTAAAAAAACTTACTGAAATAAGTTTGATACATGACTACGGTGGCGGCAGTGACAGTTGCAGAGGAATTGCTGTTCTTCTCACCCCAAAAAACCAGACCATTTCAATTTTACTTCCTGAGTATAAGTCTTTTGCTAAAGAAACATTTTAAACGATTACCATAGATGTCTCCAAACAGAGGCGGATAAATGTGATACTGTAACAAACGAGACAGTGAGACATGTAAGGACACAGTTTGTATGCAAATTCCTATTTGCCAACTGAGACAAAAACTCTTGCGGAACGATCAAGGCGTTGGCGGGGAAGAGGCGGACGGTTGGCAGGGTGGGTAGCCACTGCAAGAGACTCATAAAATATAATAACTTGAGACGATAAACGCAAGGATGCTATAAACGCAGCTATCACAGATAGATAGAGAATCAATTTAATATTTAAATTTCATACAACGAGACCGGAAAAATATGCCCGGAAAAAACGATATGCTGATTTTCGACAGTTAATATCAAGAACTGGACTCCACATGAGAACAAATATATTCTCATGTTGGATCAAGTTCAAAAACGTTTCTTAAGATATTTGTATAAGAAAAACCATCAATACTACCCTTTTATGTATCCGACTCGCTTCTTGGAGGGACATCTAGGTTACGACTCCCTCGAACTGAGGAGAAACTTAGCCCTCCCTGGTAGGGTTTGTCTTACACGTAATCAGAAACAAAATTGATTGTGTGGATCTTGTCGGAAGGGTACTAAAACTGTACGTGCCCGAGTGTTACCTACGAGCGCGGAGTCACCCGCTGTTCATAACACCACACTCGCGCACCAACCACTACCGGCACTCGCCCGTCGCGCGCGCACTGCAGCTGTTCGGCTCCCTGCTCGCCGAGGCACCACACTGTGACGTGTTCGTGGACGGCATGGGATGGCTGATGACGGAATGTAAGGGAATGCTAGAGAGAGGAATGCCTGTTTCGTCTATAGCTTAAAAATTATTGTAACGCAATGGAATAATAATCTGTAATGTTTCAATATTTTAAATAAATAAATGTCTAATGTCTAAGAAGCTATACTCGATATAGAAATAACTCAATACATATGAACTGAATTGGTACATTTATACACGTATTTTTTTTAATCGACCACTGGTTTCTAGGTGTTAACGATGTGAAGAAGAAACAGCACAACAAACTTCCAACAACACATCTTTCAAAATCAAGTTTGTATACAATATTAAAAATATTGTGCGAAGCTGAAGCAACATTAGTACGAGGCGTCTTTGTCATTCAAATAAGTCTATTTCAATGAGATTCTTTTTTCATTATCATCAGGTTATTTTTGTCTCCACTGCAGGAGCATAATCCTCTCTCATCTGCCGGAGACAGACGGAGAATTTGGCCTACACTCCCCGCGCTGGCCAGACGGGTTGGGGAGGCCTGATTGATGTTTTATAATGTTGATTGCCGTGTGGTTTCCGGTAGAGTAGAATAGGACCACTCATACTCTTCCCGTGGATGTCGTACAAGACGACTAAGGGAATACAAAAACAGATTCATTTTTATTTATATTTATTTACTAGCTGTTGCCCGCGACTTCGTCCGCGTGGACACATTAACATCACAAATTATTATGTAATTCCCGTATGAATGAGATGTTTTTTCGGGATAAAAACTATCCTATGTCCTATTCCAGTACCTAACCTATATGTATGCCAAGTTTCATCACGATCTGTCTAGTGGTTGAAGCGTGATTGAGTAACAAACATCCAAATATACAAACTTTCGCATCTTTAAAATTAGTAGGATTCTTAAACTGTCCGTCATATTTATGACTAGCTGTTACCCGCGACTTCGTCCGCGTGGAAAATTTGTATGTAATTCCTGTAGGAATGGAGGAATGATAGGAATGTTTTTTCAGGATAAGTTTTGGCAGCGCACGCCAGAATAGCTCGCAGATTGTAGATTTTTTCCTACTTACTTGATATTTTGGACAATTCACACAATATCTTTATAAATTGTAGCCTATGTATTATTCTGATGTATAAGCTATATTATTGTAAAGTTTTATTAAAATCCATGCAGTAGTTTTTACGTGAAAGAGTAACAAACATCCATCCATACTTACAAACTTTCGCGTTTATAATATTAGTAGGATTTCCTCTGGTACTGTGTCTTAGAAGCATACACATTGCCTCATGAAGACTTTACTGACGACTCAAACATAACTGTTATTGTGCATCAAAAAGAGAGAAATTTTTTTAGTAAGTTAAGTAGTAAACTAACACCAGACACAAAAAAAAAGCTTGTAAAACTTACTTATGTGATGCATAACACCGCTTTTACAGCGCACTCGAGTTTTACCCCCGAGAGCGTTTCAGAAACAAATAATTACGTAACAACGTCCACAAAAAGCTGTGTATTTTTGAGGACGAGGTCGGCACAATGAGCGCGGAGGTAATCTGGGGGTAGCCCCACAAGTGCCATTGTGCCAGCAGCCACTCGGCGCAGGCGGGGGAATGTTACACCGAACTGAACGGGACAGCTTGATTTTTGTCTGAAAACGTGCGGACCACCACCCAGGGGATGGACAGCTCATATCTTGACAGTCAGCGGCCCTAGCAAGTTTTTCGGTGATATAAATACATACATACATACATACATACATACATACATACATACATACATACATACATACATACATACATACATACATACATACATACATACATACATACATACATACATACATACATACATACATACATACATACATACATACATACATACATACATACATACATACATACATACATACATACATACATAAGGCAGGCAGAGATGATGTATCGCCACTTTGTGCAATCTAATGTCGCAAAGTGGCTTTCCTTCTTTCGGTGATTCGGTGATATGACATCTCTTTATGTCTCCCCCCTTTCTTGACTCCCCCCCCTCCCTAACCTCGACCTCCATGACGCTCCTAATATATTGCGTATTCGATGATTAAGCTATACGTATATAGAAATAATTTTTTGCTCAGGCGATCTATCGTTGAATGTAAATGGTTATCGCGGGCCTCCAGTTATACCGCGCGACCAGTGAAGTGGTTTTTCCAATCTGTTGTGACAGCCCTGCGGCTCGGTACAGTGTACGTAATTATTTAAAGGAACGAGCTCGAGTTGTCTTACTATCTTTTTTATACTATGACACTGCCTACCCGCAAACCTCTTCAGTGTGTTGCCAGCGTATCTACCAGCCTTTGTATCATTCAGACGAAACCTCTTCAGACTCCTACACATTTTTATATTTAGCAAAATGTCTGAAGTTCACTTTAACTGTTGAAACATTTTAAAGACCACATTTGTGTCTGACATTTCACTTTACAAGCACGTTGAAAAGTTTGTTTGCCAGCCCACAGGCCGCCAAAAAGGTTTTATCGTAACACATTCGTTATACGCCTCGGTGTAACCGCAGGACCACTTAACAGAACTGAGTTTGCAAATTCCTACCGTCTCTCTAGGCGGCGGTGTGAACAGGCATCGCCGCATCGTTAATTGTAACCGAACGCTTCAGGCTCTTTGATAAGTCATCCTCTGCGAGCGCCTGTAGCAAATAGATCGTCTATTTTCTAAATCGAAAGCCTTCAGGCAGTACTGGTGTAAGCGGAAGTGGTCTAGTGTTGTTGGTGTTTTCCCTGAAGGGTTTTGGGAGAGCTGCTTCAGTTTTAATTGTTCCCGTGGTTCGACAAGAGACGTTAGGTACGACATGCCTTATTTAATAAACTAGGTAGAACTATCTAACTTCATTAAGATGATTGTCTATACAGATAGACAAATAGTATGTCTTTCTTATTTTCCTTCAGAAAGGTTGCCTGGAACAGATCACTTTAAGCGATAAGGCCGCCTTTGTACACTTTCCAAAAACCTGTACCTATTTTATTGTTATCCTTAATTTGTGTGCAATAAAGAGTTTATCTATCTATCTAGTCAGTATCTATCAGCCCTCAAACATCCACTGTTGGACATAGGCCTTCCCCAATGAACGCCACCACACCCGGTCCTCCGCCCTCCGCGTCCAGCCGCTTCCAAGCATAGATAGCCCTCTCTATAGCTCGCTGAGCGACTTGAAACTTGTGGATCAGGCCCACCGTCAGTGTCCACGTTTCTGCACCGTCGATCATGACGCGCAGGATGCACAGATTACAGAATCTTGTCTTTATACATTGTGACGGCGACATGAAAACTTGACCCAGTTTTCTGAATGCTGCCCAACACAACTGGATTCTTCAATCAAAATCAAAATATTTATTTTCAAAATTGGAATACATTATTCTCTTTTTGACGTCAAATTATGCCTAAAACTACTCCACTTCCACCTGTATAACCGAGGGGAAGAAGTGGCAACAAACCCAACGGCACAGGGCCCTACCTTTGATTTATCTTATTCATTACAATCATTAAGTCTACCTATGCTGAGCCATCAAGCACTCCATGGACTTTTATCATTTAAGTAGTCATCTAACTTATAGTAGGCTTTCTTGCACAGATTAACTTTTATAGAAGAATTAAATTTTCAGCTCAGCTTCCTTATTGACATTGTTCCTTGCGAACTTGTCTGACCTAAGTAGACGTACTCCTAAACGATAGGTATTGACAGTACCCAATAGCAACGAATCCACGACTTCTGGCAATTGAGACGAATGTAGATCATATTTGAATATCATCTGCTGCAAAAGGCACTTCTTTATACGAGAACTAGCTGGTGCCCGCGACTTCGTCTGCGCAGGATTAGTATTTCGAGTAGCCTATATTAGCGTGGCGTAGAAAATAATATATATATATCGTGGCGTATATAGCGATAAAAGTATCTATTTTCTTTGAGGAATCAATTTATTACTACCTGCATTTGAAATAAATTATCAACTTTTATTGTAGTTATGGTTCACTATTTTGGCTATAATAGCTTACACATAAGATATAGATATATACTGTGGCGGGCTTTTTTGTAGGACTATTTAAGATAAACATTTCCATCATACATTACATATGTGTAACTCTAGCAGTTTTGGCAGCGCACGCCAGAATAGCTCGCAGATGGTAGTATTGTTCCTACTTATTTGATATTTTGGACAATTCACACAATATCTTTATAAATTGTAGCCTATGTGTTATTCTGATATATAAGCTATATTATTGTAAAGTTTCATTAAAATGCATTCAGTAGTTATAACGTGAAAGAGTAACAAACATCCATCTATACTTACAAACTTTCGCGTTTATAATATTAGTAGGATAGGATAATGAGGTATTGCAGTACTAAGTTTCGTTGTTGTGATATTAACCTTACCAGATTGAATATTTATATTGACATAGCTCGGATGACCTTTAGCCCAAGGCGGATCTCTAATCCAGGAATAAATAAAACAGTGCAACACGAGAATCACAGCAGCATTTCCATTCCGTTTTAATTAAACAAGAACAATGAGACTCCGTCGTTTTCCGCGATAGGTATCTCCAGGAAATCTAACTAAAACAATTGTGGGTGAAAAGATTGTCTCATGAATTTCCTTCTTTGTTTCAGAATGCTGATAAGTACTTGGTCTTTGCATAAGGTTGTGTCACTGTACCACCAAAGGACTGTTGTCATTTAACTATACCCGACACTCCATAAGCGAACAGGTTACTATTACAGGCCTCCACCTCCGCCTCACCACACCCGTTCCCCTTTTCCCACGCCCACGCCCACGCCCACGCCCACGCCCACGCCCACGCCCACGCCCACGCCCACTCCCACTCCCATTACGTATAGTACGGAAATACTTATTATCTATACATATAATCTCGGTTTAATAATCGACTGCAACCTATCCTGGACGGCCCATATTAATGAAGTGAGCAAGCGAATGCACTACTCTTTTCACTGTCTTAAAAAACTCCAAAACTTCTTACCCTTTAAAACCAAAGTTATGCTTTCACAAACCCTTTTACTTCCTATCCTTGACTATGCAGACGTATGCTACCTAGACGCGACTGAGGAGCTGCTTAATAAGCTAGAACGCCTTCAAAACCTGGCCATTTGGTATATTTTCAGTTTGAGGAAATATGACCACGTTTCTGAATACAGGTCTAAATTAAAGTGGCTCCCAATTCACCATCGTCGAAACCTGCATATCCTTTCTCTTCTATACAATATTTTAAAATACCCTTCATCACCCCACTATCTTCGCTTCCGTTTCCAACTTCTTCCTCCAACTGACCGACCAAAGCGAGCCTGCGTCACTAAAACCCTAATCTATCCCACCTCTAACACCAACTTCTTCTATAACTCCTACACAGCCCGTGCTGCACAGTTATGGAATAGTCTCCCTGCGCACATTCGAAACAGTTCTACTGTAAGAGCTTTTAAACTGAGATTGAAAGAGCACTACCGGTCAAACTTGTCGTGATATATATTGTATGTATGTATGTATGTATGTATCTATCTATGTATTTTATATATGTAACTGTTATGTTTGGTTATCTATTGTATTCTATGAATGTAGTAATATG
Organism: Esperia sulphurella; assembly: GCA_947086405.1. Taxonomy (NCBI): domain Eukaryota; kingdom Metazoa; phylum Arthropoda; class Insecta; order Lepidoptera; family Oecophoridae; genus Esperia; species Esperia sulphurella. Next base: position 16,141,732 of record OX352265.1, read on the forward strand.
TAATATTATCTGTATTTTATATAATTTTATAGTATGTTTATGCACATTTTCCATTGGTCTCCCGTTTATTTTTTAGATTCTCCCACAGTAGAGGTTGGCTGGAAGAGATATCTTTTAGAGATAAGTCCACCTTTGTACATCTTTTTCTTTGTGTAATGTATTGACAATATTTATGTGTGCAATAAAGAATATAAAAAAATAATAAAATCGTAAATGCAAAAAAAGTCTGTACATTGAATATATTCGGAACAAACCAACCAGAGCGATATACGTAACTGAACATGATATAATTATTTTTTTTAATTCTTGTTTGTTTTTTTTTACGTTTGTACGGACATCACGCAAAAACTACTGAACGGATTTTGACGAAACTTTGTAGAATGACAGTGTATATTCCGGAATAACATAGTACATAAAAAAAAAAACACAAAAAATTGTTCAAGAAATAGTAAACCAGCAACAAAAAACTTTAGTACAGAACAAAAACAGACAACAATTTCAAAAATTATCGACATGTGTTCTGTTGCTTATTCTTAGACGCCCCAAATTTTTTTTTGCAAATATCTTCAATGTTCAAACACGCGATGTTTACGATTTTATTTATTAGATAAATAAATATGTATACCTTGTTACATAGAAACTAGTAACATGAAACGAGAGGAGGGTATTATTTTCTCTTTGGCTTTGGCTTGAAACTTATTACTACTCATTCAAAACTATTACGTCTTTTTTGAAAGTTTCTAATGCGTTTTCACTCATCTCATCACTGCTCTAGGGTCACGCTTGTCCCTTCTAGTTCGTTACCTGGTTCCGAAATTCTGAAATTCGAACAATATGTCGGCGAAAGTTTACAGCAGCGAAAAACGTAAGAACGATGATCTATCAAATTCAGGTAAGTTTGCTTAGAAATAAAGTAAATTACTTTAAATCAGCTGATTTTGCCTGTGGCGATGGTATAATTCACGATGGCACTCCCCACTACTTTTCACAAGGGGGAGTTAATCTGAACTTATCTAAAAGTATGTTAGTGTACGTATGCACACTTGTATGATTAGTGTACAGATGTAACACAGTAACAATGTAATGCTGTATGCATTATGAAATGTAAGCGATTTAGATAGGCAGTGAGGCATGCGCCGTCGAGAATTGTACGATCCATAACCAAGCCCTGTTCAAAAATTCGAACCTCAAAGCTAAACTCCTAAGAGAAGTATAAATTATAAAGGAGGTAAAACAGTGATCGCTATGCCACTGTCCCTCTTCGTTGCTCAAACTTTCTTGAACGTCTGCTCAAATTTAACTTTGAATTATAAAAGTTTTGAGTAATTAAGTTTCCGTCGGCTACGCCTAAGATAATTCCTCTGAAAGGTGTTGAAAAGTGTTCAAACGGAATTCTTGAGTGGCACTTAGGAATTAAGTAATATTTTGGGGATGTTTGTTCGAGTGACTTTACACAATCCTCAGAATTGCATCGTACCCTCCTGGCGCTGGTAGTTCGAGAGGCTCAATGACACTAGATTCATCACCAGTATAAAATGGAGATAGAACTGGATCTTACAAGGATGTTTCACTGTCTGCTTGTCACATTCTGTGGGAGTGCACACGGTGGGATCGGGAACGTGAACTCATGCTATCGGATTTAAATTGCGTGAACCGTCCGGTATACTATGGAGATCTGGTTACGAACCGTCACAATTTCCGAGCTTTTAAGCGTTTCTGCCATGCCTACTATTGGCACTACTATACGAAGTAGCCTTCAGCTACTCCGTCACAGCTCACTGCGTCACAAAGGCGCTAATACGTCCGTGGTGTTTAACTAGGTGGCCAGGCTTATCCTGGCCACATCAAACCCCCCAACCCCCCAACCTGACCACTCTGGTCATCGTTTCATTGCTACACTCCCATTTGCTAGAGGGGAAGTGGGAACTCTCTTCCTACTTCGACTCTTTACTTCTTTAATTAAATTTGTCTGGGGCCCAAGGTAGCGTAAATTCATGACCTAGGACTTGCCCTACCTTCACTGGTAGGTGTCTTTGCAGCTACCTCCGTTGATCCTCGCATATATGAGTTGCGGGGGAGAATGGTGAGGAGGCGGGAATGTCTGCTTGGTTATCATTTTCTTGATCATGGTCAAGAAAGGTAAAAACACCGAACAAATTATCTTCGACAAGTTTTATAGATTACGAAAATATTATATACGTTACTTCTTTGTTCAGTTGGATAATTAAACGCATTTTTCCGAATAACATGCGCTGTAATGCACACTGAGCTAAAAAAATTTGCTATGGTAAATTCCAAATCAGAAAAAAATTTACGTTGAATGATCTTAGTTCCTCGTATTTTCTATCAGCCGTAGAAACACTGTACCTGGACCATTCGACGCAGAACTGCTGTGTGGTTTCCCATGCTGTTGTGCTCCTGCAGTGGAGACAAAAATAACCTGACTGTGTAACCTGAATATGTAACTCAGATTCGACATAGCCTAACGCGCTTTCTTTAAATTGACTAGACCAGAACATGACTGAACCAGAAAATGATCAAACAAGAATATGATACGAGTAAATATGCAATATGACCTAGGAGGACGTTCAAGGATCAAATTAGTAACGTCCTCAAAAAGGCTGGGGGTCCGCAGTGAGAAGAATAAAAGGAGGTGCATGAAAAGGTTGATGAATGTGAGTGAGGCTAGTGAGGTGTGTTAGGATCGCGCAAAGTGACGATCCATCGTCTCTGTCTACCCCTCTGGGACCAAAGCGTGAGCACGATTAGCACGAAGTGATAGAGAACAGGTCAGATCTGATGCTGAACTGACGGGGTAGACGAGTTTTGGAGTGGAGACGACCTGAACAATTGATGAACAATTCGACAGCGTCTTTGGTCTGGTGACTTGGTGGTCAAACTCGAGTGTGAGACGTCGTGGGTTCTAGGGAGAGCAAGGGACAGTCAGTTTTGTAAATTTCCATAGCACCTTGTTTGGAATTAATATGACCTTCATATAAAAACTCATACAATGTTATTTCTTCTTATTTTGCACTTTTTACCTGATACAGAAATATTATCAGAAACCCTTGACATAGCGTTAACTGAGCAGAGCCAATGTCAGGACACATTCAGATGAGATGCTGCAAAAAGGATGTACTGATATACATCTAACGCTATTAACTTGGGAATTGAAACGCGTCTGAATTTCCCTTAGGCTCGAATTAACATATTTTTGTAAAGTTACCCTCATGTTTAAAAACGGACGGGTCCAGTCAAAAAGTCGGCGTCAGGTCAAACACTCGCTCCGGGTAAACCGAAATCGTACCAGATCCCTTTTCGAGGCTAAACAGAAGTATTTAGGTAAGGACTTACCAAAAATTTTATCGAAATCTTCAATATCATTTTTCATACAATGATTGAATGATTCTTCTCACTGCGGATATATTATAAAACATCAATCAGGCCGCCCCAACCCGTCTGGCCAGCGCGGGGAGTGTAGGCCAAATCCTTCGTATGTCTCCGGCAGATGAGATAGGGTTGTGCTCCTGCAGTGGAGACAAAAATAACCTGATGATGATGAAATTATGAAGCTGCCAAATGGAAGTCTATTGTATCACCACTAGGACCGCTTTCATAGATTTATTATCATTATTATATCAGCCTTTCTTCGTGCATGCTAGACATACTCGTAGGCCTTCCCCAATGAACGCCACCACATCCGGTCCTACGCCCTCTTCATCCAACTCCACTTCAGTAGATCTCCCAATTTGATTCAGATTATAAGAAAATCTATTCCAAAATGCAATCGGTTCCGAAAACCAAAAAAAATTTATGCTTTTCAAACATTAATTTTAATCACTGGTTTGGTTTTCTACCAGTTAAGCTACGAGTATTAGAAAAAGCGCGTTTTTTTTATTTTGTATGCTTTGATTTAATAGCAGACAGTAAGTCGGGTTTAGAAACATGAAACGGCTGTTTCTATGGTCTTTCGTAGACTGTCAGTCTTTACGATTATGTAAATAACAACAAGAACGAAGGTGACCGACATAGCCGAAAGGATTAGCAAGCTAAAGAGGCAGTGGGCGGGCCACATCTGTCGCAGAACCGACGGCCGTTGGGGCAGACCAGTTCTGGAGTGGAGACCACGGATTGGCACGCGCAGGATAGACCGACGATCTAAAGAAGGTAGCTGGAAGCAGCTGGATGCAGAGGGCGGAAGACCGGGTGTGGTGGCGTTCATTGGGGAAAGCCTTTGTCCAGCAGTGGACGTCTAAAGGCTGACATGAATGAAAAAATGACGGAAATAACAACCGTCAGTTGCTGTCGATCAAGGTAGTTTTAGGTTCCTTACGAGATCTTTACTCCAGAACTGATCGAACCCAACTGCTGTCAATATCTTAATTTAGCCCCTTAACCTTTATTAGGTCATCGATCCACAAACTGGGATTTCCAGTCATCATCATCATCAGGTTATTTTTGTCTCCACTGCAGGAGCACAACCCTCTCTCATCTGCCGGAGACAGACGGAGGATTTCCAGTCTCAGCTGTATATTATCGTCGACTCCAACAGCTGTCATCGATAATTCCACAGATATTTCTAGATCTGCCCAGAAAATTGCTAAATGAAACTAAAAAGATGTGACGTAAACTTACAGGCTGACTGATTAGGTTACTAATTCCTTCAGCCTTCACACAAATAAGAGAAAGACCTAACTGAAAGGGACTTGATACATAATGAATATATTTGTGCTATTTGTGACGTCTATACTTACATATACAGTAAATATATATAACATTTACCTATATTCAACTATGTCATATATCTATAAATAGAATATAACAGTTTTTACCAACGATCTCTATGTACTAGTAGATGGAGCGTTCCAAACAATCGCTCTGTTCCACGCAAGTAGCCATAACTCTTTCACATTCACTTTGAAACTTATGCAGTTACTACTCAGAACATTTAATTATTTACTAAATATTGACATTAGCGTCAATATTTAGTAATAATTAAATGTTCTGCGTAGTAACTGCACCGCCCGTACCAATGAGTTTTTCGAAACTTAAGTACGGTTTATTTATAATACCACAGGCTTTTCGGTGAAGGAAAACATCGTGAGGAAACCTGCATATGCCAAAAATGAAGAAATTCTAAAGGCGTATGGTGAAGTCCATCAAATCGGCTTGGGGCACCGTTGGTGGACAGGGGTTTGGCACAAAAGATCCTGATGGGTCGAAGTGTCGCCAGGTCTTCCTGGCCCCCTGAGAAGATAATATAAGATATTACCGCATCACGCAAAAACTACTGAATGAATTTGATGTAGTTTTCACAGTTGTCTTGCTGGTGGTCTAACTTAAAATCTGGTGCATGTTTCATCTTGATACGCCACTTAGAACCTGAGATATTAATAAAGTATTTTTTTCTAGAAGCCATTATATCGGATGATAATAAAACGACTGTTAATATTTCTTCCAGTAACTCAGTATCACATTTAGAAATCATTCATGAAATAACATCTCCTTTTTACAAAAATTTTGATTAAAAAAAATGCAATATTTCTCGAACGTACGAGTATGTTCATCATATGGGCGAGGTCAACGGCCACGGTAACGGTACAAAACTAAGCAGGCATCGAACAGGCAAATTATTGAGGACAACTTTAATCACCCTCTGAGGGGAGAGTCTAACTCTGTTTTGTGCCGATTGGGTGGTTTTAATATTAAACTTTCATCATTAAATATACCTTAGACTTCTAAGGGTAAATATCTAATATCGAGGCTAGTATACTATTCCAGAAAAATAAGGTTTTGTAATCCATTATATCTATACATATAATAAAACTTTAACTGGTCTATTTCTGTACATGAGAGATATTAAAAAAAATATATGAGGGGTCTTTATAGGGCCAATAGACGCTAAAACATTTTTTTTTAGAATTTTTGCCTGTCTGTCTTTCTGTCCGTCTGTGCGTCCGTCCGTCCGTCCGTCTGCGCGTACGGGATTGAGTGAAATTTAGTTTTTGGGATTAGGGATGGGATTGAGGTTGGCGTTGGGATTGGGATATTGAGAGTCTCGAGTCTGAGTGGGAGTGGAAGTAGAAGTGGGAAGAGAACTGGAGCGGAAGTGGGAACGGGGGCGGATTCTGTAGTTCACGCGAGCGAAGCCGCGGGCACAGCTAGTTTATAATATTAGTAGGATACGTAGTATTTGTGAGATATCATATCTAACTAAAACTTCACGCTTGAAACTTGGAAGATAGTTTTGGCAGGACTTTGCCAAATTGTTTACCGATATTGATTGTGTGCGAGCTCCAGGAGGAAGTTTTTCGATTTGATATCATTACACAGATGTTTTGGAACGGCGTCTGTCTTGGGTCGGGCGCCGTAAGTTATTTAAATTGTAAAGGTAGTTACTGACTATGGAAAGGTAAAAACATTAAAGAGCATTTTTGGAAACTTTGCAGAAATAAAGTTTAAAGTTTCTTTTCGAGCCCACTGCCACTTTAAAGTACTAACAATGATAATATTGGTCCCTGATTACCGACTTCAATGTAGATAATATTAGTTATTCCTGATTTCAATTCCTTGGAGGTACCAACGCTTTTATTTTCGCATTTATCATCATCATCATGTCAGCCCCTAGAAGTCCACTGCTGGACATAGGCCTTCCCCAATGAACGCCACCACACCCGGTCCTCCGCCCTTCGCATTTATATACCAAATCATCAACGTTTTAATCAAATCAGCAACCAGTATGTCTCATATTAATATCTTTAATTTTGTATTTTTATTTATTTATTTATTTACTTTGAGGAAGACTTACAGACAAATTACAAAATAAATAACAATGTAAATATAAAAAAATGCTGATTACAAGTCCCCACTTATAAATAGCAATACCATTTCACAAACTTAATAAATAGTAAATATACTTAAATAAGGTATTAAGAGATAACAGAAAACTAACAACATTACAGTACAAACAAAATAATAGATCAAAAACACAAAGATGTACAAAGGAAGAAACGCGGGTAGGTACATAATGATCAGTGCAGTGTGAGTTAATTTCCTTTATTTAAAAATATCTTGTACATTCTTAAAAGCACTTAGAGGACACCTTACCCGGGTCTCCAGTGAATTAATATGGATGAGCCGTCAAGATTTCTAAAATTGATGAACACAGCCGGCCCCCGCCCCCTTGTCCGGCATTATGTAAAATATTCTTGTAAATTAACGCGAACTTTACCATCAGCCATTTTGAGACAGTGTCTAGTCTAATATTATAAATGATAAACTTTCTCGTACTGACGTACGTACTTCAAAAAAATATCATTTAATGTAACATACGGTGCAAATAAATAGGTACATAGAATACAAATATACTGTTAGATTCTTAATTCTTGATACACTATACATGAATTTCCTGTACTATAGGTAGCCAGAATTCCCTGTAATATTGATAACCTGTGTATTATAATAACTCTGTGTATTATAGTATTCAGGATTCCCTGTACAAGGGATAGCCAGTATTTTCTGTACAGTCACAAGCCGAATTAAATTTAAAAAAATTCTCGCGGGGAAATGCCTAATGCTTACTCGCCTCGGGGGGAACGAGCAGGTTATGTCGGGTTCGCACCGACTAAAACCCCGCGGTGGCCATCTTTGACGCACAGATGAAGGAGGGAACCCGGGAGATCGCCTTAGGCATGCGTCCGGCGTCCCTCCTCCGTGCGTCCCGCCACTCACGCTAGGCGACCAGTATCGGTGACCCCGCACCCTAGCGGTGCCTGCATCAGCAACCAGGCCACCCCGTTGCAGCTCCCTCCCCGGGGACGCGTAGGATGGAATGGGTGCACAGAGCCCCCGCTACGTGCACCCGCGTCCCTGATGACCCCTTTTAGTCAGCTTATACGTCAGGCAGGGGATACCGTGGCTGCATTCCTCATCCCAGCCCACAGAGCCGCGAATTAAATTACTAGCCTTACCCAACGATGTTAAGTTAAAATTAGAAAAAACTGACCCACTGACTGTACTATAAGCAGTCAGAATTTTCTGTACTACGTGCATCCAGGATTACCTGTATTATGGATAACCAGGATTCCATGTACCTACTGCTATGTGTAGGCAAAATTGCATATATTTTAGGTAATAAGGGTTATCTGTACTATGGATAGTCAGGATTATCTGTATTATGGATATTTAGGATTATCTGTACTATGATGGCTAGTCTGGTTTCTCTGATCTATACGTAGCCAAGATTTCATGTACTATATATGGGTAGCTAATATTCCTTATACTATGAAGTATAAGGAATATTCACCAGGTTTCACTGTACTATTGATAACCAGGATTCCCTGTACTAAGGATAACCAGGAACCCTGTACTTACGGGTAGGCAGGATTCCATGTACTATGTGTAGCTAAAATACCCTGTACTATTGGTATCCACGATTCCTTGTACTAAGGATAGCCAGGAACCCTGTACTACGGGGTAGGCAGGATCCCATGTACTATGGGTAGCCAGAAAAACGTTTTTTTTTGTCCTTATGTTATCTACCGTAACTTTTTCCAATTCCGTTTATTTGTATGATTCTATTTTCTGTATATAGGCTTTCTGTAAAAGAATATGAGCGAGTCTTTCAGTTTTATAGGTAAAGGTTTAAGACGTCTAAACAGGTGAAGTCGCAGGGGACAGCTAGTGCAAACCGTCTTGTAAATTAAAGCGAACTTTATCATCCTGTTCTGGATTGTTGGAATTATTTTATAAAGACGTTGAATGAATTCCGGCGAAGGGTTGAAGGCTTGGAGGGTCGCACAATGAGCCTTTGTAGCGACGTAGTATGGAGTGATTTGTGTTCGCAACGAGAGATCGCGAAATCTTATTAAAAGATTAATCTTTTGAATCTAATTGAATTGTGTAGATTTAAATCGTGTCTGTTTTACATTTCTGTTCAGGGTGTTTTAATTCTTTTTTGTGTGTTTAAATTGTTTTGATTATTTAACAATCCTTTAAATTTTAAATAAAGTACCAAATCAATGATGTTTTATGAGTTTCTGGATTTCTAATCAACCGTGAGAATACGGCAAAGCAAATGAACTCGCAATACTAGAGGTAAATGATAAAGTTTTCTTCCCAATAACTTAAGAAATTGATAATTAAACAGACAATGTTATGTAGATAAAATAGTAAGTAACACAAATCTTACCTATTTATTATTATTATTTTATTTTAATCTTACCTATAACGTGTGAAAATCAGTTTCTTGAAAACGGTTACATTATTTATTTACTAGCTGCTGCCCGCGACTTCGTCCGCGTGGACAACCAAACATCACAAATTATTATGTATTTCCCGTAGAAATGGGATGTTTTTTCGGGCTAAAAACTATCCTATGTCCTATTCCAGGACCTAACCTATATGTGTGCCACGTTTCATCATGATCCGTCCGGTGATTGAAGCGTGATTGAGTAACAAACATCCATCCATACTTACAAACTATCGCGTTTATAATACTAAGTAGGATTTATCAAAAGTTTGTTTGTACAAACGGCCAATCTTACTTCTGAATCATAAAAGCACGCTGTCCCTAATTGAACTCTCACATAAGCAACAAATGTACTAGGTAGTGGTGGCGTTCATTAGGGAAGGCCTATGTTCAGCAGTGGACTTCTAGGGGCTGATATGATGATGATGATAATAACCAACAAATATCGGTTTTGTTATAATAATTACTTACCAATATATTAAGATTCTTTGCCGTGTGGTTTCCGGTAGAGTAGAATAGGACCACTCCAACTCTTCCCGCGGATGTCGTACAAGGCAACTGAGGGAATACATTATAAAACATCAATCAGGCCTCCCCAACCCGTCTGGCCAGCGCGGGGAGTGTAGGCCAAATCCTCCGTCTGTCTCCGGCAGATGAGAAAGGGTTGTGCTCCTGCAGTGGAGACAAAAATAACCTGATGATGATGATATTAAGATTCTAGAAACAAATTAATAAATTTCAAGATCTGTCGTAAAAGTTAGTACGCTGAAAGTTGTTAGTTAGTTGTCAGTGGGCTGGTCACATCTGTCGGAGAATCGATTACCGCTGGGGTAAACTAGTTCTCGAGTGGAGACCGCGACTGGGCAAGCGTAGTGTGGGACGCCCCCTGGCTTGATGGAGCGACGATCTGCGTAAAGCGGTTGGCAGTGACTGGACGAGAAGAACCGAAGATCGGGTTCAGTGGCGCGCCTTGAGAGAGGCCTATGTCCAGCAGTGAAGTCTTTCACGCTAATGATGAAGATCTGAAAATTAATAATGCGACATTAATTTTCGGTAAAAGAAAACCAATCAATTAAGACGTCTTAAAATATATATAATATACATTCACATCGTGCAGAAACGAGACCAAACACTTGGTTAGGTCAGAAATTAAATTTGTCGTTATACGTACTTTAGAAAAAACAACGAAAAATCTAGATCCAAATTGTATAGTATCTATGTTCACAGACAAACAGAAATTCGTTAGTACTTTGGACACTAGAAGTCATCACAGGCATTGAGAAATTTCCTTAAAGTTTTGGGTAAATAAACTTTTGGGGTTTGCTAGGTGCTCTGAATATGAAATGAAGAGCCTACTTAAGATTATTTAGGTACTTAATTTTAAGTTCCGAGGAGACTTGGAAGTGTTCTGCTTCGTCAAACTATAAGGGTTAGGCAGTTTAAGTATAAACATTATTATGAATGTAACTTTGTTGCAAATTATCACAATTAATAAACACAGCATTAGGGTAAATTAAAGGTTGGGGTTGGGAGATTGAGAAAGAAAGAAAGAAATCATTTATTTGCTTTTAAAGTGGTAAAAATGCCAGATGTTAAAATTAGCCTAAAGTAACACAATTTCAGCCATTATCAATAGCATTCAAATTTATACAATTATTCATTACAATAAATATTAACAACACTGAAATGTCAAAGTTAAAAAGTACAGTCGAAATAAATAATTTAAGTATTGCCAAACGTCATCCGACCCTGTGCTCCAAGAATTCTTTTACAGAATAAAATGTGTTAACCAAAAGCCAATTAATAAGAGATATTTGGAATCTGTTATAAGGTAAATCCTTTATATGAGCAGGTATGAGCGTCTGAGTAGGAGTTGAAAATGAACGGGAGCTGGAGTGTGAAAGGGAGCGGATTCTGTAGGCCACACGAGCGGAGCCGCGGGCACAGCAAGATAAGAATAAAAAGTAATTACACTTGAAAAAAATGTGGTCCATCTCTCCTGAACAAGACCTTGTTAACCGTACGCACCAAGATCTTGTTCCCTTGAACTAACTCTGGTCCTCTTGCACTAACTCAACTTGTTAACTTGGTGATCTTGTTTCAAACGATCATAAAAATGATGACTTTGTCTAACATATATCAATTAAGCCACTTAGTTGACCAAATTTTTTCCAGTGCAGTGCATCGATACTACACGATCAACTTAGAATTGATCGGAATGATCAATATTGATCGTTTGTAAAAAGCTTTGGACAAACGACGCAACACCACACTATCGACGTATCGTCGTCATTAAAATCATCAATCTCGGAAAGGACATGGCCAAACAATTGCAAGATGAAAGTAATAGAGTCGTGTTACGTACAATAATATTATAATTATATTTTTCTTTTATATTTAGGTACAGTCATAACATAAAGTTATCCAACAAATTTTGAGGGTATTCCCATCAACATTTTATATAATTCTGATGATTACGTTGAACAGAAATAACCACTAAGTTTTGAAACTTCAATTTCTGCAAAAGATCTAAACATATTTTTTTAAATAAACTAGAAACCAACGATCTCTATGTACTAGTAGATGGAGCATTCCAAACAATCTCTCTGTTCCACGCAAGTAGCCACCACTCTTTCACATTCACAATGAAACTTGTGCAGTTACTACTCAGAACATTTAATTATTACTAAATATTGACGCTACGGTTAAATAATGTCAATGCCACGGCTACTTGCGTGGAACAGAGCGATTGTTTGGAACGCTCCATCTAGTAGTACATACAGATCGTTGCTAGAAACAGATAAAGTCATCAATCACAGTGTCATCATCAGCTTAAAGTTTAATAATATAATTAAAGTATTAAGTATGTAATACGACTCCATTACTTCTTGTTCTAGTTCCATCTTGCAACTGATTTGTTTTGCGATGACTTGTCCGAGATATGGTCGTCATCGATCAATGTTGATCGTTTGATATTGTGGCTGTGTGATCAATGGAAGACAACCACCTGATTCTAAAACAACATTGAAATTAAGAATCGCTGCGTAATAAGCAAAATTCAGCAAATTCATTGAATACCTCTATATAATAATTCACACACTCCCGTTACATTATCAAATGGTGTTACGTAACATCCTCCATTACGATTGTTTGAGCGTGGGGCAGCCCTAGTGGGTGATTCATCGCCATTCATCATCCGTAATCGTTGCCTCAGAATCGGTCGCAGAGGCCTGTAAAACTAGTTTCTAACACAAGCGAAGTGTTGGCGATAATATCACGAGCTACACTGTGACTTATGTAAACGCAGACCTGGTGGATGTTATATATGTTTGTGTGTTTGTTCAAAGTGAATGTGAAAGAGTTGTGGCTAATTGCGTGGAACAGAGCGATTGTTTGGAACGCTTCATCTAGTAGTACATAGAGTTCCTTGAATTATAGCTATGTCTCTACGATATTAAAAGTATATAATAAACATTTAAAAAAAAATTCAGCACTAAAATTAGTTTCGTCTTTGTCTTCTTAATACTGTGTGACAGGGATAGCAATAATATTCTTGCGCTGTCAAATTTTTAATGAGCCCTCTAACATATTAACTTACAAAATAAATTTCTCGCTTTTGTGGAGAATATCCTTAGATTTTCGTTTCGGATTCACAAGGAAGTGTTAGCTGAAATGGGAGTTATTATAGTTTCAAGCGGTTTATGATTGCAGTTATCTTTTGTGATTCAGTGTTATGTTATTTATCGTCCTATTTTTTTCATTTTTTTTATATTAATGCAAATTTTAAAGTACACAAGGACCAATTTCTAATTGTACTGTTAGATAAAGTAAGACTTTATTCACACGATAAAAAAAGATTATTTTTAGATTTCTAAGATACTTTTTTTCAGAATTTTGTTAGTCATCATGATCATGATTATTCTGTACTAGCTGTTGCCTGCGACTTCGTCCGCGTAGACAATTTAACATCACAAATTATTATGTATTTCCCGTAGGAACATGTTTTTTCGGTATAAAAACTATCCTATGTCCTATTCCAGGACCTAACCAATATATGTGAAAAGTTTCATCCCGATCCGTCCAGTGGTTGAGGCGTGATTGAGTAACTAACATCCAAACATCCAAACATCCAAATATCCAAACATCTAAATATCCAAACTTTTACATTTATAATATGTATATTAAGTAGGATAGGAAGAAGGGTCTCTATCTCTTATTAGGTTATCTCTCTCGCGGGCCTGCTGGAAGAAATCTGTCTCAGAGATAAGTTCGCCCTTTGTACTTGTGTTTCTTTTTAATGCATTATTTTTGTTTTATCTGTGTATGTGCAATAAAGAGTTAAATAAAATAAAGGGTTTCAGTAAATTCATAAGAAAACTCAAAGTAGACAATTATCATTTTGTTTGATAAATAAGATCAACATAATTATATTTTCATCATCGTTAGCTTAAATACGTCCACTGCTGAACATAAGCCTCCCCAATTGGTGGGCTGTCCATTGGGGAATTGGCCTTAATTACCTCGTTAGGCAGGGAATTGGTGATCGCAGTAAGTCTGCCCGTCCCTGGTGCAATCCCTTAGTCGCCTTGACGACACCCACGGGAAGACTGGGGGTGGCGCTATTCTACGCCGTGAACCACTACATATTTTGTCATAATATTCCAAAACCAAGCAACATTTCAATACAACAGACGAGTTCTGGAATGGAGACCGCGGATCGGCACGCGCAGGGTGGGGCTGGATACGGAGGGCGGAGGACCGGGTGTGGTGGCGTTCCTTGGGGAAGGCCTATGTCCAACAGTGGACGTCTAAGGGCTGATGTGATGATAATGAAGCAACATTTGTTTGGATCAACGATCTCTATGTACTAACAGATGGAACGTTCCAAATAATCGCTCTGTTTCACGCAAGTAGCCACAACTCTTTCACATTCACTTTGAAACTTGTGCAGTTACTACTCAGAACATTTAATTATTTAATAAATATTGACATTATAACGTCAATATTTAGTAATAATTTAATGTTCTGCGTAGTAACTGCACAAGTTTCATTGTGAATGTGAAAGAGTTGTGGCTACTTGCGTGGAACAGAGCTATTGTTTGGAACGCTCCATCTAGTAGTACATAGAGATCGTTGGTTTGGATGGATCTCCAGCTTTTAGATATCTTAAAGAAAACCTCACAAAATCTAAACAAAAGGTGATATTTTCTACTATGTCTAGATATGAACAATACATCATTTGCCTCATTAGTTGCGGATAGAAGATGACATATACATCTTTGTGCCGACCATTCATCCCGTGTCACAGTATATGGGAGCACAGGACGGCTCATTAGCGAGGCTTTGGTAGTCCACCACTCATGGACAGCCCTATCGCTGAGCTAAATCGATATGTATAGTTTCCAAGGATTATGTAAAGCGGAATCGTCAAAATGTTTTGTTTACGTGTAAACGAGTATAACCACATAGAAATTTACAGAAAATGAATAAATTAATGAACGAACGAATGAATGAATATACTTAATTGCACACAAGTTACAGAGAATAGATAGTATACAAGAAAATCAGGAACGAACTCTTTCACATTCACTTTGAAACTTGTGCAGTTACTACTCAGAACATTTAATTAATAAATGTTCTGCGTAGTAACTGCACCGCCCGTACCAATGAGTTTTTCGAAACTTAAGTACGGTTTATTTATAATACCACAGGCTTTTCGGTCAAGGAAAACATCGTGAGGAAACCTGCATATGCCAAAAAAGAAGAAATTCTAAAGGCGTATGGTGAAGTCCATCAAATCGGCTTGGGGCATAATATAAGATATTACCGCATCACGCAAAAACTACTGAATGAATTTGATGCAGTTTTCACAGTTGTCTTGCTGGAGGTCTAACTTAAAATCTGGTGCATGTTTCATCTGGATACGCCACTTAGAACCTGAGATATTAATAAAGTAATTTTTTCTAGAAGCCATTATATCGGATGATAATAAAACGACTGTTAATATTTCTTCCAGTAACTCAGTATCACATTTAGAAATCATTCATGAAATAACATCTCCTTTTTACAAAAATTTTGATTAAAAAAAATGCAATATTTCTCGAACGTACGAGTATGTTCATCATATGGGCGAGGTCAACGGCCGCGGCGTGGCGCGGATGGGATTGAGTGAAATTTAGTTTTTAGGGATAGGGAAGGAGTTGAGGTTGGCGTTGGGATATTGAGAGACTCGAGTCTGTGTGGGAGTGGAAGTAGAAGTGGGAAGAGAACTGGAGCGGAAGTGGGAACGGGGGCGGATTCTGTAGTTCACGCGAGCGGAGCCGCGGGCACAGCTAGTTTATAATATTAGTAGGATACGTAGTATTTGTGAGATATCATATCTAACTAAAACTTCACGCTTGAAACTTGGAAGATAGTTTTGGCAGGACTTTGCCAAATTGTTTACCGATATTGATTGTGTGCGAGCTCCAGGAGGAAGTTTTTCGATTTGATATCATTACACAGATGTTTTGGAACGGCGTCTGTCTTGGGTCGGGCGTCGTAAGTTATTTAAATTGTAAAGGTAGTTACTGACAATGGAAAGGTAAAAACATTAAAGAGCATTTTTGGAAACTTTGCAGAAATAAAGTTTAAAGTTTATTTTCGGCAAAAAAAACATGAACCAGCCCACTGCCACTTTAAAGTACTAACACTGATAATATTGGTCCTTGATTTCAGTGTAGATAATATTGGTTATTCCCGATTTCAATTCTTTGGAGGTACCAACGCTTTTATTTTCGCATTTATCATCATCATCATGTCAGCCCCTAGAAGTCCACTGCTGGACATAGGCCTTCCCCAATAAACGCCACCACACCCGGTCCTCCGCCCTTCGCATTTATATACCAAATCATCAACGTTTCAATCAAATCAGCAACCAGTATGTCTCATATTAATATCTTTAATCTTGTATTTTTATTTATTTATTTATTTACTTTGAGGAAGACTTACAGACAAATTACAAAATAAATAACAATGTAAATATAAAAAAATGCTGATTACAAGTCCCCACTTATAAATAGCAATACCATTTCACAAACTTAATAAATAGTAAATATACTTAAATAAGGTATTAAGAGATAACAGAAAACTAACAAGAAAATTACAGTACAAACAAAATAATAGATCAAAAACACAAAGATTTACAAAGGAAGAAACGCGGGTAGGTACATAATGATCAGTGCAGTGTGAGTTAATTTCCTTTATTTAAAAATATCTTGTACATTCTTAAAAGCACTTAGAGGACACCTTACCCGGGTCTCCAGTGAATTAATATGGATGAGCCGTCAAGATTTCTAAAATTGATGAACACAGCCGGCCCCCGCCCCCTTGTCCGGCATTATGTAAAATATTCTTGTAAATTAACGCGAACTTTACCATCAGCCATTTTGAGACAGTGTCTAGTCTAATATTATAAATGATAAACTTTCTCGTACTGACGTACGTACTTTAAAAAAAAATCATTTAATGTAACATACGGTGCAAATAAATAGGTACATAGAATACAAATATACTGTTAGATTCTTAATTCTTGATACACCATACATGAATTTCCTGTACTATAGGTAGCCAGAATTCCCTGTAATATTGATAACCAAGACTCTGTGTATTATAGTATTCAGGATTCCCTGTACAAGGGATAGCCAGTATTTTCTGTACAGTCACAAGCCGAATTAAATTTAAAAAAATTCTCGCGGGGAAATGCCTAATGCTTACCTACTCGCCTCGGGGGGAACGAGCAGGTTATGTCGGGTTCGCACCGACTAAAACCCCGCGGTGGCCATCTTTGACGCACAGATGAAGGAGGGAACCCGGGAGATCGCCTTGGGCATGCGTCCGGCGTCCCTCCTCCGTGCGTCCCGCCACTCACGCTAGGCGACCAGTATCGGTGACCCTGCACCCTAGCGGTGCCTGCATCAGCAACCAGGCACCCCGTTGCAGCTGCCCTCCCCGGGGACGCGTAGGATGGAATGGGTGCACAGAGACCCCGCTACGTGCACCCGCGTCCCTGATGACCCCTTTTAGTCGGCTTATACGTCAGGCAGGGGATACCGTGGCTGCATTCCTCATCCCAGCCCACAGAGCCGCGAATTAAATTACTAGCCTTACCCAACGATGTTAAGTTAAAATTAGAAAGAACTGACCCACTGACTGTACTATAAGCAGTCAGAATTTTCTGTACTACGTGCATCCAGGATTACCTGTATTATGGATAACCAGGATTCCATGTACCTACTGCTATGTGTAGGCAAAATTGCATATATTTTAGGTAATAAGGGTTATCTGTACTATGGATAGTCAGGATTATCTGTATTATGGATATTTAGGATTATCTGTACTATGATGGCTAGTCTGGTTTCTCTGATCTATACGTAGCCAAGATTTCATGTACTATATATGGGTAGCTAATATTCCTTATACTATGAGGTATAAGGAATATTCACCAGGTTTCACTGTACTATTGATAACCAGGATTCCCTGTACTAAGGATAACCAGGAACCCTGTACTACGGGTAGGCAGGATTCCATGTACTATGTGTAGCTAAAATACCCTGTACTATTGGTATCCACGATTTCTTGTACTAAGGATAGCCAGGAACCCTGTACTACGGGGTAGGCAGGATCCCATGTACTATGGGTAGCCAGAAAAACGTTTTTTTTTCCTTATATTATCTACCGTAACTTTTTCCAATTCCGTTTATTTGTATGATTCTATTTTCTGTATATAGGCTTTCTGTAAAAGAATATGAGCGAGTCTTTCAGTGTTATAGGTAAAGGTTTAAGACGTCTAAACAGGTGAAGTCGCACGGGACAGCTAGTGCAAACCGTCTTGTAAATTAAAGCGAACTTTATCATCCTGTTCTGGATTGTTGGAATTATTTTATAAAGACGTTGAATGAATTCCGGCGAAGGGTTGAAGGCTTGGAGGGTCGCACAATGAGCCTTTGTAGCGACGTAGTATGGAGTGATTTGTGTTCGCAACGAGAGATCGCGAAATCTTATTAAAAGATTAATCTTTTGAATCTAATTGAATTGTGTAGATTTAAATCGTGTCTGTTTTACATTTCTGTTCAAAGTGTTTAATTCTTTTTTGTGTGTTTAAATTGTTTTGATTATTTAACAACCCTTTATATTTTAAATGAAGTACCTAATCAATGATGTTTTATGAGTTTCTGGATTTCTAATCAACAGTGAGAATACGGCAAAGCAAATGAACTCGCAATACTAGAGGTAAATGATAAAGTTTTCTTCCCAATAACTTAAGAAATTAATAATTAAACAGACAATGTTATGTAGATAAAATAGTAAGTAACACAAATCTTACCTATTTATTATTATTATTTTATTTTAATCTTACCTATAACGTGTGAAAATCAGTTTCTTGAAAACGGTTACATTATTTATTTACTAGCTGCTGCCCGCGACTTCGTCCGCGTGGA
Organism: Esperia sulphurella; assembly: GCA_947086405.1. Taxonomy (NCBI): domain Eukaryota; kingdom Metazoa; phylum Arthropoda; class Insecta; order Lepidoptera; family Oecophoridae; genus Esperia; species Esperia sulphurella. Next base: position 16,160,461 of record OX352265.1, read on the forward strand.
CAACCAAACATCACAAATTGTTATGTATTTCCCGTAGAAATGGGATGTTTTTTCGGGCTAAAAACTATCCTATGTCCTATTCCAGGACCTAACCTATATGTGTGCCACGTTTCATCATGATCCGTCCGGTGATTGAAGCGTGATTGAGTAACAAACATCCATCCATACTTACAAACTATCGCGTTTATAATACTAAGTAGGATTTATCAAAAGTTTGTTTGTACAAACGGCCAATCTTACTTCTGAATCATAAAAGCACGCTGTCCCTAATTGAACTCTCACATAAGCAACAAATGTACTAGGTAGTGGTGGCGTTCATTAGGGAAGGCCTATGTTCAGCAGTGGACTTCTAGGGGCTGATATGATGATGATGATAATAACCAACAAATATCGGTTTTGTTATAATAATTACTTACCAATATATTAAGATTCTTTGCCGTGTGGTTTCCGGTAGAGTAGAATAGGACCACTCCAACTCTTCCCGCGGATGTCGTACAAGGCAACTGAGGGAATACATTATAAAACATCAATCAGGCCTCCCCAACCCGTCTGGCCAGCGCGGGGAGTGTAGGCCAAATCCTCCGTCTGTCTCCGGCAGATGAGAAAGGGTTGTGCTCCTGCAGTGGAGACAAAAATAACCTGATGATGATGATATTAAGATTCTAGAAACAAATTAATAAATTTCAAGATCTGTCGTAAAAGTTAGTACGCTGAAAGTTGTTAGTTAGTTGTCAGTGGGCTGGTCACATCTGTCGGAGAATCGATTACCGCTGGGGTAAACTAGTTCTCGAGTGGAGACCGCGACTGGGCAAGCGTAGTGTGGGACGCCCCCTGGCTTGATGGAGCGACGATCTGCGTAAAGCGGTTGGCAGTGACTGGACGAGAAGAACCGAAGATCGGGTTCAGTGGCGCGCCTTGAGAGAGGCCTATGTCCAGCAGTGAAGTCTTTCACGCTAATGATGAAGATCTGAAAATTAATAATGCGACATTAATTTTCGGTAAAAGAAAACCAATCAATTAAGACGTCTTAAAATATATATAATATACATTCACATCGTGCAGAAACGAGACCAAACACTTGGTTAGGTCAGAAATTAAATTTGTCGTTATACGTACTTTAGAAAAAACAACGAAAAATCTAGATCCAAATTGTATAGTATCTATGTTCACAGACAAACAGAAATTCGTTAGTACTTTGGACACTAGAAGTCATCACAGGCATTGAGAAATTTCCTTAAAGTTTTGGGTAAATAAACTTTTGGGGTTTGCTAGGTGCTCTGAATATGAAATGAAGAGCCTACTTAAGATTATTTAGGTACTTAATTTTAAGTTCCGAGGAGACTTGGAAGTGTTCTGCTTCGTCAAACTATAAGGGTTAGGCAGTTTAAGTATAAACATTATTATGAATGTAACTTTGTTGCAAATTATCACAATTAATAAACACAGCATTAGGGTAAATTAAAGGTTGGGGTTGGGAGATTGAGAAAGAAAGAAAGAAATCATTTATTTGCTTTTAAAGTGGTAAAAATGCCAGATGTTAAAATTAGCCTAAAGTAACACAATTTCAGCCATTATCAATAGCATTCAAATTTATACAATTATTCATTACAATAAATATTAACAACACTGAAATGTCAAAGTTAAAAAGTACAGTCGAAATAAATAATTTAAGTATTGCCAAACGTCATCCGACCCTGTGCTCCAAGAATTCTTTTACAGAATAAAATGTGTTAACCAAAAGCCAATTAATAAGAGATATTTGGAATCTGTTATAAGGTAAATCCTTTATATGAGCAGGTATGAGCGTCTGAGTAGGAGTTGAAAATGAACGGGAGCTGGAGTGTGAAAGGGAGCGGATTCTGTAGGCCACACGAGCGGAGCCGCGGGCACAGCAAGATAAGAATAAAAAGTAATTACACTTGAAAAAAATGTGGTCCATCTCTCCTGAACAAGACCTTGTTAACCGTACGCACCAAGATCTTGTTCCCTTGAACTAACTCTGGTCCTCTTGCACTAACTCAACTTGTTAACTTGGTGATCTTGTTTCAAACGATCATAAAAATGATGACTTTGTCTAACATATATCAATTAAGCCACTTAGTTGACCAAATTTTTTCCAGTGCAGTGCATCGATACTACACGATCAACTTAGAATTGATCGGAATGATCAATATTGATCGTTTGTAAAAAGCTTTGGACAAACGACGCAACACCACACTATCGACGTATCGTCGTCATTAAAATCATCAATCTCGGAAAGGACATGGCCAAACAATTGCAAGATGAAAGTAATAGAGTCGTGTTACGTACAATAATATTATAATTATATTTTTCTTTTATATTTAGGTACAGTCATAACATAAAGTTATCCAACAAATTTTGAGGGTATTCCCATCAACATTTTATATAATTCTGATGATTACGTTGAACAGAAATAACCACTAAGTTTTGAAACTTCAATTTCTGCAAAAGATCTAAACATATTTTTTTAAATAAACTAGAAACCAACGATCTCTATGTACTAGTAGATGGAGCATTCCAAACAATCTCTCTGTTCCACGCAAGTAGCCACCACTCTTTCACATTCACAATGAAACTTGTGCAGTTACTACTCAGAACATTTAATTATTACTAAATATTGACGCTACGGTTAAATAATGTCAATGCCACGGCTACTTGCGTGGAACAGAGCGATTGTTTGGAACGCTCCATCTAGTAGTACATACAGATCGTTGCTAGAAACAGATAAAGTCATCAATCACAGTGTCATCATCAGCTTAAAGTTTAATAATATAATTAAAGTATTAAGTATGTAATACGACTCCATTACTTCTTGTTCTAGTTCCATCTTGCAACTGATTTGTTTTGCGATGACTTGTCCGAGATATGGTCGTCATCGATCAATGTTGATCGTTTGATATTGTGGCTGTGTGATCAATGGAAGACAACCACCTGATTCTAAAACAACATTGAAATTAAGAATCGCTGCGTAATAAGCAAAATTCAGCAAATTCATTGAATACCTCTATATAATAATTCACACACTCCCGTTACATTATCAAATGGTGTTACGTAACATCCTCCATTACGATTGTTTGAGCGTGGGGCAGCCCTAGTGGGTGATTCATCGCCATTCATCATCCGTAATCGTTGCCTCAGAATCGGTCGCAGAGGCCTGTAAAACTAGTTTCTAACACAAGCGAAGTGTTGGCGATAATATCACGAGCTACACTGTGACTTATGTAAACGCAGACCTGGTGGATGTTATATATGTTTGTGTGTTTGTTCAAAGTGAATGTGAAAGAGTTGTGGCTAATTGCGTGGAACAGAGCGATTGTTTGGAACGCTTCATCTAGTAGTACATAGAGTTCCTTGAATTATAGCTATGTCTCTACGATATTAAAAGTATATAATAAACATTTAAAAAAAAATTCAGCACTAAAATTAGTTTCGTCTTTGTCTTCTTAATACTGTGTGACAGGGATAGCAATAATATTCTTGCGCTGTCAAATTTTTAATGAGCCCTCTAACATATTAACTTACAAAATAAATTTCTCGCTTTTGTGGAGAATATCCTTAGATTTTCGTTTCGGATTCACAAGGAAGTGTTAGCTGAAATGGGAGTTATTATAGTTTCAAGCGGTTTATGATTGCAGTTATCTTTTGTGATTCAGTGTTATGTTATTTATCGTCCTATTTTTTTCATTTTTTTTATATTAATGCAAATTTTAAAGTACACAAGGACCAATTTCTAATTGTACTGTTAGATAAAGTAAGACTTTATTCACACGATAAAAAAAGATTATTTTTAGATTTCTAAGATACTTTTTTTCAGAATTTTGTTAGTCATCATGATCATGATTATTCTGTACTAGCTGTTGCCTGCGACTTCGTCCGCGTAGACAATTTAACATCACAAATTATTATGTATTTCCCGTAGGAACATGTTTTTTCGGTATAAAAACTATCCTATGTCCTATTCCAGGACCTAACCAATATATGTGAAAAGTTTCATCCCGATCCGTCCAGTGGTTGAGGCGTGATTGAGTAACTAACATCCAAACATCCAAACATCCAAATATCCAAACATCTAAATATCCAAACTTTTACATTTATAATATGTATATTAAGTAGGATAGGAAGAAGGGTCTCTATCTCTTATTAGGTTATCTCTCTCGCGGGCCTGCTGGAAGAAATCTGTCTCAGAGATAAGTTCGCCCTTTGTACTTGTGTTTCTTTTTAATGCATTATTTTTGTTTTATCTGTGTATGTGCAATAAAGAGTTAAATAAAATAAAGGGTTTCAGTAAATTCATAAGAAAACTCAAAGTAGACAATTATCATTTTGTTTGATAAATAAGATCAACATAATTATATTTTCATCATCGTTAGCTTAAATACGTCCACTGCTGAACATAAGCCTCCCCAATTGGTGGGCTGTCCATTGGGGAATTGGCCTTAATTACCTCGTTAGGCAGGGAATTGGTGATCGCAGTAAGTCTGCCCGTCCCTGGTGCAATCCCTTAGTCGCCTTGACGACACCCACGGGAAGACTGGGGGTGGCGCTATTCTACGCCGTGAACCACTACATATTTTGTCATAATATTCCAAAACCAAGCAACATTTCAATACAACAGACGAGTTCTGGAATGGAGACCGCGGATCGGCACGCGCAGGGTGGGGCTGGATACGGAGGGCGGAGGACCGGGTGTGGTGGCGTTCCTTGGGGAAGGCCTATGTCCAACAGTGGACGTCTAAGGGCTGATGTGATGATAATGAAGCAACATTTGTTTGGATCAACGATCTCTATGTACTAACAGATGGAACGTTCCAAATAATCGCTCTGTTTCACGCAAGTAGCCACAACTCTTTCACATTCACTTTGAAACTTGTGCAGTTACTACTCAGAACATTTAATTATTTAATAAATATTGACATTATAACGTCAATATTTAGTAATAATTTAATGTTCTGCGTAGTAACTGCACAAGTTTCATTGTGAATGTGAAAGAGTTGTGGCTACTTGCGTGGAACAGAGCTATTGTTTGGAACGCTCCATCTAGTAGTACATAGAGATCGTTGGTTTGGATGGATCTCCAGCTTTTAGATATCTTAAAGAAAACCTCACAAAATCTAAACAAAAGGTGATATTTTCTACTATGTCTAGATATGAACAATACATCATTTGCCTCATTAGTTGCGGATAGAAGATGACATATACATCTTTGTGCCGACCATTCATCCCGTGTCACAGTATATGGGAGCACAGGACGGCTCATTAGCGAGGCTTTGGTAGTCCACCACTCATGGACAGCCCTATCGCTGAGCTAAATCGATATGTATAGTTTCCAAGGATTATGTAAAGCGGAATCGTCAAAATGTTTTGTTTACGTGTAAACGAGTATAACCACATAGAAATTTACAGAAAATGAATAAATTAATGAACGAACGAATGAATGAATATACTTAATTGCACACAAGTTACAGAGAATAGATAGTATACAAGAAAATCAGGAACGAACTCTTTCACATTCACTTTGAAACTTGTGCAGTTACTACTCAGAACATTTAATTAATAAATGTTCTGCGTAGTAACTGCACCGCCCGTACCAATGAGTTTTTCGAAACTTAAGTACGGTTTATTTATAATACCACAGGCTTTTCGGTCAAGGAAAACATCGTGAGGAAACCTGCATATGCCAAAAAAGAAGAAATTCTAAAGGCGTATGGTGAAGTCCATCAAATCGGCTTGGGGCATAATATAAGATATTACCGCATCACGCAAAAACTACTGAATGAATTTGATGCAGTTTTCACAGTTGTCTTGCTGGAGGTCTAACTTAAAATCTGGTGCATGTTTCATCTGGATACGCCACTTAGAACCTGAGATATTAATAAAGTAATTTTTTCTAGAAGCCATTATATCGGATGATAATAAAACGACTGTTAATATTTCTTCCAGTAACTCAGTATCACATTTAGAAATCATTCATGAAATAACATCTCCTTTTTACAAAAATTTTGATTAAAAAAAATGCAATATTTCTCGAACGTACGAGTATGTTCATCATATGGGCGAGGTCAACGGCCGCGGCGTGGCGCGGATGGGATTGAGTGAAATTTAGTTTTTAGGGATAGGGAAGGAGTTGAGGTTGGCGTTGGGATATTGAGAGACTCGAGTCTGTGTGGGAGTGGAAGTAGAAGTGGGAAGAGAACTGGAGCGGAAGTGGGAACGGGGGCGGATTCTGTAGTTCACGCGAGCGGAGCCGCGGGCACAGCTAGTTTATAATATTAGTAGGATACGTAGTATTTGTGAGATATCATATCTAACTAAAACTTCACGCTTGAAACTTGGAAGATAGTTTTGGCAGGACTTTGCCAAATTGTTTACCGATATTGATTGTGTGCGAGCTCCAGGAGGAAGTTTTTCGATTTGATATCATTACACAGATGTTTTGGAACGGCGTCTGTCTTGGGTCGGGCGTCGTAAGTTATTTAAATTGTAAAGGTAGTTACTGACAATGGAAAGGTAAAAACATTAAAGAGCATTTTTGGAAACTTTGCAGAAATAAAGTTTAAAGTTTATTTTCGGCAAAAAAAACATGAACCAGCCCACTGCCACTTTAAAGTACTAACACTGATAATATTGGTCCTTGATTTCAGTGTAGATAATATTGGTTATTCCCGATTTCAATTCTTTGGAGGTACCAACGCTTTTATTTTCGCATTTATCATCATCATCATGTCAGCCCCTAGAAGTCCACTGCTGGACATAGGCCTTCCCCAATAAACGCCACCACACCCGGTCCTCCGCCCTTCGCATTTATATACCAAATCATCAACGTTTCAATCAAATCAGCAACCAGTATGTCTCATATTAATATCTTTAATCTTGTATTTTTATTTATTTATTTATTTACTTTGAGGAAGACTTACAGACAAATTACAAAATAAATAACAATGTAAATATAAAAAAATGCTGATTACAAGTCCCCACTTATAAATAGCAATACCATTTCACAAACTTAATAAATAGTAAATATACTTAAATAAGGTATTAAGAGATAACAGAAAACTAACAAGAAAATTACAGTACAAACAAAATAATAGATCAAAAACACAAAGATTTACAAAGGAAGAAACGCGGGTAGGTACATAATGATCAGTGCAGTGTGAGTTAATTTCCTTTATTTAAAAATATCTTGTACATTCTTAAAAGCACTTAGAGGACACCTTACCCGGGTCTCCAGTGAATTAATATGGATGAGCCGTCAAGATTTCTAAAATTGATGAACACAGCCGGCCCCCGCCCCCTTGTCCGGCATTATGTAAAATATTCTTGTAAATTAACGCGAACTTTACCATCAGCCATTTTGAGACAGTGTCTAGTCTAATATTATAAATGATAAACTTTCTCGTACTGACGTACGTACTTTAAAAAAAAATCATTTAATGTAACATACGGTGCAAATAAATAGGTACATAGAATACAAATATACTGTTAGATTCTTAATTCTTGATACACCATACATGAATTTCCTGTACTATAGGTAGCCAGAATTCCCTGTAATATTGATAACCAAGACTCTGTGTATTATAGTATTCAGGATTCCCTGTACAAGGGATAGCCAGTATTTTCTGTACAGTCACAAGCCGAATTAAATTTAAAAAAATTCTCGCGGGGAAATGCCTAATGCTTACCTACTCGCCTCGGGGGGAACGAGCAGGTTATGTCGGGTTCGCACCGACTAAAACCCCGCGGTGGCCATCTTTGACGCACAGATGAAGGAGGGAACCCGGGAGATCGCCTTGGGCATGCGTCCGGCGTCCCTCCTCCGTGCGTCCCGCCACTCACGCTAGGCGACCAGTATCGGTGACCCTGCACCCTAGCGGTGCCTGCATCAGCAACCAGGCACCCCGTTGCAGCTGCCCTCCCCGGGGACGCGTAGGATGGAATGGGTGCACAGAGACCCCGCTACGTGCACCCGCGTCCCTGATGACCCCTTTTAGTCGGCTTATACGTCAGGCAGGGGATACCGTGGCTGCATTCCTCATCCCAGCCCACAGAGCCGCGAATTAAATTACTAGCCTTACCCAACGATGTTAAGTTAAAATTAGAAAGAACTGACCCACTGACTGTACTATAAGCAGTCAGAATTTTCTGTACTACGTGCATCCAGGATTACCTGTATTATGGATAACCAGGATTCCATGTACCTACTGCTATGTGTAGGCAAAATTGCATATATTTTAGGTAATAAGGGTTATCTGTACTATGGATAGTCAGGATTATCTGTATTATGGATATTTAGGATTATCTGTACTATGATGGCTAGTCTGGTTTCTCTGATCTATACGTAGCCAAGATTTCATGTACTATATATGGGTAGCTAATATTCCTTATACTATGAGGTATAAGGAATATTCACCAGGTTTCACTGTACTATTGATAACCAGGATTCCCTGTACTAAGGATAACCAGGAACCCTGTACTACGGGTAGGCAGGATTCCATGTACTATGTGTAGCTAAAATACCCTGTACTATTGGTATCCACGATTTCTTGTACTAAGGATAGCCAGGAACCCTGTACTACGGGGTAGGCAGGATCCCATGTACTATGGGTAGCCAGAAAAACGTTTTTTTTTCCTTATATTATCTACCGTAACTTTTTCCAATTCCGTTTATTTGTATGATTCTATTTTCTGTATATAGGCTTTCTGTAAAAGAATATGAGCGAGTCTTTCAGTGTTATAGGTAAAGGTTTAAGACGTCTAAACAGGTGAAGTCGCACGGGACAGCTAGTGCAAACCGTCTTGTAAATTAAAGCGAACTTTATCATCCTGTTCTGGATTGTTGGAATTATTTTATAAAGACGTTGAATGAATTCCGGCGAAGGGTTGAAGGCTTGGAGGGTCGCACAATGAGCCTTTGTAGCGACGTAGTATGGAGTGATTTGTGTTCGCAACGAGAGATCGCGAAATCTTATTAAAAGATTAATCTTTTGAATCTAATTGAATTGTGTAGATTTAAATCGTGTCTGTTTTACATTTCTGTTCAAAGTGTTTAATTCTTTTTTGTGTGTTTAAATTGTTTTGATTATTTAACAACCCTTTATATTTTAAATGAAGTACCTAATCAATGATGTTTTATGAGTTTCTGGATTTCTAATCAACAGTGAGAATACGGCAAAGCAAATGAACTCGCAATACTAGAGGTAAATGATAAAGTTTTCTTCCCAATAACTTAAGAAATTAATAATTAAACAGACAATGTTATGTAGATAAAATAGTAAGTAACACAAATCTTACCTATTTATTATTATTATTTTATTTTAATCTTACCTATAACGTGTGAAAATCAGTTTCTTGAAAACGGTTACATTATTTATTTACTAGCTGCTGCCCGCGACTTCGTCCGCGTGGACAACCAAACATCACAAATTGTTATGTATTTCCCGTAGAAATGGGATGTTTTTTCGGGCTAAAAACTATCCTATGTCCTATTCCAGGACCTAACCTATATGTGTGCCACGTTTCATCATGATCCGTCCGGTGATTGAAGCGTGATTGAGTAACAAACATCCATCCATACTTACAAACTATCGCGTTTATAATACTAAGTAGGATTTATCAAAAGTTTGTTTGTACAAACGGCCAATCTTACTTCTGAATCATAAAAGCACGTTGTCCCTAATTGCACTCTCACATAAGCAACAAATGTACTAGGTAGTGGTGGCGTTCATTAGGGAAGGCCTATGTTCAGCAGTGGACTTCTAGGGGCTGATATGATGATGATGATGATAACCAACAAATATCGGTTTTGTTATAATAATTACTTACCAATATATTAAGATTCTTATCTTCTTAGATTCTTATATTATATTAAGATTCTTTGCCGTGTGGTTTCCGGTAGAGTAGAATAGGACCACTCCAACTCTTCCCGCGGATGTCGTACAAGGCAACTGAGGGAATACATTATAAAACATCAATCAGGCCTCCCCAACCCGTCTGGCCAGCGCGGGGAGTGTAGGCCAAATCCTCCGTCTGTCTCCGGCAGATGAGAAAGGGTTGTGCTCCTGCAGTGGAGACAAAAATAACCTGATGATGATGATATTAAGATTCTAGAAACCAATTAATAAATTTCAAGATCTGTCGTAAAAGTTAGTACGCTGAAGGGGCAGTGGGCTGGTCACATCTGTCGGAGAATCGATTACCGCTGGGGTAAACCAGTTCTCGAGTGGAGACCGCGACTGGGCAAGCGTAGTGTGGGACGCCCCCTGGCTTGATGGAGCGACGATCTGCGTAAAGCGGTTGGCAGTGACTGGACGAGAAGAACCGAAGATCGGGTTCAGTGGCGCGCCTTGAGAGAGGCCTATGTCCAGCAGTGAAGTCTTTCACGCTAATGATGAAGATCTGAAAATTAATAATGCGACATTAATTTTCGGTAAAAGAAAACCAATCAATTAAGACGCCTTAAAATATATATAATATACATTCACATCGTGCAGAAACGAGACCAAACACTTGGTTAGGTCAGAAATTAAATTTGTCGTTATACGTACTTTAAAAAAAACAACGAAAAATCTAGATCCAAATTGTATAGTATCTATGTTCACAGACAAACAGAAATTCGTTAGTACTTTGGACACTAGAAGTCATCACAGGCATTGAGAAATTTCCTTAAAGTTTTGGGTAAATAAACTTTGGGGTTTGCTAGGTGCTCTGAATATGAAATGAAGGGCCTACTTAAGATTATTTAGGTACTTAATTTTAAGTTCCGAGGAGACTTGGAAGTGTTCTGCTTCGTCAAACTATAAGGGTTAGGCAGTTTAAGTATAAACATTATTATGAATGTAACTTTGTTGCAAATTATCACAATTAATAAACACAGCATTAGGGTAAATTAAAGGTTGGGGTTGGGAGATTGAGAAAGAAAGAAAGAAATCGTTTATTTGCTTTTAAATTGGTACAAATGCCAGATGTTAAAATTAGCCTAAAGTAACACAATTTCAGCCATTATCAATAGCATGCAAATTTATACAATTATTCATTACAATAAATATTAACAACACTGAAATGTCAAAGTTAAAAAGTACAGTCAAAATAAATAATTTAAGTATTGCCAAACGTCATCCGACCCTATGCTCCAAGAATTCTTTTACAGAATAAAATGTGTTAACCAAAAGCCAATTAATAAGAGATATTTGCAATCTGTTATAAGGTAAATCCTTTATATGAGCAGGTATGAGTGTCTGAGTAGGAGTTGAAAATGAACGGGAGCTGGAGTGTGAAAGAGAGCGGATTCTGTAGGCCACGCGAGCGGAGCCGCGAGCACAGCTAGTTAAGAATAAAAAGTTATTACACTTGAAAAAAATGTGGTCCATCTCTCCTGAAAAGACCTTGTTAACCGTACGCACAAAGATCTTGTTCCCTTGAACTAACTCTTGTCCCCTTGCACTAACTCAACTTGTTAACTTGATCATGATCTTGTTTCAAACGATCATAAAAATTATGACTTTGTCTAACATATAATAATAATTCTAGTAATAATTCTTTATTTGCTAAGAATAGGTACAAATTGGTCATAAATCACAATATAAAAGTTCCATCTATTCAGCTATACTAAAAATAGCATGCAAATATAAGTCTTAAAGCTAGGTAAAGACTAGAAAACTAACTTTTACACTGTAAAATGTTGACATGAGCAACCATTCCCTTAATCTATAAGTCATTTGCTTTAAAATCTTAATGAATTCGGGCACTTTATTAAATATGTTTATACACATAGAATACGAATGTTTGTGGTACAGAGCTAGCCTTGGGACATGGTCAAATTCAAGTCTGTCACCCTTTCTAGTGTTTCTGGGATACACCTCGTTGGCTGTTTTAGAAAATGATTGGTGGCATTTAACGAATTTACATAATTCTAATATGTACATGCTGGGTAGTGTTAAGATACCTAATTTTGCAAACGAAGGCCTACAAGTGTCATATGGCTTACTCCCGCAAATTGCTCGTATACACTTCTTTTGAGCAATAAATGCTTTATTTACTATGGAAGCATTCCCCATATGAGTACCCCGTAGCGCAGTACTGAAGCTACATACCCATTATAAGCAGTAGCATATAGCAATTAAGCCACTTAGTTGACCAAATTTTTTCCAGTGCTGTGCATCGGTACTACACGATCAACATTAAATTGATCGGAACGATCAATATTGATCGTTTGTGAAAAGCTTTGGACAAACGAAGCAACACTATACTATCGACGTATCGTCGTCATTAAAATCATCAACCGCGGAAAGGTCATGGCCAAACAATTGCAAGATGAAAGTAATAGAGTCGTGTTACTTACAATAATATTATAATTATATTTTTCTTAATATTTAGGTACAGTCGTAACATAAAATTATCCAACAGTTTTTGAGGGTATTCCCATCAACATTTTATATAATTCTGATGATTACGTTGAACAGAAATAACCACTAAGTTTTGAAACTTCAATTTCTGCGAAAGATCTAAATAATTTTTTTTAAATAAACTAGAAACCAACGATCTCTATGTACTAGTAGATGGAGCATTCCAAACAATCTCTCTGTTCCACGCAAGTAGCCACCACTCTTTCACATTCACAATGAAACTTGTGCAGTTACTACTCAGAACATTTAATTATTACTAAATATTGACGCTACGGTTAAATAATGTCAATGCCACGGCTACTTGCGTGGAACAGAGCGATTGTTTGGAACGCTCCATCTAGTAGTACATACAGATCGTTGCTAGAAACAGATAAAGTCATCAATCACAGTGTCATCATCAGCTTAAAGTTTAATAATATAATTAAAGTATTAAGTATGTAATACGACTCCATTACTTCTTGTTCTAGTTCCATCTTGCAACTGATTTGTTTTGCGATGACTTGTCCGAGATATGGTCATCATCGATCAATGTTGATCGTTTGATATTGTGGCTGTGTGATCAATGGAAGACAACCACCTGATTCTAAAACAACATTGAAATTAAGAATCGCTGGGTAATAAGCAAAATTCAGCAAATTCATTGACTACCTCTATATAATAATTCACACACTCCCGTTACATTATCAAATGGTGTTACGTAACATCCTCCATTACGATTGTTTGAGCGTGGGGCAGCCCTAGTGGGTGATTCATCGCCATTCATCATCCGTAATCGTTGCCTCAGAATCGGTCGCAGAGGCCTGTAGAACTAGCCTCTAACACAAGCGAAGCGTTGGCGATAATATCACGAGCTACACTGTGACTTATATAAACGCAGACCTGGTGGATGTTATATATGTTTGTGTGTAGGGAATGAATGAATATTATTCCATTAATGAATTTTCTAAAAAATTAAATTGGTGATAATTTAATACCAAGTGTATTTTGAAATTTTTGTTTTAAAATTATATTCTGACATAGATAGTATGTTATATACTGTGACCTTATTTTAATTGTTGACATTGTAATTTATATTTTGTACCTTATTTTATTTTATGACGATCCCTTTTACCATATTAGAATGACATGTAAAATTGTATTTTTAAAATGTAAAAATGAAATAAATAAATCTAATCTAATCTAATCATATTGTTTTATCTGTGAGTCGAGTAATAAAGTAATTAAAGTAAGCACGCGTTTTAGTTCAACAGTGGAGAGCATCGCGGCGGATTTACGTTATTAGCTAATATTCGTTTTAAGAGCATTAGAATAAAGCTCAAAATGCATAGTAGTAAAATATATCCAGCAAATAGCGCTGTGTACTCCCGCTTCTGAACTTTATTTTAAAACCTTTAAAGACGATTATTAATTGACATTATTTAACCGTAGCGTCAATATTTAGAAATAATTAAATGTTTTGAGTAGTAACTGCACAAGTTTCAAAGTGAATGTGAACGAGTTGTGGCTAATTGCGTGGAACAGAGCGATTGTTTAGAACGCTCCATCTAGTAGTACATAGAGTTCGTTGAATTATAGCTATGTCTCTACGATATTAAAAGTATATAATAAACATTTTAAAAAAAATTCAGCACGAAAATTAGTTTCGTCTTTGCCTTCTTAATACTGTGTGACAGGGATAGCAATAATATTCTTGCGCTGTCAAATTTTTTATGTGTGCCTTCAGAATGAGCCCTCTAACATATTAACTTACAAAATAAATTTCTCGCTTTTTGTGGAGAATATCCTTAGATTTTCGTTTCGGATTCACAAGGAAGTGTTTGCTGAAATGGGAGTTATTATAGTTTCAAGCGGTTTATGATTGCATTTGTCTTTTGTGATTCAGTGTTATGTTATTTATCGTCCTATTTTTTTCATTTTTTTTATATTAAGGCAAATCTTAAAGTACACAAGCACCAATTTCTTATACTGTTAGATAAAGTAAGACTTTATTCACACGATAAAAAAGATCATTTTTAGATAACTAAGATTCTTTTTTTTTCAGAATTTGTTAGTCATCATGATCATGATTATTCTGTACTAGCTGTTGCCTGCGACTTCGTCCACGTAGACTATTTAACATCACAAATTATTATGAATTTCCCGTAGGAACATGTTTTTTCGGTATAAAAACTATACTATGTCCTATTCCAGGACCTAACCAATATATGTGAAAAGTTTCATCCCGATCCGTCCAGTGGTTGAGGCGTAATTGAGTAACTAACATCCAAACATCCAAATATCCAAACATCTAAATATTCAAACTTTTACATTTATAATATGTATATTAAGTAGGATAGGAAGAAGGGTCTCTATCTCTTATTAGGTTATCTCTCTCGCGGGCCTGCTGGAAGAAATCTGTCTCAGAGATAAGTTCGCCCTTTGTACTTGTGTTTCTTTTTAATGCATTATTTTTGTTTTATCTGTGTATGTGCAATAAAGAGTTAAATAAAATAAAGGGTTTCAGTAAATTCATAAGAAAACTCAAAGTAGACAATTATCATTTTGTTTGATAAATAAGATCAACATAATTATATTTTCATCATCATTAGCTTAAATACGTCCACTGCTGAACATAAGCCTCCCCAATTGGTGGGCTGTCCATTGGGGAATTGGCCTTAATTACCTCGTTAGGCAGGGAATTGGTGATCGCAGTAAGTCTGCCCGTCCCTGGTGCAATCCCTTAGTGGCCTTGACGACACCCACGGGAAGACTGGGGGTGGCGCTATTCTACGCCGTGAACCACTACATATTTTGTCATAATATTCCAAAACCAAGCAATATTTCAATACAACAGACGAGTTCTGGAATGGAGACCGCGGATCGGCACGCGCAGGGTGGGGCTGGATACGGAGGGCGGAGGACCGGGTGTGGTGGCGTTCCTTGGGGAAGGCCTATGTCCAACAGTGGACGTCTAAGGGCTGATGTGATGATAATGAAGCAACATTTGTTTGGATCAACGATCTCTATGTACTAACAGATGGAACGTTCCAAATAATCGCTCTGTTTCACGCAAGTAGCCACAGCTCTTTCACATTCACTTTGAAACTTGTGCAGTTACTACTCAGAACATTTAATTATTTAATAAATATTGACATTATTTAACCGTAACGTCAATATTTAGTAATGATTAAATGTTCTGCGTAGTAACTGCACAAGTTTCATTGTGAATGTGAAAGAGTTGTGGCTACTTGCTTGGAACAGAGCGAATGTTTGGAACGTTCCATCTAGTAGTACATAGAGATCGTTGGTTTGGATGGATCTCCAGCTTTTAGATATCTTAAAGAAAACCTTACAAAATCTAAACAAAAGGTGATACTTTTCTACTATGTCTAGATATGAACAATACATCATTTGCCTCATTAGTTGCGGATAGAAGATGACATATACATCTTTATGCCGACCATTCATCCCGTGTCACAGTATATGGGAGCACAGGACGGCTCATTAGCGAGGCTTTGGTAGTCCACCACTCATGGACAGCCCTATCGCTGAGCTAAATCGATATGTATAGTTTCCAAGGATTATGTAAAGCGGAATCGTCAAAATGTTTTGTTTACGTGTAAACGAGTATAACCACATAGAAATTTACAGAAAATGAATAAATTAATGAACGAACGAATGAATGAATATACTTAATTGCACACAAGTTACAAAGAATAGATAGTATACAAGAAAATCAGGAACGAAATTTCTATTCCATAGTCTGGTAGCCGAAATACGTACATTGCTGAACGAAAGTTTCCGAAGAGAATGCCACTTTTGGCGGGCTGTCAGGGGATCTGCCATAATCACCACGCTTGGCAGGCGGATTGATGATTGCAGTAATGATCTTAATATACACAGGAGAACGCTGGTGACCGTCCCTGGTGCAACCCGCTTGTCGCCTTGACGACACCCACAGGAAGACTGGAGTAGCCTCTAAACCGCGAACCACGAACCAATAATAAATTAGGCGTCAATAGCATGGAAGACTGTTGTTGAGACTGATGCTTGGTCTTAGAAACCCTGTATTCCAGGCCGAGGGAGTGAGTGTTTGTAGTGTGTGGAGGATAATGTATAAACTACTCTCGCATACTTACATTTGATTTTTTATTTTTATGTTCCGCACTTTTTTATCCTTTAGACGACCTATTCCACATATCCCTACTGGTCTGTCCCTACTAGTACGGAATTTTTTTTCCACTCTTTTCTACTAGGGGGGATACATGGAAATTTTACTTACATGTTGGTCAGAGACATTTATTATGCGGTGTTTGCTCTTTATAGTAGATTCCTCGAGCCCGTATAGCATGAGAATACACAGGAATTGGGACTATGGGGAAAGGGTTATTATAACATTTTTTTTTTGTTAATTTAATAATGTTTTTTTTTCTTTGTGTATTCCAATTTTTTTATACACAATTACATTTGATTCAGTACCTTCTATTCAGCTATTTCAAATCTTTTAAAGAGCTACTCACTTTAGTACTCTTTAAACTTACAAAAAGCTAAAACATTGAACTCCTTAAAAAAGTCAAAACAAAAATCAAAAATAAAACAAAATTCTGGTAGGTTATGAAACCCAAGACCCTAACGAATTTCAATTTAAATTGTACATTTAAAATGACTGAGTATTCCGTTCATTTTGCAAGAAATACGAGAAAAGTTGAACATTTCCTGTGCCTCGATTGCACAGGGCTACTTGCTTTCAAACTCAAGCAAAATACTTAAATTATTTATCTATATTCCATCATCATCATCATCAGGTTATTTTTGTCTCCACTGCAGGAGCACAACTCTCTACGACAGGGGAGAGAGAGGGAGAGGGCAGGGGGAGGGAGGAGTCAGGGAGAGGAGGCAGCCCCTCTGCCTCCTCTTCCTAGGGTTTGTTTCTCTCTTCTTCGCGTTTTATTTTTTCTATTACAGAAGCAGTGCGAGTGAGAGTCTTTTGGGTTTATTCAGTTTTAGTGATATTTAGTGTATAATGACACTGCATTAATGCTTGTAAATAGAAAAAATTTATCGATAATTCAAATAACTAAATTTCATTTGCTGTAGACCTGTCTACGGGAATCCACGGGAATCCGCAGATCAAAGATTATGGTGTTACTTTTTGATCTGAACGACACTCCCTCGGTGCTCTAGTGGGACAACCCACAACTGGTGTCTGTAATACAGGCTCGCCTAGCATAGATACCAGCGGACTATGTTCTAGCACCATTTAGCATATGGTTTAATTATGAGGGGCTTGGTGATTGTCACGAATACTCCACCCGGCACGCGAAAAGGCTTCCCCCCATCACCCACATCCTAGTGAAGTGTGCGAAAACGATACGAGTAATGGGTCCCGCGGTGTACAACCGACTTCCCACTGAGGTCACCAGCTCTCCGAGCCTACCTATTTTTAAAAAGAGACTGTGCGCCTGGCTTGTCGAGCAGGCATTTTATTGCTACGAAGAGTTCTTGCAGAACGCATTCACTTAGTTTATTTAGTTTTAAGAATTTTATCTGACATTTTTATATTTATGTCAGTTATTGATGTTTTTATATTTAATTGTGTTTAATAATAATAATAATAATAATGTTTTATTAAAGGCATAAAAAAACCCATAGAACAGACAATACAATAAAAATAAAACATACAATTACAATTAAAATAAAACATTACATAAAATACCTACAAAAATGTGTAGGTGGTCAATAAATCAAAATTGATTATTTCCTGTTCACGCTCCGATGAACGTCTAGCCAGTACCTATAGATCGGGCTGTGCATGTCACAGCAGACGGCTTTAAGTATGCTGTTATGAGAGCGACGTAGCCTTTCCCAAAAGGAAGCCACGCGCGCTCTCATAACTGCATAGAAACCGGGCACTCGCGCCTCGGCGAACATGCTCGACGCGCTGCAGTAGCGCGGCAGTCGCATGAGGGTGCGAAATGCGTCATTGTATTGCACCCTCATGGTACTATATGATTTCCTAGTGAAATCCACCCAGAGTTGGCAAGTGTAGAGACATTGACAATATGCATTAAATGGTGTCAATTTCACCTGGTCACTACACTTGCCAAACCTGCGTGCGAGCATGTTACACCGGATTGAGAGTGCCCGCCTCTCCCGCCCCATATCCTTGTCATCCTTCATGTCCTCAGTCAATATGTGCCCCAGGTACTTAAACTGCCCCAGGTACTTTGATTTGCTTTATAATTTGATTTCATTTAACTTGTTTATAATTTTTATTTGACCTGTAACGGAAGTTATCAATAAAGTATGTCTATGTCTAATATAAGCATTTTACTTACTTTCAGTCATGAAATGCTGCACTTATTTAGTTTCTAGCTGTATTGTAAATAAGATTTATTATTTCATTTCATTTTATTTCACAAGTTTACTCCGTTAATGCGTGCTCTCCATGTTTGTACTCGTCCTAATACACTTGACATTGGAAAAATCCCAAGGAAGGCAATTTTAGGGAGTACAGTCGTCGAGTAAACTCGCAATGCAAATTCAGCTCCACGTGAATTAAGGCAGGCAAAGTAATCGGACTTCAAAAGAAACTTCACGCCGAAGTGGGACGGGGGTGACCTGTGTTCATTAATCAAGCGACTCATGGGCCGTGATTGATGGAGAAACGGCCGTTTTTGCATGGCTAGAGTACTGGGAGTAATGAAATCTTGGATTGTGGTAGAGTCCGATTGTTAAGCATTCAATGGGGAATAGGCGTCTATAGTTTCAAAGAATAATACTATTACCACAGATTACTTAATAATTACTACGTCCCTAGTAAAACGAAAATACCTTCCCCCCCCCCTCCTGTCCCCCTCGTCCCCCCTTTCCCTCAATGACCAGCCATCGTCCAGATGCGTTCAAAAATTCATTTTCAGTGGTGAGCTTTGGGTAGTCTTATTACCCACTAGCTGTGCCCGCGGCTCCGCTCGCGTGAACTACAGAATCCGCCCCCGTACCCACTTCCGCTCCCGTTCTCTTCCCACTTCTACTTCCACTCCCACTCAGACTCGAGACTCTCAATATCCCAATCCCAACCCCAACCTCAATCCCATCCCTAATCCCAAAAACTAAATTTCACTCAATCCCGTACGCGCAGACGGACGGACGGACGGACGCACAGACGGACAGAAAGACAGACAGGCAAAAATTCTAAAAAAAAATGTTTTAGCTTCTATTGGCTATATAAAGACCCCTCATATATTTTTTTTAATATCTCTCATGTACAGAAATAGACCAGTTAAAGTTTTATTATATGTATAGATATAATGGATTACAAAACCTTATTTTTCTGGAATAGTATACTAGCCTCGATATTAGATATTTACCCTTAGAAGTCTAAGGTATATTTAATGATGAAAGTTTAATATTAAAACCACCCAATCGGCACAAAACAGAGTTAGACTCTCCCCTCAGAGGGTGATTAAAGTTGTTCTAAATAATTTGCCTGTTCGATGCCTGCTTAGTTTTGTAGTCTTTCGTATTAGTTTGAAATAGGTCTGAATTAGTTCTAGAAATGCAACGATCTCAATGTACTACTAGATGGAGCGTTCCAAACAATCGCTCTGTTCCACGCAAGTAGCTACAACTCTTTCACATTCCCTTTGAAACTTGTGCAGTTACTACGCAGAACATTTAATAATTACAAAATATTGACGCTAAGGTTAAATAATTTCAATATTTAGTAAATAATTAAATGCTCTGAGTAGTAACTGCACAAGTTTCAAAGGGAATGTGAAAGAGTTGTGGCTACTTGCGTGGAACAGAGCGATTGTTTGGAACGCTCCATCTAGTGGTACATAGAGATCGTTGTAGAAATGTAAGTTAGGTAACATTGTCTGCCATTTTAGTCCCAATGCCTAGATCTTTGCGTTCCTCAGTCAATACTGACTCATCAATTGATTCTGACCAGTCAAAGTCAAAATCATTTATTGCATATGAGTACACTTGGTACATTTATACACGTCTTTTTTTTTATCGACTACTGCTTCCTAGTTGTTAGCGCTGTGAAGAAGAAACGGCGCAACAAACTTCACGCAACACATCTTTTAAAAATCAAGTATGCATACAATTAATAAAGATTTTGCGAAGCTGAATTAACATTAGTACCAGACATCTTTGTCATTCAAATAATCGTTTATTTTATAATAGGCATTCTTACAAAGTTGTTATTTAATGTGAATCTTAAACTTTCTGTCCGTCATGTTTAAGATTTCCTCTGGTAGTTTGTTGTAGAAGCGTATACATTGCCCCGTGAACGATTTGCTGACCTTACTCAGTCTTAACCCTGATAAAACAAGTTTATTTTTATTTCTTGTATTATAACTATTATTGTCACAGTGCCTCAAAAAGAGAGATACATTTTTTTCTGACATATAAAATATAAAATAAAATATTCAGTCCAGATGAGATTAGATATCACTTAAAGTGCTTGGTTTGTCAAGATCGCAAAAATGGCGATACATCGTCTCCTCTTCTGGGACCGAGGCCGACATTATTTTTGACGCTGACTGTCCTTACCCCGATCGCATGTTTGTAATATCAAACCATCTGTATTTTCTTAAAACAGGCCTCCACCAAAAAAAAAATAGAAACACAGGCAGATTTTAAAAACTGATTTCGATGCAAACGTAAATATAAACATCGGAAGGAACACCATGGAAGAGGGGAAAGCCTCCGACAAACGGAAGGGACCGATAGACGTCAGTTGTCGCGAACACTCCCCGTCGCCCCTTGATAAAGCCCCCAAAAATAACAACTTAGGAACAAACGATGATTCCGTTTAAAAGAATCACAAAATTTCATGAAAACTTCCGTAAAGGTTTAACAAAAGAACTTTAACCTACCGTTAAACTTCTAAACTAAAATATCAAAGAATCCTTCGTACTCATGGTAGAAAAATGTTGTATCTTTCAAATATTGGTTTATTCCAATAATCCCCTGCGAAAAATCCCCTTAAGGGGATTTATGGAATTTTTTGGAAAATTTGTCCAGAAATCCCCTGCCGATGCTCAAAGGAAACACTAAGGGGATTTCTGGACAAAAATTCCAAAAAATTCCAGAAATCCCCTTAACTATTTATTTTTATTTTTTTCTTCATAAAACAAGTACAAACAACTAAAAAGATATTTACAGTATCAAATATTTAGTACTAGCTGTGCCCGCGGCTCCGCTCGCGTAAACTACATTATTATTCCTTGCTTCTACTCTTGGTACCGCGATTCACACCGCCACACATCCCTCTTTTCGCTCTTATACTCTCTCGAATGCAGTCATCGTTATCTGAATTCCACAGAGCATTATACTTTGTTGTATATTTTTTAGTCCTTATAACTTTATTGTACACAGAAAATAAATACGCAGGTGTGCTTATCTCTAAAAAGAGATTTCTTTCAGCCAACTATTGTATTGTGTATTCTATGCATTGTGTTCCTACTACCAATAACATATGTAATGTATGAGTAAGTCTTTGAAAACTATAAATTCGCGTAACTTTCGATTGAGTAAGCCGATTACGATGAAATAAAGCCTACATGTTATTCCAAATAAATCCTATGCTTTTCTGAAAACTCCATCAGAAAATTTGATTCAGTAGTTTTCACGTGCTGCGTGCACAAACTAACAGACAAATAATTTAAAAATGATCGTAATGCGTTTAATGTTTTTTTTTTTATATTTTCAATGTACAGACACGTTAACTTAAGTTTTTATATATTAGATGAAATACGACCAGTGGTATATGCCTTCTTTTAAAACTACATTTCTTAACTCCAATATCGTAATACAGCGCACAATTTTCGGTGAGGTCGAAGCTATTTCCTAAGTCCTGGCAGTATTCCAGCAAGAATTATAGCTGGACGTAAAATAGATTGCATATCGTATTGTGATTTTATATTCTTTTCACGGCCTTTACTCGTGGAAAGCAAAAACCTCGAAGAGCCTTGATAATGAGTGAAACAGCAAAGTACGTCAGCACAATCAATATAGTAGTTAAACCATCTACCTACATGTGCGATGTTGTTCGCAACACATCACGTCAAGGGGTATCACGGAGCGAAAAATGTGCGAAGGAAAGTCTCTTTGCGATACTGGATTGCGGAAAGTGGCGATACATCGTCTCTGCCTACCCCTCTGGGACTAAGTATACATAAATTGTGGTATTATGTATACATAAATTGTAACATTGTTTATTGGTATCCTTATAAATAAACTAGCTGTTTGCCCGCGACTTCGTCCGCGTGGACAACTTAACATCACAAATTGTTATGTATTTCCCGCAGGAATTGGATGTTTTTTCGGGATAAAAACTATCCTATGTCCTATTCTAGGACCTATCCTATAAGTGTGCCAAGTTTCATCACGATCCGTCCAGCGATTGAAGCGTGATTGAGTAACAAACATCCAAATATCCAAACTCACGTTTATAATATTAGTAGGAAGTAGGATAGGATACCCCAGGCTTTTTGGTGAAGGAAAACATCGTAAGGAAACCTGCATATGTTAAAGAAGAAATTCTGAGGCGTGTATGAAGTCCACCAAGTCGGCTTGGGGCACCGTTGGTGGTCAGGGGTTTGGCACTAAAGATCCTGAAGGGTCGAAGTGTCTCCAGGTCCTCCTGGCCCCGTATGAGGATAAGATATCTGGGATAACAGCTGTATATCATCATCATCATCAGGTTATTTTTGTATCCACTGCAGGAGCACAACCCTCTCTCATCTGCCGGAGACAGACGGAGGACTCGGCCCAGACTCCCCGCGCTGGCCAGACGGGTTGGGGAGGCCTGATTGATGTTTTATAATGTATCTGATAATACACATAAAAAGGTTTCTAAGGCGCTCGACTTAGCGTTGTTATTACTCCGTACAGCGCGCGATTTGAACGCGGAGTTTGCGCCAAATAATATATAGCTATATAAGAGGATAAGATATCTGGGATAACAGCTGTATATCATCATCATCATCAGGTTATTTTTGTCTCCACTGCAGGAGCACAACCCTCTGTCATCTGCCGGAGACAGACGGAGGATTCGGCCTACACTCCCCGCGCTGGCCAGACTGGTTGGGGAGGCCTGATTGATGTTTAGGCCTGCCTTTAGGTTACATATACTGTGAAGCTCGGTAGTTGACTGTGGACGCGTTTCCCTCGTGTTGTGTCGTTAACCTATCCCGTTTCGGTCGTTGGTACGTTACGTATTCGTTGGGTGCGTTCCGCTGCACGCACAGTGAGTACGCCGACACTGACGTGCGCTGCGTGCGGTTTGTTACGTCGAGCCTTTCTATATTTACATTCTGCTGATTTCATTCTGAGGTTAGTTAATTTGTTCTAGCCATATCTTTATACAAATTCAAAGCATGACCTCCCCCACGTTCCGGGACCGTATGCCCATCACCCCCCCCTCCCCACCTCCCCCCTCCCCCCAAACGTTTCGTAACTCCTGCATCCTGTGTCTTTTTACCACCCACTTCACAGTGTCAGATGTTAACTGGGAAAGTATACGTTATATAATGAACGCTCACCGTTTAAATGGGGACATTTTGATTTCGAGTGAACCTTACTCGCTGTGGTGTGCAGCTGTTCTTTTTAGAGACTGAACAGGCAGAAATGTTGCTATTTCTAAGTCGTGACTCCACCGGTCAGTAATAAGTAGTAATAAATCTTAGCATCTACTTAGCATCATAAATATTATAACTATCGTATTGATTGTAACGTCAACAAAATCCGGTTCCGGACAGATGATGATTTTCAGCGTTACAGTCAGGGTCATCAGGTTATTTTTGTCTCCACTGCAGGAGTACAACCCTCTCTCATCTGCCGGAGACAGACGGAGGATTTGGCCTACACTCCCCACGCTGGCCAGACGGGTTGGGGAGGCCTGATTGATGTTTTATAATGTATTCCCTGAGTCGCCTTGTACGACATCCACGGGAAGAGTTGGAGTGGTCCTATTCTACTCTACCGGAAACCACACGGCAAAAGGCAGTCAGGGTATTTAGGTTCATTGCGAATACGTGAGGTCAATAGCAATTAGTAAAACTTCCTAAAAGTCCACTTTTAAATGTATAATTATTCAAATGTTACTTAATTTTTTTCGCTCTCTTAATTTCTCCCACTGCCTCTTTATTTAGAGCCCCTCTCGTGCCTGCCAAGAATATGTCAAATTTATCAGCAATTAGGTTACCGACGTCACTCAGGCTGATGTTAGAGTCAGAAGTTTTAACGAGAAAAACGTTTTATCGGTCGGTTAAAATAACAAAGAATTGGTCAAAAAAGGCATATTTAAATTCCAGGAAATCAGATCACGTTTACTCCGTATAAGCATTTTAGAATAATATCCGTTTATCTAAAATGCCATTTTGTACTGTCTAACGGGTCACGTGACATATTTCTGATAAGCGTGAGAAAGTATTAATGGTATTACGGAGTTTGGCATCTAACTGTGATGGGTGCCAACCGCTTGTAATAATAATAAATCATCATCATCATCATCATCATCATATCAGCCCTTAGACGTCCACTGTTGAACATAGGCCTTCCACAATAAAATAAATAAACTTATCCTTTTGTATAATTTTCTTTTCTTTGTGTTGTTCTTTCTGTATTCGTGTGTACAATAAACTATTAAAATATATAAATGAACGCCACCACACTCGGTCCTCTGCCCTCCGCATCCAACCGTCTCCGGCCACCTTCTTCAGGTCATCGGTCCATCTGGCGGCGGGGCGTCCCACCCTGCACGTGCCGATCCGCGGTCTCCACTCCAGATCTCGTCTGCCCCAACGGCAGTCGGTTCTGCGACAGATGTGGCCCGCCCACTGCCATAATAATAATAAATTCTTC
Source organism: Esperia sulphurella (assembly GCA_947086405.1). Classification (NCBI taxonomy): domain Eukaryota; kingdom Metazoa; phylum Arthropoda; class Insecta; order Lepidoptera; family Oecophoridae; genus Esperia; species Esperia sulphurella. Next base: position 16,185,738 of record OX352265.1, read on the forward strand.
ATTTAAGGACAACAAGAATCCACAATAGTATTAGTAGCAACTTATGAACTATGTTCGTATCCTACTAATATTATAAACGCGTAAGTTTGTAAGTATGGATGGATGTTTGTTACTCTTTCACGTAAAAACTACTGAATGGATTTTAATGAAACTTTACAATAATATAGCTTATACATCAGAATAACACGTAGGCTACAATTTATAAAGATATTGTGTGAATTGTCCAAAATTCAAGTAAGTAGGAAAAAATCTACCATCTGCAATCTATTCTGGCGTGCGCTGCCAAAACCGCTAGAGTTACACATATATAATGTATGATGGAAATGTTTATCTTAAATAGTCCTACAAAAAAGCTACTCGAAATACTAATCGTGCGCAGATGAAGTCGGGGGCACCAGCCAGTATTAACAAGGTGACACGTACTACGAACACCTGCCCGCAGATCTACGTAACGAGACCAATGACGAAACGTTTAGTCGACGACTGAAAAACCTTTTGTTGGAAAATGAATATTATTCCATAAATGAATTTTCTAAAAAATGAAATTGGTGGGCCCTCTAACGTTTAATTTGTGATAATTTAATACCAAGTGTATTTTTCCACGTACCAAGTGTAAGTGGATTTCAGGTACCCTAGAACAAGTGTCCCAGGACATAATAGACTTGCAAAATGACTTTCATGCCCTTGGGCTCAAACTGAATTTTTCAAAATCGGAATTATTTATTTTCCCTAATGTTCCAGTCGACAGAAAATCTGAGATAGTCAACAGTTTCAATTCTATCACTCCCGGGATCAAGATACTTGACTACTGCGACCTCATTCTTTTAGGAGCCCCGCTTAACGAGTTTTCTGCAAAACCTTTCCTAGTAAATATCGGCAATAAACTAAATTTTTTCTACGACAACCTTATTCAGCTCCAACCACACATTGCTTTGTACCTTCTTCGTTTCTGTTTTGCTATACCCCGCCTTACATACTTTCTTCGTTGCAGCCCTCTCTTTAAAGAAAATCTAAACCCTCTAGACGAACTTGTTAGGTCATGCCTGGAAAAAATTCTAAATTTAAATCTTATTGGCAACATTTCGGTACAGGCATCTCTCCCTCTTCGCATGGGTGGAATCGGAATTCGCCGTTTCTCTGACATTGCCCTTCCGGCTTTCTTGTCTTCCGTTCACGGCAGTTATGAGCTCATCAGAACCCTAACATTTGATTCTATCGGTGATGTTGAGCCTGACTGCCTGGAGGAAGCCTTGCATCGCTGGAAGACTCTGTGTCCCACCCTAGACTTGCCCACTTCTATATACCATCTCTCAATCCGGCTGGGATACACCTTTATCCAAGCGTACTCTAGACAGAATACTCTTAGAAGGTTCAGCGGTGGATAGAGCCAGGATTCTGTCTTCCTGCGAAGATGAGTCTGCAGCTTGGCTCAAAGCTTTCCCATGCAAAAACATCGGCACCCTTCTGGACAAGCATACGCTGCGGATTTGTGTCGGCCTTCGTATTGGTGCCCAGTTATGACAGCCGCATGTGTGCCTCTGCGGCGCCAGCGTAGATCCAACAGGTCACCATGGTTTATCATGTATAATGAGCGCCGGCCGAAATACCCGCCATGCTTCAATTAATTATTTTATAAAAAGATCATTGATGTCAGCAGGCACTCCTAGTCTGCTTGAGCCGCCGGGCATAATCCGCTCGGATGGCAAACGCCCAGACGGCATGACAATCACACCATGGACCCGTGGCCGCGCGCTCGTATGGGACGCTACGTGCGTCGACACGCTGGCGCCGAGCTATATTTCTATCTCCTCCAGGTCTGCCGGAGCGGCCGCGTCTCGTGCGGCCCATCTCAAAATTCAAAAATATTTCTCCCTGCGTGATCACTTTGAGTTTCTTCCTTTTGCGGTAGAGACACTTGGCGCTTGGGCTCCGGAAGCTAAGAAGTTTGCATTGACCATTGGCAAACTTCTGAAAGAAAAGTCCGGCGACTGTCGAGCCAGATCCTTTTTTATCAGCCGCATCAGCCTGGAAATTCAAAGGGGTAACGCAGCGAGTATCCTCGGCACTTTTAAAAACCCTGCAGAGCTGGAGGAGATATTTTATCTGTAGGGCCCTTATTTCCTTTTTTGTAATTAGTATATTGTTATTCTTAATAAAAAAAAAAAAAAATATATACTAATTAAAAAAAAAAAAAAAAGTGTATTTTTTGATATTATATACTGACATAGATAGTATGTTATATACTATGACATTATTTGAATTGTTGACATTGTAATTTATACATTATTTTATTTTATGACGATCCCTTTTACCATATTAGAATGACATGTAAAATTGAATTTTTAAGATGTAAAAGTGAAATAAATAAATCTAATCTAATCTAATCTAATAGGGCAGTCGTACCTATCTACGATTAACCTCAGGATGATGTTAGGCCTGCCCCGAACTCTCTGTAGTAAAGACCATTTTTTTATGCAAGGAGGCGTAAAAGCCATCTTTGCGCGCTGCTGTGAACATGCTGAGGCACTACAGAGATAGACCCTTTAGAGATAACCAAATGGATTTTTATTTAATTATCCGAAATACAGCCCCCCTTCATAAGCATTGGTATTTAACACTGATGACTTAAGTTAGAAAGAGAAGCACTTTTGTCGTTGATGTATAACGTTGTCCCTCTCTCGATCGACTATGTTCACACGCTGGGTACAGACAGCCCTACATAAATTTAGTAGTAAGTAATTAAAGTTGTTGTATGGAGTATACGAATATAATAATAACAATTTCTATAGAAACAAAGTCTATGTATCAAGATTTAAGCAAAACTAACTAAACTCAGTCCCTGACATCCAACATGTATATGTAAACATAACTACGTAACTACTCAGCCTCGTCTGCCTTCCACACTCGAGGGTGGGTGCTCTGAAAACAATAGTCTAAATTTCGAGTCAAAGGCATTAATTTAGTCTGGAGTTCGAAGGAATAATTTACTGTGATAGAGGGATTTGCGACGTCAGAACTAATAAACTATTACGTAACGTTAATATTTTGAACATTTTGGCTGTGTGTCTTTGTGAATATAATATGTGAGTATGTATTCTAGTAAAGGCTTACAATAGTAAGTCTGCTCAAGAAGCACTAGCGCTTAGCAGGAACAACTTACGCATAGTAGTGAGAGCTCTCACAGGACATTGTGGCCTGAACAAACACATGTTCAACCTCAAGCTCCGAACCACAGGAGCGTGTAGGCTCTGTGAGGAAGCAGAGGAAACCCCCATGCACCTCCTGTGCGAGTGTGGACCACTGATGCGTAAAAGAAATACATACCTAGGTAACTACTTGCTTCACTCTGACGAAGTAAAACAACTCAGTGCTAAAAGCATAGTGCAGTTTCTAACTGCTGCAAGGCTTAACACGGAACTGTAGTATGGTGGCGAACACAATAGACCAGAAATGGTCGCAGTGATACAAGGTCTAGACTGAGATCTTGCGCCCCAACTCGAATAAAAAATAATAATAAATGTATTCTAGCGAAAAACATCTCGTTAACGCGTGAAATAAGAAATGTTCATCAAAATCAAATCATATTTATTGTTGAACTATGAGGTGAGATTAGGATATTACATTGCTATTGTATGTTCTCTATAGTTTACCTATTAGGTGTACAATAATTATTTATACAATCTAAATTTACTTAATAATCATTTGAAATTAAACATGTCATCATTCATTAAACAAAATCAATATTACATAAAATTACATTAGTTAAATACAACACAATACACTTTCTGCACAAACACAATACTCATGTCCTATAGGCAAAGTCACGCTTCGAATAATACTATACACAGTACAACACCGCTATTTTGCATCTTCGTCATATCAGCTCTTAGACGTCCACTGCTGCACATAGGCCTACACCTGTTCCTCCACCCTCCGCATCTATGTACGGCAACCTTCTACAGATCCTGAGTCCATCTGACGGCGTCACCCAGAGTTCCAGAACTCGTCTGCCCCAACGACCTCTGCCCAGAAGATCCACTTCAGCTTGCTAATCCTTTTAGCTATGTCGGTGAGCTTCGTTCTTCGTCAGATCTCCTCATTACGAATCTTATCCCTCAAACAAACCCCGAGCATAGCCCTCTCTGTAGCTCGCTGAGCGACTTGAAACTTGTGGATCGGGCCCGCCGTCAGTGTCCACGTTTCTGCACCGTAAATCACATTTTGATGGATCACTCTTATCAATATTCCAGAAAAAAAATATTTTAAGCACTAATTGCCTATATGCCGTGTGGTTTCCGGTACAGTAGAATAGGACCACTCCAACTCTTCCCCGTGGATGTCGTACAAGGCGACTAAGAGAAATACATTATAAAACATCAATCAGGCCTCCCCAACCCGTCTGGCCAGCGCGGGGAGTGTAGGCCAAACCCTCAGTCTGTCTCCGGCAGATGAGAGAGGGTTGTGCTCCTGCAGTGGAGACAAAAATAACCTGATGATGAAAAGCACTAATTATGTAACCATCTGCCGTGGTAGCTTATTTGGTTGTGCACTCGCCTCACGTTTTTGAAATCGTGGGTTCAAATTCCAACCTCACTCATCCCAATGATATTTTCTGAAACTTAATTATAGTCTACTAGCTGGTGCCCGCGACTTCGTTTGCGCACGATTAGTATTTCGAGTAGCTTTTTTGTAGGACTATTTAAAATAAACATTTCCATCATACATTACATATGTGTAACTCTAGCGGTTTTGGCAGCGCACGCCAGAATAGCTCGCAGATGGTAGATATTTTCCTACTTACTTGATATTTTGTACAATTCACACATTATCTTTATAAATTGTAGCCTATGTGTTATTCTGATGTATAAGCTATATTACTATAAAGTATCATTAAAATCTATTCAATAGTTTTTACGTGAAAGATTAACAAACATCCATCCATACTTACAAACTTTCGCGTTTATAATATTAGTAGGATTTATAATGTGGATGTGGCTTTTCGGTGATGGAAAATATAGTAAGGAAACCTGCATATCCCAAAGAAGAAATTCTAAGGTCTTCAGAACCGTTGGTGAACAGGGATTTGGGTCTAAAGAGCCTGAAGAGTCGAAGTGTCGTCAGGTAGTCCTGGAACCTGTATGGAGATAAAATAAAACAATTATAGAAGACAAGATATAGTTCCGTCTCAATGTCTTCTTCAGAAATTGTAAGAGTATTGAATGGTTTGAGATTAAGTGTAATATACCGACGTAATGGAAGTCAAAGAGAAGGTTCAAAGAGAGATATTGAATCACGATCGACGGCCCAATATATTATTTGAAGTGTAATAGAAAAGGTTTCGTTTTTAATATTTCTTTTATAAGAAGACAGATAAAGATGTTTTTCTCTATAATTCAGTTTCAGAATTTATTTTAGATTCAAAGGAGATATTTTTAATGTTTATGGATGCGATCCAATACATTGATAGTATGTGAATAGTTTGTCCTTATAACACAGATATTGGTTTCATTTAGTATCCGACCGAAGATTTGGTTTCGGTTTCGGCCAAAAAGTCTAGTTTCGGCCATAGTTTCAGTTTCGGCCAAAAATGCCAAAACTCAGCGTGTGTGAATTGTCTCGCTCTCGGTCACGCCCTGGTCCCAGAGGGGTAGGCAGAGACACAGTTCATTGTATTCCCACATTTAATATTGGTTTTGATTAAGGTTCGGAATTTTCATAGTAAAAAGTGAAATGCATAGGGATGGAACGTCGTAGTCTATCGACTTTCAAAGATATCGATGTTGTCTACTGAAGTACTGAGTAAGTATAAAAACGACGATATAATTACATATTAATATAAGTTAACGTTTAATATTGAAACACAAAAAAACTGCTCTATTTTTTATTTAATTTAGTAAACTTCTCATAATACGTATAAATTATAAAAACTTGGGTCGTTCAAGAACTTTAATAAAATATCTGTTTGTCTGTTAGTTTATGCACGCATCACTAAAAAACTACTAAACCGATTTTGATGGACTTTTTACAGAATCATAGGGAGTAACATTTAGACTTTATTTCATCACTTCGGCTTACTCAATCAAAAATTAAGGGGAATTTTAGTTTTCAAAATATATTAGTAGGTATGCAATAGTAATGAGCGTGAGCGTGGGCGTGGGCGTGGGCGTAGGCGTGGGCGTGAGGTCTCAGTGTACTTAGTCCACGCGAGCGGAGACGCGGCCACAGCTAGTACTATAATATAATGCATACAGACGTACTTCATTGTCTCATCTCTGACTGAAACCCTTTGTTCTATTGAAACAACACCGATATAATACTCGTACACTATAATCATTTCAAATATCTACTATCTATTATATATATATATATAAGAGGAAAGTGTGTGTATGTAAGCCCAGCCTTTTCTCCATAACCACCCACTGCTACCCACTCATGGTTGCAGTGGTAGACAGCCCTTGGTCTGCACTTGCATGTAAGGGAGTTTGGTTACGGTGGGTGGATATGGATGGTAAAAATGTGTGATGGGATACTTCTATCCTTTTCTAACACATTGTACCATCTCATATAAACTCGAGATTGTGTTTTGAATGGCGTTAAATGCGTTTGTGAGTAATTGAGAACTTTTCTAGAATATTCCAGATTTTTCCAGAATGTTCTAGAATATTTTTAAATAAACTATGAAAATGAACTGTGCCTGTAATTGGTCCAGAATGTTCTAGATTGTTCTCAAATTTCAAAAATGATCTAGGAAGTTCTGTTTATAATATCAGGAAAGCAACGTTTTGTGAAAGCTATCAATTATCATGGCTGCGGGATGGACCTTACTTTTTACTGAACTTCTTTGTTAATTAAATGATCTTTTGATGATTTAATATTTTATTTATTAAATTTAGTAGCGCTTCGCTACAAAACCCAGGACACTCATTTGCCTAGCAGCCAGTACATTACATTCACACAGCAAGTGCTTCATCGTGTCGTCGTCCTCTCCACAGACTCGACAGTTGACGATCTCTGATAGTCCCATCTTATGCAGGAGGTACCTCAAATACTTGCATTTGTAACAGTACCGTTTGCTACGAATCGTTTCCTGAGAAGCTCTGTTTATAATCGCCCGGAAAGGATAAGGTGTTGATACGAAAATTGATTTCATTTGCAATTCACTTCAAAAGCAACAATCTCTATGTACTACTAGATGGAGCGTTTCAAACAATCGCTCTGTTCCACGCAAGTAGCCACAACTCTTTCACATTCACTTTGAAACTTGTGCAGTTACTACTCAGAACATTTAATTATTTACTAAATATTGACATTATTTAATTTTGTAATAATTAAATGTTCTGCGTAGTAACTGCACAAGTTTCATAGTGAATGTGAAAGAATTGTGGCTACTTGCGTGGAACAGAGCTATTGTTTGGAACGCTCCATCTAGTAGTACATAGAGATCGTTGTTCAAAAGCAGCTAGAAGCGCTAAGCTAGCTCTTCAAATGTAACTTATATATATCACAATTGCCAGTATTAGGTAACACATTCCCACACGTATCTAGCTCCAGGCTCTAAATCTGCCAACCTCAAAGCCTTTAGAGTTAAAGCGATGTCAGTGTCGGAGACTTCAATATTATTGAAATTGCAGTTTCTGAAAATGTAGAGGCAATTGTTGGATATTTGGATTTGAGTAATGTGACAGTAGACGTCTAAAAGAATTGTGCCCATTTTGGGAGTTTCTGCAATATATAGTTCTTTACTGCGTTACTTTTTGTATATACCTTGTAACGGTTTGGTTCCTAACTTAGAGTAAGGCAACCCTCAGTCTAGCCCTGAGTGTCGTTAATGAGACTAAGGGATTGTACTAGAAACTACTATCACCAATCCGCTTGCCAAGCGTGGTGATTATTGCAAATTCCTTAATGGACAACCCACTAAAAATGGCATTCAATTGGGAAGGCTTATCTTATATGTCAGAAAAAAAATCTCTCTTTTTGAGGCACTGTGACAATAATAGTTATAATACAAGAAATAAAAATAAACTTGTTTTACCAGAGTTAAGACTAAGTAAGGTCAGTAAATCGTTCACGGGGCAATGTATACGCTTCTACAACAAACTACCAGAGGAAATCTTAAATATGACGGACAGAAAGTTTAATATTCACATTAAAAAACAACTTATAAAATAAACGATTATTTGAATGACAAAGATGCCTGGTACTAATGTTAATTCAGCTTCGCAAAATCTTTATTAATTGTATGCAAACTTGATTTTTAAAAGATGTGTTGCGTGAAGTTTGTTGCGCCGTTTCTTCTTCACAGCGCTAACACCTAGGAAGCGGTAATCGATAAAAAATGACGTGTATAAATGTACCAAGTATACTAATATGCAATAAATGATTTTGGCTTTTGACTTTATCTTATAATAGGGGCCAGGTGTACCCGGCGACACGTCGACCCTGTGGGTTCTTTTGTGTCAGCCCCTTTGCATATACTGTGCTCCCGTCCCCCCACAGTTCGCTGCATAAAATCTATTATGCAGCTAAGGCGCAGAAGCCTATAAGTCTCTGGGATCAGTGTAAGCCACGCCCAAAACACTCATTCGCCTTGCTTAGTCCAGCAGTAGACGTATTTCGGCTGATAATGAACCTGATCTCTGATGGCTGAAAAACGAGAGGCGAAGAGCATCTTCTCTGAACTCCTAGATTATTAGCAGAAAAGCGGTGACCAAAGATGTTCAGAAGAGACATGAAAAGGTGCACCATTGAGGACTCTTGAGGACAGGCTGCAATGATGCCGTGATGATAACGCATCATCATAATCGTATCAGTGAAAACTACCACACCGATTCAGTCCTCCGCATCCAGCCGCTTCCGGTCACCTTCTTTAAGTCGTTGGTCCATCTGGCGGCGGGTTGGAACTTGCGCGCGCCTTTCTGCGATCTCCGCTCCGGAACTCAGTGACCTTTGGTATTAATCGGATCTCCTAATTACGAATCATATCCTTCAAAGAAACCCCAAAACGTACTAAGCTAATAAACCATGTGCTGCTTCCTTAAGTGCCTCTGTACATATAACAGTGAGGCTCTGAAACTAGTTTCAGACAGGCGTTTCATGTAATTATCATTGTTTAGAACTCATCAAAATTAATGAAGATATTTTCAACATACATACATCATCAGGTTATTTTTGTCTCCGCTGCAGGAGCACAACCCTCTCTCATCTGCCGGAGACAGACGGACGGTTAGGTTAGGTTGGCCTACACTCCCCGCGCTGGCCAGACGGGTTGGGGAGGCCTGATTTACGTTTTATAATGTATTCCCTCAGTCGCCTTGTACGACATCCACAGGAAGAGTTGGAGTGGTCCTATTCTACTCTACCGGAAACCACACGGCAAATATTTTCAAAATTTTAGTAAATTCGTTTTGTTGGTACACGCCACAACCAGTGAAAGTCTAAACATCTGGCTAACCCAATTTAATCGTCCTGCCAACCCTCGCCCAGTCTCCAGTCTAACAGTCGTGCAAATAATCTGTGCAATCAAACTATATCGAATAACACGGGCAGTCCCCACTAGTGCCGCCCGAAACTGCTAAGGCTTTATCGATAGTCGAAAAATTACGGAGGTCGAAAAATTATGTGATTCTTTGTTTTAATAGACGATTAGACTCTAACAGGTTTTGTCGGTTCCATGAAAATACTCCTCATAATATAACAAATATAAAAAGTGTTCAAAATGTCGCTTGACCATTTTCTTGGTGGGTTTGTATTTAAATTTTACACCTTTATTTGTATCTATTATACTAACATAGTTTTAAGTTTTTATGTATTACTAAATTTTATGAAAAAAACATCTCTTTTTTTACGAAAATTTTGATTAAAAAAATGCAATATTTCTCGAACGTACGAGTATGTTCATCAAATGGGCGAGATCAACGGCCGCGGCGCGGCGAACGGCGCGGCGCGTATGGGATTGAGTGTAATTTAGTTTTTGGGGATAGGGATGGGGTTGAGGTTGGGGTTGGGATTGAGATATTGAGAGTCTGAGTGGAAGTGGAAGTAGAAGTGGGAAGAGAATGGGAGCGGAAGTGGGAACGGGGGCGGATTCTGTAGTTCACGCGAGCGGATACGCGGGCACAGTTAGTAAAATAATAAAAACATCCTATAGGGTCCACATGTCGCCAGGTATAGCTGGGCCCCTATCATAAGATAGCATCGGCTTCGACGCCGTCTGGCGCAAGAAAGCTGCCTCGTTACTAAACAGTTGGGCGGGAACAGCGGCAGCATTCTGTAAATGATAGCTGAGAGACTGGATAGTCTTCTCCTGTGTTCTAGTCTGGATACTCACTCAGAGGACTAAATCACTTTTAGTTACTTAGTACTTAGTTTAAGCCTTTACTAAGACAAATGGGCCACTGTTGTCTTTTAAATAAAATTATATGTAACGCTCAAGCCTTGGTCCCAGAGGGCAAGGCAGAGATGATGTATTGCCACTTTGCGCGATACTGACATACGTCGCAAAGCGACTCACCTTCGCCCTCTTTCCGCCCCGTGATACCACTTGGCGTGATGTGTGGAGTACAACATCGCCGCCTCCATATTGAGACCAGGTACCATGACTAGCTAGGGAAATAATTGTCCACCTCATCAGAGCCCCGCATGACTCGGTAAGGCTAATAGTGCCTGGAGTTCGCCCAGCTCCGGGATGTCGGCACGCATGAAATAGAATATAAATAAATTGGTAATTCGATTTTTTGCAGCAAGCAATCGATATCGACTATCGATATTGGGGTAACTCTAGCTCCGACGTCCAGAAACGGTAAACTATTAATTGGACGGTTATTGGGAGCCAGAGAACTATTTGCGTTTAGGTCTCGTGGCACCCAGTCACTACCCGCCCGGGCATCGAACCGGAAACTTTTAGATAAATGCAAACATTACGTACTTTGCTTATTACTGTTTCTATGGAATGGTTTTCCATGGGACAAAGTTTTCTGAGAACTTTTTTATTAACAGCAAGGAAAAACTGAGGAGAAAACTCTTTTCTTACAACTATTATTGTCGGCCCCGTAGCCTAGTCGGTAGTACACCTGCCTGCGAAGCTCGGGGTAGCGGGTTTGAATCCCGCCCAGGGCAAACATTCGTGTGCTGAGCACTTGTGATTGCCTTGTGACTGGATGTTATTTATATATTATATTATGTATGTATATCAGCTCTGCCTAGTTTGGGATCAGGTGGCCGTGTGTGAAATGTCCCAACACATTTATTTATTCATTTATTTATACATAATATATAAAAAAAACTAATAATCAGGGATCGGAATTCGGTAGTATACTTGATGTACATGCGATGAAAATATGGCACAGACAATTACTATGGACGTCCATTTTCACTGGATTTTATTTACTGTTTTATTTATACTTTATACCAATGTAGGATTTTCGTCGTTTTTTAGTCGCGGAGCGACCACGAGGCAGAACGAGACGACGTTGGTGCGATGACATTGTGAACATCGCCGGCGCTACCTGGACGAGGCTTGCGAGAACAAGAGATGACTGGCGTGAAATGGAGGAGGCCTATGCCCAACATTGGGTTTCCCGAATGAATAAATTAATAATATGAATAAATAGGAATGTACTTAGTTTTAATTTTACATTATTATGAATTGCATCATTACTTAATTAATATTTTATGTTGAATTTTATTTTACTTTACGTTGAATGATATTATTGTTGTGTAAAATCAAATTACTTTTAAAGTGTATTTTCAATGTATGCATGCAAATTGGGAAATAAAAGCTTATCTTAACTTGTACTTTATGGTACACAAAACAAGTCACATATCTTATTTAAACACCAGCTATGCCCGTGGTTCCGCACGCGTGGACTACGGAATCCGATCCCGTTCCCACTTCCGCTACCGTTCCCTTTCCTGATTGACTGGGCGGTTTGCAATGAAAAAAAGCGCATATGTTACACCGAATTAAGCACTATATTTCTGTGAAAAATCTATCAAAATCGGTTCAGTAGTTTTTAAGTGATGCGTGCACAAACAAAAAGATAAACAGACAAACAGACAAAAATTCCAAAAATGATCGAAATGTGTACTTATCCCTAGACCCCCATATTTTTGTATTTTATTTTACTGGTGAGCGGGTATAAACTTGACTACAAAATATGTAAACATACTTATATTCAAAATCAGCCCAAATACGTCCACTGCTGAACAAAACTCTCCCCAATAGAATGTTAATTTTTGTGGATTGTCCAATTTGCCATAATCGCCACGCTTGGCAAGCGGATTGGTGATATTAAATACACAGAATCGCCTTGACGACTATAAATAAATAAATATAAATATGTGGGGACATTTCACACACGGCCACCTGATCCCAAACTAGGCAGAGCCTGTAATATGGGTACCAGACAGCTGATATACATACATAGGTACATAATATAATATATAAATAACATCCAGTCACAAGGCAAACACAAGTGTTCATCACACGAATGTTTGCCCTGGGCGGGATTCGAACCCGCGACCCCGAGCTTCACAGGCAGGGCCGACTATGGAAAGATTTGGATTCTAAGCCAGAAACCACACAGCCAAAACAGATATTATGGCTAGTACTTAACTTTTTCTTTTATTTGAACTAGTGTAGCAAAGTCTTTATAAGACGAACCACCTGTAACGAAATCATTATTTTGATAGTTTCAACACACATCTTAATTTCTCGAGATTATTAATCCGAACAGTAATTACTTTCACGTTTAAGAGGCCAAGCCGTACACGGAAGCAATTTAGTGTTGTGTCTAAATTTCCAAGAGGTCCTTCCCCCACCCTTCCCACCCCACCTCAGACCCCACCTCAGACCCCACCTCAGACCCCACTAAATAAGAAACATGCCTGATCAAGGCCGCCTGCCAATCAAGCTCCAAATCCAGCTAGGACGGTTTAAATATTTAAACTGCCTCACAACTTTGCTTCACAAGATCGGTTGAGACCAACGATCTCTATGCACTACTAGATGGAGCGTTCCAAACAATCGCTCTGTTCCACGCAAGTAGCCACAACTCTTTCACATTCACAATGAAACTTGTGCAGTTACTACGCATAACATTTAATTATTACTAAATATTGACGCTACGGTTAAATAATGTCAATATTTAGTAATAATTAAATGTTCTTGAGACTAAAATCGGGTTGATGTGTCATTCATAACAAGAAATAAAGACATTCAGTGCTTCAGGCCTATTAGTTATAGTATATTTAACCTCCTCTTCGACCAAACGATGACGAATCTGTAAGATGTTTAAAGACGAAAGTCTTTAATCAGTGCGTCCATCCTGTCATGACCTACGGCGCGGAAACGTGGACACTGACGGTGGACCTGTTCCACAAGTTCCAGGTCGCTCAGCGAGCTATGGAGAGAGCTAAGCTCGGTGTTTATTTGAAGGATATGATTCGTAATGAAGAGATCCGACAGAACGAAGGTGACCGACATAGCCGAACGGATTAGCAAGCTGAAGTGGCATTGGACGAGACACATCTGTCGCAGAACCGACGTTGCCTGTCTCCCAGTGGGAATCGAACCCACGACCTCTGACGCTCGAGTCCATTGCTCAGGCCATTAGGCCAACGAGTCAAAGTTTAAAAGGGAGGGAGTAGGATTTCTTAAAAAAATGTGAAAAACAGTTTTTTAAGAAATCCTACTTTGATATAGATGATTTTTTGATTTATAATATTGTGTTGCTGAACGTTTGTTGCGCCGTTTCTTCACAGCGCTAACAGCTGGGAAGCGGTAGTTGATAAAAAAAAGTGCATAAATGTACTTACTTAATATTTTAAGTGTAAAATGTAAGCCGGAGGTTGCGGGTTCGAATCCCGCTAGGGGCAAATGTTCGTATGATGAATATGACTGTTTGTACCCAAGTCTTGGATGTTTATATATTTATTTAGTATGTCTATCCGTTATCTAGTAACCATAGCACAGGCTCTGCCTAGTTTGGGACTGGATAATTGGTGTGAATGTCTGAGATATTTATTTATTTATTAATTATTTATTGAAAAATAACACAATATGTCTAAATAATATATTTTATTTTTAGTGTTTTTTTGTTCTTATTCCTTAAGCGAATGTATGGACGACCACGTACTTACATAAAAATAATTCGTTTCCAATCTACATGTACAAAAATCTACATTTACACTTTATTTTTAATATTATAAAGAGGAAATGTTTTTTTTGTTTTTAATGTTTGTAACGAATGAACTCAAAAACTACTGGACCTATTTCAAAAATTCATTCACCATTGTATTGCTACATTATCTCTGAGTAACATAGGCTATATTTATTAATATAAAAAATTAGAGATCCTTACTTAAACTTATATAATGTAACCCGAGGTGTAAATATGCAATATAACAAAGAATTATAATTATTATGTTCGATACAATTCATATTGCGATTGGTTAGTGGGAACGGAAGCGGATTCTGTAGTCCACGCAAGCGGAGCCGGGGGTATAGCTAGTATGTTATATTAAAGTTGGCCTTTTTTGTCCAATCTGTCCTAGACATAGACATAGACATTTATTCTTGGTAATTGGCAATTACAGGTCATACAATCGTAGAACTAACAGTATGACTAGTTGGACTAATACATTAGATGTGTATGCAATGCCTTACTGTATTCTAAGCAACATTTTATTTATATTTATTCAGTTTTCTTTGAATATTAACCCAGCTCCATAATTTGATCTTGGTTGTTGAGCGTTTCTCATCCAACAATCTCTCCATAGGGGAAAGAAGTAATATATTTTATGAGGTGCTTGCTAAGTATATGGACTTAAAAGCAATTCTATTAACGAGTAAACCGCAACAATATAATAGATAGATAGCAAAGTGTACGTCGTACACAATATGTGCGGGTTCCGTCAATTTGTATTTTGGTTTTCTACAAGAATTTTTTTATTTATTCATTTAACAATTTATTGCACACACAAAAGGGAAAAAATACAAAACAATAAAAGTAAGGAAAAAAATATGTACAAATGGTAATTCTTATCTTCCTTTTTTCATAGAATTCCATAATTCTCACGTTATTGTCAGTAAATTTTACATGTGTTTTGAATATCAGCTTAACCGATCCATTAGTATTCGAGTTATCCGCCGAACTGACAGACCGAGGGACGGGCAGACTGGCGGACTGGCGGACTGGCGGACTGGCGGACTGGCGGACTGGCGGACTGGCGGACTGCCGGACTGGCGGACTGGCGGACTGGCGGACTGGCGGACTGGCGGACTGGCGGACTGGCGGACTGGCGGACTGGCGGACTGGCGGACTGGCGGACTGGCGGACTGGCGGACTGGCGGACTGGCGGACTGGCGGACTGGCGGACTGGCGGACTGGCGGACTGGCGGACTGGCGGACTGGCGGACTGGCGGACTGGCGGACTGGCGGACTGGCGGACTGGCGGACTGGCGGACTGGCGGACTGGCGGACTGGCGGACTGGCGGACTGGCGGACTGGCGGACTGGCGGACTGGCGGACTGGCGGACTGACAAATAAGCTTCGATATAAGCGGATCCGTTTTGACGTATCCCTAAAAACAAACCAAACGAATAAAATAAATAAACATATAGTATTCCTTGACTAAAAGTGTCAATTACTCTAAAACACTACGTTCTACAGCGGACGCCCATGAATAACAAATGCCGCAATGCCACCGCACTCTTAACTTCAATCTCCAATCCTCTTAGTTCTACATTCTCCAAACCACAAAATTTTTCTTTCTCCGATTGTCGGGTAAATCTGATTTATTCATTCGTCACTTGCGCTCTTGAAGTAACGCCTCGTTCATAGGGCCGGAGCATGGTGTGCTTTAAGCTGAGCGGTAGCGATAGCGATAGACTGAGTAGTTTTAAGTTAGAAGAACTATGTCGAACCGTGTGCGAAGATGACTACCTGAAGAAGACAGTCGGAAGTGGCTGGATGCCGAGGGCGGAGGACTCTAATTTCAGAAACTTATTTTTTAAGTTAAATGAGATGTTCCTGACACGTCACGGTCCCGCCAGAAGCTAATATACCTAATACATACTTTACAGAATGGTAATAAACTAGATATTTGCAATGAATTTCGACTTTTAAAATCTAGCGCTCCTGCACGAAGTACATCTGTGAAAGCGAATTATACAAGATATTATCAAAAGAGTAGTAGTGAGTAAAAGTCATGCCACAAATGACGTTTAAACTTAAAACACTTCATTTTAAGAAAAGAAAGAACAATTCATGTCGTGGTGCAATTAAAAACAAAACAAAAGCAAGAAAACAATAAAAAGACGTAAATAAAAACATAAATACTGACTCAAAAAAGCAACAACAGAAAACAGCAGAGGTAAACACTTTAATACAATGAAGCAGGAAGATATGTTACCAAAGAGCAATTAAGATGCGCTAGAGATACTTTGCAACAGAATTGAAAATGGAAAGGTATGCAATGTAAATCGTAAAAAATGAGATACAGTGAAATATTTAGTGACCGCAGTTTTAACGACTGTAACACTCGTCATAAGGAAGCATTAGATCTCAAATATATGGAAAAATATTGAGTGTTCCAAGATACTTTGCAACAGAATTGAAAATGGAAAGTTAAGCTAATAACAAGATACAGTGAAAACTATAACACTCGTCACAAAGAAACATTTGGTTTTAAATAGAGTCAAGAAATATCTCATTAATATTTCCATGATAAAGATTACTAAGCTATTTCCACAGGAGAGTAAAGTAATATTATAAGAGACAAAAGTAACGACTGCCAAAAGATCTTACTGAATTAAAAGAATGGCGTCTCGTATACGAAGTATCAGTACCTGAAAAAGATAGCTGAAAGTAATTGGATGAGAAACGTACAGGAACTGACGAAGTTGCACATTATACGTTGACAATCGAATAAAATGGAGTTAATATAGTCTTGAACGCACGCTAATCGCTAGCAGGGCCAGCCCTAATCTTCCCGTGGGTGTCATGAAGGTGACTAAGGGATAGCACCAAGGACGGGGAGCAGCGTTCTCCTGCGCATATTAAAATCATTGTGCAAACAAGCGTGGTGATTATGGCAAATCCCCCAATGGACAACTTACCAAAAGTGGTATTCTGTTGGGGAGGCCTATGTCCAGCAGTGGACGTATTTAGGCTGATGATGATGAATCCGCCTACCAAAATTGGTGATTATGTCAAATCCCCCAATAGACAGCCCACCAAAAGTGGCATTCTGTTAGGGGGGCTTATGTTTAACAGTGAACGACGAAATCGCCATCGCTTGTAACTAGAACGTCCCTTAAGGTAACACGTCGATAGAGGTCGGGGGGTCATTATGCAAAACAGTGGGGCCCCAAACGACAAGCGCGCCCGCAGAATGAACCCAGCCCTCGGGCTCGCATACTGATTAGACGAGAAGTCAGCTGTTCGATACAAGTTACAGGAACGAAAGATATCGACGTTAATGCGGTTCTCTTCCACTCTACCCTCCGGTTTGCATCGGAAATGCAAATTGGAGATGTCTGCTGGTATTTGAATCGGAGATTTTTATTCCTCATCCTCAGATTTCTTGATTGAGGAGCTGCTCTGGAATCTCTTTGATACGGTTGAAGGCTGAGGAAAGCAAAGCAAATTAAATTAAATGTCTGGGTTAGACTTTTAGTAATATGTAGTAAGTTTATTTATTACTGTCGTGGACTGTAGTTTGGGATCAGGGTAGCCAAATGAAAGATCCGTTCGAAGTGTTGCAAATGACTACAAATTTATTCGATCAAAGTTCTTATATATATACAAATACAAAGTTCGCAACTCGCGACGATTCGGCGCAGCGTCGGGGTGGCCGTGGCTCGCGGGACCCGGTGCGGCGCGCAACTAGCGCCCTCTCAGCGCAGCGCCGCGGTGTGATGTCGCCTCCCCTGTACGCGTCGCTCGGCTGGGCTCGGCGTCCTCAACAATTACTAAACATCACAAACTATTAGACATAGACATAGACACACTTTATTGATAACTTCCGTTATAGGTCAAATAAAAATTATACACAAGTTAAATGAAATCAAATTATAGACAGGCAAATTAAACACAATATATTGTATTTCCCGTTGCAATGTGATGTTTTTTCGCGATAAAAAACTACCCTGTGTCCTATCCAGGACCTAACCTATATGTGTGCTAAATTTAATCCCAATCCATCCAGTGGTTGAAGCGTGATTAACAAACATCCAAATATCCAAACTTTCGCATTTAAAATATTAAGTAAGAGTAAGATAGCACGAGAAGAGGGGGAAGGCCTATGTCCAGCAGTGGACTTCTAGGGGCTGATATGATAATGATGAACAAAGAAACGAAACACAATTAAATGAACAATTGCGACGGTCGTATTATCACAATATGGTTGAGATTTTATATGGTAAAGAGTAGTTTCCTCGGTCTGTATCCGGCAGATGAGAAAGGGTTGTGCTCCTGCAGTGGAGACAAAAATAACCTGATGATGAAAGAGGAATCCAGGTTGGTATTTATTCGCTACTTAGCTATGCATTTGTAAAATGATAGTATGTCAGGTGCACAAGGGTGCATAAGGATGCACAATATATATGTGTTCTATCACTCAAAATGCATAATCAACCTACAAAAAAAACGCGTCAGGCCTGGGTTTCCATTATACTGGCACACTCAAAGTCAAACGTCAAAGTCAAAATCATTTATTGCATATGAGTACACTTGGTACATTTATACACGTCATTTTTTTTTATCGACTACCGCTTCCTAGGTGTTAACGCTGTGAAGAAGAAACGGCGCAACAAACTTCACGCAACACATCTTTTAAAAATCAAGTTTGCATACAATGAATAAACATGACAATAACATCAGTACCATGCATCTTTGTCATTCAAATAATCGTTTATTTTATAATAGGCTTTCTTACAAAGTTGTTTTTTAATGTGAATCTTAAACTTTCTGTCCGTCATATTTAAGATTTCCTCTGGTAGTTCGTTGTAGAAGCGTATACATTGCCCCGTGAACGATTTACTGACCTTACTTAGTCTTAACTCCCTCTCTATTTATGTAAATAATAAATATTCTATTCTATTTCAAGAGATAGTTTATTTTAGGTTAACAAGATCTTGTTCAAATCAACAAATGTTGTTTTCTTTTTCCAGTGTAGGTACGCCCGCCGCTTACCCTCTACGAAAAAGTCACGAAGCGTGTTTTTAACCCTTTTAGGGGCGGTAAAGTAAACAGAAATTGCTTATTTTAGGAGATGAAAGTTCTCATTAAGGGGAAACAAAATACAACTCCCATTTTAACTTCGGTTCACTTGGAAAGTTTGTTATTGAATCCAAAAGTCATAAATCAAAATTAGTTACTTTCGATTTCAGATCGGTACAGCTGTGACAAGTAGCGAGTTGGGGGCACTTCGTCGAGACACCTGGAAAGAAATAAATTCATTGAACCAATGAAAATGGGTTGGTCCATGCGTTTTTTGGAGAACAGTTTGGTGTGTATTTGTTTTTTCCAAAATAAGGTTTACTTCGGGCTTTGGTGTTTAGTAGTGATAGTATATTATACAACAAGTATATGTGCGTGAGTACACTGTGAAGAGAACTGAAGAGAACATAAATTAACGTGACTAAGTTGATCTTCTTTAAACAGTGAACTTCCTTACCTCAAACCTTACTAAAGCATACTATCGACGTTAGTAAGAGAAACTTTGTAATTATTGCTGCCTCGTGGACCAATGGTCTTTCATCATCATTATAATCAGGTTATTGTTGTCTCCACTGCAGGAGTACAATCCCTCTCATCTGCCGGAGACAGACGGAGGAAAGATTTAAGATAAACATTTCCATCATACATTACATATGTGTAACTCTAGCGGTTTTGGTAGCGCACGCCAGAATAGATCGCAGATGGTAGATTTTTTCCTACTTACTTGATATTTTGGACAATTCACACAATATCTTTATAAATTGTAGCCTATGTGTTATTCTGATGTATAAGCTATATTATTGTAAAGTTTCATTAAAATCCATTTAGTAGTTTTTACGTGAAAGAGTAACAAACATCCATCCATACTTACAAACTTTCGCGTAGGATAACAGAAAGTGATATGCCAATGAAAATGTATTATTAAGTAGAATAATAGTTACTATGGCGGCTATTCTCACATATTTGTATTTTCGGCGTCATGGACCTTTTTCATACCCTTGAAACCCTTGACGTAGTCATTATAATTGGTTGCTGTTAGTGAGTGGGCACGAAAAGGCCCATAACGCTGAAAATACAGCTAACTGAGATAAACAGCTACTGTTATCACAGAAATCCTATTAAGATAGAACGGTTATAACCACTTTCTTTAGTCCCGCGTGCCGATTTTCGGATTTCTGTGATTGTAACTGTTGTTCTACTCAACAAGACCTTTCCGATGTTCCATATAAAGGGCCTACCATAAAAAATGGGGGTCTAAAATAAATAACAGAATACATGAAGATCATTTTTTAAAACTTCGGCTGTTTGTCTGGTAGTTTGTGCACGCATTTCTTAAAAACTACTGAACCAATTCTAATAGAGTTTCCAGAAAAATAAAGGCGTTAATTAGGAGTAACATATAGGCTTTATTTCATCGCTGTCGGCTTCCTCAATTAAAAGTTATGCGAATTTATAGATTTCACAAGCTCACAAGACTTTAGTATAAATTATACAACAAAGAAGTGTAATTCTCGGTGGAATTCAGATTGTGATAGAACTACGTTTAGAGCGAGGAATAGTACTGTAGTCCTACACAACCCTCAACAACAACTAGAAACCTAAATTAAAATATTTAAAATGTATTTTCCGACCTCAAGAGATTAAAATCTGACTTTCGTTCTCGTGAACCGTTTTCACGGCAACACATATTTCACACCGCGAGTTTCAACCCCCTGTGGTACACCCCCTCATGCCCGCCCACTCCCCTCGGCCTCCCCAACGAACCCTCGTAATGAGTGATAAATATTTATCGACATTTTTACAATAAGAAGATGGTAATATAATAAAAACATGTTGCTTTATGTAAAAACATGATTAACCTCATCTGGTATTATAATTCTTGGACAGCGGTCACAGTCGTCTATGGCAAAGGCATGTAAAGGTACTGTAGTGCTATTCTCTAAACTAGAAACTCATGTGCGAGACTCACTCAAGTGACTTTACTCACTTCGAAACCTAATTCATTGGCTTTCTGTAAACATTCCAGGCCGTCGGGAAGGCCCTTAGACGTCCACTGCTGGACATAGGCCTTCCCCGATGAACGCCACCACACCCAGTCCTCCGCCCTCCGCACCCAGCCGCTTCCGGCCACCTTCTTCAGGTCGTCGGTCCATCTGGCGGCGGGGCGTCCCACCCTGCGCGTGCCGATCCGCGGTCTCCACTCCAAAACTCGTCGGTTCTGCGATAGAGTGGCCCGTCCACTGCCACTTCAGTTTGCTGATCCTTTCGGCTATGTCGGTCACCATCGTTCTTCGTCGGATCTCTTACGAATCATATCCTTCACGGAGTATATGTTATCACGTTATTTTGTACAAGCTATTCCCGGTCTGGATATTATATTTAGCTATCCTATCCTTGTTTATTAATTTTAAAACTAGCCACACCATTCTATATGAAAACGAGAACATTATTCATACAATTTACATTCTATAGCAAGTTCACTCAACAAATCTAATTAACTTACTTCCAGCGCACGAGACCTCCCAGAACAAGGCTCTAGGTGATATAAATAATTTTATACAATTTACGTTTTAAAATTTTATACAATTTATAAAGTTAAAGTAAGGTTGGCTGGAAGAGATCTCTTTTAGAGATAAGCTCGTCTTTGTACACAAATTTGTATTTACTTTGAAAATTTGTGCAATAAAGAATATATATATTTATAGTCTGACAACTTTGTACTAAGTCCTACTTAATATTATAAATGCGAAAGTTTTGATGTTTGGATTTTTGGATGTTTGTTACTCAATCACGCTTCAACCACTAGACTGATCGGCATGAAACTTGTCACACATATAGGTTAGGTCCAAGAATAGGACATAGGATAGTTTTTATCCCAAAAAACATCTCATTTCTACGGGAAATACATAATAATTTGTGATGTTAAGTTGTCCACGCGGACGAAGTCGCGGGCAATAGCTGATTCTAAAGTCTGACAAGTTTGTACTAAATACTTTTTATATTTAACGCGGCCACATCGGTAAGTGAATTGAAAGTGGGAGAGGGAGGGAGAGAGATGGGGGAGAGATGGGGGAGAGTTTTAAGCAATTATTTTTTTAAATAACTTTTATTATTTTGAAAGAAAAATATGATTCTCTTAGCAGAGACTAATGACTTGAGTACGGGGACCGTTTACAAGCCACATATTTCATTATTTTAGAGCGTATGCATTTCAGGATGTAAGGGAGCACAAACATATCCGGTGCTCCAAATGCCAACCTCACTTACATGTGTTGCACCCTGCTATTAACCAACAAGGCCCTGGCGATCGACAATGGCGGTATAACCTTTTAAGCACTCACTACGACGTAAATATCAGAGACAGGTGGCGGGCAGCAGCGTCACCAGTGCAAGGCCTAGTACTGCCAATACATCTGCGCAGCGTGGCCATTATGGGCAAAACTCCCCCATGAAGAGAAACAGAAAACTAATTCTATATAACAGTTTCCGCAAACCCTACTATTCCTGACTACGGTGTCGATCTAGGTAATGACCTGAAGAAGGTCATGTCATCAGCCCTTAGTCGTCCACTGCTGGACATAGGCCTTCCCCAATGAACGCCACCACACCCGGTCCTCCGCCCTCCGCATCCAGCCGCTTCCGGCCACCTTCTTTAGGTCGTCGGTCCATCTGGTGGCGGGGCGTCCCACTCTGCGGTCTCCAAAGACCAATCCGTGGTCTCCACTCCAGAACTCGTCTGCCCCAACGGCCGTTGGTTCTACGACAGATGTAAAATATAACGCTCACTTAATTTACAATATTAAAAAGTAATAAATATCCTATAAACTTACTAAGCAAGCAATTAATTAAAGTAAAACTACAAGAAAGCCGACTCAAAGGTGTATGTAGTTCACTGGGCCGCGAATGAACGATCAAAGTAGTTAGTTTGCGAATTAATCCTGCGCCTGACTAATTTTTACATCAACTCCTTTGTACAACTAATTCGCTTGAAACAACTTATCTGAGAAATGGACGACGTGTGTTCAAACTATTAGTAGTCTATCTGGTCTGATTAATCATCTAATCCAGGGATTCCCAAACTATTTTGGCACGAGACCACTTTTCCAAAATGAACTGATACCTCAGACACCCAAAGCCAAATTACTTTAAAAATCCTACCTCTAGTTTTCATCTTGTAGGAACTTGAACTCGTGCACGCTTATCGACTTGTTGAGTTTTTCAAAAGTACAACAATGATACTTCATCGTCATCATCATATTTTTGTCTCCACTGCAGGAGCACAACTCTCTCTCATCGGAGACCGACGGAGGATTTGGCCTATACTCCCCGCGCTGGCCAGACGGGTTGGGGAGGCCTGAGTGATGTTTTATAATGTATTCCCTTAGTCGGCTTGTACGACATCCACGGGAAGAGTTGGAGCGGTCCTATTCTACTCTACCGGAAACCACACGGCAATGATACTTCCTACTAAAATATTAGTCATTTTTATAACAAGTTGGTACACGTAACACAACTTATACAGTATCTTGAAAGTTTCAAATAAGAACTTGTGTAAAAACCGGAATCAGCAACAACCCTGGTATGTATTGCTTAGCCATGCTCCACTTTGCGGGCGACATTAAACTTTGCGGGGAGGGGGAGGAGTGTCGCTTCTACGTAGTAATATTTAGTGTTCTATCAAATGGGTAAAAGTACAAATGACCTTCCACATCTCACGGTACAAAATAACTCCCTACGACAAATTGTTTAACTTTAGTTTTCCCTTCAAAACAGCTTCCAGTCTGCAGCGAGCGTGAAAGATATGGCTATTATAATTTTAAAACTGTTGCCTTGAAACTGGATACTTTCGCTACGAGCGCTTCCTCCAGAGAGCAGTTACGTAGAGACTGAAGGATTACGCGGAATATAACAAGCCGTGGCCACGCTGAACAAATAAAATTATTCTGTAATAGCTGAGTTTCTTGTGGGAATAGTCCCACAAGATATAGTTATATATAGATATAACTACGTTAATTTTAGAGGACGACGCATTTGTTGACGATATTGACGCTGTTTACCCGTAGCGTCAATATCCTACTAATATTATAAACGCGAAAGTTTTTAAGTATGGATGGATGTTTGTTAGTCAATCACGCTACAACCACTGGACGGATCGGGATGAAACGTGGCATACATATAGCTTAGGTCCTGGAATAGAACATAAAATATTTTTTATCCAGAAAAACATCCCATTCCTACGGGAAATGCATAATAGTTTGTAATGTTAAGTTTTCCACGCGTACGAAGTCGCGGGCAACAGTTAGTTTAGTAATAATTAAATGTTCTGCGTAGTAACTGCACAAGTTTCATTGTGAATGTACTAATAACAAATTGCGGAGCCTCAGTTGCGTGGAACAGAGCGATTGTTTGGAACGCTCCATCTTACTAGATGGAGCATAGTAGGATGGAGGATAGTACATAGAGATCGTTGCCCAATGTATGTCACTTTTGGTGGACTGTCCATTGGTGAATTTGCTATAATCACCACGCTTGGCAGGCCGATTAGTGATCGCAGTAATAATCTTAATGTACACAGGATAACGCTGCTGCAATCCCTTAGTCGCCTTAACGACACCCACGGAAAGATTAGAGGTGTGGCTGTATTCTAAGCCGGAAACCAAACGGCAACTGGGAACTTGCTGTTCAATATTAGTTTAATTTGTTATTTCAACTAATATATACCTAGTTTATATTTATTATTTATCCTACTTCCTACTAAATTTATAAACGCGAAAGTTTGTATATTTCATTCCAGATTCATAGTCCTATGAAAACCAACGCTATTTACGTCTCGGTAACATATACATGAAAGGGTCACCAGCAGCAAAAACAGGTTTGTATTACCATGTAAACTTTGCGGTCCACTTAGGAACACCATCTATTGTGTATTTTGTTTTCGAGACGCAAATGCGTTTGTTTTCATAGGACTATTAATCTGGAATGAAATATAAGTTGTATATGCATGTGTGCGTGGCTGCGACCACGCAATAAACCAATGCGAAACAAACCATAACAAGCTATCGTATCACTGGTGTCCCTCGCTCACCGATACAACAGGATGGATGTTTGTTACTCTTTCACGTAAAAACTACTGAATGGATTTTAATGAAACTTTTAAGAGCCGTGGTAGCCGGTTGGTTGTGCACTCGCCTCACGTTCATGAGGTCGTGGGTTCAAACCCCGCCCGTATCAATGAGTTTTACGAAACCTAAGTACGGTTTGTTTATAATACCACAGGCTTTTCGGTGAAGGAAAACATCGTAAGGAAACCTGCATATGCCGAAGAAGGAATTCTGAGGCGTGTGTGAAGTCCACCAAATCGGCTTGGGGCACCGTCGGTGGTCAGGAGTTTGGCACAAAAGATCCTGAAGGGTCGAAGTGTCGCCAGGTCTTCCTGGCCTCCTAAGAAGATAAGATAAGATAATGAAACTTTACAATAATATAGCTTATACATCAGAATAACACATAGGCCACTATTTATGAAGATATTGTGTGAATTGTGCTAAATATCAAGTAAGTAGAAAAAAATCTACTATCTGCGAGTTATTCTGGCGTGCGCTGCCAAAACCGCTAGAGTTACACATATGTATTGTATGATGGAAATGTTTATCTTAAGTAGTCCTACAAAAAAGCCCGCCACAGTATATATCTATATCTTATGTGTAAGCCATTATAGCCAATATAGTGAACTATCGTGATGAAACTTGGCACACATATAGGTTAGGTCCTGGAACAGGACAGAGACAAGTTTTTATCCCGAAAAAACATCGCATTCCTACGGGAAATACATAATAAGTTGTGATATTAAGTTGTCCACGCGGACGAAGTCGCGGGCAACAGCTAGTAAAATATAAGCTCTGACGACAGTATGTAGATATAAGTAGTAGGTAAATTAACACCAACAAAAACAAAAAAGCATATAGTTGTGTACAAAAGCGGACTTATCCCATTTAAGGATATTTTTCAGTCAACCTTAGAGCAACTGAAAGGACTGCGTTTAGTATCAAAATTATAAAAGAAACGTACTCGTCAAATATACATATAGTAATAATATGGTACGTCCTTTATTTTATTCCTAGCATACAAGCATTATACTTTTTGTCTATTCGGCGTTCGGGCGAGATTCGTCAAGCGAGATATGATGGCGTTCCATTAAAAATATGTTACGGCAGATGTGTTCAACTTGCTAATACAAAGGTTCGCATGTCGATAAGAGCATTAACTATTTATTTTTATTGTAACTCTTTGCAAAAATAATAAAAACAAAAAAAATAACATATAAATACAAATGGTAAACCTTTTCTTTAAGAGATTTCTGCCAGTCTACTAGAGACAGAGAAATCTTAGTGTTACGGCAGACATAACAATACTAAATTGATACATAAACTACTCATAGATAACTCATAGATAGATAACTTAGAAAAATATTGGCCTCTATACTTTTAGGCTAGATAAATTGTTTGTTATAGCAAATTATTAGATTAAGGGTTTTAAATAAACAATTTTGAATTTGAAAATATATATATATAAGTATGTTAAATAGCATAGGATCAACTGTATGTCGTTTAAATTCTAGTCTATCTGGAAACTTGTCTTCACCGCAGGTTAGCTGGAAGAATTTTGTTTAGAAATAAGCTTATCCTTTTGTATAATTTTCTTTTCTTTGTGTTGTTCTTCGTATGTTTGTATGTACAATAAACTATTAACTAAATAAATAAATAAACTTTATTAGTAGGTTCAAGGTCGATTTTTACAGGAAATCAAGTATCATGTTTGTATCTTTTATTTATTTTTTCAAATTAATTGTACTAAAAGATGATAGGCATTTTTGTATGGAACCTGGTCCTCCCCACCGTCTAATAGAAACCAATAACAATAGGTGATACGCCAATGAAATTGTCTTATTATTTAAGTAGAACAACAGTTACTATGGCGGTTATTCTCAGTTAGCTGAATTTTCGGCGCTATGGGCTTCGTGGCCCGCGGAACCCACACCACATATTGTGCAACGTAAACTTTACTGACTATTTAAAATAGGTTTTTATGGCCCGCATTTCCGAATATTGTATTTGGGCCACTTGGTAGCTTTAGTTTGAAGCGCCTGCCTAGATAGATTGCCAATCCATCAGTTCGCCGGCGAAATGCGATAGTCCAGCGGACAAGTGTTTATATTGTCGTCTCTATCTATCTCCTCTCGTTTGTTTAGGAAATAGGATCACAACAACATCACACTTGAACAAGTCTGTTTTCAGAACGAAATATTGATTTTATTGAAACAAACACAACAGAAATGTGGGCTATAGGGAAAATTTCAGTATTTCTGTGTTCAAAGAATACAGATAGGATTCAAAAAATAATAACAATACTTTTTGATTTTATTGTTCTCGTTTTACATATATATATACATAATTCTCACGCCTTGGTCCCAAAAGGAGTAGACAGAGAGGATTGTATCGCCACTTTGTTCGATCCTGACAAACGTCGACTTTTCTTCGCCCACTTTTCGCACCGTGATACCACTTGGCGTGATGTGTAGTGAACCACATCGCCACCTCTTTGTTGAGACACATTGTGGTACAACGATTAGCTGGGGAAGTACTTGTCCACCTCATCAGAGCTCTGCATGACTCGGTAAGGCTAATAGTGCCAGCAGTTCGCCCAGCTCTGGGACGTCGTCAGGCTTACGACTAGGCTAGCCCCTGGACACTCATCCATCGGCACGGCAAACCTTGGATTGGCCGACGGAACATTACCATTTGGCACGTTAGGTAATGTGCTTTCGTTATGAATTCAAAGTTTCTTAATATCTCTTAACATTAAGAAATTAAATACTCTCTTTAAGGACCATAGTAAATGTATGTCTTTAAAGTCATAAATTTTGGATATAAACATTTCTTTTATAAATAAGTTATTAATGTCATTTTACTCATAATAATGATACAGCAATAAAATTGAAATATTAAGAAGAACAATATACCTCTAGTTAATATGGCATCTTATCTCAGTTAGATGGCAGTTACGTAATAATAAAAAATTGGTTGTTATACAGCTAACTGAGGATGGCCGCCATAGTTTTTTCGCCACGCTTTTTCATTGGCGTACCACTTGTTGTTAATTAGTGGGTGGTACCAAGTTCCATACAAAACCTCCCAATATCCTTTTTAAATAATAAATCGTTAAGTACTTAAAAATACGTATTTGAGATGTCATTTTTACGTCTCTTTTGTATTCCCCGCCTGGAAAAGACACAAGATTGAAAACAAACGTCGCGAAATGGTTTATGGCGCACACTCGTATATTTCACTGGTGATATTTATCGCGGATATCAAACGTAAGAGCCCCGCATGGCCGGCTCTAGTAGGCCCCAAATATTGTGTCATTTTCATGATCAGGCGGCTGGCAGTGACTGGATGAGAAGAACCGAAGATCGGGTTCAGTGGCGCACCTTGGGAGAGGCCTATGTCCAGCAGTGGACTCTTTCAGGCTGATGATGTTCATTCATCATCATCATCAGGTTATTTTTGTCTCCACTGCAGGAGCACAACCCTCTCTCATCTGCCGGAGACAGACGGAGGATTTGGCCTACACATATTTATTATATATAAAATATATAATAAATATTAATAACATAACTATATTAAACATACATAAATACATATTCGTATATAACATATTATACAAAGTGAGATAAGATAGTGCTCTTTTAGTTGTAAAAGAGCTCCCGCTCTCACACCCACTCCCCTTTTCCCACGCCCACGCCCACGCCCACGCCCACGCCCACGCCCACGCCCACGCCCACTCCCACTCCCACTCCCACTCCAATTCCAACTCGCAGCTCCAAATGTAATCCAAACTCATCGCAATCTGAATAGTACGGAAATACTATTATATGCAATATATTGCATACTAACCTTACCTACCAATGTATTTGAAAACTAAAAATGTCTATAACTTTTGATTTAATTAGCCGATTGCGATGAAATAAAGACTAAATGTTAAGTTAAGTTAAGCACCATGTTTTTATGAAAAGTGCATCAAAATCCGTTCAGTAGTTTTTAAGTGATGCGTGCACAAACTCACAGACAAACAGACAAACAGACAAATAGACAAACAAACAAACAAACAAACAAACAAACAAACAAACAAACAAACAAACAAACAAACAAACAAACAAACAAACAAAAAAACAAACAAACAAATCCAAAAATGATTGAAATGTGTTCTATTACTTATCCTTAGACCCCCCAATTTTTTTTTGCAAATCTCTTTAATGTACAGACACGCACAGTTTACGATTTTTTTTATTAGATAAGGTTGAAAGTATTCTTTGAAAAGATTAATATGTTTAGTCCGTCAAAATAGAATGCTTAGGTACAACTGCATTAATTAAACAAACGAGTTCTTAGCGGACATTTTTCCAGGGTTCGGAGACTTTTGTCCTTCGCCGACCAAAGTCCCTCATCTGCGCAGGCTTTCAGTCGTACCAACAACTTCCGCTTTTGGTCCACATTCGTCCTCACTGCGGCTCTGGTGAGAGTTATAGGGAATATCAATAATGATTTATATGTGAGATTCGGAGCAATCTCCAGATAAATGCCCCGTCGCGGCACTTCGGTGCTCGAATCGGGACACGGGTCGTGACTTGACAACCGCATTTATCTTTGTGTTTGAACGCTAACTCGTACACTGATGATCGACTTCCGAAATGAGTGACAGGAAAAGGGTATAATAAGTGATCGCAGTAACTAAAGCTAATTAATAATAACAATACATGGAACTAATAGTTAGATGAGCTGTGGTAGCTGGTTGGTTGTGCACTCGCCTCACGTTCATGAGGTCCTGGTACAAACCCCGCTCGTACCAATGAGTTTTACGAAACTTAAGTACGGTTTATTTATAATACCACAGGCTTTTCGGTGAAGGAAAACATCGTAAGGAAACCTGCATATGCCGAAGAAGAAATTCTGAGGCGTGTGTGAAGTCCACCAAATCGGCTTGGGGCACCGTTGGTGGTCAGGGGTTTGGCACAAAAGATCCTGAAGGGTCGAAGTGTCGCCAGGTCTTCCTGGCCCCCTGAGAAGATAAGATAATAGTTAGATAGTTAGATATTAAATTAGATTACATATGTTGGGACATTTCACACGGCCACCTGATCCCAAACTAGGCAGAGCCTGTAATATGGGTATCAGACAGCTGATATACATACATAGATACATAATATAATATATAAATAACATCCAGTCACAAGGCAAACACAAGTGCTCATCACACGAATGTTTGCCCTGGGCGGGATTCGAACCCGCGACCCCAAACTTCGCAGGCAGGTGTACTACCGGCTAGGCTACGGGGCCGAGAATTCGGGTTTTACTCTTACTACATTCTGTCTTACATATCGTATCATACATTTATATATATTGAATGTACCTATTAAAATTAATAACGAACTATCATACTACAGAATTCCTATAAATATATATATATATATGTCGTAGGTGCCTCTTCTGATGTCGTAGGTTCCTGGTTCCGCCGAAAGTGTGGGCTCCCAAATTGAGTCTAACGCCGTTACAAAGTTAACACGTTTACTGACTTAAATGACACTACATGAAATTACACTACATCAACAAGTAACGATTTAGAAGGCAGACGATCCGTCAGCGTAACGCCTGCACACCGCACAACTTTCCATCGAAGACTGTTTCGGTTCTGCGTCTGCGCAAGTTATACCCGACGTTCCGTCAGCGCGTGCTCGCGACGATCGCCGAACCAAGCCGAACGGCGCGCCGAGCACACACTGTGCCTTCAGTTTAGCTCCTCTTTTATTATTTCGCCGACATATATATCATACACATGCACACACACACAACACTCACACACGTTGTTTAAATATATATAAGTATGGAAGAGCGAGGTCCTCTGGCACAGATATTATTATGTCTAAAAGAGGGCCCCAACTATCCTCTGTAACCCCCTAAGTTTCTGTAATAAACATTTTTGTATTTACTTTGTACTTGCACCATGCTTTCATAGCGTGAATATCATCATCATCATCATGGCAGACTCTAGTAGTCCACTGCTGAACATAGGCCTTCCCCAATGAACGCCACCACACCCAGTTCTCCGCATCCAGCCGCTTCCGACCTCCTTCTTCATGTCGTCGGTCCACCTGACGGCGGGGCGTTCCACGGTCTTCAATCCAGAACTCGTCTGCGCCTACGGCCGTCGGTTCTGCGGCATATCTGGCCCGCCCACTGACACTTCAGCTTGCTAATCCTTTCGGCTATGTCGGTGCGGTTCGTTCTTCGTCGGATCTTCTCATTACGGATGATATTCTTCAAAGAAACTCCGAGCATAGCCCTCTGCATATAGTATAAATATGCAATTTAAAAAATCTGTCCAATTTCTGTCCAATGTTATCAAAAAGGTAAAGTGAATGTGGCCAAAAAGAGAGCAAAACCCGTTTTGAGCCTGTGGCGGGTAGAGAAGGGGGCGTAGCTTAACAACATATTAGACAAAAGTTGTCGGCCATGAAGCCCTTTATTCAAATCGACCAAAAAAGTAAGGTGTAGGCAACGATCTCTATGTACTACTAGATGGAGTGTTCCAACAATCTCTCTGTTCCACGCAAGAAGCCGCAACTCTTTCACATTCACTTTGAAACTTGTGCAGTTACTACTCAGAACATTTAATTCAATATTTAGTAATACTTAAATGTTCTGTGTAGTAAATGCACAAGTTTCATTGTGAATGTGAACGAGTTGCGGGTACTTGCGTGGAACAGAGCGATTGTTTAGAACGCTCCATCTAGTAGTACCTACATAGAGATCGTTGGGCGTAGGTAATCATGACATCGCATGAATCCTTTATCATGACGTCAATCCCGGGATTCCGGAGACATTTCCATATTAAAATGTATAGTTTATGTCTTTGACCGCAAATCGCCTAACCTACTCCGATCACTGGTCATAATCCCAAAGACTAGACGTAAAATGCCCTAAGAATACAGAATAAGGTATCCAGTTCGATTCCCATTTACGGAATATGGTAGTTGTTTAAAGACAAGAACATTAAGACGTGACCTCGTGATGGAAGGAGTAAAAGAATGTCTTCAACTGCAATTTGCGAGACGTGATGGGTGACTCCTAAACTCCTAAACAACGGGAACGAGCGGCGTTCAGCGCAAACTGACATTTATGGGCAATCGCTCCTCCGTAACGGCCCGGATACAATGTCGCGAGTTAACGGGTATAAATAGGTGTTTTATTATCCCGAAACTTGTTGGTGCTCGCGTCTTCGTTCATATTTCAAATCATATTTAACCTATATTTGTTTTACGTGACCTATTTGTTTAAATTTTAGATTGTGATCCATAGTCGTAACGAGGAGATCCGACGAAGAACGAGGTCACCGACGTAGCCGAAAGGTGTCAATGAGCGAGCCACATGCCGTAGAACCGACGGCCGTTGGGGCAGACGAGTTCTGGAGTGGAGACCGCGGATCGGCACTCGCAGGGTGGGACGCCCCGCCGCCAGGTGGATCGACGACTTGAAGAAGGCGGCCGGTAGCGGCTGGATGCGGAGGGCGGAGTACCGGGTGTGGTGGCGTTCATTGGGGAAGGCATATGTCCAGCAGTGGAGTTCTAGGGGCTGATATGATTATGGCTATTAGGCATTGGTTCACCCTTAAAAAAAGTTTATATTCCATATATTTGATGACCTTCGTGGCAGAGAGCGGTGGCTATCAGACTGCCACGCCGGAGGATGCGGGTTCGAATCCCGCTAAGGGCAAATGTTGGTATGATGAATGTGAATGTTTGTACCCAAGTCTTGGATGTTTATATATTTATTTAAGTATGTCTATCCGTTATCTAGTAACCATAGCACAGGATCAGCCTAGTTTGGGACTGGATAATTTCATATCACATATGTATGTGATATGAAAATTCTGGACCTTGCTCATAGCATCATGGGAAGTCTCATCGACGTCTGTCCATTACTTATCAAGTTATCATGCACACAGACGAGTTGGGGAGGCCTGATTGATGTTTTATAATGTATTCCCTTAGTCGCCTTGTACGACATCCACGGGAAGAGTAGGAGTGGTCCTATTCTACTCTACCGGAAACCACACGGCAATTATAGATATTACATATTAATTGTACAAAGTTCAGTTATACACATGTAACGCGTCTGGCCAGCGCGGGGAGTGTAGGCCAAATCCTCCGTCTGTCTCCGGCAGATGAGAGAGGGTTGTGCTCCTGCAGTGGAGACAAAAATAACCTGATGATGAATGAATGATGAATGCACACAGTAAACAGTCCAGAAGAATTATAAGCTTTAAGATATATCAGTAGTTCACAGTATATCTGTAAAAGACAGACAGAGTCGTTTGAGTTGTATATATTTATTAGGATGCAAAGATTTATCCTCAGAACTGATCATAAATAAATAAGAAGTTATGGCGGTTCCAACAGTCGTTCAGTAAAAGTGGTTTTATGTTGTCCTGTGACTGAGGTCCGTGGGTCAACGTCCCTCCCTACTTGTTGACTTTCTAATTGACCTGTCTCTGATAACAAACATTAAGCACTGTACATATTATCTTTAAATTCTAGAACGACCATTGTTCTTAAGCTTCTGCATATCATTAGAAATATTACTCTATAACATTACGAAGAGAGCATGGAAAATACTTGGGAAAATTCACAGATTGGAAAAACCTTTAAAAAAGGCTCACTTCCTAAGAATTCTGTACTTTGCCTACGTCATCATCATCATCATTTCAGCCAGTACACGAGTACAGTTTAGATTAATAATAATAAATATATATGTCAGACATTCACACCAATTATCCAGTCCCAAACTAGGCAGAGCCTGTACTATGGTTACTAGATAACGGATACACATACTTAAATAATTATATAAACATCCAAGACTTGGGTACAAACATTTATATTCATCATACGAACATTTGCCCCTAGCGAGATTCGAACCTGCAACCTCCGGCAGGGCAGATTAATCTTTGTGTTGAGATAATAAATAAATTTTGTATTGTAGGCCCGATGTAGTCACGAGAGTGACGAAGGCCTGGCTCTGTGTCATTATCTCGTTTTATAACATTACTACACATACTCGAATATCGCCAACGTACAAACTAACACTCACACTCATATCCTCATCATCATCATCAGGTTATTTTTGTCTCCACTGCAGGAGCACAACCCTCTCTCATCTGCCGGAGACAGACGGAGGATTTGGCCTACACTCCCCGCACTGGCCAGACGGGTTGGTGAGGCCTGATTGATGTTTTATAATGTATTCCCTTAGTCGCCTTGTACGACATCCACGGGAAGAGTTGGGATGGTCCTATTCTACTCTACCAGAAACCACACGGCATACTACAAATCAAATGTCGTAACAGTTTTCTAAAGCCCTAGAAATATTCGTTTTATTTCAGAAAATTGAAACGCCCTTTCGAAGTCCGATAAAATGCCGACCACTCAGCGCTTCGCATTCACGGCACTATGCAGCATCTCGTATCTCGGCGAGTGATACTGCAAATGTTTTGATATTCGAATCGAAATTCATTCGAAGTTTTACATCTCCTTTCGTCCGTGATTTGAACCCGACGGGATTCGAAATTGAAATTATATTTCATTTTCTTTTCTATTGATAGGAAATGAATGAATGGGATACCTCTCATTTCTAATTTTTTTTTTAAATGCTGTTTTTTTTATTGTTAACAAAATTCTTTCATTTGTAGGTTAGCAACAACGTTCTTATTTTAATTAAATTATTTTCAACTAGCTGTTGCCCGCGACTTCGTCCGCGTGGACAACTTAACTTTACACATTCTTATGTATTACGTGTTACTAAATCCTAAAAGAAATCTATTAATCTGGTTATGCATTAAAAATATTAATATACATAAAAAAACATACTATCCAATTGAGAACCTCCTTTTTTGAAGTCGGGTATAAATTAGCGTTCCGGCGGCGGTTTCGCCCGTTGGACCACAGTTTTTTAGGTTTCCGTATTTCACAAATATAATGGCAAAAAACGGAACCCTTATGGATTCGTCATGTCTGTCTGTCTGTCCGTCCGTAGGTCACAGCCACTTTATTACGAAACTATAAGAACTTACTATTGAAACTTGGTAAGTGGATGTATTCTGTGAACCGCATTAAGATTTTCACACTAAAAAAGGAAAAAAAAAAAAAAAATTTTGGGGGTTCCCCATACTTAGAACTGAAACTCAAATTTTTTTTTTCATCAAACCCATACGTGTGGATAGGTCTTCAAAAATGATATTCAGGTTTCTAATATAATTTTTTTCTAAACTGAATAGTTTGCGCGACACTTCCAAAGTGGTAAAATGTGTCCCCCCCCCCCTGTAAGAGAATGATAAAACTAAAAAAAATATATGATGTACATTGCCATGCAAACTTCCACCGAAAATTGGTTTGAAAGAGATCTAGTAAGTAGTTTTTTTTAATACGTCATAAATCGTAAACCACAATACTATTATTAAAACATCGATCGAAGTTACAACGAACAACAATAACTTTTATATTATGTTACTTGCTGCTACGGAACACTTCATGGGCGAGTTCGACTCGCACTTGGCCGCTTTTTTTAAAATAAAGTTGACATTTACATTTATCATGAATTAAAAGATTATCATATAATCAATATTTTTTTTTATATTTTAATATTGTGCAAATTAGTTGATATTTCCTTCCCCCCCTTTGTCCTCCAATTTGTCCTTTCCATACCCTTTCTATTCCTTCTCCATCCCCTTCCCACAACGTTGAAAACCCTTTCCCCCACCCCTTCCCTCTCCCTACTCCTTCCTCTCCCCCTTCCCTTAACCCACCCCTTCCTACACCCTTTATTTACTACTGCCCCCTCATCTTTCCTCTCTTACCCTAATCCCTCTATTCTTTTCCATCCGACTTCCTTCCCTTCCTATTCCCTTCCTATGTTGCATATCCAATTAACTGTACAACAAAATGTCTGTCAAACTGCTGGACATGCCTTCCCCAATGAATGCCACAACGCCCTACAGATCCAGCCGCTTCCGGCCACCATCTTCAGGTCGTCCATACACCTGGCGGCAGGGCGTCCCACCCTGCGCGTGGGACGTCGCGTCCCACTCTAGAACCCATCTGCCCCAACGGCCGTTCGGTACTACGACAGATGTGACCTGCCATTTCAGCTTACTAATTCTTTCGGCTATATCGGTCACCTTCGTTATTCATCGGATATCCTCATTACGAATCATATCCCTCATAGAGACCCCGAGCATTGCCCTCTCTATAGCACGCAGAACCACTTGAATCTTGTGGATCAGGCCCACCATCAGTGTCCACGTCTCCGCGCTGTAATGATGACAGGCAGGACGCGCTGATTAAAGATTTTTGTCTTTATACATTGTGGAATAGGTGACGTAAAGACTTGACGCAGTTTTCCGAATACTGCCCACCCTAACTGGATTCTTCTGTCAGCTTTTGAAATTGATCCTACCCAACTATATTGTCTATCCTAGGCAGACGTACTCCTGAACAGCTTCGATATTGACATTGTCGACGATCACCGGTCTAATACAGGGCCACTAATTATCGAATAGCGAACTTTTTGTATCGAGACTTGTGGAAATACATCAGCTAAAATAAATCTATAAATGAGCTTTAAAAC
Organism: Esperia sulphurella; assembly: GCA_947086405.1. Lineage (NCBI taxonomy): Eukaryota > Metazoa > Arthropoda > Insecta > Lepidoptera > Oecophoridae > Esperia > Esperia sulphurella. The sequence continues at coordinate 16,222,693 of OX352265.1, forward strand.
ATCTCTGTCAAGTTCTTGCAACGACCAGTAATGTTGAACTATACTTTCATACAAATGATATGAAATGAGAGGTCAACTTGTATATCAGCATCCTGACAATTTATTGAGATATGACTTATACCAGTATGAGGCCCGAACTCAAAGCTATTAAACAGTGAAAACGCTGTCAAATTCTGTTCAGCAGTTTCCAAGATTAGCCCGTACATACATACATACATACAGACAGATAAGAAATTTTTTAATTATATTTTTGGACTCTACTGGTCTACAGTAACGTCCGGGCAGTGAAATTTTTTTTTAACTTCAATGTACAGATTCGCTTTTCTTTTGTTTTTTCTACTCTTTTATTATATGTATAGATAATAACTAATGTTTTTTAATTTTTCAGAATAAGAGCTTTTATAATAAGCGCGATTCCGAATGCAAATTAGGTATTTGAAATGTTTTTAATTATACTGGCGGCGTTACCTCGATGGATCGCCAGGCTAAGCCTCCGTGCCGGCAACTTTGGAACGAAGTGGCATGTCGAGGGACGATGGCAAGAGGCCCGATGGAGCGACCCTAGTGCCGTGGACCCGGGGACGCCACATGCGCGGATACTCTGGCCGCGTCCCACATCCAGAAAACCGCTCACAAAGCCGGCGCTGCCGCCAAAAATGCCCAGTTCCTAAAGCGTTGCAAATACTCGGGTTTGACGGATCTTTATGTGTTTGCGGCGCTTGCCGTGGAGACAATGGGTCCATGGTCGTCCAACACATTTTTTTTCTATTATTAATTTTATATTGATTAAGTTGAGGAAACCCCTGTTTAGGTAAAGGTCTCCAGAAGTTGTCATGTGTCCCTATTTGCGCCGTGTATAGCCGCCAGCTAATGCTGGCCACCACGTGGATGTTATCCGCCCAGCGCTTGAGCGGGCGGCCGAGCGCTAGAAATAATAAAGAACATTTATAATCAAATTTTAAATATGTTTAATTTATGATTTGATAATAAAATAAGCTTTCAAATGTAAAAAAAAACAATTACATCCTTTTAATAATCCATGCTTACAAACTTTATGTTAATTTAAAAGATGTGTTTCGGTAAGTTTGTTGCACCGTTTCTTCATCATCATTCATCATCATCAGGTTATTGTTGTCTCCACTGCAGGAGCACAACCCTCTCTCATCTGCCGGAGACAGACGGAGGATTTGGCCACTCTCCGCTCGACACTCCCCGCGCTGGCCAGACAGGTTGGGGAGGCCTGATTAATGTTTTATAATGTATTCCCTTAGTCGCCTTGTACGACATCCACGGGAAGAGTTGGAGTGGTCCTATTCTACTCTACCGGAAAACACACGGCCATATATAATATTTATAAGAATATTATACGTCAACAATGTAAGTTCTTCTCTTTATAACTAAAAGCGTCGATCGTTCGGTACCGGCAGGCGGCGGTAGCCCAGTAGAGCGTATTAGCAGCCGTAGTTTGCCAGTCGCTTCTTTACCTATTTAATATTTTCTGGAAATATTGTGTTTGTAACAACGATCTCTATGTAGTACTAGATGGAGCGTTCCAAACAATCGCTCTTTTCCACGCACGGGAGCTGCATCGTTTACATTCACAATGAAACTTGTGCAGTTACTACGCACAGAACATTTAATTATTACCAAATATTGACACTACGGGTAAATAGCGTCAATATTAAGTAAATAATTAAATGTTCTGCGTAGTAACTGCACAAGTGTCAAAGTGAATGTGAACGAGTTGTGGCTACTTGCGTAGAACAGAGCGATTGTTAGGAACGCTCCATCTAGTAGTACATAGAGATCGTTTCGATCGGCTTGTAAACATTCCTTCTATCAAACTCGGTCAGCCTTAACAAAGTTAAAGTTTTATAAATCATTACGAACGTTACCTTGACCGTGACCCACAAAACGCTACGTAAAAGATAAACAGAGGATATAAAAGATAAGTACCCACTTACTCTCTGTTACTGTGGCTCACGCAGGCACCGCGTTATTATTAAAGTATGCCTTAACGAAACTCTCCTCAAAGACTCGGAACAAATGTTAGCTAACTCTAATATCGTAAATTTGATAGAATACCGGTTCATTCTTTTACTTTACTTTTTGACGGGAATTCGAATGAGGTCTTACGTTAAGGTCAGGACAGAGAATCCTTTCTACTAATATTATAAATGCGAAAGTTTGCATATTTGGATGTTTATTGCTCAATCACGCTTCAACAACTGAACGGATCGTAATGAAACTTCGCACACACATATAGGTTAGATCCTGGAATAGGACATAAGATAGTTTTTATCCCGAAAAAACATCCCATTCCTACGGGAAATACATAATAATTTGTGATGTTAAGTCGTCCACGCAGACGAAGCCGCATGGAGCGACGATCTGCGTAAGACGGCTGGCAGTGACTTGATGAAAAGAACAGAGGATGGAGTTCAGTCGCGCCTTGGGAGAGGTCTATATCCAGCAGTGGACTCATTCAGGCTGAAGATGATGAGGATTTAGACAAGTGTACTGTAATGACATATTCGTTTATTTATTGATTTCTACTAAGGACCAACTTTGTGAAATTGTACTAATAATTATGATAGGTAGGTATGTACCGAATGATGATGATGGATGAGATCGTCTTGTTAGTCAAGTAGCTTGGTCATTGGATTGGAGCACCAAAGATCCAATTCCCACCGAGGACAGACAATTTTGTACAAGTTGTCCTATCCCTGTTTAATTTATATAGCACAGGTGAAAATCCTAGTAATAATAATAAAACAAAAATAAATAACAATAATAATACCTATTAATCTGGTATCAGTATGAAAATGTTATCTGCGCGAGCGCATCGTTGAGCATATTCAAGGCTAGAGTAAAAGAGCATTACCTATCCAAATGATCACTTTGTGTATATGTATGTATGTATATACTTATGTATATATAATTATTTTATTACATGATAGTTATAAGTAAATTTAAATTATTCTATTAGCTATTTACATATATGTTTTTTTTCTCACTACTTATTCTCACTATAATGTGCACTGCTGTCTGCCTATCTGCTTTGCTTTTCTCTTTCACCCAAATGTTTACTGGAAGAAAACTCTTACAGAGTTAAGTGCGCCTTTGTACATCTTGTGTTTATATTAGTTGTGTGACTTATATTTGTGTACAATAAAGAATAAATAAAATAAATAAAATATTTATAACCTAAATAAAATTTGCGTGCCGACGGGGCGGTTCCGCCCGTTGGACTACAGAATTAATGTTGTTTTTTCTAAATTCATATTCTTCTGTTTATCATGAATTAAAAGATTATCATATAACTAGCTGTGCCCGCGGCTCCGCTCGCGTGAACTACAGAATCCGCCCCCGTTCCCACTTCCGCTCCCGTTCTCTTCCCACTTCTACTTGCATTCCCACTCAGACTCGAGACTCTCAATATTTTAAATGTTTTAGCTTCTATTGGCCCTATAAAGACCCCTCATACATTTTTTTTTAAATATCTTTCACGTACAGACATAGACTTGTTACAGTTTTATTATAAGTACAGATTATTTATATTTTTAATATTGTGCAAGAAGTAATGTGATTTATTTTTAAATTATGTAATTTATTATTTTTTTCAATTTTCAATGGAATCATTTAAAATGTAAAAAAAATACAATTGTATGTATATGTTTTATGTAATATTTATTTATTAATATTAGTGACGGTCTGAGTTTGTTCTCGATGGGAATCGAACCTGAGACTCTATTATCCGAAGCAAACGCCCAATCAGTAAACCAGAGAGAAGACCTGTAAAATGTCAACTAGTTAGATGTTATATGCGAGTAATCAGAACTCCAAATAAACCGAACCTTTTTTGGACCCATTCAACATGTGCTTGACCAATTTTTTCTCTAAAACTTTGTTATTATCTGTGCCCGTTGAGCCGAGAGAGAGTACTTTGTAAATTGAATTCAGATATTATTATGTTTGTTGGACTATAAAAGTCTTTACGTTATTGAGCGGAATGGGTAACGTGATTCGGAAAGGGGATTGGGGCTGGAGAAAATAATAAAAAAGACATTTTCATTCCGGTAATGAGGTTTGCAGGTTTCCGGGGAACGAAAATTCAGTGCCCTAGGTGCAGCGGCTTGCACTAAAATAACCAAATAAAGTGCAAACACTATTTCCTGTGTAGTAGAATTAAAACAGAATTCTCGGCGTTTCTTTGAATGTTATAAAATAAATAAACTTAACTAGCTGCTGTAAACATGGAAAAATACTAATAGATTTCTGCTTGGAGAACCAGCTTTACATAATGAATACTCATTTCAAGAAAAACAGAAACAGAAATGGACTTGGCGCTCACCGGATGGAGATACATATAATATATATACATACATACATACATATATATCGTACACACGCACACACACACACCACTCACACACGTTGTTTAAATATATATAATATAAGTATGGAAGAGCGAGGTCCTCTGGCACAGACATTTTTATGTCATAAAGAGGGCCCCAACTATTCTCTGTAACCCCCTAAGTTTCTGTAATAAACAGTTTTGTATTTTTTATTTTTTGTGTAATGAAATTGATTTTATTTTAAGGAAGAATTCTAACGTGAAAACCATACAAAATGTTGAAGTAATTGGAACTTCTCACCCCACGACCACAAACTGATCCGAGCAAAGTACATACTGCACTGTAAAGGAAAAAAATGAAGAAAGTCTTACAGTATAAATAGGCTATTGAAAAGGAATCGCTGAAAAATATTTAAGCTGAGTTAACCGACACTTTAGAAATTAATGAAATTCAAGAAACGTACACTAACGTGATAAAAAAGATCAAGGAAAGCATCAATAAACTACCAAAGGTACAACATACTAACAAACATAATTTTGTATTTACTCCAGCAATTGAAAATCTAATCTTCGAAAGAACCCAGTTAAAGACGCAGACGCATAAAACAATACCCGAAAAGAAAAAGTTGAGTTACTTATATAAGCAAATTAAAAGAAAATCAAGCATAACTTTAAAAGTCACAAATTAAAGATTATCAAAGAAGAATTAGACAAAAGAGGATCTGTTAAACGAGCACACAAACGCCTACATACCACCAAAAAGTGGATTACATCTTTAAAAACTGATGAAGGTCGGCAACCAACCAACCGGCACCGCGGGCGGCCCCGGCGATCCCTAACTTTTTATAGTAATAAATATAGCCTATATTACTCAGGGATATTGTAGCATTCTAATGGTGAAAGAATTTTTGAAATAGGTCCAGTAGTTTTTTAGTTTATTCGTTACAAACATACATATCTTTCCTCTTTATAATATTAGTGTAGATTAGTGCTGATCTAATCTGCGTCCTTACAGTACATAAATTTAAAATTTAATTTTCCTTGTTTGAACATTTGTTACCCAAGCACTCAACCAATCGCCGAAATACGTCCACTGCTGAACATAAGCCTCCCCAATAGAATGCCACCGTTGGTGGGCTGTTCATTGAGGGATTGGACGCTTGGCAGGTAGATCGCGGTGAGTCCCTGGAGCAATCCTAGTGCCTTGACACCCATGGAAACATTGGGGGTGGCCCTATTCTAAGCCGGGAACCATACGGCTGAATAGTAGCTCGAAGAAATAGACAAAATTGGTTGTTATCTCTGTTTATAATTGTAATTCCCTCTAGTTTAGTTTGTTGTAAAGTTTAATAGAAAATAGTTTTGATTGTTGAACTGATTGTTTCATGCCCGAGGCCTGGTGGAATAACTTCCGGGCCCGCGATTCGGAAAGGTTGACCACTCGTGCTTGAAAATAATTAATCTAAAGTTTCAACTATTGTTAAGTTTAAAACCACTTCCTAGTCGTTTAAATTATTTGGTTTTCATTACTAGAGCCGTTGCCGTATGGTTTCCGGTAGAGTAGAACTAAAACTCTTCCCGTGGATGCCGTACAAGGCGACTAAGGGAATACATTATAAAACATCAATCAGGCCTCCCCAACCCGTCTGGCCAGCGCGGGGAGTGTAGGCCAAATCCTCCGTCTGTCTCCGGCAGATGAGAGAGGATTGTGCTCCTGCAGTGGAGACAAAAATGACCTGATGATGATGAATAGACCTTCCCCAGTGCGTATCACCACACGAGGTTAAACCGCCTTAATTGGGCTTTCGCATTCTGAAGGCACACATTTAAAATTTGACAGCGCATAGTTGGTTTCGTCTTTATCTTCATAATACTGTGCGATAAGGATAGCAACAGCTTTAGTGCTGTCGAATTTTAACATTGTGTCTTCAGAATCGGGCCCAGTATTATGTTAATTTTATTATTTTTAGTTACATTCTTTTTAGCATCAGACCACCAAGTAGCTATGTCTGTTTGATTTTTTAGGATATCTTTATTAGTTAAGGAATAATTGGGTCGGGACACTTTTCTGTCCCAGTAAGTACACGTATTCTCGGCCTCGAGTTATTTGACGTCCTCCGTGGCGGAACGGGTAGCTCTCGGCCTGCCACGCCGGAGGTTGCGTGTTCGAATCCCGCTAGGGGCAAATGTTCGTATGATGAATATGAATGTTTGTACCCAAGTCTTGGATGTTTATATATTTATTTAAGTATGTCTATCCGTTATCTAGTAACCATAACACAGGCTCTGCCTAGTTTGGGACTGGATAATTGGTGTGAATGTCTTTATTTAAAAATGAATTTAAAAAATTAACGTGTACTAAATATATAGACTTGGATGTTTTAAGTAGATGTGGACAGGTGTGCGGGCTAAAATGAGGCTTTGTAATGCTGCTGTTCTCTAAAATACAAACTCACGTGTGAGTCTCACTCAAGTGACTTCACTCACTTCGAAATCTAATCCATTGGCATTCTGCAAACATTCCACCGCACTGTCGACGTGAAGTGAGTTCTTTGTTCACTTCACGTCGATAGTGCTCTGGAATGTTTACAGAATTGCCAATGGATTAGGTTTCAAAGTGAGTGAAGTCACTTGAGTGAGACTCACACGTGAGTTTGTATTTTAGATAATAGCAGTACAGATCTCATTATGCCCTATCCATGGGTATTTCATTTCCCATTAATCCTAACCAACGATCTCCATGTACTACTAGATGGAGCGTTCCAAACGATCGGTCTGTTCCACGCAAGTAGCCACAACTCTTTCACATTAACTTTGAAACTCGTGCAGTTACTACTCAGAACATTTAATTATTTACTAAATATTGACATTATTTAACCGTAGCGTCAATATTTAGTAATAATTAAATGTTCTGCGTAGTAAATGCAGAAGTTTTATTGTAAATATGAAAGAGTTGTGGCTACTTGCGTCGAACAGAGCAATTGTTTGGAACGCTCCATCTAGTAGTACATAGAGATCGTTGATCCTAACAGACTATATCCCACAGTGCGCGATACATTGCGCACGTGCCAAGGACGATACTCCGTAAACCCTGAACCCACCTGCTATTAATTTAGGCTTAGTTTCAAGTTCACTGATTACATTTTACTTAGTTATGATTAATTTGATGTTAAGCTATGTTTACATGTCGGTTGTAACACGTTGAGGGGTTCGCTAAATATGCTTTTGGGGAATTGGTTGTGAATGGTTTAGTTCGCAGAAAAGCTTGTGATGAGTGAACTGCAGAAATTCCTACGATTCAGTATGTCTTCACTGAAGCTGCTTAATAGCTTTTATGCAGCTTACTCTAGGGGATAAAAGCAACATTTATGTACTGATATGATAAGATAAGAAGCCTCTTTATTACTGATAAACATAAAAAAATATTTATTCGTCACATTCATCTCATGTCAGCCTTCCGACATCCACTGCTAGACATAGGCCTTCCCCAATGAACCATCCCTCAGAATCCAGCCGCTTCCGGCCACCTTCTTTGGGTCGTCGGTCCATCTGGCTCTTAGTGCCTTGTCTCACACCCTGTAAGGTTGGCTGGAAGAGATCTCTTTTAGAGATAAGCTCGCCTTTGTACACAAAATTTGTAACTGAATTTACTTTTAAAATGTGTGCAATAAAGAATATATATAACTAACTGCCGGCTTTGGTATTTCCGGACAAGTGCAATTTGGACCTTTTTAAAGGAAGAGCTTCAGCATCTTCTGGGTAAGCACGCCCCACCCTAAGCCTTATCATCATTTACCACCAGCGGAAACTGAGATCAAAGGTAAACCCATCACGAATAAAAAAGAGATCCTGGTGTCCTGGGGATAACAGTTAGTTCAAGGGAACAAGATCTTAATGCAATCGAATGGAGTTAATTCTCAGGTTGATTTCCTTTCGTCGCATTTGGTTGTCCTTTAAATACTACTATATGGATGACATAGTTTATAAGACCAATTATCATTAATTTCATTTTATAATTAGAATTTTATGTAAAATTATTAGGGAAAATAAAGGTTTTATTATTATTATTATTATTATTATTATATGGATTACTCGGAAATTACATTTCCCATTTCGTAGCCAGTTAAGAAATTAGTCACTAAATTGGATGACGAAGTCCCAATCTGTAACTGGCTTTGAACTGGGAAATTACATTTCGCATTTCGTAGCCAGCAAAAAATCAGTTACTAAATGGGATAAAGGAGTCCCATTCTGTAACTGGCTTCGAACTGGAAAATTACGTTTCCCATTTCGTAGCCAGTTAAGAAATTAGTTACTAAATGGGATGACGAAGTCCCAATCTGTAACTGGCTTTGAACTGGGAAATTACATTTCGCATTTCGTAGCCAGCAAAAAATCAGTTACTAAATGGGATAAAGGAGTCCCATTCTGTAACTGGCTTCGAACTGGAAAATTACGTTTCCCATTTCGTAGCCAGTTAAGAAATTAGTTACTAAATGGGATGACGAAGTCCCATTCTGTAACTGGCTTCGAACTGGGAAATAACATTTCCCATTTCGTAGCCAGCAAAAAATTAGTTACTAAATGGGATAAAGGAGTCACATTCTGTAACTGGCTTGGAACTGGAAAATTACGTTTCCCATTTCGTAGCCAGTTACGAAATCTGATTACAAAATGGGACGAAAGGACGAGATCTTGTCCAAATCAATAATTGTTATTTTTAAGCGAAGATTAGTTTAAAAAAACTATACATTTCTAAGTGTCCAGCGCGGGGAGTGTAGGCCAAATCCTCCGTCTGTCTCCAGCAGATGAGAGAGGGTTGTGCTCCTGCAGTGGAGACAAAACCAACCTGATGATGATACATTTCTACGTGACTTAAAACTTGTGGATCGGGCTTACTGCTAATTACCACTTCTCTACTATAAGTTCTACGACAACAATGTATAAATTATTCCAGAAAAGAGAATAAATAAAGTAGCTGCCACTGTCCATAAGTAACAAACACTTGCTAACTGTCTCTTAGTCTGTAAGTACCTTTAGACATACAAAGTTACTGGTAAATAGATTACAGAAACAAACTTGTGTTTCTGTTGTAGAAAACAGGAAACTAGGTAAATTCGATATCCAGTTAGTGCCAACGGCAGAGACGAAACTTGTGTCTGTTCTGTTTAGTTAGGTACTCTAAAGAGTTAGTCTGTGTCATTTAAATAATTCTGAAAAGGTTAGCAAAAATAGTTTTTTAGGGTGGAGTCCTAACCTGGGGATGGGACTGGTATGTAAGATAACTAGAAATGGGCCGAATATTTTTATTATTAAATAGTTTATTGTACAAACATACAAAGAACAATATAGAGAAAAGAATATTATACAAAAGGTTAAGCTTATTTCTAAAGAAAATTCTTCCAGCCAACCTGCGGTGAAGACAAGGGATTATGGAGAGGAAATAGTCGCGTGTACCTACTAGGTATATATTAAATACTCATACAACATATAATACAATAGGCATAAACTGATACTTTATAAAGACCAATACAGATAAATAAATCTATTATTATTTATTTAATAGTTTATTGTACACACAAATATACAAAGAACAACACAAAGAAAAGAAAATTATACAAAAGGATAAGCTTATTTCTAAAGAAATTTCCTCCAGCTAACCTATATGTATATATAATAAAATATAGTATGATATTTATATAATTAAAATATACGATATATAATTGACAGAGAGTAAGATAGTGCCCTTTAACTCGTGATCTGAACACAGAAGGTTATAATGTTCGGTAAAATGTTTACCGAACCGAGTATTCGGCAAAGTTTAGTGAAATTTATTGAGTAACTACTACTAAGTCTAAGCAAAGAAAAAGATGGAGTGACGAAATAAGGAAAATGCTAGGAGCGACGTGGACTACACTGACACGAGACCGGAACGAGTGGAGGCAACTGGAGGAGGCCTTCGTCCTACGGGCGGACTGAATTTTAAATCATATAAATAAATAATATATCTAATAAATTAAATAAATATTCAACTAATAGTAATGTGATATAATGTAACAATTTAATAATAGTGTAATAATTTAATTTGTAATTTTTACAATTTTATAGTTTTAATTTTCTTTTCAGTAATAAAGAGGCTTCTTATCTTATCTTACTACTAAGTCTATGACTGCTAACGTTAAGATTAAGTTAAGGTCCTCATAATCGTGAGGTTACCCTGACCATGAGTGGTGAAGGGACTGTTTACGTTAGGCTTGCGGGATGGCGCGTGACCCTTTCGCCTACTACCCCGCGCCTGTCTTGAACTTATCATTTAGTTTATTTTAACAAAAAATTATTAAGCATAAAACATAAATTAAACATAAAAAACTACGCTACGATCTGCGTAAGCCTGCGTAGGACCACTCCAACTCTTCCAATGGATTTCGTACAAGGAAAGTCCTAAAGTACTAAGGGAATACATTATAAAACATCAATCAGGCCTCCCCAACCCGTCTGGCCAGCGCAGGGAGTGTAGGCCGAATCCTCCGTCTGTCTCCGGCAGATGAGAGAGGATTGTGCTCCTGCAGTGGAGACAAAAATGACCTGATGATGATGAATAGACCTTCCCCAGTGCGTATCACCACACGAGGTTAAACCGCCTTAATTGGGCTTTCGCATTCTGAAGGCACACATTTAAAATTTGACAGCGCATAGTTGGTTTCGTCTTTATCTTCATAATACTGTGCGATAAGGATAGCAACAGCTTTAGTGCTGTCGAATTTTAACATTGTGTCTTCAGAATCGGGCCCAGTATTATGTTAATTTTATTATTTTTAGTTACATTCTTTTTAGCATCAGACCACCAAGTAGCTATGTCTGTTTGATTTTTTAGGATATCTTTATTAGTTAAGGAATAATTGGGTCGGGACACTTTTCTGTCCCAGTAAGTACACGTATTCTCGGCCTCGAGTTATTTGACGTCCTCCGTGGCGGAACGGGTAGCTCTCGGCCTGCCACGCCGGAGGTTGCGTGTTCGAATCCCGCTAGGGGCAAATGTTCGTATGATGAATATGAATGTTTGTACCCAAGTCTTGGATGTTTATATATTTATTTAAGTATGTCTATCCGTTATCTAGTAACCATAACACAGGCTCTGCCTAGTTTGGGACTGGATAATTGGTGTGAATGTCTTTATTTAAAAATGAATTTAAAAAATTAACGTGTACTAAATATATAGACTTGGATGTTTTAAGTAGATGTGGACAGGTGTGCGGGCTAAAATGAGGCTTTGTAATGCTGCTGTTCTCTAAAATACAAACTCACGTGTGAGTCTCACTCAAGTGACTTCACTCACTTCGAAATCTAATCCATTGGCATTCTGCAAACATTCCACCGCACTGTCGACGTGAAGTGAGTTCTTTGTTCACTTCACGTCGATAGTGCTCTGGAATGTTTACAGAATTGCCAATGGATTAGGTTTCAAAGTGAGTGAAGTCACTTGAGTGAGACTCACACGTGAGTTTGTATTTTAGATAATAGCAGTACAGATCTCATTATGCCCTATCCATGGGTATTTCATTTCCCATTAATCCTAACCAACGATCTCCATGTACTACTAGATGGAGCGTTCCAAACGATCGGTCTGTTCCACGCAAGTAGCCACAACTCTTTCACATTAACTTTGAAACTCGTGCAGTTACTACTCAGAACATTTAATTATTTACTAAATATTGACATTATTTAACCGTAGCGTCAATATTTAGTAATAATTAAATGTTCTGCGTAGTAAATGCAGAAGTTTTATTGTAAATATGAAAGAGTTGTGGCTACTTGCGTCGAACAGAGCAATTGTTTGGAACGCTCCATCTAGTAGTACATAGAGATCGTTGATCCTAACAGACTATATCCCACAGTGCGCGATACATTGCGCACGTGCCAAGGACGATACTCCGTAAACCCTGAACCCACCTGCTATTAATTTAGGCTTAGTTTCAAGTTCACTGATTACATTTTACTTAGTTATGATTAATTTGATGTTAAGCTATGTTTACATGTCGGTTGTAACACGTTGAGGGGTTCGCTAAATATGCTTTTGGGGAATTGGTTGTGAATGGTTTAGTTCGCAGAAAAGCTTGTGATGAGTGAACTGCAGAAATTCCTACGATTCAGTATGTCTTCACTGAAGCTGCTTAATAGCTTTTATGCAGCTTACTCTAGGGGATAAAAGCAACATTTATGTACTGATATGATAAGATAAGAAGCCTCTTTATTACTGATAAACATAAAAAAATATTTATTCGTCACATTCATCTCATGTCAGCCTTCCGACATCCACTGCTAGACATAGGCCTTCCCCAATGAACCATCCCTCAGAATCCAGCCGCTTCCGGCCACCTTCTTTGGGTCGTCGGTCCATCTGGCTCTTAGTGCCTTGTCTCACACCCTGTAAGGTTGGCTGGAAGAGATCTCTTTTAGAGATAAGCTCGCCTTTGTACACAAAATTTGTAACTGAATTTACTTTTAAAATGTGTGCAATAAAGAATATATATAACTAACTGCCGGCTTTGGTATTTCCGGACAAGTGCAATTTGGACCTTTTTAAAGGAAGAGCTTCAGCATCTTCTGGGTAAGCACGCCCCACCCTAAGCCTTATCATCATTTACCACCAGCGGAAACTGAGATCAAAGGTAAACCCATCACGAATAAAAAAGAGATCCTGGTGTCCTGGGGATAACAGTTAGTTCAAGGGAACAAGATCTTAATGCAATCGAATGGAGTTAATTCTCAGGTTGATTTCCTTTCGTCGCATTTGGTTGTCCTTTAAATACTACTATATGGATGACATAGTTTATAAGACCAATTATCATTAATTTCATTTTATAATTAGAATTTTATGTAAAATTATTAGGGAAAATAAAGGTTTTATTATTATTATTATTATTATTATTATATGGATTACTCGGAAATTACATTTCCCATTTCGTAGCCAGTTAAGAAATTAGTCACTAAATTGGATGACGAAGTCCCAATCTGTAACTGGCTTTGAACTGGGAAATTACATTTCGCATTTCGTAGCCAGCAAAAAATCAGTTACTAAATGGGATAAAGGAGTCCCATTCTGTAACTGGCTTCGAACTGGAAAATTACGTTTCCCATTTCGTAGCCAGTTAAGAAATTAGTTACTAAATGGGATGACGAAGTCCCAATCTGTAACTGGCTTTGAACTGGGAAATTACATTTCGCATTTCGTAGCCAGCAAAAAATCAGTTACTAAATGGGATAAAGGAGTCCCATTCTGTAACTGGCTTCGAACTGGAAAATTACGTTTCCCATTTCGTAGCCAGTTAAGAAATTAGTTACTAAATGGGATGACGAAGTCCCATTCTGTAACTGGCTTCGAACTGGGAAATAACATTTCCCATTTCGTAGCCAGCAAAAAATTAGTTACTAAATGGGATAAAGGAGTCACATTCTGTAACTGGCTTGGAACTGGAAAATTACGTTTCCCATTTCGTAGCCAGTTACGAAATCTGATTACAAAATGGGACGAAAGGACGAGATCTTGTCCAAATCAATAATTGTTATTTTTAAGCGAAGATTAGTTTAAAAAAACTATACATTTCTAAGTGTCCAGCGCGGGGAGTGTAGGCCAAATCCTCCGTCTGTCTCCAGCAGATGAGAGAGGGTTGTGCTCCTGCAGTGGAGACAAAACCAACCTGATGATGATACATTTCTACGTGACTTAAAACTTGTGGATCGGGCTTACTGCTAATTACCACTTCTCTACTATAAGTTCTACGACAACAATGTATAAATTATTCCAGAAAAGAGAATAAATAAAGTAGCTGCCACTGTCCATAAGTAACAAACACTTGCTAACTGTCTCTTAGTCTGTAAGTACCTTTAGACATACAAAGTTACTGGTAAATAGATTACAGAAACAAACTTGTGTTTCTGTTGTAGAAAACAGGAAACTAGGTAAATTCGATATCCAGTTAGTGCCAACGGCAGAGACGAAACTTGTGTCTGTTCTGTTTAGTTAGGTACTCTAAAGAGTTAGTCTGTGTCATTTAAATAATTCTGAAAAGGTTAGCAAAAATAGTTTTTTAGGGTGGAGTCCTAACCTGGGGATGGGACTGGTATGTAAGATAACTAGAAATGGGCCGAATATTTTTATTATTAAATAGTTTATTGTACAAACATACAAAGAACAATATAGAGAAAAGAATATTATACAAAAGGTTAAGCTTATTTCTAAAGAAAATTCTTCCAGCCAACCTGCGGTGAAGACAAGGGATTATGGAGAGGAAATAGTCGCGTGTACCTACTAGGTATATATTAAATACTCATACAACATATAATACAATAGGCATAAACTGATACTTTATAAAGACCAATACAGATAAATAAATCTATTATTATTTATTTAATAGTTTATTGTACACACAAATATACAAAGAACAACACAAAGAAAAGAAAATTATACAAAAGGATAAGCTTATTTCTAAAGAAATTTCCTCCAGCTAACCTATATGTATATATAATAAAATATAGTATGATATTTATATAATTAAAATATACGATATATAATTGACAGAGAGTAAGATAGTGCCCTTTAACTCGTGATCTGAACACAGAAGGTTATAATGTTCGGTAAAATGTTTACCGAACCGAGTATTCGGCAAAGTTTAGTGAAATTTATTGAGTAACTACTACTAAGTCTAAGCAAAGAAAAAGATGGAGTGACGAAATAAGGAAAATGCTAGGAGCGACGTGGACTACACTGACACGAGACCGGAACGAGTGGAGGCAACTGGAGGAGGCCTTCGTCCTACGGGCGGACTGAATTTTAAATCATATAAATAAATAATATATCTAATAAATTAAATAAATATTCAACTAATAGTAATGTGATATAATGTAACAATTTAATAATAGTGTAATAATTTAATTTGTAATTTTTACAATTTTATAGTTTTAATTTTCTTTTCAGTAATAAAGAGGCTTCTTATCTTATCTTACTACTAAGTCTATGACTGCTAACGTTAAGATTAAGTTAAGGTCCTCATAATCGTGAGGTTACCCTGACCATGAGTGGTGAAGGGACTGTTTACGTTAGGCTTGCGGGATGGCGCGTGACCCTTTCGCCTACTACCCCGCGCCTGTCTTGAACTTATCATTTAGTTTATTTTAACAAAAAATTATTAAGTATAAAACATAAATTAAACATAAAAAACTACGCTACGATCTGCGTAAGCCTGCGTAGGACCACTCCAACTCTTCCCGTGGATGTCGTACAAGGCGACTAAGGGAATACATTATAAAACATCAATCAGGCCTCCCCAACCCGTCTGGCCAGCGCGGGGAGTGTAGGCCGAATCCTCCGTCTGTCTCCGGCAGATGAGAAAGGGTTGTGCTCCTGCAGTGGAGACAAAAATAACCTGATGATGATGATGATATACAGCTGTTATCCCAGATATCTTATCCTCTTATATAGCTATATTTTTTGGCGCAAACTCCGCGTTCAAATCGCGCGCTGTACGGAGTAATAACAACGCTAAGTCGAGCGCCTTAGAAACCTTTTTATGTGTATTATCAGATACATTATAAAACATCAATCAGGCCTCCCCAACCCGTCTGGCCAGCGCGGGGAGTCTGGGCCGAGTCCTACCGAGGGTTGTGCTCCTGCAGTGGAGACAGAAATAACCTGATGATGATCTGCGTAAGAAGGCTACCAGAGACTGGATAAGAAGAACCTATATATTCTGCGGTGGGCTCTTGCAGGCTGTTGATGATGAAATATATAGAAATGATTAACAATAATACGCTATTATTTCTTTCATTGGACCTAATTCGATCAGTTCAAGTGCCTCTTAACAGTAGCATAACAGAACTAAAAAATATTACGCAAGCCAGGCTAGCTTAATTCAGGCAGAACTTTGAGTATGAACTTGCCGAATATTCGGTTAAAATGCCGAATATAAAACGAATATTCGGCCCATCCCTAAGAAAAACACTGGAGGTTCGGTAAAATGTCAAATATTGTTTTGTTACCGGCCTTAAGACATTGGGAAGATAGATATGTCCAGTAGTGGACGTCAATAGAGAGACGAGTTTTTGCAGTTACCAGCCTTGCCAAACGAGGACTAATTCCATTGCAGTATCATGACGTAACGTTAAATTTATCCACAGCTCGCTCTAAATTTATCCGCATTCACCAGCTAGCTATACGAGCTGACGACGAGATCTGCAACTTTAAAGTTTAAAAAGTTCAACTTCGATACGATATCTAATCTTGCAGCGTATCTTGGGAGCAATTTGAACTGGGAACACGTGTATTGGACGTGGTATAGAGGGATTTATACTCCATTGTTGTTTATTTAATCCGTGCACGGCTTAAGACGTCTAGTTGTATCTCGTTTATACTAGTTGGTAAATTTTACCAAAATGTTTCCTATTGACACTCCATATAAGCGTAAACTATCGGGAGAGGGACAGCGTTATACAACAACACATATGTGCTTCTCTTTCTTACTACGCGCCGTGCTTTATTTTGCGGGGAAAATGAGTGTCACTTCTTTACATAGTAGCAAAGATAATATATACTAGAGTAAGATAAGCAATCCCCGAACAAAAAGTGTAAATCAAAAATTGGTAGCATAAACTTAGATGGCGCATTTGCTATCCAATTCTAAAAGTATTATCTAAAATCCGCATGGCGCTGGTGTTTTTAGTGCACTGTTTCTAGTTGTGGCAAAGGTAAAGAGTGGTAACACTACCCGTCGCTAGATGTCATTACATGATATCACCTAATGAGTTCATGAACCTGTTACGTAACAGATGGCGCTAATACGAAACTAGTTACAATCTGTCGCAACTTTCATAGTAACAACAGTTATATGAAACGAACTAATGGCAGATATACCTGTCTTGCTTTAACATAGATACTTCTCATTCACACCCCTAGCCGCCATGCCCGCCATGTTTCTTATTGCAGTGTTGTTCTTTGAATTTCTTTTTAACCGACTTCAAAAAAGGAGGAGGTTCTCAGCTCGACAGTATGTTTTTTTTAGTATGTTACGCGATTACTTCGCCAATTCTGAATGGATTTTGATGTTTCTTTTTTTGTTTGGTAGGTTATACTTCAGAGGTGATCCCATATAAATTTTATTGAAATGGAGGAAATAGGCTGGCGGGATTTTATCTCAAATAACCAAATGTATTTTTTTCAGTACTTTCTGATCCTATCTCTTTCAAATCCGATCCATAAATTCCTTTAATGAGTCATTAATATTACATGTAGGTATATACATCTCTGTGTTATGGAAACAAAGTACCTAAGGAAAGGACAATTCAATATAACATCCAGACTCGAACAAACTTGTACAAATTATATAAAGTTCCCTGCCCCCAGTGAGAATCACGAGTCCTGACTCACTCACTCTAGTACATAAATATTATCTTTACTACAACGATCTCTATGTACTACTAGATGGAGCGTTCCAAACAATCGCTCTGTTCCACGCAAGTAGCCACAACTTTTTCATATTGACAATGAAACTTGTGCAGTTGCTACGCAGAACATTTAATTATTTACTAAATATTGACATAATTTAACCGTAGCGTCAATATTTAGTAATAATTAAATGTCTGCGTAGTAACTGCACAAGTTTCATTGTGAATGTGAAAGAGTTGTGGCTACTTGCGTGGAACAGAGCGATTGTTTGGAACGCTCCATCTAGTAGTACCTACATAGAGATCGTTGCTTTACTATGACCTGTAAACTTGTTTTTCTTATCTTCTAGGTAACTAAAATTGGAATACAATCGCAATTGCACAGTGCTCTGGTAAATCAAGCCGAGGTAGATATCTAGATATTCAAACAGGTCACTGACCTGACGGTCAGCTGTTTTTTCTCGTTCCATTTGTTTTTCACAGTTGCGAAATATGTTATGTTTGGTAGCGATTACTACTAGTAGTGCAGTCAAATTCCGAATTGTGACCATCCCTAGCACCTTATTATTATAGCGATAAAGTAAAAATTAGAATGAACATGGTTATTTATCGTATCAACCGAAAGTACCAAATAGGCATGACGAAAGATTTTGAAATCCTCTTCCGTAATGTAGGTACACATTTACTATTTACGAAAAAACCTTTATTTCGGTATAAAACTTAAGTTTAACGGAGTTTAAAGCCATTTTGATAATATTTTTTCAATATTGCGCGCAAACAGCTCGCAGCTGTCATGGCGTCGGCTCTGACGTCACGGTTAGGTAAACATGTCATTGTGTCTATGCGTACGAAGAAAGTCAACAAAATATTCAATTAATTCGTGTGATAAAAATGAATTCCAAAGTTTATAAGTGGTGTGCAGTACTGCAGTGTAAAAACACATCAATAAAAACACCCAACAAAGTGTTTGTACATGTTCCAAACAAGTTATGAACAAGAGATAAATGGTTTGGTTAAAGCTCGCACGGCGAAACAACGTAGTCACGAATTCGCCACTTTATTTCTGTGAAGACCACTTTGATGTGAGTATGTTATCATATATTGATATATCTTATACTTAAAATGTTTGTTTGATATGAAATAGTTGAAATATTGAGGCTATGGAATAACTAATTTATTGAGGTTATGTTTGTTTTGGTCTTGGCCATCATTCCTAATAACAATTTTAATCGTTTACTTTTCTTTTTCCAGTTGCCAAATGATATGGAAAATTATATGGAGTATTATGTGATGGGGTCAGTATCACAAGTACGTATGAAACCAGGATGTATGCCCCATAAATTTATATGCCAACCAGACAGGAAAACACGAACATCTGACACAACAGAGCGACCCTATATAGCTAAGAAACGAAGAATTATGATTCTTGAAGAGTGTAAAAAGGAATTCGAAGAAAAATGTATAGTTACAAAACAATCAAGTTTTGAAGAAATTGCATTCGGTAGTTCAGGTATTTAATATTAACTTATTTATTAGAATATAGCATTGAAAAAGTTAATTTTATTCTCAGTGTTATTACATAGGTACATTGTTGGTACACACAAAACTACATAGATTTTTCTGTGACCTAGTAATCTCCTATTTGTGTTCATAATTATAACATTGCACTTAAATAATAAAATATTTGTTTTACAGTTCAGCAGAATGTAGAAGTTCCCCAAGTAACACCAAGAGTGTTGGATAAATCAATTCAAGTACACACATGGAAAACATTCAGAAGTAAAGCTAACCAAACAATAGTCAGTTCAGTAAATCAGATGACATCACCATTGAAGCCGTTTCTACATTCTGTCTCTACATCACCATTTAAAATCAAGCATCAAGGTGTTAATAGTAACATGCCTATCTTAAGTTTGGTTAAAGTTCTTGATGATGTGATAACTATAGCTTGTGGTTTGATTAATATACAAGATTCTCTTATTAAATAAAACACAAATGAAATTACTGCATTTTTATTTCCTATTCTATACTTTTATATAACAATGGATACACATAAGTTTTTCAAAATTTAATAACACTTTCAAGCCTGACATATATTGCTCATCAAAAGTTATACATATAATTTCTATATTTTTATGCTTATGGGACATTTTATCTCTACAATGCTATCTTGACATATTCCATCAGGGGAACCAGCTATCATTGGATATTTTTGGGATACGAACAGTCCAGTATTCTTGATTTTTTCCCCTAGTTTCTTGGTTATTATTTCCCGTTTCATTGCTGGTTGCACATAACCGTTTTAGTTGCACATAACTGATTGCATCATCCACATATGATGGTCTTGAAGACCTAAAATAATTGAAATTAATTAGAACAAATACATACACACTGACTTGGTGATTTATCCGATTTTAGGTGTTTAATATGAGGAAAAATACTATACTAGTAGGTGTTTTTTAGTTACAGAAATGTACTAGTTTTATCGGGTATTAACATGGTATTAACTCTAAAATAGCAACATACGAGCTGTGAGGGAGCTCACCTCAAAAATAAACAATGACAAGTTTATTGTGCAAATAACCTATGAAAGTAAAATAAACTCGCACGAGTTCAAAAAGTTTGATTATATCTAGGTTGGTTGTATCTAGGGTAAAGATAAATACAAAATTTACTTACAAGGAAGTTTTCACGTTTCTCGTAACTCAGCGAGCAAAATTCTTTATTTGTTGCGAGAAAATCGCCCAACATTAATACATCAATCCTGGGCGAATTTGAGCTATTTGCCTTAACAAAGCTTGGTTCCATTGTTATAGTACAGTGGAGTCGATAAATCACACGTAAAAGAAAAAAAATCAATCCAAATGCGTAATCAGTAGTATTCACAACAACTAGGGATCCGCAAAAAGTATCGATACTTTCGTTACGATACCAAGTATTTTCGTACTCGATACTTTTGTTATGATACTTTACTAGGTATCGATACTTCGTCACATACTCGATACTTTTTGGTGTACCGATACCAGACCTACTTTGTTTTGCGTATCGCCCAGCGCCAGGGATGAAAATACGCCAGCGCAAGCTCCGTACGCTCCGTGTGTAAATGCGGCAAACCGCATTGTATACTCATAGAGTGTCATCTCATTACCGTTCTCTTCTTTCTTGCTTTGCTGATGCATAACGACCCTCTCGGTCGAGATTTAGAGGAAACCACTATCTTATTAAAATATGATGTCGTTGCATGGAGATAAATTACTTTTTATGTCTGATTTTGGTCTGATTGCAGTGATAAAGACTAGGGGTTTAAAAAGAACCATATTTACATTTACCATTAAGTCAATGTTTATTGTAATAAATAAATAGAGACGGAATATTATTATTATACCAATAATAATATTTCGTCTCTATTTATACTATTTTTATTATTAATTTTGAGGTTTCTAATGTGATGAAAAAGTACTCGATACTGAGTAGTATCGATACTTTTGATTCAATACTATCGTCGGCATCGATACTTTTGATGCGATACTGGTATCGAATACAGTATCGTTACTTTTATTTTTTTGCGTATCCCTAACAACAACAAAACACAGAGAATGACAGTATTGTTTACCTAGGCGTGACGTCATGCACTGTGATTGGTGTTTCAGTCAAAATGGCCGATTGCAGTATTTTAATTAATGTTTTATTTTATTGAAAATCTTAATAATCTGGACCTTTTAAATAAAACTAAACCAGTGTTTTAAATTCTTTTAATATGAATTTTCCCCTAACATAATTAAATCGACGATTTTTGGATACTGTCGATCCATACCATTTTTAGTTTCGCTTTGCTTAAGTACTCAATTTATATTTTTACTATGGGTAGAGGTGATAATAAGGTAATAATAATTTAAAGTTAAACTTGCAAACTCAAATTCGAAATATTTTTTTTGAAAGTTTTCATTTGTAGCTCAGATTTGTACAACAAAAACGCGATGCAAACGTCAAACGACGTTCCGTTCCGTAAGCTAAGATTTCGAGATATAATTTTTGAGTTTTCATTTGTAGCTTATATTCGTACAACAAACACGCGATGCAAACGTCAAACGACGTTCCATTCCGTTAATAGCTAAAGAAATGTCACTTCTTATGCATCAATGCACTCAAAGATATGAGCTATTTGGGTAAGCGAATGAATTACAGCAAACATGAAACGAAATGTGTTTAACAGCAAAGCTGTTATATAATGAAATTGAGAGCTACTGTTCATTATCTGCTCGTCGTAGTTTATAATATTATCTTTGTACTAAGTAATATAGGTATTATCATCATTGATTACATACATTTGTCTTGTTATTTACCTAAACGCCATCTATTGGGGTTTGTAAATGCTATAACATTATGAAAGATATAACGTCATACGACTATTCGACCATAGATGGCGTAAAAGTCTAATTTTTCAATATTCTTATCGAATTGTGATAATTCGTTACCTGTAGCGCAATCTAGTGGACCGTTGAGTAACTACAGCTTGATTGACGCAACCAATAATGACATTTGCGGCCCTCGATAGTAGGTACTTATTTAGTTCTAACTGTACCCGCGCTCTCGCTACCGCTCCCGCTCCCGCTCCCGCCTCGACTCCCGCTCCCGCTCCCGCTAAAATTCATTAAAATAGTACTTCCTTATTATATTGCATACTAACCTTACCTACTAATGTATTTGAAAACTAAAAATGGCCATAACTTTTGATTAAGTGAACCGATTGCGATGAAATAAAGCCTATATGTTACTCCGAGTTAAGTCCTCTGTTTGTTTGAAGGGTTCATCAAAATCGGTTCAGTAGTTTTTAAGTGATGCGTGCACAAACTAACAGACAAACACAAAAATATCGAAAATTATATCGAAAATTATTGAAATGTGTTGTATTACTTAACCTTAGACCCCCATTTATTTTTGTTTGTTAATATCTTCAATGTTCATATACTATGTATTGATAACAATTATCATTTTGTACAATTCTCAGTTCATTCAAATTCACAATTTGTACAATAATCTTAAACACTCGTCTAGTTCAAAATTAGGGACATTAGGGTTTTCTCACGTAAGAATTAAACAAGGATAGGACAGTTATATAAGATGTTCCCATAATTTAAAAAAAATGTGGGGACATTTCACACACGGCCACCGGATTCCCAAACTAGGCAGAGCCTGAATGTGGGTATCAGACAGCTGATATACATACATAATATAATATATAAATAACATCCAGTCACAAGGCAAACAAAAGTGCTCATCACACGAATGTTTGCCCTGAGCGGGATTCGAACCCGCGACCCCGAGCTTCGCAGGTAGGTGTACTACCAACTAGGCTACGGGGCCGACAATTATAATTTTATTTTATTTTATTTTTTATTTTATTTGGGAAACATACAGTCACAAACAATTATTATAACGGGAAAAAAGATATAACATAAAGACCTAGAGTTCCACTAATAGAAGAATACATATAAAAAAAGGAGCATAGTAGTAACATTAGAGTAGACGGTTAACATATATCAAGAAAATAGTACGGAAACAGAAAATAATAATTAAATTAAATTAATAATTAAATTAAATAAACAAAACAAAACAGCAAACACTATAAATTATCACTAATGATAGTGAAAATTTCTTTTTTAAATTTGCCCAACGATAATTATCTTAAATGCTTGTGTGTAAATGTTTTTTACGTTGTTCTTGCATTGTATGATGTGTTATTCATATTTGAACCCTATTATTTGGCAGAATATGTTGAAAACATTACTCTAATATGTAATCAATTTTATAACCATACTCTGTAAATAAATTTCACTTAATTTCATTCTCAAATAAAAATCCAAACCGGGTATCCATTTCTATTTAGGCGTTAAAACGAAGTCCTCCACGTTGTAGTTCTAGTTCTATGGGGGGCAAGCTTGCGAGGAAATTGAAACTAGATAAAATTTTCGCAATATCGTCTGCGTCCACCTGACTGCGAGCTGAAACTCCAAAATGTGACGATGCAATACCTCCGGGCGGCACATTTGCAAAATAAATATAATATTTATTTATTACTAGGGATGGGCCGAATATAGATTATGCCGGACGCGAATACTAGGCCGAAAGTTCGTTACTCGTCTTTTTTATCGTTCGACTTCTTGTTCCTATTCCTTCGATTCAAAAATCGAACATTGATAACCGTAAAGTTATCGTTTTGTCTTTAGGACACGTGGTACGAATCCCCCCTGTTCCCCCTTTCCTAACCCAACCGAGAACCTGATTCAACAGCACGTATTAATAGAAGGCAAATGCAATGAGTGGATTGTTAACAAATATTACATTGAACTAAACGGCTTTTCCCTTTTAAATTAATAATTAATTGAGGTCCTATTTTGTTTAAATATTGTAATTTTTGTGTACGAGTAGTGTCGCAGTACATGAAAACTTGTGCACATACACTTACAAAATTCTTTTCGTCCGAAATCGGACCCACAAAAGATGAGATTCCTCGTAGTCTGATGAATGAAACCGACAGGAAAAAAGTTCACGTCGTCCGATCGGACGAAGCTGTCGGACCACCCGGTCATATAGGGGAATAACTAGTTCTAATAAAATGACCGAATGTTCGGCCGCATCCGAATACCGAATATAAATATGCTATCGTAAATCACTTAATTTATCTATCGAAATATTTTTCGTTTATCTCTGAAACTGTTTGGGGCGAATTCCGTTTCGAATTATTGGATATCGATGCAGCAAACGAGATGTGGTGAGGTGCGGAAATAACAGATTTTGTTGTATTTTTGAAATCTCGAAAAGTATTTTAAAGTCTTTGCGACTGGTGATAGAATTGTCTGTTTTCTTGGATATCTATTTTTATTTTGAGTGTTGTGAATATCTTCCTTAGGACTGGGTTTAAAAAAATCATAACAAACAATTTAAAACGAAAGAAACATGTATAAAAGGTAAACATTATCTTATGCTTTTATCTGTACGCTTAATAATCTACATACATACATGACGATGTATCGCCACGTTGCGGGATCCTGACAAACGTCGCAAAGCGACTTTCCTTCTCCCGCTTTTCGCCCCGTGATACCATTTGGCGTGATGTGTGTCGAACAACATCGCCGCCTCCGTGTTGAGGCACATTGTGGTACCACGGTTAGCTAGGGAAATACTTGTCCACCTCATCAGAGCCCCGCATGATAATATTCCATGTCATTAATGTTATATTTTTCATATATATTGCGAAAGTTTGGATATTTGGATGTTTGTTACTCAATCACGCTTCAACCACTGGACGGATCGTGATGAAAATTGGCACACATAAGTTAGGTCCTGGAATAGGACAGGATAGTTTTTATCCCGAAAAAATATCTTATTCCTACGGCTCTTCTTCCTAATGCATAATAATTTGTACTGATGTCCACGCGGCCGAATTCGCGGGCAACATCTAGATCTTAAACATACCTACATAAAAGTAATAAAAATTAATTACGGAAACAAATCCGGGGCAAATCAGTATTGTAGTTTTAATGAAGCCCCATTGATTAATAGACCTGATTAGACCTGATCGAAATAATGCATAATAATAGTTATTTATGCTGGTAATGAAGGGTATTAAAACACATTAATCTAGTTTCGATAAAATCGACAGCGCCAGTGTTTTAATACACTCACTCGGTCAGTTCAATTTCAGACTCCATGATATCCCTCACACAATCAACAAATATTTAAGTACCGATATAAATTTCATATGTACAATGGCCGACATGTCAGCCCAGCGTGGTCTTTATGGTATAGTTGCCCTGTCCAAAATCAGCCAACCAGAACAAGAGTCAAAGTCAAAGTCAAAATCATTTATTGCTTACGAGTACCCTTGGTACATTTATACACGTAATTTTTTTTTATCGACTACCGCTTCCTAGGTGTTAGCGCTGTGAAGAAGAAACGGCGCAACAAACTTCACGCAACACATCTTTTAAAAATCAAGTTTGCAAACAATTAATAAAGATTTTTCGAAGCTGAATTTACATTAGTACCAGGCATCTTTGTCATTCAAATAATCGTTTATTTTATAATAGGCTTTCTTACAAAGTTGTTTTTTAATGTGAATCTTAAACTTTCTGTCCGTCATAATTAAGATTTCCTCTGCTAGTTTTTTGTAAATGCGTATACATTGCCCCGTGAACGATTTATAGGACCATGAAAACCCCGGATTTTGGAGCTTACAATCCGGACATGTCAACAGAGTTTTTTAAGTCACTCAGTAAAATAGTTTTAATGATTTGCACGACTAATGGTAAAAAAGAAAAATGTCCAAGAGCTTAATAATACCCAACTATAGAAACGCCCAATCGGAAAAACGTTGTTATAAATCAACTTTTAATCTATTTTCATACAATTTTAGATTAAATATGTAGACAAAACAGAATCTTCGTCCTCCGTGCTCCGGAAGCGAACGGTGACTTGAAAACTTTAAAATCTGGACTACAAATAAAACCGCCCCGGAGGTCTCGTAAACTAGGACAAATCCGGGGAAACCCGGACGGATGGAAACCCTACATTATGGGCAAACCCCGCCCATAAGCAGTAACCACAGCCCAGTTCACTACAGCCCCACTATTCCTGGCTGAATAAGGTGGCTTTAAGCGTTATTTTTAATCAATTTAATGGAATAAATGAACTCAATCTCGTAATGGCGGCAAACTGGTAGACCAATGGGACTAGTTGACAGATCTTCACCGCCAATCAATCCCCGCGCACGACAGCCTTAAATTTAGAGTAGCGATTCTTTACCCTTTACTACTCCAAGGAGTAGCGATAGAAAATACACTTTGCTAGCCGAATCCCATAGGAAATTTAGGCCCATTGATAGGACATAATGAGATCAGTAGTGTTATTCTCTAAAATACAAACTCACGTGCGAGTCTCACTCAAGTGACTACACTCACTTCGAAACCTAATCCATTGGCATTCTGTAAACATTCTACAGCACTATCGAAGTGAGGTGAACAATAGAACTCACTTTACTTCGATAGTGCTCTGGAATAATGTTTACAGAATTACCAATGGATTAGGTTTCAAAGTGAGTGAAGTCACTTGAGGGAGACTCGCATGTGAGTTTGTATTTTAGAGAATAGCAGTACTGGGCTGGCACCGCTCGAGCGATCGACGCTCTCTTTTTTTTTATGGGTTTGCGCTTGATCTCAATCTCACCTGATGGTAAGTGAGTGAGGCCTAAGGTAGAGCGCGCTTACCCAGAAGATGCCTATTCACTCTTCCTTTAAAAATATCCAAATTTTCCGGAAATACCCAAGCTGGTATGGAGTTCCATTTCTTAGCAGTTCGCATTATGAAAGAGGAAGCAAAACGCTTCGTGCATGAGCGTTGTATGTCTACTACATAAGGACAATCTCTCAGTTATCTTCTTAGGGGGCCAGAAAGACCTGGCGACACTTCGACCCTTCAGGATCTTTTGTGCCAAACCCCTGACCACCAACGGTGCCCCAAGCCGATTTGGTGGACTTCACAG
Organism: Esperia sulphurella; assembly: GCA_947086405.1. NCBI lineage: Eukaryota > Metazoa > Arthropoda > Insecta > Lepidoptera > Oecophoridae > Esperia > Esperia sulphurella. Next base: position 16,250,028 of record OX352265.1, read on the forward strand.
ACGCCTTAGAATTTCTTCTTTGGCATGTGCAGGTTTCCTTACGATGTTTTCATTCACCGAAAAGCCTGTGGTATTTTAAATAAACCGTACTTAAGTTTCGTAAATTTGGTACGGGCGGGTATCTACACGTGCAGTCTGTGGGTCAGATATACGCAACAAGCCGTCAATGCTTTGCGTGTTTAATATAATAATGGGTTTAGGATGCTGTTGGGGCACAACCAACCGGCTACCACGGCTATATCTGTCAGCTAAAAAGAGAAGCACTTATGTTGTTAACGTACATCGTTGTCCCTTTCTCGATTGCGCTGAGTGCAGCATTGTCGTGTACGGACTGACTGGTGCGCCTGTAAACATCATCATCATCATCATGTCAGTCCCTAGACGTCCACTGCTGGACATAGGCCTTCCCCAATGAACGCCACCACACGATAACAAACTGCTGGGGTTGCCACGATACTGCAGTGCATCAGGGATGTTCGCTGAAGCACGCGTGGATGATTTCTACGCCATCATACGCAAACGAGTCGCTTCCCTGGTGCGTCGGGTACGTGACAGCCCCGACAGCCTCCTCAGCGTGCTGCGCGACAGGTTGGACAGCTCAATGCACAGGCACTGGGAAGCTGTACACCTTTTCCACAATAAATGTAAAGTTTAAATGGTTGCAAATGTTTTTAATTTTCTTTTCTAATAATTTTCATTTATTTACTAACATATCTTAAGACTTACTCTAACACATTATGGATCAACATCTGAATTAAAAATTAAATTATATTAATATAAATAATGTAATTGGACCATTCACAAATAACATCCAGACGATGACCAACTTGTACAAAGTTGTCTTCATTGGGAATCGAATCCACGACCTGACGCGCTCGAGTCTAACGACCAAGACAGTAGCACATCTCCGACACTCCATAAAAGCTAACAGATTTATTTCATCATATCAGCCCTTAGACGTCCACTGCTGGACATAGACCTTCCCCAATGAACGCCACCACACCCGGTCTTCCGCCCTCCGCATCCAACCGCTTCCGGGCACCTTACCTAGACCGCTAAGGTAGCCAGGAATAGTAGGGCTGCTGGGAACTGGGGGCCGCGGCTTCTGTTTGCTGTTCATTGGGGAGGTTTGCCCGTAATGGCCACGCTGGGCAGACGTGTTGGCCATCGCAGTACTAGGCCACGCACCAGTGACGCTGCTGCCCGCCACCAGTCTGTGGTATTTATGGCCTAGTGCATATTTTCATGGTTATACCGCCATTGTAATAATGTAGTATTGGGGGGATACCTAGATCTAGACATTAAACGTTTGTTACTGCAGCGGCAATCTAGGGGGATTGCAGAAGGGGAACATCGCTGCAATTCCGCGAGATTACATTTCCCATTGTATTACAGACACTACCACTTACAATAGACAGTCTGAGCTTTGTGCGAATCAAATACGAGCCAATGTGAGTGTTAGGATGTAGAGACAGGGACGTATTAAGGCAAATCGGCGCCCCCAGAGAAATAATATCGTCGCTAGACAGGCTTTCTAAAGGCCCAATATAAGATACAGTAGGGAACTTGACCGCCTCGCTACGACCATGTTCCAGAACTTCCAAGAGACCTCGTGGATGACGACTCCGCTGATCCATGAGACCTACGCTTAGCCGGCTCTGCTGCTGCTCGTTCGCTGGGCTTCCCCCTCGGGGGTTCCACCTGGTGCACTGAGCACGCGAGCTGGCGAGAAGAAAAGGTCTAAGGCCATTGCCTCGGTACAGGTTCCCCGCTCCCCCCCCCCCCCCCCGGGGGTGAGAAGACAACTCGTCGTGACCGCCTCGTTGGCCTAGCGGCTTGGTCATTGGACTCTAGCGCCAGTGGCCGTAGGTTCGATTCCCACCGGGGACAGACAACTTGCAATTTGTACAAGTTGGTCCCGGTCTGAATGTCAATTTGTGAATTGTCCTATCCTCGTTTGGTTCCTGTAACACAGGAGAAAATTCTAGTATAGGAATAGACAAGTGTATGTATATGATAATGTATGCAGTAATATTTCATTTATTTGTTTTAAAAAAGTTGTGTCTTTTTATCTGTCTATCTTATCTTTATAAAACAAATTCATTTATTTTATTTCATTTATTTAATTTTATTTCATTTCATCAATATATGATTTCATGTCAAATGAATTACACACTCATGTAACGCATTTTTACCAAATTGACGCTTGAGAAATTTTGCCTCTCCCGTGACAAGTTATAACACAACAGGTACTAGGACAACTTTTGAGAGTACTAGTGGTACTCAGTCTATATGATTCTTCCAACCCCATGGTCTGCAGCATAAAATCTATTACGGAACTTACGGTTGAAGCCTGTTGTAGTCTTTGGGCAAAGGCAGTAGAAGTACTACTTTGTATCACTTACAACATGCGGGCAAAACCGCGCGAAAACGCTAGTCAGCAACAAATGTTTACATATGTACATAAAATTTACTAGAAATTTAGGAGTTCGAACCTTTGCTTTAACCACAGAACGTTCAGGAAATTATCGCCCTTTGAATCTATATTCACCCTTAGTCCGGCCCTGTATGTTAGTTCACTGAATAATGTGTTCTGTTAAACGAGATACATTCAAACAAACCAAACAGGAATATGTAAGATTTCTAATGCGAGTCTTGTAATCCTTTAGTTTCCATTATATTTATATTAACTTATGTTTTTTTACTTCGTATGATAAAGTACAAGTGGACTGAGATAAATTTTCGGGTTCAGTGGCGCACTTGGAGAGGCCTATGTCCAACAGTGGACTCGTTCAGGCTGATGATGACGATCGCCAAAGGGAACGGAAATAACATTTATTTCTTAAATTACGCAAACAATTAGAAAATTGTTTTAGTTTTATTTACCTTATAAATGTAATATGGACATAGACATAGACATACTTTATTGATACCTATCTTCCGTTACAGATCAAATAAAAGTTATATACAAGTTAAATAAAATCAAATTATAGACATCAATAACTAACATAAATTACAAATTAAATAAATTATTATAAATTAAGATTTTCACAATGAACGACATACTGCCGTTGCGAGGACACCATCTGAGAATAAGCCGCACTAACTCAGACTCAAATGTTGCACATCACTTTCTGAATAATAGAGTTGTTCAATCGTGGAACAGGCTCCCAGATGAAGTGGTTTCAGCCAAATCAATAAACTCCTTTAAAAATCGCCTTGACAACTGGCTTAAAACTAATACTGTTTAAAAGTTAAAATCCAACACTGTGAAATAGACACATCAGCATATTTGCTGCTCGTCTATAATATAAATATTAATAATAAATATAAAAATGACAAATAAAATTCTTAAAACTAAATAAATTAAGTTAAAGCGTTCTGAAAAGTTAAGTTAATGCAAACAAAATGTAATTTTACGTTAAAAAAAACGAAAACACGAACCAGTTTCTACATATTGAAACTGAAACCTGACTTTAAAAATCCCATCCATTTTACAGTTCGAGCGGACTAAACAAAATAAAAAAATGCAGTGTTCGAAATCTGGCGGGTCTAAAAAATTTACCTTTTACACGTTTTCCAAACTGCGACAAAAACAGAATGAGCGCGGAACGGTGCCAGAATATAAGTTCAGTCAAACTAAAACAGCTTCGTAGATATAAGATAGATAGACATTTATTCACTGACACAAGTTCACAAACAAGTAGAAAACATAAATTTCGTGGACAAATTATAACATATCGTTTCGCGGGCAACAACGAGACACAATAGAACTTCTACTGTTTTACACGTCTACAGAGCTATGCTCGGAGTTTCTCTAAGAGACAGGATCCGAAATGAGGTGATCCGCCAGAGAACTAAAGTCTTCGACATAGCTCAAAAATGGCAGTGGGCTGGTCACATCTGTCGGAGAACCGATTACCGCTGCTGGGGTAAACGAGTTCTCGAGTGGAGACCGCGACTGGGCAAGCGTAGTGTGGGACGGGCGTCCGGGCTAGATGGAGCGACGATCTGCGTAAGGCGGCTGGCAGTAACTGGATGAGAAGAACAGAGGATCGGGTTCAGTGGCGCACCTTGGGAGAGGCCTATGTCTAACAGTGGACTCTTTCGAGCTGATGATGATGATGATGACACGTCTTAGTTGTGAGCCCGCGAGAGCGCAGCCTGGAGGCGCGTGTGTGGCCGTGTGTCGTGCTAGTTAGTGGAAAGGCCCTGACTCAGCATGTGTCGCCGCTAGCATGTGCCAGCGACGCTGGTAATTCTGCCAGATCCTAAATTTATACATACAAGAGTACCTACTGAGTGTAACGCCGTGTGTAAAGGGGCACAACAACACTTGCCAGCAAGCGAATGGTAAAACTGCAGACCGCTTCACCACGCCTGGTAGTCCGGTGATGGAAGAGTAGAGTAATATTTGAACTAGCTGTTGGCCGCGACTTCGTCCGTGTGAACTTAACATCACAAATTATTATGTATTTCCCGTAGGAATGAGATGTTTTTCTCAAAACTATCCTATGTCCTATTCTAGGATCTAACCTATATGTGTGTCAAGTTTCGTCCCGATCCGTCCAGTGGTTGAAGCGTGATTGAGTAACTAACATCTAAACATCCGAATATCCAAACATCCAAATTTATAATATTAGTCAATCCTACTAATATTATAAATTTGGATGTTTGGATATTCGGATGTTAAGATTTTTGTTACTCAATCACGCTTCAACCACTGGACGGAAATTTAATACCGAATGATAATTCAATAGAAACACCGTGTTTTGGGAGCGCAAAGCTTGACGTAATCTAAACACGTCATTAATTGACTATTGTTTGCGAAAACGTTAACTGGTCATTGTAATATGCTAATACCTTGGTTATTTTTGAAATATCCTTTATAATAATAACAATAATAAATCGTTTATTATCAGGCAAATAGGCCCATAGATAAATACCTTAACCTAGAAATACATACATTATTATAGCCTTAATTAACATAGTTCATCACACTATTTTTGAGATTTTAGTCGTTTATCCCTAAAACGTCTAAACACTACTCCCTCGGGCCAGAAGTCGGGACTGAGGAATATACCCTGGTGTTTTGTGGGAACCCGGAGCCTACAGGCCTTAAAGTTATCAGTGCTAGTAGACTCCAGGAACGTACATTCGACCCTGATTCGTTCTTCAGTCCAACCCATAATCCTCGTCCGGATGTGTTGCGTCACATCCTCTATTGATGCTGCCGCATCCAGACGGGAGAGGTAATTATGTGTCATCGGTGTTGCAGCCTTTAGGTTGGTTGAGGCTGCAGGGACGGTGCCGCGTTTGTTGCGATTGCGACGCTGATATGCATCTATAACCAATATAAACTTTTATAAAGCTATATTGCAGTATGTTGAACTCAAATACCGCAATATTGAACTAGCGGTGATTGGCTTTCGGCTTTACGTCACTCTTTCAGCAAAACATAAAATTTTCAATGTAACAAGTATAGAATAGAATAGAAAAACTTTATTTGGCGTACACAAATACAACACAGGAATTAAAATTGACGACATAAATATGAAAAAAAGAAGCAAACAAATTACATAACTGTTAAAACAAAACAAAAAAAGGGCACAGTGTTGTAGTGTGACGCCAAAAGGGTCCCCAGGTCAGCTTATGCTGTAGCAAGAGCTGCAGCGCTGATTTTCAGTGAGGCCACCAAAGTTCACAAACCATTCGAATTCGAATCTAGAGTCGATAAGATTCCAATAAATGTACCTAGCATATATTATATTCGAAGAATATGAGGCAATGGCATAAGGTTGCCTGGAAGAAATCGCAAAAGCGATAAAGCCGCCTTTTGTACATTTATTGTCCAATGTACTTCTGTGATTATTGTGCAACATAGTATTTTCATTCGTTCATTCATTCATTCATTCATTCATTCGTTCGTTCTTTCATTCATTTTTTCATAAGACAACCATTGTTTCCGAGACTTTGCGTCTCGGAAACAATGGTTTCCGAGACGCAAAGATTATTTGCGTCTCGGAAACCATTTATGCATGTACACGAAAGGGACACTAACAGCAAAACTTAACTTTGCATTCTAAAGTGTAAATGTAAAATTGTTAGAGCCCAATTTGGAAACTTTACATAAATAAAGATTAAAGGTAATTTTTGACGAAACAAAATATAATTTCAATTTATATACATACATACATACATACATACATACATACATACATACATACATACATACATACATACATACATACATACATACATACATACATACATACATACATACATACATACATACATACATACATACATACATACATACATACATACATACATACATACATACTTATATTTCATTCCAGATTAATAGTCCTATGAAAACAAACGCATTTGTGTCTCGAAAACAAAATACACAATAGATGGTGTTCCTAAGTGGACTGCAAAGTTTACATGGTTATACAAACCTGTTTTTGCTGCTGGTGACCCTTTCATGTATATGTTACCGAGACGTAAATAGCGTTGGTTTTCATAGGACTATGAATCTGGAATGAAATATACAGATGTTGAAGAATTCACTAAGAAACCAGTTGATATATGAATTATTACAGATGCAGCTAGGAAGGTAAGACCTCGCTTTCTCGCTTTTTTCAACTTTAATATTTGAAAAGCGCCGGTGATTTAAAAAAAAACCGCTAACAAAAGCGCCAGCAGCTAAAAACAACGGTCCCGGTGAGAATATCGTTCTGGATTAACAATTAAGATTACACCGGCTAAATGAAAGCTAAACAAAAGGTGGTGGTCGAGCGCCCCTTAGATAAAAACAAGCTGAATAAATTCCCTGTAAATATTCCAGCCAGACAAAAAGCTAAATACGTGCCTCCAGAGCGGTTTGTAATCTGGGGCAAGTTCAACACGATGTGATAATATCCACTAAACTCTTATGTATGTAGTACTGTAAAATACCAGTTTTTTTTAAAGTGCATATTATTAGGAAATAGCTGTTCCCGCGGCTCCGCTCGCATGTCTACAGAATTAAATAAAATTGAAAATTATTAAGTGTTCATTCCCCCCCCCCCCCCCGAAATCTGCATCTGAATCTTAATTTTACTATTTCTCACTAGCATATGTTTGCCGGGAAGAAAACGCTAAAAGCGATAAGGCCGCCACTTGTACATTTGCTGTATATTTCCCCTACATATTGTCTGTAATTTTTGTATAATGAAGCATATTCAGTCAATCAATATATATAGGAGAACACAGCTGTCTCTATCTGACGCAATCCTTTAGTCGCCTTAACGACACCCACGGGAAGATTGAGCGTGGCCCTATTCTAAGCCGAGAACCATAAGGCTGTCTAAGCAACTCACGCAAGTAACTTACAATGAACGGTCCGAATACCGCTTCCTCCATCACAACGCTTCGCTAACTCACCGCAGAAAAATACAGCAAATTGAAATGGAAAACTGCCAAAACAATTGTTCACTGAAATTGAATTTGTACATAAACATGATTCGAGTGTTGCAAAAAAGGGCCCAAAAATGGGGTCCAATTATGCAGAACGACAATCCGGAGCGAGCGCAGTCGTTAGGGCCAATGGGAGTTTTGCTGCGTCCCAATTGTGAACCCACTGCTGAAGTTCATTAGCAGAATTTGGCAGGCAATGTGCACGCTTAGCGGGAATTGGTGCGTGTCCTCATTAGGGGACTTTTTGTCCCGTAACGATGCAATGACATCGGTTCCGTTGCAAATGATGATAGTGTAGATTCACGGTTGCACTAAACATGCAAATTAATTTGTGATTGCACTACACAGACGAGTTTAGACCACTGTCACACTATTTAGATGGACGCAAAGGATCGAAATCTAGCTGATGACAAGCTTATCTTATCGTTCCGTCACCGACTACGGCGTGGTGAGGGACTTCATCCTTATGTAGTAGATATACCACGTTCTCGCACGAAGCGTTTTTGCGTCCTCTTTCATAATGCGAACTGCTAAAGAATGGAACTCTCTGCCAGCTTCGGTATTTCCGTCAAGCACAACTTGGATCTTTTTAAAGGAAGAGTGAATAGGCATCTTCTGGGTAAGCGCGCTCCACCTTAGGCCTCATCGTCACTTACCATCAGGTGTGATTGAGGTCAAGCGTAAACCCATCAGGATTTAAAAAAAATCTCTAACATAAGATCATTTATTGAGAAACATGCACAAATATCCAACATTAAAAAGAATAATCAAACATATAAACTTTAAAAAGACCCTGACAATCATACCCTATTCTTCTTTCCTAAGCTGGAACCAGTAGGAATCAAAAGTAATGTACTTAAAATTTTCAAGGACTATCTCTCTAACTGCACACAATATATTATGACGATAATTATGTCAGTCACGAATAAGTTCTCAGTTATGGCGTTCCCCAGGGAAGTATTTTGGGGCCCACTCTGTTTTTAAGATACATGTTAAAGATTAAATTCGAGACGCGGCGAACACGCAACCGAACATTTTCGACGCTCCGTCATCTTCTTATTCTCTCGGCTGATTTAGTTTTGGGTTTGTTAGAGCCGGAAATTAGTTCTCTTTTGATACGGTTACGTATACGGTGGTGATATCCATTTTTAATATTCTTACGGATATTTAGAGATGTATGTTTTATTTGTATTTGTTGTTTTTATTTTACTCAATTTTTTTTGGTTTTGTTTATGTTATGCTTAAGTTTCTTCCTTCATTGAGAGTGAGAGCCTGGTCATTTGTCATACAGGTTTCAACCTAGTACAGACACCAGTCTCTCGCAAAGGTTTTTATGATTTTATGACTGTATTCCGCTCTTGTTTTTCTTTATCTGTAACCTTTGTGTAGAGATAATAAAAATATTTTATTTATTATTTTATTTTTATGAATTTTTCCATAAAATTTAAAATTTGGACATTACAATTTTATATACATAAGATCAAACTTGCTTAAATATATGTGGTTCTAGTACGGGCCTAGGAAATGGCGTCTAATATGGCTATATACGTGTCATACAATAAATTGATAAGCATTTTCTAGTCGCGAATGTCATATGAGATCCTGACCAATGTCACGTAGGTAATATTGTTTCTTCCTTCTTCTTTTGGATAAATTATTTTCTTTGATTCTTTGAATATCTCTTATACTTGTGGATTTTTTTGTAATTTTCACATCGACCTTTAATCTAAAATGGAAAACTGAGTTAAATGACCTTCGGAAGAAGGTGACAATTACCGTGAATTGTGAGATGGTTTACCTACATCAGAAATAGCAAAATATCAAAATATTTAAGGTCATGATGACAAAAATGTACATCTTAAAAAGATCTAAATGTAGTAAATCCCATCCCACTAATATTACAAATGCGAAAGTTTGGATATTTGTTGCTCAATCACGCTTCAACCACAGGACGGATCGGAATGAAACTTGGCACAAATATAGGTTAGGTCCTAAAAAAACATCTAATTCCTACGGGAAACCAAATTAACCGTTAAAAACACTAAATATCGAAACCTACATGGACGTCGAAGGAAATCGTAGGCAAAAGCTAGTATGTATCTATATTTTAAAGGATCCGAAAGATGAACAACACTATTTAAAAATATAGTGAGAATCTCGTTGAAAAAATATCCTCAAATGCGTGAACTCACTATATTCCAGTCCGTCTCCCCATAAAAGCTTGCAGTGCAAATTTCATTATCACTTTGTACTGAGCCTTTATAAAAACAGCTCGGGTGGTTCTGAGCCCGCCGTTTGAAGAGCATTCCTACTACTTCTTTTATTATTTACGTATGTCACTGGAATTTCTTTTGCTGTTATTTGCTTTTACTACTTTACTTTGTCTTTATCAATCTTGTATTCCAGACTTTATTAGCAACTATGGCTGCTTTTCCTTTGAGTAAAATTTGTCTGTGTCTATTTTCTGTATGTTTATTTTATACAGATATTTTCTTATTGTTATTCAAATTCGTATTCTATCTCTCCCAAAGCCGTTGTAGTTTTGAAGACCTTGGTATCATAATCAGACTATTTAAGTTCACTGCATAAATCTTCCTCTAATGAACGTTCAAATCTCTGCTCTCCGCATACAGTCAGTTTCAACTAAATTATTCAGGTTTCTAGTCATATTTTATAAATAAAAAATAAAAAAAAAAAATTTCTGGAATTTACAAAAGTTGTATTGAAGATTCTTTAATATTCGATACTGAATGCCCTGTAACCGAACACTTAAAGTTTGTTACATCCGACAATGGAGGACATCGTGAAAAGACTATCGGAAAAATAGGACAGTTACATATATACCAGCATTTCAATTGGAAGTTTGAAATTAGGTATTGTATAGTTAGATGTTACCTTCCTCCACACCGTACCACATTCCCCGTAGCCTTTTAACTCGACCCCCCCCCCATCCACCCTTCACTAAAATCCCTTATTATAACATTGGACCTATGAAATCTCAAAAGTAGTAATCTAGGTATTTTCTGTTATAACGAGATACCATCCAACATTCAGTTCTTTCCGCAGGCTGCGAAATAACCCATTTTTCACAGAATTTACATAATAGGTAATTTGAACAAAGCCATACGAGCTCTTTTAATATATACTCGCATACAAGGCCTCAGGATGCATCAGAGATTGGGAAAATAAGCATTTGCCACATTGACGCTGTTGCCGCGCTGAGACTTGGTGCAAATCGGCTACAGCCGCGACTTGGATCAGTGTGGCTCGAATAAGGCTCAAAGAGAAAGGTAATTTTATATTTATTATCATCAGCCTGCAAAAGTCCACTATTGGACATAAGCCAATAGTGAATTGCCGTGTGGTTTCCGGTAGAGTAGAATAGGACCACTCCTACTCTTCCCGTGGATGTCGTACAAGGCGACTAAGGGAATACATTATAAAACATCAGTCAGGCCTCCCCAACCCGTCTGGCCAGCGCGGGGAGTGTAGGCCAAATCCTCCGTCTGTCTCCGGCAGATGAGAGAGGGTTGTGCTCCTTCAGTGGAGACAAAAATAACCTAATGATGATGATGGACATAAGCCTCTACCAAGACACGCTACTGAACCCGAATCAAAAAATCAAATCAATTTATTCACTAACTTACATGTTGATGATGCTTGTATGTAGGATTGCCATCTGTCCGGATTTCCCCGGATTTGTCCTAGTTTACGGGGCGTCCGGGGAGCGTCCGGGCGGGGTTTCATTTGTTGTCCGGGTCTTAAAGTTTTCATTAAAAAGTTGATTTATAACAATTAAAACTATTTTTTATTTTACTAAGTAACTTAAAAACACACAAACACTAACTTAAAGACATGTCCGAGTTGTAAGCTCCAAAATCCGGGCTCCAAAATTTCATTTTTTTTTTTTTTTTTTTTTTTTTTTTTCATATATTTTTAAAGTAACACTGCATTCAAAAATCTTGTACTTCTGGCTTGTTCACTGGACTGGAGTGCTCAAAGTCGTGGGTTATGTTTTTTTCAGGGATTTCCGGGTAAAAAACTCGATTTCACCCAAATTCGTCGGCAATTTTAGTGATGGCACTTGTATGGAATGCCGGGATGCGGTAATACCGCGCATCTCAGGTGACCGCATTTGTATGAGAGAAGCTTTAAGCAACAAAATGTAAATGTATGAAGCCGGCAGAATGCTAATTTGCCGTTGCAGACTAAAAGAGAACATTTTCAATTTCGTACGTCCATTATGCTTATTATACTTTTCACTCTGACGCTGTTTTTGTTTCCTACGCCTCTCGTCACGGCGGCTGGAGTAAGCTTCTAGCCTCTAAGTGCTAACTTATTCAATAAAGCTATGCCTTTCGAGACTTTGGCTAGCAGTATGCATAAGTAATCAGACTTTCTGTTATAGTGGAAGCTCTTTTATAAAGGCATAAAAACATACTAGAAAATACAAATAAAACCACATCCCCGCTCTCCATATTTTAATTACCAACTAATACCACAGGCGTACACGTGCGTAGTGTGTGTATGCGTGTGTGTATGTGTGTGCGTGTGTGTATGTGTGTGTGTGTCTTTCGGGTTTCTTTGTGTGAGTTTCGGAGTGTGCCCAGAAATTACACGATTTGATACCCCATCCCCCTTCCATCAACGGACTACCAAACGTGTTAAGGACTTAATCTATATGTATACAATAAATATTGAGATATAGCCTCGGCACGGGCTGTATGGCCTGTTGGGGCTGCTCTGGACATACACTGTCTGTCGTTCCATAACGCATGCTCGGCCCATATACTCATATGAGTTGTGTTAGAATTAAGAATGTGTGTAAATTGTCGTAATAATATATAAACAATACTTATCCTTAGACCCAACGATCTCTCGATGTACTACTAGATGGAGCGTTCCAAACAATCGCTCTGTTCCACGCAAGTAGCCACAACTCTTTCACATTTACTTTGAAATTTGTGCAGTTACTACTCAGAACATTTCATTATTACTAAATATTGACATTATTTAACCGTAGCGTCAATATTTAGTAATAATTAAATGTTCTGCGTAGTAACTGCACAAGTTTCATTGTGAATGTGAAAGAGTTGTGGCTACTTGCGTGGAACAGAGTGATTGTTTGGAACGCTCCATCTAGTAGTACATAGAGATCGTTGCTTAGACCCCCCAATTTATTATTCGCAAATACTTTTATGTGCAGACACGCTAAGTTTACGTTATTATTTATTAGATTATTACGCAATTTGTGAAGTTTATTTCACATTAATTTGGTAGGTATTCGTAATCATCATGATATTCACAAAACAATTACCATTAATGGCCCGCCGATCACCGCGCTATGAATTTTAATGTACAAATTACCTACTGTGTCTGTTTACAGATAAGCGCAGGCAATTCGTAAATATACATTAGCTACCTCCACGTATAGATCGTTCAGTTCACGATGGCATGGGCTCGCGCCGCGCCGCCCGTTAGTTCAACGTTACTACGCCGCCGCGCTATCGACCGAAAGATCGACTCTGTAACTTAGAAAGAGATGCACTTAGATGTTGACGTATAAAGTTGTCCCTCTCTAGATCGACTATGATTAGATTAGATTTATTTATTTCACTTTTACATTTTAAAAATTCAATTTTACATGTCATTCTAATATAGTAAAAGGGATCGTCATAAAATAAACTAATGTACAGAATATAACAATGTCAAAATTTAAAACAATATCAATTTATATAACATATATCAGCATAAAATATTAAAATTAAATTTCAAAATACACTAGGTATTAATTTATCATAAATTAAATTATTTTAATTGTCAGAGGGTCCATCTATTTCATTGTTAGATTATGGAATAATATTCATTTTCCAACAAAAGGTTTTTCAGTGGTCGACTAAACGTTTCGTCATTGGTTTCGATACGTAAGTATGTCGCGCGCTGGGTGTTTTCCAACAAAAGGTTTTTCAGTGGTCGACTAAACGTTTCGTCATTGATTTCGTTTCGTATGTTCGCGCGCTGGATGGAGCAGCCCTACAATAATTTACGCACACACGCAAACGTGTACAGACAAGATAGTGCGCTTGTAGTATAATAATATGACGTGTCTGAGGTTTGCTTATAATGTCCAATCCATCATAACAAAAACAGAATTTCCAAGTTCTAAAATGGAATAAGAGATCCAGTGAAAGAATTTAACTAAATCATAAAGCAGCGTGCAGATTGGCGCGATTCACACGTACGGCGTGCTTTATTGCATTAGGGCGGGACGGTGGGACAAAGAAAGTGCGGTAATAGTCGTTGGGGACGTGACGAGTCTCTACTACATGGAACTGAGAACTATTGGCCCGGTACTATTGGAAGTCGAAACTCAAAGAAAAAAAAGCGGCCAAGTGCGAGTCGGACTCGCTCATGAAGGGTTCCGTAGCAGCAAGTAACATAATATAAAAGTTATTGTAGTTCGTTGTAACTTTGATCGATGTTTTAATAACAGTATTGTGGTTTACGATTTATGACGAATTAAAAAATAGATACTTACTAGATCTCGTTGAAACCAATTTTCGGTGGAAGTTTTCATGGCAATGTACATCATATATTTTTTTTAGTCTTGTCATTCTCTTATTTTAGAAGTTACAGAGGAGGGGGGGGGGGGGGGGCACACATTTTACCGCTTTGGATATGTCAATACCATTTTTGAAGAGCTATCTATAGATACCCCACACGTATGGGTTTGATGATTTTATTTTTATTTTCAGTTCTAAGTATGGGGAACCCCCAAAATTTATTGTTTTTTTTTTCTATTTTTGTGTGAAAATCTTAATGCGGTTCACAGAATACATCTACATATCAAGTTTCAACAATATAATAGTTCTTATAGTTTCGGAATAAAGTGGCTGTGACATACGGACGGACAGACAGACATGACGAATCCATAAGGGTTCCGTTTTTTGCCATTTGGCTACGGATCCCTAAAAATCATACACACCAAGACTTTTAATAGGCGATCATGAACTAGGTAGTTTTCTTCTGAAAAAATCTCCTATGATTGTATGGTATCAATCTACGAGGTCACCTATTTTCATATCACGTGAGTTTTATATAATCTTTCTATTATATATTTTTATTTCGTTAGTGCATATCTGAAGTCTTATCCCACTAATATTATAAACTAGCTGTTTGCCCGCGACTTCGTTCGCGTGAACTACTTTAACATCTGAAATTATTATGTATTTTCCGTAGGAATGGGATGTTTTTAGGTATAAAAACTATCCTATGTACTATTCCAGGACCTAACCTATATGTGTGTCAAGTTTCATCACGATCCGTCCAGCGGTTGAAGCGTGATTGAGTAACAAACATTTAAATATCCAAACTTTCGCATTTTTTGTCAGTAGGAAGTAGGATGCGAAAGTTTGAATGCACATAGGATGCATATAGGATGGGTCGTGGAATAGGACATAGGATAATTTTTATCCCGAAAAACGTCTCATTCCAACGGGAAATACATAATAATTTGTGATGTTAAGTTGTCCACTCGGACGACGTCGCGGGCAACAGCTAGTATTGTATACTAACTTTATTTTAAAAGATGTGTTGCTTGAAGTTTATTGCGCCGTTTCTTCTTCACAGCGCGACAAATAGGAAGCGGTAGTCGATAAAAATAGTACTAAATGTACTCGTATGGGCAATAAATGATTTTGACTCTGATACATGCTTAGCCAATAAACATTGAATTTTAGTTGGGAATCCTTGTAAAAATACCGAAGTTTTCAGGTTTTTTTTTCCAATGGTGTCATAAGCTAACCCTTGTTAGCTTATGACACCATTGGAAAAAAAACGGGAACTTTACACCAAAATAACCGTAGCCAAAGTTGGAAACTTTTAACGAGATGAAACTGTATCACTGTTAGTGTTATATTCTGAAACTCTGTGGAAATAATTAAAACAAATAGTTACCTACGTGCCAATAGTAAAGAGATTGCGATCGGACGAACCAAAACGAACCTTATGTCTTCATAGGGAATATCAAAACGGATACTCCGCACAATATTACAGATACTGTATACAAATTTAGTTTTAAAAGAGGTGGTGCAGGGAACTTATTCCGCCGTTTCTTCTTCTAAGTATATAACATATGACAGTGACGAAAATATAAAAAAAATCGACGCCATTTTGAATATTATGACGTCACCAATTTGCCGGAGGTTCTAAACATTTTTAATGCCATAGCGCCCTGAAAGCATTATTGACATAATTATAGGCATTTATTATACTCGTAATTTTTTTTATTTGATTGTGGTGTTTGTTTTTATTGCGTCAAATTAAATCTGACCTATAACGGAAGTTACCAAACTTCCGTTACATCAGACTTAAAAAAATGACAAATATAGATACGTCTATGTGTACCTATAGATGGATTTCTATTTAATAATTATTTATGCAACTGTCACACTAATTAGGGTATTAGAAGATGAGTATTAATCCTATCCTATCCTACTAATATTATAAATGCGAAAGTTTGGAAGCGATATTTGGATGTTTGTTACTCAATCACGCTTCAACCACTGGACGGATCGTGATGAAACTTGGCACATATATAGGTTAGGTCCTAGAATAGGACATAGAGTAGTTTTTATCCTGAAAAAACATCCTATTCCTACGGGAAATACATAATAATTTGTGATGTTAAGTTGTCCACGCGGACGGAGTCGCGGGCAACAGCTAGTTTAATATAATAGACAGTACGAGTGTTTTATTACCTAATTATAATGATGTTGTTGTTAAATGCAAAACAAATTCAACGATCCTACAAAATTTTAAATAAAAGACAAAATTTTATATTTATTTGTACGAGCACGATAAAGAAATGTACGAGCCTCCCGGGATATTACTATTAGTGCTGGTGCTCGAAATGTTTAATATTCACTTCGTTGGTATTATCGATGGAATTCAGTATTTGATACGATATTAGCATATATTTTTAGTGAGTTCATCATCAGGTTATTTTTGTCTCCACTGCAGGAGCACAACCCTCTCTCATCTGCCGGAGACAGACGGAGGATTTGGCCTACACTCCCCGCGCTGGCCAGACGGGTTGGGGAGGCCTGACTGATGTTTTATAATGTATTCCCTTAGTCGCCTTGTACGACATCCACGGGAAGAGTTGGAGTTGGAGTCCTATTCTACTCTACCAGAAACCACAAGGCATGTAGTGAGTTCAGCCGTGCAAATTTATTGCGTCGATATTTACCGCAAACCGGGGATTGGTACGACGGTTGTACGGCGGCCATGACGCGCCACAAAGCGGCGGGCTGCTTTACAATCCATAACCGTGGCGTAAAATACGTAGATATTACACACTGTTTTTCGATTGTAATAGTATGCGTTAACCCAGTTAGGACAAAGTAGAATTTCAGTAATCTGACTTCAGCAGGTTTAATAATATATACTGTACTACCCAATATGTACTGTACTATATGATACTAAAATTTCAGATTTTCTACTTAAATAGATTAGATTAGATTTATTTATTTCAGTTTTACATCTTAAAAGTTCAATTTTACATGTCATTCTAATATTGCAAAAGGGATCGTCATAAAATAAAATTATGTACAAAATATAAATTTCAATGTCAACAATTCAACAATTCTAATAATGTCATAGTATACAACATACTATTTATGTCAGTATATAATATTAAAATAAAAATTTCAAAATACACTTGGTATTAAATTATCACAAATTTAATTAAACGTCAGAGGGCCCACCAGTTTCATTTTTTAGAAAATTCATTAATGGAATAATATTCATTTTCCAACAAAAGGTTTTTCAGTCGTCGACTAATAGATTAAGAGATACGATGCGGTATTTATGTTCGAGCTGGAATGACGTCACCCCAGCTAAGACATTATAAACTAAAGCACCTATTTAAATTCTGATCACACCAGACTTGACCTTGGAATATGTACTATTTTGTACTAAAAAATCAGATTTTGAACTTTTAATTTTTTTTTTCATTTATTTATTAGGTATACAAAACTGATTACAGTCATAATAAATAGTATACATAAAGTAATAAGCAAATTACGGTACAGGAGTAGAAAGTGTGCGAGTTTCCGTAGTAACACCACTCTATCTCACAATTCTCCGAGCATGTCTGTGATAATATTGAAGAATCCCGGCAGTTCTCCTAAATTATTTACTCGGCAAATCGCCTTAAGTCTGGTCTTCACTTCACTGGCCAACAGCGCTGCATCCACTTTACATAATCAGTGTTTTGTGAGCTCGTGTTGTGTAGCAAACGGTCACGAAATATTTTGATGTGGAAAGCTGTTGAAGAAATGCGGAAATAAGTGTTTCTTTTCTTGTTAGAAATGACAAAACAAAACAAAATAGTACATACTTCCTAGAAAAAAATATTACATTGTCAGTTACATTACCTGCAGCAAAGGCATCTTTGGCTCAAGAATGCTCAAAAATGGCTCAGGGGATTCATCACATATGACATCACGCCTTACTTTTTCCGTCGCTTTGGACAGAGTGCGATATAGACAAGAACATTTGTCTATATTTTTTTGTCGCGGGAAAGTGCCTACGAGGCCACCCTGTTGCTACCGGGCGGTATTCTATCCTATCCTAAGCTAGTAGGATAGAATGGGTGCACAGAGCCCCCGCTCAGCGTCTCCGATTACCCCTTTAGTCGGCTTGTACGACAGGCAGGGGATACCGTGGCTGCATTCCTTATATACCCCAGCCCACAGAGCCGGGCATATCCATATTCTTTTTTCTCGCAGGAAACTGTCTAATGCTTATCTACTCGCCTCGGGGGGATGAGCAGGTTATGTCGGAATCGCACCTACTAAAATCCCGCGGTGGCCGTCTCCGATGCACATGTGACGGAGAGAACCCAGGAGATCGACATAGGCATGCTTCCGGCATCCTCCTCCGTGCACCCCGCCGCTCGCGCTCGATGGCCCGTCTCGGGGGGAAACATGGTTGCTCTCCCCCGCACACTCGCGGTGCTTGCAGCAGTAATGAGGCCACCCCGTTGTTACCTTCCCTGGGCCGGGCAGAATAGAATGGGTGCACAGAGCCCCGCTCCGTGCACCCGCGTCCTCGATGACCCCTTTAGTCTGCTTGTACGACTCGCAAGAGATACCGTGGTTGCATCCATTACCCCAGCCCACAGAGCCGGGGCATATCCATAATCTGGTAACATGGTTCAAGTACCGAAAATAGATCTACCTACTTAAATCATTGTTTATTATATATCTAGATAACATCTTTGCCCGTAACATAATACGCTCTTTATAGGCACTTACCTTCATTAGGCCACATAACCCCTTCCCAAACAAACTTCTGTCGTTTCCTGAAAGACTTAAACTTACGCCAAAATTATACGACTTAGCAACTAAATAATAACCGCCTTCCAAACTTACGACTGAAATTACCTTAATTATTCTTTGAAAACGTAATTCTCGCATGAAATACCAAATTTGTAATTCCGATATTATCTTCGTACAACAAATTTGTCCCCACACGCAATTTCCTTCCTGTTTCGTCGTGAAAATTACTTTCAGTACAGAAAAGTGTTACCTCCTCGTATTATTGCAAATAATGTTGAAGCAAAACCTGGGAAAATTACTCAGCCTTTTCGTATTTCCTGATATTACGTAAGTTTCCTTTTTAGAATTCTGTCTCCAAATGATAAAAACGGACCGTGTGGATAACTTAACATCACAGATTATTATGTATTTTCCGTTGGAATGGGATGTTTTTCTTGGTAAAAACTATCCTATGTCCTACTCCAGGATCTAACCTATATGTGTGCCAAGTTTCATCACGATCCGTCCAGTGGTTGAAGCGCGATTGAGTAACAAACATCCAAATATCCAAACTTTCACATTTATAATATTAGTAGGATAGGATAATCATACATTGTCAAAACATTACAAGTATTGGGTATACAAAATATACCTAAATACTTAATATAGTTACTAACATGAAAAACAAACAAAAAAGAAATTCATCATCATCAAATTATTTTTGTCTCCACTGCAGGAGCACAACCCTCTCTCACCTGCCGGAGACAGACGGAGGATTTGGCCTACACTCCCCGCGCTGGCCAGACGGGTTGGGGAGGCCTGATTGATGTTTTATAATGGATTCCCTTAGTCGTGCGACACGACACTTGTTGTACGATATCCATGGGAAGAGTTGGAGTGGTCCTATTCTACTCTACCGGAAACCACACGGCGTATTTAAATTATATTAAATTAAATACAATTGGAAATTTATTGACATACACTGCAAATAGAAAAGCAATTTTTTTGAAGGCGGGTACTTCTTGGAACATAACAAACACAATAATTTTGCTTGCTCAACTTTATTGCAAATATGAAAGAATATAAAAATTACTCAATTCAAATTACTAAACTTTTTGTTATCATTGCAAATGGGGCCGAGGGGGTAATCGTATGGAAGGGCATCATTCGTACATTCTAAAAAAGATTTTCGTTTCCTTCTATGCCGTTGTTTTTACAACTTATGATAAAAAAAACTGAAAAAAAACCATCACATTATTTTCGAAGTTTGCACAACGTAAA
Organism: Esperia sulphurella; assembly: GCA_947086405.1. Classification (NCBI taxonomy): domain Eukaryota; kingdom Metazoa; phylum Arthropoda; class Insecta; order Lepidoptera; family Oecophoridae; genus Esperia; species Esperia sulphurella. Next base: position 16,270,094 of record OX352265.1, read on the forward strand.
ATCTGAAATAATTATAGTTGATAGAGTTTTATGCAAATATTACAAGAAAAATAAAACGATGTCTCTAACTAGCACAGTTTTTAGACATCAACAAAAATCCTTACAAACAAACTTAGTAATATAATTTTTTATAAGGAACCCTATGTGCGCGAGTTCGACTCGCACTTGGCCGGTTATTTTCTTACCTCTTAATATATAGAATTAGTTGGTACTTAAAACATATTAGGGGATTTATTATGAATAGAAATATCTAAGTCCTACACCTATAGTTATTTGCCGTGTGGTCTCCGGTAGAGTAGAATCGGACCACTCCAACTCTTCCCGTGGATGTCGTACAAGGCGACTGAGGGAATGCATTATAAAACATCATTCAGGCCTCCCCAACCCGTCTGGCCAGCGCGAGGAGTGTATTTGGCCTACACTCCTTGCGCTGGCCAGACGGTCTCGTCAGTCTGTCTCCGGCAGATGAGAGAGGGTTGTGGTCCTGCAGTGGAGACAATAATAACCTGATGATGATGAATAATATTACGTCCATTTATGTAAGCACAATACTTAACGGCGGAGCGAGCGTAGCGAAAATTAGATATCTTTTCATATCCTCGATGGTTGTTCTGTATAATGATGCTTACATCCTCAAGAGTCTGCTCCACAAAGTTATTTAGGAGCCTAGTCCTTAGGTTGTAGGTAAGCTGTACCCAGGACACTCATTCGCCTTGCAGCTAGTGCATTGCATTCATTCTACAAGTGCTTCATCGTGTCGCCGTCCTCTCCACAGGTTCTACAGTTGAAGGTCTCTGATAGTCCCATCTTATGCAGGAGGTGCCTCACAAGTGTTTTAGACGAAGACAGGAGCTCCTGTAGGATCGTGCGCGAGTGTCGAATCTGGAGGACTTGCTGTTCAGTGAGAACGCAGTCACTGTTGGACTTTCGGCGGCCATTAAGGTTGGTGCACCTCCTATTTCCTTGTCTTCTCAATTAATTTTTTTTTGTCGTGAAACACTCATATTTTAATAATTACCGCTATAGATTCCACTATACGTATGACGTTTGGCAATACTTAAATTATTTATTTTGACTGTACTTTTTAACTTTGACATTTCAGTGTTGTTAATGTATATTGTAATGAATAATTGTATAAATTTGCATGCTATTGATAATGGCTGAATTGGTGTTACTTTAGGCTAATTTTAACATCTGGCATTTGTACCAATTTAAGAGTAAATAAATGATTTATTTCTTTCTATAAATATCAAATTAAATTCGTTCGCATTACGGCGCCTCCATTGTTTGGTCCTGGACATATCGCCGCACCTGCCTGTCTAACAACTCAATTCCTGCCCTTTCCTTTATCCATTTAGTAAAGTCTACCTACCCAACTACAATGCTACGTCATAACATCATAAGAAATACATATTTCCCCAAAATATATTACCTCTTCGTGTAACATTACGGCGAGCGGTGCTGACACGGAGGGTAAATAATAGAAAAACGGCAGGGCGCAGTCGGGGTCCAACTAGGTAACCTTATTTCAATATCCGCTGACCCGTAGACCCCACCTCGGGGCCCCCGCGGTACAGCACTTTATTTCCCTTCTGAAACCCTTCCGATGCCGGGCGAGGGATAAGCGACAAGCGATGTTCACGTTAGTACGAGTATTAAATCTTTATCATCAGACATAGAAAATTTTATAGCATGAATAAAATTTGTGTAGTGATTTTATACAAATTTTATTCATGTATTTTCATAATATCAGCCATGAGGCGTCCACTGCTGGACATAGGCCTTCCCCAATGAACGCCACTACCACCAGTCCTCTGTCCTCCGCATCCAACCTCTTCCGGTCACTTTCCTTAGGTCATTGGTCCACCTGGCGGCAGAGCTTCCCACCCTGTGCGTGCCGATCTGCAGTCTCCACTCCTGAACTCGTTCTTCCCGCCCACTGGTCATATAAAGATAAATACTAGTAATATAATCGTTCATTTCAATAATACCGAGGATGTAAAAAATAGTCGCGCATCTTCACAATCTCGCCCAATTTTCCCAACATGCTCATCCATTATCAGGCCTGTATCACTCTGCACTTATAAAAATACCTAGGCGAATTGCTAACGACTGTAAATGTGTGCGCGATTTAGCGGTTCAGCGTAACACTGACTTTCTTCCATGCGCATAGGATTCAATTTGGCTTTTCAATTAATTTTGTAGGTACTTTTATGAGAAATTGAACAAGATTTCTTAGGGAGTGTGCCTTCTTCACTTGTATTATTACTCCGTGCCATTAGTCAAAAGTTGCAGATGACTTGTGCCGAAAGATGTTTTGTGTCAAAACTAGCTGTGCCCGCGGCTTCGCTCGTGTGTACTACAGAATTAAATAAGGTTTAAAATTATTAAGTGTTAATTCTCTTCCCCCTCCCTTTCCGCCGCCCCTTCCCCCCTTTTTAAGTGATGCGTGCACAAACAAACAAATAAACAGACCAACAGACAGAAATTCCAAAAAATGTGTTCTATTACTTATCCTTAGACCCCCATTTTATTGCAAAAATCTTCAATGTACATACACGCGAAGTTTACCTTTTTATTTATTAGATAAGTAAATAAATTATTATACCCGCTAGCCGCTTGTATCGTAGAACGTATTATAAGTGTGAAATAAGAATTTATTATTGGATTCGTAAAGTTCTCAGCGCTGTGACCCCGTTTTATTGGTTTACCGTTCTCGTACGCCCAGAGATATATACCTACTCTTATTAGTAGGGTATAACTGAAAGGTGTTTTTTTAACCTTCAAACTCAAAGCTAAAACCTTAGCTGGAAACAACGATCTCTATGTACTACTAGATGGAGCGTTCCAAACAATCTCTCTGTTCCACGCAAGTAGCCACAACTCTTTCACATTCACAATGAAACTTGTGCAGTTACTACTCAGAACATTTAATTATTTACTAAATATTGATATTATTTAACCGTAGCGTCAATATTTAGTAATAATTAAATGTTCTGCGTAGTAACTGCACAAGTTTCATTGTGAATGTGAAAGAGTTGTGGCTACTTGCGTGGAACAGAGGGATTCCACGCAAGTAGCCTTAAGGATCATAATAAACTAAGTCTATGCATATTTCATATCTGTTACCAAACTGTTAAAAAAATATATTACAGGTTTAGCTGAAAGTAAAAAAACGTTAAGTTTGGTATGATCCTTTCCTATTTACTTGATACAGAATCCAAACCAACTTTTTGGAATTGTTTATTGGGGGTCGAAAATTTTAGAATTTAATTAGACATAAATTACAAGTCATTAAACATAAAAATAATTCTACTGTTACCATTTGTAAGTAGGTATATAGTATATTAAAAATAAATAATAATAATAAAAAATAACAGTGAAATGTCAACATCAAATTGAAATTAATTTAACTATAAATCTTTTCAGGTAATTTTACACACAAGGTCATACTTATTTTTATTTTATTTTATTCATTTATTCACCAACAGTTATTACAATTATTCTTCTACAAATTTATTGTCTTAAAGCTAAGAACTTAGAGCACAACTAATTACGGGTGAATTTAACATGCACAACAATTAAACACAATAATCACACTCTCAGGCTAATAGGTTAATTTTTAAAATTTATGTTCCATAACAATAATTTTCTTTCTAAATTGAACAAGTGTATCGAAAAAAATGTCTGTATAGTCACTCAGTTTATTATATAGTTTGCTCATGCGAGCCACGGGTGAGTTGGCGCCGAGCACGGTCCTTCTGGCCGGTGGGGCCATGGGCGTGATAAGGTCTCTAGGATACCTGGCAGGAGCGCGAATTCTAAATTTGCCAAGAAGTTGCGGACAGTCGACATCTCCTCTTAAAATTCTGTGCAGTAAAAAGAGATCTAACATGTCTCTTCGTTTTGAGAGTGTCAACATGTGAAACCGCTTAACTCTGGCGTTATAAGACACAGTCTTCTTAGCGATACCCTCCGAATATGCCAGATGCCATATACGTGTAAAATGCCTGCTCGACCATGATTTCAAGTTATGTTTGAAAATGTCGTCAGAAGACGCTTCCGTTATGTTCCCCGGGAGCTTGTTATACACCGCGGGGCAAAAGACATGGACGGTCCGGTAGGCTTTCTTGACACAGAACACACTTTGGCGGCGCTTCGCAGGTTGTACCTGTGGTGGTCGCCGCACCTCCCGCACATGTTTACGTTCTATCGCGCATATACGGCCACTTGGAATATCAACAGATATGGAAGTGTCATTATTTCGAGGGATATGAAATGTGGTCTGGTGGAGACGTCAGACGGGATCCGTGCAATCGCTCGGACGGCACGCTGAAGACACGCTCCCAGTCGGCAGCGCGTCCCCAGAACTTAACCCCGTATTGTAGGAGTGACTGCACGGTGGCGAAGTAACATATACGGAAGGTTTCTTTCGAGAGTGTCGAGGCTAGGCGAATCAAGGCGAAACATGCCCTACCTAGTTTGACACAGAGCTTCTCAATGTCTGTTTCCCACGTTAGGGCTTGGTCTAACTGGAAACCTAGGAAGGGCATCGAGAACACTGTCTCGATCGTCACTCCAGCGACTTCCACCACAAGTGGCCTACGTTTGCGACCTGATAGGTCTAATTGAATGAACTTAGGTTTAGAGATATTTAGTATCAAGCCGTTGTGTTGAAACCAGCTAGATAATTGGCGAGCGACAGAGTTCAACTTCGTCTCCAGGGTGTTCAGTGACAATGCTGCCGCGTCATCTGCATACGTAAAAATTTCGGCTTCGGCTATCGCTTTGGGCAGATCGTTAAGTAGCAGCGAAAAAGCTAATGCCGTGTGGTTTCCGGTAGAGTAGAATAGGACCACTCCAACTCTTCCCGTGGATGTCGTACAATGCGACTGAGGGAATACATTATAAAACATCAATCAAGCCTCCCCAACCCGTCTGGCCAGCGCGGGGAGTGTAGGCCAAATCCTCTGTCTGTCTCCGACAGATGAGAGAGGGTTGGCTCCTGCAGTGGAGACAAAAATAACCTGATGATGAAAAAGCTAATTTAGATAGGGACGATCCTTGTGGGACGCATTAATCATGAACGTAAAACGTTACGTTACGTCACGTGGTCTTTGCCCATGTACGTGTTAAGGTTAGCTAGGTACACGTCAGCCGGTACTAAAAGTATCTCAATAATCTAGGAATATCTCAGTATCTTTAGTTACAAAATTGAATCCCATACGTATTTGATTTCTCTTTTGTTCTCGTGTACGGAAGCCGGAAAATTTACGAAGTGATTCAATACTACTAATATCGTAAACGCGAAAGTTTGTAAGTATGGATGGATGTTTGTTACTCTTTCACGTAAAAACTACTGAATGGATTTAATGAAACTTTACAATAATATAGCTTATACATCAGAATAACACATAGGCTATAATTTATAAAGATATTGTGTGAATTGTCCAAAATATCAAGTAAGTAGGAAAAAAAATTCCATCTGCGAGTTATTCTGGCGTGCGCTGCCAAAACCGCTAGAGTTACACATATGTAATGTATGATGGAAATGTTTATCTTAAATAGTCCTACAAAAAAGCTACTCGAAATACTAATAGTGCGCAGACGAAGTCGCGGGCACCAACTAGTTAGTAATAAACGAAGCACCCAGTTCTGCTCCACCAGTTACGCCATTAATGTTTAAGGGTGTATGTAGTGCGAGCAACGTCAAATGGGCCATCGATCGATGGAGTTCTCTCAGGTCGATGTATAAGGTCAAGCTATATAGAAGCAAATAAGAGAATTGTACATTTTTAAGATAGGCAGAGTACTGAAAAATAAGCGACAAGTAATTTTGTTATAATTTAATTGTAAGTATGGGCTTGAAATTTTTTGAACAAAGAGATAGTGCAGGTCAATTTTCTACGTATTGTAAGAGGGATCATTTTGATTCTGATACAGTGGCCGGTTTAATACAGTGGCCGTTCTGATACAGTGGCCGTTGCAGTTGACGTTCTGAAAACAATAATACTAATAAAATCATTTATTATCAGGCACAAGTTGTCAAGGCCCATAGACATAGGTAAATACATTATATAACCTTATTTAACAAAGTTCATCACACTATCTTAGGGAAACAGTCTGTTAAAGTGGACATTCTGATACAGTGGACATTCTTATACAGTGGACGTTCTGATACAGTAGACGTTCTGATACAGTGGACGTTTTGATATAGTGGATGTTATATTACAGTGGACGATCTTAATTACTGTATCATAATACAGTGGACGATCTGATACAGTGGCCGTTGTGATACAGTGAACGTTCTGATGCAGTCGACGTTCTGAAAATAATAATACTAATAAAATCTTTTATTATCAGGCACAAGTTGTCAAGGCCCATAGACATAGGTAAATACATTATATAACCTTATTTAACAAAGTTCATCACACTATGTTAGGGAAACAGTCTGTTAAAGTGGACATTCTTAAACAGTGGACATTCTTATACAGTGGACGTTCTGATACAGTAGACGTTCTGATACAGTGGACGTTCTGATATAGTGGATGTTATATTACAGTGGACGATCTTAATTACTGTATCAGAATACAGTGGACGTTATGTATGATAAAGTGAGCGTTATGATACAGCAGATATTATACGACTCAAAGCGTTAAATGTTGCAAAGTGGTTCCCAAAACGACATAGGCATAGACATCAAAAACATGATACCTAGTCCATTTTTAACCATTCGCTAGTAATATATTCAAGTACTAGCTGTGCCCGCGGCTCCGCTCGCGTGGTGTACAGGATCCACTCCAATTCCCACTTCCGCTCCCTATTCCACTTCCACTCAGACTTCTAGGTCCAGGTCCAGGTCCGGGTCCGGGTCTAGGCCCGGTCCAGGTCCAGGTCCGGGTCCGGGTCTAGGCCCGGTCCAGGTCCAGGTCCAAGTCCAGGTTCAGGTTCAGGTCCAGATCCAGATCCAGGTCCAGGTCCAGGTCCAGGTCCAGGTCCAGGTCCAGGTCCAGGTCCAGGTCCAGGTCCAGGTCCAGGTCCAGGTCCAGGTCCAGGTCCAGGTCCAGGTCCAGGTCCAGGTCCAGGTCCAGGTCCAGGTCCAGGTCCAGGTCCAGGTCCAGGTCCAGGCCAGGTCATGGTCCAGGTCCAGGTCCAGGTCCAGGTCCAGGTCCAGGTCTATGTCTAGGTCCAGTCCAGGTCCAGGTCCAGGCCCAATTTCAGGCCCAGACCCAGGTCCAGGTCCAGATCCTCAACTCTCCCTTCAACCCTCCCCTCAACCCTCCCCTCACTCTCCCCTCAACTCTCCCCGCAAACCTCTTTCCCTCGTCTCTCCAAATGTAGTCCTCGTAACTAATCCATTGCAATCCAAATTCCGACCAACATTACTTTGTTGCATACGTATACCACAAATTAATTGTAATCGGTTAACTCAGTCAAAAGTTATGCGAATTTTCAAACACTCAAATTACACTGGTATCATACCTGCTCCCGCTACCGCTCACGAATTCAGTCGAACATTTACACCCTACATTCTTCGCAGTGTATCGTCCAGGTCCAGGTCTAGGTCCAGGTGACCTCGGCTCGCGTAAACTACAGAATCGCACCTATTCCCACTCCCGCTTCAACTTCCGCTCCCGCTTCCGCTCCTGCTCCGGTCCCGCTTCCGCTCCCCTCCTGCTTCCGCTTCCGCTCCCACACCCACTCCCCTTTACTCACGCCCACGCCCGAGCCCACGCCCACGCCCACTCGCACTCCAATTCCCACCCGCAGCTCCAAAGGTAATCCAAACTCATCGCAATCTGAATAGTACGGAAATACTATTATCTGCAATATATTGCATACTAACCTTACCTACTAATGTATTTGAAAACTAAAAATGTCTATTACTTTTGATTGAGTTAGCCGATTGCGATGAAATAAAGTTTATATGTTACACCAAATTAAGCCCCATGTTTCTGTGAAAAGTCCATCAAAGTCCGATCAGTCGTTTTGAAGTGATGCGTGCACAAACTCACAGACAAACAGATAAACAGACAAACAGACAAAAATTTCAAAAATGATCGAAATGTGTTCTGTTGCTTATCCTTAGACCCCCCAATTTTTTTTTGCAAATATCTTCAATGTACAGACACGCGAAGTTTACGATTTTATTTATTAGACTAGCTGTGCCCGCGGCTCCGCTCGCGTGAACTACAGAATCCGCTCCCATTCCCACTTCCGCTCCCATTCCCACTTCCGCTCCCATTCCCATTCCCACTCCCGCTCCCGTTCCCGCTTCCGCTCCCGCTCCCGTTTCCGCTTCCGCCCCGCACCCGCTTCCCTTCCGCACCGCGCCCGCTCCCGCTCTCGCTCTCGTTCCCGTTCCCGCTCCCCTCCCGCTTCCGTATCCGCTTCCGCCTCCGCTCCCGCTCCCACAACCACTCCCTTTTTCCCACGTCCACGCCCACGCCCACTCCCACTCCTATTCCCACTCCCACTTGCAGCTCCAAATGTAATCCAAACTCATCGCAATCTGAATAGTACGGAAATACCATTATGTGCACTATATTGCATACTAACCTTAACTTCTAATGTATTTGAAAATTAAAAATGTCTATAACTTTTGATTGAGTTAGTCGATTGCGATGAAATAAAGACTAAATGTTAAGTTAAGTTAAGCCCCATGTTTTTGTGAAAAGTCCATCAAAATCCGTTCAGTAGTTTATAAGTGATGCGTGCACAAACTCACAGACAAACAGACAAACAGACAAAAATTTCAAAAATGACCGAAATGTGTTCTGTTGCTTATCCTTAGATCCCCCCAAATTTTTTTTTGCAAATATCTTCAATGTACAGACACGCGAAGTTTACGATTTTATTTATTAGATAGATTTCCTCTAACTGACTTGAAACTTGAGCAGAGGGATTCCTCAAATTACGTTGTCAACCACTGAGAATTTTTTTTATGTTACCCCTAACGTATTGAACTTCCGAAGCTCCGAATTCTGAATATTACGAAGCACAGTTCTGCTTCGCCAGTTATCCCCGACATCAAAACAAGCGAACAGATTTTATCACCTACTACTAAACTATCGAGAGAGGGACAAAGATATACGTCAACACATAAGTGCTTCTCTTTCTAACCATGCTTATTTGAGGGAGGGGAGTGAGTATTCTCTGCTTTAACAGTATTAATATAACAGGAATATTGTTGGTTAGAACTGGGCCATCAATCGTGGTAGTTGAGGCAGTTCAGTGTGAAGTCTATTATAAGACGTATATGTGTCAATTGGCTCAAAGACCTTTTCCATTGGCTGATACGACACGATAGAAGTTTTAAAGTTAATGAGGTTATGTAGTTTAAAAGGAATACTTGATTTACCTTTGTTATATGTACCTAATATTGTAAATAATGTATCAATGTCCAAGTTTTAGTTAGTACATTTGATTTAAACCATCAGATGGATATGTCAGCCTCTTACATCCATTACGAGGCGGGAGCGGGTGCAGGGGCGCGGATGGAGAGGGGTAACAGGGGGAACGAGACTGGGAAAGGGATTAAAACTAAGTAAATTTCAACCCAAAAAATATACGATTCTGTAGTCCACGCGAGCGGAGCTAGTACTTAATAATACTGTCAAGTTTTGATGCGACTACCAACCCCAGTCAGTCAGTTAGTCAGCAGTCTATTATACACCCTAATTGCATTATATGTAAGATATATGATATAAGATATCTGATAGATGTGCCAACGGTATAATGACAAATGGAAACAATTTCTAACGAGTCTAAATCAATACAGCGTGAGTCGTTCCCGTCTCCCTCGCCTAGTTTCAGACAAACATACACTAACTTCACACTCGCAGTTCTTGCGATAACCCGACTGTTTGTTGCTGAATCAATATGGAACTTGTATACTGTCTTCTTGAAGTAAAAAGAGATATCTTTTTAATGCAGTGTGCCAATAACAGGCTCACGACGGCATGCCATTAGCTGTGTGATTCCCTAGAATAGGGCCACCCCAGTTTCCCCGTGGGTGTCGTCAAGGCGACTAAGGAATTGCAGCAGCTGTCTCCTGTGTATATTAAGATCATTACTGCGATCACCACTCCGCCTGCCAAGCGTGGTCATCGTCAGGTTATTTTTGTCTCCACTGCAGGAGCACAACCCTCTCTCATCTACTCTATGCCTTTTATTACATTATCTGGCTCATTACTAATTTATTTAACTATGCTTTTATATCGTAATATACTTTATTTTATTTAATTACTTTCATATAATATATAAAGTATTATATCATATCATATGTTATCATATCTTGTTATAGCGTGATGTCTTTTATTTATATATGCATTTTATTCGTATGGTTTTATTTTATTACATCTACCTTTCCATTTATCCTATCATATTGTTATCTCGCTGTCGCTGTGTACGCTACCGACTAGGCTCCAACAGAAAACCAACGCTTCGCTCGCGAGCAAAGCAATTATGCTGAGTTGGGGCCTGTTGGGTGTCGAGGCACACACACATGCGGGTGTTCCAATAAATAATATATATTTTAGTAGATAAGTTGAAATTTGATTTGTATTTTTTTTTCTTATTTTTATTCTTTTTTTATATATGTTGTACTACCCCGCAACGTGTGCCCATCACTCAATAAAACTATTTTTCTTTCTTTCTTTCTCATCTGCCGGAGACAGACGGAGGATTCGGCCTACACTCCCCGCGCTGGCCAGACGTTTTTTAATGTATTCCCTTAGTCGCCTTGTACGACATCCACGGGAAGAGTTGGAGTGGTCCTATTCTATTCTATTATGTCAAATCCCCCGTTGGATAGCCCACCAAAAGTGGCGTTCTATTGGGGAGGCTTATGTTCATCAGTGGACGGCGCGCCCCACTCCTTGTCTAAATCGCTTACATTTCATTGTATTCCTTATATTGTTACTGTGTTATTCATATATTGGCGCATTAATCGTGAACTACGATACTGACGTTCGTCCTGCGAAATGCCATCGTGAATTGTACGACCTATACAGTTTTAGAAACGCCAAATTAAATCCCCGTTAGGCTTATTTTTACCAACTTTGAGAATACATCACGATTATTTGAGGCCGTATAACCGCGAGTGGACTTTAGAGATGAAATGGATAGTGGTTGGCCGGATAACAGGATATTTGGCGCGGCTCTAGACCGGATAGCCGGATATCCTTCATTTAACCCACGCTCTGCAAAGTGTAATAAAGATTTTGACTTTGACCCTGAGGTTACAAGGGCCAAAGAAGTTTCGTTAATTCATTTGCACCAACGAAATCACGCACTAAGTTACCTTTGGTACCGATATCATGATTTAAAATTTTAGTTTGAGGTTACCATAGATAACTTAACAACTCAAACGTCCCATTGACTACAGTCACCAACAACGTACTTGAATGAAAAATTAATAATCTGCTAGATTGGGCGTACTTAAGTTAATTAAAATGTTACTAGACTGCGCGCTGTTAAATTTGTCGTCTACTGAAGTAAAATTTCAACACTAAATCCCTTTCATCATCAGCCCTTAGACGTCCACTACTGGACATAGGCCTTCCCCAAAGAACGCCACCACAACCGGTCCTCCGCTCTCCTCATCCAGGAGCTTCCGGCCTTCTTAAAATTCCTTTAAAAATATTGAAATAAATAAACAAAAGTGACATTTTGAACGGACCTGAAGCGGCCGGAAGAGGCTGTATGCAGAGGGCGGAAGACAGGGTGTGGTGGCGTTCATTGGGGAAGGCCTATGTCCAGCAGTGGACGTACAAGTTATTTATAGTTCTGTGATCTTTGAAGTATAATATTGAGATCGCTCCGCAATTGTCTCAAGTCAATAGAAAAATAATCGTAAAGGTTATTGCTCTAAGAATATGTCTATTTAGAAGATGCGACGTAAAGAAATTTTGGATTTAGTAGAAACGTAGAGCAAAGTCCGCCCGTATTTAAATATCTCTTAAAAACAGTTCAACAGTCCCGTAAAAGCGAAATTAAAACCACGTTCACGGAATTCCCCCCAGGGGGCGTATTCCCACCAACTTCGGCAATTATAAAAGTTAAATGTAATTTTTGTTCGATAACAGTGGCAAAACAAGCGCATTATATCATTATTATTGTACTGTGGAGGCTTTTAATCTTAAACGTACATCGTACTTTGAAGTTGGGAAGGGTGAGGGGTGGAGGGGGGGATGCACAATACGACATAATTAATTACCTAGGAGCTGAGCCTGGGTTTCCAGACAAGGGAAAAGTATCAAATGAGTAACTGAGACTTGTATTTTCTTTCAGATTTGTGCCCTCACTCAGCACTATGGTTCTTGGCTTTCAAAGTATAACAAAATAATAACAATAAAGGTTCATTCGGACTTATCAGTGCCGACTTGGTCCTGATCAGTCTTTTTAAGTTAGGTTAAGAAATAATGTGTCATATTACAAACCCAGTAAAGTCACTCGATCCGTTATGCTGTTGGAATATGGACGAATGAAAAAATACTAACTCAGGACTGAGGCGGCACTGTTAAGTCCAACGATGTTATGTCCGAGTGAACCTTAAATAATTAATAACACGAACACCTGTCACCTGTACTTTTTTGTTATTAGACCAGAATTTCCTGTACTAATATACTTGATAACACTAATTATATATAACACTAATAATAATACTAAATAACACTACGCCATGGTGAATAACAAAGTAAATTACGTTTTAATTTTGATATTAGCAAAAAAAGATGGAAGTGACGTTAATAAGTTTACTTGAAATTTCTTATATTTAATTTTGAAAGTGTTTTTGTTAATTAAATCGCTTCTGATGCCTAATGGGATAGTGTTAAAATGTTGAGTACCAAATATTGGCTTGTTCTTTCACCATAGTAGTTGCAGGCACTAGGCACACATAACAGTTGTTGGTCAACACTGCTCGTGAAACTAGTGAAACTCCTAAGATAGTGTACTGTACTTCATCGTCAAAAATTCGTGGTAGGATCCCAAAGTACTAAGCAGCATAGATGAGCAGTGGTAGCCGGGTTGGTTGTGCACTCGCTTCACGTTCTTGGGGTCGTGGGTTCAAACCCCGCCCGTACCAGTGAGTTATTCTTATTTAAAATACCAGAGGATTTTTGGAGAAGCAAAACATCGTGAGGAAACCTGCATATGCCAAAGAAGAAATTCTGAAGCGTATGTGAAGTCCACCAAATGGGCTTGGGGCACCGTTGGTGGTCAGGGGTTTGGCACAAAAGATCCTGAAGTGTCGAAGTGTCGCCAGGTCTTCCTGGCCCCGTAAGAAGATAAGCAGCATAGATAATAGAATAGAAAAATAATACTAGACGAGAGCAGAATAGAACAGAAAAGAATAGATATACATAGTTTATTGCGAAGGCAGTTTTCATAATTTCTATTTAAAAAAATAAAATACAATTTAAAAACTGAGACATTACTTCGACATGCTCCTTCTAAAGGATTTCGAGTTAAGAGTATATTTTATTCACCGGAATAAAATTCAATTCCACTTTGCACCTGGCACCCTGAAAGTTTCAAGTACAAAAAATATCTCATGAATCATCTGCAACGCAGAACTACGTCCGCCCGCGGCGTCGCCTGCAGTTTTCATTCTGTGCATTTCTCGCAAGATGAATGATGACAATGCAGCACCGTTTGTTTGTCGGAGACGTGTAAACACGTCGGGAAGTTCGCAATAAGATACTGCGACGAGACTAGAGTTGCTTTACCTGAACAATTTGGGTGTTTTGGAAAATTGTTGCCAAAACACATTGAACGTAAAGTTTCCTGAAGCATGGAAACCCTTGCAAAAGTCGACTAAGATTATAAGGCAGATATTAAAACCCAGATTAGAGAAATACACAAAATAAGGAGCGACATAATCAGGCAAAAGACAAAGTTGACAGACGCATTAACATAAGCCCTTAGACTAAAATGGCAATGGGCCTGTCACATTTCCCGCCTCACCGGCAACAGATGGACGATTGAAACTACCCAATGGAAGGGGCCAGTAGGGAAAAGGAAAGTAGGCAGGCCAAATAAACGATGGGCAGACGATGTTACTAACTATGTGAGTAAAGATTGGCTCTCTGCGCAAAAAGACAGGGAGTCATGGAAAGAAATGGAAGAGGCCTTCACCCAAAGAGGGGTCCATCTACAAAGTGGCTTTCCTTCGCCCGCTTTTTGCTCCGTGATTCCCCTTGACGTGATGTGTTGCGAACAACATCGCCGGCTTGTTGAGGTACCACGGTTAACTAGGGAATGAATTGTCCACCTCATCAAAGCCCCGCATGATTCAATAAGGCTAATAGTGCCCAGAGTTCGTCCAGCTCCGGGATGTCGGCACGCTTACTACCAGGCTAGCCCCTGGACACGCATCCATCGGCACAGCAGACCTTGGATTGGCGGATGGGATCTAAAGGTTTAACCAGATTATTCAGCGATGGATAATTAATATAAGGCGCATGCAACGCAGAAAAGACGTCGGGTGAAGATGAAGCGACTCTTTAATGTACGTTCATACAAAATGTATGGAAGCGTCGCGACGCAGAACACACAGAGGGAAGCGACGACGGAGCGTAGTCGCGACTCATCTTCAAGCACTCGGCACTCCATACAAGTCAGCAGTAGTGCTATTCTCTGAAATACAAACTTGACGGCTGACTACGAGTTCGCGGCGCTCTCTGTAGAGACCCTGGGCCCGTGGGCAGCCGACGGGAATGCGTTAGTGAAGTCTGTCGATCAGGGTGACTTCAGGGCTGGCGCCTACCTCGCACAACGTGTGAGCCTTGCCATACAGCGAGGTAATAGCGCCAGCGTCCTAGGGACTATGCCTCACCACGAGAGGTTGGACGACGTACACCTGTTGTAAATAATTACGTTTTTTTCTTATAATTACTGTATTTTTAAACTCAGTGTAATATGTATAAGTAATTCGATTAAAATATAAACTCACATACTAGTCTCAAACCTAATCAACTGGTAATTCTGTAAAAAATCCAGAGCAATGTGTGTGAACAAAGTGAAGTGAACAAAGAACTCACTTCACTGCGACAGTGCTCTGGAATGTTTACAGAATGCCAATGGATTAAGTTTCTGAGTGAGTGAAGTCACTTGAGTGAGACTCACACATGAGTTTGTATTTTAGAGAATAGCACTACAGATTTAATTACCTATTACATGCCCACAGTCTGTCCGGAGATGCTAGTGTGTGTGTGTGTAAATTATTGCAAGGCTGCTACACTCAACGTTATATGTTAACAAGTTGAAGCAGAGCATAATACAAAACACTTTATTGCACAAACAAATACAGTACCTACATGTAAATCCTACTTATCCTTCCTACTAATATTGTAAAGGCGAAAGGACATATAGGTTAGGTCCTGGAATAGGATATAGGATAGTTTTTATTCCGAAAAAACATCTTATTCCTACGGGAAATCCTACTAATATTATAAATGCGAAAGTTTGAATATTTGGGTGTTTGGATGTTTGTTACTCAATCACGCTTCAACCACTGGACGTATCGTAATGAAACTTAGCATACTTATAGGTTAGCTCCTGGAATAGGACATAGGATAGTTTTTATCCAGAAAAATCATCCCATTCCTACGGGAAATACATAATAATTTGTGATGTTGTTGTCCACGCGGACGAAGTCGCGGGCAATAGTATGTTATATATGCACTTGTCTAATACAGTCTCAAGTTAGTCTATGAAGGACTTGAACCCATTGAACAAAACGTCACCTTGTAGACAACCTTCAAATCGTTTATCGTCTATGGCAGGGATTCCCAAACTATTTTGGGCAAGAGACCCCTTTTCCAAAATGAACTGATACCTCAGACCCCCACAGCCAAAGTACTTTAAAAATCCTATCTCTAGTTTTTCTCCTATTGATACAAAGTACAACAATGATAATAAATAATAAATAAATAAATATCTCAGACATTCACACCAACTATCCAGTCCCAAACTAGGCAGAGCCTGTGGCATGGTTACTAGATAACGCATAGACATACTTAAAGAAATATATAAACATCCATGACTTGGGTACAACAAACATTCATATTCATCATACGAACATTTTCCCCTAGCGGGATTCGAACCCGCAACCTCCGGCGTGGTAGTTCGAGAGCTACCCATTCCACCACGGAGGTCGTCTATGATACTTCCTACTAAAGTATTAGTCATTCTTTTAACAAGTTGGTACACGTAACACAACTTATACAGTAACTTGTAAGTTTCAAATAAGAACTTGTGTTAAGTAATAAAGGTCGATTTTTAGACCTCCAAAATCAGTTTTTCTGGGAAACAGATTTCGACCCCAAGGGGTCGGTATCGACAACTTTGGGAATCCCTGGTCTATAGAAGCTACCAGACGAATTCACACGTCAATTTCGACCGACAAAATTACCCCAAAGAATATTTTTTTTATGAAAAGAATAAAGACTCGACTGAGCTGATTTGTCATGGTCTAATTCACCATATTTCACCCTCGGGGATGAGACGAAATATAATTGAATACGTGCTACATGCTCACAGATGGCAGTTGCTTATAACTAGATAGATATATTTGCCGTGTGGTTTCCGGTAGAGTAGAATAGGACCACTCCAACTCTTCCCGTGGATGTCGTACAAGGCGACTAAGGGGATAATACATTATAAAACGTCAATCAGGCCTCCCCAACCCGTCTGGCCAACGCGAGGAATACAGGCCAAATCCTCCGTCTGTCTCCGGCAGATGAGAGAGGGTTGTGCTCCTGCAGTGGAGACAAAAATAACCTAAAGATGATGATGATGAGATATCGTTATGGCTGATATCGTTATCGGTGACTCGAATCGTTAATATCTTGAAGGTCAGCATATTAGGTTTTACAATTATTATTTTTGAATAACATATTATACATGCCGTGTGGTTTCCGATAGAGTAGAATATAAGCACTCCAACTCTTCCCGTGGATGTCGTACAAGGCGACTAAGGGTTTTATTTGGAGGCTGATTTTTGGATGTTTGGATGTTTGTTCCTCAATCACGCTTCAACCACTGGACAGATCAGGATGAAAATTGGCACACATATAGATTAGGTCCTGGAATAGGACATAGGATAGTTTTATCCCGAAAAAACATTCCTAGGGGAAGTTGTCCACGCGGACGACGTCGCGGGCAACAGCTAGTATGATCATAAAATTCATTAAAAGTTGGCACGATTTCATGATAGGGTCAGGTATGAAAGAATGTTAGTTTTCAATGAACAAAATGATCTACTTTCTTGGCAAACACACTGCCGACTGCTGCAGTCTGGGAATTTCACTGAAACTTGTTTTCGCTGAGTCATTTCTATTTCTTTATTTACTTTCCAGACGTCTTCGCTTCAGTTGCAGAACTTGCAGATGAAGATTTAATAACGCTTTAAACTTGTATTGATAGGGCGAAAGGATTGCAGAGTTTATGTTACGTTATCATATAGCAGGCGTATAAGGTAAGGGTTAATCTTACTAATATTACAAACGCGAAAGTTTGTAAGTATGGATGGATGTTTGTTACTCTTTCACGTAAAAACTACTGAATGGATTTTAATGAAACTTAGCTTATACATCAGAATAACACATAGGCTACAATTTATAAAGATATTGTGTGTATTGTCCAAAATATCAAGTGAGTAGGAAAAATCTACCATCTGTGCGCCATAAAACGCCACGCTTATATAAGCTACTCTAAATACTAATCCTGCGCAGACGAAGTCGCGGGCACCAGCTAGTACTATATAAATACTTGAAAGAACGAGGTTAGCCGCCTAGTAGCTATTGTTCTACATAATAACTTCATTGTTGTTGATTGCAATGGGTGAGTATCGGGGGGGGGGGTCTACTCCTTAAAGATTTCGTAAAATATCCGACGAACTAAAAATATTTTTTATACCTATCATGTGACATAATCTGATAAGCGTATAGCGTCCGAGTAAGTACGACATTTAGAGGCCAAACGATTATCCGATAATTATACAAAATTCAGTAGTCAGACTTCCAGACACAAGAAGAAGCAAGCAGTTTACATATATGTTTAAAAGTAAAGTGAATACCCATTATGCGTCTAAGATCCCTACCGCAGCTAAGAAAAGAGCTGATGACCGTTTTTAATAAAATATGTCTAAGAACCACTGCTAGTAAACCTACTTTCAAATAAAAAAAACTCATCCAAATCGGTTCAGCCGTTTGAGAGACAGCGACCACTGACAGACACACAAACACATAGCGGTCAAACTTATAACACCTCTAATTTTGCGTCGGGCGTTAAAAATGCGATTGAGAATAAAATACAAGACAATAAAGAATTCGAGAAAGAACTCTAACAAACCCCAGTTTAAATGTCTCACTCAGATCAATATACCTCAAGTACTATATAAAGGAAGATTCGCACATTGACTTTGTGCGAATCTTCCTTTCACAGACAGACACACAAACACACAGCGGTCAAACTTATAACACCTCTCTTTTTGCGTCGGGGGTTAAAAATGCGACTGAAAAATAAAATACAAGACCATAAAGAATTCGAGAAAAAGCTCTAACAAACCCCAGTTCAAATGTCTCACTCAAAACTTCACGTACAGTGATAAAGGAAGATTCGCACATTGACTTTATGCGAATCTTCCTTTATCACTATACAGGAAGATTCGCACAAAGTCAATTAAGTTGACATCACACGGCAACACTGCTACGTCACTGATTATTTAAATCAAGTCGATTTGGTATTCCTTTTCCACTGAATAAAGTGAGCTATGCAAATAACTTTACACGTCTAAACCACGAGCGGCGGCTTTGTGAGAGATAGGAGGAATTAGAGCTGATTTTAGAGTTTAGCGACTGCCTTAAGCGGAGCACGGTGGCGAACAGAGCATTACATTTCAATTATATCATGACATTCTTACATAGTGATTTTAAAATTTAATAGGCAATGGCACAAACTGAGATCAAAACGAGAAAATAGTTATTTGTTCAACAAGTGAGCAAAGCAGACGGGTTGGGGAGGGCTGATTGATATTTTATAATGTATTCCCTTAGTCGCCTTGTACGACATCCACGGAAAGAGTTGGAGTGGTCCTATTTCTACTCTACCAAACAGCTATCAGGGTTCTTACTTGGTAAACATTTCGGTTACTATCGTCGAAGTACATAATCAATTTGTACTCTTTAACTGTGCATATGCAAGTGTCTTATTCGACTAACTATGGCCGTCTAGTTATCGTAGCTCAGAATGAATATCCTGGGTGTGGCTTACCATGAACCCAAGGTCTACAGGCTTCTACCCTTTAGCTGCATAAAGGCTTTTACGCAGTAGTCTCTGGGGATAGAAGCATCATAAAGACAAAGGGGTTGACGCAAAATTTCCCACGAGGTCGATGTGTCGCCGGATTAACCTGGATCCATATCATCATCATCAGGTTATTTTTGTCTCCACTGCAGGAGCACAACCCTCTCTCATCTGCCGGAGACAGACGGAGGATTGATGTTTTATAATGTATTCCCTTAGTCGCCTTGTACGACATCCACGGGAAGAGTTGGAGTGGTCCTATTCTACTCTACCGGAAACCACACGGCAACCGCAAACGGATCCATATAATAAGATAGATTTCGCAATGCTTCCTTTTTGAACATGCTCGGTTCGTCTGGCAACCAGATTCTCGTAACGATGTGAATGTGCTAGGACAGTCCTTTCCTATGTTATTGGCTGACCGTATATCGCGATGAAAATCGAAAAGAAAGCTGTCTTTCAGCTCGCTAATGCTTACAGCTATGTTGGTGACCTTAGATCTTCTCATCGCAGATAATATTATTAAAAAAAATCCAAGCATAGCCTTCTCAATAGCAACAATAAACAACTATCGCTCAGTAAACGTACATGTTCCAGTTTCAGCTCAGATGCAAAGGGCGTTCAACTATCCCCGTTGAGTACTTAGAGCCGTTCTCGTTTATCACTTGCACGGCGCCGATCGCGCCGGAGCAGGCGTCTCGGCAGAGCTACAGTGATTTGTGTGGTTTGTGAGAACCGAATGGAATAGAAAATGAGATCATTCCGTCTTCACAGCGTTTTACAATACGTGGGGCATTGTACAGCTAAGCTCTGTGCTTTAGGACTTTTAGTTTTTCTCTTTTTTATTTAATAGTTTATTGTACACACAAACATACAAAGAAGGTGGCGGGGGCAGGGGCAGGGGCGGGGGCGGGTGTGGGAGTGGAAGTAAGATTGGGAGTCAGTGACATTGATATTTATTTATTTAATAGTTTATTGTACACACAAACATACAAAGAAGAACACAAAGAAAAGAAAATTATACAAAAGGTTAAGCTTATTTCTAAAGAAATTTCTTAGCTAACCTGCGGTGAAGACAAGGGGTTCTGGAGGCAGTAGTCGCGTGTACCCTACTATATATTAAATAATCATACAACATATAATACAATAAACATAAACAAATAAACAAAAATATATAAAAATATACGATATGTTATTGATAGAGAGTAAGGTAAGCTCTTTAACTCGTGATCTGAACACAGAAATCATCAGAGAGAAGCGAATCGTCTTTTTGTGGATGAATCATCATTTTATCGGCCCCTAGACGTCCACTGCTGCACATAAGCCTTCCCTAATGAACGCCACTATATTTCATTCCAGATTAATAGTCCTATGAAAACCAACGCTATTTACGTCTCGGTAACATATACATGAAAGGGTCACCAGCAGCAAAAATAGGTTTGTATTACCAAGTAAACTTTGCGGTCCACTTAGGAACACCATCTATTGTGTATTTTGTTTTCGAGACGCAAATGCGTTTGTTTTCATAGGACTATTAATCTGGAATGAAATATACACCCGGTCCTCCGCCCTCGGCATCCAGCCACTTCCGGCCACCCTTTTCAGGTCGTCGGTCCACTTGGGGGCGGGGCTTCCCACCCTGCGCGTGCCGATCCGCTGTCTCCACTCCAGAACTCCACAGATAACAAAAAAAATTTGCTGGGATTTGCTGCTGAAAGTATGTTGCGACGTTTCTGATTTACAGTGCCAACAGCCAGGAAGTGGTAGGCGATAAAAAATGTGCTTATTTATAAACTGTACTTGTCGCGATGTTTAAAAGTGCACATTTGAAGGTTATTTCACATTTTAAATCATCAAGGATCATGAAGGATGTAGGGTCTATGAAAAATCTACATATAAATATACCAAGTGTACTCGTTTGGACGTCGACTCTTCATAATTAATCTTATTATTATTTGTTTCACTTGTATTGTTTAAATAATTTTGTTGATCTAATTATTAATTATATATTACTAATATATTTACTTAATACCTTGCCCGAGGATATTAGAATGGAGTGTAACAAGCGTAAATTTAAAAAAATGCTGAAAAATTATTTGCTGGAAAGCATTTAACTCCATCATATTTAATTATTAATTTCAATTAAACATAAGGAGACTATGATCCCCCAGTCAAACCGTCTAGACGATTTTGGGAGACAATTTTTGTAAGAAAATGTTTTATTATGTACGATTAATAAATTAAATAAATAATAATAATTATAATTCCTAATACTAATATTTGCACACCTGCATCAGATCAAGTACACTAGAACTAACCATATTATCAACATCTTCTGTAAATCACTGTATTTTTGGCAAATAAACCATTTTCATTTCATTTCATGGTCCTTGATGCTTTAAAATGTGGGATAACCTTAGGTTTATTTCGAGAATCGCGACATTCACGCTAGCTAACTATAAAATTCACAAGTACAGTATACTGAAGAGATCACAGAAAGAAATAACCCTACCTACTCTACTATAGGGGCAACACCGCCGTAATACTTCAAGTTATGTTCTATCTGTGGGATGTGACAGTGACAGTTCAAGCTTTTGACAGATGCCATGGATCTTATTTTATCTTCTTAGGGGGCCAGGAAGACCTGGCGACACTTCGACCCTTCAGGATCTTTTGTGCCAAACCCCTGACCACCAACGGTGCCCCAAGCCGATTTGGACTTCACATACGCCTCAGAATTTCTTCTTTGGTATATGCAGGTTTCCTTACGATGTTTTCCTTCACCGAAAAGCCTGTAAATAAACCGTACTTAAGTTTCGTAAAACTCATTGGTACGGGCGGGGTTTGATGCCATGGATACTCTGTGTTTTAGCGCGCACGCATTGTAATAAAACTTGATAATTATTGTATTATGCCGTGTGGTTTTCGGTAGAGTAGAATAGGACCACTCCAACTTTTCCCGTGGATGTCGTACAAGGCGACTAAGGGAATACATTATAAAACATCAGTCAGGCCTCCCCAACCCGTCTGGCCAGCGCGGGGAGTGTAGGCCAAGTCCTCCGTCTGTCTCCGGCAGATGAGAGAGGGTTCTGCTCCTGCAGTGGAGACAAAAATAACCTGATGATGAATTATTTTATCATATCTAACACTACTTATTATAGTGAAATAATAAGCAGCTCAGTAGACGCCATGACTGATAAACAAAATCGAATCTCTCGAAAAATTCTCTAAAGGTTTTAAAATTTGATTTAGTAGCCTAACGTGGCAGCACAGCGTCGCCACTTTGGAATAGCTACTTATTAATAAGGGTTGAGATACATACAAGCACGCATTTGCATTACGGTGGTCGACCTGGACGGTGAATTGAGCGCAGACCTTTCAGAGGGCAATGTGGCTGAATTTACGCTGACAATTAATAATCGTATTTAAACTTACTTCGCGTGTCTGTACATTGAAGATGTTTGCAAAAAAAATGAAGGCGTCTAAAGATAAGTAAGAAAACACATTTCAATCATTTTTGAAATTTTTGTCTGTTTATCTGTTTGTCTGTTAATTTGTTCACGCACCACTTAAAAACCGATTTTTATGGACTTTACCCAGAAACATAGAGCTTAACTCGGAGTAACATACTTATAGGCTTTATTTCATTGCAAACAGTTTACTCAATCAAAAGTTATGGACATTTTTAGTTTTCAAATAATTAGTAGATAAGGTTAGTATACAAAATAACAAAGAAGTATACATTTTAATGTTCGGTGCTATTCATATTGCGATGAGTTTGGATTACATTTGGAGCTGTAGTAGGAGTATGCGTGGAAGTGAGCGTGGGGATGGAGGTAGAGGTGGGGGTAGTGATGTGAGTGATCTGGAGCTGAATCTGGACCTGGATCTGGAGTGGGAGCGGGAGCGAGAGTGGGACCGGAAGTGGAAATGTAGCGAATTCTGTAATTCACGCGAGCGGAGCCGCGGGTACAGCTGGTAATTAAATATGTCAGTGTCTTTGTCATTTATACCAATTATTATGCAAAGGACGCGCCTTATACGCCACTAACAAATATGTTGGGCCCGATTCTGAAGGCACACATTTAAAATTTGACAGCGTTAAAATTGGTTTCGTCTTTATCTTCATAATACTGTGTGACAAGGATAGCAACAGTTTTAGTGCTATCAAATTTTAACGTTGTGCCTTCAGAATCGGGCCCAATATTCTCTCATTTGTATGGCGATAGTGAGGTACAACCCTCAGACGTTATGGATTTTGTTGCGTCTTTGTTTCAAAAGCACAAAACTTTTATTGAGTCTAGATATTTTGCATAACATTTTAAATGTAGCAGCGATATTCAAAGCTGCGATACACAAACTGCAAATAAAACTGAACGTTTATTCTGCATTTATGCAAAGTATGAAAGGATTCCATAAAAGAGTGCATATGCTGTGGAAACGTGAACATTTTCAATTTAGATGAAAAATGTATGTTACTTATATTAAAGTTTTATGTTAAAATTATACATATGTTGAAAATGTCATACAAGAGTGTAGTGAGAGATACGAGAAATTTATGTGAATAATGAATTCTGAACAAAATCTTCCTTAGGAAAAAACCAAAGTTTGGTGGCGGGGGAGGGGCGGGGCGGGTGTGGGAGTGGAAGTAAGATTGGGAGTCAGTGACATTGATATTTATTTATTTAATAGTTTATTGTACACACAAATATACAAAGAACAACACAAAGAAAAGAAAATTATACAAAAGGATAAGCTCCTTTCTAAAGAAATTTCTTCCAGCTAACCTGCGCTGAAGACAAGGGATTATGAAAAGGCAGTAGTCGCGTGTACCTACTATATATTAAATAATCATAGAACATATAATACAGCATAAACTAATAAAGATATTGAGTCTGAGTGGAACCGGAAGTGGGAAGAAGAGCAGATCCTGTTGTCCACGCGAGTGGAGCCGCGGGTACAGCTAATAATAAAACTAAACATATACATTTATAATGTCTTTATCTGTTTAATTTCTTAGGTCATTTAAAGAATATTTTGGTATTTTAAAGGCTTCTAAGGTAATGGTCTTCCGACAGATCTCTTCATTTTATTTTCCTGATTTTACGCTTGACCTCAATGACACCTCCTGGTAAGTGCGTAGTGCAGAAGATGTCTAAATTCCTATTCACTCTGAGGCCGAGGTCACGATGAGGCCTAAGGTGGCCATATCCATATGCCTCTTCACTCTTTCTTCAAAAAGATCCAAATTGTACTCGTCCGGAAATACCGAAGCTGGCAGTGAGTTCCATTCCTTAGCATGTGGTATAACGTGGTATGTCTGCTACATAAAATTGAGCTTTAGTTTTGCGACATTAGAAATCTAATTACCTATTTACTTTGTTACTTGAGAAATTGAACATTAATAGATTCTGTGAAGATGGGACAGATTGCTAGGGTAGTAGAATGTAATTTTTTTTTTTGATATTTACTCTATGCAACACCGCAGTATGTACAAGCAAACAGATTTAATTACTTATCTTATCTCCTTAGGGGGCCAGGAAGACCTGGCGACACTTCGACCCTTCAGGATCTTTTGTGCCAAACCCCTGACCACCAACGGTGCCCCAAGCCCATTTGGTGGACGTCACATACGCCTCAGAATTTCTTCTTTGGCATATGCAGGTTTCCTTACGATGTTTTTTCCTTCACCGAAAAGCCTGTGGTATCTATACATATAATAAAAGAGTAGAAAAAACAAAAGAAAAGCGAATCTGTACATTGAAGTTAAAAAAAAAATTTCACTGCCCGGACGTTACTGAAGACCAGTAGAGTCCAAAAATATAATTAAAAAAATTCTTATCTGTCTGTATGTATGTATGTATGTACGGGCTAATCTTGGAAACTGCTGAACAGAATTTGACGGCGTTTTCACTGTTTAATAGCTTTGAGTTCGGGCCTCATACTGGTATAAGTCATATCTCAATAAAATGTCAGGATGCTGATATACAAGTTGAGCTCTCATTTCATATCATTTGTATGAAAGTGTAGTTCAACATTACTGGTCAATGCAAGAACTTGACAAAAAGTGACAGAGATGTTTTATAGCTCATTTATAGATTTATTTTAGCTGATGTATTTCAGGTATTTCCACAAGTCTCGATACAAAAAGTTCGCTATTCGATAATTAGTGGCCCTGTATTAGACCGGTGATCGTCGACAATGTCAATATCGAAGCTGTTCAGGAGTACGTCTGCCTAGGACAGACAATATAGTTGGGTAGGATCAATTTCAAAAGCTGACAGAAGAATCCAGTTAGGGTGGGCAGTATTCGCAAAACTGCGTCAAGTCTTTACGTCACCTATTCCACAATGTTTAAAGACAAAAATCTTTAATCAGTGCATCCTGCCTGTCATGATTACAGCGCGGAGACGTGGACACTGATGGTGGGCCTTATCCACAAGATTCAAGTGGCTCTGCGAGCTATAGAGACGGCAATGCTCGGGGACTCTATGAGGGATATGATTCGTAATGAGGTGATCCTATGAATAACGAAGGTGACCGACATAGCCGAAAAAATTAGTAAGCTGAAATGGCAGGTCACATCTGTCGTAGTACCGAACGGCCGTTGGGGCAGACGGGTTCTAGAGTGGGACGCGACGTCCCACGCGCAGGGTGGGACGCCCTGCTGCCAGGACGACCTGAAGATGGTGGCCGGAAGCGGCTGGATCTGTAGGGCGTTGTGGCATTCATTGGGGAAGGCATGTCCAGCAGTTTGACAGACATTTTGTTGTACAGTTAATTGGATATGCAACATAGGAAGGGAATAGGAGGGAAAGGAAGTCGGATGGAAAAGCATAGAGGGATTAGGGTAAGAGAGGAAAGATGAGGGGGCAGTGGTAAATAAAGGGTGTAGGAAGGGGTGGGTTAAGGGAAGGGGGAGAGGTAGGAGTAGGGAGAGGGAAGGGGTGGGGGAAAGGGTTTTCAACGTTGTGGGAAGGGGATGGAGAAGGAAAGAAAGAAAGGGTATGGAAAGGACAAATTGGGGGGGGGGGGGAAGGAAATATCACCTAATTTGAACAATATTAAAATATAAAAAAATTCATTGATTATATGATAATCTTTTAATTCATGATAAATGTAAATGTCAACTTTATTTTAAAAAAAGCGGCCAAGTGCGAGTCTGACTCGCCCATGAAGGATTCCGTAGCAGCAAGTAACATAATATAAAAGTTATTGTAGTTCGTTGTAACTTTGATCGATGTTTTAATAATAGTATTGTGGTTTACGATTTATGACGTATTAAAAAAAACTACTTACTAGATCTCTTTCAAACCAATTTTCGATGGAAGTTTGTATGACAATGTACATCATATATTTTTTTTAGTTTTATCATTCTCTTACAGGGGGGGGGGGGGGGCACACATTTTACCACTTTGGAAGTGTCTCTCGCGCAAACTATTCAGTTAAGAAAAATAATTATATTAGAAACCTCAATATCATTTTTGAAAACGTATGGGTTTGATGAAAAAAAATATTGAGTAAAATATATGAGTTTCAGTTCTAAGTATGGGGAACCCCCAAAATTTAATGTTTTTTTCTTTCTATTTTTGTGTGAAAATCTTAATGCGGTTCACAGAATACATCCACTTACCAAGTTTCAATAGTAAGTTCTTATAGTTTCGGAATAAAGTGGCTGTGACATACGGACGGACAGACAGACAGACATGACGAATCCATAAGGGTTCCGTTTTTTGCCATTTGGCTACGGAAACCTAAAAAACTGTGGGCCAACGGGCGAAACCGCCGCCGGAACGCTAATTTTTACCCGACTTCAAAAAAGGAGGTTCTCAATTGGATAGTATGTTTTTTTATGTATATTAATATTTTCAATGCATAACCAGATTAATAGATTTCTTTTAGGATTTAGTGACACGTAATACATAAGAATGTGTAATGTTAAGTTGTCCACGCGGACGAAGTCGCGGGCAACAGCTAGTTATAAATAAACCGTACTTAAGTTTCGAAAAACTCATTGGTACGAGCGGGGTTTGTACCAGGACCTCATGAACGTGAGGCGAGTGCACAACCAACCAATTTAATACTTACTACTAGTACATCAGTCTGTCCGTACACGTTAATGTGTGCGTAAATTATAGCAGGGCTACTGCACCCAGCGCGTGACCATAGTCAAGCGTGAGAGAGACAACGTTAGACGTCAACAACATAAGTGCTTCTCTTTCTAACTTAGCAGTAGCCTAGTAGTGCGTACTGAGAGCCTTTCTTCGCGAAGTGATATATTTTTTTTTTATTGTTGATGGGTTTGCGCTTGACCTCAATCTCACCTGAGGGTAAGTGATGATGAGGCTTAAAGTGGAGCGCGCTTACCCAGAAGTAGCCTTTGCCCGCAGACTCCAAAAATTAAATTGTATTTTAAACTGGTTTCCAATATAGTTTTCCATCTATAACCAGCTTTCAAACAGGATACATTATTAAAAATAAAATTGAAGTGGGCACTGAAAAACGAAGGTGACCGACATAGCCGAAAAGATTAACAAGCTGAAGTGGCAGTGGGCGGGTCACATCTGTCGCATAACCGACGGCCGTTGGGGCAAACGAGTTCTCGATACGACGACCTGAAGAAGATGGCCGGAAGCGGCTGGTGTCTGGTGGCGTTCATTGGGGAAGGCCTATGTCCAGCAGTGGACGTCTAAAGGCTGAAAAGATGACGATGATGAGGTACTGAAATACCAAGTGTTGCTTGAACACAAAAATATATTATTTTCCATCTGTTCACTAAACTCCTTTCTAAAGAGTACCTCGTTTTTTCACTCGCATACTGTGAATACTTTTTCTCTCACACATTAAAAAAAAACGTCATTCCTCTCATATTTTACCTTCACAGTGACTGCAAAAAATGAAATAAATGCCACAAACAGTGAATAACCCTAGATAAAAGGATTGTGTGGGTAGAATGGAAATATGAAATAAAAATCGGAATAGAGGGAAGGGGAAGGCGAGGGGATGGGAGTAGCTCGTTACAAATTGTGTGGTGCAGTGACGTTCGGCGCTTGTTATTGAACGGACTTTTAACCAACGAACTACTTATTGTATGGAAGTGACTTCTATAGGCTGTAATGTTGGCGACACCCACCGGCGACGTCCAGGGGTACCAACCGCGCGGCGAGCAGCGCCATCTACTCTCAAGCGCTTGTTATAAAAGCAGTTGCACAGGCCGGAGCGAACACAGAGACCTCGTGGATGACGACTCCGCTGACCCATGAGACCTACGCTTAGCCGGCTCTGCTGCTGCTCGTTCGCTGGGCTTCCCCCTCGGAGGTTCCACCTGGTGCGCTGAGCACGCGAGCCGGCGAGTAGAAAAGGTCTCAAATTTATCACAGCGGAGTCTCTCCGCGCTCCAAGGATCTGCCCGTATTAACGGGCAGCGCACGAAGCCCCTGGTAAGAGGCCATTGCCTCGGTACAGGTTCCCCGCCCCCTCCAAGGGGTGAGAAGACATCTCGTGATGGAGCAAACACTATTTTGTTGACTTTCGTCGTTTTACACATCGCGCCGCTTCATACTCGGCCACCGGACGGACGGTCGATGGGACTGCCGCGAGAACTGCTCCCCCGTCCACCTGAACAGCCTCCTGATGCGCCGAAGGTTCACCCCGAAGCCAATCCAATGACCGGCCCGCCGATACGGGCTGAGGCGAACCCCCTGAAGAGGGCAAAAGCCCTGGCACGGACTCCCCACGCCCTGGGAGGGCAGTGAGATGAAGTTAAGCTATTTACCCGTAGCGTCAATATTTAGTAATAACTAAATGTTCTGCGTAGTAACTGCACAAGTTTCAATGTGAATGTGAACGAGTTGCGGCTTCCAGACCCGCAGTTTCGTGGAACAGAAGGATTGTTTGGAACGCTCCATCTAGTAGTACATGTAGATCGTTGTAATAAATATAATAAACACACATAAATAAAACAGATATACATAATATTATACAGAGTGAGACAGACAGTACTCTTTCAGTTTAGTCAAAGTACCTATTTTCGTATGACTATTGCCTATGCATGCATGTATGTATGTATGTATGTATGTATGTATGTATGTATGTATGTATGTATGTATGTATGTATGTATGTATGTATGTATGTATGTATGTATGTATGTATGTATGTATGTATGTATGTATGTATGTATGTATGTATGTATGTATGTATGTATGTATGTATGTATGTATGTATGTATGTATGTATGTATGTATGTATGTATGTATGTATGTATGTATGTATGTATGTATGTATGTATGTATGTATGTATGTATGTATGTATGTATGTATGTATGTATGTATGTATGTATGTATGTATGTATGTATGTATGTATGTATGTATGTATGTATGTATGTATGTATGTATGTATGTATGTATGTATGTATGTATGTATGTATGTATGTATGTATGTATGTATGTATGTATGTATGTATGTATGTATGTATGTATGTATGTATGTATGTATGTATGTATGTATGTATGTATGTATTCATATTGGGATTCGTTTGTACTACAGTAGGAGTCCACGCGAGCGGAGCCGCGGGCACAGATAGTTTGGAATACAATTATAAGGAGTTCCGGGGGTGTGGTCTTGGTATAATACTGTGATATTTCTGTAGTCGCTTCCACGACAAGGCTGCATCTGTGGCGAGGCTTGTCAATGTCAAGTGCAGCTCGACCACCGCCGTGGCCGCGGTCGCAGCCAATAGCTGATTGCCTCGGCGCCGACCGCCTCCTGCCCCGACCCTCGCTCCGATCGAGTCGCATGTTGCCATATCTTTCCACCCAACGGTGACTGCCAACATTTTTATATTGTTCTATTGTCCGTGACTCAAAGGACATTGGGGATTTTGTTTTGTTTTATTGCGTCACTAGCTGTGCCCGCGGCTCCGCTCGCGTGGACTACAGAATCCGCTCCCGTTCCCACTCTCGCTCCCTATCCCTCTCCCACTCAGACTCTCAATCCCGATCCCACTCCAACTTAAATACAAAACAACCGAAATATGAATTGTACCAAACATAATAATTATATTCTTATATCTTTGTTATATCGCATATAATGGCTTCTAGAAAAATTTACTTTATTAATATCTCAAGTTCTTAGTGGCGTATCAAGATGAAACATGCACCAGGTTTTAAGTTAGACCTCCAGCAAGACAACGGTGAAAACTGCATCAAATTTCATTCAGTAGTTTTTGCTTGATGAGGTAACAAACATACAGGCAGACAGACATACAATAAATCTACAACAATTATTTTAGGCTCTATAAAGACCCCTCAAACACATTTTTCTACAATATCTACCATGTAAAGGCATAGACCAGTCCCAGTTTTATTATAGGTATAGATATCATAACTTAGCACTGTGTGGCAGTAGTAATAGTTGAAGAAATACAGAGTTGTGTAACTGGCGATTGTGAGGTGCTACGCGTCTATAGACCATAGATTATATTAGATTAGATTCATTTATTTCACTTTTACATCTTAATAATTCAATTTTACATGTCATTCTAATATGGTAAAAGGGATCGTCTTAAAATAAAATAGTGTATAAATTACAATGTCAACAATTCAAATAATGTCATAGTATATAACATACTATCCATGTCAGTATATATATTAAAATAAAAATTTAAAAATACACTTGGTATTTAATTATCACAAAATTAAACGTCAGAGGGCCCACCAATTTAATTTTTTAGAAAATTCATTTATGGAATAATATTCATTCATACGTCTCGTCCTCGTTCTCTTATTCTTCGGATCTCCATCTGTCTCGTTATATTTCCATTTGGAAATCTATCATGGCTGCCTCGTTGGTCGTCTATAGCAGGGATTCCCAAACTATTTTCTATTTTGGGCAAGAGACCCCTTTTCCAAAATGTACGGATACCTCAGACCATAGCCGAATTACTTAAAAAATAATTTGGCTTATAATTTGACTTAAAAAAAAGCAGAACCTCCATGTTCACCACGCTATAAGTAACTTTGTCCCTCTCTCGATCGACTATCTTGCACGCTGGGTGCAGCAGCCCCACAATAATTTACACGCAGGCTAGTACCCATGTAGTAATAGTAAGTTATTAAATCGGTTATCTTGTACGGAGTACCAGGGAAGTATCGATACGTTTGATACCAAGAAAATACAAATACAAAATTCTGTCTCCGAATTTCAACTGAACTCGAAGCGTTTTATTAAAATCGCGGCCCACAAAAGGAGTTAGCGGGTGATTTGCAAGAGTTTATGTTTTGTTGGGTGTTTCTTGAAACCCTTCGTTTGCTCAAGACGCGGGATATTTATCCAAAGCTAGGACAGTTAAGTGGTTAACCATACATTTTTATGGAAAAGGAAATTACGGTAGCGTTGGAAGAATTGAAATATAGGCCTATAATTGTTGACACAGTCTCTGTCTCCACTTTTTTGAATGGGAATGATTTCAGCTAACTTAAATACGAGGGGAAAACCTCCAGTGTCGAAGGTAAGATTACACAGCTGTGTTATTAGAGGTATCAGGATGTCTTTGTATCTTTTAATAATATTTCCTACTAATATTATACACGCGAAAAGTTAAGTTAATCTTTGCAAGAAAGCCTACTATAAGTTAGATGACTACTTAAATGATAAAAGTCCATGGAGTGCTTGATGGCTCAGCATAGGTAGACTTAATGATTGTAATGAATAAGATAAATCAAAGGAAGGGTCCTGTGCCGTTGGGTTTGTTGCCACTTCTTCCCCTCGGTTATACAGGTGGAAGTGGAGTAGTTTTAGGCGGAATTTGACGTCAAGAAGAGAATTATGTATTCCAATTTTGAAAATAAATATTTTGATTTTGATTTTGGACCGGGTGTGGTGGCGTTCATTGGGGATGGTCTATGTTCAGCTCGAGTAGCAGTTAACAAAATATCGCAAAATATGGATTGTCCGCACTATTTGCGAACGTTTAGTCATCCTACACATAAGCCACCCTTATTAGGACTTCAAAAGTTTTGAGGGACGAATCGCAGGATGCGGTATCGATAATTAATAAGGCATGCGTTTGACATGGGTCGCGCTCAACAAGTTTGTGATATTGACGTGTTGGGGCCCGGAACCCGCGGTCAAGATTGACACCCCAATGCCTCTTCGATTGTAAACACACCTAGAAATATTTGTGGATTTACTTCGTTTCTGTCACAGTTCGGGGTTTAGCCTCTTATAACCATCACCTACCGACGACTTAAAGAAGGTAGCAGGTAGCGGCTGGATGCGGAGGGCGGAGGACCAGGTGTGGTGGCGTTCATTGGGGAAGAGGAAGTTCTAGGGGCTGACATGATGAACCATCAAAGTTCATCATCAGGTTATTTTTCATTCATCATCATCAGAGGGAATACATTACATTACAAAACATCAATCAGGCCTCCCCAACCCGTCTGGCCAGCGCGGGGAGTGTAGGCCAAATCCTCCGTCTGTCTCCGGCAGATGAGAGAGGGTTGTGCTCCTGCAGTGGAGACAAAAATAACCTGAAATTAAACATTGTTATCAGACAATAATTAACTAACATTTTCCATGCAACAGTCTTTTTGACATCATTTGAAAATGCAACATGTTGAAGGAATTAATTTGAGAACTGAAGCTCCTTCTCTTACCGCCGCCAAGCTTTTGCGAAAATGGATCTCGTGCCTTTCGTTCCATGGCATTTAATTCAAATTTCGCATATAAAAACAACCCGCTTTCCCTTTTAAAGAAAAACCAAACAACAATTTGCCCCATGACAGCGATATGAACATTCTTTTCTAACTTTTTTCGGTTTTCTTCAGGGCTACATTTTAGGGAGTGTGCCGAGGAGTTGCACGATTTGATTCCCCCATCTCCGTTCCATAATCGGGCTACCAGGCGTGGAGGAATCGAATTGTGCGATTCCTGGGCATACTCCTCAAAATACCGTGAGGTACTGTAGAAAACCGTAAGGAAAAGTTAGTATGCCATACAAAGAAGTATTTATTTCTTTATTTATATATTTATTTAATTTCACAGCAATTACATTATTATATAAAATACAAGTTATCCGTCCGTTAGTAGTCCGTCTCTTTCGGGAGATATCAAAGCGCCTGGTCGAGGCGTCGAATGACCAAAGGGCTGGGCATTACCTCGCACAGAAGATAAGCCTCACAATACAGCGAGGTAATGCTGCCAGCCTTTTGGGCACGCTCCCAGCGGTGGCGGAGACTGGAAGCCATTTTTTACCTTTAATCTTTTTGTTCCTTTTATTATTAGTATTCTAGTTTTTATTAATCCATACAATAATAATAATTTATTTATTTCTCACATATTGTAAACAATGAATATTTATTTGATTATTTATTTATTTTATTATACTTATATTATTTTTATACAAGTTATTATAAAATTCAAAATATGCCAATTACGAAATTAAAATAATATAAATTCTGTATAATTAAAATATACGATTTAAACAAGGAGAAAACAAACACTTATAAATAGACGAAATTATTAGATCACATATACCAGATATCTTTCCTTTCTTGTTTGCTACGTGTTGTTTGTTGATGATGAGTGAAGTAAGTGATGTGAGTGATGTGTGTATAGTGAGAGGAGTGGTGTGAGGGAGATATGGTCAAAAAATCAAAATATATTTATTGTTTTAAACAGTATTTTACAATAGACATAACGGGGCCGGGACTCCTTTTTAAGCGTAAAAGCCTGTGTTAAGAAGCCCCGCTCTTCCTAATTATTACATACATAGTAAATACTCTTAATGATATAAAAATAATTTAAGCGATAACTAAGATTAATTAATGTGAATCCGCCAAAATACATGTTGTGTGTGCGTGTGTGTGTGTATGTGAATGTACGTGTGTGTGTGTGTTTGTGTGTGTGTATGTGAGATATCTTTAGAATAATAATTATTATGTAATATATAATAGAAGTGATTCAGTTCATGTTAGAGTATTAATTTAATGGTCCGTACTCGGGGAGGGGGTGGAAGTGAGAAGATGTCAGCAATAAAAAGCTTGCGTTTGGAGATACAAAATTGCTTCACTTGCTTGCACTCGCAATTTCCTCTTGCATTTGCGAGATAAGTCCGTCAGCTCAGGCCAATTTTTCTTCGCCGGAGTATTGAGGTGTCCGCCGTATCCATAATTTAAACTAGACAGAGACAAATTATCATCTAGTTCTCAACTTGCCGCGTCCCATTCATTCTTTGCGTCTCCAACTTTATGGCAGATTCGAGTTTGCATCATTTTTTATTCCGAAACTGTCTCCTTAAGACTGTTACGGCTGATAATGACTGTTTCCCATAATATGCACTTTCAAAAAATTTTATTGCCCAGAATGTGTACTTTATGGAAAAAATATTTTATTTATTTAAACATAAAATGTACAAGTAAAAGTAAACGTATGTATGTAAATGTAAAAGTATGTATGTATGTAAACGGTTTATTGTACCAAAAGTAACAATAACAAAAATAAATAAAAGAATAAAGTTGTGTACAAAGGCGGTTTTATCCCACTTAGGGATATCTTCCTGTCAACCTTAGAGCAACTTAAAGGGCTGGTATAATGCGTTAAGTACTGAAATTATAAAAGAAACTTACCTACCCATCAAATATACACTTACACTAAAATATGCATATAAAATACTGCATAGAGGTATACTTAACTCTGTAAGTGTTTTCTTCCAGTAGATGTTTGGGTGAAAGAGACCTGCTAAAACAGGTAGGCAGACAATAGTACACACTATAATAAAAACAAACGGGGGAAAAAAAATAGAAAATAGAATAACTTATTTACTTATAATTATCTACATATAAAAATTACAATAAATATAAACAACCATATATCAATACATGCATACTTACACAACATATATAAACGTTTCTCAAAAATAACTCTTAATTTCCATCATCAGGTTATTTTTGTCTCCACTGCAGAAGCACAACCCTCTCTCATCTGCCGGAGACAGACGGAGGATTTGGCCTACACTCCCCGCGCTGACCAGGCGGGTTGGGGAGGCCTGATTGATATTTTATAATGTATTCCCAATTTCTAAATTTAAGCCTGACAAATATTCAACATTTCAAGTTTATCGATCCAGTAGTTTTCAAATTATTCGGCCCACAGACTGATCAGCTAACAAGCTTTGTTGTAAAAGGATCCATATTGATAAAATCCCTTTTTTTTAATTTTAAAATTCCACGCGAAATAACTGTGATAATATAAGAGTTTAACTACACTTGTCTAATCCCAAACTACACGCAAAAAAAAAATTAGCAACGGTAACGAAATTTTAGTAGTGGTTGCTAAATTCCTTACTAACTATAGGGACAGCCAAGGTTTTAGCTATCAGTGCAAAAAGTTTTTAGCTATCACAATTTAGCTAATATTAATAATATTTTTAGTAGCTAATACTTCGATTTTTAGTAACAATTATCTGCAGTTGCTAATTATATTAGCTAGATTATAGCAGTAGCTGCTAATACTATTCGCAAGATTTAGCAGTTGCTGCTAAGAATACTTAGTAGTTCTTCCGAATTTCGTAGTTATTATTGCACATTATATTAGTCACGACACGGTTGTATTCTCAGTTGCTGCTAACAAAATTATCAACTTTTAGCAGTAGCTGCTAATTTATTAACAAAAATTATCACTAGCTGCTAACAATATTTAGTAGTTCTTCTGAATTTCTTCGTTAGGGTTGCATATTACTTAGTCACTGCACGGGATAATGTTAGCTGCACTTGACTGATCTTAGTCGTAGCCGAGGATCTTGTTTGTAACTCCAGCTAAGGTGTTATTTACTTGATGTAATTACTTTACATGTGACAGCTAACATGATTCGTTGTAAGGAAAAGTTTTTAGCAGTAGCAGGTAAGTTCATTTGATACACTTACGTATCGCCGTAGCTGCACTTGACAATGTTCTTAGCGGTGCTAGTGAATTTAGTTCGTGACTCCAACTAAGACTTTATTTGGGTGATGTAATAATTTTATGTGTGGCAGCGAACATGATTCGCTGTATGGAAGATAGTTTTAGCAGTAGCAGATAAGTTCATTTGATACACTTACGTATCGCCGTAGCTGCACTTGACAATGTTCTTAGCGGTGGTTGTGAATTTTGTTCGTGACTCCAACTAAGACTTTATTTGGGTGATGTAATAACTTTATGTGTGGCAGCGAACATGATTCGCTGTATGGAAGATAGTTTTAGCAGTAGCAGATAAGTTCATTTGCTACACTTACGTATCGCCGTAGCTGCACTTGACAATGTTCTTAGCGGTGGTAGTGAATTTAGTTCGTGACTCCAACTAAGACTTTATTTGGGTGATGTAATAATATTATGTGTGGCAGCGAACATGATTCGCTGTATGGAAGATAGTTTTAGCAGTAGCAGATAAGTTCATTTGATACACTTACGTATCGCCGTAGCTGCACTTGACAATGTTCTTAGCGGTGGTTGTGAATTTTGTTCGTGACTCCAACTAAGACTTTATTTGGGTGATGTAATAACTTTATGTGTGGCAGCGAACATGATTCGCTGTATGGAAGATAGTTTTAGCAGTAGCAGATAAGTTCATTTGATACACTTACGTATCGCCGTAGCTGCACTTGACAATGTTCTTAGCGGTGGTTGTGAATTTTGTTCGTGACTCCAACTAAGACTTTATTTGGGTGATGTAATAACTTTATGTGTGACAGCGAACATGATTCGCTGTATGGAAGATAGTTTTAGCAGTAGCAGATAAGTTCATTTGCTACACTTACGTATCGCCGTAGCTGCACTCGACAATGTTCTTAGCGGTGGTTGTGAATTTTGTTCGTGACTCCAACCAAGACTTTATTTGGGTGATGTAATAACTTTATGTGTGGCAGCGAACATGATTCGCTGTATGGAAGATAGTTTTAGCAGTAGCAGATAAGTTCAGTTGCTACACTTACGTATCGCCGTAGCTGCACTCGACAATGTTCTTAGCGGTGGTTGTGAATTTTGTTCGTGACTCCAACTAAGACTTTATTTGCGTGATGTAATAATTTTATGTGTGGCAGCGAACATGATTCGTTGTATGGGAGATAGTTTTAGCAATAGGAGATAAGTTACTTTGCTACACTTACGTATCGCCGTAGCAGCACTTGACAATGTTCTTAGCGGTGGTAGTGAATTTTGTTCGTAACTCCCACTAAGTTCT
Organism: Esperia sulphurella; assembly: GCA_947086405.1. Lineage (NCBI taxonomy): Eukaryota > Metazoa > Arthropoda > Insecta > Lepidoptera > Oecophoridae > Esperia > Esperia sulphurella. The sequence continues at coordinate 16,307,625 of OX352265.1, forward strand.
TATTTGCGTGATGTAATAATAATTTATGTGTGGGAGCGAACATGATTCGTTGTATGGAAGATAGTTTTAGCAGTAGCAGACAAGTTCATTTAATACTCTATTGATCACCGCAACTACCATTGACAATAATTCTACTAAACTGCGACTGTGAATTTTGTTGGAGGCGCAACCACAGCTTAGAACACTTGTCAATCGCAGCTTTAGTGACATGATCGCTTGAGTATCAAATATTCCTATCTCCTACTGTTTAAAACTATCTTAATACGACGAATCAGGTAAGATTGTAAGCTGTCACATATAAACTTATAACATCACGCAAAAAAAATTGGGAGTCACAAAATTCGCAGACACAGCTTCCAACACCTATCAAATCGTACGTAGCTATGGTACAGTGATACGATAGAGTATTACATAAACATATCTGCTACTGCAAAACTATCCTAATACAACAAATCATGTAAGTTCTCACACATAAAGATACACGCCACGAAATAAAAATAAAGTTAAAGTCGCAAACAAAATACACGGGCACAGCTAAGAACATTGTTAGGTGCAGCAAGTCAGTCAGTGTAGAAAATTAACATCTTCCGTGCAACGAAAAAAACACAAACAAATTTCACAGCCAAGGAAGTGTAAAATGTTAATTACAGGATTATTCAAAATTAGAAGTAAAATAATAACAAATGACAAACGCATTAAGATAATAAGACTAAATATCAAATAAAATTATCTGCTGCTCATGAAAGTATCTTCGATATAAGAATATTTGCATATAATCTGTTGTTACACATGAATCTATTACATACCAAATATACACTCTTAGAATGTATGCGATAAAGCAATAATTAAAAGATTAAACATTTTTTTCAGATTTATTAAATTTCCATATTTAGGTACCTACTTACAATCAACATAATTAATTAATAACTCAACTACACAGGGAATCCGTTAGCCATACATCAGTCTTGTAGTAATGACAGGATTCAAACAAGTTGTATAACATTGATGTCATCATACAACTTGTTCGAACCCTGACATGATGATATTATAAAACATTAGAAAAATTAAACAATATTAATAAGAAAAACGTACATCCAAATTTCCGTTCCTGTCATGACGACATTATAAAATATTAGAAAAATTAAACAATATTAAAACGAAAAAAAGTACACTCAAGTTTCTGTTCCTTATTACCACCGCTCACACTGGGTCGATTGACAATAAAGCGGACATTACACTTATGTAAAAAAGTCCCTAACTCTTTAATTTTCACTAAACTTAACGGACCCGTTTTGGCATAATATATTTACCACAATTTGGTGAAGTGACAACACAAAGTGGGAACGGATTATTAAGCGAATTTAATGAAAAACATAGTAATTTTTCGTTCCCAGGAACTACTTCAAATCCACAAATGATCGTTTAGACCTAAATTCGTCATAGGCATGCAAATAAATATAACATCATTTCGACCTGTAATAAAGATTAAAAGGAAAAGACGCGGATAATGCAACAGAAAGTGATGCTTTGGTTTAAGAGACTCGCCAGTCAGTTTCATGTATAATTGATTATGTTCAGACACAAGATTTTGAAGTATTGGCACAACATCAACTGTGAGGTGTCTAGATTGAAAAATGTCGAAAATATCATATAGATGTAAGTACAACTGCCAATATTCATCATCTTCCTGTACCAAATCACCCACAAATAATCCAAAATATCTAACAAATACGGTCATTTCAGAAGCAGTCATTTTCAATTTTTTCTTGTATAAGTTTTCACGTGTGACAGAGGGCGGCTTATTTTTGACATCGTGCCCATAATCAGACATATTATACATTCGACAATTTAGTGTTTCTAGTGACAGAGAATCTAAATCTAGTAAATGTTTCAAAACTGGAATCATTGTAGTGGGCCATTCCTTCGGAACCATCGTGCATACAGTCGACTGCGAAACTATTAGGAATATCATAGCCCAAACTTTTGACTTTGAAGTCTCAGGAAGAATATAATCACTAGTAGATCGAAAATATTTCATTCTCAGATATTCACTTGACAATTCCGAAAAGGGGTTTGCAATAGCTTTAAATATATTTTCTAAGGTTTGTTAACAACAACATCCGATTTTGATGGAGCGAGATCTAAGGCATTTATGATCTTACACAAATTATCTGGAGATAAAGTATCAGAAAGAAATGATGTTATATCTTTAATTACGCCATTAATTAATTGGTAAATCAGAATTACTTAACTTTAATACAAGTGATTCTGATTTACCAATCTTTAGCCGTCAGCACATTTTAAGGCTGGAAACTCATCCATGTATTTATGAATTTCCGTATTTCGTTTCAGAATTGACATCCTTTTTGCTGTTGTAAGTTCCCAATTTTCAAGGACAAGATGTACTGAATTGGTATTTTGAAGCCAGCGAATCAAGTCGTCATGCTCTTCGTTTGAAATATATATACGTTGTGGTACCGGTCGCACAAAGTCGCGTTTATCAAGCTTGGCGTGAGTGTAAATGTAACTAGGTACAGTAAACCTCACGCCAAGCATGATAAACGCAACTTTGCGCGACCGGTACCACAAAGGCCAAAATATCACGCTTGACGTGCGGCTGGCTGTACCATAGTTACGTACGGATCCAGTTTCTCCTAGCCTTGAGTATGTTCAATATAATGTAAAAAACAAAAATAACAATAAAATGGGGTAGGTAGTAGTCGAATATTTCCTCCTACCCCCACTCCCATTATTTGCATAATAATCTTCCCATCACTTCTTGGCAATTTTAAATTTTTAGCTCAATCAGTCCAGCAGTTTATCGGGTTAACCTAGCTAAAAGGTTGTTCGCTAAGGCCCTAGGTAAGATGTAAAAATGCAATAGGTAACCTGCTGCGTCGTCAACAGTATGTTTGTCATCTTTATTTTTTGTAATCGCCCCCACTTTTAAGAGCTTTCTTCTCAAGTTGTAGTATCTAGTTAAAAGTACACCCCATCCAGCCGCTGAGTCTCGTTTTCTGCCCTTGGTACACCCTGCCCAGATTTCCTAAAAAAACATCGTGATTAGTTCCAGTTACAGCAAGGGTGTTTGTTTACAAATGATAATATCTGATGTACCGACATAGCTTAAAGAATTGCAAAGCTTAAGTGGCAGTGGGCGGGGCACATCGCTCATAGTTCCAGTAGGTAGTCTAAAGTTTCTAATGCTGGCAATAGATAGCTGCTGTCATTGTCAATTGACTGTGAAAACTCTAAAGACAATGTGTATTAAGTCTGTTGAGATCTAATGCCTACATTAGGAACTAAAATGTAGTTCAGGAAAATCGCTCAAATGTGCTTAGTGTGGACATGTGAAGGAAACGGCGATATTATGCACACTAAGACTGCAAGTCACGTCAGATGGCAAAATCTTGCAGGCTGTAGGATGGCACAAAAAATCACAATACATACTCCACACCATTGGAACAAAAAAATATTTTGGCGAAAAAGACAAATACTTGCATATAGGTAGATACACCCAACCGCACGTCAGTGATAAAAAAAACGGTATAAGCTGGCCCCCTGCTAAGCAGGTCAGCTTAAGGTCAAAGTGTTTAAACTGATGTGCGGTTGAGTGTACTTTTGAAAATCATTACTTTGCTTGGGCTCTATCAATGATACAAACTTACCTTTTAGAAATATCAAATTTCAGTTCTTGACACACTATTTCATCCGCAAGTTTCTGGCAGTAAAAATCGTTAATTTTTTTTTCCATTGTAAAGAACGACCTTCTTTCAGTTGAACCTTTCAGTAGTTCTGCAAGTGTCTGGAAAAAAATTACAGGCATTACTTGTTACTCTGTAAGATTAAAATTGTACGTAATCTTGGGCCTTTCTTTCAATAGAACCACATACTGAACTCCCATGACACCTAGGAATTGAACAAAGTCACACTAACTGCTTACTCTGTAACTAAACCACATGTAGGAAAACGGTTTTTAATTGGCTAAAAGATCTCAACTATAAAGCTACTGAAAACCTTTTTTAATAACTGATGCACCCATAGCTTGTACTCATACATGTACACTCACTCACACATACACACCATAATGCACTTACTCACACGCAACCACCCGCGCACGCACTCACACACACACAAACACACGCCCCCCCATACACCGACACACACACGCGAGCGCGCGCCGACATACGAACATACACGCCGACACATGAACGAGGCCAGAAGTTCATTGCTACCCTGAGGACAAGGTTGGAGTGCCTCATGCACCTATCACTAACTCACTTACCCTTCAAACCGGAATGCATGCATGCACCGGAAATTCAATGCATACATTGCTATTTGATGGCAGAAATAGGTAAGAGTGTGGTACCCATCCAGACAGACCTTGCACTAGTCCTGTGTAACTAATGAATTCTAATAGTAAAAACAAATCTAAGCGAAGAAAATGAATTCTGGGAAAAGTTTAAAAACATGAGTGTACAGAGTGCTGGGAGCTTGCTGAATGACTACTTGTAGTGGCTGAAGTCGAATGGCTTCTTTTAGCTGGTGTTCCCTAAATCAAAATAATTTTACTTTAATTACCTTAAATCTAGTACCAACCAACGATTTTTGAACTACATGTGAATGTACTATGTACCTAGTAAGTACAAGTATTATCCCTTCAAAAACATAAAGTGCACAAAAATGTCAAGTCTCGCAACGCAATCCTTTCACCATAAAATTTTTTGAGATCTCCATATAAAGCCAAGTATGGAAGCACCTATTCAACAACTTCGTCCTGTGCTGTCTTGCACTGTCCTGCGCTGTCCTGCGCTGTCCTGCCCTGTCGTCCCCTGCCCTGCCTATCATACCGAGATAGAACTTCTTAAGACTACCTACACACTATATAATTACAAAGTTACTTTTGCAGCCCGTGTCATAGACTTTGTAAAGAGATGTTAAAGAGCTGTGAGATTAGTTTAGTCATGCGCAGTGATAATTAGGCCAAAAACCAGTCGTAGAGTTAGAATGTTTTACCTGCAGTGTAACAATCTTGTTCAAAAAAATTCTATCTCCAATCTTTGGCAGGAGTTTTTCCAAAGAATATTCTGATATGTGTTTTAAATGTGATGTTTTAATTCCTTCATCTGCAACAGAAAAATATTTCAGTAGGTACCTACCTAACTCCCTACCCAGACATGGGATATTTATTCTAATTATTTGAGTAGGGGTTATTATTACAAGAGGTTGGGTTTAGTCTCATGCTCCATCGACAGGGGGTAATGAAGGTTGTAGACGGTAGGCGTGGACACCCTCTCAATTTTACGCTTGTCAATTTCTCATTTATCCCGGTCAGTGTACAAAAGGGGGCATTATGGAAATTTTTCGAAAATCTTTCCTTTACGACCAACCGGTTTCCACTCTAGAACTAGTCTGCCTCTGCAACAGATTTGGTTTGCCCATCTCCATTTTAACGGCTCCGGACGGACCTACCTGTTTATGAAGTCATTATTTTATGATACTAACCTTGGAATTTTTGAACCATGTCCTGGTCATAACCCCAACGACGCAGGTCGGAAATGTCTTCTTCCATTTTAACGTACCTCGGATGACGCGGCAACCAACGCTGAGTTTAGAAGACGACGCGGCGGCGCGGCGCACACTCACTGAACGGAATGAAAACGTAGAACTTAGAAGTAAAAACACATCCGCGATCGCTGGCGCCAAAAATTAGAAAGAAATCGTCACAAATTAGATAGAGTATGTCGGAAATCGTCTGACGCTTTGCTCTGGCGCTGGCGGGCGGGCGCTGGCCGGTAATGCGCAGAGCGGTAATGTCCAGTCCATAAAAGCCGGTTTTCTCTTTATCTCTTTAAATCTAAAGAAATAAAAAAGACGGACGGGAGATTCACGTCCCAGCTACGTAGTATTATTAAGTATTCTATGTCCAAGCGTTTTTGCGTATACGTATTCGATTCATGTTCGGTTCGTATCCGGTTCGAATTATTAATATAGAATCTATACATATAATAAAAGAGTAGACAAAAGCAAATCTGTACATTGAAATTAAAAAAAATATTTCACTACCCAGACATTACATACGACCAGTAGTCTCCAAAAATATATTTAAAAAAATTCGTGTCTGTCTGTATGTATGTATAATATGTACGGGCTAATCTTGGAGAATTTGCCGGCGTTTTCACTTTTTAATAGCAATTAATTATTGGACTGGTATACGTTATATCTCAATAAAATGTGAGGAGGCTGATCTACAAGTTGACCTCTCATTTCATATCATTTGTATGAAAGTGTAGTTCAACATTATTGGACTTCGCAAAAACTTGAAAGAGAGTGAGAGAAATGTTTTAAAGCTCATTTATAGTTTTAATAATTTATATTAACTGTTGTATTTAAGGGTATTTCCACAAGTCTTGATACAAAAAGTTCGTTATTCGATGATTAGTGGCCCTGTTTGAGATCGGTCATCGTCGAAAATGTCAATATCAAAGTTGTTCAAAAGTACGTCTACCGACTACCGAGTAGATGGACCGACGACCTGAAGAAGGTGGCCGGAAGCGGCTGGATGTGGAGGGCGGAGGACCGGGTGTGGAGGCGTTCATTGGGGAAGGCCTATATCTAGCAGTGGACGGCTAAGGGCTGACATGATGATGATGATGACGATATCTACCTAGGACAGACAATACAGTTGGATAGGATCAATTTCGATAGGGAAGCTGACAGAAGAATCCAGTTAGGCTGGGCAGTATTCGGAAAACTGAGTTAAGTCTTCACGTCGCCCATTCCACAATATTTAAAGACAAGCGTCTTTAATCAGTGCGTCCTGCCTGTCATGACTACGGCGCGGAGATGTGGACTCTGACGGTAGGCCTAATCCACAAGTTTCAAGTCCATCAGAGTGATATGATTCGTAATGAGATCCGACGAATAACGAAGGTGACCGACATGGCCGAAAGAATTAATAAGCTGAAGTGGTTGTGAGCGGGTCACATTTGTCGCAGTACCGACGACCGCCGTTGGGGCAGGCGAGTTCTAGAGTGGAAACCGCAGATCGCCACGCGCATGGTGTGACGCCCCGCGGCGAGGTGGATCGACGACCTAAAGAAGGTGGTCGGAAGCGGCTGGAACAGTAGGGTAGAGGACCGGGTGTGGGGTGGCGTTCATTGGAGAAGGTGTATGTCCAGCAGTTTGACAGACATATTGATGTTACAGTTAATTTTTATTAAAGTTAAAATCCTATTGCTTAAGTTGTGCCCGTACAGTATTGATGAGATGAGAGTTTTTGGAGCCTTGGTAAAATACTCAGCATCGTCCTCAATATTTTGATACACCCAGTCGAAAAATGTGACATAGGTAGGTACTCGTAGGTTATGACATTTTCTTTTCATTTATTATAATTTTGATGGTTTATATTGGAATTACATGTTAGTATATAGTTAGTTTTAAGCTGCTACACCCAAATGGGTAAAATTGTAAGCAACTTTTATAATGTTAAACTTTTGTACTTACACCTACAATATACGGCAATAAATGAAATAAAATTAAATTGAATATGCAAAATATGTGTCAAGAATAAGGGACGGGAATAGGAGGGGAAGGAAGTCGGATGGGAAAGTAGAGAGGGAAGGGGAGAGGCAAGTTGGGATGAGGAGGGATAGTGGGAAGGGGTTAGAGGAGAAGAGAAGGAGAGGGAAGATGAGGGCGAGAGGCTAGCGGGAATGGGAGGTGGCACGACAGAGGGAAGGGGGCAGTGGAAGTGGAGCCGCATGCACTATGTATATAAGCATTTCCAATACATAATATGTGTAATGTTAAATTGTCCACGCGGACGAAGTCGCGGGCAACAGCTAGTTATATATATATATATATATATATATATATATATATATATATATATAATAATTATAGTATTTGGTTCTGATTCGTATTCGAGACGGTTGTGCACCACCAGATTTAAGGTATTAAGTAGAGCGAAGTGTTGAGGGTCTGACGATGATCAGAAAAGTGATACCTGAATCTCAGCAATGGAGACACCTAGAAACTTCGGGTTTAGACTCAGACGTTTAAGTTTAGGAGCAACTCCCACAAGCCAAGTATTGAGGGTCTAATCAAGATTAGATAAGTTACACCTGGATCTCAGCAATGGTACCACCTATTCTCCATCCACCACTATCCTCCACCATTATCATGCTGGGAGTTGCTCCAAACCTGACCGTCTGAGTTTGAACCGAATGTTTCTAGGTGTTACCATACACCTTAAGACCTTATACATAAAATACCTAATAATACTATGCCTTATAACATTGACAATTTGACATCAAACAATATTGACTGAATAATAAATCAAGATGTGGGCTGTGGCATCCCTAGTAAAAAAAATGTAATACTTTGCGATTACCAATTTTTTACAAAACGTACCCCTACTTGGTATGAACAAAATCTTTATTTTTATCTGACGGCTGTTGGGGCAAACCCGGGCCTGATCGATTACGCCACCACACATTGTCCTTCCAATATATCCCGTCTTCCAAAATCCCATGGCCGTTCGGGTAGACGAGTTCTAGAGTGGAGATCGGATCGGCACGAGCAGTGCAGGACGTCTCGCCCCCAGGTGGAAAGACGACCGAAGAATGTGGCCGGAAGCGGGTGAATGAGGAGGGCGGAGGAACGGGTGTGGTGGCGTTCATTGGGGAAGGCCTATGTCCAACAGTGGACGTCAAAGGGTTGACGTGATGAAAAATATCTATGTAAATTTATACATTATAATTATTTACAACAATTTAGGACGTGCATTTATAGCCGGGCATTATAGGGACATACAATATTAGGTCCCGCGCCCCCGCAAGCAAAAAGAATTTTTTTGCTGTGTCACCAAATACATAATTAGTTACCTACAGTTGCTAAAAAGTTACCAACTGTCACAATATGTAAAAAGTGACCCAGCAATTAAAATTCGGGCTCAATCAAAGAGAATATACCTACGTTTGGCTCAATAATCAATATTATACTTACTTCATAAGTCGTTTAAAAAGGCTGCGTTCCAAAACAGTAATATTCACTCGGTAGAATGTGAATTTCGCTCGATCTCGGTTCAATCCAAAAGAACGTGAAATAAGACCACATATTTAATACCTCGGGCCCCAGACATTGTATCGCATTTCGTGTCATGACCTTTTCGGTTTATTTTAATGTATAAAAAAAAAAGTTAGACCCCTGTCTGCATATTAAATCTATGGACAGTTTGTTCATCAAAATCTCACAAACCGTTAATGATGGCAGAAATCTAATGTTAATAATGTACTCGTACTATGCAACTGCATACGTCGTCGGTGGTGCGTAAAAGATGGTAAAAGTGATGACGATTGAAATGTATTCAAGAAATTTAGCTACCCTTGTAGAGGTCATTGACCTGGAAAACGTACTCCTTGCCTGTTTCTATCAGGCAGGCGAAATCCCTTCAAGAAGTATGTCAAGGAGCACTTTCTGACCGTCTGATCACATCCCTGTCTGCTCTGTACCTGTACTGTACGTTGTTCCTTGGTATCTTTGTTGTTTTATTATTTTAGTACATCCCTTCATATATATTTTATATATATCTATGTAATGTATGTGCATATGTATGTTGTATTATGTCCATGTGTATTACTAAGTACATAACTTAAAGTTTCTACAACAGCACAATTACTGGGTAACCAACTTCTACACTACTACCTATCTTCTTTCTACCGAAAGGTTGTCTGGAAGAAATCGCTTAAAGTAATAAGACCGCCTAGATTACTCTTAATTTCTGTAAATTGTAACTGTAATTATTTTTATTTGTGCAATAAAGCATATTGTATTCAGTATCATCATCAGGTTATTTTTGTCTCCACAGCAGGAGCACAACCCTCTCTCATCTGCCGAAGACAGACGGAGGATATAGTTTCATTTAATTACTCGATAACTATAATAAGTACTGAAATGAATGAAAAGTATAGCTCGTTCAATAGATTAAAATACGGCTATTAATTTAGTTCCTGCGCTTATTTCGTATCTATTATCTATAGTCTATACTTATAATAAAACTGCAACTGGCTATGTTGTACATGAGAGATATTTAAAAAAAAATTTATGAGGGGTCTTTATAGGGCCAATAGAAGCTAAAACATTTTTTTTTAGAATTTTTGTCTGTATGTATGTATGTATGTATGTTTGTTACCTACCTCACCACGCAAAAACTACTGAATGATATTTGATGCAGTTTTCACAGTTGTCTTGCTAGTGGTATAACTTAAAATCTGGTCATGTTTCATCTTGATACGCCACTTAGAACCTGAGATATTAATAAAGTAAATTTTTCTAGAAGCCATTATATCTGATGATAATAAAACGACTGTAAATATTTCTTCCAGTAACTCAGTATCACATTTAGAAATCATTCATGAAAAAAGACATCTCTATTTTACGAAAATTTTGATAAAAAAATGCAATATTTCTCGAACGTTGATTCGAGTATGTTCATCATATGGGCGAGGTCAACGGCCCCGGCGCGGCGCGTATGGGATTGAGTGAAATTTAGTTTTTGGGGATAGGGATGGGGTTAAGGTTGGGGTTGGGATTGGGATATTGAGAGTCTCGAGTCTGAGTGGGAGTGGAAGTAGAAGTGGGAAGAGAACGGGAGCGTAAGTGGGAACGGGGGCGGATTTTGTAGTTCACGCGAGCGGAGCCACAGTTACAATGGAAAGTTTTTGCAGGCGTTGTATCACATTACGTCTCATGACGATTTCAGTTCGTTTTAATATCCTGCATCAAACGATCTACATAGAGATCGTTGCCTGCATTGTTAAATTTTTTAAATATAAATATATATACTTAATATAATTAATTATACATTGAACCCGAATTTTTTTGCTATTTCATCAAATACATAATTGGGTACACATGCTAATTATTAGGAACTGTAACAAATTATGTATTTGATGACATAGCAAGAAAATTCGGGCTCAATATATAGGTAATTAGGTTATATTCAAAACTATGTAGGTAGATAGGTTTATGGTGATGGCCTCGCTGTACCTAAACTCAATAAGTCATATGTCAAATATTGCCTTTGCAACAGGCATAATTTCAAACATTTAATATTTCTTTTTCCAGGCGTTGTAGGTATCACATTTCGTCTTGTTCATTGCCTAGTCATGAACAAGACAAAATGCGCTATTATTAAAAAAATTTGCAACATTTAAAGAACGATACAACTATTGCCGTAACGAAAACGGCAAAATCCAGGGGGTTATTCTTAATTATAACAACTTGTCTTGGAGCTATACATTAAAGAATGATACATTAGGAGTTGAAACTAAACATCTAGAGCTGCGGTAACAAAAAATTGTGTCACTCCTATGAAATATTCTTACAAAACCATCATAACTCCAGTTTGCTACTACTGATAAGGTATTATTATGGTTCATTACCTCGCCAATTTGTTGCTGTAATAAAAAAAATTGCCGCATTAAACAATGATACATTAGCTGTTGAAGCTAAACGGTTGAGCTGCGGTAACAAAATTTTTTGTCTCTGTTATAAAATATTCTTACACAACTATCATAACTCCGGTTTGCTACTACTGATAAAGTGTTATTATGGTTCATTACGTAGTTAATTTGTTGCCGGTAATAAAAAAATTAGCAACATTAAACAATGATATATTGGCAGTTGAAACTAAACATTATGAGCTGCAGTAAAAAAAAAATTCGTTACTGTTATAAAATATTCTTACACAACTATCATAACTCCGGGTTGCTACTACTGATAAGGTATTATTATTGTTCATTACGTAGCCAATTTGTTGCCGGTAATAAAAAAATTAGCAACATTAAACAATGATATATTGGCAGTTGACACTAAACATTATGAGCTCCAGTAAAAAAATAAATTCGTTACTGTTATAAAATATTCTTACACAAATATCATAACTCCGGGTTGCTACTACTGATAAGGTATTATTATTGTTCATTACGTAGCCAATTTGTTGCCGGTAATAAAAAAATTAGCAACATTAAACAATGATATATTGGCAGTTGACACTAAACATTATGAGCTGCAGTAAAAAAATAAATTCGTTACTGTTATAAAATATTCTTACACAACTATCATAACTCCGGTTTGCTACTACTGATAAGGTATTATTATTGTTCATTACGTAGCCAATTTGTTGCCGGTAATAAAAAAATTAGCAACATTAAACAATTATATATTGGCAGTTGAAACTAAACATTATGAGCTGCAGTAAAAAAATAAATTCGTTACTGTTATAAAATATTCTTACACAACTATCATAACTCCGGTTTGCTACTACTGATAAGGTATTATTATTGTTCATTACGTAGACAATTTGTTGCCGGTAATAAAAAAATTAGCAACATTAAACAATGATATATTGGCAGTTGACACTAAACATTATGAGCTGCAGTAAAAAAATAAATTCGTTACTGTTATAAAATATTCTTACACAACTATCATAACTCCGGTTTGCTACTACTGATAAGGTATTATTATTGTTCATTACGTAGCCAATTTGTTGCCGGTAATAAAAAAATTAGCAATATTAAACAATGATATATTGGCAGTTGACACTAAACATTATGAGCTGCAGTAAAAAAATAAATTCGTTACTGTTATAAAATATTCTTACACAACTATCATAACTCCGGTTTGCTACTACTGATAAGGTATTATTATTGTTCATTGCCTAGCCAATTTGTTGCTATTAATAAAAAAGTTTGCAACATTAAAGAATGATACATTATGAGTAGAAGCTAAGCATATAGAGGTCCGGTAACAAAAAAATGTGTCGCTGCTATAAAATATTCTTACAAAACCATCATAACTCCGGTTTGCTGCTGATGATAAGGTATTATTATGATTCATTACCTAGCCAATTTGTTGCTAGTATTAAAAAAAATGCATCATTAAACAATGATACATTAGCTGTTGAAGCTAAACATTATGATCTGCGGTAGCGATTTTTGTCACTGTTATAAAATATTCTTACACAACTATCATAACTCTGGTTTGCTACTACTGATAAGGTATTATTATTGCTCATTGCCTAGCCAGTTTGGTCACGTTATTAAGATTTTAGCAACATTAGCGAATTAAATGAAAGTAGATGCGCTAAAAATATTTGTTGTAATTATGTATTGCCTAGCTATTAATGCTTAGCCATAGTTGCAAAATCGTTTGTAGCGCTTGCAAAGTTTATTAGCACGTCTGACGAAGGTTTCTCATCGCTGTAACTAGCACATATTATTACCAATCGTAGCAAAATATTTATCAATAACTAGTAAGAAGTATACGCAAGAACAGCTAAATACAATCGCAAAAAAAATATTGTAGGTGTAACTAAAAATGTTAGCGGTAATGGCTAAACAATTTGGAACTTTTGGCAATGTTAAAAATATCTCCTTGCTAAATTTCGTTATCAATAACAGCTAAGTCGTCTTACTTGTAATAAACAACGCTTCGTTCAGGTTGCTAAGTTATTATATACATCAGCTAAGAAATCTACAGCAAAACGAGTTTAGCAACCATTGCTAAATCATTTTTTTCCGTGTAGGATTTTCTCCTGTGCTATAGAAATTAAACAAGGATAGGACAATTCGTCGTGCTGGTGTTTATAACACAAGCTCGCCTAGCATGGATACCAGCGCACTATGTTCTGGCACCACTTGGTATATATATGGTTTAATGTAAGAAATTTACTTACTTTCAGTAATGTAAATGCTTCACTTATTTAGTTTCTAGCTGTATTGTATATATAAGAAATAAACTATTTCATTTCAATTCGTAAATGTAGGTAATATCCAGAAAGGGATGAACTTTGAACAAATTTACAAATTTATCTGTCGGCAGCGATCAACCACGCCTCATTTAGTGACTTGGTATTTAGACTCATGGGCCAGAGGCCGTGAGTTCGATTTCCGTGAAGGTCTGTTCCCATTGAGAATGGAACCCACGAAGATGGTTCCTGTCTGGATGTTATTTGTGTGAATTGTCCAATCTTTGCTTAATTTCCATTGCACAGGAAAGAATCCCAAGTACATAGTTGGAATTAATTATTTATTTATTAGAATTATTGACTGGAATCATAATAATTACCGAGTCAGGCTCTGACGAGGTGGACAATTAATTCTCTAGATAATCGTGGTAACTAAACACGGAGGCGGCGATGCTGTTCGCAACACATCACGTCAAGGGGTATCACGGAGCGAAGTGCGGGCGAAGGAAAGTCGCTTTGCGGCATTGAATTGCTATACATCGACTCTGCCTACCCCTCTGGGACCATGGCGTGAGCATTATGTATGTATCATTATTTGCAAAAATGTGTTTATTATTATAAATAAACAGAATACGTAGTACAAATTGTATTCGTGTATAAATATTTACATTACATTATAAAACATCAGTCAGGCCTCCCCAACCCGTCTGGCCAGCGCGGGGAGTGTAGGCCAAATCCTCTGTCTGTCTCCGGCAGATGAGAGAGGGTTGTGCGCCTGCAGTGGAGACAAAAATAACCTGATGATGATGATGATGATAAATATTTAATTCTACAAAGACAAAAGCGAAACATAATATTAGAAATAATACATACATATATATAATGCTCGCGCCTTGGTCCCAGAGAGGCAGGCAAAGACGATGTAGTGCCACTATGCGCGAAACATCTCACCAGTCTCACTCACATAGAAAAAAATCTGAAAATACAATTTTGAAAAATAGTATATTACAATTATAATGTGTGCAAGTACATCTGCAAATGTAGGGTTTGTTGAAATCAAAATATGCAAACGAAACTGATAATTGTATCATAATTAGCCTAAATACTTCCACTGCTGGACATAGGCCTCCCCAGTAGAATACCACTTTTGTTAAGTTGTCCATTGGGGGATTTGCCATAATCACCACGCTTGGCAGGCGGATTGGTGATCGCAGTAATGATCTTAACATACACACACAGGAGAACGCTGCTGCCCGTCCCTGGTGCAATCCCTTAGTCGCCTCGACGACACCCACGGGAAGATTTGGGGTGGTTCTATTCTAAGCCGGGAACCACGGCTAAATATTTCATTTTACCTCAATTTTTGGGGACGCAAAAAGCCCCTTTGCAAGATGATCCCTTCGTCCCTTAAACATTGTAATGCACCTCAAATCCTCAAAGTTTAATTTCCCAAGTGTTACTCGCCATGTCCCTAACACTATCCTTCAAAACTAACTCCCAAGTTGCCGCATCCCTTTTTCCTACATCGCCCCAACTTGATAGCAAGTTTAGGTAACATGAGAGGATACTGAATGGCACGTCCCAGGAATGGCAAGTGGGGAGGGGAGGGGGGAAGAGTGGGGGTGGGGGATATTAGCGTCGTTCACATCTCGAGCACGTATTATTCGCGAGTTTGTCGCTAGAACTTCGTTTTCGCGACGACGGCGACTACGCACGGTGTTAGCGAATGACATTGAGCTGAGATGTCACACAAGTTGGATAAAGAATTGAATCAGTAGTGGTATTCTCTAAAATATAAACTCACCTGCGAGTCTCACTTGTCGGCCCCGTAGCCTAGTCGGTAGTACACCTGCCTGCGAAGCTCGGGGTCGCGGGTATTTGCCTTGTGACTGGATGTTATTTATATATTATATTATGTATCTATGTATGTATATCAGCTGTCTGATACCCATATCACAGGCTCTGCCTTGCTTGGGATCAGGTGGCCGTGTGTGAAATGGCCCCACAAAAAAAGCGACTTCACTCACTTCAAAACCTAATCCATTGGCATTCTGTAAACATACTAGAGCACTATCGAAGTGAAGTGAACAAATAACTCACTTCACAGGAATGTTAGTGGAATGAAAGTGGAGGCCGCGGATCGGTACGCGTAGGGACAACTCGCCGACAAATGGACCATTAACCCGAGGAAGGTAGTCGGAAGCGGCTGGATGCGGAGGGCGGAGGACCTGGGTAAAACATAAAGAAATATATATCATTCTGATGCAACAAAAACCAGTCTTGGTTTGTCTGTGCCCGGCGACGGCTTAAAATCAAAATAAACAGTCATATGTGGACCGACGACCTGAAGAAGTTGACTGGAAGCGGATAGATATGGAGGGTGGAGGACTAGGTAGTGGTGGCGTTCATTGGGGAAGGCCTATGACCAACAGTTAGCGTTTAAGGGCTGATATTATATTATGATATGATTATTTATTTTCATCAGGTTATTTTTGTCTCCACTGCAGGAGCACAACCCTCTCTCATCTTCCGGAGACAGACAGAGGATTTGGCCTACACTCCCCGCGCTGGCCAGACGGGTTGGGGAGGCCTGATTGATGTTTTATAATTTTATTTATTTATTTTATTAGGCACGAATTCTGGCAGAAAATACTAAATATTATTTATACGTAAAGTACGTACGGCTGGCAGTACACAGTTATGTTGTGTAAAATGCTGTCCCTCTCTCGATTGCGCTGGGTGCAGATGCCTGCCCTACTATTACTTACGCACACACAAAAACGTCTATGAAAATAAAAATGGCCGACGGAAAAAGTCAGCCATATTGGCATCGCAGCCAATGATAATAAATTCAAATAATAAATATTGTAACTTTACTGTGGCGCAATGGCCGAACACGAAAGTTTCCAGAAAGTTTAGAAAGATGCTAAATCATTTAATTAATCATACTTTTCCAATAACACAATATAAAATCTACGCAGTGCTATTAACTTTAAATATTTCGGAAGACATTTATTTTATGTACGAAACCACAGAATAAGTAATACCTAGTACAGAAAGCCCACTCTCTAATAAAGTTTGTTCCATTTCTTACAAACGTACCTATTAAATTCAATGGAAACCGAATTGAATCCAACACTCAATTTTCCGGTGATTTTACTTCAAAATTTGGAAATTGGTCAAAATAAAGTGCTTCGGTAATTTTTTTAAAATCTATCTATTATATATACAAAAGGAAAATGTGTGTATGTATGTCAAGCCTTGTCTCCATAACCTCCCACTGCCACCCAATCGTGGTAGCAGTGGTAGATAGCCCTTGGGCTGCACTTTTAAGTAATGGGGTTCGGTTACGGTGGGTGGAAAAATGTGAGATGGGATACTTCTATCCTTTTCTAACACAATGTACCGCTCATATAAACTCGAGATGGTGCTGAATTGACTTTTCTAGAATATTCCAGATCTTTCCAGAACGTTCT
This sequence comes from Esperia sulphurella, assembly GCA_947086405.1. Classification (NCBI taxonomy): domain Eukaryota; kingdom Metazoa; phylum Arthropoda; class Insecta; order Lepidoptera; family Oecophoridae; genus Esperia; species Esperia sulphurella. The sequence goes on from OX352265.1 coordinate 16,324,854, forward strand.
AGAATATATATTTTATTAAAATGAACTATCAAAATGTGCGATTGTAATCGGTCCAGAATGTTCTATATTGTTTTCAAAATTCCAAAAATAATCTGTTTTGTAAGAAGTTCTGTTTTTATTATCAGAAAAGCGACGATTTCTGAAAGCTGTCAATTGTCATGACGGCTATCTGCGTGATACGTAACTTATCCACGCGAACGAAGTCGCAAGCAACAGCTTGTTTATGATATAGGTAAATATTAGTCAGAAATAAGTATGTGTCGTTTAAACGAAAGTATCGATGCTAGGTGACCATAGTGTCGATAGACTATCTATTTGTATTGTTCATTTTGTGATATCGAATCTATCGACTTAAATCGATATCGATAATGTAACTAATGTACGAGGTCAACCATAGATTACTTAATAGTTACTAGGTATCAGATACATCGCTTCCTAGTAAAACGAAAATACCTTCGCTTTGTATCACCTACTCCTTCCCACTATCAGACAATACACGGAAAAATGTATCTAAGGTGCTTTATATAGCGTTGCTGCGGGACGAGAACTACGCCGCAAGTGTAGGCAATTAACAAATCTAATAAATAAAAACGTACCTAATCTTCGCGTGTCTGCACATTGAAGACACAACAAGATAATTGCTAAAGAACAATATGGCTTCCAGAAAGGAGTGTCAACATCAGATGCCATTCTCGATATGACAGAGTATGTATCGAAGACTCTAGACGGCGGTGTAAATGTGGCTGCGGTATTGTTGGACCTATCAAAGGCTTTTAATCGCGTTGATCATGGTGTATTGCTCAGTATTTTGGAACGCTACGGCGTACGAGGAACGACAAACAATTGGTTTAAGTCTTATCTTAAAGATCGCGATCAATGTGTAATTATCTCCACCCTCGACGAAAAAACTGTAACGATGCGAGATGTTGTATCGGACCCATTTCACATTAAATATGGAGTGCCTCAGGGTAGCATCCTGGGCCCATTACTATTCCTTGTGTATGTTAATCATCTGCCGTGTTTAGTCTCAAACAAGATTGTAATGTTTGCAGATGATGTGTCAGTGTTCTTTAGATTTAAAAATAAAAAAGGTGATGAATTGGAACAAAGTATCAAAGATTCTCTTACAACCATTGTTAACTGGTTCCAGGGTCTTAATCTAGAAACAAATGTAACTAAAACTAAGATGATGCAATTTAGAAATTATATGACTAGAACTGTAGACACTGGTATTGAAATAAACGGAAATGCGTTGGAATTAGTACAAAATGCTAAGTTTCTTGGAATAAATACGGATGAGCACATGGACTGGAAGAAGCACGTCGAGGGCCTGGAAAGCAGATTGAGTAGTTTTTGCTTTGCTCTTAAAAATTTAAGCCAGATATCCTCAAAAAAAGCTTCAATCCATGCCTATTACGCATTTTTCCAGTCTAGGGTGCTCTATGGTTTGTCTGTTTGGGGCGGCTCTGTAAATTCGAATAGAATATTTGTTTTACAGAAACGTTGCATAAGAATCCTAAACGGAATATACTCGAGCAGAGAATCATGCCGATCGTCTTTTGTTAACCTAAAGATACACACAGTTACTGCACTTTACATTATTGAATTGTGTAAACTTGTCAGACGTTATCCTGAGAAATTTCCACACAGACCGGATTTTAAAAGTGATAGGCTTAATCTCTGTCACAAACCTGAACTGCAGGTGCCTAGATGCCGTACTGCAGCATATAAACGGACCTTTTTACATAATGCGGTCCTAGTTTATAATAAATTGTCGGAGGAGGTCAAGTTCTTAACTGATAAAAAGTTTCTAAGTGAACTAAAATTATTACTTATAAAGAAATGTCCTTACAACTTAGATGAATTTATAAATGATGGATAACTGATAGAGCTTTTTTAATTCTGGAATTTGTTTTGTGACATGTTTATTTTAATTTTTAATATGTGACATTGTGTAATTTAGAATTTATTTATTATTATAAGATATTTTAAGCTACACCCTTGGATACAGTTGTATTGGGACTAAAACATATTTTAAGAACTTGATGTACATACAATTTAAGGCTGAATAAATGAAATGAAAAAAAAATTAAATGACATTTGCAAAAAAAAATGGGGGGTCGAAGGATAAGCAACAGAACACATTTCAATCATTTTTGGAATTTTTATCTGTCTGTCTGTTTATCTGTTTGTTTGTGCACGCATCTCTCAAAAACTATTGAACCTATTTTGACAGACACTTCACAAAAATATAGGGGTTAAATCGGAGTAACATATAGGCTTTATTTTATCGCAATTGGTTTACTCAATCTGAAGTTATGGACATTTTTAGTTTTCAACTACATTAGTAGGTAAAATTAGTATGCAATATAACAAAGAAGTATAATTTTAATGTTATGTCCTATTCGCGCTGGGTGTGGGAGTGGGAGCGGGAGTGTGAATGGTAGCGGAAGTGAAAGAGGGTGTGGATTCTGTAGTCCACGCAAGCGGAGCCGCGGGCACAGCGAGTCAAATCAAATATAGGTAAGATTAAGTTGTTACATTTCTATTATTTGTCTCTTCTCTATAGTTTACCTATTAGATGCACAATAATTATTTACGCTCAACCATTGTTCCTCAACCATGCAATCAACCGTCCCATTTGGCTGTGAGACCTCCCACATTGCGCTTTCCTACACCGACGCACTTTAAAACAGTTCTAAATACTCTAAATCCGGTAATCAGTGTTCACTCTGAACATAGGTCCTATTAAGTTTCTTTCGTCTAGAATTTTTTTTAGGACGAGAACTAGGCATGAATAAAGAGCACGCTCAAGTCATATAATGTTTTATGAGCTGTTTTGGGTGTATTCAATTACATGAGATACAATGTGTCGAAGACGGGAGGGAGTATGCTTCAGAGCGTACAAAGCGCTGCCAGTGTGTACGCTTTACAACCCGCTGTAATTTTTATGACGAACACTGGAACAACATTGTTACGTTATGATGCTTGTTACTGACTGCTGTACTCAAAGAATACTAAATATTAATTGTAGAAGCGACACTCACGCCCTCCTGCCGTTAAACGTCGCCCGCGTAATAGAGCACGTGTAGCAGTACGCATGTCTAGCAAGCCTCCATCACTCGAACTAAAGATTTTTTAAAGGAAGAGTGAATCTTCTGGAAATGCGCGCTCCACCTTAGGCGTCATTATCACTTACCATCAGGTGAGATTGAGGTCACGCGTAAACTCATCAACAATAAAAAACTAGGTTAGTTAGTAAGTACCTACACTTTCGGGCTTCCCCGGCGTGGTTCTCGCCCGGAGCAATAACAACGCTAAGTCGAGCGGCTTAGACACATTTTTGCGTGTATTGTCTGACAGTAGGTGATTAAAATCTTAAGTGTTTTATTTTTAATAGGGAGTGATGTATCTGTTGCGTAATAATTATTAAGTAATCTGTGGTACTGGCTGCTATTTTTTTTCTTACTTTTTTTTTCGTTTGTGTGCAATAAATTGTTAAATAAAAAAAGGCTTTGAAATTGAATTTGATTTGATTAGTGCTAAAGTAAATATGACTTTCAAAATGGCCTCTGATTTTACGTTCGCCGTTTTGCTGGGCGCCAATTGTTGCGTAATATACGATGCTAATAAAAGTGGGGTGTTAGTGCTATTGTGTCCGTTCGCACAGATATAACCAATTTATATTCCGATACGTAGGTTTATCTGTAGTTTATTAAAGGTCCAAGTAGATTATTTGGGTTACACTCGCACAGCTACGATAGTTTTGTTATGTTCCGGCAGAGAATCCTACTAATATTATAAATGCGAAAGTTTGTATGGATGTTTGGATATTTCCATATTTGAATATTTGGATGTTTGTTACTCAATCACGCTTGAACCACTGGACGGATCGGGATGAGACTTGGCACACTTATAGCTTAGGTCCTGGAATAGGATATAAGATAGTTTTTATCCTGAAAAACATCCCATTCCTATGGGAAATACATAATTTTGAATTTATGATATTAAGTTGTCCACTCGGACGAAGTCGCGGGCAACAGCTAGTACTAAATATTACTACGTAACGAAGCGACAATCACCTTCCCCTGCCAGATTAACGTGTCGCCCGTAAAACAGAGCACGGCTAGCAGTACGTACCACATACAGTACGTACAGTAGTACGTAGCGGTACGTACAACGTAATTAGTGTGGTAATACTAATAAGACATGATATCCACTAACATAAACCCTAAATCAATTGAACATATTATTTGTAACTTTTAAGGTTCCCTTAAATCAGATATGATTAGGGATCTATAAGACAGCAAGAGGTCACGCGTTCGAGCGTGCTACACACGAGTGCAAAAAATGGTGGATATTATGAATGTAGCGTTTGAGGAGAAGGGTATAAAAGTGAATGTCGGAAAGACCAAAGAGATGATTTTTGGAAGAGACGAAAGTATGACAGCCTAGAGTTGAACATTTGTGGCGAAAAAGTTGAGCAAGTGAAAGATTATGTACACCTGGGGAGCTTGTTCACAAGGGATGGAAAGTGTGAAGAAGATATTGAAAGGAGAGTAAAGAAAGGAAATGCAGTGAATGGAGCTATCAATAGCCTTGTGTCCAGCCAGATCATGTCTCAAAAGGCAAGGATGGCTGTGCATAGTGCTGTTCTGGTTCCTACGCTGACGTATGGTAGTGAATGTTGCGTATGGCAGAAGAATCATGAAAGCAGGATAAATGCGGTTGATATGCTGTCTTTAAGAATAATATGTGGTGTGAAGTTATGTAACAGAGTGAAGAATTCAGTGATACGTGAGAAGTGTGGTTTAAAAGAAGATGTAGTAACGAAGCTAGAGAAGGGTATGTTGCGTTGGTTTGGACATTTAGAGCGTATGAGTGAAAGAAGAGTGACAAAAGTAATATACAGTGCGAATGTGGAAGGAACTACAGCTAGAGGTCATCCTAGGACTTTCAAGGATCAAATTAGTAACGTCCTCAAAAAGGCTGGGGTCCGCAGTGAAAATAATAAAAGGAGGTACATGAAAAGGTTGATGAATGTGAGTGAGGCTAGTGAGGTGTGTCAGGATCGTGGCAATAAATCGTCTCTGCCTACCCCTCTGGGATTAAGGCGTGAGCATTATTTATGTATATATGTATGTACACACAAACGCAGTCAGAATGCCTGCTGTGTAGGTAACGTAATGCAACACAACGAACGCAGAACGCGAACGCCGAAAGCTCGAACGCGTGAACGCTTTCTGTCTGATAGATCCTTTATAGCGAAGGTTTTATATCATTATCAGCCTAAATACGTCCACTACTGGACATAGGCCTCCCCAATAGAATACCACTTTTGGTAAGTTATCCATTGGGGGATTTGCCATAATCACCACGCTGGGCATGCGGATTGGTGATCGCAATAATGATCTTAACATACACACACAGGAGAACGCTGCTTCCCGTCCCTGGTCGCCTTAACGACACCCACGGGAAAGATAGGGATGGCCCTATTCTAAGCCGGGAACCACACGGCAAAACTAACTGACTGAAATTGTCCGACAATAATACGAACGTTATGTAAATTGTGTACGACATGTACAATGCTGAATCTGTACTTATAATGAAAATAATATTGAGTGTTTCATTGTCTAGGATTAAAAGTTTCTAGGTATAGTACTTAGACGTTCTGAGAAGTTTTATTGGCAGCGCAATAGACGTTCTTCCCACCTGAACGAGTTCATTCGATTCAATGTTATATTTTAGGAAATATTGCCACTTATTTCTTGGAATTGTACAACAATTGCTTTGTTATAATATATCTTCGGTATTAATTGACCTAGTATTCTATTTTGAAGTGGTATTCTTAAACATGTTGTAAAATGGAATAAATCAATCGTATATTATTTTCACAATGTTTAAAGACAAAAGTCTTAAATCCAACGATCTCTATGTACTACCAGATGGAGCGTTCCAAACAATCGCTCTGTTCCACGCAAGTAGTCACAACTCTTTCACATTCACAATGAAACTTGTGCAGTTAGTACTCAGAACATTTAATTATTTACTAAATATTGACATTATTTAACCGTAGCGTCAATATTTAGTAATAATTAAATGTTCTGCGTAGTAACTGCACAAGTTTCATTGTGAATGTGAAAGAGTTGTGGCTACTTGCGTGGAACAGAGCGATTGTTTGGAACGCTCCATCTAGTAGTACATAGAGATCGTTGCTTTAATCAGTGCGTCCTGCCTGTCATGACGTACGGTGCAGAAACGTGGACACTGACGGTGGGCCTGATCCACAAGTTTCAAGTTGCTCAGCGAGCTATTGAGAGGGCTATGCTCGGGGTTTCTTAGAAGATATGATCCGTAATGAAGAGATCCGACGAAGAACTAAGGTGATAGCCGAAAGGATTAGCAAGCTGAAGTGGCAGTGGACAGGCCACATCTGTCGCAGAACCGACGGCCGTTGAGGACTGGCACGCACAGGGTAGGACCCCCCCCACGCCAGATAGACCGACGACCCAAAGGTGGCCGGAAGCGGCTGGATGCGGAGGGTGGAGGACCGGATGTGGTGGCGTTCATTGGGGAAGGCCTATGTCCAGCAGTGGACGTCTAAGGGCTGACGTGATCATAATGATTATGATATTTACTGATTACTGATATTTATTTGCGAACATAGGTATATGGGTACATGGTATGTGAATATAATATGGAGCCGTGGTAGCCTGGTTGGTTGTGCACTCGCCTCACGTTCATGAGATCCTGGTACAAACCCCGCCCGTACCAATGAGTTTTTCGAAACTTAAGTACGGTTTATTTATAATACCACAGGCTTTTCGGTGAAGGAAAACATCGTAAGGAAACCTGCATATGCCAAAGAAGGAATTCTGCGGCGTATATGAAGTACACCAAGTTGGCTTGGGGCACCGTTGGTGGTCAGGGGTTTGGCACAAACGATCCTGAAGTATCGCCAGGTCTTCCTGGCCAGAAGATAAGATATAATAAGTTTTAAGCCTTAAATCGTTGGTCTCTTGAAATAAAGAGTTAGTTTCAAGTGGGGCATAGCTTGCGGTCGTTTAAGACAAAGGAAGTTCGTGACAAAATTATCTTCGCTCGAAAACGTTTAAGTTTTGACATAACCCTAGTTTGAAGCCATGAATCCCGCATGTCTGCTTTAAGCGAGTACAATTTATCGCATAAAACGTAGAACTTATGCTTTAGTCTCTGACATACTGCCTTATGGCTGGGCCCGACTTTTTATTATCGTGGTATTTTTATGAGATCTTAGTTGTGTAATGCCACTGTTACACCGAAGCGTAGTTTAAGCTTGATGATTTACTAGCTGACCCGTGCCCACTTCATTGGGCGGTAAACATTTTCAGACTACCACGAAAATATATTGTAACAGGAATTATTTTTCTTAGCACATTACTAATTATCTGTCTTGGTTATGTACAAGGAACAAGCGGAAAAAGTCTTTTCATTTTTCGGGTTAATATATAGCCTGTGACACTCACAAATGACGTGGCTTTCTATTGGTAAAAGAATTTTGAAAATCGGTTCAGTAGATCAACCTCACAAACCTACTTCTTTATAATATTAGTAGGTATAGATTAAACCCATCAAGCAAGCAAGCTCCCTGCAAGCGACCAGATTTAATAACCTACTACATTTACAGGCGTAACAGGCAGTCCGTCATCATCATCATCAGCCTGAAAGCGTCCACTGCTGGACATAGGCTTCTCCCAAGGTGCGCCACTGAACCCGATCTTCGGCTCTTCTCATCCAGTCACTACCAGCTTCCTCACGCAGATCGTCGCTCAATCTAGCCTGTCCGTACACATTTATATGTGGACGTAAATAATACTAGGGCTCGGTGATTCCCTCAGCGCAATCGAGAGAGGGTCAACGACATAAGTAAAAGTGGATGAGAAGAACCGAGGATTTTTTATTGATACCGATCCGATCCGATACCGATTGATTTTTTGTTTAATGGCGCACCTTGGGAAAGACCTATGTCCAACAGTGGACTCTTTCAGGCTGATGATGAACATAAGTGCTTCTCTTTCTAACTAAACTATGAAACTGCCGCCAGGCGACACCACCGCGGCAGTTCGTACTGTTATGCTGGCAATGATAACTTGGCGGTAAGTGTCGCTTCTTTCATCCTCATCATCAGGTTAATTTTGTCTCCACTGCAGGAGCACAACCCTCTCTCATCTGCCGGAGACAAACGGAGGACTTGGCCTACACTCCCCGCGCTGGCCAGACGGGTTGGGGAGGCCTGATTGACGTTTTATAATGTACAGAATAAAAACAGATATTATCCTAAATTCTTGCAAAGTGTCCTCTTGTATCTGTTTGTCTCGCACAAATTACATGTATTTTACATATATATTATTGTACACCCTGTGTTATCGTGTATAGCTCATCACGATCAAACTTATCAACAAATTCAAACTTGATTTGCGTCTCGTAAACAAGTAACTGAATTGTCTCTGCAGGTAGCGCGGCGACAGCACAACAACTTGTTGTTCCAGACTTGTTTTGCGACATGTCACCTTCAGATTGCTTTGACCGTCGCATGAGTTCTGGAGTGGAGACCGCGGATCGGCACTCGCAGGGTGGGACGCTCCGCCGCCAGGTGGACCGACGACCTGAAGAAGGTGGCCGGTAGCGGCTGGATGCGGAGGGCAGAGGACCGGGTGTGGTGGCGTTCGTTGGGGAAGGCCTATGTCCAGCAGTGGACTTCTAGGGGCTGATATGATGATGATGATGATGATACAAACGCGGGCCAATCATCAACCGAAATACGTCCACTGCTGAACATATGCCTCCCTAATAGAATAACACTTTTGGTGGGCTTTCCATTGGGGGATTTGCCATAATCACCACGCTTGGCAGGCGGATTCGTGATCGCAGTAATGATCTTAATATACACAAGAGAACACTGCCTCCATCCCTGGTGAAATCCCTTAGTCGCCTTTACGACACCCACAGGAATATTTGGGGGTAGGTTAGATTAGATAAGATTTATTTATTTCGCTAATATACCATAATAAAACAATATATAATATTCTAAACTATCTTAGCCATAAAAGGGTAGCTGTATTCTAAAATAGATCATTCCCCTTTTCTCAAATTTGACATTTCATTTGGTACTACGTAAAATGACAGCTACTACAACGGATAGTGGTTTGGCTGGATAACGGATATCCGGTGAGGTAACAGGCCGGACAGCCGGATATCCGGCCGATGGATAGTATACAATTTGAAAGAACGTTAAAACTAATTCGCTTCAACGGATTTACAAAAAATCGAAGTCTACATTCTGGTTACTACCACAGCTTATTTTAAAAGACCAATGGATACTGCCGTAAGATAATATGCTAGGAGATTCTATGATATGCAATGTTTATTCATAATTGTACAAGCCGTTTTTTGAAATAGTTTTTTTTTTAACTTTGTATGACAGCTACCCTCAAATTTAAGTTTCACGTTTGAAACTTGTTTCTTAAGATATACTGGTGATATAGCATACGTTTTTAAAATGTTGCCGACGACAATACCTTTCTTTTCCGTTGATTGTAGGAAAATTTCGCGTTTTAATGAAAGTCCGGTATCCGCCGGATAGGCCGGATACCGGATAGTTACCGGATATCCGTGTCATCTCTATACCACACCCCGAAAATTCATACATTCGAACACATTTAATCACATACTACTGTTACATGATCATCAGCCTGTCCGTTTACGTGCGTGTGTGCGCATAAATTACTGTAGAGCTGCTACACCGAAAACGCGAGAATAGTCCATCGAGAAAGGGACAACGATATACGTCAGCAACAAAGTGCTTCTCTATCTGACATACAGCGTCAACGTGTCGGCCCCGGTAGCCCATTAGTGCATACTGCCAGTTAAATAAATAAAAACTTAAATAAATATTTCTGACATTCACACCAATTATCCAGTCCCAAACTAGGCAGAGCCTGTGGTATGGTTACTAGATAACGAATAGACATACTTAAATAAATATATAAACAACCAAGACTTGGGTACAAACATTCATATTCGTCATATGAACATTTGCCCCTAGCGGGATTCCAACCCGCAACCTCCGGCGTGCAGTTACTACTCAGAACATTTAATTATTTTCTAAATATTGACATTATTTAACCGTCCGAGAGCTACCTGTTCCGCCACGGAGATCCTCAGTTACTGTCGCTTATTTTCTTATTTCGACCTGCATTAATCGTTATTTTTATAAAAGCTTGGAGATACGAACTTATACAACAAGAATTTTGTATTAATATCAGAGCAGTGTTAACTTTGCAGATTAGTGACTACGACGATAGAATAGAATAGAATAGAATATGTCATTTATTCATAGCTACGACACACACATACATGAGAAATAAACAGAACAGAATTAATAAATTACAATTTAAAAATAATCAAGGTACCTATGTGTCGCAGCAACAAAATGGCGCCGACTCAGCATAATGCTGCAGCACGCTACGCGAACTCCAGCGCTGGTATTCTGTCAGCACCAGGTCAACGATACGCAACGGTGTAACAGACGGTCGAAACCCAGCATCGTCACGTAACGGGTTGAATGTGGTCTACCGTCCCGTAGTAATGAGGAATATTATCACCTCGTGCTACGTGCCCCTCCTTCCCTCCCCACCATCCCCTATTACCAACCGCTGCTTAATGAACGAATTTTTTTCGTTAATCACGATATGCCTGGAATAGTGATCCGCCCACGTCTCTGCATAACTTCTAATAGCTTGCACTGGACGTGACAAGGTACCTGGGAGGTTCTAGTAAGATGTCAAGATGTGGTTTATTTGTTTACCTAATACGTGCCAGCTATATCTGCATAAGGTACAGTCACACCCCTGGCGAAGAGGAGTGCCCCAGTGGACACAATAGAACTTCTACCGTTTACACGTCTACGTTGGGAGCCCGCGAGAGCGCAGCCTGGAAAGAATAGAATAGAATAGAATAGAATAGAATAGAATAGAACAGAATATTTATTTATTGGCTGCAACAAAACACATACAGTGCAACATTACACATAAACAAAAATAATATACAACTAAGAGTCGGGTGCACACGCCGGGATCCCGTCACACGGCTTGTCGGACGATAATTTAATATTACATTCGCTTGCACGGGGAGCAGAAACAACGCGAGGAACTTACCCGACAAACCGGGAGTTGAACCAAGGCGTGCGACCGACCTGTAGGGGAGGGGACAACAGTACAGTGTGGCGACACTGTAGAAGACACAGTATGTGTGCTAAATGTAATGTGTGAAAGCTTGTTGATCTTCCCTATTTGCTGTTTTAAGCCAGGAGGTTTAGAATAGGGCCACCCCCAGTCTTCCCGTGGGTGTTATCAAGGCGATTAAGGAACTACTCTAGGACGGGCAGCAGCGTTCTCCAGAGATCATTACTGCGATCACCAATCAGTCTGCCAAGCGTGGTGATTATGGCAAATCACCCAGTATACATCCCACCAAAAGTGGCATTCAATTGCGGAGGTTTGTGTTCAATACTGGACGTATTTCCGCTGAAGATGAAACAGCAAAAACAAATGCATCGTCCTCTAAAATTAATGTAGTTAAATATAGTCCCACGAGTAACTCAGCTATTACAGAATAATTTTATTTGTTCAGCGTGGCCACGCCTCGTTATATTCCGCGTAATCCTTCAGTCTCTCGTAACTGCTCTCTGGAGGAAGCGCTCGTAGCGAAAGGATCCAGTTTCAAGGCAACAGTTTTAAAATTATAATAGCCATATCTTTCACGCTCGCTGCAGACTGGAAGCTGTTTTGAAGGGAAAACTAAAGTAAAACAATTTGTCGCAGGGAATTGTTTTGTACCGTGAGATCTAGAAAGATATTTGTACTTTTTAAGATGAATACAATGTCAGCTACTTACCCATATCATAGAATACTAAATGTTACTATATACGTAGGAGGAGATCCGACGAAGAACGAAACGCACCGACATAGCCGAAAGGATTAGTTAGCTGAAGTGGCAGTGGGCGGGCCACATATGCCGCAGAACTGACGGCCGTTGGGGCAGACGAACTCTGGAGTGGAGACTGCGGATCGGCACTCGCAGGGTGGGACGCCCCGCCGTCAGGTGGACCGACGACCTGAAGAAGGTGGCCGGTAGCTGCTGGATGCGGAGGACCGGGTGTGGTGGCGTTCGTTGGGGAAGGCCTATGTACAGCAGTGGACTTCTAGGGGCTGACATGATGATGATGATGACATGATGACTATATACGTAAAGAAATGATACTCACCAACCCTCGACAATTTGACGTCGCTCGCAATATATAGTACCACAGAATAATAAATAGTACTATTTTTACAGAAATCCCTCTTCATAATAAAACCGGGTTTAGGTACCAAAACATACCTACACTACGCTTCTCTTTCTATTGCATAACTCTATCTCGTTCGCCCAGTCGATAGCGCGCTGGCGATAATAAAATAGAATTAAATTAAACAATGTCCAAAGCTATCTTATTCTCATTCATATGTTATATTAACATAGGCACTAATACTCAGTTACAACGATCTCTATGTACTACTAGATGGAGCGTTCTAAACAATCGCTCTGTTCCACGCAAGTAGCCACAACTCTTTCACATTCACAATGAAACTTGTGCAGTTACTACGCAGAACATTTAATTATTACTAAATATTGACGCTACGGGTAAATAATGTCAATATTTAGTAAATAATTAAATTTTCTGAGTAGTAACTACACATATTTGAAAGAGTTGTGGCTACTTGCGTGGAACAGAGCAAATGTTTGTAACGCTCCATCTAGTAGTACATAGAGATCGTTGCTCAGATATTTCTGTCATTGAAGGGTGCTTATGCAAACATATTATAATGTAAGTCGACTTAACTGAAACAATTCTGATTTATGTAGAATCGACGCCATACTGGGCCAACGTCGACCAACATAGTCCGATTTCGTATTCATTGAATCCATTTGCATAGAAAATATAATACGCCACTGTGTCAGACACTTACTTCACTTTACAATATGGGCGAGTTATTTAAATTATTATTAGACTAGGCCTTCTGGACAGAAGGTCTAGCCCCATCCCACTATATTATAAATGCGAAAGTTTGGATGTTTGTTACTTAATCACGCTACAAACACGTTACTCGAAGGTTGACTGGAAGAGATCCCTAAGTGGGATAAGTCCGCCTTTGTACACAGTTTAATTCCTATTTTATTATTGTTGTTGTTGTTATTTTTGGTACAATAAAGCGTTTACATACATACATACAAACACTGGACAGGACGGGATGACACTTGGCACACATATAGGTTAGGTCCTGGAATAGGATATAGGATAGATTTTATCGCGAAAAAATATCTCATTCCTACGAGAAATACATAATAATTTGTGATGTTAAATGGTCCACGCGGACGAAGTCGCGGGCAACAGCTAGTCTAGTAATAATTTAAATAATTCTTATATCAAAAATGGAGTTAAGTCCAATCAAAGTCAAAGTCAAAATAATTTATTACATATGAGTACACTTGGTACATTTATACACGCCATTTTTTTATCGACTACCGCCTCCCTGGGTGTTAGCGCTGTGAAGAAAAAACGGCGAAACAAACTTCACGCAACACATATTTTAAAAATCAAGTTTGCATACAATTAATAAAGATTTTGCGAAGCTGAAATAACATTAGCCTATTTTATAATAGGCTTTCTTACAAAGTTGATTTTTAATGTGAATCTTAAACTTTCTGTCCGTCATATTTAAGATTTCCTCTGGTAGTTTTTTGTAGAAGCGTATACATTGAAGCGTATACGATACATACAATGGTAGTCTTACCATCCTATAGATCGTTCAGCTCACGACGGCATTACCCGCTACTCTTAATCGTACTAAACACTCAAGGAACACAACATTGGCCAACATTGGCGCAATTGCCTCCCATGTTGGCCCAAGCAAATGTAAATCTTAAATATTATTAAGTCTTGACACTTGACCCAATTATCCGATTGTTATTACTACGGCTTTCCTCGTGGAACAGTGATATTTATTACACTTAGCCTGTTCGGGAATTCACATTTAAAACATGGGTCACATATTGTCGACCCAATTTGTTATTTCTGCAGCAGTGTTGCCAGATAATGTGCGATAAGGTGTTCTAGATATTGAACCAAAATTTAATTAGTCGTGAAATACAAAAGTATTAATTTATTGTGCCGTGTGGTTTCCGGTAGAGTAGAATAGAATCACTCCAACTCTTTCCGTGGATGTCGTACAAGACGACTAAGGGAATAAATACATTATAAAACATCAATCAGGCCTCCCCAACCCATCTGGCCAGCGAGGGGAGTGTAGGCCAAGTCCTCCGCCTGTCTCCGGCAGATGAGAGAGGGTTGTGCTCCTGCAGTGGAGACAAAAATAACCTGATGATGACATATGGCAAACATCAGTTTATTGCAAAATATGAATCCCACTAATATTATAAATACGAAAGTTTGAATGGATATTTGGATGTTTGCTACTCAATCACGCTTCAACCACAGAACGGATCGGGATGAAACTTGGCACACATATAGGTTGGGGCCTGAAATAGGACATAGGATAGGTTTTTTCCCGAAAAACGTATTATTCCTGGCATCTCAGATAAATATCTTTAACCAGACTTTTGAATAGAATAAAGAACCGACTAGGTTCAGTAGTTATTGAGATTACACTCGGCTAGTGACACAATGTAGTAATATGACTTGATATTTGTTTTCGAGACTCAAATAAGGTTTGCTTTCGATATTAAGGCATGAACAAAGTTTTTCTTTGACATTACTTAACCGTAGCGTCAATATTTAGTAATAATTAAATGTTCTGCGTAGTAACTGCACAAGTTTCATTGTGAATGTGAAAGAGTTGTGGCTACTTGCGTGGAACAGAGCAATTGTTTGGAACGCTCCATCTAGTAGTACATAGAGATCGTTGACTTTTATTCCGAATTTTAATGGTTTTTCTTAAGGTGCTAGGAACTAGGACCTAGTTCAGAACGTCCTAACAAACTCATAACAAGATCTATGGCAATCTTAGCTATACATATAGAGACTATTCAAGGCTTATGCACAATTAATGTGTAGTTTGCGCCTTAATCTGACGGCATAAATTGGCATAACAAGATATTAAACATGACTTGATTAAGCCTACGACGCTGGTCTGCCTACATAGGTACATGTATATATGTATGTAAATATCAGAGTTAGTGGACAGCCCATTATATTTGATTAAATAATTAATTTCTTGGCTGTATGGTTCCCGGCTTAGAATAGGGCCACCGCTATCTTTCCCGTGGGTGTCGTCAAGGCGACTAAGGAATTGCACCTGGTACGAGCAGCAGCGTTCTCCTACATATGTACATTACTAAGACTGCGACCACCAATCCGCCTGCCAAGCGTGGTGATTATGGCATATCCCCCAATGGACAACTTACCAAAAGTGGTATTCTTTGGGGAGGCCTATGTCCAGCAGTGGACGTATTTAGGCTGATGATGATGATGAAGTAATAAATATTGTACAAAAATGACTACATCACGCGATTGAAGATTCGAAGACATCGGATGCCTAAATAAAAATTCTTCAAAACAGGATCTATCGTTCTTCATGATTTCTACTGCACGTATTGCGTATATTCATAGATTAGATTAGATTAGATTTCTTTATTTCACATTACAAATTTTAATAAATAGATTAACTTACGTAAAAGGTCAGAGTTAATGTGATCGTCATTCGTTCGATCGTCGAAAATCTTTGACTATCTAAAAAATTAAAAAGTCAAATACAAAATGTCAAAAATAATAAAAAAATAGTATACAAAATGTCAATTCTACACAACTCGTGTTTGAGATTTATAACAATGTCATAACTTAATGTACATAATAATAACAATGTATATAAAAACCAAAAAAATTCATAAACTATGTCGCAGTTTAATTTAAAATTGTATTGACAAACTGACATGGTTATAATTATTTATTTTAGCATTCTAATTATAAGTTGACATTGGGCGCGACTCTGAAGGCACACATTTAAAATTTGACAGTTCTAAAATTTTTTTTTTTTTTTTTTTTTTTTTTTTCGAAAGGGCATTGCTATTGGCCCTGAAGGCCTTCACAGCTTCACCGGAGGGAGAGCGAGCGCAGGTGCGCTCGGCTCAGTTAGCTGGCGCAGAGGGCGCTCAGCGCTAATTTTAGGGGGGTGCAACTGGCCTAAGGGCGCCCATGGGGCACGGACCTCGGCTTAGGACGTTGCTGTGAGTCTGTATAGTCGGGGAGAAGCGACCGGAGGTGTGACGGTAGCGTGTGTATCTGTGTGAGGTGGAGGTGGGGCGCCGTCCTCGCCGGCGAGGGCGGTATGTCGGTGCAGTGTTCCTATCGGGCGCCTGGCGGCGGATTGCCAGTGTGATCTCGTCGTCAGGATCGTCTAGTACATGTCTAGGTCGACGCTTTCGGACGCTTGCGTCTGTGCGAGGGTGGTAAGTGGTGGCACTCACCAAACGCTGGTTAGGATGTTCAGCAGCGGCATCGAAGAAATCCCTAGATCTTAATTTTAAGTATTGAGCTATGGTAGGAAGTTGGAGGTCAATATGGAGATTTTCATTGCGCACGAACCATGGTGCACCCGTGGCTCTGCGCATGAAACGGTTTTGGAGGGTCTGGAGTCTGTGGATGTGTGTGGGAGCGGCATGGGCGAAGACAGGACTGGCGTAGGTAAGGATTGGACGTATGCAAGTTTTGTATAAAGTCAGCTTATTTCTAAGTGACGTTTTGCTATTTTTACCTATGAAGCAACCGAGACGGCCGAGAATGAGGGCCGCTCTGTTGCGTACGCGTTTGATGTGAGGCTGAAATGTGAGACCTGCGTCTAGAGTGACGCCTAGATACTTGACCGTCTTTTCCCATGGGATCGGTCGGTCGTATAGTGAGATCTGGTCTACACCGTTCCTGGGTCGATTGGGGCCCCTGTAAAAGTACATTGCTGCACTCTTTTCAGGGTTCACTTCGATCCTCCATTTCCGGAACCACTCGCCTAGGGCGTTGGCTGCGGACTGGAGCAGTTGAATGACTCTGGAACGGTTTCGGCCCGGCGTGTAGAGGGCAGTGTCATCTGCAAAGAGAGCGAGCTTTACACCAGGGGTACGGGGGATATCGTTAGTGTATAGCGAATAGAGAATGGGGGAGAGAACGGAGCCCTGAGGGACTCCTGCTCTGATGTGACGGGGTTGGGAGAGCGTTCCTTCGACGCGATAGCGGAAGGTTCGACCACTGAGATAGTCTCGTATGATTAGTACGAGTCTGTCTGGCAGACCGAGTTGATATAGCTTGTATATCAGCCCGTTGTGCCAGACTTTGTCGAACGCTTTTGCTACGTCAAAGAAGAGCGCTCCCGTACCCGTGGTGCGTCTCCTGGTGACTAAGTCGTGGAGGATGTGCTCTGTGAGACAGAGGACTTGTTGGACGCATGAGTGTTTGGCTCGAAAACCAAATTGCTCGTCTATGAGGATCCTACGGGGCTCGATGAAGTCTTTGAGACGTGTGAGCAGGAGGCGCTCGTAGACTTTCCCCATTGCCTTGAGGAGGCTGATAGGGCGATAACTAGAGGGGTCTGACGCATGTTTGTTGGGCTTTCGAATGCCTATTACGGTGGCTTCTTTCCACGTTTGTGGAAAGGAGCAGTTTGCGATGGCAGCATTGAAGATGCTGACTAGCAAGATGATGAGTTGTTGTGAGAAAAGCTTGAGTACTCTGTTGGAGATGCCATCAGAGCCTGGAGACTTACGTTGGTGTAAATTTTTAATTATAGAGTGAACCTCGTCGGAGGTGACTGTCGTGAGTGATTCTACTGGGGGGAGGGCAGCTTTGCGTTCGACTTCGCTGTCCACCATGTGAAGATGGTCAGGGTCTACCGGCAGTGAGCTGGGTGAGCATTGGGCCTCGAGACTGTCGGCTAGACATTCGGCTTTGTCCTCGTCAAGGAAGGCAGGCGGTTGATTTGATCTAACTAGGGGGGGCATAGTTGAGACTGTGTCTGATTTGAGAGCTCTCGCCAGTTTCCAGTAAGACAGGTGGGATGGCGAGATCTCGCTCATCAGATTTTCCCAGCGAGTCTGACGGAAATCTGCGATGGCTCGCTTTACGTCCCTCTGTAAGGCTCGCAATCTGATTCGATTAGGCTCGCTGGGAAAGTAGTCGTACGCTCTGGTAGCCGCGTTCTTGGCTCTCAGCAGTTCCCTCACCTCGTCTGGCAGGTCCCAGCGACGTTCGTTCGTTGCTGGGACCTGTCTCGAGCAGTCGGCGACTACGGTTTGGGTGTGTCTGCTGAGGGCGTCGATTGCGACGTTAATGTCCTCTACGGTCGAGATGTTGTCTGGTATTCGGTCGAGTTGTTCGGAGCTGGTTGACTTGAGGGATTCCTCAAGTTTGTGCCAATCCACTATCGTCACCCTACGTGGGGGGGCATCTAAGGGGGGGCCGAGCTGGAGGAGCACAGGACGGTGGTCGGATTGTAGTTCGTGCAGCACTTCTATAGAGTGCAACCGGAGGTTGACATTCTTTAGCAGTGCTATGTCCAATATGTCAGGGTTATGATTTACATTGTGGGGGAAGTGAGTGGGGGTCATAGGGGCTATGATGTCGAAGTCAAGTGTGTCAACTATTACGTTAAGATCCCTGCCTTTGCCGTTAGTAGAGGAGGAATTCCATCTAGGGTGTTTACAGTTGAGGTCGCCAGCCAGAATGACTGCTCCTCCTAGATCAAATAGTGCTTCTAAGTCAGACCTAAGAATGTTTTTCTGCTGTGTGCATGAGAGGTAGACCGATGCTATGGTTAAGGGTTGGTGTCCTGTCATGGCTAGCCGGCAGACTGATGCCTCAATGTCTCTGAGAGATGCAGGGGGGTCGAGGGGGACGCAGTGTAAAGACTTTTTATAGTAAATGATAGTACCTCCCTTTGCAGTGCAGGTCCTGTCGTTGCGAATGATGTTGTAGTTTGCTATTTTGGAGTCGCGGACCCCTGGTTTGAGTAGAGTCTCTTGCACTAGGAGGATGTCGATGTGATGGATGCGGAGGAAGTTGCAGATTTCATCGCGTTGGTTTTTGAGGCCGTCCGCGTTGAAATAGGCAAGGGAGTGGGATCGGGGCTTGATTCTGCTGGTATTGGGGTTTAAATCCATTAACGAGCCTGGGAGTTGAATTGCCAAATGGACGCAACCACGTGCGAGAACCTTTGAGAGATTGCTAGTCTCTCGGCTGGATTGGAGTCTGAGGCCCTGAGGGCCTGCGCCATCTCCCGGACTTCGTTAGGGTCGAAGACACTAGCGAAGCGGCAGATTAGCGCAAAGTCGCTTCCAGGCTCGTCAATGGGGGACATGGAGGGTTGGGGTTTTTTAGGAGGATTAGGCTTGAGGGGAGGAACTGCAGTGTTGGAGGACGATGCTTGGGAGTTGGTGGTGGATGGGGGGGACCTGGGGGCGAATGCCAGTGGCTTCGTCCAGGCGTTGGGCCGGTGCGGCCGCAGGTCCCCAGTGGTAGGTGGTCGGAGGGGGGGGAAGGAGGTTTGTGGGGGGGATGTGCGTGCAGAGACTGTAGAACGTGGGGGCGCGCGCTTGGGCTGCCCCCGAGACTTACGTGGTGCTTTAGGACAGCCGCCGTAATTGGCGGTGTGTCCTTCAGCGTTACACAAGACACATGCTGGCGGGTCGGTGCATCCCTTTTTTCTCGGGCAATCGGCGGTGCCGTGGTCGCCCAGGCATTTGACGCATCTCGGCTTTGCGAAGCAGAAGCGCGAGCTGTGGCCATAAAGTTGGCATCTGTGGCACTGACCGGGGGGTCCCGTCTTATTTGGTGCTTCTATCTGGATGGCAAGATTGAAACACACTTTCATATTAAATATAGCTTTACCCTCTGGGGTACGATCTAAGATTATCAACAGGAGGTCGTAAGGCGCTTTGGTGCGTCCGTTGTACATCCTGTGTACCTCTTTAACGGGGAGGCCGCTAGCCATCAGGTCATCCTTTATGAGCTCAGCCGAGAGCTCTTTGGGCACCCCTTTCATGACTACCCTGAGAAGGCGTTCGTCTTCCAGGGCGTAGGTGTGGTGCGCTATATTTTCTGCGCGAAGGGCACGAGTCAGACGACGATGGTCGTCTGAGGTGAATGGCTGTACCTTTATGCCATTGCTGGTGTTGGTGTTGGCAGCGTTTGGTGCACAGATCTTTAAATCTGTGATGAGCTTAGAAACACGGTTCCACTTATCTTTGTCCCTTATGAATAGGGGCGGCGGGCGGGTGTTGCGCATGAACACCGGGAGTCGGTGTTCGCCCTCTACTGACGTGGGTGGACCGGCCGTTGCGGGTGCGGCGGCGGTGGCGGGCGTGGCAGCGGCGGGCGCGGCGGCAGGTGCGGCGGCGTCCGTGTCGGGGACTGCTGGGGAGAGGGGCGAATCTCGGTCGTAGGGACCGGACTTAACCAATTTGGCCTTACCTGGCTTGTTCTTCCTCTTACGCTTATTTGAGACGACTACCGTGTAGTCGTCTACGGCCATGTGCTCTGCGTCGGACGGAGCGTAGTCGGACGTCCCGGAGGAGGACTCTGAAGAAGACTCAGGAACGCACGTGACGGGTGACTCCTCTGTGGACGGAGAAGAGACATCTTTATCTAACAGACGCGGATGGTCCTTCCGGAAGGACTCTAGTGCGGAGGGCGCGGCTTTTGCCAGATGAGCAAGCAGCGCTTGGAGAACCTCCATAGCTGAAGGCTCCATACTTGAGGCCCTCCCTGCCTGAGGGGCAGGGGGGGATGTGTGCCTAAGGTGTTATCCCTACAGTGCGTCCTCCGCCGCTTAGTGCAATGCGTGGAGGGTGAGTGCCTATCGGCCCTAGCTGCCCGAAGTGCAGAGGGTAGCCCGAGCCTAAGCTGTGAGCGCCCAAACAACACAACGAGAATAGGATGGCGGGATAGGTAGGGTGGGAGGGAGACAACTGGTGTCGGCGAGGGGGCTTCCCCAAACCCGGTGGTACCAGTCCCGTCCGGGTTTGCGTTTCTCAAAAGGAGAAACACAGGCGTCCCGGGGCCACGCCCACCTAGTTTCGTTGGCACCGTTAAGTATCCACTAGATGACCACTAAACCGTGGATTTTTACAAAAGATGCGTTGGCTCGACGATCAAGCGGCGCACCGAACAGGCAGTGAAACAAGCTGCCTGGACGGTACGACGCTACGAGGTGGAGTCTCGGCGGTGGTGCGGCGCGATGACGCACGGAGTTCTCAACTCGAGGTTGAGGGGCGGAGTCAGCCGGCGGGCGGCCAATGACAGCGCAGCGCAGGTGGCACAGCGGAGAGGTGAAGTGTGGCAGGCGAACGTGACCGTCTGGGACGGCTGTTGGATGCACACTGTATGTTGGATGCACACTGTTCGTGCTTCTTCCGCTTGGGTTCTAAAATTGGTTTCGGCTTTATCTTTATAATACTGTGTGACAAGGATAGCAACAGTTTTAGTGCTGTCAAATTTTAACGTTGTGCCTTCAGAATCGAGCCCATTGCCACTTTAAAGCAGCTAATAGTGCATATCTATTGATATTTATAATTATTTTATCTTGTATATTTGACAATGCCATCTACCGCAGCTTAATGTTTATAACGTAGAAACTGGTCGCTCATTGCTATGTATTCATAATGGTCGCGTTAACGCCAGCCATGCATAAATGTGAAACAAAATGTAAAATTGTAAACAAAACAATGTCGACTTAGCCTAGAGTTCTCAATGTCCCAAAAGGTTGAAATAAATGAGTATGAGTATGTCCAAAAATTCTTTGACAGAGTATAATTAATCATTAATTATAAGCAATTAATTATTATTTAATCTGTGCTCATGATATTATTACAGACCGAGGCGGGGGGTCGAGAGCCAGGGTGTGTGAGGTTCCGGTGCCCACTACCTTTTCAGGGACATCTCGAAAAGACCCCAGAGCGGACGGCTACCTTGCCCAGCGCGTAAGCCTCGCAATCCAGCGAGGCAATGCCGCCAGTCTCCTGGGTACCCTGCCAGCGGGGGACGAACTGGGGTCAGTTTTATATTTGTAGTGTACTCGTAAGTATATAGTTACATTTTGTTTTACATTTTTATTACAATTTTTTTATTATTTATTGTTTGTAACCTATTGTAAAGTCGACATCTAATTTAATTTGTATGATTATTATGATGTTACTAGCTGTGCCCGCGGCTCCGCTCGCGTGGACTACAGGTTCCGCTCCCATTTCCACTTTCGCTCTCTATCCCACTTTCACTTCCACTCAGACTCTCAGTCTCACTCTCAATCCCGCTCCCGCTCCCACTCCCACTCCCCTTTTCTCACGCCCACGCCCACGCCCACGCCCAGTCCCACTCACATTCCCATTCCCATTCCCACTACCAGCTCCAAATGTAGTCCAAACTCATCGCGATCTAAATAGTACGGAAATACCATTAATATGCAATATATTGCATACTAACCTTACCTACTAATGTATTTAAAAACTAAAAATGTCCAAAACTTTTGATTGAGTAAACCGATTGCGATGAAATAAAGACTAAATGTTGAGTTAGGTTAAGTCCATTGCTACAATTTATAAAGATAATGTGTGAATTGTCCAAAATATCAAGTAAGTAGGAAAAAATTTACCATCTGCGAGCTATTCTGGTGTGCGCTGCCAAAACCGCTAGAGTTACACATATGTAATGTATGATGGAAATGATTATCTTAAATAGGCCTACAAAAAAGTCGCGGGCACCAGCTAGTAACTTATACGACCCAAAAATCCCTCCCTTGACCGCTAGACTAGTTTCTACTCAAACTTCGATTGAACTGCCTTTAATCTGCAGCTTCAAAACTAAATTCCCAGGGTTTGTTCAGAATTCTAATGGCACTATTGCTGGAAAAGGAAACATTTTGATCGGAACTTTTGCTAATTTGAATTCAGTTCAGACTAGTTTTGGTTTCATTGCGAACTGGAAGCTGTGAGTTCCTGTGGGTTTAAATGGAGCGGTTAAATGTCCGATTTTGATTACAGTGGGTAAAGTTTTTAGTTTTTTGTCGTTTAGCGAATGAATTGACTACTCCATAGTATTTGTCTTTAAATACGGCGTCTTGTCGGACTAGTCCGAAGACTCAAAGTCGCTCAGCGTGCTATGGAAAGAGGTATGATTGGAGTTTCTCTAAGGAACAGTATCCGAAATAAGATGATCCGTTAGAGAATTAAAGTCTTCATTCACAAGTTTCAAATCGCTTAGCGAGCTATGGAGAGAGCTATGCTCGGGGTTTCTTTGAAGTATTTATTTTTTATTTAATAGTTTATTGTACACACAAACATACAAAGTACAACGCAAAGAAAAGAAACTTATACAAAAGGTTAAGCTTATTTCTAAAGAAATTTCTTCCAGCTAACCTGCGGTGAAGACAAGGGATTATATATAAATACGTAATGAGGAGATCCGACGACGGTGACCGACATAGCCGAAAGGATTAGCTAGCTGAAGTGGCAGCGGGCGGGCCACATCTGTCGCAGGGTAGATGAGTTCTGGAGTGGAGACCGCGGACCAGCAAGCGTAGGGTGGGACCGACGGCCTGAAGAAGGTAGCCGGAAGCAGTGGCCGAGTGTGGTAGCGTTCATTGAAGAAGGCATATGTCCAGCAGTGGACATAGCAGGGTTGATATTATGATACACATATACATAATGCTCACGCTCTGGTCCAAGAGGGGTAGGCAGAGACCATGCGTCGCCATTTTGTGCCATCCAACGTCGCAAAGCATCTTTGTTTTCTCTCCGTGATACCACTCTATTATACTTATATTATGATAATGATGAAATTTTAAATAGGTACCTCGTCTATAAACGATTTCTGAGAAAATTTAATTAGGACATGTACCAATCACAAACATGAAAAACAAGGTCAATCGACATTCAGAGAACGCTTTGCGTTTCGAGGAAAAAAACTTGAAATGCTTCCGTCTAAATTGATTTCCATTGCGAGAATTAAATACTGCGATATTGCTTTGACTTTTCTGGGAATTTATTATGGAATAACCAAGGGATGGGTGCCGTGCCCATGGACGCGTGTCCAGGGGCTAGCCTGGTCGTAAGAATAGAATAGAATAGAATAGGTCATTTATTCACAGCTACGACACACACATACATGAGAAATAAACAGAACAGAAATCAATAAATTACAATTTAAAAATAATCAAGGTACCTATGTGTCGCAGCAATAAAATGGCGCTGACTCAGCATAATGCTGCAGCACGCTACGCGAACTCCAGCGCTGGTATTCTGTCAGCACCAGGTCAAGTGACTTCACAGATTTAGTTTTTAAATTGTGCTTAGAGGGCTGTCAATTAAGCGTAAGCGTATGTATTGTGCTTAGAGGGCTGTCAATTAAGCGTAAGCGTATGTAAGCGTACCGACATCTTAGAACTGGGCGAACTCCGGGCACTATTAGCCTTACCGAATCATGCGGGCTCTGATGAGGTGGACAATTATTTCCCTAGCTAACCGTGGTACCTCAACAAGGCGGCGATGTTGTTCGCAACACATCACGTCAAGGGGTATCACGGGGCGAAAAGCGGGCGAAGGAAAGTCGCTTATCGACATTAGATTGCGCAAAGTGACATCGTCTCTGCCTACCCTTCTGGGACCAAGGCGTTGGCATTATGTATGTACAACCAACCAAAAATATACAGGTGGAACAGAAAAGTGTCACCAGCCGATTATTTCTTAACTAATAAAGATATCTGAAAAATTCAAACTGACATAACTACTAAGTAACATGATGCTGAAACGGATGTATCTAAATCCAACTTCCTACTAATATTATAAATGCGAAAATTTGGATATTTAGATGTTTGGATGTTTGTTACTCAATCACGCTTCAACCACTACATACATACACACACACACGGAATTTGATTCAATTATTTTGTTAAATTTCTAAAAAAATTCTCCATTGTAATATAATATGTAGAAATAATTAAGTACCTGTTAATATAAGAAGAAACGATACTATATATATATTTAAAATACGAAACAATATTTGTAAAGAAGAGCAGTGCCTCTGCGAGCCTAAAAGGAGACCTGCCCCTGAATTTTTATGTAACTTTTTCTAATGAAATAAAGATTATTATTATTATTATTATAAGTTGTCCACGCGGACGAAGTCGCGGCAATTTCGTGACTTTTTTTAATGAGTTTCGTATTATATACAAAACATCAGCCCGTTTTGTATATAATACGAAACTCATTAAAAAAAGTCACGAAATATAAGTAAGGTTTTTCCCTAGTATTGGAACCCCAATCGAAAGCCCTATTTATCGTCTCCATAAAAACGATTGGGTCGAAATTTTCTGTAGTTTAGACGTACATTCATATTATTAATAACTTCAAAAAAATACCAAACTGAATTAAAAATAACCAGCCAGTATGAAAAATTGGTTTAAAAACACAGCCAGTTCGCATTCTAAAAACAAGTGTCAAAAAAGGTCAATCATTTAGGGAAAGTTGGGTGATTTCACAAGCCACTGTCGAGTCACTGCCCCGTTGATTCTTCCCCTTTGTGTCATGTTACCTGTAACTAAAGCTTGTGTGATCAATACAGCCCACATCACCAAACCCCCTCGTGTAGGTACCAGCCTGTAGTTGGTACCAATTGTACCAGATACCCTAACTTGTATAGTCAACGTGATAGATAATATTCGAGAGTGCCCTCCCTGCTGTAATCCAATAGTAAAACATTTCTTATTTGTAAACTATATAAATAAATAAAATATTACATATATACATACACATTAAAAGGCATACAAAGGCAAGGAAGGCTGTGCATAGTTCTGTTCTGGTTCCTACGCTGACGTATGGTAGTGAATGTTGCGTATGGCAGAAGAATCATGAAAGCAGGATAAATGCGGTTGAGATGCGGTCTTAGAAAAATATGTGGAGTGGAGTTATGTGACAGAGTGAGGAATGCAGTGATACGTGAGAGGTGTGGTTTGAAAGAAGATGTAGTAACGAAGGTAGGGTAGTATGTTGCGTTGGTTTGGACATTTAGAGCGTATGAGTGAAAGAAGAGTGACAAAGTAGTATACAGTGCGAATGTGGAAGGAACTACAGCTAGAGGTCGTCCTAGGAGGACATTCACCGATCAAATTAGTAACGTCCTCAAAAAGGCTGATTTCTAACAACAAAAAAATTGTAAAAATCAGCTTTCATTAGATATACCTACGGATTTTCTATTATTGATACTTTCTCAGATATCAACAAAATTAGTTTTTTATTTTGCCTGTAAAATCGATATTTTGCATTTACGATCTTATTCGGTGGGATAAGCGATAATACTATTTATCATAGAAATCCTATCAAGATAGAATGGTGAAGTAGACGCGACACGCCAACGATATGCAATATATTGCAAATACTATCAAACGCTTACTGGTTTCGCACCGAGTCAAGGTCGGGTAAACATCGATAAAAAATCGGCAAAAGTGCCATATTGCGTGATTAATATTAAAATCATTTATTGTTTCATGTAGTCAATAGGGTGTGACATATAATCATAGGCGCTAACATGAACCCTGTAAGGTAACAATAGTTATTTTTTTAGTAGTAATATTTATAAAATTAAGCTGTAAACATAGGAGTTAATAACAAACACACAAAAAGAAATTTGCAATGACAAGATTACAGGGCTATTAATTAAATTAAATGTCAACAATACTTATAAATCGAAAACTTATCTCTAACTTTTTTTATTATTGCTGTCTGTTTATTGAGTCTAGTTAAGAGTCACGTGTTACTTATTATATTGTTATCTGTCACTAGTTATCATTTTTATTAGCTTTGATTTGTAACTGCGCAACTGTTTTCCCTCACTAGAAACGTGTTCGCGAGCCATAAATGGTGCGCGGTCTGTGTCCGAAAATCGGCACGCGCGAGACTGAAGTAAACATGTGATGTACCACTTTTACTTATATCCATTTCTGTGCCACATATTTATTCTCCCAGATTTGACTAGCCTGTCGCTGGAATCGTCATTTACATATACTAACAAGATGAGCTCGAGAGTCTCGAAAGGGTCCCCACGACAAGCCCCCAAGCTAGCTGGAGGGTTCCCGAAGTCAAAGTCAAAATCAAAGTCAAAATCATTTATTGCAAATGAGTACACTTGGTACATTTATACACTTTTTTTATCGACTACCGCTTCCTAGGTGTTAGTGCTGTGAAGAAGTAACGGCGCAACAAACTTCACGCAACACATCTTTTAAAAATCAAGTTTGCATACAATTAATAAAGATTTTGCGAAGCTGAATTAACATTAGTACCAGGCATCTTTGTCATTCAAATAATCGTTTATTTTATAATAGGCTTTCTTACAAAGTTGTTTTTTAATGCGAATCTTAAACTTTCTGTCCGTCATATTTAAGATTTCCTCCGGTAGTATATTGTAGAAGCGTATACATTGTCCCGTGAACGATTTGCTGACCTTACTTAGTCTTAACCCTGGTAAAACAAGTTTATTTTTATTTCTTGTATTATAACTATTATTGTCACCGAAAAACGTATGAATATCAATAATCAATTAACCAAAGCGATATCTGTACCAAGTTTTATCAGATCAGAGAATGACCGCTCTCTATATATCATTAAAAACCAATAGTCATTCGAAAACCAACGCTATTTGCGTCTCGATAAGATTGAAATAAAATAATCACCGGTAGCAAAAACCGCTTTGTATTACCATATTAACTTTCTGGTCTACTTCTGAACACCATCTATTTTGTTGTTGGTTTCGAGAGGCAAATGCATTTGTTTTCATATTACTGTTAATTTGGAATGAAATGTAGTCTCCCTTATATTTATTTATTAGACTTTTCTTCCAACAAAACATATTTTTCTGAAAATTACCGAGAAACATTAAATAATTCTCATTACTTAAAGTAAGTTTTCTAGGAACCTGTTAAAATTTTCAGAATTTTCCTTTCAGACTGTGAAGTAAATGAACACGGCACAAATATTTAATGCTTTAAAAATAAATTAGAACGAATAGTCTTTGGTGTAAATAAGTCTTTTCAACTAACACGAAATATTATTAAAAATAAAAAAACATAATTACATTTTCAACAACGATCTCTACGTACTACTAGATGGAACGTTTCAAACAATCGATCTGTTCCTCGCAAGGAGCCGCAACTCGGTTAAATTCACAATGAAAATTGTGTAGTTTCTACGCAAAACATTTAATTATTGACTAAATATTTACGATATTTCCCGTAGCGTCAATGTTATGTAATAATTAAATGTTGTAACTGCATATGTTTCATTGTGAATGTAACCGCGTTGCGGCTCCTTGCCTGGAACAGAGCGATTGTTTGGAACGCCACATCTAGTAGTACATAGCGATCGTTGGTTTTCAAAAATACATTTCTTTTTCAACAGCCACTTAAAATTAATTTTAACATTAAATATTAAAGCTGAAAAATTTATAAGTATTTGTAATCGTTTATCCCAGGAAACTGTACCATCGAATAATTCGGATCGCATTTTCGTTCGGTACAAAATTACCTTTTGGTAAATATTACCCGACAAATTACGGTAGACGTTGTAGGAAGAGTGAGAAGGTAATTTTATTAATGAGATTTTTTACCTTATCACCATGGCAACCGATGGCAACAGTTTCACAACCAGTTGTCAAAAAAGAAAAACATTTTTTAAGACACTGGCAACATTGCCATTAGTCTAATTACGATATCTTTTTCTTTTCTGTTTATTATCAGTATTGAAATGCCTCAGACCATCGCTAGTCTTGATATACTCACATACTTCCCTTACTAATGTTGATAGTAAGCTTTAGTAAGGCTTGAGGTTAGGAAGTTCTCTGATTTAAGAGATAATCGTAGTTACGTTTACGTGTTACATAATATACTATCACTACTAAATACCAAAGTAACCATATATTACTTTGGAAAAAACAAATACACAACAAATTATTCTCCAAAAAACGCGGGAACAAACAAAACACTTTCATGGAACAAAAAAATTAAAAGATGTCTAGACTTCTAGGTTAAATGACAGCTAAAATTCCTTTAAGGATGAACTACATACACAACGCTTATTTCATGGCGTTTGGTCTAAACGCACAGCACCGCGCCGCACCGCGACGCACCGCGCCCCACCGCTATCCGGCAGTGGATACTAATAATATATATATTTTTTTGTTCCGCACTTTTTTATCCTCTGACATGTTGGTCAGAGACATTTATTATGCGGTATTTGCTCTTTATAGTAGAAAATTCTCGAGCTTGTACAGCATGGGAATACACAGGAATTGGGACTATGGGGAAAGGGTTATTATAACAAGTTTTTTTTTTAATATATATTTTTTTTTACTAATAATATTCCTAAGTAAAGAACGGATCCAGTTTAACGGCTACTGCAGCCTGCACTCGTTAATTTCATCATCATCAGGTTATTTTTTTCTCCACTGCAGGAGCACAACCGTCTCTCATCTGCCGGAGACGGACGGAGGATTTGGCCTACACTCCCCGCGCTGGCCAGACGGGTTGGAGAGGCCTGATTGATGTTTTGTAATGTATTCCCTTAGTCACCTTGTACGATATACACGGGAAGAGTTGGAGTGGTATTATACTCTACCGGAAACCACACGGCAATACTTTTCATTTCATTTCATTATATATATTCGTATATGTGGAACCCGCGGCAGCGGCGGTATGGCAGTTCGCTACAACGCGCTAAAGTGGGTTTCAACCCTTATTTCCCACAACTTTAATTCTGACACCCAGTCTAAAGTTTCCAGACTATAATTGAACCACTAAATCATATCATTTTTAACTTTTTAGACTTAATGGCGTTATGCGACTTCTTCTTATTGTTAGTGGGAGTCGTTAATAAAAGTGAGCCAACTTGTTTAAACTTCTCCCGCTGTCTCCGGAGGGCGACGTAGTTTAAAAAAAGAGTGACCAAACATTTCAATGTATTTTCAAGTGTTATGATTATCGTCATATTAGTGGTCGGATATTAACTGTGTTTTAAACTGCAAGAGGAGTTTAGTGGTCGTACAATAACTGTTATTTACATTATAGTAGAGTTTAGTGGTCGTACAATAACTGTTCTTTACATTACAGTGGAGTTTAGTGGTCGTACAATAACTATTATTTACATTAAAGTGGAGTTTAGTGGTCGTACAATAACTGTTATTTACATTACAGTGGAGTTTAGTGGTCGGACAATAACTGTTATTTACATTATAGTGGAGTTTAGTGGTCGTACAATAACTGTTCTTTACATTACAGTGGAATTTAGTGGTCGGAAAGAATTGTTATTAACAGAGACGCTTCGTTAACCTAAGACTTCTTCATATCAGGTATTTCCAATAAGCAACACATTAGTGGTCGAACAATTACGTGATGACTTTTGTGTTTTTTTTTTCTTATAAGTATGTAATTTTATTTGATTACAATATTTGAGGCTGCTGTCCAAGCAGTCACGAAGTCAATGGGTTAGATAAGTATGTATATGTAACATTTATTATTATTTATTTATAACATTGAGCAGACAATTTACAGCAGATCATCTGCTAGAAGAGGACAAAGCAGTTGAAACTGAGCTACAAAGGTACCAAGAGTTTTAAAATACTTACTATGTACTAACATATAATCTTAATGCCTTCCTATCGCCTGAACACCGTGCGGCATACAACTGATATTTCATTGTACAGCCCCTCAAGTGCTACAATGAATGCGAGCCAACTAAATGCAGGAAGCATGGCCACCTCTCGAATAGAGCCCGCCCCGGGCTCAGAGCGCATACAAAGCTAGCCAATAATAATTGTACTGGGAAACTCCTTGTCTGTGGGAATAGGAACTACCATGAGACTAAGTCTAGATTCTGTAGGAGAGATCGAATGCGTCTATGCGTTTGTGAAAATATGCGTTTTTATTGATTGACCGCCTCGTTAATCTAGTGGCTTGACGCGAGCCAGAGGTCGTGGATTCGATTCCCACTTCTGTTTGTAAATTATCCAATTTTTTTAATTCTCACCTGATGGTAACTGACGATGAGGCCTAAGGTGGAGCGCGCTTACCCAGAAGATGCCTGTTCACTCTTCCCTTAAAAGAATTCAAGTTGTACTTGTCCGGAAATACCGAAGCTGGCAGTGAGTTCCATTGCTTAGCAGTTTGCATTATAAAAGAGGAAGCAAAACGCTTCGTGCGAGAACGTGGTATATCTACTACATAAGGATGAACTCCCCACGCCTGGTAGTCCGGTGTTGGAACGGAGATGGGGGGATCAAATCGTGCATTTCCTGGGCACACTCTCCAAAATGTAACCTGTAGAAAACCGAAAGACAGGCAGACACTGCGACGATGTTTAAGGCTCTGTAGCAGCCACAATAAATACAATTAATAAACCACAAAACCCCACAACATAATAAATACAGTCACCAAGTGGTAAAACCGAACTACCAGCGATGCTGAAAGTGGAGCATCCAGGGTACCCTGAGGAAGACGACGGAGAATCACGCAGGAGAAGCAGGTGAGTCGCTGGTTATACTTTCCTGCAATCTATTTCCCTAATACTTAAATAACATTATATCAAAAACCACAAAAGAAAAATCTCCTGTCATAATTCTTATAAAAAAATAACTTTTTAGCCTTTTCAAATAAAATATGCCAAGAATAACTTCGAGTACCGTTTTAATGGCGCCAAATTTCATAACCTCTCCTTAGTTTCATGAGCGAGTGAAATACGGACAACGTTTTGGTTTTAATATAAGTTGAGAATTTGGGGATAATGCAAATCCAAGACGATTCACTCCTATTATACTTTTTATGACACCGAAAGCGTTGATTTTTTTTGTTAATTCGTCCTTCAGACAGGCAAAAGTCGCTAGACTATACAGCCAGGTTATTTTTAGTAGAAATTCTATGTTATTTTATCAGTATCAGAATGCTTCAGACCAATACTGGTCCTAATATAGTCACATAACTTGCCTTACTAACGTTGATAGTAAGCTTTAGTAAGGTTTGAGGTTAGGAAGTTCTCCGTTTTAAGAAGATCAGCTTAGTCACGTTTATTTATGTTTCCTTCACAGTGTACACACGCACAGACATTTGTTGCATACGAGTACTATCATTACTAAACACCAAAGCCCGAAGTATACATTATTTTGGAAAAACAAATACACAACAGATTGTTCTCCAAAAAACGCGAGAACAACCCCCGAAAGCGTTGAGTCGTATTGTTCGAAAACCAAATTTATATTTTTTTCTGATCGCTGTTCATGGAGTGATCATTTTAGGAGTGGTCATTATGGGCCGTAGTCAACGTACCACCTACATTGAATAGGGAGAAAATCAATTAAATGCGAAAATGTGTTAGCTCAGGTATAGATAAACCTTGGCTACTAAACGATAAATACAAAACTAGGTCCTCAATATGTTAAGTTACAAAGAGAATCACTTATGTTGTTGACGTGACTCGCGCGCTGGGTGTAGCAGCGCTACAAAAATTAACGCAGATACATAAACACCTACGGACAGGCTAGTGCGCCTTTAGTGTTAGTAGGTAATTAAATCTGTTCGCTTATAAGGAATGCCGGGGGTTTGGTATAACTAATGCCCAAATCAGACAGAAGGCGAATGCGTACCGGTAGCGTGGCGGTAGCGTGGCTGTAGCGTGGCTGTAGCGTGGTGGTGTAGCGTGGCGGTTGCGTGGCGGTGCGTGGCGGTAGCGTGGCGGTTGCGTGGCGGTGCGTGGCGGTAGCGTGGCGGTAGCGTGGCTGTAGCGTGGCGATAGCGTGGCGGTAGCGTGGCGGTAGCGTGGCTGTAGCGTGGCGGTAGCGTGGCAGTAGCGTGGCGGTAGTGATATACTCTATTCAAATCCCGCTTCCCGCGGCGGTACTCTGTGCGAAGTGTCTCATACTAAATCAAACAATAAAAAAAACTGAAGCACGCCTCCGCCACGCATTCGCTTTTTGTGTATTTCGAGGTAAAATAAAGAGTGGTCTTCTGAACTGGCTCCTTTACAAACAATGTTAAGTTTCTTTATGCTATGTCTAGAACTCTCTGTAAGTACATTTTACTAATGCTTTCTTCCTTTCGAGATTACTCTCTTCCATTCCTTTTAGCTAGGGGATACATCGAAAATGTAGGACAAACGATCTGGACTAGTACACTAAATTTTAAAGCCGATTTCAGACTAATGTGTCCTCTTTTGTTCAAGTTTAAAACTGTGGCCAGGTTAGTTACTTCTTAGGATATTATATTTAGACATACAGTGGTAGAGGTCTATTGCAGCCTCAGGCCGGATGGTCACAGGCACGCGATACACTCCAACTGAGTTCTCAGGGCAATGAATTCGTGGCTATCTTACTATCCTATCCTACTTCCTACTAATATTATAAATGTGAAAGTTTGGATATTTGGATATTTGGATGTTTGTTACTCAATCACGCTTCAACCACTGGACGGTTCGTGATAAAACTTGGCACACATATAGGTTAGGTCCTGGAACAGGACATAGAATAGTTTTTATCACGAAAAAATACCCCATTCCTACGGGAAATACATAATAATTTGGGATGTTATGTTGTCCACGCGGACGAAGTCGCGGGCAACAGCTAGTTCAAGATAAATATATGGGCAGCAATAATCCCTTACCATCAGATGGTCTGACAGCCCGTCGTTTAACATCTCAAAAGCTTATTTTCAGTTAAGGAGAAGTCAAACTTTAGACTACCTAAGACCTACTACGCTAACATAGTGACGTAATGTAAGCGTACATCGACTATGCTAGCATAGAGACGTAAGGTGAGCGTACTTCGAATATGCTAGCATAGAGACGTAAGATCAGCGTACATCGACTATGCTAGCATAAAGACGTAAGGTCAGCGTACATCGACTATGCTAGCATAGAGACGTAATGTGAGCGTACATCGAATATGCTAGCATAGAGACGTAAGGTCAGCGTACATCGACTATGCTAGCATAGAGACGTAAGATCAGCGTACATTGACTATGCTAACATAGTGAAGTAAGGTAAGCGTACATCGACTATGCTTGCATAGTGAAGTAAAGTAAGCGTACATCGACTATGCTTGCATAGAGACGTAAGGTAACTCCAACGTGACTCCAATTGCTTGGCATCACCTACTAACTTGTAATCCTAGTACACCGTTATAAACCACTCAATCGCGCCGCATCAATCTCGAGCGTTCCCCGCGCCATGAAACCCGCCTAACTTATTAGTCCCCTGTCTGTCACTAGATTTCGCCCTTATTACGGCGCTCATCATTTATTTTCTTACGACAAAGCCCCAGAGACACTTTTGAGAGGATAGAATTACAAAAAATGTAATAAAATTGAGAAAAAAAAACGATTGTTTTCTTAATTTTCCTGTCAAAATAAAGCCCGTAGCGCATTCCGGCAAACAGTACAGTCGCAAGAAATAACTGTTGAGGCACTATTGCTATTTATTCTGGATTTGTTTGTTTATTTGTATATTTATTTCATTAGAAAAAAGTTACATAAAAATTCAGGGGCAGGTGTCTCCTTTTAGGCTCGCAGAGCCTGTTATAAGGCACCGCTCTTCTTTACAAATATTGTTTCGTACTGTAGATATAAATATAGCATCGTTTCTTCTTATATTAACAGGTAAGTACTTATTTCTACATATTATATATATTATATTATAATGGAGTGAAAACTTAGAAATTAAAAAAAAATAACTGAATCAAATCTCGCGTGTACAGTATGTGTGTGCGTGTATGTGTGGGTGTGTGTGTGTGTGTGTGTGTGTGTGTGTGTGTGTGTGTGTGTGTGTGTGTGTGTGTGTCCCTCACCACGCCTGGACTACCTAGTGGTGAGGGACTTCATCCTAATGTAGTAGACATACCAAGCTCTCGCACAAAGCGTTTTGCTTCCTCTTTCATGATGCGAACTGCTAAGGAATGGAACTCGCTACAAGCTTGGGTATTTTCGGACAAGTACCTACAATGTGGATCTTTTAAAGGAAGAGTGAATAGGCATCTTCTGGGTAAGCGCGCTACACCTTAGGCGTCACCATCACTTACCATCAGGTGAGGTTGAGGTCAAGCGCAAACCCATCAACAATAAAAAAAATGTAGTAATTACCACAAGTTCCAGGTCGCTCAGCGAGCTATGGAGAGGGCTATGCTCGGAGTTTCTTTGAATGATATGATTCGTAATGAGGAGATCCGACGAAGAACGGAACTCACCGACATAGCCGAAAGGATTAGTAAGCTGAAGTGGCAGTGGGCGGGCCACATATGCCGCAGAACCGATGGCCGTTGGGGCAGACGAGTTCTGGAGTGGAGACCGCGGATCGGCACTCGCAGGGTGGGACGCCCCGCCGCCAGGTGGACCGACGATCTAAAGAAGGTGGCCGGGTGTGGTGGCGTTCGTTGGGTAGGCCTATGTCCAGCAGTGGACTTCTAGGAACTGACATGATGATGATGAATTACCACAAGAACAGAAACTGTGCACTTAAGAATGCATCCTCTAGTTACGAGTCCGCTCTCAACTAAACTTTTCCTATTTTTCCTTCCAAATTAAACTCAAGCGAACTAATTCTGTTCTAACTGACCTACAAACAGCAGGGAACATAATTTAACAGAAAAACATTTACGAACTACAGTGATTCAGTAGCTTTCACCTCCACTGAACTAACGAATAGAACAGGGATGGAGTTAGGAACTTTCTCAAGGGCGATACGCTCTCGTTCCGTTGTAAACTTTTGTTTCTTCTTCCACTAGACTAACATTGGTATACTCAGTATTTCACAATATAATAATAGCGTATGTTTATCTAGAATAAAATGGCATTCTAACAGTAGAAAACTTTCCAAAATCTGTTATTTTTCCTTTATATATATTAGTGTAGTGGATAAACTCAGACAATAAAAAAAATCTTCTTTGAAGTCGATGAACGAATCCTACAATTTTATATCTGCATTTTTTTTAGTGAATAAATAACATCAACAATGAGAGAATTCCATTTGACGCAATCTTATAGCAGCTCCCCTAGAGATGGCTCCTTATGACAAAGATAATAAAGATTAAATACTAACGAAAAGATGCAGTTCGGTCCCTACATACTCGTAATAATGATACTTAAACTTAATGTACCAGTGCATTAAGGCATTTCGTAAGAGTGAATAATCAAGTTTATGTCAATAAAAACAGGTTCCAAATCGCTCAAATGAGAGTTTCCATTAAAAGTTTGCAAATATCGGGTTAAAGGAGAGAATCCTTTAACCTGATAATTGCAAACTTTTGATGGAAACTCTCATTTGAGCGATTTGAAACCTGTTTTTATTGACATAAACATGATTATTTATTATTCCTGTCTAAACCCCGGTTGGATTAATAAATCATTGTCGACGTTTTATTTAAAGTTTAGAATGTAAATGGCAATTACCTGTTAAGTACCTACTATAAATAAGCCTAAAATAAAATAATGTAAATATAGCCTTTATTTTAGATAGACTATTATAAGATTTTACATATGTATAATATATTAAATTCATACGATTTTATTATTTTTCATTAGTATGTAAGTACTAGCTATTGCCCGCGACTTCGTCCGCGTAGACAAATTAACATTACAAATTATTAAATATTTCCTGTAGAAATAAGGTGTTTTTTCGGGATAAAAACTATCTTATATCCTATTCCAGGGCCTAACCTATAGGTGTACCAAGTTTCATCCCAATCCGTCCAGTGGTTGAAGCGTGATTGAATAACAAACATCCAAATATCCAAACTTAGGATAAATAAAACAGTTTTTTATTTATGTAATTGTATTTCTATTCTGCCCTTTTCCGTCTCTCTTTTCCGTTTCTCCCACTCCTTCAGAAGAAGTGGGAGAAACGGAAACCTTACTTTTCTTTGTGTTTCTACTCCATATTATCTGTCCTATCTCATTTTTGAAGTCATCCATCCTACCCTCAACCTATGGTCTCCTCTGGGATACCATTCCGTTGTTTTCCTTGTCCATATATCGTCTTGCGTTCCATTACATGTCCTGCCCATCTCCATTTATGTTTATGTATAAATTCTTCGGCATTTATATATTTTTTACATTAAAATGTTATTTGTGCGTGCGTGGTGGGAAACCTATATATTAGTCTATCTACATCACTATTAATTCTTTATGCGGAGTTTCTTGAGTATGAAAAATATTGAGCGTGTGAGTGAAAGAAGAGTGACAAAAGTAATATACAGTGCGAATGTGGAAGGAACTACAGCTAGAGGTGGTTCTAGGAGGACATTCAAGGATCAAATTAGTAACGTCCTCAAAAAGGCTAGGGTCCGCAGTGAGAAGAATAAAAGGAGGCGCATGAAAAGGTTGATAAATGTGAGTGAGGCTAGTGACGTGTGTCAGGATCGCGCAAAGTGGCGATCCATCGTCTCTGCCTACCCCTCTGGGACCAAGGAGTGAGCATTTTGTGTGTAATATAAAATAATGCTGAATTGGGTTCACTATTAGTTATAGTCATATTTATTTATTGCATTAACCTTCATTTAAACTGAATACATCCCTGCATTCCCGTACCATCATAGAATAATTAATTCTATACATAAAGTACAGAAAAACAATTAGGAACAAAAGTTCATTTTCAAAGTTGTTACAGCTTCATCATCATCATCAGCCTAAATACGTCCACTGCTGGACATAGGCCTCCCCAATAGAATACCACTTTAAGTAAGTGGTCCATTGCGGGGGGGGGGGATTTGCCGTAATCAC
This sequence comes from Esperia sulphurella, assembly GCA_947086405.1. Lineage (NCBI taxonomy): Eukaryota > Metazoa > Arthropoda > Insecta > Lepidoptera > Oecophoridae > Esperia > Esperia sulphurella. The sequence goes on from OX352265.1 coordinate 16,362,725, forward strand.
CACGCTTGGCAGGCGGATTGGTGATCGCAGTAATGATCTTAACATACAAACATACACATATAGGAGAACGCTGCTGCCCGTCCTTGGTGCAATCCCTTAGTCGACTTGACGACACCCACGGGAAAGATAGGGGTGGCCCTATTCTAAACCGGGAACCACACGGCACTATTAGAATTTTTATTTTTGAGGGTAGTATGAAGGGTATTGTAAATGTATTTGACAATGACATCTCGCTAAAAGAGCTTGCTATACAGGGCCGTTCCTGGTCCCACATGATACCCAGACACGATATATCGTAAAACAATACAAAATTCGCGGGACATTGCATGTAAAGTGAAATAAATAAAAGGTGGCTTAGTATTTTTGGACCGCGCTCCGACTCTCGCCGACCATTCTCCTTTATTTTCCTTCTAAAATGTCACTCTCTTGCTCTCCGACTATACGTTAGACAGGGCGAGATAGTATTCGTCGGGGTGTCGTTCGGTTTTATGGTACAGGGGCCAGGATTTAAAGAGTTTACGACCTGAGCTGTCCAGCAATTTTTCACTGCCGACTTTTCCTGTCCGGGATGTTAACTAGTTAGTTTTATACGGAGAAAACACGAGTTAATACCCTTGAGTTAGGAGTACTGGTACGTGCTGACCACACCTTATAAAAAAGATACTCGTTTCGTACTTATAGACTGACTTTGACCACGTTTTATTGGTACTTTAAAAAAGTACTCGGAACCGGTTAATTTTGTTCATAAAACCGGTAAAATATAACTCATTGATTTAACACTTCATTGAACCGGTTTCAACCTTGACGAATCAGTTCGGTTACCGGTTTTCAAGGGGAAAAGAATTTAAAAACTCACTGAAACCTAATTATTTTATACCGATTTCGGCATCTATGGCTGTGCGTAGTTCGCTTTTTGTGTCTACGTTTGAACCGGCTATTTTTTAACCCCTAACCGGTTAATTTACCATCTCAATGAACGGAATAGACATGAAATCTGTTCCTTTTTATTAAACGATTAATAGAACGAAACCGTAAATCTAAATTGTTTCTGTTCATTGTATTGACCCAAAATCGATTAGAAATTTTAACCGGTTTCCGAGCACTGATTTAAAAGTTACATCTATTTGCTATATCAATATTTCAACAATAAGATTGACAACCGTGCTGATGTTATACAAATATATTCTTATATACTATGGTAGTGTATAATTTAGAAAATCCCTTATAATAGATTTATATGCCTCTTAGATAGATATTTAAGAAAAATAGTTAAAATGAATATAATTTTGTCGTTGTTGTAAATAAATATTTTATTTATTTTGTTGATGTTATTATTTGATTGTATGAATTGCTATCCTTCGTCGTGTTTTAATTTATGTATATAACTTACCAATTAATGTTAACTCGAAGCTGTTAGGTACCGGTTGGTTCCCGGCCACCTACAAACCGCTTAACTACCGGTTTCTTGGTTTTTATTCAACACCTACTGGTGTTGCATTGAGCTTGGCTTTTGGGTGATCAATCAATTATTTACAAAATAGTAAGTTTCTTTAACTATACTAACATAAACTATTTCTATTTATATATGTTCTATAATTATTTAATATATAGTAGGTACACGCGACTACTGCCTCTCCATAATCCCTTGTCTTCACCGCAGGTTAGCTGGAAGAAATTTCTTTAGAAATAAGCTTATCCTTTTGTATAATTTTCTTTTCTTTGTGTTGTTCTTTGTATATTTGTGTGTACAATAAACTATTAAATAAATAAAATAAACAAGAATATTAATCTCCTGCAAGTTCTCAAAAGTAAGCTTCACTGTAATCCATGGACCAATTCTGTAATCACTTCGCAATCAGACTTTGCCAACTGAATATTCCACTTCTTAAACAGTTTTAATTCCACTGAATAGTTCTTTGACATCGCAGCTAATTGAAAATCAATGATAGAACTAATTTTTCTTCTCACTCTTTGATTGTCTGTCTCGACTGTGCACTGTTAAAACTACTGTTTTTATAGAGCGAAGTTAAGTTTTATATAATGTTTATTATAGAGTTTGATCATCATCATCATCAGGTTATTTTTGTCTCCCCTGCAGGAGCACAACCCTCTCTCATCTGCCGGAGACAGACGGAAGATTTGGCCTACACTCCCCGCGCTGGCCAGACGGGTTGAGGAGGCCTTTTATAATGTATTCCCTTAGTAGCCTTGTACGACATCCACGGGAAGAGTTGGAGTGGTCCTATTCTACTCTACCGGAAACCACACGGCAGAGTTTGATCAGATCGTTTTAATAATAAATAAATCATATAAGTATACATACACATGTCATCTCAGACAAGGATTTCCTCCTGTACGACAGGAATTCGACAATGAAAAGAATAATCTTCTCGGTTTCAAGACGCTAGCAGCTTATTAAATTAAAACTAAACAAAATTTTATAAAAATCACGTGTGAGTAATGAATTACATTACGATACAGAGAACGCAATGTACCAGAGCTTATACGAGCAAGTGTACTGAAAAATAATAACTTCACCAACCCGAATGCCCAGCATTATGCACCAAACTCCAGCCCTAATTTCGCTAAATCATTAGACTCGAACGCCTGATGTCGTGACTTCGATTCCCTCCAAGGCAGACAAATTTGAAGAGTTTGGTCGCGGTTTGGACGTTATATTTGTGAATTGTCCTATCCTTGATTAATTCCAGAAAATCCTAGTTTAGAATTAGGCAAGATTTGTATGTATAATAAGCCCCCCCCCCCCCCTAATAGAAGGCCACTCTTGGTGGGATGTCCGTTGGGGGATTTCCCACAATCACCACGATTGGTGATCGCAGTAATGATCTTAACGTACGTAGGAAGCGTTCTCCTGCCCATCCGTGGTGCAATCCCTTAGTAGCCTTGACCACACCCACCAAGATTGGGGGTGGCCTTATACTAAGCCGGGATCCACTAGGCTTGTATGAGTATATTTATTAATTACTAGCTGTGCCCGCGGCTCCGCTCGTTTGGACTACAGAATCTGCCCCCCTTCCCACTCTCGCTTCCACTCCCGATCCCGTCCCTGCCCCCGCTCCCGCCCCCGCCCCCACCCCAATGTGTTCTATTACTTATCCTTATACCCCAATTTCTTTATTGTTATAAATATCTTCAATGCACAGACACGCGAAGTTTACAATTTCATACATAAGAAGACTACTGATTATCACTAATCACTATCAAGCTCTCCCGTCGAAGGCAAAGCCAATTCCCAGCAAGAATAAATAAATACATTTTAATATACATTTGAATTAGATAGATTGTATTTGTAAATTCACAAAAGGATTTAACAATAGCCCGCGCCCTTTAATTTGTGTCTGAATTACCCAAAGGTCCCAGGAATATTACTCCAGGGTTTAAATCCATTTCTGGCGATGGCGACCCCTATAAATAATTTTGTACCTTTGTCTAGCTTCGCAAAGGGTGTACCGCCAATTGCAGTAAACAAAAGATTACGTCAAGAAGTCTTCATTAAAATAAAAATACATAAATGCATGCAAAATTCTCACACCTTGGTCGTGGAGGTGTAGGCAGAGACGATATATCGCCACTTAGCGTGATCCTGACACACCTCACTGAACGACTTAGAGGACATAACATATTATGTCCTTATGAATTATTTATGATTACTAAGGAGCTGGACGTGCTCCCGGCACTAGCTAGTTTCAATAATAATAAATAATAAATATCTCAGACCTTCACACCAATTATCCAGTCCCAAACTAGGCAGAGCCTGTGCTATGGTTACTAGATAACGGATAGACATAATTAAATAAATATATAAACATCCAAGACTTGGGTACAAACATTCATATTCATCACACGAACATTTGCCCCTAGCGGGATTCGAACCCGCAACCTCCGGCGTGGCAGTCCGAGAGCTACCCGTTCCGCCACGGAGGTCGTCAAAAATACGAATGTCCAATATAATTGAATTATGTCAATGAGTTAAGTATGTAAACACTCTTCATAGATATAAAATGACTGCGCATAGCCTCTTTTTGAAAGCAGGTAGGCCAATCCAAGGTCTGCCATGCCGATGAAAGGAGGTCCAGGGGCTAGCCTGGTCTTACGAGTAAGCGTACCGACATCCCGGAGCTGGGCGAACCCGGGCACTATAAGCTTTACCGAGTCATGCGGGGCTCTGACGAGTTGAACAAGCATTTCCCTAGATAATCGTGGTACCTCAACACGGAGGCGGCGATGTTATTCGCAACACATCACGTCAACGATCTCTATGTACTACTAGATGGAGCGTGTCAAACAATCGCTGTGTTCCACGCAAGTAGCCACAACTCTTTCACATTCACTTTGAAACTTGTGCAGTTACTACTGAGAACATTTAATTATTTACTCAATATTGACATTATTTGACCGTAGCGTCAATATTTAGTAATAATTAAATGTTATGCGTAGTAACTGCACAAGTTTCATTGTGAATGTGAAAGTGTTGTGGCTACTTGCGTGGAACAGAGCGATTGTTTGGAACGCTCCATCTAGTAGTACATAGAGATCGTTGCATCATGTCAAGAGGTATCACGGAGCGAAAAGCGGGCTAAGGAATGAATTGCGCAAAGTCGCGATACATCGTTCTCTGCCTACTCTTCTGGGATCAAGGCGTGAGCATTATGTATGTATGTACAAAGATCAAATGCTCACCTGAACCTTCAAAGACATTTTTAAAGCAACAGGGTTGTATCCAGTTGGAATGTTGGATGTTTAAGTAAAGACTAGACAATAATCAAGTTAACTAATTATATGGAAACACTAGCAATAAGCAGCTGCTTTTCCATTTAAAATAAAATCTAGTAAATAAAATGGTATTTTTTTTTCAATCCTTTTTAAAAATTTTGTCAGCTTGTCTGTGAGCACGCATCACTTAAAAATTACTGAACCGATTTTGATGCACTTTTCACAGACACATAGTCTGAGCTTATGCTTTATTTCATCGCAATCGGTTTACTCAGTCAAAAATTATGGACATTTTTAGTTTTCAAATGCATTAGTAGGTAAGGTTAGTATACAAAATAACAAGTTCCGTACTATTCAATTTGCGATGAGTTTGGACTACATTTGAAGCTGGAAGTGGGAGTGGGGCCGGGGGGGGGCGGGGGCGGTGTCAGGGGCGGGAGCAGGTATTCTGTAGTCCACGCGAGCGGAGCCGCGGGTACAGCTAGTAAATAAATGTTTCGTCAGTGTACTAGTTAGAGAAGGCCTATGTCCAGCAGTGGACATCCAAGGGCTGATTAAATGCAAACACACACACACACACACACACTCACACGCGCACGCGCGCACACACACACACATCCTTGCAAATTGTAAAGATATAGGTATACTTTATCTAATAAATAAATAACCTGGACCTGGACCTGGACCTGGACCTGGACCTGGACCTGGACCTGGACCTGGACCTGGACCTGAATTTGAAGTCTGACTGAAAGTGGGTCAGGGAGCGGAAGTGGGAATGGGAGCGGATCCTGTAGTCAACGCGAGCAGAGCCGCGGGCACAGCTAGTATTGTAATAAAGTATGTTAACCAATCCACTCAGGGAAGAGCGGGGTCCTCCTAACACAAGTACATCTTTACTTAAAAGGAGGACCTTGGCATATGTACATGATGTTTATATAGGTTGAAACAATAAACAATTTTGAATTTTTGAATTTGAATTTGAATGCAAGTATTTTTTAACCAAGTACCGTCGCACGCCGCGCCTAAAATACTTATCTAAAATCTCGAAGTTTCTCAAATACTTATTACTCTTATCTCTGCTTCCAATCGAGCTGTTAATTTTCTTTTCTTTTTATTATTATTTCGTAGAATGTTTCGTATAATTTCTCTTTTATTATCAGTTTGATACTTCAGAGTTTGGAATTACTTTCGGTTATGAAATCATTTTCTTTATTGTTGGTTGTAAAATGTTTATAATTACGCCTAATTTTACGAGTTAATTTTCAAAACAACTGCGTTTATTAGAATTCCTTTTTTTTCGTGTTCTTGTTAATTAGATTCAAAGTTGAGCTCTTATTGGAATTCCAATTATTAGGCGCCATTGCTAAGTCTCTAGGTTGTGTGTGTGTAAACTATAGTAGAGCTGCTGCATCCAGCGTGTGAACATAGTCGATCGAGAAAGGGACAACGTTAACAACAGCAGCGCTTCTCTTTCTGACTTATAACAGCGATCTCTCGACACCTGTCGAGCGCGGCACGAACTGAACAGTGCCCCAGTAGAGCGTACTGCCAGCCGTACTCTATTTTGCGGGCGACGTTTAACTGGGGGGGGGGGGGGGGGATCCCTTCTATACGTAGTAATATCAGTATTCTTTAATGGAGGTGTTCGTTTCCGATTTGATTCGTTTTAAAGTTCATTCGGATATATTCATGCCGCCTCAGTCCTGAGTCAGTCTTTTTAGTCGGACGCATGACGGATCGATAGCCTGGAATTGTTTGTGATATCTGGTAGGACTCTCTTTAACTTTTTATTGGATAAATGTTACAATAACGTAAATGAATTAATTAACGATAGAAAAATATAAATGTATAAGAACGCTCCCGTAATCTTAAATACTTGACATTTGCAATATTTGGTAATTTATATTTGTATTTCAATTCTAATCTTTCATTTTATTTATTAGACATACAGAACAGATTCCATTTTAGTTCTGGACGGTAACCCGAATAGTGTTATTGTATAGTATCTATGTGTTAGCGGGTTAAAAAGAGCCGTGGTAGCCGGTTGGTTGTGCACTCGCCTCACGTTCATGAGGTCCTGGTACAAACCCCGCCCGTACCAATGAGTCTTACGAAACTTAAGTACGGTTTATTTATAATACCACAGGCTTTTCGGTGAAGGAAAACATCGTAAGGAAACCTGCATATGCCGAAGATGAAATTCTGAGGCGTGTGTGAAGTCCACCAAATCGGCTTGGGGCACCGTTGGTGGTCAGGGGTTCGGCACAAAAGATCCTGAAGGGTCGAAGTGACGCCAGGTCTTCCTGGCCCCCTGAGAAGATAAGATCTATGTGTTATTAATATTTGCACGCTGTAGTTCGGCAGAATATGTACGAAACATTACCCTTAATATATCATCAATTTTATCACCATATTCTAGGCAAATAAATTTCATTTCATTTCAGCATTTAATTATAACACTATGACGTGATGAAAATGCTGCAGCTAGAGCGTGATATTATCACATGTGAAGTTTGTATAGACCGGACGATATACGTAATGCCCGCATCCATTCCGCGTACGTGACGTCGCAAACAAACTCTGATAACACAGTCGCCTCGGGCGGTCGAGGAAATGCCTGAAAATATGTGCTTCGGTCACACGTGGTCCGTTTTTTTTTTATAAATGCATTAACAGGATGCCGTGTGGTTTCCGGTAGAGTAGAATAGGACCACTCCAACTCTTCTCGTGGATGTCGTACAAGGCGACTAAGGGAATACATTATAAAACATCAATCAGGCCTCCCCAACCCGTCTGGCCAGCGCGGGGAGTGTAGGCCAAATCCTCCGTCTGAATCCGGCAGATATTATTAGGATAATAATATAGGATTAACAGGCTGAAGTGGCAGTGGGCGGGCCACATCTGTCGCTAAACCGACGGCCGTCGGGGCAGACGAGTTTTGGAGTGGAGACCACGGATTAGCACGAGCAGGGTGGGACGCCCCGCCGCCAAGTGGACCGACGACCTGAATAAGGTGGCCGGAACCGGCTGGATGCGGAGGGCGGAGGACCGGGTGTGGTGGCGTTCATTGGAGAAGGCCTATGTCCAGCAGTGGACGTCTAAAGGCTGACATGATGATGATGATGGACTCCAACGATAACGTATTATGGTATGGTGTAAGATATGCTCGGGGTTTCTTTGGATAAACAAGTTTTTGAACACAGACCTCGTACCGGAAGACGTTGCTAAGCAAGCGAGGACCTGCAAAAAGTTAGGAAACGAAAAGTTAGGAGGAAGCGGAAACATGAGGAGGTTATTTCATTTCCTTGATTGAAAGTTTGTCCGTCTGTTAGGCCTAGTGACTTGGTAATTAAACTCGAGTGCTAGAGGTCGGGGGTTCGAGTATGGATAGAGACTGATGAGGATGGTGGGCGTGGACTGATGTGGAACTGGTTCCACTAATAGCAATCTATCGCAATGATAAAAAGGTATTTTTAAGTAAAACAATAGTAACTATGGCAGATAATCTCAGGTACTATAATTTCTGTTAACATTTATCCAAACTATAGTGGTCTCTTTCATGTTTAATGTACAATGATATAAATGTAGAATTTCTAGAAAAACGGCCTATTGACTTGCAAATAAAACGGCGCGAGAGAGGCGCGCAAAGGGTGCAAAGGGCGCAAATGTCTCCGGGAGTATTCGAGAGAGTGATTCTGAGTGGTATTGTTGTGAAACGGCAAAAAGTATATATTTGTAGTTTTAATATAGATGTGAACTTAATTTTGTGTTCGTCGTATGATTTACTTCCCCTGCCCTGGCTGAGAGGATTATATCCGTAATGTTATAACCTTTGCCGTGTGGTTTCCGGTAGAGTAGAATAGGGCCACTCCAACTCTTCCCTTGGATGTCGTACAAGGCGACTAAGGGAATACATTATAAAACATCAATCAGGCCTCCCCAACCAGTCTGGCCAGCGCGGGGAGTGTAGGCCAAATCCTCCGTCTGTCTCCGGCAGATGAGAGAGGGTTGTGCTCCTGCAGTGGAGACAAAAATAACCTGATGATGATGAAGTTATAACCTTAGACAGAGGTTCTAACATGGACGTGGACGTGGACGTGGACGTGGCCGTGGACGTGGCCGTGGACGTGGACGTGGACGTGGACGTGGACGTGGACGTGGACGTGGACGTGGACGTGGACGTGGACGTGGACGTGGACGTGGACGTGGTCGTGGACGTGGACGTGGGCGTGGTCAAGGGCGCGAAAGCGGGCGTGGGCTAGATAGCTGGAACGGGAGCGGGAATGGGAGCGGATTCTGTAGTGCAGAGCCGCGAGCACAACTAGTACATAAATATGACTATGACATGTTAAAAATAACTTACACCGTATAAAATGATTTTATTATCATTTTCATTTGAAGCGATTTCATACTGAAAATATACAAATGACACGTCGCGATATGACAACAATAGAAATAACATAGTTCTTCCATTATCCGTATTTTCCCGATACTCGAGTGCTCTATCATGTCGTGACAAAATTCTAAGTTGGCCTACATTTCAAATTGGTTGATTGTGCATTAGGTTTAAAATAAATCTTCATCGTCATATAAGCCCTGAGACGTCCTCTGCTGGACATAGACCTCCAACCACCTTCTTCTGGCCGTCGGTCCATCTGGCAGCGGGGCGTCCCTCCGTGGTCTTCAGTCCAGAACTCATCTACCAGCAGTTCTGCGATATATGTGGCCCGCTCACTGCCACTTCAGCTTGCTCCTCCTTTCGGCTATGTCGGTTATTAAAGTAAATATATACAGTCCATTAGTTGCTTACGTAACTCAAGTGTAAACTTTGTGGCCGACTGAACTATAATTTAAATACCTCCTGGCGAAAGGTAGTGATGTCGAACGTTGCACGCATACGAGCGGGGTGCTGGCACCTCGCCAGCCAACCGGCCAGGGCCGCAGTTAGGGCAGATATGGTAGGGGCGCAAATTTCATTAAATAAAAATTCTTGTAAAGAGTTTAAGGACTTCGGGGAATGAGGGGCGGTGAGGAGAATATGTGAAACCGTAGAATACCTAATGTCAAAGTTCTAAGTAATTGCAATGTTGTACAACAGGATTTTGTCAATTAATACATTCTTCCGATGATCCACTGTAGACAGCAGGTGATAGGAACTGCACTTTTGAACGATGTATGTCGGAAATGCACAAACAACTTCTTTTGCAGTGGCAAAAACATTATAGTTAGATATTAATTATAAGTTTATACACACACGCATATAAATGGGATAAGTCTAATTCGGAAAACATACGATATGAAATGTTTACAAATAGGCAATGAAAGATTCTAGTTTATATTCAAAAACAATGTATTGTGTGCGAATATTACTATCTTAACTTATTCTAACAATTCTATAAACCTAAGTTCTTACTAATCTAAAACAGTTCTCAATGTCAATAAATATTTCAAATTAAAAATATATATATTTGCAAGTCATAACAATTAAAATCAAAATACAATAGTGCCAACGATGTCATATTTATGTAAAAAAATCAACTACGAGTACAATACAACGGGCGCAAAAATAACTAGATGCAGCCCTGAACTCAACCCGGCACGCCATTCGCCGGTCAATAATCAGCTTTGCCCTGTTTATGCGCGGCTTACGGTTGGCTCGGAGGCACCGGGCTTCTGCCGCTTCTACCATCATAGGAGATTAATAAATCATATTAGTCCGCCTACATACGAGGTAATTCGGTAACTATATCAACAATTACCGAAATGATTTCCTTTCGTTAGAATATATTTATTATTATTATTTATTTAAATCGGAATAAAAATACATCCATGTTTTACTCAAACTCGGACTCGGAGGTCATAAAATTAAGATTACAAAGATCGAGTGATTTTTTTAAGCAACAGAGTTGTATCCAGATGGAACAAATTGCCAAACGCTGTCGTATCTGCCTCATCAATAAATATGTTTAAGAACAAACTAGACAATTTCTTAAAAGAAAATAATCAAGTCGGCCCGATTCTGAAGGCACACATTTAAAATTTGACAGCGCTAAAATGGGTTTCGTCTTTATCTTCATAATACTGTGTAACAGGGATAGCAACAGCTTTAGTGCTGTTAAATTTTAATGTTGTGTCTTCAGAATCGAGCCCATTGTTAGTATAACTTAAATACTATGTTAGTAAACTTATAACCTAGTTTCTTATATGCCTAAAACAGGTTTCAACAGCCCCACCCAGTGTCTGACGATGGGGCCGTCGAACCTCTCATCTATCATCTTCAGGATCCCGTTAGCGCTGCCCTGCATATATAGTACTTATATAGTAATGTAGTATTTAATGTTTAACTTTGGCACTGCTCACAAATCTATACTGATAGTAAAATTAATAAATTATAATAAAATATATCATGACCTACGGCGCGGAAACGTGGCCTGATCCACAACAACGAGCTATGGAGAGGGATATGCTCGGGGTTTCTTTGAAAGATATGATTCGTAACGAAGGTAACCGACATAGCCGAAAGGATTAGCAAGCTGAAGTGGCAGTGGGCGGGCCACATCTGTCGCAGAACCGACGGCCGTTGAGGCAGACGAGTTCTGGAGTGGAAACCGTGGATAGGCACGCGCAGGGTCGGACGCCCCGCCGCCATATGGACCGACGACCTGACGAAGGTGGCCGGAAGTAGCTGCATGCGGAGGGCGGCGTTCATTGGTCCCTATGTCCAGCAGTGGACGTCAATGGGCTGATATGATGATGATAAACACAGTCTTGCTGGGTCTTGTTATTATATAACATACTAATACTCAGCTCTGTCATTTAAAAAACCACTCTATTTATTGTGCGCCACTAAAAGCCACAAAGGTGCTAAAATTCTAATCACAGGGCGCTAATTTCAAAACAAAGGGGATAATTACCCTGGAGCCGGCCCTGGATGAAATGCAGCTGATTAAACCGCAGGTTATTTCAACTTTGCGAACAATCACAACAACGATCTTTCTCTCGGACGCCTGAATATTACTAACAAAATTCAATTAGCTCGTGCGCAGTTGTTTTAATTAATGGATTAAAGTCACTGTTAATACATGGAGGTGGTAAATTCTCGTGAATATTAATTACACTGTATTTCTAGTTTCTATATTCCTAGTTTCTTGTGGCTTTGACAATGCTAATTTTACGTACCAACCAGGAGCCGAGGTGGCCTGGATGGTTGTGCACTCGCCTCACGTTCATGAGGTCGTGGGTTCAAACCCCGCCCGTACCAATGAGTTTTTCGAAACTTAAGTACGGGTTATTTATAATACCACAGACTTTTCGGTGAAGGAAAACATAGAAAACCCACATATGCCAAAGAAGAAATTCTAAGGCGTGTGTGAAGTCCACTAAATCGGCTTGGGGCACCGTTGGTGGACAGGGGTTTGGCACAAAAGATCCTAAAGTTTCGAAGTGTCGCCAGGTCTTCCTGGCTTCCTGAGAAGATAAGTTACGTACCGACCAATCGTAAAATTTTACAGCACTAAAATTAGTATCGCCTTTCTCTTCACTTTCGCTTGCAATTAGTTCCGCTCTCTCTCTGTTCTCTGTTCTGTGCTTTCTGCTTTCTTCTTCCTTATAGATGATTAACGTCTTATACAGGGTTAAACTGAATTATAGTTGACTAGGTGTCAACTATATTTTAATTTCAGTCTGTATAATTAATTAGACCTTAAAGTCTTATTCGCTAAGTAGTTCACGTAGTAATTAATAGTTTACTGCTTACAGTAGTGCGCAGTGCCGTAACTAGCCTCTAATGCGCTTCTATAGCTGCGTCCTTGAAAAATGTCCACCCAGATCATTTTTGCGCCCCTCCAAGGTCAACGCCCTGTGCCTGGGCGCCCGCACCGTTAGCACCGCCCTAGTTACGGCACTGAATATACCATAATAGAAATAAAAAAAATTAAACACTGAAACTCAGGGCTCAAGAGCCTGATTCCAAAGGCACAAAATTAAAATATAACAGCTCTAAAATTATTTATACTGCTGTCAATATTACGTACGATGAAACTAAAGACGAAACTTAGACATGTAAAATTTTCATTTACATGTGTGCTTACAGAATCAGGTCCAAAGAAAAATAAATAAATAACCCGACTTATATTCTACTAGCTGTTGCCTGCGACTTCGCCCGCGTGGACAACTTAACATCACAAATTATTATGTATTTCCCGTAGAAATGGGACGCTTTTTCGAGATAAAAACTATCGTATATCCTATTCCAAGGCCTAACCTATGTGTGCCAAGTTTCATAACGATCCGTCCAGTGGTTGAAGCGTGATTGAGTAACAAACACCCAAATATCCATTCAAACTTGCTTTACTTCACGAATAATCCATATTACACCATTACAACAACTTGTACACTGATTATTCTGGTATTCGTAATGCACTTTAAAAACTGATTATCATCATCATTGTCCGAGTAGGGACCTCGTGTACTTACGAACATACACTGCATACATCTAAATCTATTAAATTTCGGGTGTCGCTGAGAGACAAATTCAAAGAAATTAACATCCTAACAGTGGCAAGTCAATACATTTATGCAAACATCATGTACGTTAGGAAAAATATCAATAAGTTCCAGAGGGTCGGTGATCACCACAATGTTAACACTCGTAATAAGAACAAGCTAGCACTGCCTCACCCAAGTCTCAGTAAGGTAATCACGTCCTTTGTAGGACACTGCATACGCTTCTACAATAGACTACCTGAACAAATCCTAAGCTCTCACATCGGTATCATGGGCAATGAGGTGGCCGACTGCATGGCAAAACAAGCCATATCCGACGGGATACCATATCGTTGTTTACCTTTGCAATCTGAGACTCTGAATAAGGTTAAAGAAATATGCAGCAAAAAAAGGGCGAGAATATTTTGATGAACGGTCATTGGCAAAGGTATAGGGTATAAAACCATTCAATGTGAACCGCCTCATTGCCCATGGTTCGACGAGAAATACCTAAACAGATGGCGTGTAGTAACAACTTTAAGGCTCCGCTCCGGACACATTCCATCTAAAAAGTTTGCTTTTCTGATGAGGAAGGCCGAATCACCAAATTGTCCTGAATGTGATGTCGTAGAGGATGTACAACATGTTTTGATGGAATGTGTCCGAAGCGAGGCCGAAAGAATTGTGATGCTGCCTCTGATTAAGAATAATATCGGAGTTTGCAACAGCATCCTGGCCAACCCCTTATCTGAGGAGGCCGGAATGCTGTGCAAAATTTATAAATATTGTATAAGTTAGAGATAGAAAAAAATATATATGTAAAGTTTTTCCCACAGGGGTGACATAGTCAGAAATGACTAAACCCCTTAATATAGATTTAAAAAAAAAATCCTAAGCTTAACCGAGAATAAATTCAAAACTAAGGTAAAAAATATTTTGTGTAAGAAAGCATATTATAAGATCAGCGACTACTTGGACGACAAAACGGCATGGTGTTAGTCAATCTCAGTACTTTTATTATTTGTATTGTGTATTATTGTGTGTTTGTGTGTAATTTGGTATATTTAGTGTTATTTAGTGTCTGACTTGTAAGAAATGTGACGACGACGGATGTATACAATATATACTCCCTACATAATATCCTTATAGATACATGTATCCTATATTGAATAAATTAATTTGAATTTGAATAAAATAAAAAGTTATATAAATAGACCATGCATGGTAATCAATTCCAATAACGAAACTTTGACTTCGCGGTAAGTCGACGTAATCCTGTAAAATACGAAATTTTCCAATTTAAGACTCCCGTCTATAAATTTCCTACGTTCGAGGCCAATTATTACGCTGCTGCACTCAATCTTGCCGATTTTGCTGGGTTATACATTTTGATAAGTCGATTGGCTCTTATTTTGCGAGAAGAGCGCATCTTGGGTCAACCGGCGGGTTCTTTAATAACTGGGTCAAGGCATCTATTTCCGACGTAATCTTTTGGCTCTTGAACGCAATGGGTACGTGGAACTATAAACTATTACTTTAGGTACCTACTGAGTTTCAGAAGACTATGATAGATAGATAATGGGCTCGATTCTGAAGGCACAAAGTTAAAATTTGACAGCACTAAAACTGTTGCTATCCTTGTCACACAGTATTATAAAGATAAAGACGAAACCAATTTTAGCACTGTCAAATTTTAAATGTGTACTTTCAGAATCGCGCCCAATAGATAGATAGATAATTCATTTATTCTTAGACACAGCACAAATACAATGTTACAAATAGGTCACATATTGATACAGAAGTACCAGGTAAACATAACGATGAGTAACAGCGTGGCCCGTGCTGTGCTGCAGAAAGGACCCGCACTCAGCATAATGTCGCAGCCTAGCGGCGCGACGCTGATATTCTGCCAGGACCGTTACATTAGAAGGTACGAGATGCGTTATGTATGATACTATGTTAATGAAGGTTAAGATAAGATAAGATAAATACCAGGATTCGAAATTATAAAGATTATTATTTTCTTTGATAATCATTAAATAATAATGCATGCTGATTCATAACCTCTCTTAAATTTTTTTCATTTTCGTATTCTATTACTCTTTGGTCCTAATGAAATACTGATAAAACTAATTACAAGTGTACTAAGTATTTTGTGGATTAAACACAATATTTGTGGCCATTTTATTAGTTTGGATCGACGTGCTTACTAGATGGAGCGAACCAAACAAACGCTCTGTCCCATGCAACTGCGGCACCGGGAGCCGTAACTCGTTCACATTCATTTTGTTTGACACTTGTGCGGTTACTACGCAGAACATTTAATTATTTACTAAATATTGACGCTATTTACCCGTAGCGTCAATATTTAGTAATAATTAAATGTTCTGCGTAATAACTGCACAAGTGTCAAAGCTAACGTGAACGAAATGCGGCTCCCGGAGCCGCAGTTGCGTGGAACAATGCGATTGTTTGGTTCTCTCCATCTAGTAAGTATATAGAGATCGTTGCTTTGGACACCTAAAGCGACAATGATAGCGTTAATTTATGATTTAAACTGAACCCGATCTTCGGTTCTTCTCATCCAGTCTCTGCCAACCGCCTTCGATCGTCGCTCCATTTGGCCAGGAGGCGTCCCACACTACGCTTGTCGTTAAATAATTTCTGTAAATGAAATTAATTAACATTCTCCCTTGCGCGTGAAATTCTCCGATATTACCAGCCTCTGGCCGTAAAATAGTTGAAATAACACGCTACTCGACTTCATCGCTCGCTCTCCAATAATGACTCGACACGCTGGGTGTCGATAATAAACAACACGTGTTCACACTTCATCCAGATATTAACAGGGTTCTAACAGGGTTACCATTTTTAATGTTCCATAAAAATAGACAGACAAACTTTTCATTGCACACAAGTTAAGAATAACAATAAGAATATAGGTACAGATTTTTTTAAAGTATACAAAGGCAGCCTTATCGATTAAAGCGATCTCTTCCAGGCAATAAGAAAGACGACAAAGTATTGCGGGTATAAAAAAAGAAATTTATAATTTTAAAACATAGGTAAATACTAAGTAAAAATATAACCCAATTAAATTTACATAACAAATATTATTAAATAAATATGATTGATTATGCTTAAAATATATACTGCCTACATTAATATATTACATACAAATATATTTCAATAAAACAAAAAAAACAATACAGTTGGGTAGGAACAATTTTGATAGGGAAGCTGACACAAGAATCCAGTTGGGCTGGGCAGCATACGGAAAACTGCGTCAAGTCTTCACGTCGCCCATTCCACAAAGTTTAAAGACAAAAGTCTTTAATCAGTGCGTCCTACCTGTCATGACCTACGGCGCGGAGACGTGGACACTGACGGTGGGCCTGATCCACAAGTTCCAGGTCGCTCAGCGAGCTATGGAGAGGGCTATGCTCAGGGTTTCATTGGAGGATATGATTCTTAATGAAGAGGTCCGAAGAAGAACGAAAGAGAAAGTGGCAGTGGACAGGCCACATCTGTCGCAGAACCGACAGCCGTTGGGGCAGACGAGTTCTGGAGTGTAGAACGCGGCACGCGCAGGGTGGGACGCCCCGCCGCCAGGTGGACCGACGACCTAAAGAAGGTGGCCGGCAGCGGCTGGATGCGGAAACGGCATGTGTGGTGTTCATTCGGGGAGGTATACCTATGTCCAGCAGTGGACGTCTAAGGGCTGATAATGATGATGATTTGTCCTAAGATTTCCTTAGACTAAACGTTATCGTAATAAGCGCCCCGTCACTAACTGCGGCCCTGGCGCAACACCTTATTGCCCGGGCGTCGACATTTTCATTCATAATGGCGCCAACACGTTGCATGTTACAAGTAAACATCCTGTACACGTTAACACTTCATTCGGGGCGCGATAGTGCTGTTATATTTTAATAAACTCCGTTTCACGAACATCCTGTGGCTCTAATTTGAATATTTGCTTGATAGCGTTCGCGTTAAACGTTTCGTAAAATGAAATAGACTTCACATTTAGTGTTTAAGTTACGTGCCGCTATAGATCGTTCAATTCACGACGGCAACCCATCCCCCCCCCCCCCCCAAATCTCACTGCGGACACCAGCCTTTTTAAGACGTCATCACCAATGTGATCCTTGAACGTCCTCCTAGGACGACCTCTAGCTGTAGTTCCTTCCACATTCGCACTGTAAATCTCTTTTGTCACTCTTCTTTCACTCATACGCTCTAAATGTCCAAACCAACGCAACATACCCTTCTCTACCTTCGTCATATTAGACAAATATATATATATATATTGTGCATGAAAACTAATCAATTAAATAGATATAAAATCTAAATATTTAAGAGTGGTTGCTTACAGTGCCAAATTAGGTTACCTGTAATGGCACTGTAATGATATTACAAATAAATAAATAAGTCTAAACAATTTAAAGTAAAAAGTTTTCGATATCCACGTAAAACCGATTACAGATTCAAATATAAAAATCTGGTTTCCTTTCGAATAGAGATGTTTTGACTGCGTTCCAAACTTCGTAGTAGTGTTACAATTTCACAGTAGTGTTGGAGGCATATCGATAATAATCGATAAAAACAATACATACGGAAACACACAATGCTCCCAGAGGGGTAGGCAGAGACGATGTATCACCACTTTGCGCGATCCTGACAAACGTCGCAAAGCGACTTTCCTTCGCCCGCTTTTCGCCCCGTGATACCATTTGGCGTGATGTGTGATGAAAAACATCGCCGCCTCCGTGTTGAGGTACATTATGGTACCAACGCCATCCAGTCCAAAATCATCATTATACATCTTTTAATGAGTTTATAAAAACTACAAACTCACGTAACTTTTGATTGAGTACGCCGATTGCGATGAAAAAAATATTAAATGTTACTCCGAGATAAGCCCTTTGTTTTTCTGAAAGATCTATCAGAATTGGTTCAGTAGTTTTTACGTGATGCGTGCACAAACTAACAGACAAAAATTCAAAATATAAAATTTAATAATTATTTTATCTTTCATTCCGCAAATTCTGATTTTTGCGAAAATATTCAATGTACAGACACACGACGGTCATACCATGGAGCAAAATAATTTTTCGCACCACATAAGTCACTTCAAAGTTTTTTGATGTTAAATTAGATAACAGATCTGTTAATCCATCTGTTATCTAATTTAATAACCAAATATAATATATAGATGGAGCAAAATATTTTTCGCACCACATAAGTCACCTCAAGTTTTTTGATTTTAAATTAGATAATAGCGTCAATCATATCAAAAACTTTGTTCGGAATAAGTACACCTATTTTCAATACTTGCACATCTTAAATATTCATCATCAGGTTATTTTTGTCTCCACTGCAGGAGCACAACCCTCTCTCAACTGCCGGAGACAGACGGAGGATTCGGCCTACACTCCCCGCGCTGGCCAGACGGGTTGGGGAGGCCTGATTGATGTTTTATAATGTATTCCCTTAGTCGCCTTGTACGACATCCACGGGAAGAGTTGGAGTGGTCCTATTCTACTCTACCGGAAACCACACGGCAAAGTGATAGTGACACGAGGTGATATGTAAGGTGTGAAAAATCCTGTTGTATATTTATTGGACGTACAAAAGTTACAGAAACTATCCAGTCGATATATCTTCCTGCAGCACTATTTCAAAGTTGCAGAACTAGCCGAGCAACATAGCCGGGTGTTTACGAGTGTCATATAAACAGGAGCTGTAAAGGCGGGGACACATTTTGCGAAATGTAAAGAAGTCGCGAGTTGCACAGGAAATAGCGTGGCGTATCCTGCGGCGAGCTTTTGTGAAGTCTAAAGCATGGAGTCGCCATTTCTGTTTCTAGTGTTTTGATGGCTTGTGTATTCACATATACTTCGGTTAGGCAGGGTAGGAGCATACTGTACTGTGCTCTGTAAAACTGGCGGGGACTGACTGAGTCTTGCTTCTTTACTTCGCCTACTACAGCCTAACATCACAAACTATTATGTATTTCCCGTAGGAATGAGATATTTTTTCGGGATAAAAACTAGCCTATATCCTATTCCAGGCACTAGACTATATGTGTGCCAAGTTTCATCCCAATCCGTCCAGTGGTTGAAGCGTGATTGAGTAACAAACATCCAAACTTTCGCATTTATAATATTAGTGGAATTCTCTGGTTTAAGTAAAGGTAGGTGGCGCTAGTAGTCGACAAAATAGTCTTTAATTATCCCTACAATTATTTGGCAACCATTTTCTATAATAATCAATTTTACCTCATAGACTACCGCTTAAGATATCCAATTATTTGTAACAAGTTTTTTAGGTAATGAATTTATATGCACCAATTTTCCGATTGCATTTTTTTAATTCCTGATGAAACGATACGAGACTCTTGACCTCAATCTCATCTGATAGTAAGTAACATAATGCAATTTTTGTAAAAAAAAAATTGTGCAGATAAATAGATAAACTCTTTACTGCACACAGATTAAAAACCTATGGCAAAAAAATGTGTTTGTGAATAAATATATACTTTAATATTGAGGTACTCAGTTACGAGAGAGTGGAGACCGCGACTGGGCAAGCGTAGTGTGAGGCGCCCCCTGGATAGATGGAGCGACGTGAGACGTAAGGCGGCTGGCAGTGACTGGATGAGAAGAGCTGAGGATCGGGTTCAGTGCGCGCCTTGGGAGAGGCCTATGTCCAGCAGTGGACTGTTGCAGTCATTATTGATGAAGACTACTTTTGCTAATGGTGATTTACAATTTGACTATAATGAACAATTTTAACTGTACCGCATGTAGAATTAGCCTATAAGTAAGCCAGTCTAGTCTATGAGAACAGAGGGAGAAACAAGTGACTAGTTGTGGACGTGGAGTAATAAAAAATTATGAGACACTACAAACGAACATCATATGAGCAATAAACAGACAATATATTTCGTCTCCCTTTCAAGTGTTTCTCTCTTAATGTTATAAACAGTGTTCGGAATAAGTACACCTATTTTCAGTACTTGCACATCTTAAATATTCATCATCAGGTTATTTTTGTCTCCACTGCAGGAGCACAACCCTCTCTCATCTGCCGGAGACAGACGGAGGATTTGGCCTACACTCCCCGCGCTGGCCAGACGGGTTGGGGAGGCCTGATTGATGTTTTATAATGTAACATTGAATTCAATATTCAATTCAATTACTCTTTATTGCACGTAAAAAAGTAAAATATTCAATTTTTTATGTCATTATAATATGGTAAAAGGGATCGTTATTTGCCGTGTGGCTTCCGGTAGAGTAGAATAGGACCACTCCAACTCTTCCCGTGGATGTCGTACAAGGCGACTAAGGGAATACATTATAAAATGTCAATCAGGCCTCCCCAACCCGTCTGGCCAGCGCGGGGAGTGTAGGCCAAATCCTCCGGCTGTCTCCGGCAGATGAGAGAGGGTTGTGCTTCTGCAGTGGAGACTAAAATAACCTGATGATGATCGTTATAAAATAAACTAATATACAAAATATAAATTACAATGTCAACAATTAAAATAATCTTAAATTAATATACTGACATAGATAGTATGTTATATACAATAACATACTATCTATGTCAGTATATAATACTAAAATAAAAATTTCAAAATACACTTGGTATTAAATTATGGTGTCATGGTTTAGATGTGCCGTTTTTAAAACCTATCAAAATCAAAATATTTATTTTCAAAATTGGAATACATTATTCTCTTTTTGACGTCAAATTCTGCCTAAAACTACTCTCGGTACAAACAAAGTTTTTGGCCATGATGCCCTTAGTCAGTCTTGGATTTCTATATGTAGCGGGATGACAGGCTATGGAAGCTAATATTTAAAAAATAAACAATAAAATCATCTGTTATCTAATTTAATAGCCAATTAGTGTCAATCCTGAATTACTTATTTTAAATTATTTGATTTCATTTTATTCTAATTTAATTTAACTTTGACTTAATTTAATTATTCTTATTTTTATTGTGATTTTATTGTAATACAATTTTATTATTATTTTTGTACAACAAATATGACATTATTATGTTGAAATAAATGATTTGAATTTGAATTTGAAGAAAAAAATTTGAGGTAAAACTATGAGCTAAGAAAAATTACTTTGCTCCATGGTATGAGGTGTAGTTACTTATTTTTTAACAGGCTATGGAATGGAAAATGTAATTTTCTAGTACGAAGCCAGTTAAAGAATTGGACTAATTCGTCCCATTTAGTAACTTATTTCTGAACTGGCTACGAAATGGGAAATCAAGTTTCCCTTTTCGAAGCCAGTTACAAAATTAGACACCTTCAACCCTTTAGTAATTTGTTAACTGGTTACAAAATAAACGTATTAGAAAACAGTTGGCCATGCCATGACGCGCTCTGTCCAAAGCGATCAAAAAAAGTCAGGTGTGATCATGACATCGCATAAATCCTTTATCATGATTTAAGTATATACTCGTATAAGCTAAGTCGTGTAGAAGAGGACTAAGTACATAATTTTGGATATTACCTACTGCTGGTATGTATTGTATATGAACCAACATACCTACTTGTGTTGTGTTGTCTTTAGGTTGTTTTTGTACTACTACAGAGTTAAACTTAAATTTTTTACAACATTTGTTCGCTTTTTCAATGAAAGACTGGCTACCCATAGAACAGGGAATCCTAGTTTGGGAGCCAGGCTACTGCTTGTAATAATATATCTACATAGATGTGTCTAGTATAAGGACCCTAATGTTCTTGAACCAATAAAGTTATTTATATTGTGTATTTGTATGATATCAATCTCGGATACATGACGACATTACGCTCTACCCACTCCGATCCCCGGTTATAAAGTTTGTCGTTTGTCTTTTAATCCTACTAAAAGCACTGGATGTGCATGGGTACTCTGTGTTTTTAAAAGAAATATGACCTTTTTAAATATATTTTTGCCATATTTTGCATTTATGGAGATGACTGTAACGTACTGTTAGGCAGTTATAGAAGATTCCACCGACTTAAAATATGTTTCTCGTTCCATATATATATCCATTCCATATATGTAATCTAGTCTATGTTTTTGATAAAAAAACTGGATTACCTCAGGTTTATGATAATCTTATCTTATCTTATCTTCTTAGGGGGCCAGGAAGACCTGGCGACACTTCGACCCTTCAGGATCTTTTGTGCCAAACCCCTGACCACCAACGGTGCCCCAAGCCGATTTGGTGGACTTCACATACGCCTCAGAATTTCTTCTTCGGCATATGCAGGTTTCCTTACGATGTTTTCCTTCACCGAAAAGCCTGTGGTATTATAAATAAATCGTACTTAAGTTTCGTAAAACTCATTGGTACGGGCGGGGTTTGAACCCACGACCTCATGAATGTGAGGCGAGTGCACCACGGATCTATGATAATCTTAATAACATCCTACTAATATTATAAACGCGAAAGTTTGTAAGTATGGATGGATGTTTGTTACTCTTTCACGTAAAAACTACTGCATGGATTTTAATGAAACTTTACAATAATATAGCTTAAACATCAGAAAAACACATAGGCTACAATTTATAAAGATATTGTGTCAATTGTCCAAAATACTAGTAAGTAGGAAAAAAAATCTACTGACGGAAATGTTTATCTTAAATAGTCCTACAAAAAATCTATATCTTATGTGTAAGCCATTATAGCCAAAATAGTGAACTATCGTAGGTTAGGTCCTGGAACAGGACATAGAATAGTTTTAATCCCGAAAAAACATCGCATTCCTACGGGAAATACATAATAATTTTTGATGCACGCGGACGAAGTCGCGGGCAACTGCTAGTTAAGCAATAATTTTGTCTTCTTCCGCTTCTTTATAAAAACCTAAGTTTTTGATTAAATACCTGATTTCATCATATACGAGTACCTGCAACATATACACACAGGGTCAATGCTTGTGAGTGTATTTATAATACAATTCATTTCTCTTATTTATACAACAATGTATTAATGTTTTGAAATGTATTTTTCGACATTAAGTTTACAATTAAATTAAATTTACATTGCATTCGTTACGGAATCGGCATTCAGAATATAAAATGGAACCTGCAATATTTTATCTGACCCATTAATACCTATGTGGTCACGAATTTAATTGTTTTAAAGCTGGTCATACTCCACAGCGTTACATTTAATTATGTTCTTCTGTTAAGTGTGCGGTTGAAATGTTAAATATTCCATCTCAGTGAATACAGATGTACCACTGCAGCAGCATCATCAGGTTATTTTTGTCTCCACTGCAGGAGAACAACCCTCTCTCATCTGCCGGAGACAGACGGAGGATTCTGCCTACACTCCCCGTGCTGTCCAGACGGGTTGGGGAGGCCTGACTGATGTTTTATAATGTATTCCCTTAGTCGCTTAACAATTAAATGTTATATATATATTTAAGTAATTAGTTTTCATGCACAATATATATATTTGTCAGCTCCTAACACGAAATACTCGAAATGCTGCTCCTGTGAATTCCGTCAGAAAACAGTTGAAACAGTCCAACCCCTCCCGAGACAGAGCATCACTGTGCTCGTTAAGTAACAATAGAGGCGGTAGTCGAAAAATACTCAAAGATTTGGGGCGGTATTTTAAACCGGGAAACACCGGGCTTACGTTTTCCTTCAGGTCCATTGTTTCTTTCACAGTATTAGGGTGCATGCATACAGAGACGGGTTCCAAGTCCCGATTTCTCGGTTCAGCATCTAAATATATAAAGAAGCAGTTAAGTCTGTCCGTAGTGAACATCATGGCCTGCAGTACCGAGCGATGATGTTTTACTTCTAGAAAGAATTTATTTTTTCTACTTTTTTGTGAACTTGTGTTGTGTCAGTGAATAAATCTATCTATATATAAATAGGTCTGTCTATCTGTCTATCTAAAGCAAAATGTTATTAGGAGCAAGATTGAGCTATAAAATTAAGAATTTATTTTTATGCAGGGATCCTCTGAACAGCTAGGTTTAATACGGGACCGTCAACTTCAGAGTGGCTTATATGAGAATACTTATATACTAGCTTAGTTATATAACTACCTATATAGGTACCTATAACTACCTATATAGGTATTCCATTAGCTGATCCTGCGTCTCCGCTCGCGTGGACTAGTTTTTTTTTTTAATTATAGTTGAAATGAATGAAGAACATGGCAAGCACTGGAGGAAGCCTACACCCAAAGAGGGGTTCTTACCCAATTAACTTGTGGAAAAAATAATTAATGACATAATATTTTTAAGTCTATATTTTAGTAATTTAATAATTATTATATTAATGTTAGATTTATTATTCAGTCGCTGTAAATTCCTTTTTTGTCAGGGTAAGAAATAAATGACTTTTTTATTATTTTATTTTATACTTAGATAGATAGATAAACTCTTTATTGCACACAAATTAAGGATAACAATAAAATAGGTACAGATTTTTGGAAAGTGTACAAAGGGGGCCTTATCGCTTAAAGCGATCTCTTCCAGGCAACCTTTCAGAAGGAAAATAAGAAAGACATAGCGACAGAGTATTACTTTGTTGAAATTAACTTTGTATTTATCCCGTTCCCGCTCCCCCTCTCGCTCTCGATTCCCCGTACTGTTACCATCTCTGTAGTCCTAACTCAGCGGAATCTGAATTCCGCTGAGCATTATATTTCCTTGAGTTAGCTTTTGAAAACTATTCATTCGCATAACTTTTCATTGAATAAGCCGATTGCGATGAAATAAAGACTAAATGTTACTGCAAAATAAGCACTTTGTTTTTTTCACAACTCCATTAGAATTAATTCAGTAGTTTTTAAGTGATGCGTACACAAACAAACAGACAAACATACTAAAATAATCTTAAGGTATTTTATTTATTATTACTTTTTCTGTATCCTGTAGAGACTCGCGACGTTGACATTTGTATTAGATTAGATTAGATTACAGCTCTATGTCATAGACCCAACGACAATCTCACAGTTTACTGAGCAATAAAAGCAAGGCACAGTCACGGTATATTCGGCGATTTAATTTTGTTTATCGGACGAACTTTTAACGTCCGAATAAAGTCCGGTATTCGGTGAATGTTTAATACCGGACAGATCCGGCGCTGACAAACGGACATCCTCCAGTTTATTATGTTGCGAATAAAAAGTGGAATGTCCAAGATCTGAGTCGAGATACTGGTCTTATTAACCGTTTTAGCGAAATTGCTCCAGGGGATTGATTGCGTTTTCGCAAAGGAAAAGTTTATTAACTTTATTAATTTTAAAATTTAAGAAAATTGTCGGGGTTTGAAACTTGGGCAGATCTGTCTCTGAAAATATATCTACGTGGCGCGGCCCCGATTGCCGGGGCACCTAGGCGAATCATATCCAACTGTCAATGTATGCATAATTGAACGGATGAGCGTAAAATGCGTAGGATTCAATTTGGCAGACCCTTAATTTTGTAGATAAGTTTTTGAGAAATTGAACAAGTTTTCATAGAGATTTCGTGCGCGATTTTTACTTGCCAATTTGCTTGAATGAGATCGCTTTAAGCGACAAGGCTGCCTTTGTGCACTATCCATAAATCTGTACCTACGTTGTTATTTACTTCATCATCATCATCATCAGGTTATTGTTGTCTCCACTGCAGGAGCACAACCCTCTCTCATCTGCCGGAGACAGACGAAGGATTTGGCCTACACTCCCCGCGCTGGCCAGACGGGTTGGGGAGGCCTGATTGATGTTTTATAATGTATTCCCTCAGTCGCCTTGTACGACATCCACGGGAAGAGTTGGAGTGGTCCTATTCTACTCTACCGGAAACCACACGGCGGTTATTTACTTATTTGTGTCCAATAAATAGCTTTTCACTGGACAGTATGGTTGTCACCAGACCTAGACATTTTTTTAGCACAATATCAACTTCCTAAGTGATAAGGTCGATACTTTATACTATCGATATCTCATCATTGTCGTGTGGTACCCGTCTTAGAATAGAACCCCCAATCTATCCTTAAAGGAACTCTTGTCCCCTTGTAAAACTCAGCTTGTTAACTTGATCACGATCTTGTTTCAAACGATCATCATCAGGTTATTTTTGTCTCCACTGCAGGAGCACAACCCTCTCTCATCTGCCGGAGACAGACGGAGGATTTGGCCTACACTCCCCGCGCTGGCCAGGCGGGTTGGGGAGGCCTGATCGATGTTTTATAATGTGTTCCCTCAGTCGCCTTGTACGACATCCACGGGAAGAGTTCAAACGATCAAAAAAGTGTTACTTTAGCCAACATACAGCAACCTAGACATAATGCCACTTAGTTTTCCATTTCAAAAGGATATATTTGTGTAGCTTTAACACTTATTTACTAACACTAAGAGCACATTATAAAGAACCTTTGATTTTGGCACACAGAATTTTATTTTTGTATTTGCTATATTATCAGCATTTTGAGTTACAAAATTCATAATCAGTTTTTATCTAATAAATTTAAACTTGAAGCTAGACGTTTGCCCTAAAGACTGTTCATTTAATATTAAAACTCTCCTCTTCTAGGAAAACATTAAGAGGAAAATAATTTCAACTTGATATCGATAAGTTGAGTTAATTCGCCAGCAAATTGTTCTGTCAGCAGGAGCTTTCAGCTCATTTGTGAATAAATAAGTAGGAGCAAGCCTATTTTAAGCAAAAGTGGATTTCCACTGAAAATATCCCAATTCAAGCCAATCTCTGAAACAAATATTTTAGGGAATACCAAGAAGGTCTTTTTTTACATTATTATCGTGAATAAAAAAATCTTTCCAGATAAGGAGATTGACGAATTATAAAATAACTAAAGGTTTTCTTGTTTCTTATACATGGTGTTCAGCAAACGGTTTGTTTAACAGAGAGGGTGGATAAGTTTAAATACTGCAATGTTTGCTGTAGTAAATTTTTTTATGTATACAGACGTATCATAACTTTTTAATCAACTTATAACTATCAATCATTTATAATAATACTGATAATAAAAGAACCAAATAAAAACAGGAATTTACAAATAAAAATTCCGTCAAGGTGGTCACACTGAGGCGTTGTGTCGAGAACGCTGGCAACGTTCCCTCGCTGTATGGCCAGGCTAATGCGCTGGCTGAGGCACTGGCCAGCCCTCTGGTCACCGGAAGTCTCTATGAGGCGTGCGGAAATCGCCGCAATTAAGTTTTTCGCCTCCGGGCCCCAGGGCCCCAGTGTCTCCACCGCGACGGGTACAAAAAGGTAGCTGGAGCCGATATTCTCATATTTTCGGCGCCTTGACTTTTTTAATTGTATTATTTATTTATTTTACACTAACTTTTGCCCGCGACTTCGTCCTAGTAGGTTTCTATATTTACACATCTTTAATTTCAAAATAGATATCATTTTTAATTACCCGTAGGAATGAGATGTTTTTTCGGGATAAAAACTATCCTACGTCCTATTCCAGGACCTAACCTATATATGTGCCTAGTTTCATCACGATCCGTTTAGTGGTTGAAGCAAGTGGAATTTATTGACTACCAATGTGGGGGTAATAAAAATAGTAATTAATTTAGATATAAGATGGCGACACCCTTGCAAGGTAGTGTTGTGAAATGTAACACCCGTAACACGTGATGCAATAAATAAATGACTATGACTACGACGATCTCTATGCACTACTAGATGGAGCGTTCCAAACAATCGCTATGTTCCACGCAAGTTGCCACATCTCTTTCACATTCACTTTGAAACTTGTGCAGTTACTACGCAGAACATTTAATTATTACTAAATATTGACGCTATGGTTAAACAATGTCAATATTTAGTAAATAATTAAATGTTCTGAGTAGTAACTGCACAAGTTTCAAAGTGAATGTGAAAGAGTTGTGGCTACTTGGGCGGAACAGAGCGATTGTTTGGAACGCTCCATCTGGTAGTACATAGAGATCGTTGTATGACTAAGCTTCTCTCCCTTAGCTGCATACTGTATATTATGTAAAAGGCTCTTGATAGAAGCAACATATAAACAAAGAGGTTGACGTGTCGCCAGGTGTTCCTCGCCTTCTATACAAGATAAAATAGTAGGTGCACAGCTGAGTACCGTTGCATAAATGATTAAACTACGCCTAGATGCCAGGGTTCTCCACAAGCATTTCGGATAAGAGCTGTCGAATTTCAATGTCTTTTATAATTTATAACGGTTCCTGTGACATATTCTAATGTTGTAACTACGATAAGTATTATATTACTAGCTGTGCCCGCGGCTCCGCTCGCGTGAACTACAGAAAACGCTCCCATTCCCACCACCGCTCCCGCTTCCGCTTCCAATCCCGCTCCCGCTCACTCTCCCGCTCACGCTCTGACTCCCGCTCCCGCTCCTCTCCCGCTCCCGCTCCTCTCCCGCTCCCGCTTCCACTCCCGCTCCCGCTCCCACACCCACTCCCCTTTTCCCACGCCTACGCCCACTCCCACTCCAATTCCCACTCGCAGTTCCAAATGTAATCCAAACTCATCGCAATCTGAATAGTACGGAAATACTATTATGTGCAATATATTGCATACTAACCTTACCAACTAATGTATTTGACAACTAAAAATATTTATAACTTTTGATTGAGTTAGCCGATTGCAATGAAATAAAGACTAAATGTTAAGTTAAATCAAGCCCCATATTTTTGTGAAAAGTCTTTCAAAATCCGTTCAGTAATTTTTAAGTGATGCGTGCACAAACTCACAGACAAACAGACAAAAATTCCAAAAATGATTGAAATGTTTATCTTATCCTTAGACCCCTCAATTTTTTTTTTGCAAATATCTTCAATGTACAGACACGCGATGTTTACGATTTTATTTATTAGATTAGCCCCTAGAAATCCTATCAAGATAGAACGCGAGCCAACACGAGCCAACAATTTGCAATATATTGCAGAAACTATCAAACGCTTACTCGTTTCGCGCCGAGGCATGCTTATATTAGGTGATTTCTAACTGCATCCGCTCGGCCACGACCTTGCCGCTGCCAGCGGCAGCTAGGAGCGGGGCGGCGAGCGGCGAGAACAAATGCACAAAAATGTAAGCAGCACGACACGAGACGCCGCAATCAGCGGCCAACCCTGCCGAAACCGCGCCGCTCACCGCGCCGCGTCCCGCTAAGCCAGAAGTCGTGGCCGAGTAACTGCATCTCCTTACTAATAACATGACAGCGAGGCATGATGTGTGCGCAGGAGGGGCGCGCTGTGTCCAGAAATCACCACGCGCGGAATTGAAGTAAAGAAATGGCTACAACAGCTCTATCTTCATAGGATTTCTGTGTATAGATCATCATCATCAGGTTATTTTTGTCTCCATTGCAGGAGCACAACCCTCTCTCATCTGCCTGGAGACTGGAGACAAACGGAGGATTTGGCCTACACTCCCCGCGCTGGCCAGACGGGTTGGGGAGACCTGATTGATGTTTTATAATGTATTCCCTTAGTCGCCTTGTACGACATTCACGGGAAGAGTTGGAGTGGTCCTATTCTACTCTACCGGAAACCACACGGCATTCTGTGTATACGCCAAACGCTTTTACAATCGTTTTTTAGTTGGACGCCATTAAAAATAGGAGTAGGGCCCCAGCTTGCTGCATTCGAGCACTTCAGGTCGTAAACTCGGGGATCACTCCCGGACCCGATATCGCGAGATTGAAATTTTTATTTCAAAATTGTATTACTCGCATTTAGTGCTGCTGCATAGTCGATAGTGTATCTATCGATGGATATCCAAAGTATCGACACACTCACATTAGTTAACTGCTGGTGAAGAATATAGTAAGTATGTATGTGTAGTGTACAGAGTACGTTTCTATCCTTCCTACTAATATTATAAACGCGAAAGTTTGTAAGTATGGATGGATGTTTGTTACTCTTTCACGTAAAAACTACTGAATGGATTTTAATGAAACTTTACAATACCAATAACATAGCTTATACATCAGAATAACACATAGGCTACAATTTATAAAGATATTGTGTGAATTGTCCAAAATATCAAGTAAGTTGGAAAAAAATCTACCATCTGCGAGCTATTCTGGCGTGCGCTGCCAAAACCGCTAGAGTTACACATATGTAATGTATGATAGAAATGTTTATCTCAAATAGTCCTACAAAAAAGCCCGCCACAGTATATACATATATCTTATGTGTAAGCCATTATAGCCAAAATAGTGAACCCTAATATAAGCTACTCGAAATACTAATCCTGCGCAGACGACGTCGCGGGCACCAGCTAGTCATAAATAGTCGACTGTAAGACCTTAAGTGGAATAAGGCGGTTTGTTGTTGTCAAGGTTGACTGGAATATATCGCTTAAAGCGACAAGACCGCCTAAATTGTACTATTTGTAACTTTTATTACGTCTAACTGTATTTGTTTGTGCAATAAAGTGTATTGTATTGTATTTGTTCACAATGTTCAATCTTATTTGTTAATGTTTTGTATTGGTATAAAATAAAGCATTAATTAATAAACACGAGCTCTGGTCGGTGTTTAATTTGAACCACCACACGATATATTTTTTTGTAATTTTCCACTACTATGGTTAACCACAAGCGATCGCCAAAATGCAAATAGCTTTTGGAGCAGATAGATCGGCACGCGGAGGGTGGGACGCCCCGCCTCCAGGTGGAGCGACGACCTGAAGAAGGTGTGGTAGTCTTCATCGGGGAAGGCCTTTGTCCAGCAGTGAACGCCTAAGAGCTGATATGACGATGATGATGGGATAATATTGTATTGTTGTATGCATACTCGATACTAGCACCAGTAAAAATACTATCGTTAAATAAATTTAAATACTCGTTTCTTCGACATGGATATTATAATAAATAAATAATAAATTAAGTATCCAGTCCCAAACTAGGCAGAGCCTGTGCGATGGTTACTAGGTAACGGATACACATACTTAAATAAATATATAAACATCCAAGACTTGGGTACAAATATTCATATTCATCATACCAAAATTTGCCCCTAGCGGGATTCGAACCCGCAACCTCCGGCGTGGCAGTCCGAGAGTTCCGCCACGGAGGTCGTCTGGTGTATTGTATTGTATTATTGTATGCACACTCGATACTAAAAATACTATCGTTAAACAAATGGAAGTACTCATTTCATCGACATGGATATTATATCAGCACTACAACTTAAGACGTGTCAGCGCCTCGATATCCGCTGCTATGCGATGCAAAGCTCAGACTGCTGACGTGGTTTATGGGACACGATTTTACAGTTTTATTCTTCCTGAGTCCTGAACAAAGGGTTTTTCATTTTATTTATTCCTCATTCAAACATTACCACGATCATATCTTCAGCCGAAACACGTCCTAGAATGCCTCTATTGGTTGGCTGTCCTTTAGGAGATTTGCCATAATCACCCCGCTTTGCAGGCAGATTGGTGCTTGCAGTAATGATCTTAATACACAGGAGAACGCTCGCCGTCTCAAGCAGTCCCGTAGTCGCCTTGACGACACCCATAGAGAGATTGGTGGCCCTATTCTAAGCCGGGAATCACACGGCTAATTACCACGATCATCATCATCATGTCAGCCCCTAGAAGTCCACTGCTGGAGATACGCCTTCCCCAATGGACGCCACTAGACCCGGTCCTCCGCCCTTCGCATCCAGCCGCTACCGGTCACCTTCTTTAGATCGTCGGTCCCATCCTGCGCGTACCGATCCGCGGTCTTCACTCCAGAACTCGTCTGGTCCAACGGCCGTCAGTTCTGCGACAGATGTGGCCTACTGCGGCAATGTCGGTGACTATCGTTCTTCGTCGGATCTCCTCATTACGAATCATATCCTTCAAAGAAACCCCGAGCATAGCACGCATATCACGGTCGTTTTAACATAATTATATCTAGGTATATATTGCCGTGTGGTTTCCGGTAGAGTAGAATAGGACCACTCCAACTCTTCCCGTGGATGTCGTACAAGGCGACTGAGGGAATACATTATAAAACATCAATCAGGCCTCCCCAACCCGTCTGGCCAGCGCGGGGAGTGTAGGCCAAATCCTCCGTCTGTCTCCGGCAGATGAGAGAGGGCTGTGCTCCTGCAGTGGAGACAAAAATAACCTGATGATGATAGGATATGATCGAGCCTAGCTGTGTATGTCTAGCGCGAACACAGTCGATCGAGAGAGGGACATGTTTATACGTCAAAAACATAAGAGCTTCTCTTTTTAACTTATAAAGTCGAAATCCCAGTAGTGCATACTGTCTGTTAGGATATCTCGAACATCTGCGCCCTATTGCAGTGTTGCAATAATGACGTCATCAAAGCGAACCACAAACATTATACGTCACCAGGACGTACCCCAAACCCGTAATCGGACGGGTTCATAAAACGGTTCACGTTTCGACAATTTGCAAATGGTGGAGCGGCGCGAGCCTCTGACCCTTAAACGATTTATTATACCCGCCTGCCAATGGAATGGATATCTGAAACTAATTTACGCCCGCCCGGACATGCCCTTTTTACGGTAAGGAATTTATTCTTAAATAGGAATCGCATTTACTGGAATCCTCCATGTAATTATTCCCTATTTATCCCAGAATTTTGAACACAAAACTGTGACGCGCCCATTTCGGAGAATACTAAATATTACCAGTACAGAAACGGCAGTTAAACGTCGCCCGCAATATAAATAAAGAGAGCATGGCTGGCAGTACGCAACTAGGACAGAATCCCACTAAATTAATATTATAAATGCGAATGTTTGGATGTTTGTTACTCAATCACGCTTCAACCACTGGACGGATTGGGATGAAACTTGGCACACATATGGGTTAAGTCCTGGAATAGGACATAGGATAGTTTTTATCCCGAAAAAGCATCTCATTCCTACGGGAAACCAAATTAATCGTTAAAAGAAGTGAAGATGTGTAAATATCGAAACACGCGAACGTAGTAGCGGGCAAAAGCTAGTACTAATATTACTACAGGCATTTTGTATTTGACTTTGACTTTCTTCCATGTGCATAATAGGACTCAATTTGGTTTGCATAAAATTTTTTAGGGACGTTATTCAGAAATTGAACAAGTTAGGAGTGCGCCTTCATCATCATCATCAGCCTGAAAGAGTCCACAGCTGAAGGTCTCTCCCAAGGCGCGCCACTGAACTAGATCCTCGACTCTTCTCATCATGCACTGCCAGTCGCCTTACGCAGATCGTCATGACTGTGGGGTGGGGAAATGCCCTAACAGCCACGCTGGGCAGACGGGTTGGCGATGGCAATGACAGTTCAACAGGAAGGTGTGGTTTATAGTTGGAATGGTTAGCTGGTTTTCCAACATTCACCATCATCACTTATCAGTCCTTAGACATTCACTGCTAGACATAGCCTACCCCAATGAACACCACCACGCCCGGTCCTCTTCAGGTCGTCGGTCACCCTGTCGGCGGGGAGTCCCACCAATCTATTCTGCATTTTCTCTCACAATACTTGTGCCTAATTTGATATAGTATATCACGTACGGTATATATATTGTATTATAAACTATATATGTATGCATAGGACTTAGACATCCACTGTTGGAGATAGGCCTTCCCCAATGAACGCCACCACACCCGGTCCTCCGCCCTCCGCATACAGCCGCTTCCGGCCACCTTCAGGCAGGCCGACGGCTTCAGGTCGTCGGTCCATCTGGCGTACCACCCTGCGGCTTGCCGCTCCGCGATCTCCACTCCAGAACCCGTCTGCCCCAAAGGCCGTCGGTTCTGCGACAGATATGCCTGTTGCCACTTGAGCTTGCTAACGCTTTCACCATTGCTGTACTTATTCTATTACTTATTCTGTGGTCTTAAAGCCTCCACTGCAAGACCAAGCAAGGGTTCAATAGGGTTCAAAATACTTTAAATAAAGTCCCTCGCAATAAAGCGAATTCCAATATATGCTCCACAAATTACGCACGGGTGTAAATTTTAACGCATAATAAAATTATTAGGCAATTAAATAAGGTTTAGTAGCTGATGACGTAACGGATTTTATATTCAGCGGATTTATCGCTGCGATAAAACGGATACCGGAAATATTGATTGATGAGGCTTACTGTTTGCTGAATTTACATGCACAAGAGTTTTTAAATAAATTTTATTGAGTTTAAAATGAAAAGGTTGCCTGCCCTTTCACGCAAATGTCGCTGGTTGAAATGACATAATGAATGAAAAGTTCACGATTCTAAGCATATAAGAGTTGGAGTGGTCCTATTCTACTCTACCGGAAACAACACGGCAATCCCCCAATGGATAGCCTAAAAAAGTGTAATTCTATTGGGGAGGCTTATGTTCAGCAGTGGACGTGTTTCGGCGGATGAGGAATGTAAGAGAGTCAGGTATCTTTAAGAGATCTTTTTTTTTCTTTAATCTAAGGTCAGAAAAAACATTAAAAAAGTCACGGAAACAAACAAAACAGTTCTTCAACGGATCTCCTTATTCCAGATCATATCCTTCCAAGAAACTCCGAGCAACTTAACGGGCGAGGCTACTAATGAATCACAAATTACTCTCAGGAAATGAATCTCGATTGAAACCAGAATTTCAAGCCAATTTCCAAGTAAACTTTTGAAAGACCTTGAAATCAGTTCTGGCTTAGTTCGGAAAAGTAATCAGCAAGTTACCGCGTGCCGGTCTAATCTTGTTCTATCCGTTTCTTTACCGGATTAAAGTAGCCCATCCTTTGAATGCTAAGACTAGGGGTGCAGCCGATACAAAAACGATATATCGGAGTAGCGGGGCTTGTTGCGATATATATCGAGCACCTCGCATAGTTTTTATCCCGAAAATACATCTCTTTCCTACAGGAAATACATAATAATTTGTGATGTCAAGTTGCCCACGCGGACGAAGTCGCGGGCAACAGCTAGTATTACATAAATACACATACAATGAAAAACGTGAATTACGTTGCGTGGAAGAGATCCCTAAGTGGGATAAGTCCGCCTTTCTTTGTACACAGTTTAATTCCAATTTTATTATTGTTGTTGTTATTTTTGGTACAATAAAGCGTTTACATACATACATACATACATACATACATACATACATACATACATACATACATACATACATACATACATACATACATACATACATACATACATACATACATACATACATACATACATACATACATACATACATACATACATACACACATACATACATACATACATACATACATACATACATACATACATACATACATACATACATACATACGCTAACTCATTCCGATCTTTGCTTATAACATATAGTTATAGCTTCTGTGCAGATGAGTCGCGGTCAACATCCAGTCCAAATATTCAGAAACTAGTTCAACACGAAACAACAAATGATCAGTAGGGAAAACCGTGTAACTGTGTACGCCGGAAGTGGGGGTTTACTCTCAGTTTCCGGGCGCCAGTGTTGCCATGTCCGTTCTGCCGTTGAGCGCTAACTTATCCTATCCTACTAGTATTATAAACGCGAAAGTTTGTAAGTACGGATGGATGTTTGTTACTCTTTCACGTAAAAACTACTGAATGGATTTTAATGAA
The DNA here is from genome assembly GCA_947086405.1 of Esperia sulphurella. Taxonomy (NCBI): domain Eukaryota; kingdom Metazoa; phylum Arthropoda; class Insecta; order Lepidoptera; family Oecophoridae; genus Esperia; species Esperia sulphurella. The sequence goes on from OX352265.1 coordinate 16,398,516, forward strand.
ACTTTACAGTAATATAGCTTATACATCAGAATAACACATAGGCTACAATTTATAGAGATATTGTGTGAATTGTCCAAAATATCAAGTAAGTAGGAAAAAATCTACAAGTGTCATATGTTATATAATTTATGAATTTCCGTGGTCCACGCGGACGAAGTCGCGGGCAGACAGCTAGTCTGGAATAAAATATATAAAAACATGTTTTTGAGAAGTGCCTTAACGCTTTAGAACTAGTGGTTCAAAAGTGAGTTGTGAGATTTTCTCATAATATTAGGAAGTAATCATCATTACAGCACTTAGACGTCCACTGCTGGACAGAGCCTTCCCCAATGAACGTCACCACACCCGGTCCTGACGAAGACCTGAGAAAGGTGGTCGAAAGCAGCTGGATGCGGAGGGCGGATAACCGGATGTGGTGGCATTCACTGGACTTATGTCCAGCAGTGGGCGTCTAAGAGCTGATATAAGGTCCATAGTGGGGGTACATCGGTGTTACCTGATACCGATATACCTCCACTCCTCCTTCGTCACTGCTAGTTGGGCATTAATCCCTAAATCATGGGGTTACTGACCAAAATCGAATAGCGATTGGTTCAGACGCTCACAGCCCTCGGAACAAAAAGCGGACCCTCACGAGTGCCCATCGGAAAGAGTGCTTTCTGTTCTAGGGCAAGGGCTTGAGGACACACGGACTGATATTGCAGACGGGTACGTTGCGATTTTTCTATTAGTATAGCCAAAGATTTACTAGTTGTATTGCTATATTAGCAAGACGGGTAGTTTGTGTATGTACGAGTAGTATCATTCGTTCATATAAAATTCTGTATTTTAAATATTTTCTTGTCAAAATACAATGTTCAATGATCAACGTCGATTGTACTTACTACTACACAAACGACCGGTCTCGATTATAGCTAATCATGTTCATAATCCTTCCCAACCCGTCTGGCCAGCGCGGGGAGTGTAGGCCAAATCCTCCGTCTGTCTCCGGCAGATGAGAGAGGGTTGTGCTCCTGCAGTGGAGACAAAAATAACCTGATGATGATGATAAACAGGCTTAAACAGGCCTTGTCGCTGAAAAACAGGCTTACGTCTAGCTCAGCAACAGAAAAACGAAGCACTGTCATTCATAGCCTAAAATAAGATACTTATGTAAAATATTATAAATCTATACTTCTATACTAATATTATAAAGAGGTAAAATTTGTGAGGTTGTAGGGGATTCTTTTACCAATAGAAAGCCACGTTATTTGAGTGTTATAGGCTATATAATTTATAAAGTTACGTGGTCCCCGCTGACGAAGTCGCGAGCAAACAGCTAGTTTTTGATATTAGAAACAATTATTTATTATTATTTATAAATTTTTGGGGGTTATTTACCTGTTGCAATTCTTTAGTGACAACACCAACTGAAAGATTAAGGGTGGCGGTAATCTAAGCAGGAACCGCACAGCTTACCGACCCGTATGTTTCCAACTAATGCGCCTCTCCTACAATCCGTACTTAGGTCACGTTCGTTCGCGGAAAGTATAGAAAATCCTTTTTATCCAAGACGGAGGGATGTGGCGGTGCGCGGTGCACGCTGTGAGGTTATACATTAAGGCTTTCATTTGATGTCGGGCACGTGGCCGTGTTATGGCGTAATGATGTCATTACACTTTTATGTGACTTCGTTGAATGTTGGAGCTGGGTTTTTGGTGGTTATTTTCTGTTTTCTTTGAATGAAGGGCAAGATAGGCGCTAAGGAAAGAGTTAGAACGATTTCTTATACGATTTAAAAGTACCCCGATATCAAGGGGGTTGCAGTTTTACCTATCTTCCTACATTAGATATAGTATATATTATGTATATGTATGGTATGTTATATATTTTGCATGTATTTATGTATGTACTTTATTTAGTAACTTATATAAGTATATATCAATAGCTATACTTACTTATTTATTCTACAATATTTTATTATAAAATTTCAATATCCATGTACATTTTATTTTTATTCTTTTTGACCTACCGCTTGTTTTAGCTTTTCCCACAGTGAAGGTTGGCTGGAAGAGATCTCTTATAGAGATATGTCCACCTTTGTACACTTTTATGTTATGCCCTTTTTTTGTAAAATGTAAGTGCATTAAAGAATAAATTTGATTAATTTCTAAATTATATTATTATATCATGACGTATTTAATTCCTGGGACTAACTTTACTTAACTACCTTTTTATATATTTAAATCTGAAGCATATCTGTTCTTTTTACATCTTATATGGAAACCTGTCACTTATAGCCAAACATATATATATATGTTTTCTCCTTGTTAAAATCTTATATTTTAATAATACAGAATTAAATTTCGTAATTGCCTAATTTTCAATTTTATAATAACATGTATATAACAATGTAATTGCTGTGAAATTAAATTAATATATAAAATAAAATAAACTACGATATAATTAGGCGATATAAACAAAATGCCTTTTTAGGTCAGCGGATATTAACCGAAAGGCTTATTTTATTTTAATTATTTTATTTATTAGGTTACCAACAGAATGTACATCAATTGTTGCTTAGGGGAATCTTACAATTGTACATTGACCAGATGGCACCCCAATTATATAGGCAACGACAGCATGCCTAGTTTGTGTTAGGTTAATTATAATTATACCCACTAGCCCAATATTACTATACCTATATATAAGTAAAATTGAAATTAGGATTTTTTAAATTTTAATAAATTAACATAGTCAAAGGAATATGATACACTCTAAATTAAAAAAAGATAACATTAAATTTAAACACGAAACAAAATAAAACATTGAAAGTCAGAAAAATAAAATTAAAATTAAGAAATTAAATACATGGGGAATTCAAATTTTTTACAATTTGTTGCGATTAAAAGTGAGAACAGTTTTTTTAAACTTATTAATGCTATAAGAATTAAACATAAAGATAACTTTATTGATTTCAAAATGATACATTATTTATGAAGCCCTGACTCCCAAACTAGGTAAACTGTATTTTAGGAGTCAGCGTCTTCCCCATAACGACTAAGTTGAAGTAATGGCTTTCAGAGTAGGCCCATGATCATGACCAACATGAGGGAAGACTATTCACGTATCTTTAGAACTCCTTTTGAATGGCACTGCTGTTTCGTCTAACTTTACGCCAGACGTAGAAACGCAGCAATTGGAAACTTTCTCGTGCCAGTTTCGCAAACTTGCGTCATTTGATATGCAATTTAATTAATTTAATGCAGGTGTGTGTGTGAGCTGGATGTGCTTGAGTTAGTCTTCATTTACTGCTTAAGTGAGACTACTGCATTTGGGAGACACAGTATACGTATACTGCAGAGGGGCGGGTCGGAAATGCCGCTAGGTGGACCGACGACCTGAAGAAGTGTCTGTCTCCGGCAGATGAGAGAGGGTCTCTCCTGCAGTGGAGACAAAAATAATGTTTCATTTTGTTGAACGTGATTTTATTTCAATTAAGTTGAGTTAAATAAAATTCATATAATTTTGTTTCTTTGATAAAATTTGATTTGATTAATTATATTGTATTAATAAGATTAATTTCACTTAATTCGATTATTTTTATTCCTTTTTGTAGAAGTTAATTTAATTATAGATGTGTTTCTCATTTTTATATTATTCATTTAATTTCAATTTTATTCATTTCAATCGATGTGTAATTGTGAATCTGAGGATTTTAATATATATTTAATTCAATTACTCTTCATTGCACATAAAATATAAAAAAAATATAACAGTAAAGTAACTTACATATGTACATCTAGGCGGTCTTATCGCTAAATGCGAATTCTTCCAGACCACCTTTCGGTAGAGGATAAGAATAACAAAAAATAGTAGGTTGTGCAGTATAATAAAAAGGTAGGAGTATAGTTTATACCAATAAGTATATTAATTATAGTAACGTCCTCAAAAAGGCTGGGGTCCGCAGTGAGAAGAATAAAAGGAGGTGCATGAAAAGGTTGATGAATGTGAGTGACGCTAGTGAGGTGTGTCAGGATGGTGTGTGCGCAAAGTGGCGATCCATCGTCTCTGCCTACCCCTTTGAGACCAAGGCGTGATTATGTATGTATTTTAATTATATTATTTTAGTAAGTTAGTAGTTTAGTGTATTTAATAAACTATTTAATTTGGGATAATTTAATACCAAGTGTATTTTTAAAATTTTATTTTAATATTGTATACTGACATAGATAGTATGTTATATAGTATGGACATTATTTGAATTGTTGACATTGTAATTTATATTTTGTAAATTATTTTATTTTATGACGATCCCTTTTATCATATTAGAAAGACATGTAAAATTGAATTTTTAAGATGTAAAAGTGAAATAAATAAATCTAATCTAATCTAATATATCATGTGACCATCCTGCGTTTATTTACTTTAAAGAGTGAAACTAATTTTAAGTTTGATAGGATTTAGAAACGTCTTCAGCTAGAGCCAGTTTAGACGTCTCTTAAGTTTATGGGGTAGTACGGTCATTTACAAACAGCGTCGAAGAAGTCTGGCCTTGTGATTCCCAGCTTAGAATAGGGCCACCCCCAGTCAGACTGAAAATCAGCGCCTAGCACCTTACTTGGTCTAGGCATATGCTGAGTCGTTTGCCCTTTTGCTGCCGCGGCACAGGCATACTATTTTAACTATGTTAATTTTTTTTTATTGTTTTCTCTAGTTCTTATAAAAAAAAAACCTTTTTCTTGCTTTGTTGGTTTTTCATTGTGTGTGCCATTGGTAGTAAATAAATGTTTTTTCTTTCTTTCACCTTTTTTTCTTTCTTTCAATCTTTCCATGGGTGTTGTCAAGGAGTTCTCCTGTGTATATTAAGATAATTACTGCGATCACCAATCCACTTGCCAAGCGTGGTGATTATGGCAAATCTCCCAATGGACAGTCCACCAAAAGTGGCATTCTATTGGGGAGGTTTATTTTTCGAAGATCTATAACGTATAATAAAACTAATCAAATTGGAGGGACACAATCAGTTTTCATCATCAGCCTAAATACGCCCACTGCTGGACATAGGCCTCCCCAATAAAATACCACTTTTGGTAAGTATATTGGGGGATATGCCATAATCACCACGCTTGGCAGGCGGATTGATGATCGCAGTAATGATCTTAACATACACACACAGGGGAACGCTGCTGCCCGTCCCTGGTGCAATCCCTTAGTCGCCTTGACGACACCCACGGGAAAAATAGGGGTGGCCCTATTCTATGCCGGGTACCGCATTTTAAACCAGTAAATAATTTAGACAATTCCATGGAAATTGGTTAGCAAGCAACACGGCTGTGTTACCAACAACAATTTGTTGTCGAGTCCACGAATTAGCAGCGCGTGTAATTAGACCGCGCTAATTATTATAGCTGGAATTACTGCCGACAGTATGTAAAGTAGAGATACCATAATCAAGGCATGAGAACTTTATTGTCTTTAAAGAGTTTACATACGTGCAGGACCAAACCATTGGGGCATCCCATTAGTACATTCGTCGGCTCCCCAATAGAACGCCACTTTTGGTGGGCCGACCATTGGGGGATTTCAGTTTCAGTTTATTTCATCCGTTAACAATATCATGCATTGTGTTGGACATTCAACATATGAGTATTATTATTATTATTCGAGTTGGGGCTATTTCAAGATTCCAGTCTAGACCTTGTATCACTGCGACCATTTCTGGTCTATTGTGATCGCCACCATACTATAGTTCCGTGTTAAGCCTTGCAGCAGGTAGAAACTGCACTATGCTTTTAGCACTGAGTTGTTTTACTTCGTCAGGGTGAAGCAAGTAGTTACCTAGGTATGTATTTCTTTTACGCATCAGTGGTCCACACTCGCACAGGAGGTGCATGGGGGTTTCCTCTGCTTCCTCACAGAGCCTGCACTCTCCTGTGGTTCGGAGCTTGAGGTTGAACATGTGTTTGTTCAGGCCACGATGTCCTGTGAGAGCTCTCACTATATCAGTCAGAACATATGAGTAAAAAACTGATGAAATTGAGGAACGCGAGGTATGAAAGCGAGGAACAAAGAGACAAACGACTGTCGACACGGCGAAAGACCTGCCCAAAACTCTTGACCCACAAATAAACGAATAGCGGGACCCATGGAACTTAAATCCACAAAAATTTAAAAATATGCTTAAGGCCATCTTGTTGGAAAAGTGTTTTTACTCAATAGATGACTATCTTATGCATTAGGTAATTAGTTTTATTGACTTCTTAATTGTTATTATTTGAAATATTATTACTCTCTTTTTTTACATTTGTGAAATAATTTTATTATCAGACTGTTTTTTACTCGTATGTTGAATGTCCAACACAATGCATACTCGTATGTTGAATGTCCAACACAATGCATACTCGTATGTTGAATGTATGTTGAATGTCCAACACAATGCATGATATTGTTAACGGATGAAATAAACTGAATCTGAAATCCCCCAATGGACGGCCCACCAAAAGTGGCGTTCTATTTGGGAGGCTTATGTTTAGCAGTGGACGTATTTCGGTTGATGATGAAGTAGCATTTTGTCCTCTGAAGCCTAAGAAGAAATATCAAAAGCCTCTCGGTATAGACGGTATTTCCTACTTCAGCTTATACAGCAGGTTTCCGGTATAATAAACACTTCCGGACATTTCCCAACAAAATTAGATGAGTAGTCACCATTAGGTTTCAGATGCAGCATGCGGTTAAGCTATTTAACAGTACAAAATTGGCTCTATAATGTTCTAACTTATGACGACCTCCGTGGCGGAACGGGTAGCTCTCGGCCTGCCACGCCGGAGGTTGCGGGTTCGAAGCCCGCTAGGGGCAAATGTTCGTATGATGAATATGAATGTTTGTACCCAAGTCTTGGATGTTTATATATTTATTTAAGTATGTCTATCCGTTATCTAGTAACCATACCACAGGCTCTGCCTAGTTTGGGACTGGATAATTGGTGTGAATGTCTGAGATATTTATTTATTTATAACTGCATTAGTTAAAACAGGTTTTCGTCTTTGCTATCGACCATTCCGCAGATGATAATTATAAATTCCTAAGATTACTTATTTATTATGTGCAACTCACTAGCTAATTTAAGCCAAAGAGCTTTGTTTAGGTGATTCCGTAATACTGATTCATCATCATCAGCCTGCAAGAGCCCACAGCTGGACATAGACCTCTCCCAAGGCATGCCACTGAACCCGATCCTCAGTTCTTCTCGCATCTGGTCTCTGAGTTCCGCACTACGCAGATCGCCATCTAGCCAGGAGGCGCTCCACTTGCTGAGTCGCGGTCTCCACTCGAGAACTCTAACCCAACGATGTCTATGTACTACTAGATGGAGCGTTCCAAACAATCGCTCTGTTCCACGCAAGTAGCCACAACTCTTTCACATTCACAATGAAACTTGTGCAGTTACTACGCAGAACATTTAATTACTACTAATATTGACGCTACGGTTAAATAATGTTAATATTAAGTAAATAATTAAATGTTCTGAGTAGTAACTGCACAAGTTTCAAAGTGAATGTGAAAGAGTTGTGGCTACTTGCGTGGAACAGAGTGATTGTTTGGAACGCTCCATCTGGTAGTACATAGAGATCGTTGGTTTAACCCAACGGTAATCAGTTCTTTGGTAATAGTGATCCCCATAAAAGAATTTCACTTAATAAGGAAGGCCCTGTTTAATTTAAATTATAGCAATATCGTACTAATAAATATTCCAGGGGAGCTCGGAGGTCTAAAATAATATCCCAGCGGTATAATTGGGCTATTCCCGAAGAAAATATGACACGTACAACGAGTCAGCTGCCCTCAGGTGAGAAGGTGACGCCGGGAGAACATTAAGTGGGCCGGCGACCTTTATACGTGACGACCTTACACCTCTGGCGACCAGGGTCGAAGTCATAAGGGCCCCAAAACCGCGAAAAAGGGTTCATTATATCAAGGTCCTACTGATTAGTGAAGTAGTTTCGTGCACGATTCTTAAACACTGCTGAAATAGGTGAGTACAGAGGCACCGACCTGTCCGTAGACGTTTGTGTGTGTGCGTAAACTATCCAGAGAGAGACAGCGTTATACGTCAACACATAAGTGCTTCTCTTTCTCGGGCAGCTGTACTTCAAATCGTGCTTTCTTTTCGGGCGACGTTTAACTGGCGGAAGAGGTGAGGTTTGCTTCTTTACATAGTTAAATTTAGCATTCTCTGAGTCAGTATAGATCGTACAGTTCACCACGGCACGCCCTACTCTTTCTCTAACTTTACATCTCATTGTATACGTTATATTGTTACTGAGTTAGTTCTATCGTTACGCACTAAGCATGCCTCCCCGACCCGTCTGGCCAGCGCGGGGAGTGTAGACCAAATCCTTTTGTCTCCGGCAGATGAGAGAGGGTTGTGCTTCTGCAATGGAGACAAAAAATAACCTGATGATGCACTAAGCATCAATGTACACTAGCATACTGACGTCCCGATTAGCTACCCGCGTCCCGCACTTACCCCTCGCGAGATTTAGAGGGGTGTGCCGATGCCGTCGTGAATTAAACGATCTATAAATAAAAATTATTGATTTTTTTAAAGGTTGTTTCCATTTATTAATAACAGCTATAAAGTCCAAAAAAATTGATGCCATTAAACATTTGATACAAAACTAGGGAGATCTTACAAAGTATTACGACATAACGTTTTCTTGTGCAGCAAGAGCATTTTCAATGTTCAAGTCGACGAAAAGGTTTATACTTCACAAGTTTAAATTAGAATGTATTGATTTTTCCACGACCCGACGCGCGGGCGATCTTTCCTCTGCTTCTAAATCCTCCCCTGTCTGTGGAACTCCTTAGGGAGCACCCTTGTGGACCCACAAATTCATATTCATATACACGTATATGTATATAACATACAATATAACCTCTATACTTAATTCCGTATGTACGTCGCAGGAAATTACTAAAAAGAAAAAAATATTGGAACAAAATTGTCTCAATTTTCTCGATTCCGAATGTTTTCCATTTAATTTAAATGTCTTTTGTGAACGAAAGCGATGGTAATGGCGATTCATGTCGTTCCACGAGATAAGATGTAGCGGTGGAATTCAAATTATACGTAAACATCTGCTCTAGTACTCGAGAGCGACCCTGTCCTGTATGTGTTGTTTTGTTGTTGTTTTTATTTACTAACATTAGGGATTAAGCTACTGTAACTAACATTTTATGGATTTTATCCGAATTACATCCATTTTCAATTTCAATTACTTCGTAACCCAGTAGAGCGTACTACGAGCTCTATTTTGCGGGGGAAGGTGATTCGTGTCAGTTACTAATACAATATGGATTATGTCCGAAATAGTTACGGTCGAAACGGTCTGTTCCGTTCCGTTCAGTTCCGTTCCGTTCCGTTCCATTCAGTTCCGTTCCGTTCAATTCAGTTCTGTTCTGTTCTATTCTATTTCTTTATATTAGTATTTTCTACCTCCGTAGTGTCCGTCCGGTTCTGTCAATTATCAATACAATGGACCAGTAACAGGCTATTTATTAGATTTGAAACGATTATTGCATTTTCACGCGTCCGCTCGCCGTTTAGGCACATCCCGAATAGGCAGGGCTAACTCAGTCAACAACAATTTAAGCCCCAAATCAAGTTTTTCCGTCACTTAAGTGCCCCTATTTGAACTCCGTCCGATTTTCGCTCCGATGTAAACAGCCTTCGCGTTTTATTTGAGAATCCACACGAACAAGCTATTAGTGTCTGGAAATAGGCTGATTTACTTTGATTAGACCTTTATTCTAGTGCAAAAAGATGTGGGCTTCCTACAAGTTCTTTTGATTTATTTATTGCAGAATATTTATGTATATATTTGTTATTTATATAACATATGTATTTATTTGACGACCTCCGTGGCGGAACGGGTAGCTCTCGGACTGCCACGCCGGAGGTTGCGGGTTTGAATCCCGCTAGGGGCAAATGTTCGTATGATGAATATGAATGTTTGTACCCAAGTCTTGGATGTTTATATATTTATTTAAGTATGTCTATCCGTTATCTAGTAACCATAGCACAGGCTCTGCCTAGTTTGGGACTGGATAATTGGTGTGTATATCTGAGATATTTATTTATTTATTATTATTATTTATCTTTTAATAAGTATTCATATATTACATATGTAGTATATATCTTATACGTAGTAATGTGTAGGTATATGTATAATTTATAGATTACATTTAGTATATTTTAGTTTGTATTTATTATGTAAGTATAGTATATAACCAATTTTCTCATATAATTTTTTGCGCCTACCACTCATTATCTGCATGACCTAAAGGTCAACTGGAAGAGAATGCCATATTGGCATTATGTTCGCCTTTTGTACGTACTGTGCAATAAAGTTTTTTTTATTAAATAAAAGTTCTTGGTGAAACTCTGTCAAGTTATTCCTAGTATCAAAAACACTTGATTTGTCCATCTTTATACAATATTCAATCTAAATTGATTTCTCCATTGGCTTAGTTTACCTCAGCGGACAGATTCAAGAATTCATCATCATCATCATCAGCCTAAATACGTCCACTTCTGGACATAGGCCTCCCCGATAGAATACCACTCTTGATAAGTTGTCCATTGGGGGATTTGCCATAATCACCACGCTTGGCAGGCGGATTGGTGATCGCAGTAATGATCGTAACATACACACACAGGAGAACGTTGCTGCCTGTCTCTGGTGCAATCCCTTAGTCGCCTTGATGACAGCCACGGAAAAGACAGGGGAGATATTCTAAGCCCACGGCAATTCAAGAATTATCACTGGCGAAAACTCTATCTAGTTGGTCCATGCATGGGTTTTGTTTATAAATTGAATGCCCTTGTTTAAATTGGATTCCCACTGGGGACAGACAACTTTGTACAAGTTGAATTGTCCTGCCGTTGTCCAATCCCCATAGTACAGGAGTGAATCTAGTTTGGAGTTCAACATGTATATTATTGAAAAGCTTTATATATATGAAACTAGCTGTTACTAGCTTCGTCCGCGTGGACAACTTAATATTACAAATTATTATGTATTTCCCGTAGGAATTCGATTTTTTCTGGATACAAACTATCCTATGTCCTATTCCAGGACCTAACCTCTATGTGTGCCAAGTTTCATCCCGATCCGTATAGTGGTTGAAGCGTGATTGAGTAACAAACATCCAAATATCCAAACATTTAAACTTTCGCATTTATAATATTAGTAGGAAGGATAGCTGCTGCCCGCTACTTCGTCCGCGTGGACAACTTAACATTACAAATAATTATGTATTTCCCGTAGGAATTGGATGTTTTTCGGGATAAAAACTATCCTGTCTCCTATTCCAGGACCTAACCTCTATGTGTGCCAAGTTTCATCATGATCCATCCAGTGGTTGAAGCGTGATTGAGTAACAAACATCCAAATATCCATACTTTCACATTTATAATATTAGTAGGATAGAATTAGTAGGATGTGTGGTAAGGCAGAAATTTGTTTTAAATGTTCGGCACTTTAGAGCAGGGGAGAGGGGCAATGACAAGAGCGGGTGTCTATAAAATAAATATGTAGGTGGATATGAAATAATATATATTGGGAGGATTTACATTGTATATACGCCAAGGTGATTTCTAAACAAAAAACCTATCTTGCAAAAAAGAGCAGTTAGGGCAATTTATAATCTGCGCTGTAGAGACTCATTAAGAGAAAAGTTTAAAGAAATAAGCACATTAACAGTAGCTGGTCAAGTCATTTTAGATAATATTTTATATGTCAGAAAAAATGTCTCTTTTTGAGGCACTGTGACAATAATAGTTATAATACAAGAAATAAAAATAAACTTGTTTTACCAGGGTTAAGACTAAGTAAGGTCAGCAAATCGTTCACGGGGCAATGTATACGCTTCTACAATAAACTACCAGAGGAAATCTTAAATATGACGGACAGAAAGTTTAAGATTCACATTAAAAAACAACTTTGTAAGAAAGCCTATTATAAAATAAACGATTATTTGAATGTCAAAGATGCCTGGTACTAATGTTAATCCAGCTTCGCAAAATCTGTATTAATTGTATGCAAACTTGATTTTTAAAAGATGTGTTGCGTGAAGTTTGTTGCGCCGTTTCTTCTTCACAGCGCTAACACCTAGGAAGCGGTAGTCGATAAAAAAATGACGTGTATAAATGTACCAAGTGTACTCATATGCAATAAATGATTTTGACTTTGACTTTGACTTTATCAACAATAAACTAAGGGATAAGAGCCAATTTGCAGAAATATTTAAATGTTTATCGTGAGGTTGATGAAACATGTCAGACCGAGAACAACCGTACTTATTTTGCCAACAATGCTTAAGCACTGTGTAACTTATCCGTATACTTTGTAAAACTTATTCGTCTACTTTGTATGACTGGCAAGAACAATATTTGAGTTAAAAGTTTGGGGAAATCGAGAGGAGAGTTTGCAGCCGACACACGTCGTCGCCCGCCATGTTGTTACGCTTTGTCAAGAATTGTTTTGTGGTTTTTGTGTGCCCGATGTTTGCGCCATAATCTCGTATGTCTAATGATACATTTTATTTGCGACTGTGATTTCTTGAGACATATTTTTTGTTTTATAATTAACTAGCTGTTGCCTGCGACTTCGTCCGCGTGGACAACTTAAAATAAATTATTATGCATTTTCCTTAGTAATGGGATTTTTTTTTCGGGATAAAGACTATCCTATGTCGTATTCCAGGACCTAACCTCTATGTGAGCCAAGTTTCATCATGATCCGTCCAGTGGTTGAAGCGTGATTGAGTAACAAACATCCAAATATCCAAACTTTCGCATTTATAATATTAGTAGGATAGAATTAGTAGAATGTGTGTTAAGGCAGAAATTTGTTTTAAATGTACGGCACTTTAGAGCAAAATTTTTTTTTTTTTTTTGTATATACTTTAGTACCTATTATGTTGAATTGCTAATACACTGCAATGAGTTGGTAAAGAATATTACAGAACATATATCTATGTTGTAAATGCCATAGATGTAGAAAAATAAAATTGCAGCGGTAATTAATCATAATTGATTACAAGTTTATAAAACATCAATCAGGCCTCCCCAACCCGTCTGGCCAGCGCGGGGGGGAGTGTAGGCCAAATCCTCCGTCTGTCTCCGGCAGATGAGAGAGGGTTGTGCTCCGGCAGTGGAGACAAAAATAACCTGATGATGATGATGATGATTACAAGTTGTCAAGTAGACCCAATTGCCGCCAGTTCATCCCAGAGCTACGAGATGTAAAATATTCTGAACACATTGCAGACGAGAAACTGCCACCATATTCCGTAGGGACGAGGGCGGTGGCGTATTTGATTATGGAGGCCCAAGACTCAACTTGAATCACGGAATCAATACTCATACCCATTTATTTCTGCCTTTTGGGACTTCGTGAACTTGACAACAAAACAAAACATATCGAGAAAACAACAACAAAATCAAGTAGAAATAATTGGCATTATATCGGTTTGTAAGTGCTGTAAACAAATTTGTGTAAGCAAATCATCATCATATCAGCCCGTAGACGTCCACTGTTGGACATAGGCCTTCCTCCGCCTCCGCCCTCCGCATCCAGCCGCTTCCGGCCACCTTCTTCAGGTCGTCGGTCCATCTGACGGCGGGACGTCCCACCCTGCGCGTGCCGATCCGCGGTCTCCACTCCAGAACTCGTCTGCCCCAACGGCAGTCGGTTACCCTCGTTCTTCGTCGGATCTCTTCATTACGAATCATCCTTCAAAGAAACCCCGAGCATAGCCCTCTCCATAGCTCGCTGTGTAAGCAAATAATTTTAATAATATCAGTCAGTTGAATATTTCAAAATATTAATAGATAAACATAACATTAGGACCGATTCTAAAGACACATTTAAATTTTTACAGCACTAAAATTAGTTTCGTTTTCATCTTCACAATACTGTGTGACAGGGACAGCAACAGTTTTAGTTCTGTCAAATTTACAAACTCAGTTACTTTTATTGCACGTAAAAATATAAAAAGATACAATAATAAACTAACTTACATCTAGGCGGTCTTATCGCTAAAAGCGAAAAGGTAAAATAAAATAAAAATGAAATTAGAATAGACATACATAATGCTCACGCCTTGCTCCTAGAAGGGTAGGCAGAGACGATTTATCATATGTCGCAAAGCGGCTTTCCTTCACCCGCTTTTCGTCCCGTGATACCCCTTAACGTAATGTTTGCGAAGAGCATCGCCGCCTTGTTGAGGTACCACGATTAGCTAGGAAAATAATTCTGCCGTCCTTAGCATAACCAACGTAATCGACATTTTTTTGAAAATTGAGTTAATAGCATATTCGGAATCAGCGCAACGATATCTTTAAGAATCAGTGGTCCAATTTCTGAGATATTGTTTATTTTCCCGGTTTTTGATAAGCATAACCATCGTAAGTGCAAAGTGCCCAACCTCTTTACTAATCATATCCATCAAAGAATAATTAAATATACAAAAAAGATAATTCATACAAAAGCCAAGGCCAATAGATACAGTATAATATTAAAATAATTCAAATATCTCTGTTAGTTTCGTTACGACAGCATAAAAATGAAAAAGACTTTAGGCGCCGTTTTCTCGAAACTGCTCGCGACGCAAGTGCGTTGGTTATGCTAAGGGCTGCAGAATTGTCCACCCTCATCAGAGCCCCGCATGATTCGGTACGGCTAATAGTGCCCGAAGTTCACCCAGCTCCGGGATATCGGCACGCTTATGACCAGGCTAGACCCTGGACACTAAACAGCGGTAAAATCGGGTAAATCCTAATATGTTCCCGCATTCAAGCTTCCACAGTGACATTCATCATCAGGTTATTTTTGTCTCCACTGCAGGAGCACAACCCTCTCTCATCTGCCGGAGACAGACGGAGGATTTGACCTACACTTCCCGCGCTGGCCAGACGGGTTGAGGAGGCCTGACTGCTGTTTTATAATGTATTCCCTTAGTCGCCTTGTACGACATCGTGGAGAGTTGGAGTGGTCGTATTCTACTCTACCGGAAACCACACCACAGTGACATTATACAGTAGTAAAGTAAGTAATTTACGGGCGGGCACCCAGTTAGATATTAGCGTAGCGTGCGATACATGCGGCCGCAAAGTGACAGGCTATCAACAACAATAAAAAGGGTCGCCGATCGATCGGACTCTAGAACTCGGCGTGGTCGATCTAGCGAAACTTTCACACTCACTCCAAGTCATACACTTCTAGGCATTTGACCCGCTTCTGACAGACCTTGTAAGAACTTTTACTAAGGATTTTACTTCGCAAGGGTACCAGTTTGAAGGGAAAGGCAAGAAACTGTAGATAATAAAGAAGCATAACAGAATATAAGCGGACACTAATCTCCCACACACAGAAATCCAAAGCAGAACTCAAAACCTAACTGCTTGAAATGGCTGTGGAAGATGTGTTGATATTTTTGATTACTCCATCAAAACCCACATTCTTAGCGCATCTTCTTAAAGGGCCAGGAAGACTATGGGGTAAGACGACCCTTCAGGATCTTTAGCGGTGGTTAAGTGGACTTCACATACGCCTTGATTACACCAACTGGAATATCGGTGGTGGCACTATTCTTAGTCGGGGACTTTATAGCTTCATCATCAGGTTATTTTTGTCTCCACTGCAGGAGCGCAACCCTCTCTCATCTGCCGGAGGATTTGGCCTACACGCCCCGCGCTGGCCAGACGGGTTGGGGAGGCTTATAGCTTAAAATAGGTCCATAATGGGGTATATCGGTGTTAGGTGCACTTACACTCTTATACCCTCATTATAGACCTATTTTATAGCATAATTATTGTTTCTTATTCATAAAGTTGAAATTTACTTAGTGTTAATCCCCTTCTCTCTTTCCTCCCGCTCCCGCACCCCACCTCCCCCCACCACCCCATCCCCACTCCAACTGCCACTTCCACTATCACCGTAGTCCTAACTCAACACAATCTGAATTCCGACGATCATTATCATTCTTTAATATTCTAGAACATTCTGGAAAAATCTGGATTATTCTAGAAAAGTTCTCAATATTGTCACTTACAAACGCACTTAACGCCATTTAGCACAATCTCGAGTTTATATGAGCCGTACAATGTGTTAGAAAAGGATAGAAGTATCCTATCACACATTTTTACCACCCACTTCCACCAACCGTAACCAAGAGTGGGTGGCAGTGGATGGTTATGGAGAAATGGCTGGACATACATACGCACACTTTCCTTTTATATATATAATAGATAGATTTCGCCAGTATGCTAGTTGAGATGTCTTGGAGTTGAATTCTTAGTCATTTTGTTCTCGCCATTCTCTTGTGCCTCGGAGACGTCGTTGACAAATCGTGGATGTTCCCAGCCGGAATCAGGCTGAGGTCGCGGCGGGCGCATAAATCAACCGAGACGCGAGAGCCTTCGCCCCGTCCGTCGTGCCAGTATGTGCCACGCTATTTGTCTGATCAACACCATACCAATTCGAAACTTTCATGTTAATAGGGAGGTTCAAGAACTAAGGTTGCCGATATAGCCGAAAGGATTAAAAAGCTGAAGTGAAGACCAGGGGCCTACTCGGTTAAGGCATTAAGTACTCTCTAACTTCCACCGTCCGCATTCCCCAGCACCTTCTTTAAGTCGTTGGCCTATCTGGCAGCGGGGCATCCCACCCTGCGCGTGGCGATCCGCGGTCTCGTCTTCAGAACTCGCCTACCAGCTTAAGCTTGCTAATCCTTTCGACCTTCGGATCTCCTCACTACAAATCTTCTTCTTATCTTATCTTCTTAGGGGGCCAGGAAGACCTGGCGAGACTTCGACCCTTCAAGATCTTTTGTGCCAAACCCCTGACCACCGACGGTGCCCTAAGCCCATTTGGTGGACTTCACATACGTTTTAGAATTTCTTTTTCGGCATATGCAGGTTTCCTTACGATGTTTTCCTTCACCGAAAAGCCAGTGGTATTATAAATAAACTGTACTTAAGTTTCAAAAAACTCATTGATACGGGCGGGGTTTGTACCAGGACCTCATGAACGTGAGGCGAGTGCACAACCAACCAGGCTACCACGGCTTCAAAGATGCAATAATTGACCTTTAATCGAATTTGCGATGCTTAGGCTACTGTGTAACCTAGTTCAGGCACCAGACTTCACAAAAAGTTGTGAAGTAAATAAATTAATTTTGTATTGTATTGTATTGTCACGGCCACCAGAGTATCAGCCACGTGCGAGATGGACTACGGACTCTCTCGCTACATCGCATTCGTTCAGAGGCAACGATCTCTATGTACTACTAGATGGAGCGTTCCAAACAATCGCTTTGATCCACGTAACTGCGGCTCCGGGAGCTGCAACTCTTTCGCATTTACTTTGAAACTTATTTATTTATTTAATAGTTTATTGTACACACAAAGTGTGGTGTGGTGTGGTCTCCGGTAGAGTACAATAGGACCACTCCAACTCTTCCCGTGGATGTCGTACAAGGCGACTGAGGGAATACATTATAAAACATCAATCAGGCCTCCCCAACCCGTCTGGCCAGCGCGGGGAGTGTAGGCCAAATCCTCCGTCAATCTCCGGCAGATGAGAGAGGGCTGTGCTCCTGCAGTGGAGATAACAATAACCTGATGATGATGATGTACACACAAATATACAAAGAACAACACAAAGAAAAGAAAATTATGCAGAAGAAACTTGTGCAGTTACTACACAGAACATTTAATTATTTACTAAATATTGACATTTAGCGTCAATATTTAGTAAATAATTAAATGTACTACGTAGTAACTGCACAAGTTTCATTGTGAATGCAACCGAGTTCACAATGAAACAGTTCACAGTGGCGGCTCCCGGAGCCGCAGTTGCTTGGAACAGAGCGATTGATTGGAACGCTCCATCTAGTAGTACATAGAGATCGTTGTTCAGAGGAGTCATTTACAAAACGCATGACGCCCCGGCCAAGACCTTGTACATTTTTTTTTAATTTTATAAAAGGCATTAGATATTTTAACATCAGTCTACCCTATTGACCTAAATTAGGGTTCCCTCCTCTTCCCCAAAGATGTATATGAAATTCATATTAATTTAGCTACACAAATACTGCACGCAATATTTCGCACACTCGATATTTTGGGCGGCATTATTCGGAGCGGTTATGAATTTTAACAGACACGACCGGCAGCGGCGGTAAATAAGTTACCGGTGTGAAAATCGTATAACTCACGCATAACTTCACCGGACGTAACCGGTTACCGGTCAAAGTCAAAATCATTTATTGCTTAGGAGTACACTTGGTACATTTATACACGTAATTTTTTTATCGACTGCCGCTTCCTAGGTGTTAGCGCTGTGAAGAAGAAACGGCGCAACAAACTTCACGCAACACATCTTTTAAAAATCAAGTTTGCATACAATTAATAAAGATTTTGCGAACCTCAATTAACATTAGTACCAGGCATCTTTGTCATTCAAATAATCGTTTATTTTGTAATAGGCTTTCTTACAAAGTTGTTTTATAATGTGAATCTTAAACTTTCTGTCCGTCATATTTAAGATTTCCTCTGGTAGTTTGTTGTAGAAGCGTATACATTGCCCCGTGAACGATTTACTGACCTTACTTAGTCTTAACCCTGGTCGTGTCAACGTTTGGTACATAACATTGTTTAACAAGTTAAAGTTAAACTCTTCAAAGCTTATTGTAAACGTGTAGCCTATGCACGCATCACACCCAAGGAGCGTACGGGGCCCCGCGCACTCGGTACAACATGCCTGCAGGTTGGTGGGGCTGAGACGTCACTGCTGTGCGTCAAGGATGCTGGCAGAAGCTGGAATAGATAGCTTCTCTGCTATCATTAGAAAGCGAATCGCTTCCCTGATCTAGTGAGGGGCAGCTCCAACAGCCTTCTGCAGACTGTGGCGGCGAGGCTGGACGTGGACAGTGCTATTGCGCAGCACTGGACCCGCGTCCACCTCGTCAAAGATACCAAAATTTCATTTTTACTTTTCTAATATTAAATTACTAACATAGTTATAAGGTATCTTTGTTACTAACACTCTATGGGCAACGCCTGAAATATGTTTTTATTTTATTTTTTATAAAGACACTTTCCTGTTTCTCTTTCTGTCGTTCCGGGTGGTATCTTGCACTTCCCGATTAGCTATCCAGATTAAACTTAAAGCGTAGCTCACAACTCGATAACAATGCATTCTAAATCCATTTATTAGCATGCAATCTCGACTTAACCCAGATAAAAACGAAAAAGAACATTTTATCTAAAAACTTTTTTATTCGCCAAGTGTGCCAAGTTTCATTACGATCCGTCCAGCCACTGGACGTCATCGTCAACTTCGTCCGCGTGGAAAACTTAACATCACAAATTATTATGTATTTCCCGTAGGAATGGGATGTTTTTTCGGGATAAAAACTTATCTATGTCCTATTCCAGGACCTAACCTCTATGTGTGCCAAGTTTCATCACGATCCGTCCAGTAGTTGAAGCGTGATTGAGTAACAAACATCCAAATATCCAAACTTAGGCATTTATAATATTAGTAGGATAAAATTAGTAGGATGTGTGGTAAGGCAGAAATTTGTTTTAAATGTTCGGAACTTTAGAGCAATTCTTTTTGTTTTTTTTTGTAGATACTTTAGTACTTATTATGATGAATTGCTAATACACTGCAATGAGTTGGTTAAAGTAAAGAATATTACAGAACATAGATAAGTAATAATGTAGAAAAATAAAATTATAATATTAGTAGGATTATCTGGTATGGGTGTGGATAAAACTACCTTAACAATAAAATAAAACACATTTTCCAGTCTTAATTACTCAGAAAAGTTATGAAAAAATATAAGCGATTGAACAAAACGGGCAAATATTTTAATCAAACAATGGCCGGGCAATTTATTCTGTTTCTTCTTCATAATATTAAATGAAAAAGGCTTGTTTTGTCGACAAAGCAAATATTAAACGGCAGGAAGTTCGTCACGTCGACGTAGCGAGTCGCGCGGGGCCCTAATGAAGTCATTTCCGTCCCGTGGAGATGCCTTGATAAGCAATTATTTGAACATGCTTATTGCAAAACTGATTGAGCTGTTAGGCGTCATATAACTGTGACGTTACAGGTCTCTCCAAGATGAATCTAAGTCAATAGCAACCTCCACCTCATACCATGAAGCATAATAATTTTTCGTAGCTCATAGTTCCACCGCAAAGTTTTTTCCTTCAGGATTGACACTAATTAATAAATAAATAAATATGTCAGACATTCACACCAATTATCCAGTCCCAAACTAGGCAGAGCCTGTGCTATGGTTACTAGATAACGGATACACATCTAATAAATAAAATCGTAAACATCCCGTGTCTATACATTGAAGATATTTGCAAAAAAAAAATTGAGGGGTCGAAGGATAAGTAATAGAAGTATATAAGATAGAAGAAGAAGAAGAATAATAAAGTAAGAAGAAGATAAGTAATTTAAATAATGTCAATATTTAGTAAATAATTAAATGTTCTGAGTAGTAACTGCACAAGTTTCAAAGTGAATATAAAAGAGTTGTGGCTACTTGCGTGGAACAGAGCGATTGTTTGGAACGCTCCATCTAGTAGTACATAGAGATCGTTGGCTTTATGGTATGAGGTGTAGTAACATCTAGATTTAGTATCTTTATATTCCACTGTTTCATATGAAATAGTACCTTATACGATTGTTTAAAGTTGACTATTCAAATCGATGCTATTTTTATGCCCGAGCCGTAGGTGAGAGAATATAATAGACTAGCTGTGCCCGCGGCTCAGCTCGTGTGGACTACAGAATCAAATAAAGTTGAAATTTATTAAGCCTTAATTCTCGTCCCCCTTCCCACTAGTTTCTGCAGCGCATGCGATGAAAGAAATTTTATGCCAATTTTTTTTACACCTTGTGTTACATTATTGAAGTTTTAGTAGGGATCCCTAATTTTTTATAGTAATAAATATAGCCTATGTTACTCAGGGATAATGTAACATTCTAATGGTGAAAGAATTTTTGGAATCGGTCCAGTAGTTTTGAGTTTATTCGTTACAAACATACAAATCTTTCCTCTTTATAATATTGGTGTACTGTAGATAAAAACCGAGACTTGAATAATTTACTTAGCACGCGTTTCATGAGACTATTTTCAATACATTTGGAGTTTTCAGCCATACCATACAAGCTTACAGATTTAAATACTAGGCGCCTGTAGCCCGTATGAACATGTGTGTGTGTGTGCGTAAATTATAGTAGGGCTACTGCAACCAGCACTCGAACATAGTCGATCGAGAGAGGGATAACGTTATACGACAACAACATAAAAGCTTCTCTTTCTAACTTAAAGCGTATACCTGACAAAACTAAACACGTTTCTTAAGCAACACTCGATTACTGTGCTAAGTGAAAGTAGTGGTTTACTGGTAGCAGTGGGTATTCTATATGCAAAGCCATTATGGGTGTGAACTTACAGCAGCTGCAGCGGTTTCGAACAGCACTTAGCTGCTAGCCGATCCAGCGAGGCATTATGCTAAATCGGCCCCATTAGCTGTAGCCAGCGCACATTCTGCTGCTGAACATATTGTCCAAGTTTTAGTCTGAGGTATATTGGTATGGATATTTATTTATTTACATCATCATCAGCCTAAATACGTCCACTGCTGTACATAGACCTCCTCAATATAATACCACTTTTGGTAAGTTGTCCATTGGGGGAATTGCCATAATCAACACGCTTGGCAGGCGGATTGGTGATCGCAGTAATGATCAAGTTTCAAGTTTATTTATTCAAAAACCATTTCTTGTGTGCGAACATAACCATGTTAACTTATTCTAACAGTTCTATAAACCTAGGTTCTTGCTAATCTAAAACAGTTTTAAATGTCAATAAAAATTTCAAATTAAAAATATAATTAAATATTTACAAATTATCTATCATCAATCAAATCATAAATATATTTGCCGTGTGGTTTCCGGTAGAGTAGAATAGGACCACTCCAACTCTTCCCGTGGATGTCGTACAAGGCGACTAAGGGAATAAATACATTATAAAACATCAATCAGGCCTCCCCAACCCGTCTGGCCAGCGCGGGGAGTGTAGGCCAAATCCTCCGTCTGTCTCCGGCAGATGAGAGAGGGTTGTGCTCCTGCAGTGGAGACAAAAATAACCTGATGATGATGATGAAATCATAAACATTACAATAATGCCAATGAAGTCATATTTATGTCATAAATCAACAGTGAAAAAGTGGCATCTAAGTCTAAAAATCGTCTACCGAGTAACAACACCTTTCCAGAAGAAATGCTTTTAATTTAATCTTAAAGATACTTAATCGTTTTATACATTTTAATTTGTTGGGCATCCTATTAAAAAATATAACGGCCTGATTTCGCGCACAGTGCTCCATTACTTTTAATGTTTCATACGATATTGCTCCATATATCCATCTTCTAGTTCCCTCTCCAAGTAGCATGTCCTGTTCAGATTCATAAATATAACGATTTTTTAATAGATTAGTGAGGAGAACTAGAATGTAAAGACTGGGTACTGTGAATATCTAAAACTTCCTGATGTATTCCTCGCATGACTTCCATGGATCCACATACACATTTGAGTAAAGTCCCGCGCTACAATCCGAAAGCGTACCAACCCTGAGCGAATCGCATACGACTTTCAATGTGTGCGTGATTGAGAGCGGTTGGTTCCCGGCTTAGAATAGGACCACCCTTTGCGACTAAGGTTTTAGGTACACCATGGGCAGGCCGGGCAGTAGCGATCACCAATCCGCCTGCCAAGTGTGGTGATTATGGCAAATCCTCCAATGGATAGCCCACCAAAAGTGGTATTTTATTGGGGAGGCCTATGTCCAGCAGTGGACGAATTTAGGCTGATGATGAATAACAAGATAACAATGCTTTTTGTGAGAAAATTAAAACACATTAACGTATTTAACGATCGAGTGGCAGAATAAAACGGCTGTCCTTAGACACAAAGCCGGGCAAAACACTGTAAATCCCCTAATTGCGTCGTTTATATCCGGCTGTGATGCTTTCTTAAAACCTTTCCGCCGGATATTACGGATATTTGCATACTAAACACAGATTAGATTTTGTTAGCTTCGTAAAACCGCAAAAAGCGGTTAATGACAAAAATTATTGTACGGCACGTAGGCAGAGGCGGGCAGTGATCCAGTGATATTTTGGGAACTTGACCCGTTAAGTTCAAAAACGAACTTTAAGCTTAAAGTTACCAGGCAGCTTACTGAGAAAAACTATTCAGCCATACCCTCGTACCCATGCTTACATTTAACACTCGCTCCTATCTATATAGAACGTATGCATTCACTACCCCTAACCACACTCCCCCCCCCCCCCACACACACACATTACAACTCCACACTTCATGCACACACACACACACACAACATCCCAAACACTTAATTTTTTTATTGTTGTTTCATATCTTTTTTTTTCTTTTCTTCCGAAACATATCCGTTCTTATTTAATTATCTTACGTGAAAACCTGTTATTAGCTATACTAAAATGTTATCATATCCCTCATTGTAATACTGCAAATGTTTGTAAGCTGTTGGTTTTCCAAATAAAATAAAATTAATTTGTTGATTTAACTTGCTGCGGTCTGGACTGTGATGGACACTGACGGTGGGCCTGATACTCTAGTATATATTATCTTTGGCCTGATCCACAAGTTTCAAGTCGCTCAGCGGGCTATGGAGAGGGCTACGGTCGGGGTATCGTTGAAGGCTATGATTTGTGATGAGATCTGACTAAGAAAGTAGGTCACCGACATAGTGGGCGGACCATATATGCCGCAGAACCAACGGCCGTTGGGGTAGAGGAGTGGAAGACGCCCCGCTGCCTGGTGGATCGACAAGCTGAGGAAGGTGTTCGGAAGCGGATAGATGCGGAGGGCGGAGGACCGGGTGTGGTGTTTATTGGGGATGGCCTATGTCCAGCAGTGGACGTCTAAGGGATGATATGATGAAGCAAATATTATAAATCTATATTCCAAACAATGATCTCTATGCACTCCTAGATGGAGCGTTGCAAACAATCGCTCTGTTCCACGCAAGTAGCCACAACTCTTTCACATTCACTTTGAAACTTGTGCAGTTACTACTCAGAACATTTATTTATTTACTAAATATTGACATTTAGCGTCAATATTTAATATAGTATATAATAGCGGTATCCCATCCTTGTCTCCCTCGCCCCGATCCTGTCCCATCAGACAATCCAAGGTCTGCCGTGCCGATGGATTCGTGTCCAGGGGCTAGCTGGACACGCCTCCATCGGCACTCTCATCTCCACTGCAGGAGCACAACCCTCTCTCATCTGCCGGAGACAGGCGGAGGATTTGGCCTACACTCCCCGCGCTGGCCAGACGGGTTGGGGAGGCCTGATTGATGTTTTATAATGTATTCCCTTAGTCGCCTTGTACGACATCCACGGGAACAGTTGGAGTGGTCCTATTCTACTCTACCGAAAACCACTCGGGACGCGGTGAGCTAATCTAAACGTCATCGTCAGTATCTTAGCTGACATATGAACACATTGAAATTTACTGCGTAATGTTGGATCTCATCACTACGTATCACATCCCTCAAAGAACCACGAAAATAGCCCTCTCCATCTACATTTGTTTATAATAATAATAACACAGTGATAGACAGTTAAACAGACGTGGGGTAGACGTGGAGAAGTAGATAATGTAAATGCGTAAAGTAAACACATGTCGGGAATACATTACAAGAATATTAAAAGGTCGAATCCATTACTGTCTGCCAAAAATTTTCTATTTAAAGTTTAGCGCAGTCGATTTGTATGGCTGTATTACCTAACAAATACGTCCACTGCTGAACATAAGCCTCCCCAATAGAATGCCACAATGACGGGCTGTCCATTGGAGGATTTTCCATAATCACCACGCTCGGCAGGTGGGTTGGTTATCGCAGTAATGATCGGAGAATCCTGCTGTCCGTCCCTGGTGCAATCCCTTAGTCGCCTTGAACCACACTGGCATAGTTGTGATGACAATCATCATCAGGTTATTTTTATCTCCACTGCAGGAGCACCACCCTCTCTAATCTGCCGGAGACAGACGGAGTATTCGGCCTACACTCCCCGCGCTGGCCAGACGGGTTGGGGAGGCCTGACTGATGTTTTGTGTAATATATCAATCGCGCGATAACCGATCCATACCCCATACATTGTGTCAGTCAGCCGACCCTGAATGCGGCACGTCAGGAATCGATGCATGGATTTGATATGTTAAATGTGGTTTCATAGCTGGAAGGCTGTATAGAAATAGATTTCTATACAGCCCTCCAGCTAAATAAATAAATATGTCAGACATTCACACCAATTATCCAGTCACAAACTAGGCAGAGCCTGTGCTATGGTTACTGGATAACGGATACACATACTTAAATAAATATATAAACATCCAAGACTTGGGTACAAACATTCATATTCATCATACGAACATTTGCCCCTAGCGGGATTCGAACCCGCAAACTCCGGCGTGGCAGTCCGAGAGCTACCCGTTCCGCCACGGAGGTCGTCATATAATCTAATTATACAGTGTGTCTCCAATCCAGGACATACAGCCCGTGTCAGAGTTTACTGCATGAGATAGAATTCGCACAATCGCAAAATGATTTTCCTCCCAACTGCTCTATCGCTCCTTCATTAATCATTACAATCGCCAAATTGGAATTTAAATCTAACACAAAACGCTTAATTTCCCTCTTAACAAGTACTCCGGAGCTTAATTAAACTGAAAATCGGATTTCAGTTCATTTAATTTGAAAAGAAAACAGATTTCTCTTTCTCCACGCCGCCATTCCCTCGCTTCGAGATCACAGACATATTTCCGACTTATTTATTATACGGACAGTGCGAAACCCTTTATTACACATTAGTACCTACACTTGATACATAGACATATCATCATCATCATCAGGTTATTTTTGTCTCCACTGCAGGAGCACAACCCTCTCTCATCTGCCGGAGACAGACGGAGGATTTGGTCTACACTCCCCGCGCATAGACATATGTTTATTAATAAAGATACAGGTCATATCAAAAAAATTACAAAATATAAACAATCAAATTAAAATAAAATTGTTATTCAAATAATCGTCTTTTTAGGGTTCTGTACCAAAATGGTAAAAACGGAACCCTTATTGTCCGTCCGTCCGTCTGTCACAGCTGATTATCTCAGGAACAACTAATGCTATCGACTTGAAATTTGTAATTGTTTTAAATAATGCCGTGTGGTTTCCGGTAGAGTATAATAGGACCACTCCAACTTCTCCCGTGGATGTCGTACAAGGCGACTAAGGGAATACATTATAAAACATCAATCAGGCCTCCCCAACCCGTCTGGCCAGCGCGGGGAGTGTAGGCCGAATCCTCCGTCTGTCTCCGGCAGATGAGAGAAGGTTGTGCTCCTGCAGTGGAGACTAAAATAACCTAATGATGATGAATGCCCACCCAACTTCATTGCAAACTAGCTGTTCCCGCGGCTCCGCTCGTGTGGACTACAGAATTAAATAAACTTGAAAATTACTTCCCATCCCCCTCCCTTTCCGCCGCCCCTTCCCCCTCCCGCTCCAGCTCCATGTCCTCCCTCATCTACTCCCCTCAACCCTGTAAGCAAACAAACAGATAAACAGACAGACAAAGGTCCAAAAATGATCTAAATGTGTTCTATTACTTATCCTTAGACGCCCAAATTTTTTTTTGCAAATATCTTCAATGTACAGACACGCGAAATTTACGTTTTTATTTATTAGACGATGATATAATTAAAAATATATATTTTTATTTTCATTGAAAAAAGGCCGATGGGGAGCAAATTTTTAAAGTATGGTTTCTAGGTCAAGTGGATTATCGTATGAAAAGGCATCATTGGTACATTCTAAAATAGGTTGTCGTTTTCTTTTATGCCTCTTAGTTTTCGACTTTAATGTAGTACTATTTATTTCGTTTAATAAAATTGCGAGGCTCTGACTACTTAACAATTATTTCCATAATCGTGGTACCTCAACAAGGCGGCGATGTTATTCGCAACACATCACGTCAAGGGGTATCACGGGGCGAAAAGCGGGCGAAGGAAAGCCATTTTGCGACATTAGATTGCGCGATAAATCGTCTCTGCCTACCCCTATGGGATCAACGCGTGAGCATTATGTATGTATATATGTATGTAATAAAATTATTGTGTTGTTTATTGTTAGCCATACTACCCGAATACAGCTAGTTAATCCAAAACTGACTTCGTCTGAGCACCTATTCTAGGAAACAAATTCAATAAAGATATCGTTTACAGATCACGATAATTTAATATGTAATGGATATCCACCCGATCGACTTTCCAAATGAAATAAATTGAATTGCTACACACAGAGAGAAAAGACTATGAGAGAGAAAATCTATGATAATAATCACTTTTGGTTTATCCTTCGTTTGTCTTTTTCTATAAATTCCTGATGGGTGTACATCATATCAGCCCCTAGAAGTCCACTGTTGGACATAGGCCTTCCCCAATGAACGCCACCACACTCGATCCTCTGCCCTCCGCATCCAGCCGCTACCGGCCACCTTCTTCAGGTCGTCGGTCCACCTGGCGGCGGGGCGTCCCACCCTGCGCGTGCCGATCCGCGGTCTCCACTCCAGAACTCGTCTGCCCCAACGGCCGTCGGTTCTGCGGCATATGTGGCCCGCCCACTGCCACTTCAGCTTGCTAATCCTTTCGGCTATGTCGGTGACTTTCGTTCTTCGTCAGAATCATATCCTTAAAAGAAATGGGTGTACGCTTGACCTTAATCTCATCTGGAAAGTGACGATGAGGTTTAAGTTGGTACGCTCTCATCCAGAAGATGCTTATTCTCTCTTCCTTTAAATACATACATAATACAGAGCGGTTGTTTGGAACGTTCCGTCTAGTAGTACATAGAGGTCATGGGTATGTGCGAAAAGCGGACGAAGGAAAGCCACTTTGCAATATTACATTGCGTAAAGTGGCGATACATCGTCTCTGCCTACCCCTCTGGGACCAAGGCGTGAGCATTATGTATGTATGTATGTATGTATGTATGTATGTATGTATGTATGTATGTATGTATGTATGTATGTATGTATGTATGTATGTATGTATGTATGTATGTATGTATGTAAACGCTTTATTGTACCAAAAATAACAACAACAACAACAATAATAAAATAGGAATTAAACTGTGTACAAAGGCGGACTTATCCCACTAAGGGATCTCTTTCAGTCAACCTTAGAGTAACCGAAAGGACAAGTATAATGCGTTTAGTACCAAATTTGATAAAGAAATGTACCTACTTTTAATTGTTTGTTTTTAATTTAATTTCAAAATTATTATAATAGTACAAAAATAATGACTTGTTATCAAACGATTATCAGTAAATAATGTCTATATCCTTTTTATTATTAAGATTCTCCGGATTTTAATTACAATAGTCAGTAAAATCCGGGAATGTCAATATTAAACTTCCGTTACATATTTCCGTCGCAAATACATACAAATATATCATCATCATCAGGTTATTTTTGTCTCCACTGCAATATTGTAGTTTTTGTTACTACATCGTCTCTGCCTACCTCTCTGGGACCAGGGCGTGAGCATTATGTATGTATCTTATTATAAGTAGGGATCAGAATTAGGTAGTATGTATATATATGTGTATATGTATATACATGTTTGCCGTGTGGTTTCCGGTAGAGTAGAATAGGACCACTCCAACTCTTCCCGTGGGTGTCGCACAAGGTGACTGAGGGAATACATTATAAAACATCAATCAGGCCTCCCCAACCCGTCTGGCCAGCGCGGGGAGTGTAGGCCAAATCCTCCGTCTGTCTCCGGCAGATGAGAGAGGGTTGTGCTCCTGCAGTGGAGACGAAAATAACCTGATGATGATGATGACAATAATAACAATATTAATAATTTAACTAAGATGTTACAAAAAGTAAAAGAGACCAGCTAAGTACTAACTATCATAACCGCTAACTACTAAACTATTTAACACCGTCGCGTCTGCGCAGTTGCTGCTAATCTTTCCAGATAAGCCGCTCATGCACACGATCCGACGTAAAACTGAGCGAACTGAGCTCGAGCGAGCTAAGGGAACGTACCCAAACTACGTGACCCATTTTTTACATTTTTTACACAGCTTCTCCCCCCCCCCCCCCGGTTTATATAGGCCAAAACCTATATATACTGAGTATACTATATGTATATAAAACTAGAGGGAGTATATAGAACCTATATACTCCCTCTAGTTTTCACGTAGTTATTCATAAATATGGTTGTAAACCATTTTTTGCAAACAGAAAGTTGAATGAAATTATAATTTGGCTCATATTTGTCTTTATTAGCACGGCGCTTGCCGCGTGACGCCAAGAGTGTGTACGTACCTATAATTACAAGTAAAAAAATATTATCAATAAGAGAAAACTATCAGTTTTCAATCAGCTGACGATATGTGCGTCAGTGTTGCCACCTGTGAGTTTAAAAAACGCTAAACGCTGTGCTAGCTATATTCAAACGCTGTTTGAATATAGCTCGAAAAAGCGCGAGTTTTTTCAAGAGGATATACGTGACGAAAACTTAAGCCCCTCCTCCCGCCCCTATGATCAAGCGTGGTATTTTGAATACCCCCCTCCCCCCTGGTTGGGTCACGTAGTATGGGACCGCTCCCTAACTGCCTCGACTTTAATCCCGTTATTATAGTTACACGCAGTAGTTTTCGGGCTTCTTCGTAGCGGACTGGAGTTACCTGAAATTAGAAATTGATATTGCTTCAAGTTCTACTTTGTAACCGCTTCCGGAGACGCGCTTTTCGCCTAAATCTCCTTTACTTTGTAAATGTCCAAAAATCTCTACATACATTGCATTCAAGACCATTGTTCGGGACAGTATGAGAATAAATGTAATATCAACAGGACTTGGCCAAACATACAAGATTATATACAGCCATTCATTCTTATACATAAAACTTGCCGTGTGGTTTCCGGTAGAGTAGAATAGGACCACTCCTACTGGATGTCGTACAAGGCGACTAAGGGAATCTATACATATAATAAAAGAGTAGAAAAAACAAAAGAAAAGCGAATCTGTACATTGAAGTTAAAAAAAAATTCACTGCCCGGACGTTACTGAAGACCAGTAGAGTCCAAAAATATAATTAAAAAATTTCTTATCTGTCTGTAATCAGGCCTCCCCAACCCGTCTGGCCAGCGCGGGGAGTGTAAACCAAATCCTCCGTCTGTCTCCGGCAGATGAGAGAGGGTTGTGCTCCTGCAGTGGAGACAAAAATAACCTGATGATGATGATTGTATAATGATTTCCTTTGGTACTACAATAATGTTTATTTTATTTTTATTTAATTCTTTATTCTATAATCAGAAACACCATCTGTGTCACTTATATATTATGTATGTATTAATACATACATAATGCTCACGCCTTGGTCCCAGAGCGGTAGGCAGGGACTTTGCGCAATATAATGTCGCAAGGTGGCTTTCCTTCGCTCGCTTTTCACCTCGCGATACCCCTTGACGTGAATGTAAATAAAATCTTTTACCTAATACTTTGTAAATTTTTAGAATTACGTCTTTACTCCCCTTACCCCCTCTTTAGATTCATAATTTAGCCCAGCACCCTTCTTAAATATACGCAACATCAGTCTAAATACGTCCACTGCTGGACATAGGCGTCCCCAATAGAATACCACTTTTGGTTAGATGTCCATTGGGGAATTTGACATAATCACCACGCTTGGCAGGCGGATTGGTGATCGCAGTAATGATCTTAACATACACACACATAGGAGAACGCTGCTGCCCGTCCCTGGTGCAATCCCTTAGTCGTATTGACGACACTCACGGAAAGATAAGGGTGGCTCTATTCTAAGCCGGGAACCACACAGCAATATACGCGCCTGGAAGAAATTTAATATTAAGCTGAACCGATAAATCACGCAATATTGACAATCAAAGGTGCCCCGGCAATCGGGGCGCGTTCGGGCAAGTAGGTAAGCATTAGCGTTTCCCAACGCAAAAAAAAGGGATCAAGTATTGGGAGCTTAGAATGCCTAGGCGGAAAATTCTCAAGAAAACTCAGAAATCGTTAGGAAAAATCTGGCATATATATTAGTCGTTTATCTAGATTAGTGAGCTCCATGGATTAATGGAATTGGTTTCCTTGTGAGTTTTTGCCTCAAACAGATGCTATCAGCCGGTCGGCGCGAACACCGCGTTATCAGTTATTACTGTTCTGTTTGTCTTCGTTACATGTAATACGTCATGTATTGGTTGCGAGGAAGCCACGAGGGGAGCATTCGGAGATACTACACATTCGCCGAGTGTTGGCTAGTGTTAGATTAATAATTAATAAAATCATTTATTCATTTCTTAAAAAATATACATACAATAACTCCGCCAAACTGTATAATACAACAGTTGGCAGAAATAGCTCTCTTACTTTATACACATCTATGGCAGAGAATACTAAATATCACTACGCAATGGTGAATAGCAAAGCAAAGTTACAAAGCTTTTAATTTTGATGTTAGCACAAAAAGATTGAGGTTACGTTAATAAGTTTACTAGATATTAGAAGAATATGTGGAGAAATCGCATCAATTCGATGAAACTTGCGAATTAGCGAAAATGACTGATAAGGCAATTGACGAATTACCGAAAATGACGAATTCATCATCATATCAGCCCCTAGAGTCCACTGCTGGACATAGGCCTTCCCCAATGAACGCCACCACACTCGGTCCTCTGCCCTCCGCATCCAGCCGCTACCGGCCACCTTCATCGTCCCACCCTGCGAGTGCCGATCTGCGGTCTCCACTCCAGAACTCGTCTGCCCCAACGGCCGTCAGTTCCGCGGCATATGTAGCCCGCCCACTGCCACTTCAGCTTGCTAATCCTTTCGGCTATGTCGGTGACTTTGGTTCTTCTTCGGATCTCCTCGTTACGGATCATATCCTTGAGGAATTGATGAAACTGGCGAATTAGCGAAAATGACGGATAACGGATTCCTTGTCATAAGGAAACTGGCGGATAAGGAAACTGGTGAATTAGCGGAATTGTCATATTAGCGAAAATCAACAATAAAAATGATACACTTACTCAAATAATCAACTACGTGGGCTGAAACTCGCTGCCTTTGAATATGGCTGTTTGGCAAACTGTATTATAGGGTTTTGATATTTAGGTGAGACAGACTACTTAGGACCTGAGATATTAATAAAATTATTTTTTTCTAGAAGCCATTATATCGGTGATAATAAAACGACTGTTTATATTTCTTCCAGTAAGTCAGTATCACATTTAGAAATCATTCATGAAAAATCATCTCTTTTTTACGAAAATTTTGATAAAAAAAATATTTTTCTGGAACGTACGAGTATGTTCATAATATGGGCGAGATCAACGGCCGCGGCGCGGCCAACAGCGCGGCGCGTTTAGGATTGAGTGAAATTTAGTTTTTGGGGATAGGGATGGGGTTGAGGTTGGGGTTTGGGATATTGAGAGTCTCGAGTCTGAGTGGGAGTGGAAGTAGAAGTGAAAAGAGAACGGGAGCGGAAGTGGGAACGGGGGCGGATTCTGTAGTTCAGGCGAGCGCAGCCGCGGGCACAGCTAGTTTAATATAAAGTAAATATGTTATTGCGATGATTTAAGCTTTGCAAACATCTATACAGCGCACTTATCGATGGAAAATCAATGATTCAGTGCCTCGGGGCTTTCCTAAACAATTGGGTCTCTGTTTGTATTTGCGGTGAGCTGGAAATTGCATTATTATAGAAGCTAATACGGATTTGCATTGCATGTTGTTTGATTTGAAATTTGGCCCAGAAATTGTTTCCAATGAGCAAATACATGTGTACCATGCCGTTAGTGCAATGTATACGCTTCTACAACAAACTACCAGAAGAAATCTTAAATATGACAGAAAGTTTAAGATTCACATTAAAAAACAACTTTGTAAGAAAGCCTATTATAAAGTAAACGATTATTTGAATGACAAAGATGCCTGGTACTAATGTTAATCCAGCTTCGCAAAATCTTTATTAATTGTATGCAAACTTGATTTTTAAAAGATGTGTTGCGTGAAGTTTGTTGCGCCGTTTGTTCTTCACAGCGCTAACACCTAGGAAGCGTAGTCGATAAAAAAAATGACGTGTATAAATGTACCAAGTGTACTCATATGCAATAAATGATTTTGACTTTGACTATGAGTGCGGTGTGACCCCGGCTTAGAATACAGCCACCTCCAGTCTTCCTGTGGGTGTCGTTAAGGCGACTAAGAGATTGCACCAAGGATGAACAGCCCCTGTACTGTGATCACTAATCTACCTGCCCAGCGTGGTGTTATCCCCCAATGGTCAGCCCACCAAAATTGACAAGTATAATATAGTAAATAGGATATGTTATAAGTAACTTTGACATTAAATTCATTGTAATTATTTTTTCTATATTAATTTTATGACGGTTCCTTTTTTTTTTCAAATGTGGAATATTTTTTTATTTACCATATTAGAATGACATGTAAAATTGAATTTTGAAGATGTAAATCTGAGATGCGGGTCACATCAGACCGCGGATCGGCATGCCCCCCGTCAGGTGGACCGACTACCTGAAAGAGGTAGCCGGAGACAGCTGTATGCGGAAAGCGGAGGACTGGGTATGGTGGCGTTCATTGGGGAAGGGCTATGTCCAGCAGTGGACGTATCAGGGCTGATATGATGAAAACTAAAATAAATTCACATCACGTCAAGGGGTATCACGGGGCGAAAAGCGGACGAAGGAAAGCCACTTTGCAATATTACATTGCGCAAAGTGGCGATACATCCTCTCTGCCTACCTGTATGTATGTATGTATGTATGTATGTATGTATGTATGTATGTATGTATGTATGTATGTATGTATGTATGTATGTATGTATGTATGTATGTATGTATGTATGTATGTATGTATGTATGTATGTATGTATGTATGTATGTATGTATGTATGTATGTATGTATGTATGTATGTATGTATGTATGTATGTATGTATGTATGTATGTATGTATGTATGTATGTATGTATGTATGTATGTATGTATGTATGTATGTATGTATGTATGTATGTATGTATGTATGTATGTATGTATGTATGTATGTATGTATGTATGTATGTATGTATGTATGTATGTATGTATGTATGTATGTATGTATGTATGTATGTATGTATGTATGTATGTATGTATGTATGTATGTATGTATGTATGTATGTATGTATGTATGTATGTATGTATGTATGTATGTATGTATGTATGTATGTATGTATGTATGTATGTATGTATGTATGTATGTATGTATGTATGTATGTATGTATGTATGTATGTATGTATGTATGTATGTATGTATGTATGTATGTATGTATGTATGTATGTATGTATGTATGTATGTATGTATGTATGTATGTATGTATGTATGTATGTATGTATGTATGTATGTATGTATGTATGTATGTATGTATGTATGTATGTATGTATGTATGTATGTATGTATGTATGTATGTATGTATGTATGTATGTATGTATGTATGTATGTATGTATGTATGTATGTATGTATGTATGTATGTATGTATGTATGTATGTATGTATGTATGTA
Organism: Esperia sulphurella; assembly: GCA_947086405.1. Taxonomy (NCBI): domain Eukaryota; kingdom Metazoa; phylum Arthropoda; class Insecta; order Lepidoptera; family Oecophoridae; genus Esperia; species Esperia sulphurella. The sequence goes on from OX352265.1 coordinate 16,433,300, forward strand.
TGTATGTATGTATGTATGTATGTATGTATGTATGTATGTATGTATGTATGTATGTATGTATGTATGTATGTATGTATGTATGTATGTATGTATGTATGTATGTATGTATGTATGTATGTATGTATGTATGTATGTATGTATGTATGTATGTATGTATGTATGTATGTATGTATGTATGTATGTATGTATGTATGTATGTATGTATGTATGTATGTATGTATGTATGTATGTATGTATGTATGTATGTATGTATGTATGTATGTATGTATGTATGTATGTATGTATGTATGTATGTATGTATGTATGTATGTATGTATGTATGTATGTATGTATGTATGTATGTATGTATGTATGTATGTATGTATGTATGTATGTATGTATGTATGTATGTATGTATGTATGTATGTATGTATGTATGTATGTATGTATGTATGTATGTATGTATGTATGTATGTATGTATGTATGTATGTATGTATGTATGTATGTATGTATGTATGTATGTATGTATGTATGTATGTATGTATGTATGTATGTATGTATGTATGTATGTATGTATGTATGTATGTATGTATGTATGTATGTATGTATGTATGTATGTATGTATGTATGTATGTATGTATGTATGTATGTATGTATGTATGTATGTATGTATGTATGTATGTATGTATGTATGTATGTATGTATGTATGTATGTATGTATGTATGTATGTATGTATGTATGTATGTATGTATGTATGTATGTAAATCCAACTTTAAATTTGTAACACAATTTCCGAATAGAATTACATAACAGCGGAAAATCTGTCCGCCCTATGAACAGCATAAATGCTTCCACAAATGAGATACGTCCTGCTTCTAGAAGCAGCCGACTTGTATCCTGGCTCCCGAGAGAGGTTACATAAATGCACGCAAGACGAATGCAAGGTGCATATTATTCACCACGGCTTCAGACGACGCAATGTAGCTCGAGACAACGGCTTCCAATCTTCCGACAAAATGAGGAAAAGATCAAAAATAGAGATGAGCCGATACGGCCTTTACGATACCATACGAGTGACGATTGCATTACGATTATTTGCCTACTATCGAACGCTTTCTGTGTAGTACTAGATGGAACGTTCCAAACAATCACTCTGTTCCACGCAAATGCGGCTCCGGGAGCCACAACTCGTTCACATTCACTTTGAAACTTGTGCATTTACTACGCAGAACATTTAATTATTTACTAAATATTGACGCTATTTACCCGTAGCGTCAATATTTAGTAATAATTAAATGTTCTGCGTAGTAACTGCACAAGTTTCAAAGTGAATGGGAACGAGTTGCGGCTCCTTGCGTGGAACAGAGCGATTATTTGGAACGCTCCATCTAGTATACCTCATACCATGAAGTAAAGTAATTTTTCGTAGCTCATAGTTTCACCTCAAAGTGTTTTCTTTAATGATTGACACTAATTGATTATTAAATTAGATAACAGATGCACATTTTAAAATCATCTGTTATCTAATTTAATCTTATAAATAAAATCGTAAACTTCGCGTGTCTGTACATTGAACATATTTGCAAAAAAAAAAATTGGGGGGTCTAAGGATACGCAACAGAACACATTTCGATCATTTTTGAAATTTTTGTCTGTTTGTCTGTTTATCTGTTTGTCTGTTTGTCTGTGAGTTTGTGCACGCATCACTTAAAAACTACTGATCGGACTTTGATGGACTTATCACAGAAACATGGGGCTTAATTTGGTGTAACATATAGGCTTTATTTCATTGCAATCGGTGTAGTCAATCAAAAGTTATGCGAATTTATAGTTTTCGAAAACTCGCATACACTGCAAGGAGTGTAGGGTGTAAATGCTCGATTGAATTCGTGAGCGGTAGCGGGAGCGGGTATGGTACCAGTGTAATGTGAGATTTTGAAAACTATAAATTCGCATAACTTTTGATTAAGTTAGTCAATTACGATGAAAAATCTGGAGCTGGACCTGGACCTGGACCTGGACCTGGACCTGAACCTGAACCCGGACCCGGACCCGGACCCGGACCCGGACCCGGACCCGGACCCGGACCCGGACCCGGACCCGGTCCAGAGCGGGAGCGGGATTGAGAGTCTGAGTTTAAGTGGGATCCCTATCCCACTTAATCCGCTCCCTAGCGGAAGTGGGAATGGGAGCGGATCCTGTAGTCCACGCGAGCGGAGCCGCGGGCACAGCTAGTAATCTAATAAATTAAATTATATAACAGACACCACAGTTGTAATACGTTTTATTCGATTACGATCGAAAAAGGGTAAAGACTTAAAGATGTCACATTATATCAGCTTACCTTAGAATACTGGAGTAATATTTTCGTTCTAACTAGATTGGGAGAAATGCAATTTGACTTAAATTTCGTTACGTAACAAAGTTGAGATGTAAGTCAAAGTACCTAGTGCCGAACTGTCAGCAAAGGAAAATTGACGTAAAACTTTTCGTTCAGTTAGAGTAAAAATTGCGTCAGTTTTCCTCTGTTGGCAATTCGGCACTAAAGTACAGTCCTCTGGAAAAGTTGATTTTCAATTTATATTGTTACAAATGTCGAAAGTATTTTTGATTTTCGAAATTATGCTACGGATCCTTGAGAAGTTACTTCTGGTGCATTTCCCAATGAACTCCACCACGGACCTCCACCCTCTCAAGCCGCTTCCTTCTTCGAGTCAGCGGCGGGGCATCCCACCTTGCGCGTGCAAATCCTCGGTCTCCACTCTAGAACTCGTCTGCCCCAACGGCTGTCGGTTCTGCGACAGACGTCCTATTACCACTTCAACTTGCTAATCCCTTTCGGCTATGTCGGTGACCTTCGATCTTCGTCGGATCTCCTCAATTCAAATCATATAATTCAAACAAACCCCAAGCATAGCCCTCTCCATAGCTCGCTGAGCAACTTGAAACTTGTGTATCAGGCCTACCGTCAGTGTCCACGTTTCTGCGCCGTAGGTCATGACAGGCAGGACGCTTGTCTTTGAACATTGTGGAATAGATAACCATTCCAAATGCTGTACCCAACTAGATTCTTTCGACTGAAGACACTTCAGCTATTGCCAATCGAATACCATAATCTTTGTTTCACTTTTCCGACAAATAACTTCTCCAGCACTGTACTCTGCTTTATGTATTACTATTTATAGGTTGGGAACCACTGCTTACGTAAATAACTTAGCAAGTCACATGCATATTCATAGCATAGTTTATGTTGGCCTGTAGCATGCCTCGACTAAACAACAAGACATATTGCCGCAATAAATGCACTGCTTAGTAGCGGAATGCCCCCCATTTATCCTTAAATCTGTCTCTTCAACTCGTGGTCATGCATTCCTCGACACAGAGCTCCCAAACTAAAAAGTACCTTCCATGGTAATCCTACTTAATATTATAAACGCGAAAGTTTGTAAGTATGGATGGATGTTTGTTTCTCTTTCACGTAAAAACTACTGAATGGATTTTAATGAAACTTTACAATAATATAGCTTATACATCAGAATAACACATAGGCTACAATTTATAAAGATATTGTGTGAATTATACAAAATATCAAGTTAGTAGGAAAAAATCTACCATCTGCGAGCTATTCTGGCGTGCGCTGCCAAAACAGTAGAGTTACACGTCCTACTAATATTATAAATGCGAAAGTTTGGACATTTGGATGTTTGTTACTCAATCACGCTTCAACCACTGGACGGATCGGGATGACACTTGGCACACATATAGGTTAGGTACTGGAATAGGACATAGGATAGTTTTTATCCCGAAGAAACATCTCATTCCTACGGGAAATCTAATAAATAAAATCGTAAACTTCGCGTGTCTGTACATTGAAGATATTTGCAAAAAAAAAATTGGGGGGTCTAAGGATAAGCAACAGAACACATTTCGATCATTTTTGAAATTTTTGTCTGTTTGTCTGTTTATCTGTTTTTCTGTGAGTTTGTGCACGCATCACTTAAAAACTACTGAACGGATTTTGATGGACTTTCCACAAAAACATGGTGCTTAACTTAACTTAACATTTAGTCTTTATTTCATTGCAATCGGCTAACTCAATCAAAAGTTATAGACATTTTTAGTTTTCAAATACATTAGTTAGGTAAGGTTATTATGCAATATATTGCTTAAAGTAGTATTTCCGTACCTACTATTCAGATTGCGATGAGTTTGGATTACATTTGGAGCTGCGAGTGGGAATTGGAGTGGGAGTGGGAGTGGTAGTGGGAGTGGGAGTGGGAGTGGGAGTGGGAGTGGGAGTGGGAGTGGGAGTGGGAGTGGGAGTGGGAGTGGGAGTGGGAGTGGGAGTGGGAGTGGGAGTGGGAGTGGGAGTGGAAGTGGGAATGGGCGTGGGCGTGGGAGTGGGAGTAGGCGTGGGAGTGGGTGTGGGCGTGGGGGTGGGATTGAGAGCGGAAACGGTAGCGGAAGCGGGAGGGGAGCGGGAGCGGAACCGGAGCTGGACCGGAGCGGGAGCGGGAGCGGGTATGATACGTGTAATTTGAGTGTTTGAAAATTCGCATAACTTTTGACTGAGTAACCCGATTACGATGAATTTGTGGTATATGTATGCAACAAAGTAATGTTGGTCGGAATTTGGACTGCGATGGATTAGTTACGAGGACTACATTTGGAGAGACGAGGGAAAGAGGGTTGAGGGGAGGGTTGAGGGAAAGCTGAGGAGAGGGTTGAGAGGAGGGTTGAGGGGAGTGTTGAGGGAAGGGTTGAGAGGAGTGTTGAGAGGAGGGTTCAGGGGAGAGTTGGGGATCTGGATCTGGACCTGGAACTGGAACTAGGCCTGGGCCTGGGCCTGGGCCTGGCCTGGACCTGGACCTGGACCTGACCTGGACCTGGACCTGGACCTGGACCTGGACCTGGACCTGGACCTGGACCTGGACCTGGACCTGGACCTGGACCTGGACCTGGACCTGGACCTGGACCTGGACCTGGACCTGGACCTGGACCTGGACCTGGACCTGGACCTGGACCTGGACCTGGACCTGGACCTGGACCTGGACCTGGACCTGGACCTGGACCTGGACCTGGACCTGGACCTGGACCTGGACCTGGACCTGGACCTGGACCTGGACCTGGACCTGGACCTGGACCTGGACCTCGACCTGGGCCTGGGCCTGACCTGACCTGGACCTGGACCTGGACCTGGACCTGGGGCTGGACCTGGATTTGAAGTCTGAGTGGAAGTGGGATAGGGAGCGGAAGTGGGAATGGGAGCGGATCCTGTAGGCCACGCGAGCGGAGCCGCGGGCACAGCTATACATAATAATTTGTGATGTTAAGTTGTCCACGCGGACAAAGTCGCGGGCAACAGCTAGTAAATAATATGGAAGGTTACAGCTGTTCATTTTGTATGACCGTGTCGTTGGCCTAGTGGATTGGTTATTGGACTCAAGCGCCGGAGGTCGTGAGTTTGATTCCCACTGGGGACAGACAACTTTGTACAAGTTGCTCCCGGCCTGGATGTTATATTTGTGAATTGTCCTATCCTTGTTTAATTCCCGTAGCACAGGATAAAATCCTAGTTTGGGATTAGACAAGTGTATGTATGTATATATACATATATATATATATACACCTATGTATATATGTTATGTAATATTAATTTATGGATTGTATGGTTTACCAATTTATACGTTACGTCATTAGTGTTTAAGTCGAATTTAAATTGCATTAAAAAAGTGTGAAAGTGTCTATAATTAGTATTTTGGAAATTTAATCTTTGTTTATTTTACTTCATTACAGGTTATTTTTGTCTCCACTGCAGGAGCACAACCCTCTCTCATCTGCCGGAGACATTCCCGCCTCCTCACCATTCTCCCCCCGCAACTCCTCTAAGCGAGGATCAACGGAGGTAACTGCAAAGACACCTACCAGTGAAGGTAGGGCAAGTCCCAGGTCATGAATTTACGCTACCTTGGGCCCCAGACAAATTTAATTAAAGAGGTAAAGAGTCAAAGTAGGAAGAGAGTTCTGCCGGAGACAGACGGAGGATTTGGCCTACACTCCCCGCGCTGGCCAGACGGGTTGGGGAGGCCTGACTGATGTTTTATAATGTACTCCCTTAGTCGCCTTGTGCGACATCCACGGGAAGAGTTGGAGTGGTCCTATTCTACTCTACCGGAAACCCGGAAACACGGCAAGGTTTATTTTGTTTATTTTACTAATAAAACAATTTTTTTTGTAAAAAGTCGATTAGTGAGAATGTTGTGTGGTGTGGCAGTACCGTTTATTTATACAATCCTTCAGAATGACACCGCCACTTTCCAAACTCGTCCACTTCCTAGCTTGTCCACTTCCTAGCTTGTTCACTTCCTAGCTTGTTCACTTCCTAGCTCATCCACTTCCTAGCTTGTCCACTTCCTAACTCATCCTAACCTCTTATTGGATGGGGGGTGCCTTTAAGAAGAAGATGGCCGGAAGCGGCTGAAGGTGGAAGGCAGAGGACAGGGTGTGGTGGCGTGGAAAACTTATGTCCAGTGGAAGTCTGATATGATGATGATGTGCCTCTAAAGTCCACAGATGCTAAGACCGCCTGCTTTATGCGGCGTTCGATTATGTTATGTTTTTTATACAGTAAAGTATATTTGAATTGATTTTTCGTTTGAACCTTTGTTAACAAATTTTCATGATATGTGAAACACAGTCGCATCCTGTATATCATGTCTGTGTAACCAAAACATGATTTGTAAATTTAAACATGATACAGGATGATTTATGGAAATGAACTCTTTACTCGCCGTACCTGTCGCGCAAAAATTACAAATGGCGCCTATCCGTCAGACAGAACCCTTTGGTTCGGGTTCTCGCTGTGTTTAATATTAACAGGGGTTTCGTGACCGCAGCACGGAACCCTTTTTTAACAAATGCGTGTAATGGCCTCATTTGATGGAGCTTTATCTGTGGGAGTGGGGGGGAGGGTGACAAATGCTGTGGTGATTAATAGGAGATAGCCGAGTCATGTCAGCCCGTAGACGTCCATTGCTGGACATAGGCCTGCTCCAGTGAACGCCACCACACCCGGTCCTCCGCCCTCCACATCCAGCCGCTACCGGCCACCTTCAGGTCGTCGGTCCACCTGGCGGTAGGGCGTCCAGCACCCCCTACCATTACCTAGACCGCTACCGTAGCCAGGAATAATAGGGCTGCCGGGAACTGGGGGCCGTGGCTTCATTGCATCGTTCATTTTTTGGGGAGGATTGCCCATAATGGCCACGCTGGGCAAACGTTTTGGCCATCGCAGTACTAGGCCTCGGACCGGTGACGCTGCTGCCCGCCACCGGTCTGTGTGGGGGGCTCGTGGAATAAATATTTTATTTTATAAATAGTCTCAATATATCCTGCTATCCTGCCAATTCATATATTTTCGATCGACACATTATCAGTCTTCTCCAACAGCCTCCTGCAGGCTGTGGCGGCGAGGCTGGACGTGGACAGTGCTGTTATGCAGCACCGGACCCGCGTCCCCCTCGTCAAAGATGCCAAAATTTCATTTTTACTTTTCTAATATTAAATTACTAACATAGTTATAAGGTATCTTTGTTACTAACACTCTATAACGCCTGAAATAAATGATTTTTATTTAATTTATTTATTTATTATGAATATCATTGATTCCTGTGGTAGCAGCCATTACAAAAGAAGTGCTAGGTTATTTGTCTTTAGGGTTTATACAGTTTTAGCGATATTTTCGCCTCCCCCGTCTTGGGTATCACGGAGCGAAAAGCGGGCGAAGGAAAGTCGCTTTGCGACATTGAATTGCGCAAAGTGGCGATACATTTCCTCTGCCTACCCCTCTGGGACCAAGGCATGAGCATTATGTATGTATGTATGTAGCATATTTTGTCTGTTATGATCACCACAGTACTCAGTAGCTAATGTCTGTGAATATAACTAATTTGTCAATAACGCAAATTGCTTCGTGCAATTGCAATATCCTTTGCTCTTGTGCAGCTAAAGGCTTCTGTACGGGAGTCCTTTGAAATCCTTTGATCCGAGCAACACTCCGTACAGCGAATATTAGCAGAAATGTTCACGGAGAATGGTCAGGGGACTTGGTTGAGGTAGTTGCCTGTCCGGTGCTACCCAGACGAGTCACGGTATGCGGTCCCGGCTCCCCGAGTTATCGCTACTACAATCCCACTATCCTTCCGTAATAGCGGTATCCCATACCTACCCTACCCCATCTCCTGTCTCTCTCGCCCCGATCCCTGTCCCACCCGCCAATCCAAGGTCTGCCGTGCCGATGGATGCGTGTCCAGGGGCTAGCCTGGTCGTAAGCGTGCCGACTTTTCAGAGCTGGGCGAACTCCGGGCACTATTAGCCTTACCGAGTCATGCGGGGCTCTGATGAGGTGGACAATTATTTCCCTAGATAATCGTGGTACCTCAACAAGGCGGCGATGCTGTTCGCAACGCATCACGGCATGGGGTATCACGGGGCGAAAAGCGGGCGAAGGAAAGCCGCTTTGCGACATTACATTGCGCAAAGTGGCTATACATCGTCTCTGCCTACCCCTCTGGGACCAAGGCGTGAGCATTATGTATGTATGTTTACGGAATATGCCTGCAGGTTTCCTTAATTGCAATTACTATTATTTTTGGTTCCCATTGGAAAAACTCATTGGTACGGGCGGGTTTTAAACGCATGTCCTCATGAACGTGAGGCGAGTGCACAACCAACTAGGCTAGCTCTTCCCCCGTTTCCATAAAAAGTCGTCGTTTATTCAATTCCATGACAAATTGCCTCTAACCAAGCTCACAGTTTCAGGATTCATTCATAATTTGCGAGAAAAGTCTGGCGTTCATTAGAGCTCGCTAGCCGGGGCTTAATGAAATAATAGAGCTGAGCACATGGCAGGCGAACGGACAGACGGCGGACGTGCTAATTCCATTTAGTGATGGAAAATAGGGGGGGGACAACGATATCTATGTACTACTACATGGAGCGTTCCAAACAATCGCTCTGTTCCACGCAAGTAGCCACAATGCTTTCACATTCACAATGAAACTTGTGCAGTTACTACGCAGAACATTTCATTATTACTAAATATTGACGCTACGCGTAAATAATGTCAATATTTAGTAAATAATTAAATGTTAGAATAGAATAGAATAGAATATTTATTTATTGGCTGCAACAAAACACACACAGTGCAACATTACACATAAACAAAAATAATATACAACTAAGAGTCGGGTGCACACGCCGGGATCACGTCACACGGCTTGTCGGGCGATAATTTAATATTACATTCGCTTGCACGAGGAGCAGAAACAACGCGAAGAACTTATCCGACAAACCGGGAGTAGAACTAAGGCGTGCGACCGACCTGTAGGGTAGCAGTAGGGTACTGACCTGTTCTGAGTAGTAACTGCACAAGTTTCATTGTGAATGTGAAAGAGTTGTGGCTACTTGCGTGGAACAGAGAGATTGTTTGGAGCGCTCCATCTGGTAGTACATAGAGATCGTTGGGGGGGAATTAAAGGAATTTAGTGACTAAATAATTCAGACATCGTAACGGGGTAGACTTTTCTCTCCGGCTCGATGGCGAAGTTGGATCAATCGAACTACCAGGATTTGTATCATCATCATGACGACCTCCGTGGCGGAACGTGTAGCTCTCGGACTGCCACGCCGGAGGTTGCGGGTTCGAATCCCGCTAGGGGCAAATGTTCGTATGATGAATATGAATGTTTGTACCCAAGTCTTGGATGTTTATATATTTATTTAAGTATGTCTATCCGTTATTTAGTAACCATACCACAGGCTCTGCCTAGTTTGGGACTGGATAATTGGTGTGAATGTCTGAGATATTTATTTATTTGTTTATCATAATCAGCATAGGCCTCCCCAATAGATTACTACTTTTGGTTAGATGTCATTGGGGGATTTGTCATAATCACCACGCTTGGCAGGCGAATTGGTGATCGCAGTAATGATCTTAACATACACACACAGGAGAACGCTGCTGCCCGTCCCTGGTGCAATCCCGTAGTCGCCTTGACCACACCCACGGGAAAGATAGGAGTGGTATTGTAAGGATTTTTATAGTTTTTAAAGGCCCACTACTGGACATAAGTCTCTCCCAAGGTGCGCCACTGATCCCGATCCTCGGCTCTTATCATACAGTTTTTTTTTTTTTTTTTTTTTTCGAAAGGACATTGCTATTGGCCCTGAAGGCCTTCACAGCTTCACCGGAGGGAGAGCGAGCGCAGGTGCGCTCGGCTCAGTTAGCTGGCGCAGAGGGCGCTCAGCGCTAATTTTAGGGGGGTGCAACTGGCCTAAGGGCGCCCATGGGGCACGGACCTCGGCTTAGGACGTTGCTGTGAGTCTGTATAGTCGGGGAGAAGCGACCGGAGGTGTGACGGTAGCGTGTGTATCTGTGTGAGGTGGAGGTGGGGCGCCGTCCTCGCCGGCGAGGGCGGTATGTCGGTGCAGTGTTCCTATCGGGCGCCTGGCGGCGGATTGCCAGTGTGATCTCGTCGTCAGGATCGTCTAGTACATGTCTAGGTCGACGCTTTCGGACGCTTGCGTCTGTGCGAGGGTGGTAAGTGGTGGCACTCACCAAACGCTGGTTAGGATGTTCAGCAGCGGCATCGAAGAAATCCCTAGATCTTAATTTTAAGTATTGAGCTATGGTTGGAAGTTGGAGGTCAATATGGAGATTTTCATTGCGCACGAACCACGGTGCACCCGTGGCTCTGCGCATGAAACGGTTTTGGAGGGTCTGGAGTCTGTGGATGTGTGTGGGAGCGGCATGGGCGAAGACAGGACTGGCGTAGGTAAGGATTGGACGTATGCAAGTTTTGTATAAAGTCAGCTTATTCCTAAGTGACATTTTGCTATTTTTACCTATGAAGCAACCGAGACGGCCGAGAATGAGGGCCGCTCTGTTGCGTACGCGTTTGATGTGTGGCTGAAAAGTAAGACCTGCGTCTAGAGTGACGCCTAGATACTTGACCGTCTTTTCCCATGGGATCGGTCGGTCGTATAGTGAGATCTGGTCGACACCGTTCCTGGGTCGATTGGGGCCCCTGTAAAAGTACATTGCTGCACTCTTTTCAGGGTTCACTTCGATCCTCCATTTCCGGAACCACTCGCCTAGGGCGTTGGCTGCGGACTGGAGTAGTCGAATGACTCTGGAACGGTTTCGGCCCGGCGTGTAGAGGGCAGTGTCATCTGCAAAGAGAGCGAGCTTTACACCAGGGGTTCGGGGGTTTCGTTAGTGTATAGCGAATAGAGAATGGGGGAGAGAACGGAGCCCTGAGGGACTCCTGCTCTGATGTGACGGGGTTGGGAGAGCGTTCCTTCGACGCGATAGCGGAAGGTTCGACCACTGAGATAGTCTCGTATGATTAGTACGAGTCTGTCTGGCAGACCGAGTTGATATAGCTTGTATATCAGCCCGTTGTGCCAGACTTTGTCGAACGCTTTTGCTACGTCAAAGAAGAGCGCTCCCGTACCCGTGGTGCGTCTCCTGGTGACTAAGTCGTGGAGGATGTGCTCTGTGAGGCAGAGGACTTGTTGGACGCATGAGTGTTTGGCTCGAAAACCAAATTGCTCGTCTATGAGGATCCTACGGGGCTCGATGAAGTCTTTGAGACGTGTGAGCAGGAGGCGCTCGTAGACTTTCCCCATTGCCTTGAGGAGGCTGATAGGGCGATAACTAGAGGGGTCTGACGCATGTTTGTTGGGCTTGCGAATGCCTATTACGGTGGCTTCTTTCCACGTTTGTGGAAAGGAGCAGTTTGCGATGGCAGCATTGAAGATGCTGACTAGCAAGAAGATGAGTTGCTGTGAGAAAAGCTTGAGTACTCTGTTGGAGATGCCATCAGAGCCTGGAGACTTACGTTGGTGTAAATTTTTAATTATAGAGTGGACCTCGTCGGAGGTGACTGTCGTGAGTGATTCTACTGGGGGGAGGGCAGCTTTGCGTTCGACTTCGCTGTCCACCATGTGAAGATGGTCAGGGTCTACCGGCAGTGAGCTGGGTGAGCATTGGGCCTCGAGACTGTCGGCTAGACATTCGGCTTTGTCCTCGTCAAGGAAGGCAGGCGGTTGATTTGATCTAACTAGGGGGGGCATAGTTGAGACTGTGTCTGATTTGAGAGCTCTCGCCAGTTTCCAGTAAGACAGGTGGGATGGCGAGATCTCGCTCATCAGATTTTCCCAGCGAGTCCGACGGAAATCTGCGATGGCTCGCTTTACGTCCCTCTGTAAGGCTCGCAATCTGATTCGATTAGGCTCGCTGGGAAAGTAGTCGTACGCTCTGGTAGCCGCGTTCTTGGCTCTCAGCAGTTCCCTCACCTCGTCTGGCAGGTCCCAGCGACGTTCATTCGTTGCTGGGACCTGTCTCGAGCAGTCGGCGACTACGGTTTGGGTGTGTCTGCTGAGGGCGTCGATTGCGACGTTAATGTCCTCTACGGTCGAGATGTTGTCCGGTATTCGGTCGAGTTGTTCGGAGCTGGTTGACTTGAGGGATTCTTCAAGTTTGTGCCAATCCACTATCGTCACCCTACGTGGGGGGGCATCTAAGGGGGGGCCGAGCTGGAGGAGCACAGGACGGTGGTCGGATTGTAGTTCGTGCAGCACTTCTATAGAGTGCAACCGGAGGTTGACATTCTTAAGCAGTGCTATGTCCAATATGTCAGGGTTATGATTTACATTGTGGGGGAAGTGAGTGGGGGTCATAGGGGCTATGATGTCGAAGTCAAGTGTGTCAACTATTACGTTAAGATCCCTGCCTTTGCCGTTAGTAGAGGAGGAATTCCATCTAGGGTGTTTACAGTTGAGGTCGCCAGCCAGAATGACTGCTCCTCCTAGATCAAATAGTGCTTCTAAGTCAGACCTAAGAATGTTTTTCTGCTGTGTGCATGAGAGGTAGACTGATGCTATGGTTAAGGGTTGGTGTCCTGTCATGGCTAGCCGGCAGACTGATGCCTCAATGTCTCTGAGAGATGCAGGGGGGTCGAGGGGGACGCAGTGTAAAGACTTTTTATAGTAAATGATAGTACCTCCCTTTGCAGTGCAGGTCCTGTCGTTGCGAATGATGTTGTAGTTTGCTATTTTGGGGTCGCGGACCCCTGGTTTGAGTAGAGTCTCTTGCACTAGGAGGATGTCGATGTGATGGATGCGGAGGAAGTTGCAGATTTCATCGCGTTGGTTTTTGAGGCCGTCCGCGTTGAAATAGGCAAGGGAGAGGGATCGGGGCTTGATTCTGCTGGTATTGGGGTTTAAATCCATTAACGAGCCTGGGAGTTGAATTGCCAAATGGCCGCAACCACGTGCGAGAACCTTTGAGAGATTGCTAGTCTCTCGGCTGGATTGGAGTCTGAGGCCCTGAGGGCCTTTTTTTTTTTTTTTTTTTTTTTTTTTTTTACGGAGTGGAAATGAGTTGTCTCATCCCCCCGGTTAGGGTTACCAGGGGGTATGTGGGACTCTCCCTCCAGGCACAGTACGCTGTCGTACTGTGTGGAGGGCATACCCACTAAAACCACTCCGGCGTATTTCCCGCCCTGCCGTAGTGGGGGGCACAGTGCGTTCTCCGAGGAATTCAAGGCTACTGTGCCCCCCGGCAGCCCCGGACATTACACTGCCGGGGCACCCGCGCCAAAGGAGGGAGGAATCGCCACGCCAGCGACCCCTCCCCCAGACGGTGTGGAGCCGTACCACCGTGTGGGTCCCTCACCCACCTGGCTCCACTAGAGGTTTAGACGGGCGGCAAAAATTGCTCGCCGTCTTCCTCTCCGTCTACGCCGGAGCGGGAGTGCGTTGACATCGTCTTCGCGCTCCCGCTCCGCGGCCTCCTTTTGCGAGATGACTTTCTCGCAAAAGGAGGCCACCGCTTGCCACGACCTCTCGCTGCTCAACATACAAGAGACAATGCTGTGCAACGAGAGGTCCCCCACACCCAGAGGCCCTGAGGGCCTGCGCCATCTCCCGGACTTCGTTAGGGTCGAAGACACTAGCGAAGCGGCAGATTAGCGCAAAGTCGCTTCCAGGCCCGTCAATGGGGGACATGGAGGGTTGGGGTTTTTTAGGAGGATGAGGCTTGAGGGGAGGAACTGCAGTGTTGGAGGACGGTGCTTGGGAGTTGGTGGTGGATGGGGGGGACCTGGGGGCGAATGCCAGTGGCTTCGTCCAGGCGTTGGGCCGGTGCGGCCGCAGGTCCCCAGTGGTAGGTGGTCGGAGGGGGGGGAAGGAGGTTTGTGGGGGGGATGTGCGTGCAGAGACTGTAGAACGTGGGGGCGCGCGCTTGGGCTGCCCCCGAGACTTACGTGGTGCTTTAGGACAGCCGCCGTAATTGGCGGTGTGTCCTTCAGCGTTACATAACACACAAGCTGGCGGGTCGGTGCATCCCTTTTTTCTAGGGCAATCGGCGGTGCCGTGGTCGCCCAGGCATTTGACGCATCTCGGCTTTGCGAAGCAGAAGCGCGAGCTGTGGCCATAGAGTTGGCATCTGTGACACTGACCGGGGGGTCCCGTCTTATTTGGTGCTTCTATCTGGATGGCAAGATTGAAACACACTTTCATATTAAATATAGCTTTACCCTCTGGGGTACGATCTAAAATTATCAGAAGGAGGTCGTAAGGCGCTTTGGTGCGTCCGTTGTACATCCTGTGTACCTCTTTGACGGGGAGGCCGCTAGCCATCAGGTCCTCCTTTATGAGCTCAGCCGAGAGCTCTTTGGGCACCCCTTTCATGACTACCCTGAGAAGGCGTTCGTCTTCCAGGGCGTAGGTGTGGTGCGCTATATTTTCTGCGCGAAGGGCACGAGTCAGACGACGATGGTCGTCTGAGGTGGACGGCTGTACCTTTATGCCATTGCTGGTGTTGGTGTTGGCAGCGTTTGGCGCACAGATCTTTAAATCTGTGATGAGCTTAGAAACACGGTTCCACTTATCTTTGTCCCTTATGAATAGGGGCGGCGGGCGGGTGTTGCGCATGAACCCCGGGAGTCGGTGTTCGCCCTCTACTGACGTGCGTGGACCGGCCGTTGCGGGTGCGGCGGCGGTGGCGGGCGTGGCAGCGGCGGGCGCGGCGGAAGGTGCGGCGGCGTCCGTGTCGGGGACTGCTGGGGAGAGGGGCGAATCTCGGTCGTAGGGACCGGACTTAACCAATTTGGCCTTACCTGGCTTGTTCTTCCTCTTACGCTTTTTTGAGACGACTACCGTGTAGTCGTCTACGGCCATGTGCTCTGCGTCGGACGGAGCGTAGTCGGACGTCCCGGAGGAGGACTCTGAAGAAGACTCAGGAACGCACGTGACGGGTGACACATCTGTGGACGGAGAGGAGACATCATTGTCTAACAGACACGGATAGTCCTTCCGGAAGGACTCTAGTGCGGAGGGCGCGGCTTTTGCCAGATGAGCAAGCAGCGCTTGGAGAACCTCTATAGCTGAAGGCTCCATACTTGAGGCCCTCCCTGCCTGAGGGGCAGGGGGGGATGTGTGCCTAAGGTGTTATCCCTACAGTGCGTCCTCCGCCGCGTAGTGCAATGCGTGGAGGGTGAGTGCCTATCGGCCCTAGCTGCCCGAAGTGCAGAGGGTAGCCCGAGCCTAAGCTCTGAGCGCCCAAACAACACAACGAGAATAGGATGGCGGGATAGGTAGAGTGGGAGGGAGACAACTGGTGTCGGCGAGGGGGCTTCCCCAAACCCGGTGGTACCAGTCCCGTCCGGGTTTGCGTTTCTCAAAAGGAGAACCGCAGGCGTCCCGGGGCCACGCCCACCTAGTTTCGTTGGCACCGTTAAGTATCCACTAGATGACCACTAAACCGTGGATTTTTACAAAAGATGCGTTGGCTCGACGATCAAGCGGCGCACCGAACAGGCAGTGAAACAAGCTGCCTGGACGGTACGACGCTACGAGGTGGAGTCTCGGCGGTGGTGCGGCGCGATGACGCACGGAGTTCTCAACTCGAGGTTGAGGGGCGGAGTCAGCCGGCGAGCGGCCAATGATAGCGCAGCGCAGGTGGCACAGCGGAGAGGCGAAGTGTGGCAGGCGAACGTGACCGTCTGGGACGGCTGTTGGATGCACACTGACGGCTGTTGGATGCACACTGAATCATACAGTCACTGTCAGCCGCCTTAGATAGATTGTCTCTCTCTCTCTCTCTCTCTCTCTCTCTCTCTTTCTCTCTCGTTAGGTACAGGAATAGGACATAGGATAGTTTTTATCCCGAAAAACCTCTCATTTCTACGGAAAACCAAATTAAAGTAAAGATGTGTAAATATCGAAACCTACGCAGACGAAGTCGCTGGGAAAAGCTAGTGCTACATATACTTTTCTAATAACACCTACCTATACATACATAGGTATACAAAGGCAATCTTCATCATCATCATCATCAGGTTATTTTTGTCTCCACTGCAGGAGCACAACCCTCTCTCATCTGCCGGAGACAGACGGAGGATTTGGCCTACACTCCTCGCGCTGGCCAGACGGGTTGGGGAGGCCTGATTGATAAGGCAATCTTAATTCTATTGATTTGACTTTTAGACCTGTAATTATTACGTATGTATTCACAAATCACTTCCCCGCATACGTAAGTATATTGCTATTAAATCGATCCTAATTCCAAACCGAACAGGCTTTACAGGACTTCTGGATTTACATACATTTGAATAGGCCAAGAGATTCAGGATTAGACCCGGCCGGTCGCGTAAATGGAAAACCTACTTGAGTACGCCCCCTCAATGGAGACCAACTGGGGTAGTGTAAAGCTACTTACATCACACTCTGGCCCTCCGTATTATAGATTACCCACTACCACTACAGACAGACGCACCAGCCTGTCCGTACACGTATACGTTACTATACTCCTTTTTCTGATATCTTATCCTCTACCCAAACGTAGTCTTAAAGAAATTAGCTTTTAGCGATAAGACCGCCTAGGTGTATAAGTGTAAGCTACTTTATTATGGTATCTGTGTATTTTTATCGTGCAATAAAGAGTAACTGAACTGAGTTTGTGTGTAAATAATTGTAGGGCTGCTGCACCCAGCGCGCGAGCATAGTTAAACGAGAGAGGCTAGGGATTATACGTGTTTCGTTTTTTAACTTATAGCATCGATCTTTTGGCGCCGGTCGATAGCGCGCTGGCGTAGTAACTTTGTACCGACGTAAGGCGTGGTGCTAGTCGAGGGACGGAATTTCAGTAATGCGTAATGCCAGCCGGGGGGGAGGGGGGGGGGGAATTACTGTAGTTCGACGGATATTAGCAAAATGACTGTATTTCGACAGATACTAGCAAAAATGACTGTAGTTAGGCGGATACTAGCAAAAATGATTGTAGTCCAACGGATATTAGCAAAAACTACTGTAGTTTGGCGGATACTAGCAAAAATGATTGTAGTTCGACGGATACTAGCAAAAATGACTGTAGTTAGGCGGATACTAGCAAAAATGATTGTAGTCCAACGGATATTAGCAAAAACTACTGTAGTTTGGCGGATACTAGCAAAAATGATTGTAGTTCGACGGATACTAGCAAAAATGACTTTAATTCGACGGATACTAGCAAAAATGACTTTAATTCGACGGATACTAGCAAAAATGCTTACAGAGAAGACATGCTGAAGTAGTTTTTCCATATACGCGTCCCAATCAAGAACTAGTACGTGGATTTCCATAACGTGGAGTACCCTAAAATCACTTGCTGACTCATACACAGCTAGCTGGAAATGGACACGTTTAAAATCCAAGGCCTACTTGCTACAAGCGGTTTACACCTAGGAAGCGGTAGTCGATAAAAATGCACTCATGCAATAAATGATTTTGACTTTGACTATAAATATAGAAAAAAATACATAAATAACAGTAGCCGTACACAATAGTACACAAATACATAAATATATCGAGCTGTTGAGATGCCTGTATAACGCTGCCACAATGACCGTTCAACTCCAGAATCAGCAGACAAAGCCAATCCAGTTGCAGAGGGAGGTTAGACAGGGGGATGTTATTACGCCCCGCCGCCAGGTGGACCGACGACTTGAAGAAGGTGGCCGGTAGCGGCTGGATGCGGAGGGCGGAGGACCGGGTGTGGTGGCCTATGTCCAGCAGTGGACTTCTAGGGGCTGACATGATGATGATGATGATTCTAATTTTTATTGTATGTGTGTTAAAATATACAATGGGATATCAGACAGCTTAAAAACATTGAAAGCGAAATAATAAATATTTTATTTGTCCTATTACAATCTTACAATTTGTTTAGACAAATTTGTTACATATGTTTTAAACTAGCTGGTGCCCGCGACTTCGTCTGCGCACGATTAGTATTTCGAGTAGCTTTTTAGGGTTCCGTAGCCAAATGGCAAAAACGGAACCCTTATGGATTCGTCATGTCTGTCTGTCTGTCTGTCTGTCTGTCTGTCTGTCTGTCTGTCTGTCTGTCTGTCTATCTGTCCGTCCGTATGTCACAGCCACTTTATTCCGAAACTATAAGAACTATATTGTTGAAACTTGGTAAGTAGATGTATTCTGTGAACCGCATTAAGATTTTCATACAAAAATAGAAAAAAAAAACAATAATTTTGGGGGTTCCCCATACTTAGAACTGAAACTCAAAAATTTTTTTTCATCCAACCCATACGTGGATGGATAGGTCTTCAAAAATGATATTAAGGTTTCTAATATCATTTTTTTCTAAACTGAATAGTTTGCGCGAGAGACACTTCCAAAGTTGTAAAATGTGTGTCCCCCCCCCCCCCCCCCCTGTAACTTCTAAAATAAGAGAATGATAAAACTAAAAAAAATATATGATGTACATTGCCATGAAAACTTCCACTTAAAATTGGTTTGAACGAGATCTAGTAAGTAGTTTTTCTTAATACGTCATAAATCGTAAACCACAATACTATTATTAAAACATTGATCAAAGTTACAACGAACTACTATAATTTTTATATTATGTTACTTGTTGCTACGGAACCCTTCATGGGCGAGTCCGACTCGCACTTGGCCGCTTTTTTGTAGTACTATTTAGGATAAACATTTCCATCGTACATTACATATGTGTAACTCTAGCGGTTTTGGCAGCGCATGCCAGAATAGCTCGCAGATGGTAGATTTTTTCCTACCTACTTGATATTTTGGACAATTTACACAATATCTTTATAAATTGTAGCCTATCTGTTATTCTGATGTATAAGCTATATTATTGTAAAGTTTCATTAAAATCCATTCAGTAGTTTTTACGTGAAAGAGTAACAAACATCCATCCATACTTACAAACTTTCGCGTTTATAATATTAGTAGGATAAATAATTCAGATAGATTTCTTAAAATCTTTGTACAAATGGATACTTGAAAAAAAAAACTTTTATAATGTCAACGAATTGTTTGAACTTTTTACCCTACCTGTACCTTTTATAATTTGCATGCTAATGTAAGGTATCTGAATAGCGGATCCACAATTTGACGACGACTGGTCTAACATGTAAGCAACCTATTCTAGCAAATAAATACATCTCATTTCATATCCAGTATAGTCCCAAGTCCACAGAAATCCTACCAAGAGAGAATGGTGAAGTAGGAGCGACACGCGTGCCAAGAATCTGCAATATATTGCAAAAAACTAACGTTTATTCGTTTCTCGCCAAGTCAAGGTCGGGTAAACATCGAAAAAAAATCTGCAAAAGTACCATATTGCGCGGTTTTTAACTGCATTACTGTATCTTCTCACTGGAAACGTGACCAAGGCATGCTTATCGGGTGCGCGGGAGGGGCGCGCTGTGTCCGAAAATCGACACGCGCGGAACTGAAGTAAACCATTCTATCTTTATAGGATTTCTATGCCCAGCCAACTCATGATTGATCAACGTCCCCGCGGCGGGAGGAGCGGTGGAGTGGGGCATCAGGGGCGGCAAAAACTGCGCCTATCTGCGCCCCCACCGCACCGCCCCGCCAGTGTTTTTGCGATCCCGCTGCTTAGAGCCTTTGTTCGCCCGTGAGAGCAACCGCGATAAAACCCAGACAAGAAAAATAAGCCTAACTTTTTGTTACCTTCGCTAGTGACGTGGCGATTTCATATCCGATAAAATATCTTTTACGGAATACTTCCGGGGAGCCCTTGCTCTAAGTTATATTACATACATACATACATACACTTGTCTAATCCCAAACTAGGATTTTCTCCTGTGCATAGGAAGGGATAGAAACCATCATCATCATCAGGTTATTTTTGTCTCCACTCTCAACACAACACAACCCTCTCTCGTCTGCCGGAGACAGAAGGAGCATTTGGCCTACACTCCCCGCGCTGGCCAGACGGGTTGGGGAGGCCTGATTGATGTTTTATAATGTATTCCCTCAGTCGCCTTGTACGACATCCACGGGAAGAGTTGGAGTGGTCCTATTCTACTCTACCGGAAACCACACGGCAATAGGGGTAAGGGATAGGAAAATTCACAAATATAACCTCCAGACCGAGGCCAACTTGTACAAATTGTAAAAAGTTGTCGATCCCCCGTGGGAATCGAATCCATGACCTATGGCTCTCGTGCCCAAAGACCAAGCCACTAGGAGAGCGAGGCGGTCAGTATGTATTCATCATCATCATCATCATGTCAGCCTTTAGACGTCCACTGCTGGACATAGGCCTTCCCCAATGAACGCCACCACACCCGGTCCTCCGCCCTCCGCATCCAGCCACTTCCGGCCACCTTCTTTAGGACGTCGGTCCACCTGGCGGCGGGGCGTCAGTATGTATTAAAGTAGTTAAAATAAGGATTTATGTTTACAATTCATTGTTTTTTGTTTTGTTTTCTTGTCTCACACCCTGTAAAGTTGGCTGGAAGAGATCTCTTTTAGAGATAAGGTCGCCTTTGTACACAAAATTTGTAACTGTATTTACTTTTAAAATTTGTGCAATAAAGAATATATAATAATAATAAGACGGGAGGAGGGGAAGAGGGAGGAGGGGAGCTTAATCCTACTAATATTATAAATGTGAAAGTTTGAATGTTTGGATATTTTTGGATGTTTGGATATTTGGATGTTTGTTACTTAATCACGCTTCAACCACTGGAAGGATCGTGATGAAACTTGGCACACATATAGGTTAGGTCCTGGAATAGGACATAGGATAGTATTTATCCCGAAAAAACATCCTATTCCTACGGGAAATGCATAATACTTTGTATTGTTAAGTTGTCCACGCGGATGAAGTCGCGGGCAACAGCTAGTACATAATAATTTGTGATGTTATGTTGCCTCCCCAATAGAATGACACTTGTGGTGGGCTGTCCATTGGGGGATTTGCCTTAATCCCCACACTTGACAGTCGGATTGGCGATCGCAGTAATTATCTTAATATACGCAGGAGAACGCTGCTGCCCGTTGCTGTTGACGACACCCACAGGAAGATTCGGGTGGCCCCATTCTAAGCCGGGAAGCACACGGCAATAAGTCCTTCAATCCTTTAATATGTTAACGTTTTTAAGTTCGTATAGTGAAGTCCTTTTGAACGCCGATAGTTAATTTTAAATTTTTAATAAAGTTCCACTTCGCATCTGGCGCAGCGAGGCACTTTGTGTATAATCGACAATAAAAACACTTTCAGAAATTCACTTTAATATTATAATTTAAGGAGATTAAAGAATTTTATGTCCTCCCAAGGAAAGGCTGCGAGTTGACTAAGGAGAAATTACTAAAGGAACGCGATTTATAAATTCTAGGAAAAAATTAACTAACAAGAAATTTAGCCCAGGTTTGATTCTGTTTATAATGGAACATAACTCCCAGAACAAGTTTGTGGGATTACTCACTTTTTAAGAGTTTAAAAAAAAAAAAGTATGTGGGGACATTTCACACACGGCCACCTGATTCCAAACTAGGCAGAGCCTGTTATATGGGTATCAGACAGCTGATATACATACATAAATACATAATATAATATATAAATAACATCCAGCCACAAGGCAAACACAAGTGCTCATCACACGCATGTTTGCCCTGGGCGGGATTCGAACCCGCGACCCCGAGCTTCGCAGGCAAGTGTACTACCGACTAGGCTACGGGGCCGACTATAGTTAGTTTGAATGATGATTACCCGCACTAAATATGTCAAATAAGCAATAAGAAATTTAAATTGAAAACATTTAATTCGGATAAAATGATTAAAATTTTAGTTACAGTAGCTTAATCCCTAAGGGAATATATTATAAAACATCAATCAGGCCTCCCCAACCCGTCTGGCCAGCGCGGGGAGTGTAGGCCAAATCCTCCGGCAGATGAGAGAGGGTTGTGCTCCTGCAGTGGAGACAAAAATAACCTGATGATGATGATACGTTATACCTTTATAAAATAAAAAAGCGGCCATGTGCGAGTCGGACTCGCCCATGAAGGGTTCCGTAGCAGCAAGTAACATAATACAAAAGTTATTGTATTTCGTTGT
Source organism: Esperia sulphurella (assembly GCA_947086405.1). NCBI lineage: Eukaryota > Metazoa > Arthropoda > Insecta > Lepidoptera > Oecophoridae > Esperia > Esperia sulphurella. The sequence continues at coordinate 16,455,737 of OX352265.1, forward strand.
AACTTTGATCGATGTTGTGCTGTGCTTGATGGGTTGTGCTCCTGCAGTGGAGACAAAAATAACCTGATGATGATAGTTCCACTGCAGTTAACTGCACGCGGACTGCCGCATATTGAACCCTCGAGAGGTTTACCGACGATTCATATTTTTACACGAACGCGTTTTTTCCAATCGCGTTTTTCTTCCATCGAGTTTTTCCCCGACAGCGTTTTTCACATTAATTAGTCTCCCCTGGAATCCCCCAGGTACCTCCCAAGTCTAGATTTACATTTAAATATTTTAAAAATAAATGTTCTAGCATTTTTCTGTAATTTCATTTTTTATGCTTGGCATAATAATAATAATAAATATTATGTATACACATTTCTGCCGTGTGGTTTCCGGGAGAGTAGAATAGAACCACTCCAACTCTTCCCGTGGATGTCGTACAAGGCGACTAAGGGAATACATTATAAAACATCAACCAGGCCTCCCCAACCCGTCTGGCCAGCGCGGGGAGTGTAGGCCAAATGCTCCGTCTGTCTCCGGCAGATGAGAGAGGGTTGTGCTCCTGCAGTGGAGACAACAATAACCTGATGATGATGATACACATTTATACATATACCTACACTTGTCTAAATCCAAACTAGGCTTTTCTACTGTGCTATGGGAATTAAAATTGAACAATTCAGTCCAGATCGGAACCAACTTGTACAAAGTTGTCTGTCCTCGGTGGGAATCAAACCCATGACCTTTGACGATCTAGTCCAATGACCAAGACACCAGGCCGACAAGGCTGTCAGGAGTTTGGTAGTTTTTAATAGGTATAAAATCTTCTTTGAGTACAATTTGCTATCATCAGTATATTTAAGGTACTTTCATTTTAGATAGATGTAATCAACGATCTCTGTGTACTACTAGATGGAGCGTTCCAAACAATCGCTCTGTTCCACGCAACTGCGGCTCCGGGAGCCGCAATTCGTTCACATTCACTTTGACACTTGTGCAGTTACTACGCAGAACATTTATTTAGCTACTAAATATTGACGCTATTTCAATCACATATCTTCACTCGTACACACAGACACACACGAGACACACACACACACACCCGACCAGATAAATACACTTTCTCACACACGAACATATACATATATCAATAGGTGGCCTCCGACCACTGTATCATACATTAAGAACAAATTGTTAACGAAAATAAATATTTGATTTGAAATATTTGATTTGATATTTACCCGTAGCTTCAATATTTAGTAATAATTATATGTTCTGCGTAGTAAATGCACAAGTTTCATTGTGAATGTAACCGAGTTGCGGCTCCCGGAGCCCCAGTTGCGTAGAACAGAGCGATTGTTTGGAACGCTCCATCTAGTAGTACATAGAGATCGCTGGATGTAATAGTTATTATTATAGTAAGCTCCTCTCAGACGCCTGCACCATAAGACCCCGGTCCTCATGTGATCCCCTTGGAAGCCAGGGTCCGCTGTTAATCCCCTGAATCCCGCGCGTCCTCGATTCCAAGTTCATTAGCCTCGATTGACCCCTTCCCTTCAAGCAGTTTTCCTAAGCCCTCTTGTACAAATGCTCCGGGGAAAGAAACTCGAAATTAAACCAAATTCCAGTAAATGTTCTAAGTGTATCAAGTTTTTGAAGTTAGTAAAGTCGCCAGTCACAATTAAATATTATACAAGGAGTGACGACCTCCGTGGCGGAACGGGTAGCTCTCGGACTATCATGCCGGAGGTTGCGGGTTCGAATCCCGCTAGGGGCAAATGTTCGTATGATGAATATGAATGTTTGTACCCAAGTCTTAGATGTTTATATATTTATTTAAGTATGTCTTTCCGTTATCTAGTAACCATAGCACAGGCTCTGCCTAGTTTGGGACTGGATATTTGGTGTGAATGTCTGAGATATTTATTATTATTTATTTATACAAGGAGTGATCATGCTAGCCCTTAGACGTCCACTGCTGGGCATAGGCCTTGCTCACTACACACGGTCCTCTGCCTTTTCCGCACCCAGACGCTTAGACAAGTAATTGTTTTGTATATTGTGTATGAATACTTATTATGAAAATACGTATTATGTCAGGATCGCGCAAAGTGGCGATCCATCGTCTCTGCCTACCCCTCTGGGACCAAGGCGTGAGCATTATGTATGTATGTATGTACGTATTATGTTTATGTCAAAACCAAAAATATAAAAAGGTATACATATATACAACTATATAAATCTCACATTTAATTTAAAATTATTTAATTGTAAATATCACAATTTTGAAATATAAAGTTAGACTAAAAATTCTAAAGGATAAAAAGAGATTTCACATTTTACCACTAATCCTCATTGGCCTAGTGGCTTCGTCATTGGATGGCACTTAAGCAAGAGGTCGTAGGTTCGATTCCCACTGGAGACAGACAACTTTGTACAACTTGGATGTTATATTTCTGAATTGTCCTCTCCTTGTTTAATTACCATAAGACAGGAGAAAATCGTAGTTTAAGACATAGACATACTTTATTGATAACTTCCGTTACAGGTCAAATAAAAATTATAAACAAGTTAATTGAAATCAAATTATAAAGCAAATTAAACAAAATTAAATATAAAAACATCAATAACTAACATAAATATAAAAATGTCAAAATAAAATCCTTAAAACTAAATAAACTAAATTATTGCGTTCTGCAAGAACTCTTCATAGCAATAAAATTAAGATTAGACAAGTGTATGTATATTTAATATTTATATCTACCGCTAGAAACTAAATCCAATAAATAAATAAATTTAATATAGTATATTACGTACGGTACATGTATTGTATTATAAACTATATATGTATGCATAGGTATGTATTTAAGTATATTTGTATGTAAATTCAATTGTGTAATATTATTACTAAGTATTTACCATGTTCTAAAATTATAAATTTCTCTTCTTTCACCTGCAATACTCTGTCGCTATGTCTTTCTTATTTTCCTTCTGAAAGGTTGCCTGGAAGAGATCGCTTTAAGCGATAAGGCCGCCTTTGTACACTTTCCAAAAATCTGTACCTATTTTATTGTTATCCTTAATTTGTGTGCAATAAAGAGTTTATTGTATCATCATCAGGTAATTTTTGTCTCCACTGCAGGAGCTCAACCCTCTCATCTGCCGGAGACAGACGGAGGATTTGGCCTACACTCCCCGCGCTGGCCAGACGGGTTGGGGAGGCCTGATTGATGTTTTATAATGTATTCCCTCAGCCGCCTTGTACGACATCCACGGGAGAAGTTGGAGTGGTCCTATTCTACTCTACCGAAAACCACACGACTTATTTATTGTATCTATCTATCTAAATCCAACTTTTAAAGCATTTTTCATTACTCAGACACGGAAACGTGATGATAGAATAGTTTATATTAAAGTAAATATGGAAGACCGGTGGGGTTTTACGCAGTAACAACTTTATTCATGCCATGAGGAAACTCGCGGAGGAAAATGTATCACCTCGAGGGGAAGAACCATGAGATCACTTGATGAAAGCGGTTTGTTTATTTACATACTATATTTAAACTAGACAAAGAATTCCGAACAATTTCTTCCTTACAAAATGTCCAAATCTACTATATAATCAAATATAAATTTCTTTGAAAGTATTCCTAATGGGGAATGAAAAATAAGTAACAGAACCAACGATCTCTAAGTACTACTAGATGGAGCGTTCCAAACAATCGCTCTGTTCTACGCAAGTAGCCACATCTCTTTCACATTCACTTTGAAACTTGTGCAGTTACTACTCAGAACATTTAATTATTTACTAAATATTGACATTATTTAACCGTAGCGTCAATATTTAGTAATAATTAAATGTTCTGCGTAGTAACTGCACGTTTTATTGTGAATGTGAAAGAGTTGTGGCTACTTGCGTGGAACAGAGCGATTGTTTGGAACGCTGCATCTAGTAGTACATAGAGATCGTTGAACAGAACACATCAAAATCATTTTTAGAATTTTTGACTGTTTGTCTGTTGTTTGACTGCAATTCTGATTAAAATTTCAGAAAAACATAGGAGTAACATTTAGTCTATATTAGCTGTTGCCCGCGACTTCGTCCGCGTGGACAACTTAACATCACAAATTATTATGTATTTCCCGTAGGAATGACATGTTTTTCGGAATGAAAACTATCCTATGTCCTATTCCAGGACCTAACCTATATGTGTGCCAAGTTTCATCACGATCCACCCAGTGGTTGAAGCGTGATTGAGTAACAAACATCCAAATATCCAAACTTTCGCATATATAATATTAGTAGGATTTCCTGGTAATGATACTGCCCTTTAAGGTTGGCTGGAGATCTCTTTTAGAGATAAGCTCACCTTTGTACACACGATTTATAACTGTATTTAGTTTTAAAATGTGCCCTATAAAATATAATAGTTTTCGAACACTGACTCGGCGGAATTTAGATTGCGATGAGTTAGGAATACGGTAGCGGGGGTAGTGTCAATTGGGGGAGGAGGGGGAGAGGGGAGCAGGAACGGGAAGGGGATTAACACTAAGTAAACTTCAACTTTATTAAAAAAAACTGTAGCCAAAGCAAGCAGAGCCGCGGGCACAGCTAGTCAACCCAGTTAACATCGTAACAGGTTTTGTTTAAGGCTGTTACAACAATTTACTAAGGCTGTATCGAGCATACTCTATTTAGAATACTAAAACTAACATACACTAATTGCCACGTACATGTTTACACGCGGATAGCGACGTACATGTCATGTACGTTGTATAGATAACGTGACCATACGTCCCGGTTTGGGCGGGACAGTCCCGGTTTCAGGCAGTCTGCCCCGGTGTCCCCAGCGAAGCCAACATAGTCCCGGTTTTGCAAGCAGACCCAACGATAGTTTAAATTTTTTTTCGTTCGAAATGCGTGGCCCGAAGCCCTAAAAATAAGACCCAATATTTGAAAAGAAATTTGTTCAGCCGACAAATACAATAATACGACTTAGAAGTAACGCCACTGCTGGGGGCTTAGTAAGTCATGCCAACTTAACAATTTTTTGTTTAGAGCTTTGATTATTTTGTGTTTATTTAGCTTTGTTTGTTTGTTTATGTTGTATTTGCTGGAGGTTGCGGGTTCGAATCCCGCTAGGGGCAAATGTTCGTATGATGAATATGAATGTTTGAACCCAAGTCTTGGATGTTTATATATTTATTTAAGTATGTGTATCCGTTATCTAGTAACCACAGGCTCTGCCTAGTTTGGGACTGGATAATTGGTGTGAATGTCTGAGATATTTATTTATTTATTTAATACCTGTAGTAATTCCAGATTTCCGATGTAGGGAAATCGGCGATATTTGATACGTTTCTTATTTAAAAGTTGAAAGTTATTCTATCTTCTATAATAAAATACTTGTAAAACACTAATAACTTTTTTTTATTACATATTTCGGCAGATGTGTCCCGGTCTGACAAAATAAATAAATGGTCACGTTATCTATAGATGTACTTACGGAGCGCCAGGGTGGCTGTACAACACGTAGAACTAAGGAATCGAGCCGAGCCATCGCCGCGGGCGAACAAATTACGGAAACAAGATATCTTGCTGAGAGATTCTCACCAAGACCTTATATCTATACTAGCTGTGCCCGCGGCTCCGCTCGCGTGAACTACAGAATCCGCCCCCGTTCCCACTTCCGCTCCCGTTCTCTTCCCACTTCTACTTCTACTTCCACTCCCACTCAGACTCGAGACTCTCAATATTCCAATCCCGACCCCAACCTCAACCCCATCCCTATCCCCAAAAACTAAATTTCACCCAATCCCATACGCGCCATATGATGAACATACTCGTACGTTCGAGAAATATTGTATTTTTATTATCAAAATTTTCGTAAAAAAGACATGTTTTTTTTCATGAATGATTTCTAAATGTGATACTGAGTTACTGGAAGAAATATTAACAGTCGTTTTATTATCATCCGATATAATAGCTTCTAGAAAAATTTACTTTATTAATATCTCAGGTTCTAAGTGGCGTATCAAGATGAGACATGCACCAGATTTTAAGTTAGACCACAAGCAAGACAACTGTGAAAACTGCATCAAATTTCATTCAGTAGTTTTTTGCGTGATGCGGTAACAAACATACATACAGACAGACAGACAGAAAGACAGACAGACAGACAAAAATTCTAAAAAAAAATGTTTTAGCTTCTGTTGGCCCTATAAAGACCCCTGATACATTTTTTTTAAATATCTTTCATGTACAGACATAGACCAGTTACAGTTTTATTATAAGTATAGATGAGTCTCCATTTCGTAAATTTTGAAAACTTTCGTAAGTTCCCTCGTGCTGTCGCTCTGTCTGCAGTGAGATAAATGTTTGTCAGCCATTTTGGCGAACAGAAAGAGAGCACAGCAAAAACAGTCCTACATCGAGTTAAAAGATTGCACAAAGAGAATTAAGTCAGCTGCTCCCGTTTTTTTTCTCATAAATTTAACCTGGAATTTTATAACACACCTGCTTCCTCACATGAGGTACTAGCTTTGTCCGCGGCTCCGCTCGTACGGACTACGGAATTAATAATTTTTTTATCTCCTGCTCCCACTTGTGCATCCGTTCCCGCTCCCGATCCCTCTGCCTCTCCCGCTTCTAATATATCCTAGTCGATAAAAAAGTATCGAAATTCAGATTACGATGAGTTATGATGCGATGTGACCAGCTTTGTATGGTAAGATACAAAACGACACTATACCAAAAAAGCACGTTTGGTATAGCCCCAAAAATATTTAATAAAATACCTAAATCGATACGCGATTGGGAGGACATAAATAGTTTTAAACGACACTTAAAGACATTTCTTATTGATAAAACATATTATTCAATTAATGATTTCCTAAATGACAATTTTATATAGTTTTAAGTAGATAGTTTAAAGTGACATTACAAAATATGACATTACCTTAGAATTTTAAATTAGTTAATTTCATAATTATGTACCTATAATACACAAGTTTTCCGTTTGTCTACTTCGATCAAGTTTACTAACATATTAATGCTTTCATATGCCCAATGGGCGAAAACACAGAGCTCTCTATATCCTGTACATCCTTTACATCACCTGTGTTTATGAATAAATATATTTGTGTGATTATATATAGTATGATTTTCAGAGAACTGTATTAGAATTGGTTCAGTAGTTATTATGTGATGCGTGCACAAACAAACAGATAAACTATCAAATAGACAGACGGACAAACGGACCAAAATGATGTTAATAAAATAATAAATTCTGTTAATTACCGTTCATCCCCTAATTATTTATTTTACTTTATTAAAAGTAGGTACATTTCTTTATCAAATTTGGTACTAAACGCATTATACTTGTCCTTTCGGTTACTCTAAGGTTGACTGGAATAGATCCCTAAGTGGGATAAGTCCGCCTTTGTACAAAGTTTAATTCCTATTTTATTATTGTTGTTGTTATTTTTGGTACAATAAAGCGTTTACATACATACATACATATATATTTTATTTGCAAATTTAATTAATAGTTTTTTTTTATTAAATGTTGAGCCTTGTTTCAGTAGCATCACAGAATAAATATTACAGCAGGAGCACTCCACAAAAAAGTTAGTTGATTTTCTCGAAAATTTACCTACAAGATTCAATGCAGTAATTTTGAAGGCCAGACGCCCAAACTCGATACACTGTATTTCAGGAGCCAGCGTCTTACCCGTAACGACTAAGATGAAATAATCCTATCCTATTCCTACTAATATTATAATTATAAATACGAAAGTTTGGATAATTGACTTTATTTAAATGTTATGTATTTGTGTTGTATCTTTGTGTTGCATGCTGTATGTGTATTGTTACTATTATAATTCCTACACCCCGGTGGGTAAAATTGCACTGATCAATTACCAAATATTGTATATTTTAATAACATCTGCACCTACATGTAATTTATGGCAATAAATGAATTATGATTATGGATGTTTGGATGTTTGTTACTCAATCACGCTTCAACCACTGGACGGATCGGGATTAAACTTGGCACACATAAAGGTTAGGTCCTGGAAAAGCATCTTATTCGTACGGGAAATATGTAATAATTTGTAATTTTAAGTTGTCCACGAAATCGCGGGCTATAATAGCTGGTAAGGAAATATAGTAGAATATAAAACTATAATAAAAAAATACAAACATAAAAATGGATTTGCCTGTGTGTGTGGGGAAGAGGGGGGGGGGGGGATAATTACGTATGTATTATGACTGGATTAGGCTTTCATCCAGAGTTTTATTAATATATCAATATTAACATTTCATCGCGCAAGTACATAATTGAAACTACCTAACGGTCCTGGCAGAATATCAGCGTCGCGCCGCTGGGCTGCGACATTACGCTGAGTGTGGGCCCTTTCTGCAGCACAGCACGGGCCACGCTGTTACTGTTTCATTATTATGTTCACTTGCTGTTCTTCTGTAATAATGTGACATTTTTTTAACATTGTATTTGTGCTGTAATGTAATGCCGTGTGGTTTCCGGTAGAGTAGAATAGGACCACTCCAACTCTTCCCGTGGATGTCGTGCAAGGCGACTAAGGGAATAATACATTATAAAACAACAGTCAGGCCTCCCCAACCCGTCTGGCCAGCGCGGGGAGTGTAGGCCGAATCCTCCGTCTGTCTCCCGCAGATGAGAGAGGGTTGTGCTCCTGCAGTGGAGACAAAAATAACCTGATGATGACGATGATTTGTACTGTGTATAAGAATAAATTGAGTATCTGTCTATCTACCGAATTCCGATCCCTGATAACAACAGCCAGTTCCCTCGAATGACTGCACCACGATGCCAAATGTGGGTTTGTAATAAAAATGAGACTGCTTTAATAAGGAGAAATGAAAAAAGTAATAAATTAAAATTGATTATTGCCCTCTAAGAGCATTACGTCAGCGGAGGCTCGTAAAGAATACTCGCGGGACTGTGCGGAGTTCCGTTAGGGATGCCCCGAGTCCGGAGTTTCCGGGAATTGATGTAGAAGGTAACCCTAGTTAGTAGTGAGCGCTTTACAGTAAATATATGTCGTAGGTTACTGGTTCCGCCGAAAGTGTGGCTCCCAAATTGAGTTTAATGCCGTTACAAAGTTAACACGTTTACTGACTTCAATGATACTACATGAAATTACACTACATCATCAAGTAACGATTTTAGAAGGCAGACGATCCGTCCGTGTAGTGCCTGCGCACCGCACGCGTATCGAGCGAACACTGTCTCGGTTCTGCGCCTGCGCCAGTCCTACCAGACGTTCCGTCAGCGCGTGCCTCGCGACGATCGCCGAACCAAGCCGAACGGCGCGCCGAGCACACACTGTACCTCCAAATCAGCTCCTCTTTTATTATTTCGCCGACATATATAAAAAAAACCTGACCACACTCCCGCGCACCAGCCAGTCCATGTGTACGCGTAACTAATTGTAGAGCTGACTCCACCCAACGCGCGGGCATAGTCGATCGCGAAAGGGGCAAAGTCACACGTCAATAGCATAAGTGCTTCTCTTTCTGACTTACAGCGTCGATCTCTGGGCGTTAGCGGAGTAACCTTGTAAAGGTGGGCGGCGGCATTCAGCTGGCGGGGGAAGGTGAGTGTCGCTTCTTTACGTCACCACCGCGCTATCGACCGGCGTCCAGAGATCTACGGCGACGCTATGAACTAGAAAGAGAAGCACTTCGATTGTTGACATTTAACGTGGTCCCTCTCTCGATTGACTATGTTCGTGCGCTGGGTGCAGTAGCCCTACTAAAATTACTTACACACACAAACGCGTTCGGACAGGCTAGTGCTTCTGTGGTAGTAGTAGGTAATTAAATATACCTATACATCTCACTATATGTCGCCAAATGCAGAATATATTCTAGGGGGTCTTAGTGTGAGACGCCCCCTGGCTAGATGGAACGAAGATCTGGTTCAGTGGCGAGCCTTGGGCGAAGCCTATGTCCAGCAGTGGGCTCTTGCAGGCTGATGATGATGACTCTAGGGGTTCAACGATTTTGTTTGCTGTGTTTCAGGCATTTAATCCCCGATATCCCGGGATTCAGCTACTCAACTCTCCCCGCCCTAGTTCCGAAGGCCTAATTAGTTTTTATGCCAAAAGTTTGTCCGTTGAACTCACCGAGGCAGGACTTTCACCCGCTAAATGAAGGTATAGTACGAATGCAATAAATATCCGATTTTAAGGCGACTCAGCCGAAATTCTATAGAGTTTATTAGGAAAAACTAAGGACTGCCATTTTATATGAAATCTTTTCACATTTTATTTATTAGACAACTAGCTTTTGCTCGCGACTTCTTCCGCGTAGGTTTCGATATTTGCACATCTTCACTGCTTTTAAAGATTAACTTGATTTCCCCTAAGGAATGAGAGGTTTTATCGTGACAAAAACTATCCTATGTCCTATTTCAGGACCTAACCTACATGTGTCCCAACTTTCATCCCGATCCGTCCAGTGGTTGAAGCATGATTGAGTAACAAACATCCAAACCAGCGCTGGAGTTCGCGTAGCGTGCTGCAGCATTATGCTGAGTCAGCGCCATTTTGTTGCTGCGACACATAGGTACCTTGATTATTTTTAAATTGTAATTTATTAATTCTGTTCTGTTTATTTCTCATGTATGTGTGTGTCGTAGCTATGAATAAATGACCTATTCTATTCTATTCTATTCTATTCAAACTCTCGCATTTATTTATTAGTTTGATAAACAGAACAGTTTTCAGTTGCAATAGTAATTTGATTCTGGACGTTATCCCAATCTATGTATATCATCATCACCAGGTTATTTTTGTCTCCACTGCAGGAGCACAACCCTCTCTCATCTGCCGGAGACAGACGGAGGATTTGGCGTACACTCCCCGCGCTGGCCAGACGGGTTGGGGAGGCCTGATTGATGTTTTATAATGTGTTCCCTTAGTCGCCTTGTACGACATCCACGGGAAGAGTTGGAGTGGTCCTATTCTACTATACCGGAAACCACACGGCAATCTATGTATATGCCGCAGGCCAATCATAGAATCAGGCAGATGATGATGAATTGTGTAATTAAAAGTGCTAAAATAATACCCCAACGACGCAAAAAAAAGGATAACATGCGAGAAATGTAAAGAATGTAGTAAAATAATTGAATTTTCAATAAATATCGAAAATTAGTAAACGTGCAATGTTTTGGCTTTGTTATTGTACGACGGGATACGTCCATGGCATGAACTGTCATTGGCCTAGCCACTTTTAGATCTGCCGCCATTTAGTAATGTGCCTGACTAACGCTTAGCCATATCGTGAAAAGGCTGATTATACTATAGACATAGACATACTTTATTGATAACTTCCGTTACAGGTCAAATAAAAATTATACACAAGTTAAATAAAATCAAATTATAAAGACAAATTAAACACAATTAAATATAAAAACATCAATAACTAACATAAATATAAAAATGTCAAATAAAATTCTTATACTCCTATTTATAGGTACATTTATTTAAATCAAAATCAAAATATTTATTTTCAAAATTGGAACACATAATTCTCTTTTTGACGTCAAATTCTGCCTAAATCTACTCCACTTCCACCTGTATAACCGAGGGGAAGAAGTGGCAACAAACCCAACGGCACAGGGCCCTACCTTTGATTTATCTTATTCATTACAATCATTAAGTCTACCTATGCTGAGCCATCAAGCACTCCATGGACTTTTATCATTTAAGTAGTCATCTAACTTATAGTAGGCTTTCTTGCACAGATTAACTTTTATAGAAGATTTGAATTTTTGTTCAGACAAGTTAATAATTTCATTCGGAACCTTATTGTAGTAACGCACGCACAGCCCCACAAAAGAATTATTGATCTTAGACAATCTAGAATGATGTATTTGAATTTTATTATTATTTCTAAGATTTAAATTATGCCTCTCATTATTTAAGCTGAGTAAAGAAAGGTTCTGTCTAACGAACATAATGTTAGCGAATATGTATTGACATGGCACCGTCATTATATTTATTTCCTTAAATAATTCTCTTAGAGAATCACGACTACGAAGCCCATAAATAGATCTTATTACTCTTTTTTGTAAAATGAATATAGAATCGATATCAGCGGCACGACCCCAGAGCAAGAGGCCATAAGACATAAGACTGTGAAAGTAGCTAAAATATACAAGTCTTTAACTGCACAACCTACCACTCTTTGTATTCTTATCCTCTACCCAAATGTTGTGTGGAAGAAATCGCTTTTATCAATAAGATCGCCTAGATGTACATCACAAGCTACCTTATTATTGTATCTTTGTATAATTTGTCGCGAAACAAAGAGTAATTGAATTTCAATTCAAAGTAGACTTAAAATTCATTACACATTTGAGAATAGCTGTAGTAAATAGACAGAAATAGAGAAGTAATGGTTAATGATTAATCAATTAGCTGGGCAGCGACCCTCATCGGTTAGTTAGGGCTATCGTTTATCATTAACGAAGGCCGAATACACGACACACTTTTAACCAATATAGTGCTGTCCTACTTCCTCAATTGATCATGAGTGAGAAAGACATTATTAATCAAGTGAGAAAGGCAATAAGGTTTTTGATGGATTGTATATCAGAGAGTGACCTTGTCTGACTGCATTGCATCTTCAAGAACGATCTGTTGTTATGAAATAGTTGTCATCGGCTCAAATATTCCCATATCATCATCATCATCATCAGGTTATTGTTGTCTCCACTGCAGGAGCACAACCCTCGCTCATCTGCCGGAGACAGATGGGGGATTTGGCCTACACTCCCCGCGCTGGGGAGGCCTGATTGATGTTTTATAATGTTTTTTGTGCCCTGTGGTTTCCGGTAGAGTAGAATAGGACCACTCCAACTCTTCCCGTGGATGTCGTACAAGGCGACTAAGGGAATACATTGTAAAACATTATTTCCCATATAATCTGAAAAATCAATTTTTAAAGTTATCTGAAAAAGTATCTTGTGTATCTCAGGGCTAGCGTCGTCTGGTGCAATAAACTTCATATCGATAACTTAAAGGAACAGTGAGAAGTTGAATTGGAGTTGTCTCAATGTCTGTACGGACCAACCAAGTGTCAGGGTCCAAACGTACAGCGTAGGGAATAACGCGACACAGTGTCCTAACAGACGGTGAGAGAACTCAAACTTGACGAACATAGCGCCAACATCGTGTAGTGACAAACAAGTATTTGAATGAAAGTACATATGGACTTTAATTTAAATTTTAATTTAATTAATTTATTTTAAAGACAACATACATCCATTTGTGCTATTAAAGACTTAAACTACGTTAGTATTAAATAACTAAAAGTGATTTAGTCCTCTGGGTGAGTGTCCACACCAGAGGACTGTCCATTCTATCGGCTATCATTTTTAGGATGCTGTTGCTGCTCCCGCGCACTCTGCTTAATAATGACCCAGTTTTCTTGCTCCAGACGGCGTGGAAGCCGTCTGTGCGCGCCTCGGCGAACATTGCCGATGCGCTGCAGCACCCGAAAGGCATTATTGGACTGAACTATTAATGCACAGACGATACTCGCTCTAATACAACCTACCTGAATATAGGAGGAAGCGTAGTCTAACATTGTACTTAACTAGCTATTGCCCGCGATTTCGTCCGCGTGGACAACTTAACATTACAAATCTAATAAATAAAATCGTAAACATCGCGTGTCTGTGGGTCTAAGGATAAGTAATAGAACACATTTCAATCATGTGTGGGAGCGGAAGCGGGAGGGGAGCGGAAGCGGGAGCGAGAGACGGAGCGCGAGCGGTAGCGGAAGCGCAAGCGGGAGCGGGAGCGGAAGCGGAAGCGGGAGCGGGAGCGGAAGCGGAAGCGGGAGCGGAAGCGGGAGCGGAAGCGGGAGCGGAAGCTGTAACGGGAGCGGAAGCGGGAGCGGGAGTGGTAATGGGAGCGGGGTCTGTATTTCACGCGAGCGGAGCCGTGGGCACAGCTAGTTATTTAATATTTCCCGTAGGAATAAGATGTTTTTCGGGATAAAACCCTATATCCTATTCCAGGACCTAACCTATATGTGTGCCAAGTTTCATCACGATCCATCCAGTGATTGAAGCGTGATTGAGTAACAAACATCCAAATAACCGAACTTTAGGATAGTGCATTGTTGGACAGCCCACCAAAAGTGGCATTCTATTGGGGATGCTTATGTTCAGCAGTGGACGTATTTCAGCTGAATATGGTCCCGCAACTTAAGTGAACTAAGCTACTTAAGTATATATCCCATATAACTGGAGAGAAATGTATTTAGCATGCAGAACCACTAAACTACATCGTCGAAGCGACGTTACTTAACCATGTGCATATATTTGAATGTATTCTCACTCTATCGTTGTCTTTGTGCCTCGCATCCGGACCTGAGGTACCCTGATTGCAGATATTGGTTGAGAATTAAAGGGCTCTATCTCTGTACTAGCTGAGGAAGATATATATCGGTCAATTCAGGATGGCACGCTCTGCTATTTTACGCAAGAGGTGAGCTTCTTCTTCAAATGATTTATTTTATTTATTTCATCATCATCAGGTTATTTTTGTCTCCACTGCAGGAGCACAACCCTCTCTCATCTGCCGGAGACAGACGGAGGAATTGGCCTACACTCCCCGCGCTGGCCAGACGGGTTGGGGAGGCCTGATTGATGTTTCATAATGTATTCCCTCAGTCGCCTTGTACGACATCCACGGGAAGAGTTGGAGTGGTCCTATTCTACTCTACCGGAAACCACACGGCATATTTATTTATTTATACTTTATTGTACACAGATACAAGTCACACAATTTATTTAAACACTAGCTGTGCCCGCGGCGCCGCTCGCGTGGACTACAGGATCCGCTCCAAATTCCCACTTCCGCTCCCTATCCCACTTCCAGGTCCAGGTCCAGATCCAGATCCTCAACTCTCCCCTCAGCCCTCCCCTCAGCCCTCCCCTCAGCCCTCCCCTCAACCCTACCCTCTACACTCCTCTCAACCCTCCCCTCAACCCTCCGCTCAGCTCTCCCCTCAAACCTCTTTCCCTCGTCTCTCCAAATGTAGTCCTCGTAACTAATCCATCGCAATCCAAATTCCGACCAACATTCATTAACTCAGTCAAAAGTTATGCGAATTTTCAAACACTCAAATTACACTGGTACCATACCCGCTCCCGCTACCGCTCACGAATTCAGTCGAACATTTACACCCTGCATTCTTCGCAGTGTATCGTCCAGGTCCAGGTCCAGGTGACCTCGGCTCGCGTGAACTACAGAATCGCTCCCACTCCCACTCCCGCTTCAGCTTCTGCTCCCGCTTCCACTTCCGCTCCCGCTTCCGCTCCTGCTCCGGTCCCGCTCCCCTCCCGCTCCCGCTTCCGCTTCCGCTCCCGCTCCCGCTCCCACACCCACTCCCCTTTTCCCACGCCCACGCCCACGCCCACGCCTGAGCCCACGCCCACGCATACTTGCACTACAATTCCCACCCGCAGCTCCAAATGTAATCCAAACTCATCGCAATCTGAACAGAACGGAAATACTATTATGTGCAATATATTGTATACTAACCTTACCTACTAATGTATTTGAAAACTAAAAATGTCTATAACTTTTGATTGAGTTAGCCGATTGCGATGAAATAAAGCCTATATGTTACACCAAATTAAGCCCCATGTTTCTGTGAAAAGTCTATCAAAGTCCGATTAGTCGTTTTCGAAATCGATCGATCGATCGAAATGTGTTCTGTTGCTTATACTTAGACCCCCCAATTTTTTTTTTGCAAATATCTTCAATGTACAGACACGCCAAGTTTATGATGTACAAAGGCGCACTTAACTCTTTTTTCTTCCAGTAAAACTTTTACTCAAGCCTTGAAAAGACGAGTGACAGAGTATTCTACAATCTCACTGCAGGTCTGTGAAGCCGCTATACAGACTTGAAGTATGAGTTGGTATTTTAAGAAGAAGGGCAGTGATAGATGTTAATGACTGTAATGTTTTTGAAAGGAAATAGATTTCTGTCAAGTTTTTCTTTCGTCATTAATCGTATCATCTCGTGAATTTCGCTAGTATACTTTTTTTTAATGGAAAGGCAGCTCATAGCTGGTGCTTCCATATCATTAGTCGACTTGATTATTTTCGTTTAAGAAATTGTCTAGTCTGTTCTTAAACATGCTTTGTACACAAAATTTGAACCTGTATTTACTTTTAAACACACACACACATACACACATACACACACACACACACACACACACACACACACCTACAGACACAATCACCTCCCCCCTACTATCCTATATGTGTTCTATTGTTGTTCGTTTGTTTTTATTTTGTACATCTTTATGTTCAGCTGTTATTAAGTTTTTTTTTTTTGTTAAAATGTGAAATCTTATAATTGGCGTCCAATTATTTTAAGCATATTATTTAATTTACATTTAATGCTGTAAGATTTTCTTATATATAAAATAAATAAATAAATAAAATTTGTGCAATAAAGAAGCAGATACAATAGTTTCTGGCAAATTGATCCAACTAGATACAACCCTGTTGCTTAAAAAAAATCTTTAAGGGTTCAGGTGAGCATCTGATCTTTGTAATCTCATTCAATGGAGTTTGAGTTAAATATAGTCTTTAAATGAGTAGACGTGATTATTTAAAATCCTGGAGGTCTCAGTCAGACTTAGCCCTGCTATAGCTGGCAAGTACGGTAATATCTAACTCAGCTGTAAAGTAGTCAAATTCGCAGGCTGAAAATATAAAAAAATTTATAATTATTTATTTACCCTTAATCTAGTAGTTAATCTTCCTACTAATATTATAAAAGCGAAAGTTTGGATATTTGGATGTTTGGATGTTTGTTACTCAATCACGCT
Source organism: Esperia sulphurella (assembly GCA_947086405.1). NCBI lineage: Eukaryota > Metazoa > Arthropoda > Insecta > Lepidoptera > Oecophoridae > Esperia > Esperia sulphurella. The sequence goes on from OX352265.1 coordinate 16,472,643, forward strand.
TTAACCACTGGACGGATCGCGGTGAAACTTGGCACACATATATGTTAGCTCCTGTAATAGGATATAGGATACTTTTTATCCCGAAAAAACATCCCATTCCTACGGGAAATACATAATAATTTGTGATGTTAAGTTGTCCACGCGAACGAAGTCGCGGGCAACAGCTATTTAAACATAAGTTTATAGATAACTTACAAGTATACATCTTGTATGATACATAGAGATATTCTATATAAAATTACAGTATTGCAAGATCTATATATCTACACTAATATTATAAACAGGAAAGATTTGTATGTTTGTAACGAATTAACTCATAAACGACTGGACCGATTTCAAAAATTCTTTCACCATTAGAACACTATCCCTGAGTAACATAGGCTATATACATCCCGTTAAATAAATTTGCATACCTTATGAAAAAGGTACCTTCTCCTAACTGTGATGAGTGTGGTCTGATGGAGGATGTACAACATATTTTGACGGAGTGTGTTCGGAACGAGCCTCTAAGACAAGAGATTTTTAGGCGCATAAATGTAAATATGTTCAGTGTTGGTATAAGCAACAGTATTCTGGCTTTTCCTCTATCGGAGGAGGCTAAGCTGTTGTATGCACTAGCGCTGGTAGGCTTAAATCGGAGATAGAGTGAGACAAGGTCTTGTAATTACGAGGGTGACATGGTCAGCACTTTGTACCAAACCCTTTATAAATAAATATAGATTTAAAAAAAACATAGGCTATATTTATAACTATAAAAAATTAGGGATCCCTACTAAAACTTTAATAATTTAACCCAATGTGTATTAAATCGGCTAACTCAATCAAAAGTTATGCGAATTTATAGTTTTCAAAAACTTACATTACATTGGTATGCAACTGGACCTGAACTCGGACCTAGACCTGGAAAGGGAGCGGGAGCGGGAGGGAAGGGGGAAGGGGCGGCGGAAGAGGATGGGGAATGGAATTAACACTTAATAATTTTCAACTTTATTTATTTATTTATTTTATTTAACTCTTTATTGCACGCACACAGATAAAACAAAAATAATACATTAAAAAGAAACACAAGTACAAAGGGCGAACTTATCTCTGAGAGAGATTTCTCCAGCAGACCCGCGAGAGAGATAATTGAAATAAGAGAGGCAGACATAGCGTGTACGTAAATAAAAAAAAAACATATACATACATACACTAATATAAAATATATACCCACTTACATAGATTATAACCTACACGGAAAAAAAATTATAAGTATATAAATAAATATTTATTTAATTCTGTAGTACACGCGAGCGGAGCCGCGGGCACAGCTAGTCAAAAATTAATTGGTTTTCGCCTACACTACACAAATATATATGTAACGAAACTATGGTAATAAAGGCCCGTTCGTTAATCATTTTCCCACTCTTTTTCCTAGATTTCTTTTAATCTCATATCTTCCACTCGTAAGTAGATTTATCAATCATCCTCCGCTTTCAGGCTGAATCGTCCACTGTTACTGCGAAGAGCGACAGAAATGCCAACATATATCATTGTTTGTGTTAGAACAGGACAGAAGAGGGCTGTGTAAGTGGCAAATTGGATTTTTTCCCTTTTTTATGAACATAATATTGTATCCGGCAGTAATAAAATGGGATCCTTTGAATAGACAAATATACGTGGAAATAGACTTCTGTTTTTAGGATAAACGAGAAAACAATACTCGTTCTAAATTGAAACATGCAATGAATATTTGTATACTAGATGATGACGCTACGGTTAATTAATGTCAATATTTACAAAATAATTAAATGTTCTGCGTAGTAACTGCACAAGTTTCATTGTGAATGTGAAAGAGTTGTGGCTACTTGCGTGGAACAGAGCGATTGTTTGGAACGCTCCATCTAGTAGTACATAGAGATCGTTGGATGTAATAAAGTTATTATTATAGTAAGCTCCTCTCAGACGACTGTACCTTAAGACCCCGGTCCTCATGTGATCCCCTCGGAAGCCAGGGTCCGCTGTTAATCCCCTGTATCCCGCGCGTCCTCGATTCCAAGTTCATTAGCCTCGATTGACCCCTTCCCTTCAAGCAGTTTTCCTAAGCCCTCTTGTACAAATGCTCCGGGGAAAGATACTCCTAAAAAAAACGTTGGTTATACCTTTATAAAATAAAAAAGACCGCTTCACACTGTAACAGTAACAGCAAGTGCAGCAGTACGTGACACGCCCCTAGGGGCTATTAGTACATCGCAGTTGCAAGCGGTCGGCTAACGTGGGGGAAATCTTAAACGCCAGTTCGATGCAGCCAGTCATTCGCCAGGGAGTTGCTACTACCAGTTACTTGCCTGCAGGTGTGTGTGAGATACAGTACTGGACTGGTGTTTTACCCCCCTTAAGTGTTGTTGAGAATATCTATACTTATAATAAAACTGTAACTGGTACATGAGAGATATTTAAACAAAAATGTATAAGGTGTATTTATAGGGCCACTATAAGCTAAAACATATTTTTTTTAGAATTTTTATCGGTCTGGCTGTCTGTCTGTATGTATGTATGTTTGTTACCGCATCACGCAAAAAACTACTGAATGAAATTTGATGCAGTTTTCATAGTTGTCTTGCTGGTGGTCTAATTTAAAATCTGGTGCATGTCTCATCTTGATACGCCACTTAGAACCTGAGATATTCATAAAGTAAATTTTTCTAGAAGCCATTATATCGGATGATAATAAAACGACTGTTAATATTTCTTCCAGTAACTCAGTATCACATTTAGAAATCATTCATGAAAAAAACATCTCTTTTTTACGAAAATTTTGATAAAAAAAAATTTATATTTCACGAACGTATGAGTATGTTCAAGTGGGCGAGATCAACGGCCGCGGCGCGGCGAACGGCGCGGCGCGTATGGGATTGAGTGAAATTTAGTTTTTGGGGATAGGGATGGGGTTGAGGTTGGGGTTGGGATTGGGATATTGAGAGTCTCGAGTCTGAGTGGAAGTAGAAGTGAGAAGAGAACGGGAGCGGAAGCGGGAACTAGGGCGGATTCTGTAGTTCACGCGATCACAGCCGCGGGCACAGCTAGTTCGTTGAATAAAAATCATCTCTTGGAGCGTAACCTACTGGCTAGATTTTATTGGTTTCTTGAAATGTGATGACAAGTGATTAGCAGCAGTGATAGCTTTGTTGTATTCTGGTTTCATCATCAGGCGAAATATGTCCACTGATGAACACAACCCTCCCCAATAAAATGCCACATTTGGTGGGCTGTCCATTGGGGGATTATCCATAATCAACACGCTTGGCATAGGGCGGATGGTGATCGTAGTAATGATCTTAATATTGATATCAGGAGAACGCTGCTGTACCTAATCCGTTAGCCTCCTTGACGAAGGAATATTAGAGGTGGTCAAGTTTTCAACTTCTTCTCAGCAACCAAAGCACTCAGGAAAGAAGTTTTAACACGTGGCCAATCGTATGGTACGAGTAGACTGTAATTGCCAGACAAATGACTAAACCCCTACTCCTCATAACAAACATACATAATGCTCAAGCCTTGGTCCCAGAGGGGTAGGTAGTGTTGTGCGATCCTGATCCTCCGTCTGTCTCCGGCAGATGAGAGAGGGTTGTGCTCCTGCAGTGGAGACAAAAATAACCTGATGATGATGATGATGGATGAGTGGCTGCACTGCAGTGTCTGTTCAGTTGCAGTTGATGGCGTTGGATGCAGTATCAGTTGCAAAAGACTATTTACGATGTAAAAGGATGATACCGCCAACAATACATACATACATAATGCTCACGCCTTGGTCCCAGAGGGGTAGGCAGAGACGATGGATCGCCACTTTGCGCGATCCTGACAATCCTCACTAGCCCCACTCCCATCCATCAACCTTAATGCACCTCCCTTTATTCATCTCACTGCGGGCCCCAGCCTTTTTGAGGACGTCACCAATTTGATCCTTCAACGTCCTCCTAGGACGACCTCTAGCTGTAGTTCCTTCCACATTCGCGCTGTAAATAATAAATAATAATAAATAAATATGTGGAGAAATTTTTACACACGGCCACCTGATCCCAAACTAGGCAGAGCCTGTAATATGGGTATCAGACAGCTGATATACATACATAAATACATAATATAATATATAAATAACATCCAGTCACAAGGCAAACACAAGTGCTCATAACACGAATGTTTGCCCTGGGCGGGGTTCGAACCCGCGACCCCGAGCTTCGCAGGCAGGTGTACTACCGACTAGGCTACGGAGCCGACGAAATCTATTGTCACTCTTCTTTCACTCATACGCTCTAAATGTCCAAACCAACGCAACATAGGGCATCTCTACCTTCGTTACTACATCTTCTTTCAAACCGCATTTCTCGCGTATCACTGTATTCCTCACTCTGTCACATAAAAATATGCAGATAGGAAGAAGTAACGTCACTCATCAGCAATTCCTCGTATAGGGTTGGATATTGTGCTGTATCAAATTATGGTGAAGTGAGGGTTGTAGAGCAAACCGGTGGTGCGTGCAATTTATAGGTATCAAGAGAACAAAGTTAGCAACAAACATCGTCTGCAGATGAATTTGTATGCCGACGGCAAGCGGCGGCGACGCGGGCGCACGGCACGCGCGCTAGCGGGGAGACAACTTCGCCGAAGAATACCAACTATTTCAACTCAGTGTTAAGTCGCATCGCCCCCAAAGTTCACCTGGAAGTATGAATCGCGGAGAATCTCAAGCGTCGCAAATATGAGTGCCTCAGTGGAGACCTCATCGAGACCCAGGGCGCGTGGGGTTCCGGTGCCCACCACCTTTACAGGGACATCTCGAAAAGACTGGTGGAGAGTACCCGGGACCCCAGAGCGGGCGGCTACTTTGTCCAGCGCGTAAGCCTCGCAATCCAGCGAGGCAATGCCGCCAGTCTCCTGGGTACTCTGCCAGCGGGGGACGAACTGGGGTCAGTTTTTTATTTGTAGTGTATAGTTAGTTTGGTTTTATATTTTAATTTATTTATGGATTAGATTAAATTTATTTATTTCACTTTTACATCTTAAAAATTCAATTTTACATGTCATTCTTATATGGGAAAAGGGATCGTCATAAAATAAAATAATGTATAAATTACAATGTCAACTAATTCAAATAATGTCATAGTATACTGTCTATGTCAGTATATAATAATAAAATAATTTTTTTAAAATACACTTGATATTAAATTATCACAAATTAAATTAAACGTCAGAGGGCCCACCAATTTCTTTTTTTTAGATAATTCATTTATGGAATAATATTCATTTTCCAACAATAAATAGTAATGTTAAATTTATAGTATGTTGTTTCTCGATATGTAGTTAATTAATAAATAATTAAAATAGTATGCACTACAGTACTCTCTAAAATACAAACTCACGTGCGAGTCTCACTCGAGTGACTTCACTCACTTTGAAACCTAATCCATTGGCAATTCTGTAAACATTCCAGAGCCGCATTTGCGTTAAGCAGAGCGATTGTTTGGTTCACTCCATGTAGTAAGTACATAGATATTGTTGCCTTTCACGAACTTTTCTCTGTCGCTGGTAGGCTGTCAGAAAGAGATAAATAAATAAATAAATAAATATGTGGGGACAATTTACACACGGCCACCTGATCCCAAACTAGGCAGAGCCTGTAATATGTATTCATGTATGTATATCAGCTGTCTGATACCCAGACAGCTGATATACATACATAAATACATAATATAATATATAAATAACATCCAGTCACAAGGCAAACACAAGTGCTCATCACACCAATGTTTGCCCTGGACGGGATACGAACCCGCGACACCCAGCTTCGCAGGCAGGTGTACTACCGACTAGGCTACGGGGCCGACATAAGCATTACCATTTGTTAAATAAAATAAAAAATAAAAGTAACAATTAACTGTTAACTAGCTGTACCCCCGACTTCGTGCGTGCATAAACAAATAAACACAAAAATCCAAAAATGATCACAATGTGTTCTATTACTTATCCTTCATGCCCTAATTTTGCATGCAGATGGTGAAACAGATTTGTTTAAAGTATTAACTTTTAACTGGACTTTTTTTATAAACTACTTACCATTATCATCATTATCAAAATCAAGCCGGCTAACGTCCACTGCTGGACATAGACCTTCCCCCACGAAATGCCACTTCATCATCATCATGTCAGCCTTTAGACGTCCACTACTGGATATAGGCCTTCCCCAATGAACGCCACCACATCCGGTCTTCCGCATTCAACATCTTCCGGCCACCTTCTTTAGGTCACTTAGCAAGTGACAATTATTTATCTATTTCATCATCATAACAATTTGACTTTGTTGTTGTACATCAATCGCTTCCCGCTCCGCTCGTCGCGCTCTCCCCCACCTCGCGCCGTGGCCGCAGACGTGAGCGGCCGATAAATGCGGCCACTCTGTTAAATGGACCCCCCGGGGGGTCACCCCGAGGCCCCGAGATAACGCCGACTCATCAAACTTTTTTCCGTTAAACTTTAAAGAGACTGGGGATTAATAGCCCTCTGAACAGCTGATTGAGATCGCGAGGACCTCGCCAGAGGGACGCCAGAGGAACGTCAGGGGGACGCCAGGGGACATAGATATGAATTATTTAAATATGCTGTAAAATTGGATTGTGACAAAAAAGAATTTTTAAGTAGAACCGGTATAACGCGTTCTACTTTCCACTTTGGAAGTCGTGATTTTTTTTCTATTTCTAGTATAACAAGTATCATTATCTGCCTATCGACGTCCACTGCTGGACATAGGCCTTCTTCCACATCCAGTCCAGCGTTCGTTACATATTGTACGATAGAGTTAGATTTTTAGACCTTCAGAGTATTGAAGTTAGTATGTAGTTCTGGATGAGTTTGTCGTGTGGTTTCCGGTAGAGTAAAATAAGACCACTCCAACTCTTCCCGTGGATATCGTACAAGGCGACTAAGGGAATACATTATAAAACATCGATCAGGCCTTCCCAACCCGTCTGGCCAGCGCGAGGAGTGTAGGCCGAATCCTTTGTCTGTCTCCGGCAGATGAGAGAGGGTTGTGCTCCTGCAGTGAAGACAAAAATAACCTGATGATGATGATGATGGATGAGTGGCTGCACTGCAGTGTCTGTTCAGTTGCAGTTGATGGCGTTGGGTGCGGTATCAGTTGCAAAAGACTATTTACGATGTAAAAGGATGATGCCGCCAACAATACATACATACATAATGCTCACGAATTGGTTCCAGAGGGGTAGGCAGAGACGATGGATCGCCACTTTGCGCGATCCTGACACACCTCACTAGCCTCACTCACATTCATCAACCTTTTCATGCACCTCCTTTTATTCTTCTCACTGCGAACCCCAGCCAACATTAACAATGAATATTTCTTCCCTTGACACGAGTGTCACAGGCGACTGAGTAAAATGCCTTTCGTTCCATTTCGTAACCAGATTTCGTAATTACAGAGTTACAAGGAACTGTATGCTTAAGTGTTAGGGTGAACACATTCACTACACCTCCTATGGTCTTTTGACAACGATCTCTATGTACTACTAGATGGAGCGTTCCAAACAATCCCTCTGTTCCACGCAAGTAGCCACAACTCTTTCATATTCACAATGAAACTTGTGCAGTTTCATTGTGAATGTGAAAGAGTTGTGGCTACTTGCGTGGAACAGAGGGATTGTTTGGAACGCTCCATCTAGTAGTACATAGAGATCGTTGTTTACAACCGTGCAGCTAGCTAACAGCCAGTGTGCAGTTGTGATACAATTATGCCAACCGCAAGAAAACTGCACCCAAACTGCCATTTTACAGCTGACTGGCAGTTTTAATGCAGTCCATCCTTAAATTAGACGCGACTAAAGTAGATTGTTGTTATATGTAGAGTCTAGTCAAATGTATTCCAAGGCGTAGCAAATTACTACCTCTTATGTATTAAAAATAAAATGTACTGTGAACTTTATAACGCATCACGTACCTTCTAATGTAACGGTACTGGCAGAATATCAGCGTCGCACCGCTGGGCTGCGACATTACGCTGAGTGCGGGCCCTTTCAACACACTGTTACTGTTTCATCGTTATGTTTACCTGGTACTTCTGTATCAAAATGTGACCTATTTGTAACAATGTATTTGTGCTGTGTCTAAAAATAAATGAATTATCTGTCTATCTATCTATGTCATAGAACTATTCGTCTTTTCATTCCGCCAAACAAAGAACGGAACGAATGAACTTGTTGTATTGAGATACAAACAAAAGTAACTCGTATCTAGACAAAAATAGAGTAGGTAAACGTTGTGAACAACACCTAGGGAGGCTGCACCGACCGCGGTCTGAAGAATGAGATTCGACAGACATGTTAGACCCCGCATACTTTCAGTAAACATACGACTGAGCATTGCGTTCGGGTGCGCAGCGGTTTCTAAAAATATTATTGTCATTTATTTACCATTGCAATTATAATACCACAGGCTTTCCGGTGAACGAAAACATCGTAAGGAAATCTGTTTATGCCAAAGAATTTTTTTTAATGCGTATCAAATGGGCTTGGAGCACCGTTGGTAGACAGGAGTTTGGCACAAAAGATCCTGAAGGGTCGCCTGGTCTTTCTTTGTTCTTCCAAGATGATAAGATCCTTGCAAATTTATATGGATCTATATTATATTAAAATTTGGAAACCGAACTGGTAGTCTGAGGAGGGGTCTGTGGGTAGTCTGGAAAAGATTTTCCTTTAACAATCTATACGACTTTGCTCTGATTGTAAATTATTCACTGTTTCAATGGTTGAAGACACTTGTTACTGAAAATAGATTTCAAATGCCTGTTTATCCGTTTTAGTCTCTCAATCTAAATGTTGTATTCCTGTATGTATCACCACTTTTCCTTGCAAATTCATTTCGTTTATCAACGGGAAATATCCACGTGTGTATATGTCGCAACTTGCGTAAAAAGTTATTAAACTTCCCTGTGACTTCTCGAAGAAGCTATGAGAATCTGCAACGCTTCTCAGAAGAGAACTCGAAGTCCCTGGTTTGAATGAAATATCACACCTGCAAAGTAGCAAGTAAAACACAGCCACTAGAGAAAGTATCTGATTCACTGCAGAAAATTCCTCAGATAGATCTGGAACTGGTAACTTTTGTCACCCGAGCACCTCCCTAGTTAGCTGACAGTCGATAGTTGATAGTAAGGGACAGTGCCGTATCAAGGACGAACCAAAAGGGGGCGCACGAGAAAAGAACTACTTATAATTTCATTTATTAATTAGTACTGATAAAAACACAATAAAATAAATAGATAAATAAATAAATAAATAAATAAATACCTCAGACATTCACACCAATTAGAGACGCAAACTAGGCAGAGCCTGTGCTATGGTTACTAGATAACGGATACACATACTTATATAAATATATAAACATCCAAGACTTGGGTACAAACATTCATATTCATCATACGAACATTTGCCCCTAGCGGGATTCGAACCCGCAACCTCCGGCGTGGCAGTCCGAGAACTACCCGTTCCGCCACGGAGGTCGTCAATACTGTAGAATGTGCAATGTAAAATTGAAATAATATAATCTTATTTATTTTGTTCTTTCTATAAATTCAGATAGTAGAGAAGACGTTTTTAAGATAGTTTAAATGATTTTTATGTCAAATGAATTAAGCTTTTGTCCAATCCTAAATATGTCTCAAAACCTATCTCTAATTATGTAAGATACTGACATAGTATTAAGGCTTTTACTAATGCTATTATTGTTATTTAAATAAATAACACTAATAAAATCACTAGAAAGAAAGTGAATGGGAAATTAATTTTTATTTATTCCTGATGCGTTTACGTTTGATCGCAATCTCACTTGATAGTAAGTGACGATGATGGTGGAGAAGATTATGGACTATTCGAAGATCTATGTTTTTTACAATATATGTAACTAATCTAGATTATATTACCAAAGCTATAATAGATAGCTAGATCAAGGCAATAGTCGACAGCATAAAACAGTCTATTGTTCTGTTAAGGGGCGCAACATATTTTCTCGTTAGGGCGCAATAAACCTGACTAAATACCACTCTGAGTGGGTGACAGGGCGGGATGTACGACGAAAGAGGGTGACCGGTTCGTTTGAGACGACAAGTCAAGAGGAACCCCAAATATTAAGCAAGCCTATACCAATATGTTTTTGAAGGCTGTAATATTCACTACACACAAGTTTATAAAATGTTGACTTTATATTTATTCATACGTACTTACTTTGTATCAAAGAAAACTACAAATTAATATATATTTTATAAGAGGAAAGGGCACCTTTACAATTTCTCGAACTAGAAATTATTTTAATGGCAATATTTATTTTACCAGTGTGGTTCCCGACTTAGAATAGGGCCACCTCCAATCTTCCCGTGAGTATCGTGAAGACGACTGAGGGATTGCACCAGGGACGGGCAGCAGCGTTATTCTGTTTATATTAAGATCATTACTGCGATCAACAACCTACTAAGCGTGGTGATTATGGCAAATCCCCCAACGGACAGCACAACAAAAGTGGAATGATATTGTGGAGGCCTATGTTCAGCAGTGGACGTATATAGGCTGATGATGATGATGAAGACATACATAGGTATATACGTACTTACTATATGTCACTAGACAACTTAACATCACAATCAACTTAACATAATTATTATTTTTGACATTAGGTTTTTATTTATTTAGATCATGCATGATTTTAAGTATTAAAATTAAATGTTATTTCTATATTTAAAGTTATTAATAATGTAAAACGAAAATTTGCACGCCATGAATGGCAGAATATGTGAAACTGTTTTCATTGTATACCATATCATTTTTACCATATTCTAATAAATAAATATTTCATTCATTCATTCACAAATTATTATGTATTTCCCGTAGGAATGAGATGTTATTTCAGGATAATAACGATCCTATGTCCTATTCCAGGACCTAACCTATATGTGTGCCTAGTTTCGTCCCTATCCGTCCAGTGGTTGAAGCGTGATTGAGTAACAAACATCCAAATATCCAAACATGCAAACTTTCGCATTTATAATATTAGTGGTATTAGTTCTATAAGAATCCAGTTGAGCTGGGCAGCATTCGGAAAACCACGTCAAGTCTCCCATTACACAGTGTATAAAGCCGAAAGTCTTTAATCAGTGCGTCCTACTTATCATAACCTTCAGCGCGGAAACGTGGACACTGACTGTGGGCCTAACCCACAAGTTTCAAGTTGCTCAGCGAGCTATGGAGAGGGCTATGCTCGGGGTTTCTTTGAGAGCTATGATTCGTGTTAAGAAGATCCGACGAAGGTGATTGAAATAGCCGAAAGGATTAGCAAGCTGAAGTGGCAGTGGAGACCGTGGTCATGCCCCGCCGACAGATGGACCGACGACCTGAAGAAGGTGGCCGGAAGCGGAGAGCAGAGGACCAGGTGTGGTGGCGTTCATTGAGGAAGGCCTAAGTCCAGCAGTGGAGGTCAAAGGGCTGATATGATAATATGATGTTGGTTGAATAATACCTAAATCCAATATCTACCCGTGAATTCTTAGTTCGTTTTTTAAAACTATTTTATAGCCTGTAAGAAGAGAAACGGCTATACATTGTTATAGAAAAATCAACCACAAAATCGACCACATAGGTGGTATTTTAGATATAAACTTTAAAAGCGTGTGTTACCTTTTGCGTTTAACTTCAGCTGAACACCGATGATATTTTTTTATATTTGCACTAAAGAAGTGAGTTTAGAATCTAAATTCTATGATACTTGAGAACCCCTGAAGTTAACATTTACTACTGACAGCAGAAGTGTTTGCTTAGGAAACGCTGATTGTACACTCGCACAAGAGCCCTGACACGCGAGATACACATTAGCGATAACGATAAATAAATAACCTAAATATTATTCGAAAAGCAAAACATATTCTACGTTTGTCTAGTGCATAGTAAATATGATTAACTTGTACTTATTAGGATGATAGAAAATTCGACTAACATACTATTCGACCATGAACTATGGCGTCCGATCGCTGTGCGACCGCCTCGTTGGCCTAGTGGCTTGGTTATTGGACTCCAGCGCCAGAGGACGTGGGTTCGATTCCCACTGGGGACAGACAACTTTGTACAATTCGTAAAAGTTGGTCCCGGTTTAGATGCTATATTTGTGAATTGTCCTATCCCTAGCACATGAGAAAATCGTAGTTTTGGATTAGACAAGTGTATTTTATATGTATAGTTGGCTCGATTCTGAAGCACAATGTTAAAATTTGACAGCACTAAACCTGTTGCTATCCTTGTCACACAGTATTATGAAGATAAAGACGAAACCAATTTTAGCGCTGTCAAATTTTTAATGTGTACTTCAGAATCGGGCCCAATATATATGTTAAATTAATTATTAATTATAGTACCCCACTGTATTTATGTTGTAGTAAACACAGATATTCAGCAACTAATTTTCAGCAAGACAAACATTCCTTAATAGCGTTCTCTAAGTGGGCCAAGGGCCAAGGTTAGCCCCAATCTTACCCACTTCAGTCCTTGAATCCACTGAAATAAATCAACATATCTCACCCGCAATCTCCCATTTTGTAGCCGACTGAATCGGCAGCCATTGAATCGAATGGACGAAGCCTGCACCGTAATCGATGTGCCGACTCACGGCGGGCGATTACTGCCGCAGATGATACATGGTGCTCCGGTCTGCTAAAGCTATTCACACTGTATATCGATTAACGACATTTGATAGTATCTGACCTTCACTTATCCCCCGACTCCGGTGGATCTTTTAAGATTCGTTCGGACCTATCCATGCCGCCTCAGTCCTGAGTCAGTCTCTTTTAGTCAGGTTAAGGAGTAAATCTACACTATAATATAATATACTTAATATTTTAATATAATATTATAAAGAGGAAGATCTGTATGTTTGTAACGAATACACTCAAAAACTACTGGACCAATTTCAAAAATTCTTTCACGATTAGAATGCTACATTATCCCTATCCGACTAACATTATAAATGTGAAAATTTGGAAGTTTAGGTGTTTGGATATTTGGATGTTTGTTACTCAATCGCGCTTCAACCACTGGACGAACCGTGATGAAACTTGGCACACATATAGTTTAGGTCCTGGAATACGACATAGGATAGTTTTTATCCCGAAAAAACATCCCATTCCTACGGGAAATACATAATAATTTGTGATGTTAAGTTGTCTACGCAGACGAAGTCGCGGGCAACAGCAGGTAATATTATAAAGAAAAAAAGATTTGTATGTTTGTAACGAATAAACTCAAAACCACTGGACTGATTTCAAAAATTCTTTCACCATTAGAATGCTACATTATCCCTGAGTAACATAGGCTATATTTGTTACTATAAAAAATTCGGGATCCCTACTAAAACTTCAGTAATGGAATCCAAGGTATAAATTTTTTTTTCATAAAATGTCTTTCATCGCATGCGCTGCAGAAACTATTGAATTAGTAAATTTAAAAGACTAGGAAATTGTCTTCAATATCTTCCTCAGGTCATTGGTCTACTAAGCACATTTGGGATCATTGCCCGAAAATCGCTCCGATCACTGTTTAGGACCTTTAAATCTTTATTATAGAGTGCATTTTATTGTAACTAAAGGTAGTCAATAAAACATTTTCAGCATTCCTTTGACGCGGGCACCGATGGGAAAATAAGCTGGTGAAATATGACGTTGTCGCTGTGAAATAAGAAGGATCATAGCGGGCGATTGAGCGCCCCGCCGCCCGCCGCCGCCCGCCGCCGCCGGTCGCTGCCGCTGACGTGTCGCAAAAAATGTCGCAGCCGCTAGGGGGCGGCTATAAACTACGTGATGTCATAGAGGATGTACAGTGTGTATAGATGGAATGTGTCCGAAGCGAGGCCCAAAGAATTATGATGCTGCCTCTGTCTTATAAAAATACTAGCTGTGCCCGCCGCTCCGCTCGCGTGAACTACAGAATTAAATAAAAGTTGAAACTTATTAAGCGTTAATCCCCGTCCCCCTTCCCCCTCCCTCTTCAGCTCCAGCTCTGACTCCTGCAAATATTTCAATGTATATACACGCGAACGTTCTATCAGCAATAGTTTCTTATGGCAATTTTTTTTAAACCTTGGTTTACATTATTGAAGTTTTAGTTGGAATCCCTAATTTTTTATAGTAACAAATATAGCCTATGTTACTCAGGGATAATGTAGCATTCTAATAGTGAAAGAATTTTCAAATCGGTCCAGTAGTTTTGAATTTATTCGTTACAAACATACAAGTTTTTCCTCTTTATAATATTAATGTAGATGTAGATTGGGGTTTCCAACAGCATCCTGGCCTTTTCTGAGATGGCCGGATTCCTTTGCAAACTTTATAAAGGACAATGCTCAAAACCGTTCTAAACATGCGTTTTCACCATTTATGTACCAAAAATTATTACTCTGAATCCAATCAATAAATTTTTTTAAGCCAGGGAATAGGTCGAAAAAGAATTTTATTTTATTTGTCTAGATGTTACTTGTATATGTAGACTAACCACGTGTAAATTACTGTATCCTATATTGGAGTTAGTTCGTGGTGTTCCATATATAGGACTCGCGTGGTGCATGGGCGCCCCACAATCCGCTTGCCTCAAGTGTCCCCTGACCGCTTTCATATTTTTACGGTGTATTTTTCTACTGAGGTTATGTTGCGATGTTTTTTGACGGAATGACAAAACGGCCCTCATCATAGCTACGAGGGACGTACGATACTGTATATTACATTACTTACTACTGCCTTGAACTATACAAAAAGGGTGTAGGTACAATAAAATTGTCCAGCTGTTTATATGACAAATAAATCTAGGTATTATTAATATAAGTAATAATTATATGTGCTACACTGCGTCCGCACCGTCACTGGTGGCTCCACTGACAACCAGCGCTGCAGATCCTGCAGCATGTGCTGAGTCGGAGTCCCTTTTGGCACCGCACTGCAACACCGCTACGTGCAGTCGACCGGTGGGGTGGCCCCAGGGCCTACGAGGCGGGCTGCGTGCCATTTTGCTTGCGCCCAAATTTAGCCCTTGTCCATGGCCAGCCTCTCCGTGTTGACTGCACTAAATGTATAAATCTTTCTGTCTGTCAAACTGTGTTGTATATGTGTGCCAAATAAATGTTTTTCTATTCTATTCTATTCTATTCTATTCTATTCTATTCTATTCTATTCTATTCTATTCTATTCTATTCTATTCTATTCTATTCTATTCTATTCTATTCTATTCTATTCTATACTATACTATTCTATTCTATTCTATTCTATTCTATTCTATTCTATTCTATTCTATTCTATTCGATTCTATTCTATTCTATTCTATTATTTGCGGTTCGGCACGCGCAAAGTGGGACGCCCCGCCGCCATAGGAACCGACGACCTGAAGAAGCTGGCCGTAAGCGGCTGGAATTCATTGGGGAAGGCCTATGTCCAGCAGTGGACTTCTAAGTGCTGATATGATGATAATTATTATTATTACATACTCTTCCCCAATAACTTCGCCATCTGAGAACTAAACTATAAATATTTATATTTAATACACCTTTTAATCTAAAACTAGCTGGTGCCCGCGACTTCTTCTGCGCAGGATTAGTATTTCGAGTAGCTAATATTAGCGTGGCGTAGAAAAGAACTAACATTATGACATTAAAATTATAATTTTATGGCTCACGCCAGAATAGCTCGCAGATGGTAGATTTTTTCCTACTTACTTGATATTTTGGACAATTCACACAATATCTTTATAAATTGTAGCCTATATGTTATTCTGATGTATAAGCTATATTATTGTAAAGTTTTATTAGAATCCATTCAGTAGTTTTTACGTGAAAGAGTAACAAACATCCATCCATACTTACAAACTTTCGCGTTTATAATATTAGTGTTATGGAATGTTACGGAAGTATATTGTGTTTGTGTCATTTTCTCGTGAAGAAGTGCCCTGCAGGACTGCTAGGACTTACAGGAGCATCAGTCGTCGATATCCGCAGGTAACGAACTTTGGTCTACATAGCCAGCGAGTCAGAACCAATACTTTCGTGACTATATTTTACAGGCCAAATCTGGGGTTTTGCAATAGTTTTCCCCCTTTTACACACCATATAATGTATATATATGTAGATATGTGAGGTATGTGAGTAAGTAGTGTAAAGCCAACAGAAAGTCACAGTACAGGCGAATATGTTTATTAATGTAATATCAGCAAGTGTCAAAATGAACATTAATTATTTCTTTATGTTTATCCAGATCATAATTATGTTATATGTCAATTGCAGTCGTCATCTATTTGTACTTGCTTACACACATGCAAAGTGGAGAGAGATGCGATTTAGCTATCAAAAAAAAAAAAATCAAAATATTTATTTTCAAAATTGGAACACATAATTCTCTTTTTGACGTCAAATTCTGCCTAAATCTACTCCACTTCCACCTGTATAACCGAGGGGAAGAAGTGGCAACAAACCCAACGGCACAGGGCCCTACCTTTGATTTATCTTATTCATTACAATCATTAAGTCTACCTATGCTGAGCCATCAAGCACTCCATGGACTTTTATCATTTAAGTAGTCATCTAACTTATAGTAGGCTTTCTTGCACAGATTAACTTTTATAGAAGATTTGAATTTTTCTTCAGACAAGTTAATAATTTCATTCGGAACCTTATTGTAGTAACGCACGCACAGCCCCACAAAAGAATTATTGATCTTAGACAATCTAGAATGATGTATTTGAATTTTATTATTATTTCTAAGATTTAAATTATGCCTCTCATTATTTAAGCTGAGTAAAGAAAGGTTCTGTCTAACGAACATAATGTTAGCGAATATGTATTGACATGGCACCGTCATTATATTTATTTCCTTAAATAATTCTCTTAGAGAATCACGACTACGAAGCCCATAAATAGATCTTATTACTCTTTTTTGTAAAATGAATATAGAATCGATATCAGCGGCACGACCCCAGAGCAAGAGGCCATAAGACATAAGACTGTGAAAGTAGCTAAAATATACAAGTCTTGCTGTAGCTATATCTGTCAACTCTCTAATCTTTTTAACGGCATATGCTGCGGAGCTTAGCCGACCTGATAACAATTCTATATGTGGACCCCATTGCAGCTTCTTGTCAAGGGTTAGCCCCAAGAAAACCGTATTATCCACAAATGCTAACTTCTCGTTATTTAATATTATGTCATTATCACATGGTTTAACACCTGGAAGTGTGAATTTTATGCATTTAGTTTTTTTTGAGTTTAAAACAAGGTTGTTAGCAATAAACCATTCATGAACTTGCCGAAGGGTGTCGTTCACATCGTCATAGTTTTGGGCATGTCTATTAACTTCAAAAATCAGAGAAGTATCATCTGCAAACAACACAATCTTCGACATATTCTGCACCATGTACGGAAGATCGTTTATATAAACCAAAAAAAGGAAAGGTCCTAATATTGAGCCCTGTGGGACTCCTATTTTAATAAGAGATCCCTGCGACTTTTTACCGTTTATCTGAACCTTTTGAATCCTGTTTGTTAGGTAGGAGTTCAATAAACTAAGGTTTTTATTTTTGATACCGTAATGTTCTAATTTGAAGAGCAACGTTTTATGATCTACGCAATCAAACGCCTTAGATAAATCACAAAAAACCCCGATAGCATCGTGGTGTCGCTCAAAAGCATCAAAAATATTTTGCAGAAGAGCAGCACCAGCGTCCGTCGTCGAGCGGCCTTTAGTGAAACCAAACTGTTGGTCATGTAGAAGTTTGTTACAGTTGAAATGTACAAGCATTTGACTGAGCATGACCTTTTCGAAAACCTTGCTAAGTACCGGTAAGATCGAAATGGGTCTAAAGTTGCCAGGATCTCTTTTGTCTCCTGATTTGTACAATGGTATAGTTTTACTTAGCTTCATTAGATCGGGAAAAGTGCCATGATCTATAGAGAGATTAAACGCGAAGGCAAGATATGGTGCTAAAATATCAATGATGGAATTACATACTTTAACAGACATACCCCACAGGTCTTCAGTGGTTTTTATTTTTATTTGTTTAAAGGACGTTATAATATCCTGTGGGTTCACGTGCCTAAATTCAAATTCAGTGATGCAAGAGGGAACGTTCTTTCGTAGAAATTCCGCTGAAAGAGCAGCCGATGAATTTAAGTTTTCTGTGGTCTTTAGTGGTATATTAGTAAAGAAAGTTTCAAACTCTTGAGCCACCTCGGCATTCGATGTTAACGTGCCGCGGTCAGTATTTAGGATAATATCGTTGTCGCGAGGTTTGGTTCTTCCCGATTCGCTATTAATTATTGTCCATACTACTTTCATTTTATTTTATTTGATATAATATATATACTATACGTATAACGTGTGCCCCTGCGTTAATAAACATAGCAAAACATAGAAACAGTCGTCAGGTTTCAGTAGGCGTTAGAAGATATATATATATTTTAATCCTGGTGGATTTACGCTTGACCTCAATCACACACACACACACTTTTTCAAAAAAATTCAGGATAGCGTCTTACAATTTTACATAGCTCGATTATGTACGCACTGGGACGCACTGATTAAATACTTTTGTCTTTAAACATTGTGGAATAGGCGACGTGAAAACCTGACGCAGTTTTCCGAATACTGCCCAGCGTGACATGTAATTATTCCTACTAATATTATAAATGCGAAAGTTTGGATGTATGGATGTTTGTTACTCAATCACGCTTCAACCACTGGACGGATCGGGATGAAACTTGTCACACATATAAGTTAGGTGCCGTGTGGTTTTCGGTAGAGTAGAATAGGACCACTCCAACTCTTCCCGTGGATGTCGTACAAGACGACTAAGGGAATACATTATAAAACATCAGGCCTCCCCAACCCGTCTGGCCATCGCGGGGAGTGTAGGCCAAATCCTCCGTCTGACTCCGGCAGATGAGAGAGGGTTGTGCTCCTGCAGTGGAGACAAAAATAACCTGATGATGATATAGTTTAGGTCCTGGAATAGGACATAGGAAAGTTTTTATCCCGAAAAACCCATTCCCATTCCTACGGGAAATAGATAATAATTTGTAATGTTAAGTTGTCTACGCGGACGAAGTCGCGGACAACAGCTAGTAGATAATAAATAGGTACTCGTACACTAAACCATGTCAGATGATATCGTTCAAGAACTCGTGAACTGAGTAGTACGGCTAAGAAATAAAAATAAATAAATATTACATATACATATACATACATACACTTGACTAATCCTAAACTAGGATTTTCTCCTGTACTATGCTAAATAGACAATGATAGGACAATTCACAAACTTGTACAAAAGTTGTCTGTCCCCACTGGGAATCGAACTCACTACCTCTGGCGCTCGAGTCCAATAACCAAGCCATGATCCTTTTTTCATGTTTTATTTTATTTATTACACAATTTAAAAACACATTACTCTAACATCCTTACTGGTACCGGTAAACCATTATTTGGTGTTGTCGTGGCACCAGACCTCGTCGCTCACACGATACACACGGCTATCTAAAATTGGCTCACAACATCTCGCATAAACATGCAGTGCGGCACAATGCGCAGCTGTGGGTCGCCAGCTATGAAATAGATTTATTTATTTCGCTAATATACCATAAAACAATATATAATATTATATACTATCTTAGCCATAAAAGGGATCGTCAATTTTAGAAAATAATAAACCTTTGTCATATAAAATCAGAATTTAATCACATATTTGGGCTCGATTCTGAAGGCACAACGTGAAAATTTGACAGCACTAAAACTGTTGCTATCCTTGTCACACAGTATTATAAAGATAAAGACGAAACCAATTTTAGCACTGTCAAATTTTAAATGTGTGTCTTCAGAATCGCGTCCATTGTATTTGATAATACAAAATAAAATAATGTCAGTATACAATAATGTATATATCTTAAGAGAATTTTAGTTTAAAAAATTCATCAACAGAATAAAATTCGTTATCCAACAATAGATTTTTCAGTCGGCGACTAAACGTTTCGTCATTTGTTTCGTTACGTATATTTCATTCCAGATTAATAGTCCTATGAAAACCAACGCTATTTGCGTCTCGGTAACATATACATGAAAGGGTCACCAGCAGCAAAAATAGGTTTGTATTACCAAGTAAACTTTGCGGTCCACTTAGGAACACCATCTATTGTGTATTTTGTTTTCGAGACGCAAATGCGTTTGTTTTCATAGGACTATTAATCTGGAATGAAATATAGGTCTGCGGGGAGGTGCTCGTAGTACGTGGGACCGAATATTCGCGGGTTTGACCACGTGATTCCATAAACAGGTCGATGGAGTGTATATACAGGGAATACGCTGGTGGAAGCTGCATTTTTCAAATCTTAGCGTTTAATTCAATTCAAAGCCTAACCTAATGCTCCAGGTTACAAAAAATTTTAATCCTACTTGTCGGTCTTATCTTATCTTTTAATAGGGGGCCAGGCACGCCCGGCGACTCGTCGACCCTGTGGGATCTTTTGTGTCAGCCCCTTTGTCTATGCTGTGCTTCCGTCCCCCACAGTTCGCTGCATAAAATCTACTATGCAGCTAAGAGCTGTGGTAGCCGGTTGGTTGTGCACTCGCCTCACGTTCATGAGGTCGTGGGTTCAAACCCCGCCCGTACCAATGAGTTTGACGAAACTTAAGTACGGTTTATTTATAATACCACAGGCTTTTCGGTGAAGGAATAACATCGTAAGGAAACCTGCATATGCCAAAGAAGCAATTCTGAGGCGTATGTGAAGTCCACCAAATCGGCTTGAGGCACCGTTGGTGGTCAGGGGTTTGGCACAAAAGATCCTGAAGGGTCGAAGTGTCGCCAGGTCTTCCTGGCCCCCTAAGAAGATAAGATAAAGGGGCAGAAGCCTGTAGTCCTTGGGTTCAGGGTAAGCCACACCCAGGACACTCATTCGCCTTGCAGCTAGTGCATTGCATTCACACAGCAAGTGTTTCACCGTTACTTATCGGTCTCCTGGGTCAGTGTGTCCTTTGACACATAGGCCTCCTCCAGCGTTTCCATTCTTCCCTTTGCTTGGCCAATCTTGTCCAGGCCTAACGTCGTAGAGTTTAAATGGTCAATTCCGAGTACATGCACTAAACTAAACATCATCATCAGGTTATTTTTGTCTCCACTGCAGGAGCACAACCCTCTCTCATCTGCCGGAGACAGACGGGTTGGGGAGGCCTGATTGATGTTTTATAATGCTCTTTACCGGAAACCACACGGCAAACAATATATAAACTAAACACAATATATTTAAACTTATAAAGATCTATAATGATGATGATCTATATGATCTAAATGTAATAATTGTCATTGTGAATGTATGAATTTTAATTACTATATTTTTTTTTTGTTATGTTGGTAGCTTAACTAAGTGTTTTGTATATCCATTGATTGTAATGTTTTTGACAATGTACGATTAGTACCAATAAATAATATGAATATGAATATATTAGTTTCAAATTATAATGAGCAGGAAAACCAAGACAAATGCTTACAGTATATAAATAGCGAATTGCAGAGATAATGTTTATCCCAAAGCAGAAAACTGGAGTTTTTGGGGAATACCGTTTAGACAACAAAAACCAAAAAAGTCATAAGTACAAGGAATTGTTAAAATTCAACGTACAATATTATTATCAAACATCCGTATATTATTTTATGACAGTCCTCAAACGCAGGGTAAACGAGTTCTCGAGTGGAGACCGCGACTGGGCAAGCGTACTGTGGCACGCCCCCTGGCTAGATGGAGCGACGATCTGCGTAAGGCGGCTGGCAGTGACTGGATGAGAAGAACCGAAGATCGGGTTCAGTGGCGCACCTTGGGAGAGGCCTATGTCCAGCAGTGGACTCTTTCAGGCTGATGATGATGATGATTTTGATGTAAATAACAGAAACAAACGGAGTAATTAGCAAGTATTTTACTTATAAATGTACACAGAGCAAGAACAAGGAACCACACACGGTAGGTAGACATTTACAGCTGTGACAGTTCTTAGTTGCGTTCCGATACACGACGTTTACGTTTATACTACAACATCCTCTCTTAAACGTAGACCCATTTTGGAGGAGCAGTACATCAGTTTTGGCTGTGGGGTCCCCTTCGTCAAGATGTCGGCAACCATCTCACTTGTCTGGACATAGCAGACATCAATCTTCTTCATTTTGACTTTATCTCGCACAAAATGATGTCTGACATCTATATGCTTGGTCCTGGAATGATAGCAGTCATTACCTGAAAGTTTAATTGCGCTTTGATTATCGCAATATATTTTTGTAGGTTCATTCCTCAGCTGTGGCCAAAAGTCTTCCTCTAACTGTTTAAGCCACAGTGCCTCCTGAGTGCAAGTAGAGAGAGCCATGTACTCCGCTTCAGTCGTGGATAGTGCAACAGTTGGTTGGCGGCGTGAGTTCCACGTGATTGCACCACCCTGAAAAATAAATACATATCCAGTGCAGGACCTTCTATCATCCTCTGAACTGGCCCAATCAGCATCACAATAGCCATGTACATATTTTTCTTCAAAATCACGTTTATAAGATAACTTATAATCTTCAGTAGCTTTTAGATACCTCATGACTCTTTTTATAGCTAGCCAATGTAGCATTTCAGGTTTTGTATTATATTTACTGAGTGTATTTACCACATAGCTTATATCAGGGCGTGTACCTTGAGATAAATACAGCAAACATCCTATAAGTTTTTGATAAGGAATATCTTTCAAAACTGTATCTTCATTTTCACTCGTACATAATTTGGTGTTGGGATCAATTGGTGTTTTGACTCCTTTACAATTTGACATTCCATATTTATTCAGTATCTCCTGTATGTACTTCTTTTGATCAATATGTAACATATTTTTCTGTCTGTCTCTTGTAACATGCAAACCCAAACAATATCTCAGCTCTCCTAAATCTTTCATTTCAAAATTATTATGTAATTTACTTTTTAAGTAATTTTTAATCTGTGGACAGCTTGTAAACAGAATTATGTCATCAACATAAACTGCCAAAAATAACATATTATTATTTTCAATTTTGTAGTAAATGCAAGGATCCAGCTTTGACTGAGTAAGGCCAATTTCCTTCAAAAAAAAATCTAACTTTTTGTTCCATTGCCTACTTGCTTGTTTTAATCCATATAAAGATTTTTTTAACAGACAGACTTCTGTACCTTCTTCATAATGAGGCGGTTGAACCATATAGATTTCCTCTTCTATATCACCCTGAAGAAAAGCGGAAACGGCATCCATTTGATCAATGTCTAGATTATATTTTGCCGCTATAGCAAATAAATAACGCAAAGAAGAATATCTGATCACAGGGGAATATACTTCATCATATTCTAAGCCTTTCTTTTGAGCACAGCCTTTTATAACTAATCGTGCCTTATATTTTGTTACGTTAAATTTCTCGTCTGTTTTAGTTTTAAATACCCACTTACAAGGTATTGCATTCTTTCTTTTAGGTAAATCAGACAAAACCCAAGTATTATTTTTGACTAAAGATTTATACTCCTCATCCATGGCCTTCTGCCAATGATTTGCTTCTGCACTCGAAAGAGCTTCTTCAATAGTAGATGGATCATGAAACTGTGCAAAATATGCATAATTCGGAGTTTCATCCAAATCATCATCCTGATCTCTGTTCATTGCACGCTGTGGCTTTCTCAGAGTAATAAATTTTTCTGGTGTTGTAAATGGACTATCTTCTGTACTTGGTTGGTAGGTTTCATCAGTTTCATTTAGTACTGTATCGTAGCTTTCCTCAGAAGAGCTTGTCTGCTGAGTATCATTTACTTCTTGAAATGTTTCATTCATACTGTTACTCGGTTCTTCGATTAATGGAGACATATTTTCTCCCGCTAAATTCTGTAATGATGTGTCATTGTCATTATCATTATTATCCAGCGCTAAAGTTATTGGTGTTGTCTGTGGCAAGTTATTACATTTATGTACTCTATTGTCGCATAAATCTTCCAAAAATACAACATCTCTACTTTTAGTAATACTCATTGTTGTCGTATTTAGAAGCCTGTAGCCTTTTGTATTTTCACAATATCCAAGAAAAATCATTTCTGTTGACTTTGAGTCCCATTTCAGTCTTTTTTGTTTTGGTACATGAACCATGGCTTTACAACCAAAAATCTTTAAATGAGAAATATTTGGTTTTATACCTGTCCATCTCTCTTCTGGTGTCATGTCACCAAGGACTCTACTCGGGGAACGGTTTGTGATGTAGGCTGCTGTTGCCACTGCTTCGGCCCAATATTCCTTTTTTAACTTCGCATCAAACAGCATGCATTTGGCACGCTCCACCAGTGTTCGGTTCATCCTTTCACTCAACCCGTTCTGCTCAGGTGTGTATGGAGTGCTGGTCTGATGCTTAATGCCGGAATCTGACAATAATTTTAAAAATGCATTATTTACATATTCTTTACCATTATCTGATCGAAGAATTTTAATTTTTCTATCCAACTGATTTTCTACTTCAGCTTTAAATTGTTCAAAAACTGATTTTATGTCCATTTTGTTCTTTAAAAAATAAACAAATACTTTTCGAGAATAATCATCAATAAATGTTATGAAGTACTTGGCGCCTCCTACAGATGGTGTTTCCATAGGGCCACACATGTCTGTATGAATCAGCTCCAACAATGAGTTCACCCTGGAGCCAACATTATTGAACGGATTTCTCGTCTGTTTCCCTTCTATACAGGAAATACATTTTTGGTTTCCTTCTGTTTTTGATATTTTAGCCCCTTCTGTACAAGACTGTAATTTATTTACATCTGTATAATTCAAATGCGCCATTCTACGGTGCCATACATCCAGAGTTTGAGTGTTTTCAGTGGCAGTAATAAATGCATTTCCTTGCACAGTATTCAACTTGTACATATTATTGGTCAGCTTCGCGGTTGCTACTAATTGTTTTTGTTTATTGAAAATATCACAGCCAGAATCATTAAAAGTCACTTGACAGCCTCGCTTTATCAATTGACTGACCGATAATAAGTTGGTTGTCAGTTCAGGAATACATAATATATCTCTCACCTGGATGTGATTTACTGTACCGTCTTTACAGAAGAGATCAAGGTCTACATTACCCATCTTCTGTATGGAGACTGTAGTGTTGTTAGCTACCATTATTTTCTTCATCGGAGGTGCTCGAACATCATACATCCAATCTGAGTTTCTGGTCATGTGCATTGATGCACCGGAATCCACATACCAGTCCATATTATTCATTGAATCATTCGCTGAAAAAACAGCTGTAAAAACATTATAATTAGGCTTCTTATTTCCACAATTTTTACTAAAATGCCCATATAAGTTACATTTGTAGCACCGAGGACCTTTAGTTTTATTTTGCTGATTATTCTGAGGGCTATACTGATTATAATGAGGGTAGTTTTGTTTAGGTTTAGTATTTTTGTGCTTTGTATAAAAAACGGAGGACGGAGACTCTTTCACTTCTTGCAAAAGCTTAGTTTTAATTGAGTCTGAACTTATTTTTATACCCGAGCTCTCAATACCCATGATCATAGGCTTATAAAGTTCCGGTAAGCCAGCTAACATCAAAGTGCCCAACCATTCATCATCTACATTAAATCCGATGTTTCTTAACTTATGAGCAGTTGTTATAATTTTGTTCACATATTCTTCAACATTAGAACAACTATCTAGTGTTGTATTGATCAAGTCACGGAGTAATCCTACTTTTCTTGATAAACCCGAGTCTTCAAAAGCATTTTGTAAATTTTGCCATACCTCTTTTGAAGTTTTAGCATCCTGTACATGAATGTAGTTTACCGGGTCCACAAGCAGGATAATTTTTGACTTGGTCTTCAGGTCTTTCTTGGGATCTGGTTTTTCACATATAACACATTCCCATAATTCTTCATGTTCTAAATATGTCTGAACTGCAAACTTCCATGTATTGTAGTTTTCTCTTCCCAATAGTTTGTCGATTTGTACATTAGACAAAGACATTTTTCCAAACTTACAGTTGGTAATCGCCAGAAAAATTATTCAGTAGGTATGCTGAAAAAAAATATCGCGATTTTCTCGGAACTCGCGACGGAATTACTTTTATATTTCTGCTATGGAACGGCCCATAACCTGATGTAAATAACAGAAACAAACGGAGTAATTAGCAAGTATTTTACTTATAAATGTACACAGAGCAAGAACAAGGAACCACACACGGTAGGTAGACATTTACAGCTGTGACAGTTCTTAGTTGCGTTCCGATACACGACGTTTACGTTTATACTACAACAGATTTGAATAACAATTTGCACCCATCAATCATCACGTCTACCACTGCTGCCCACCAACATTCCCGCCTCCTCACCATTCTCCCCCCGCAACTCCTCTAAGCGAGGATCAACGGAGGTAACTGCAAAGACACCTACCAGTGAAGGTAGGGCAAGTCCCAGGTCATGAATTTACGCTGCCTTGGGCCCCAGACAAATTTAATTAAAGAAGTAAAGAGTCAAAGTAGGAAGAGAGTTCCCACTTCCCCTCTGGCCAATGGGAGTGTAGCAATGAAACGATGACCAGACTGGTCAGGTTGGGGGGGTTGGGGGGGTTTGGTGTGGCCAAGATAAGCCTGGCCACCTAGTTGAACACCACCCACAGTCTAAATAATTGGCCTAGCTTATTTAATTGATTAAGCCGCTACCTTATAATTAGACTTTTAAAAGTTGACTAAGTATTTTGCCTGCTAGCTAAAAAGACCTAAACACAGGGAACATTTTGTAAATTGTTAAAAAAGGAGTCAAACTGGTTTGCTATAATTGTAACATTAATGAATTCTATTCATTTATTTAACAGTATATTGCACACATAAAATAAATAAAAAACGGTTGACATTCCAAATACTTGATGTTATTGTGCCCCTACACTTCAAAACGATAACATTGGGAATCCCTTGTCGGTATATAAGATTTTTATCGTACACATGTCGCAGGCCGATCAAAAAATTAGGCTGATCGTGATGCGCCTAGCTACATCGTAATCTGGCTGACTAACGCTTACCCATATCGTGAAAAAGCTGATTGCCTTGCTACTCACTTAGACATATTATTTTGTGGCTAGGCAGTTCGAAGAATAGTTATAAAATACACCACCAGAGGCGCTGGCTGCGCTTAGTCTATGTTTATGCGTCAAGGAATCTAATCTTTTCATTATTTACTAAATATTGACGGTATTTACCCGTAGCGTCAATATTTCGTAATAATTAAATGTTCTGCGTAGTAACTGCACAAGTTTCAAAGTGAATGTGAACGAGTTGTGGCTCCCGGAGCCGCAGTTTCGTAAAACAGCGCAATTGTTTGGAACGCTCCATCTAGTAGTACATAGAGATCGTTGCCTGCAAACGATACGGCTGAACATGGTTAGCCAAATCGACAGACGATGAGTGAACGATCGGTCTCGAATCATGGGTCTGATATAAGTCAGGCACATTATGAAATCTCGCCAGATCACGATGTAGCTAGGCGCATCATGGTCTGCCTGATTTCATGATCGGCCTGCGACACATACATTAATTACGCTTTCATATCTAGTTTATTTGTTTAGAACGCGTGTTGATCGTAAATGGAAAAACCGAACGTCAATCAATTTAGGTATATTTACTCAATAACTTGTCAATATAAGATATCAAAGCGTGTTTATTATTTATGTGTTAGTCTCTTTGGTGAGGTTTTATTGACATGGAAATAGGAAAGTCCTTATCGTAACCCTTGATGGACTACAATCGTACTTTCATCCCACTAATATTATAAATGCGAAAGTTTGGATGTTTGGATGTTTGTTACTCAATCACGCTTCAACCACTGGACGGATCGAAATGAAACTTGGCACGCATAAAGGTTAGGTCCTGGAATAGGACATCATGAATTTGTTTTTATCCCGAAAAAAAAATCTCATTCCAACGGAAACCAAATTAAATATTAAAAGCATTGTGTAAATATCGAAACCTACGCGGACGAAGTTGCGGGCAAAACCTAGTCTAATAAATAAAATCGTAAACTTCGCGTGTCTGTACAGTGAGAGTGGAGAGAGTCGCTTCTTTACGTAATAATATATGTTAGTCTTTGGCTTTAGTGTGTGACAAACGCTAGCGTGCCAAAAGGGGTATAGAAGACGACACATTCGCATACCCCGGCAACCACACGCCGGAGATCTTTTTGCGATTACCCGGCTCCCATCCATCATAGCGCTGTAATTGATTGCCGAGCGGCCCCTAGCCTCATGCAAAATCGACTGGCATCAGTCAAAGGCGGCAAGCGTTTCTCAAAACCACTGGGGGCTGAGATGCATAAAGCAACACTGGACCCCTCCAGTCGCCATAGTCAGACTTACCCCTCTGCTCCCGTACTGCTATGTGTAAAAGAGTATATCGTAGCTTATAGATCTTACAGTTCATTCATGAGGCCCCACACCTTCTCTAAATCGTTTACATTTCATTGTATGCATTATATTGTTACTGTGATGCAGTCGAAATAAGGAAGCCGTTCTTTCCTTATGCGAGATAACTTAATATAATTGCACTGTAAAGCCTTGTACTAGCATTAAAATATATACAAGTACATATTATTAGAAATACTGAACACGCTCTAATCATCAATATGACACTGACGTTCCAGTTCTCGCCAAAAGTAGCGGGACATGCCGTTGTGAACTGTACAATAATTTTAATATTCTTATAAAACATCAATCAGGCCTCCCCAACCCGTCTGGCCAGCGAGGGGAGTGTAGGCCAAGTCCTCCGTCTGTCTCCGGCAGATGAGAGAGGAATGTGCTCCTGCAGTGGAGACAAAGATAACCCGATGATGATAAGTGTGCATAGCAATATGTGGATACCTTCGCGTTAAAGACAGGATGTTTCGCATCGGAAGAAAACGCTATGGCGTCTCTATACCGGCGGCGCTGGGCTGGACTTACATGAGCAGTCTGCCTAAGTTTTAACGTGCTTTGCTATCAAAACTGCACAACGTGCCATATAACTTGACCGCAGAGGTTGTGGGTTCGTTTCCCACTACGGACAAACGACTTTGTACAAGTTGGTATCTGTCTAAATGTATTATGAACTGTCCTATCCTTATTTAATTCCCGTAGTTCAGGAGATAATCCTAGTTTGAGGTTTAGACAAGTGTATGAATATCTATAACTAACAATAACTAAAAAAATAACATTTCTTTTAAACGTGACATTAACATTCCATAGTTAGGGATATAAAAGATTGAGACTTTGAGAACCACTGTTACCCTTTCTCTGCAGAGATATTTTACATGTAGGTGATCTATTTTCAACCGTCCTAAATTAACATAGCATATTTTGCGTATTCCCCTGGTAAATATTCGAGATAAGGATATGTTTACTGGTTATGCTGATTATCAACGATTCAATGTTGCAGTCTAAGATTCTCTATTTTCATATGAGTAGCTATGGTTTGGTGGGTTGCCCACTGGGGGCTTTGCCATAATCACCACGCCTGGCAGGCGGATTCGTGATCGCTATACACAGGAGAACGTTGCTGCCCGTCCCTTATGCAGTCGACGACACCCATGGGAAGGAGTGGCCCTGTTCTAAGCCGGAACCCACTCGGCTCATGCTTTTCTTCCAGTAAACCTGTGCCGTGTGGGTTCCGGTAGAGTAGAATAGGACCACTCTAACTCTTCCCGTGGATGTCGTACAAGGCGACTAAGGGAACACATTATAAAACATAATCAGGCCTCCCCAACCCGTCTGGCCAGCGCGGGGAGTGTAGGCCAAATCCTCCGTCTGTCTCCGGCAGATGAGAGAGGGTTGTGCTCCTGCAGTGGAGACAAAAATAACCTGATGATGAATGAAAACTTTGGGTAAACCTAACATAAATGTAAATATATATATGAACCTTTAATATAAACGTGCCAATAGAAGGCAAGCCAGAAGCCACGGTAGGATATGTGCAGAGAGAGAGTTCAAAAGAGGTCACCATGGAACCACGTGGTTTACGAACGCTCCCTTAAGCGACATCAAAAACGTATATCGCTTTTATTTAGAAAAAAGATCTAGGTAACAAAATAAAGGTTCTAGAAAACATGGCGACTAATTGATGGCACCAGGGATGGGCAGCAACGTTCTCCTGTACTGAGATCACCAATCTGCCTGCCAAGTGTGGTGATATTATTGTTATATTATAATTCCCCGAATGGACAGCCCACCAAAAATGTCATCTATTGGGAAGGCTTATGATGCATTCTATGTAGGGTTGGGGGAATACCAATCTATTGTTTGTTCTGGCCCGCAGCCAGACGTTTGTTGCGAAGCAAACACTTGAAATTAGGCCAATGTTGTCGCGTATTGAAGACGCCTCCGCCGTCTCGCTGACTGGGAAAACCCGACATTTCGGGGGCGATGAGTAGCAGCATGTAGTAAACGGTAAAATTGGAGTTAAATGATTATAACGGATTTTTATAAATGTACCTATTGTTCATGTGGAAGAAAAAGGAATTCAATTCATCATCAGCTGAAATATCATACGTAATTTGGGAATTTCCCCCCACCCTCTTCCCTCCCCCCTCGCTTAATCTTACATAAAATTTATTTTGAGTTTCCCTAAAAGCGATAAATAGTTAAATGCCGTCATGAGAAGGTTCAGAGTTACACTAAAACACGTTAGTATTTGATACTAGCTGTTGCCCGCGACTTCGTCCGAGTTAACAACTTAACACCACAAATTATTATGTATTTCCCGTAGGAATGGCATGTTTTTTCAAGATAAAAACTATCCTATGTACTATTCCAGGATATAACCTATATGTGTGCCAAGTTTCATCTCGATCCGTCCAGTGGTTGAAGCGTAATTGAGTAACAAACATCCAAATATCCAAACTTTCACATTTATAATATTAGTAGGATAAAGCAAAGACTTTTTTTAAAATAAATATTTTAGTCTTTGTAAATTGCGTACATAATATCAGTAGAAAGCAGACACATCTGCCAAATTCCACACTCTCTCTAGCAGCAGCGTTTGGAACGCGCTCCCAGGCGAATTACGACTCGGAGTAAAATATTACGTAAAAATAGCTTTTACCCCCTCCCTGCGGTTAGATCATGTACAGTCTTGGGACCTTTACATAAATAATGAACAGGTCCTAGCCAGATGGTTGGCTAGAGCAAAACACCAATTGGTTTTGAAGCAGGTTGAAATTTTGGACACCCCAGTTTGAACTTTGACCTTACAAAGCCCGGACTAAGCCGCGAACAGTCGCACACGAATATCACCAATGCCGAATTCCAACGCTTCCTAGTTATAACTGACAATCCTAAGTCGTGCGTGAAATCTCGTTGTGACGTTGACAAACTATCGCAAAGCGTCGGAAGCGGCCCGCTTTTTGGACACTCCACTAAACGTCCGCGTAGATTGACAGTTGACAAACCATGTCCGAAAAAAACAACAACAAAATGTACGCCAGTACAATAGTAATATGATGGTAAGATGCTAGGCCCGATTCCAAAAGCACACATTTAAAATTTGACAGCACTAAAATTAGTTTCGCCTTTATCTTCATAATACTGGTGTCCTTTAAAAACAACTTAAAAAAGTACTATGGGTTCAATACCGAAGCTTTGCTGACTTATATTACAGTACTAGCTGTGCCCGCGGCTCCGCTCGCGTGGACTACAGGATCCGCTCCATTCCCACTTCCGCTCTCTATCCCACTTCCACTCAGACTTTCAGGTCCAGGTCCAGGTCCAGGTCCAGGTCCAGGTCCAGGTCCAGGTCCAGGTCCAGGTCCAGGTCCAGGTCCAGGTCCAGGTCCAGGTCCAGGTCCAGGTCCAGGTCCAGGTCCAGGTCCAGGTCTAGGTCCAGGTCCACGTCGAGGTCCAGGTCTAGGTCCAGTCCAGGTCCAGATTCAGGTCCAGGTCCAAGTCTCCAGGCCCAGGCCCAGGCCCAGGCCCAGGCCCAGGCCCAGGCCCAGGCCCAGGCCCAGGCCCAGGCCCAGTTCCAGATCCTCAACTCTCCCCTCAACCCTCCCCTCTACACTCCTCTCAACCCTTCCCTCAGCTCTCCCCTCAACTCTCCCCTCAAACCTCTTTCCCTCGTCTCTCCAAATGTAGTCCTCGTAACTAATCCATCGCAATCAAAATTCCGACCAACATTACTTTGTTGCATACGTATACCACAAATTTATCGTAATCGGGTAACTCAGTCAAAAGTTATGCGAATTTTCAAACACTCAAATGACACTGGTACCATACCCGCTCCCGCTACCGCTCACGAATCCAGTCGCACATTTACACCCTACATTCTTCGCAGTGTATCGTCCAGGTCCAGGTCCAGGTGACCTTCGCTCGCGTGAACTACAGAATCGCTTCCGCTCCAGCTTCCGCTCCGCTTCCGCTCCCGCTCTCACTCCCGCTTCCGCTCCACTCCCGCTTCCGCTCCCCTCACGCTTCGGCTTCCGCTCCCGCTCCCGCTCCCACACCCACTTCCCTTTTCCCACGCCCACGCCCGAGCCCACGCCCACTCCCACTCCCACTCCCACTCCCACTCCCACTCCCACTCCCACTCCCACTCCCACTCCCACTCCCACTCCCACTCCAATTCCCACTCGCAGCTCCAAATGTAATCCAAACTCATCGCAATCTGAATAATACGGAAATACTATTATGCAATATATTGCATACTAACCTTACGTAACTAATGTATTTGAAAACTAAAAATGTCTATAACTTTTGATTGAGATAGCCGATTGCGATGAAATAAAGACTAAATGTTAAGTTAAGTTAATCCCCATGATTTTGTGAAAAGTCCATCAAAGCCCGATCAGTAGTTTTTAAGTGATGCGTGCACAAACTCACAGACAAACAGATAAACAGATAAACAGACAAACAGACAAAAATTTCAAAAATGATCGAAATATGTTCTGTTGCTTATCCTTAGACCCCCCAATTTTTTTTTTTGCAAATATCTTCAATGTACAGACACGCGATGTTTACGATTTTATTTATTAGATATAAACTACTAATAAGTTTTTATTGTGATATACAATGTAATAGTATATATGAACATATATATATACATATATATATATATCTTATATATTCATATGTTATGTGTATAAATTTATGTATATAAAGATATTTGTATCATTCACTTATTCGTGTATCGTCTATGTATATATTGTTCGTTTATGTTTATGTAATATGTATTTTCAAACTTTATTAAAAGTAGGTACATTTCTTTATCAAATTTGGTACTAAACGCATTATACTTGTCCTTTCGGTTACTCTAAGGTTGACTGGAAGAGATCCCTAACTGGGATAAGTCCGCCTTTGTACACAGTTTAATTCCTATTTTATTATTGTTGTTGTTGTTATTTTTGGTACAATAAAGCGTTTACATACATACATACAGAGATAGCAATCATTTTAGTGCTGTCTAATTTTAAAGTTGTGCCTTCAGAATCGCGCTCACTGTATCGAATTTAAGTTGTCTACGTGAATCCCAAGATCTAAGGTCATTGCGACAGAGCTAAAAGAATTTGTAAGCTGAATTCCCTTCCAATACTCGAAAAATTCCCCATCACCCAAAGGTTGCTTGGAAAAAATCACTGAAAGCATTAAGGCAGTCGTTGTACGCCAGTGCCGGTATACAGTAGGGTAGGAACAGCGATAGGGAAGCTGACAGAAGAATGCAGCTGGGCTGGGCAGCATTTGGAAGACTGCGTCAAGTCTTCAGGTCGGCTATTCCACAATGTTTAAAGCCAAAAGTCTTCAATCAGTGGGTCCCGACTGTCATGACCTACGGCGCAGAGACGTGGACACTGACGCTGGGCCTGGTCCACAAGTTTCAAGTCGCTTAGCGAGCTATGAAGAGGGCTGTGGTCGAAGTTTGGTTAGGATATGATTCATAATGAGGAGATCCGACGAAGAACAAAACTCACCGACATAGCCGAAAGGATTAGTAAGCTGAGGTGGTAGTGGGCCGGCCACATATGCCGCAGAACCGACAGCCGTTGGGGCAGACGAGTTCTGGAGTGGAGACCGCGCACTCGCAGGGTGGGACGCCCCGCCGCCAGGTGGACCGACGACCTAAAGAAGGGGGCCGGCAGCGGCACGAAACGAAGGTAACCAACATAGCCGAAAGGATTAGTGCTCGAAGGATAAAACTACTAGCAACAATTGGTCCTTCGAGCCGGATCGAAGGACCAATTGTAGCAAGTAGTTTTATAATATATTCAAATAATACTAAGGTTTTAATTTGACGTGATGTTCTCACCCTCTTATTTATTGGTAATCTTGACAACCATTCAAAATGTGACAATATATAATTTTCTGAAGTATATGGCCGTTACAATTAGCAAGCTGAAGTGGCATTGGGCGGGCCACATCTGTCAACGGCCGTTGGGGCAGACGAGTTCTGGAGTGTAATTATAATTAATTTACTCTACAGATAATAATTATGTGTCATTCATTATCACCAGTCGAAATACGTCCACTGCTGAACATAAGCTTCCCCAATAGAATGACACTTTTGGTGGGCTGTCCATTGGGGGATTTAGCATAATCACCACGCTTGGCAGGCGCTTTGATCGCAGTAATAATCTTAATATACCCAAGAGTACGCTGCTGCCCGTCTTAGTCGCCTTGATGACACCCACGAGAAGACAGGGGTAACCCCATAGACGGGGAACCACACAGTTGGCTTTTGCAAAAAATGTTTTACTCGGTACAGGAATTTCTAGACCAGGCAGAAATATAACGACATAATTAATGCATAGAAAGAAAGAAAAGAAAGAAAAACATTTATTCACTACCACAATTAAATAAAATAAAAATAAAATTGGCACACACAAAGAAAAAACCAACAAAGCAAGAAAAAGGAAAAAATAAATAAAATAAAACTTATAAGAACAAGAGAAAACAATTTAAATTTTTTAACTTAAAATAGTATGCGTGTGCCGTGGCAGCAAAAGGGCAAACGACTCAGCGTATGCCTAGACCAAGTCAGGTGCTAGGCGCTGATTTTCAGTCGCACCCAGTGCAGACAAGTTTGTCTACACTGAACAGTAGGTACGTTAAATACTGACAGTGTGTATATATGACTTTTCGTAAATTTAATTGACATATTATTGTTATTGACATTGTAATTTAAATTCATATAAGTATTAAGTTTAATTTGTAATGTGTAACATTTGCACGCTATTATATGGATGGCTAAATAGGCATGATCTACCAGTTGCTAGTCATAAGATTTGACATTTGTACCCTATTTATGCAAATAAATATTCTATTCTATTCTATTACGTGTATTTTTAAATTTAATTAAATCAGTTTTTTTGGTGAAAGTAGCTTTGCATCTAACTTATCTGTCATTGTCAAAAACTAGTTTAGTTCGTTTAGTGGATTATTGTGAGAAACAATTTTATGCTCAGAAAAACGAATATATTTATTTTTCTAAGATTTTATGACTTGCTTCAGCGTAGATAGATAGATAAACTCTTTATTGCACACAAATTAAGGATAGCAATAAAATAGATACAGATTTTTGGAAAGTGTACAAAGGCGGCCTTATCGCTTAAAGCGATCTCTTCCAGGCAACCTTTCAGAAGGAAAATAACGACAGAGTATGGCAGGTGAAAGAAGAGAAATTTATAATTTTTAGAACATGGTAAATATTTAGTAAAAATATTGCATAATTAAATTTACATAAAAAAATTAATACATAAATATGCTCGATTATGCTTATAATATATACTGCCTACATTAATATATTACATACAAATATACTTAAATATATACCTATGTATTGAAGTATAACTCACTAACAATTCATTTAAACATATGATGTACAAAGGCGCACTTAACTCTGTAAAAGTTTTCTTCCAGTAAACCTGTGCCGTGTGGGTTCCGGTAGAGTAGAATAGGACCACTCCAACTCTTCCCGTGGATGTCGTACAAGGCGACTAAGGGAATACATTATAAAACGTCAATCAGGCCTCCCCAACCCGTCTGGCCAGCGCGGGGAGTGCAGGCCAAATCCTCCGTCTCCGGCAGATGAGAGAGGGTTGTGCTCCTGCAGTGGAGACAAAAATAACCTGATGATGATGACATACCTATGCATACATATATAGTTTATAATACAATACATATACCGTACGTAATATACTATATTAAATATAGCGAATTTTGCAATAAGGTAATTACCTACATGTCTATGCTCAGCTATGAGGATGATTCACAAGGTGTTTAGGCCTAGGGGAGCTCCCTTCTACAATATTTCTAATTAACATAATTGTATTATTTCAAAAAACAATAATGAGGTTTATAAAGATTGGTAGTTAGGAAATTCCATTCCTTCCTTATCACGGTCAGCGCGGAAAGTGTTCGCCAAAAATAGCGATCTCTATGTACTACTAGATGGAGCGTTCCAAACAATCGCTCTGTTTCACGCAAGTAGCCACAACTCTTTCACATTCACAATAAAACTTGTGCAGTTACTACACAGAACATTTAATTATTACTAAATATTGACGCTACTGGTAAATAATGTCAATATTTATTGGAACTTATTTGGAACGCTCCATCTAGTAGTACATAGAGATCGTTGGCCAAAAATAAACTCAAATCGTGTGCGTTCTTAGAGATCGGATAGTAGTATCTCATTCATTGCTTGGGATCGGAATTGGGTAGTGGCATTATGTACTTGCGATGAAAATAAAGCATTTAGCATTTATAATATTAGTAGGATTCACTAACGAGTGTGTTGTTATGACGTGTGTTTAGTAGCGACAAACGGAAGAAGAAACTATGGGGCGTCTACTCCCCCCTTGCACCCGCAAAATGTTGCTGTTCTTACCTTTTTCTCAGCTCGGGTACGAATTCCCAGAAAGCCGTCGTGTTTCGAAAACGGAAATAACCAAATAGATCTTCATCTGTGGCAAATTTTGCCAGCTAACAATATCCTCGTGTCCAGCTAACAATATTCCATGACTTGAATAATTCCGAGAAGAGTATGTGAGTAATTTCAAACAATCGTTTAGATTTGGATTTGTTTCAAATAGTTTTTTTTAATTAATTGCTTTCCGCAGGCCCTGTGCCGTTGGGTTTGTTGCCACTTCTTCCCCTCGGTTATACAGGTGGAAGTGGAGTAGTTTTAGGCAGAATTTGACGTCAAAAAGAGAATAATGTATTCCAATTTTGAAAAAATAAATATTTTGGTTTTGATTTTGCAGCATAACGGCGTATGACATAAAAAGTATTCTCTATAATACGTAGAAGGTACATTTTATCTAATCATATATTGGGCCCGATTCTGAAGGCACACATTTAAAATTTGACAGCGCTAAAATTTGTTTCGTCTTTATCTTCATAACACTGTGTGACAAGGATAGCAACAGTTTTAGTGCTGTCAAATTTTAAAGTTGTGCCTTCAGAATCGAGCCCATTATATATCTAACGGTAAATTTATAAATGAAATGAGATTTATTTCCATAGAATATGGGTATAAGTCATCATCATCAGCCTAAATACGTCCACTGCTGGACATAGGCCTCCCCAATAGGCAATAAATCCACTTTTAGTAAGTTGTCCATTGGGGGACACAGCGATCGACGCTTTCAGTTAGAAAAGGAAGCTGATGCTGACGTAGAGTGCAGCAGCGAGGCCTACTAGTATTTAAACACACACACACACACACCCCGATAGGTTGGTGCTCCTGTAATAGTATACGCGTGTGTGGAATGTCGGAGGTGTGTGTGTCTATACCGAATTCAATCAAAATCGTTGCGTAACGACTCGCGAGGTTCCCTCTAAGCATCGGAAAATACCCATAGAACTTCTAAAGTTATCTATTTCCTCAATACCCATTTAAAGTCCACTGTTGATCATAGGCCTGCGTGAGTAATGCACATAACGGCCAAGCTTGTATGCGTGCTCAAAGTATGCAGTTTACCTAAAAACAATCTATACATATAATAAAAGAGTAGAAAAAACAAAAGAAAAGCGAATCTGTACATTAAAGTTAAAAAAAAAATTTCACTGCCCGGACGTTACTGAAGACCAGTAGAGTCCAAAAATATAATTAAAAAAATTCTTATCTGTCTGTATGTATGTATGTATGTACGGGCTAATCTTGGAAACTGCTGAACAGAATTTGACGGCGTTTTCACTGTTTAATAGCTTTGAGTTCGGGCCTCATACTGGTATAAGTCATATCTCAATAAAATGTCAGGATGCTAATATACAAGTTGACCTCTCATTTCATATCATTTGTATGAAAGTGTAGTTCAACATTACTGGTCGTTGCAAGAACTTGACAGAAAGTGACAGAGATGTTTTAAAGCTCATTTATAGATTTATTTTAGCTGATGTATTTCAGGTATTTCCACAAGTCTCGATACAAAAAGTTCGCTATTCGATAATTAGTGGCCCTGTATTAGACCGGTGATCGTCGACAATGTCAATATCGAAGCTGTTCAGGAGTACGTCTGCCTAGGACAGACAATATAGTTGGGTAGGATCAATTTCAAAAGCTGACAGAAGAATCCAGTTAGGGTGGGCAGTATTCGGAAAACTGCGTCAAGTCTTTACGTCACCTATTCCACAATGTTTAAAGACAAAAATCTTTAATCAGTGCGTCCTGCCTGTCATGATTACAGCGCGGAGACGTGGACACTGATAGTGGGCCTGATCCACAAGATTCAAGTGGCTCTGCGAGCTATAGAGAGGGCAATGCTCGGGGTCTCTATGAGGGATATGATTCGTAATGAGGAGATCCTATGAATAACGAAGGTGACCGACATAGCCGAAAGAATTAGTAAGCTGAAATGGCAGGTCACATCTGTCGTAGTACCGAACGGTCGTTGGGACAGACGGGTTCTAGAATGGGACGCGACGTCCCACGCGCAGGGTGGGACGCGACGTCCCACGCGCAGGGTGGGACGCCCTGCCGCCAGGTGTATGGACGACCTGAAGATGGTGGCCGGAAGCGGCTGGATCTGTAGGGCGTTGTGTCATTCATTGGGGAAGGCATGTCCAGCAGTTTGACAGACATTTTGTTGTACAGTTAATTGGATATGCAACATAGGAAGGGAATAGGAGGGGAAGGAAGTCGGATGGAAAAGAATAGAGGAATTAGGGTAAGAGAGGAAAGATGAGGGGGCAGTGGTAAATAAAGGGTGTAGGAAGGGGTGGGTTAAGGGAAGGGGGAGAGGTAGGAGTAGGGAGAGGGAAGGGGTGGGGGAAAGGGGTTTCAACGTTGTGGGAAGGGGATGGGGAAGGAAAGAAAGAAAGGGTATGGAAAGGACAAATTGGAGGGGGGGGGAAGGAAATATCACCTAATTTGCACAATATTAAAATATTCATGATAAATGTAAATGTCAACTTTATTTTAAAAAAGCGGCCAAGTGCGAGTCGGACTCGCCCATGAAGGGTTCCGTAGCAGCAAGTAACATAATATAAAAGTTATTGTAGTTCGTTGTAACTTTGATCGATGTTTTAATAATAGTATTGTGGTTTACGATTTATGACGTATTAAAAAAAACTACTTACTAGATCTCTTTCAAACCAATTTTCGGTGGAAGTTTGCATGGCAATGTACATCATATATTTTTTTTAGTTTTATCATTCTCTTACAGGGGGGGGGGGACACATTTTACCACTTTGGAAGTGTCTCTCACGCAAACTATTGAGTTTAGAAAAAAATTATATTAGAAACCTCAATATCATTTTTGAAGACCTATCCACACGTATGGGTTTGATGAAAAAAAAATTTTGAGTTTCAGTTCTAAGCATGGGGAACCCGCAAAATTTAATGTTTTTTTTTTCTATTTTTGTGTGAAAATCTTAATGCGGTTCACAGAATACATCCACTTACCAAGTTTCAATAGTAAGTTCTTATAGTTTCGGAATAAAGTGGCTGTGACATTCGGACGGACAGACAGACAGACATGACGAATCCATAAGGGTTCCGTTTTTTGCCATTTGGCTACGGAAGCCTAAAAAACTGTGGTCCAACGGGCGAAACCGCCGCCGGAACGCTAATTTTGACGCGACTTCAAAAAAGGAGGTTCTCAATTGGATAGCATGTTTTTTTATGTATATTAATAGTTTTAATGCATAACCAGATTAATAGATTTCTTTTAGGATTTAGTAACACGTAATACATAAGAATGTGTAATGTTAAGTTGTCCACGCGGACGAAGTCGCGGGCAACAGCTAGTAAATAATATAATAATATCTCAGACATTCACACCAATTATCCAGTCCCAAATTAGGCGGAGCCTGTGCTATGGTTACTAGATAACGGATACACATACTTAAATAAATATATAAACATCCAAGACTTGGGTACAAACATTCATATTCATCATACGAACATTTGCCCCTAGCGGGATTCGAACGCGCAACCTCCGGCGTGGCAGGCCGAGAGCTACCCGTTCCGCCACGGAGGTCGTCAAATAAATAAATGGTTAAATGACGGAAGTTGTGTTGTTTGTATAGTTCGCTGTTGATAAAACATACGCTTGGGATTCCCTACACAGTGTGGTTAAAAGGA
The DNA here is from genome assembly GCA_947086405.1 of Esperia sulphurella. NCBI lineage: Eukaryota > Metazoa > Arthropoda > Insecta > Lepidoptera > Oecophoridae > Esperia > Esperia sulphurella. The sequence continues at coordinate 16,513,298 of OX352265.1, forward strand.
TACACAGTCAATCTTACGTGATAGTGATAAAGTTTAAATTGGAATGAACTCGTCTAATCGGACTTTATTGTAGGCTGTGATCGACATAAGTACTTATATGTTATGGACACGTAATTAAAAAAATCATACAGGGGGCGTTCATTAGTTACGTAAGGTCAATAAGGTTACTTTCAGAAATAAATATAAGAAATATCTAGTAAACTCATTAACGTAACCTCAATCTTTTTGTGCTAATATCATATTTAAAAACTTTGTAACTTTGCTTTGCTATTCACCATTGCGTAGTGATAGTTAGTATTCTCTGCCATAGATGTGTATAAAGTAAGAGAGCTATTTCTGCCAACAAACTGTATTATACAGTTTGGCGGAGTTATTGTATGTAAATTTTTTTTAAGAGATGAATAAATGATTTTATTATTATTATTATTATTATTATTAAATGGGGGAAGGGGTCCGGATATTGGGTTAGTCCAACTAGTTATATATACTGCCTAACCCTACTCTGAGCGTTTCGGCTAATAACAGTAGAATTAAAAAACCATTTTGAAATGAAATGAATCTTTATTGTGTATGAAGTTCAGGTAATTTTAAGATATTAGATATTTAGTACAAGTACCACTAAACCCTACCTTTGCAGGTGTATACACAGAATATAAATTTTATACAAGTTAAATTAAAAGTAAAAACTGTCAAGAATAAAATGTCAAGAAGAATATAAATGTCAAAGTATCAATTCCATTAATAATGTCACTACAAATTATAAATTTCGTACCCTCTAACTGGTCACACATATTCTGATATAAGCGTTTGACGTCTAACTCCGACAGTCAGACACCAAACGCTTGTCCGAATTTCTCACATGACCGGTCACCATTAGGAAACAGGATATGCCTTATTCTGGTATGTACTCCACCTCCACCATCGCGGATTGCAATTCTGAATAAATAGAACAAATGTCGATAATTTGTCGAAACTATATTTAGTCGGTCTGCCGTTTAGAAGTTATAGGCTTTTGTTGGTGGCATGGAAGATTAAGGCTTATTACGGCATGGCCACCTAATACCACCAGAACCACAGCACACAGTGAGAATTAGTCGACCCTAGTCGCAACAAATCATATTTGGTTAAAAGTCACAAGGCAAGTCCTCTGTTTAAAAGTTACAAGGCATTGAAAGTTCCCATACAAAACTAATTGCCGTGTGGTTTCCGGTAGAGTAGAATAGGACCACTCCAACTCTTCCCGCGGATGTCGTACAAGGCGACTAAGGGAATACATTATAAAACATCAATGAGGCCTCCCCAACAGTCTGGCCAGCGCGGGAAGTGTAGGCCGAATCCTCCGTCTGTCTCCGGCAGATGAGAGAGGGTTGTGCTCCGGGTTGTGCTCCTGCAGTGGAGACAAAAATAACCTGATGATGAAGAAAACCCGAGTGTAATGCAATCAACCCTGTCTCGTTAGTAGTAGGGATTTGCGCGTTCTGGCTCAAACTTACCCTCTACCATCTCACCCCTCCCCAGATGAGTGAGTTCGAAGGTGAATGGGAGGTGAACCGGAGGTGGTAGCGGGTAAGTTTGAGCCAGCACGCACAAATCCCTACTACTCTAGTTTCACTCAATAGGTTATACTTTAATAAGGAAAGCCCGGTTCATTAGACGAAATCTGAATCATTGGGGAAAAGAAAACGGTGCAGAGTGGAAACCCAACCCGGTCACAGAGAAAGTACACAGTGTGAGCAGGTTTAGTCACGAACGTGATTAATTTCAGAGTTGGAGACAAGGCATGATATTCCTTGCCTACTCCATACGCATTTCGGCTAAAAAAGGGGTCTTTTGTAAAGGCAACAATCGACTAAATCAGCAGTTTGCTATGTACCGAAGATATCGAGGTAGCATGTCAGAATAAGGTTTAGTTTTGTATCATCATCTGGTTATTTTTGTCTCCACTGCAGGAGAAAAATCAACCGCCCAGACCGTCTCGTTGGCCTAGTGGCTTAGTCTTTAGTCTCAAACGTCAGAGGTGGTGGGTTTGATTCCTACCAGGAACAGACAAATTTGTACGAGCTGGCCCCGGTCTGGATGTTATATTTATGAACTGTTCTATTATTGGTTGATTCCTATCGCACAGGAGAAAAACCTAGTTTAAGGATTAGACAAGTTTATACAATATGTATCATCATCATCAGGTTATTTTTGTCTCCACTGCAGGAGCACAACCCTCTGTCATCTGCCGGAGACAGACGGAGGATTCGGCCTACACTTCCCGCGCTGGCCAGACTGTTGGGGAGGCCTCATTGATGTTTTATAATGTATTCCCTTAGTCGCCTTGTACGACATCCACGGGAAGAGTTGAAGTGGTCCTATTCTACTCTACCGGAAACCACACGGCAAAAAGGGTTTTCTTGCACTTTCTAAAATAATAATTTAATTAACCTACATACTTTTAGGCCCCGTCTGTTTGTAGATAGCAGTGTGAGTGCGCCTTGGAAAAAAAAGTGTGGGAGGCCTACGTTTGCCGAAGCGTGGACCAGATAGGACGCCACGGTCTCTCCTGCGTAAATCGTAACGACATGTTCGCTCCCACAACCGGATGTTGAGAAACGTTTTTCAACACCAACATGTCCAAATTGTACAAAGCTGTCTGTCCCTAGTCAAATCGATATCTCCAAGGTACACTAGCCCAACAAAAATTTTGGTCAATACCTGTTTTTATCAAATCGAGTCATCATACAGGTACTAATTATTATGCTCCATAAATTTTAAAAATAAAAAATAGTTTAAATTATTCAACTCAATTTGCCAATTGGTTTCCGATGCCGTGTGGTTTCCGGTAGAGTAGAATAGGACCACTCCAACTCTTCCCGTGGATGTCGTACAAGGAGACTAAGGGAACACATTATAAAACATCAATGAGGCCTCCCCAACCAGTCTGGCCAGCGCGGGGAGTGTAGGCCAAATCCTCCGTCTGTCTCCGGCATGATGAAATCATTTTGTAATTATTACTGGCACTGCAATTACAAATACCAAAAACGTTGACATTACAAAAGCTATCAAAGAGCAAACAGACTGAATGCCAGTTTGATAATGGCTTTCGGTTTTCTTCACTGGAAATACCCACGCACACGTGCCTACAGTCTACATATATAGAATTCTGATGCAAAAAGTTTCTGTCCTCCCGCGGGAACTAACATTTTCAATCCCAGCAAAAAATTCGGGATTTACATATCGAGTTACAAATACCGTCATTCAAATATTCTAAACTAGCTGTGCCCGCGGCTCCGCTCGCGTGGACTACAGAATCCGCTCCCGTTCCCACTCCCACTCAGACTCTCAATCCCGATCCCGATCAAAATCCCAATCCCACTCCCGCTCCAACTGTAGTACAAACCAATTGCAATATGAATTTTGCATATAATGCCTTCTAGAAAAATTTACTTTATTAATATCTCAGGTTCTAAATGGCGTATCACGATGAAACATGCACCAGATTTTAAGTTAGACCACCAGCAAGACAACTGTGAAAACTACATCAAATTTCATTCAGTAGTTTTGGCATGATGCGGTAACAAACATACATACAGACAGACAGAAAGACAGACAAAAAATCTAAAAACAATTATTTTGGCTTCTATTAGCCCTATCCCTACCCCTTATAAAAAAATTTCTACAATAGTTATCGCCCATGTACAGACATATATTTCATTCCAGATTAATAGTCCTATGAAAACAAACGCATTTGCGTCTCGAAAACAAAATACACAATAGATGGTGTTCCTAAGTGGACCGCAAAGTTTACTTGGTAATACAAACCTATTTTTGCTGCTGGTGACCCTTTCATGTATATGTTACCGAGACGTAAATAGCGTTGGTTTTCATAGGACTATTAATCTGGAATGAAATATAGACCAGTTACAGTTTTATTATATGTATATAGATTGGCGGTATGAATAAGGTACTCGACTCAAACAGGCCCGCCGGATCACTTGTACTGATCACTGTCTTACCATTCATGGTACTGGTACTGTTTTGTCCCTCTTGTACTCTAGACGCCGTGTGGTTTCCGGTAGAGTAGAATAGGACCACTCCAACTCTTCCCGTGGATGTCGTACAAGGCGACTGAGGGAATACATTATAAAACATCAATCAGGCCTCCCCAACCCGTCTGGCCAGCGCGGGGAGTGTAGGCCAAATCCTCCGTCTGTCTCCGGCAGACGAGAGAGGGTTGTGCTCCTGCAGTGGAGACAAAAATAACCTGATGATGATGACCCTTTCATGTACCCCGTAACCGAGACGGAAACAGCGTTGGTTTTCATATTACTCTATATGCAGCAACGAGTACCATAGTACACGCGTTTCTCTTTCAGAATAAAATCCAATGAAATGTACCTATTCAAAAGGAATGGAACATTAATGCATTTATTATGCAGATTGTGAATGCAGCTCACGGCGACGTAGTTTGTTTGCAATTACAGCGACGTGTAAATCGGTTTGTGTAGTGCTCGACGGCTAAGTGGCTCGTTATGATTTATGAAGAATAAAAGCAACCGTGCCGATGCCGTGTGGTTTCCGGTAGAATAGAATAGGACCACTCCAACTCTTGCCGTGGATGTCGGACAAGGCGACTAAGGGAATACAGTATAAAACATCAATCAGGCCTCCCCAACCCGTCTGGCCAGTGCGGGGAGTGTAGCCCAAATCCTCCGTCTGTCTCCGGCAGATGAGAGAGGGTTGTGCTCCTGCAGTGGAGACAAAAATAACCTGAATGATAAAAGCAACCGCATTTTCGAGAATGGGCATGAGTACTACTCAAGAGACTGAAGTAATAGCGCCTCGCATGTGTCTCTAGAATGTACCACACAAAGGAAATATGTAAGAGTCGTATCGCGAAACAACGCCGTGCGTATAGAATGTTCCTGTGAATCTGATTATGGACCGGTGACAGAATTGTTTTCGGAAGCGAATGATTCGGAACTCTTTAAGTGAGTGAACAAATTATATTTAAGAGTGCCGTAACTTTTATGCGCCCTTGAAAGATGCCCACCCAGATCATTTTTACGCCCCATCCAAGGTCTGCGCTATGTGCCTGGCACCGCTGGCTCCGCCCTAGTTACAGCATTGATGATAATGTTATCACCCATATGATATCGTCTATCCAACGCCATGAGAACAAATGACTCCATTCTTAAGGAGCTCAATATAACAAAACCGCTCTCCACTATCTGCAATGAAAGGACTCTAAGCTTCTTCGGTCACAAGCACGACCTGGAGAAACTCATCATTCTGGGACAAGTGTATGGCAGGCGTGCCAGAGAACGAGCTCCGACGAGGTGGTCAGACAAGGTGAGGAGGGTGGATGGCGGATCCTTATATAAAGCGGTGCGGCTGGCCAATGACCGCTATGCGTGGAGGCGCATTTATACGGTCGCGATCCTCAGCAGTGAGGGAACGACAGAGAAGAAGCGAGCTCTAGAGCTACTATAGGAGGTCAGACCCGGTGAGGAGATTGGCTGGCGGATCCTTATATGAAACAGTGCGGCTGGCCAATGACCGCTATGCGTGGAGGCGCATTTTATACGGTCGCGATCCTCAGCAGTAAGGGAACGACAGAGAAGAAGATCCAACGCCATCACAAAAGTGGGGTGTTATTATGACACCACTCGCGGCTAAAAAAAGATGTAAAGTCCCAAAACCGAATTTTAGCCAGTAGCGGGCAGGGGAGACGGCGCAGAAAAAAATTTAGTTAACAAAAGTTGTTGGCCATGACACCCTCTATCCAATGCCATCAAAACAGTGGAGTGTTATAATGACACCGTAATAAATGTGATCATGAGTTTTTATGGTCATACTGCCATAGTTCGGTCGACGGATTTGATGACGTCAGCTCCATGTAAGTCATTGGTATTGGTACAGACGGACACGGTATTTTTTTGCCAACGATCTCTATGTACTACTAGATGGAGCGTTACAAACAATCGCTCTGTTCCACGCAAGTAGCTACAACTCTTTCACATTCACTTTGAAACTTGTGCAGTTACTACTCAGAACATTTAGTTATTTTCTAAATATTGACATTTAAATAATGCACACGATTTGAGTTTATTTTTGGCCAACGATCTCTATGTACTACTAGATGGAGCGTTCCAAATAAGTTCCAATAAATATTGACATTATTTACCAGTAGCGTCAATATTTAGTAATAATTAAATGTTCTGCGTAGTAACTGCACAAGTTTCATTGTGAATGTGAAAGAGTTGTGGCTACTTGCGTGGAACAGAGCGATTGTTTGGAACGCTCCATCTAGTAGTACATAGAGATCGTTGCTTTTTGCTGGTATCTTTGGCTCGCTATGTGTCATATTACGTAGGTATTAAAGAATGGTCATCAACAGATTTCATGAGAAACGTTGAATGTGCGGTGAAATTTAATAACGCATATTATTGTGGGGATTTTTAAAGTCCGTGTTCCGATTCTGTTCCGATTCGGTGATGCTGGATAATGGATGACTCGTCACAACAGAATTGAACTTGGATATCTCGATGATGAATTGTTAAGTACGTGATAATTAGAGAATTCTTATTAAAATGATTCATATGCGGATATATTGACTGAGTATGCGTATAAACCGGAAATAGTGTCATATAAAACACACACGCTTCGTCAGCGTGGACAACTTAACATCACAAATTATTATGTATTTTCCGTAGGACTGGGATATTTTTTCGGGATAAAAACTATCCTATGTCCTATTCCAGGACCTAACCTATATGTGTGCCAAGTTTCATCACGATCCGTCCAGTGGTTCCAGCGTGATTGAGTAACAAACATCAAAACTTTCGCATTTATAATATTAGTAGGATAGGATTTCAGTAACTCCCTCGTTTTAAAAATGCAATCAAAACTTCATTTTTGTTCCCGTAAAAACTTTTTTTTTACATTCGACTCTTTGTAGTAACAACGCCGATATAATAATAGGTACTTATTTATTTAAAAAATTCAAATAGTTTAACATTATGAGTTATCCATATATTCTAATCGACTAAATTCACTGACTGTCCCCAACCTCTTCATGTTGTAGGTTTGTCGAGGTACAGGACGTGCGGCAGTAAATTGCACGATTTGTCGATAATCGCCTGTCTGCCACATGCATGCCTTCATTAGAGCCGAGCCGGCGGAGCGGCCCCCGTCGTGTGACCTCACGCCGATTCACCGGAGAATTTCATCATCATCTTATCAGCCTTTCAACGTCAACTGCTAGACATAGACCTTCCGGCTCTAAGTCGTCCGCGGTCTACATTCCAGATCTCTTCTGCTCCAACGGAGAATTTAGCAAATTCTAATTACTTATTTAGATACATACATATTGCCGTGTGGTTTCCGGTAGAGTAGAATAGGACCACTCCAACTCTTCCCGTGGATGCCGACCAGGCGACTAAGGGAACACATTATAAAACATCAATGAGGCCTCCTCAACCCGTCTGTCCAGCGCGGGGAGTGTAGGCCAAATCCTCCGTCTGTCTCCGGCAGATGACAGAGGGTTGTTCTCCTGCAGTGGAGACAAAAATAACCTGATGATGATGAAATACATTGGATGCAAGGATATCCCGGCAAAAAATATGGAAATGTATGTTTTTTTTTATATATTATACACACTTCCATAGAACATCACTCATCTCTCTCACACAGCGAGCTATGGAGACGGCTATGCTCGGGCTTTCTTTAAAAGATATGATATGAAGGTGATCGACATAGCCGAAAGAATTAGCAAGCTGAAGTGGCGATGGGCGGGTCACTTCTCTCGTAGAACCGTTGGGGTGGACGAGTGAAGACCGCGGATAGGCTCGCGCAGGGTGGGACGCCCCGCCGATAGATGGACCGACGACCTGAAGAAGGTGGCCGGAAGCGGCTAGATGCGAAGGGCGGATGATGAGGATGATGAAATTTACTTTGTATTAATTTAGTGTTAGTGTTACCGCTCGCGTAGACTACAGAATTAATTAAAGTTGAAAATTATTAAGTGTTAATTCCTTTCCCCCTCTCCCTCCCGCTCCCGCTCACGCTCCAGGTCCAGGCCTTCCTATGCCCACTGCTACTCCCACGCCTGCTATAGCTCCAAATGCAGTCCTAACTTATCGCAATCTGAATTGCACCGAACATTATATACTTCTTTGTTAAATTGCATACCTACTAATGTATTAGAAAACTAAAAATGTCCATAACTCTTGATTGAGTAAGCCGATTGCGATGAAATAAAGACTAAATGTTACTCCGTTTTAAGCCCCATATTTCTGTGAAAAGTCTATCAAAATCCGTTCAGTAGTTTTTACGTGATACGTGCACAAACTAACAGACAAACGGACAAACATTTCTAAAACGATCGAATGTGATATATATAATAATAACGATCGCTCATTGGGTTTTTTGGCAGAGAATTAAAGAAAAGTATCAGAGCGACTTCAAAGAAATAGAGGGGGAAAATACTTTCGCCTCTCCCTTCGTTGTCTGAACCCATTGAATTACCCGACCGATTAATTCCTTTCGCGGAGTGATTCAAGGAAAGTTTCTCATAGATACCCTGGCTAATTGACCCGGCTAAAATAGCAATTAGCTTAAGTTAGTTATACCTCATACCATGCAGATGCACATTTTATTTAATGCTCAAAAAGGCTGGGGTCCACAGTGAGAAGAATAAAAGGAAAAGCATGATAAGGTTGATGAATGAAATGATGAAATAAATAAAAATAAACTTGTTTTACCCGGGTTAAGATTAAGTAAGGTCAGCAAATCGTTCACGGGGCAATGTATACGCTTCTACAACAAACTACCAGAGGAAATCTTAAATATGACGAACAGAAAGTTTAAGATTCACATTAAAAAACAACTTTGTAAGAAAGCCTATTATAAAATAAACGATTATTTGAATGACAAAGATGCCTGGTACTAATGTTAATTCAGCTTCGCAAAATCTTTATTAATTGTATGCAAACTTGATTTTTAAAAGATGTGTTGCGTGAAGTTTGTTGCGCCGTTTCTTCTTCACAGCGCTAACACCTAGGAAGCGGTAGTCGATAAAAAAAATGACGTGTATAAATGTACCAAGTGTACTCATATGCAATAAATGATTTTGACTTTGACTTTGAATGTGAGTGAGGCTTGTGAGGTGTGTCAGGATCGCGCAAAGTGGCGATCCATCGTCTCTGCCTACACCTCTGTTTGCTTTTAATTGTTTGATTTTTTTGCACCAACTTTCACAGTGCAATTTTTCAGCATTCAGAAAGTCGCTGCACCTGAATTCACGAATTAAACGTTTAATCTTGTTCCAAAATATACTATGAATTGTAGCGTAGAAGGCCTCAGAATAGTTTTTTATCGAAAATTGTGGCCAAATAATTTAGAATAAAATAGAATAGAATAGGTAATGTATTCATAGCTACGACACACACATACATGAGAAATAAACAGAACAGAATTAATAAATTACAATTTAAAAATAATCAAGGTACCTATGTGTCGCAGCAACAAAATGGCGCTGACTCAGCATAATGCAGCAGCACGCTACGCGAACTCCAGCGCTGGTATTCTGTCAGCACCAGGTCAAGTGACTTCACAGATTTAGTTTATAAATTGTGCTTAGAGGGCTGTCAATGTATTGGTGTTCATAATAATATTAAATATTTCAAGTAAAATTACATACCTATATTTCATTCCAGATTCATAGTCCTATGAAAACCAACGCTATTTACGTCTCGGTAACATATACATGAAAGGGTCACCAGCAGCAAAAACAGGTTTGTATTACCATGTAAACTTTGCAGTCCACTTAGGAACACCATCTATTGTGTATTTTGTTTTCGAGACGCAAATGCGTTTGTTTTCATAGGACTATTAATCTGGAATGAAATATACATACATAATGCTCGTAATGCTCATAATGACGACGGATCGCCACTTTGCGCGATTCTGAAACACCTCACTCACATTCATCAACTTTTTCATGCACCTCATTTTATTCTTCTCACTGCGGACCTCAGCCTTTTTGAGGACGTTACTAATTTGATCCTTGGACGTCCTCCTAGGACGACCTCTAGCTGTAGTTCCTTCCACAGTCGCGTATTCAAGTTCGTTACCACATTCAAGTAAAATCGAACAAATTTTCGACCACTGGCGATTCAAAGGTCGAGACGCGATATCATGATGCGATAGATCTGGAGACATTCCTATCAATAGTAGAAATTCGAGCTGTTGTCAAAATCAACTCGCTGATATGACATTAAGCAGACGGTGGGCCTGATCTACCACGATCACCTGATCTCCATGTTATTTAGAGGGCTATGCTCGGAGTTTCTTTCGAGGGATACGATCCGACGAAGAACGAAGGTCACCGACATAGCTGAAGCGCAGGGTGGGACGCCCCGCCACCATACCTTCTTCAGGTGGACCGGAAGACCGGGTGTGGTGGCGTTCATTGGCGAAGACCTACCCAGTAGTGGGCATCTAAAGGCTGATATAATGATTATGAATTAAAAGAGAAATGCTATGTGCCTGTAAGAAAACCTTGCATATTAAATCTAAAAATAAATCTCTCGGAACGACGTCGTTGCGACAGCCAAAACAATGTCAGACCTAACAAGTATAAATTAACAAAGTCGCCAACTCCAGCAGTGCTGGACGCTCCCATTTATCAAGCAGACGCACTAATGTCTCATAAAATTAAATTATAGCACAAGTTATAGGTAAAACGCTGACCTGGGACTCACTGGTTCGCCGGACTGTCTGACCCGGATGCCAGGCGGATATCGCGATTTTTCTTTATCTCTCCCTTGGGTGCGATTTTCGAATCAATGGGATAGTTCGCATGGAAAATTTGGCAAGGATAAATCATGGTTTGCTTGCACACTGGCACAGAAGGCTAAAGCGGTTATGATCGTATCGTCTAAAAGAACTAAAAGCAACGATCTCTATGTACTACTAGATGGAGCGTTCCAAACAATCGCTCTGTTCCACGCAAGTAGCCACAACTCTTTCACATTCACTTTGAAACTTTGCAGTTACTACGCAGAACATTTAATTATTTACTAAATATTGACATTATTTAACTGTAGCGTCAATATTTAGTAATAATTAAATGTTCTGCGTAGTAACTGCACAAGTTGCATATACAAAGGTACCTAGGTACAGTGTCGTATTAACTACTAAATACTGAACCGCATCCAATGCATTTATACTTTACCCCCAAATTGGTAATCTAATAAATAAAATCGTAAACTTCGCGTGTCAGTACCATGAAGATATTTGCAAAAAAAAAATTTGGGTGTCCAAGGATAAGCAACAGAACACATTTCGGTCATTTTTGAAATTTTTGTCTGTTTGTCTGTGTTTGTGCACGCATCACTTAAAAACTACTGGACTGATTTTGATGGACTTTTCACAGAAACATGAGGCTTAACCTAACTTAACATTTAGTCTTTATTTCATCGCAATTGGTTTACTCAATCAAAAGTTATGGACATTTTTAGTTTTCAAATACATTAGTAGGTAAGGTTAGTATGCAATATATTGCAAATATTTCCGTACTATTCAGATTGCGATGAGTTTGGACTACATTTGGAGCTGGTAGGGTAGTGGGAGTGGGAGTGGGCGTGGGCGTGGGAAAAGGGGAGCGGGAACAGGAGCGGCATTGAGATTGAGTCTGAGTGGAAGTGGAATAGGGAGCGAAAGTGGGAATGGGAGCGGAACCTGTAGTCCACGCGAGCGGAGCCGCGGGCACAGCTAGTTTTAGTAATAAAATAACCCAAAGCTCCACAACATCCGGCTTTCGTTTCCGATTACTAAGTACTGACGTATTCATGTTTATTGGTTTATTGTTTTTAGGGTACCGCACCAAAATGATAAAAACGGAACCCCTATGGTGCGACTTCGTCCGTCCGTCTGTCACAGCTGCTTATTTCAGCAACTAATAATGCTGTTGACTAAATTTGGAATAATTTTTAATATTGCTCACAGCAACAACTTTAATGCAAATTATCATTACAAAAGGGGCCGAAATGGGGACCAAATTTTAAAGTGTGGTTACTAAGTCAACTGTGGTATCATATGAATCTGAAATAGAGTTGATAGATTCATGTTAATACTAGCTGTGCCCGCGGCTCTGCTCGCGTGGACTGCAGAATCCGCTCCCATTCCCGCTTCCGCTCCCGCTACCGTTCCGATCCCGCTCCCGCTCTGGCTCCCGTCCCGCTCCCCGCTCCCCTCCCGCTCCGCTCCAGCTTCCGCTCCCGCTCCCACACCCACCCCCCTTTTCCCACGCCCACACCCACTTCCACTCCAATTCCCACTCGCAGCTCCAAATGTAGACAAACAGACAAATATTTCAAAAATTATCGAAATGTGTTTTATTATTATTACTTATCCCCAATTTATTTTATGCAAATATCTTCAATTTACAGACACGCGAAGTTTACGTTTTTATTTATTAGATTACAAGATAAATAAAACGATGTATCTAATTAGCACAGTTGTTTTGAAATCAGCAAAAATCGTTTACATACAAACTTGTTTATACGGTCCAACATAATAAACTTATTGTGTGATAATAATAGGTACCTATAAATAATTACTTCAATAAATGTTACACGTTGTCTTTCAAGATACGGAACCCTCGGTGCGCGAGTCCGACTTGCACTTGACCGGTTTTGTGGGGAAGTCAAGTGAGAAAAGTGTTGAGGAAACGTAAGATTTTTAGCGATTTTAATGCACTTTTTTTAAAGGCGTCAGTCTGCGTGTCGATTTGATAACGCCCACCATAGTCTGCGACGCCCCAGGGCTCACCAACCAATCACAGAGCTCTTTAACTCAGTTAGATCCAACGATGTGGTGGCGCGGATGCGCCGGCGTCGAAAACGGCGCCAATTTGTGCGTCGTGTGCGAGATTTTCAGTAAGTTTATAATTATCTAAAGTCGTTTAAATTAAATATAAAATATTTGTTACTGGTTTGGTTTTTTTTATAAGTTATATGCAAATATTTGAGACTGTACAATAAATTCAATTATTAACCATTCGCGGAATGTCGTAGTAATTGGGACTATTTGGGACTAAAATTTTGATGTTTCTGAATTATGTCTCAAACTACCCACTGTATCAGCAGTGGGTATAATTTACCCACACTTTCAGTAGAATGTTAAAAAACATCTAGAAGTCAATAATGTTTATTTGTATCAATAAACTGTTTTAAATTCGACATATAATACAAAATCTATCTCAAAACAGACCTAGAATAGTGTTTATTTATGACTATATTGTTTTATTCAATCGTTAACAACATTCATTGTTTCAGAACATCATTTCAGCATGTACAACCAGTAAGACATTCAGAAATCTTAATATGAAGAACTTATAATAGTACAATATTTAATAAATGCATAAATCATCAATCATCAAAAGAGCCGTAGTAGCCGGTTGGTTGTGCACTCTCCTCACGTTCATGAGGTTGTGGGTTCAAACCCCGCCCGTGCCAATGAGTTTAACGAAACTTAAGTATGGTTTATTTATAATACCACAGGCTTTTCGGTGAAGGAAAAAACATCGTAAGGAAACCTGCATATGCCGAAGAAGAAATTCTGAGGCGTATGTGAAGTCCACCAAATCGGCTTGGTGCACCGTTGGTGGTCAGGGGTTTGGCACAACAGATCCTGAAGGGTCGAAGTGTCGCCAGGTCTTCCTGGCCCCCTAAGAAGATAAGATAAGATCAATCATCAACGGAAATATGTCTACTGTTGAACATAAATCTCCCCAATAGAATGCCACTTGTGGTGGACTGTCCATTAGGGGATTTGCCATAATCACAATGCTTGGCAGGCGGTTTGGTGATCGTAGTAATGATCTTAATGTACACAGGATAACACTGCTGCCTGTCCTTGGTGCAATCGCTTATAATCCATTAATGTTAACTGTATTATTTGGTAGGCAAATAACTTTGGTAGGTAATAATGTTCTAAAAGAATAACTGGTACTGCATTTAACATTTAGTTGGCAGTAGAACTAGAGTTATACTATGATTAAACAATCTGTTTCAAAATACCCTGCCGAATTAATGTCTGACACTCGGATGTCGGTAGAAAGTGCCTGCTATTCTTCTTCAGCATTATTACGTCGCCATCCTCCAGCTCCAGCTTCCCATAGTCCACCAGGCAAAGGACTTCAATGTATAGAGACTTGGGTGGCTTCAGATTATCTGTTAAATCTATGCCGGAGTAACCTATATCTTGTCCTAACGATCTCATGTACGAAGCTAGGTTAGTGGAGTACTTTGAAAACCATTCATATTCATCATCCGATAGCAGTTCCCGTACATCTGGAGGTAAAACGGAGCCAAATTCCCAGCGTAAAGTCTTGATTTTTTTCATGCGAGAATATAAGTATGCGAGTAGGCAGCGCTTGTTTCGTTCCAAAGCAGAGTGCCTAACTTGCACTGTTGTCCAAAGAGATTTGTTTTCTGTTGTTGCATTCCTGCAATGAGATTCTATATTAAAACAAAGAAAAACTTCTGTCATTACTCTTCTTGATATATAACTGAAGAAATTAAAAAATATTTATGGAAAGGTTAATTCAATATAGAAATTGGATTAATCTTACCATAAGCTTGTATTAGTTATTGTGCCGAAAGCAAGTTATTATATTACTTATATTATAACATTTTATAGTACTTACGCATCATTCATATTCATTTTGAACAACATATGCATTTCCTCAAGAATTTGACGGATTTTCTCGTCCTGAAAATTACATACCATTTTAAAATTATTGTACTCATATTTTATAAAAGTTTCATTCAAAACATAAGTTTTGTGGCATAGAAGAGATATATTGCTACAAGAATATTATCTAAAAGCACCAAGACGACAAACAAATACATACTTTAACCCAAAGGCTACTTACGTTAAATTGATCAATAGTATCATGATTTCGTTCCGCTTCTTTCAATAGTTCGATTACTTTTTCGGCAAACATTTGTTTATATTGTACCTATTAAAACTACAAAAAAACAGCCCTGCAACTACAATTGAAATTCACAACTTCTTTCTCCAGGGATTTCAAAGTAAACTTTTTGTTCAGACGTGGTTTTTTGACACAAATTGAATGCTGACCAACTATAATAACAACAACAATGCTAAATCAATACCGCACCGACACAAAATTCGTTCAGTTGGTTTGGAAAAATTCAATACATAAATGGTAGTGCAGTCATTGTCTTGCAACATTTGACAGCCTGGATTCTGTTTATCACACTTTGCTATCACCAAAAACAACACCGTCGTTGACAGAACTTTGACAGTTAGTTCTTAACATTTCATTCGGATACACATTTAAAAACTTGTATATTTCAACTGTGAATTCATTTTAATAGTTTATTAGGGTTCCGTAGCAAAATGGCAATAAACGGAACCCTTATGGATTCGTCATGTCTGTCTGTCTGTCTGTCCGTCCGTATGTCACAGCCACTTTATTCCGAAACTATAAGAACTATACTGTTGAAACTTGGTAAGTAGATGTATTCTGTGAACCGCATTAAGATTTTCACACAATTCCCCATACTTAGTACTGAAACTCAAAAAAAAAAATTCATCAAATCCATACGTGTGCGGTATCTATGGATAGGTCTTCAAAAATGATATTGGGGTTTCTAATATCATTTTTTTCTAAACTAAATAGTTTGCGCGAGAGACACTTCCATAGTCCCCCCCCCCCCCTGTAACTTCTAAAATAAGAAAATGATAAAACTAAAAAAAAATATGATGTACATTGCCATACAAACTTCCACCAAAAATTGGTTTGAACGAGATCTAGTAAGTAGTTTTTTTTAATACGTCATAAATCGTAAACCACAATTTACCTTTCATTCAATCAACTCAAATATATAAAAAACATTTAATTTCATAAACATAAACATTATGCATAAACCGTGAACCATTTTTTTCTAATAATAAATCTGTAATAGGTGCCTAAGTAAATAATACTTATAAAATAACTTTTATATTATGTTACTTGCTGCTACGGAACCCTTCATGGGCGAGTCCGACTCGCACTTGGCCGCTTTTTTTTTAAATCTTAAAACGAGAATAGAGAAAGTTTAAACACTGATAATACCTACCTACTGTTAACTATATAAATAAGATTTTAATATTATTATGAATCCATAAAGCCACATTCACAATGCAATTCTCAGAGCAACACAGGGCCACAGGCTCAACCGATTGGTATTGTTAAATTCTACGAGTCTTGCACAATTATCACCTTTTCGTCTCCACAAATTCATGGCCCGGCTACTAAAATCTTGGCGTATTAGATTATTTTTTATCGCATCGCGAGCGAAATTGCAGCGCGTGATGTCATTGTCATACAATGCATATTAGGTAGGTATAAAAATATACCTTCGCGACACAGCCCCGACTGTCGCGGCCAATTGGTCTCGGCCAAACGAGAGCAATGTGACGCATTTTTGAGTAAAGTACCAGCCCTAGGCGAATCGCGTACGACTATCAATATGTGTGCGATTTAGCGGTTCATCGTAACTTTGCCTTCTTCTATACCTATATGTTGATATTGGTGAGGGCTGCAGAGCAAAAATCTAGATATTTGGAAATAAAATATCACAACTTTTTCTCAGAATATGATAAGAACAAAACACTAATAAAAAAACACATTTGACAAAACGTTCTGACAATAAAATATAAAAACAGCCAGCAATAAAAAGGCCAGTTCGTTGTCAACACCTAGAATTTATTTCGATTGTATTGAATTGAGAATTTGAAGAAGTTTCCTTAGAAAGTGCTCTTTCTATATTTGTAGCTACTGTATTTTATTCTATGTCAACACTAATGTTTACTTATTAACGAATACTGTGACTGGCATAATCAATAAAAGATAGGTATCCGCCCGCGTTAAAAACACACATTGATAGTTTATTGCATTATAAATCTAGCTTCAAACATAAACTCGAACTCAAAAAGAACTCTATTAGAATTCTAGGATTCTACTTTATCTATATCGCTTAAAAATCATAATAGGGTGCACAGGTTATCGAACAATAGCAAAAGCGATTTTGGTTCGTTACTCTCTTTGTACGTTCCTGTGAAGTGTTTTCTTTAGTCACGAAACGTGTCATATGTAATTCAATCGTAAATCCAAGTAACCATATAAAACCATTGCATTAAAATAGCTATGAGATGGCGATATAATTTGAACACAGCATATTAAACAAAAAGAATTTTTATCCCGTCTGCAAATTACTTTTACGGTACATTTTCCTGCTTTGAACATTCTATTTATATTTGTGTATAAATCAAAGGGGTGTTTCGGTTATGAAATTGTAAAATCCCGTTGTGCAGCTAGGTGACTCACTTTTAAAATGTATTTTAATTCCAAGCAGATATATATAGCCAGTAGCGCTCCTAGCGGCAGCATTTGTTAGTTGATACTTAAACAGTTAGGTAGGTACGTTCCGTGCGTGTATCCAAATTTCTTGTACTTTCAAGTTTCATTTCGTCATTTGTGGATTTTCCATTCTTGTCTTCGAGATCGAAATCTACTATTATTCCATTCATTGCGCAGACGTTTTTGCAGCGAATCGGTGGTTTGGACGCGGAACATTATCATTTTTCAAAACATGCTTTCGTGCAGTTCATAACGTTGAAACCAAACGCTTATTATATAGTTTTTATCGTTGACCTTAGTGTAGTGACAGTGTAATCAACAAAAATGAGTGCCAGGAAGGTTTTTGAGACCAAAATACATGATGACGAAAACACAGATTCTGGTTTTCTGTCCGGACCTCTTAGTGGGGCTTTGCTGGAGGATGACGACGCAGCCTCTGAGCCAGAGTGTGATGATAGGGATGTTAAAAAGGAAGATAAAGTGATAAGTGATTCAGATCAAGTGGTTGATCTCGACAGTGGGGTGGACTTGTACCTGTCTGGGCGTCTGGACGACCTGCAGGTTGGCGACACGATGCCCACACAAACAGCCCTGCCCACGTTCAAGGTTACAGACGAGGGCAGCGACATCCCACCGCTGGCCATACTGTTCCAACAGGATGACGATGGAGACACGTAAGTAACCACCAAACACCAAGTTATATTGCTAAGCTGAGAGTATCAAGATGGGATAGGAACCTAGAAGCATCCACTTCAATTCATAACATTTTATTGTACAATAAAAATGCAGTAGTTTAATAATATATCAGAGTGGTCGGTCAGAGTGTAGAAAAGGGAGGCCCGAGTGTACAAAAGGGGGTGCAATAGAAACAAATTTGATTGGCGTGAAACTTTTGTACAACCTAACTGAGTGGTCTTGTTGCTAAAAGTGATTTCTTACAGGCAACCAAAACCAAACTCCACTATGGCCTGTGTTATAATCAGGGATCAGAATTAGATAATGTTATTTATGTATGTGCAACAAAATGTTCGGGTTTTTTTTTTCTGAAATTTATAAAAAAACTACAATCGTTATTTGCTTGTTTCTGACTAATGTGTAAACACATACAGTAATATAAATATGGAAACTCTACATCACTCAATAATCTATATTCTTCTTTCGCCTCCCACTACCATTAAAATACAAATAATATGAAATTATCTTTTCTTAATTGGAAATTATAACTTTTTAATTATTACTACTGTGGTATTTTCATTAAACGGTTAATAAAATCTCATGAAAGTATGTCCATATTAGTCTCCTGTGCCATATTTCCATAAAGGACACTACCTAATTCTGTAAGGAAGCTAACACATTGTAAAGTGGAGGTAGATAAAATATGAAGGTGTTTGCAGTAATGAATTCTTTTTTTCTAATCTTTTATGATAAGACTACCTCAATTTAATTGTCTTAGTATGTCAAGGTATTATTATTCAGAACTGTGAATGTATGTTTATCCAGGGTTCGATTCCCAGCTGAGATCTAGAGTAAAAACTATAGTCTCCGGGCTGTGTTCTGTTTGCTAGTTTTTGTTTTAGATTCCAAATAGGTATGGAATATTGTTAAAAAAAAAAACAAACAAAAAAAATTAAATGATATGGATAATGTAAAGATGTATAAGCAAGACGTATTTCAATACATCTTTCCATAAAAAGATAAAGATGTAAAATTATACATTATCCCTGTAGTGAGTAAAGTATGTCTTGCTATAATATACATCTTTACATTATAGCTCAAGTCTGTGATAGCTTTGACCCATCAATATCTTTTATATTTAACTTGATAACACCTTTTATTTTTATCTCGTCAGTTTATTTGACATTCTAGGGCTTGTTCTTACCAAGCAAGCTGATGCAAGAAGTATTGCTGTAAAGCTTGTTTGTCAACTACTACAGTCTGTAGAAATGTTAACATTATCAATCATCATATCTAATATTGCGATTAGATGTATGTCTATTGATGACTAGCTGTGCCTGAGGCTCCGCTCGCGTGGTGTACAGAGTTAGGTTATCTAATCCCGCTCCCACTACCACTCACTTTGCAACCCACTACCCTTAAACCTCTCCTCCTTCACCCCAGCCCCTTTCCGACACACTTCCATGACGCTCTCCGCGTCCGACGCGAACGCTATCTATTGAAAGTAATCCGAGGTGGTAAATTCCAAAATTACCAATTTCGACTTTTCAGTTGTTCCTTTGAGTGATTCTGCATATATAACCTAGATGTCGAAAAGCCATGGGAGGTGGAGAGTCTATTCCTTTGGGTTTTTTTTTTCATCTTCCGCTAGTGTGTTCACCTGTCAGCGGGGCGTCCCACCTTACGCGTGCTGATCTGCTGTCTATACTCCTTCAGCTATGTTGCTTACTTTCGTTCTTCGTCGGATCTCCTCATTCCAAATCATACCTCTTAAACAACCCCAAGCATAGCCCTCTCCATAGCTTGCTGAGCAACTTGAAACTTGTTGATCGAGTTTACTGAATGCATGATTAATAGATTTAAATAAAATAGGCAAGTAAGGTAAACAATTCTAAACTGTAATGATGATGACTCAATGACAATTTTCAAAATTGATAATTTTATTGGTTTAGTCATTGGTAAACTATGAAATATTATGATTCAACTTAAATTATTACAAATGAATACATACAAATTGAGATGATTTGTGCACCTTTTATGTCTACCTAGTACATGTTAGTAATCACTGTCATTTGTCATTGTTATTGTGACTATTGGAGATAATCTAGCACGTATACAAAAGATCAAGTTTGTGTTTTGTTTGCCTACTGAGAAATTGTTATACATATAAAAAATACTTAAGTCTTCTTAGGTGATCAGAGATTATTTGTGCCAAACCCCTGTCCACCAACGGTGCCCCAAGCCTATTTATTGGACTTAATATGACTTATAATTTCTTCCTTTGGCATATGCAAGTTTCCTTACGATGTTTTCCTTCGCCGAAAAGCCTCTGGTCGTCCTGTTTAAATAATGTTGAAATATAGTCCAAAATAAAGACCGCGAATATACGCCACTATTCGCTGGATACATTTTGACATCCTACATACAATTTTGAACTTTATTTTTACCACTTTAAAGACGATAATTAATTGACAACGAAAATCCTCTGCGCTGCTCTGCGTTACTGACTCTAAGGAACAAGTAACTAATTAATTACGTATAAAAAATTGCATATATTTGTATGCAAATTGTTCTAATGCTGCATAGCCTGATGATTACTAATGAACTGATTAACAAGTAGGTAAATATTGTTTACAAATTAATGTGATAATAATATCCAGTGATCATCATTAACATTTTTATAGTAACTGGCAGGGTTTTACCAAATAACATTTATTACAGCAATATATTGATAGTGGAAAGTTAAAGCGCTGAAGCGCTACTTGGTGGAAAATCTACACGTATCACGCAAAATAGGAGTGGGGGATTCTTTATTTTAGACGATTAGATGCCTTATTTTTATGGACTTAAGCGATTCCATGAAAACACTCCCATATAAAATGAAATATTTAGTGTTTTCCGTAAAAAGGCGCTTTTATCGCTTTTATTTTTTCACTATAGATGTAGTTTCCATGAACATTTAGCAACTATCTCTAGTACCTGGTAGACTGATGAAAATTTCAATTAGGTTAATTTGTTATTCATCATCATCATAAACCTGAAAGAGTCCACTGTTGGACACAGGCCTCTCCCAAGGTGCGCCACTGAACCCGATCCTCGGTTCTTCTCATCCAGTCACTGCCACGCAGATCGTCGCTCCATCTAGTCAGGGGGCGTCCCATACTACGCTTGCCCAATCGCGGTCTCCACTCGAGAACTTGTTATTCACCATCACAAGTTAACTATGACTCCCAACTTCATCATTACCAACGGAAATACGTCCACTGTTGAACATGAGCCTTCCCAATTGAATGCCACTTTAGTGGGCTGTCCATTGTAGGGAGGATTGGCGATCGCAGTAATGATATTAAATACACAGGAGAACGCTGCTGTTCGCACCTGATGATTACATCCTTGCCTTTGATCGTTGTCGACACCCATGGGGCTAGCTCTATTCTGAACCGGGAACCACACTGCTTAGAATCCCAACTTATAATCCTCCAAGACTGCCCTGGACAGGCACAGACAAAGAATAATAGAATTTAACAACGTATTCTCTTCCAGACAACTACACATAGCGGCTGTGCACGGCTGCGAGAAATCAGTCGGAACCCTCATTAGGGTATGCCCTGAGAAATACCTGTTGGACTTGCCAAATGACTATGGGCATACGGCGCTGCACCTGGCCGTGATGAGCTCGCACGCCGTGGTCACCAGAATGCTGGTGAGGGCCGGCGCGGGGGTGGGCGTCAGGGACCTGAATGGTGACACGCCCCTGCACCTAGCCACGGCCTCGAAGAAGGTGGAGTGCCTGCAAGCTTTGCTGGCGCCCATTGAGGGACAGTCGTCAAGAAAGCTAGCGCCGATATTGAACCAGAAGAATTATGAGGGTGAGTTGCTTTTTGTTTTTCGCTTGCACGTTTGTTAAGGATTTTTGGTAAGCAGCTTTCGTCAGGTTTGTAGGCTAACTCATCTAGTTTTCTTTCGAGTTCGTCATTTCTAGATTTTCACTCAAGTTAATAGCCGTGTGGTTTCCGGTAGAGTAGAATAGGACCACTCCAACTCTTCCCGTGGATGTCGTACAAGGCGACTAAGGGAATACATTATAAAACATCAATCAGGCCTCCCCAACCCGTCCGGCCAGCGCGGGGAGTGTAGGCCAAATTCTCCGTCTGTCTCCGGCAGATGAGAGAGGGTTGTGCTCCTGCAGTGGAGACAAAAATAACCTGATGATGATTACTCCTAGCAATCTTTACAAAGGTATTAAAGGCTTAAATTAAGTTAATTAGGCGTCAATAGCAATGAAGATTGTTGTGGAGACTGACCCTTGGACTTAGGGAAACCCTGTATTCCAGGACGCCAGGTCTCCACCCCACGGAAAGAACAAAGTTATATCGCCATTGAAAGACGAGTTCGTGTATGTTTGTGTGTGGTATACAAACTGATGTTCATTCATATCATATACCATCGTCGATAACTCTAATGCAACAATATAATGCTTCTTTTATCAGTAAAATACTTGGGAAATTCGCCCTCTGAGAAATGCACAGATGCCCTTGGATTACCATGAAATGTCTGGTTAATAAATTATGTTTAAACTACATTATCTATCAGTTGACTATTTCGACTATAATTCCGACAAGACCTTGAGTTCTTGTTATAACCCACATTTATGTGTTCAGCTCTGTGTTTGGAGAATTCCTTGTTATTTTCCTCTATTCTACTATAAACATACCAACAGCGACCGAGACTGTGTTCTCAGTATTTGGTGTAGTATTCGTGTTACTGATCAATATGTGAAATACAAAATTCGAAATAACTTATCTTATACTTGCATTGTTCAATGAAGGCGTATCTTTTGGACGGCCACCCGTGTGTCACGTACGCATACAGACAGACTGACCTCTGATTCTGAACGAAGATAAAGACTAACCCGTCATTTTATCTCGAAGAGGCCCGGAATTTGCTCGCGGTACACTGCTGTTTTTACGTACGAAGACGTCAAACTGGTTTCCTAGAACGCGTCCGTGTACAACGGCTCCGGTGCAGCATCAATAAACTTTGTGTCAATAGAAGCTGATCGAGGATGTGAATCAAATAACGGATGTAAAAGCGGTTTGCCTTCGCTCCGTGCGTGCCATTGTCCTGAGAAAAGTCCTTCCGGACACGAACCGGTATTAACTGATGTAATGTATGATATAAAAACGGCTGACTCTCTAGGATCTAGGATGAATTGAATTGCAATTTGCAAGGTAGTTCAATTAGAACCTGTTTACTGCGCCGCACAAAGGCTTGGACATTGTTTACGTGTGAACGCACGCCGTGCCTGCCAAGGCCTCCAATACGTTCAATGCCACTACTACTTGAAGCAAGATTACAACGCAGAGCAAAATATCTTGGAAACAACTGGAATGTTCCACAACGACCTCACGGAGCGTTCGGAAACCCCTACATATATGAAATACATTAAAAACATATTAACCAGTCCCCTCCGATATAAATGTGCGGTGTTAGGTTTTTCCAAAGCGTTATTCAATGTTTCTCGCCTCTATGTTGCGCAAAGTCGCGAGACGGCCTTTAAACTCTGCCGGTTTTACCCGACGTGCCGACCTTGTCGGGGCAGCTGCACATCGCAGAATAAGGATTTTTCGGAGCCGGTGGAGACGACTCGTCCGAAAGCGGTCGGCGGACTCGTTGGGTATTCCCACCCATTGTGACTCCGGCGAGTGTTCTCGTGTAGCGAACCAAATCCGAGAGAAAGCACCACACGGCGAGCACTTCATTCGTAACGGCGATACATTGGAATACCCCAGCGTTTGTGTGTACCGTTCAGCACGATAATTGGAAGGTTGTTATGTGTATGCTAAGTAGACGGGTTTCCCTGGCGAGATCGTTTGAATGTCCTACGAATATCACGTGGCTACGACGGCGATGTAGGTATTTTCGCTCCGCTCTAAAGAACGAAGGACATTGTACGACAAGGCGTGACGAAATCGGATACAACCAAGTTCTGCGCCGTGACCAACAGCTAATCTGTTGTTGTTGATAAACACTGTGATCCTGACCTGGCGCAAAAGTAAAAGGAGGAAAAACTATTTAGAAAAAAAACAAACAAACAACGCTGATGGTACGTATCGCGAGGAAAACCGCAGCTTTTGTAAAAGCCTCGAGTCATTCCGCGAACGGACGACGGTTAGAACAATGGGAGCAGTCGATGAATCTTTGGGTTATCCCCTTGTGAAAGTATGTCTCTAGAGCTACCGGGCGGTAGGAAATTCCGACATTCACGTGTCTGTACTCTGATGTTACACCATCTACTTTCTCCCCAGACGTTCAGCCGAACGAATCGAGATGCAATCAAGTTTCTGTGGTTTGGACATAAAGGCTATTTTTAGGTAATCATAGGCGTTGCGTAATCAAAATTAACATACCATTAGATCATAATGCTTTATTTTAGTTGTTATTGCGCCGTTTCGTTATTGTATCCCGTTTTGAACATAAGCGGTGCTTTTTTCTGGTAATATGCAATAATTTTCTGATAATGTGCAAAATCTGTCTTGTATAAGAAGATTCCTCCTCCTCAAAATTCTCCGGCAGATGAGAGAGGGCTGTGCTCCTGCAGTGGAGACAAAAATAACCTGATGATGATGATAAGATTTCTCGCTCTGGCTTCCCGGGACTAGTATAATTGCGTCTCTATTACTCACATAGCGCTTGTTTGCCGCAAGTCTTAGCGGTAATTGCAGAAACCAGAGCTAGATAGGATAGGTTCCATAAAAACCAATCTGTGTAGTGCCGGTACCACAGTTCGCAGACGTGGTTGTAATAAGAACCTTAAAGCCAAAAAGTTCGCCGTTCGAACGATCCGTTGCTCCCACCGTCATTAGGCGCCAAGAACCGGATTTTTGTTGGATTCCCCAAAACTTCGGTCATCAGCGGATGTCTCAACTCAAGTGCTCACAGACAACGACATTTGAGAATAGTTGAATTAATGATTCGCTTATACCTGTGGCAAATAATCTGATCAAAAACCAATACCTGTGTCGTCCCCGTAGCCTAGTCGGCAGTACACCTGCCTGCGAAGCTCGGGGTCGCGGTTTCGAATCCCGCCCAGGGCAAACATCCGTGTGATGAGCACTTGTGTTTGCCTTGTGACTGGATGTTATTTATATAGTATATTATGTATTTGTGTATGTATATCAGCTGTCTGATACCCATATTACAGGCTCTGCCTAGTTTGGGATCAGGTGGACGTGTGTGAAATGTCCCCACATATTTATTTATTTATTTAAATACCAAATATTTGTCCTAGATGCCTAAACGCCTCCCTAATAGAATGCCACTTTTGGTGGGCTGTCCATTGGGGGACTGGCCATAATCACCACGCTTGGCAGGCGGATTGGTGATCGCAGTAATGATCTTAATATACACAGGAGAACGTCCTTGGTGCAATCCCTTGGTCGCCTTGACGACACCCACGGGAAGATCGGGGATGGCCCTGTTATAAGCCGGTGAATACACTGCAAATCCCCCAATGGACAACTTACCAAAAGTGTACTCTATTGGGGAGGCCTATGTCCAGCAGTGGACGTATTTAGGCTGATGATGAATACACTGCAGAAAATGTTAATTAAAAAAATACTTCGACGTAATATTTCTTTCCGTTTTCGGGTAATAATAACACTATTACTACACATTATTGACATATTTGTATCACTAGCTTTTGCCCGCGACTTCGTCCGCGTAGGTTTCGATTTTTACATACAGCTTATAACGAGTAATTTGGTTTCCCGTAGGAATGAGACGTTTTTTTGGGGATAAAAACTATCCTATGTCCTATTCCAGGACCTAACCTATATGTGTGGCAAGTTTCATCACGATCTGTGTAGAGGTTGAAGCGTGATTGTGTAACAAACATGCAAACTTTCGCATTTGTAATATTAGTGGGATATAACACTATGAATGTTATAAAAAAAACGAAGCTTTCTCCGATCAGTTTTCCCGGAATTTCCACAAAAAGATTAAAATCCAATCGCATGGGGAATTCCTATCTTAATTCTTGTTATCACAAATGTGCACTACATTCTGCGTCCTTGTTTTACAATGTCATAAACATGAATTTTGTAAAAGGCGATAATATTTCTGTCTATCTCTTAGATCTGATGATTCTACTCAGTAAGCAATTCAAATAGTATCAGGGGAAATACGAAGACATTTTTACTCTCTAAAGAGTCACATGAACAGTAAGCGTTTAGTATTCATCATCAGGTTATTTTTGTCTCCACTGCAGGAGCACAACCCTCACTCATTTCTCCGACAGACGGAGGATTGGCCTACACTCCCCGCGCTGGCCAGACGGGTTGGGGAGGCCTGGTTGATGTTTTATAATGTATTCCCTTAGTCGCCTTGTACGACATCCACGGGAAGAGTTGGAGTGGTCCTATTCTACTCTACCGGAAACCACACGGCAATACTAGTTTAGTATTAAACTACGATAAAGATGCCAAACTCTCAAAATAAGTGACATAACTTGTAAGAGATTATAAAACGGCTTTTAAGTCGGTGGAATTTTATGCAATAATCGCCTCATTCTGCAAAGTAACAACGACTATTATCAAATGACTTATTTCTTTGTCTCGATTATGCCAGTAAAACATTACTTAAAATAAGTACAGTCATAACTTTGTATTCAAGGGTATATTTGATAAATAAATAAATATTTTCATATACTCGTAAGTATACATATTGTATAAACTTGTCTAATCCTTAACTAGGATTTTCTCCTGTGCGATAGGAATCAAACATCAATCAGGCCAACTCCCCTCCCCACTCCCCAACCCGTCTGGCCAGCGCGGGGAGTGTAGGCCAAATCCTCCGTCTGTCTCCGGCAGATGAGAGAGGGTTGTGCTCCTGCAGTGGAGACAAAAATAACCTGATGATGATGATGATAGGGATCAACCAATAATAGAACAAAGGGACCAGCTTGTACAAATTTGTCTGTTCCTGGTAGGAATCAAAGCCACCACCTCTGGCACTTAAGTCTAAAGACTAAGCCACTAGGCCAACGAGACGGTCTGGGCGGTTGATTTTAGCTGTATTTTTACCTACTTGCAAATCCAAGAACATTTCTACAATCTACTCTACACAGGTCTCTACAGTAGGTTTGTTATTACCGCTCGAAATGCGGCCTCGCCGCCGTTATCTGCTGAGCGGGCCTCGCATGGGGTTTTCCAGTTCTTGGCCCGGTTTCCAGCGCCGTACCTAAGCATTGTCATGAAAATTTCAACATAATATGCAGGGACCGACGATCTCTATGTACTACTAGACGGAGCGTACCAAACAATCGCTCTGTTCCACGCAACTGCGGCTCCCAAGTAATTTAATTATTTAGTAGTAAATCTTCTGTGTAGTAACTGCACAAGTTTCAAAGCGAATGTGAACGAGTTGCGGCTCGGGAGCCGCAGTTGCGTGGAACAGAGCGATTGTTTGGAACGCTCCGTCTAGTAGTACATAGAGATCATTGGCTGGGACACGCCTCGTTACTTTGCAAAGACAACTGTGGAAATACCCGGTATTTTTATGAGCTTAAGAACTAAAAGCCGCTTGTCAAATAGGCAAAATCACTGTCAGTTTTATAATGCCATGAACCTTTCTACCGTAGATCATAAAAAATATGCCGTACAAAATTAGCCTTTCTTTCCACTCGTGATAAGGTCGTCTTGCTCAGCATTTGTTGTTCAATTATCCAAGCAAAGTGTACTACTAATATTACAAGCGCGAAAGTTTGTAAGTATGGATGGATGTTTGTTACTCTTTCACGTAAAAACTACTGAATGGATTTTAATGAAACTTTACAATAATATAGCTTATACATCAGAATAACACATAGGCTACAATTTATAAAGATATTGTGTGAATTGTCCAAAATATCGAGTAAGTAGGAAAAAATCTACCATCTGCGAGCTATTCTGGCGTGCGCTGCCAAAACCGCTAGAGTTACACATATGTAATGTATGATGGAAATGTTTATTTTAAATAGTCCTACAAAAAAGCTACTCGAAATACTAATCGTGCGCAGACGAAGTCGCGGGCACCAGCTAGTCTAGTTATAATTCAGTACAGTAAATACGAAGTTTTTATTATCTATGAGATGTAAAGGCAAATTCGTTTTCTGCTAGCAACTGGTCTTGTCGATTTTGTGGTCGCTCTGAAAAAGGTTAGCCTCAATCTTAAAATAGATGCGCGATTATCAAGGGCCACACGAGAAACGAGTCGGAGCGGTTTTATTTATAGCATTTAATGTCGCCCGAACTACGGAAGCGGTGAAAATATCGCCGGCCATGTTTGGCGAGGACGCTCGGTTTAGCGCGGCGCAGGCGCAGCCCCCCCGCGCGTCCGCCCGCCGCGCATATTTGGGAAAACCCCATCACCCCGCCCCTCGCCTCTGCAGCCGCTTCCTCCGCCCGCGCTCGCCCGTGTGACGTCACGCCACAGTTGTCTTGGTCACTCTACAATTTGTGCTGGAGTACTAGATATTTACGGATCGTTTGCTGTGCTGTTAAAAAAATACAATAGTAATTTTAGACCAGTTACTTAGTAATAAAGAGCGATAAATTAATTAGGTTAGCATGGACCCAAGTTACAGTTAATAATTTAAGCTATACATTGTAAAACATCAGTCAGGCCTCCCCAACCCGTCTGGCCGGCGCGGGGAGGTTAGGCCAAATCCTCCGTCTGTCTCCGGCAGATGAGAGAGGGTTGTGCTCCTGCAGTGGAGACAGAAATAACCTGATGATGATGAATGTGATATTGTGTTAGGTTACGCTGGGGTTTTGTATCTTTCATATGAACAGGCAATCCTGTTACCCACTGTTGGTGGAGTTTTCGTAGGAGGGGTTTTTCGGGGATGTTAGGATATTTGTATGTTTATTACTCAATCACGCTTCAACCACTGGACGGATCGTGATGAAACTTGGCACACATATAGGTTAGGTCCTGGAATATGATATAGGATAGTTTTTATCCCGAAAAAACATCTCATTCCTACGGGAAATACATAGAGTAGGTCTTTATTTAGAGTTCTGCAAGATTAAATAGAAACATTTGGCAGTATTTAGACCCTGGCTTTATCCTCCAGCTGTTCGCTTTCATTCTCCGGCTAGAATGGTCCATATTTCTTTATATCCATTAAGCTAGCTATCTATTTGATAGAGGATTAAGTCAAATCGCTTAACAATTGGTCATCATCCGGGAGTTTGTGTCAACACAATGCTTGCGCAGCGACTCTCCACATGTGTGAATTTTTGCGCAAATACCAAATATGTAACTAGTCTTTTTTGCGTATTTGGCCTGGCGTCGCGTGTGTGACGTTTTTACCTTTCGCGCCCCCTCGACATGTGACCGAAGGCCCGCACAAGGTCTTTGACTGGGTTCTTTAGTCCCATGAAAGTAACAAGAGTGGGAGATTCTTTGCTATCTCTCTGTCCACAGATGATTTCATCGGGGCGTTCGATGATCAAATTGGTCATTTATTCATAGAATAGAATATTTATTTATATGCTGCAACAAAACACATACAGTGCAACATTACACATAAACAAAAATAATATACAACTAAGAGTCGGGTGCACACGCCGGGATCACGTCACACGGCTTGTCGGACGATAATTTAATATTACATTCGCTTGCACGAGGAGCAGAAACAACGCGAGGAACTTACCCGACAAACCGGGAGTAGAACCAAGGCGTGCACCGACCTGTGGGGGAGGGGACGACAGTACAGTGTGGCGACACTGTAGTAGACACAGTATGTGTGCTGCAGCAGCAAACAGGCCTAGACAATTCATAGCTAGACAACACATACATACATGAGAATTAAAGATACAAAAGATGTTTACAAACTACAGTTCAAAGATACCCTAGGTATGTGTCGCAGCGTATCAAAATGGTGCTGACTCAGCATAATGCTGCAGCACGCTACGCGAACTGCGGCGCTGGTATTCTGTCAGCACCTGCGTAAATCATTCTCATAATATCCGTCTAATAAAAGCTATTTTGTACTCTATAACCGGTCACGTGACAGCGTTTGGCGTGAACCTATCGTAGTAACTAGACACAGTAATTATGATACTTCATCATCAGGTTATTTTTGTCTCCACTGCAGGAGCACAACCCTCTCTCATCTGCCGGAGACAGACGGAGGATTTGGCCTACACTCCCCGCGCTGGCCAGACGGGTTGGGGAGGGTTGATTGATGTTTTATAATGTATTTCCTCAGTCGCCTTGTACGACATCCACGGAAAGAGTTGGAGAGCTCCTATTCTACTCTACCGGAAACCACACGGCAGCATTTAAACATTAGAGAATTTTAAATAACTTTTAATAAGACGTACGTTATAAAAATATCGTATTTCGAAGGCAAAATCTTCCTAGACAGTCTTGACCATCGGAAAACGTCTACCAAGTGTCTCGTCTAAAACTTATACCAGTATAGTGGGTCGCTTTCTCTCGAGCAGAGTCAAGTCGATACATCGCGTACAGAGAGTGTTCTAGGTCTGCAGTCGATTCTTTGGACCGGTTCCAAGCTTATTTTTAAACACGATTGAAATAGATTGCTGCGTCCAAAATTGCGTTGGCTTTCGTGCGAGGTATTGAGGGCAATAGAGAATTGGCTTGAGCTGTGGAATGGTTTTAGACAATCCTACTATAATATTATAAATGCAAAAGTTTGCATATTTGGATGTTTGTTATTCAATCACGCCTCAACCACTGGACGGATCGAGACGAAACTTGGCACACATTTAGGTTAGGTTCTGGAATGGGACATAGGATAGTTTTTATCCCGAAAAACATCCCATTCTTACGGGAAATACATAATTTGTGATGTTAAGTTGTCCACGCGGACGAAGTCGCGGGCAACAGCTAAGGAACTTTTTAACACTTAGCGACACGGCAGACATTTTTCATACACATTGTTATAATCAACTGGCAATAAAAACACATGTGGATCCAGCTTAGGTGACGTACCCAGACTACGTGACCCATCTTTTACAATTCTTTGAAGACCCCCCCTCCCCATGGGTCACGTAGTTTGGATACGTTCCCTTAGAATAGAGCCACCACCAATCTTCCCTTTGGGCGTCTACTCTGCACATTAAGATCATTACTGCGATCACCAATCCGCCTGCCAAGCGTGGCGATTATGGCAAATCCCCCAATGGTCCAGCCCATCATAAGTGTTATTCCATTGGAGAGGCTTATGTTCAGCAGTGGACTTACTTCGGCTGATGATGGTGAATACAAAAATATGCGTAGATAGGAAACGTTCACAAAAATCCAAAATTTACTATGACGTGTTCATGTCTGAGAAATTCGGACATAAGGAGTAAAGTGTCATGCTGGAAAACCACAGGCGGGGGGCGGAAATGCCTTGAACTACTGCGCAGGAGTGGATGACTCGTGGTTGGATAGGAAAGGCCCATAATAAAAAAACCTTATACATTAGGCTTCCTATTGTATACTTTTATGGTAATACCAGCTGGTGCCCGCGTCTTCGTCTGCGCAGGATTAGTATTTCGAGTAGCTTATATTAGGGTTCACTATTTTGGCTATAATGGCTTACACATAAGATATAGATTTGTACTGTGGCGGGCTTTTTTGTAGGACTATTTAAAATAAACATTTTCATTATACATTACATATGTGTAACTCTAGCGGTTTTGGCAGCGCACGCCAGAATAGCTCGCAGATGGTAGATTTTTTGGACAATTCACACAATATCTTTATAAATTGTAGCCTATGTGTTATTCTGATGTATAAGCTATATATATGTTATATGTTTTTTTTTAGTAAATATGTAGATTTCGTATTTACGTCTTCAGAGAGCCAAACTTTTATTCATCAATTATCCTAAATAAAAATCAAAAGTACTAACTAGATATCACGTAAAGGAAGTAATTTTTTTTAAAGATTAAACCAGCTCTAAGAAGGATAAATCACTCGTGTATGAAGCAATTTTATAGTTAATATAATAATGCTTGTATTTTTTCTTATACGCACATGAGCCTTTCAAGTTTAATGACGTCTAGTATATCTATGGTCTTGTTACATGACTCACGTTGGCAGTCAGGGTCACAAGCTAGTGTTTTTTCTATACCATAGACATGCAACATATATTTCATTCCAGATTAATAGTCCTATGAAAACAAACGCATTTGCGTCTCGAAAACAAAATACACAATAGATGGTGTTCCTAAGTGGACCGCAAAGTTTACTTGGTAATACAAACCTATTTTTGCTGCTGGTGACCCTTTCATGTATATGTTACCGAGACGTAAATAGCGTTGGTTTTCATAGGACTATTAATCTGGAATGAAATATAGTGCCAAGTAGAGACTTCGTTGACTGCCTATAATTCCGACAGTTATTATCAATCACCTAATCAAAACACGCGTAAAAACCTACCTGAATGTTTAATACATGTTAAACCGGTTGGATTAGTGAAAAAAAAAACACGCTGATAAAAATGTGGCTCCTTCCTTCCTATGTAGGTAGGTAGGTATGTACGCCTATGAAAGATCATTTAGCAGCTACGTGTCGAAAACATCTTCGCAAATCAAGGATTTTCTGTCCTTTGTGTGACGATATAAGAACGAAATTTATTTGCGAATCGACGCAAAAGGGTGACATAATAATTATAAAACAAGTTGGTCGAAGTGTCAAAGGTTATAAAACGGCAGGCAGGACGAAGTTTGGAAGGCCACAGGAAAAACCCGCGATGAATCCCCGCTTTGTACCAAAGCGCAGCCACTCATTGGCTGAAGAGAACAATTCTTGGTCAAGCCGATAGGAGGCGTTCTTCAAAACTTTTCCCTATCAAAAAAATTCCGGTACTTTGTGCTTTTTGCGTCATATTGCTGTGTGGTTTCCGGTAGAGTAGAATAGGACCACTCCAACTGATCCCGTGGATGTCGTACAAGGCGACTGAGGGAATACATTATAATACATCAATCAGGCCTCCCCAACCCGTCTGGCCAGCGCGGGGAGTGTAAGCCAATCCTCCGTCTGTCTCCGGCAAATGAGAGAGGGTTGTGCTCCTGCAGTGGAGACATAAATAACCTGATGCTTAAAGCGATCTCTTCCAGGCAACCTTTCTTTGGCAGCGGTGTTTGATAAAAAAATTACGTGTATACCAAGTGTATATTCTCATGTGGCGACCTCCGTGGTGGAATGGGTAGCTCTCGGACTGCCACGCCGGAGGTTGCGGGTTCGAATCCCGCTAGGGGCAAATGTTCTTATGATGAATATGAATGTTATACCCAAGTCTTGGATGTTTATATATTTATTTAAGTATGTGTATCCGTTATCTAGTGACCATACCACAGGCTCTGCCTAGTTTGGGACTGGATAATTGGTGTGAATGTCTGACATATTTATTTTTATTATGTGCAATAAAAGATTTTGACTTGACTAAGACATGCTTTTGTCCTTCCAGGTCAAACCTGCATGCACTTGGCAGCTACTTCGGGTCACAAAGCGACTCTGCAGACACTGATCTACTACGGAGCCGATGTCAATGCAAAAGTAAGTGGTTATTTTCATACGAAATGCTCCGCTATACTCCGATATACTCCGATATACCTCCATGCAACCCTCCGCTCTTTTCCTCTTGCCCCTCGCTCCAAACGTAGTCCTAACTCATCGCAATCCGAATTCCGCCGAGCATTATAAATTGTTCTATACTAATGTATTGTATGTGCATTTGTGACAACTATAAACAAGTGGCGATACATCGTCTCTGCCTTCCCCTCTGGGACCAAGGCGTGAGCATTATGTTTGTATGTATAACTTTTGATTGAATAAGCCGATTGCGATGAAACAAAGACTAATTGTTACTCCTAATCAGGGCCCTATGGTTGTCTGATAGCTCTACCATAATTGATACAGTAGTTTTCCCGTGATGCGTGCACAAACTGACAGACAAACATACAAACATTTAAAAAAAACTACAAGTCGTATCAAAGTCTGAGTTGAACTCCAGCACTTAAAATGTTAACAACTATCGATTAATGACATAAAAACTACATGCAACAAAAAGGGGGGTTCTAACACACTGTGGGTTGTGCTCCTGCAGTGGAGACGATAACCTGATGATGAAAAGAAATACAGTGACGTCATTTAAAGAAATAACAATGAAGTCATTTACTACAGCGTAAACAAACCGTAGAGATTGATGTTATGATTCATGTTAATACGTTTCCTATCATCACGATATTCATTCATGGTACGATCGACTATGGCTTGTTTACTATATGTATTATACGCAAAAAGCCCTGATCCGAGATAGTAGCGTCATCCAATCTAATGGTAGTTTCCATTAAGGGCCTTTGATTAAAGAGCCGTGATAGCCGGTTGGTTGTGCACTCGCCTCACGTTCATGAGGTCCTGGTACAAACCCCGCCCGTACCAATGAGTTTTACGAAACTTAAGTACGGTTTATTTATAATACCACAGGCTTTTCGGTGAAGGAAAACATCGTAAGGAAACCTGCATATGCCGAAGATGAAATTTTGAGGCGTATGTGAAGTGCACCAAATCGGCTTGGGGCACCGTTGGTGGTCAGGGGTTTGGCACAAAAGATCCTGAAGGGTCGAAGTGTCACCAGGTCTTCCTGGCCCCTGAGAAGATAAGATAAGAGCTTTTGATATTTAAACTTCCGCTTGAAATAAGCTTGTCACAATAAGCATAGTACGTATCTTATAAATAAAAATGTAAACCTCGCGTGTCTGTTGATTGCTTTAGTAAAAATTAAAAATTGGAGTATTCAATAGAATGCATTAAGATCGACGCTGGGGTAAACGAGTTCTCGAGTGGAGACCGCGACTGGGCAAGCGTACTGTGGGACGCCCCCTGGCTAGATGCAGCGACGATCTGCGTAAGGCGGCTGGCAGTGACTGGATGGGAAGAACCGAAGATCGGGTTCAGTGGCGCACCTTGGGAGAGGCCTATGTCCAAAAGTGGACTCTTTCGGGCTGATGATGATGATGATGAAGATCGACTCGGTTGTGTATACTTATTTAATTTTCGAAAACTATAAATTCGCATAACTTTCGAGTGAGCCGATTGCTAAAAAGTAAAGAGTAAATATTTCCGAATTAGTTTTATCCCTATGTTTTTCAGAATGCTACATCAGAATTGGTTCAATAGTTTTTACGTGATACAAGCGCAAACAAACAGATAAACAGACAAGAATTCCAAAAATGATCCATCCATGACCGTCCCCCAATTTGTTTTTAAAATATTTTCAATGTACAGACACGCGAAGTGTACATTTTTTTTATTAGATTTATATACAGTTTACGCCGTCATCACAAGGTTACACGTTCCCTGACGTTCCGTGCGGTTAGACACCCTAGCTACTGTCTTACTCACACATGCGTGAGCTGCCCTATGCGGACACAACGATCTCTATGTACTTCTAGATGGAGCGTTCCAAACAATCGCTCTGTTCCACGCAAGTAGCCACAACTCTTTCACATTCACAATGAAACGTGTGCAGTTACTACTCAGAACATTTAATTATTTACTTACTAAATATTGACATTATTTAACCGTAGCGTCAATATTTAGTAATAATTAAATGTTCTGCGTAGTAACTGCACAAGTTTCATTGTGAATGTGAAAGAGTTGTGGCTACTTGCGTGGAACAGAGCGATTGTTTGGAACGCTCATCTATTGTGCGGTGTCCGTATTAGTGAGTTTGTAAGAATAGGTAGTCGAGTTCGCGCCATTCCCTACATATCACAAGGATCCGCCTTTACAGAAGTCGACATTCCTGAAGTAGACATTTTAAGAATCATTCCAGAAGTGGACATTTTAAGAATCATTCCAGAAGTGGACATTTTAAGAATCATTCCAGAAGTGGACATTTCAAGAATCATTCCAGAAATTGACATTTTAAGAATCATTCCAGAAGTGGACATTTTAAGAATCATTCCAGAAGTGGACATTTTAAGAATCATTCCAGATGTGGACATTTTAAGAAGCATTCCAGAAATTGACATGTCAGGAAGTGGACATTGTCCGAGGAAACGCTGTCAACACTTAATGTCTCGCGAGTCATTGCGCACGTCTTTAAGACATTCCATGTTTTATATTTATTTATTTGAAGTGTGTGATTGGAATATTAAGCGCGGTGCCCCCGTCATGCGGTGAATCAATAATCTCTTGAACTTTGGTGCTGTGGTCAACATCAAACTATTTATTTGAACTTATCCTACAGGAAACTTCACTGGGGGTTATTCCAAATATTGTTCAGCAGTTTAAACCGCATTGATTTTTAATACAATAAAGAATATAATTATATTATAATTTGACGACCTCAGTGGCGGAACGGGTGGCTCGCGGACTGCCACTCCGGAGGTTGCGGGTTCGAATCCCGCTAGGGGCAAATGTTCGTATGATGAATATGAATGTTTGTACCCAAGTCTTGGATGTTTATATATTTATTTAAGTATGTCTATCCGTTATCTAGTAACCATAGCACAGGCTCTGCCTAGTTTGGGACTGGATAATTGGTGTGAATGTCTGAGATATTTATTTATTTATTTAATTAATTAGTAAAGTACTCGACTATTTTTAAATTCCTGGATGGTGGACGCAGGTTCATATCAACATGTATGTTTGAGATGATTGACCGGAAATCGATCTTAGGTAGATCGATTTCCGGCCAATCATCCTTCCAGTCACTGTTATAAAAACCGCAAGGGCCTGTGATATGTAATAAACCATTACATCGTTGGTACAGGTCAGGATTTAAACACTCGACTTTGTAATTAAAATAACATTTATGCAAAACTTTTTTTACGCTGCGACGTAGTATATTGTTTGTGTAAAGTAATCTCATGTTCACGATCGCGACTGTACATAGGCAAGCGGTTTCCCCGCTGGAAAACCCGCGGCGTCTAATCAGCTGATGGCGGCGGCGATATCGCCTAGCCTCGGGGTTTTTCGCGCACATCACCTGACGGTAGCGCAGCGGTAGCGCGGCGAAAACAACGCTGGAGGAAAACTTGCGCGGTGAAGGAAAACGGGCGCGGGAAAACCGCGGCCGGAGAATTTGGATATTTGAGCCCACCTGGACGGTGTTCGCGTTCAGGAAACCGACTCTTCATCATCAGCCGAAATTCGTTCACTGCTGAACATAGGCCTCCCCAATCCAATTCAAATATTCTTTATTGTGCCCCAAAATATATAAATCTTAATATAAAAAAAATACATAGAAGGAGGAATTTAGTGTGCAACGGCGGCGTTATCGCTTTCAGCAATTTCTTACAGGCAACCTTTGGGTGGTGGCAAATTTTTTTGAGGAGTGGAAATACTGGATGCAAAGAGTATACAATTTTATATGACGTAAACTTGCATGAATACTTAAATAGATATATACCTACATACCGGTGACTAGTAATACGAAATACATACTTAAATAAATACATACATACTTTGCGCAATACAATGCTGAATAGCGACAATCCTTCGCCCGCTTTTCGCTCCGTGATACCTCTTGACGTGATGTGTGGCGAACAACATCGCCGCCTCCGTGTTGAGGTACCACGATTATCTAGGGAAGTAATTGTCCACCTTGTAACAGAATTTTGACAACAATCTCGTTCCTCCGAAGGTCCTTTAACTCGGTCGGCCGCTGTAGGCCCACTGTACCTCTACGGTTTCACCAAATTCTACTCCCATTCGCCACAGCTTGAACATAGACTAGCCTCTAGATTGTCAATGACGTAATAGTGAACACTGCAATTTAAATTCACTTGAATTTATAACGTTGATTCTGACATTTAGGCTAGTCTATATATTCTAGAGGTTCTCAAGTTATAAGCGAACATACATACGTTGCGTTTTGTACCGTGATGTAGGCCTGATAAGGTCAATTATCCCATTACCAGGTTGTAGATGGCCGATAAAATGCTATCAAACGTTATACAATCTAATCAGATTTCAATTACAGTACTTAAAATGGTATGTTAATAACTATTGACTTAGAGCAATACGGGGCCGCCGGCTCAGTCTGAATGACTACTTTTTTTCTGATGCAAAATATCCTGTCATTTTTCGCGTTGGTATCCACGCACACATCTTCGCTATCGCTACAAAACACAAGCGTAATCAATCGTACGTATTTATTTAATGTACACGACTCCTGCGATCTACGGTGAGTCGCGGGAAGCGAGAGCGAGACGTAGTATTTTTGTATAGGCCGGGCAAAATATATTTTACCAATCACATAATTATATTCATATACTCGTACATACACTTGTCTGATCCCAAACTAGGGCTTTCTGTGCTATGGGAATTTAGGATTGGATTATTCACAGATGTAAATAACATGCAGACTGGCACAAACTTGTAGGTAAATGTCTTTCCCATTGGTAATCGAACCCACTCTCTCGGGCGCTCGAGTCCAGTGACCAACCACCTACTACCAACATCTCTCTGGTGACCTACAGAACGAAACGAATGATGAAACGTTTAGTCGCCGACTGAAAAACCTTTTATTGGATAAAGAATTATACTCTTACTGTTAAAGATTTTATAATTATTGCCGTGTGGTTTCCGGTAGAGTAGAATAGAACCACTCCAACTCTTCCCGTGGATGTCGTACAAGGCGACTAAGGGATTACATTATAAAACATCAATCAGGCCTCCCCCCCAACAAAAGGCTGGCCAGACGCCAGCGCGGGGAGTGTAGGCCAAATCCTCCGTCCGTCTCCGGCAGATGAGAGAGGGTGTGCTCCTGCAGTGGAGACAAAAATAACCTGATGATGAAAGAATTTATGGACATACAATTTTGAATTTAAACTGCGACAGAGTTTATGAATTTTTTTATTTTTATATACATTGTTATTATTATGTATATTAAGTTATGACATTGTTATGAATCTCATACACGAGTTGTGTAGAATTGACATTTTGAATACTATTTTTTATTATTTTTTGACATTTTGTATACTATTTTTTTATTATTTTTTGACGATCACATTAACTCTGACCTTTTACGTAAGTTAATCTATGTATTAAAATTTGTAATGTGAAATAAAGATCTAATCTAATCTAATCTAATCTAATCCACTAGGTCAACGAAGAGTAATTGGTGTTTCCCATACAAAAGGACAGATCGTGTCAAGTACGGGTACCACAGATCGCTCTCTTACACACGTATGACCAGTGGTCTCGTACTTTATGGCGACTGCCCTGCAGTGTTGCTCTATAACTATTGATAAGTTATAGAGCATAAGTTATGATAAGTTATTATAATCACTTGACGTCATAAAAGAATCCCCATTTCCTAGGTATCTTGATATCAGTTAGATATTTGGCGACCACGATACGACATAACGTAACAACTTGTATAAATACCTAGATAACTATCTGAACATAACGTAATCTAGTCATACAAAAATCCCATTTAATCTATTTGTCATTGTAAGACTTGGAAATACGTTTTGATTAGCTTTTACGGGGGAGATGTGCTTATGTTTCTGTGATTCCACCACTGGAGTCTATATTGATTGATTGAATATATTTTACTGCACACAAATTACACAAAATATGTCGGAGAAATATACAGTAAACGTACAAGTGGCGGCCTTATCGCTTTTAGCGATTTCTTCCAGGCAACCATATGCTAGTAAGAATTAATAAAATTAAGAATCAAGATAATAAAAATAGATCTTCCACACGGATCGAAAAAGTGCAATCCCTTAGTCGCCTTGAAGACACCCACGGGAAAGATAGGGGTGGCCCTATTCTAAGTCGGGAACCACACGGCAACTATAATAGATTTTATTTGTAAAAAGTGCACCGGTACCCATTCTAAGGCGAACCTATGTTACAGGCACCAACGCCCTCTGGTGGCTGCGTTGGTATCTAAACTATAATAATAATAAATATCTCAGACATTCATACCAATTATCCAGTCCCAAACTATATTTCATTCCAGATTCATAGTCCTATGAAAACCAACGCTATTTACGTCTCGGTAACATATACATGAAAGGGTCACCAGCAGCAAAAACAGGTTTGTATTACCATGTAAACTTTGCAGTCCACTTAGGAACACCATCTATTGTGTATTTTGTTTTCGAGACGCAAATGCGTTTGTTTTCATAGGACTATTAATCTGGAATGAAATATAGTATGGTTAATAGATAACGGATAGACATACTTAAATAAATATATAAACATCCAAGACTTGGGTACAAACATTCATATTCATCATACGAACATTTGCCCCTAGCGGGATTCGAACCCGCAACCTCCGGCGGGGCAGTCCGAGAGCTATCCGTTCCGCCACGGAGATCGTCAAACTAAATGTAATGTTTATTTATTTTGTTCACAGGAAGGCCTGGCTGGTTGGACGCCGCTGCACATAGCCGCCCGACGCGGCGACGCGCGGCTGGCGCAACTGCTGCTGCAGTGCCAGGGCATACACACCGGAGCGCGAGACTTCGCCGGCCGCTCGCCGCGCAAGCTCGCGCGCCGCCTGGGCACGCTCGCCGGCGAACACGCGCAGAGGCTGCTCGCAGCGCTGCCCGAGGATGAGAGCGAGGACGACACGGAATCAGAGGACGAGGTTTGTACTAGCATCATCTGAAATTACTATTCTGAAAAATTGCCATTCTAATTTCTACATTTTTACCTAGCAGGTAGAACTGTTTATACTTAGACAAGCAATCCAGGACAATTTTTCGATAAGAATATATTTCTGCCTTTTTAACTTAGCGTCAGAAGAAAACTACAATATATCTACTGGATCATTCGCGAATAAGAGAGTAGGTCCAGCAAGTCCCCTAATGTGTAGAGAGAGTATAGAATGGGTTTTCGCTTGGTTTAGGACGAGGCTCCCCCGAAGCGGAGTCGAGTGGAGCCGGTGGGGAGCGAGCGGAGCAGTGCGGAGGGTCCCCGCGAGGGGCGCGGGCGGGTGCAGGGCGGCGCCGGCGGCAGCGGCGCCACGTGACCGACTGTACGTTCCCAACACACCACCGCCTGCTGTGTCCCATCCTCTTGCACAAGCCGCACTGCTCCGTTGCGCTCTGCCGCTCCTACTCTCTCTTATTTATACAGAATGCCATAAAAATACATCAAAGTAGTAGAAAAGTACCCTTTAATTAAAGAATACATTTCTTTGTTTTTTAAAATAAGTAAATATGCATATAACGATTTTTAAGTCTGTAGAAGAGTTGAAACTTGCCAAATATTCACCATAATTCAATGCAAAAGGTGTTAATTGATTGAATTTATTCGAAGAATAAATCTTTGCATTCATGAAAATAGGTCTCATTTTAAATAGAGCTAATGTATTACTAGTTTATTATACATAACTACAGTAGTAATTTCTTTTGGAATTTTTCTTATACAATTAATATATTTTGTTCTCGATTTTCCATAATACATTTATGTTAAATTGCATCGTTTTCCATTAATTTAAAACACATTTAATTTAAAACAGTTCGCATTATGAAAGAGGAAGCAAAACGCTTCGTGCGAGAGCGGTTTTTATATCTTGATTCTGAGCCAGTAATTAACAGCAAGTTTGTATTGTTACAGTATGAGAGCGACAGCGAGAATGTCGAGGACCTGTTCGACAGGCTGCGGGGATCTATGACGGCCACTTCCCTGGTCACAAACTAGCCACCCCACTCCGCCCACGCACGCCCAGCGCTGGGCGCAGCCCTCCAACGGCGAGCCAACTACTTCGCGTTTAAATTTGCATATTGTAGATAGGAGGAAAAAAACATTGTAAAATAATTCCAGTAATCGG
This sequence comes from Esperia sulphurella, assembly GCA_947086405.1. NCBI lineage: Eukaryota > Metazoa > Arthropoda > Insecta > Lepidoptera > Oecophoridae > Esperia > Esperia sulphurella. The sequence continues at coordinate 16,555,207 of OX352265.1, forward strand.
CAGTTTTGATAAGCAGTACTTGAGATAACTGCAATGACTTTTGTTGTTGTTGTTGTATATTTAGGGGGGGGGGTCCACATTGATGACGTATTGATGTAGATAAAAAAAATTTTTATATATCCTAAACTAAGCTTTCTATTCTCCCTTAGTACTAAGGGAGAAGACAAGGATATGACAGTTCACAAATATAACATCCAGAATCGAAGGTGGGAATCGAACTAACGATCTCTGGAGTAACGACCGAGTCACTATGCCGACGAGGCGTAAACGATCAATCAATGTGGACCCCCCCCTGCAGTCATTTACATAACGTTTTTTTTTTGTTAAGGAAAACGAAATTCAGACACAGCGTAAAATATCTTTGTAAGTTATTGATTTTCCTTGTACCAGTTCCTCTGTATATCTAGAGTGGAAATGTAAAACTGCAGAAGTGCCACTTTGGTGGAAAAACGACACCTATAGCGCAAAATAGAAGGACGGGAATTATTTATTTTAATAGAAGATTAGATGGCATTTGTAACGGCTACTTTTCGAGTTCCATGAAAATACTCATAATTTTTCTTTTGTAATGAATGTGGTTATTGTCGTATGTGGAATTATCTTTTAGTACTTATTGGTCAACCGTGTCAAAGATGTGTTCAATGTGGAATGAAAAATGTTTTGGTTTTCTAACGAAAGTGAAATACAACGAATGTGGCCTAAATCCTAGATTTTCTGTAAAATTACCAAAATGGCGCTGTCGCAGTTTTACTTTTCCACCGTCGATTTAAAATATTATTTAATATAAAAAAGACAAGTGGCGTCAATGTCTGCTTGTGTTGGAAAGTTAGTGGTTTCACTTCCAAAAAAATTATATAGATCGTATAATCGGAACGTCAGTATGTACACATTGATGATTAATGCGTCAGTATAACGCATACAGTGAAATGGAAGAGTAAGAGTAGGTGGGGGGGGGGGGGGGGGTGCCGTCGTGAACTGTACGATCTAAGACTGTAAACACTAAATACGTCACAGATTCAAACAAAGTAATTTTTTTTATTGAATATGGAACTAGAACAAGGAAAAACTAACAGCACTGATTATAAATTCAGTCTAGATATTGAAAATGACCATGGTCATAAGGAATGCGATGGCCTTATTTATCCACTAAATTGTTATGTATTCTTATATTATAATTGTTAATGAGAAAGAAGAGATAAGCTGTTTTTCTATCAATCATATTTCCACAGGATTTGAGACATCGCAGACGAAAACAAACATTACTGGCGTCTCGAAAACACAATAAACAATAGACAGTGTTCCGAAGTTAACTGCAAAGTTAACATGGTAACACAGACTGTATATTTTAATGCCAAGACCCAAATGTTTGTAAGAATTGAATAAAGCGAACAGCAGCCACTGCCTTATTATAAAGGTTCATAAATATTTATTCAGAGGGGGGAGTTAAAGGGGGAATGAGGTGCGGGAACGTCAAACCATAGAATACCTAATGTCAAACTTTTTTTTAAATGTGTTTTACGGCTCTGGAACTCGGTCCCCCACTGCATATTATATAGAAGTCGTTTAGTTTAGAAATTATCAGTGGCATTCTAGGATGATCAAGTTTTGTAGATTTTTAGATCTAGACTTTTGTCATATAACTTCAGGCAGGCTGGATCTAAACGGTTCCCTCATGCAAGAATAAGGCCAAAGCATGGACATTAAATCACAAGGGGAAGGTCTTGAAAAAAATTATCCAGCTAAAAGGATAGATGCGTAAAAAGCAAGATATATCGATGGATCAGTTTAATAGAACATATATTGTTTTTAAGTAATGCCATCGCTTGGCCTCAGCTTTGCCAATAAGACAATCTTAAATATTTTTGTCCATACCATACTAAAAGCAGAAATGACAGTCGACAGTTTGACATCGTCGCCCGCCGATACAAAGTTACTACACCAGCGCTCTATCGACCGGCGCTAAGAGATCGACGCTATAAGTTAGAAAGAGCACTTGTGTTGTTGACCTACGTTTGTCTCTCTCTAAATCGACTATGCTCATGCGCTGGGTGCAGTAACCCTACTATAATATAGACACACACGTACGGACACGCTGATGCATCTGTTGTGTAAGTAATTAAATTTAGTTTGCTAAAATTATCTCAGAAAAGTGTTTTTCGAGTTGTTCCTGACCCATCGATAATACTTGTATAATATGTCTTCCGATGAATGTATAGTAGATATTCAAACTAGAGTAGTTCCTGCCCACCCGCCTTATGTGGTGGCTTTTATAGAGTATCACCAGGTGGCGCCAGTAGTAGGTAAAATAGTTTTTAATTTTTCTTGAATTTATTCGGCCACCATTTTTGATAACAAATCAATTTTGCCTACCTTCTAGACTACTACTAAAATTAATAAATTTATGTGCATTCAGTTTGGCCAAAAAATTCAGCAACTATAAATAATATTTTACCGACTGCTAGCGCCACCTGGTGTCACTCAAAAAAATAACTGTTTCAGCACAATATAGAGTTGAAATCTTAAACGTTCAACTCCCATAGGAGAGAATTTAATGGGACTAGTGTCAAAAAACCCTAGTGCAATAAATATATCGTTGTCTTGCTCATACTTCAGTTTGAAAGCAGTGGTTAAGACTTCAATATATTTTGAGCGGCGCGTCATGCCTAAAACGAAAGCAAACTTTATTTGCGGCTCGCTAACTAAATACTTCATAACACATGTAGGTGACATTAACAGCAATTACAAGTTGGTTCAACCACCTAGTGTATATTTTATTTACGACACGGAAATACAATTTGTTTTCGTTACTAATTTTAATATTATATTTACTGTGACAAATTCTCAGATGTGGAAACAAAATATATCATAGTTATTTTGCCATGAGATTATAATTAAAATAAACATAAAAAACAGGGTTTTGATTTTTTAAACCGGTAAAATTTTGTGAAAATCCTATGTATGTTGAATTGGTAATATATATTTTATCAGTTATTATCTTATAAATAAAATCGTAAACTTCGCGAGTCTGTACATTGAAGATATTTGCAAAAAAAAAATTTGGGGGTCTAAGGATAAGCAACAGAACACATTACGATCATTTTTGAAATTTTTGTCTGTTTGTCTGTTTATCTGTTTGTCTGTTTGTCTGTGAGTTTGTGCACGCATCACTTAAAAACTACTGATCGGATTTTAATGAACTTTTCACAGAAACATGGGGCTTAATATGGTTTAACATATAGGCTTTATTTCATTGCAATCGGTGCAGTCAATCAAAAGTTATGAGAATTTATAGTTTCCGAAAACTCGCATACACTGCGAAGTTTGTAGGGTGTAAATGTTCGACTGAATTCGTGAGCGGTAGCGGGAGCGGGTATGGTACCAATGTAATGTGAGTGTTTGAAAATTCGCATAACTTTTGTTTGAGTTACTAGATGACGATGAATTTGTGGTATACGTATGCAACAAAGTAATGTTGATCGGAATTTGGATTGCGATGGATTAGTTACGAAGACTACATTTGGAGAGACGAGGGAAAGAGGTTTTGAGGGGAGGGTTGAGGGAAGGGTTGAGAGGAGTGTTGAGGGGAGGGTTGAGGATCTGGACCTGGCCTAGGTCTGGAACTGGACCTGGACCTCGACCTCGACGTCGACGTCGACCTGGACCTGGACCTGGCCTGGGCCTGGACCTGGACCTGGGCCTGGGCCTGGACCTGGACCTGGACCTGGACCTGGACCTGGACCTGGACCTGGACCTGAATCTGGCGTGGACCTGGACCTGGGCCTGGGCCTGGGCCTGGACCTGGACCTGGACCTGGACCTGGACCTGGACCTGGACCTGGACCTGGACCTGGACCTGGACCTGGACCTGGACCTGGACCTGGACCTGCACTGGACCTGCACTGGACCTGGACTTTGACCTGGATTTAAAGTCTGAGTGGAAGTGGGATAGGGAGCGGAAGTGGGAATGGGAGCGGAAGTGGGAATGGGAGCGGATCCTGTAGTCCACGCGAGCGGAGCCGCGGGCACAGCTAGTATACAAATATATATAGATATAGTTATATGTAAGATATTAATTAATATTATTGTTAAACATATATGTAAGTATCTATGTATTGTTGGCATATGAAATATATTCAGTAATGTACAACTTTGTCGTTTGATTTGTTTTTAAAAAAAAAAAAAAAAATCAGTCTCTGCTCCAACGCTTGAGTTCAGCGACAGATGTGGCTCGTTCAATGCCCATTCTGATTCCTTATTCTTTCCGCGTAGTACCACTGGTACCCTGAAGTCGTACCTTTGAAATTCTGGTGGTCCTATTTTGTATTGCTAGTGGGTACCCCTAAAAACAACGATATCTATGTACTACCAGATGGAGCGTTCCAAACAATCGCTCTGTTCCACGCAAGTAGCCACAACTCTTTCACATTCACTTTGAAACTTGTGCAGTTACTAATCAGAACATTTAATTATTTACTAAATATTGACATTATTTAACCGTAGCGTCAATATTTAGTAATAATTAAATGTTCTGCGTAGTAACTGCACAAGTTTCATTGTGAATGTGAAAGAGTTGTGGCTACTTGCGTGGAACAGAGCGATTGTTTGTAACGCTCCATCTAGTAGTACATAGAGATCGTTGCTTAAAAATAATATTGAGAATTAAAATAAATTAGCCTCGACTTTTTTAAAATCTTTTTTTAAAGAGCAGCGACTACGGCGCTCTATTGGTGACAACACAGTTAATAAAAGAAATCTACATGACTAATGCCTTATATGGATCTCTTCTGTTAATTCCAATCTTAACTAATTAAAGTGCCTTGGCAGCATCTGATATTGCCTCTAGTTGTGCTCATATTAAAAGAACAAACTTTGAACATTCAAGATAGCAAGTTTATTGTAGGCGCTGCGCAGACGACCGACAATTTGTCAGCGGACATTTTGTCCGCGGTGATGGAACGTATGGAAATCTATGCAGTAACGCACACAAGGACAAATAGTCCGCCGGACAAAATATAGATTTCCATACGTTCCATCACCGCGGTAAAAATGTCCGCGGACAAATTGTCCGTCGTCTGCGCAGCGCCTAGGGGACTGTTTATCTTTGAGGGGACTAGCGATACTATCTAGTACCCTCAAGGTACTAGCGGTACTAGATGCTTAGATTTTAAATCCGTGCCAGAGGCTCCAAAATAACGCAAGTTCCTATCGACTACGTCGGAGAGTTGCGCGTTCTTCGGCAGATTCGTTTTTGGACAAACTTAATTTGGCAGAAACTGGATTAGGCGGAATCGTGTTAAGACAGGAATAATACAGTCAAACAAAATTTAATAATTAAGTACTTTATTTATAACTAGCAAACCGTCTTAAAGACTCTACTACGCTGAAATCTTTTTTTAGGACACCGTTTATAATTTTGTCGATGTTTTCATTTTTCTTTACGAATATTATTTCGTCTTAAACTTAAACAATAGGTAAGTTTCCTGGTTCTTGTTAGGTAGCAGGATATATAACAATGGTACAAAATTAACTGCATCATCATAGACCCTAGCTCTTTGTAAATGGATATTGCTGTAAAGTTTCATCATCAGACTACCAAGCGTGGGAGCTTCATCCTTATGTAGTAGACACACCACGCTCTCGCACAAAGCATTTTGCTTCCTCTATCATAATGCGAACTGCTAAGGAATGGAGCTCGCTGCCAGCTTAGATACGTGTTTGACGTTCCCTCGTCCCACCTCCACATCACAGTCCCGGAAGCCCTTTAACTATGTCCCCCACTGTAGATCACTCCACAATAATAAAATCTCACATACAAAAACATAGTGACACATGCACATACGCAGTCACAAGGTTCGCGCACTCACCCACACACATGTAAACACACACACATACACACACACATCGTACTTATACACCTACATCCTTGCAAATCGGAGTGTTAAATTGTAAAGATATAGGTATACTTTATATTGTAATAAATTATGTTAACCAATCCACTCAGGGAAGAGCGGGGTCCTCCTAACACAAGTACATTTTTACTTAAAAGGAAGACCTTGGCATATATATAAGATGTTTATATACGTTAAAACATTAAACAATTTTGAATTTTTGAATTTGATTTTTTTTGAGATGGACCTTTGGGGATTACTCCAGCATGAAGTTCAACAGTGGACGTCCACAAGCCGGTGAGGAAATGGTATACTAAAATAAAACTGTATGTCAAGGTGCAAAAGTTTGTATTGTAGTGACTATCCATAGAATATCACATTTTGTTCACTGCACTGTTAGGCTGAATTAGCATTACTCAGCGGCCCACACATTACAAGAATTATACAGTGGTGTTAACTTACTACTGAACAATATGTAGTAATACTCTCTTAGAAAAATACTGACCAGACAAAAAAATTTGATGTTTATAGCTCCAATTACCTAAAAAAGAAGTCTCTACAATCTAGTCACGGAATTAACACTCTTTTTAGCAACGATCTCTATGTAGTACTAGATGGAGCGTTCCAAACAATCGCCCTGTTCCACGCAAGTAGCCACAACTCTTTCACATTCACAATGAAACTTGTGCAGTTACTACACAGAACATTTAATTATTACTAAATATTGACGCTACGGTTAAATAATGTCAATATTTAGTAATAATTAAATGTTCTGAGTAGTACCTGCACAAGTTTCATTGTGAATGTGAAAGAGTTGTGGCTACTTGCGTGGAACAGAGCGATTGTTTGGAACGCTCCATCTAGTAGTACATAGAGATCGTTGTTTACCACACGTTTGTTTTTTGTTTAGGTCAGTATTTTATTAAGGGGAGTAAAGGGGGACGGATTTTGTATGAAAAGTTAAATTTTTTGTACGATTTTCCACAAGTCACCATACATAAAGTTGTCCAGAATTCGATACTGTCTAGTTACACCATGTATTTATTGTAAGAGCCACTGGAATGTTAGATCAGCACAATCTTGCTTCGGTTACACAGAAAAATAACAACTAGTAGTAATTATTAATACTCCATTACAAATATATTGAAACTAATAATAAATCAATTAATCTTTATTGCTCTATAAAAAAACAGATAGACAATAATAAATGAAGTAGCTTACATTTATAGTATGGGCGTTGACCGTCAGTATACCCCCGTCATCTGATACTGCTAGCAGACTCACGTCAAAATTACCAGGTTAAATATACGGTACTTTACGGAATGGTTCATAATAAATAAGGCTGAGCAGGCGATGTATTCTACATGAACTGAAAATAGTTTAATTTCATCTTTGCGCCAAGGTTGAGCAACTCGAAAAAAAAACATAATTAAGCCTAAGCCTTCTCAATTTATAGTTACATAATGCTTACGCCTTGGTCCCAGATAGGTAGGCACCTTTAGCAAAAGTATTATACTTTTAAGAATTGAATAGGAAACTGATTACAAAAATATATGAGGTTTAATTCCATCCAAAACTTAATAAAATAAAATTATGGTATGAGTTTACAGTAATTAAATTACGATGTAATTGGAATCACTGAGCAGACACGATTAATTGTGCCCTTACCTGACTCGGAATCGATCCTGCGACTCGGAGTCTCACCACGTCGACCGAGTAATTTCACTTATTCCTTTTACATCGAACGCAAATTTATCCTAAAGTACAGTCAGAAGAAAGTTCATTTTGCCCATACAATGTTCGATTACAGCACAGTAATAAGTCTTAAGTATTTAATATATATTAGTTATATATAATATTTTCGAAGTAAAACACTGTTGAACAACATAGTCTTTAGCTGGCCACAAAATAGCGAACTTTTATGAACTTCGTGACTATGATGAATTTAAGACCCAATTTCATAGCAATACAAATACAAAACATGTCTGCAAATGGTATCAGATGAAATGGGTAAACAACCGTCACCGCTAGTACTATAGACGGTCTAAACACTAAATAAAATCGTACGTAACACAGTAAAAGATAAAACTCAGTTTACAGTAAACGTGCCTCAATAATACAATAACAATAATAATTAATAAGCTACAAGTTTGTGGAATTGTTTATAGATCATTTGCAACATTAAATAACTTCCTATGCCGTGTGGTTTCCGGTAGAGTAGAATAGGACCACTCCAACTCTTCCCGTGGATGTCGTACAAGGCGGCTAAGGGAATACATTATAAAACATCAATCAGGCCTCCCCAGCCCGTCTGGCCAGCGCGGGGAGTGTAGGCCAAATCCTCCGTCCGTCTCCGGCAGATGAGAGAGGGTTGTGCTCCTGCAGTGGGGACAAAAATAACCTGATGATGATGATGATGAATAACTTCCTATTTGAAATAAAAATAAGACAATGAAATAATAAAAAATACAACTGGAATGATTTTTTATTACTCTATAACATATCCTTAGAGCAATCAATTCAGAGCTGAATACCTCAGGTATTCTTTGGCAAGCGGAACCATTGGCAAATCTCCAACCGGTTGTCCCCACACGTCACGCAGACTAAAGGAATTCCGTAAGAGCTCTGACGTCACGAACCTTTTACTACAGTTTCGGAATTTACCGTGACGCAGGGGAACTCGGTTGCAGCTCGAAAACTAAATAAACAATAGATGGTGTTCCTAAGTGGACCGCAAAGTTTACGTGGTAGTACAAAGCTGTTTTTGCTGTTGATGACCCTTGCATGTACACGTTACCGTGAAGTAAATAGCGTTGATTTTCGTATGACAATTGGTTTCGAATGTAATAAATATACAATGCTGCTGTCTTCTGTGCACTCTGTTCGAGTATATTTATTTAGTTTATCAGATGCAAGAGTGTTTGGAATTTACAGAATCATGGCGTAGATCGTTTATTTCACGACGGCACGCCCCACTCCTCTAAATCGCTTACATGTCATTGTATGCGTTATATTGTTACTGTGTTAGATCTATCGTTACGTACTAGGCATCAATACTAAGATAATGACGTTCGGATAGGTTCGGAATAACTTCCCGCGTCCCGCGAACAACGAAGAGATCCGACGAAGAACGAAGATAACCGACATAGCCGAGAGGATTATCAAGCTGAAGTGACAGTGGGCGGGCCACATCTGTCGCAGAACTGACGGCCGTTGGGGCAGAAGAGTTCTTGAGTGGAGACCGCGGATCGGCACGCGCACGGTGGGACGCCCCGCCGCCAGGTGGACCGACGACCTGAAGGTGGCCGGAAGCGGCTGGATGCAGAGGGCGGAGCACCGAGTGTGGTGGCGTTCTTTGAGGAAGGCCTATGTCCAACAGTGGACGTCTAAGGGCTGATATGATGATGATGTCACCCCTCGCCCACCCTTCGCGAATAATAGTAGGGGGTGCCATCGTGAACTCTACGATCTATACACAGTATGTTATGAGAACCAAAAAAGGAACGTCGCTTTCTCTACTATCTATACACAGTATGTAATGAGAACGTCGCTTTTTATAGTGCAGATTTACATTAATATATGTGTAGATTTCATTGAAAAATAAAAAAATTCTAGCTCAAAATCTAAGACGTAATTTATTATTTGATTTTAAAACTACTAGCACCATTATCTTATTTTCTCAGGGGGCCAGGCAGACCTGCCGACACTTCGACCCTTCAGGATCTTTTGTGCCAAACCCCTGCCCACCAACGGTGCCCCAAGCCGATTTGGTGGACTTCACATACGCCTCAAAATTTCTTCTTCGGCATATGCAGGTTTCCTTACGTTGTTTTCCTTCACCGAAAAGCCTGTGGTATTATAAATAAATCGTACTTAAGTTTCGTAAAACTCATTGGTACGGGAGGGGTTTGAACCCACGACCTCATGAATGTGAGGCGAGTGCACAACCAACCGGCTACCACGGCTCTACTAGCACCATTAAAACCACAATTATATACAAGAATAAAGACTTCGAATAAAAAAAAATTAGGTCGCGTTTCTGTTCTGTACTAGATTTTGAGCTAGTTTTTTTTTAATTTATAAGGCTAGGTTAATTGACAGTCTGGAGTTCTTTAGAATCTTTAACAATGAAATCTTACACATATAATAAAATCGTAAATGTAAAAGTCTGTACATTGAATATATTCGGAAAAATCCCGACCAGGGCGACTTAACTGAACATGAAAATTCATGCCTGTAATAAAATGGCAACGTCCGAACTTTGACTCTGATAATAAAATACTGCGCAGTAGCAGAAGGCAAATATTAATTTAATAGTATTCGAGTCGAAATGATTAAGAGTGCTGGGCAGTCACATACAGCCAGAGCGCATAACTGAGTGTTCCTGCGGTAGTGGAGCGGTGTGGGAGGGGAGGTTAGGGTCAATGACCGACGCGACGCCCTCTCGCGTCATTTGACGTAAACAAAATACCCCTCCCGCACCGCGCCACTACCGCAGGAGCCTCAGTTTCCCTGTAGAATTGTGAATTATATTTTATACAATAATAAATGAATAACTATATGCAATAATAACTGAACGATTACAAAAATACTTTTATTTGTCAGGGATCGAAATTAGGTAGTTTCATATATGTAAGCGCTTGCGAAGAAAATATGGCACGGAAAATTAATATGGACATTCCTTTTGAATGGATTTTATTGACGGTTTTAATAAAACATCCGAAACATTTTTAATATTCCCGGAATTTTCTTATATAATTTTTTTTGCGCCTACCACTTATTATCTACATGACCCAAAGGTCAACTGGAAGAGAATGCCATATTGGCATTATGTTCGCCTTTTGTACTTACTGTGCAATAGAGTAAAAAAAAACTAATGAAGACCACCTAGATGTACATGTACAAGTTACTTTGTTTTTATAGTGCAATAAAGTGTAATTGAATTCTCTCAGTAGTCATAATTGAAAAGTATATAATATCCAATTTTACTGGAAAGCGGGTGACGGATTTTTTTATCTTCTATAATATAAAAATGAATCGCAAAATGTGTTGGTAAGCGCATAACTCAACAACGCCTGGACCAATTTGGCCAAATCTTTTTTTAAAATGTTCGTTGAAGTTCAAGGATGGTTTTTACGGCGAGAAAAATTAGAATTATTGCTGGAAAAACCCTAAAAATAGCCCTTTTCTTTTTCCCATACAAATGATTTCTAACTAAAACGTAGTCAATTTGAGCTTTATTGCTATGGTATAAAGCACTCACAAGCACTCACTGTTGTCTAAGCAATGTAGGTGTGTTCCTAACGTCAAAGATCATATCTATCAAAACAATGTGCGTGTGTGCGTTGGAGCACAGAATACATAGTTGGAGGAGTTTAATGTCGCGTTCCGAAACTCGCGTTTCTTTTGTATTAGTTTCGGCACGCGAGATAAAATGCATCAGTTTCCACGTCATTACATCAGTCAAACAAAAATCGGAAGCGGGAGCAGGAGGGGAGCGGGAGTGAGAGCGGGAGTGAGAGCGGGAGCGGGAGCGGGAGCGATAGTGGGAGCGGGACGGGAGCGGAAGCGGAAGTGGAAGCGGAAGCGGGAATGGGAGCGATTCTGTAGTTCACGCGAGCGAAGCCGCGGGCACAGCTAGTTATAAATAAATATGTGGGGACAATTTACACACTGCACCTGATCCCAAACTAGGCAGAGGATGTAATATGGGTATCCGGCAGCTGATATACATACATAGATACATAATATATAAATAACATCCAGTCACAAGGCGTTTGAATGTTTGCCCTGGGCGGGATTTGATCCCGCGACCCCGAGCTTGGCAGCAAGTATACTACCGAGCAAGGTACTACCGACTAGGCTACGGGGCCGACAAGAAGATCTAAAACTTACTTAAATTAGCGCTGTGGAATGTCCATATTTATATTACGGCACGAGTTTATATATAAATGAATGATTAACAAATTTTTAAATAAATCTCGGAATAATCCCTGAATATCCATTTTAACATAAACATTTCGTCGCAAGTACATGGCACTACCCAATTCCGAACCCTCATTATTACATTAGCGTCGCGAATCTTAAACACAAACGATTTTACACGTCGCGTATCGATTTTCCAGATTCCACATTACTATCTCTTCAACTATAAAACTATCAAATCTCCGTGTAATAGGTCGGCCTGTTGATTTGCAGCAGCTCGAATACATTTGGAAACACGTAGGTCGTGTTAAAGCCTATCATACCGTACGTAAAGAACTTATAACTTAACTCCACTATGATTTTGTTTTTATTATCGAGACTGTTCTCAGAATTGCGCAGCTCGTTCTTGTCTTTACCCAGTAAGGCACATACGAAGGCGTACGAGAAGGATTTCCCGATGGCCCTGGTGGCCACGACTCCGCAGAACCCGAGGATCGTCCTCAGGATGGTGCAGCCCAGCATCTCCACGGAGGGCCAGATGATGCGGTAGGGGGGGGCGGTGGTGCTGGCCACCATGTTCCCGAGCTGGTAGTTGGTCCACGCGCCGGTGAGGATGCCGGCGCACACGCTCACGATCATTGTAGTGTCGCCTCTGTGACAAGGGAATGAATACGTTGCAATATTAAAATATTGTTACCCAGCAACGATCTCTATGTACTACTAGATGGAGCGTTCCAAACAATCGCTCTGTTCCACGCAAGTAGCCACAACTCTTTCACATTCACTTTGAAACTTGTGCAGGTACTACTCAGAACATTTAATTATTTACTAAATATTGATTTAATATTTAGTAATAATTAAATGTTCTGCGTAGTAACTGCACAAGTTTCATTGTGAATGTGAAAGAGTTGTGGCTACTTGCGTGGAACAGAGCGATTGTTTGGAACGCTCCATCTAGTAGTACATAGAGATCGTTGTTACCCAGCTGTTGCCCGCGACTTCGTAAGCGTGGACAACTTAACATCACAAATTGTTATTTATTTCACGTAGGAATATGATGTTTTTTCGGGATAAAAACTATTCTAACCTAACCTATATGTGTGCCAAGTTTCATCACGATGCGTCCGGTGGTTGAAGCGTGGTTGAGTAACAAACATCCAAATATACAACTTTCGCATTTATAAAATTAGTGAATGATCGATCACAGAAATCCTATCAAGATAGAACGGTTATAGCAAATTATTTACTTCAGAAAGAAAAGAAGAAAGAAAGAAAAAACATTTATTTACTACCATAATTGGCACACACAAAGAAAAAACCAACAAAGCAAGAAAAAGGATTTTTTTTTTATAAGAACTAGAGAAAACAATTTAAGATTTTTAATATAGTTAAAAATGTGCCGTGGCAGCAAAAGGGCAAACGACTCAGCATATGCCAAGACCAAGTAAGGTGCTAGGCGCTGATTTTCAGTTCCGTGCGTGCGGATTTTCGGACACAGCGCCCCCCTCCTGCGCTCCCTTTATGCCTCGCAGTCACGTTCTAGTGGGGTGGTACACTTATGGAGTAAGAAACGTCGCAATACGGCATTTTTGCAGATTTTTGTCGATATTTACCCGACCCTGACTCTATGCGAAAGCGTTCGATAGTGAGAAGTATTAGACCTGCCGGGTGTCTAGATCAAGGATAGGTCCGAGGAGCACAAGTAAAACACGTCCATACGCTTAACTGTCTAATTGCGAGAGAGAGAAATCAATCCACCCACATATTGGGTACATAAAATATATTCGCATACCTCACAGATAGTTTATGCAATATATTGCAAATCGTTGACACGCGTACCTCGCCTACTTCACCATTCTATCTTGATGGAATTTCTGTGCGATCCATAGTGCTAAGTAATAAAATAAACATAATCATGATTAGCACTGCATTAAACTGTGACGTCATTCCAATATTAGTTCTAGCAAAACTCAGTGTTGTATTCTGGATGAAATTATAAATACTATAATTTCATCATTTGTACTATCCAAACCCAAGGATTAGTGTTTATAATATAGTAGTGGGCAATGTATACGCTTCTACAACAAACTACCAGAGGAAATCTTACATATGACAGACAGAAAGTTTGAGATTCACATTCAAAAACAACTTTGTAAGAAAGCCTATTATAAAATAAACGATTATTTGAATGACAAAGATGCCTGGTACTAATGTTAATTCAGCTTCGCACACTCTTTACATAATTGTATGCAAACTTGATTTTAAAAGATGTGTTGCGTGAAGTTTGATGCGCCGTTTCTTCTTCACAGCGCTAACAGCTAGCGAGCGGCAGTAGATAATAAATTTATTTTGACTTTAAAATTGACTTTAAATTTAGTTTTACTAACCACGATAACAGTAACACCTAAAAATATGTATTCCATCCCTGGTGTTCTAATAGGTACTTTTATGAGTGTGAGAGAGACATACACGACGACCACGAATTTAATATTGTTTCTTCGGTTTTGACCAACTTGCCAGAATTTAATATACTTGGCAGAATTTAATATACTTGCCAGTGTGATTTTAATGAATGGGTCACCTATATATATATTTCAGTAGGTATTTAATTTTATTTTCGGCTGGCAGTGACTGGATGAGAAGAACCGAGGATCGGGTTCAGTGGCGCACCTTGGGAGAGGCCTATGTCCAAAAGTGGACTCTTTCGGGCTGATGATGATGATGATTTATTATTTATTTCAATTCAAAAGTGTATTAGAATTTTAAAGAAATACTATATTTCGATTTTCATTGCAGAATGCCTCAGTCCAACCCTGGCCTTGACCTTTGCATCATCGTCGTTTGAAGTTTGAATCATCGATGACTGGCTGTGAAATTCCCCTTAGCTCTAATGTATGACACATAAATACCCATGATTTTGAACTCTGTTGGACGTGAGGTTAGTGAGGTGTGTCAGGATCGGGCAAAGTGGCGATATATCGTCACTGCCTACCTCTCTGGGACCAGTGCGTGATCATTGTTATGTATTTTGAACTTCGACTGCCCCAACTCATGATCTAGTTTTTCAGGCTTTAAAACGTCACATCCTGAAATTAATATTATATATTGTTCAGTTCACGACGGCATGCTCCGCTACTTTCCTCGGGGCGCGGGGAGTTTATCCGAACCTTTCTTAACGTCAGTATGTTACGTGTACCATTAATTTAAAACCCCCAAAATAGTGTGCGTTAATTAACAAAGTCTTAATTAAGGTTATATAATGTATGTATTTCTAAGCTAAGTATTTATCTATGGGCCAAGTTGCCTGAAAATAAAGGATTTATTATTATTATTACTAATGATTAGTGCGTAACGATAGAACTAACACATACAATGTAATGTAAGCGATTTAAAGAAATGGGGCGTGCCGTCGTGAATTGGACGATATAATTAATATGTTGTTGGTACCTCGTAGGAGTCCATTTGTCAGCATTTGGATAGGAGACGATGACAAGTATCGAGACGGCTATGATCAGCAGCGGGGCGAGGTGGTTGGTCAGCAGGAACCCGTCCAGCCAGTCCACCAGTGGGATGAGGAACACCAGCAGCCCCGTGGACAGCAGCAGACCCGCTGCTATGTCCTGGAAAACGGATTAGATTAAAAATCAAAATATTTATTTTCAAAATTGTAATACATTATTCTCTTTTTGACGTCAAATTCTGCCTAAAACTACTCCACTTCCACCTGTATAACCGAGGGGAAGAAGTGGCAACAAACCCAACGGCACAGGGCCCTACCTTTGATTTATCTTATTCATTACAATCATTAAGTCTACCTATGCTGAGCACTCCATGGACTTTTATCATTTAAGTAGTCATCTTTAGTTAAGTAGAATAAATAATCGTTCTTGATTGATTCCTAGGTCAGGAATGGCCCTAGCTCGATTTTTGGGTGATGGCAAGGTCTCATTGTCCCCCTCCCCCCTAAACCCCTTCCCCCCCCCCCCCTCCCTCCAGTTCAAACATACATAGAGACTGAAGGATAGATTTTATCCCGAAAAAACATCTAACTCCTACGGTAAACCAAATTATTCATTAAAAGCAGTGAAGATGTGTAAATATCGAAACCTACGCGGCCGAAGTCGCGGGCAAAAGCTAGTTGACATATATAACAGGCGTACTGAAGACTCGGGCGCCGAGTCCAGCGCCGAAGCCGCCGAGCCAACGTACAATAGGACTCACCAGAACGCTGTGCATCCCCAGATAGACCCTGCTGACGCAGATGAGGGTACACCAGGAGACAGCGAGCAGGGCGCCCCAGTGCGCCGGATACTGGTATCTGCAAATAAATTACATCATCATCAGGTTATTTTTGTCTCCACTGCAGGAGCACAACCCTCTCTCATCTGCCGGAGACAGACGGAGGATTCGGCCTACACTCCCCGCGCTGGCCAGACGGGTTGGGGAGGCCCGATTTATGTTTTATAATGTGTTCCCTTAGTCGCCTTGTACGACATCCACGGGGAGAGTTGGAGTGTTCCTATTCTACTCTACCGGAAACCACACGGCAAACTTAAGTACCACATATGTTTATGTATTTTCAAACTTTATTAAAAGTAACATAAACATTTCTTTATCAAATTTGGTGCTAAACGCATTATACTTGTCCTTTAGGTTAGTCTAAGGTTGACTGGAAGAGATCCCTAACACACACACACACACACACACACACACACACACACACACACACATAAATGGTATTTCAATAATTGTACCTGCCCATGGTGTACAGCAGCACAGAGAAAGGTATGGACACGCCGACCATGGCGTGCGTGGACGGCATGCCGTACTCGATGGCCCATTTGTCCTGCAGTTTCTTCACCGGGTACCCAGGCCTCGGCCACCGGATTATGTCTTTGAAGCCCTGCCCTGGAAGTCATATTAACAATGTATTTATAAATGTCCGTTGATACAATATTCTCTGTATTCTTTATTTTTGGAACCTTTACAAATATGCACAGTAAATTTTTGCTTAATTATTTATAGTAATTTGTATTTACAAAGTAATACAATACAGAAAATACGTCATACCTAGTCAACGACTGTCATTTATACATGCGACCTTGCAGATACGATAACAAAAGTTATTTTTGCACGCTTCTATAAAAATCATAAAGAATTGACTTGTATGACCCAACGATCTCTATGTACTATTAGATGGAGCGTTCCAAACAATCGCTCTGTTCCACGCAAGGAGCCGCCACTCGTTCACATTCACAATGAAACTTGTGCAGTTACTACGCAGAACATTTAATTATTTACTAAATATTGACGCTATTACCCGTAGAGTCAATATTTAGTAAATAATTAAATGTTCTGCGTTCTCCGTAGTAACTGCACAAGTTTCATTGTGAATGTGAACGAGTTGCGGCTCCTTGCGAGTAACAGAGCGATTGTTTGGAACGCTCCATCTAGTAGTACATAGAGATCGTTGGTATGACCTATTTCTATACAGACTTCAATTCAGCTCACCATTCATGGCCGAATGACACCTTGTCATTGTGTACCATACAACAATATATATTTTGTACACAATAAAGGCAATAAAACGAATTTATGTATATTCTATACTAGCTGTTGCCCGCGACTTCTTCCGCGTGGACATCACAAATTATGTTTTCCCGTAGGAATCAGATGATTTTCGGGTAAAAACTATCCTATTCCAGGAGCTAACCTATATGTGTGCCAAACATCTCGATCCTTCCAGTGGTTGAAACGTGATTGAGTAACAAACATCTAAATATCCAAACTTTCGCATTTATAATATTAGTAGGATAGGTCCGACCTCGTCCGCGCGGTCATCATCACTCTAGCCCACTACTGGACTCCCTCCCAAGGCGCGCCACTGAAACCACTCCTCGATTCTCCTCCAGTCACTACCATCCTTACGCAGATCGTCGCTCCATCTAGCCAGGACGCCACTAAGCCTGCCCAGCTGCGGTCTCCACTCGACAACTCGTTTACCCAACAGTATTCGGTTCTCCGACAGATGTGACCCACTGCCATTCAACTAACTAAACTTTTTGAGCTATGTCGGAATCCTGTCCCTTTTAATAGCCCGCTAGGTCCCTTTTAATAGGTTTCAGTAATAAAAACTATTCTATATGTATTTCAGGAAGTGCCTAGTTTCATCAAAATCCGTTCACCCGTTATGGCATGATGGAGCGACAAACATACATCCACACTTGTTCATATCACACGTTTAACTCGCATTTATAATATTAATTAGATAATAAAAAGATTAGTACTTGTGTACACTTGACTTGTGGTCTACTACGAAAAACTTTATTTAAAACTAGCTGTGCCCGCGGCTCCGCTCGCGTGGACTACAGGTTCCGCTCCCATTCCCACTTCCACTCAGACTCTCAATCTCACTCTCAATTCCGCTCCCACTCCCATTCCCATACCAGCTCGAAATGTAGTCCAAACTCATCGCAATCTGAATAGTACGGAAATACTATTATGTGCAATATATTGCATACTAGCCTTACCTACTAATGTTTTGAAAACTAAAAATGTCCATAACTTTTGATTGAGTAAACCGATTGCGATGAAATAAAGACTAAATGTTAAGTTAGGTTAATCCCCATGTTTCAGTGAAAAGTCCATCAAATTCCTTTCAGTAGTTTTTAAGTGATGCGAGCACAAACTCACAGACAAACAGACAAAAATTCCAAAAATGATTGAAATGTGTTCTATTACTATTCCTTAGACCCCTCAATTTTTTTTTGCAAATATCTTCAATGTACAGACACGCGAAGTTTACAATTTTATTTATCAGATGTAGTCCACGCGAGCGTAGCAGCGGGCACAGCTAACAAGTACCACTCCTAATCATAAAAATAAATTCTTAGTATTGTCATGCGACATTATTATCTAATCCTATATGTTTAACTTGACGTGAATGGGGACATGTATAACGAAATCAATGATTAGCTGAAGTTGGCTGAATCATTGTTGAGGTGAAAAATTCACAGACAGATTGTGTGTATGTGTGCGTGTGTGACTGGAGCTTGATATATTTGAATACTGATAATATGTTATCAGTATTCAAATATATCAAGCTCCAGTCACATTGGACCATTGGACCGAGTTATGCGGAAATAATCCAAGTCACACTTAAAGGGAAATGTTGTGGGTGTCTAGAGTAGGCTATTCTGAACACAACCATATAGATGGAGCGTTCCAAACAATCGCTCTGTTCCACGCAAGTAGCCACAACTCTTTCACATTCACAATGAAACTTGTGCAGTTACTACGCAGAACATTTAATTACTACTAAATATTGACGCTACGGTTAAATAATGTCAATATTTAGTAAATAATTAAATGTTCTGAGTAGTAACTGTACAAGTTTCAAAGTGAATGTGAAAGAGTTGTGGCTACTTGCGTGGAACAGAGCGATTGTTTGGAACGCTCCATCTAGTAGTACATAGAGATCGTTGTATTTTTATATCAGCCGAATGTTTGTCTATATTATCAGACGAATTATGTCCACTGCTGAATATAAACCTCCCTAATAGAATCCCTTTTTTGGTGGGCTGTCCATTGGGGGATTTGTCATAATCACCACGCTGTGTTGGTGATCGCAGTAATGATCTTAATATAAACAGGAAAATGCTGCTGCAGTCTCTGGTGCAATCGCTTAGTCACCTTGACATACATTGGGGCTGGCCCTAACCACACTGCATCGTTTGTCTCGTATAATTGGGAATTTCCAAACTATAACTCTCCAAAACTTTGTAGGAATGTACAACAGGTTAATTTTGTCTCCACTGCAGGAGCACAACCCTCTCTCATCTGCCGGAGACAGACGGAGTATTTGGCCTACACTCCCCGCGCTGGCCAGACGGGTTGGGGAGGTCTGATTGATGTTTTATAATGTATTCCCTTAGTCGCCTTGTATGACATCCACGGGAAGAGTTGGAGTAGTCCTATTCTACTCTACCAGAAACCACACGGCAAAAAGTATATAGTTGTGTTCTAAGCTAGACAAGCTCTTCAAAAACCCATGTTACAAGTGACAATTCAAAGACTTAAATACACCAGTTCAGATATAGGCATACCAGCAAATTGCTGCTGCCATAATAATAATATTACGTTTCAACAGATCTCTAAAAAGACTTAACTAGTGCAAAGTCTTTTTACTACTTATAATTACCATAGTTATATTTGTTACAAGAGATTTCATAGACCATTCAAGACCAAAGACAAGACAGCAATAAAGATAAATTACTTTTTTAAATGTGTATACTTCGCTAAATGATTTAACTATTCAAATATGCTTTCAAAAGACTGTAATATGAAACTAGATTATCATTGAAATCATACAATTTATAGAATAGAATGACTCAGTGGACATAATATGAGAATACAAAGAAAACGCAAACCTGAACCCACAACTTTTGTAAGCAATAGAGTTGTAACCAGATAGAACTACCTCTTAGATGAAAACTGTTGTATGTGCCGCATTAAAAGCATGTTTAAGAAGAACCTAGACAATTTTTTAAAAGACAATTACTCTAGTTGACTGCTGATATGGAAGCACAAGTTTTGTCAATTAATAAAATACAAATCCTCCATTATGTAATCACTGGCCCAATATTTATGATCCGAGTATTATTTGTAGGAGATAAAAGGGCTAATGTATGACTTTCATAACACTGGTCTTTTGTAGACTATTTTTGTAGACTAATAACTTTTTGTGTGCCTATTAATTAAATGCTTTATTTTTATACTAATGTGGGGTCACTGAATACGAAATAACAATTATTTAATTAGCTCTTATTTAAAAAATTGGCCTAGTACAAAAAACTTGACTTGTAAAATGTTAAAGAACAAAAAAAAATTAATTAACAGAAAAATGTTATATATATTTATTATTATTTTTTACTTTTTAATTGAGAAAATTGAAATATTAACGAAATTTTTAACCTGTTTAATTAAGATTTTCTCTTTGTTTTACTTGTCTGTTGTAATCCTTCTCAGGGTTATCTCTATTTAACTTCCAGCAGTAGTTCGCTAACATTGACGCATTCCATCAGCCATGATATCTCTTTTCCATTGTCGATATATCTTGGTGAAATCGTTCACCATGTTTGTTACTTAGATCTCGCAGTTACAAGGAAACAAATCAAGATGAGAGTGAGGAAAATGGATTTTCAGGGACATATTGCAACCCAGCTGTTAATACTTTTCCTACAGAAGTATTAACAGCAGGGTTGCAATATGTCCCTAAAAATCCATTGTTCACAAGTTGAACATAACTTACACTTGTCCTATTGCCCAATAAACCATGAACGACTACCCATGCCTCTTTTTCCCAGCCCAGTAAAACTGAATCAAAGATGTATTAGGTATTATGAAGCATCCACTTACTGGATACCAAATAACCACCACCAAAGCTTTACTCAAATAACAAAACACTCAACCAGGAACACAGAAAATGGAAAATACTATCACAAGCATGTGTGTTATCCAACACAACGATGACAGAATCGATTTATTTATTTAAAATCTCAATCTTGCTCGTAACTTTCTGCTATGTAAACTTAAAAGAAGAGTTCGGCATTTTTTCCTTAGGACCCCTCTTCAGGTAGGAGTGTAAGAAAGGAGGGCGGAACTATAACAGGAGACTTCACTAATAAAAGGATTGGTTGCCAAGCAACGAACTTGTTAGGCTGTTGTATACCGTTTAGTGGAGCATAATAATGGTTAAAATGTATTATTGTAATACACGAAACCATATGAGCAGAGTGAGCGATTATGCCTCGGTAGCGGCCGACAAGTGCCAAAATTAAACTGTATCTAAGTCTTTTTTCCTAGTGCCCCCTTTCCTACATTCTACACCCTAACCTAAAGTTTAAACTCACAGAAAAATAAATAAAACAAACTTATAACATACCTATGTACATAACAACAGTCCAAACGAGGACCACCCTCCTGCCGACCGCTCCATCGATGTTCCAAAACCAGAACGGTATAAACGTGGCGTAAAATATCTCGTCACCCAGAGCCGTGCCCAGCACGAACAAATAGTACCAGAATTTGTTACTGATCAAACAAACAACCTCCTCAGGAGTTTCTGCTGAAGAATCGGTGTCATACGAAGATTGGGAACTATTAGACATGTCACTGGGCATCCGCTTGTGCTGCCTCAAGTCGACCTCCTCGTTCTCTCGCTCCAGCCTCTCGGAATGTATGACTTCACCGACTTCATTTGACTCATGGTTACGGGCATTTCGTTTGTAAATAACACCGAAAAAGTTCTGCACTTTGACCACTAGACAGGGATCTTTCAAATATTCTATCATATTTTCCCACATCGTTACCGTTTTGTTTTAAATATTCTGTTAATGTTATTTCACTACAAAACCCAGCGAAGGACCAATTCCTGTCGACCGGACCACGGACACCACTCACAATCAGTCACCGCACCGACATCGCACCCAAAGAGTAGTTATATGGCACCGACCGATCACGCACAGACTAAAAAAAGAGAATATAACTAGTAAGAGACGGTACTCCCATACAAAATCTTGACAAAAGCAACACATTATCCATCTGGTTACAAAGACCACTGGAGTCCAATAACAATGTTGGGTTTCAGTGCTCTTTCTGATTTGGACGGATTAGGTCGCCATTAAAAACTCTGTCCGTTTCATACATCGGTTTCTATAATCCGTCTGGTTACAAAGACCATTGGAGTCCTCTACAAATGTTGGGTTTCAGGGCTCTTCCTGATTTGGAAGGATTAGGCCGTCATTAGAAACACTGTCCGTTTCATACATCGGATTTTTATTACTGAGTTGCGCCAGCCTGACACTAACTAGAAGACACTCGATCACGCCACAGAACAGCAATTGGGGATCCGCAAAAAGTATCGATACCTGAGTAGTATCCATACTTTCGTTACTATTAAATATTTGTGTTTGAAAAATATTTATTATTCGAAATATATTTAAGTGACATTTACAAAGCTCAAAATATTAAAACTACTGTTGCCTAGCAATCCAGTATTGGAACTCTTTTATAGAGGCATGCATACTTCTTGACAGTTACGATACCCTACGATTTAGTATTCTGTGGCGATTGACGATACCAAGTATTTTCGTACTCGATGTTTTGTTACGATACTTTACTAGGTATCGATACTTTGTGAAATACTCGATACTTTTTGGTGTACCAGACCTACTTTGTTCTGCGAATCGTCCAGCGCCAGGGATGAGAATACGCCCGCCAGCGCTAGCTCCGTACGAGTGTGTAAATGCGGCAAACCGCAGTGTATATTCATAGAGTGTGATCTCAGTACCGTTCTCTTCTTTCTTGCTTTGCTGATACATAACGACCCTCTCCGTCGGGATACATAGATTTAGGGGAAACCCCTATCCTATTAAAATATAATGTCTTTGTATGGAGACAAATTACTTTTTATGTCTGATTGCAGTGATAAAGATTAGGAGTTTAAAAAATAATTATATTTACATTTACATTTTTAGCTATTGGGCGCTATTTGATGAAAAAAACATATTTTTTTGTTTGTTAAAAATATCTTTAATGTATTATTAAATTTAAATAAAGTATTAATAGAATGTAGATATATATTTTTTTAACCATAGTTATCCTAGAACAAGATGAGTTTCGTAAGTTTTTGCTGTTTTGTGCTGTAACTTATTTCTGGATCAGTTTTAGCCTCCTAGTATAATCTTATGAAGTACAAACATACCTATGAAAAGTTATACCCGAAGCTTTACTGACATTTTTTTTTATTGACTTTGCAGTACCTAAGTATGCTTGATGGCATTTTTATGTTATAGGAAAATAGTTAATCAAACCTAAACCAATAAATTAAGCTTTTGACTTTAAAATACATAAACAAACAAAGCATAAATAGAATACGATGATCAAATCACCTCCGTTTTTATCAAGTTAAAATGTTATATATTCATTTGTCAGTATTCTACCTACTTAAAGTTCTGCAAAACATTTCATCTACAATCAACCTCAGCACGCGTCAAAAGGAGAGCACAGCGCTTTGTCTCCTTTTGACGCGTGCGCGTGGCCGCTTGTAAAAGCGAGACAGAGCTTGGGCAGAGATTGGGAAAAGGACTTGTCCATTACGTCTTAATATTTTAATTTACTTGCAGTTGTGAATGTAACTGCAATCTAACATTAAACTGATTATGCATTGTTTAATACTTATCATAAAAGTATTATTATACACGGGTAAAATCACTCACAAATAGCGTAACCCGTAACTTCAGTATTTAGTAAATAATTAAATGTTGGGTAGTAACTGCACAAGTGTCAAAGTGAATATGAACGATTTGCGGCTAACGTAGCCGCAAGTGCGTGTAACAGAGCGGTTGTTTGGAACTTTCCGTCTAGTAATACATAGAGGTCGTTGGATATCTATTTGATATTGTTGCTATTTATATCCTCTTTGATTGTTGCAAGCAAATATGTGCAAATATGTCGATAGATGATCTATCGATATACTGACAACGCTATCGTTATTTCGATATTGTTTTGATTGTCAAATTCTACGAAAATCAAAGTTGTACATGCAAGGTTAATTGTTATTTTGACCGCGAAATAATATTATTTTATAATTATAACTTCGAGTTAGTCTGTGGTCACTTCAAATATACACCCATCTTCATCGAAGACCTTATTCCGTTACTAACAGTGGGAAATTCAGTCTAGAACTCTCTACAAGTTTCATGTAAGTTTCAAACTTTGACTAACTTTAGCTTATACATGCGACTTTGTCCGCGTAGAAAGTGAATTAATTACATTACCTAATTCAATTAAATTATTATTTATTTCACGATGAAGAGATACAAATAAAATAAAAATAGCCTTTTATTACTGACTTGATTATTAATAAAGGGATATTAGGCGAGCAGAAATTTGCTGGTATGCATAGGCATATTCAGATTTAGTATCTGAACTGGTGTTCAGATATATCTGGTCTTTGAATTGTCACTGGTTTTTGAAGAACTTGTCTAGTCTGTTTTTAAAAGTGTTCACTGTGAGGGATTGGTAAATAATAATAATAATAATTTATTTTAGACAAAGTCCATAATTTGTTAGTAATACAAATTATGTTTTATATTATTATATTAATCAAATTATTATATAATTAAATTTATTTTAAAATTAGTATTCATTTCCATTTCATGTGTCTGCTGGGAAAGGCCTCTTCTGTTTTTGTCTATTCCGTGTCACTGCTCTTCGCATCAGCCCTTTCTGTGTCCCAGAACTCCTCCGCCCATCTTCTGCATGATCTGCCTCTGCTCCTTATCCCATCTCTCGGGTACCATACGGTGACATCTTTGCACCGCTTTTCCTGGTACCTGCGATACTAATAATTAACTATTCTATTCAAAATATTATTAACTTTTCTGTTCCATAGTGAATAGACAGGAGAATTTACTTATTTTTTTTTAGCTCCGGTTTTTTTACGTCTGTCACCCTTTGAGGACATTCAGTAAAATGTTTGGTATTGAGTTGAGTCTTGCTCGGCATATGTCCATTGACGCATCCCACTAGCTAACTAGAGTTCTACGTAGATCTAAAATCTCTAGTAGCGTTGTCTTGTGGTATCTTCTTTTTTAGCCGGTGAGGTTCCTTCTTTTCAGCCATTAGATTAAGTGCTAGTTGTAATTTAGTTATCTGTTACTTAATTTATTATCAAATGTAACAATACTGGGGCCTACTCCGTAAGCATTTCGGATAATGTACATCAATTTAAAAAGGCAGTTCCGATTCCATTTTAAGATTATGGCTCCATCGTGTTGTCTTGATTCTGATGATGATTCTGCCAATGTCTTGGTTAGAGAAGTCACATTGCCTTTAAGTTTGTTGATAATGGTAGCCTGGTCGAGCTTCATGTATTCTCTGATGGGTCATTTTATGACAACTTAAAAATTATATATATTCTTTACTGGTTGTTGCCCGCGATTTCATCTGTGTGTACAACTTAACATCCCAAATTACTATGTATTTCTAGGAATTATATGTTTTTTCGGGATAAAAACTATCCTATGCCCTATTCAAAGACCTAGCCTAATGTGTGCCAAGTTTCATCCCAAACTGTCCTTTGGTGGAAATGTGATTGAGTAATGTGATATCCAAACTTTCGCATTTGTAATATTAGTGGGGTGGCATTGCACAATATTAGTGGGGTGGCATTGCACAATATTAGTGGGGTGGCATTGCACAATATTAAAAACTCAATGCAGTTTCAAATTTTGTGTGCAAAGGTGAGCTTAGCTCTGAAAGAGATCTCTTCCAGCCAACCGTACAGGACGTGAGACATGGCACTAAGAGCGAAGGTGGCAAAAAGTGCATAATAAACTACATAATAACTAAATATTTACAAATCCAAGCTTTACAAATATATAAAGTAAATACTTATAATAAATATAATATACATGTATACATATATTATACTGAATGAGACAGATAGTGCTCTTTTAGTTTAGTTTTAAAATTATATCGACACGAAAAAAGCATTTTTCACAATTCACAGTTCCACAGAGCTTGAGAAGATCTGTTTTTTCCACATTAATATTAGTTTTTATTAATTAAAATTAGAATAAAGTTCAATGATGGAGTATGAAATAGTTGCAAATTTCCTATATTTATACATATAGAACATTGTTACCGAGACCTGTTATCTTCTTCCCCTATCCAATAAATGAATGACCGCAGAGATAAGGCTTCCCTACTCAGTGCTCTGCCGGCGGTAACGCTCGATGCACGTCACACGCTTACCAGTAAAATAATATTCGTATACTACAGAGGTTTTTCAAAGCAATTTACTTTTTAAACAATGGTGTACATATAAGTGGTTGCATATGTAACTGTTATGTGTATAATTTGATTATGAGACTGTGTTCGGGGCTTCACTTGCATCCTTAGTGAAATCTTACATGTGCATTTGTTTGCATATGCCTCTGCATGGAGTATTGTCGTAGTTTATAAGATAGAGATATGTTACGATGAGTGTTATCAAGTTAAGAAGTCTTCTGCACTCACTGGAGAATGTGTTGTAAACATACGAGGGGGGGTGTTTAAATAAAAGTGAGTCTTAGGTATAGATTGTTTATTTCACGATGGCACGCCCCACTACTTTTCGCGAGAGGTGAGCGCGGGTCGCGGGGAATTAATCCGAACGTTAGTATTTTAGTGTAAGTATGAGCGCGGGTCGCGGGGAATTAATCCGAACGTTAGTATTTTAGTGTAAGTATGCACACATTGATATTAGTTAACTTAATATTAATTATTGACGCTACAGGTAATAGCGTCAATATTGAGTAAATAATTAAATGTTCTGTGTAGTATCTTAGGGGGCCAGGAAGACCTGGCGACACTTCGACCCTTCAGGATCTTTTGTGCCAAACCCCTGACCATCGACGGTGCCCCAAGCCGATTTGGTGGACTTCACATACGCCTCAAAATTCCTTCTTCGGCATATGCAGGTTTCCTTACGATGTTTTCCTTCACCGAAAAGCCTGTGGTATTATAAATAAACCGTACTTAAGTTTCGTAAAACTCATTGGTACGGGCGGGGTTTGAGGTTTGAAGTTTGAATTCTGTGTAGTAACTGTACAAGTGTCAAAGGGAATGTGAACGAGTTGCGGCTCCCGGAGCCGCATTTGCGTGGAACAGAGCGATTGTTTTAACGCTCCATCTAGTAAGTAATCACTAATTACCCTAAACAACAGTTTTTGCGTTAAGTACTGTTTTGTTTTAATATTAGGTGACACAATCTTCGCTGCCTGTACGCTAAACGCATTATACTTGTCCTTTCGGTTACTCTAATGTCGACTGGAAAAGATCCCTAAGTGAGATAAGTCCGCCTTTGTACACAGTTTAATTCCTATTTTATTATAGTTGTTGTTGTGATTTTTGGTATAGTAAAGCGTTTACATACATACTGTACTTTACTGTTGATTGTAGCAAATTGTTTGTTGCGGCAGGTCGGCGCGTGCGCAGGCGCAGCATGGCCGCGGAGGGGGGCGCCGATAATCTCAAGCTCTATTGGGACCACTTCTTCAAGGCCGAAACTGGCACTTATGAGGTGGGGCTTTTCTCTCATTTATAATAATATTAATAATTAAATTTTATTTCAGAAAATAATTTTCCATACAATTTGTTAGTAAACCTTATACTATGTTAGTTAATTACAAATAAAAATCTAACATGCACAGTTATAGCAGGATCCGTAGGGACTCGCCGACTCCACGGCGCCTGGCCACCTGGCTACGTGCAGGCGTATCCAGTGCCGCAGTAGCGGAGAATCCCACCTATCTGCTATTGTGTTCAGGATGCTGTTGGGGCTGGTTTATGCTTAACTTCGCCCGCGTGGAATAAGTTGATTGTTTCCCAAGGGAACAGTTTTTCCTATGGTAAAAATTAGCCTATGTCCATTTCCATGAAATAGGCTATGTGTATACGATATTTTACGGAGATCGGTTATATATTCTAGCTGTAAAAGCGTTACAAACAAACATACTTACATTCAAACTAGCTTTCTGCTACCTTAGGTTTTATAATATTAGTTACGATAAATGTCGATATTAAGGGTCGGATGAGAGGACTTTCATTACTTACGTTTAAACTGTAATGACGATGAATTCCATACATACTCGTATATCGTGGGGTCGATTTTGCATCAAACACGTGGACTAACGTATCTAGCATTGCTCCCTGTGCGCAAGTGTCTCCTAGGTGGTGCTATAAATCCAAACATATGGCATTTCTATAAGATAGATAATCCATTTATTCATCATCATCATCATCATCAGGTTATTTTTGTCTCCACTGCAGGAGCACAACCCTCTCTCATCTGCCGGAGACAGACGGAGGATTTGGCCTACACTCCCCGCGCTGGCCAGACGGGTTGGGGAGGTCTGATTGATGTTTTATAATGTATTCCCTTAGTCGCCTTGTACGACATCCACGGGAAGAGTTGGAGTGGTCCTATTCTACTCTACCGGAAACCACACGGCACCATTTATTCTTAAACATCACAAATACAATGTTACATATGGGACACAGATAGGTACACATTTATAACAAACAAACAACAATTTGATCAGTAGGTAACAGTGTGTGCTGTGCTGCATAAAAGGGCCCTGACTCAGCATAATGTCGCGCGTCGGACAGGGCGATGCTGATATTCTTGACGACCTCCGTGGCGGAACGGGTAGCTCTCGGACTGCCCTGCCGGAGGTTGCGGGTTCGAATCCCGCTAGGGGCAAATGTTCGTATGATGAATATGAATGTTTGTACCCAAGTCTTGGATGTTTATATTTTATTTAACTATGTCTATGCGTTATCTAGTAATCATAGCACAGGCTCTGCCTAGTTTGGGACTGGATAATTGGTGTGAATGTCTGACATATTTATTTATTTTATTCTGCAAGACCTTATGAGAACATGCTGATTCGCGATAAATAATGTACAATTGTCTCCAGAAATCGACATGGTTGGACCTGTTCCTGGCGGAGTTCCTGATTCGCGTCAACGAAGGCGCCAACCCCAAGGAGTTGATCAACTTCTGGTGAGTGTGGGTAGTGCAATAGATCATGTGAGGCCTAGTTGATGGAGCGTTTGCCTCACTTTCACGAGGAAGTCGTCCGACAGTAGACACGTTTGTTGGTCCTCTGACTTCAAGAATTTAATTCTTGTTAACTAGATAGAATGGCCGTGTGGTTTCCGGTAGAGTAGAATAGGACCACTCCAACTCTTCCCGTGGATGTCGTACAAGGCGACTAAGGGAATACATTATAAAACATCAATCAGGCCTCCCCAACCCGTCTGGCCAGCGCGGGGAGTGTAGGCCAAATCCTCCGTCTGTCTCCAGCAGATGAGAGAGGGTTGTGATCCTGCAGTGGAGACAAAAATAACCTGATGATGAATGATGAGATAGAATTGAACACTAACACCTATCGATTTGTGAAGTAAAATGAGGATTTTTGAGGCACATGTACTGCGCGCATGGCAAAGAGTCGGATCCTCACATGCACTGCGCCAAAGCTCGTGGGTATGTTTCTACCCCCCTACACCGCTCGATCACGCCATCCTCCTCTGGCTCGCGTAGATGCATAAGGACGGACGGTGCGACTTCTTGCCGGAGACCGACGGAGGATTTGGCCTACACTCCCCGCGCTGGCCAGACGGTTTGGGGAGGCCTAATTGATGTTTTATAATGTATTCCCTTAGTCGCCTTGTACGACATCCACGGGAAGAGTTGGAGTGGTCTATTTTACTCTACCGGAAACCACACGGCATACTAACAAAACAGTTACATACAACAAAATAATATATTCTGATTGTTTTGTTGTATGTAACTGTTTCCAACGTGAACAGTAAATGTGTTTGCTGTGCTGGAGAAAGGGTCATGACTCAGCATCGTGTCGCGCAGCCGAGAAGCGCCTAAAGAAAATGTTCACTTCCATGACGATGTCCAACGACTGACAATCTGACTATTATTATGAATCTGACTGGCTAAATACAAGGTACCCTGTCACCTGGCTAACAATATTTTGATTTTGGAGAGCGACGCTCAGGTTCAGGCTCAGGCGATTCTGTGAGGTCAGTTTTAACGGTAATATGGTGTTGACAGCCCGGTAAGCGGCGTGGTGTCTCTAGTCGGCTGCGAGCTGCTGTGCGGTATCCACCGCGTCACTTCCTCGATCAACGCGCACTACGCCGCACCCACGGCCGCGCCCGCCGGGGCCGGCGCCGGCGCCGCCCTCCAGGCGTCGGTGTGCTCGGCCCGCGAGACACCCGCGCCCCACGACCTCGATGACTCAGAAGGTAACGTCAGCTTAGGGGCTTCGACAAGTCAGGACCGACCTGGGTGTTATTTTTGCAGACGTCCCATCTCACCCCCTGTTGACCACTCCGGTCTACACTCCCATTTGCTAGAGGGGAAGTGAGACCTCTTTTCCTACTTTTACTCTTTACTTCTTTAATTTGCCTGGGGCCCGAGGTAGCGTAGATTCAGCCCTTGGGACTCGCCCTACCTTCACTAGTAGGTGTTATGTGTTGCGTACCTCCGTTGATCCTCGCTTAGAGGAGTTGCGGGGGGAGAGTGGTGAGGAGGGGGGAATATCCCATCCTCCTATCCCACAGTTTAATAATAGTTTGGGAATAGACAAGTTTGTTGCGTCGATGGTAAGACGCGACGCAATGTTTTTTGATGGTAAGTGATGTTGAGGCCTAAGGTGAAGCGCCCTTATCCAGAAGATGCCTATTCACTCTTTCTTTAAAAGCCTAGTTCTAAGCCGGGAAACACGCGGTCAATTGTTCGTGTTCTAAGGTGAAGGCGGCGAGCGGTCGCGGCCGGCGGCGAGCTTGTTCACTCGCGCCAACTCCCAGTCTGCCGGCGAGACGCTGCGCCGTTACCTGGTGGGCGGACTGGCGTGGCGCTGCCTCGCGCTGCTCAAGGCGCTCGGCGTCGAGGTCAGTGCGGTCTCTGCGAGGGCGGGGGGGCACCGCAACACATAACAAATCATTTGAAGGGGGGGGGACACCACAACACATAACAAATCATTTGAAGGGGGGGGGGCACCACAACACATAACAAATCATTTGAAGGGGGGGGGGGGGCGGGGACCACAACACACATCAAATCATTTGAAGGCGGTCTCTGGGACTCTACACCTGCCCAGTCGCGTTTCCACTCGAACAATTAGTTACAAACTGAACCTTAAAGGGATCGTTCGTCATCGTGACTAAGATGTTCGATGTTCAGCCCACTGCCACTTCATGTACTCACTTTTTAAACTGTAGCTA
Source organism: Esperia sulphurella (assembly GCA_947086405.1). NCBI lineage: Eukaryota > Metazoa > Arthropoda > Insecta > Lepidoptera > Oecophoridae > Esperia > Esperia sulphurella. The sequence goes on from OX352265.1 coordinate 16,586,873, forward strand.
TTACACTCGGAGACTACATGCCTTGCGCGTATCAACCCATCCTTATGACTTTTTAATTGATTAATGCGTTATAAAAACTAACATCTAATATATAAAATCGTAAACTTCGCGTGTCTGTATATCGAAGATATTTGCAACAAAAAAAATTGGGGCGTCTAAGGATAAGACGATAATAGAACACATTTCAATCATTTTTGAAAATTGTGTCTGTTTGTCTGTTAGTTTGTGCACGCATCACTTAAAAACTACTGAACCGATTTTGATGGACATTTCACAGAAACGTAGGGCTTAACTCGGAGTAACATATAGGCTTTATTTCATCGCAATCGGTTTACTCAATCAAAGATTATGGACATTTTTAGTTTTAAAATACATTAGAAGGTAAGGTAAGGTATGACAATTTAATGTTCTGTACTATTCAGATTGCGATGAGTTTGGACTACATTTGGAGCTGGTAGTGGGTTTGGGGTGGGGATGGGGGTGGGACTGAGGTCGCGCGGATTTTGTAATCCACGCGAGCGGACCCGCGGGTACAGCTAATAGTAATTATAAGTTTCAATACAAACAATCAACAAGCTATGGAGAGGGCTATGCTCGGCGTATCTTTGAAGGATATGATTCGTAATGAAGAGATCCGACGAAGAACGAAGGTGACCGACATAGCCGAAAGGATTAGCAAGCTGAAGTGGCAGTGGGCGGGCCACATCTGTCGCAGAACCGACGGCCTAAAGAAGGTCGCCGGACGCGGCTGGACGCGGAGGGCGGAGGAGAAGGGGAAGGCCTATGTCCAGCAGTGGACTTCTAGGGGCTGACATGATAATGAATACAAACAATATTGATCGTGTTATCTGAATAAAAGTTATATTCTCATCATGTTAATATCCGTCGATGTTTAAGAGTCAAATGTTGTTTACTGTTAACCAGCGGCGGCCTTAATAATACTCCAGTGCGTTGAACCAACCTCCAGTATTGCCCAACCACTGCGCAGCCGTCGCGGTTATTTCGCACGCGAGTTCCGCACAAGACTGTGGTTGAAATCGATCAGAAGGGCATTCTTACGCAGAGATCTAATAAATAAAATCGTTAACTTCGCGTGTCTGTACATTGAAGATATTTGCAAAAAAAATTAGGGGTCTAAGGATAAGTAATAGAACACATTTCAATCATTTTTGGAATTTTTGTCTGTTTATGTTTGTCTGTGAGTTTGTGCACGCATCACTTAAAAACTACTGAACGGATTTTGATGAACTTTTCACAAAAACATGGGGCTTAACTTAACATTTAGTCTTTATTTATAGACGATGTCTATAAAAGTTATAGACATTTTTAGTTTTCAAATACATTAGTAGGTAAGGATAGTATGCAATATATTGCAAATAATAGTATTTCCGTACTATTCAGATTGCGATGAATTTGAATTGAATGAATGATGAATTATGTGTGTATGTAAGTAAGCGACACTCACCGCCCCCCGATAGTTTAACATCGCTTCTGAGGGATATGAACTCGAGGCGATAGAGATGACGCGACCTCGTTATACTAGATGCGCAGGCGCATCTTAACGAGATCGTGCATTAATTATTACATGCTTCCACGAAACGAAATTGTTATGAAATATTTGGTGTTTAATAATAATATAATAAGAAAATATTTTATTTGTCCCATATTTTATTTTTAAGATTGTGAATCTTACAATTAGTCTAGAAAAATTTGTTACATACGAGTATGTTTTAAATAAATTCAAATAAGTTCTTTAAGGTAGAGGGTATTGGAGGTTAGGGTTCCTAATAAAATACTCTATTGTCGATTTAAATGTATATGATTTTCAACCGACTTCAAAAAAGGAGGAGGTTCTCAATTCGACGGTATGTTTTTTTTTTTTTGTATGTTTGTTACGCGATTACTCCGCCAATTCTGAATGGATTTTTATGGTTCATATTTTATATGGTAGGTCATACTTCAGAGGTGGTCCCATATAAATTTTATCGAAATTCATTCAGCGCTTTTTGAAAAATCAACAAAGACACAAATATAGTCTTAGTATATACCTACATTGACGACATGCTAGTTTGGTGTTCCCTTCAGCCAAGGATGATGCATTAAAACTATGGATCCATCACATTAAGTTGAAAGTAAAAAGTGTAATCGACTCCTTCACACATTTAATAATGGTCATTGTACAAAAGAGATAGGTATATTGAATCTGTATTGTTTAAATAGTAGAATGTCTCCACTTTTCCACGATTCCACGTGAACAGACGCCATCAGGCTTCATTTTCAGTGTATTAAATAACTTTTTAGTATTTACTGGAACAAATTATGGACATATTTGTTTAAATCAACTTACCGATGAAAAGATAATTTGTAATTGTTTTCCGTTAAAACACCAATTCGGCTTCGACAGCCCACAGCAGCACATGCCATAGTTATTATAAAAGCAGGTTGCACAGAACATAATAACTATCGAATTAATCACGAAATTTACGAAAAACTAACGCAACCAAAATGGTATTCAGCTGTATACCAAAAGCTTTCAGACGTCAAAACTGGTGGCCCGCCGGCTTTCAAGATGACGCGCGTGCCAATTTTTATCTCTTTATTTCTCAGTAAATGCTGCCATATATATGACAAGTATGAAGTATTTATTTCAGGTTTCAACTTATAATGAGTCATCCATGGTTTTAATGCTTGATCCTTGCATTCAACAAAAGTTGTGATGAGGAATTTCAATATTTTTTTAACTGTCATTAGCTAAGAACAAAGAAGATTGTATGTATTTGTAAGGAGCCTTCATAATAATTATACATTAATATCTGTTCTTAAAGAAAACGACCTATTTGTTGAAAAGATTACACAAGCGTATCATTTTTGTTAAAGGTTTCTCATTGTGGGGTCGATTTAAAAACTTGCCGCATAGCAACTAACCGAGTCGATCTGGATTCATTTGATAAATGCTCGTGTTGCAAGCCAAGACATTGTGAATCAAACTGAGTCGTTGAGCATGACTTTCTGGACTTTCATTAAGCCTTGATAAGTTCTTGTGTCTAAGAAAGTCTATAGGCCCGCTGTTCAAAACTCTCATTTGAAATATTTATAGCATTTCTTTCCCTACTTTTCTTTAAACAATTTTTCTTCTCGTCACTACTGTCTTCCTAACGGCGCTGTCTCATTTGAGCAGCGCGTTTTAAATAAACAAAATACACTTACTTCCCACTAAAAAGTAAAAAATAAAATTATTTTTTAGAAAAAAACAAAAACCGACTTCAAGGCTATACCTACACGTCCAAACTTAAACTAAAAAGTAGAAAATAATATTTTAATTACTTCAAAGCAAAGAGCATTAAGGGACAATCAACGAAATTATTGATACTTATATACCTATTTACAATTTATAATAAGTTATTTTTGGAGTCGGTGCCAGCCAAAGCAAAAATAAGCTTAATGGATACCTCACTTCACTCAGGCATATCCCCCCGTGTTGCTTAAATTGTTAATAAAACTGTCCTTCTTGGCTGGCACCGACTCCAGAAATAACTTATTATTAATTGTAAATAGGTATATAAGTATCAATAATTTCGTTGATTGTCCCTTAATGCTCTTTGCTTTGAAGTAATTAAAATATTATTTTCTACTTTTTAGTTTAAGTTTGGACGTGTAGGTATAGCCTTGAAGTCGGTTTTTGTTTTTTTCTAAAAAATAATTTTTATTAATCGATATTCTTGCCGTGTGGTTTCCGGTAGAGTAGAATAGGACCACTCCAACTCTTCCCGTGGATGTCGTACAAGGCGACTAAGGGAATACATTATAAAACGTCAATCAGGCCTCCCCAACCCGTCTGGCCAGCGCGGGGAGTGTAGGCCAAATCCTCCGTCTGTCTCCGGCAGATGAGAGAGGGTTGTGCTCCTGCAGTGGAGACAAAAATAACCTGATGATGAATCGATATTTTATATAGGAGAGGTGTGTGCGTGTTCTCTATTGTAGGACACAGTCGAGACAAAAGCTAAGGCAGTGTTGTACCCTTCAGGCCTCATCTACCTAGAAGAAATAAGAGCCTGTTAATATAAACAACGTGTATGGAAGAGAAACACTCTCTGTTTGATAGAGTGAGATAGATTCATTTCTGATATATTCCAACAGAGGGAAGGGGAGATTGAGGGGGGGGGGGGGGAGTAGGATTGAGCTACTCACAGGGGAGAAGTAGATTTTCGGTATTATTAAAATTTTGTGTTAGAAACCAGAGAGTAATAGTAAATAAATATGTGGGGACATTTCACACATGGCCTTCTGATCCCAAACTAGGCAGAGCCTGTAATATGGGTATCAGACAGCTGATATACGTACATAGATACATAATATAATATATAAATAACATCCAGTCACAAGGCAAACACAAGTGCTCATCATAATAGTACTTTTGCATTTGTGATAGTTCATTGGAGAAGGCCTATGTCCAGCAGTGGACGTCTAAAGGCTGACATGATGGTGATGAAGAGAGAGAGTGAGAATTTGATGCAATTTATTGTACAAAAAGGGGCCTAGAAAGCAAACAAATCTATGACTGAAAGTGGTCTTAAATAGAAATCGTTGAGTTTACTAAGATCATTATCATTGTGACGTTGGATCGCGCAAAGTGGCGATGCAATATCTCTGCCTACCCCTCTGGGACCAGGGCGTGAGCATTATGTATGTATGTTATCATGTATATTTCATTCCAGATTAATAGCCCTATGAAAACCAACGCTATTTACGTCTCGGTAACATATACATGAAAGGGTCACCAGCAGCAAAAATAGGTTTGTATTACCAAGTAAACTTTGCGGTCCACTTAGGAACACCATCTATTGTGTATTTTGTTTTCGAGACGCAAATGCGTTTGTTTTCATAGGACTATTAATCTGGAATGAAATATAGACTCGATTTTGATAAAAACAAAATTGACCTTATTCCAATTGCGTAGTGTTCATTGGAGGTATCGAGCTTTTTGACCTAATCATCATCATCATGTCACCCTTTAGACGTCCACTGCTGGACATAGGCCTTCCCCAATGAACGCCGCCACACCCGGTCCTCCGCCCTTCGCATCCAGCCGCTTCCGGCCATCAGGTCGTCGGTCCACCTGGCAGCTTTAGACCTAAAACTGCAACAGTTAAAGCATGTATTTGTGTGACAGGGCTTGTCGTGCTGCCGCCAGTTGAGCTCCGTGTTGATCTGGGTGTTCGGCGAGCTGGGCGTGGGCGGGCCCCCCGCCGCCGGGGGCGCCCCGCCCCGGGCCCCCCGCGAGACCCCTTTGCCGACCAAGACCCCGATACATCAGCTGTTCTCACACAAGTAAGTATTCGTGCGCAGGAGATGCGTCAGTTTTATGATAAACGAGCTCGTCACATTTTTTGTATCGGTCTGTCATTCACTATGGGGCCATGAGGTATTTTTATATTAAATATAATGACAGTGCCATGTCAATACATATTCGCTAACATTATGTTCGTTAAACAGAACCTTTCTTTACTCAACTTAAATAATGAGAGGCATAATTTAAATCTTAGAAATAATAATAAAATTCAAATACATCATTCTAGATTGTCTAAGATCAATAATTCTTTTGTGGGGCTGTGCGTGCGTTACTACAATAAAGTTCCGAATGAAATTATTAACTTGTCTGAACAAAAATTTAAATCTTCTATAAAAGTTAATCTGTGCAAGAAAGCCTACTATAAGTTAGATGACTACTTGAATGATAAAAGTCCATGGAGTGCTTGATGGCTCAGCATAGGTAGACTTAATGATTGTAATGAATTAGATAAATCAAAGGTAGGGCCCTGTGCCGTTGGGTTTGTTGCCACTTCTTCCCCTCGGTTATACAGGTGGAAGTGGAGTAGTTTTAGGCAGAATTTGACGTCAAAAAGAGAATAATGTATTCCAATTTTGAAAATAAATATTTTGATTTTGATATTTTTTCGATGGATGTCCAGCTACGCGAACGGTCGAGAGCGGACAGAATACAACAGCGTACTGCACCAAGCGGAGTAGGTTCATTTGCACCATCTACTCCTGTCTATAGCTGTGTATAGGTCCCACAGTTCACGACGGCACGCCCCACACCTCTAAATCGTTTACATTTCACTGAGAGCCGTGGTAGCCGGTTGGTTGTGCACTCGCCTCACGTTCATGAGGTCCTGGTACAAGCCCCGCCCGTGCCAATGAGTTTTACCAAACTTAAGTACGGTTTATTTATAATACCACAGGCTTTTCGGTGAAGGAAAACATGGTGAGGAAACCTGCATATGCCGAAGAAGAAATTTTGAGGCGTATGTGAAGTGCACCAAATCGGCTTGGGGCACCGTCGGTGGGCAGGGGTTTGGCACAAAAGATCCTGAAGGGTCGAAGTGTCGCCAGGTCTTCCTGGTCCAGTAAGAAGATAAGATACATACAGTATAATTACAACATACAACAGTATAACGCGTACAGCGTTATACTGTTATTGTGTTAGTTCTATCTCTGGCGCTCTAGTCAATGACCAATCCACTAGGCCTACTAGGCGGTCATCTATACTTAATATTATAAAGAGGTAAAGTTTGTGAGGTTGTAGCGGGTAATCTCTGGATCTACTGAACCGATTTTGAAAACTCTTTTACCAATTGAAAGCTACGTTTATTTACGAGTGTCGTAGGCTGTATAATTTATAAAGTTAAGTGGTCCGTTTACGTTTTTATTTATTAGACTAGCTGTGCCCGCGGCTCCGCTCGCGTGGACTACAGGATCCACTCCCATTTCCACTCAGACTTTAAATCTAGGGTCAGGTCCAGGTCCAGCTCCCGCTCCGGTCCAGCTCCAGTTTCGCTCCCCTCCCGCTTCCGCTACCGCTTCCGCTCCCGTTCCCGCTCTCATACCCACTCCCCCACGCCCACGCCCACGCCCACTCCCACGCCCACTCCCACTCCAATTCCTACTCGCAGCTCCAAATGTAATCCAAACTAATCGCAATCTGAATAGTACGGAAATACTATTATGTACAATATATTGCATAATAACCTTACCTAAACTAATGTATTTGAAAACTAATAATGTCTGTAACTTTTGATTGAGTTAGCCGATTGCGATGAAATAAAGACTAAATGTTAAGTTAAGTTAATGTTTTTCTGAAAAGTCCATAGAAATCCGTTCAGTAGTTTTAAAGTGATGCGTGCACAAACTCACAGACAAACAGATAAACTGACAAACAGACAAAAATTCCAAAAATGATTGAAATGTGTTCTGTTGCTTATCCTTAGACCCCTCAAATTTTTTTTTGCAAATATCTTCAATGTACAGACACGCGATGTTTACGATTTTATTTATTAGATTGACTTCCTTATGATGCAAGTGTAGATTTAGATATGTCGAGGACAGACAGTGTCGGTATGTCTGTTTGTTAAAGATCACTCTATAATATACATATACTATATTATAGTATGTGTAGTATCTTTTCTAAGGGGGCCAGGAAGATCTGGCGACACTTCGACGCTTCAGGATCTTTTGTGCCAAACCCCTGACCACCAACGGTGCCCCGAGCCGATTTGGTGGACTTCACATGCGCCTAAGAATTTCTTCTTCGGCATATGCAGGTTTCCTCACGATGTTTTCCTTCACCGAAAAGCCTGTGGTATTATAAATAAACCGTACTTAAGTTTCGTAAAACTCCATGGTACGGGCGGGGTTTGTACCAGGACCTCATGAACGTGAGGCGAGTGCACAACCGACCGGCTACCACGGCTCCTTTGTATGTGTAATATGTCGTGCGTCGATAAAAAAAATATATGTATGAACCAAAAAGTATAATCTACTTTGTTATCGCAGTCTGCGGGTCAAACATATGTCTGGGGGACATCTGATATTTGTATTCAAATCATATACGAGTAGGTATTGGCTTAAGTACAACTACTGTTGATTCAATATCGTATATGATTGCTTTATCGTATACTAGCTGTGCCTGCGTCTCCGCTCACTCTCAATCCGACTACGATTCCCACGCCCATTCCCAATACCGCGTTAGTTCCAAATGTAGTCCTAACTCATCGCAATCTGAACTGCACCGCACAATATAATACAGTTATTATAAGCCGATTGCGATAAAATAAAGACTAAATGTTATTCCGAGTTAAGTTCTATGGTTCTGTGAAAAGTACATTAAAATCGGTTCAGTAGTTTTTACGTGATGCGTGCACAAACTAACAGACAAAAATTCCAAAAATGATTGTAACGATTGTTCTATTACTTATCCTTAGATCCCCCCCCCCCATTTTGTTTGCAATTGACGACCTCCGTGGCGGTACGGGGTACCTCTCGGACTGCCATGCCGGAGGTTGCGGGTTCGAATCCCGCTAGGGGCAAATGTTCGTATGATGAATATGAATGTTTGTACCCAAGTCTTGGATGTTTATATATTTATTTAAGTATGTGTATCCGTTATCTAGTAACCATACCACAAGCTCTGCCTAGTTTGGGATTGGATAATTGGTGTGAATGTCTGACATATTTATTTATTATTATTATTTATTAGATGTTCTGTCTGTGCTCACACCGTAGTGACCGGTAGAAATCCAGCGATAAGGCGGGTCCTTTACTGTGACCTCAAAGCCAAAAATCTTTTATTGCACATGAGTACACTTGGTATATTTATACACCTCGCTTAAGTATAAGACACCTTCTCCATTATAAGACACTCTCTCCAAACCCAACCGCGTCTGATGTAAACCAACTGTTGCAGGATATGGTCGAAACAGAAGGTGAGCGGTGCCCAAGGAGCTAAGGCCAACTCCGCAGGGTCGTCGGAGAAGAGTTACAGCGCCGGAAGGTAACATATTAGCGTTTCCTCAACCGTATATCATCATCATCATCATCAGGTTATTTTTGTCTCCACTGCAGGAGCACAACCCTCTCTCATCTGCCGGAGACGGACGGAGGATTCGGCCTACACTCCCCGCGCTGGCCAGACGGGTAGGGGAGGCCTGACTGATGTTTTATAATGTAGTCCCTTATTCCCTTAGTAGTGACCACACTACCGGAAACCATTCCGGTAGAGTAGAATAGAACCGCTCCAACTCTTCCCGTGGATGTCGTACAAGGCGACTAAGGGAACACATTATAAAACATCAGTCAGGCCTCCCCAACCCGTCTGGCCAGCGCGGGGAGTGTAGGCCGAATCCTCCGTCTGTCTCCGGCAGATGAGAGAGAGTGGTGCTCCTGCAGTGGAGACAAAAATAATCTGATGATGATCCCCCCTTTTTTATTCTTCTAGATAACAAATTATAACAAGTTATCAACTGGTTACGTAGAAGGTAAAAGCATTTTAGTATACCTGGTTAATTTATTGTTCCTTGTAGGTAACAAAACTTAGTACATAACCTAGCTTAGTACAAAGTCTCTCTACTTTTAATAGCATACAATTCTGACATTCTGTTTCAAACGCGCAGGTCGCGCCATGTGGGCACTAAAACAGATTCCTCGGAAGGTAAGACGAAGAGGAAACACGCGAAGCAGGACCAGTCCAGCGAGTCGGCGGACTCCAACGAGGATCTGCAGATCCTCAACCGCTCCCTCACCATGAAGGTGTGCTCGCCCGAAGCAGACTTCCAATACTTCGAGTCGCCGGTACGATCCAACGAGTTCCCGAACGACACCCTCTACAGCGACCCGTACCACGTCCCGAAGAAAACGAAACCCAAAGCAGACGACTACATGAGCGACAAGCATAAAGAAGTAATCAACTCAGAAATAACCATTTTCGAATTTACGTTACTCATTACGGATTTGTTACAAGACTTGTGCAGAGCGGAGAGTGGGCTGTCCGGTTCGGAGGGATCCCAGATATCCGTGCAGTGTATCAACTTCTCGTTGAGGAACCTCTGCTCGTTGCAATTCGGATCCCTGCCGTCGCAGCCGTACGACAGCCAGGAAGTGTCAAACGTCAAAGTCGCCCTGACCGAGTTGTTGATAGTGTCACTAGACAAGGTTCTCCTTCATTCCGACTTGTGCGCGAAGCTGATTAACAATGGCATTCTGCCGATGCTGCTCCGAATACTGGAGGACGTCATATCCAAGTCCAAGAACCGCAGCAAGGAAGACCAGAACCGTTCCAAATCGCTGACGCCTGATAAGACTGAGTCTGAGAACATGCTCAAGTTTGTGTTTGGTGTGGGATATTCCATCACTGCGTTCTTCCATTGCCTGCTGATGCAATGCCGAACGATAGACAAACTGAGGGAGTTCACAGATCAATTTAAATTATACGGGGAGTGCCTCAAAGGAGGTTTGTTGAAAGACTGCATAGGATTAATGATAAGAATGCCCGGAGTGGAGACAGAAGCTGTTCTATTGATAAAGAAGTTGATAGAATCCATAGGGAGGTTAGTGAGTGGTATGAAACGCGTGAGGAGTGAGGTGGTGCATTCGGCAGCTTGCCCAAGAAATCGGCACAAAATCTGCCGTCCGAGGGTGTCTGCCGGCATGCATCATCACCACGACATCCTCGGGGAGGCCGGCGCCGGCCTGCCGCTGTCCTCGGCGTGCTGCATATCAGTTCTCTACGGCACTTTGACTTCTCTTGTGACAGACGACGAGGTCGCAGCCCAGAGCGTTCTGAGAAACAAGATTATCCGAGTGATGCTGAACTGCGGAGTCTGCTGCTGCTTCTCCCCGGGCTTCCTCATGGAGAGTGTAGTGAGGCTGATGCTGACGCACAACAGCGTTGCGACGTTATGTCTTCAGTTATTAGAGCATACAGTGTACGGAGATTTGGGGGCAAGCGTGCTTCTGCAAAAAGTTACAGATCAACTGCCTTGCTCGGTCTGTGAACCGTGTGACGATAAGAGGGATCTAGTAAGGAAGTACTGCCCTCACGGCGTCAACTCTATAGAAAGAAAGAGCGTGTGGTCCTTCCTTATTCACTACAACTCCTTGCTGCAGCTGGAAAACCACAATAATGTGCTCCATGCCACAGTCAGCCATCTCCTGAGGGTCACGCCCAAATGCCGGACGGAAATGAAGTATGAGCTCCTCTTCAGCGTCATTTACCCGACCTTCATCGTCGCCAAACACAGATACATGATCAGACTAGAAGAGTCAGCATACTTCCTTACAGTATCCTGTTTAAATATATTCGCCAGTCTTCTTAATACTGTGGCATTCGCCGAGCAGTTCATACAGAAAGGAGGTCTGAGTTATGTCCTAGAATTAGTGTCTTTAACCGAATTCTCGAACCAGTGCTGTTCTATACTAGAAATAGCCATCATTGTGGAAATATTCAAGCTCATGAAAGAAAACTCCGACATGACTTACTTCAGAGAAGTCAGCTCTCTGTCATCAGTGCAAATGCTGTTCAAATCTCTGGCGGAAATGACCGACAAATGCTTCAAGATTTACAAAATAAAACTGCCCGCAGAAAAGTTTGAAGAACTGTCTGATGTTGCCGAGGTAAGGGAATCTATGGCGTTTCCAGCAGCAGACCGTCCGGAGCAATCGAGAAAGATGTCCATGCCTCGAGCGATTGAAACATCGTTCGCTTCCAGTGAGAACGTGATAGAGGAGTCTATAGAGGATTACATAGAAGTTCTGAAGAATATTTGCACGTTCTGGAAGACGTGTGCTAACCTTTGCCTGTACAGCCCCATGTTCAGGGAGTACGTGGCCAGCGAGGGCGTATTCCTGGACAGTTACGCTCTTTTGAAGCTGCTGCTGTACTACTTGAGCGAGTGCGAATGCGGACCTGTGGAGACATGCGTGCTCATCAAAATATTGGAAGCTCTGCTGACTGTACATTTTGCTGTTTCAGGTGAGTGCTGACATAGACATACACATACTTTATTGATAACTTCCGTTACAGGTCAAATAAAAATTATAAACAAGTTAAATGAAATCAAATTGTAAAGCAAATCAAACACAATTAAATATAAAAACATCAATAACTAACATAAATATAAAAATGTCAAATAAAATTCTTTAAACTATATAAATTAAGTTAATGCGTTCTGCAAGAACTCTTTATAGCAATAAAGCTGATCTTGCTTTTTTTGCAGACACTCTGCATTTTCACACTACAGTGGTACCAACGAAGGCCGCTGAGCGTTATGGAAATTGTCAAAAAGGGGTCTGATGTTACAAACAAAGAGACTGTATGACCTGACTGCCTGGCCACTTGACTTACTGGCTGGTTGGTGACGGTGACAGGGACGATGACGACAGACTAGAGAGAAGACGAGTGACTGAATATGAGACAAGACTGAAATAATCCGAGACGAGGGCTTTATTTTCCAATAGAGTGGTGCTTAGGTTCCTATAAAGGTAGTTTTCTATAACTCTCTTGAAAGAGTCTCATTAGCTTGAAAGAGTCCACTGCTGGACATAGGCTTCTCCGAATTTGCGCCACTGTACCCGAACCTCGGCTTTTCTCTCTACACAGATCGTCAGTCCATCTAGCTAGGGGGCGTCCCTTACTATGCTTGCCCAGTCGCGATTCTATGATTGGTGACTTCTAACTCTTCAATTGGCGAAGCAGCTTTAGTAGTTTTCATAGAATTATAGCAAGCCATTTTTTGCCGTGTGGTTTCCGGTAGAGTAAAATAGGACCACTCCAACTCTTCCCGTGGATGTCGTACAAGGCGACTAAGGGAATACATTATAAAACATCAATCAGGCCTCCCCAACCCGTCTGGCCAGCGCGGGGAGTGTAGGCCAAATCCTCCGTCTGTCTCCGGCAGATGAGAGAGGGTTGTGCTCCTGCAGTGGAGACAAAAATAACCTGATGATGGTAGCAAGCCAGTTTGACCCCTTTTTGGGTTAATTTCCAAAAGGTTTCCCAAATACTTAGCGGCAATAACAAATACTTCCAAATACTTGGTAGCAGGTGGAAGAGCTTTACGGTTAGGTGGGAAGGGAACGTCAAACCATAGAATACCTCAGACAAATATGTATAATCTAAGAGAATACATTATAAAACATCTACCAGGCCTCCCCAACCCGTCTGGCCAGCGCGAGGAGTGTAGACCGAATCCTCCGTCTGTCTCCGGCAGATGAGAGAGGGTTGTGCTCCTGCAGTGGAGACAACAATAACCTGATGATGAATACTAAACGCTTACTGTTCATGTGACTCTTTAGAGAGTAAAATGTCTTCGTATTTCCTCTTATACTATTCGATATGCTCACGGAGTAGGATTATCAGATCTAAGAGATAGACAGAAATATTATCGCCTTTTACAAAATTCATGTTTATGACATGGGACAAAAATACTATTAGGATTGCCAATTCATTCTATAATGTTAGTCATGACTGTTACATTAATGTATTCCTTTATATTAATGCCCTGTTTTACATTATGTTCAGAAAAGTGCAAAGATTTTTTTTTTTTTATATAATTACGTAAACATTTCCGATCAGTAACGAATCTATATGTTATCAGACGTGACGTCGGGGAGGTCTAAGGAGACGAGCTGCGCTCTGGTGCGGGCGGCCCTGGCGCCGGGCCCCGGGGCGGCGGGCCGGCGGGCCGGGGGGCTGCGCGCGCTGTGCGAGGCGCTCATCCGCGTCGCCCTGGCTGAGCCCAGCCGCAGTCACACCATGCCGCGGCTCACCGTCGCCAAGGTAACCCGGGGAAACTTACTAATTTTGACTAACAGAAGGCGAATGCGTGGCGGAGGCGTGGCGGTAGCGGTACACTTCATACAAAATTCTGTTTCTCGCGGCGGCCCTCTGTAAATCGAACAACAAACTTTCGCCTTAAAAAACCTTAAAAAACAACTTAGTAAGAAAGCCTATTATAAAATAAACGATTATTTGAATGACAAAGATGTCTGGTACTAATGTTAATTCAGCTTCGCAAAATCTTTATTAATTGTATGCAAACTTGATTTTTAAAAGATGTGTTGCGTGAAGTTTGTTGCGCCGTTTCTTCTTCACAGCGCTAACACCTAGGAAGCGGTAGTCGATAAAAAAAATGACGTGTATAAATGTATCAAGTGTACTCATATGCAATAAATGATTTTGACTTTGACTTCGCCACGCATTCGCTTTCTGTGTATTTCAGGCATAAACTTCATTGGGCGAGAACTGTACTGGAAATCGTCAGGTGTTGTGCGAGAAACGTTACTCGACCTACGTCCTTCACTTGACTCCCCATCCTGCGTTATTATGCTGCAAATCAATAAGCGATAAAGTCTTCGACAAAGCTCAAAAAGTTAGTACGCTGAAGTGGCAGTGGGCTGGTCACATCTGTCGGAGAACCGATTACCACTGGGGTAAACGAGTTCTCGAGTGAAGACCGCGACTGGGCAAGCGTAGTGTGGGACGCCCCCTGGCTAGATGGAGCAACGATCTGCGTAAGGCGGCTGGCAGTGACTGGATGAGAAGAACCGACGATCGGGTTCAGTGGCGCGCCTTGGGAGAGGCCTATGTCCCACAGTGGACTCTTTCGGGCTGATGATGATGATGATGACTTCCGGAAAATCAAATAAGTAGTTCTAAATACTTCGATAGATGGCATTGACTGTCTCATCAAATGTGATAACCATAATATTTGACGGCCTCCGCGGCGGAACGGGTAGCTCTCGGCCTGCCACGCCGGAGGTTGCGGGTTCGAATCCCGCTAGGGGCAAATGTTCGTGTGATGAATATGAATGTTTGTACCCAAGTCTTGGATGTTTATATATTTATTTAAGTATGTGTATCCGTTATCTAGTAACCATAGCATTCTAAGCCGGGAACCATACAGTACAGCCAATGCCACTAATATTATAAATGTGAAAGTTTGGGTGTTTGTTACTCAATCACGCTTCAACCACTGGACGGATCGGGATGAAACTTGGCACACATATAGGTTAGCTCCTGGAATAGGACATAGGATAGTTTTTATCCCGAAAAAACATACGGAAAATACATAATAATTTGTGATGTTAAGTTGTCCACGCGGACGAAGTCGCGGGCAACAGCTAGTATGTATATATTATTCTGAATTTACCAAAGACCAAGGATAGTCGACCTCTAATAGATAATGCGTCATTAATGTCATTAATCCAATTACTTATTGTCGCCGCGGAATTTTACCGAACCGGTCCATTTGAGCGGTACAGTCGGCCGCCGGCGCTCGCCCTGTGTCCATTCGGTTGATAGAGGTCATATTAGAACACAAAAACCTGTTTATTAAAATTCGACTTATTTGCTTCTGTAAAATATTTTTTTTCTCGCACATTGTACAAACATTTCAAAATTAAAATAATTTAAAATTAGTCTCAACAATACACTTTATTGCACAAACAAATACAGTTACACGTTATAAAAGTTACAAACAGTACAGTTTAGGCGGTCTTATCGCTTTAAGCGATTTCTTCCAGACAACCTGTAATTCTCACTCCGGCTTTTAAACAAAGTAGACACCTGTGGCTTAAATATCATATACTTCGGTGTTTTTGTTGCGGAAATGTGTATTACTTAAGTGGAGTTCGTTGACGTGATCGAGGCACGTACACACCTTCCTAGTATGTGTGTGTGTGTGTGTGTGGCACTGACCTAAAGTGGCATTCTATTGGAGAGGCTTCGGCTGATGTTGATGATTTTACAGAGTACTTCATTGAGGGGTTATTTATTCCTTTGGGCTGGGCTCTACAAAAGACTACACCTTCTGATTCTGTCCTAATAATCGGAAGAAATCGGAATGTGTAGGACGGTCTTCCGATAGAATTTAGGTAATAATAATATTATTGGTAATTTAAGCGTTCTTGTCGTTTTAAGCGATTTCTTTCAGACAACCTTTAATATAATACAGTTTATAATATAATCGATAGAGTTGCCAAACATTTGTATGTGTAGGTTCCTCCGCTGGGGTGCGAGTCTGGAGGCAGCTCGGCGGACGGGTCGGCGAGCGAGGCGAGCGAGGGGGGCGGGGCGGGCGGGGCGGGCGGGGCGGGGGAGGCGGGGCCGTACGCCAGCGAGCACAGCGAGCCTGCCGAGCCGCGCCCCGACGAGGGGTACGAGGTAAGGGGACTGACACACTCACACTATTTGTAACTACACATTCCCACCTCCTGACCATCCTCCCTCCGCCACTCCTCCAAGCGAGGATCAACAGAGAAAGAAAGAAAGAAAAAACATTTATTTACTACCATAATTGGCACACACAAAGAAAAAACCAACAAAGCAAGAAAAAGGAAAACTCAGACTATACCTCAAGTCAAAGAGCCGTGGTAGCCAGTTGGTTGTGAACTCGCCTCACGTTCATGAGGTCGTGAGTTCAAACTCCGCCCGTACCAATGAGTTTTACGAAACTTAAGTACGGTTTATTTATAATACCACAGGCTTTTCGGTGAAGGAAAACATGGTGAGGAAACCTGCATATGCCGAAGAAGAAATTCTGAGGCGTATGTGAAGTCCACCAAATCGGCTCGGGGCACCGTTGGTGGTCAGGGGTTTGGCACAAACGATCCTGAAGGGTCGAAGTGTCGCCAGGTCTTCCTGAAATAAGATAAGATAAGATACCTCAAGTCATCGGGAAGTGGGGCCTGTATTCCTACTTCGACTCTTTACTTCTTTAAGGTAATGTCTCTGGGGGCCCAGGTAGAGTAGAATCAGTCGCAGGGACTGGCCTACCTTCACTGCTAGGTTTTATGTATCAGTAGTGCACCTCTGTGACTGAAAATCAGCGCCTAGCACCTTACTCGGTCTAGGCATATGCTGAATTTTCCCTTTTGCTGCCACGGCACACGCATACTATTTTATCTATGTTAAAAATTGTAAATTGTTTTCTCTAGTTCTTATAAATTTTTTTTCTTTTTCTTGCTTTGTTGGTTTTTTGGTTTTTTCTTTGTGTGTGCCAATTATGGTAGTAAATAAATGTTTTTTCTTTCTTTCTTTCTTTTTACATTACATTTGTTTAAACGTGTTTCATGTAGGGAGGTGGTCCCACGTTTTTTGGATGATAGTTGGTTGTGCATTTGTTTTTCTAAAATAATATATAATTCTGGCTTTGTAGTTAACTAGTGATTGGTAATATATTATGCAACAAATATCTGTGCGTGTGTACACTGTGAAGGAAACATAAATAAATGGCTAAGCAGATCTGCTTAAAGCTTCCTAACATCAAACCTTACTAAAGCTTACTATCAACGTTTGTAAGGGAATGTAGGAACTGAAGAATAGTGGAAAATATAGACAGGCTACAAAGAACTCGTTCCCATAGCCGTAAAACCTATTATTAAATAAAAACGCGTTCATGTATCCGACAATTGTTGTCTCTGACTTCCTGCGAGATGGAATGGACTATGGACATAATGTAATAACGGAAGCTTTGTAAGTTGGTACGTTTTCGCAGGCGGACGTTGAGGTCGGAAGCCTGGAGCTGCCGTCCACTCTCAAACCTCGGAAGCTGTCGACCCTTTCTATCATGACCAGTGACACCGGTAAGTCTGTATTTTATGGATATCTCGTTGCGAACCGTCACAACTTCCGGGCTTTTAACCGCTCGGCCACGACTTTTGGCTTAGCGGGGCGCGGCGCGGTGAGCGGCGCGGTTTCGGCAGGCGGAGGGTTGGCCGCTGATTGCGGCGCCTCGTGGCGTGCTGCTAACATTTTTGTACATTTGTTCTCGCCGCTCGCCGCCCCGCTCCTAGCTGCCGCTGGCAGCGGCAAGGTCGTGGCCGAGCGGTAAACGTTATCGGTTAGGGTGTACAAACGGGGGCGCTGAAATTTTCATTTTTGAAAATGTTTAAAAAATTGTACGCTTCGCACTGGGGGCACTGAGGAAAAATATATATTTTTTGCCTTTGTAAAATATTTCCGTCTGGCACTGGTCTTCTGTGTCTCTTTTAAAGTCAGTTAGATGTCGCAGAATAAAATTTATTCGACAATAGTTGCTCACCATGTTGCCCTCTGTCCAATGCCATCAAAAAATAGGGTGTTATATGGACATCGAAAAAATTCCGAAAATTTCTAAGTCTCGTTTTTGTTCCCTTTGAATAGAATAGAATAGAATAGGCAAATTTAAATCTTACGTCCCTAATTTCATCCGCTGTTGACTTGGGAGAGAATGCCTAGGTGTCTTCTTAGATTTGCAGAAGGCATTCGACACCGTGTCTATACCCATTCTGATATCTCGTCTAGAAAACGTCGGAATCAAAGGAATCACTCTAGAGTAGTTCAAGAGCTATCTAACTGATAGGTATCAAAGTGTTCGTATTGAGAGGAAAATCAGTGGTAGTTCTGTTTGTACCTATGGCGTACCGCAAGGCAGCACACTTGGCCCAACATTATTCTTACTCTATATTAATGAACTGTGCAATATGCAGATACAGGTGCTGATCTATTAATGTTTGCGGATGATTAAGCTCTCATATTTCATGGCCTAAACTGGGATATTGTTCAAGCCCTCAATGAAAATGGCCTCAGCAAAGTCACAACCTGGTTGGAGGACAATCTTCTTTCGCTCAATAAGAGTAAAAATATGTTCGTTTCACCAAGACTCGCGCTATTAGTCCTAATGATAGTTTTCAAGTAATTATCCATACTTACCCGTGCAATCGCAAACTGACGACCCCAGAACAACAACAGCTTCACTGCGACTGCGTGCAACTATCTCGCGCACATTCTATTAAATCTTCTTCTTCTTCTCTGTCGTTCCCTCACTGCTGAGGATCGCGACCGTATAAAATGCGCCTCCACGCATAGCGGTCATTGGCCAGCCGCACTGCTTCATATAAGGATCCGCCAGCCACCCTCCTCACTGGGTCTGACCCCCTCGTCCTCTGGCACGCCTGCCCTCCACTTGTCCCAGAATGATGAGCTTCTCCAGGTCGTGCTTGGGAGATCGCACAATGTGACCGAAGAAGCTTATTATTCTATTAAATATCTCGGTGTAATTATTGATGAAAATTTCAGATGGAATTTACACATATCTTTGGTATCTGGCCGTATCAGAAAGCTTATATTTTTTTTCAAATCACTGCGGGAAGTTGCTGAACTGTCGCTCTGTTCTCAAACCTACAAGCCGCTATGCGAATGCCTCATCAACTGCATACTGCAACTGCAACTGCAATTGCATATGCTGTTGGGGTGGTGCTTTGTACCCACCTCAGCTCATGCGATTCCCATTTCGACATCCCCCTATTCACGCGTATGAAAAGGCCAATGTTCTGTCAGTTCGTAAGTGTTTTGTTCTGCAATGTGTACGAAGAATACATCGCGTTACTATTCCTAAATTACCCGCCTCTAACAAGATACTGTTTCGATGTCCAGCTCCAGCTGCTAGAGGTAGCTTCGCCCGAAAACAGTATAGTTACTTGGCTCCTAGACTCTACAACATTGTGCAAAATAAAATGAATGTCACAGATCTAAGCAAATCTCAAGTTAAAAATAAAGTCGCTGATTTTCTTCTTGGATTGGATAGAAATGATGTAGAAAACTTCCTGGTACCGCTCACTTAAAAACACACACACACCCACCCACCCACACACACACACACACACACACACATCACAGACATACCCTTTTTCTTCTGTTTATGTTTGTATTAACCTAAAAATTTATATTTTTAATTGTTAATTTTTGAAAATTGTAACTCTGCTCTACTGTATGTCAGTATTACTTCAACTTAGTCGTTATGGGGAAGATGCGGACTCCTGAAATACAGTTTACTTAGTATGGGAGTCAGGGCTTCATAAATAATGTATCATTTTGAAAAGAATAAAGTTATATTTATGTTTACTCCCCGCGTTGGCCAGACGGATCGAAGAGGCCTGATTGATGTTTTATAATGTATTCCCTCAGTCGCCTTGTACGACATCCACGGGAAGAGTGGTCCTATTCTACTCTACCGGAAACCACACGGCAATGCACAGACACACGAAATTTACGTTATTATTTAATAATGTGTTTTGCAGCTGGGTGTTATCCGGCCGGTGTTCCCGCTGCGTGCGCGGCGTACGCCCGCAGCGGGCAGCTGGCGCACCCCGAGCTGTGCGTCATCGTCGTCGACATACTCACCCAGCTCATACACAGGTGTGCCCCACCTTCACCTATACCTGTTTCTGCTCTGATTTCATCTTTTTGTCCATCATCAGCCCAAATACGTCCACTGATGAACATTGACATCCCGATCATCATATAATATATTAACAAATTCACACCCACCCACACATACACCCCCCCCCCCACACACACACACATACACATACCCCCCCACACACACATACCCCCCCCCCCCCCACATACACACAAACACTCACAATCACTAGACTGTAATATATATATTGTAAATCCGTTATGGACAGTAAGAACTATAAATTAGAATAATACTGTTTATTAAGTGCTGTGGATTTTATGAAAATAAATTAAATAAAATAAAAATAGAATAGACCGACACTTTTGGTGGTCTGTCCATTGGAGGATTTGCTGTAACCACCACGCTCGGCAGGCGGATTGGTGATCGCAGTTAATGTTCATCATTAATGTTCATAGTTTCTGCCTACCTCTCTTTCCGAGCATAACGTATGAATGCATGTTGCAGACTGCTGGCGTCCCCAGACAGCTCGCCCGAGGCGGGCGCGTCGCTGGCGCGGGCGTGCTGCGCGCGGCTGGCGGGCGCGCTGCGCGGCGCGGGCGCGGGCGCGGGCGCGCGCGGGGCCCCGCCCCGCCTGCTGCGCCGCCTGCTGGCGCCGCCCGCCGCGCCCGCGCGCCTCCTCGCCCTCACGGACGACAAGCTGGAAGGTATCTCGACTGAACCAAACTAAGGTACACTTTGCAGAGCGTCCTCGGTGGTGCAGTTCAAGATAGATAAACTATTATAAAAATAGCAAAAAAAATAGGTGCAGATCTTTGGAAAACGTACAAAGACGGCCTTATCGCTTAAAGCGATCTCTTCCAGGCAAACCTTCAGAAGGAAAATAAGAAAGACATAGCGACGTGTGTGAGTGTTGCAGTATAAAGAAAATTGATTTCTAACATAGGTAAATACTAAGTAGAAATACTACCCAACTACATTTATACATGTGCTTGATTATGCTTATAATATATACTATCTACATAAATATATTACATTCCCTTGCAAACTTTCCTCATAAATAAAACTTTTATTGATGGAAATTTCCCTAATGAATTGAAGAAAGCTCTTGTCAAGCCAGTTCACAAATCGGGAACGAAAACAAAAATTCAAAACTACCGCCCCATCTCTCTACTCCCCGCAATCTCCAAAGTGTTTGAGAAGGCAATGGAAGAGAAACTTAGATTCTTTCTTGGGTCTAACAATTTGCTAGTAAAGGAACAATTTGGATTCCAAAAGGGTGGCTCGACAATCGACGCTATTCTCGATATGAACGAATATGTATCGGGCTGTTGATGAGGGCGATAATGTCCTGGCTGTGTTCTTGGATCTTTCCAAAGCCCTTGATTCAGTCAACCACGCCACGGTCTTCGAGATGTTGCATCGATATGGGATCAGGGAAACACTAACCAATGGTTTAGAGCTTACCTCCAGGGTCGTTCTCAAACTGTAAGCGTACAGGCGCTAAATCCGGAAATAAACTATCTTACTGATATTGAATCGAACTGTTGTAATGTCTCTCAAGGCTTTCCCCAGGGTAGCATTTTGGGCCCTTTACTATTCATTATGTATATAAACTCATTACCCCAGGTAATACAAAAAAAATATCATGTTTGCAGACGACGTATCCATACTATTTAGATTTAATAAAAAAAAAAGACCCAGACATAAGTACAGTCGTGTAGAAGAGTCAATAGAGTCGGTAATAAATATCTTTAAAATGCTCAACTTACAATGTAATACCAAGAAAACTAAAATTATGTGCTTCAAGAACTATAACACGGTATTAGGTACTGATATGGTAATCCAATCAAACGGCGTCACCATCGAGTTGGTAAATGAAGCAAAGTTCCTGGGACTACATATCGACACACACATGAACTGGAAGAAGCATGTCGAACACCTGGAAAATAAACTGAGTAGCTTCAGCTATGCGATTAAAAATATTATGCAAAAATCAACCCAAAAAGATGATTATAGCAAATCCCCCAATGGACACCAAATGTGTCATTGTATTGGGGAGGCCTATGTCCAGCAGTGGACGTATTTAACCAGATGATGATGCTTCATTGATCGTTGCAAATTCCAGAGCTTCAGCGCAGCATCCTGGAGCTGGTGGTAGCGGTGGCTTCCCTGAGCATCTCCCCGGAGGAGCTGGGCGACTTCCTGCGCCTGTTCACGGCGCCCGCGCCGCCGCTGGCCCTGCTGCTGGAAGCCCTGCGCAGGCTGGCCTCCGCCGCGGAGCACAACACTCCAGATTGTATTCTCACGTTCCCCATCATGATTGATGATAACAAGGGTATACCATACACATACAGCTATTTAGAATATAAATGTACCTTGCCGTGTGGTTTCCGGTAGAGTAGAATAGGACCACTCCAACTCTTCCCGTGGGTGTCGTCAAGACGACTAATGGATTGTACAAGGGACGGGCAGCGTTCTCCTGTATTATTAAGATCGTTACTGCGATCACCGAACCGCCTGCCAAGCGTTTTGATGGCAAATCCCCCAATGGGCCTACCAAAAATGGCATTCATGTCAGGGTTGGCATGTTTTAAACAAAGTGTTTAAAACATCTGTTTTAAACATGTTTTTTATTATTTAAAACATGTTTTTTTATTGCTTAAAACTGTTTAAATTGTTTAAACCATGTTTTATATTAAAAAAAACTGTTTTTTATCCAACCCTGATTCATGTTCGTGTTTATATGTACCAAGTGTACTCATATGCAATAAATGATTTTGACTTTGTTCGGCAGTGGACGTATTTCGGCTGATGTCGTCATCATCCAAATTAAGAAATTATACTTTGCTAAATGGTTGTTACGTATTTAATTTTTTTTTATTGTCATCAAATAAACGTTTATTTTATAATAGGCTTTTTTACAAAGTTGTTTTTTAATGTGAATCTTAAACTTACTGTCTGTCATATGTAAGATTTCCTCTGGTAGTTTGTTGTAGAAGCGTATACATTGCCCCGTGAACGATTTACTGACCTTACTTAGTCTTAACCCGGGTAAAACAAGTTTATTTTTATTTCTTGTATTATAACTATTATTGTCACAGTGCCTCAAAAAGAGAGATCAGGGCAGAATTTGCTGGCCTACTCTAACACAACACCTACAAATGAAATAATTTGTGTCGCAGATAACATACAGCCGCTGTCGGAGGAGTACGTGGTGGTCAGCAGCGCGACGTCACAGAGCCACCAGGCGGAGGCCAGCGCGCGGCGCCTGCACGAGGCGCATCTCCGGGCGGGTGAGTGCGGGGCGGGGAGCAGGCGAGCAGGCGAGCAGGCGAGCAAACAGGCTAGCAATAAGCAAGCATCCAGTTGGACGTCAGACGCAGACGCAGGCGTGTGCGCAATCTCATTATTAGTTAAGGAACCGTACCCAAACTACGTGACCCAATTTTTTTTTAATTTTTTACCCCTCTCCCCCCCTCGGTGACACGTAGTATATGCCAAGACCCCCCCTACTCCCCCTCTATTTTTCACGTAATAATGCATAAAGATGGTTTTAAACAAACTTTCGTAAACAGAAAGTTAAAGGAAAAAAATTGCTCATATTTGTATTTATTAATACGGCGCGCCGCCAAGAGTGCGTGCATTCCTATAATTACAAGTGAACAAAATATCATCGAGAAGAGAAAACTGTCAGTTTTTAATCAGCTGACGATATGTGCGTCAGTGTTGCCACCTGTGACTATAAAAAGCGCTAAAAACTGCGCGTCATATTTGAATGTAGCTCGAAAAAGCGCGAGATTTCCCTAGAGGATATTGACTACGTGACGAAAATCTAACCCCCCCCCCCCTACCCCTCCCTGTGACCAAGCGTGGTATTTTGAAAGCCCCCCTCCCCCCCTAAACGGGTCACGTAGGTTGGGTACGTTCCCCAAGCTATCAATTAAATATGTGTATGTTAAACTCAGTTACGATTTCGGCCCGAAGGAACACTAGTTTTTTTTTATATTATAAATGCGAAAGTTTGGATGTTTGTTACTCAATCACGCTTCAACCACTGCACGGATCGGGATGAAACTCGGCACACATATAGGTTAGGTCCTGGAATAGGACGTAGGATAGTTTTATCCCGAAAAACATCTCATTCCTATGGGAAACCAAATTAATCGTTAAAAGCAGTGAATATGTGTAAATATCGAAACCTACACAGACGAAGTCGCGGGCAACAGCTAGTCAATAAAATAATTTTATAATGTTAACACGTAACAGTCGATTAAATAAGTGACCAGTCCAAGTACCTTATCCAATGAGGATAAAGTTCAAATTAGAACGCACTCGGTCATTTGGTACTGTATAATATGTAATGTATTGTTGTCTCAGGTATCGTGTCTCCGTGGGGCGCGTGCGCGGTGCGGTGCGGGGCGGAGGGCGCGGGGTGGGCCCCCTGGCTGCAGGGCTTCGCCGTGCTGCTGTGGCTGCGCCCCGCCCCCGCCCCCGCCCCCGCCCCCGCGACATCTACGCAGACACCCCCGGACACTCCGGTCTCCCAACATACTCACGACGGCTGGGGTGAGCCAGGCAGCAAGTCTTAGTCTTAGATAAATAAAACAGTGGCTAGTGAGAGAGAAATATATTTTACTATATATATTATACTACTACGTTGCCGTGTGGTTTCCGGTAGAGTAGAATAGGACCACTCCAACTCTTCCCGTGGATGTCGTACAAGGCGACTAAGGGAATACATTATAAAACATCAACCAGGCCTCCCCAACCTGTCTGGCCAGCGCGGGGAGTGCAGGCCAAATCCTCCGTCTGTCTCCGGCAGATGAGAGAGGGTTGTGCTCCTGCAGTGGAGACAAAAATAACCTGATGATGATGATGATTATACTACCTAGTCTCAATAAAGACCGTCCAGGCATTGAAACCTGTCGTAAATATTGAGAGACAGCCCCGGCACGGGCTGGATGGCCTGCTGGGGCTTCTCTGGACAGCCACCGTCTGTCGCTCCATAGCGCATGCTCGGCCGATACACTCGTATGCGCTGTGGTAGAGTTAAGACGGTGTATAAATTGTCATAGTAATACGAGTATGTCCACATTATAAACAATAAATAAACGTAAGTATATAGTGGGCTCGATTCTGAAGGCACAACGTTACAATTTGACAGCACTAAAACTGTTGCTATCCTTGTCACACAGTTTTATGAAGATAAAGACGAAACCAATTTTAGCGCTGTCAATTTTTAAATGTGTGCCTTCAGAATCGGGCCCATTTTTTAAATAAAGATTTAAAGATAACAGAGAGCGAAACGGCAACAAAGATGTTTCTTCATTTCATTCGCTCAAGATCGAGTTATTATTAAGCCATTTTTTTAAGCTTGTTGATCTAAAACTAGGATTGTATCCTATGCTGTGGGAATTAAACAAGGATAGGACAACTGAGTTTTGAACCTCGTTAAAACACAACCGTAATTAATTTCCGAAGAAATAACGCTACTATATTTTCTTTACCACTTTTCAGTTCCGACCGAAATCCTCTAAAAGACCACAAAACTAGCTTGCGAAATTAAATTTATGTTGCAAACTCTTGCTTAAACCTCTCGTTTCTTTCAAATTCAATTTAAAACAAACGGAATCATGGTTAGGTATTTTATAGAAAAAATGTTTTAGCGGGGTTTGAAACTTCACAAATCTCAATTCACAAATCCTACTAATATTATAAATGCGAAAGTTTGTAAGTATGGATGGATGTTTGTTACTCTTTCACGTAAAAACTACTGAATGAATTTTAATGAAACTTTACAATAATATAGCTTATACATCAGAATAACACATAGGTACAGTTTATAAAGATATTGTGTGAATTGTCCAAAATATCAAGTTAGTAGGAAAAAATCTACCATCTGCGAGCTATTCTGGCGTGCGCCATAATATTATAATTTTAATGTCATAATGTTAGTTATTTTCTACGCCACGCTAATATAAGCTACTCGAAATACTAATCCTGCGCAGACGAAGTCGCGGGCACCAGCTGGTATAACATAAAGACCGGGTTTGAAACGGCTGATTTATTGATACAGATACAACGGAGGACTGGCAAAGCCCGTCCCAGGCGGAGGCAAAGAAGCCCGCGAAGAGGGCGGCGCCTGCGCAGGCGAGTGCGGGCGCGGGGGCGGGGGGCGCGCCGGCGCACGTGGTGTCCGTGGGGCACGAGTCGCTGCTGTTCGAGGTGTGGCTGCACACACACACAGGTGAGAGTGGGCTTCACGCAAAATAACGTGGGGATTTGTAACATCCTTACATCATCTAACAAGTTTTTTATGTTTACTAACGATTATATTAAATTAAAGTATTAATAAAATAAAATAAAAACGAATACAGAAAAAAATTTAGGGCTCTAAGAATAAGTAATAGAACTCATTAAGATCATTTTTGGATTTTTTTCTGTTTGTTTGCGCACGCATCACGTAAAAACTACTGGCCCTGTTGTAACAGAAAAACCTAGGGCTTCATTCGGATAACGTTTACTCTTTATTTCATCGCAATCGGCTTACTCAATTACTCAAAGAGATCGTTAATTTTTTTTTCTTAAACTGATTATAAGAAAGAACGAGAAATAATGAAGTATGTCAGTCTTAAAGAGTCTGTTAGCAAAGATCTAGGGGCTATACAGGCCATGCTGCGATCATGTAGATTCCGAACACACTGTAAAACTACATACACCCTACCATTTTCAACATGCGTGTATTTATAAGGCAAGTACATATTGGAGCGGGCTACTTCACATTAACAGGTTGTGACAATGAATGGGGTGGTAGGGGTCACAAAGGAGATGAGGAGGTACTCACAGCTATTGTCGCAGCTCCTTCGACGTACGGGCCCGTTATTGTCTATATACGATGATCTAGCCAGTGTCAACGGTGGCTAGAGTCACTAGGAAACCAGGAATTCACAATCGTTATAATCACTGCAGTCCGTAATCGTGTCGTGTTCGCTCGCGGCTCGGTGCGAACGCGGCGATGAGACGGCGGTCGCCGGAGTACGGGACGGGAGGGTAGTTTGACATTATGGTGGGATCGTAGGTATCGGGTGCCCACTCATTGTCACAATGTATCACAGGTCACTTCACACTGCGTCTGTCCCGGCCGGAGCCGAACATCAACAAGGTAGTGAGTGAGACTGTGGTGGACAGCGGGCAGGGGCGGGGGCTGGAGCGGGGGCGGGGGCTGGCGCCGCACCGGTGGAGCTGCGTCGCGCTCAACGTGCGCGAGGTCGTGCACAAGCGGCGGGTACACATACAGGTATACATACACGTGTCAAAGGCTACTTCACACGTGCCACAGGTCACTTCACACGTGCCACAGGCCAATTCACACGTGCCACAGGCCAATTCACACGTGTCACAGGCCAATTCACACGTGCCACAGGCCAATTCACACGTGCCACAGGCCAATTCACACGTGCCACAGGCCAATTCACACGTGCCACAGGCCAATTCACACGTGCCACAGGCCAATTCACACGTGCCACAGGCCAATTCACACGTGCCACAGGTCAATTCACACGTGCCACAGGCCAATTAACACGTATCACAGGCCACTTCACACGTGCCACAGGCCAATTCACACGTGCCACAGGTCACTTCACACTTGCCACAGTCCAATTCACACGTGCCACAGGTCACTTCACACGTGCCACAGGCCACTTCACACGTGCCACAGGCCAATTCACACGTGCCACAGGTCACTTCACACTTGCCACAGTCCAATTCACACGTGCCACAGGTCACTTCACACGTGCCACAGGCCAATTCACACGTGCCACAGGCCAATTCACATGTGCCACAGGCCAATACACATGTGTCAAAGCTCACTTCACATGTGCCACAGGCTCCTTCAATTCAACACCAATGGTCTAGCTCAGGGGTCTGCAACCTTTTGAGTCGTACGAGTCAAAATTACAATTACAAAACTTCAAAGTTTTTAAAGAGCCACAAAAAAATTTTCTTGCCAACAATAAATGAGCTGCCAACAATCATAGCTTGCGACTTTGATGCTATGATTGTTGGCAGCTCATACATGCACAATCTTCTAGATTCTACGCTGCCACCAATTGTATATGTAATTATAATTTAGGTGTTATTTTTAACAGCAACTTGACGTGGTCAGACCACATTAACTTAATTAGCAAAAAGGTGAACTACTCTTTTCAATCTCTCAAGCGACTGCAAAAATTCTTACCCTTTGATACAAAGGTCACCCTAGCCCAAGCTCTCCTTCTCCCTCATTTAGACTATGCCGATGTCTGTTTCCTGGACGCCACGGAGGAATTGTTAAACAAACTGGAGCGCCTTCAAAATTTGTGCATACGATTCATATTCGGACTGCGCAATATGACCGTGTGTCACAATTCAGAACACAATTAAAATGGCTCCCTATTCGACGCCGACGTGATGCTCATGTGGTTTGTTATCTCTGTAACATTCTAAACAATCCTGTGTCCCCTCCTTACCTCCGTGAGCGCTTTGACTATGTCGTCCCTAGGGGTAAGCCGTGCAGATCTATCACTTCCCTTCTTCTTCAAATTCCAACTCATACTTCAAGTCTGTATAGCGGCTCCTTCACAGTCCAAGCAGTGAGATTGTGGAATTCTCTGCCACATGTTATCCGCGCGAGCCCATCGTTGAGCATATTCAAGGCTAGAGTAAAAGAGCATTACCTATCCAAATGATCACTTTGTGTATATGTATGTATGTATGTATCTATGTATGTAAGTGTATGTATGTGTATTGTATGTATATGCTTATGTATATATTGTACGAGAGTGTATATATAATTATTTTATTACATATTTATATAAATAGTTATAAATAAATTTAAATTATTCTATTTGCTATTTACATATATGTTTTTTTTTTCACTACTTATTCTTACTATAATGTGCACTGCTGTCTGCCTATCTGCTTTGCTTTTCTCTTTCACCCAAAGGTCTACTGGAAGAAAACTCTTACAGAGTTAAGTGCGCCTTTGTACATCTTGTGTTTAAATTAGTTGTGTGGCTTATATTTGTGTACAATAAAGTATAAATAAATAGTACCTGCATAAATAAAGTTTTCTGATAAAAAAAATTAATCTATTTATTCATATATAAGTAGTGTTTTATCATAACAAATTAGATAAACACTCATTATTTAAGTAAAAAATTAAACAAGGATTTTACAATTCACAAATATAACATCCAGACCGGGACCAATGGAACTAAAGAGCCACAGCTTCGCATCCAAAGAGCCGCAGGTTGCCGACCCCTGGTCTAGCTGATCTTAAGTGGTCACCGTCGGCCTCTGATAAAGCATTGTCGGCCTATACAGGTGGAAGTGGAGTAGTTTTAGGCAGAATTTGACGTCAAAAAGAGAATAATGTATTCCAATTTTGAAAATAAATATTTTGATTTTGATATAAAGCATTTTTCCATCTGACAATATATAGCTGCGAGGTACAGCAGGATAATTTGTTTTCAGGTCACACTCTATATCAATGGATGCGAGTGCGAAACAGTATCCCTACCTTTGCAAGGTAAGCCTGTGTTCTACTGGTTGTCGATGCGTTAAAGAAAACTGTGCCCTATATTATGTTTGTTTATAGTATATGTTGCTTTGAGCAGAAACACTTGAGATATTTTGGGGTAGCTAGCAACTTGGAGATTATAGGATTTCTGCCCTAATACTGTGACAGTGAGAACAACTCCCATCCTACCAATTCCTTAGTACCCTTCTTTTTCCAAACCTGCCCTCCGAGATAAGAAGAGACTCGCGTCATCGCTGGACCACTACACAGTTAGTCGAGCGCGCTCCGTACATATGGAAGGACGATCGGTGTGAATATATATAAGCGAATGAATATAATATATAAGTGAATAAGTGCCTGGCCAGGAATCGCGTTGTGTGACAATTATTTGGATTGATTGATTGATGATGATAACCATGAGTTACCTATCTGTTTGATTCTTTCCTTACTCCAAACCACCAATTGTCACAATACGACAGTAGGCCCCTACGTGAAAAATTGTGGAGGATTTTAGGGAACCAATTTTGCACCTTTTTTGTCATAATATCAAAGTTCACTAAAACGCTTCCAATATTGTGTACACTTTCACCAGGCATCCTGGTGCGCAAGGTGACGCCCACTAACGTGTTGATCGGCCACGCCGTGCGGGCGGGGGGCGAGGCGGGGGTGGGCGCGTACCACGTGTCCCACGTGAGCGTGTACCGCGCGCCGGTGCTCACCGCGTACTGCGCGCTGCACCTCACGGCCCACGGACCCGACCACGCCTGCCAGGTATGCATTGTAGACCAGCTGGAGGTACAATGTCCCTGGGATGACAAAGTGGGTTTTATTAGAAACAGATAGAGTTTCACCAGAAACAAAGTGGGTTTTACCGGTTTTACATACATAAATAATGCTCACGCCTTGGTCCCAAAAAGGTAGGCAGAGACGATGCATTGCAGGTAGGTTTTATCGTAAATAAATTGGATTTTACTATAAACAATTTTGTTTACCATACAAAATATCAAAATCTCAACTCAAGGTTAGTATACCTGGCCCTCTGTGAGTCGCTGCTTGGTTACTGCATAACGGTCTGGGGAGGGTCTGGGATTACTGCGATGCTAGAAGTAGAAAGAGCACAGCGCTCTGTTCTTAAGGTCATGTACAGAAGACCCTTCAGGTACCCTACAGAGTTGCTATACAGGGAAACTAAAGTGCTAAGTGTGCGCCAACTCTACATCCACAGAATTACGCTACGTATGCACCGCAGTGTGATTAACTCACCGGAGTACCCTCAAATGAAAACAAAAAGAGTGTACAAGGCCCCAAACACAGCCGTAAAAACCACGTTCGCACAGCGCTTCCCGGATTACATGTCCGCATTTATCTACAATCGTTTAGTAGTACTCTGTGACTTCAGGGGTGCCACGGTGAATAAGGCAAAACAGGTAGTACTAGAATTCCTACTCTCAATGACATACTCACAAACAGAAAGCCTAATTAAGCAACTCATTTAATCATACACCACACACAAACACACACACACACACACATACATCACACATACATTATTCTCATAATCTCCACAGTACCACTCACAATCACACTCTCTCACCCTCCTAATAATATTATAACTTTCTTTTTCCTTCCAACAATATTTATTCTGTCCCACAGTTTTCTATGTAACCTGTAAACTCAGGCTCCCCGATACAGACTGCATGGTCTAGTGTGGGAGCTCTAATATGCATTGTCCTGTCAATTTTTATATTTTAATCGTACTCAATTGATGTAATCATACCATTTTAAGGATGACTGTAAAAATCTATGTGTCTGGTAATTTATAATAAACTATTTGAATTTGAATTTGAAATTTGAACTGTTTTTCGAAATTCCTCATCTCCGATGTAATTTTAGGTCCGGTGTGAATCTCCGAACTACCCACTTCTGCTGACGCCGAATGCGCTCGACTCCAACATAGACTGGGATCAGGTACGTACGCAAATGTTTCATAGCGTCGGCCGTTTGACAAAAGGTGAATATGCCAAATTGTATAATTTTTTTTTATTCTTTTAACATTATTTATATAGTAACGTTTTTTCGCTAAAAGCCTATGTTATAAAGCTATACATACATTGTGTGGTGTATGAAAATGTGTACCTATATAACTTGGTGTACTTATTTATCGGCAGGTGTACGAGATGTCCAGCGCGGCGCTGCGCGAGCTGCACGACAGTGTGGTGCTGACGTTCGCCGCGCACGCGCCCAACATCATGAACCTCTACCATCAGACTGTGGCGATGCCTACAGGTAAATATTTGGGTCAGTCAGCCTTTCTTGTCATTTAATATTTGAATTCGATTAACGTTAACGGAAGGTCAACCAAGAAAAGTTTTGTTACAAATTTGAAAAAAGGTTGTCTCTGGAAGAAATATGAGACCGCGAGCTGAGACCGGACAGAGTATAATTAATTAGTTTGCGATATAAACAAATTTCTAACGTCTATTACTTATAGTTTTCGATTTTCGACTCCGACCACTCACAGAAGTTTTATCGAATTCACCATATAATAAAATCTGTAGTAATACATATTTTGTTACCGGTCAGATCATATTAATCTAAACTCTATACCAATATTATAAAGATGTAAAGTTTATTTTATTTATTTAACTCTTTATTGCCCACACACAGATAAAACAAAAATAATAGATTAAAAAGAAACACAAGTACAAAGGGCGAACTTATCTCTGAGAGAGATTTCTTCCAGCAGACCGGCGAGAGAGATAATTGAAATAAGAGAGGCAGACATTATAAGAGAAGTTTGTGAGGTTGTAGCAGGTAATCTCTGGATCTACTGAACCGATTTCAAATTCTTTTACCAATAGAAAGCAACGTTATTTGTGAGTGTCATAGGCTATATAATTTATAAAGTTACGTGGTCCACGCGGACGTAGTTGCGGGTAGACAGCTAGTTAAAAATAAAAACACTTAAATTAAATAATATTTTTTTATACGCTGCATAAAATTGAATATAATTGTGTGTGTTTGTCCGTTGTCAGTGTTCGCTGGTCGCGCGGGCTCCGGGGCCGGGGGCGGGGGAGAGGGTGGGGGCGGGGGCGGAGGCGCCGCCATCCCCGAGACGCTGCTCACGAGCTGGTCGGGCGCGCCGCTCGGCAGCCGGCACCGCGGCGTGGCGCCCGCCGTGTACATGCTCGGCGGGCCGGACGTGCTGCTCTACTTGTTCGCTAAGGTACACCATATGGCTTGAGACCTCGCTGCTGTCTCCAAAGTGTAGTTCTCACTCATTGCAATACGAGCTTTTTTGTATACTGTTATATGTTTGTGTGTGTGTAGGGTATTTTAAGTCATTCGTTCATATTGTTTGTCTCGTAGTCGAGTCCTAAAGTATTTTTTGAATTATGCACACGTTTTACTAACGAATTATTGAAGTTTTAGTAGAGATCCCTACATTTTATAGTAATAAATATAGCCTACTAGCTGTTGCCCGCGACTTCGTCCGCGTGGACAACTTAACATCAAAAATTATTATGTATTTCCCGTAGGAATGGGAGGTTTTTTCGGGATAAAAACTATTCTATGTCCTATTCCAGGAGATTACCTAAATGTGTGCCAAGTTTCATCCCGATCCGTCCAGTGGTTGACGCGTGATTGAGTAACAAACATCCAAATATTTAAACTTTCGCATTTAGAATATTAGTAGGATGTATTATTTTATTATTGTCTGTCATATTGTCAGGTGGTCGAACTAGAAGGCAGTCCCGAGGAGCAGGCGACCGCGCTGGGCATAGTGCTGCGCGTGTGCGCCGCGGACGCGAGGCTGTACGCGCAGCTTTACGGGGCAGACGAGGGCGCGGAGGCGGGGGCGGGGGCGGGCTCGATAGATCTGCTGCACACTGTACTAGGCTCGCACAAGTGTCGACTGCACTATCACATGCTCAAGGTAACTCATCTGTACAGGTCGTTGGCGGTGGGTCGGGTCGGTAGCGTCTGGAAGGTCGGGTCGTATATTAGTTATACAATTATTATTAACTAGCTGTGCCCGCGGCTCCGCTCGCGTGGACTACACGATCCGCTCCCATTCCCACTTCCGCTCCCTATCCCACTTCCACTCAGACTTCAAATCCAGGTCCAGGTCCAGGTCTCCCCTCAACCCTCCCCTCAACCCTCCCCTCAACCTTCCCCTCAACCCTCCCCTCAACCCTCCCCTCAACCCTCCCCTCAACCCTCCCCTCAACCCTCCCCTCTACACTCCTCTCAACCCTCCCCTCAGCTCTCCCCTCAACCCTCCCCTCAAACCTCTTTCCATCGTCTCTCCAAATGTAGTCCTCGTAACTAATCCATCGCAGTCCAAATTTCGACCAACATTAATTTGTTGCATACGTATACCACAAATTCATCGTAATCGGGTAACTCAGTCAAAAAATATGCGAATTTTCAAACACTCAAATTACACTGGTACCATACCCGCTCCCGCTCCAGTCCAGCTCCGGTTATGCTCCTGTTCCCCTCCCGCTTCCGCTTCCGCTCTCAATCCCACCCCCCACGCCCACGCCCACTCCCACTCCCACTCCGATTCCCACTCGCAGCTCCAAATGTAATCCAAACTCATCGCAATCTGAATAGTAGGTACGGAAATACTACTTTTAAGCAATATATTGCATAATAACCTTACCTAACTAATGTATTTGAAAACTAAAAATGTCTATAACTTTTGATTGAGTTAGCCGATTGCGATGAAATAAAGACTAAATGTTAATTTAAGTTAAGCACCATGTTTTTGTGAAAAGTCCATCAAAATCCGTTCAGTAGTTTTTAAGTGATGCGTGCACAAACTCACAGACAAACAGACAAAAATTTCAAAAATGATTGAAATGTGTTCTGTTGCTTATCCTTAGACCCCCCAATTCTTTTTTTTTGAAATATCTTCAATGTACAGACACGCGAAGTTTACGATTTTATTTATAAGATGTTCGATTCCCGCTAGGGGCAAATGTTCGTATGATGAATATGAATGTTTGTACCCAAGTCTTGGATGTTTATATATTTATTTAAGTATGTGTATTCGTTACCTAGTAACCATAGCACAGGCTCTGGTTTGGGACTGGACGACGAGTTGTCTTCTCACCCCCTGGGGGGGCGGGGAGCCTGTACCGAGGCAATGGCCTCTTACCAGGGGCTTCGTGCGCTGCCCGTTAATACGGGCAGGTCCTTGGAGCGCGGAGAGACTCCGCTGTGGTAAGTTTGTGACCTTTTCTTCTCGCCGGCTCGCGTGCCCAGCGCACCAGGTGGAACCCCCGAGGGGGAAGCCCAGCGAACGAGCAGCAGCAGAGCCGGCTAAGCGTAGGTCTCATGGGTCAGCGGAGTCGTCATCCACGAGGTCTCTTGGGAGTTTTTTGGCGTCTGGAGGCCGCGCGTGGTAGGGCGCGGTCTCCTGAATATGTGGCAGCGCAGAGTTGTTTGGGACTGGATAATTGGTGTGAAAGTCTGAGATATTTATTAATATTATTAATTAGTTATACATACATTACAAAACATCAATCGGGCCTCCCCAACCCGTCTGGCCAGCGCGGGGAGTGTAGGCCGAATCCTCCGTCCGTCTCCGGCAGATGAGAGAGGGTTGTGCTCCTGCAGTGGAGACAAAAATAACCTGATGATGATTCATATACATACACTTGTCTAATCCCAAACTAGGATTTTCTCCTGTGCTATGGGAATTAAACAAGGACAGGACAATACATAGATATCGTAAAGTAGTTTCAGTATTTAGTTATTATGTAGTATATTATACACCCTCGCTCTTACTGCCTTGTCTCACATCCTGTAAGGTTGGCTGGAAGAGATCTCTTTTAGAGATAAGCTCGCCTTTGTACACAACATTTGTAACTGTATTTACTTTTAAAATTTGTGCAATAATGAATATAATCAATAAATGTAACATCCAGACCGGGAACAACTTGTACAAAAAGTTGTCTGTCCCCAGTGGGAATCGAACCCACGGCCTCTGGTGCTCGAGTCCATTGACCAAGCCATTAGGCCAAGGCGGTCAACTGACTAAAACATGTCCTCAAAAAAAAAATTTTTTTTTTTATTGGAATACATTATTTTCTTTTTGACGTCAAATTCTGCCTAAAACTACTCCACTTCCACTTCCTCAGGTGATCCTCGACGAGGCCTGCAGCAATTCCATCATGACGTCATCGAGCAGTGGCATAGTGGTGTGCGTCCGGCCCGACACCGCGGTGGTGGAGCCTCGCTTGTTGGTGCTGCTGGTGCGCGCCTGGAGGCATCTGGACACAGACCTGGTTAGATTACTACAACTCTCTACTTCCCCACTGTTGGGCAAGGCCTATACTTTCAACTATGACTTATTGGCACTGTTTTATTTTATTTTATTTTATTTATTTTATTTATTTTATTTATTTTATTTATTTTATTTATTTTATTTATTTTATTTATTTTATTTATTTTATTTATTTTATTTATTTTATTTATTTTATTTATTTTATTTATTTTATTTATTTTATTTATTTTATTTATTTTATTTATTTTATTTATTTTATTTATTTTATTTATTATATTTATTTTATTTATTTTATTTTATTTTATTTTATTTTATTTTATTTTATTTTATTTTATTTTATTTTATTTTATTTTATTTTATTTTATTTTATTTTATTTTATTTATTTATTTATTCAAGGAAGATTTGCAGCTATGTTTAAGATAAAAATAGTTACAGTAATAATATCTCTAAGCGGATAATAAATCTTCGCACATAGGCGTCTAGTTTTGTTCATTAAGTAAGACATATGAAATAATATAATGTATAGATACCTAGATAAACGAAGCAAACATACAATTATGGAAATAGATTGTAGGAGAGTAAGCCAGCGACTCACCTGGTCCTCCTGCGTGGTTCTCCGTCGTCTTCCTCAGGGTACCCTGGATGCTAGACTTTACCAACGCTGGTAGTTCGGTTTTACCACTTGGTGCACATTATTAACTACTCGACTGCCCGCAACTTCGTCTGCGCAGGATTAGTATTTCGAGTAGCCTATATTAGCGTGGCGTAGAAAATAATATATATACCGTGGCGTATATAGCGATAAAAGTATCTATTTTCATTTAGGAATAAATTTATTACTACCAAATGTGCATTTGAAATATATTATAAATTTTTATTGTAGTTATGGTTCACTATTTTGGCTATAATGGCTTACACGTAAGATATAGATTAGATTAGATTTATTTATTTCACTTTTACATCTTAAAAAATCAATTTTACATGTCATTCTAATACGGTAAAAGGGATCGTCATAAAATAAAATAATGTATAAATTACAATGTCAGCAATTTTAAATAATGGCATACTATATAACATACTATCTATGTCAGTATATAATATTAAAATGAAAATTTAAAAATACACTTGGTATTAAATTATCACAAATTAAATTAAACGTCAGAGGGCCCACCAATTTTAGTTTTTAGAAAATTCATTTATGGAATAATATTCATTTTCCAACAAAAGGTTTTTCATTTACAAGGTTTTTTTGTTTAAAGATTTTTTATTTGTATAGATATATACTGTGGCGGGCTTTTTTGTAGGACTATTTAAGATAAACATTTCCATCATACATTACATATGTGTAACTCTAGCGGTTTTGGCAGCGCACGCCAGAATAGCTCGCAGATGGTAGATTTTTTCCTACTCACTTGTATATACAGGGTTACAGGAAAAGTCGTGCTAGATCCCTTAAGGGTGTGGAGTACCCATCATTTCTGACTTATAACACTATGACACACCCTACCCTAAACTTAACCCTTTTCGAGATATTCGACTTTTAATTTTTTTATTGAAAATTGCTGATTTTTAGGCTACTACATTTATTTATGTTTATTTTGTGTATCTTATTATTATTATTATTGCATTTTTACATGTGTAGTAAGATGCTAGGGCAGCCATCGTGTTGGAACCACATAAACCACACAAACCTTACTTTCTCCCGGATAATCTAAACGGGGAAAGCTACGAAAATTTCCTGAGAGCAGACTTGAGTGATTTGCTGGATGATCTGCCACTCAACCTGATCAGGGACATGTGGTTCCAACACGATGGCTGCCCTGCCCATTTCAGGAGAAGTGTCAGAGACTGGCTGGACACAAATTATCCAAACAAATGGATTGGACGAGGTGGGCCATTGCCATGGCCAGCAAGAAGTCCGGACCTAACCCCCATGGATTTTCATGTGTGGGGCTGCATGAAAAGTCTCGTGTACAGCGAGCCGAATCCAGTTTCGTCTGTGGAAGACTTAAGAGAAAGGATTGTGGATGCAGCAAATAAAATGAGGACCACATTGACCACTGGCGTAGTGGAGACCGGTCTCCGTAGAAGGATGCGACAATGTATTAGAAATAGAGGCGGCCATGTTGAACATGAACTGTAGAAAAAGAAAAAGTTGTGAGAAAACCTTTAATAAATGGCATTTCATGCTTACCTATTGTTTTATTTTACTTTTTAGGGCTAAGTATACATTTTCTTCTCCACTGTCGCCTATGAAACTAAATTTTTTTGAATGCATTTGAATAAAACCCTACATTATTATACCTCGTTAGATAGCTGATGAACCGTAGATATTTTAAAAAACATCTGCCGAACAATTACCATAATATTTTTTTTAGATATCCCTTAGAGAAAAATAAACTTTCTAATATGTTTTTTATTTCTTTTCTTTCACTTGTCTACTACGGTCTATTCAATTAACTTGTGCACTATTTTAATGATTGACGTCCTAAAGCATCTTACTACACATGTAAAAATGCAATAATAATAATAATAAGATACACAAAATAAACAAAAATAAATGTAGTAGCCTAAAAATCAGCAATTTTCAATAAAAAAATTAAAAGTCGAATATCTCGAAAAGGGTTAAGTTTAGGGTAGGGTGTTTCATAGTAAAATAAGTCAGAAATGATGGGTGCTCCACACCCTTAAGGGATCTAGCACGACTTTTCCTGTAACCCTGTATAATAATCCTCCGTCTGTCTTCGGCAGATGAGAGAGGGTTGTGCTCCTGCAGGGGAGACAACAATAACCTGATGATGTGCAGGAGGTGAGGTGGGAGGTGGAGAGCAGCGGCGGGGCGCGCCGGGGGGGGCGCGGCTCGCTGTGGGCGCTGGCGCTGGCCGCCCTGCGCGCGCTGGCGCTGGCGCCGGCGTCCGCGCGCGGCCACTTCAACCACTACCAGATGTCGCGCGTCAACCTGCTGCGGCATATACTCACCGCCTGCAAGGTACCGTCCTTTTTTGGAAATGCCTTCGCGTGGCTACTCGCCTCGGGGCGACGAGTAGGTTATGTATATTTCATTCCAGATTGATAGTCCTATGAAAACAAACGCATTTGCGTCTCGAAAACAAAATACACAATAGATGGTGTTCCTAAGTGGACTGCAAAGTTTACATGGTAATACAAACCTGTTTTTGCTGCTGGTGACCCTTTCATGTATATGTTACCGAGACGTAAATAGCGTTGGTTTTCATAGGACTGTTGATCTGGAATGAAATATAGTCGCAATGGTGGGTTCGATTCCCACCGGGGACGGACAATTTCGCTAAATTTTTAAAAGCTGTTCCCGGTAGGAGTTCATTTTTGTGAATTGTCCTATCCTTGTTTAATTCATATAGCACAGGAGAAAATACTAGTTTGGGATTAGACAAGTATAAGTATATTTCATTCCAGATTCATAGTCCTATGAAAACCAACGCTATTTACGTCTCGGTAACATATACATGAAAGGGTCACCAGCAGCAAAAACAGGTTTGTATTACCATGTAAACTTTGCGGTCCACTTAGGAACACCATCTATTGTGTATTTTGTTTTCGAGACGCAAATGCGTTTGTTTTCATAGGACTATTAATCTGGAATGAAATATATACTATGTTGCTTATTGTTACTTATTTTGCCCCCCTCGCTCTTACTGCCTTGTCTCACACCCTGTAAGGTTGGCTGGAAGAGATCTCTTTTAGAGATAAGCTCACCTTTGTACATACCATTTATCACTGTATTTAGTTTTAAGTTGTGCAATAAAGGATATGGTTTTCATCCCATCTATTTGAATACGACGACTTGGTTCGCCTTTAAGTGCACCCAAAGGTGGTGTTTTCTATAACAAACGTTTCACGGGCAGTCATGAGGTTTTAATCCTCTTTATAAGTGCGCCGCAATTATCTTTGCCGCGCCCTTTTTTAATTTGGAACATCTTAGTGTTCAGCGCCATAGAAATCGAACGCAAATACTGGGCTCGATTCTACAACGCACAACGTTAAAATTTGACAGCATTAAAACTGTTGCTATCCTTGTCACACAGTATTATGAAGATAAAGACGAAACTAATTTTAGAGCTGTCAAATTTTAAATGTGTGCCTTCAGAATCGGGCCCATTGTTTGATTAAAGACTGGCTGGTACGACGGCCCGTTGAATTAAAAAAAACGCGAGAACTCCAGCCCGCGTTTTCGTAAATATTCACGGATTGTCAGAAATTCATGGTTTTGTATTGAAAAATGAGTTCTTCAAGTGACAGTGAAAGTATACAGTTAACTCCTGAAAGTATTAGAACTGACGCAAGAAATGTGATGGATAATCTATTACCTGCAAAATCCCGAGAGAAATATATGAAAGCCTGTGGTAATTTTATTGAATGGAGAAATGCAAGAGGCGCCAAGAGTTGTTCAGAATCTGTGTTTTTTGCCTACTATTTAATTTCAATTAAGTGTTACTCTATGTTTTATTAAGTAATAATATTAGAATAAAATATGAGGCGCCTTTTATTTTCTCATGGAGGGTGATGAAAAGTAGAGTGTATCACTCGGGCGCAAAATATATCTTTGGCTCGGGCGACGTACTTTGAATCCCTCGCTACGTTCAGGATTCTTCCAAAGAAGGAAATACCTTCGCATAGTTACTCCCCTCAGGGGGGCGAGTAGGTTATGTAGTCGCGGTGCCTAAAATATGTTTATTAATGTCAAGTCAATATTGTTATTCGCCACACATCACATCGAGTGGTGTCACAGGGTGATAAGCGGGCGAAGGAACATTGGTCAGAATCGCGCAGTGGCCTCTGCCTACCCCTCTGGGATCAAGGCGTGAGCATTATGTATGTATATTCTCAATCCAAACCGCTAAGGAACGGGACTCCCTGCCAGAGTCGATATTTCCAGCCAAACAATTGGCACGCACAGACAATTGTTGTATACTATCATTACTAAACACCAAAGCCCGAAGTATACATTATTTTGGAAAAAACAAATACATAACAAACTGTACTCCAAAAAACGCGGGAGCCGTCCTCATATAGATAACATATCGTAGACAAAGAGAAGTGTCACTCTCTGACGAGGGCAATGGTCACGAGAGCCATACAGCTCATCTTGTGGCGATGTGGAATTGAAACACCTTTGAGTGACAAAGTCAAAGTCAAAATCATTTATTGCATATTAGTACACTTGGTACATTTATACACGTCATTTTTTTATCGACTACCGCTTCCTAGGTGTTAGCGCTGTGAAGAAGAAACGGCGCGACAAACTTCACGCAACACATCTTTTAAAAATCAAGTTTGCATACAATTAATAAAGATTCTGCGAAGCTGAATCAACATTAGTACCAGCGAGGGCCGCAAATGTCATTATTGGTTGCGTCAATCAAGCTGTAGTTACTCAACGGTCCACAAGATTGCGCTACAGGTAACGAATTATCACAATTCGATAAGAATATTGAAAAATTAGACTTTTACGCCATCTATGGTCGAATAGTCGTATGACGTTATATCTTTCATAATGTTATAGCATTTACAAACCCCAATAGATGGCGTTTAGGTAAATAACAAGACATATGTACGTAATCAATGATGATAATACCTATATTACTTAGTACAAAGATAATATTATAAACTACGACGAGCAGTTAATGAACAGTAGCTCTCAATTTCATTATATAACAGCTTTGCTGTCAAACACATTTCGTTTCATGTTTGCTGTAATTCATTCGCTTACCCAAATAGCTCATATCTTTGAATGCATTGATGCATAAGAAGTGACATTTCTTTAGCTATTAACGGAACGGAACGTCGTTTGACGTTTGCATCGCGTTTTTGTTGTACAAATCTGAGCTACAAATGAAAACTTTCAAAAATTATATTTCGAATTTGAGTTTGCAACTTTAACTTTAACTTTAAATTATTATTACCTTATTATCACCTCTACCCATAGTAAAAATATAAATTGAGTACTTAAGCAAAGCGAAACTAAAAATGGTATGGATCGACAGTATCCAAAAATCGTCGATTTAATGATGTTAGGGGAAAATTCATATTAAAAGAATTTAAAACACTGGTTTAGTTTTATTTAAAAGGTTCAGATTATTAAGATTTTCAATAAAATAAAACATTAATTAAAATACTGCATCGGCCATTTTGACTGAAACACCAATCACAGTGCATGACGTCACGCCTAGGTAAACAATACTGTCATTCTCTGTGTTTTGTTGTTGTTAGGGATACGCAAAAAAATAAAAGTAACGATACTGTATTCGATACCAGTATCGCATCAAAAGTATCGATGCCGACGATAGTATCGAATCAAAAGTATCGATACTACTCAGTATCGAGTACTTTTTCATCACATTAGAAACCTCAAAATTAATAATAAAATAGTATAAATAGAGACGAAATATTATTATTGGTATAATAATAATATTCCGTCTCTATTTATTTATTACAATAAACATTGACTTAATGGTAGATGTAAATATGGTTCTTTTTAAACCCCTAGTCTTTATCACTGCAATCAGACCAAAATCAGACATAAAAAGTAATTTATCTCCATGCAACGACATCATATTTTAATAAGATAGTGGTTTCCTCTAAATCTCGACCGAGAGGGTCGTTATGCATCAGCAAAGCAAGAAAAAAGAGAACGGTAATGAGATGACACTCTATGAGTATACAATGCGGTTTGCCGCATTTACACACGGAGCGTACGGAGCTTGCGCTGGCGTATTCTCATCCCTTGGCGCTGGGCGATACGCAAAACAAAGTAGGTCTGCTATCGGTACACCAAAAAGTATCGAGTATGTGACGAAGTATCGATACCTAGTAAAGTATCGTAACAAAAGTATCGAGTACGAAAATACTTGGTATCGTAACGAAAGTATCGATACTACTCAGGTATCAATACTTTTTGCGGATCCCTAGTTGTTGTGAATACTACTGATTACGCATTTGGATTGATTTTTTTTCTTTTACGTGTGATTTATCGACTCCACTGTACTATAACCATAGAATACTTAATAATACTACGTATAGAATGGACACTCCCTTCCCCCCGCCAATCACAGCTTCCTCACCCCGCGCCGCAGATTTGGGTAGCGTTTAGGGCACTAGCCGTCAGGGCTGTATGTATTGCTTGAAAGATAATTAAAAGAATAATGGTGAAGTATTGTGATGTAGGTGGTTGTTTGATTAACAGTAATGACAAAAAGAGACGATTTCATTCTTTTCCTCCAGAAGAATCGAGGTAAGTAACATATTTTGCCTATTTATTCAAACAATTTGTAGGATTGAATTTTGGTATTATAAGTAATTCAAATATAATTTTATACGTTTTGGTTTATTTTATTCCGTTTGATAATGTAAATAAAATGTTATTTGAGATAGACATTGATACAATTTTAATCAATTGTATATCTATTTGTTTGTTGTACGACATTTACACATTTGCGTTAAGTCGCAAGATACTCGCATCGATGTGGGTCTTTTTGAATTAGGTAACTTGTCACGCGAAATTAGATATGTTTTGTGACAAAACATATTAAATCTTAAAGAATTTAAGTAGTATTAGTCACGCCTTCAATTAAACCCCACGTTCATCATAACCATGAATTATTCAGGAACCTGCAGATCATCAGATTTAATTGTAGCGTGTAAGAAGATACCTGAATTCTAAAAATTTGTAGGTAAAGTTGGAAAAGCACTTAGTTTCGTGTGACTTAATATATCAAGGTAATTTTTATACTCTGCAAATTTTATATTTTGTACACTTTAGACTTTAGCGTGTGGTCCACCGTACATACATTCGCATAATTGCCAAGTGTTCATGCTAGTAAAAAATTCGGTTATGTAAGTTTTAATTTATGGCAATCATACATACACGAAGATAAAAATAAATGTTTGGACTCCCTCTGTTGAAGATATCATGATTTCAAGTACCAGAAGTCGTGAGTTCGATTCCTTTTATGTATAGACATGTTTAGAGTTCGTCTTAGTCTGGGTACTATATTAGTGAATTGGTCCTTATCTAATTTCAATGGTACAGGAGAATGAGACGTTCTGATCTGAAGTGAATAAAATCAAGTTTGGGATTAGACAAATGTAATGTATAATACATAAAATATATATTTAATTAAATTAAAAATAACGGAACCGATGTTACGTTTGAATTTTCACCTTTTTGATGTAATCGAAATTCAATGAGCGATTGTCTACCGACTTGCGCGGATGTGTAATTGCAGCATAATAAAAAGAAAAAAATGACATGTGTCATACAGTGGCGTGTGACGTGAGCTTACAACGTAACATTGTAGGAACGTTTCCGCAGTTCCTTTTGTTTGGGTATAAAATCTTTTTTTGTTTTTCAGATGTATATACTAAAAAAAAATTGTTTTTCAGATACTGGATTCAAGTGATTGGGCGACCAAACAATAAAAGTTTAAAAAATCACCGCTTTTGCGATCTTCATTTCTGTGCTTCGGATCGTCTTGCAAAGAATTAAAAAGAAACGCAGTACCAACTTTGATGTTGCCACAGTCAGAAAACTCCTGTGATAATACAAAATTTACCCAAACAAATGTGGAAATTTCGAAAATATCCTTTGTTATCCTTAGCTATTAAATAGTGAAAACGCCGTCAAATTCTGTTCAGCAGTTTCCAAGATTAGCCCGTACAGACATACATACATAGACACGATTTTTTTTATCATATTTTTGGACTCCACTGGTCTTAAGGTCTGAATTTTTTTACTTTAATGTACAGAAACGCCTTTTTACTGTTTTAATATATGTATAGATTAAAAAAAATTATAATGTGCACAATGATGAGTGTCGTATTTTTTCCCTGTATGTCGAAAAATATTTTATTTTAGCACATGCGCCATGTTTAGTGATATATTTAAACCATAATGAATGAAAGAAAAAATACACGCGAGTAGGAATTATTCCATAACAATAATCCACGACGCTGGCCCAATGCGGGTTTGTGGACTTCACATACGCCTTAGAATTATTACTTCTTTGGCTGGTTTCTTAAGGTCTTCTTCACTAAAAACGTTCTTAGTTCGTTCTTTGGCCTGTGC
The DNA here is from genome assembly GCA_947086405.1 of Esperia sulphurella. Classification (NCBI taxonomy): domain Eukaryota; kingdom Metazoa; phylum Arthropoda; class Insecta; order Lepidoptera; family Oecophoridae; genus Esperia; species Esperia sulphurella. The sequence continues at coordinate 16,631,849 of OX352265.1, forward strand.
CCGGATTCGAACCCTCGACCTCATAAACGTGAGTACCAACTAGTCTATCACGAGTTTTGTATGGTTGCATAGAGATTTTGCACGTAAACATCAAAAGTTGGAAAAAAGATTGTATACCAACGACTTAAATCTCAACCACCTATATAAACTATTTTTATTTTTATGCACACTTTACGCCGCCATCACAAAGTTGCTGGTGCCCACGGCCGGTCCGCGCGGTCTGACACCCCTAACGATTGCCTTAGGCATGTGTGCGTGCGCTGCCGTGTGCGGACACGATTATTGTATTTGTGTAAGAATAGGTAGTCGATTTCCCGCCATCTCATACATTTTGGCACAAGTGTCCGCCCTCTATAACAATGGAACCAAGCTTTGTTAAGGCAAATAGCTCAAATTTGCCCAGGATTGATGTATTAATGTTGGGCGATTTCCTCGCAACAAATAAAGAATTTTGCTCGCTGAGTTACGAGAAATGTGAAAACTTCCTTGTAAGTAAATGTTGTATTTATCTTTACCCTAGATACAACCAACCTAGATATAATCAAACTTTTTGAACTCCTGCGAGTTTATTTTACTTTCATAGGTTATTTGCACAATAAACTTGTCATTGTTTATTTTAGAGGTAGCTCCCTCATAGCTTGTATGTTGCTATTTTAGAGTTAATACCATGTTAATACCCGATAAAACTAGTACATTTCTGTAACTAAAAAACACCTACTAGTATAGTATTTTTCTCCAAATTAAACACCTAAAATCGGATAAATCATCAAGTCAGTGTGTATATATTTGTTCTAATTAATTTCAATTATTTTAGGTCTTCAAGACCATCATATGGGGATGATGCAATCAGTTATGTGCAACTAAAACGGGAAGGAAACATTTGTACAGTAAAGTGCAAAATTTGCCCAGAGCATAAAGTCCATGCAAAACTATATGCTGTTACATTGATGGTTGATGAAGATGAAGAAAAAGTAATATCAATCGAATGCCATGATTGTGTTGCTCCCCAGGGCGGATGTAAGCATGCCATAGCGCTGCTTATGTGGATCCATAGACGAAGCGAAGAACCTTCATGCACAGAAGTTCAATGTTACTGACGGAAATCAAAGCTATCAAGAGTTGGCACTACCTTTAAATTTATATCTGCAAAAGATCTATCTAAAGGTAGCCCTATATTGCCTTCTAACTCCACAGTTCTTGAAATTTTTTTAGAAGAAGGACAAAAGAGAAAATATGACAACTGCGAGCTACTAAAGTATCAACAAGATTATAATTGTAATAAACTACTTAGCGTCTCAATGCACCAACTTGTGCTTACATATAAGGAAGAGTGTTGTGACTTATTTTTAAGTAAAATTAATTTGACTGTTGATCTTATTAATAAGATTGAAACTGAAACCAGGGACCAGTTCAATAATAACCTTTGGTTTGAACTGAGGTATGGCAGGGTAATAGCTTCTAGAGCTTATGAAGTGAGTCGGTGTCAGACCAATGATGAGACTCTGATTTCTACTATCATGGGGGAGGAGGAGAGGGGGGGGGGGGGAAATAAGACACACCAGCAATGAAACGGGAAATAATAAGCAAGAAACTAGGGAAAAAAATCAAGAATACTGGACTGTTCATATCCCAAAAAATATCCAATGATAGCAGGTTCCCCTGATGGAATATGTCAAGATAGCATTGTGGAGATAAAATGTCCCATAAGCAACAAAACGTATCTCAATTATATAAAAAATTGGAAACACAGCAAGAAATACTTTGCCCAGGTTCAAATGCAAATGTACCTAAGTGGTCTAAATAAGTGTTATTTCAGCATCGCAGACCCAAATTTTACTACTAATAAAAATATAGAAATTATATGTATAACTTTTGATGAGCTATGTCAGGCTTGAAAGTGTTATTAAATTTTGAAAAAACTTATGTGTATCCATTGTTATATAAAAGTATAGAATAGGAAATAAAAATGCAGTAATTTCATTTGTGTTTTATTTAATAAGAGAATCTTGTATATTAATCAAACCACAAGCTATAGTTATCACATCATCAAGAACTTTAACCAAACTTAAGATAGGCATGTTACTATTAACACCTTAATGCTTGATTTTAAATGGTGATGTAGAGACAGAATGTAGAAACGGCTTCAATGGTGATGTCATCTGATTTACTGAACTGACTATTGTTTGGTTAGCTTTACTTCTGAATGTTTTCCATGTGTGTACTTGAATTGATTTATCCAACACTCTTGGTGTTACTTGGGGAACTTCTACATTCTGCTGAACTGTAAAACAAATATTTTATTATTTAAGTGCAATGTTATAATTATGAACACAAATAGGAGATTACTAGATCACAGAAAAATCTATGTAGTTTTGTGTGTACCAACAATGTACCTATGTAATAACACTGAGAATAAAATTAACTTTTTCAATGCTATATTCTAATAAATAAGTTAATATTAAATACCTGAACTACCGGATGCAATTTCTTCAAAACTTGATTGTTTTGTAACTATAAATTTTTCTTCGAATTCCTTTTTACACTCTTCAAGAATCATAATTCTTCGTTTCTTAGCTATATAGGGTCGCTCTGTTGTGTCAGATGTTCGTGTTTTTCTGTCTGGTTGGCATATAAATTTATGGGGCATACATCCTGGTTTCATACGTACTTGTGATACTGACCCCATCACATGATACTCCATATAATTTTCCATATCATTTGGCAACTGGAAAAAGAAAAGTAAACGATTAAAATTGTTATTAGGAATGAGGGCCAAGACCAAAACAAACATAACCTCAATAAATTAGTTATTCCATAGCCTCAATATTTCAACTATTTCATATCAAACAAACATTTTAAGTATAAGATCTATCAATATATGATAACATACTCACATGAAAGTGGTCTTCACAGAAATAAAGTGGCGAATTCGTGACTACGTTGTTTCGCCGTGCGAGCTTTAACCAAACCATTTATCTCTTGTTCATAACTTGTTTGGAACATGTACAAACACTTTGTTGGGTGTTTTTATTGATGTGTTTTTACACTGCAGTACTGCACACCACTTATAAACTTTGGAATTCATTTTTATCACACGAATTAATTGAATATTTTGTTGACTTTCTTCGTACGCATAGACACAATGACATGTTTACCTAACTGTGACGTCAGAGCCGACGCCATGACAGCTGCGAGCTGTTTGCGCGCAATATTGAAAAAATATTATCAAAATGGCTTTAAACTCCGTTAAACTTAAGTTTTATACCGAAACAAAGGTTTTTTCGTAAATAGTAAATGTGTACCTACATTACGGAAGAGGATTTCAAAATCTTTCGTCATGCCTATTTGGTACTTTCGGTTGATACGATAAATAACCATGTTCATTCTAATTTTTACTCTATCGCTATAACAATAAGGTGCTAGGGATTGTCACAATTCGGAATTTGACTGCACTACTAGTAGTAATCGCTACCAAACATAACATATTTCGCAACTGTGAAAACAAATGGAATGAGAAAGAACAGCTGACCTCAGGTCAGTGACCTGTTTAAATATCTAGATATCTACCTCGGCTTGATTTACCAGAGCACTGTGCAATTGCGATTGTATTCCAATTTTAGTTACCTAGAAGATAAGAAAAACAAGTTTACAGGTCATAGTAAAGCAACGATCTCTATGTAGGTACTACTAGATGGAGCGTTCCAAACAATCGCTCTGTTCCACGCAAGTAGCTACAACTCTTTCACATTCACAATGAAACTTGTGCAGTTACTACGCAGACATTTAATTACTTATTACTAAATATTGACGCTACGGTTAAATTATGTCAATATTTAGTAAATAATTAAATGTTCTACGTAGCAACTGCACAAGTTTCATTGTGAATGTGAAAAAGTTGTGGCTACTTGCGTGGAACAGAGCGATTGTTTGGAACGCTCCATCTAGTAGTACATAGAGATCGTTGTAGTAAAGATAATATTTATGTACTAGAGTGAGTGAGTCAGGACTCGTGATTCTCACTGGGGGCAGGGAACTTTATATAATTTGTACAAGTTGGTTCGAGTCTGGATGTTATATTGAATTGTCCTTTCCTTAGGTACTTTGTTTCCATAACACAGAGATGTATATACCTACATGTAATATTAATGACTCATTAAAGGAATTTATGGATCGGATTTGAAAGAAATAGGATCAGAAAGTACTGAAAAAAATACATTTGGTTATTTGAGATAAAATCCCGCCAGCCCATTTCCTCCATTTCGATAAAATTTATATGGGATCACCTCTGAAGTATAACCTACCAAACAAAAAAGAAACATCAAAATCCATTCAGAATTGGCGAAGTAATCGCGTAACATACTAAAAAAAACATACTGTCGAGCTGAGAACCTCCTCCTTTTTTGAAGTCGGTTAAAAAGAAATTCAAAGAACAACACTGCAATAAGAAACATGGCGGGCATGGCGGCTAGGGGTGTGAATGAGAAGTATCTATGTTAAAGCAAAGATAATATATACTAGAGTAAGATAAGCAATCCCCGAACAAAAAGTGTAAATCCAAAATTGGTAGCATAAACTTAGATGGCGCATTTGCTATCCAATTCTAAAAGTATTATCTAAAATCCGCACGGCGCTGGTGTGTTTAGTGCACTGTTTCTAGTTATGGCGAAGGTAAAAAGTGGTAACACTACCCGTCGCTAGATGTCATTACATGTAATCACCTAATGAGTTCATGAACGTGTTACGTAACAGATGGCGCTAATACGAAACTAGTTACAATCTGTCGCAACTTTCATAGTAACAACAGTTATATGAAACGAACTAATGGCAGTTATACCTGTCTTGCTTTAACATAGATACTTCTCATTCACACCCCTAGCCGCCATGTTTCTTATTGCAGTGTTGTTCTTTGATTTTCTTTTTAACCGACTTCAAAAAAGGAGGAGGTTCTCAGGTCGACAGTATGTTTTTTTTAGTATGTTACGCGATTACTTCGCCAATTCTGAATGGATTTTGATGTTTCTTTTTTTGTTTGGTAGGTTATACTTCAGAGGTGATCCCATATAAATTTTATCGAAATGGAGGAAATGGGCTGGCGAGATTTTATCTCAAATAACCAAATGTATTTTTTTCAGTACTTTCTGATCCTATTTCTTTCAAATCCGATCCATAAATTCCTTTAATGAGTCATTAATATTACATGTAGGTATATACATCTCTGTGTTATGGAAACAAAGTACCTAAGGAAAGGACAATTCAATATAACATCCAGACTCGAACCAACTTGTACAAATTATATAAAGTTCCCTGCCCCCAGTGAGAATCACGAGTCCTGACTCACTCACTCTAGTACATAAATATTATCTTTACTACAACGATCTCTATGTACTACTAGATGGAGCGTTCCAAACAATCGCTCTGTTCCACGCAAGTAGCCACAACTTTTTTTCAATATTTAGTAAATAATTAAATGTTCTGCGTAGCAACTGCACAAGTTTCATTGTGAATGTGAAAGAGTTGTGGCTACTTGCGTGGAACAGAGCGATTGTTTGGAACGCTCCATCTAGTAGTACCTACATAGAGATCGTTGCTTTACTATGACCTGTAAACTTGTTTTTCTTATCTTCTACGTAACTAAAATTGAAATACAATCGCAATTGCACAGTGCTCTGGTAAATCAAGCCGAGGTAGATATCTAGATATTTAAACAGGTCACTGACCTGAGGTCAGCTGTTCTTTCTCATTCCATTTGTTTTCACAGTTGCGAAATATGTTATGTTTGGTAGCGATTACTACTAGTAGTGCAGTCAAATTCCGAATTGTGACAATCCCTAGCACCTTATTGTTATAGCAATAAAGTAAAAATTAGAATGAACATGGTTATTTATCGTATCAACCGAAAGTACCAAATAGGCATGACGAAAGATTTTGAAATCCTCTTCCGTAATGTAGGTACACATTTACTATTTACGAAAAAACCTTTATTTCGGTATAAAACTTAAGTTTAACGGAGTTTAAAGTCATTTTGATAATATTTTTTCAATATTGCGCGCAAACAGCTCGCAGCTGTCATGGCGTCGGCTCTGACGTCACGGTTAGGTAAACATGTCATTGAATCTATGCGTACGAAGAAAGTCAACAAAATAATCAATTAATTCGTGTGATAAAAATGAATTCCAAAGTTTATAAGTGGTGTGCAGTACTGCAGTGTAAAAACACATCAATAAAAACACCCAACAAAGTGTTTGTACATGTTCCAAACAAGTTATGAACAAGAGATAAATGGTTTGGTTAAAGCTCGCACGGCGAAACAACGTAGTCACGAATTCGCCACTTTATTTCTGTGAAGACCACTTTGATGTGAGTATGTTATCATATATTGATAGATCTTATACTTAAAATGTTTGTTTGATATGAAATAGTTGAAATATTGAGGCTATGGAATAACTAATTTATTGAGGTTATGTTTGTTTTGGTCTTATCCATCATTCCTAATAACAATTTTAATCGTTTACTTTTCTTTTTCCAGTTGCCAAATGATATGGAAAATTATATGGAGTATCATGTGAGGGGGTCAGTATCACAAGTACGTATGAAACCAGGATGTATGCCCCATAAATTTATATGCCAACCAGACAGGAAAACACGAACATCTGACACAACAGAGCGACCCTATATAGCTAAGAAACGAAGAATTATGATTCTTGAAGAGTGTAAAAAGGAATTCGAAGAAAAATGTATAGTTACAAAACAATCAAGTTTTGAAGAAATTGCATCCGGTAGTTCAGGTATTTAATATTAACTTATTTATTAGAATATAGCATTGAAACAGTTAATTTTATTCTTAGTGTTATTACATAGGTACATTGTTGGTACACACAAAACTACATAGATTTTTCTGTGATCTAGTAATCTATTTGTGTTCATAATTATAACATTGCACTTAAATAATAAAATATTTGTTTTACAGTTCAGCAGAATGTAGAAGTTCCCCAAGTAACACCAAGAGTGTTGGATAAATCAATTCAAGTACACACATGGAAAACATTCAGAAGTAAAGCTAACCAAACAATAGTCAGTTCAGTAAATCAGATGACATCACCATTGAAGCCGTTTCTACATTCTGTCTCTACATCACCATTTAAAATCAAGCATCAAGGTGTTAATAGTAACATGCCTATCTTAAGTTTGGTTAAAGTTCTTGATGATGTGATAACTATAGCTTGTGGTTTGATTAATATACAAGATTCTCTTATTAAATAAAACAAAAATGAAATTACTGCATTTTTATTTCCTATTCTATACTTTTATATAACAATGGATACACATAAGTTTTTTCAAAATGTAATAACACTTTCAAGCCTGACATATATTGCTCATCAAAAGTTATACATATAATTTCTATATTTTTATTAGTAGTAAAATTTGGGTCTGCGATGCTGAAATAACACTTATTTAGACCACTTAGGTACATTTGCATTTGAACCTGGGCAAAGCATTTCTTGCTGTGTTTCCCATTTTTTATATAATTGAGATAGGTTTTATTGCTTATGGGACATTTTATCTCCACAATGCTATCTTGACATATTCCATCAGGGGAACCTGCTATCATTGGATATTTTTGGGATATGAACAGTCCAGTATTCTTGTTTTTTTTTCCCTAGTTTCTTGCTTATTATTTCCCGTTTAATTGCTGGTGTGTCTTACATCCCCCCCCCCCTGTCACAACACTCTTCCTTATATGTAAGCACAAGTTGGTACATTGAGACGCTAAGTAGTTTATTACAATTATAATCTTGTTGATACTTTAGTAGCTCGCAGTTGTCATATTTTCTCTTTTGTCCTTCTTCTAAAAAAATTTCAAGAACTGTGGAGTTAGAAGGCAATATAGAGCTACTTTTAGATAGATCTTTTGCAGATATAAATTTCAAGGTAGTGCCAACTCTTGATAGCTTTGATTTCCGCCAGTAATATTGAACTTCTGTGCATGAAGGTTCTTCGCTTCGTCTATGGATCCATATGCAGCGCATAAGCAGCGCTATGGCATGCTTACATCCGCCCTGGGGAGCAACACAATCATGGCATTCGATTGATATTACTTTTTCTTCATCTTCGTCAACCATCAATGTAACAGCATATAGTTTTGCATGGACTTTATGCTCTGGGCAAATTTTGCACTTTACTGTACAAATGTTTCCTTCCCGTTTTAGTTGCACATAACTGATTGCATCATCCCCATATGATTGTCTTGAAGACCTAAAATAATTGAAATTAATTAGAACAAATACATACACACTGACTTGGTGATTTATCCGATTTTAGGTGTTTACTATGAGGAAAAATACTATTCTAGTAGGTGTTTTTTAGTTACAGAAATGTACTAGTTTTATCGGGTATTAACATGGTATTAACTCTAAAATAGCAACATACAAGCTGTGAGGGATCTCACCACCTCAAAAATAAACAATGACAAGTTTATTGTGCAAATAACCTATGAAAGTAAAACGTAATCAGTAGTATTCACAACAACTAGGGATCCGCAAAAAGTATCGATACCTGAGTAGTATCGATACTTTCGTTACGTTACCAAGTATTTTCGTACTCGATACTTTTGTTACGATACTTTACTAGGTATCGATACTTCGTCACATACTCGATACTTTTTGGTGTACCGATACCAGACCTACTTTGTTTTGCGTATCGCCCAGCGCCAGGGATGAGAATACGCCAGCGCAAGCTCCGTACGCTCCGTGTGTAAATGCGGCAAACCACATTGTATACTCATAGAGTGTCATCTCATTACCGTTCTCTTCTTTCTTGCTTTGCTGATGAATAACGACCCTCTCGGTCGAGATTTAGAGGAAACCACTATCTTATTAAAATATGATGTCGTTGCATGGAGACAAATTACTTTTTATGTCTGATTTTGGTCTGATTGCAGTGATAAAGACTAGGGGTTTAAAAAGAACCATATTTACATCCATCCATTAAGTCAATGTTTATTGTAATAAATAAATAGAGACGGAATATTATTATTATACCAATAATATTTTTATTATTAATTATGAGGTTTCTAATGTGATGAAAAAGTACTCGATACTGAGTAGTATCGATACTTTTGATGCGATACTGGTATCGAATACAGTATCGTTACTTTTATTTTTTTGCGTATCCCTAACAACAACAAAACACAGAGAATGACAGTATTGTTTACCTAGGCGTGACGTCATGCACTGTGATTGGTGTTTCAGTCAAAATGGCGGATTGCAGTATTTTAATTAATGTTTTATTTTATTGAAAATCTTAATAATCTGAACCTTTTAAATAAAACTAAACCAGTGTTTTAAATTCTTTTAATATGAATTTTCCCCTAACATCATTAAATCGACGATTTTTGGATACTGTCGATCCATACCATTTTTAGTTTCGCTTTGCTTAAGTACTCAATTTATATTTTTACTATGGGTAGAGGTAATAATAATTTAAAGTTAAAGTTGCAAACTCAAATTCGAAATATAATTTTTGAAAGTTTTCATTTGTAGCTCAGATTTGTACAACAAAAACGCGATGCAAACGTCAAACGACGTTCCGTTCCGTAAGCTAAGATTTCGAGATATAATTTTTGAGTTTTCATTTGTAGCTTATATTCGTACAACAAACACGCGATGCAAACGTCAAACGACGTTCCATTCCGTTAAAAGCTAAAGAAATGTCACTTCTTATGCATCAATGCATTCAAAGATATGAGCTATTTGGGTAAGCGAATGAATTACAGCAAACATGAAACGAAATGTGTTTGACAGCAAAGCTGTTATATAATGAAATTGAGAGCTACTGTTCATTAACTGCTCGTCGTAGTTTATAATATTATCTTTGTACTAAGTAATATAGGTATTATCATCATTGATTACATACATGTCTTGTTATTTACCTAAACGCCATCTATTGGGGTTTGTAAATGCTATAACATTATGAAAGATATAACGTCATACGACTATTCGACCATAGATGGCGTAAAAGTCTAATTTTTCAATATTCTTATCGAATTGTGATAATTCGTTACCTGTAGCGCAATCTAGTGGACCGTTGAGTAACTACAGCTTGATTGACGCAACCAATAATGACATTTGCGGCCCTCGGTTAAAGCAAGACAGGTATAACTGCCATTAGTTCGTTTCATATAACTGTTGTTACTATGAAAGTTGCGACAGATTGTAACTAGTTTCGTATTAGCGCCATCTGTTACGTAACACGTTCATGAACTCATTAGGTGATTACATGTAATGACATCTAGCGACGGGTAGTGTTACCACTTTTTACCTTCGCCACAACTAGAAACAGTGCACTAAAAACACCAGCGCCGTGCGGATTTTAGATAATACTTTTATAATTGGATAGCAAATGCGCCATCTAAGTTTATGCTACCAATTTTAGATTTACACTTTTTGTTCGGGGATTGCTTATCTTACTCTAGTATATATTATCTTTGGTACCAGGCATCTTTGTCATTCAAATAATCGTTTATTTTATAATAGGCTTTCTTACAAAGTTGTTTTTTAATGTGAATCTTAAACTTTCTGTCTGTAATATTTAAGATTTCCTCTGGTAGTTTGTTGTAGAAGCAAACCTTATTAACCTTGGTTCCTGCTGTCTGTTCCATTTTACTCTACGGCGTGTATGTTTGTTCACATCAGGAGCGCTTCCTCAACTCTGAGTGTGGTCCGCTGGGCGCGTGCGCCAGCGGCGACCTGGTGGAGCTGGTGCGCGCGCTGGTGGGCGCGCCGCCGCAGCTGGACCGGCTCGCGCAGCTCTGCGACTTCCTACTCCTCATGCATCAGGTGAGCGACTAACTCCCTGCCAGCGTCGGTATTCCCGGTCAAGTACAACTTGGATCTTTTTCAAGGAATATGCATGTTCTGGGTAATCGCGCTCCACCTTAGGCCTCATCGCCACTTATCATCAGGTGAGACTGAGGTCAAGCGTAAAGGAATGTACCGAAACTACGTGACCCATTTTTTACCCCCTCCCCTCTCGGTTACTACCCGTAGTACATGCCAAGACCCCCCCCCCTCTAGTTTTCACGTCATCATCATCAGGTTATTGTTGTCTCCACTGCAGGAGCACAACCCTCTCATCTGCCGGAGACAGACGAAGGATTTGGCCTACACTCCCCGCGCTGGCCAGACGGGTTGGGGAGGCAGACGGGTTTTCACGTAATAATGCATAAGTAAAATCGGCGGCGTAAATTTTTTTCTTCCTTCATGTTTAAATCCATTTGTTTGACAGCAGAGAATAGATTAGATTAGATTAGATTTATTTATTTCACTTTTACATCGTAAAAATTCAATTTTACATGTCATTCTAATACGGTAAAAGGGATCGTCATAAAATAAAATAGTGTATAAGTTACAATGTCAACAATTCAAATAATGTCATAGTATATAACATACTATCCATGTCAGTATATACAGGGTTACAGGAAAAGTCGTGCTAGATCCCTTAAGGGTGTGGAGCACCCATCATTTCTGACTTATTTCACTATGAAACACCCTACCCTAAACTTAACCCTTTTCGAGATATTCGACTTTTAATTTTTTTATTGAAAATTGCTGATTTTTAGGCTACTACATTTATTTTTGTTTATTTTGTGTATCTTATTATTATTATTATTGCATTTTTACATGTGTAGTAAGATGCTTTAGGACGTCAATCATTAAAATAGTGCACAAGTTATTTGAATAGACCGTAGTAGACAAGTGAAAGAAAAGAAATAAAAAACATATTAGAAAGTTTATTTTTCTCTAAGGGATATCTAAAAAAAATATTATGGTAATTGTTCGGCAGATGTTTTTTAAAATATCTACGGTTCATCAGCTATCTAACGAGGTATAATAATGTAGGGTTTTATTCAAATGCATTCAAAAAAATTTAGTTTCATAGGCGACAGTGGAGAAGAAAATGTATACTTAGCCCTAAAAAGTAAAATAAAACAATAGGTAAGCATGAAATGCCATTTATTAAAGGTTTTCTCACAACTTTTTCTTTTTCTACAGTTCATGTTCAACATGGCCGCCTCTATTTCTAATACATTGTCGCATCCTTCTACGGAGACCGGTCTTCACTACGCCAGTGGTAAATGTGGTCCTCATTTTATTTGCTGCATCCACAATCCTTTCTCTTAAGTCTTCCACAGACGAAACTGGATTCGGCTCGCTGTACACGAGACTTTTCATGCAGCCCCACACATGAAAATGCATGGGGGTTAGGTCCGGACTTCTTGCTGGCCATGGCAATGGCCCACCTCGTCCAATCCATTTGTTTGGATAATTTGTGTCCAGCCAGTCTCTGACACTTCTCCTGAAATGGGCAGGGCAGCCATCGTGTTGGAACCACATGTCCCTGATCAGGTTGAGTGGCAGATCATCCAGCAAATCACTCAAGTCTGCTCTCAGGAAATTTTCGTAGCTTTCCCCGTTTAGATTATCCGGGAGAAAGTAAGGTCCAATCAAATGATTGGAGATAATGCCCATCCACACATTCACGCTGAATCTTCGTTGGGACCCCTTCACTCTTTTCTTATTGGGATTCCTTAGTTCTTTTAGGGCCCAGTAATGGGCGTTGTGATAGTTAGTTATGCCATCTTTATCAAATTTGGACTCATCCGTCCACAAGATATTTCTTAAAAAATCTGGGTCTTCTACATCAGCATTTAGCATAAATCTGCAAAAGTCCAATCTTCTCGCGGGGTCCCCTTCTTCAATAACGTGTACTGGCGTGTAATGGTACGGGTATAGGCCAGCAGTATGCACTGTAAACCACACTCTCCATTGCGAAAGCCCCAGATCACGGGCAACAATATTAGTGGAAGTAGTCGGATCCGCTCGAAAGCGTTGCACTATCTCATTGTCCTGTTCTTCGTCGTCAATTCGTGGTCTTCCCATGTCTGTACTTCGTCTCAAAACAGAGCCAGTTTCTCGAAGTCTTCGATAAACTCTGTCAAAAACGGCCACATCCGGCACTCGACGACCGGGGTAGCGAGTTATGTATTCGTTGCGAGCTTGCGCAGACACACAATCGCTTCGATCGCAAACGAAATGTAATACAAACCCTAGATTGTTACACCTCGTTAGATAGCTGATGAAACGTAAATATTTTAAAAAACATCTGCCGAACAATTACCATAACATTTTTTTTAGATATCCCTTAGAGAAAAATAAACTTTCTAATATGTTTTTTATTTCTTTTCTTTCACTTGTCTACTACAGTCTATTCAATTAACTTGTGCACTATTTTAATGATTGACGTCCTAAAGCATCTTACTACACATGTAAAAATGCAATAATAATAATAATAAGATACACAAAATAAACAAAAATAAATGTAGTAGCCTAAAAATCAGCAATTTTCAATAAAAAAATTAAAAGTCGAATATCTCGAAAAGGGTTAAGTTTAGGGTAGGGTGTTTCATAGTGAAATAAGTCAGAAATGATGGGTGCTCCACACCCTTAAGGGATCTAGCACGACTTTTCCTGTAACCCTGTATATTAAAATAAAAATTTAAAAATACACTTGGTATTAAGTTATCACAAATTAAATTAAACGTCAGAGGGCCCACCAATTTCATTTTTTAGAAAATTCATTTATGGAATAATATTCATTTTCCAACAAAAGGTTTTTCAGTCGTCGACTAAACGTTTCGTCATTGGTCTCGTTACGTAGATCTGCGGGCAAGTGCTCGTAGTGCGTGGGGCCGATGACGCGGGGGTTTTTGGTGGCAAGTGCAGTGCGGCGCGTTACTGATATGTCTACGATACCAAAGATAATATATACTAGAGTAAGATAAGCAATCCCCGAACAAAAAGTGTAAATCCAAAATTGGTAGCATAAACTTAGATGGCGCATTTGCTATCCAATTCTAAAAGTATTATCTAAAATCCGCACGGCGCTGGTGTGTTTAGTGCACTGTTTCTAGTTGTGCGAAGGTAAAAAGTGGTAACACTACCCGTCGCTAGATGTCATTACATGTAATCACCTAATGAGTTCATGAACGTGTTACGTAACAGATGGCGCTAATACGAAACTAGTTACAATCTGTCGCAACTTTCATAGTAACAACAGTTATATGAAACGAACTAAAGGCAGTTATACCTGTCTTGCTTTAACATAGATACTTCTCATTCACACCCCTAGCCGCCATGCCCGCCATATTTCTTATTGCAGTGTTGTTCTTTGAATTTCTTTTTAACCGACTTCAAAAAAGGAGGAGGTTCTCAGCTCGACAGTATGTTTTTTTTAGTATGTTACGCGATTACTTCGCCAATTCTGAATGGATTTTGATGTTTCTTTTTTTGTTTGGAAGGTTATACTTCATAGGTGATCCCATATAAATTTTATCGAAATGGAGGAAATGGGCTGGCGGGATTTTATCTCAAATAACCAAATGTATTTTTTTCAGTACTTTCTGATCCTATTTCTTTCAAATCCGATTCATAAATTCCTTTAATGAGTCATTAATATTACATGTTGGTATATACATATCTGTGTTATGGAAACAAAGTACATAAGGAAAGGACAATTCAATATAACATCCAGACTCGAACCAACTTGTACAAATTATATAAAGTTCCCTGCCCCCAGTGAGAATCACGAGTCCTGACTCACTCACTCTAGTACATAAATATTATCTTTACTACAACGATCTCTATGTACTACTAGATGGAGCGTTCCAAACAATCGCTCTGTTCCACGCAAGTAGCCACAACTTTTTCACATTCACAATGAAACTTGTGCAGTTGCTACGCGGAACATTTAATTATTTACTAAATATTGACATAATTTAACCGTAGCGTCAATATTTAGTAATAATTAAATGTCTACGTAGTAACTGCACAAGTTTCATTGTGAATGTGAAAGAGTTGTGGCTACTTGCGTGGAACAGAGCGATTGTTTGGAACGCTCCATCTAGTAGTACCTACATAGAGATCGTTGCTTTACTATGACCTGTAAAATTGATTTTCTTATTTTCTAGGTAACTAAAATTGGCATACAATCGCAATTGCACAGTGCTCTGGTAAATCAAGCCGAGGTAGATATCTAGATATTCAAACAGGTCACTGACCTGAGGTCAGCTGTTCTTTCTCGTTCCATTTGTTTTTCACAGTTGCGAAATATGTTATGTTTGGTAGCGATTACTACTAGTAGTGCAGTCAAATTCCGAATTGTGACCATCCCTAGCACCTTATTATTATAGCGATAGAGTAAAAATTAGAATGAACATGGTTATTTATCGTATCAACCGAAAGTACCAAATAGGCATGACGAAAGATTTTGAAATCCTCTTCCGTAATGTAGGTACACATTTACTATTTACGAAAAAACCTTTATTTCGGTATAAAACTTAAGTTTAACGTTTAACGGAGTTTAAAGCCATTTTGATAATATTTTTTCAATATTGCGCGCAAACAGCTCTCAGCTGTCAGGGCGTCGGCTCTGACGTCACGGTTAGGTAAACATGTCATTGTGTCTATGCGTACGAAGAAAGTCAACAAAATATTCAATTAATTCGTGTGATAAAAATGAATTCCAAAGTTTATAAGTGGTGTGCAGTACTGCAGTGTAAAAACACATCAATAAAAACACCCAACAAAGTGTTTGTACATGTTCCAAACAAGTTATGAACAAGAGATAAATGGTTTGGTTAAAGCTCGCACGGCGAAACAACGTAGTCACGAATTCGCCACTTTATTTCTGTGAAGACCACTTTGATGTGAGTATGTTATCATATATTGATAGATCTTATACTTAAAATGTTTGTTTGATATGAAATAGTTGAAATATTGAGGCTATGGAATAACTAATTTATTGAGGTTATGTTTGTTTTGGTCTTGGCCCTCATTCCTAATAACAATTTTAATCGTTTACTTTTCTTTTTCCAGTTGCCAAATGATATGGAAAATTATATGGAGTATCATGTGATGGGGTCAGTATCACAAGTACGTATGAAACCAGGATGTATGCCCCATAAATTTATATGCCAACCAGACAGGAAAACACGAACATCTGACACAACAGAGCGACCCTATATAGCTAAGAAACGAAGAATTATGATTATTGAAGAGTGTAAAAAGGAATTCGAAGAAAAATGTATAGTTACAAAACAATCAAGTTTTGAAGAAATTGCATCCGGTAGTTCAGGTATTTAATATTAACTTATTTATTAGAATATAGCATTGAAAAAGTTAATTTTATTCTCAGTGTTATTACATAGGTACAATGTTGGTACACACAAAACTACATAGATTTTTCTGTGATCTAGTAATCTCCTATTTGTGTTCGTAATTATAACATTGCACTTAAATAATAAAATATTTGTTTTACAGTTCAGCAGAATGTAGAAGTTCCCCAAGTAACACCAAGAGTGTTGGATAAATCAATTCAAGTACACACATGGAAAACATTCAGAAGTAAAGCTAACCAAACAATAGTCAGTTCAGTAAATCAGATGACATCACCATTGAAGCCGTTTCTACATTCTGTCTCTACATCACCATTTAAAATCAAGCATCAAGGTGTTAATAGTAACATGCCTATCTTAAGTTTGGTTAAAGTTCTTGATGATGTGATAACTATAGCTTGTGGTTTGATTAATATACAAGATTCTCTTATTAAATAAAACACAAATGAAATTACTGCATTTTTATTTCCTATTCTATACTTTTATATAACAATGGATACACATAAGTTTTTTCAAAATTTAATAACACTTTCAAGCCTGACATAGCTCATCAAAAGTTATACATATAATTTCTATATTTTTATTAGTAGTAAAATTTGGGTCTGCGATGCTGAAATAACACTTATTTAAACCACTTAGGTACATTTGCATTTGAACCTGGGCAAAGCATTTCTTGCTGTGTTTCCCATTTTTTATATAATTGAGATACGTTTTGTTGCTTATGGGACATTTTATCTCCACAATGCTATCTTGACATATTCCATCAGGGGAACCTGCTATCATTGGATATTTTTGGGATATGAACAGTCCAGTATTCTTGATTTTTTCCCCTAGTTTCTTGCTTATTATTTCCCGTTTCATTGCTGGTGTTTCTTATTTATTTGTTGCGAGGAAATCGCCCAACATTAATACATCAATCCTGGGCAAATTTGAGCTATTTGCCTTAACAAAGCTTGGTTCCATTGTTATAGTACAGTGGAGTCAATAAATCACACGTAAAAGAAAAAAAATCAATCCAAATGCGTAATCAGTAGTATTCACAACAACTAGGGATCCGCAAAAAGTATTGATACCTGAGTAGTATCGATACTTACGTTACGATACCAAGTATTTTCGTACTCGATACTTTTGTTACGATACTTTACTAGGTATCGATACTTCGTCACATACTCGATACTTTTTGGTGTACCGATAGCAGACCTACTTTGTTTTGCGTATCGCCCAGCGCCAGGGATGAGAATACGCCAGCGCAAGCTCCGTACGCTCCGTGTGTAAATGCGGCAAACCGCATTGTATACTCATAGAGTGTCATCTCATTACCGTTCTCTTCTTTCTTGCTTTGCTGATGCATAACGACCCTCTCGGTCGAGATTTAGAGGAAACCACTATCTTATTAAAATATGATGTCGTTGCATGGAGATAAATTACTTTTTATGTCTGATTTTGGTCTGATTGCAGTGATAAAGACTAGGGGTTTAAAAAGAACCATATTTACATCTACCATTAAGTCAATGTTTATTGTAATAAATAAATAGAGACGGAATATTATTATTATACCAATAATAATATTTCGTCTCTATTTATACTATTTTATTATTAATGTTGAGGTTTCTAATGTGATGAAAAAGTACTCGATATTGAGTAGTATCGATACTTTTGATTCGATACTATCGTCGGCATCGATACTTTTGATGCGATACTGGTATCGAATACAGTATCGTTACTTTTATTTTTTTGCGTATCCCTAACAACAACAAAACACAGAGAATGACAGTATTGTTTACCTAGGCGTGACGTCATGCACTGTGATTGGTGTTTCAGTCAAAATGGCCGATTGCAGTATTTTAATTAATGTTTTATTTTATTGAAAATCTTAATAATCTGAACCTTTTAAATAAAACTAAACCAGTGTTTTAAATTCTTTTAATATGAATTTTCCCCTAACATCATTAAATCGACGATTGTATACTGTCGATCCATACCATTTTTAGTTTCGCTTTGCTTAAGTAGTCAATTTATATTTTTACTATGGGTAGAGGTGATAATAAGGTAATTATAATTTAAAGTTAAAGTTGCAAACTCAAATTCGAAATATATTTTTTGAAAGTTTTCATTTGTAGCTCAGATTTGTACAACAAAAACGCGATGCAAACGTCAAACGACGTTCCGTTCCGTAAGCTAAGATTTCGAGATATAATTTTTGAGTTTTCATTTGTAGCTTATATTCGTACAACAAACACGCGATGCAAACGTCAAACGACGTTCCATTTCGTTAATAGCTAAAGAAATGTCACTTCTTATGCATCAATGCATTCAAAGATATGAGCTATTTGGGTAAGCGAATGAATTACAGCAAACATGAAACGAAATGTGTTTGACAGCAAAGCTGTTATATAATGAAATTGAGAGCTACTGTTCATTAACTGCTCGTCGTAGTTTATAATATTATCTTTGTACTAAGTAATATAGGTATTATCATCATTGATTACGTACATATGTCTTGTTATTTACCTAAACGCCATCTATTGGGGTTTGTAAATGCTATAACATTATGAAAGATATAACGTCATACGACTATTCGACCATAGATGGCGTAAAAGTCTAATTTTTCAATATTCTTATCGAATTGTGATAATTCGTTACCTGTAGCGCAATCTAGTGGACCGTTGAGTAACTACAGCTTGATTGACGCAACCAATAATCACATTTGCGGCCCTCGACGATACGTAAAGACGACCCTCACTTGCCCAAGACAGTTTAATCTCGCCCACAACAATAGACCACGGCGCGTAGTACGCAGCCGGTTAGAAAGAGAAGCACTTACGTGTTTTCGTATATCATCATCATCATGTCAGCCCTTAGATGTCCACTGTTGGACATAAGCCTTCCCCTATGAACGCCACCACACCCGGTCCTCCGCCCTTCGTATCCTTCCGCCCACCTTCCTCCACCCTGCGCGTGCGGATCTGCAGTCTTCATTCCAGAACTCGTCTTTCCCAACTAGCGGGATTCGAACCCGTAACCTCCGGCGTGGCAATCCGAGAGCTACCCCGTTCCGCCACGGATCGTTATATATTGCACATATACGAGTAAGTATTCAAAAATCAAAATATTTATTTTCAAAATTGTAATACATTATTCTCTTTTTGACGTCAAATTCTGCCTAAAACTACTCCACTTCCACCTGTATAACCGAGGGGAAGAAGTGGCAACTAACCCAACGGCACAGGGCCCTACCTTTGATTTTATTGTATTTCCGTACTATTCAGATTGCGATGAGTCTGGACTACATTTGGAGCTGGGAGTGGGAATGGGTGTGGGCGTGAAGAAAGTGGAGTGGGTGTGGTAGCGGGAGCAGGATATTGAGAGTCTGAGTGAGTGGCGTTGGCGGTGGCGGGGGCTGGGGCGGGGTCGGGGGCGGGGGCGGAGGACCTTTCTACAGCAGCTCTCCCCATTGTGGGTCGTGACGTCACACTAATAGGATCGTCCAGTCAATATGTCAGGTCATGTCAATAAAGACAGATAGACAAATAAATGGATATCGCCTTGCTCTTCTAATTTTTCTTCTCCGTTTCTTTTCCCTTTTCATCTTTTTTTTTCAATTTTTGGTGGTTTCAGGCCAGCGACACGTTCGTGACGCACTCGCGCGCCAACTTCTACTTCCTGCTGACGCCCGAGACGCAGGACACGAGCGAGTTCCCGCCCGGCCCCGCCCGGCGGGGCCGCCGGCGCGCGCCCAGCGACGCGGCGGGCGCGCGCAGCTCGTCCAGCGCCACGTCCGAGGACGTCGCCAACGACAACGGCGCGCCCCTCGCCCGGGAGAAGCTGGACAACAGCAGCGTGGAGTCCACGAAGGGGAACAACAATTCGCCTGTTAAAGAGGGCAGGTAGGTTCTCTGATTAGAGGGTTTCAGTCTCCGATATGGATGTTAGATGTCCGGTGTGGATGTTATATTTGCTTATCTGATTCCCCTAGGACAGGAGAAATACGTGTGTATATAAAATGTATTTGTGATGTATAGGGGGGAGGGGGGGGAGGGGAGGAGAAAAAAACCTGATGATGAAGACATTTCAGGAAGAAGTTTGTACGTATGCTCCTACTACTGTGTTTGAGAAATCATCATCAGGTTATTATTGTCTCCACTGCAGGAGCACAACCCTCTCTCATCTGCCGGAGACAGACGGAGGATTCGGCCTACACTCCCCGCGCTGGCCAGACGGGCTGGGGAGCCCTGATTGATGTTTTATAATGTATTCCCTTAGTCGCCTTGTACGACATCCACGGGAAGAGTTGGAGTGGTCCTATTCTACTCTACCGGAAACCACACGGCAAAGATTTGAGAAATAATAAATGTTATTTTTCTCACAGAAAACACAATGTTTCGTCTACTTCAGAAACATCGGACTTCACCGTCGGTGAGTAAAACTATTTCAGTATAGCCGTGCAGTTCACGATGGCGCGCCCCACTCCTCTAAACCGCTTTCATGTCATTGTATGCGTTAAATTGTTACTGCGTTAGTTCAAGCCGTGGTCGCCGGGTTTGATGTGCACTCGCCTCACGTTCATGAGGTCCTGGTACAAGCCCCGCCCGTACCAATGAGTTTTTCGAAACTTAAGTACGGTTTATTTATAATACCACAGGCTTTTCGGTGAAGGAAAACATCGTAAAGAAACCCGCATATGCCAAAGAAGAAATTCTGAGGCGTATGTGAAGTCCACCAAATCGGCTTGGGGCACCGTTGGTGGTCAGGGGTTTGGCACAAGAGTTCCTGAAGGGTCGAAGTGTCGCCAGGTCTTCCTGGCCCCCTAAGAAGATAAGATACTTGGTTAGTTCTATCGTTAATACGATAACATTCGGACGTTCCCCTCCCCGCGTCCCGCGCTCACCCCTCGCAAATAGTATCGGGGCGTGCCGTCGTGAATTGAACGATCTATAATTTTATCTACACAAAAATATGTACCCTATTTTAATGTTATTAATTGTTTTCAATGCTTCAGAGATTCAGTTGTAACGCATGTTCTGAAGTATATTTTATTCCAAATCAATAGTCATATGACAAACGCATTTGCGTCTCGTAAACTAAATAAATAATAGATGGCGTTCCTAAGTGCAGCGCAAAGTTAACATGGTAATATAAACCTGCTGGTAGCCCCTTTCGTGTACGTGGTACTGAGACGCAAATAGCGTTGGTTTTCGTATGACTCGTCATCATCATCATCATCATCAGGTTATTGTTGTCTCCACTGCAGGAGCACAACCCTCTCTCATCGTCCGGAGACATTCCCGCCTCCTCACCATTCTCCCCCCGCAACTCCTCTAAGCGAGGATCAACGGAGGTAACTGCAAAGACACCTACCAGTGTAGGTAGGGCAAGTCCCAGGTCATGAATTTACGCTACCTTGGGCCCCAGACAAATTTAATTAAAGAAGTAAAGAGTTAAAGTAGGATGAGAGTTCCCACTTCCCCTCTAGCAAATGGGAGTGTAGCAATGAAACGATGACCAGAGTGGTCAGGTTGGGGGGGTCAGGAATCTGCCGGAGACAGACGGAGGATTCGGCCTACACTCCCCGCGCTGGCCAGACGGGTTGGGGAGGCCTGATTGATGTTTTATAATGTATTCCTTAGTCGCCTTGTACGACATCCACGGGAAGAGTTGGAGTGGTCCTATTCTATACCGGAAACCACACGGCATTATTCGTACGACTATTGGTTTTGAATAAAATATAAATGAAACTGTTATTAAAAAACAATTGCAATAATGCTAAGCATGTAGAATATATTTGCTTACAGTTCGCGACACGTAACTTGAGCTCTGGAGGAATGTAGTTGCGGTTAGTTCGCATGTGTACAGTCCCTTTTCGAGTTAAGTGACCAGCCCTAGCACCTTATCCAATGATGATAAAGTTGAAATTAGAATGAATTTGGTGATTTATTATAGCTCACTTGTATGTACACTTGGAGACACGGATGCAATATATTTTTCATACATTGTTCATGAGTCGAGGTAAATGTTGAGTTTTAAAAGAAACGCGGTTGTGAGATGCCCTGACAGATCAATCGCGGGACATCCGACCGTCACGCTTCACTTTTCTCCACTAGACTTAAAAATCCATTACTGCGCATGTGATGGTAGCTCAAGTTACGTCCCGCGAACTGTCATTAAATTATTAACACATTCGTGGACAGTACGTCAATGGACGTTATAAAAGTGGTTCCGACCGCAGCAGTACGACTATGGACGTCGTATTTCGTGTTGTTTCGTCGTCAAGTCACTTCACGTAGGCTGTGTCCATGAAAGTGTTAATAGAAATTGAGCTTAAGCTGTATGGCGTACGTAGCTTAGCATGACATAGCTTGGGGCGGTTGCAGAGGGGTCTGGCGAGGCGGGGGAGGTGCAAGTGCCGGGGGCGGGGGCGGAGGGCGAGCTGACCGAGTATGTTGTTGTAGGTGAGGAGGACGTCAGCCACACCACCGTGGGGCTGTACGCCGGGGGGATCTACCACCAGGTAAGTCACTCGACTACGCCGGGACTTGGAGATAAAGTACCTTCATTATTGAACACAACATTAAAAGTAAAACTGCAGGAAAAAAATGAAAATTCTTTTTTTTTTAAATTATAATACTTTATTGGGTTCAACATATATTTTCCTTAACTACTAGGTCATCATCATCAGGTTATTTTTGTCTCCCCTGCAGGAGCACAACCCTCTCTCATCTGCGGGAGACAGACGGAGGATTTGGCCTACACTCCCCGCGCTGGCCAGACGGGTTGGGGAGGCCTGATTGATGTTTTATAATGTATAACTTATAACTTGCGTTAGTGCTCTTTCCCGGTGCGCCCTGCTTGGCGCCCATGTTGGCAGCCAGCCCCTTTCTGGGGTTTGCCCTACTCTATACTATTGTTTGGTGGTATGAGGTGTAGTAATATTGCCATGGTATTGTAATATCGTGCTACCTAGTATCAATAAAGACCGTCCAGGCATTGAAACCTGTCGTAAATATTGAGAGACAGCCCCGGCACGGGCTGGATGGCCTGCTGGGGCTTCTCTGGACAGACCCCGTCTGTCGCTCCATAGCGCATGCTCGGCCGATACACTCGTATGCGCTGTGGTAGAGTTAAGACAGTGTATAAATTGTCGTAATAACAAAGTATATGTTCGTTGTGTGTCCAGCGGCGCGTGCGCGCCGGCGCGGCGGCCGGCTGGCCGGCGCGCGAGGGGCTGCTGCTGCTGCTGCGAGACTGCATCGCCATGCTGCCGGAACACGCGCTCGCGCAGGTCTCCACTTGTATCATATCCTACTAATATTATAAACGCGAAAGTTTGTAAGTATGGATGGATGTTTGTTACTCTTTCACGTAAAAACTACTGAATGGATTTTAATGAAACTTTACAGTAATATAGCTTATACATCAGAATAACACATAGGCTACCATTTATAAAGATATTGTGTGAATCGTCCAAAATATCGAGTAAGTAGGAAAAAATCTACCATCTGCGAGCTATTCCGGCGTGCGCTGCCAAAACCGCTAGAGTTACATATATGTAATGTATGATGGAAATGTTTATCTTAAATAGTCCTACAAAAAAGCTACTCGAAATACTAATCGTGCCCAGACGAAGTCGCGGGCACCAGCTAGGATTCATTATAAAACGAAATACAGTAATAAATGGTGTGTAAAAGGCAAGCTGCGATTTCGAGATGCGAGTGAAAGTTTGGATGTTTGTTACTCAATCACGCCTCAACCACTGGACGGATCGTGATGAAACTTGGCACACATATAGGTTAGGTCCTGGAATAGGACATAGGATAGTTTTTATCCCGGAAAAACATCCCACGGGAAATACATAATAATATGTAATGTCAAGTTGTCAACAGCTAGTTTACCATAAATATATACCATATATATGTAATTTTCTTAGATTTATCTAGCTGTAAGTTTTCCTAAGATAAATAATCCTGGAGCATTTGATTATGGATGAAGTGATTAGCAAGGACTTGTGACGAAATGTTAGAGATGTACACTCTTTGCATCCAGTATTTCCACTCCTCAAAAATTCGCCACCACCCAAAGGTTGCCTGAAAAAAATCGCTTAATGGGATAAGGCCGCCGTTGTACACTAAGTTCACCCTTGTATAATTTTTTTTTGATTTGTCATAAATTTTTATATATATATATACATTGATGCACTATAAAGAATATTTTAAATGATTTGAATGTTCATGTTAATATGGATACTCCGGGATTTGTCAGTACCAGGCACTTTTTCATTAAAATAATTGTCTGATTTATTATGAGCTTTATTACATAGTTGTTTTTTTAATGTGTATGTATGTAAACGCTTTATTGTATCAAAATTAACAACAAAAACAATAACAGAATAGAAATAAAACTGTGTACAAAGGCGGACTTATCGCACTTAGGGATCTCTTCCAGTTAACCTTAGAGATGTGATTCCTTTACTTTCTGTCGGTCATATTTACGATGTTGCCCCTTGTGCGCAGGCGGCGGGGGGCGCCGTGTCGGCGGAGTGGCTGGTGGTGCTGGGCAACCACCGCGCGGGCGGCGTGCGAGCGGCCGCGGCGCGCGCGCTGGCCGCGCTGGGGGCGCGCGCCGCGCTGGGCGGGGGCGGGGGCGCCGGCGGGGGCGGGGGCGGGGGCGGGGGCGACGACCGCAGCAGGAAGATGCGCGCGCACAACTACTACCTGCATCTCGCTAACCAGGTCATCAGCCTAGCCCTATTCTGTCAGGTCGTTAACCCCTTATACCTCATCATCAGGTTATTTTAGTCTCCCCTGCAGGAGCACAACCCTCTCTCGTCTGCCGGAGACAGACGGAGGATTTGGCCTCCACTCCCCGCGCTGGCCAGACGGGTTGGGGAGGCCTGATTGATGTTTTATAATGTATTCCCTCAGTCGCCTTGTACGACATCCACGAGAAGAGTCGGAGTGGTCCTATTCTACTCTACCGGAAACCACACGGCAAATAGTATAGATAAACGGTAATAGTAGTAGTATGCAATGTACCTACTCTCTTCCAATAAACAGTAACAATAATAATCAACCTGCGAACGATTATTTGGATACAATCTGACGTCTGTAGACATGTATAAGTCTATTTTTAATTATTGTCGTTATACTCATATGACGATCTGTACCTCAAAATATCTCGGTAACGTGACACTTTAGGGTACTATGTTACTTAATATGTTTTGTTCGTTTATGTGTCCTCTACCCATATATACCACTTTCATCGTGCGCCGCGCTTTCGAAAAAAAAAACAAAATGGCGGCGGGTCGATATGCCAGCTTCCATACAAAAAAGTT
This sequence comes from Esperia sulphurella, assembly GCA_947086405.1. Lineage (NCBI taxonomy): Eukaryota > Metazoa > Arthropoda > Insecta > Lepidoptera > Oecophoridae > Esperia > Esperia sulphurella. The sequence goes on from OX352265.1 coordinate 16,657,408, forward strand.
CGAATTCCTTTGTGTGTGTGACGGGGGGGATGTGTGTATGGTGTCCAAGACACGCCGTCGTGCTTACAGCAATGCCTTACGTATGTTTGTATGTGTGTGGTCCAGATATCTCTGTACCCCGGGTCGTGGGAGCTGGCGGCGGCGTGCGCGGCGCTCGTCACCAAGTGCGACGTGCCGCTCGAGGACCAGCTGGACGTGAGTTACAAGATCACCAACAAATATTACACACATACATGTGGGATGACTTAAGTTATCTTTCAGTAGTTTTTTTTAATTTTGCCAATTGTTAACTTTTAGAGTAGTTTTAAGAAAAAGCGTATGGCAACACAGAAAAAATGTCCGATATAAAGAGTGAGGTCATAAGTTTTTGCCGTGTTATTATATAAAAGAATATCATTTAATATCAAACTATTTCTTCCATCTACTATTCCCACATATACAGGGTTACAGGAAAAGTCGTGCTAGATCCCTTAAGGGTGTGGAGCACCCATCATTTCTGACTTATTTCACTATGAAACACCCTACCCTAAACTTAACCCTTTTCGAGATATTCGACTTTTATTTTTTTTATTGAAAATTGCTGATTTTTAGGCTACTACATTTATTTTTGTTTATTTTGTGTATCTTATTATTATTATTATTGCATTTTTACATGTGTAGTAAGATGCTTTAGGACGTCAATCATTAAAATAGTGCACAAGTTATTTGAATAGACCGTAGTAGACAAGTGAAAGAAAAGAAATAAAAAACATATTAGAAAGTTTATTTTTCTCTAAGGGATATCTAAAAAAAATATTATGGTAATTGTTCGGCAGATGTTTTTTAATATATCTACGGTTCATCAGCTATCTAACGAGGTATAACAATCTAGGGTTTGTATTACATTTCGTGGAAAAAAGTAGTTGGGACGCTCCAGGTAGCAGTTCTAACGGTCCCACGCCTATTGTCCTTCAAGTTAAGACGCACCGTGCGAGCGAGACAAGTGACGATTTATGTAGGTACGAATGAAAGAAAAAATGTGTAGACACCGGCTAGGACTGGGAATACAACCGGAAACATTGTTTTGGTTGTCAGTCTGCTTTTGAGCGGATCCGACTACTTCCACTAATATTGTTGCCCGTGATCTGGGGCTTTCGCAATGGAGAGTGTGGTTTACAGTGCATACTGCTGGCCTATACCCGTACCATTACACGCCAGTACACGTTATTGAAGAAGGGGACCCCGCGAGAAGATTGGACTTTTGCAGATTTATGCTAAATGCTGATGTAGAAGACCCAGATTTTTTAAGAAATATCTTGTGGACGGATGAGTCCAAATTTGATAAAGATGGCATAACTAACTATCACAACGCCCATTACTGGGCCCTAAAAGAACTAAGGAATCCCAATAAGAAAAGAGTGAAGGGGTCCCAACGAAGATTCAGCGTGAATGTGTGGATGGGCATTATCTCCAATCATTTGATTGGACCTTACTTTCTCCCGGATAATCTAAACGGGGAAAGCTACGAAAATTTCCTGAGAGCAGACTTGAGTGATTTGCTGGATGATCTGCCACTCAACCTGATCAGGGACATGTGGTTCCAACACGATGGCTGCCCTGCCCATTTCAGGAGAAGTGTCAGAGACTGGCTGGACACAAATTATCCAAACAAATGGATTGGACGAGGTGGGCCATTGCCATGGCCAGCAAGAAGTCCGGACCTAACCCCCATGGATTTTCATGTGTGGGGCTGCATGAAAAGTCTCGTGTACAGCGAGCCGAATCCAGTTTCGTCTGTGGAAGACTTAAGAGAAAGGATTGTGGATGCAGCAAATAAAATGAGGACCACATTGACCACTGGCGTAGTGAAGACCGGTCTCCGTAGAAGGATGCGACAATGTATTAGAAATAGAGGCGGCCATGTTGAACATGAACTGTAGAAAAAGAAAAAGTTGTGAGAAAACCTTTAATAAATGGCATTTCATGCTTACCTATTGTTTTATTTTACTTTTTAGGGCTAAGTATACATTTTCTTCTCCACTGTCGCCTATGAAACTAAATTTTTTTGAATGCATTTGAATAAAACCCTACATTATTATACCTCGTTAGATAGCTGATGAACCGTAGATATTTTAAAAAACATCTGCCGAACAATTACCATAATATTTTTTTTAGATATCCCTTAGAGAAAAATAAACTTTCTAATATGTTTTTTATTTCTTTTCTTTCACTTGTCTACTAGGGTCTATTCAAATAACTTGTGCACTATTTTAATGATTGACGTCCTAAAGCATCTTACTACACATGTAAAAATGCAATAATAATAATAATAAGATACACAAAATAAACAAAAATGAATGTAGTAGCCTAAAAATCAGCAATTTTCAATAAAAAAATTAAAAGTCGAATATCTCGAAAAGGGTTAAGTTTAGGGTAGGGTGTTTCATAGTGAAATAAGTCAGAAATGATGGGTGCTCCACACCCTTAAGGGATCTAGCACGACTTTTCCTGTAACCCTGTATATACATACACTTGTATAAAAACAATAACTTTATTAAAAGTACATTTCTTTATCAAATTTGGTACTAAACGCATTATACTTGTCCTTTCGGTTACTCTAATGTTGACTGGAAGAGATCCCTGAGTGGGATAAGTCCGCCTTTGTACACAGTTTAATACCTAAATAATTATTGTTGTTGTTGTTATTTTTGGTACAATAAAGCGTTTACATACATACATACATACATACATACATACATACATACACACACACACACACACACACACACACACACACACACACACACATACACACATACACACATACACACATACACACATACACACATACATACATACATACATACATACATACATACATACATACATACATACATACATACATACATACATACATACATACATACATACATACATACATACATACATACATACATACATACATACATATATACATACATACATACGTCGTACGTACGTACGTACGTATGTATGTAACATACTGTCCCCAACGGGAATCCAACCCACGGCCTACTACGGATTGAACGTTATTAGTAGTCTTGCCTCCTCGCCACTCTCCCCCCGCAACTCCTCTAAGCGAGGATCAACGGAGGTACGCAACACATAATACCCACCAGTGAAGGTAGGGCGAGTCCCAAGGGCTGAATCTACGCTAAGCAAATTCCCAGGCAAATTAAATTATAGAAGTAACTCTCTACTTCTTTAATTTAACTTGACGGGGTAATAATTACTTAAAGATTTTTTTAAGATTAAGAAATCGCGATAATTTTTCATTTACATTCTTCCTCATCGCCCGCCGAGACGCCACGCTTATATCTCCCCCCTGCGCCCAGGAGGAGACGTGGCGCGACGCGGGCGAGGGCGCGGCCTTGCGCGGCGCCCCGCTGCTGGCGCTGCTGCCGTGCTGCCTGCACGACGCGCCGCTCGCGCACAACCTCGCGCGGCTCGTGGGCCGGCTCGTCGACAAGGTAATGCACTCGCAACCTGCTCATAAATCAAAGGTAGGGCCCTGTGCCGTTGGGTTTGTCGCCACTTCTTCCCCTCGGCTATACAGGTGGAAGTGGAGTAGTTTTAGGCAGAATTTGACGTCAAAAAGAGAATAATGTATTCCAATTTTAAAAATAAATATTTTGATTTTGATTTGAATACGAGTGACAGCCTAAGAAGTGCACCGCAGCACATTCCAGACTCTTCTTCTTCTTTAACATGCTTAGACGTTCTTATCCCGAGCGACTCAGCAGAGTCCGGGTGGTCGATGGCGTGACCCCTCTTCGTGAGAGTCAGGCCATCGTCAGTACGGTGCAACATGTCTTTCTGTTACCACGTCACGCTGTTATTATATAATTCATTCTAATTAAATAGTTTAAATAAATTTTAATTAGTTTTTAAAAACCTTTCCAAGCTCCCTCAAAACCTGACTATAGACAATCATCATCATCTTCAGGTTATTTCTGTCTCCACTGCAGGAGCACAACCCTCTCTCATCTGCCGGAGACAGACGGAGGATTCGGCCTACACTCCCCGCGCTGGCCAGACGGGTTGGGGAGGCCTGATTGATGTTTTATAATGTATTCCCTTACTCACCTTGTACGACATCCACGGGAAGAGTTGGAGTGGTCCTATTCTACTCTACTGGAAACCACACGGCAGTACATAAATGACTATCTAATTCTCCTACCTATAACATTTAAAGCTACTCACGATATAGAGTCTCTCGCAAAAGGTAAAGTACTCATTTTTATATTATGCATTTATAATTATTGTAAATCTTTGTGTGGAGATAATAAATAAATTTTGTATTGTATTGTCTACAGTCAGGTTTGGAGGGAGCTCGGAAAGGTTTTTAAAAATTAATTAAAATGTATTTAAATTTGTGGAAACATTTGGAAGAGGCCTATGTCGAAAGACAAGTCGAAGTTGTCGATGTTTTAATAAATACATAAAATTATATTATCTAATTACATGTGTGGTTTCCGGTAGAGTAGAATAGGACCACTCCAACTCTCCCCGTGGATGTCGTACAAGGCGACTGAGGGAATACATTATAAAACATCAATCAGGCCTCCCCAACCCGTCTGGCCAGCGCGGGGAGTGTAGGCCAAATCCTCCGTCTGTCTCCGGCAGATGAGAGAGGGATGTGCTCCTGCAGTGGAGACAAAAATAACCTGATGATGATTTATGTACTTGCAACAAAATGCTTATGGTAATATGAATATTTCGGTGTATTTGCGCTGAAAGGAACCCGTATACCATTACTTCGTTGTCCGTCTGTCTGTCTGTCTGTCAAAACCCTTTTTCTCAGGAACGCATGGTGGTATCAAGTTCATGTTAGTATCATGTGACTTATGAGGTGCGAACAATTATTTTCCTTCATGGTATGATCCGTCGAATCATGAAATTTGGCAAGAAGCAATATCTTATAGCACAATTAAAGGATTTTTTTTTAGTAAAGTACATCACAATTTTTTTTTTTGCGATTATAAACTTATTTGCAGTTGGTAAACTGACCGCGATCTATGTCGATGTATGGGGACATAAGTTTTTCAACGGCAAAGTTAAGTTTGTCTCTCAATCCAGTTTATAGGTAATATGGGCAGGTTTTTTTATGTGTGTCCTGTATCCAAGAAATGTATTCTCTGTCTGCATTTCTCCACAGACTTCACTAAAGCTGCTGAATGAGGTGTCTGTAGTGGAGGTGGTGGTGCGGTCCATTCGCGGCGTGGGGCTCATGGGGGACAGCTTCGAGGGTCGGGAGCTGCTGCTGGAGGATCTGTACGAGCTGCTCACCAGGATCGCGGCCAAGGCTCTCGCAGCGCCGCACAGCATGCAGGTGTGTGCGGAACTGGAAGATCGATACAGATGGCGCCACTGTTGTAAAAAAATACAGAAGGAAATCTAGATAATGTGTCTAATAGTTATGATTTTGTAAACATGACTTAATAATAGATAATGTTCAGTCGTTAACCGTTACTCTTACCGATTATGACATAATCGGAGGCTGGATAAGAGATAGGTAACCGTAGCGGAAGCGGTAAGAGAACCATTCAGATAAAGGATTCCGGGGATCCAGGTGTGGTGTCGCATTGAGAAAGGCCAATATGTGGAGTGCCGTTCTTTAACTACACCTCTAACTAATAATTTTTATTATATTTTAATTTCTATTAAATTTAATAACCAATTAGTGTCAATCATGAAGGAAAACACTTTGAGGTGAAACTATGAGCTACGAAAAATTATTTTGCTTCATGGTATGAGGGATGTTGTCCTGCAGACAATTTTTTATTTTTTTATTTTTGTTCCGCACTTTTTATCCTCTGACATTGTGGTCAGAGACGTTTATTATGCGGTGTTTGCTTTTCATAGTAGACTAGCTGTCTGCCTGCGACTTCGTCCGCTATGACCACGGAACTTTATAAATTATATAGCATATGACACTTGTAGATTGTTTCCTACTTACTTGATATTTTGGACAATTCACACAATATCTTCATAAATTGTAGCCTATGTGTTATTCTGATGTATAAGCTATATTATTGTAAAGTTTCATTAAAATCCATGCAGTAGTTTTTACGTGAAAGAGTAACAAACATCCATCCATACTTACAGACTTTCGCGTTTGTAATATTAGTAGGAATGGATTCCTCGAGCCCGTATAGCATAGGAATACACAGGAATTGGGACTATGGGAAAAGAGTTATTATATTTTCTTTTTATTTAATAGTAGATTGTGTCATAATAAGGGAGCAAAATGATATTTTTACGGCGAGGGCGCTATTTTGAATCCAGAGCGGAGCGAAGGATTCTAGAGTAGAATCCCGAGCGCACTAAAGTAGAATCCTGAACGTAGCGAGGGATTCAAAGTACGTCGCCCGAGCCAAAAATATACAAACGCATTTGCGTCTCGAAAACAAAATACACAATAGATGGTGTTCCTAAGTGGACCGCAAAGTTTACTTGGTAATACAAACCTATTTTTGCTGCTGGTGACCCTTTCATGTATATGTTACCGAGACGTAAATAGCGTTGGTTTTCATAGGACTATTAATCTGGAATGAAATATACTTTTCATCACCCTCTATGAGAAAAATAAATAAAAGGCGCTTTTAGATACAATTCATGAATACGTGTATTTATTAGAATGTGAAGTAGGTAACAACAAACAATGTATTAAAAACTTAATAAAACGTTCGCGCCTTTTTCATTTGTTACATTAAATTCAGCCTTCGCGCCGCTCACGTTACCGGCCAGTAACTTTATTCAAACAATATTTGCACTCAATCTCTTTGGTCGCGGAACACTAAAAGTCATATTCGTGTTCCAAATTCAGATCTCATTACTGCCCGCTGAAAAACTCTCTTGCAGAAAAGACGTACTTTGGTCGCACTTATTGAGGAACCAATCGTCGCTTTTCGAATAGATGGGATGAAAAATGTTTTTATTTTATTTATTTATTTTATTTTATTTATTAGGTTACCAACAGGATGTACATCAATTGTTGCTTAACGGAAACTTACTATTGTACATTGGCCAGATGCCACCCTGATTATAGGCAACGACAGCATGCCTAGTTTGTGTTAGTTGAGTTACAATTATACTTACTAGTCTAATATTATACTTACTTATATATAAGTTAAATAAAATTAAGATTTTAAAATGTTAATAAATTACATGTCCAAAGCAATACACTGCAAATTAAAAAAAAAATAACATTGAAATTAAACACAAAACAAAATAAAACAAAACAATAGTCAGAAATTAGGAAATAAAATAAAACACATGGGGAATTGACATTTTTTACAATTTGATTCTATTAAAAGTGAGAACAGATTTTTTGAACTTATGAATGCCATAAGAATTGATGTCAATCTCTGAACATTTGCTGAGTGCGTTGTACTGCCTCATTATCCTGTTGAGGGGAGAAAATTGACCTAGGTTCGTCCTCGCTCGTTTTTCATAAAATGGAATATGTTTTCCGGGACGTGGCAATTTTGCCGGTACGCGTATGTTGATTTTGGAAAGTAGAGGTGGCGAATCCAGAGTTTTTATTTGCAGACAATTATCGACATGCACCACATGCTGACATACGTGGAGCTGACGTCCGAGGCTGGCGGGGGGCCGGCGCGGGCGGCGCGGGGGGCGCAGGCGGCGCTGTTCGCGGCGCAGCTGGACCAGCTCGAGGAGCGGCTGCACTCCTCCTACCAGCAGCATACCAAGTACACCAACTACTTCACCACAGGTGAGACCAGCCACGAACGCTGCGCCCGGCGCGCGAGTTAAGTCTCTCATTAAATCAAAAATAACACATTTGATTTTAATTGATTATATTTTATAAAAAAAAGTTAAATTACACTGATTAGATATTTTTTTTTTTTTTTCGGAAAACTTACAGCTATAGTAAAAAGTTAATATTACATATATATAAAAGCTATTAGCCATTAACTGGTTTTCACATATTAAAAACAATACATTAAGATATACGTTTAAACTCTGAGACTCGATACTAGAGACTGCAGGCTGAATGTGCCGCTCCTTGCACATTCTTATCTGCTCGTGGGGGATGCATACATAACACGCGCGCACTACAGCTGTTCGCTCGCTGCTCGCCGAGGCGCCGCACTGTGACGTGTTCGTGGACGGCATGGGACGGCTGATGACGGAATGTAAGGGAACGATAGAGAGAGGAATGCCTGTTTCGTGTATAGCATAAAAGTTATTATAACGCAATGGAATAATAATCTGTAATGTTTCAATATTTTTAAATAAATAAATGTCTAAAATGTGTATGTTTGAGTGCCGACGGTCATCTTTGAACCTTCTGTCCGTTCTTATTATATTATATATTCTTTATTGCACAAATTTAAAAAGCAAATACAGCAACGAATTTTATGTACAAAGGCGAGCTCATCTCTAAAAGAGATCTCTTCCAGCCCACCTTACAGGATGTGAGACAAGACACTAAGAGCGAGGGGCCAAAAATTGCATAATATAATACATATATCGCGGGTATACTCGTAAAACACTAGCTGTTGCCCGCGACGTGGACAACTTAACATCACAAATTATTATATAGGAATGAGATATTTTTTCGGTATAAAGACTATCCTATGTCCTATTTCCAGGACCTATATGTGTGCCAAGTTTCATCACGATCCGTCCAGTGGTTGAAGCGTGATTTAGTAACAAACATCCAAATAAAAAAAAATACTGAAAATCAGCGCCTAGCACCTTACTCGGTCTAGGCATACGCTGAGTCGTTTGCCCTTTTGCTGCCACGGCACACGCATACTATTTTAACTGTGTTAAAAATTGTAAATTGTGCTTTGTTGGTTTCTTCTTTGTGTGTGCCAATTGTGGTAGTGAATAAATGTTTTTCTTTCTCTCTTTTCTTTCTAAATATCCAAAATTTCGCTTGTATAATATTAGTAGGATGTGAGCGACACATACCCGACAGGAGAGCGAGCAATCAAAGCGTTTGACGTGTCGTGTGTCGCCCAGTGCTGTCGTCGGCGGTGTCGCTGGGCTCGGAGGCGGCGGCGCGCGGCGAGCGCGGCGAGCTGGCCGCGCGGCACCTGGCCGCGGCGGGCCGCGCCGTACACTTCCTGCTGGCGCACTCGCCGCGCCGGCCCGCGCACGCCGAGGCTGCGCTAGTGGACCGGCTGCTCGCGACGTTGCTGCCAGGTAGGTGCTCGGGTGCTGAACATAATCATATTTATTGGCAACGATCTCTATGTACTACTAGATGGAGCGTTCCAAACAATCGCTCTGTTCCACGCAAGTAGCCACAACTGTTTCACATTCACTTAGAAACCTGTGCAGTTACTACGCAGAACATTTAATTATTACTAAGTATTGGCGAGAAAATTGAAGAACATGAAGAATTTTTACTATACCATATGGGCGAAACACCGGGCAAATATGGTGTAGGCTTCTTGATAAAGAAAGACCTGAAGCATCAAATCGAAGATATAATAGGTATATCAGAACGTATTGCCATACTCAACATAAGTATACCTCCTAACGAGGAAAAATGGTCAATAGTACAGATTTACTCAACGACAGAACAGTCAAACAATACAGATATTGAATCATTCTATACTTTACTAAATAATACTATAAAAGAACATACCTATAATAACCTTATAGTTATGGGCGACTTTAATGCACAGATCGGCGGAAGACGGCATGGAGAAGAAAGAATACTAGGCCCGTACAGTGAAGGGAGAAGAACACGAAACGGGGATAAACTAATTGAACTAGCGCATGAAAACAATCTAAGAATAATGAACAGCCAATATAAGAAACGGAAACAACGCAAATGGACCTGGATATCCCCAGATGGCCGTTATAAGAACGAGATAGATTTCATTCTTACGAACAGACCAAAACCCTTCGATGACTGTAGCGTGTTGAATAACATAAATTTTAACAGCAATCACAGAATGGTCAGAACAAAACTAAAATTTGAAACAGACCTTTCAAAGCAAAACCCACGCCACTAACAACCACAACACAAACCATACAAATAAACAAGCTAGAAGAGTTTATAACTAAGACAAAAGATCTAAATACCCAAGAAAAACTTGATAAACTACAAGATATTTTACATGGAATAATTAGGAACAACGTAAACATAACCAAGCATCGAAATGAGAAAATGACGAATATAACAAAAGAACTTCTAGAAAAGAGAGCTGAACTAATAAAAGTCAACATCAAAACAAAAGAAATAAGGACAGAAATAACGAAAGTAAGCAAGTAAATTAAAACTAGTATAAGGAAAGACCGACATAAATTAAGACTAAAGACATTTGAGGAACACATCAAGAAGACCGGAGGAATAAAAAAGGCAATAAAACAGCTCTCAGACACGAAAGAGTGGATACCTGACCTCAAAAATAAGAAAGGAAAAACCAAGACGAAAAGACTGGATTTAATCTCCATAGCTACAACATTTTTCAGGAATCTGTATTCAAGGCAAACCATCATCGAAGAAACTGACTTAGCAGACTATAACGATGTACCTGAAATCATGTTCCATGAAGTGGAAAGAGCTATCGAAACCCAGAAAAAAGATAAAGCACCAGGACAAGACCAAGTAAGCAACGAAATTCTTATAACCGGAAAGACTTTCATTGCACCTATTCTCACTAATATATACAATGAAGTCCTAAACAACGAGTCTATACCTAAGCAATGGAGATCTTTAACAATCACTTTGATACACAAGAAAGGAGACAAGAACGAGATAAACAACTACAGACCGATAAATTTAATGTCGAACATCTACAAAGTCTTCGCAAAGGTAATTCTAAAACGCATAACAAAAACACTCGATGAAAACCAACCTAAGGAGCAAGCGGGATTCAGAAGCAACTTTTCAACTGTTGATCACATATTTGTTGTTAAACAAATCTTCGAAAAAAGTAAAGAATATAATATCCCGTTTTACTGTTGCTACGTGGACTACAGTAAGGCTTTCGATTCACTAGAACATGAACCAATATGGCTGGCACTAAGGAATCAAGGTGTCGATGGCAAGTACATAAGAATAATTCGAAATATATATAAAACGAGCACAGCTAAAGTAAAATTGGAAAGAGAGGGAGAGGAAATTAAAATAGAACGAGGAGTACGACAGGGCGATCCCCTATCACCAAAACTGTTTTCAGCCGTTCTTGAAGAAATCTTCCGACATCTGAACTGGGATAACTTCGGACTTAATATCAATGGAGAAAAACTAACTCACTTGAGATTTGCTGACGATCTTGTAATTTTCGCACCAACTAAAGAAGAACTCCAACAAATGCTTAGCCAGTTAGATAACGAAAGCCGAAAAGTAGGACTAACCATGAATATTGAAAAAACTAAAATGATGACAAATGACACACAAGCATCAATAAAAATAAACAACAGAAGTATCGATTACGTAGATGAGTACACCTATCTAGGCCAAATAATTTCACCAACTGACTTAATGTCAAAAGAACTGGAAGTAAGGACAGCTAACGCATGGAAAAGGTACTGGTCTTTAAGGGAGATAATGAAAAACAAAGATATAAATATGTACTTCAAGAGAAAACTTTATAACACCTGCATCCTACCTGTTCTAACATACGGGTGCCAGACCTGGGCCCTAACAAAAGCACACGCCAAAAAGTTAGAAGTGTGCCAATCAGCAATGGAAAGAAGTATGCTCGGGAAAAGGAAATTGGATAAAATAAAAAACACAACACTAAGAAGACGTACAAAAATAGAAGATGTTACACTTAAAGTAAAGAAACTGAAATGGAGATGGACAGGACATACAGTAAGAGGAGAGGAGAAATGGAGCAGAACGTTAATGAATTGGCTACCAAAATACAACAAACGGAAAAGGGGGAGACAGTATAAGAGGTGGGAGGATGAGCTAAAGGATATAGCAGGAAAAACATGGACAAGGAAAGCGAGAGACAGAGAGGAGTGGAAGAGGTTGGAGGAGGCCTTTGCCAAAAGGGGGCAAACATATAATAGTGTCGATGTTATAATGTAAATAAGCAATATGTAAATTTATCTGAAATAAAAGGCTCAAAAGTTAAAGTATTGACGCTACGGTTAAATAATGTCAATGTTTAGAAAATAATTAAATGTTCTCAGTAGTAACTGCACAAGTTTCATTGTGAATGTGAAAGAGTTGCGGCTACTTGCGTGGAACAGAGCGATTGTTTGGAACGCTCCATCTAGTAGTACATAGAGATCGTTGTGCTCAATATGTTTTTTTTTTCATATTATGTGGCCAACATGCGATCGGTCCTCAGACTATAAGCAGTCATTTTGGTATTGATCAGATGGCATGTTAGACGCGCCTTCCCATTGTTAGACTGCCTTTATTACCCCCCAACCCCCCCAACCTGACCACTCTGGTCATCGTTTCATTGCTACACTCCCATTTGCTAGAGGGGAAGTGAGAACTCTCTTCCTACTTTGACTCTTAACTTCTTTAATTAAATTTGTCTGGGGCCCGAGGTAGCGTAAATTCATGACCTGGGACTTGCCCTACCTTCACTGGGAGGTGTCTTTGCAGTTACCTCCGTTGATCCTCGCTTAGAGGAGTTGCGGGGGGAGAATGGTGAGGAGGCGGGAATGCCTTTATTTGTGTGCCCAATATGTAATGTTATTATTCAGCCGTGGGCGGGCTGTCCCCGGCGCAGCGGCCCGGCTGGTGGGCGGGGGCGGGCGGGGGCGCGGGCGCGGAGTGGGCGGGCCTGCTGCTGGAGCTGTTCTGGTGGGCGGCCAGCCCGGCGGCCGGCGTGCGGCCGCTGCAGCCCGCGCTGCTGCGCGCGCTCTACCACGCGCCGCCGGCGGTCACGCACCTGCTCACGCCCTCCGACCCGCCGGCCATGAGGAAGGTGTTTGAATAAATACATATTACATATATACTCCACACGCTTGTCTAATCCGTGACTACGATTTTCTCCTGTACTATGCGAACGAAACAAGTACAGGACAATTCACAAATATAAAATTTTTATTATTATTATATATTCTTTATTGCACAAATTTTAAAAGTAAATACAGTTACAAATTTTGTGTACAAAGCGAGCTTATCTCTAAAAGAGATCTCTTCCAACCAACCTTACAGGGTGTGAGACAAGACACTAACATCTCTAAGTATCAAATTTAAGTATGTTTAGTGTTAATAAATACATAAATTATTTATGTATTACTAAATACATAAATAATACAGTAGAGTTTGGAAGGAGCGAAACGACCGGTCCGGCCTGCCTCACTCCGCGCTTTAGTTATAAAAATGTACATTAAATATTAATCTAAAAACCACGTTTTTATGCGCCTTAAAAATAAAATAACCCTCCGGCGGTCTTCGTGCCCCAAGAGAACCACCACCACATACACGCTTGCAGGTGAACTGGATAAACGTGGGGCGAATGTAATTATCTATTGAAACGTGTTAAGCAGTAAAAATGCTCCCCACGTTTTTCCAGTTCATCTGTAATGTGGTGATGGTGTGGGTCTATAGATCTACTAGCGTAGAGCCCTCCGGAGCGATCGGTCTACTTTCCCCATCGTCGGTCTACTTGTCCAAATGGTCAACTTTCCTCTTCGGTCCACTTTACCTATCAGTCCACTTTAAGAAGAAGTGATATAGTTTTTGATCGCAAACTATCAAAACTGTTAAAGAAACTTGAAACCAGGCTTTCCGCACGTTTATCTCTTATAGTTCCCGACTTCCCCGTACTGACCGGTGTCGATGATTCCCCGCAGCTGGCCGTGTACCTGCTGACGATGCTGAAGCACATCCACGGCGCCGGCGAGGCGGGCGCGCCGGCGCTGGAGCTGGCCATCACGGACTGGGCGCGCGCGTGGGCCCTGGGCACGCAGGCCGGCCTGCCGGACCGCCTGCCCGGCGCCGCGCTGGCCGGCGAGGCGCTCCGCCTGCTGGCCGCCGACGAGGACCGCTGGGCCCGGGCCGCCGCCAAGCAGTGGCCGGCCATCGCCAAGTTAGTGCAGACACTGGACGACAAAAATAACTTGCACACTCACTTACTTGCAATGAAACTTCCTTATTATAGCTGGTTGAACCATTTATTTGCGACGAGTTGTCTTCTCACCCCCTGAATTACCAATAAATTAGGTGTCGAAGAGCAGCCGTGTCGTGTCCCAACAGAATTTGTGAGACCTCATAATCTGGTTCCACCCAGTAGACACAGCATTCCCCGGTCTCAATCGGACCCAGATCTTTCAGACGCTTTCTGAAGCAGCCGGGTCCCAGCAGAATTTGGGAGACCTTATAATCCGGTTCCACCCAGTAGACACAGCATTCCCCGGTCTCACTCAGGCCCAAGTCTTTCAGACGCTTTCTGAAGCAGCCGTATCCCAGCAGAATTTGTGAGACCTCATAATCTGGTTCCACCCAGTAGACACAGCATTCCCCGGTCTCACTCAGGCCCAGGTCTTTCAGACGCTTTCTGAAGCAGCCGTATCCCAACAGAATTTGTGAGACCTCATAATCTGGTTCCACCCAGTAGACACAGCATTCCCCGGTCTCAATCGGACCCAGATCTTTCAGACGCTTTCTGAAGCAGCCGGATCCCAGCAGAATTTGGGAGACCTTATAATCCGGTTCCACCCAGTAGACACAGCATTCCCCGGTCTCACTCAGGCCCAGGTCTTTCAGACGCTTTCTGAAGCAGCCGTATCCCAGCAGAATTTGTGAGACCTCATAATCTGGTTCCACCCAGTAGACACAGCATTCCCCGGTCTCACTCAGGCCCAGGTCTTTCAGACGCTTTCTGAAGCAGCCGTATCCCAACAGAATTTGTGAGACCTCATAATCTGGTTCCACCCAGTAGACACAGCATTCTCCGGTCTCACTCAGGCCCAGATCTTTCAGACGCTTTCTGAAGCAGCCGTGTCCCAGTAAAATTTGTGAGACCTCATAATCTGGTTCCACCCAGTAGACACAGCATTCCCCGGTCTCACTCAGGCCCAGGTCTTTCAGACGCTTTCTGAAGCAGCCGTATCCCAACAGAATTTGTGAGACCTCATAATCTGGTTCCACCCAGTAGACACAGCATTCTCCGGTCTCACTCAGGCCCAGATCTTTCAGACGCTTTCTGAAGCAGCCGTGTCCCAGTAAAATTTGTGAGACCTCATAATCTGGTTCCACCCAGTAGACACAGCATTCCCCGGTCTCACTCAGGCCCAGGTCTTTCAGACGCTTTCTGAAGCAGCCGTATCCCAGCAGAATTTGTGAGACCTTATAATCTGGTTCCACCCAGTAGACACAGCATTCCCCGGTCTCACTCAGACCCAGATCTTTCAGACGCTTTCTGAAGCAGCCGTGTTCCAGCAGAATTTGTGAGACCTCATAATCTGGTTCCACCCAGTAGACGAGCCAACAAGCTAATAACGAGAATTGGTGAACAGGGTGTAAGTAACTTAGATGTAGCTTACCTTGAACCTTTCTACAGGTTTCTGTCCCTTAGCTGCATAATAAGGGGGGGGGGGGGGAGGGGGGGAAGCACCGTAGACGGTGAGAGGCAGTACACAATATAACCTACAGGGTCAGCGTTGAACTCACAGCCTCACGAACGTTACCAACGTGTTGCTCAGTCAGCTTCCTGATATCCCGACGTTGTGCGCAGAGCGGTGTTCGGCAAGGAGGCGCTGGCCAGCAAGGTGACGGAGGGCGCCATGCGCGTCACGCGGCACGTCGTGGAGGCGCAGAACGCGGCGCGCAAGGGCTTCCTGGAGCACCTGCGGCGCGGGCTGGCGCGGGCCGGCGCGCGCGCCAGGCGCTGGGCCCGCGTGCTGGACGACTACACGCACGAACGGGGTCAGCCTCGCTCCTCGCTCCTCGCTCCTCGCTCCTCGCCGCTCCTCAATTGTTGAATTAAAAATACATTTTATCTCTCCAACTCTTTCATCTATTGCGCGTATGTACGTACGTTAAAGAGGGGGGGAGGCAGGGTTAAGGTGTCGGAAGAAGGAGAGGGTAAACGACGGGGGTCGAAGGAAGGAAAAAACAGGGGAAAAGGAGGAGGTAGGGTGGGGTCGGGGAAGGGGGGAAGCCACATATATCAGCGGTCTGCGTGTACGAAGTCGCGGGCACAGTGTTAACAAACTCGGTAGAGACTATACAGTGGCTTCTTAGTTCCGATCAATCATCAGGTTATTTTTGTCTCCACTGCAGGAGCACAACCCTCTCTCATCTGCCGGAGACAGACGGAGGTTTCGGCCTACACTCCCCGCGCTGGCCGGACGGGTCGGGGAGGCTTGATTGATGGTTTATAATGTATCTAGTTCAACTGATATTATTTATGAAGGAGAGCATCCCGATGAGCTTTCTTTGTGAACAAATGAGACTTTCAGTATGTAGAGTTGGGCCTCTGTGCGCAGGCGTGTGGCACGAGGCGCGCAGCTCCCCGCGCTCGTGGCAGCTGGACGCGGCGGAGGGGCCGGGCCGCGTGCGCGTGCGCCTGCGCCGCGCGCCCCTGCGCATACACCCGCGCTTGCTGCAGCCGCGCGCGCGCCGCGAGGCCGGTGAGTGTGTGGGGTGTGTGGGGGGGGCGGGGCGGGACGGGGCGGGACGCTCGTGGCAGCTGGACGCGGCGGAGGGGCCGGTGAGTGGGTGGGGCCGGGCAAATAGGTCAATATTGAATTTTCGGCTTTATTTCTTAGATTCCCTCGCTTCCGGCTCGGGCATAAAAGTGTTGTAAACTCAGTCTCGAGTTTACAGGAGCGTAGTCTGGATTGAAATAATCAACTTTCTGTACTCGTATTAATGTACTATGCCGTTGTTCCAGAGAGCGCGACCGCGCCGCCCCCGCTGCACGGCGTGGTGGGGCGCGCGGGCGGCGCGGGCGGGGCGGGCGGGGCGGGCGGGGCGGGCGGCGCGGGCGGGGTGGCGGCGCGCCTGCTCCGGCACGAGACCGTGGCGTACACGGCGCGGGCCACCTACGTCACCGTCGCCTCGGAAACCGCCGGGGAGCTTCTGCTCAGCGACAGGTAGGCTCGAGGGTGTCTCCACGAACAAATTAAAAAAAAGTTTATTGTGGACGTATTATTATGACAATTTACACACTGTCTTAACTCTACCACAGCGCATACGAGTGTATCGGCCGAGCATGCGCTATGGAGCGACAGACGGGGTCTGTCCAGAGAAGCCCCAGCAGGCCATCCAGCCCGTGCCGGGGCTGTCTCTCAATATTTACGACAGGTTTCAATGCCTGGACGGTCTTTATTGAGACTAGGTAGCACGATATTACAAATATTATCCTTACGTAGTAGACATACCACGCTCTCGCTCGAAGCGTTTTGCTTCCTCTTTCATAATGCGAACTGCTAAGGAATGGAACTCGCCGCCAGCTCCGGTATTTCCTGACAAGTACAACTTGGGTCTTTTTAAAGGAAGAGTGAATAGACATCTTCTGGGTGAGGGCGCTCCACTCGCCATCAGGTGAGATTGAGATCAAGCGTAAACGCATCAGGAGAAACAAAAAAGTAATCATCGTTCAGACCTGAAGAAGGTGGCCGGAAGCGGCTGGATGCGGAGGACTGGGTGTGGGGGCGTTCATTGGGGAAGGCTTTTGTCCAGCAGTGAACGTCTCGGGGCTGACATTGCAGTGTATGGAGACCTTTAGATTGTCTTTGGGTGCGCTCCCTCTAGTTTTTGTCTCTGGCTCCCGGGCTGAAGGATCCCGAGTTGTGTTTAAGTCAAAATAAAAGGTATTTAATTAATTGCCCTTTTTATTTAATTATGAAAGACATCACAGACATGATGATGAATATTCGTTATTTGTTTGAAGATGCATCCACTTCGTCCCCGAGGAGTCCGAGGAGGACGAAGCCAACGGCAACTGGTCCAAGCTTGGCGAAGCGCCGGCGCCGGCCCCGGCGCACAGCTGGCCGCTGGAGGGCGTGGTGCAGGTGGCCACGCGGCGCTGGTGCCTGCAGGAGCGCGCGGTGGAGCTGTTCCTCAGCTCGGGGCACGCGCATCTCCTGGCCTTCGCCGACGTCACGGAGCGGACCGCCTTCCTCAAGGCGCTCGGTGCCTGCCATCTGCCCAACAGGTTTGACTAGATTGCCGAGCTGATTTTTAACTAACCATGTCTATAACTAAAACTGGGTGGCCTGCTTTGGCGGGAGGATTCACTAGAATGTTCTAGGCGCGCGAAGTATTTCGCGATGCATAGCGAGCGTTCGTACCGCTATGTAGAACACTCGAGACGCGCGCGGGCTTGCCTCGAGGTCGTTTGTCGAATTCGAAGTCGTTAGTTTTGATTGTCGTCGTTGTATATGTAGTTCGTTTATGTTTATGTAATATATATTACCAAACTTTATTATAAGTACATATATAGTACATTTCTTTATCAAAATTTGGTACTAAACGCACTATACTTGTCCTTTCGGTTACTCTATGGTTGACTGGAAGAGATCCCTAAGTGGGATAGGTCCACCTGTGTACACAATTCCTATTTTGTTATTGTTGTAAATTTTGGTTCAATAAAGTGTTTACGTACACACACACACCACACACACACACATACACACACACACACCACTCACACAGCACACAAACACACACCAGACACACACCCCACACACACACACACACACTACACACATACATACTTTCCGTTGTCACTCGTAAATTTATTGAATTCTTTTCGCCATTGTTATGTACAGAACAGAACCAGACACTCTAGCGGAGGCGATGAACGAGTGGCGCAGCGGGGCCATCACCAACTGGGAGTATCTGATGCGCCTCAACGGGCTGGCGGGGCGCTCCTACAACGACCTCATGCAGTACCCCGTGCTGCCGTTCATCATCGCCGACTACACCTCGCGGATACTCGACCTCGACCACCCGGCCTCGTTCCGGGACCTCGCCAAGCCGATGGCCATACAGAACAAGAAGAGGGAGCAGCATTACATCAACACTTACAATGTCAGTACACGACGATCGGGTGTAAGGGAGCGCAGACACATCCGGCGCTCCAAATGCCAGCCTCACCTGCAAGCGGCCCTGGCGACCGACAGTGGAGGCATAACCGTTGACTAGGCTATAAATATCGCAGACCGATTGTAGACTTCCCTGTGTGTACTTGGCCGAGGTCCGAGTATAGTGTCGTTCATTGGGGTAAATCTATGTCCAGCAGTGGTCTAAAGGCTGATATGATGATTCAGTTTGGACATTTTATTTTGTATTTCTGTACAACAAAATCAAATCAAAATATTTATTTTCAAAATTGGAATACATTATTCTCTTTTTGACGTCAAATTCTGCCTAAAACTACTCCACTTCCACCTGTATAGCCGAGGGGAAGAAGTGGCAACAAACCCAACGGCACAGGGCCCTACCTTTGATTTATCTTATTCATTACAATCATTAAGTCTACCTATGCTGAGCCATCGAGCACTCCATGGACTTTTATCATTTAAGTTGTCATCTAACTTATAGTAGGCTTTCTTGCAACTGTACTGCAAATAGCGCGCTTGGGCTCCCGTAGCTTCGGTACTCATGACTGTCCTGACATATATAATAAATCATCCTTATTTTTATGAAAAACTAGCTGTGCCCGCCGCTCCGCTCGCGTGGACTACAGAATCCGCTCCCCTTCCCACTCCCGCTCCCCTTCCCAAGCCCGCTCCTGCCCAAGTAGATATTGATATGTTCTTTAATAATATAGAAAATTTTTTTCTTCTATTATCAATAGTTTCCGCAGCACATGCGATGAAAGACATATTATGGTTAATTTTTTTACATCTTGAGTTACATTATTGAAGTTTTAGTAGGGATCCCTAATTTTTTAAAATAAAAAATATAGCCTATGTTACTCAGGGATAATGTAGCATTCTAATGGTGAAAGAATTTTTGAAATCGGTCCAGTAGTTTTTGAGTTTATTCTTTTTATAATAGCTTAAACTCCCTTGAAAACGAATACCTCACTGGGTTTCGAAGGAATGCCCCCCCCCCCCCCCCCCCTGTCCCCCCCAGCAGACACTGTACGTTCCCCTCGCTGTCTGCAGGACCTGAAGGCGGCGCGGCGCGAGGGCTGCTCCCCGCTGCTGTCCCGGCAGCCGCACCACTACCCCTCGCTGTACTCCAACTCGGGCGGCGTGCTGCACTACCTGGTCCGGGTGCCGCCCTTCACGCAGCTGTTCCTCAACTACCAAGGTACCTGACTGCCTGACTGCCTGACTGCCTGACTGCCTGACTGCCCCCACCCAACCGACCAGTGTCTGCGCGGCGCGAGGGCTGCTCGCGACTGTGTGTCGAAAAGAAACAAAAATATGAGCGATATCTATTTACGTATCTAATAAATAATAATAAATATGTCACACATTCACACCAATTATCCAGTCCCAAACTAGGCAGAGCCTGTGCTAAAGTTACTAGATAACGGATACACATATTTAAATAAATATATAAACATCCAAGACTTGGGTACAAACATTCATATTCATCATACGAACATTTGCCCCTAGCGGGATTCGAACCCGCAACCTCCGGCGATCTATCCGACTATTGACTAAATTTGACTCGACAGACTGACTGAGCAGCCCGACGACGAAGCCGTCCTCTTGATGTCGCGCCCCTGAATGGGGAGAGTGGCCGTACAGAGGACCAAGCACAGAATTACTTATTTGTAGGGGGATCAAGCCGGGTGCTCCGACAAAGAGCACTTGAGCAAGTACCGGGCACCTCCCCCGTGATTCGGCCTGTGGGACCGTGATGTCGAAAGGCCACGGGAGGTGGAGGGTCTGCTGTCGCGACTCACTCAGGTCGCTCTATGTAGTATCAATTGAGTTGAGTTATAGGCAACAAGGGACAGACCTCGGTCTTTTGAGGTCAATTTTTTTTATCGATCACCGCTTCCCAGGTATTAGCGCTGTGAAGAAGAAACGGCGCAGACTCCGACGACTTAGTTCTCTGTGCGCGAAAAACGTCGCATGTTGATGAAATTGTATAATTTATCGACTTCAGTCTGTTATATGTATATTGTTATTAAGAAGACGACCGACTGTTTGTTCGCAGACAACAACTTCGACATGCCGGACCGCACGTTCCACTCGCTGGCGACCACGTGGCGGCTCATCACCAGGGACTCGCCCACAGACGTCAAGGAGCTCATACCGGAGCTGTTCTATCTGCCGGAGATGTTCCACAACAACGAAGGTGCGGTGCTCATTAAGACAAGCAGAGATATAAGCAATTGAGTTTTCGCTACACACTTACACTTATACAATCCCCCTCCCGCAACACACCCCCACACACAACACACACCCCCACACACACCCTCTCACAC
Organism: Esperia sulphurella; assembly: GCA_947086405.1. Lineage (NCBI taxonomy): Eukaryota > Metazoa > Arthropoda > Insecta > Lepidoptera > Oecophoridae > Esperia > Esperia sulphurella. The sequence continues at coordinate 16,678,737 of OX352265.1, forward strand.
ACCCTCACACACTCGCACACACTCCCCCCCCCACACACACCCTCACACACTCCTACACATACACACAGAAACACACCCTCACACACTCCACACACACACAATTCCGCTATTCCATCTAAATAGCCAATTTCGCGCTTTAAGTTTTTATACCATCCCACTTTTTCATGTAAATCCCATTTGTAAAGCTGGTGTACTGTCGCGCGCAGGCCTGGACCTGGGCACGCGGCAGTGCGGCGCGGCCGTGGACGACGTGGAGCTGCCGCCGTGGGCGGGCGACGCGCGCCTGTTCACGCTGGTCCACCGGCAGGCGCTGGAGGCCGCGCCCGTGGCCGAGCGCCTGCCGCACTGGATCGACCTCGTGTTCGGCTACAAGCAGACCGGCCAGCCGGCCGTCGACGCGCTCAACGTCTTCCCGGCCTGCGTCAGTATATGCACTTGTGTCTAAGATAATCTTAACTATATTGACATCCACACCAATTATCCAGTCCCCAAACTAGGCAGAGCCTGTGGTATGGTTACTAGATAACGGATACACATACTTAAATAAATATATAAACATCCAAGACTTGGGTACGAACATTCATATTCATCATACGAACATTTTCCCCTAGCGGGATTCGAGCCCGTAACCTCCGGCGTGGCAGTCCGAGAGCTACCCTTTCCGCCAGGGTGATCGTCGGTCGATAAGTTCGCTTAACTCCCCATGTCCCGCGTTCACCCCTGGCGAAGAGTACCCGGCGAGCCATCGTGAATTGTATGGTCTATTTATTACGTTTTTATTTCATGCGAACTTAACAGTACTTCTAGTTGAACAAAAAAATACAATAAAATAGTACATAGTAACCAATTATAAAGTTCATTTTACATAAATTGTGAAGTTTCACAAAAGAGGAAGTTTTTTCTACAAAGTAAAGTAATACATGAACAGGAAAAACGGTACAATGAAAAAAAATTTACGCGACGACGTCAAATTTTTCTTCCTTCATGTGGCAACACCTCTTTCCTAGATTGGATTTTGAGTAAGCACCGTGTGCTCTTACAATTTTAATTCATTTTGCTATCAACATAATTATTACAAACATTCTAGCAGGTTCATTTTGAACATGCTAAATGGTCCTTCGAGCCGGATTTGAACCCTGCCCGCCAGCCCCCTATGGTTAATTTCACAACATCCTCAAGATCCTTCGCTGAAAATCCAATATGGAAGAGAGGTATTGCCACCTTACATTTTTCAATTGTGCCCTTTTTTATGTTTATGTATTGAACAAGAGTGTGTTAAAGTATATGTATGTGTGTAAGTATATAGCGAAGCCACCCGTGTATCAGCTAGATAAACTAAATAACCGCGGGGCGACTGTGTTTCAGACGTACTACGGGTTCGACCCGCTGTCGCTGGAGGACGCGGTGGACCGCACGGCCGCGGAGGCCATGGTGCGCACGTACGGCCAGGCGCCGCGCCAGCTGCTGCGCGCGCCGCACCCGCACCGCGCGCTCCCCCCCGGGCACTCCCCCGCGCGCTCGCAGGTACGCACCGCGCGCTCCCCCCCGGGCACTCCCCCGCGCGCTCGCAGGTACGCACCGCGCGCTCTCCCCCGGGCACTCCCCCGCGCGCTCGCAGGTACGCACCGCGCGCTCCCCCCCGGGCACTCCCCCGCGCGCTCGCAGGTACGCACCGCGCGCTCCCCCCCGGGCACTCCCCCGCGCGCTCGCAGGTACGCACCGCGCGCTCCCCCCCGGGCACTCCCCCGCGCGCTCGCAGGTACGCACCGCGCGCTCCCCCCCGGGCACTCCCCCGCGCGCTCGCAGGTACGCACCGCGCGCTCCCCCCCGGGCACTCCCCCGCGCGCTCGCAGGTACGCACCGCGCGCTCCCCCCCGGGCACTCCCCCGCGCGCTCGTAGGTACGCACCGCGCGCTCCCCCCCGGGCACTCCCCCGCGCGCTCGCAGGTACGCACCGCGCGCTCCCCCCCGGGCACTCCCCCGCGCGCTCGCAGGTACGCACCGCGCGCTCCCCCCCGGGCACTCCCCCGCGCGCTCGCAGGTACGCACCGCGCGCTCCCCCCCGGGCACTCCCCCGCGCGCTCGCAGGTACGCACCGCGCGCTCCCCCCCGGGCTCTCCCCCGCGCGCTCGCAGGTACGCACCGTGCGCTCCCCCCCGGGCACTCCCCCGCGCGCTCGCAGGTACGCACCGCGCGCTCCCCCCCGGGCACTCCCCCGCGCGCTCGCAGGTACGCACCGCGCGCTCCCCCCCGGGCACTCCCCCGCGCGCTCGCAGGTACGCACCGCGCGCTCCCCCCCGGGCACTCCCCCGCGCGCTCGCAGGTACGCACCGCGCGCTCCCCCCCGGGCACTCCCCCGCGCGCTCGCAGGTACGCACCGCGCGCTCCCCCCCGGGCACTCCCCCGCGCGCTCGCAGGTACGCAAGGCGCGCTCCCCCCCGGGCACTCCCCCGCGCGCTCGCAGGTACGCACCGCGCGCTCCCCCCCGGGCACTCCCCCGCGCGCTCGCAGGTACGCACCGCGCGCTCTCCCCCGGGCACTCCCCCGCGCGCTCGCAGGTACGCACCGCGCGCTCCCCCCCGGGCACTCCCCCGCGCGCTCGCAGGTACGCACCGCGCGCTCTCCCCCGGGCACTCCCCCGCGCGCTCGCAGGTACGCACCGCGCGCTCCCCCCCGGGCACTCCCCCGCGCGCTCGCAGGTACGCACCGCGCGCTCCCCCCCGGGCACTCCCCCGCGCGCTCGCAGGTAAGCACCGCGCGCTCCCCCCCGGGCACTCCCCCGCGCGCACGCAGGTAAGCACCGCGCGCTCCCCCCCGGGCACTCCCCCGCGCGCACGCAGGTAAGCACCGCGCGCTCCCCCCCGGGCACTCCCCCGCGCGCACGCAGGTAAGCACCGCGCGCTCCCCCCCGGGCACTCCCCCGCGCGCACGCAGGTAAGCACCGCGCGCTCCCCCCCGGGCACTCCCCCGCGCGCACGCAGGTAAGCACCGCGCGCTCCCCCCCGGGCACTCCCCCGCGCTCCAATCTGTGCATCCCTGGTTTTGGGGGTTCTTTCAACATGACCGAGGTGAACAATTTTTTTTACTTAATATTTTTTTCTGAAAACGAGGCAAAGCCTCCACAAACCCATACAGTCTCACCAAACAGTTTGCACCCCCGGCTCTTCGGTGCTCCCACCCGGCATGAGAATAATTATACTTCTACACCGTACGTGTCCTACACGGACGATACCGTTTTATAAGTAAATTTTTTTAAAGTAGAGCTGCAATACAAAAAAAAAGGTGCAAACACGACCCCACCACACGCGAACCACTAGTATATATATTATAATTTGCCTAGGAAACCAACTACCTTCAAAAATTAAAGATTCAATACCAGTTCACCGTTTTTGGTCCCATCACAGATACTGCATTGGTGGAATATTTAATTAAATATCTTCTTTTTTCATCAGCTTCTGGGGACGAGTACAATGAAGGTGGTTGAAACGGTCGAATGTTCACTCTAACGTGTACGTGTACATTATAATGAACTGTGAAGTTAACATAAATAAATACGCCAGGTACCGGTGTGGTCTGGAGTGGAGGGCGCTCGGTGGGGCTGCTACTGCGGCTCGCCGGAGCTCCCGCCGGCCGGCGTGGCGGCGCGCCGGGCCGGCCCGGCCGGCGCCGCGCTGTGCGCCCTGCCGCACGCGCGCACCGCCGCGCTGGCCCCGCGGAACTCCGCGCTGGTCGCCGGGGCAGGTAACACTGAAACTGTATACCATAACAAGCCGATAGAGGATCTGGTGATGGTGAGTAAATATTCGTATGTTCCAGGCGAGGCGGGCGCGCTGGCGCTGCTGTCGTGGGGGCACTCGGACAACATCGTGCGGCTCAAGCGGCGCCGCGACGCTCGCCCAGACCTGCTGCTGCACGTGCCGCCCCTAGATCAGGTACACACGCAAACACACACACACATGCCCTCCCCCCACACACACACGCACCCCCACATCTCCCCCCCACACACATGCCCACCCCCCACCCCTCACACACACGCCCTCACACGCCCTTCCCTCCACATACATCAACGCCCCCAATACACCCTCCCACACACATCACACTCACACACACCCAATACGCAACACAGACACACACAAACACACACACAGCAAGCTGGTAGAACAGCAGTCAAACACGGATGCTCAAAGTTTTCTAGAATCTCAACTTTTACTACAACCGCCACAGCTAGAGTTGCCACCTTGGGCACCTGTTGAATGAAGCCATTCGCACTGTGATCGACGTACAATATACATGTTCGATAGATAACGAAAGTGTCGTCCTCGTGCGCGCGCGCCGGCGCGCCCAGCCCCGTGTTCATCGGCTACGCGTCCGGGCGCGTCGTGTGCGTGCGCCTCGCGCCGCCCCCCCACCCCCACCCCCGCCCCCACCTCCTGCTGGCGCACGGCGCGCCCATCACGGACATCCACGCGTGCGCGCTCGCCGCGCTGCTCGCCACGGCCAGCGAGGACGGCACCATCGTGCTCTGGGACCTCAACAAGTAAGCAATTTAATTGGTGACCTACAAAATCATGCTGTCCTTGTTACACTCTCACAGAAACAACATGTGTCGTATTGTTGCCATTGTTATTTACCAGGGTTTTGTCAAATTAACAAAATAATTTGTCACACTGACAGTTGTCAGAATAAAAGCTAGAAAAATAAGACGCGGTACTTCACTAGTTCGTGATTTAAAGTCAGCACTCGCAACAAAAAATAACTTTGCTCACTTGTTGAACAAATAACTATTTCAAGACATCGCGAAAATTCTTTCGCCACTATTTTTTCTGATTTTAAATTTTATTTTTCTAGATCCTACTAATGTTATAAACGCGAAAGTTTGTAAGTATGGATGAATGTTTGTTACTCTTTCACGTAAAAACTACTGAATGGATTTTAATGAAACTTTACAGTAATATAGCTTATATATCAGAATAACACATAGGCTACAATTTATAAAGATATTGTGTGAATCGTCCAAAATATCAAGTAAGTAGGAAAAAATCTACCATCTGCGAGCTATTCGGGCGTGCGCTGCCAAAATCGCTAGAGTTACATATATGTAATGTATTATGGAAATGTTTATCTTAAATAGTCCTACAAAAGTTGTCCACGCGGACGAATAGCTAGTCACAAAATAGTTCCACTCGTCTTCCTCACTGTATGCGTGCAGGTTGTCGTACATCCGCACCGTGCCCAACCGGCACAGCCTGCCGGCGCGGCTGCTGGCTGTCAGCCCCACGCTGGCCGACGTCGCCTCGGTGCACGACCCCGCCCCCGCCGCGCCCCCGCCGACCCCCGCCGACCCCGCAGACGGCGCCGACTCCGACAGCTACGAGAAGGACGACACGTACAAGTACAAGTCTCTCATCCGGGTGCACACGGTCAATGCTAGATTCGTTGGTGAGACATTTTATTTATTTCTGGCGGCCATGTTGTCTGTCGGGATCGCGCGAAGTGGCGATACGTCGCCTCCGCCTGCCCTCGGGGACCGTGAGTGGGAGCATGAGCCCGGTCGGTTGGGCACTCGCCTCCCGTTCGTGAGGTCGGGCGTTCAAACCCCGTACCAATGAATATTTCGAAACTTAGTCTGCGAGGCGAGTGCCCAACGAACGCCTCAAAAAAGAATGATACGCGAGGCGCGTCTGTTTGTCCGTGTCCGCAGGCAGCGTGAAGGTGTCGGAGCGCGTGACGAGCGTGTGCTACTCTGGCGCGCGCGAGGGCGCGGCCGTCAACTGCGTGGCGGCCGGCCTGGCGCGCGGCGGCGTCAGGCTCTACTCCTCCTGGGACCTGCGCACCGTCGCCTACATCCCGCCGCCCGACCGCGCGCTGCCGCTCACCAGGTATCGCACACGCTCACTCCTATCGCACACACTCACTCCTATCGCACACACTCACTCCTATCACACACACACACTCATTCCTATCACACACACACTCCTATCACACACACATTCCTATCACACACACACACTCACTCCTATCACACACACACACTCACTCCTATCACACACACTCACTCCTATCACACACACTCACTCATTCCATCATTCGTTTATTCATTCATTCGTTTATTTATTCATTCGTTTTAAATAATTAAAAAAACTAAAAAAGAAGAGAATTTATTCAACGACATCATTCCGTTCAACAATTAAGTATTTATTAGTAGTACATAGTCGGATGAGTTGGTCGGTGCCTCAGCGAAACGCTGCTTTTCAGGCATCGCCATTATGATTATACATCGCTAAAATTCGAAGCTAGAGAAAAAGGAGTGGTGATCGTTATCTCTGCCAAAGTGTAGGCCCTACGTAGTACTGTAAACCCGTTATATAAACCTGTTATTTATTCATTCAATTATCTACCCTACCTACCTCTACCTCTTATAATAGACACATAACCCAACTAACATAGTCTGTTTCTGTATCGTTAAGATAATGTAACATACTGAAAAGTATTTAGTATTTAATAATTAAAAACTTTCATATCAATTACACCACGTGGGTGTGGAGGTGGTTTTAAAAGATTTTTGTTTAATGTCCAGCCTGACGTACAGCAGCGACTCGTCCATTCTGTTCGGGTGCTACGCGGACGGGCTCGCCGTGGCCTGGGAGAGCGGCGACAGTGCGCACGCGCCGGGCCGCCCGCCCCCCGCGCGCGTCCTCCCCGCGCACGCGCTGCTCTGACGCCTGCGCCTGCGCTGCTGTCTGCGACCGGGATAACATGCTAGCGGACGTTCATCATCATCTACTTATACACGTCCACTGCTGAACATAGGCCTCCGCGTAGAATGCCACTTTTTGTTGGCTATCCATTGGGGGGTTTGCCATAGTCACCACGCTTGGCAAACGGATTGGTGATCGCAGTAATGATCTTAAATATAGACAGGATAACGCAGCTGCCCGCCCCCGGTGCACTCCCTTGGTCGCCTTGAAGACACCCCCAGGAAAATTTAGGGTGGCTCTATTCTAAGCCGGAAACCACATTCATTTAGGCATTATTTCATCATCAAGATGTGGGTACTTGACTGAATCAAAATAATTATGAAAGGTGATTAGAAATGAATTAAGAAGGAATGCTTGGATGACGTGACGTCATCGCACTCGATGTACACATTCAAGATCTGTCTATGATTTTAGTGAAATGACAAATGTAAACATATCTTCGCAATATTACGTGCTCGAACGTGAATATGTAAATAAAAAAAAATGCTATTTTTATATTTAAACTATGTTTTTGGCCATTTAATGCCCAAATTTTATCGTGGTTATATCAGATACGTTTCCGAGTTTTCAATACTTTTACAAACATTGAAAATTGTCCCGGAACACCTTTATCTAGTTAATAAATGACAAAAGTGTGCCAAATTGAGAATCGGCTAAGACTGGGTGGACATTCTAGCGTTTCAACCGCCTTCATTATCATCACCCACAAAAGTTGATGAAAAATAACATATTTAACTAGCTGTCCCTCTGGACTACAGAATTAAATAAAGTTGAAACTTATTAAGCGTTAATTCCGATCCCCCCCATCTTCCCCGTCCGGCTTCAGCTCCAGCTCCGACTCCTGCAAATATTTTCAATGTGCAGACACGCGAAGGTTCTATCATCAATAGTTTCCGCAGCGCATCCGATGAAAGACATTTTATGGCAAAAAAATTTACACCTTGGGTTATATTATTGAAGTTTTAATAGAGATCTCTAATTTTTTATAGTAATAAATATAGCCTATGTTACTCAGGGATAATGTAGCATTCTAATGGTGAAACAATTTTCGAAATCGGTTTAGTAGTTTTTGAGTTGATTCGTTACAAACATACAAATATTTCCATTTTATAATATTAGTATAGATAAAAACGATGAACTGATATCGTCTCTTCAACTTTTGAAAAGGATTATGGCGGCGTGTGAAACGCTCGAATATTCACCTATGCATCAAATTGATATTTGTCAGATAGCTAAGTATATTATTATAAAGATTGTAAATAATATTTTGTGCCTATGAAAACATTCCTGTTATATATACATGTTATAAACCACTGCTAAATACTCTGTTATATAATAAATAATATAATATTTTACTTACGCCTCTCAAAAATATATTTGATAAGTTAAATCGAAATGTTTTATATATGTTAGGGTTTTAAACTCGGTATAAACCCTGTGCTCTAACCAGATTATTTCAATCGTCTGGTTTTTTTAATAAACAATTTTTGAATAAATTTATGTTTTTTTTTCTTATGCTGAAACGGTACATCGGTAAATCCTTAGGTAGTCCGCTTTACAGGCTTAAAAACCACGCTTTATGGTTCAGAAACCATCTTTTCATTGCTGACCATAAAAATACTAGAATTACCCGCTTGTAGTTGGGGAACGGTTTGTCGTTTATTTGATTTCCAAAATAGTATTAGTGTCTTTTAGAGCGTATGAGTGAAAGAAGAGTGACAAAAGTAATATACAGTGCGTATGTGGAAGGAGCTACAGCTAGAGGTCGTCCTAGGAGGACATTCACGGATCAAATTAGTAACGTCCTCAAAAAGGCTGGGGTCTGCAGTGAGATGAATAAAAGGAGGTGCATGAAAAGGTTGATGGATGTGAGTGAGACTAGTGAGGTATGTCATGATCGCGCAAAGTGGCGATCCATCGTCTCTGCCTACCCCTCTCGGACCAAGGCGTGAGCATTATGTATGTATGTATTAGTGTCTGTGACCTAGGCTGATCTTAGAGAATTTACTACTTACCCTCTAACCTTTCGAAGGCTTACTATTAACTTTAGTAAGGGATGACCGACTATAACTTTGACAATAAATATGACAGGAGTAACAAACCTACTATAAAATGCAGGCCTATTATACGTAGTATTATTAAGTATTCTATGCTATTATATAGTAATAATAACAGCCTTGGTTCTACTGTAGATAAGACTGTATAGTTTCAGATACCTTTGCCTTGTACCGAAAAAGAACTAGTAATAAAGCAGTAAACTGTTATACTTCTACTATTTTAGTAGGTTCGAAATGTAAAACCAAAATTTATCTTTATCAAGCAAGCCACATGAAATTTGGTTTAGAAAAAAATATGATCTTAGTTTCTGAAGAATTCTCTATTGCAGAGCAAATAAATAATTAAATAAACTGGTGATGTATTTTATTATAGTAGTTTCACTGGAAATAACGTGACCACATGCGAAGTGAAAAAAAAATTCGACAACAAAATGGCGGGAGACAATAATTTCCAACCCGATATTTCACAGCCTGATATTGTACAGCCCAATTTTGTACGGCCTGATAATTCATGTACATTGTACATGAATTATCAGGCCGTACATTGTAACGTGAATCTCTTTTAATTTACGTTAATCGCGATTTTAACACAATCGATTCTCGATTCACTTTTAATCGATAATCGGTATCAACCGTAGAAGCGGCAACCCCTACGCGGCGACGCGAAACGTCACTAACTTCACTCGGCCATTTCAAATCTCGAGAGAAAAAACGAACAGCTGTTTCGTACTGTCAGATTTTAATTTATTCCTTGGTGCCCTAAAACCACCTAAAAAGCGTTAATTACTCAATAAATAGTGTTCCCTATATTAAACACTAAATTCAGTTAATTTAGACCCCCGCTGTTGGGTAAGTGTGAACTGATATTTACCTATTTGTTAATTTGGCCTTGTAAACCTCTTTGCATAAATTCTGTTCTGATCTGTGTATGTTTTCCACTTGTTTTCTTTGGTTCTTTATGTCATGTTCTATTTTCACCTTCTTACCACTGTGCTATTCCGTTCCAATCTCCATGTATCGCCACAATCAAACCACCCATCATGGCCCAGCTTACTTGCAATGGTGTGGAAAGGTGGATGCATGGAGACTCACTGGAAGAGGATCTAATTCCGCTAAATCTTCCAGGGTTCTAAGTTAACGCCTAAGTTAACGTCGAAGTTAACGTTGAAGCTCTCTTCACATCGTTGACCTACACTCTCCGCTACATCGTTTGGCCTTGGACCCCTTGGACGAGCTGCGGACACTCATTGCAGAGCCAGCACCTAGCCCTCATCGGAGACTCCTGCCGTCTCCGTCCACACTACAGCAGGGACAGCCAGGCCAGTAGCGGAACACCCCTGAAGCTCGACCAAACCTAGAAACTGCCATCAGGGCGGTCGATCACGACCCATTTAAATCTTTAATAAAATTATCTTATTCTTTGTTCATGTCTTGGGTTTTATTAGCTACACAGCCCAAGCGCGACAGTGGCGCCTACAACGTGTTTTTGATGGTCAGTTTTTGAGTTTTGTTGAGCTTTTGAGTAGTTTGCATTGTGCGCATACACATTGTAAAGTTTTGTTTTTTTACTTTTATTTTTGCTTTCTTTATTTGTGTGCTTGATAACCAAGTTTTAGAGTGTAAATTGTTTTGTAACTGTTGTAAATTTTTTTTTTGTCTTAAATTGAAATTACCTTCAAATGTAAAAAAAAAAAAAAAAAAAAAGTGAACACTAGTGACGTTCCTACCTTTCGGTAATTTATAATCGATTCTTTATAACGATTGTTAATCGATATATTTTTATGTTTTGTAATCGTTTCTCTTTAAATTAATCGTATCTATTATTGTAAACATTCTACATTTTGGTTATCGGTTATTTTTATTTTGCATATTTAATTTTTAGTTGCAATTTTTATTTTTGTTTTGGCTTTGCTTTATTTCATTCATTTTCATTCTTATTTATATTTTCATTTTAAAAAAAAAAAAAAACAACTCTGTTATCACTACATTGTTACAGAGCGGAGTAGTAATAGTGCTTTATTTATTTGTATCGTTCACATTTGCCCAAACGAGTTTGATATCTGATATTTTTGTTTATTCCTTGCTTTTGTCGACATGGGCGATATTAAGTTTTTGTCTTTGCAAAAAGCAGAGTTGGCGTATGAAGTTGCAATCCGTGGGGAAACTCCCGCATCTACGGTTGAACAATTGCGAAAACAGATTGTGAAAATAGCTGCGTTACATCCTTCGGAGGATATTCTTGTCTCACCATTCGGTCCTGTTACTGATCTGGAAGCAGTTAAGGAAACATTGCTGAAACTTGACGATTTAGTAGCACAATTAAGTTTAAGTTTTGATAGGAATATTTTATTGAGAGCTCAAAATTTAACACTGCATTTAAAATACAGAATTAGCAGAATTGATTGCTCTACTTGCGCGGAAGGACTTCAGATATTGTCGGATTGTGTAAATCGATTCGAATCGCTTAAATACAAACTTAAAAATATAAAACCGCCTGGTGACGCACTAGACAAAGATGATGACACGGATGCTGCTGGGACTATGACCCCTAATGTTATGGCATGTACAACGTCAAGTTGTGATAAAGGACTGTCTGATTTGTCAAAACTAAAATTCAACGGCAAAACGTGTGCACGTGCTTTTATTCAACGCGTAAACGAATTTTCAACAGCAAGAAGCATACCTTCTCATAAACTACTTACTTTTGCTACTGAAATTTTTACCGATGAGGCACTACATTGGTTTAGAAGCATTAAACATACCGCATCCTCTTGGAGTGATGTCTGCGAGAGACTTAAAGACGATTTTGGTCACGCTGATTACGACTATCGTCTTCTTGAAGAGATAAGAGCACGCACACAAGGTGAACGCGAAAACATTACTATTTACCTTTCTATTATGTCAGGCATGTTCTCACAGCTGGATAGGAAAATGTCGGAGGAAGAGAAACTAGAAATTATTATGCATAATATTCGTCCTTGCTATACCAACGTACTAACTTCTTCGCCTGGTATTAATAACATTGAAACATTGCGTTCATTATGTAAAAATTTTGAAAACATACAAGCCCGTATGTCTCAATTTCGAGAGCCGCCAAGAGTTTCTACTGAAACACTAGCCCCTGAGTTTGCGTATCAGTCTACGAGTGCTAATAAAAACTTTAAAGATCTTCCGAGTAATAACCAAAAGTTTCATTACTCTGCTAACTACACTAAGTTCAATAAAGGGTATGGTAACTATACACAGTACAATACCCCAAACAACACAAACGCACAGACGAAACAACATTACTCGTACAATTACAATCGTAGTCAGGGTAATACTAATACTAACTACTCAAATTACAACAACGCAAATACTAATGCGAAACCTGTGAACACCATCACAAAGAATAACAAGTTCTGCCCACGTTGTCGAGTGGACAGTCATTGTCTTAGGAACTGTACAGCTGAACGAAAGATAGTTTGCTTTCGTTGCGGTCGTCCTGACGTTCGTTCAAATGACTGCCCTGATTGTCAAAAGAATACTCCAAATAATTCAAAAAACTAGAAAACCAGGGTTGTGGTACATCTAATATTAACCATTTTGATGCTTCTGAATGGCAAAAATGGTTACAATTTATTAAAAACTTCTCTACAATTTACAAAGTTACTTCAATCCTGCTAGATAAACCTGAAAATGATACTAGACCTTATATTAAAATGAAAATTAATGATTTAAATGCTTGCGGTTTATTAGATTCTGGTGCTGCGGTATCGATTCTTGGCAATAATTCCCATCAGGAATTATTAAACGTAGGTCTAACCATTAACAATGGCGATGAAATTAGTGTTATTGCTGCTGGTGGTCAAAATTTAAAAAGCATAGGTTACATGAATCTACCGATACACTTTGAAAACGCTTTTAACATTATCAAGTGCTATATAGTTCCACAAATTGAAACTCCCTTACTACTAGGAGTAGATTTCTGGAGGAAATTTGAGTTGTGCCCCAAGTATATTGGCTCTATTGACATAACTCAAAACAGATTAGCTTCGTTAGCGATTTTAACTACGGATTTCGACAAGCATATTACCTCTATGGATAATCTAGTAGATTCACAGCGCCATATTGCAAACAATTTAATTGAACAATTCAACGAAATCTCTACAGAACGTAAGGGTCTAGGCAGAACTCATCTGATTACTCATCACATTGATACAGGTGATTCCCCTCCGTTAAAACAGAGATACTACCGTATGTCTCCCGAAAAACAGAAAATTTTGAAAGAGCAGGTTGATGAAATGCTAGGTCTAGATGTTGTGGAGCCTTGCGAGAGTGCATGGTCATCACCAGTACTAATAGTATCCAAAAAGAATGGTCAACCTAGATTCTGTTTAGATAGTAGGAAGTTAAATTCTGTTACCAAACGCGATGCGTATAATCTTCCATATATATCAGAGATACTGGACAATCTTCGCGATGCCAAATTTCTTTCTAGTATTGATCTGTCCAAGGCATTTTGGCAGATACCTATTGCTGAAGAAGATAGGAATAAAACCGCATTTTACGTCCCAGGTCGCGGCACTTTACGTTTTAAGACCACAGCCTTTGGTCTGACAAACGCACCTGCGACTCAGCAACGTCTAGTTGACATGATGTTCGGCCACGAATTTGAGTTAAGAGTATTTGCGTACTTAGATGATATTGTGCTTGTAAGCAACACTTTCGAGGAGCACGTCTCACTATTGTTACGAGTGCTTGATAAATTGAAACAGGCAAATCTCACTATCAACATCGATAAGTGCCAATTTTTTAGGAGTCAGTTAAAGTATTTAGGATACGTCGTAGATGCTCAAGGTTTACGCACTGACCCAGAAAAAGTACAAGCTATTGTAAATTACCCAACCCCAACTTGTAAAAAGGACGTTAAACGTTTCTTAGGAACTGCTACTTGGTATCGCCGTTTTGTTCCTAACTTTAGCACGTTAGCGGGCCCTCTAAACAAGTTGACTACTAACAAAAAGACATCTCCACCCTTCTCTTGGAGCACTGAAGCAGATGCCGCCTTCAATAGTCTCAAAAAATGTTTAGTTTCTGCCCCAGTCCTGGCCTGCCCAGATTATAGCCAACCTTTTGAGGTCCATGCCGATGCAAGTAATTACGGCACTGGCGCAATGTTGACGCAATTAATTGACGGAAAAGAGTGTTGTGATAGATTTGAGATTTTAAGTTAATTTGATATAAGTAAGATGAAAAGTAAGGTAATAAATTATATTGGATAGTTATCAGCCGGTCCAGCATCAGGCTTCTGGTTCAAGGACCGTTCGTTAACATAACACGTGGTGTCCAGTCGGATCCTATGAAGGGATGAATGAAACAAATATTGTTGTGGGGTTTTAACTGCCTCGAGGGGCTATAATTAAAAAATATAAGAAAACATCTATTAATCTAATTTTACAATGAAGAGTGCACTTTATGATTATGGCCAGAGAATAAGTTAATTATAAATAAGAAAACTCACCGGTACCGGATTTCATGATGATTCTACCTAACGTAAAATTAACATCGTCCATACACAAATACCGTGATTAAATTTAGCGCGGGGGTAGTTATTAATCGCACTGTAAAGTTCGCTGTTTTGATATTCGTTGATTTTTATCACACGCTCGATGATACGATTCCGCTATGGAACCTGTTGGTTCACAACCGCAGAATGATGGACGTCCTCAGCATCTCGTGGAGACAAAAACGTGACGGAGATCACCGCCTGGCGATCGGGTACACAATCTGTGCCGGGAACCTTTCGTCTGCTGTCCGATCGCGCTGTTGATGGCAGACCTCTCTTTTGGAACTTCAAACGTCTCTCGTCGGGAACATGTGGTCGGACATCTTCTTCCTTCACGTGGTTGCGATTCAAGATGGACGCTCCATTAAAAATAAACTACTTATACTTTAAGTTATGAAATTACATGGCAAATGTATAAATCGTCAGACGCCTGAAGGGCATCGTTCTGACGGAATGAGTCGGTGGAGTTTGCTAGCCGAAATACTCAAGCCATGTCCCGAAAGTAAGCCGGGAACTAAAATGATACGGGCGTATCGCGCGAAACTCCAATCCAGACTGTCCGGGCTGTCGTTTTCTTCGTAAAAAGATTTATTTCCCTAGGTCGATGTCGACTGCCGACCTCCTTGTCTGATGGGAGTAAAAGACAGAGACAGCGAATGCCGATCTTTATCGATTGGCTTCGTGACGTCTCTCAGCTGTCATAAGAAAATAGGAATGTACTCGCTTTTATAATTAAAAATAATGAAACTACAAAATGTTTCCAAAATCAAAATATATGTTTATCAGGTGAAAGGTAGCTATATGAAAAGCATGTCTACCAAATTTCGTTCCAAACGGAACGGTAGTTTAGGAGATACGAGCGAGAATAGTTTAATTCTATAATTTGCTCAATTCTACTATTAAATGATTTCATTGAAATCTAATAATGCGAGGTAAGCTGTAGGTAAGCATTACCGACAATGTTGGATGGTAATATCATGAGTTGTTGAACTGAAATGCCACAAATTACGATTTTGTAGTTTTTTGTATGTGATTTATTTATTCACATACCTTCAATTTATATTTTAATTTACTGAACTTATTTGTTAATTAAATAGTGTTTTGATGATATTATGTTTTATTTATCAAGTTTAGTAGCGCTTCGCTACAATACCCCCTTTGTCAGAGGAAAACGCGTGACGCAGTCAGCGTTTAGCAGCCCCTCCAATTAATATAAGAATTGCAAATCAAAACAAAAAATTTTGAGGTAAAATCTACTTTATACATTCTATCAACAGCAACTGACAAAGCTCTTGCTTATGCCTTAAATAAAAAATAAACGTAACTAAAAAATTAAAAAATAAACTTGCCTAACATATAATTACGACTTTTTTTTCTTGAAATCTTTCTTTACTCAAACACACATACACGCCATATTCATATATACATCTTTCTAACATACTCGCATTCATTCATCACTATATATATATACATATACTTATAGATATGTTACATACTTCTCATTTATTCAATCACCTTCATTATCTCTCATCTAATAAATCCAACTGTTTTGCTAGCTATCCGTACTATCCTTTCAATGATGTTGAATAAGTTCATGTTTATAAATTTAAAAATATTGTTATTAGTTTTAAAATGTTGTCTAATAACATTTTTATAACCTATACTTATCCTATCATTCTTACTATTTAATTATGCAAAATGAAAAAACAAGTGAACCTCTAGTAGGTCATACTAACTATGAAACTTACTAACCTATGGTTATACTAACTTACTAGAATCCTCTTATCAACTAGAAATAACTCTTATATTGAGTTTTAAGAAAAATATTAACAAATGACATGCCTTAATGTAACCTATTTTGCATGTGTTTATAAGCACCGCAATTAAGAAAAAATATAAAAAGAAAATGTATCTAAGAAGAATACACATACCGCACTACTAGTCTATCTATTAGAATAGTCTGACATCTGTAGGCTAAAATTGGTCTAAATAGAACCAAAAAATTTATCCATTTGAATACTCTTTGAGACCTACGGTGACAGTGCAGATGTTAGAGTGTCCTACCTTAATATTAGGAGACTCGTTATCATTTTACTGTCCCACTTGCTACTGGAGTTTGGATTTAAAATTTAAAAAATATTTAAAAATATTTACTAAATATATATTATACACATATTTGTATATAATATAATACCTATATAACATTTAAATCAGACTTCACTACCATATCTGGTCTATTTCAAAGTAGTATTGTAGTTCTGATACAATGTTAAAAAATTTGTATGCCGCTCCGGCTATACTAAAAATATTCAGTTTTTATTTTAATGAAAAAAGTATGTGGGTTAGAAACTTCCCAATTGGTGTTCCTAATTCACTAGGTTGTCTAGTTACTAGAACCATAAAGAGAACCTTAAAAATTTTGGTTCTTAAAAATTATCAAAAAAAATTTTTAATTAAAATTTTAAACAAAACCTTCAATGAACTTTTATAATGTCTTTTATGTGAAATTTTCCTGAGTTGTTACTCCCCAAATCTTTTAAAATGTATATGACGTTGGACAATTTCTGTGTAACCTTGCACTTAATAAACCTTGGTGCGAGTTTTGCTGAGAAATATTTTGCAGCTTGCGATTGTACAAAGTTTCTTCGCCAGACTATGTCACCTACACTTAATATTACTTCCTTTCTACGAAGGTTATACCTACTGGCACTCTTTTGATAAGCTTTAGTTAGAGCTGATGTTACGTTTTCGAAGATCTCTGACAGCTCTGTTAATGCTATTGCAGAGCTCTCTCTATCTTTCATGTCTAACTCGTCTAGGTTTTGTGGTAAGTCTCCTCTTATTGTATGAAACTGACCATCTGACACTATATCTCTGCCTGTACTAAGGAAGTATGGGGTGTAACCTGTTGCTAAGTTCACTGAGCTATTTAGGGATAATTGTATTTTTGGTAGAAACTTTGACCAGTTTCTTTGTTCTTGGTCTACCAAAATCGAAAGACATGTCTCAACAGTCTGGTTATATCTCTCTACTGGGTTTGACTGTGGTGCATAATATGCATTATAAAATACTTTTGGAATATTATATTTTTCTCCGAATTTTTTAAATTCTTTCGACTTAAAAATTGTTGCATTGTCGCATATAATTATACATGGTGTTCCATGTTTAAAAATTATTTCATTTTCAATAAAATTCGTTACTGTTTTGGTTGTTGCTGTCTTGAGAGCATGCAACCAGCAGTATTTTGTAAAAATGTCTACAATAGAGAGTATATATACATGACCTGAGTATGCTTTCGGAAAGGGGCCTATTATGTCAATAGACAAAGTGTGCATTGGCTTGTTTACAACTTTTTGATTAACCATTAGACCATTTGGTTGGGCATTTGAATGTTTATAGGCCTTGCAAATTTCACAAGCGCCTACATAATTAACTATATTTTGATACATATTTTTCCAATAATAGTGTTGCCTTATTTTATTATATGTTTTTGCAACACCTAAATGAACTGAATCTATCCCATTATGACATTCTTCAATACAGCACTGTATTTTTTCTTTTGGCAATACAATTTTCCAATTATTGTCATTTTGTAAATTATTTTTTTGTTTGCCAAATCTAAACATTATGTTGTTATTAATTTGAAAGTTTTTATAATTTTGTGGTGTTTTTAAACAACCGTTATAAATTTTACGGAACCATGTGTCTGTTGTATTTTGAACTCCGTCAGAGTAAGTTATCGCTTCTATGGCAACTCGTGACAGTGCATCAGGAACTATATGTAGTTTTCCTTTTTTGTGCTGAATGTCAAAGTTAAATTGGGAAATTTGCATGGCCCATCTGGCCAAGCGACCTGAAGGGTTGCTTAATGATTTGAGCCATTTAAGACTCATGTGGTCTGTGACTACTGAGAATTTTGTACCTTCCAAATATGGTCTAAAGTGATTTATCGAATCAACAACTGCCAATAGTTCTCTCTCCGTAGTACTATAATTTCTCTCTGTTTTTGACAGGATACGTGAATGGAATGCGACTGGATGTTCTGTATTGGTATCGTCTAACTGTGCTAGGACCGACCCTAAACCTACTGATGACGCGTCGCAGTGTAAGACGAAGGGGCGTGAGAAATCTGGGCATGCTAGTACTGGCGCACTTGTTAGTGCCGTTTTTAATGATTCAAATGCCTTTCTAGCTTCTTCGTTCCACTCTATCGACTCCCTACCTTTTCGTTTTCCTATCATCGCTGTCATTGGTGCTATTATAGTAGAGAAATTTTCAACAAACCGTCTATAGTAAGAACATAATCCTATAAAACCTCTCAATTGTTTTGCAGTTGTTGGTAATGGAAAATTTTGAATACAAGTTAACTTATGCGGGTCTGTTTGTAAGCCGTTTTCGTTTACTATGTATCCCAAATACTTTAGTTCGCCAATACAAAATTTACATTTCTCTATGTTCAAAGTTAGCCCCGCCTCTTGTAAAAACTGGTGAACTTTTTTTAATATTTTTATATGTTCATCAAATGTTTCAGTACATATTAATAAATCGTCTATGTACGGGAAAACTCTATCCCCAAATTGGTGACCAAACAGTCTGTCAACCAATCTTTGCATTTCAGAACCAGCGTTTGATAGTCCAAACGGCATACGCCTAAATTCGAATAGTCCTCTGTTTGGTACAACGAATGCTGTCTTTTGACACGATGTACCGTTTCCATCATAATTGTCTGAATTTGACAAATTAATTTGCCAAAAACTACTAGATAGGTCTAGTGCAGTTAGGTACTTAGCCCCCCTCAAGTTGTCAAGTATACTGTTGATGTATGGTATTGGGTATGAATCTTTTACCGTTACATCATTCAATTTCCTAGCATCTAGGCAAAATCGTAATGAACCATCTTTTTTTGTTGCCATTACAATGGGGTTAGACCATGGTGATCTAGAGGGCGCTATTACTCCTAATTCTAGCATACGGTCAACTTCTTCATTTAGGGCTTTCAATTTTGGAGGTGATAAGGGGTAATATCTCTGTTTAATAGGCGTTCCTGTAGTCACTATTCTATGTTCGACTAAATGTGTTTTTCCTAACCCTATTTCATCTGAAGAAATTTCCCTAAACTTCTCAATGACCGAATGTAACTGTTGAGACTGGGATGAACTAAGTTCCTCTCTGGGTACAACCGCTTTTATTTCCTGAACTGTGCTAGTGCTTTCTGGTTCTGTTTTTAATGTTACAATGTCTTCTGACATTGTAAATAAATTTATCAATTTAAAATTATAAATGAAATCCATTCCTAAAATTACATCTGTTTTGATGTTAGGAATTATTAAAAAATCAACATTTTTTGTTAATTTATTACACGTGACCGGCAGTGTAAGTGTACCTACGACATTCAGTGCCGAGTTATCGGCTGTATGCGCACTTATATATGTCTTTTTTATTTCTGATTTGTGCTTCAGAAATTTTTTGTAACTATTGTTACCTAAAACAGACATGTTTGCTCCCGTATCTACCAAGCCTATACACTTACTATTAATAATATTTAGTTTTGCAAAAAGCCTATTCTCTTGTGTCATAGATGCTACTTCCGGAGATAGTATGTTGCATTGGGGTTTCATTGCAAATGTGTTACTATTCCGGGAATTATTTAGTTTTTTGAATTATTATTTTGTCCAGCAGCTGATGGGTTACAATTGGGACAAAATTTTGTAATTACATTTCTAAGTCCACACCTAAAACATACTACACCCTGTACTTTTCTGCACTGCATGTAAGTGTGCCCCCTGGACTTGCATTTTTGGCAGGTAACAGTGGGTTGCTGTGCATACGAATGTTTGTAATGTTGTGTCTGATTAGCTGATTTATTAAGTTTCCCACTTTGTTGGTACCCACTGTTGGACCTGTACCCTTGTGTTGTCCCCTGTGTGTGCGTCAGTACACCAGAATAAGTTTCAAAATTTTTACTGACCTGTACTAATTGGTCTAAACTATTTATGGCATTTATTGCGAGCAACTGTGCATATCCTGGTAGCAGGTTATGTTTAACTATTTCCAATAATGAATGATCTGGGATCTGGCATGCTAATTTTGCATTTAGATCTTTAATGTCTATAATAAATTCAAAAACTGATTGTCCTATATTTTGCTTTTTTTCCCTGATTTCCCTTTCGGTAGAATAATTATAATCTATCGACTGGAAGTTCGATCTAAACTCATAGCATATATCCTGCCATGTGCTAATTTTTGATTTCACTGCCCTATAAAATTTCAATGCAGTTCCATCTAACAATTCTGTAAATCCTCTCACCAATGTGGTTTCATCCACATTGCGAGCGATTCTTATTTCGTCTACTTGCAACAAGAAATCATCAATGCTCGATTTTCCGTCATACCTGATGTTAAAAGATCGTAAATTGTGCTGTTTCATTTCGTACTGAATATATGATTGATGTGGTTCTGGTTTGGCCATGTTAAAGTTCAATAAATTGTCATGACCTGGTTTTGGTGTTGATGTCATATTGACAGAATGGGTATGACTGTGGTGAGCAGCCGCGGTATAAATTGGGGAATTACCATGTACCTGTGGGCGAGGCAACCTTGGTAAAACATTTACTGCATCCATGGGATATTCATGGTGGCTTTCCTTTATCGTGTTATCCGCCGGGCTTGTATTTCGGTCAACCATCTCATTCAAGGCATAATTTAAAAGTGATGGGTTTGTTGATGTCATTTTGTATCTATTTAACAATAATGTAATAATCTAGTCTTGCCTATGGGCACTGTTGGATGGGATATAAAACGAAAAAAACTATAAAAATGACAACCGCACCACTCACAAAAAATTTTTGCCAGACAATATAGTTCACATTCAATAGGTAAGCATCTTTAACATCAGTTTTATATAAGTTTCATTCTCCTCCTCAGAGATTCCGTGGAATAAAAATTATTGATTTTAAATAAGTTTAAATTGTAAAATATTAATTAGTATGATGACACACGTGTTATATTATATGTTCGGGCGCCATTGTTGTGATAGATTTGAGATTTTAAGTTAATTTGATATAAGTAAGATGAAAAGTAAGGTAATAAATTATATTGGATAGTTATCAGCCGGTCCAGCATCAGGCTTCTGGTTCAAGGACCGTTCGTTAACATAACACGTGGTGTCCAGTCGGATCCTATGAAGGGATGAATGAAACAAATATTGTTGTGGGGTTTTAACTGCCTCGAGGGGCTATAATTAAAAAATATAAGAAAACATCTATTAATCTAATTTTACAATGAAGAGTGCACTTTATGATTATGGCCAGAGAATAAGTTAATTATAAATAAGAAAACTCACCGGTACCGGATTTCATGATGATTCTACCTAACGTAAAATTAACATCGTCCATACACAAATACCGTGATTAAATTTAGCGCGGGGGTAGTTATTAATCGCACTGTAAAGTTCGCTGTTTTGATATTCGTTGATTTTTATCACACGCTCGATGATACGATTCCGCTATGGAACCTGTTGGTTCACAACCGCAGAATGATGGACGTCCTCAGCATCTCGTGGAGACAAAAACGTGACGGAGATCACCGCCTGGCGATCGGGTACACAATCTGTGCCGGGAACCTTTCGTCTGCTGTCCGATCGCGCTGTTGATGGCAGACCTCTCTTTTGGAACTTCAAACGTCTCTCGTCGGGAACATGTGGTCGGACATCTTCTTCCTTCACGTGGTTGCGATTCAAGATGGACGCTCCATTAAAAATAAACTACTTATACTTTAAGTTATGAAATTACATGGCAAATGTATAAATCGTCAGACGCCTGAAGGGCATCGTTCTGACGGAATGAGTCGGTGGAGTTTGCTAGCCGAAATACTCAAGCCATGTCCCGAAAGTAAGCCGGGAACTAAAATGATACGGGCGTATCGCGCGAAACTCCAATCCAGACTGTCCGGGCTGTCGTTTTCTTCGTAAAAAGATTTATTTCCCTAGGTCGATGTCGACTGCCGACCTCCTTGTCTGATGGGAGTAAAAGACAGAGACAGCGAATGCCGATCTTTATCGATTGGCTTCGTGACGTCTCTCAGCTGTCATAAGAAAATAGGAATGTACTCGCTTTTATAATTAAAAATAATGAAACTACAAAATGTTTCCAAAATCAAAATATATGTTTATCAGGTGAAAGGTAGCTATATGAAAAGCATGTCTACCAAATTTCGTTCCAAACGGAACGGTAGTTTAGGAGATACGAGCGAGAAGAGTTTAATTCTATAATTTGCTCAATTCTACTATTAAATGATTTCATTGAAATCTAATAATGCGAGGTAAGCTGTAGGTAAGCATTACCGACAATGTTGGATGGTAATATCATGAGTTGTTGAACTGAAATGCCACAAATTACGATTTTGTAGTTTTTTGTATGTGATTTATTTATTCACATACCTTCAATTTATATTTTAATTTACTGAACTTATTTGTTAATTAAATAGTGTTTTGATGATATTATGTTTTATTTATCAAGTTTAGTAGCGCTTCGCTACAAGAGAGGCCCGTAGCTTATATGAGCAAGTCTTTAACTGGTGCAGAGAAAAACTATAGCATAACAGAGAGGGAAACACTCGCTGTTCTCATTGCGTTGGAGCATTGGCGTTGCTACCTGGAGAATGGACAAACCTTCACCGTCTACACGGACCATTCCGCTCTTCAATGGTTTTTATCCCTTAGCAATCCAACCGGTAGACTAGCTAGGTGGGGGGTACGTCTATCTTCATTTAATTTTGTCATCAAGCATCGTCGTGGAGTAGATAACGTTATACCCGACGCTCTATCTCGTGCGTTCCCCGTATCAGCAATTTCCACATCTAACTCAATTACAACTACAACCGATTCTTGGTACAAAACAATATACAACACTTGTTTAAACAATCCCAGTAGTCTCGAAAATTTTAAAATTAATAACAATTCCCTTTACCGTTTTTCAAAAAACAAGTCTCCTCTTACTGCTGAGTTTGCATGGAAAGAGGTAGTTCCTAGCGAACTACGTGAGAAAGTGATTTCTGAAAACCACGATGAACCTACTGCAGGTCATTTGGGAATTCACAAAACTTACCTTCGCTTGGCTCTACGCTACTTCTGGCCGGGTATGCACTCAGACGTTGTAAAATTTGTTTCAAATTGCCCAACTTGTCTTTCCATCAAATCACCTAACCATGCTACCCTGGGTGAAATGGGAAGACCAAAACAATGTTCCCGTCCATTTCAGATGATTTCAATTGACTTCATTGGTCCACTTCCCACTAGTCGAAAACAGAACTGTTACTTACTTGTAGTAGTCTGTTGTTTTTCTAAATATTGCGTTATGTTTCCACTGCGCAGAGCAACAGCTGATGCAGTGGTGAAACATTTAGAGGACTCTGTGTTCCTTGTTCATGGTGTTCCACAAACAATTTTCTTAGATAATGGTAGCCAGTTTATTTCCAAAAATTTAGAAAATTTCTTTAAAAAGTATAAAATACCAAATGTATTCTTCACACCAAAGTACACTCCACAGATAAACACAGTTGAAAGGTACAACAAAACTATTGTAACCTGCATTTCATGTTTCATAGAGAACGATCACAGATCATGGGATTTTAATTTGCCAAAAATACAATTTGCCATGAATAATTCTGTAAGTGAGGCAACAGGCTATACACCCACATTTCTCATTCATGGGAGAGAACTCGTCACATGCGGATCCCACTACATTGATCCGAATATCGAGGACGAAGTTATTTTCTTACCTCGCGACATTTACTGCGATAATATAGGTAATTTAGCAGACATATTTAATAATGTACAGGCTTCTCTTTGGCACGCTCACGTAAAGAATACGTCTAGGTATAATTTACGCCGAAAATCGGCAGAATTTCAAATTGGTGACATCGTCTGGAAAAGAACGTATTTCCAGAGCGATAAAGACCAATACTTTAGTAAAAAGTTAGCACCCAAATTTATCAAATGCAGGGTGGTAAGTAAAAACTCACCTTTAGTATATGAGTTACATGACATGAACGGTAAAGACATTGGTACTTGGCATATCAAAGATTTGAAATTAGTTAGTAGTTATCAATAAATTATTTGCAATACACAGAACAGATATTTTTATCAAAATTTTGTAATTTTTTTCCTCACCGATAGTCGCGTCGATGATTGTCACCTATTTTTGTTTTTGAAAAACGGAAGATTTACTTTAAGTCAACAGATCAATATGTCAGTTGCCTTTATTTATGACTTGGGGCCTCGTATTAATTAATAAATATTGAGGTTAGTTAGTAAGATGAATTTTGGAAGTTGAAGAATGTTTTGTTGATGTATGAATGGTAAGAGTAGTTCTTCTTATTTACATTATCGTTGGAATTTACTTATAACCTAGGTAAAGTACAACAAGAACGGCGTGATTATTAGGTTGAATTTTTCCATTATTTAGTTAGTTTCGGATTTTTTCTTCATAGGAAGTAAAATCCTGGAGGGGAGAGGCGAATCTGTAACGTGAATCTCTTTTAATTTACGTTAATCGCGATTTTAACACAATCGATTCTCGATTCACTTTTAATCGATAATCGGTATCAACCGTAGAAGCGGCAACCCCTACGCGGCGACGCGAAACGTCACTAACTTCACTCGGCCATTTCAAATCTCGAGAGAAAAAACGAACAGCTGTTTCGTACTGTCAGATTTTAATTTATTCCTTGGTGCCCTAAAACCACCTAAAAAGCGTTAATTACTCAATAAATAGTGTTCCCTATATTAAACACTAAATTCAGTTAATTTAGACCCCCGCTGTTGGGTAAGTGTGAACTGATATTTACCTATTTGTTAATTTGGCCTTGTAAACCTCTTTGCATAAATTCTGTTCTGATCTGTGTATGTTTTCCACTTGTTTTCTTTGGTTCTTTATGTCATGTTCTATTTTCACCTTCTTACCACTGTGCTATTCCGTTCCAATCTCCATGTATCGCCACAATCAAACCACCCATCATGGCCCAGCTTACTTGCAATGGTGTGGAAAGGTGGATGCATGGAGACTCACTGGAAGAGGATCTAATTCCGCTAAATCTTCCAGGGTTCTAAGTTAACGCCTAAGTTAACGTCGAAGTTAACGTTGAAGCTCTCTTCACATCGTTGACCTACACTCTCCGCTACATCGTTTGGCCTTGGACCCCTTGGACGAGCTGCGGACACTCATTGCAGAGCCAGCACCTAGCCCTCATCGGAGACTCCTGCCGTCTCCGTCCACACTACAGCAGGGACAGCCAGGCCAGTAGCGGAACACCCCTGAAGCTCGACCAAACCTAGAAACTGCCATCAGGGCGGTCGATCACGACCCATTTAAATCTTTAATAAAATTATCTTATTCTTTGTTCATGTCTTGGGTTTTATTAGCTACACAGCCCAAGCGCGACAACATTCCTGGCTGTAAATTATTGCCTGTACAAAATCGGTCCGGGGTGATAAAACACTGCCAATAATCAGAAGACAAACTTGGATTCCAATTATCAGGTTGGAAAATACTGTCTGTGCTTTATTGGCCGTGTTTTATCGGCACGGACCGTAATTGTACAGACTGTTAATGTACAGCCTGATATTTGGATGCCAATGTCAACGTCAAACTTATGCTTTGTTTACATGCAACTAGCATGCCAGTATGGCATTCTAGCGATATGTCTATGGTTTGGACTTAAATAAAGATACCTATTCACTCTTGCCGAGAGGCCCAGATTGTATTGATCGGGAAATTCAGAAGCCGGCAGAGAATTCCATTCCTTGGAGGTTGGCAGCAGAAACGAAAAAGCGAAACACTTAGTGGGCCATGGTGGGAAAGAACAATGTTCATCGGCCATACATATTTTTAGTTGAAAGCAAATCTCGGCGTCAACTAATGAAAAATATCTAATGCTATATCCTGACTCTCACGAGGGCCTCGCGAGGCGGCCTCGTGTGATGCTACCTCCTCACTCTCACGAGGGCATCGCGAAGTGGCCTCGCGTTAAGTGATACGAGGGGAGGCCGGGGGCATCGCGAAGTGGCCTCGCGTTAAGTGATACGAGGGGAGGCCGGCCCTCTTCACTCTCGCAAGGCAGTGCTTGCGAGGGCCTCGCGACGCGAGGCGAGGCAACCGACCACTCTCGCCTCACGAGAGTCAAGAGCTATGGTGAGGTGACACGAGGCGAGACGGGGTCTCTTCACTCTCGCGAGGATGGTATTTTGTATTGAACAATGCGCGCGAGAGGAGGCGGAGTAACGTATCACACTTTCGCCTCGCGAGGACTTCGAGATAGTGAACGCTTTGTGACAATTTTTATACTACCGCCTCACTCTCACGAGGGTCTCAAGAGGCGACCTCACGCGAGGTGACTCGAGGGGAGACGGGCCCTCTTCACTCTCCCAAGGCAGGTGTTTTGTATGGGTCTGTGCTCGCGAGGGCTTCGCGTGAGTGAACGCTCTGTGACCCTAGCTCTTCTCTCTTGCGAGGCCCTAGGGCCTACCGTCTCTAAAATGCCAGGGCCGGTTTGAGGACCCATTTTGGGCCTGCACCGTAATCAGATAAAATGTGACTTAGATTTTAAGTTCGACCCAAGATACAAAACTGTGAAAATCACATCAAAATCCGTTCACTACTTTTAGCGTGTTGACGAGCACAAACAAACAGATAAAAATTCTAAAAAATATTGTTTTGGTCATGGTTACGTCCCAGTACCCAGTATCTCGACTGTTTTTTCTGGAATATCCTCAATGGACAGACACGGCTTTTTTACATTTTTATAATAGTCAGTAGGTAGATAGGTACCGGTAAGAATGCGCCGATACCGAAAAGGAACGAAATGTTCAGGGCTATGCATTCCCTCGGAAATGGAAAGAAAGCATTCTTGTCGTTATTTATCGGTTTAACAGTGAAGTTAAAATAAAAAAACAAGTGCGTGTCAGTTCACGTTCAGTTCAATGTAGGGTTCCGTAGTTAGTACTATCAGTCCTCTTCAGGTTTAAAATACAAACTTATATTTGCAGTTCATATAAGTTATTTTGTATGGAGTTTCTATGAAATATTTACGTAACCAAGTACATTTTATAAGTTGCTCGACTATTACTCGTTAACTTGTAAAGCCTACTTAACTGTGATAGTTTTCCTTTTAAATTCATTATAAAACTACTGCCGTGAATTTTTTCACATATCCATAAACAATCGTTTAGCTGGCAGCATTAGCACTTTAAAGCTCAATATTTCACAAAACGGAGCCTTGAATTGAAAAACGGTCTTTACACACTCGAAATATTTTTGAAAGACCTATCCAACGATACTCCACACCATAGGATAGGACAAGGAACAAAAAAATCATCCCCACATTACGTACCCTAAAATTTTGTTTTTTCTCATTTTATTTTACCCTTTTTGTCGGCGTGATTAATATGTATACTTACTAAATAGTCTTTGAGCTAAGCCGCGGACAGACAAACAGACGGACATGGAGAAACTCTAGAGGTTTACTACGAAACCTTAAAAATACAGCCAAGCACGAGTAGTACTCGTTCCCTGCGGCTTCCTTACCAAGATGTAAGCGTAAAGTGGAATTATTACGTGACAAACTTAGTTTTGAGGTTTTTTTCATACTGATAAGTTTGTCAAGTAAAAATTCCACATATAAAGTTAGAAATTAATGATTTACGGACTTTTGCCTTTACTTGTGCTGTGAGTCTGTGAGACCTTGTTTCTTGCCAAATTTCATGATTCTAGTCTAGGTCAACGGGAAGTACCCTAAAGGTTTTGATTCCCTTGAGAGTGTCAGATTATGCGGCATATACGGTCGTATCTTTTAATTACGTTGACTTAGAAGTTTGATTTTGTCACAGCTCCAAGGGATTGCAAACCTGAGTATTTGATATTAATTTCAACTTGAAACCTCCACGCTTTCCTGAGAAAAACATCTTGACAGACAGACAAACAACAAAGTGATCCTGTATAAGGATTCTTTTTTTATTTCTTTTGAGTTATGGATCCCTAAAAACCGATTGCATGTACCAGGGTTGGAAAAAAAATCACGATTTTTTAATATATCCAAAAAATCATGTATAAATCCTAAATCAGATAAATCCTAAAAAAATCATGATTTTTTTTTTCGATTTTTTTATAAACTTATTAGCTTGATTGAATTTTGCATGAAACGGAACGCGCTCTCTGGCTTAAGAAAAGCGGGGATTTCTCGCGGGGTGTTTTGTGAAGGAACTTTTAATAGGTTTTACGGCCTTGGGAACGAGCCCTTCTCGCCGTAGTGTTGCCACATAGGTCATACGTGACGACGCTCTGGTAAATACCAAGTTACAGAGCCTTAAACATCGTCGCAGTGTGGCCTGTCTTTCGGTATTCTACATTTTACATTTTGGAGAGTGTGCCCAGTAATTACACGATTTGATTCCCCCATCCCCCTTCCATCAACGGACTACCAGACGTGGTGAGGGCCTTCATCCTTATGTAGTTGACATACCACGCTCTCGCACGAAGCGTTTTTCTTCCTCTTTCATGATGCGAACTGCTAAAGAATGGAACTCCCTACCAGCTTGGGTATTTCCGGATAAGTACAATTTGGATCTTTTTAAAGAAAGAGTGAATAGGCAACTTCTGGGTAAGCGCGTTCCACCTTAGGCCTCATGATCACTTACCATCAGGTGAGTTTGAGGTCAAGCGCAAACCCATTAATAATAATAAAAAAAATATATACAGATTTGTTCGTAGATAATTATGAGCAATACACAAAAATGAGCCATTTATTGTTTTTTGAGTTAAAATGAAACTGATAGCAGGCTGGGAACATATAAAAATAAGCTCTGCGATGGATATACGTTTAGCCACCTTCCTTCATTAGGGAGGCATATTTTCAAATTCAATCTGAAAAATTAAAAGCTCACAACTTCCACAAATATCAATAAAATGAGACAAAATTCACGGAAAGCAATAAGGGTCAAAGCGCAACAAATTAAAATTTTTGAAATGTTAATGTGACCTTTTTCTTACGGTATGTTTGTGCACTAATTTAACATTTCCTACTTAAATTACCCCTGACCGATTGAAATTAATTTTACTCAATAATACTTGTAATTTGGTCATTATTTTGACCACTCTCTTTGAGCAAAGTCGAGCTGCCACCAGAAATTTCCTTTGAAAATCCATTATTGCCAAGTTTTGTTTCAAAAATAGACCGGTGGAAAGAAATTGTGCAAAGAGATTTTATTCAGAATTAGATTGTTTACGATAATTAAAAAAAGGTACAAAAAATTTACAAAAATTACTCGCATTGTTGAGTAAAGCACTATAAAGCCTTGGTTCGCAATGACTGCACTGCTGACCGCGCTGATGGCTTTTCCAGACCATCATAGCGCAGTCAACATTGCTGATGGACGAGCTAGACTAAAGGCCGAGACCGAAGGTCGAGGGCGAGTCAGACTGTGGTTGTAATGTACTAATAAGAAAGAAACAGACAGAGGCTTTGCATTGTGCCATCTAAAACTGCCATGCTACATGGCAGTATAGTGTGCCTAGCACCTAAAAAATTTAATAAATTGCCCAAATACATACAATCATTACAACTACCTAGCTTTAAGCAAAAAATATTTGACATTCTCGTGGACAAGTGCTATTATACCATAACAGACTTTTTAAATGATGCAAACTTAAATTGACATTTCTATATTATTTTAATAAATCTCTTTTGACATGTATATATTCCGTTATTGACATCTGTATATTGTACTTAATTATTTGCTTTAATTTTAATATGTAATGAAAAAAATGTTTAATTTGTGAAACGTTAAACACTAAATGTCATACGCCTGTGAGCAAAACATAGAGTACCTAAATGTATTCGACCAGCTTAAAACTTCCTGTGTTTACGATTAAATGATTTGAATTTGAATTTGAACTATTAAATCTGTGATTTAGTCAATTTGTAAATTCCCACGCTGCTAATATACTCAATGTACAAGGTGACAGTCTTGCTATTCCTTATGTGGCGGAGGCCCTGACGGCTTGGTCCTTGGTGTGCCCCACCGCCAATCGGCCGGATATCCATGCTCGCAGCACCAGTAGGACGAGCAACATTGCAGGGCTGTTGCCATGGAACTGCTGGAGTCGGCAGTAGGTGTTGACATCGCTCGCCTCAGGGCGGCGTCCTGTCCGGAGTCCGGGGCCTGGCTTCATGCCCTCCCTTCGTCCCACCTGGGCACAGCTCTTGACGACGGGTCGTTGAAGGTGGCTGTGGCTCTTCGATTAGGGTGCAGCGTCTGCGAGCCACACGGTTGCAGATGCAGCGCGCAAGCAGATGCCAAGGGTTATCACGGCTTGAGCTGTAGGATGTCGGCAGGGCGTTTCCCGCGACATCACATGCTCAACGAAGTCATCCGTCGTGCCCTGGTGTCTGCTGGCGTACCGTGCACCTTAGAGCCTCCCGGGTTGAGCCGTATGGACGGCAAGCGACCAGATGGGCTTACATTGATCCCCTGGGAGAGAGGCCGATGTTTGGTGTGGGACGCGACGTGTGTCAGTACCTTCGCGGCTTCTCACCTGACGCGCACTGTCCGGGGGGCGGGCGGCCGCGGAATGGGCTGCTGCTCAAAAGCACTACAAATACACAGTCCTTAAGGCTAGTTACCTATTTGTCCCTTTCGCGGTGGAGGTGAGCGGAGTGTGGTCCCAGGAAGCGAAGGGCTTTGTAAGAGCGCTGGGGCGGCGCTTGAGAAATAATGGTGCAGAAGCCCGCGCCGAGTCACACCTGGTGCAGCGCATTGCACTGGCCATTCAGCGCGGAAATGCGGCCAGTGTAAAGGGTACGTTTGCACAGGGCTTGACTCGGGGCGGGCTTCTGGACTGAGGCTTCGGCCTTAAGCGGCTTTCAGCTTGTACTTTTATTTCTAAGTTATTTATGATATGATATTTTGAATACATCGACATTCATTTGTAAATTAACCTTAATATTGCGGTCGCGGAGTTTTTTGCAGATCTTTATAAGCTCTACAATTTTTTTCATTCATGCAGCATTCGATTGAGGTCAAGCGCAAACCCATAAACAATGAAATAAAATATCTTGTACCGTTAGACCAGCATTCGTAATAAACGCATTCGCTCGACCGTTTTTTCACCAATGTTTGGAAAAATGCTTATATATACCTATTTTGTTTGACAGCATTTACAGCTGTCAAAAACGATTTGACTAGTTTCCAACAGTGCTAAACACCTTGAAGTGATAGAAATGATGGTTCAGCCAGCCAGAAGTCTTCCAGCTGAACCATCAAGTTTTTTGACAATTAGGTACTCGTACACGTGGAACTAACAAAATTAATCACTGGCAACAATCCTGGTGTAGAATAGTGGAAGTTACAGACAGGCTACAAATGGCTCGTTCCCAAAGCCGTAAATCTTTAATAAAAAAAACATGTCAAACACGTCAAGTCGGTACGTGTAGTGTCAATTCTTGTAAACAATTATCGTTGGCGTGTAATTTCTGTTGTGGTCGTGGTGATTGTGTTCAAAATGAACAAACCTCTAATTACACCTTTTATATTCTCTTTGGTGTACACACGATGTTTGACAGAACTCGAAACAGTACTATTTTTATCAATTTTTAAAGATGAAAGTTATTAATATTATGCTCCTTAGCGTAGTCGGTAGAACATCTGCCTGCGAAGTTCGGGGTCGTGGGTTCGAACCCGCCCAGGGCTGACATTTGTGTGATGAACCCTTGTGTTAGCCGTACATAATATCAGTCCTACCTGATCCCGCCGACAGTGCTGCATGTTAGGGCACTGGACTTAAATTAATTTTAAAATCATTATTAAGTTCTTGCAAATATTTATATTGTTTTATTTTCTAGGCAGCAGCTGAACAAGCGTTTCGGAAGGTTTCAGTTGATGATTGGGAGAAAATCATGCCAACATGTAATGAAAATAGTAATGGAATATTACGTAACAGGATAAATCTTTAGCGACATCGTCAGAATAGTCATAAACCCTCAAAATGACAGCAGCAGTAGTGACACATCTGAAGACAGCCAGACTATTGGAGAAGGCTCGAGCCATAGACGAAGATTTTTCTGGTGTGGAATATTTAGATGAAAGCATTTTTAATGCAGATTAAATAAAATAAAAAAAATACTTTTTTTATTTCCACAAACATACATTGTAGGTACTGTAACAAAAAAACGTCAAAAGTTGTAGGTACATAACTATAACATAATACCTAATATGCTCCGCAATATCTACGCCTGTCTGCGAGGCATGGGATCATGTGTTTGAATCCCGCTCAGGTAAACATGTTTTGAGTGATGAGCGATAGTGCCTTGTGTCTGGATGTTATTTATCTACATAAGTATGCATTTGTCTGATATCCATATAGTACAGGCTCTGCCTAGTTTGGGATTAGATGGCTGTGTGTGAAATGAAATATATCTCTATTGTGGATCATAGGTATAGGTATTACATGTCATAGTTAGAGCTCAGCTATGTCCCGCCACGTGGGCATACAACATTGTGTCGCAGTGAAGCATGCATTTAAAACAAAGCTACAAAATACATTTAAAAGTTAAGTAGATATATTATCTTTGGCATTACTAAACTTTGTTAAGAAATGGGTCCCTAAAACACTTTAGAGGCTGAGATCTGATGTGCTCAAAAAGTTGAAATTCTGGTAGGATGACAACTTCCACTTCCACAGCTGAAACTTTCACAGCTAGCTTGTGGCACAACAAATACTTACCAATCATACCGATTCGAACACCAGTTACCGTACGAATCGCGGGGTAAGGCCGATTTTCGTAACTTCGAAAGTTGTGAAGTTATTTATCCAAGAAAATTGGTATTTAGTCTTTAGGGGGTGAAATAGGGGACGAATATACTGGTACATAGATATATAAGCATATACTTCACACTGACAATTTCAAGTGTATGATGAATGATGATAAACAATAGAACCTGGATCTCATTAACTGTTTCAGGTAGAAAGATAGTTTAGTTTGAACTCAATTGTTTGGATTCATGGTGTAGTTTACACCAGCGTAATCTTGAGAGTCTGAGGATGACCAGATCAACAGCACCTAGATCTCAGTCACTATTTGAGATAAAAACTTCAAGTTTGTATCAAATGTTTGTTTTTCTGGTGCGGTTCACACACGCGCTATCCTGTGGCTCTGATGTTGACCAGGTCAATAGGTGAAATAGGGGACTAAAGTTTTAATTTGATTAAGTCATTATTTAAAGTAACTAAGGTAAGGTAGACTTAACCTGAAGGATGAGTACATATGGTACTTATATAAGAATATATATTATATATATTCTTTATTGCACATCTTAAAATTAAATACAGTAATAAATGGTGTGTACAAAGGTGAGCTTATCTCTAAAAGAGATTTCTTCCAGCCAACCCTACAGGGTGTGAGACAAGGCAGTAAGAGCGAGGGGGGGCAAAATAAGTGCATAATAGACTGCATAATAACTAAATACCTGAACTATATGACATTATTTAACCGTAGCGTTAATATTTAGTAATAATTAAATGTTCTGCATAGTAACTGCACAAGTTTCATTGTGAATATGAAAGAGTTGTGGCTACTTGCGTGGAACAGAGCGATTGTTTGGAACGCTCCATCTAGTAGTACATAGAGATCGTTGGTACTTAGATATTATTCAACTCCCTCTGTCATCAAAAATCTATATAAAATTAAGGAATCAGACAACATAATGCATGGTTAATTATTTTTATTTATTATTTGTTATACATACATATAATGTTATATATGTATAATGTGTATGATTCTTGATCCTAAGATCAGTAGAGTAGAGTCAATAACCTTTGCCCTTGTTTTTTACTTCATCATGACTTTTTTTCACCGAAAGCCAGAGAAGATATTGCAGCACTGCATTCGATGACTATGCTGCACTGCATTCGATGACTGCACTGGTTTAAAATCTGTGAATTGAAAAATGACTTTAAATGTATCTTTTTTTTTCAAATCAAACAATAAGTCATCTATTTAGGCTGACTTTTTAGTGGTTCCCAAACCATTAGACCACCAATCATTCATAACAACTTTTATTATGGGACCAACTCTGAAACTGCAAAATAAAAGGTAGCCAACTTAGAGTTGGACTTGCGCTTGGAGGGTTCTGAACTATGCTCTGTACTGATAATAAATTACCTACATTAACAAAATGAATTAAAATTAACAAAACTTTTACAATAGACTATTCCACTCAAATTTATTTATGTTTATGAGTAAGCAGGTTACACTGCCAGTGTTTTTAACTTGTCGAAACATACCAAGAACTTGCATTATGATTTATAATCAAAATTTGAAGTAAAATGAATGCACTAAACGGCCCGCCGCGATGACAAACAGACAATAGCCGCGTTGCACTGTGTACGACATGACATCACACAAACGGGCGCTGTGAGAAGTGCTTTTAGGGTGCTTCTGCATTACACGGAATTTTACGGTCCGTCATCTGAGTCTAATGAGAAAGAATGAGAACATCCAAATCAGAACACCCATGTAAAAGAAGGACATAGCACACCATGTAATGTTCCGTTTAAGGAATGGTCAATTTGTCTTTTTCTCCTATGTGGATTCTGTATTTTTCCTCATTATTATATTCCGACCATTCACAGCATCTCTTCACACATGTAAAATGGCCTTTCCATTGGTGATAACTGTACATACAAACTATGGAACCCTACTCCTATATATGACATGCATAATACATAAGTGTTGTTTTTTCACTAAAAAGGCATATTTGCCCCTGGAAGTGCACAATGCCATGGTTGATGGTAAATAGTGTCTATGTTACTTACATTATAATTTCTCGCACACAATCTAATACAGTTGTACAGGACAATGTCTCCAAAATACTCTATCTCACAGTCTCCAATACAATTAATTGTAAATTATATAGTACAGGACAATGTCTCCAAAAGAATTTGAAGTTGACATGATGGTGTTGTAGTAGGTAGCTGTATCTGCTGTAGTGCTGTCTTTCTTCTAACAATAGCGGGAGGCACGTACACACTGCACTGATGACATCGTCACTTTTACTGTGCTCAGTTCAACCGTTTAATTAAATCTTCTCAAAACTTAGTAAAACAAGCATTATTATTTCATTAACATCACATAAAAAGAGTTAATATTTTATTGAGTCAATAATGAGCTCATGTACCTTTATATTTGATTAGTGCACAAGTTTTAATTATTTTTTTCCAATACGTTTTCCAAAACGCGAGGACATTTTTAAGTTGAATTTATTACAAAGTAATTTGGTAAATAGTGGTCAAGGTGTACTTTATTTAATCCAAAAAACAAGTACCTATTTTAGGCCTCTCTACTTTTATAATTATATCCAAATTATAACCCTTAGAAAAATGGATATATTCATTTTTCTAAGTTATAACCACTGAATTGAGCATTTAAAAATAATAAGTATGAACTTCGATGGTAACTGTCCGTAACTCTATAGTAACTCTCCCAACCAGAATAATTATTTGTGTAAACAGAGCATGAAGCTGTCAGAACCTCTTCGACCAATAGGAGCAAAGTGTACATGAATGATCGGGTCGAGCATTTCTGGCTGTGCAATCCACGACCGTGCCGATAAAATCCAGCCACAGTCCACAATCCAAAATTTCACAGCCAAAATAGTACGGCCAATAATTCATGTACATGTACATGGATTATTGGTTGAGCATTATTGGCCGTGTTTTCCAGGCCGTACAATGTTGACACGAGCTGATATTTTACAGCCAATAATGCTCAACCCTTATTGTACAACCCGATATTTTGATGCCATGTACATGAATTATTGCCTGTACATTCCTGTACATGAATGATCGGGCTGTACATTATCAGGCTGCAAATTAACCGGACCCAAAATGGCGAGTGATTAATGTTGACAAATGGAAGAGACGTGTTGTATTTTTCAGTGATTGAAATTTCTTGTAAAGAAAATACAGTTAGAATTCAAATTACACATCACTAATAACTAACTCGTGCAATGGGATCAAAAAAACATAAGAAAGATTCTAAAAAGAAGAAGCATAGGAGTCGATCTCGTTCGCCTCTAGAAGGGCAGGAACGCGAGCGAAAGAGGCACAAGAAACACAAGGACCGCAAGAAGGACCGCTCTCCAGACGGTCAGTTCCCCCTTACTTACTATTGTAAACTTGGCACTAGTCGCTGATGATGATCTCATGTTAGTGCGACTCAAAATTTATAACCTAAATTTATGTCGATCAATATGCAACGAACAGTCAAGTCTGCCGTTAGCTAGAGATCATGATCGGCGGCGGTGGTGTTTCCAGTTGACAAGATAATGGCATATTTTGCTCCTTATTTCAGAGTCGGTGGCATTCGAGATGGGCCACCGTATAGCGAGTGCGACCTTCAGCAGGTAATGAATGGTACCATCGTCTTCAGAGATTAAGTGTGGGATCGGTCAGAGTGTACGAAGGGGGCACCATGAAAAAAGACCAAAATATGCTACCGTAACATACTCGCTATGCTCACTCTACTCGTGTGTTAATCTACAGCTATCTAACAAACTTTATTGTTAAATAAATTTAAGTCTGTTTTCAGAGTACCCCCTTTTCTAACTCCAACCATCAGACTTATGAAAAGCACCATGGTGGTAGAGCATTATCAATCTTTTGCTGAATTTTTTTTTTAATAAACACAAAAGTTGGTATAAAGAAACTAAAGCAAAGGTAATAAGCCTTAATAAAACGAAGATATAAACTCAGGACTTGAGGCTGCAAAACACTGATCAGGGAAAATATGACAAGACCAAAGGGTTGTTGTTCTCCTTTACATGAATAAGAAGTGACGATCCTTCTATAGGAGAGGATTGAGCTCTTATAATCCTTTAGTAGCATTATGTGTGGTTTCCGTCATAGAATCTGACCACCTCCAGTCTTCCTGTGGGTGTCGTCAAGGGATTGGCAGCAGCATTCTTGTGTATATTAAGATCGCTACTGCGATCACCAATCCATCTGCCAAGCGTGGTAATTATGGCAAATCACCCAAAGGACAGTCGACCAAAAATGGCATTCTATTGGGAAGGCTTATGTTCAGCAGTGGACATATTTCAACTGATGCATTCTCTGCTGCACATCAGTTACTGATTAGTCACCAGTAGTAAGAGGTACAAGTGACAAACGCATATGCAAGGACCATTTGTGCACGCAAAGCAATAGTCATGTCAGTGTAGGCAGAGAGACTGCTCAGGCCATATATTTTAGCACTAGTGTTCACTATAGCTTTGTGCAAATAGTATAGACACATCATCAGGTTATTTTTGTCTCCACTGCAGGAGCACAACCCTCTCTCATCTGCTGGAGACAGACAGAGGATTTGGCTTACTCTCCCCGCGCTGGCCAGACTGGTTGGCGAGGCCTGATTCATGTTTTATAATGTATAGACACATTTTTGGTTAAATATTTTGAGAATAGAATAACAAAACATTAACAGTTGCACAACATCATATTTACAAGATCCCACCATGCTATTCAACACTTTTTTGGTCATTGGTGCAAAAATAATATTTCATTTGTGGCAGATAAGGTCCAGGGTTATTTGACCTGCTGTCCCCTTTCAGCATAATAATTATGCACATTTATTCATTTTTAATGGAAAGGCAGCTTTTAGCTATTATATTAATGTTCCATATCAGCTTATTTTTATTCTAAAATTGGTCTATTCTGTTCTTAAAAATGATTATTTATGTGACAGTTTTCCAAAGTGGCAAAGTTGACGATGGTAATACAAACTTGTTGTAGTTATACTGAGCTTTATTATTTACATACATACATAATGTCCACGCCTTGGTCGCAGAGGGGTAGGCAGAGACGATGTATCGCCACTTTGAGCAATCCAATGTCACAAAGCGACTTACCTTCGCCCGCTTCTCGCTCTGTGTTACCCCTTGACTTGATGTGTTGCGAACAAACGATTATAATTTATTAAAGTATATTTTGAATAAAATCATAAGTTAAAAATACTGACCTCTATCTGTAATATAGTTGGCAGCATGAAGCTTGAGCTCTGATTTTTACCGGCGCTGAATAAGCCTATAAAATGCACTTTTAGTGGGCTGTCCATTGGGGGATTTGCCATAATCGCCACGCCTGGCAGGCAGATTGGTGGTTGCAGTAATGATCTTATATACACAGAAGAACACTGTTGCCCATCCTTGGTGCAATCCCTTAGTCGTCTTGACGACACCCACGGGAAGTTTGGAAGCGGCACTATTCTGAGCCGGGAACCACATGGTTGGATTAGGTTAGGTTTCAAAAATAGTTAAATAATTGACATTAGAATCTAAGAACAGTTTTTGCTATAATCCCAATTTCCTATATAAGTTTGAGGATTTAAAGAGGAAACGCATAAAAAATTACACAGACCAATGTCAGAGGATTATCTTGTACTAGCTGTTGCCCGCGACTTCGTCTGCGTGGACAACTTGATATTACAAGTTATTATTTATTTCCCGTAGCAATGGGATGTTATTTCAGGATAAAACTATCCTATGTCCTATTAACCTATGTGTGCCAAGTTTCATCACGATCCGTCCAGTGGTTGAAGCGTGATTGAGTAACAAACAGCCAAATATCCAAACTTTTTCATGTATAATAAATAAATAAATAAATAAATATGTGGGGACATTTCACACACGGCCACCTGATCCCAAACTAGGCAGAGCCTGTAATATGGGTATCAGACAGCTGATATACATACATAGATACATAATATAATATATAAATAACATCCAGTCACAAGGCAAACACAAGTGCTCATCACACGAATGTTTGTCCTGGGCGGGATTCGAACCCGCGAATATTAGTAGAATTTGTTTATTTTGCTATAAATTACATGTACAATACAGAGGTAGGTGGAATAATATCTATCATTCAGTGGTTTCAATGAAAATGTACCCAAAGGGTATAGCGAGTAAGGTAACTGTTTCTTTAGGTCAAATTTCGATGGCCCTGTAGAATAGTCGGTAGTGCGCATACTTGCGAAGCTCGGGGTCGCGAGTTTGAATCCCACGCAGGGCTTGCATTTGTGTTATACTGATAAGCCTTTTGCCTGGATGTTATGTATATTACTTTAC
This sequence comes from Esperia sulphurella, assembly GCA_947086405.1. Classification (NCBI taxonomy): domain Eukaryota; kingdom Metazoa; phylum Arthropoda; class Insecta; order Lepidoptera; family Oecophoridae; genus Esperia; species Esperia sulphurella. The sequence goes on from OX352265.1 coordinate 16,718,271, forward strand.
ACGTGACCAATTGCTGTTCAAAATTAAAGCCGTGTAGTATTAATATTTTTATATAAGTATCTTATAAATAAAATCGTAAACATTGCGTGTCTGTACATTGAAGATATTTGCAAAAAAAAATTTAGGGGTCTAACGATAAGTAATAGAACACATTTCAATCATTTTTGGAATTTTTGTCTGTTTGTCTGTGAGTTTGTGCACGCATCACTTAACAACTACTGAACGGATTTTGATGGACTTTTCACATAAACATGGGGCTTAACTTAACATGTAGTCTTTAATTTCATTGCAATCTGCTAACTCAGTTTAAAGTTATAGACATTTTTAGTTTTCAAATAAAAAATAGTGAGAATGGGAGACATTCTGTTGTTCACGCGAGCGGAGCCGCGGGCACAGCTAGTATATAATAAAATAAAAAGAAACAAAATCAAAATCAAAATATTTATTTTCAAAATTGGAACACATAATTCTCTTTTTGACGTCAAATTCTGCCTAAAACTACTCCACTTCCACCTGCATAACCGAGGGGAAGAAGTGGCAACAAACCCAACGGCACAGGGCCCTACCTTTGATTTATCTTATTCATTACAATCATCAAGTCTACCTATGCTGAGCCATCAAGCACTCCATGGACTTTTATCATTTAAGTAGTCATCTAACTTATAGTAGGCTTTCTTGCACAGATTAACTTTTATAGAAGATTTGAAATTTTGTTCAGACAAGTTAATAATTTCATTCGGAACTTTATTGTAGTAACGCACGCACAGCCCCACAAAAGAATTATTGAACATTCATCTCTCCAAAAAATATATGTACAATAACTCCGCAAAACTGTATAATACAGTTTGTTGACAGAAATTGCTCTCTTACTTTATACGTGTAAGTATGCGCGATTCCGTATGTGATAGTATTATACGAGTATATGGTAATTGTTTTGTGATTAATACACATATATGGTTAAGCCAACGATCTCTATGTACTACCAGATGGAGCGTTCCAAACAATCGCTCTGTTCCACGCAAGTAGCCACAACTCTTTCACATTCCCAATGAAACTTGTGCAGTTACTACTCAGAACATTTAATTATTTACTAAATATTAACATTATTTAACCGTAGCGTCAACATTTAGTAATAATTAAATGTGTCAACATTTAGTAATAATTAAATGTTCTGCGTAGTAACTGCGCAAGTTTCATTCTAAATGTGAAACAGTTGTGGCTACTTGCGATTGCTTGGAACGCTCCATCTAGTAGTACATAGGGATCGTTGGGTTAAGCTAATTTTTTATGAACCTGAATGTAACAAGGTACGTTACTAATGAGCTAAGCTGTAACGTTAGCTTATTTTGTATGAATAGTATATTAGCTGTCCTTTACCCATAGTACAGGCTCTGTCTAGTTAGGGATCAGTAATGCTTTTCTCTAAAAATTGCCTGCCAGCTTTGGTATTTCCAGACCATTACAATTTGGATCTTTTTAAAGGAAGAATCTTCTGAGTAAGTGCGCTCCTCCACCTTAGGTCTCATCGTCACTTCCATCAGGTGAGATTGAGGTCAAGCGTAAATCCATCAGGAATAAAAAAAACATGTACGAGTCTCACTCAAGTAACTTCAGTCACTTCGAAACCTAATTCATTGGTAATTCTGTAAAAATTCCAGAGCACTATCGAAGTCGCCAGTGCTCTAGAATGTTTACAGAGTGCCAATGGATTAGGTTTTGAACTGAGTAAATTAAAATTAACTCGGAGAGACTCGAACGTGAGTTTGTATTTTAGAGAATAGCAATACTGATTGGCCGTGTTTGAGATGTCTCCACATAAAATAAACTCAGCTCATTATAACATGCGACCTACTTTGTACATACATACATACATAATGTTCACGCCTTGGTCCCAGAGGGGTAGGCAGAGAGGATGTATCGCCACTTTGCGCAATGTATTGCAAAGTGGCTTTCCTTCGTCCGCTTTTCGCCCCGTGATACCCCTTGACGTGATCTCGAAACCAAAAAAAAAATATTGCAGTGAGTCGTGTGTATTGTATAAAGAAAGAAAAAACATTTATTTACTACCATAATTGGCACACACAAAGAAAAAACCAACAATGCAAGAAAAAGGAAAAAATATAAAACAAAAATTCTAAGAACTAGAGAAAACAATTTAAATTTTTTTAAATAGTTAAAATAGTATGCGTGTGCCGTGGCAGCAAAAGGGCAAACGACTCAGCATATGCCTTATACTCTATATATAATTATGTCGTATGATAGTATGTCGGTGACATCCTTTAAGACTAAACTAAAAGAGCACTATCTGTCTCACTCAGTATAATATGGTATGTATGTATTTATGTAAGTATGTTTATTATAGTTATTATTATTTATTATATATATAGGTCAGGTATTTAGTTATTATGTAGTCTATTATGCACTTATTTTGCCCCCCTCGCTCTTACTGCTTTGTCTCACACCCTGTAAGTTTGGCTGGAAGAGATCTCTTTTAGTGATAAGCTCACCTTTGTACACACCATTTATTACTATATTTAGTTTTAAGTTGTGCAATAAAGAATATATATTATAAGGGTGAGTGTGTAAAAAGTTGCAGCGATATAAAGTGCTGCGTCTGATTTGTTTCAGTTGAGGAGGTGCCCGTGGACTCCCACTTGCAGAAGGCTGACAATGGATACCACGAGGGCAGCCACGGCCACGGGGCGGAGGGCGAGCGGGAGCGGGAGCGGGACCGCGACCGGCGCATGCGCGAGGCGCGCGCGCATACAGACGACCTCGCCGCCTACATGTCAGTACCCTTTTATTTTTTTACTAGCTGTGCCCGCGGCTCCGCTCGCATGGACTACAGGTTCCGCTTCCATTCCCACTTTCGCTCCCTGTCCCACTTCCACTTTCACTCAGACTCTCAATCTCAATACCGCTCCCGCTCCCACTGCCCTTTTTCCACGCCCACGCCCACTTCCACTCCCACTACCAGCTCCAAATGTAATCCAAACTCATCGCAATCTGAATAGTACGGAAATACTGTTATGTGCAATATATTGCATACTAACCTTACCTACTAATGTATTTGAAAACTAAAAATGTCTATAACTTTTGATTGAGTTAGCCGATTGCGATAAAATAAAGACTAAATGTTAAGTTAAGTTAAGCCCCATGTTTTTGTGAAAAGTCCATCAAAATCTGTTCGGTAGTTTTTAAGTGATGCGTGCACAAACTCACAGACAAACAGACAAACATTTCAAAAATGATCGAAATGTGTTCTGTTTCTTATCTTAAGACGCCCAAATTTTTTTTTGCAAATATCTTCAATGGGCAGACACGCGAAGTTTAAGATTTTATTTATTAGATTTGGATGCTGGCAATGGCCATTGGTCTCCAAGTAACGTTAAAACAATTAGCTGCAGTACTATATATACAATTATAGAAACAAGTAAGGCACAACAGAAATACTAAAAGCCAGAGTTACAAGTATATGAAAAGGGATCATCATCATCATCATCAGGTTATTTTTGTCTCCACTGCAGGAGCACAACCCTCTCTCATCTGCCGGAGACAGACGGAGGATTTGGCCTACACTCCCCGCGCTGGCCAGACACTTAAAAAAGGGATACTTAAAAATAACCTTTAATTCCCTGACATACACTGTCTGTCGCTCCATAGCGCATGCTCGGCCCTTATACTCGTATGAGTTGTGTTAGAATTAAGAAAGTGTGTAAATTGTCGTAATAAACAATTTATAAAAATAAAATAAAAAATGTATCAACTGTACATAATTACAAATCGCTGCCGTGAGGGATATATATATTATACTTCAGTTTTCTTCAGTTGATTTTTTTTACGAACTTGTTACCGTTTTTTTTTGCGGTATACGTACGAGTTCTTTGGTTCTTTAGTTCTTTATTTGCAATGAATAGGTACAGTTTTTGGTCTTAAAGTTAATAGTTTCATCTATCCAGCTATAATAAAAGTAGCATGCAAATAGAAATGCAAATACATTATGTACTGTTAAGTAAGAGAGTGAGGTAAATTATAGTAAGATCCGAGCCGCTTACGTTTCAATTTTGCTTGCTTGAATTTGAAACTCCCCGATTTTGCAAATGAAAATAGACCTTGTCACTCTATTACGTGCAAATGATATTCAGTGGCGACTCTACCCCTCTATACCCGTAGTTACGAGCGCGAGCTGCCCCGCGCGCGCTCGCCGTCGCCCGCCCCCGCCCCCGCCCCCGCCCCCGCGCCCGCGGCAACCGGCGGCGGCCCCCAGGAGACGCTCTCCATCGAGGAGACCAACCGGCTGCGCGCCAAGCTCGGACTGAAGCCGCTAGAGTTCGCAGAGAAGCCTGCGGGTGAGTTGCATTGATATTTAATTTTCAAGCCAAAAATATAGAAAAAAAATATATTTTACTTTATTTTAGTAAACTTATAAGCTGGTCTCTTAAATACCTAGAAATCGGTTTCAACATCCTACTAATGTTATAAATGCGAAAGTTTGGATATTTGGATGTTTGTTACTCATTACGCTACAACCACTGGACGGATCGTGATGAAACTTGGCACACATATAGGTTAGGTCCTGGAATTGGACATAGGATAGTTTTTATCCCATTCCTACGAGAAATACATAATAATTTGTAATGTTAAGTTGTCCCCGCGGAAGAAGTCGCGGGCATCAGCTAGTATACTATTACTTTAACCTCCGAGGGTCTAATTCAGTCTAATTTCCTTTTTGTGCTGATGTGTGTAAACTTTGTCAGAGGACGGCAAGTTCAAGGATGACCTTGGCGAGTTCTACCACAAGCCGGCCGCAAACATCGCGCAGCAGAAGAAGTCGGAGAAGATCCGCGAGCGGCTCGACGAGCGCAAGGAGAAGAGGAAGTTCGAGCAAAAGTATGTTCTTTATCTTTCTATTTCTGCACGATATTATATTTTACAATCCAGATTAGAACATCTCTTAAGCAGGGATCGGAATTTGGTATCTTGGTGTCATTTATCTTATCTTCTTAGGGGCCAGGAAAACCTGGCGACACTTCGACCCTTCAGGATCTTTTGTGCCAAACCCCTGACCACCAACGGTGCCCCAAGCCGATTTAGTGGACTTCACATACGCCTTCTTCTTTGGCATATGCAGGTTTCCTCACAATGTTTTCCTTCACCGAAAAGCCTGTGGTATTACAAATAAACTACTTTTACTATCATATATACTTTTGAGTGAGTGTATCATTCGTAGACATTATGCGCTCCATGTATATGTCTAGTGTTGTGAGTACTGTCTGTGTCGGCAGGTTGCAGACGACCACGCTGCTGGCCGACGACTCCGACGGCGAGGGCGCGGCCGCGTGGGTGCACAAGTCCAGGGAAATTGACAAGCAGAGGCAGGAGGCGGCCAAGCGGGTGAGCACTGTGTTTACAAGTTGGCTTCAAAATTACGGTCAAACCAAACAGTGTAGATCATGACCATATCAATCCTTAGACGTCTACATCATCAACCTGAAAGAGTCCACTGTAGGACATAGGCCTCTCCCAAGGCGCGCCACTGAACCCGATCTTCGGTTCTTCTCATCCAGTCACTGCCAGCCGCCTTACGCAGATCGTCGCTCCATCCAGCCAGGGGGCGTCCCACACTACGCTTGCCCAGTCGCGGTCTCCACTCGAGAACTCGTTTACCCCAGCGGTAATCGGTTCTCCGACAGATGTGACCAGCCCACTGCCACTTCAGCGTAACTTTTGAGCTATGTCGAAGACTTTAGTTCTCTGGGGAATCACCTCATTTCGGATCCTGTCCCTAAGAGAAACTCCGAGCATAGCTGTTTCCATAGCCCGCTGAGCGACTTTGAGTTTTCGGACTAGTCCCACCGTCAGTGTCCACGTTTCGGCGACATAGGCCTTCCTAATGAACGCTACCACACCTGGTCAGCATGACACCTCCATATCCAGCCGCTGCCGGCCACCTTGCTCAGGCTGTCGGTCCATCTGGCGGCGGGGCGTCCCACCCTGCGGTCTCCACTCCAGAACTCGTCTGCCCCAACAGAATGTACCTCTTTTCCTATTTCGAATCTTTACTTCTTTAATTTAATATACCTGTAGGCTCAAGGTAGCGTAGACTAGGGACATGCCTACCTTCACTGGTAGGCGATATGTCTACCTCTTGATCCTCCCTTAGAGGAGTGGCTGAGGGACAATGGTGAGGAGGCGGGAACCCAACGGAATGTAGATCGCTATTCAGTAAATAGTACATTATAAAACATCAATCAGGCCTCCCCAACCCGTCTGGCCAGCGCGGGAAGTGTAGGCCAAGTCCTCCGTCTGTCTCCGGCAGATAAGAGAGGGGTGTGCTCCTGCAGTGGAGACAAAAATAACCTGATGATGAAACAGTAAATAGCAACACCTGGAGGGGGACTTTTGATGGCCCGCGTTGCGATTTGATACCGCGGGAGGTCGTAGGTTATATAATTTGTAGAGATGTACCGACTAGTCGCCGACTAGTCGGGAAAGCCGACTAGTCGGCCATATTTGTAGTCGGCGACTATTCGGCTAAAAAACGGCAAAAACCGCCGACTAGTCGGCCCATTTTTTTCCTTAATTTTTTAGTTCCTCTACTAATAAAATAATATACGTTGTGTTAGCTATGTAATTCAAAATTGTTTTATTTTTTACTAATTAAAACACCAAGTCTCACACGTAAACAATGATAAAAAATGCAATGCCCTTGAGTATGCACCCTTACTTTGTGAAAGACATTAATTTATTGGAAAGTGTCCAGAGAAAAGCTACAAAAATCCCTTTCTGCCTAAGGAAGAAACGTTACGAACAGAGACTGCAAATTTTGAAACTGCCTTCCCTTCAGGAACGACACAATCGTGGTGACCTTATCCAAACCTCAAAATACTGACTGACAAATATGATTGTCCTGACCTGAAGTCAATCTCCAACCTCAGTTGCATCCACAGAGCAAGGCACAAAAATGACAGGAAGTTGTTGACAACTCAATCTAACACCCTCGTCGGCCACAACACGCTCAACAGCAGGGTCGCGAGCACGTAGAACAAGTTACCGCAGGACGTTGTCGAAGCCCCCTCAGTGAACACCTTTAAAAACAGACTAGACAAGTTCAACAAAAACCCATGTTACAAGTGACAATTCAAATACTTAAATACACCAGTTCAGATATAGGCATACCAGCAAATTGCTGCTCGCCTATTATCCCTATAATAATAATGTAAACAAAAACACGTCCCGACAAGTCCGCCTGGCCGCCGCCGGGCGCCGCGCGCCGGAACACGAGCCGAAAGACTATTCACGAATATTGCCGATGTCATCCGAAAGCAATGATCGGCTTGGCCGACTAGTCGGCCGACTAGTCGGCCATTTTGCAGCCGACTAGTCGGCTAGTCGGGTAGTCGGCCAAAGTCATAGTCGGCCCATCTTATAAATAAAATCGTAAACTTCGCGTGTCTGTACATTGAAGATATTTGCAAAAAAAAAAATTGGGGGGTCTAAGGATAAGCAACAGAACATATTTCGATCATTTTTGAAATTTTTGTCTGTTTGTCTGTTTGTCTGTGAGTTTGTGCACGCATCACTTAAAAACGACTGATCGGACTTGGATGGACTTTTCACAGAAACATGGGGCTTAATTTGGTGTAACATATAGGCTTTATTTCATCGCAATCGGCTAACTCAATCAAAAGTTATAGACATTTTTAGTTTTCAAATACATTAGTAGGTAAGGTTAGTATGCAATATATTGCACATAATAGTATTTCCGTTCTATTCAGATTGCGATGAGTTTGGATTACATTTGGAGCTGCGGGTGGGAATTGTAGTGCAAGTATGCGTGGGCGTGGGCTCGGGCGTGGGCGTGGGCGTGGGAAAAGGGTAGTGGGTGTGGGAGCGGGAGCGGGAGCGGAAGCGGGAGGGGAGCGGGACCGGAGCGGAAGCGGGAGCGGAAGCGGGAGCGGAAGCTGAAGCGGGAGCGGGAGTGGGAATGGGAGCGATTCTATAGTTCACGCGAGCCAAGGTCACCTGGACGATACACTGCGAAGAATGCAGGGTGTAAATGTTCGACTGAATTCGTGAGCGGTAGCGGGAGCGGGTATGGTACCAGTGTAATTTGAGTGTTTGAAAATTAGCATAACTTTCGACTGAGTTAACCGATTACGATGAATTTGTGGTATACGTATGCAACAAAGTAATGTTGGTCGGAATTTGGATTGCGATGGATTAGTTACGAGGACTACATTTGGAGAGACGAGGGAAAGAGGTTTGAGGGGAGAGTTGAGGGGAGAGCTGAGGGGAGAGTTGAGGGGAGGGTTGAGAGGAGTGTAGAGGGGAGGATTGAGGGGAGGGCTGAGGGGAGAGTTGAGGATCTGGATTTGGACCTGGGTCTGGGCCTGGAATTGGCCCTGGACCTGGACCTGGACCTGGACTGGACTGGACTGGACTGGACCGGACCTGGACCTGGACCTCGCCCTGGCCCTGGCCCTGGACCTTGACCTGTACCCGGACCCGGACCCGGACCCGGACCCGGACCCGGACCCGGACCCGGACCCGGACCCGCACCCGGACCCGGACCCGGACCCGGACCCGGACCCGGACCCGGACCCGGTCCCGGTCCCGGTCCCGGTCCCGGTCCCGGACCCGGACCAGGACCTGGACCTGGACCTGGACCTGGACCTGGACCTGGACCTGGACCTGGATCTGGACCTGGTCCTGGTCCTGGTCCTGGACCTGGACCTGAACCTGGGATATGGAGCGGAAGTAGGAATTGGAGCGGATCCTGTAGTCCACGCGAGCGGAGCCGCGGGCACAGCTAGTCTCTAATAATTTGAAATGCGATTTATTCAAAAGTTAGGCGGAGTTATAACATACTGCTTTGGTAGCTTTTGCTGGCATATAGTGGCATGTATCTGTTTAGGACAGAGCTTCGATCTCGGCCTTAAAAAATATAATAAAATAAAAACCAAAATTCTACTGACTTTTTCGCGAAGTTGATAACATAAATATGTGTAGTCCCAAAAATAATGTTAATAGTAAAATTCTGTCATGAATAGATTTTCAAAAATTTTCAAATTTTTTTGTTGGGTTTTACAAAAAGGGTCAAACTGAATTTTTTTTTCTTAAAAACCACTTGGAATTTATTCGCGGGAGTTTCACTAGTACATTTACAATTAAAAGCTTTATCGGACTATGCAATAAAAATGGCATGTCACTTTTTAGGGCAAAAAACATACGATGTACCTGTTATATGACATGTAATTCATGGCAAAATAAACAAATACAAATTATCATACAACAGGTTTCAAACATCTGCTTACGACAAAGAAGTTGCATGTAAAGTTGACCATGGTGGAGTGTGGACACATATTAATAAGTGTTACGATGCAGGCGGCCATGCTGGACGAGATGGACGCCGTGTTCGGCGTGGGCGCGCTGGTGGCCGAGGAGGAGCGGGCGGCGCGCGCGAGCGGCTACACCGAGCGAGAGCTGCGCGGCCTGCGCGTCGCGCACGACCTGGACGCGGTCAGTATGCGGCACTCTTCATGCACACACTCTGATTAATCATATTGATATATTATTTAATATAGTAAAAAAAATTTTTGTTCTGTGTATTTTGGAATTAATATTATATACGAGATAGTATGTTGTATACTGTGACATTTGGGCTCGATTCTGAAGGCACAACGTTAAAATTTGACAGCACTAAAGCTGTTGCTATCCTTGTCACACAGTATAATGAAGATAAAGACGAAATAATATGTTTATAGAAGCCGGGATGACAAATCAAACACGCGTTCAATGGTTGACGGTCACTTTATTACTCGCTGCCACAGTTATTCAGATCCACCCACATTCATACACATCACTCCTTCCACCTTATTTCGGAAACCTGACAACAAAATAAACTTATTAATATGTAATCCTTGTAACATATTTTCTTACATCTAGGTCTTAGTGCCATAGGCTTCTTGGGAATGTGCGATGACAAATTGGACGGACTTGGATTTCCCTCCGATTCCGCGCCAGGGGATGATTGAATAACTGGGGAGGGGGAAAACACCGCTCGCTCATTCTCAGTGCCTGTGCCACCAACAACTCCTTCCTCACCACTCGAGGCATCAGTGAACACATCCTCTGGCACATTTGTACTGACGTCTACTATTTGATTAGCGCTGTTAGCTGGGTCGATTACTATTGTTTGTAAATAGTCAGCGCATGGGGTCACTGGTGCTGATGTCGTATGCGCCGGAGGGGCGCGCGGGGAGGGCGCGGGCGCGGGCGCGGCGGGGCGCGGCGCGCGCGCCACCGCCGGGCTCGCGTCCGCGGCCGGCGCACCCTTCGATGCGTTATATTGATCGCTGGTACATTTTAACAGCTGATCAATATGTCTTCTAACACATTCTAAGTTATTAAACATTTGAACTAAGTACATTCGTTGGCCTATAATCCTTACAATTGTACCCTTTGTCCAAACTGGTTTTCTAGCAACGTACTGTCGAAGCCACACTGCATCGCCAATGTTAAATGAACGATTATGTTTTTTATCTATATGCCCCCCGCAATTACTAACCCGTTTGTTCGGCATCACTAGATCTAGCCTAGAGTGAAATTCCCGTCCATACATCAGCTTGGCCGGCGTCATGCCGGACGCGCAGTGCGTAGTGTTCCTGTATTGGAATAAGTATTCTAGTAATTCCTCATTAACATTATTCCCGGAACCTGCACGACTCAGAATACATTTTAGCATTTTCTTACAAGTTCGAACTGAATTTTCGGCTTGGCCGTTGCTGGCTGGGTGATATATGGGCGAGGTAACATATTTAATGCCGTTAACTGCGCAGAATTTTTCAAATTCCATAGATTTAATTTTTACGTCATTGTCGGATACAACTGTCTTGGGGAGCCCAAACCTGGCGAAAAGATATTTCATTTTGGAAATGAGTGCTCGTGTTGACGTTCCACCGGTCATGGGGAGGCACTCTAACCACTTACTGAATACGACCACCACTACGACCAAGTACACCTTTTGCCCTATAGATAGGTAGTCAATGTGCAGCCGCGACCACGGGGCTGAGTCGCGCGGCCAGGGCGCGGGCGGCGCGCGGGGCGCGGGGCGGCGCGGCGCGCAGCGCGCTGCACGCGCCGCACGCGCCCACGCACCGCTCGATGTCGCCGTCTATGCCGGGCCACCACATCCTGCTCCGAGCTAAACTTTTCGTTTTGACTACACCGAAATGTCCCTTGTGTAACTCGCGTAGCAGGATCTCCCTCAGTGATGTCGGAATCACCACACGATGCCCCCGCAATAAACATCCGTCCTCGACTTCTATGTCCATTTTGCATCTAAAATATGGTTGTATGTTCCTGCAATTTATTTTCCTAGGCCACCCGTGCTGCATGTACCTTATCACCGTTTGTAGGGTCCTATCGACTGCTGTAGCAGCCCTGACGTCCTCGAAAGCTATCGGTAAGGCATTGTCATCCAAAAAATTTACGAATGACACATCTTCCTCTGCCGTCTCTGACCCTATCGATGGTAGGGGCCCGTGAGAAATAATCTGCGATTAAATTTTTCTCGCTCGGTGTATATTGTATGATATAATTATATGCCGATAAATATATCGCATACCGCTGTAGACGCGAAGCCGCCATCACTGAAATTCCGTTTTTTTTACCAAAAATAGCGAGCAACGGTTTGTGATCAGTCTTAAGAACGAATGGTTCCGGACGGCCGTATAAATACTGGTGAAAGTATTTTATACCGAATACTATAGCGGTAGCCTCTTTTTGAATTTGGCTATAGTTTTTTTCGCTGGCCGAGAGAGACCTGGAGGCGAACGCCAGGGGGCGCTCCTCCTCCCCCCGGGCGAGGACGGCCCCGAGCCCCGCGGGCCCCGCGGGCCCCGCGTCCACGCTCAGCACCAGCCGCGCGCCGGGGTCGAAGTGCGCCAGCACGCGCTCAGAGCTCAACTCGCGCTTCACTTCGTCGAAGGCGTGTTGTTGTTTCTCGCCCCATACCCATGGAGCCTCAGCGCGGAGTAGGTCGTGCAACGGGTTCAATAATCCCGACGCATTCGGTACGAACTTCCTATAATAGTTCACCATGCCTAGAAATCGTTTTACTTCTTTTACATTAGTCGGTCGTGGTGAACTATTTATAGTATCCACCTTTTTTGGACACGACCTTAGTCCGTCTCTGTCTATTACGTATCCGAGGTACGTAACGCTGTCGCGAAAAAATTCGCATTTGTTCTTTTGCAACCTAAGTCCGGCATCCTGTAACCTTTTTAACACCATTTCCAAACGTTCCAAATGAATAGCTTTAGATGGCCCTGTGATACAAATATCGTCTAAAAAACACACAACGCCATCTATACCCATTAGTAGGGTTTCCATAGCGCGTTGAAATATTGCCGGAGCATTCGCCAAACCAAATACTAATCTCGTATACTTAAAAAGACCTTTACTAGTGCTGATGGTGGTAATTTCTTGCGAATTATCTTTTGAATTTAATTCTAGTTGATTGTAAGCCATTTTTAAGTCAATTTTAGAATAATGCTCGCCACCCCTCAATTTAGCAAAAACCTCTTCAATCCGCGGCAAGGGATACTTGTCTACCTCGATGTCCTTATTAACGGTTAACGCGTAGTCACCGCATAAACGTATGTTGCCATCGGCTTTGAGCACTGGGACGATCGGTGTTCCATATTTGGAATACGAAACTGGAATTATGACTCCTAGCTCGACTAGACGTGACAATTCTGACTCCACCTTGTCTTTTAGGGCAAAAGGTACTGTTCTTGGTTTAAAAAACCTTGGTTTAGCTTCTGGTTTTATCCGCAAACTCACTTTGAACTTATTAAATCGTCCTAATTCGTCCCTCCACAACTCAGCGTAACGTTGTAACAGACCACTTATTTCGTTATTATTTGTAACATGATTTACAGATGCAAATTTAATACCGAAACTTGTCATAAAATCGCGTCCGAGCAGCGGGGGTCCACCATTATTTAAAACAAAAATCTTTAACTCCCTAGATACATCTCTGTAATTAATTGTCGCGTTAAAAAAACCCAACGGTTCGGTTTTATGACCATCGTAAAAACACATTTTCAAATTACATTTCTTTAATTTACAGTCTTTAAACAATTTTGACCACAATCGCTCAGAAATCACAGATAACCCGGAACCCGAGTCCAACTCCATGTCCAGCAGACAATCGTTAACTGTGACCGCGATAGTATATGGAATATTATTCACGTACCTCAATTGAAAAAGTTTGCATTCCTCACACTCGCTGCCGGAATCACTTCCGGCCGCCTCCGTTATGTTATTTAAACGGTTGCACTTTTTCCCTTCACTGCACACTTTCTTTAAATGCCCTTTACGGCCACACGATTGGCATGTATAACTTTTATAACGACACGTGACCTCTGAGTGACTTTTGAGACCGCACACCGCACAAGCACGAGCACCACCACGCGATGCCGACCGGCCGCCCCGGCCGCCCCAGTCGCCCCGGTTGCCCCGGCCGCCCCAGTCGCCCCGGTTGCCCCGGCCGCCCCGGCCGCTCGTGCCGACGGCGTCGCCGCCAGCCGCTCCCGCGCCGCTCATCCGGAACATTGGCTCCTCCTTGATCACCGGTGCGCCCCCGGCGGCGCTGTCGGCCTTGCCACTGGTGGCGGACCTCGCCTGCCGTGCGCACTCGGTCTGTTGTGCTATCTCCAGCGCCTTTGTCACTGTCAGGCTACTCGCTTCCTGCTCGAACAATTTGTTCCTCTCCGGCCCATCTGGTAGTCCCAAGATAAAACGGTCGCGAAGTACCGTGTCCAGGGCTTGTCCGAAGTCACAAAAGGTGGCGAGCCCTCGCAGTCGCGCCAGCCACTCCACCAGCGTTTCATCCACAGCTCTAATTGCACTATAAAACATTGCCCGATCGGCTAAGGTAGATCGTTTCGGCTTAAAATGCGAGTTAAATGCTTGCACTATTTCACTGTATGTTAAACTTTCAAGATCCTTAGGATGCACTAAATTTCGTGCTAAACGATAAGATTCGTCTGATAAATACGTGAGCAAGATGTTACTTTTTTTCTCTGTGATATCGTTCACTACAAAAAAGTTTTCGATGCGCTTATGAAAAATGTCCCATTCTTGATCTTTAAAATCAAAAATTTCCACATTTCCGAGATAACCCGATTTTTTTGACATTTTGAACTAATTATAACCGCAATTTTCCTCGTTCGCCAATAATATGTTTATAGAAGCCGGGATCACAAATCAAACAAGCGTTCAATGGTTGACGGTCACTTTATTACTCGCTGCCACAGTTATTCAGATCCACCCACATTCATACACATCACGAAATCAATTTTAGCGCTGTCAAATTTTAAATGTGTGCCTTCAGAATCGGGCCCATTATTTGAATTGTTGACATTGTAATTTATATTTTGTACATTAGTTTATTTTATGACGATCCCTTTTACCATATTAGAATGACATGTAAAAATGTAATAGTAGGTACACATGTCGGCCCCGTAGCCTAGTCGGTAGTACACCTGCCTGCGAAGCTCGGGGTCGCGGGTTCGAATCCCGCCCAGGTTTAACATTCAAGTGATGAGCACTTGTGTTTGCCTTGTGGGCCACCCCTATCTTTCCCGTGGGTGTCGTCAAAGCGACTAAGGGATTGCACCAGGGACGGGCAGCAGCGTTCTCCTGTGTGTGTACGTTAAGATCATTACTGCGATCACCAATCCGCCTGCCAAGCGTGGTGATTATGGCAAATTCCCCAATGGACATCTAACCAAAAGTGATATTCTATTGGGGAGGCCTGTGTCCAGCAGTGGACGTATTTAGGCTGATGATGATGATGATATTATTTATATTACGAGAATGTCACTTTATTTTCACTTTTAAAATTGTAACTTGTCCTGTCACCGCCAGCTGGGCGAGGAGCGCGACACGGTGCTGACGCTGGCCGACAAGGAGGTGTTGGCCGAAGACGCGGAGGACGTGCTGGTCAACGTCAACATCGTCGACGACGAGAAGTACAAGAAGGTACGCACACCATACATTTATTATCCTAGCCCACACCTCATACAATTAAAGAAAAAAAAATTTCGCACCTCAAAGTTTTTACGTTCATAATTGACACTAATTGGTTATTATCATCAAATAACAGATGACTCATCTATAAATAAATAAATATGTCGGACATTCACACCAATTATCCAGTCCCAAACTAGGCAGAGCCTGTGCTATGGTTACTAGATAACGGATAGACATACTTAAATAAATATATAAACATCTAAGAAAACATTGTCGGCCCCGTAGCCTAGTCGGTAGTACACCTGCCTGTGAAGCTCGGGGTCCCGGGTTCGAATCCCGCCCAGGGCAAACATTCGTGTGATGAGCACTTGTGTTTGCCTTGTGACTGGATGTTATTTATATATTATATTATGTATTTATGTATGTATATCAGCTGTCTGATACCCATATTACAGGCTCTGCCTAGTTTGGGATAAGGTGGCCGTGTGTGAAATGTCCCCACATATTTATTTATTTAAGACTTGGGTACAAACATTCATATTCATCATACGAACATTTGCCCCTAGCGGGCTTCGAACCCGCAACCTCCGGTGTGGCAGGCCGGGAGCTACCCCGTTCAGCCACGGAGGTCGTCGTTTTTATCTAATTTAATTAAATTAACTTTGAAGTGCCTTATGAGGTGCGAAAAATTATTTTGCTGTAGTTTCAAAAAGAGGCTGTGCGCCTGGCTTCGTCAACCAGTCATTTTATAGTTATGAAGAGTTTTCCGAAACTCATTGATATAATTAATTAGATTCAAAATGTATGTACTGAATCTGATTTTTTTTGGTTGTAATTTGGTTTTATTTAATTTGATTGTGTTTTTTTTTAGTAATTAACCCGATGTGATTTTGGGATTAAACTGTAACAAATGATATGAATAAAAATATGTCTATCACTATTTTTTATTCTCAAAGAATATTTTTAAGCAGTAGGGTTCCAGGTGGAATAATTTCCCAGAATCTGTTGTATCTGATACATCAGTAAATATTTTATAAAAGAGACTAGACAGTTTCTTATAAGAAAATAACTAAGCCTATTACTGATTTGGAAGTACCAGCTAAAGATTATATTACGTGTCTATGCATTGAAAATATTAAAAACAAAAAGATCCTATTCGCTTGTACAGTTCGTTCGCTTCCAAAAACTAAAGTCCCAACTAGCACACTGGCGAAATATGCAGCCAAAAGCTATAAGATAGCTCCACAGTGGGGGTATATCGGTGTCAGTGCACCTAACACCTATGGACGCCCACTGTGGAGCTATTAATCTTAAAATAGCTGCATATCTTATGGTCGTATCCAGCCACATCAATAAACATGTTTAAAAGAACAGTCTAGACAATTTCTTAAAGGAAAATAAATCTACTACTACGGAGCTGCCTTTTCATTTAAATAAAAATAAATAAATATTTCGCATGCGTGCTAGTCGGGCTGTCAACGGTGCACAATGTCACCGGAACGTTCTAGGTTGTATCGCGACGCGACAGATACCTGCCGGAGGTTTAATTTCAATGTGGTTTGTCAGAACATAGAGGAGCGCAAGAAGGCCAAGGCCGGCTACAGCGCGTACGACGACGAGGCGGAGCTGGAGGCGGCGCTGGGGCACAGCAGGCCCGTGCTGGCCAAGTACGACGACGAGATCGATGCGGGGGGCGCGGGCCGCCGCAGGGGGTTCGTCATCGGGGACGGGGGGGCGCTGCACGCCAAGCGGCTCAAGGACATGATGGTCAGTTGGTCACACTTTACGCACCTGTTCAGCGTTGACACTGTTCATACCTGTAACATTATTGTTGACACTGTTCATACCTGTAACAGTGTCGACACTATTCATACCTGTCCAGGGTTGACAGTATTCATACCTGTAATATTGTTGACACTGTTCATACCTGTAACATTGTTGACACTGCTCATACCTGTAACATTGTTGACAGTATTCATACCTGTAACATTGTTGACACTGTTCATACCTGTAACATTGTTGACACTGTTCATACCTGTAACAGTGTCGACACTATTCATACCTGTCCAGGGTTGACAGTATTCATACCTGTAATATTGTTGACACTGTTCATACCTGTAACATTGTTGACACTGCTCATACCTGTAACATTGTTGACAGTATTCATACCTGTAACATTGTTGACACTGTTCATACCTGTAACATTGTTGACACTGTTCATACCTGTAACAGTGTCGACACTATTCATACCTGTACAGGGTTGACAGTATTCATACCTGTAATATTGTTGACACTGCTCATACCTGTAACATTGTTGACAGTATTCATACCTGTTACATTGTTGACAGTATTCATACCTGTAACATTGTTGACACTGTTCATACCTGTAACATTGTTGACACTGGTCATACCTGTAACATTGTTGACACTGTTCATACCTGTAACATTGTTGACACTGCTCATACCTGTAACAGTGTCGACACTATTCATACCTGTCCAGGGTTGACAGTATTCATACCTGTAACATTGTTGACACTGTTCATACCTGTAACATTGTTGACAGTATTCATACCTGTAACATTGTTGACACTATTCATACCTGTAACATTGCTGACACTGTTCATACCTGTAACATTGTTGACAGTATTCATACCTGGAACATTGTTGACATTATTCATACCTGTACAGGGTTGACAGTATTCATACCTGGAACATTGTTGACATTATCCATACCTGTCCAGGGTTGACAGTATTTATACCTGTAACATTGCTGACACTGTTCATACCTGTAACATTGTTGACAGTATTCATACCTGGAACATTGTTGACATTATTCATACCTGTACAGGGTTGACAGTATTCTTGTTGACATTATTCATACCTGTACAGGGTTGACAGTATTCATACCTGTAACAGTGTTGACACTGGCTACGCCTCTGTAACAGTGTTAACCACTGTCTGTAGCAGAGTTTGCTGGATTTGTGTACGTTTTTTTTTCCTCATGGTTTAGTAGCATTTTTTTTATCCGTACGATATTTATTTACGAGAAATAAATTTCGACACTCCTTGTACAGTAAAAGAAAAAAAATAATCAATAAAATTGCGGTCCAGAGAGAGACGCACCACCGACGCTCTCTCTGGGTTCATAAATCGCACTTGTAACAAAATGTTGTATGCTGGGTGCAGCGGGCGGAGCGGCTGGCGGGCGGGCCCGACCGGCGGCTGGAGTCGCTGCGGCTGCCCGAGCTGCGGCTCGCCTCCGACTACCTCGACGAGCACGAGATACACGCCAAGTTCAAGAAGTCCAAGAGGAAGGTGAGCGCCGCATACACCGACACCACCGTAGCATTCTCTTTTACCATCTGTTGTTTATGAATGAGGATCAGCCACGTTTTGTATGTTAAGTTTGCAGATATTCAAACATATAAAAATTCATATCTTATACAAATATATAAACTCCATGAATAATGTTAGACAAAAGATGGTGGACGTTCATGTATAGATCACCACTTATAGCAACCGATTACAATAAATGATACGACAATGAAAGAGAACAATAGTTACTATGGCGTATCACTTATTGTTGCCTGGGATCAAAACGATCATCATCCTTTATGACATAAATATTAACATAACACATTACTAACGACTGCCGTGTGGTTTCCGGTAGAGTAGAATAGGCCCACTCCAACTTATCCCGTGGATGTCGTACAAGGCGACTGAGGGAAAACATTATAAAACGTCAATCAGGCCTCCCCAACCCGTCTGGCCAGCGCGGGGAGTGTAGGCCAAATCCTCCGTCTGTCTCCGGCAAATAGCGTATTTAGCGTCACAAAGGCGCTAAATACGTCCGTGGTGTTCAACTAGGTGGCCAGGCTTATCTTGGCCATACCAAAACCCCCAACCCCCCGACGTGACCACTCTGGTCATCGTTTCATTGCTACACTCCCATTTGCTAGAGGGGAAGTGGGAACTCTCTTCCTACTTTGACTCTTTACTTCTTTAATTAACTTTGTCTGGAGCCCAAGGTAGCGTAAATTCATGACCTGGGACTTGCCCTACCTTCACTGGTAGGTGTCTTTGCAGTTACCTCCGTTGATCCTCGCTTAGAGGAGTTGCGGGGGGAGAATGGTGAGGAGGCGGGAATGTCTCCGGCAAATGAGAGAGGGTTGTGCTCCTGCAGTGGAGACAACAATAACCTGATGATGATTACTAACGACAGCGAAAACCATAATATGTTGTACCCATTGACCTACTGTTTAAATAAACAATGAATTCAGATCAAAATCCAGATAAATACAAAACATATGTATTATGCAGGGCAAGATACGCAAGAAAGCGAAGGAGGAGCCGATAGACGTGGAGGACTACGAGGCGGGCGCCGCGCCGCTGGTCACGGATGACACAGGTAACGCACACTGCCCACATACCAGAGAAGGCCGCTAAGTGGTTTTAGTGGATCCACATCCAAATTCAGACTATTTCTAGGAATAGACGTATCTGAATTTGGATTCCTTGAGGTCTTTAGGGGGCCAATTCTACAAACGCATTTTCGCATAAAACGCAACTGAACTGCAGCTGAAACGCAGGTTTTTACACTATTCGTATTCCGCTGCGCACAACGTTTGTACTTCAGCTGCGTTTCAGCCGTAGCTAACGTTTAAACAAACTCCAGACGTTGATGAAACGAACGTTCCGTGACTTCGTATTCTGCTAATGTTTTTTGTACATTTTGACAGTTGTCTCAGGTAAAAACGGAACGCTACGCTGTCAAAATAGCGTTTATTAAAAAGTTGGTAGGAAGGTACTTTTTCACACACGCAGTTCAGACGTTACGCTTAAATTTATGCAGAAAAAAGTTATTTTCACAATTAGATGTTTATTTTTCACATAGGCTGGCACTAGATCGTCGCAAATAATTTCGAGAAAAGATAACACTAATTATAAAAAATGTTAAGTACATTTTCAATAGACTTGTAATAAACTAAGAACTACATAATGAAATACCGCTATATACGTACCTACTCATTTTTTTTGTTAACAGCATTACGTTCAAGTATGACAAATACTAAATTACTTTAGTACATAATTAAAAATTTCTGTGTATTATTGTTTAGGTTTTTATTTATAAGGATACCAATAGACAATTTTTAATTTTAATTTAATTTAACTAATAAATGATACAATAAGAATTAAAACAATATAAACTTACAATTTTATGGATATACAATGAACAACAAGAAACATATGCGCAAATTTATAATCAATAGCAATAATACAACATGTACTTTAAACGCGAACATTTCCCGCGCTTTCGAGAAAAATAATGTCGTATCTATGGGAAATTCGCACCATCGAGAATCGAGTAACGAATACAAAAATACTAGGTTCGTCCCTAATAGCTGAGTAACGTGTGCGTTCCGTCTGCGTTTCGTCTTGCGTCGGTTATCGTTTCAAGTTAAACAATGAGTAGAATGTCAATTTGAGTTTAGAAAGGAGTTTGACTGTAACTTAAACGTAACTGTTGTTTAAACGAACGATAAATGTTGAAAATAGTAGAATTGGCCCCCAGGACGACATCCCCTTTCCTGACTTCTCCACTTTCCTAACTCGTCCACTTTCCTAACTCGTCCACTTTCCTAACTCGTCCACTTTCCTAACTCGTCCACTTTCCAAACTCGTTCACATTCCTAACTCGTCCACTTTCCTAACTCGTCCACTTTCCAAACTCGTTCACATTCCTAACTCGTCCACTTTCCTAAACTAATTACTGCAAGGTGCTATATAATGTGTTGTATTGCGTTGGCAGAAGTGAAGCCGGAGCTTCTAAGTGCAGAGCTGGCGGTGGACGACGAGGAAGTGGAGCCCGACAGCGAGCTGCAGACGGCCCTGGCGCGCGCGCGCCGCCTGCGCCTGGCCGAGCGCGGCGCCGGCAGCGGGCCCAAGGTACGGGGGAATACGAGAGTTGCCACCACGTGTCCTCGTGTGCATTATAGACCCCTCTTAGGTGCAAAATGGGATTTTGGACGACGAAGTGGCGAAATTACCGGTGGTATGATTCTAGTTCATGATCATCTGAATGGTCACCACTATGTTTGCCGGCGAACAGGACTAAAGCGTTGTTGTGTTCCGATTTGATGGGGGGATGGTAGGTGATTTCTTATTCTTCAACTGTAATATTGTGGAAAACCAGTTTTCTTGTATCAGTTAGATCAGTCTAAACTGTCAAGAATCTTATGTGTTCGTCTAAATCTATTGTGCGCTTTCTCAACGTCAGATGGAGGAGATCCTGGAGCGCGCGATCGAGGAGCCCGCCGTGGGGGAGGAGGAGGCGGGGGCGGGGGCGGGGCCCAGCGCCATGGTGCTGGACGCCACGGCAGAGTTCTGCCGCACGCTCGGGGACATCCCCACGTACGGGCTGGCCGGGAACAGGGACCACGACGCGGAGATCATGGTCAGTCGCCACCCGCGCCTCTACTGCTACCTAAATTAGGAAAGTGAACGAGTTAGGAATTGGTCGTGGACGAGTAAGGAAAGGAAGTAGCTAGATGGAGTGACGATCTGCGTAAGGCGGCTGGCAGTAACTGGATGAGAAGAACCGAGGATCGGGTTCAGTGGCGCACCTTGGGAGAGGCCTATGTCCAACAGTGGACTCTTTCGGGCTGATGATGATGATGATGAGTAAGGAAAGTGAACGAGTTAGGACAGTCGATAACGAGCGAAGTTAAATTTAGAAATAGCAAATAACGTCCACATTACCGGATCTGATGCTAGCTACGTGTGTTGCAGGACTTTGAACGCACAGACATGGACATAGAGGCGGAAACAGACAGCAACGCCGGCGCGTGGAGTCGCGTGGACGTGGACAGCGAGAAGCCCCCGGACCTCGCCGCCGGTACGTACCCACACATACAGCGACGCGGATATCACTGACTTATTTTAATGTTATATATAATAGAGCGTAAAATAATGGGACACTGGGCCCGATTCTGAAGGCACACATTTAAAATTTGACAGCGCTAAAATTGGTTTCGTCTTTATCTTCATAATACTGTGTGACAAGGATAGCAACAGTTTTAGTGCTGTCAAATTTTAACATTGTGCCTTCAGAATCGAGCCCATTTATTTCGTATTTTGTCTAAAGCCATATCTAGTGGGAGAAATCACCTTTTAAACAAATACAAACATACATTTACCATCCTTTTATTTACATTTAAACTAGTAATTATGAAACAAGTGGTTATTATCATTTGTACAGCTTTTTGGTCCTTCGAGCCGGATTATCCCGTAATACATGACCATTCCCGAATCCAGTCGTTTGATTGTTTGTGTGCTTGTCCGTGTGTCCGTCAGGGTGCAGCGTGGTGCTGGACGCGGAGCCGTCGCTGGGCGCGGGCGTGTCGGGCGCGCTGCAGCTGGCGCTGAGCAAGGGGTACCTGGAGCGCGCGGGCGACGGGGGGCCCCCGGCCGCGCCCCGCGCGTTGCTCAACCACCTGCTGCAGGCCAGGCACTACTCCATAGAGGACAAGAGCTACGGGTCAGTGGATCAGAGGACAGAATCGTTTAAAACTCTCAAAATGATTTGATCAGGGCACCGAAATGTATAATATATCAAAGAATAGTCGGTGGTACCAAGGAGCAAATTGGTGACTTTGGTCCTCAAAAAGGCTGGGGTCCGCAGTGAGATGAATAAAAGGAGGTGCATGAAACGGTCGATCAATGGGAGTGAGGGTAGTGAGGTGTGTCAGGATCGCGCAAAGTGGCGATGCATCGTCTCTGCCTACCCCTCTGGGACTATGCACTCACTTGCGAAGCTTGGGGTCATAGGTACCAATCCCGCCCAAGGAAAACTTTTGTGTGATGAGCATATTTTGTGCTTGCCTTGTCTGGATGTATGTATATATATGTATGTATACCCATAGTACAGGTTCTGCCTAGTTTGGCAGCAGATGGAGGTGTGTGAGATGCCCCCACAATAATCGTCAGATTTAACTAAAACTACATTTTTCTAATAGCTGTTCTGGGTCGATGTGACATTCAACAGCCTGAACGTCGAGAATACGAGTATATATGCTATACATTCTTTTTATTATGTCATTTTTATCTTGCGCTCACATTGTTGGCTTGTGCGTAACGATAGAACTAACACGGTAACAGTATGAAGCGCGCCGTCGTGAACTGGACGATCTATAATGTGTGGTTGTGTGGTGGGCAGCGGCGAGGACGACAAGTACGGTCGTCGCGA
This sequence comes from Esperia sulphurella, assembly GCA_947086405.1. Lineage (NCBI taxonomy): Eukaryota > Metazoa > Arthropoda > Insecta > Lepidoptera > Oecophoridae > Esperia > Esperia sulphurella. The sequence continues at coordinate 16,741,561 of OX352265.1, forward strand.
GCGCGGCGGGGGCCACCACGGGCCGCTGTCGGAGTTCCGCGAGAAGGCGCATTTCCGGCCCAACATCAAGCTGGAGTACGTGGACGACGACGGCCGCCCGCTGTGCCCCAAGGAGGCGTTCCGCTACCTGTCGCACAAGTTCCACGGCAAGGGGCCCGGCAAGAACAAGCAGGAGAAGCGCATCAAGAAGGCCGTGCAGGAGGGGGTCAGTATACATACGCCCACCCCCCACACATACACCCCCCATACACCCCCCCCCCCCCACACACACCCCACACACACACACACACACCCCACACACACAAACACACCACACACACACCACACACCCTACACCCTACACACACCCCCCCACCACACTATCTTACACTACTTCTTCAACTAATAAAAAGATTTTAGTTTTCTCCGAAACAGACAACGGACAGTAAACGGACGAATCAACGTACTTTTTTTTTTAAATTCCGTTACGATAGAATATATGTTTATCAATATAGAAAATCCGAATAATAACCCACAGCTTTGGAAAAAGGACAAAGCCATTTGGTACTTTTGACACAATTTGCTCGGAAACTATTAAACTTATCAATCAAAAGTATAAAAAGATACTTGTAGGATAATTTAATGCAGAACATTTGACTGTCAAACGGTTATCTTCTAGATCTTTTTATATAAAACTTGTAAAAAAATTAAGTACATTTTAGTCTCTCTTCGAAATTGGCAACCTTTTGTTGTTGTTCTTGAACAATAACAGGCGTTCTCGTATCAGATTTAACCGATGTTTGCATGTCCACAGTTGATGAAGAAGATGAGCTCAACGGACACGCCCCTGGGCACACTGCAGATGCTGCAAGATAAGCAGCGAGAGACGCACTCGCCGTACATCGTGCTCAGCGGCGCCAAGCGAGATAACAACAACTAACTCCATCTGTCGCATCGGCGGCGTTTAGGCGAGGCTTCGCTATAAGACAATGCCAACAAGACGTGGTCTGAGAAAATTGACGAATTACAAAGAAAAAGACACCCCCGCATCCGATTGGGGGGGGTTTTTCGCCAAAAGTATGAATTACCAGAACAACAGCTGTACAGAGTTTCTTTGTTAGTCGCCGATGCTAAAAGTATGTAGTAGAGTACATTATGGACTTCGTTTGTAATCCCGTATCTATAATGGAGTGGCTTGTATGAGCTTCTGGGAATGAGGAGCGGTGAGGTGGGAGGGAACGTCAGACGTACCCAGGGTGAGCATAGAAATCCCCCCCCCCCCCCCCCCCCCATTATTCATCAATCATATTGAATCTGGTATCGTTCGACTCGGGGAATCTTTCTCTTTAACCGGCGATACATACATAAAATATTTAATAAAAAAAATACTTACTGGGCTGATGAAGATAGATTTTTAATTCGTGAAAAATATTGTGTATGTATTTAAAGACAGAATCTGTCATTCCATTTTTACGACGCCCCCCTCTACGACGGCGCCCTAGGGCCGCCCCTGAACGTCGTATCGCACGGCATTATTCTGTAGGTGCCTACTAAACGAAGCCTATGCGGCTGTCAAACTTATGAATTTCATCAAAATGTATAATATTTTCTCCGCTGATTGTAAGATTACTATGAATTAAAGGATGTAATATTTAGTGGGATTTTCGCATTTCATTTACCATTCTCCTATCCATTGGTTCACCGTAGAAACACTTACCCGTGTGGTTCCCGTCTTAGAATAGGGCCACCCCCAGTGGGTGACGTCAAGGCGACTAAGTACGACTAACACGAGGGATGGGCAGCAGATGTGATTCAACATCATACATGATTGTATATGAAAATCATTACTGCGATCACCAATCCTGTGAAGCGTGATTATGGGAAATCTCCCAATTAGCAGCCGACCAAGTATGCAATCTGTCTGATCTAGATCAATTAGTATGCCTAGTTGGACTAACCCAAGTGACATTGTATTGGGGAGGCTTATGTTCAGCAGTGGACATTATTGATTACACTTTACCTTCATCATCATCAGGTTATTTTTGTCTCCACTGCAGGAGCACAACCCTCTCTCATCTGCGGGAGACAGACGGGAGGATTTGGCCTATACTCCCCGCGCTGGCCAGACGGGTTGGAGAGGCCTGATTGATGTTTTATAATGTATTCCCTTAGTCGCCTTGTACGACATCCACGGGAAGAGTTGGAGTGGTCCTATTCTACTCTAGCGGAAACCACACGGCAAACTTGCCTTACGGCATTTACCTTCAATATCCATTATTTTAAAACAATGTACTTATAATTAAATTTTATTTCGAATTAAAATAAATTATATACAAGCACCTTGATTAAGATAAGTATACAAGATCAAAAAGGCAAAACATTATTCCACAAACACTTCTTGTAAAGAAAACAATGTCACCTTACAAATGCGTTTAAGTACCACACTTAAACAGATACACATAGTGAGTGTCTTTTTTACGTACCAATTAGTGTTCTCTAGTATAGTGTTGACCATATTAACTGCCTCCTGCCAGTAATGTGGTAGGCGAGTGGAGTGCGCCGGCCGGCAGAGCTGCGCTAGGACGTGCGGTGGGCCACGAAGTGCGCGACCTTCTTGGGGCCCTTCTTGAGCCGCGTCTCGCGCACCAGCTCCGGCGTGGGCGGCCGCCGCACCGGCATCGTCGACGCCATGCGCAGGTGCGTGTACAGCGGGATCTGAGCAACATACATGAAGGACGCTATATGATAAAGTTAAATTTGCTTATGAATAGTAAGTAGTAACCGTTCAGCCATGAACTTTAAAAGTATCAAGTGTACTCATATGCAATAAAGGATTTAGGTTCAGTCAGGGGGGTTGCCTGTCCGGTGCTGTCCAGGCGAGTCACAGTACGCGGTCCCGGCTTACTAGTACATTCGGACTATCCTTCCGTAATACTATGCCGTGTGATTTCCGGTAGAGTAGAATAGGACCACTCCAACTCTTCCCGTGGATGTCCTACAAGGCGACTAAGGGAATACATTATAAAACATCAATCAGGCCTCCCAAACCCGTCTGGTCAGCGCGGGGAGTGTAGGCCAAATCCTCCGTCTGTCTCCCGCAGATGAGAGAGGGTTGTGCTCCTGCAATGGAGACAAAAATAACCGGATGATGATGATCCTTCCGTAGTAGCGGTATCCCATACTAAACCTATACTCTTTACCCATACCCCCATTTCCTGTCTTTCTCGCCCCGATTCTTGTCCCGTCCGCCTAAAGGTCTGCAGTGCCGATGGATGCGTGTCCAGGGGCTAGTCTGGTCGTAAACGTGCCGACATCTCGAAACTGGGCGAACTCCGGGCATTATTAGCCTTACCGAGTCATGCGGGGCTCTGACGAGGTGGACAGTTATTTCCCTAGATAATCGTTGGTACCTCAATACAGAGGCGGCGATGCTGTCCGCAACATATCACGTCAAGGGGTATCACGAAGCGAAATGCGGGCGAAGGAAAGTTGTTTTGCAACATTGGATTGCGCATAGTGGCGATATATCGTCTCTATCTACCCCTATGGACCAAGGCGTGAGCATTATGTATGTATGTGTCTCAGCGGCTGTTCGGCTCTATACGACATTGTGTAAAATTAGTAACTCCACTTGTATGTTAACAACAAATCTTTTCAATTCTCACGGTGGGCAAGGAATCGTCTAGCGTGACGACGTCCTGGCGGTCGGGCCGCTTGGGCAGCTGGAAGTAGGAGCCCAGCAGCGGCTCCGGGGCCGGCGCGCCGAACGTGCGCGTGCGCAGCTCCAGCTCCGTGATGTCCCGCAGCTTGTCCACCTCCACCTGCCCCGGCACGTAGCGGGACACAGACCCCCCGCGCCACACCTACCCACACAATGAGCGATTAGTTTACTACATCTGGAGTGAGCCGAGTCAGTGGTTAGGTCTGGCCACCTAGACACGTAGTATCACCGACGATAAGTCAAGAGAATCATCATAAGCAGCCTGCAGTCAAATTATGCAGTAGGCTACTGCATATTTTGACTTAGATTCAAAATCTAACCAGATACTGAATAGCAGTATTTTTACACTACTAGATGTGCCAGCGGCTAGCCGGCTAGCCAGTATCTGCTCGCAGCTAGCCTACTGCTGTCAGTCCCTGCTCATTCGTATCTTTAAGATATGGACTATATAACTGAAATACAGGAGCTAACATCAATTACCAATTAAATTTTAAAAACATAAATATTAATCCTGGTTACGGCACCAACTGTATCTGTCATTTCAAAAGCACTACATTAGTCAAGATTTTTCCGAACCAGTTTTTTTTGTAGTAAACGTAGAATCTTTAAGGTAGACTCATTTTTAACTTTATTAAAAAAATATATGTATGTCTAAAACATTGTTTCCTGCAAAAACGACATAAGTCAGTTACATTATTGGTTTTATTTTCTATTCAAAGTATCCATCCATAAAATACTGAGTGATATGTAAAATTAGGAGGTTAAAAATACGACGAAGACAGTAAAAGTTCTCAATAAGTGAGATTAATCCGTTTTTATACATTCCTGTAAAATTTTGATTTCGTGGCTTATGTAATCTGAAAATGAACTGTATACGAGGTATTGTGGACGAACCTTGAATGTAGTGAAGCTGGCAACCTTTTTGACGTCTGGCGGGAAGCGCGCCACCTCCAGCGACCAGGGCACGAAGCTGCCCAGCGTCTGCAGGTACTCTCCCGAGAGCCGCCACAAGCGCACGCTGTAGTCTGAGCTTCCACTGCCAGGTGACACGACCAGATACGTCATCATCACTTCAGCATTCCGAAGTCCAGGATATAGGCCTTCCACAAAGAACCCCACCACACCCGGTGTCTCAGCATCCTTCACGTCTGCTCCAACGGTCGCCAGGTGCAACAGGCGTGGCCCTTCGCCCTCACATGCACCATTTGTATGAGATTCCCTTTAGTCTTAAAATTCAGCAGAGCATACGTCGGACCCTACATTCGGCCTCTGTCAATTAATTTTTGTTTTTAGGTTTTCAGGAATATTTCGAAAATAATTATTTTGCTATTTCGCAAATATTATAGGTACTTATATAAACTTCGCTGCATGGGTTTTCACGAAACCCTAAAAACCGGGTCACTATTCCATCAGTAAAACATTATTCAGCTAAACTCAATAAAAAATCTCTTTGAGATTCACAAGAGCAAAACTTCGCGTCGTTGGAGCGCGCTACTCTCTCAGTAAATACCACTGGGAAGCTGCAGATACAGACAGCGTACAATCGTTACCTGAGCACCAGCTTGTGGTCGTCGATGAAGGCCATGCAGGTGATGCAGCGCATGTGCGCGCGGTACGAGTTGAGCTGCACGGGCAGCGGCTGGTCGCGCGCGCCGCGCTTGGCGCGCCCCTCCACGCGGTCGCGCCACAGGAACGGGAACTGCAGCCGCAGCGCGGGCATGCTCACGTGCACCTGACACACACACACACACCGACACCACTTTTGGATGTGCTGCAAACGTCGAATGCGGACCGAGTGTGTTTTGGGGAACCGGCGAGCAGAGGCGAACTTTGCGTAGCTGAAGGAGTTCATACATTATGAGTAGAGATTCTTAGACTCTTGGTTATACTGGAAAAGACGAAGGCGTATCCGGTGTACTTTGGAGAACTGTTGCGAGCAGAGGCGAACTTCGCAAAACTGATAGAGCACAGACATTATGAGGGCGGAGCGTCTGGACTTCTTTTCATACTGGAAAGGACGAAGGCGTATCCTGTGTACTTTTGGGTAATCAATGCGGGTAGTGAGTTGAGAGTCGGGGACAATGGAGCTGATCAGCAACTTTTCTATAGAGCCTAGAACCAGAAACTAGCCCACAGGGAAAGAACAGGCTTGCAATCGAGATTTAGAAGTGAATTCTCAGGCCCACACTTTGTCAGCAAGAATAATAATAAAAATCTTTAGTGGAACAAAGGTCTGAAAACGCTTTCCTTCTGAATCCCAAGCCCGCCAGTGCCAATTGGATAAAACGGGATTCTTACCACGAATGTAACTTGGTTTAAGGTCCTGATGTTTTGGCCCAGTTGCATGCACTAATTAGGTCACGGGTACACAAAATTATTTGAAGCATAGGTAGTTGTTGTTGGTACTATGTGATGGATGTGAACTGACTTCCAACTGACCTTCTCATTCCTCAGGTAGTTGGTCATGAGCCACACTTTAATATACCCGATGGTGGTGCCGGTGAAGAGATAGTCGTTATTGACGTCCGTCGCGAAGGCGGACACGTAGTCCCCGGCCGTGTGGATGCCCTGGAACGAGCCCTGGAACCCGCCCGCCGGGTGGTCCGACCACGCCTGCACTCGCCCGTTCTCCAGAGCCAGGAACATGGAAGCTGGCGGGCAGACCGCGATATATATGTTGAAAGAACAAGGCAATATTTGGTAGCCAAAAAAGGGGATATTTTTGGGAATAACATGGGAAGAGGTCAATGAATTGCTGCGGTTGTTCAGGAACGTTAAAGCGGACTTCTTGCAATAAGTTGACGTATATCAAAAAGTAGAGGGAGACTATTCCACAAATTTATTGAAATATGCAATGCAGAATGGATACTCTTCTCGTCATACGAACCCTCAAGGCGACAACAAATCTCTCAGTTGGATTTCAGGACAGTAAATCAAAGATTGCCGTAAATGTCAAGGTATTACCGACTTGCATATGGAAGGGGCGCGTCTCGAGAAAGATCATGGAGTGCACGGCGAGCTGGCGCATGTTCTGCGCGCGCGTCGGCATCGATACTGTTGACACGCGCCGCGCCGTCGCCTTCTTGATGGCCGACGACGAGTCGATCACCGACTCGCGCGGGCCCGCGCAGCTGCACGCGCCAACATCGTATATTTAGAAGGGGTATATCAAGAAAAGCAACTTGTTTTGAGAACAACGTATGGTCGTAACGGACGAAGGTACTCGGAAGCCCCTTAATGCGGGAGGCGAACTGTTAATATATTTGTCTCTTCTATTTATTTTGATATGAATGTAAGTATATTAAAGGATTTAATATATTTATAGGCATGTGGATGTATGTATATTTCATTCCAGATTAATAGTCCTATGAAAACAAACGCATTTGCGTCTCGAAAACAAAATACACAATAGATGGTGTTCCTAAGTGGACCGCAAAGTTTACTTGGTAATACAAACCTATTTTTGCTGCTGGTGACCCTTTCATGTATATGTTACCGAGACGTAAATAGCGTTGGTTTTCATAGGACTATTAATCTGGAATGAAATATATATTGTGCGGTTCAGAACAAATTTACCTACACCTTGCATTTGTGAATGGAGTATCTATTTAAGACACGGCTACAGAGCCTAAAGCTGATCAGCATCCGAAGAGATATTTACATGTAGTAAGCAGTACCGCCGTAACTAGCCTTTATGCGCCCGGTGCGAGCTTCAGTAACAGCGTCCTTAGGAAATGCAGCCCCAGATCATTTCTGCGCCCCTCGAAGGTCTGCGCCCTGTGCCTAGGCAGCACTGGTAACGCCATAGTTACGACACTGGTAGTAGGTACCTGGGTCGACGCAGGGAGGTGCGTCGTGGCACGGCGCCGCCCCCGCCCCCGCCGCCCGCCCCCGCTCCCCCGGAGCTCGCCGCCGCCGCCGCCTTGTCGCGCTTGCTGTACACCATCTTGATGCGCAACATCGGCTCCGTGCACGAGAACCGTCTGCATACAAATACGTAGTCAACATCACCTGGCCGACGGACCCACAGAGCACCATTATGTTTAGCCTCTCTCATCCGATTGAGAAACTAAATCTGATCGATGGAGGTCTCTATGACTAGCACCATGAGCCGTGGTTTCGGGCAACGTGATCCTCCCATTTCGGATCCTGCCCCTTAGAGACACTCCGAGCTTAGTTGTTTCCGTAGCCCGCTAAGCGACTTCAAGTTTTTGGATGTGATCCAATAAAGAACTAAAGTCTTCGATATAACTCAGACAGTACGTCAAAGTGGTAGAGAGCTGGTCACATCTGTCAGAGAACAGAGTCACCCCCAATAATCCCGTGGTCAAGGCGACTGAGGGTTTGCACCAGGGACGAACATCGTTCCTGCGATCACCAATCTGCCTGCCAAGCTTGGTTATTATTGCAAATCCCCCAAAGGACCTCCCACCAAAAGTATAATTCTATTGGGGAGGATTATGTTCAGCAGTGGAGTTAATTCGGCTGATGATGAGAGGCTACATCTTGATATATTGCGTAACGGAGTTGACTATAGGTGTGCACCTGTAAGGCTGGCCGGTCTCCAGCTTCCAGAGGATGAGCTCGGAGTTGTAGGTGGCGGTGGCAATGGTGAGCGGCGAGCGCACGGCGGCGGCCAGCACGTCGTCGCTGTGGCGCGTCTCCCACGCCTTGCCCGTCGCCGCCGAGCCGCTGTCCTCGAACTCTGTCACGTGACGGTTCCAGCCCACTGCGAAGATCCTACACACGACCGCATAGAATGCATATTGAAACAAAACAACGTAGCTTTAATATGTTGGATGTATAAACTACGTTACCTATGCCTTATACCATAGCCTACAAATATTTGACATGTAGTCGATCTATTCCTTTTTTCCTTTTCTTGTCTCTGCTCTTCCGTTCCAAGTTGCGTCGTTAGTCAATGTAATTTTAATTCTTTGTAATCTTATGAATAGAATAGAATAGAATATTTATTTATTGGCTGCAACAAAACACATACAGTGCAACATTACACATAAACAAAAATTATGTATCATTGTATTCGGTTCCTATGATTTGAGAATAACTAGAACTGCACTGGTACACTCGCAGAAGACTCGCAGTCGCAGTGTTACATTTGATACAAGATATCAACTTCGTCGATCTGCAGACATTTACGTACTCAGTAGTTGTACGTTCAATACGCTAAGAAATTATGGGCATTTTTTTGGACTTTCAGTAGAGAGTAATCTTATTTTCTTCTGTCATCCAGAAATCTGTGCTATGGTGCAATATGAACAGAAATCAAGTTAATGCAGGAAGTAATTAAGACTCCTACATACCAAAACGATCTCTATGTACTACTAGATGCAGTTACTACGCAAACATTTAATTATTACTAAATATTGACGCTTCGGTTAAATAATGCCAATATTTAGTAAATAATTAAATGTTCTGAGTAGTCACTGAACAAGTTTCAAAGTGAATGTGAAATTGTGGCTATACTTGCATCGAACAGAGCGATTGTTTGGAACGCTCCATCTAGTAGTACATAGAGATCGTTGACCTACCATGCTAATTTCTACAAGCAATCAATTCTGTCAAAGTGCTGAGATGTGCGGGTGGAGGAAAATGCGCACTGATTGGCCCGGTCCGGCCGCGCCATGGCTTGCTATTGGTCGGAACTAAAATGATGTTGTGGTTATGAGCAGCATTATGTAAGACATAAGTGATATCAGACTTATGTGTTGCCTTGCATGAGGCTTGTATGTGCTTATTAGTCGACGAATTAAATGAAAGAAGTATTGCCCGCACCTGCCCTCGACCCAGAACACAGCGGTGACCTCCGCCATGTGCTCGATGCTCATGTTGCGCAGACACACGCCCGAGTTGAAGTTCCACACCTGCAACCACCGTCCACCATCAATATGCCGTGGAGAAGCTATCCTCAGATGATACTTTAAATTGTTAAACATTTGCAGAACTTTTTTTGGTATGGCAACGGCATCTTTTGTCTCCGTTTCGGGGCAAATCCTAATATGGAGATTGATAGGTTCTATCTGTTTGTTTTCTTCAAAAAGACATATCATACCTAATAATTTACTGTAAGTTCGACACAATGGCTCCATGCACATAAGAAAATGATATGTCAGTATAATAAAAAAATTTCGTCAGAAACATATCATGTAAATACAAACAGCATATGACGATGACGACCTGAAAAATCAGACCTTAGACGGTAGAATTAAAGATGATGTTGTAATGACGAGATGGGATGGTGACCTTAAGTGTCCCGTTACGCGCGCCAGTGAGCAGAAGCTGGTGCCCCGAGTCGAAGCAGGCAGCCGTGATCTCCACCGGTATCAGCTCGCCGTGCAGGAGCCGAGTGTGCGCGTCTCGTACTAACACGTTGCGCTTGCCTGACGTACACAATGTACTAGAATGAAACTGAAACACTGTGTTTGCAGACTGACCATAGTTCGTAGATTACCCACCTATTCAACTTTATGTGAAAGTAAGACCGTTTACAAGTAAATTGGACCCAAAATTGAACCCTGAGGCACGCCATGGGCACACCTAATATAAAAATATCTTTTTTATAAATTCTCTATTCATTTATATATATTTTTTAAATCTGCTTTCGAGTCAGCAATGAAATTCGAGTGTCATACTGTTTCATATTACTTAACAAATATTTAAAAATGGTAATGTTTCGTGATTAATGCAATCCAAAGCTTCGGTAAGATCGCACACACGTTTGATTTAGGATTATACAGTCAAGTGAAGTACCTGTCAAAGGATTCCAATTCATGATGATGCTGTCCATGCCGCAGGTGACGACCACCTTGAACAGCGGGTTGTAGAGGATCCTGGAGACGGCGCGCGAGTGCGTGGAGCCGTCCGTGTGTTGCGGGTTGAGCTGCTCGTCCAGCGTGACCACCGCTATCTTGATGGCGGCCAGTATGAACTCGCGCGTCGCCGAGTTGTACACCGCCGATATGGGCGTGCGCTCGCCCACTTGCGACGGGATGTCTATATACGTCTGTACGGGACGCGAGACAAAGAACACTAATAACTAGATTATAAACCAAAAACCGTCCGACGATAAAGTATTGCTGTGGTGAGGCTAATTGATCCTGAAGGGAAAAAAATAAAAGGAACAGAGCACATTAACTTGCAGGGGGATCGAGGACGGTGCTCCGGGAAAGCGCACCTGTACAGGGCAGATTGGAAGAAACACTGGAGCCACCACCACACTGAACGGGAGTGAGGAGAATAGAATGTTCTGGATTGATGGATTCATCATCAGGTTATTTTTGACTCCACTGCAGCAGCACAACCCTCTCTCATCTACCGGAGACAGACGGAGGATTTGGCCTACACTCCCCGCGCTGGCCAGACGGGTTGGGGAGGCCTGATTGATGTTTTATAATGTATTCCCTTAGTCGCCTTGTACGACATCCACGGGAAGAGTTGCAGTGGTCCTATTCTACTCTACCGGAAACCACACGGCATAATTGATGGATTGTCTTGGAGCTTACAGTTGCTACAATATGAAGCGAGAGGTAGGTACGAATAGGCTCTGTGAACATCCAGCGCACTATCAGCTGCAAATTTTACTACACTATTTCAAATACCTATACTATGGCTTTGTATGTATCGATACACATGTAAAAACAGATGCACCTCTCCGGGAGGCGTATCGTCCGCGGCTGCGGCGCTATTCTATTAGCCTTTATTATTTTGACTGTGCTGTCGTGCTCTTCCTTGCAGCGATCGGTTGAATCATTAAGCGGTGTGCCTACTGCCAGCCTACTGCCGCTTTGTACTCCGCCGCAGATCGTCTGTCGGATGTGGTAAGCCTTAGGCGAGTGGTATGTAAAGAGAAGTATGAGTCGGACTGACCTGTATGCAGACCTGTCCCTGCACGTCCCACACCTTGATGACGCGGTCGCGCGCCAGCGAGTAGACGATCTGCCCGCTGCGCTGCAGCACGAGCGCCGTGACGCCGGCGTGGTGCCCCGCCAGCACCACGTTGGCCCGCGCGGGCACGAACGGGTTCCACACGCGCACCGCGCAGTCCGGCCCGCCGGTCACCAGCAGGTGCGCCTCCTCGTCGAAAGCGAAGCACTGCACACCCTGGCAAAAGAAAGAGCGAGGAAAAAAAGATCGGAGTGGCGCGAGGCGATATTTGTTTATTGATTCAACTGACTTTACATGACTGGACTGACACTTACTGGACAGCCCGACGACGAAGCCGTAAGCGTGATGTCGTGCCCCTGAATAGGGAGAGTTGCCGTACAGAGGACAAAGGACAGTATTATTTTATTTGTAGGGGGATCAAGCAGGTGTCCGACAAAGAGCACCTTAGCACCTCCCCCGTGATTCGGCCTCGCGGCCTATGTGACTTAAATGTCGGAAGGCCATGGGAAGTGGAAAGTCTGGTACACACCCTGGCAACGAGTCTGAAAACCTGACCTGAAAACTCTAGTACCGGGCACCCCCTCCCCCTACACCCGCGCCATTAGGTTCTTATAACCGAGGGATTGGAAAGACCAAGGGTGGTGGTGGGACTGCACACCTTGCATCAACACAACTTATAGAAACGAATGCTATTGATGTAGTCTTATCAAGAAATGTGATTCATAGATGAAGAGTTGATAATAGTACTGGGTAATTTCCCATTTTATTGTGAGATACCGTAAGAAACTGACTGATTTCACAAAAACGAGATATATAAAAGGGAAAGAGATCTAAATGGATCGGAAAAAGTAAAGTACAATACTGGAAGGGGCGGACTACCCACTTGTGCGGTTCTGAAACCACAAACATGTGAAGTTCAGAGACGCAATATTTAATGCAAAATTTTATTTTTATATTTTCTAACATTATTTTTAAGTGTGTTACAAAATTATAGATTTTAAATTAAATTAAAAAAGTGAATAATTTAATATGCAAACTTATTTAATTATCGTTTTATTGGTAGGTGACATGCTGCTAGCATCTTTGTCGCAAGCTTAGAGCAACAAGCCAACCGACATCAGCTCGAGTCTCTGTAAGAAGACCGATTGGAAATAAAATCCCCTTACCACTTAAACCGACGACCTGCGGAAGCGGTAGGAAGGGGGGCGCGAAGATCGGAGTGGCGCTAACTGGATATGGCAGTAAATATCAAAAGGTGAGGTTATGATGGGGTACCGATGGTTGCAATCGCGGATGAGACTCACCTTCTCTACGTGGAACATGTAGTGCGTCTTGGAGCCGGCGATGTCGCACATGAGCAGCGAGTCGGGGCACGTGGCGCACGACACGACGCAGTGCAGCGACGCGTAGAACGACACCTGGCGCACCCAGTCGCTGTGCGCGCGCGGGAACTCCACCAGCTGCAGCTGCGGCAGGAGGCGCGGCTGGAACGCACACGCTCCGTTAAACCCACTGTCCACACTACGGTTGGGGCTCGAAAAGTGATCATACTTAGGCATGAATATCTCACTGTTGTTCAGGATGCTGTTCCTACCAGCTCTCGAGGCCATTCTGCCCTGTAGTGCTATTCTCTAAAATACAAACTGACGTGCGAGTCTCACTCATGACTTCACTGACTTCGAAGCCTAATCAATTGGTAATTCTGTAAACATTCTAGAGCACTGTCGACGTGAAGTGAGATATTTGTTCACTTCACTTCGATAGTGTTCGAGTGAGACTCGCACGTGAGCTTGTATTTTAGAGAATAACACTGATATAACACTGAACAACACTGATACCAAAGAAGGCTGCTAAGTGTTTGGGAATTCCAATTCTACGAAGGTGAAAAGACAGTAGTACCCTAAACACTTTAGCATATTATTCGTTGTATTCCAAAACACTTAGTGGCTTTGGTATTAGGGCATACTCGTATCTCTATTGCTGCGTCTAGCGCATTGAACGCTGTTGATGTGAACCGTTGAACGTCTAGCGCACGTGGCTAGAGAGAGCGTTTTATGCCGCGTATCGTGCGCTGTATGTACACAGAGCAACGGCCTTCTATGATATCAGGGCAGCGTCTCACCCGCTTCTGCAGATCGACGTGGCGCAGCACGATGAGCGCGCGCGCCGCCTGGTTCTGGAAGGGGCCGCGCATGATCGGCGAGAACTGCATCACGCGAACGTTGCCGCCCACGTCGCCGCATATCAGAATGCACTTCTCGTTCTCGTCCTTGTGGAAGTGGTAGTACATCGTGCAGATCTGTAACGATTTGAGATACTTTATACACATGCATTTTGGAACAGGTTTCATGCTACGAGATGTCTTTTAAAAAGGCTTTGAGCAGATTGGGACCGTGCCGTGCCTGTTCGTGGTCTTCTGTCACGAACAGGCAGCCTATCGCCGAAGTTGATAAAAAGTTGACAGCCTGGATGAGTTGATAAAAATAACTTTATCGGTACGTTTCCAGTGAACGCAAATAAAACACTGTACATTTCACTGTTATTTTCGTGAAAACTCTCAGTTCACTAAATAGCCTCTACTCAAGAGAAGAACAGCGTAGGCTGTTGATTGCTCTTTTGCAGTTATTTCTATGACGCGATGTTCTGTTCGACTCGATGCATTTGACAATCGACTTTTCATTGAGTCGATCCAATAATACCAATCGTGGTGCAAGCTCTTACCATGCTCTCCCAGCTGGTGATGACGATCTTGAGAGTGAAGGTTTTGGCGGTGCAGTCGTAGAAGCGCAGGTCCCGCTCCGTGGAGCTGGTCACGATGATGTTCACGTCCGGCATGCACACCATGTCCGTCACCCATGTCGTGCGGACCTTCAGGTGGGCTGCATTATGGACACACACTTTACTGCTGGAGATGAGTGGTAAAAGCGAAAGGCTGTGTATTTCCAAGGATCCGAAATAAAGATCTGTATGACGCTTTCCATGGAGCACTTTTATTAAGTTTTTCGCAAATCAGTACCTAGCTTATTATAAAAAGGGTTAAGTCATACCTATATAATTTTTGGGGAGGCAGAGAGGAATTTATGGACCGAAGTCAGCACAACTTGGTCCCGATGGTTCGAACGACATTTTAAAGCGAAATGGTTCTTCTGAGACTTCAGAAGCCTCAGCTTATTTCGATTTGTTTTTTAATGACCACAAAATCATTTTTGGGGAAGGAGAGGGAAGAATTTTGAACCTTATCAATATAAAATTAGTCGTTAAGTAGCAATAAACACTCCACGTGATTGACGCTGTTATTGAGAGACTGGCCCCAGGAAAACAATTTTGCATGTCAACATTAAAATTGCCCTAACAACACTGCTGTTACTTATTAAGGACTAGCTGTGCCCGCGGCTCCGCTCGCGTGAACTACAGAATCCGTTCCCATTCCCACTTCCATTTTTCTATTTCCACTACCGCTCCCGCTTCCGCTCCCGCTCCCACACCCACTACCCTTTTCCCCACACCCACTCCCACTCCAATTCCCACTTGCAGCTCCAAATGTAATCCAAACTCATGGCAATCTGAATAGTACGGAAATACTATTATTTGCAATATATTGCATACTAACCTTACCTACTAATGTATTGTATTTGAAAACTAAAAATGTCCATAACTTTTGATTAAGTTAGCCGATTGCGATGAAATAAAGACTAAATGTTAAGTTAAGTTAAGCCCCATGTTTTTTGTGAAAAGTCCATCAAAATCAGTTCAGTAGTTTTTAAGTGATGCGTGCACAAACTCACAGATAAACAGACAAAAATTCCAAAAATGATTGAAATGTGTTCTATTACTTATCCTTAAACCCCTCAATTTTTTTTTTGTGAATATCTTCAATGTTTCAGACACGCGATGTTTACGATTTTATTTATTAGATTCTTTTCGTCTTTCGAATCACAGCCCAATTGTATGTCTTATGAGCTCTGGTTGAGTTGTCTTTCTTATATTTGTCA
The DNA here is from genome assembly GCA_947086405.1 of Esperia sulphurella. Classification (NCBI taxonomy): domain Eukaryota; kingdom Metazoa; phylum Arthropoda; class Insecta; order Lepidoptera; family Oecophoridae; genus Esperia; species Esperia sulphurella. The sequence goes on from OX352265.1 coordinate 16,757,155, forward strand.
GACTTATGCCAAGATCAAAGTGCCAATGGTACTCACGGCTGGTGGAGTAGGCAGTCCGGTTGAGGGTCATATTGAGCGACCACCAGTTGATCATGCCGTCGCGGCTCGCCGTGATGTACGAGCCTTGCAGCGGGTCCGTGCTGCGATCCTGCACATCCCCCACCCCAATCAAACCTTACCCTCAATCACGAGTTCAGCGCCTATTCCTTCGCCCTGGCTATCCAACCACCTCCGAATAAATTTTTTAGAAGGATTGGTATCCCACAGTGACCTGCCGGTTCCCACTACCACTTCAGCTAACTATTCTTTCGGCTACGTCGGTGACTTTAGTTCTGTGGAAGTCATCAAAGAAATTTCGAACGTCTTCATAGCTCGCTGAGAAAGTTTAATTTTGTGAACCAGGCCCAGTGGTGCATGTTTCTGCGCCGCAAATCACCTATTGTATTTTAACATACTTAACAGTTGTATGTGTCGTATTTGCCGTGTGGTTTCCGGCTTAGAATAGGGCCAACCCCTATCTTTCCCGTGGGTGTCGTCAAGGCGACTAAGGGATTTCACCAGGGACGGGCAGCAGCATTCTCCTGTGTGTGTATGTTAAGATCATTATTGCTATCACCAATCCGCCTGCCAAGCATGGTGATTATGGCAAATCCCCAGGCCTATATCCAGTAGTGGACGTATTTAGGCTGATGATAACAGTTGTATATTATGTACCTTGGAAACATCTGGACAGAAGCATATCCTGGAGATGGGATGTCGGTGCATGGAGCGCATAACGCGCGGTAGCCCCATGATGGGCGGCTCGAGGGTTTCACGCTGGTTCTCCGGGTCGTTAGCGAAGTAGCCTAGCAGCATATGATCCACCAGCTCGTCCCACCCGATCTCGCCGTTGCGGTTCGCGTTTATCTAACGCACAACTCGTGTGTTAGCAAACCACAATGTGTATTATAATGCTTAGGTATAATAATAATAGTATTGTTATTTTTATTGGTACACATGTTATAATTATTTTTTCAGACCTATGACTGTCTCCACCCAGTGTTTCTGGAAAGGACCGGACGGTCTGGTGGCAATCATTTTATTTTTTATTTTATTTATTCATTCTGAAACCTACAGCTAATTTACAAAAATATATAATACAGTATAATATATACATTTTTTTCTAATATATAAACATAAAAATTATTGCATAGGGGAAAGTACAGAATATTTTTTTTAATAATAATATCTACAATTAACGTCGTCGTCGCAATGAGAGTTGAGTGCGTGTACGTGTAGAGTTGGGGGGGGGGGGGGGGGTGCGCATGTATGTGACGAGCGATGCGATGCGAGGAGAGGCGAGGTGGGGGCTGTGGCGATTCAGAATGCTGTTGTCACTACCATGCAGGCGCTGCAGTAAAGAGGGTTTATACCCAGGGAAACGCCTAAATGACTACTACCTTCAGTGTCGCTTCATGACTCCAAGTCACTGCGACCTCACCTTCAAAAACAATATCTTATATTCTTCATCGTCGTACTCCAAGTTTAGCATTTCACGGAGCAACAGGCGGAACTCCTCCGGTAACAGTTTATGGCGATACGCCTCCTGGAACGCTTCCCGCAGTTTGCCCATGTCGTCCATGTGGCAGCGTTCGTGTAGCGGCGTGTTGAGCCATCGCATACGCGCCGCATGTGCGATGCTCCCGTCGGACTTCGACGAAAGAGACATGAGGGACTTTATCTCGCTGTCGTTAATATTCGTCATGATTGTATGGTTTTAGAAGTAACAAAATTTGTAAATTGCGTGTTTTTCAATGACAACGGATGCGTCAAATCAGTTGTCATTTGAAATTCCCGCGCTGTTTGTATTGAGTCATATTATTGACCGGAATAACCCTCTAATAACAAGACTCCTTTTATACATGGTGTTAAATATTTTATGCAATAAGATTATTACATGTCTTATTTATAGGTTACCAACGCGTACGAAGTCACTGGCACAGATAGTATTTAGAATGTAACAACTCCCTGGGTATCTGTATAACAACAGTCGTACAAAGAAGTCGTTATTTCTGGTGTTTGAGCATGGCAGCACTTTTTTTTTTTCATGATAGTAACATTGTATTAATATGTCAACGTCAAGTCAGTCAATAACATAACCTCGAAAATAACAAAAATTATAAATATTAAAATTTTACACTTATTACTATTTCGAAATGCACCTTACACTGAGATTACTGGGAAATCGGCATCCTTCGTTCGTTGCCCGCACTGTGTTCGTGAAAAATAACAACGTAGACGATGCCTGCAGGCTCGTCAACAGGATCCTCGGCAAGGAAGGCATATTGGAGCAGTACAGGCTCACCAGATACTACGAGAAACCGTTCCAGGTACGAAACTTTACGAACATGTGTTGTTACTTGCTAGGTATCCTTTGATTTTTTAATTAATTGAGTGTGCAGAAGAGGGAACTGAAAAAAGACAGGAAAGTTTGGCTGGCAATCGCCGTCCGCTCTTGCGACACGCTCACTCGGCTTGTGCGGTCGTCTACAGCAACCTAACAAGCCCGTATTTTCGCTATTTGCAATCTGTATTTTTATTATTGCCAATTTTCTATTCTGTATTTTTTCATAGTGCTCCTTTGGTAGGGGTGTACAAATATTGCGTCCCTTTTTCTTCACCCAAACGCCAACTTATTGGATACTAAGTCTTTCTAGTGCCCCCTTTTGTACATTCTGCCCACTTTCTACATTCCATCCAAATCAGCTCCTCAATGTAGTGCCCAAATACAATGACCAAGCTAATCATCATCTGCTGAAATACGTCCACTGCTGAACATAAGCTTCCCCAGTCACTTTTGATGGGCTATCTATTGTGGGATTCGCCATATGATTATGGCAAATGCACACATGGTGATCACAGTAATGATTTTAATATACACAGGAGATTGTTGCTGCCCATTTCTGGTGCAATACCTTAGTCTACTCGACAACACCCACTGGAAGATTGGGGATGGCTCTATTCTAATCTGGGAACCACATTGCACCTGCTAAGCCAATGAGGCGGTCAAATCTGTTTAAATAAATTTCAAGATTGGACATTATGGAACACTGATACTGGGATTTTTGAATACTAGTTATTTTGGTTCTGGATGTTAACATACAATCAATATTTTAATTCAGTATAACTACAAATAATATTATTTGTATACTAATATTAGATATTTTATAAAGATCCTCCCCGCGCTGGCCAGACGAGTTGGGGAGGCCTGATTGATGTTTTATAATGTATTCCCTTAGTCGCCTTGTACGACATCCACGGGAAGAATTGGAGTGGTCCTATTCTACTCTACCGGAAACCACACGGCGGGGAGTGTAGGCCAAATCCTCCGTCTGTCTCCGGCAGATGAGAGAGGGTTGTGCTCCTGCAGTGGAGACAAAAATAACCTGATGATGATGATGATGATAAAGATCCTGAGATCCATTCTCTAGCTAATGTAGGCTAGCTCTCCATGTTTTGAATTTCACTAAAGTATATTATGTTCCATGTCAGACACGGAGGCGGCTGAACCATGAAAAGTGCAAAGCTTTATATAACGAGGATATGGAGAGGAAGATACAGTTCGTACTCCGCAAGAACAGACACGAACCGTTCCCTGGATGCCAATGAATTGTTTACCTAAGGTTTTAGTGTAGGATGTAGATCTAACTAATATAAATACAAAATTATCATTACAAAATTCATTTTAATTTATTACTTATATTTAAATATATCTAGCAAATTACTTACAAGACTAGTTACAAAATATTGTCATGTTTTACGAAATAATAGTCTTTGTAGAAGTATAAAAAAGCTAGTATGAGAGTGACTAGGTGAGTTTGGCACGGGGCGGGCGCAGGCGGGGGCGGCGGCGCGCGGGCGGCGCGGCGCCGACGTCACGAGGCGGCCGGGCACGCGTCGCGCCGCCGCACGTAGAAGTGGTAGCGGTAGCAGCGGTGGCACGTCTTAATGCCGCACCGGTAGCTCAGCCCACTCTGGGGCTTTCCCTTGCAGTACTTCAGTCCACATGGATACCAATTTACGCACACCTGCAATACAAAACGGAATTTCTTTCGTTTTCTCAATGGTTTTGTGATACCTCTAACTTCCGAACAATATTAGCATGTTGAGAAAGCTGAGGGAGACTGGGGCCTTGGAGACTATTGAGAGTTTTTAGCACTCTGTATTAATACCATTAACAAACGATCATAACAAAAAACAAGAGGGAGGGATGGAGAGAGGTAGGCAGGGAGGGGGAAGAGGGGAGTGAGGTGCCATCAGCGACTTGTTACGTAAGACGCTACGGAACTAAAACAGCTAAAACTGTTAGAAATGAAAATTACTTATGGAAAAAACTTCACAGTTGCATGTGAGGTGAATCCCAAACCCATGCTAGCAATGCTTAGGGGCTAGTTCTATAAATTGGATAAACGATGTCACTACTTAAAAACCAATTTCCTACCTCTAAATGACAAATGCAGTCCTTGCCGGCGTCCGTGTCGGCCAGGCAGGCGTCGGCGGGCGGCGCGCCGTCGGCCGCCTCCGCCGACAGCGCGTGCGCCGGGAACGGGGTCACCGCAGACGAGTACGACTGGTCCATGCCTGCGGACCAACCACATGTCATTTCAGTTTTAATTTCAATCATTAGAATTGTCTAACCCCAAATGTAGTAACCTGGGGCCTACTATATCCATCAAACTACAAAATTCTTTGGCACTTTCTAATCTAACGGGTCATGTAAAGTCAAAATCATTTATTGCATACGAGTACACTTGGTACATTTATACACGTAATTTTTTTATCGACTACCGCTTCCTAGGTGTTAGCGCTGTGAAGAAGAAACGGCGCAACAAACTTCACGCAACACATCTTTTAAAAATCTAGTTTGCATACAATTAAAAATGGCGCTGAAATGGCGCTGGACAGGCCATATGATAAGGCAAAACATATGCAAATGGACACAGGACATTGTGGAGTGGTACCCGAGAGATGGGAAAAGAAAAAGAGGAAGACCATACCTTAGATGGGCTGATGACCTAAAAAATACCTGCGCAGGACTATGGACACAAAAGGCAAAAGACCGCACTTTGTGGAAACATCTGGAAGAGGCCTATGTCGAAAGACAAGTCGAAGTTGTCGATGTTTTACTAAATACATAAATTATAATATATTATCTAATTAGATGTAAGATACAGCTTCGATAAATAAAGGCTATTTTTATTTTATTTATTTATTTTATTAATAAAGATTTTGCGAAGCTAAATTAACATTAGTACTAGGCATCTTTGTCATTCAAATAATCATTTATTTTATAATAGGATTTCTTACAAAGTTGTTTTTTAATGTGAATCTTAAACTTTCTATCCGTCATATTTAAGATTTCCTCTGGTAGTTTGTTGTAGAAGCGTATACATTGCCCCGTGAACGATTTGCTGACCTTACTTAGTCTTAACCCTGGTAAAACAAGTCTTAACCCTGGTAAATATGACATGACGTTGAAGAGTACAAAATGACTTTGTAGTTGGCCGGACATTATAAAAAATGCTTACTGAGAATTGAACTAAAGTGCAATTTAATCTACTCGACAATTATGTGGGATTTTGAATCCTTTTCTTGTCAAGTATGTCTTGTGAAAACTCTTATTTGCCATGAAATTATGGTCATGTTCAATTATTGGAGGTGTGCATGATTTACCTTTCATTGTTGAAGTATTTTATAGAAACTGCCAGATTATGGCTATTTTGTTGATGGAGTCTTTAACAAGTACTGATTGTTAACTACCACTGGGGGAAATGGGGAAAAATTGCATTTAGCCCCACGGGGGCATTCCCCATTTGAGGAATGGCACCAAATCGTTTCCACTTGCCCTCTATTTTTTTACGTCTTGTTGGAACATTTCTGCATAACTGGGTCCAAATGATACAACTATTAATACATATATATCATACACACAAAAATACATAGAATTTTATAAATAAGTGAGTACTCTTCTTCATAATGAAATAAAATTAGATTAGAGAAAATGCGAGAAATTAAGTGGAAAAATATTGTTCCATTTCCCTTAGTGGGGTCAAGTGCAACGTTTTTTCTCATTTCGCCCCAGTGGTGGCAAATCAATTGGGGGAATCGGTACCACCCGCTAATAGCACATACCTGGCCTGGGTGGCCAGCGCGCGAGGTCGGCTGCGCGCAGGTAAACGCGGGCGCGCGCGGCCGCGCAGTGCCTCGCGGCTGCCGGCGACAGCAGCCTCGTGCTGCGCCCCGCCCACGCCGTCGCCGTCGTCTGCCGCCACCCTTTATCTTCCTCGGCCACACGAACTGTTCCTGGATTTTTCTATCAAACGGAAGCATCAGACCGCATTAGCTACTAACTACAGCATAGTCGCGGTAATTGGGGGTCTTTATAGTCGGGCAACGGCGAACGCTGGCGCAGATACCGGTTCACCCATTTTGAACCAGGAGAGAATAAATAAAAATAGCATTTATTCACTGATCATGTTACTTAATGTTACGGGTGCGATTGAAAATCAGCGCCTAGCACCTTACTTGGTCTAGGCATATGCTGAGTCGTTTGCCCTTTTGCTGCCACGGCACACGCATACTATTTTAACTGTGTTAAAAATTTTAAATTGATTTCTCTAGTTCTTATAAGTTTTTTTTTTCCTTTTCTTGTTTTGTTGGTTTTTTCTTTGTGTGTGCCAATTGTGGTAGTGAATAAATGTTTTTCTTTCTTTTCTTTCTAAATTACTAAGGTTAACTATTGTCGATGCTGGCATAAGCATCCATGTGTAAAGGGTTCGGTTGTACTCGGACTGGACATATGCTGCCTCCAGTTAGTGCTATTCTGCTCTGTTCCTACAGGATCTCCACCAGCCTTGAGGTAAGTCATCCTCCTATCTCTTTACTTGCCTTCCTCTTTTCCATTTTTTTTCTCCTTTATCTGACTTTACAGGTTGTTAAATGTTTACTAATATATTAAAAGTATAGTTACAAGATTAAAGATTCAGTATTTCATATAAACAGCATATAAATGATATACCTTTGGAAAATTGGCAAACAGTTGCCAAACTGGTTTTCTATTGTTCTTAGTTTTGCCAAATGGTGTTGTACCTGTCTAAGCTTGACCATGGCATCAGGCGAGATGAAGTCAGCCTGTGCGGCGTGAGTTAGGAAGCACAACACCTGGAACCCTGACTGGCCCAGCTCTTCGTCGCCAGGTATAATCAGCTTCATCACCTCCACCTCCTGTTCAAGCATCACCAATAAGTTATTAATTTGTAGCCCTTAAAATAAAATTCTGTTTAGCAAGGTAAAGACAACCTCAGAGTTCCAACATCCGAACACAAAATAATCAGCAAATAATGTCAAACTGACAATTTAATTAACAACAAAACATTAAAAATAAATCTCTGGATCTACTGAACCGATTTTGGAAATCCTTTTACCAATAGAAAGACACATTATTTGTGAGTGTCATAAGCTAGATAATTTATAAAGTTACGTGGTCCACGCAGACGAAGTAGTGGGCAAACAGCTAGTCTGTTATATATAGGCAAACAGACAAGTGACACCCAAACTGGGTCTGAGTTTCCATAGATCATATTTTGACAAATTAGAATCAGACGCAATGCACAAGTGCTTTTAGAGAGTAGACTTTAAAGTGCACTCACATTACTGAAGTCCACCAGTTGAGAGACGAATACGCCATCCATGCGCAGGAACTCCAGAGTCACCGTGTCCTCGGATACGTTCGCCGTTATGTTCTCCTGCATAACGTCGCCACCCTGCACAGTCAGAGATAGATAGGTACATAGTTTTTTGAGTTGGTGTACTTGTTTCTCCTACAAATTTGGCACAGGTAATTTGAAGTACCATAGAACCGATGCGGAGGACAGAGAACCAGGTGTGATAAACCATGGCGTTCATTGGGGAAGGCCTATGTCTAGCAGGTGGACGTCTAAGGGCTATGATAATGAAGCACCATAGACCTAATCTATTTAGATATTATAACTAGATATTTATTGTACATAGATTATAAAAATATGTATATATTGTGTACTATGAGTATTGCTGATTAAAAGTAGGTATCGTTTGAAGAAAAACCAGAAAATGACAAAATAAAATTATACTAATGCTTTTACCTGATTCCTGACATTGATAAGAAGTTGCAAATTGGTTGGACGAGCGAAAACATATAATAATATAATATTGAAAACTAACTTCTTCATATTTTAGGTACTGTATAATTAATAATAATAAAAAATTAATTTCCGAAAACAATTCCCATTTTCATTTGCTTTGCGTTGTTGATTTTATTAGTCACATTTGTAAAGTGTCTTATGAATGAAGCATAATATTAAACAGTAATATATTAACTGATACAAGTAAAACTAATAACATATAATTGAAAAGTTTTGAATTATCCATAATAGAATTATTTTTATTCATTTTAAAATATACACTAATGTTACTTATTTCTAAAACTTACGAAGTTATGAACTAATTCCGCAGCTAGATTCGTAAACAGATAGTCGTGATAAAAATACGTTTCGGATCGCGCAGAATTGTAATTAAATTCAAAATTCGACACATTAATTTTGATAGAAACATCGTCAATAGTTGTTAAAATAAAACAATTTCCTGATAAAACTACCTTTTTTCCTTTTACAATCCTTTGCAGTTGTTTTACAAAAATAAGTAAATTTTTAAAATATTGTTATTTCATTTCAATTTCGCAACTCATTTCAATTCATTCATTTATGACAAGCCAGCCAATCCAGAAAGAATCCAGTCATCAACAAAGAAAGGTATTGAATTTCTTTCATAAAAAAAATTCTTTATACAACTGTTTCAAAACTGCATCGTATGCCTGGTGCTGCACTATTTCCATGACATGATAATTTTATTTTTGAGGTCATTCATTTCAACACGACTGCTTCCGACGCTCGGCCGAGCGGAGCACGAACGTGATCCGAAACGGATAGAAGGGCGATGTTGCACATAGCGAAGAAAGACAGCTGTCGTTTCATTTTCAGCTGATTTTTGTGTACGAGTTGCGGACGCTGCGAACGAGCAGCGATCGAAGCGCCCCGTAACGATACGAGTTCCGTCCAACAGACAAAGAAGTGCACGACATCGGGGAACAGTCGTGTGGGGGCGTCGCGACGAGAGGAACAAAGGGAGATGGTTCACTGAGGTCGTGCGCTGGTGGTGCCGTGACGTCACTCGGGCGCGACGGCGAGGCCGATGCGGCGGGCGCGCGCGTGAGCTCGCGGCGCGGACGGCGAAGCTCGGGGGCCAGCCTGGCCTCCACTGACTCGGGCGACGAGGGCGCAGGCCACCGGCCGCCGCGCAAGCGCTCACGCAAGCTGTCGCCGCCGCCGCAGCCCGCCGCAGGCATGCACCAGCCCACCGCAAACGGCGCGCCGCCGCAGCCCCACCTCAACGGGGATGCGGCGCCCGCGGCCAGCGCGGCGCACAACGGCGACCAGCCGCCCTGTGAGCGCATGTCGCAGACAGACCAGGAGATCGTGCGTCTCATCGGACAGCACTTGCTCTCTGTTGGACTAGAGTAAGTATCCACTGCTACTCTCGGTAACAATAACACTATTTGCTTCCTAACTAATAGAAAACAAACAAGTCGATTGCAGATATAGAAGCAGCTGTTATTAGCTGCCTGTCCATTTAAAATAAAATAAATTTCTTAAATTGAGGTGTCATAATAATTTTCTTTTAAAATGTATCTATTAAGTCATGTTCAGTTCATGCTCTCCGTTGGGTCGGACATCCATCTCTAACACTGGGCAGAAGTTGACCAATACTGTTTAATGTATTGGTTAATAAAATAAATAAAAACAGCCTTTATTATTGAAGTCTTTTTCTTAAATCTAATTTGAGAATAAGATTTTACAAATCCTAATTATGCATATATTTGTCTTCGACAATTTCAATTTGTCTTGCGACATAGGCCTCTTCCAAAGTTTGCCACCTAGTGTCCATAGCCCTCCGTGGGTATTTTTTTATATCATCTACCCATCTGGCCATCCATGTATTGTTTACCTCAGTTATACATTCAATCAAAAAACTATTTAAAATTATAATAATATTTATATTCAAAAATTAAAAAAATATGTGCATCAGTCTCCTTGGTTAATGTGTCATATGACACAAACCTCTTCCAGCATGTTCCATTCTTCCTGTTGCTTGGCCAATCTTGTCCAGAGTGGGCCCACTGCTTGTTTTTTATTGTCTGCCCACCTTCTATGTTGCCATCCTCTGTCTTCAAGTCATGGGGTCCACACTGTTGTTTTTGGTAAATTTTTCTACCTTCTCTCTCATTAAGTGTCCTGTCTGTTTTTATGTCTACATCATCCATTTTTGTGACTCCAGCAACAGCATTGGTTGATTCTTCGCTTGTACTGCGACACAGGCCTCAATCAATCTGTTTCTTGCTTTGTAAATTTATTGGCTTATTTTGCTGCAACAGCATTGAATGGCTCTAAACAAAACAAATAAGTAATAAATCAATAATTAAAACATAATTGCATGACCTCTTTAAATTAGTAGTGGAAATTATTATGTGTTACTATTTTTCATGATAAAAACTATCCTATGTCCTATTCCAGGGCGTAACCTATATGTGTACCAAGTTTCATCCAGATCCGTCCAGTGGTTGAAGCATGATTGAGTAATTAACAAACATCCAAACTTTCGCATTTAAATATAATATTAGTGGGATGTGGTTCATGGATTGTTTTTGTTTTGATCTTGCTTCAAGCATGTTCCTATTAAGATGTGGCAATTGTCTATACTGCTAAAAATACATTTACATTTACACAGAACATTCTGATGTGCGAATTGACCTTTTGGAACAAAGGATTTTTAGCATGTCCACCCCAATCACATATTCCCATTACTGTAATATTTTAAAAATACAATAAACACAAAGCTAGATTCCTATAGATCTTACAGTTCATGATGGCATGCTCCACTCCTCTAAATTGCTTACGATACTGTTACTATGTTAGCTCTATTGTTACACACTGATCATCAATGTGTTGTGTGGTTCCCGGCTAATAATAGGGCAGCAGCGTTCTTCAGCCAAGCGAGGTGATTATGGCAAATCCCCCAATCGACAGCCCACCAAAAGTGGCATGCTATTGGGGAGGCTTATGTTCGGTTATCCGACACTGTTAGGTCTCAGCTGAAAATCAGTGCTCTGCCCAGGCAAAGCAATATTCTAAGCTGGGGCCTGTTTGCTGCTGCAGCACACATACTGTGTCTACTACAGTGTCGCCACACTGTACTGTTGTCCCCTCCCCTACATGTCGGTGCACGCCTTAGTTCTACTTGAAGTTCCTCGCGTTGTTTCTGCTCCTCGGGCAAGCGAATGTAATGCACCCGACTCTTAGTTGTAGCTTTGTATTATTTCTGTTTATATGTTGCACTGTATGTGTTTTGTTGCAGCCAATAAATGAATATTCTATTCTCATCTATTCTATTTTATGTTCAGCAGTGGATGTACTTCAGCTGATGATGAATTATAAATGTGTGCATATGTACACTAAGATCCTGACGTTCAGACTGTTTCGAATTAACTACCTGGCTCACCCCTCGTTAATTGTACGATCTCTACTGCTGTTCATAATGTAGATCTAATAATCAATACTTTATCCTCCATATCAACATTTCCAATATCTGGCATTTTATTCTATAATTCACAAAGAACAGATTTTTATTTCTAAACACTGTAGAAATCTTCTGTGACAATGTTATCCTTTGATAGCATGCCATGACACTTCCCTATGCATACAAACTGTTAAATGGCCTTGCATTAATGCAATACATAAATAGCCTTGGAACATTTGCAAGCATTAAGAGTTTAAAGGTAGAAATATTATTTAAAGTAACTTTACTTTCTTGAATTTGATACTACCAGTTTTAGGTGTGCATTAATATAGTTAATAGGTACTGTATGCTAGTATATTGTTCGAATCTATATAACAATTAGCTGTGCCCGCGGCTCCGCTTGTGTGGACTACAGGATCCGCTCCCGTTTCCACTCCCGCTTCCTATCACACTTCCATTCCCAATCCCAAATATAGCCTATGATACTTAGGGCTTATGTAGCATTCTAATGGTAAAAGAATATTTAAAATCGGTCTAGTAGTTTTTGAGTTTACTCGTTACCAACGTACAAATCTTTCCTCTTTATAATATTAATGTAGATTTAGATTTGAACTTAAACATTCACACGAATTATCCAGTTCCAAACTAGGCAGAGCCTGTGCTATGGTTACTGGATAACGGATACACATACTTAAATAAATATATAAACATCAAAGACTTGGGTACAAACATTCATACTCATCATACGAACATTTGCCCCTAGCGGGATTCGAATACGCAACCTCCGGCGTGGCAGTCCGAGAGCTAACCCGTTCCGCCACGGAGGACGTCGCGGTATAACTAGGTATATTACTTAATTAGATAATCAGCTATACATATATGTTTGTGATTAATAATTTATAAAATTATCCTAAGTGTTGACAATAACTATGATGATAAACTTTATCAATATTTATAGTTGAAAAATCATTAATCAGTATGACTTCCACGTATTCGCTACGTGATATTATTTCAGATGAGCGAAATGATTTTATAATATCCAATGCCTTCTTATATCATGAATATGTAGGTATGCATTTGCCTCGTTTAGTCCGTTTTCTATTGGGAACCTTTGTATGGAGAGGTTTACAATTTTGAGTAGAGCAATGCCACTTGCCATGGATATCATACACGTCAAGCTGAGCCCAAAAAGCCTGGTAGGCAGACTAACTGCGCAACAGTTGCAGGGGGAGGGGAGCCGAAGTAACGAACTTCCTACACTCAGAAAAAAAATTGTAGCGGATATATTTGGACCATCCATCGACCATCGTCGATTTATAATGGACGATGGTCAGTTTATATTTAATACCAGTTTTGTAGGGTTCCGTAGTAAAATATGACTAAATTTATAAAATAATAAATGTTAAGTAGTAAAATTAGGCAAATGAACCTTCAATATTTTATTTTACTTTGAAAATAGTTAAATGGATACTTAATGTTAATGTTTTTATAATCTACATTAAATAAGCTTTCAGACATATTTTTTCCATATGAAGTTTCATATATAAATCTGAAAATATAAGGGTTTATTTGCCTAATTTTACTACTTAAATTTATTATTTTAGGTATTTCGTCTTATTTTACTACTGAACCCTAAAAAAATTGGTATTAAAAATGAACTGGCCATCGTCGATTTACCAGATAACGACAACAAACTTGCTTCGTAAGTCCAAATACATCCGCTACAATTTTTTTTCTGAGTGCAGGGAGTTCGGTATTTCGCCTCCCCTCCCCCCGCGCCTGTTGCGAAGTTAGTCTGCCTACTAGGCTTTTTGGGCTCAGCTTGACGTGCATGACACCGATGCCAAGCGGCATCGCTCTACTCAAAATTGTCATACTTTTGCCCAATAGATAACGGAATAGTTACAAAGGCATTTGTATAAATAAATGTGGGTGGCGGAGCGGGAGAAAAATAGGAAGGGGAGTCGGAAGGAGGAGGGAAGAGATTAATATAAAGTTTTCAACTTTATTTAAAAAAACAATAATTCCATTTGTAGTCCACGTGGGCGGAGTCGCGGGAACTGCTGGTTGTAAATGTATTTGTATTGCAATCGATGGTTAGATGACCAGAGTGCACGCGATGTCCATTACGGCGCGGTGCGATAATTACGCGTTAGACATAGTCGCGAACGTTAATTCGGGACCCATTTCTTAGAAAAGTTTTTAGAATACTCCTTGGTCTAAATTTTCAATATAATTTCAGCAGGGTATTACAAGTCTATTCCAAACAATCGCTCTGTTCCACGCAACTGCGGCTCCGGGAGCCCCCTCAGGAGCGATCGGTCTACTTTCCCCAGCGGTCTACTTGCCCAAATGGTCAACTTTCCTTATCTGTCCACTGGTTTTTCCCCATTCGTCTAATTTCCGATATGCATAGATAGAAATCCACAAATTCACGAACAAGTAGACCATACAAACCCAACAAGACACAATAGAACTTCTACTATTTACATGTATACGTTGGGAGCCTGGAGGCCCGTGTGTCGTGCTAGTGCATGGGGCAGCGACGCTGGTAATTCTGCCAGAGCCTTGTCGCAACGTCCAAGTCGTACTCGACAGATGTGAACGGTGATAATGGGGGGTGGTGTATGTTCCCCGCAAAGCCGTGGTAGCCGGTTGGTGGTGCACTCGCCTCACGTTCATGAAGTCGTGGGTTCAAACCCCGCCCGTACCAATGAGTTTTACGAAACTTAAGTACGGTTTATTTATAATACCACAGCCTTTTCGGTGAAGGAAAACATCGTAAGGAAACCTGCATATGTCGAAGAAGAAATTCTGAGGCGTATGTGAAGTCCACCAAATCGGCTCGGGGCACCGTTGGTGGTCAGGGGTTTGGCACAAAGATCCTGAAGGGTCGAAGTGTCGCCAGGTCTTCCTGGCCCCCTAAGAAGATAAGATACGATAAGATGTTCCTCGCAGGCGGAGCGCGGCGCTGGTGATGGAGGAGTCCGGCCTGCACCTGGAACACCCGGCGGCGGCCACGTTCCGCGCGCACGTGCTGGCCGGCGACTGGCTCAAGGCCGACCATGACCTGCGCGCGCTGCACGACCTGCTCCGGGACAAGCCCAACGTCGACCCGCACACGCTCGCCGTCAGTACACTGGGGACCTTAACACCGTCACCCGATATACTTCCCCCCCCCCCCCTCAATAGAATGACGCCTCTGGTGGGCTGTGTTTTTCGTCAGGCGAATCGGTGATCGCAGTAACGATCCTCCACAGGGGACCGCGACTGCCCGGTCCCGCTGCAATCCTGGGGAGATGCGGGGGGCTCTCTTCCGAGCCGGACCGCGGACGGGTTCGGTGTGAATCATCAGCCACCTCGACTCGGCGCCTTCGCAGGCGAGGCGCCCGAAGTCGCTCGGGGCGCGGGCCGGAGTCGTATTCTGAGTATCGTGTGGTGCGCAGGAGATGAAGTTCGTGGTGCTGGAGCAGAAGTACCTGGAGCACCTGGAGGGGGGGCGCGTGCTGGACGCGCTGCACGTGCTGCGCAACGAGCTGACCCCCCTCGCGCACGACACGCCGCGCGTGCACCGCCTGTCCGCGCTCATGATGTGCGCCGACGCGGGCGACCTGCGCGCGCGCGCGCGCTGGCCGGGCGCCGGGCCCGCCACGCGCCGCGCCGTGCTGCACCGGGTGCAGGTCAGTGGCTCTGTGCCCCCCCCCCCCCCCACACACACACACACACGACACGCCGCGCGCGCGCTGGCCGGGCGCCGGGCCCGCCACGCGCCGCGCCGTGCTGCACCGGGTGCAGGTCAGTGGCTCTGTGCCCCCCCCCCCCCACACACACACACACCCGCACGACACGCCGCGCGCGCGCTGGCCGGGCGCCGGGCCCGCCACGCGCCGCGCCGTGCTGCACCGGGTGCAGGTCAGTGGCTCTGTGCCCCCCCCCCCCCCACACACACACACACCCGCACGACACGCCGCGCGCGCGCTGGCCGGGCGCCGGGCCCGCCACGCGCCGCGCCGTGCTGCACCGGGTGCAGGTCAGTGGCTCTGTGCCCCCCCCCCCCCCCCACACACACACACACCCGCACGACACGCCGCGCGCGCGCTGGCCGGGCGCCGGGCCCGCCACGCGCCGCGCCGTGCTGCACCGGGTGCAGGTCAGTGGCTCTGTGCCCCCCCCCCCCCCCACACACACACACACCCGCACGACACGCCGCGCGCGCGCTGGCCGGGCGCCGGGCCCGCCACGCGCCGCGCCGTGCTGCACCGGGTGCAGGTCAGTGGCTCTGTGCCCC
This sequence comes from Esperia sulphurella, assembly GCA_947086405.1. Taxonomy (NCBI): domain Eukaryota; kingdom Metazoa; phylum Arthropoda; class Insecta; order Lepidoptera; family Oecophoridae; genus Esperia; species Esperia sulphurella. The sequence continues at coordinate 16,773,089 of OX352265.1, forward strand.
CCCCCCCCCCACACACACACACACCCGCACGACACGCCGCGCGCGCGCTGGCCGGGCGCCGGGCCCGCCACGCGCCGCGCCGTGCTGCACCGGGTGCAGGTCAGTGGCTCTGTGCCCCCCCCCCCCCCACACACACCCGCACGACACGCCGCGCGCGCGCTGGCCGGGCGCCGGGCCCGCCACGCGCCGCGCCGTGCTGCACCGGGTGCAGGTCAGTGGCTCTGTGCCCCCCCCCCACACACACACACACACCCGCACGACACGCCGCGCGCGCGCTGGCCGGGCGCCGGGCCCGCCACGCGCCGCGCCGTGCTGCACCGGGTGCAGGTCAGTGGCTCTGTGCCCCCCCCCCACACACACACACACACCCGCACGACACGCCGCGCGCGCGCTGGCCGGGCGCCGGGCCCGCCACGCGCCGCGCCGTGCTGCACCGGGTGCAGGTCAGTGGCTCTGTGCCCCCCCCCACACACACACACACACCCGCACGACACGCCGCGCGCGCGCTGGCCGGGCGCCGGGCCCGCCACGCGCCGCGCCGTGCTGCACCGGGTGCAGGTCAGTGGCTCTGTGCCCCCCCCCCCACACACACACACACCCGCACGACACGCCGCGCGCGCGCTGGCCGGGCGCCGGGCCCGCCACGCGCCGCGCCGTGCTGCACCGGGTGCAGGTCAGTGGCTCTGTGCCCCCCCCCCCACACACACACCCGCACGACACGCCGCGCGCGCGCTGGCCGGGCGCCGGGCCCGCCACGCGCCGCGCCGTGCTGCACCGGGTGCAGGTCAGTGGCTCTGTGCCCCCCCCACACACACACCCGCACGACACGCCGCGCGCGCGCTGGCCGGGCGCCGGGCCCGCCACGCGCCGCGCCGTGCTGCACCGGGTGCAGGTCAGTGGCTCTGTGCCCCCCCCCACACACACACGCCGCGCGCGCGCTGGCCGGGCGCCGGGCCCGCCACGCGCCGCGCCGTGCTGCACCGGGTGCAGGTCAGTGGCTCTGTGCCCCCCCCCCCACACACACACACACCCGCACGATACGCCGCGCGCGCGCTGGCCGGGCGCCGGGCCCGCCACGCGCCGCGCCGTGCTGCACCGGGTGCAGGTCAGTGGCTCTGTGCCCCCCCCCCCCACACACACACACCCGCACGACACGCCGCGCGCGCGCTGGCCGGGCGCCGGGCCCGCCACGCGCCGCGCCGTGCTGCACCGGGTGCAGGTCAGTGGCTCTGTGCCCCCCCCCCCCCCCACACACACACACACACCCGCACGACACGCCGCGCGCGCGCTGGCCGGGCGCCGGGCCCGCCACGCGCCGCGCCGTGCTGCACCGGGTGCAGGTCAGTGGCTCGCCGCGGCCGCCCAGCCAGGCGCACTGCGAGACACACACCCAGTCACACACACACACACACCCAGTCTCACACACACACACACACACACACACACACACACACACACCAAGTCACACACTCACATCCGGACACATTCCCATCCGCACACACCCCCGCCCGGGCACACCCAGCCACACACACACACACACACACACACACACACACACCCGCACACACTGTAAAACACACACCCAGCCACACCCCCACCCGTACACACCCAGCAGCCACACACTAGCACAGCCACTTAATTCCAACAGCTAGTACTAATGTCCGCCGTCCGCAGGCCGTGCTGCCGCCCGCGCTGATGATGGCGCCGGGCCGGCTGCGCGCGCTGCTGTCGCAGGCGGCGGCGCACCAGGCGGCGCGCTGCCGGTTCCACTGCGCGCCGCGCGCCACGCTCACGCTCACCCCGGCCTCGGGCCCCCCGCCGCCCGCCACGCCCGCCTCCGAATACATCCCCTTCTCGCTGCTGGCCGACCACCACTGCTCCGCGGACAACTTCCCCATACACTCGCTGCAGGTCAGTATGCATCGTGTCTCACCTTGTGGTATAGCACGACGTGAGATTAATAGATAATTAAATAAATATAATAATGACAAATAATCTCACGTATTGTTATAGTAGTTAACAGCACATAGTGTTGTATAAGTTAGTATATAAGAATATGTAAGTAGATAATAAGGTCTATTCTATTGTAGTCTGTATTTGCATCTATAGCAGTCCAATAAACCTCAGTTTAAAATGTAGTGAGTTATATTATTCATTGCTTCACCAACGCACATCCAACATTACAACCTCGATTGGTCACTGACTTGAGCTTTAAATTATGAAATAAACAAACAAAGGCCTTTATAAGTCGTCGCCTGTACTGACGTTAATAATCGTGAAATATGTGGTCAAAGTCAAAATTATTACATATAATTGCATTTATTTATGTCAGTTTGTCTTAGAAAATGTAATCAAATGTGACACTTACCCAAGTATGGGAGACTGTGAAATCACTTTTTAAAATAAGTTGTAGGTGGAAAAATAAGAAATAAATAGGATTTTAAACCTAGAGACAATTCAAATATTTGTCGCCTAGCAGTTGAGGCTGCGAGTGACTGAATGAATGAACGGCCGCCTACTCTAGTTTGCAACAATGTATCAGCCGGAATTATCTATATAGACTTGTTTGAAGTTTGTCTGTTCATTGATTTTTTGTAAAGGGGTTTTAGAATTTTTAATAAAATATCTTTTAAGGATTTTACTTTAAAATAGGGTATTATTTAATATTTAGACCCTTCGCTGTTTCTCTCATTAAAATATTTACGTATACGTACGTTACACCATATACAAACAAAAAATTTAAAACAAACTGGGTAAAAAATTTAAAACATTTTTGTAACAATATTTTTTTTCTTTTTGTATACTAGTTGTAAATCACCTAATAATGTATTTTGTCTTAATCAACATCGTTGCTTGATAAAAAACCTAATTTCCTTTGCTTTTTCCCAAACGATAAATTAAAAAGAAAATGTAAGAGCCGCGATAACTGTTGAATTTTCATTGTAAATTACCATCTACTTGTGTAACTTGGTGTATTGATCGCAGTCGAAGTGAAAAGTAGAGTGTTTAACTCGGTGCTTAATTTTATGTTCTTAATATTTTTCCCGCTATGTTAACTTTATTAACCATTAATGTCAAATGTCTAACTTTATAATTGGCGTTATATGTATTATTTTAGTGTTGTATTATCTTCTCAATTAGACATACTGAAACATTCGCATAAAAAAAAACTTTTTTACTAAAGCGCCAATTCACCCGCGAAATATAGCCGCCCACGGTGTGATATGGCTCATTTTAGTGCCTAGTTCTGTACAAATATACTATTTCAGCTTCTTTAGTGAAAAAAAATATATATTTTTATTCAAAATCAAAATATTTGTTTTCAAAATTGGAATACATTATTCTCTTTTTGACGTCAAATTCTGCCTAAAACTACTCCACTTCCACCTGTATAACCGAGGGGAAGAAGTGGCAACAAACCCAACGGCACAGGGCCCTACCTTTGATTTATCTTATTCATTACAATCATTAAGTCTACCTATGCTGAGCCATCAAGCACTCCATGGACTTTTATCATTTAAGTAGTCATCTAACTCATAGGAGGCTCTCTTGCACAGATTAACTTTTATAGAAGATTTAAATTTTTGTTCAGACAAGTTAATAATTTCATTCGGAACCTTGTTGTAGGAACGCACGCACTAGAGCATATTTCGTATTTGTCGAGCATGTGATATGTTCAGGTTCTGACGGAGCACTGCGACGAGGTGTGGTACTGCCAGTGGTCGCCGGACGGGCGCCGCCTGGCCTCGGGGTCCAAGGACAACACGGTCATGGTGTGGGACTTCGACCCGCAGGCCAAGAGGCTCTGCTTCAGGTAGGCACACCTCATTCTGTTCCCCTGAACACCTTCGTTTCCGCAAACTCCTCCCTACTGACCGACCCAAACGATCCTGCGTCACCAAAACCTTGTCCCCCTCTAATTCCAACTCCTTCAACTTCTACACAGTTCGCGTTGCACAGCTGTGAACGGTCTCTGTTTAATATTGTGCTGAATTAGCGTCTCCGTAGAGAATGACAGTTGACAGAAAAATTAGATCCTCTTTACAATTATTAGAATGTGGTTTGATTACTCGCCGGTCCTTATTTTCATAATTAAACATGGTCCTTCGAGCCGGATATGAACCAGCGACCTATGAACATAAAATTTGATTTACCGTGCACTATCCTTCTTTGTTCGGGGGGCCTGAATGTTTAATATTGTGCTGAATTAGCGTCTCCGTACAGATAGACAGTTGTCAGAAAAATTAGATCCTCTTTACAATTATTAGAATGTGGTTTGATTACTCGCCGGTCCTTATTTTCATAATTAAACATGGTCCTTCGAGCCGGATATGAACCAGCGACCTATGAACATAAAATTTCATTTACCGTGCACCATCCTTCTTTGTTCGGGGGGCCTGAATGTTTAATATTGTGCTGAATTAGCGTCTCCGTACAGAATGACAGTTGACAGAAAAATTAGATCCTCTTTACAATTATTAGAATGTGGTTTTATTTCTCGCCGGTCCTTATTTTCATAATTAAACAGTCTCCTTGCACATATTCGTGACAGTCCGTTGCCATTTAGTAATTAATATACCCTCCATGAATGGCAGAATATGTGAAACTGTTTTCATTGTATACCATATAATTTTTACCATATTCTAGTAAATAAATATTTCATTCATTCAGTTTATTCAGTTCAGTTTATTTTCCATAACAAATTGCATTGTGTCGGAATTACATAAAATTATAGATAAACAATAACAATGTCAAAATTATACAAGATTCATTCATTTCATTAATTTCATTCATTGATTCCATTCATTCGCTCCATTTATTCATTCATCCATTCATTCATTTCATTAATTTCATTCATTCATTCCACCTTCCATGGCCTTCGACATCTAGGTCATACAAGCCGAACAGACCGAGGTGCCCAGTACTTGCTCAGTTGCTCTCTGTCGGAGCACCCTGCTTGCTCCCCTACAAATAAGTAATTATGTGCTTGGGTCCTCTATACGTCAACTCTCCCCATTCAGGGTCACGATGACGGTTCGTCGTCGGGCTGACCAGTCAGTCTGTCGAGTCAAATTCAGTCAATACAGTCGGATACATACGTAAAGAGATATCGCTCTTATATTAAAAAAATCACCCTTTTTTCTTTTCCTCACCCTCTTTTTATACAAATAGATACGTTGCTACTCTCTCCCTCGTCTCATCCATCTCTGTCCTCTCTCTCTCCAAGCGGCTTCTAAGTTTTAGTGTAATGGTCGTGTTACAGAAAGTCATTGGAGGGCCACTCGTACGGCGTGTCGTACCTGGCCTGGAGCCCCGACGGCCGCTACCTGCTGGCGGCCGGGCCGGAGGACTGCCCCGACCTCTGGATATGGAACATGGAGGTAACTTGCGACATCCCCGGACGGGATGGTCTATCAAAATTCATCATCAGGTTATTTTTGTCTCCACTGCTGGAGCACAACCCTCTCTCATCTGCTGGAGACAGACGGAGGATTCGGCCTACACTCCCCGCGCTGGCCAGACGGGTTGGGGAGACCTGATTGATGCTTTATAATGTATTCCCTTAGTCGCCTTGTACGACATCCACGGGAAGAGTTGGAGTTAAATTAAAATACCATAAATAACTATTAACGTGTTTTTACTTTTGAGCGCAGCGAGAAAGGTATTGTCGTAATTTTTTTAAAGTATAAAATGTAATTTATGTCGCCAGTACATATCAAAAAACGAGCTACGTTGCATGTTCGAGGATCTCATTATCTCATGGCGTCACTACCAAACTTGATTAACTCGAAATCGGTTAAAGTTAATTAGTTTTAATGTTCTACAATTTTAATTTCGAATTGTAGGATATTCGGCTAACCGGTCCAGAGGCTGGCTTGATATCCGTTATCCGGCCAAACCACTATCCGTTTCATCTCTATTTTTATGTCTAAAAGAGGGCCGTGTGATCCGCTGGCACCTCAGCCAGGTTTCTGAAAATAAATATTTTGTATTTGTATTATAATACTATAATATTTTGTATTTGTATTATAATACTATAATACAAATACAAAATATTTATTTTACGCCTTCGCTTTCCACCACACCCTGGTGGAGAGCACATGGTCTACTTTTTCTATGAATATACTGACCTGTGACGTTATTAATCGTTTAGAGGGTAGAACAGACAATTTGTAAGAAAGCCTATTATCAAATAAACGATTATTTGATGACAAAGATGCCTGGTACTAATATTAATTCAGCTTCGCAAAATCTTTATTAATTGTATGCAAACTTGATTTTTAAAAGATGTGTTGCGTGAAGTTTGTTGCGCCGTTTCTTCTTCACAGCGCTAACACCTAGGAAGCGGTAGTGGATAAAAAAAAAAACCTGATGATGATAATGATATTCCGAAATTTTGCGAGTGAATTAAAAACAACTAGATGACTAATGTCACTAGTTTTGTATTTAAAAGTACTCTAAAACAATACACATCTAAATATAAATATTAAAAGTCTACGCCTTAAACTCTTTTAAATTTGTATTTGAATGTATAATTTGGGTCTTCTTTTAATAAAAAAATAAAAAGTTGATAAAAAAAAACCACAGGGCATGAGAGGTGTTAAGGGGTGTGAAGGGCTTCAGATGACCCCTTCAGTCGGCGATTTGAATTTGGCTCACGATGCACCAAACACCTTGTATATGTCTATATAATGTCGCTTTCCGTGATGATAAAGTTGGTTTTACCACTTTTATCACTAAATTATGCTATTGTGTGTCAACAGACTGAGCAGCTTCACCTGAAGATGACGCACTCCCAGGAGGACTCCCTGACGGCCGTGTCGTGGCACGCCGGGTCGGACAAGTTCGTGTGCGGCGGCGCGCGCGGGCAGTTCTACCACTGCAGTCTCGACGTCAGTACTATACACTAATCTACACCTGCCTATCATTCCTCTACACCTGCCTATCAATCTTCTACACCTGCCTATCAATCTTCTACACCTGCCTATCAATCCTCTACACCTGCCTATCAATCCTCTACATCTGCCTATCAATCCTCTACACCTGCCTATCAATCTTCTACACCTGCCTATCAATCCTCTACACCTGCCTATCAATCCTCTACACCTGCCTATCAATCCTCTACACCTGCCTATCAATCCTCTACACCTGCCTATCATTCCTCTACACCTGCCTATCATTCCTCTACACCTGCCTATCAATCCTCTACACCTGCCTATCATTCCTCTACACCTGCCTATCATTCCTCTACACCTGCCTATCAATCCTCTACACCGGCCTATCATTCCTCTACATCTGCCTATTAATCTTCTACACCTGCCTATTAATATTCTATACCTGCCTATTAATCCTCTACACCTGCCTGTCATTCCTCTACATCTGCCTATCAATACTCTACACCTGCATATCCATTCTCTACACCTGCCTATCAAACCTCTACACCTGCCTATCAATCCTCTACACCTGCCTATCTTTCCTCTACGCCTGCCTGTCATTCCTTTAAACTTGCCTATCAATCCTCTACACCTGCCTATCATTCCTCTAAACTTGCCTATCAATCGTCTACACCTGCCTATCATTCCTCTACACCTGCCTATCAATTCTCTACACCTGCCTATCGATACCAATCATCTGAATATCAGTAGCGTAATTTGGTATGTTAATCTACACTATCTACCTTCACTATTATTATAAAGAGGAAAGATTTGTATGTTTGTAACGAATAAACTCAAAAACTACTGGACCGATTTCAAAAATTCTTATACCATTAGAATGCTACATTATCCCTGAATAACATAGGCATATTTATTACTATGAAAAATTAGGGTACCCTAATAAAACTTCAATAATGTAACCCAAGGTGTAAAAATGCACAATTCATATTGCGATTGGTTTGTACTACAGTTGGAGCGGAAGGGGGAGGGGGAGGGGGATCGGGATCGAGAGTCTGAGTGCCGCGGCCACAGCTAGGAACTAATATTCTAAAAAGTGTTACAGAGAAACGTAGGAGGACCCAAAAAAGGGTCGCGATAGGGAGTGCAGGAAAGGTAAGATCGTCTGATATCGTGTGTCGGCCGTTCGCAGGGCACGCTCATCAACAGCTGGGACGGCGTGCGGGTGAATGCGCTGGCGTGCCGCGCGGACGGGCGCGCCGTGCTGGCGGCCGACACGCACCACCGCGTGCGGCATTACGACTTCACCGACCTCACGGACCGCAACCTGTACGTGGCGCACGCACGCACGCACACACACACACACACACACACACACGCCGCGCGGACGGGCGCGCCGTGCTGGCGGCCGACACGCACCACCGCGTGCGGCATTACGACTTCACCGACCTCACGGACCGCAACCTGTACGTGGCGCACGCACGCACACACACACACACACACACACACACACACACGCCGCGCGGACGGGCGCGCCGTGCTGGCGGCCGACACGCACCACCGCGTGCGGCATTACGACTTCACCGACCTCACGGACCGCAACCTGTACGTGGCGCACGCACGCACGCACACACACACACACACACACACACACGCCGCGCGGACGGGCGCGCCGTGCTGGCGGCCGACACGCACCACCGCGTGCGGCATTACGACTTCACCGACCTCACGGACCGCAACCTGTACGTGGCGCACGCACGCACACACACACACACACACACACACACACACACGCCGCGCGGACGGGCGCGCCGTGCTGGCGGCCGACACGCACCACCGCGTGCGGCATTACGACTTCACCGACCTCACGGACCGCAACCTGTACGTGGCGCACGCACGCACGCACACACACACACACACACACACACACGCCGCGCGGACGGGCGCGCCGTGCTGGCGGCCGACACGCACCACCGCGTGCGGCATTACGACTTCACCGACCTCACGGACCGCAACCTGTACGTGGCGCACGCACGCACACACACACACACACACACACACACACACACGCCGCGCGGACGGGCGCGCCGTGCTGGCGGCCGACACGCACCACCGCGTGCGGCATTACGACTTCACCGACCTCACGGACCGCAACCTGTACGTGGCGCACGCACGCACGCACACACACACACACACACACACACACACACACGCCGCGCGGACGGGCGCGCCGTGCTGGCGGCCGACACGCACCACCGCGTGCGGCATTACGACTTCACCGACCTCACGGACCGCAACCTGTACGTGGCGCACGCACGCACACACACACACACACACACACACACACACACGCCGCGCGGACGGGCGCGCCGTGCTGGCGGCCGACACGCACCACCGCGTGCGGCATTACGACTTCACCGACCTCACGGACCGCAACCTGTACGTGGCGCACGCACGCACACACACACACACACACACACACACACACACGCCGCGCGGACGGGCGCGCCGTGCTGGCGGCCGACACGCACCACCGCGTGCGGCATTACGACTTCACCGACCTCACGGACCGCAACCTGTACGTGGCGCACGCACGCACACACACACACACACACACACACGCCGCGCGGACGGGCGCGCCGTGCTGGCGGCCGACACGCACCACCGCGTGCGGCATTACGACTTCACCGACCTCACGGACCGCAACCTGTACGTGGCGCACGCACGCACGCACACACACACACACACACACACGCCGCGCGGACGGGCGCGCCGTGCTGGCGGCCGACACGCACCACCGCGTGCGGCATTACGACTTCACCGACCTCACGGACCGCAACCTGTACGTGGCGCACGCACGCACACACACACACACACACACACACACACACACACACGCCGCGCGGACGGGCGCGCCGTGCTGGCGGCCGACACGCACCACCGCGTGCGGCATTACGACTTCACCGACCTCACGGACCGCAACCTGTACGTGGCGCACGCACACACACACACACACACACACACACACACACACACACGCCGCGCGGACGGGCGCGCCGTGCTGGCGGCCGACACGCACCACCGCGTGCGGCATTACGACTTCACCGACCTCACGGACCGCAACCTGTACGTGGCGCACGCACGCACGCACACACACACACACACACACACACACACACACGCCGCGCGGACGGGCGCGCCGTGCTGGCGGCCGACACGCACCACCGCGTGCGGCATTACGACTTCACCGACCTCACGGACCGCAACCTGTACGTGGCGCACGCACGCACACACACACACACACACACACACACACACACACACACACACACACACACACACGCCGCGCGGACGGGCGCGCCGTGCTGGCGGCCGACACGCACCACCGCGTGCGGCATTACGACTTCACCGACCTCACGGACCGCAACTTGTACGTGGCGCACGCACGCACGCACACACACACACACACACACACGCCGCGCGGACGGGCGCGCCGTGCTGGCGGCCGACACGCACCACCGCGTGCGGCATTACGACTTCACCGACCTCACGGACCGCAACCTGTACGTGGCGCACGCACACACACACACACACACACACACACACACACACACACGCCGCGCGGACGGGCGCGCCGTGCTGGCGGCCGACACGCACCACCGCGTGCGGCATTACGACTTCACCGACCTCACGGACCGCAACCTGTACGTGGCGCACGCACGCACGCACACACACACACACACACACACACACACACACGCCGCGCGGACGGGCGCGCCGTGCTGGCGGCCGACACGCACCACCGCGTGCGGCATTACGACTTCACCGACCTCACGGACCGCAACCTGTACGTGGCGCACGCACGCACGCACACACACACACACACACACACACACACACACACGCCGCGCGGACGGGCGCGCCGTGCTGGCGGCCGACACGCACCACCGCGTGCGGCATTACGACTTCACCGACCTCACGGACCGCAACCTGTACGTGGCGCACGCACGCACACACACACACACACACACACACACACACACACACACACACACACACACACACGCCGCGCGGACGGGCGCGCCGTGCTGGCGGCCGACACGCACCACCGCGTGCGGCATTACGACTTCACCGACCTCACGGACCGCAACCTGTACGTGGCGCACGCACGCACGCACACACACACACACACACACACGCCGCGCGGACGGGCGCGCCGTGCTGGCGGCCGACACGCACCACCGCGTGCGGCATTACGACTTCACCGACCTCACGGACCGCAACCTGTACGTGGCGCACGCACGCACGCACACACACACACACACACACACGCCGCGCGGACGGGCGCGCCGTGCTGGCGGCCGACACGCACCACCGCGTGCGGCATTACGACTTCACCGACCTCACGGACCGCAACCTGTACGTGGCGCACGCACGCACGCACACACACACACACACACACACGCCGCGCGGACGGGCGCGCCGTGCTGGCGGCCGACACGCACCACCGCGTGCGGCATTACGACTTCACCGACCTCACGGACCGCAACCTGTACGTGGCGCACGCACGCACACACACACACACACACACACACACACACACACACGCCGCGCGGACGGGCGCGCCGTGCTGGCGGCCGACACGCACCACCGCGTGCGGCATTACGACTTCACCGACCTCACGGACCGCAACCTGTACGTGGCGCACGCACGCACGCACACACACACACACACACACACACACACACACGCCGCGCGGACGGGCGCGCCGTGCTGGCGGCCGACACGCACCACCGCGTGCGGCATTACGACTTCACCGACCTCACGGACCGCAACCTGTACGTGGCGCACGCACGCACGCACACACACACACACACACACACGCCGCGCGGACGGGCGCGCCGTGCTGGCGGCCGACACGCACCACCGCGTGCGGCATTACGACTTCACCGACCTCACGGACCGCAACCTGTACGTGGCGCACGCACGCACACACACACACACACACACACACACACACACACACGCCGCGCGGACGGGCGCGCCGTGCTGGCGGCCGACACGCACCACCGCGTGCGGCATTACGACTTCACCGACCTCACGGACCGCAACCTGTACGTGGCGCACGCACGCACGCACACACACACACACACACACACACACACACACACACACGCCGCGCGGACGGGCGCGCCGTGCTGGCGGCCGACACGCACCACCGCGTGCGGCATTACGACTTCACCGACCTCACGGACCGCAACCTGTACGTGGCGCACGCACGCACGCACACACACACACACACACACACACACACACACACACACACACACACACACACACACACGCCGCGCGGACGGGCGCGCCGTGCTGGCGGCCGACACGCACCACCGCGTGCGGCATTACGACTTCACCGACCTCACGGACCGCAACCTGTACGTGGCGCACGCACGCACGCACACACACACACACACACACACACACACACACACACACACACACACACACACACGCCGCGCGGACGGGCGCGCCGTGCTGGCGGCCGACACGCACCACCGCGTGCGGCATTACGACTTCACCGACCTCACGGACCGCAACCTGTACGTGGCGCACGCACGCACGCACACACACACACACACACACACACACACACACACACACACACACACACACACGCCGCGCGGACGGGCGCGCCGTGCTGGCGGCCGACACGCACCACCGCGTGCGGCATTACGACTTCACCGACCTCACGGACCGCAACCTGTACGTGGCGCACGCACGCACGCACGCACACACACACACACACACACACACACACACGCCGCGCGGACGGGCGCGCCGTGCTGGCGGCCGACACGCACCACCGCGTGCGGCATTACGACTTCACCGACCTCACGGACCGCAACCTGTACGTGGCGCACGCACGCACACACACACACACACACACACACGCCGCGCGGACGGGCGCGCCGTGCTGGCGGCCGACACGCACCACCGCGTGCGGCATTACGACTTCACCGACCTCACGGACCGCAACCTGTACGTGGCGCACGCACGCACACACACACACACACACACACACACACACACGCCGCGCGGACGGGCGCGCCGTGCTGGCGGCCGACACGCACCACCGCGTGCGGCATTACGACTTCACCGACCTCACGGACCGCAACCTGTACGTGGCGCACGCACGCACACACACACACACACACACACACACACACACGCCGCGCGGACGGGCGCGCCGTGCTGGCGGCCGACACGCACCACCGCGTGCGGCATTACGACTTCACCGACCTCACGGACCGCAACCTGTACGTGGCGCACGCACACACACACACACACACACACACACACCCCCCACACACACACGCCCCATAAACACACACACCCCACACACACCTCGTTTAGTACACACCTTACATGCATATCTACACTATTGTAGGGACACTAGTACATGGCAAACACACACTGTTTAGTACATGGCACACACTGACCGCTATGATGACTGGCGCGAACATATCTAGCCAGGCGATATATTAAATTATTTGTACGGTATAGTATCACCCTTCTGGTCGGCACTTGTTGGTGTGTGTACCGTTGGAAGTATTACAATGTGTGTTGTTGTATGTGTATGTGTGTTCGCTCAGGATCCAGGAGGAGCACGCGGTGATGGCGATGACGCTCAACGCGTCCGACTCGCTGCTGCTGCTCAACGTGGCCAACCAGGGCGTCCACCTGTGGGACCTACGTACGTACACACACACACACACACACACCCCCTCACACACCCCCCACACACACAGTAGTAATAACAAGTATATGTACAGCTCATAAGCATTTAGGCGTGAACTTTTTGGTAAATATTATACTGATACATTTTAGATCAAACATAGAATAGTTGATTTCCACTAATGCTATAATTTGGTAGATTTGGTCAAAAATCAAACAAGTTAGAATAAACATTTGTCGGAAACAGTCATGAGTACCGAAGCTAACGAAACACAAGCGCTTGTAATATTCTACTTTAACGTCCGACAAGTCGTGTGACGCGATTCCGACTGTGTGCGTCCGATCTTTAGATTTAGTGTTTTATTATTTCTGCTTGTATGTAATATTGCACTGTATTATTAATAAATGGTTATTCTATTGTATTATATTCTGTCCTATTCTATTCTATTCATCTGCAGCGCAGTAGATGGCGCACTTGTGTTACGTTCGCTAGCTTCGGTATTCATGACCGTCTCCGACATGTACCTAACATTATATACGAGTGTATTTTAACAAATTGAATAAGTTAAATGTGTGGTTTCCGGTAGAGTAGAATAGGACCACTCCAACTTATCCCGTGGACGTCGTACAAGGCGACTAAGGGGATACATTATAAAACGTCAATCAGGCCTCCCCAACCCGTCTGGCCAGCGCGGGGAGTGTAGGCCGAATCCTCCGTCTGTCTCCGGCAGATGCAAGTACCGGCCACCCCCCCGTGATTCGGTCCGTATAACCGTAAGGTTGAAAGGACCATGGGAGGTGGCGGGCCTTTGTCTCCGGCAGATGAGAGAGGTTGTGCTCCTGCAGTGGACACAAAAATAACCTGATGATGATGAATAAATTAAACATAAATGTATGGAGCTAAAATATTTACGAGCGATAGTGTACGTGCCAAATTTCAGCTCAATCCGTGGTATTTCCATGGTAAAAATTAGATTTCACAGGGATGCCACATCGCGATTTTCAAAGTAGGCAGGGAGGAACTCGCGAGGGTTGTTGTATGTGCCGACATTGCCGGTAAAGGGGCTCGGTGTGCGTTGCAGGCGCGCGCGCGCTGGTGCGGCGCTTCCGCGGGCTCAGCCAGGGACACTTCACCATACACGCGTGCTTCGGCGGCGCGCAGCAGGACTTCATCGCCTCCGGCAGCGAGGATAACAAGGTACGGGTGCACCAGGACGAGGTAGTATCACTAAGTTGAAATTTCATTGCTCGTGAGAAGTGTGGTTTAAAAGATGTAGTATCGAAGGTAGAGAAGGGTATGTTGCGTTGGTTTGGACATTTGGAGACTGAGTGAAAGAAAAGTGACAGAAGTAGTATACAGTGCGAATGTGGAAGGGACTACAGCTAGAGGTCGTCGTAGTAGGACATTCAAGGATCAAAATGGTGACGTCCTCAAAAAGGCTGGGGTCCGCAATGAGAAGAATAAAAGGAGGTGCATGAAAAGGTTGATGAATGTGAGTAAGGCTAGTGAGGTGTGTCAGAATCGCGCAGAGTGGGGGATCCATCGTATCTGCCTTCCCCTCTGAGACCAAGGCGTGAGCATTGGTGGGAGCCTGGTGACCTGATTTCACAGGTTCATCCTAACTTTGGGCACCAATATCTCACATAAAGTTTAATTGTGCGCATGGAAGTTGTATATCTTTAATTTTTTATTTATTATGTCTTTGTGTTAAGAAAATAAATAAGTTAAAAAAATATATATTTACTAATACAACACTAGCTGGTGCCCGCGACTTCGTCCGCGTGGACAACCTAACATCACAAATTATTATGTACTTCCCGTGGGAATAGGATGTTTTTTGGGATAAAAACTATCCTATGTCCTATTCCAGGGACCAACCTATCCTATATGTGTACCAACTTTCATCACGATCCGTCCAGTGGTTGAGGCGTGATTGAGTAACAAACATCCAAATATTCAAACTTTCGCATTTATAATATTAATAGGTTTATATACACGTTAATTATCTGTTACAATACAATACAATTAATACAATAAATGCCGTATGGTTTCCGGTAGAGTAGAATAGGACCACTCCAACTCCCCGTGGATGTCGTACAAGGCGACTAAGGGAATACATTATAAAACATCAACCAGGCCTCCCCAACCCGTCTGGCCAGCGCGGGGAGTGTAGGCCAAATCCTCCGTCCGTCTCCGGCAGATGAGAGAGGGTGGTGCTCCTGCAGTGGAGACAAAAACAACCTGATGATGATGATGATTGTAGCAAAAAAAATCGTGTATCGTTTTCAAGGTGTACATCTGGCATATCAACGGCGAGGAGCCGGTGGCCGTGATGGCGGGGCACGCGCGCTGCGTCAACGCCGTGGCCTGGAACCCCGCGCACCCCGACGTGCTGGTCTCCGCCTCCGACGACTACTCGCTGCGCCTGTGGGGGCCGCGCTCGCACCAGTCCTAGGGCTCCGCCCGGCCGCGCCTCGTCCGCCCGGGCGCCTCCACCAGCAGTTGGCCGTCTGTGTTTTGGTGATCATGTATCTTGCAGTAATCGCATAACGGAACGAGTTTCTCTTCGAATTGACTTGTCTTCTTACTTATGTCCTATTGAATATTATGATCGTGTTTCAGCCAGTAGGAGCGTGTCATCGACGTAAACCGGAGTTCGAAATTATCGAAATAATTATTTTCTTTGATAATTATCATGATAATTATCCAGGCTAAATCCTCACCTAATCTCTTCATTTGCTCATTTTCGTATACATTCTGGTTCTAGCAAACAGTGATAAAACTAATCACTATTACAAATTGTACTGAGTATTCTGTTTACAATTATCAAGATAATTATCATGACAATTATCAAGATAATTATCAAGACAATTATCAAGACAATTATCATGACAATTATCAAGACAATTATCACAATAATTATCAAGACAATTATCAAGATAATTATCATTACAATTATCAAGACAATTATCAAGATAATTATCTCTTCGAACCCTGACGTATAAACTATTCGCATAATGTCTGAAACACGTTAACCTCACTGCTATGATCTTGAGAGTACTTAATCTACCTACTTCGCGTCACGCACCGACTGCTGCCAAGTTTGGAGGGAACATTGAACAGCGAGTAGTTGTAATGTTACATTTATTGTATCGACTGACATAGCGCGCCCGCCGAAATCATTCTTGTCGGCGACGAGAACGACTGACAACAACATGAGACGAACTGTCACGTGTCACGCTCACGCTTCGTGACGCTCGAGTATTACCGGAGCCCTCACTTTAAAAAAAACAGTCGTACAGTGGTGGCTGACGACACTTTATTCTCATTATCCACCACTTGGCGGGGGGGGGGGGGGGGGGGGGGTTATTAACGAGTTTTACTGTCCACCACCAGAGGTGTAATAAGGACACAACTTGTTTTATAGGCCCCCGCTAGATCAGTTTTGACTTTTTTTTCAATGTCAGTCAGTCTTCAAAAACAATAATATTTAATTAAACACACCTGTCTAATCTCAAACTAGAATTTTCAACAATTGAAGGAAAATAATGTTTCGCGCCTCACAAGTCACCACAAACTTTTTACCTTCATGATTGACACTAATCGGTTAATAAATTGGATAACAGATGACAACGGTTATCCAATTTAATAACCAATTACTGGGCCCGATTCTGAAGGCACACATTTAAAATTTGACAGCGCTAAAATTTGTTTCGTCTTTATCCTCATAATACTGTGTGACAAGGATAGCAACAGTTTTAGTGTTGTCAAATTTTAACGTTGTGTCTTCAGAATCGAGGCCATTGGGCCCGATTCTGAAGCACACCTTTCAAATTTGACAGCGCTAAAATTTGTTTCGTCTTTATCCTCATAATACTGTGTGACAAGGATAGCAACAGCTTTAGTGCTGTCAAATGTTAACGTTGTGTCTTCAGAATCGGGCCCATTGTCAATGTAAAGACTTAAAGGTAATTATGAGGTGCGAAACATTATTTACCTTCATGGTATGTATGACCTGTAGAGTAGGACAAGGTCAGATATAACGTTCAGAGTTAGACCAACTTGTCCAGTATGTCTCTAGTGGTAATCGAAACCACGACCTCATTTGCGCTGTTGCCGACCTCTGGGGGTAATTTTTTTCTCGTTGGTGGTGAATAAGTGAGGGTGCGCAGAAATACACGACCACGCTGGGGTTGCCAGCTCTGTATGTGCAATATTAAAGTGCCATTCCGTTGTGCAATATTGTGAACACGATAATTGATAACTAGGGATCGTTATGTGTGCCTCAATTCGGTACCATCACGAGGATTAGGACGCCTTGGTCCTAGAAGGGTTGGCAGAGACGATATATCGCCACTTTGCATTATCCTGACAAACGTCGCAAAGCGACTTTCCTTCGTCCGCTTTTCGTATTCTAGTCCATGACTTCTGCTGGCTGTACACTGCTACCAAAACAAGCGAAGATAACTATCTGTTAATAACCAGATAATGCACACTCCTTGGTCCAGAGGGGTAGGCAGAGACGATATATCGCCACTTTGCATTACCCTGACAAACGTCGCAAAGCGACTTTCCTTCGTCCGCTTTTCTTATTTTATTCCATGACTTTCTGCTGACTGTACACTGCTACCAAAACAAGCTAAGATAACGATGTCTGTTGATAACCAGGGGGCCAATTCTACTATAGCATTTTCGCACAAAACGCAATTGAACTGCAGCTGAAACGCAGGTTTTAACACTTTTCGTATTCCGCTGCGCACAACGTTCGTGCTTCAGCTGCGTTTCAGCCGTAGCTAACGTTTATTTGAACAAACGTCAGACGTTGATGGAACGAACGTTCTGTGATTTCGTATTCTACTAATGTTTTTTCTACATTTTGACAGTTGTCTCAGGTAAAAACGACACGCAGCTGCTGTCAAAATAAATAACGTAACTGCTGTTTAAACGAACGATAAATGTTGAAAATAGTAGAATTGGCCCCCTGGTATCGAAATTATGTAGTGTCATTTATTTGCGAAGAAATATTTATGTTAATTCTGGATATTTTTACGTAATTCATATAAAAAAAATTTGTAATGCCGAAATATCGTATTTCTTGTTTATATATGCACTAAACTAGAGTAACCACCTTACAGGCCCCTTGTGAGTCAATTATATTAAAAATAACAATAATGACTTCGGTGGGATGTTTTTCTAATATAAGTTTGTCTCATCAGACTTCTAATGAATGAAAACTTGCAACTTATTTTTCCCTAGTGCCGTTTTCATAACTATTTTTCGTCACTGGGTACTAAAAAGGATTTTATTTTTGCTGTTTCGTAACTGGTTGCTAAAAAAGAAATAAGTATTAATGACGTTGAACAAATAATTTAGAGATAATTGTATGGCTACCCAAATCGTATCCATGAATACTGTATATCTGTAACAGTCGAAAAAATAAGTTTTCATAAAATATTTATGACCATAGCAATCTTAAATATTCTTATTTGATAACCAATTTGAAAACTAACGTATGAAATCCATTTAGTAACGAAATCCTAGTTACGAAAAATTGTTACGAAAACGGCACCAAAAAATTTGAAGTCACAATGCGGGTTCTATCATGTTTATGTATCGTGGATATCTAGGAAATTAAGTAATATGTCGGTCCAGTAGACAAAAAGCTTTCTGTATATCCGCTTTTACGAAACCCTAATAAGGAATGTTTGAAAGTTTAAAATCTGTGAAAATTTCTGTACAATTTGAATTGTATGTAAAAACCGGTAATATATATAAGGTACATTTGTAATGGCCTATAGTCGGTCAACCGTCAGTAGTCGAGAGGTACGCAGGCGGTACGGATGTCCTTTAGACTTGTCTTGTAGGTTCCTTTGAGTCATGTGTGTGCCAAGGACATTATATCCAAAAGTATTGTGCGCTGCGAACATAGAGAGCGGCCCGAGCGAGAGGCACCACGTTAACTCTTTTGTCCCTCTTTCCAATAATATGACCACAAATTGGAATGTATCAACTGTCGTAAATTGTTTTAAAAGATAGGACATGTATTTAATTTATCGTCATAATGTGCAAATGGATTGGTGTTGCTACTATTGGAACTCCGTCAGCCTAAATATGGAAAGCACACTTTTTCGTCAAATTTTTTTTAAAGTTCTATCGTTACATGTGTTATAAAATATATCAGATGTACGTAAGCAATAAAACTGTCAGGAAATTCGCATCAGCAATGGTGTTCTACATTAGAACCAGACAAAAGACTGAATAAGGGGCCTCTCGTTCGGACCGTTTTCACTGTTCGCAGCCCTTTGGATATTAATTCTATGGCGTGTGCCGACTGCCAAGCACAGTGCGTACGCGCATGCTAACCTGTGCGCGCTGATGAAAGAGATTTATATACTCAAAGTGTGTTTAGAAGCCGCGGAGAGACGCGTCGCCACTAGTGCGTATGCTAGGGTAGCTAGGGTAAGGTAGCGGTAGGGTAGGATGTAAGCGAATGGGTCGGGCTTCGAAACAGACTGATGATTTCATCGGAATTGACATTTCATTCACAAACAATTTGAGACTTCCAAATCTAGTGTATTTTATTTGTACTCTGATTGGTTTAAACTGTTCTTAAACCCAACGGTAACTTTTCATATTATGTGGGACCCATTTCCATAATTATATGAATATTTATACTAAATGACTGAAAACATTAATCGGATTTTAAAATAATATTGTCTCTCAAAGGATCGTCGTGAGGTTACTCACCGATTTTGATAAAACTGGTACAGATGTAACTTTGGTAAATAGGTTAATTTTAGTTTCATGCTTTTGACAGAAAAACCCCCCATCGGATGGCGGCAAAGACATAATGCAATCATGTTTATTCAAGTCCATTTTACAGTTATTATGGATTATAGTATATATGCCAAAATTATTTTATTGTTATGGTGTAATCTTCACAGTTTAGCAATTAAAGATAATAATAATAGCATGCTAACTAATCAAATGACCACATGTAAATCTGTACCAAGTGTAAACAAAATCGGTGAGTGACACCTCGCGAGGTTCCCTTGTCAAATGAGACATTTAATCGTAGGTGATAATTTGATAATCGAGCGCAATAAGGGGTATGTTTAGATATATTGTCATTGTCGAGTTTCTATTGTTAAACTAACATTAGTGTATTCTAAAAAGAGTTCTTTATCAGTAACAGAAGCGAGTGACGTAGGCGTAGGGGCGCCCTCTCTGCGGCGAGCGTTATCCGGATTTTACTTAGGATAATATTTAAGGCTCCTCGGTTTAACTTAAATTAATAATCTTAGTTGTAACAGATATATTTTGTAGCGGCTCTCAGCTCTATTTTTGTACCGACCACAATATCACCAGGATAACCCTTGTCCGTGAAATAGTTACAGTTGACAATACTAACATTTGTATTGACTAATACAAGCAATGTGAAGTAATTTGATGTCATTTTGTGCATTAATAAGCTAAGTGTTCTCAAGGCTCCGGGACGGCGACACATTTTTGGTTTCATTGTTTACGAACGACACACGAAATTGTGTCGATGCAGTTTTTTTTACACTCCGGCCGTTTTCGTAACCAGCCACAAATTAAGTTTGTAACCTTATTTGATATACAGTTACATGTAACACCATTTAACTCTGTTGAAAACGAAAACCTAAATTCTCGATCATACAACGAAGGAATAGGCCGCGATGAAATCATATTGTTACGTTACAAGGCTACAAAGAATTTTTTTCGTTAGTAGCTGGTTACGAAACTCAGTTTCAAAAACGGTCGACGTATTTTTTTGTAAGCAATAACATTTTTCTTTTTTGATAGTTTACATTTTTGTAACAATTGTAGGGTTCGTAGTTAGCACAAAGCTTAGTCCAGCAAAGTATTGACGAGAAGCCTGCAAAGCTAGTTTTTGCTGAGTCGCATGCTGTATTGTCGATGCTGTATTGTCGCTTGGCGGCTTCTGTTTCTCAAGTAAGACATGGTGAAGGCAAGCTTCCCGGAGTCCATCCCGTACCAAATAACAATAAATATACTAGTGTGTGTGTGCGTGCCGTGTAGAAGTACAAACGAAACGAGCAATCGGTATAATAAAGGTTAGCTATAATGAAGTAGGAATATACATGTGTGCGGTGGGCGCAAGTGTGGGCGGCGGCGACCGCAGCCGCCGCGGTTCGAATTGTTATAAATAATTATTATATCAATAAATTTTTTATTGTAAACTAATTCTGCTTTTTATTGGTCACACACCTCCAAGCACACCCTAGACATTTCGTACAAGCGGTTTATATACACTTGCGTTGCGATTCTATTGGCGATGCAACCCCAGCGCTCCAAGCGGCCGAAAATCGAAGCTTTTCAGGTGTACGGAGTCGAATTTCAGGAATCTGATCCTGGCAGGATTTAGTACTCATAACGTACTATTTTGTACTCGATTTTCAGATTTTGTACTTAAACAGATCAAAAGTTACAAGAGGGTATTGAAGTCCGAGCTGGAATGACGTCACTTCAGCTCGGACATTTTGAACTAAGGCACGTACTTAAATTCTGATCACACCATGCTTCACCTTTGATTTTGTACTGGTTTGTACTCAAATTTCAGATTTTATACTTATATACTTTAAAAGATATACTAAAAATGGTTAGTGTTCCCCTCATCCAAGACTGCATTCTTAGATGGAGCTGTCCCTGATTCTGAGTTTTACCAAGCAATGGCCTGCTGTAGTGACGTCATTTTGGCAGAGCCACTAATAGACCCCTATAACTTTTAAACGGCTGAAGTACAAATTCTAATTTTTTAGTACAAAATAGTACATTTTCAGGAAAAAATTTCTGCATAGTCCGATTTCAAATCAGAGACTGTGGCTCTGCCAAAATGACGCAAGCAACATCTGACAAGATGGTGGAAGTGATCTACCTGTTCTTGTATAGAGATAATTAAAGAAATATAAAATTTTAAATGTGTCCTTCAGAGTTAGACCTGGTATGTATAAACAGGAAATAATAAAGAAATTGTAAACAAATTATATAATAACGTTAAATATGACTTAGATATAATCTTAAACTAATGTCGGTTATAAGTTTGTGGTGCCAGATTTCTCCACAAGCTCCAGCAACGTGTGCAGAGAGGTGTCGAACAGCTCACACCGGATCGGCATCTCCAATGAGTAGAAGGGGTTCTTGAGGGCATAGTCTGAGTATAGCTCATATATCCTCTTTAGCACCACCTCAGGGCCTTGCATGTTTGGGTCTGTCACCATTATGAATTTCACACCTGAAACAAATTAAAAATATTGCATAATATTCAGTTGATATCTGGTGGATCATCATTTTTAAATAAAAGTCATATTTAATTTATTTTAAATGAAAAGGCAGCTTATTGCCGTTAAATCCATATCAGTAGTCAACTTGATTATTTTATAAGAAATTTGGTAGGTCTTATTCCACCAACTAGGATTGCAATTCTGAATAGATAGAACAAATGTCGATAATTAGTCGAATAATAAGTCCTCCGTTTAAAAGTTACAGCGGATTGAAAATTCTCATACCAAAAACCAAACCTTATTCTGGCATGACTCTGCATCTCCGGAACCACAGTACATAGCGAGCTACTGATTTAGTAGATTGTTTATCTGAATTAGTCTAATTTAGTCTGGAAAAATCTGATTTATTTGGTTTGTGGTTTACGAGATATTCCCATTTTAGTTTTTGTATAATTAGTCCAGAGGCTGGGGAGTTATCTTTCATGAAATACTTTATCAATTCTATTTACCTGTTAGTGTTTGAAAGCAGGACAGTTTGAAAGTATCTGCTAGTAATGATTCAATGCCGGAGCACTTGGGTACAGGACTGAGCTGGCTCGCCAAGGCAAACAGGGGGTAGAACATACTGGCTAGCACTATCTTCTCATTTGTCGTCGCTCGTGCTCGACCGAATTTGAGGCTAAGGGGGTAGTTTTCCTAGAACATAGTAAATTATAATATGACAAATGAATAAATAATATGGATAATAGATAGGTAAAACTGTTACATTTGCCCCATGGTCAAAAAACTCCACCTACTCGTATCTTGTAAAATAGGATTCAGTGATTCTTTTTAATAGACAGATGGCAATTCTAAGGTTTATATTTAATTTCTATGAAAATACTCATACACAATGAAATATATTTTTTGCCAAAAAGATGTTGAACATTATTTCTTGTAAAGTTTTCGGAATGGCATTTTTACCTCATCAGTATTGATATAATAATAATGTATTTGCATTTAATTTAATCCACAAGCAGTCTGCAGACTAATTGGATTTGCTGATGTAGTTGGATGGGTGATTGTGGGAGATGAGACTAGTGCCTCGATTGCCCTGTTCACTATGGTGTACACATTTTATGTTAATTACAAGTATTGACATTGTTACAGCTTGGTATAGGAGAGACTGTCCTATGTAACAGGATACTTGTAAGTACACTGTTTTTAATATGGATATAAATTAAATCTATGGGGTACCTTAGTTTCTATTATGTTAAAAACATCCCTCCCGTCTTCTGTAGTTCGCCCACTGACTGGAGATCCGTTCACAGAGAGCAATACATGACCAACTGCAATAAATGATGTTTGATATCAGATCATTTGAGATTACGAGCCAACAGATAGTTTTGCAGCAATGATTCTGATCATGCTCATACTTGAAATGAATGTATCGTACCATTAATTCCATCCCTTTGCCCAAAAACAACGACAACTTTCTTGTTTTCATACTGCAACTTGATGTCGAGGGGAAATCCAAAGGTTTTCTCGGTTTCAACGCGGGGTATGTTATGATCGTAATTGTATATAAGACCGCCGGATTTGCTCACTATATATACACCATAAATAACCATTATTATAGTAATTATAATCACAATAATACTATTAAATTATTATTTCTCAGAATCAATAAACACCCCCAAACAATGACAGCTGGCTGTCATTGACGTGACAGTTCAGTGACATTGAATGTGTGTTCAAAAATCAGATAAAAATCTACTAAATATAAATAATATACAACGTATACTAACTCTATATAAGTAACTATTGCTTAAAATATATCTAAAAAGATGTCACAATATTCCTAATATTAATATCACCAATATACGGTTAAGTGATTTTTATATGAGTTTTTGTAAAATAAAGTTAGTAAATGAAAAGAATAATGTATTTAGAACGTGACAGTCCAGAGTTGCTAGGTAAGATTGCTAGTAGAAATAGTAGAATTATAAATAGGTTTGTTTGTTATCGTACGACGAAATCTACTATTGACCAAAAGTTGCTTGAAACCAGGAGCTACACTGTCAGACTTTCTTATAAGACGTTACGTGTTGTTCGAAAGTAAAAACGTTGGTAGACACTCCTTTCGCTCACACATTTCATTTCGCACATACACACCAGGATTGTATGGTGTAGGTAATACGGACGTGAACGCCAATTGGAGGCTCGCCGGATGCTGGATGCATTTTTCTTATCATCATCATCATATCAGCCCTTAGATGTCCACTTTGGACATAGGCCTTCTCCAATTAACGCCACCACACCCGGTCCTCGGTCCTTATTTTTCTTATGAATGGGTAAAATATTAGTAATGGTGCATCCTTCGTTCTCCTCCATCGTTTCCTCACTGCTGAGGGTTGCCACCGAATAAAAATATGTCTCAGCCACCCCACCGGGCCTAAACACCTCGTCGAAACTCGTCCACTTGTCCCAGGATAATGAGCTTCTTCAGGTTGACCAGGAACAGATAATTTGTTACTTATGTGAAGACAGAAGTCTGATGTCAGCAAAGTCTTCTGACAATAGTCTTTTCTATAAACATTCTGTTAACGTCCGCTGCTGGGCACAGGAGTTCTCCTGTGAACGCCGTGGGAGCGCATCCGAACTTTTGCCAAAGAATACTTAATACCCCAGCTTTTTACCACAATTTTTAGGTCGATCTGGCAGGAACATGTGTATCATTAACTCCTACTTACATACTGTACCAATGTATATGTACATAATTTTTTTTACTCGTTTTTACGTGGGTAATGCGGCACTAAGCAAAGTATAATAAATTAACATACTGTATAGGTAACAATTTATAAAACTAACTAGCTGTGCCCGCGGCTTCGCTCGCGTGGACTACAGAATCTGCTTCCGTTCCTACTCCCGCTCCCAGGTTAATATCTCAGGTTCTAAGTGGCGTATTAAGTTGAAACATACACCAGGTTTTAAGTTAGACCTCCAGCAAGACAACTGTGAAAACTGCATGAAATTTGATTCAGTGGTATTTGCGTGATTATGTAACAAACATGCATACAGACAGACAGGCAAAAATTCTAAAAACAGGTATTTTGGCTTCTATTGGCCCTATACAGACCATACGTTTTTCGACAATATCTCTCATGTACAGACATAGACCAGTTACAGTTTTATTATAGGTATAGATGTGGCGCTGAAAATTTCAGTCATTTCTCACAGAATAGTTACTAGATTATGGGACACATTTTCCTTCTCTTCGAACTTCAAATTAGATATTTCAATATTATCGCGAACGATGTTAATCTTAATCACAAATAGCTTTGGGGAGTTCGATGACTAACTAATGAAGTTCACATTGATAACACTTTCCTACTAAGTAATAATTGTTATCGGTCAATGTTATCATATTAATGAGTGACTCATAATCATCAGAAATATCTAATACACGTGCAGTGATAATCAAGGTCGTGTAAATAGTAATTACATGACCTAATATAGCAACTAACATAGCAACTAATTCTAGAATTAGATACGCTAAAAACAATTTTGTTGAGATGAGAATACTCAAAACGCGTTTAACTCACAATATTTATTCTGTCAAGTCCTTTGAGTTTCGTACTAATGTCGTCTATCTACTATATGAATTAAACGTTTAAAGACATAGACCAGTTACAGTTTTATTATAAGTATCTATAACGTAAGTACATATCGTCGACGGAAATTCAAATTGGCGTGATGATATATTTAAAAGGCATTGAAATTCAATGGCCCTATCCTTTCGCATGATTAATATAGGTGTAAAAACGAAATAGCTCAAAGAAAGAAAAAAATAAGGTTTTTGGGTCTTCTGATATGTAAAGGTTTGTCCCTTACGCCGTTGGCGGTAATAATATTGCCAGAGAACATGTCTATAAAAGTAAAGAGACTTGAGTACTTAATCTGATAAATGGTTTTCAAGTTATGAGCACACTAACGGACAGACAGAGATACATATAATATGCGTTATATAGGTAATATGTACAAATACAATTATGTATAAATTTTGTACATATTTTACATTTTGTAAAAAATACAAATGTACAGATACAAAATTATCTGTGAAAGTACATCGCCCTTGAGTTTCTTGTAGTAGAATAGTTGTAAAATACTCTGGTATCACTTCATTCAAGATCAACCAATGCGAGATGAATCATTTGATCAATGAGAGTATAGTGAGCAACGAAAGTTAATGTACACTCGTTCTTAATTTAGTACATTACGAGTACGTGCAGATAAAAGGTGTTCACGAACATCGTTGCCCACTGTACCTAGATAGTACGGTAGCACCAAGGTAGCACCAAAGATTAGACAGACTGTCTGAGTAATGCAATGATGGCCGCAAAGATACACATAATCTCGTTTAACTAATATTGGAGTGTAGTGAGCAGATAAGATTGATTCGGACTTGTGACTCATCTGATCGACATTAGTCATTATTCACGCTATCATTTGATATCTAATCGCCCAAACTGCAACACTTGCTTCCTCTCAAAACCTTTGTTTCCTTTTCATGGCGCTTCCGACGTGTTCGAGTGTGGACGCGGATTAGATAATGAGATATAAGTAGGTATATATAGGTAGGTGTCAACTCTCCCCTGAATCGACTGAATATTCCAAATAAGTCCACTCCTGGGATTGTCTGTCATCTCCAAAACATTGGGAGGTTCTAATTAAGCTGCTGTAGATTAGATTAGATTAGATTTACTTATTTCACTTTTACATCCTAAAAATTCAATTTTACATGTCATTCTTATATGGTAAAAGGGATCCAATAATTCCCTGCATAATCCCCTGCGAAGGAAATTGTTGGAATTTTTGTCCGAAAATCCCCTGCCGGTGCTCAAAGGAAACGCAAATCCCCTTAACTATTTATTTTATTTTTTTTCTTCATGAAACAAATACAAACAACTATTTATGGGAGTACATTATAAAACATCAGTCAGGCCTGCCCAACCCGTCTGGCCAGCGCGGGGAGTGTAGGCCAAATCCTCCGTCTGTCTCCGGCAGATGAGAGAGGGTGTGCTCCTGCAGTGGAGACAAAAATAACCTGATGATGATGATTTATAATGTACGCAAGTAAGCAAAAATCTTTAATTTTTCGTTAATGACAATTTATTAAATGAATACTGACAAAGTTTCAACATCAATAAACAACATGTTTAGAACACCCAGTGAGATCGCTTATCCAGCGTGTATATTAAGGGACCGTACCCTTACTACGTGACCATTTTTTACCCCCCTTCCTCCCCCTCGGTGATAACCCGTAGTATATGTGCCAAGACCTCCCCCTCTAGTTTTCACGTAGTTATTCACAAATATGGTTGTAAACCATTTTTTGCAAACAGAAAGTTGAAAAAATATTATAATTTAGCTCATATTTGTCTTTATTAATACGGCGCTTGCCGCGTGACGCCAAGAGTGCGTGCATACCTATAATTACAACTAAAAAATATTATCGAGATGAAAAAACTGTCAGTTTTCAATCAGCTGACGATATGTGCGTCAGTGTTGCCACTGTGAGTTTAAAACGCGCTAAACGCTTGGGCGCCATATTTGAATATAACGCTATATAATAGCTCGCAAAAGCGCGAGATTTTCCTAGAGGATATTGACTACGTGACGAAAACCTAAGTTTCCCGCCCCTGTGACCAAGCGTAGTATTTTGAAGACCCCCCTCCTCCCTGAACGGGTCACGTAGTACGGGTACGGTCCCTAAGGAGCCCCACAAAAAGTTGCATCGAAGTAAGAATTATGTTTAAAAGTCAAATACGTAAATTCTTAGTGGTAGGATGGACTGTGTTTACGCTACATGCTTGTACTACAAAACAAAGACGCAAACGAACAGCCGGCGCGTGCGCATCGCTCGGCGGACTTCCCAACCACTGCATTTACATAAACCTATTAGATACAAGCTCGTTCACCATACCTGTAAAATTGCCAAGTGTGGAAGCAAACTTAAATCTGTTATTTATATAGTGGTTACGGCATTTGCCTCAAAGGCAAGGGCTCATAGATCGATTGTCGTTCGACTCACTCGACCAGGCGGTCCTCCGTAAGTAATTTATTATGTATTAGGTGTGCCCGCGGCTCCGCTCGCGTGAGCAAGAAAAAGGAAAAAAAATATATAAGAACTAGAGAAAACAATTATGTATGTATGTATGTATGTATGTATGTATGTATGTATGTATGTATGTATGTATGTATGTATGTATGTATGTATGTATGTATGTATGTATGTATGTATGTATGTATGTATGTATGTATGTATGTATGTATGTATGTATGTATGTATGTATGTATGTATGTATGTATGTATGTAAACGCTTCATTGTACCAAAAATAACAACAACAACAATAATAAAATAGGAATTAAACTGTGTACAAAGTCGGACTTATCCCACTTAGGGATCTCTTCCAGTCAACCTTAGAGTAACCGAAATGACAAGTATAATGCGTTTAGTACCAAATGTGATAAAGAAATGAACTTTTAATAAAGTTATTGTGTTTAGACAAATGGCGGATATATGCTACTTAGGTATCTCTTCCAGTCAACTTAGAGTAACTGAAAGAACTGGTATAATGTGTTTAGTAAGTAAATGATAAAAGAAACGTTCTCATCATTATGATAAGCGGTTGGCGTGTGATCACGACGTTAGACGTGTGATCACGACGTTAGACGTGTGATCACGACGTTAGACGTGTGATCACGGCGTTAGACGTGTGATCACGGCGTTAGACGTGTGATCACGACGTTAGACGTGTGATCACGACGTTAGACGTGTGATCACGACGTAAGACGCCAAACGCCAAAGGGGCGTGAAAGTACAAAGTGGTTCATCATCATCATCAGCCTAAATACGTCCACTGCTGGACATAGGCCTCCCCAATAGAGCACCACTTTTGGTTAGTCCATTGGGGCATTTGTCATAATCACCCGCTTGGCAGGCGGATTGGTGATTGCAGTAATGATCTTAACATACACAAGAGCTGCTGCCCGTCCCTGGTGCAATCCCTTAGTCGCCTTGACGACACCCACGGGAAAGATAGGGGTGGCCCTATTTTTTTTGTCGTGGTTCTGGTTATTCTAAGCCGGGAACCACACGGTAAACAAAATGGTTAATTCGATAGATATTATTGGAAATGTTTACGGATAGGCCCCCAGGTCCTGAGTCTCTGATAAGAAATTTATTATCTCTGATATTAATTTCATTCTACTCACAGTTAACCTCAATGTAAATTTCGTAATAATGTTAATAAAGACTCGGCTATGTGAGTGGACAAGTGCAATGAGACGACCTGAATGCCGGAGGGACTGGATCTGCAAGCGGCCAGCTTCTTAGAAATCATTTTCCTGGTCACTGCAGTGGAGATGACGAATCGCGACGTCACGCCGATGACGCGCAAGCGCGAATAAAAACTAGTGCGTGAGCGCGCCGCCTGCCCTAGTGCTGGCTGAGCGCGCGCGCCGCGAGGGCCTCGAGAGCTGTACTCACGCGCACCGCCACCCTCGGCGCTCCGCCCCCCGGCACCCTGGCGCCCCGCGATGCCTGCATGGAGTCCTCCCCCGCCGACTCCGACGTCGACTCAGAGGACGAAACCGTTCCTTCTGGTAAAAACTACACGATTAATGGATGTATTTGGTGTCGAAGATTTTGGTTTAAAAGTGAATCAGTGGTGCCTGTAATTTGGCTAGAAGTCGGAGTGAATCAGTGATGTCTTAGATCTCTAGGGGAGCGTGCGCCTGGCGCTGGCGGGAAGGGTGCCGGTAGCCTAGGATCATTCTGAGAATAAAATACAGTTTCCTGGATCCCTGAATATAGCCAAGTTCATACTAAGTCGAAAGAAATTTAAATACATCTGTAATGAAATACCGCAGTAAATACCAAGTATTGTGAAACCAAATAACGTAGTCTATATACGAATTTTGAAAATACAGATAATATTTCGTAACTTTCCATTTTCATATAATCCTAGTACAAAGTTGTTCGGTAAGTATTGTGGATAATGGTCAATTAAAAAAGATTGCGCATTTAAAAAAAAACTGAAAAAGAGTCTTTCGGAGGACAAATGACCTCTGAATAACCTAAACCTAATTTCACGTGTATACATGAAATAACTATTTTTCATTGGATTGGGTCAACTACTAAAATCTCGTGAAGCCTGTCACTTCAGACCGTTTTTTCCCGATTTAAGAAAAAATATGTCGAATTTTAAAGATGTAGTTTAAATAAAATAATAGGTCGCAATAATATTATGCCGTGTGGTTTCCGGTAGAGTAGATTAAGACCACTCCAACTCTTCCCGTGGATGTCGTACAAGGCGACTAAGGGGATACATTATAAAACATCAATCAGGCCTCCCCCAACCCGTCTGGCCAGCGCGGGGTGTGAACGGCTAAATCCTCCGTCAGATGAGAGAGGGTTGTGCTCCTGCAGTGGAGACAAAAATAACCTGATGATGAATAGATCGCACAGTTAGTATAGATATTCCTAAAATAACTTACCGACGGCTCTCTCATGATATTCCAAAACGATAGCACGCATTACTTCAGGAAGGAGAGCCTACTGAAGGGTAGTTTTTTAACTTACAAACTTTTTAAACTTTAAAAACTTCAATACCCAGCCAGTAAGAAACCACACCTGCAGATCAGAACCTCTCTTAAGCACATAGGTCCCTATAACGTAAAAGACGCAAATCTTACAACAAGCATCTACCTAGACCCAGTAGAAAAATGGCAAACTCAAATAGTTTAATATAAATTACCAAATTACAGTCGTCCTTAAAAGTCAAAGTCAAAATCATTTATTGCATATGAGTACACTTGGTTCATTTATAAGACTTTCTTTATCGACTACCGCTTCCTAGGTGTTGCTTGGAACTGGAAAAACCTTATATGCTATCATTTCATTTCATCTATTCGTGTATTAAAGCAAAGAATAAAATGCTTGACACTTCACTAGCCTCACTCACATCCATCAACCTTTTCATGCACGTCCTTTTATTCTTCTCACTGCGGACCCCAGCCTTTTTGAGGACGACCAATAGCTGTAGTTCCTTCCACATTCGCGCTGTAAATTTCGCGCTGTGAAGAAGAAACGGCGCAACAAACTTCACGCAAAATCAAGTTTGCATACAATTAATAAAGATTTTGCGAAGATTTTAAAATTACATGATTACATCAATTGAGTACGATTAAAACATTAAAATTTACAGGACAATACATACTGGAGCTCCCTCACTAGAACATGCAGTCTATACCGGGGACGCCTGAGGTTCCAGGTTACATTACAACTGTATGACAGAATAGATGTTGAGATTATTAGGATAGTTCACACATTCGTCATGACCCAAAATGGCTTTTAAATTTTACAGAAATGAAACAATTAAATTTTAAAACGCTTTTCATTGATTAGCTAACTTCTTATCTGTAGAGTGTTTTTCAATTTAAGGGCAATTTTTAGTTTCAAACATTCAAGTGCCTTCACAAGATTAAAATCTATATTCGAAACTGTCCGTTATGTTATTTATATAGATAATGTAAGTTAGACCACCGTAGGTACAGCCTTAGCGGACAAACTCGGGCGGACGGTGCGCTGCCGTGCGGATACATTTAGGCCTACAGTAGGCTACGGGGACAACCAAATCACATAAGTATACCTAAGTATACAATAAACAGTTTTTAATATTCGAAAATTAAAATGTTGGTGCCACGTGAAGAAATCATGGCATCGGATATAAATATTTAGACGATTCTGACAATGCGCCAAAATTAAGTAAAAAAAGAACATTTATTTAAAGCAGAGGTTCCCAGACTGTTTTCTGCTAGAACACTTTCAAAATTTAACTGGTTCCGGGGGACCCCCTGCAGCTACATTTCTACCATATTCCCAAAACTCGACAAAAAAAATGTAAAGGATTAGTAGTAGACTAACTATGGAAAACGTTTCTGCTGAGTTCCCCTGAGGGGTCCATCTGGACCGCTTTGATGGGAACTACTGTTTTAAAGTATAATACGGCAATATCTCCATATCACCTCGTATTTGCAAGTAGTTTTTCCCTAATTATGTCAGCCCTTAGACGTCCACTGTTGGACATAGACCTTCCCCAATGAACGCCACCACACCCGGTCCTCGGTCCCCGGTCCTCCACCCTTCGCATCCGACCACCTCCACCCACCACCGCTGCCACTTCAGCTTGCTAATCTTTTGGCTATGTAGGTTACCTTCGTTCTTCGTCATAATAAAATAAATATATTGTAAAACCATAATTAAAATACTGTTATATCTCATTATCATTACCATTTATAGCTCACAAATTATATAATATATTATATAATAGCACTAATTATATCTCATTATTCCCATGATAGCTAGATATTCATCTATTTATTTATTTAACAAATAAACAAACATAATATATTCTTGCCGTGTGGTTTCCGGTAGAGTAGAATAGGACCACTCCAACTCTTCCCGTGGATGTCGTACAAGGCGACAAAGGAAACATTATAAAACATCAATCAGGCCTCCCCAACCCCTCTGGCCAGCGCGGGGAGTGTAGGCCGAATCCTCCGTCTGTCTCCGGCAGACGAGAGAGGGTTGTGCTCCTGCAGTGGAGACAAAAATAACCTGATGATGATGAATATAATTATTAACTACAAAACAAATTTCAATTTCGACATAACATACTGAATTATAGTACAAATTTCAAAGCTTTCAGTTACATTTTCAAAATAACATTAAAGAGTGCCACTTACTCACTTTCCATAAACTGTACCTAATTTATTATTTTTCACCTGTGTGCAATCAAGAGTTTGCCTATTTATCTACTCGTATCAACTTTTAAATAGTCATGAAAAACAAGACTTGTAGTTTTCGAGTTATCCAGCAGACATATAGAAAAAAATCTTTGCCATAGAATATCAATTTAGATCGTACCTTGAACTGTTTAAGGTACCATCTATATTTCATTCCAGATTAATAGTCCTATGAAAACAAACGCATTTGCGTCTCGAAAACAAAATACACAATAGATGGTGTTCCTAAGTGGACTGCAAAGTTTACATGGTAATACAAACCTGTTTTTGCTGCTGGTGACCCTTTCATGTATATGTTACCGAGACGTAAATAGCGTTGGTTTTCATAGGACTATTAATCTGGAATGAAATATAAATTGATACTAGGCAAGCGTAGTGCGGGACGCCCCCTGGCTAGATGGAGCGACGATCTGCGTAGGTAAGGCGGCTGGCAGTGACTGGATGAGAAGAACCGGGCTTAGTGGCGCACCTTCGGAGAGGCCTATGCCCAACAGTGGGCTCTTTGAGGCTGATGATGATGTCTAAACCAATATTAAAAAGTTCAAGTCCATTTGTTTCCTCACTCCCTTTCTTCGCCTCAACCAGCGTGAAGCGGAAAAGGCATTTCTAAGATTAAAAAAAATCAGCGCCCCCTTTTGTACGCCCCAAAAAAAACAGAACATACATAAACATTTCGCTGAAAGTACATATGAAATGAAACTACCTATCTAATTCGGATACACATCATGCCCTGCCAGTGACTAGGTAAGTTTCAGACACTCCAACTGTCATGGCTATAACATGTTGTGTCTGGTGCCTCTAGATCCGGAAAAGTGGGAGGCGCGCGACGTGCGGCGCTGCGTGCGGTGGGTGGCGCGCAAGTTCCACGTGCCGGCGCCGCGCGCGCACCTGCTGCCCGCCACCGGCGCGGCGCTCATCGCGCTCACTGCGGACAACTGGCTGCAGGTACACACACATCCAGGACTACCCAACCACTTGGCATTTGACAATAAGCCGCGGTCTCTTTTTCGGTTTTTCTTTTCTATTTGTTGTTTTATCTTCGCTCTTTTATTAATAAATAAATCTAATAAATAAAATCGTAAACATCGCGTGTCTGTACATTGAAGATATTTGCAAAAAAAAATGGAGGGGTCTAAGGATAAGTAATAGAACACATTTCAATCATTTTTGGAATTTTTGTCTGTTTGCTTGTGAGTTCGTGCAAACAAAAGGGGAGTGGGTGTGGGAGCGGAAGCTGAAGCGGTAGCGGGAGGGAAGCGGGAGGGGAGCGGGAGCTTGACATTTTGGACAATTCACACAATATCTTTATAAATTTTAGCCTATGTGCTATTCTGATGTATAAGTTATATTACTGTAAAGTTTCATTAAAATCCATGCAGTAGTTTTTACGTGAAAGAGTACCTAACAAACATCCATCCATACTTACAAACTTTTGCGTTTATAATATTAGTAGGATAAATAAATGTTCAACTGTGGGCAAACGGTCATAGTTGGTAACGAAACACCCGCAGTCAAATGGAGGGGACATAGGGGCGACAATGGCTTCGCTCCTAACAGCGGGGACTTATCAATAGTGTTTTGATTTGAATCATTGTCACCAGGTGTGCGGCAGCGAGGCCGGTGCGCGCATCTTCCACGCCTATGTCCAGCACGCGCACGCCGCCGCCACTGGCCGGCCGCCCCCGCCGCCGCTACCGGAGCACCAGGCCGCCCCGGCCGCCCCGGCCGCACCCGTCGCCGCCAGCCCCAGCGCTGCCACCACTCCAGACAACTTCTGTAAGTACCCGATAATCATACTGCATCTAGTGCTGCGCGATTCTTAGGCAGATAAGGATGAGAGAGGAATGCCTGTTTCGTCGTGATTGTACCGCAATGGATTACCCAACGATCTCTATGTACTACTAGATGGAGCGTTCCAAACAATCGCTCTGTTCCACGCAAGTAGCCACAACTCTTTCACATTCACAGTGAAACTTGTGCAGTTACTACTCAGAACATTTAATTATTACTAAATATTGACGCTACGGTTAAATAATGTCGTACATAGAAATCGTTGGGATTACCTATTTTTTTTATTTTATTTCATTTTTTAATAAATAAATGTCTCTAATGTCTAAACACCCCCGTTTAAACCGACGTGTGGAATAACACCCCTTTCGACCTTCGTCGTATAGGGATCTAAGAAGACTGGAAAATATTTGGGACCGTACGAAATTATTGTAATAAAATTTCATCGTTTTTATTTATTTTATAGTCTCTGAGAATATGACTTAACGATCCGAACGTTATGGTAATTAATTAAACCTACATACTTACCGTTTTGCGCGCCAATTTATTGTCAAAACCGCTTTTACAATCTGTTTTATCCTACAACAAAGATCCGTCAACGAAAACATTTTGTAAAGTTTTACAGATAAATTAAAAACTGTAGCTAGAAGGGACGATATGACGTTTCTTCCGATTCGATACATCCTGTCTTTTTTCGTGAGGGAATGCACACTTATACGCTGACGCTACGAAATAAAAAACAATATCTAGTACACATTACATGCTTCTAACATGCATGACATATTTTAATACGGCAGCGCATGACCTTAGAAAAACTTTTCAACTACATTCTTCAATTTTAAGAACAGCGCCATCTATCGGCTAGTAGCTTGTACCGCACGCGAAAGCGCGCCAAAAACTTATGAATGGACTCGCGCACGGTGAGTCATGGCGGCCTCCATTCACCGCGGCGTTCGCACGTTGCGGGCTGTGACTCACAGTCAGCGATTTCTCGGAAATACAGCCTTGCAAACTGACTATCTTCCGATAATGATAGCCCTCTCGTTGGCAGCGAGACCCCGGCCTCGTAGTGCCTCGGGGCCTGCGTCGGTGTCCGCAAGAAAGCTATCATAATCTCTCACGGCACCGGTAATCGGTTTTGCGGTTATCGTCGGCTTACTGCTCAGGAATAAACGTAGTAATTATTAAAGCTTATTAAAATTATTGAGGCTTATTAAAGAAGTCACTAATTTCTACGGTTATTCCTGACCAATTAGGAAGTTCGTGCAGTATCCGACTGCAAACTGCATTGCTCTGTACTAGTTATGTAATCATTATCATCATCAGCCCGGAAGAGTCCACTGTTGGACATAGGCTACTATAACTACTAACTCACTCTACTAACTCTCTTCCTACTTTGACTCTTTACTTCTTTAATTAAATTTGTCTGGGGCCCAAGGTAGCGTAAATTCATGACCTGGGACTTGCCCTACCTTCACTGGTAGGTGTCTTTGCAGTTACCTCCGTTGATCCTCGCTTAGAGGAGAATGGTGAGGGGGCGGGAAATGTTGGACATAGGCCTCTCCCAAGGTGCGTAGTTATGTAATGGTGACTTTGATACTAGATCAAAAGTTATAATTAAGATTAGAGACAGAATAAAAGATTAGTAAAATATGTTGATACAAGCGAGCGCACTACATATCGTTCAATATACTGTAAGAATATAACAAGGCCACTTTTTTGTGTGGTTTCCGGTAGAGTAGAATAGGACCACTCCAACTCTTCCCGTGGATGTCGTACAAGGCGACTAAGGGAATACATTATACATTATAAAACATCAATCAGGCCTCCCCAACCCGTCTGGCCAGCGCGGGGAGTGTAGGCCAAATCCTCCGTCTGTCTCCGGCAGATGAGAGAGGGTTGTGCTCCTGCAGTGGAGACAAAAAATAACCTGATGATGATGATGATGACTTTTTGCCAAACGTGACTTTTATTGACCAAACCGTTCATTAAGTAGTCTGCCTATTAAAAAGTAGACGGAAGTCGGTAAAAAGTTACGTTTATAAATGTACCAAGTGTATTCATATGCAATAAAGGATTTTGACTGTAAATGCTGCCTTACCCTAGCAGTTACGTACCAAACACTGAGAGGCATCCTCGGGGTTTCTTCGAAGGATGTGATTCGCAATGAGATCCGACGAAGATCTAAGGTCAGGAGCAAGCTGTCGCAGTACTGACGAACTCTGACTGACAAACTGACCGTTGGGTCAGATGAGTGGAGACTGTAGAACAGTACGAGCTGTGTGGGTCGGTCCTCCTCCGTCAGGTGGACCGACGACCTGAAGAAAGATATGCTGATGACGCTACAACAGGCCTGACTGGTAGACCTACCCCTCTGCAGTATGGAGAGCATTCTAACATAAATATGTTTATACAGAGCAGGAATATATCCCGTTCCTGAGGTCGATGTTCGCTTAACTATGAGTCGCAGGGAATGCACCTGTTTTTTTCTTTTTATTGCATAGCGCAGTGTCTCACTTATGCAGCCTTTTCGGACGTTTGCAACAGAAATACGGACTTTTTCCTTATAGACACAAATTCAGTGCAAGTAAGTTTTTAGAAGGATAGAGTGGCAGAGTGAGTGAACCTAACCAAAATCGTATATCACTTTTTCATGCTAATGAAAATCCTAGATTACTGCAACAATAAGACTATGAGCCAACGGAACCATAACTGAACCAAGTCCAATTTAACATAGCAGCAGAAATATATGCAATAGGCAACGATCTCTATGTACTACCAGAGGGAGCGTTCCAAACAATCGCTCTGTTCCACGCAAGTAGCCACAACTCTTTCACATTCACAATGAAACTTGTGCAGTTACTACGCAGAACATTTAATTATTACTAAATATTGACGCTACTGTAATAGCGTCAATATTTAGTAAATAATTAAATGTTCGGAGTAGTAACTGCACAAGTTTCAAAGTGAATGTGAAAGAGTTGTGGCTACTTGCGTGGAACAGAGCGATTGTTTGGAACGCTCCATCTGGTAGTACATAGAGATCGTTGTCGATAAGGGATCTAATTGAATTCGATGAGCGTTGTCCATCCTGGAATGGCGTCCCGTGGGACTGCGGGAATAATGCAAACGGCCCCAAGTCGGGGCGCTATCTCCGGATTGATCGCACTTATTAATGGTCGCTATTACCATCGCTATCTTTGCGCTAGAGTTCGAGGGTTGCCAAAGAGTTGGAGAGTATATACATAAATGCATGTTCAAGGGGCAATGTATACGCTTCTACAACAAACTACCAGAGGAAATCTTAAATATGACGGACAGAAAGTTTAAGATTCACATTAAAAAACAACTTTGTAAGAAAGCCTATTAGAAAATAAACGTTTATTTGAATGAAAGATGCCTGGTACTAATGTTAATTCAGCTTCGCAAAGTCTTTATTAATTGTATGCAAACTTGATTTTTAAAAGATGTGTTGCGTGAAGTTTGTTCCGCCGTTTCTTCTTCACAGCGCTAACACCTAGCGAGCGGTAGTAGATAAAAAAAATGACGTGTATAAATGTACCAAGTGTACTCATATGCAATAAATGATTTTGACTTTGTACCTGATCTTGTTTAAGGTTTTGTTAGTCACAGTTTTAGATAAAAGTTATTTTCTAAAGTTTTCATTACCACTACAAGTTTCCAATCATCTGTGACCAGATTTACGGTTATTTCATGAATTTACTAAAACTTTATACTTGTTAAAAGTTTGGTGCACATAATTATTTTGAGTGGTTGTCTAGAAGGCCAGTGAAATTGTTTTTAATTGAAAATGTGGTCTAATAAATGTAGTTTATATTAAAAACTGTCATATCAAAAATAGTTTCATCATGTGCATAAATATATTTAATAAACTTCCTGTCATGTTTAAGGAACACAAACTTAGTATATTTACAAAATCAATCAAATTATGGCTCGCTGAAAGGTGTTTCTACAGTGTTAATGAATATATGGACTATAAATTGTGTATAGAATTTCTGACATTTGATAATAATAGTAAATTTTAGTAACTTTGACATTCATTAATATCTGACATTTTATCACTGTGACAATTAATTAATTCTTTTAAGTTTTACATATTATTTTCGTTCCTCTTAAGAATAAATGCCAAAATTAAAGTTCAAACTGTACCAAGTTATATCAATGTTAGTTTGACCGTGTGATGGCTCAAACTGTACCAAGTTATATCAAAATCGGGGAGTGATCCTTGTTAGTTTGACCATGATGGATCTTATGACAAGTCTATTGGCAAACGTTAGTTGGGATGAGTATGGAAACATTTATGGCGTGAATCACACGTGGATAGTTTGGGAGAAGCGCGCGGGAGCACGTGGAAGGAACCAGTTCGGAAGCTCTCGCCAAGAATGCGCGGCATGTCGCGCGCCCGCGCCTGCGCCCGCGGCCGCGGCGTGTCGTGGGAATGTGAGATGAACTTGCCTCGGATCAAAAACAAAATAATTTACTCATTTGTCATGCCCGAGGCGCGGAAGCTCCACTAAGTAAGTCACAGCGTACCATCTACCAAATACAGCTCTACAATAGTCCTAGGTACCTATTAGGAGTTTATTAGTAAACCTAGGAGTTTGTTAGTCTATAGTAGAGTCAAAAATAAAATATATACAGTTACAATAAGAGATAAAATGATTATATTAAAACAAAAGAAATAATTACTAGGACCGTTTTAGAAATTAAATAAATAATAGTTTTCCTTACAAAAATCACACATATACGATGTTACACTCTCGAGCCAGGATATCTAATAAATAAAATCGTAAACATCGCGTGTTTGCAAAAAAATGGGGGGTCTAAAGATAAGTAATAGAACACATTTCGATCATTTTTGGATTTTTTGTCTGTTAGTCAGTGAGTTTGTGCACGCATCACTTAAAAACGACTGAACGGATTTTGATGTACTTTCAAAGAAACATGGAGCTTAACTTAACATTTAGTCTTTATTTCATCGCAATCGGTGTACTAAATCAAAAGTTATG
Organism: Esperia sulphurella; assembly: GCA_947086405.1. NCBI lineage: Eukaryota > Metazoa > Arthropoda > Insecta > Lepidoptera > Oecophoridae > Esperia > Esperia sulphurella. The sequence goes on from OX352265.1 coordinate 16,813,651, forward strand.
AACATTTTTAGTTTTCAAATACATTTAGTAGGTAAGGTTAGTATGCAATATATTGCACATAATAGTATTTCCGTACTATTCAGATTGCGATGAGTTTGGATTACATTTGGAGCTGGGAGTGGGAATGGGAGTGGACGTGGAGCGGGAGCGGAAGTGGGAATGGGAGAGAATTATGTAGTTCACGCGAGCGGAGCCGCGGGCACAGTTAATATGATAATAAAACATATCTATAAAATAATAATAAAACTCTTAATCAGCCGAAACACGTCCACTGCTGAACATAAGCCTCTCCAATAGGATGACACTTGTGGTGGGCTCCATTGGGGGGTTTGCCATAATCACCACGCTAGGCAGGCGGATTGGTAACAGCAGTATAATGATCTCAATATATTCAGGAGAACACTGCGGCATATCCCTGATTCAATTCCTTAGTGACTAAGGCTTGACGACGCCCATAGGAATATTACGAACATACTCACGGCAATACAAACCAAAACACCACTTATTTATTAAAAAACTAGCTGGTGCCCGCGACTTCATCTGCGCACGATTAATATTTCGAGTAGCTTTTTTGTAGGACTATTTAAGATGAACATTTCCATCATACATTACATATGTGTCTCTAGCGGTTTTGGCAGCGCACGCCAGAATAGCTCGCAGATGGTAGATTTTTTCCTACTTACTTGATATTTTGGACAGTTCATACAATATCTTTATAAATTGTAGCCTATGTGTTATTCTGATGTATAAGCTATATTATTGTAAAGTTTCATTAAAATCCATCCAGTAGTTTTTACGTGAAGAGTAACAAACATCCATCCATACTTACACACTTTCTCGTTTATAATATTAGTAGAATTAAATATTACTACTACTACAATCAAAGATAAAATATACTAGAGTATATACCCATAGTCCATATATACTAACGCCATGAGAGCTAGGTACCTTCTAAACATCTTCTTTGATTATTTACTCTAAAAAAACTAGAGTAAATAATCAAAGACCATCGTATTCCGATTGATTGATGTGAGGTTAACAATCCGGTAGAGAAAATGTATGTCAATAACTTTGAGATGAGCACGCTACTCGACAATAGATGGCGCCACTGAATCGGAACTTGTTACCGTCGATATGAGAAGCGACTATCACGGCCTGTCAAATAATAGCTTTCCTCTGAATGAGAGGATGCTGTAACATTTCTCTGGCTAACCCACAAAACAAGAGATTGTGACTCTGGCCAAGTCAAGTTTTAGAGTGGTAAAGTTAAAAGAAAAAGTAATTATTTATTATCTTAAATCAAAGCAAAAAATTTGATCTTAAATTATAGCCTCAAGAACACTGTCATAGATAACATTGCGTGATAGATATGTGACAACTGCATGCACATTTTATGTACAAATAGCCTTTAGGCACATGGAAAGTGAGACTGCGTAATTTGCAAAACAAAACCAGCCTCTGGGAATTACCAAGATCTCTTCTTTCCTTTTTTCTAATGTGTTTAACGACCCTGGGAACAAAGCTGTTTTGATCCCGGTTTAATTTTCAATGAGCACGACAGCTTCCATAAAAATAGGGCATAAGTAGTGCTAGGAATGAAATGGAAGAGTACTAGTTTTGGTTTGAGATTTTCGCATATGCACACAAAAAAAATATGAATTTTTAAGAATGTTAAATGCGAGAGAAAACCTCTGACGAGATTACCCCATCAGGAAAGGTCTTACATAATTACCATGATCATCATCAGGTTATTTTTGTCTCCACTGGAGGAGCACAACCCTCTCTCATCTGCCGGAGACAGACGGAGGATTCGGCCTACACTCCCCGCGCTAGCCAGGCGGGTTGGGGAGGCCTGATTGATGTTTTATAATGTTATTTCCTTAGTCGCCTTGTACGACATCCACGGGAAGAGTTGGAGTGGTCCTATTCTACTCTACCGGAAACCACACGGCAAAGTTACCATGATATCCGAACCTAAATCTTCTCAGTTGCACGTGCGTCTATTTTTTTTAAGTCTGTCCACATATGACGAGTCACCAGTATTGAACTAACCGAATAGTTAAATTCGGGTTAAATTGCGGAAGTGAATCAATATTTACTCGGAAACGTGATTCACAGTTCCGGATCGTCGACTCAACGTGATCTTACAGGCTTGCACTCGACTGTGTTGTTCTCTGAGTAATAACGTTTATTTCTGTTTGCCGTCACCAAAGATCTCTATGTACTACTAGATGGAGCGTTCCAAACAATCGCTCTGTTCCACGCAAGTAGCTACAACTCTTTCACATTCACAATGAAACTTGAGCAGTTACTACGCAGAACATTTAATTGATACTAAATATTGACGTTAAATAATGTCAATATTTAGTAAACAATTAAATGTTCTGAGTAGTAACTGCACAAGTTTCAAAGTGAATGTGAAGGAGTTGTGACTACTTGCGTGGAACAGAGCGATTGTTTGGAACGCTCCATCTAGTAGTACATAGAGATCGTTGGCCGTCACACATACAGCGGTTTAGATGATACGGCGGTTAAATTTTGGCGCCGGTATATTGGAGTTTGGTACTTGCATCATCGTGGGAGAGCGGCGGCGCCGCGCGACGCGATCTTACAATGCTAGATGCGTCATTTTTCGTAGAAATGAAGTTCAAACAGATAGGTAATTACGTGTTTTTAGAATCTATTGACAACATTTATAGCAGTTATTGCATAAGTAAATATGTTGATTGAATTGATTGATTGAATATACTTTTTTGTACACAAATTACAGAAAATATGTAGGAGTAATATACAGAAATGTAGATGTGTATAAAGTAAGAGAGCTATTTCTGCCAACAAACTGTATTATACAGTTTGGCGGAGTTATTGTATATATATTTTTTAAGAGATGAATAAATGTTTTTATTATTATTATTATTATTATCGCTTTTAGTGGTTTCTTCCAGGCAGGGTTGTCTGTTTTAAATTTTTTTTTTTATTGTTTATAATTTTCTAAATTGTTTAAAACATGGTTTAAAACATGTTTTATATTAAAAAAAACTGTTTTTGTACAACCCTGCTTCCAGGCAACCATATGCTAGTAAGAATTAATAAAATTAAGAATTTGAAACTTGTGCAGTTACTACTCAGAACATTTAATTATTTACTAAATATTGACATTATTTAACCGTAGCGTCAACATTTAGTAATAATTAAATGTTCTGCGTAGTAACTGCACAAGTTTCATTGTGAATGTGAAAGAGTTGTGGCTACTTGCGTGGAACGGAGCGATTGTTTGGAACGCTCCATCTAGTAGTACATAGTAATCGTTGCGATTTACTATTGTTTTTTTACGATCTTCTAAAAGTCTTTAATGGTGTGTTCCGCAAATAATCTAGGCGTTAGATTTATATGTTGATTTTTATGTTCATAAAGTGGCGCATGCGACCTCCGAGGCGGTCTCAGCGTTGTCTTCTCGAGCCTGATTGGTCGAAACGGACAGCCAGGCACACCCACGACATTTGAGAGATCACTTACATACGTAAACCTAATATATTGTATGAAATGCACCTCGCACATGTGTGGGAATATAAATTAATTCAAACATCTAAATGTTAAATCGGTCACCTCGGTTTAACCTTATAAAGTATGCTAGGTATTTTTAATTTGATATTTTCATCCCATCTATTTGAAAAGGACGACTTGTTTCGCCTTAAGTGCACCCAAAGGAGGTGTTTTCTATTAGAAACGTTTAGCGGGCAGTAATGAGTTTTTAATCCTCTTTACAAGTGCGCCGCGATTATCTTTGCCGCGCACTTTTTTAATTTGGAACATTTTAGTGTTCAGCGCCAAAGAAATCGAACGCAAATATTGTTTGAATAAAGACTGGCTGTTACGACGGCCCGCTGTCGCGCCGCCGGCTGAATAAAAAAAAACGCGCGAACTCCAGCCCGCGTATTCGTCAATTTTCACGGATTGTTAGAAATTTATTTTCTCATAGAGGGTGATGAAAAGTAGAGTGTATCACTCGGGCGCAAAATGTATTTTTGGCGCGGGCGACGTACTTTGAATCCCTCGCTATGTTGAGGACTCTACTAAAGAAGCCCTTGCTACGCTCGGGATTCAAAAAAGCGCCCTCGCCGTAAAAATACAATTTTGCTCCCTTATGAATCTTATGATACAATCTACAATTATCACACCAGATTGTTCCTACAGAAATATGCATAGACAGCGATACGAAATATGTTTACGTAAAGAAGCGTCAGTCCCCTCCCCCCGCCAGTTTAACGTTGCCCGCACAATTGAGCACGGCTGTACGTACTGCACTGTTTTTACGTATAACGTTGTCCCTCTCTCGATCGACTATGATCGCGCGCTGGGTACAGCAGCCCTACAATAATTTACGCACACGCAGAACGTGTACGGACAGGCTGACGCTGCAAGCTGACGGACGCGTCCGAGTAGTGTTCACGGTTGTTCGGTATCCGGTCGGCCAGATTTCACTCGGACGGCCGAGCGCTCGAGGTCGCGACTTGCGTCCGATAGTGCGCCCAGCGTTACCGCTCGGCCACGACTTTTAGCTTACCGGGACGCGGCGCTGTGAGCGGCGTGGTTCCGGCAGGCGGAGCGTTGGCCGCTGATTGCGGCGCCTCGTGGCGTGCTGCTAACATTTTTGTACATTTGTTCTCGCCGTTCGCCGCCCCGCTCCTAGCTGCCGCTGGCAGCGGCAAGGTCGTGGCCGAGCGGTTAATGTATAATGTACTGCCGCGTCCGTAAGCCGCGGCTGAACGGACGCGTCCGAGCTTAACTTAGCTAAACTTCAAGCCTTCAAGCTTGGTCATCTGCTGCCTTTGCTGTCCGCGCTATGAAGGCCTTGACTTTCGAGCGCGGTCTCGCCTTGAAATGCAATGAAATATCTTTATTGTGGATCATAGGTATAAAGGATTACATGTCATAGAGCTCAGCTATGTCCCGTCACGTGGGCACACAACATTTGTATGATATTACATTTGGCGGCTGCGCGATTTTAAATAAAAACAAATTTTCTGTGAATATCTCAAGAATATCTTGATGTATTCTGTTCCAGTAGAAAAAAAATTATCGCAATAAAAGTGATACAAAATTGAAAATACAAGTGAAATGAACAATGATTTAGGAAAGTATGACAATTCTCGCTTGGTCGTATTATATTGATTTTTAATATTGAACTTATGAGAAGTATTAGACCTGTCGAGTGTCTAGATTAAGGATAGGATCCGAGGAGCACAAGTAAAACACGTCCATACGCTTAACTGTCTAATTGCGAGAGAGAGAAATCAATCCACCCACATATTGGGTACATAAAATATATTCGCATACCTCACACCTTCACCCTTAACTAACAGTACAGTTATACAAATGCTTAAGAATAATGCACACTAAATTTACTTAGGGCTAACAGGTAATTCTTATTAATCAAAATCAAATCCAAATCTTTTTATGGGTTTTAATCGATCTCTAGGTCTCAGCGTCGGTTCGGAAACCTTCACAGTCGGAACAGCTGGACTTGTATTAGTGTCCAATGCGACTTCCTGTAACCCCGCCTCCCTCGTAACTGAGGCCTCCTCCCCTGAGGATATAACGGGATTAGATGGGTTGGGAACAAGGTCGTGATCACTACCGGTTGTCACTGAATTAGATGGAAGCATATCTGGTGATGGTATATCGTTTAGATTAATCCACCTATTTTTGAGCTGGTCTATGTGCCTATTAAGAAGTGTAACATTTTCCCCACTAATAACATAATTGCGTGAGCCCGCTTTCGATTCTACACGTCCTTGTAACCATTTTCTGCCTCCTGTAAAATCCCTCGCCCACACCGTGTCTCCCGCCCGCAACTCTCGGGGTACTCCACCTGCGTGTGATACCTGTTTATGCTGTGCCGCGTGTACACGTTCTTCAATCTGACGATCGCCTCTTAATAGATCAAATCTAGAACGTAGCTTCCTTCGTTGCAAGAGCATTGCTGGTGAGACGCCGGTGGTGTTATGATCTACATTTCTATATGCAAATAAGTAAGCTTGCAATGCAGCATCCATGTCACAACCGTCACGTATTGATTTTTTTATAGCACGTTTGCATAACTTTACAGCGCCCTCTGCTGCTCCATTTGAGGATGGGTGATAAGCCGCTGCAAAAGTTACTTTTATTCCGTTATTTGTCATGAAATCAAAATACTCCTTACTAGCAAACGGCTGCCCATTATCCGACACTATTTCCTTAGGTAGTCCGAAACGAGCAAAGGTTTCTCGCATTACTTTTATCACGGCGCTAGCTGTAGTTCGTTGCATTTGAAACACTTCCAGCCACTTAGTAGTCGCATCTATCATAACTAAGAAACTTTTACCCTGGAATGGACCCAAAAAGTCGACATGTATCCTAGTCCAGGGCTCAGCCATAAAGGGCCACGGTTGTGGCGGTGCGTGCGGCGGCGCTGCGCTCTCCGCTGCACACGTCGTGCAACTCTTGCCGGTGCGTTCTATATCCGCATCAATACCCGGCCACCACATTACGCTTCGGGCGATACCTTTCATTTTTACTATGCCCAGGTGTCCCACATGCAACTCTTTCAAAAGACATTCTCTTAATGCTCTGGGTATTACTAATCTGTATCCCCACACGACGCACCCCATGTCCACATATAGTTCATTCCGTCTTATGAAATACGGTTTAATATTCTCGTCTTTGCACGTGTTTGGCCAACCTGTTTGTATATAAAATACAATTTTTGTTAAAATGTCATCCCTTTCGAGATTTTGTCTGATCATTTTTCTATCCACTGGTAAGAAATCTTGTACAAAATTAGTATACGTCATTTCTTTTACCTCTTTACCAGCCCCTCCTATAGGTAGTCTTGACAAAGCGTCAGCCGCATTCTTCTCGCTGCGCACGTACTCTATATCAAAATGATAACCTGCCAATAGCACAGCCCAGCGCTGCATCCTACTCGCCGCCATTACGGGTATACCAACCTTATCTCCAAAAATGGTTACCAGTGGCTTGTGATCTGTTCGCAGGGTAAACTTCCTACCATAAAGATATTGGTGAAATTTTCTCACCCCAAAAATAATCGCTAGCGCCTCTCGTTCTATTTGAGAATACGCTTTCTCCGCTGAGTTGAGGGACCTCGAAGCATACGCTATCGGCCTCTCTCCTTCTGGGGTCAAATGAGAAATTACGGCTCCTACTCCTACGCTGCTTGCATCTGTAGTCAATACCAAGGGCAAATCTGGCGAATAATGAGCCAAAATATCACTGGAAATTAGTAAGTTTTTTACTGTACTAAACGCCCGATCACATTGTTCACTCCATTCATACTTAACTTCCTTTTTAAGAAGATGATACAAGGGTGCCAGTATGGTACTTAACTTCGGCACGAACTTCGCGTAGTACATGACTAACCCCAAGAATGAACGTAGTTCCGAGACATTCGTTGGTGCTGGAACCTTTTTAATAGCCTCAATTTTGTCGGGGCATGTGTGCACTCCTTTCTTACTTATTACAAAACCCAAGTACGTCACAGATTCTGCAAAAAACTCACATTTATCCTTTCTGATTTTCAGACCGTATTTTTGCAATCGCCTGAACACTTCGTCAAGTGTGGATAAATGCGACTCATCATCCACTCCTGTGATGATAAGGTCGTCTAAAAACACCCCCACCCTCGGCATATCTGCGAATAGCTGCTCTAATTTTCTTTGAAAAATACCCGGGCTCGATGCTAATCCATAAATCAGACGATTATACATGAATAGGCCTTTATGCGTATTAATAACCGTATATTTCTTTGAGTCGTCGAGCTCAAATTGCGCATAAGCCTGTGACAAATCAATTTTAGTGAATTTTTCTCCCCCATGTAGTTTCGCTAGCAAGTCCTCGACTCTCGGTAGCGGAAAACGGTCCACTTCTAGGCATTTGTTTAAAGTAATTTTAAAATCACCACATACCCTAATACTTCCATCTTTCTTCATTACCGGCACAATGGGTGTAGCCCAGTCCGAGCTGGTGACGGGAGTGATCACGCCGTCCCGCGCCAGCTGCTCCAGCGCGCGCTCCACCGGCTCGCGCAGCGCGTACGCCAGCGGCCGCGCCCGCATATACACCGGCCGCGCGTCCGCCCGTAAATTAAATCCAACTGTTCCGCCAGTGAATCGCCCCAGGCCGTCCGCGAACACCTCACAGTATCTGGAACTGAATTCGTTCTTATTAAAACATTTATTTAACACATGACATGTTACCATTCTCGTCGGAAACTGAATACATAGCTCATCCAACCACTGTCGGCCTAACAGACTAGCTTTACCCCGTTCTATCACATATAAATCTAACATTTTGTTTATGTTTTTATAACATACAATTGGTGTAATTTTTCCTATCGGGTTTACAATCTCGCCTGTATAGTAACGTAAACAAAGGTCACTTTTTTTTAATTTACACTCAGAAAAGTATTGTTTAAAACATTTCAGGCTAATGCATGATATTGCGCTTCCAGTGTCTATTTCCATATCTAGCCTGACGTCATTAATACCCACATTAATAATGTATGGTCCAAACTTTTCTAATTTATTAGTGTCCATTGAAAAATTATTTACCTCGTCACTGCCATAACTAGAATTGTCTGCCTCCGTAACTCCTTCCTCCAGCATATTATGTATGTCTTGATTTAGATTAGGGCACATCTTCTTTAAATGACCTTTACGGTTACAAACTTTACATACGTACATTCTAAATTTGCACGTAAGTGTCACATGTGAGCCTCCACATGCTGCACAATTTGTTTTGAATCGCTCCGTGTCCTTCAAAATTCTATAATCGCGCCGCTTATCACCGCCCGCTCCGCTTGTGGTCCTTGTACCACCGCCCGGTCCTGTGTACCGCGGTGGCATGCGCCTGCCGCCAGCGCCGCTGTCGCGATCAGCTGGTCCCCCGCGCCCCGCTCCGGCCGCCGCCGCCCGCTCTCGCCCCGCTCTGGTCGCACTTATCTGGTGCACTGCTGCTGGCCTACCGTCACCACGCCTGGTACGGTCTTCTACCAACGCCGCATGCCTTTCCGCTGCTTCCATCGCTACTGCAACATTAAACGCCTTATCGAACGTGATGTCATCCTCCGTAAAAAGTCTTTGTCGTACGTTATCGCTCACCAACCCACAAACGAATTGATCTCGCAGATTTTCTTTTAAACTCGTTCCGGTAAAATTGCAACCTTTGGAAAGTTTCTTTAAATCTGCCACATAGTCCGCGATGCTCTCGTCCGTTCCTTGTACCCGCTGTCTAAACTTAAAACGTTCTGCTAATAAGCTACACCTTGGCTGCAAATGACCTTTCATAATAGCCACAAGGTCGTCGTACGTCTTCGCCGACGGCTTATCGGGTGTGCACAAATTTACCATTAGTTCGTAAGTTTCACTGCCTATTACGGTAATTAACGTTGCCACTTTCACTGCGCATTTAATATCATTGGCCACGAAATATTGATTTAATCGATCAATATACATGTCCCAGTTATCCTTAGCTAGGTCAAACGCGCCGCCCTTACCGATCGACATTTTTCGTAGTACAGTAAAAATGTCAGGAAAGGAAAAAAAAAACGTCACAATCACCAAACTTTAACACACGCGTGTGTAATTTCACTATTCGTCGCCACTGAGAAGTATTAGACCTGTCGAGTGTCTAGATTAAGGATAGGATCCGAGGAGCACAAGTAAAACACGTCCATACGCTTAACTGTCTAATTGCGAGAGAGAGAAATCAATCCACCCACATATTGGGTACATAAAATATATTCGCATACCTCACAACTTACACTGAAGCATACTGAAGGCAAAGGATTTTTAAATTATACAGTTCTAATGAAGTGAAAGGATTGAGAACACATGTTAATTTAGTTAACAACATTGTGTCGCAGTAAAGCATGCATTTAAAAACAAAGTGAAAAATAATAATTTAAGAGTTATTTAAATACAAATTGAAACGACCCATATTCCAGCTAGGCCATCAAGGACTGAAATGTTGACCGTCTATAGGCCTGGAGCTGCGCTTTTGGCCAGCAACGCAGTCATTACAGACCACGGTGCGGCTGTACTGCAGGTGATATAGTAGTTGTCAGTTAGGAAGCTATCCTTCCTACTAATATTATAAACGCGAAAGTTTGTAAGTATGGATGGATGTTGGTTACTCTTTCACGTAAAAACTACTGAATGGATTCTAATGAAACTTTACAATAATATAGCGTATACATCAGAATAACACATAGGCTACAATTTATAAAGATATTGTGTGAATTGTCCAAAATGTCAAGGAAATACATACTAATTTGTGATGTGAAGTTGTCGACGCGGACGAATTCGCGGGCAACAGCTAGTTATTCCATAAAATTGAGCTCCAATATGTGGGGGGGGGGGGGGGGGGGGGGCAAGGTATAGCTCGCACCCCGGCGTCGAATAGGCTAGGGCCGCCGCTGCGTCCGAAAATGTGTTTGTAGCTTTATGCTCGTGTAGTAACGTAGGTCTCTTCGCTTGTTTGAATGTGGCGATGCCTATGCCCTAAGGGAATTGCCGTGTGGTTTCCGGTAGAGTAGAATAGGACCACTCCAACTCTTCCCGTGGATGTCGTACAAGGCGACTGAGGGAATACATTATAAAACATCAGTCAGGCCTCCCCAACCCGTCTGGCCAGCGCGGGGAGTGTAGGCAGGTCTCCGGCAGATGAGAGAGGGTTGTGCTCCTGCAGTGGAGACAAAAACAACCTGATGATAATGATGAAGGGAACGTAGAACCTCTAGCATGTAAGATACAAGAACCACTAATTCAAAGTCGGCCATTTTTTTTGACAGAAGGCCGACCCGTATACTTTCGGTCGTTATGTAAGAAGCAGGAAAAAAGTCATGTTATTGCTTAATTTCTAGGAAGCGTGCCTCACCGGCGCGGCGCCCCACCCACAAGTTTAATTGAGATAACGTCTATTAATCCTTGGCCCGAGCTCGTGGCGCCTACTTCCAAAATTGCTGAGATATTTCTAGTCCATCTATTATATTACATAAAAGGAAAATGTGTGTATGCATGTCCAGCTTTTTCTCTATAACCACCAACTGCCACCCACTGACGGTTGCAGTAATAGGTAGTCCTCGGTCTGCACTCGCATGTTAGGGAGATTTGGGTGGAAGTGGGTGGTAAAAATGTGTGATGGGATACTTTTATCCTTTTCTAACACATTACACGGCTCATATAAACTTGAGATTGTGCTGAATGGCGTTAAGTGGGTTTGTGAGTGTCAATATTGAGTACTTTTCTAGAATATTCCAGATTTTTCCAGAATGTTCTAGAATATGTTTAAATTTTTTAAATGAACTATGAAAATGTGCGACTGTAATTGGTCTAGAATGTTCTAGATTGTTTTCAAAATCTCACCATACGTAACTTATCCACGCAGACGAAGTCGCGGGCAACACCTAGTATAGATCCACCTCGCTTCTCAGAGTGACACATGGGAAAAACCCCAACCCGCTTCTACATGTGTGCACAACGATCTCTATGTACTACTAGATGCAGCGTTCCAAACAATCGCTCTGTTCCTCGCAAGTAGCCGCAACTCTTTCACATTCACAATTAAACTTGTGCAGTTACTACGCAGAACATTTAATTATTTACTAAATATTGACATTTAGCGTCAATATTTAGTAAATAATTAAATGTTCTTTTAAGTGATGCGTGCACAAACTCACAGACAAACAGACAAAAAATTCAAAAATGATTGAAATGTGTTCTATTACTTATCGTTAGACCCCTCAATTTTTTTTTGCAAATATCTTCAATGTACAGACGTGCGATGTTTACGATTTTATTTATTAGTTTAGTAGGATTAGTAGGACAGGATAGGATTTCTATTCTACTGCGATTTTCTCGGCGGCACAATAAGGGCCGTCCCGTCTCATCACATCCCACTCCTCTTCGTCCCTCGTTCCCAACTCAGCTCACTTCAGTTTTATGGGTCTTAACAACGAGCGTTCGCGACAAGTTTGTTTCAAATGCAAGTTTATGAATGACTAGCTGTTGCCCGCGACTTCGTCCGCGTGGACAACTTAACGTCACAAATTATTATGTATTTCCCGTATAAATGGGATGTATTTTGGACAATTCACTCAATATCTTTATAAATTGTAGCCTATGTGTTATTCTGATGTATAAGCTATATTATTGTAAAGTTTCATTAAAATCCATTCAGTAGTTTTTACGTGAAGAGTAACAAACATCCATCCATACTTACAAACTTTCGCGTTTATAATATTAGTAGGAATGATATTCCGTACTTACCCTCGCGAGGAAGGTGTCGTGTGGCTAATCCACATAATCCAGAGCGGGCGGTGTATTGTTGGGCGGATCACGGCGCCCTCCAACCGAGTGACGTATATATTGTACGCGACGCAGTGATACCAGCTATAAGCGCTGCGGGCACTCCATGAAAAGCATCAATTTAAATATAACTATGAGACGTCGTCTCTGCCTGCCCCTCTGGGACCAAGGCGTGTGCGTTATGTGTATGTATGTTTTTATGTATGTATGTATGTATGTAAAGTTAATGTTTCTTTAAATATCCTAAGTAGTAAACAAACCACTCACCTCTACAAAATCTCAAATTTGCGAGCCAATCACACAATAAAACTGACCCAAAATCCTCATATACCTCAAACAAGCACTTGCACGATATCAACTCACAAAACTAATAGAATTAATCATCGTAAACTTTAGTTTTTAGCAAAATTATCAACAAATCGCTTTAACCTTAAATCATATTGAGACGGGTTATCTCTATATTGTCTTTGGATTTTAGAGATGGGGTATGTCACGCATTCAATTACGCAATTCAATTATTCATTCGGAATACTTGTAACTAATTGAATCTTTAGAAATAAGTAGGCGAGGAGAAAAAAGGATTAGACAAATAAGTTGGACATCCACTGAACCAAAAAAGATAGACAATTGATATTCTATTAATTTTAACGGAATATTGGCACAGATAATCGTAATCGGCATCGCATCGGTAAAATCGATGTTTGTTACTCATTATCGTTTGCACTTTTCTAAAATATTAAGTTTGATGCCGGTGCATTGTTTTATACATACTTAATATTATTGTTATTACAATGATTTGTATTTTGTACCTTAAAGAATAAAAATGTTTCTGCAATATGTTGTATTTATTTTTGAAACTTTGATGGATATATGTTCCCTTAGACATGTAAGAGTCCAAAAAACCAAAAACTAAACAATGTGCTTGCGTGTCCGTTTGTCTGCAGTCGTATGCTAGGTCCAAAGTAATGATCCGATGTGGATGAAATTTTGTATTTCGATACAGAATATCCATGGGAGTAACCAATAAATAAATAAATATTCCTAAACTTATAATCACTGAGAATAATATAGAATTAATCACAAATTCAATTAAATTCAATTGAACCAATTAATTCTATTATTTGACAACACTATTTTATATCTATGGTCACCTTGGCGCCATGTTTGTTTATCAAATTAGACATTTAAAGAAAAACACACCTTATGTATGTATGTATGTATGTATGTATGTATGTATGTATGTATGTATGTATGTATGTATGTATGTATGTATGTATGTATGTATGTATGTATGTATGTATGTATGTATGTATGTATGTATGTATGTATGTATGTATGTATGTATGTATGTATGTATGTATGTATGTATGTATGTATGTATGTATGTATGTATGTATGTATGTATGTATGTATGTATGTATGTATGTATGTATGTATGTATGTATGTATGTATGTATGTATGTATGTATGTATGTATGTATGTATGTATGTATGTATGTATGTATGTATGTATGTATGTATGTATGTATGTATGTATGTATGTATGTATGTATGTATGTATGTATGTATGTATGTATGTATGTATGTATGTATGTATGTATGTATGTATGTATGTATGTATGTATGTATGTATGTATGTATGTAGTACGGCGTGTAGTACGCAGCCGATTAGAAAGAGAAGCACTTATGTGTTGACGTATAACGTTGTCCCTCTCTCGATAGTGTATTATATAATAGTTGGTGATTAAATGTATTCGCTTGTATGCAGTGCGCGGCCCCGATTTCGAGGCCAATCGGTCGGGTGTCACGAGAGCAATGCGACGCATTTGAGTAATATACCGCGCCGCTCCACAATCCGAAAGCGTAGGTACCAGCCCTAGGCGAATCGCGTGCGATTGTCAATGTGTGCGTGATTTAAGCGGCGCGCGACTGCCGCTTTGCGTACTTTGTGGTGCAGCGTTTATTGACTTTATTCCATGCGAGTAGGATTCAATTTAGATTGCGTTGAATGTTGTAGGTAAGTGTTTGAGAAAATGAACAGGCTTTTTTACGGAATGCCTTATTTGCTCAGGGGTAAATCCCACTGAAGTTCTAATTTCTCGGACACAAGTTTTTCTTTTAGTTTTTCGCACAATAACTTGCTATGAAAAAGCTTGAAGCATACCCACATCTCCCCAAAAATTATGTATGATTTTGAGAAGCAATTCTTTTCGTTAAAGTAATTAGAACTACCCGTTAGGCACATTAGACAATTCACTCGACTGCTCTATGGTGGCAACCATAGACAAAGTGAAAGAGGTCTTTTCTGGGGTCCCAATATATATATATATGTCGTAGGCGCCTCCTCTGAGGGCGTGGGTTCGAATCCCGCTTCTGATGTCGTAGGTTCCTGGTTCCGCCGAAAGTGTGGGCTCCCAAATTGAGTTTAACGCCGTTACAAAGTTAACACGTTTACTGGCTTAAATGACACTACATGAAATTACACTACATCATCAAGTAACGATTTTAGAAGGCAGAGGATCCGTCAGCGTAACGCCTGCGCACCGCACGCCTTTCCATCGAAGACTGTCTCGGTTCTGCGCCTGCGCCAGTTATACCCGACGTTCCGTCAGCGCGTGCTCGCGACGATCGCCGAACCAAGCCGAACGGCGCGCCGAGCACACACTATGCCTTCAATTTAGCTCCTCTTTTATTATTTCGCCGACATATATATATATATTGCTACCGGCCACCTTCTTCAGGTCGTCGGTCCACATAGTGGCGGGGCGTCCAGCCATACATCACTTATCGTATGGGTATACGTTAAAAACATTTTTTTTCCAACTAGTAGCGCCAACTAAAATACAAAAAAAAACCAACTGTTATTTTGTATTGACAACAAATAAATTAACTTGTACCTATTTATTTTAATGAAATAAAATTAATTCACCGCTCGCCGTCGCCCCTGTGCGGTGAGGCCCTCCACCAAAGACAGTATCGTCTTGCTTCTCTTACCTCTACCAACTGTTCTCATATCTTCAAAAGTGAGATTCGTCGATCTAAATCATTACATGTGTTTAAAGATCGCCTTAAAAGCATTCTCTCACAATACTTGTGCCTAATTTAATATAGTATATTACGTACGTTATATGTATTGTATTATAAACTATATATGTATGCATATGTATGTATTTAAGTATATTTGTATGTAAATTCAATTGTGTAATATTATTACTAAGTATTTACCATGTTCTAAAATTATAAATTTCTCTTCTTTCACCTGCAATACTCTGTCGCTATGTCTTTCTTATTTTCCATCTGAAGGGTTGCCTGGAAGATATCGCTTTAAGCGATAAGCCTTTGTACACTTTCCAAAAATCTGTACCTATTTTATTGTTATCCTTAATTTGTGTGCAATAAAGAGTATATCTATCTATCTCGACCTTCGACGACCTCCGTGGCGGAACGGGTAGCTCTCGGACTGCCACGCCGGAGGTTGCGGGTTCGAATCCCGCTAGGGGCAAATATTCATATGAAGAATATTAATGTTTGTACCCAAGTCTTGGATGTTTATATATTTATTTAAGTACTAGCTGTGCCCGCGGCTCCGCTCGCGTGGACTACAGGATCCGCTCCCATTCCCACTTCCGCTCCCTATCCCACTTCCACTCAGACTTTAAATCCAGGTCCAAGTCCAGGTCCAGTCCAGGTCCAGGTACAGGCCAGATCAAGGCCCAGGTCCAGGTACAGTTCCAGGTCCAGGTCCAGGACCAGGTCCAGGTTCAGGTCCATATCCAGGTCCAGGTCCAGGTCCAGGTCCAGGTCCAGGTGCAGGTCCAATTCCAGGCCCAGACCCAGGTACAGGCCCAGATCCTCAACTCTCCCCTCAACCCTCCTCTCAACATTCCCCTCAACCCTCACCTCAGCTCTCCCTTCAACTCTTCCCTCAAACCTCTTTCCCTCGTCTCTCCAAATGTAGTCCTTGTAACTAATCCATCGCAGTCCAAATTCCGACCAACATTACTTTGTTGCATACCTATACCACAAATTCATCGTAATCGGGTAACTCAGTCAAAAGTCATGCGAATTTTCAAACACTCAAATTACACTGGTACCATAACCGCTCCCGCTCCGGTCCAGCTCCGGTTCCGCTCCCGCTCTCGCTCCCACTACCGCTTCCGCTTCCGCTCCCGCTCTCAATCCCACTCCCACTCCCACTCCTACTCCTACTCGCAGCTGCAAATGTAATCCAAACTCATCGCAATCTGAATAGTACGGAAATACTACTATATGCAATATATTGCATAATAACCTTACTTACTAATGTATTTGAAAACTAAAAATGTCTATAACTTTTGATTGAGTTAGCCGATTGCGATGAAATAAAGACTAAATGTTAAGTTAAGTTAAGCCCCATGTTTTTGTGAAAAGTCCATCAAAATCCGTTCAGTAGTTTTTAAGTGATGCGTGCACAAACTCACAGACAAACAGACAAACAGATAAACAGACAAACAGACAAACAGACAAACAGACAAACAGACAAAAATTTCAAAAATGATCGAAATGTGTTCTGTTGCTTATCCTTAGACCCCCCAATTTTTTTTTTGCAAATATCTTCAATGTACAGACACGCGAAGTTTACGATTTTATTTATTAGATGTGTATCCGTTATCTAGTAACCATACCACAGGCTCTGCCTAGTTTGGGACTGGATAATTGGTGTGAATGTCTGAGATATTTATTATTATTATTATATCTATCTATCTTCTGTATTCGTGATTGTTCTCTCTCGAAAATGTCAAACACTCCACAGTTTACAGCCTAAGGATGGCTTCCCGTGTTTGTCGTCAAGGCGACTAAGGGACTGTACCAGGGGACGGTGAGCGTTCACCTCACTGCGATCACCAATCCCCCTGCAAAGCTTGGCAAATCCACCAATGGATAGCTTACTAAAAGTGGCATTCTATTGGGGAGGCTTATGTTCAGCAGTGGACGTATTTCGGCTGATCTAATAAATAAAATCGTAAACTTCGCGTGTCTGTACATTGAAGATATTTGCAAAAAAAATAATTGGCGCATCGTGGCTTATCTAAGGATAAGCAACAGAACACATTTCGATCATTTTTGAAATTTTTGTCTGTTTGTCTGTTTATCTGTTTGTCTGTTTGTCTGTGAGTTTGTGCACGCATCACTTAAAAAGTACTGATCGGACTTTGATGGACTTTTCACAGAAACATGGGGCTTAATTTGGTGTAACATATAGGCTTTATTTCATTGCAATCGGTGCAGTCAATCAAAAGTTATGCGAATTTATAGTTTCCGAAAGCTCGCATACACTGCATTCGTATACAACGACGGAATTCGTGAGCGGTAGCGGGAGCGGGTATGGTGCCAATGTAATGTATGTGTTTTTGAAAACTATAAATTCGTATAACTTTTGAGTTAGCCGATTACGATGAATTTGTTTCATACGTATGAGGGAGGGTTGAGGAAAGGGTTGAAGGGAGGGTTGAGGGAAGGGTTGAGAGCAGGGTTTAGGTGGTAGATGCGGGAGTGGGAGCGGGACCTGGAGCGGGATCTGGATCAGGAGCTGGACCTGGACCTTGACTTGGACCTGGACCTGGACCTGGACCTTTACCGGTCTTGGACCTGGCACTTTACCTGGCCCTGAACCTGGACCTGGATCTGGACCTGGACCTGGGCGTGGTCCTGGTCCTGGTCCTGGTCCTGGGCCTGGACCGGGACCTGAACTTGGACCTGGGCGTGGATGGACCTGGACTTGGACCTGGGCGTGGATGGACCTGGATGGACCTGGACCTGGACCTGGACCTGGACCTGGACCTGGACCTGGACCTGGATCTGGATCTGGACCTGGATCTGGACCTGGACTTGGACCTGGACCTGGACCTGGACCTGGACCTGGACCTGGACCTGGACCTGGACCTGGACCTGGACCTGGACCTGGACCTGGACCTGGACCTGGACCTGGACCTGGACCTGGACCTGGACCTGGACCTGGACCTGGACCTGGACCTGGACCTGGACCTGGACCTGGACCTGGACCTGGACCTGGACCTGGACCTGGACCTGGATCTGGATCTGGAGAGGGAGCGGGTGCGGTAGTGGGATTCAAAGTGAGATTTAGAGTCTGAGTGGAAGTGGAAGAGGGCTAGGGAGCGAAAGTGGTGAGAGCGGATCCTGTAGTCCACGCGAGCGGAGCTGCGGGCACAGCTAGTTATGAATAAAATTGCCGTGTGGTTTCCGATAGAGTAGAATAGGACCACTCCAACTCTTCCCGTGGATGTCGTACAAGGCGACTAAGGGAATAGGTACATTATAAAACATCAATCAGGCCTCCCCAACCCGTCTGGCATGCGCGGGGAGTGTAGGCCAAATCCTCCGTCTGTCTCCGGCAGATGAGAGAGGGTTGTGCTCCTGCAGGGGAGACAAAAATAACCTGATTAGGATGATGATGACGACATAAACAAAAATGGAGATGGGCAGGACATGTGAAGTACAGAGTACAGTGCATGATTCTAGAGCACTGTCGAGGTGAAGTGAGTTCTTTGTTCACTTCACGTCGATAGTGCTCTGGAATGTTTACAGAATTACCAATGGATTAGGTTTCGAAGTGAGTGAAGTCACTTGAGTGAGACTCGCACGTGAGTTTGTATTTTAAAGAATCGCACTACTGAATTAGACTACGTTCGAGCTAGAGTGACGCATATAAGACTATGGTATCTACTCGCATCAGTAAACTATTAAGTTTATTAACTGTCATCTGTGGTATTTTACAGGACGTTTTTCTTAGGACTTTGATTTTTTGGTCAACAAACAGTGTGTGTCGTTGTTTTGCGAGGGTCGCCTAGTATTATAGTAGGGGTGTTCTCTTCGCGGGGTGACATTAGCAAGTCAATGAGGGCGTCGCCTCTCACCCGCTCCCGGCTCAAGCTGGCTTAACTTGACGCACGCCTCCTGGCGGGACGCCGCTAACTTCTCATATTAAATTCATTGCGGTGCCCTTGCTCGATCTTTTGCAGCGTATCTGGTTGCCTATATTCGGTCTATATTTTGCGTTTATGACGTGTTATTCCCACGTCGGGTTCGTAGGAACCACTCAGGTCGGTTATAGTAGATAAATAATTCCCAAAATTACCATTTCCCAGAATGTACACTTATTCGGACACGAATTCTATCAAATGGTCGATGGTCGATCATTCGTCGTATAAATTAGTTAACTATTAACATTTTAATGGAATACCCGTTTAAATTAATTCTTTGTTATACTTCTTTGTCTTATACAGGTAGTTTTCTTCACGATTTTCTTTGACGCAATACCAAGTAGACCAGAACGACTGAACTTCTAATAAATAAAATCGTAAACATCGCGTGTCTGTACATAGATAATATTTGCAAAAAAAAAATTGAGGGGTGTAAGGATAAGTAATAAAACACATTTCAATCATTTTTGAAATTTTTGTCTGTTTGTCTGTGAGTTTGTGCACGCATCACTTAAAAACTACTGAACGGATTTTGATGGACTTTCCACAAAAACATGGGGCTTAACTTAACTTACATTTCATCGCAATCGGCTAACTCAATCAAAAGTTATAAACATTTTTAGTTTTCAAATACATTAGTAGGTAAGGTTAGTATGCAATATATTGTACTCGTACATAATAGTATTTCCGTACGATTCAGATTGCGATGAATTTAGATTAAATTTTAATTAAATAAGTGGGAGTAGGAGTGGGCGTGGGCGTGGGGGTGGGCATGGGCGTGGGCGTGGGAAAAGGGGAGTGGGTGTGGGAGCGGGATCGGGAGCGGAAGCGGGAGCGAAAGTGGGAATGGGAGCGGATTCTGTAGTTCACGCGAGCGGAGCCGCGGGCACAGCTAGTTGTATAATAAGACACACATTTATTTATTCTATTTATTTATTTCAATTACCATTACCGTTCCATTGCAGGTAAACCTAATTTGGCACTGTAGGCAACCACTCTTAAATATTTAGATTTTATATCTAGGTATATATATAGTTTTTATGCATAATATAGGTATATTTGTCACCTCCTAACACTTAACGCTCGAAATGCGGCTCCTGTGAATTCCATCAGAGAACGGAGAGATTACATTATTGGACACCCAAGGATCGACCAGTGAGAATTACGCTTCCCGGGTGACAAAATAAGTTTTACCGATCTTATAATTACACAAAATCAAAGAATTATAAAACATCAATCAGGCCTCCCCAACCCGTCTCGCCAGCGCGGGGAGTGTAGGCCAATCCTCCGTCTGTCTCCGGCAGATGAGAGAGGGTTGTGCTCCTGCAGTGGAGACAAAAATAACTTGATGATGATAAAAGTAAATAAAAATATCATAAGAATGCTGACATTCCATGATATCAGTAGGCATGTGGTTTTTGCCCATATGCCATGTGTGGGGCTTGTGACAGGTGCCGCATACCACGGGCCGGGCGCAGGGAGCGCGGTCAGGTCAGCTCATCGGCTTTCACATTCCACTACCTCCACTCGTCGCCCGCCGCCCGCGTGCGCTGATTCACGCCGCGGAATGCGGACCTAACACTGGGCTAACTGCTTTCAGAATTCATTCAACTTGTAACTTGGTTACACTTAGCTCAGCCTGACTGGGAGGAGAACCTGACTAGGGAACAAATTGATAAGAAGCTCAAGCATCTTGTAAACATAGTTGTATATTTACGATATAAGCGGTCACCACTAGGCCTACCAGCTGTCATTGCGCGGAATAGCACCTTAGCACCTACGAGAGGTTTGCTTACGCACAGTCAGCCCTAGCACCTTATTCAACGATGATAAAGTTAACATTAGAATGAACTTCATTTATCGTAGCGCACTGACTGTACATACACTTAGCACTGAGGAGGTCTCACGCTCGGGGAGGGAAGCCTGGGCTTCGATCTGGCACCCAGGTCCAGCTACTTGGTCAGCCCGATGTCACGAGGATCCAAGCTAGCCGCCACGAGCTCGACGCTCATTGGTTGGCCGATAGCGTCTGCATTCCTCTGGCTCTCACGATACGCAGTGGCCCACATGGCATATCGCCCTGGCATTTAGTTACAACGTTACAATAGATAGCACCGCGATAGATGGCGACACCACTTATGAATGGCTCGTTCTCGGGAGGAGTTGCATCTGCCCTCCCTTCTCTGTTGCGTGAGAATGCCTGATGGCATAGGGCACGCGATATTTAAAAATCACAAGATTTAATTATATATATTTTTTATATTATATTAGTACTAAAAAAGGGGGGATGGGACGCCCTACTTCCTATTTCCTCCAACGCTGCGCGCCGAGGACGCTCGCTGCGTTACTGCCCTATGAATCTCCAAGCTGATGCGGCTAATAAAAAAAGGATCTGTCTCGCCAGACTTTTCCTTTAGAAATTTGCCAATATTCAAAGCAAACTTCTTGGCTTCCGGAGTCCAAGCATCAAGTGTTTATAACCCAAAAGTGAGGAACTAAGATGTTATTTAACTAAACAGCCTTCACAAGATGTCAAGTTTTTATTATTCGCGGAAGATTTCCTCGAATCCTATATAGTCTTCAGTCAACATTTAAATTAACAAATTGATTTCTTGGACCAGTTGCTTTTGTTGCGTAAAAAGCATACTTCTTGGAACGGTTCTAAAAATTATAGGTACCTACATATTGGTTTACACCTACTGACGACCCCCGTGGCGGAGCGGTTGCGGGTTCGAATCCCGCTAGGGGCAAATGTTCGTATGATGAATATGAATGTTTGTACCCAAGTCTTGGATGTTTATATATTTATTTAAGTATGTCTATCCGTTATCTAGTAACCATACCACAGGCTCTGCCTAGTTTGGGACTGGATAATTGGTGTGAATGTCTGACATATCTATTTATTTACTTAGCTATGACCAGCATCAACAATAATTGTAACGACAAGAATATGATGCATTTGTAAGAACAAATCTTTCGCTTTTTCACTCAAATACTTAGTAAATACTTAGTTCCCGCCTGGTTTCCGGTTAAAATATGGGCAGCTGCCTTCTCCTGTGTACATTAAGATCAGTACTGCGATCACCAATCCGCCTGCCAAGCGTGGTCATTATAGGAAATCTTCCAATAGACATCCCACCAATGTCATTCTATTGCGGAGGCTTGTGTTCAGTAGTTGACTTATTTAGGCTGATGATGATGATGAGTTATTAACCAAACTCCAAACACGAATGTCATCAACCTCTTCGTGTGAAATTAGGCTTGGAATTTGACCAAAACATCAAAGTCCTAAGAAAAACGTCCCGTAAAATACCACAGAAGACAGTTAATAAACTTAATAGTTTGCTGATGCGAGTAGGTGCCATAGTCTTGTATGCGCCACTCTAGCTCAAACGAAGTCTAATTCACTTCACTTTGATAGTGCTCTAGAATGTTTACAGAATTACCAATGGATTAGGTTTCGAAGTGAGTGAAATCACTCGATTGAGTCTCGCACGTGAGTTTGTATTTTACAGAATAGCACTACTGTAGTATTTTCTAAAATACAAACTCACGTGCGAGACTCACTCAATTGACTTCATTCACTTTGAAACCTAATCCATTGGTAATTCTGTAAACATTCCAGAGGACTATGGAAGTGAAGTGAACAAAGACCTCACTTCACGTCGATAGTGCTCTAAAATGTTTTATAGAATGCCAATTGATTAGGTTTCGAAGTGAGTAAAGACACTTGAGTGAGATCTATCTGACAGCGTTGATCTGAGCTCATAATAATCAAACGGCAAGATCATCCGACATAATCTCTTTGTCATTTCCGATAGTCTATTTTTCTCCTATCGCGGTAAAATACCGACACAGATGGAGTGGGTACACATCGTGAAGACAGCTTCCTCGAGATCAAGTGGATGTATGTCGCGTCTGGCCGCTGGGCGGGGCGAGGCGAGGCCCTCCTACCTGCGGCCCCGCCCCGGCCCTCCTCTGAGAGTGTAATCTCCTGCAAAATAGGCCGATTGACAAGCGATAGCGGGCATCTTAAAGGGAGTCACAAATCGCTTACATTTCATGTGATAGTTCTATCGTTACGTACTAATAATCAATGTGTGTAATAACATATGATGCCGTGTGGTTTCCGGTAGAGTAGAATAGGACCACTCCAACTCTTCCCGTGGATGTCGTACAAGGCGACTAAGGGAATACATTATAAAACATCAATCAGGCCTCCCCAACCCGTCTGGCCAGCGCGGGGAGTGTAAGCCAAATCCTCCGTCTGTCTCCGGCAGATGAGAGAGGGTTGTGCTCCTGCAGTGGAGACAAAAAAAACTGATGATGATGATGATGAAGACATAAACAAAAATGGAGATGGGCAGGACATGTAATGAGAACGCAAGACAACAGATGGACTAGGAGAACAACAGAATGGTATCCCAGAGAAGACAATAGGACGCAAAGAAGACCAAAGAAAAGGTGGATAGACAATACGTAAATGAGAAAGGTGTAGCGTGAAAGAAAAACAAAGAACAGGAAGGAGTGGGAGAAACTGGGGGAGGCCTTTGCTCGGAAAATGGCAGATAGAAATATAATCACACAAATAAAATAATAATTTGGCGCTTCCGACGTGTTCGAGTGTGGACAATTGTAAACACGTCATACAAACTGAATGCGAGTGAGAAGTGAATATTGACGTGATCATTTTAAGAAGTGGGCTTTATAGGAAGACATCATTTGAAGTAGAGTTAATTTTAGGCAACAGCAAAACATTCAAACTGAAATGTAAAATATTATTAAATAAAACCGAACTGTATTCTTTAAATGAATTTACTAAACCTTTGACATGACATTTAGTTTGATAAGTATTTGATGTATGACTGTGTTATTTTGACATTTTAATATTTGTACCAAGTGGTATATTATCTGTAATTGATTCATTATTTATGACATTTATGTTTTTTTTTTTATTAATTTTTTATACTGACATTTGTAATTTACATGACTTATTTTTATTTTGTAATTAATTTTACTCATTTTGACATTGTACTGACATGATTTTATTAATTAATTTTATAATATAACTGTAATCAATTTTTGTGATGACATGTCTAAGTGTACTTTATGTACCTAAAGAATAAATAAATAAATACAAATACAAATACAAAATAGGAAGTGGTCATTTTAAGAAGTGGTGATTTAAAGGAGTGATCATTTTAAGAAGTGGTCATTATAGGAAGATGTCATTTTAAGAAGTTGTTATTTTATAGCAAGGAGATATTTTAAGAAGTGGGCTTTATAGGAAGACATCATTTGAAGTAGTGTTAATTTTAGTAAGTGGTCATTATAGAAAGATGTCATTTTAAGAAGTTGGTATTATATAGGAAGGAGATATTTTAAGAAGTGGTCATTATAGGAAGACATCATTTGAAGTAGTGGTCATTTAAAGAAGTGGTGATTATAGGAAGACGTAATTTTAAGAAGATATCATTTTAAGAAGATAAGTGATTATTTTAATCAGTCGTCTTTGTCCGGCGAAACGCTTTTGATAACCAGCTGTGTAACGACTGCCAGCTTGCTTGTCATTTGTCGTGTATCTTATAAATTGTGCCACCGAAGCAAGCGGAGTGTTTCCGAGAAGGCGGCTCGTTGCGGCGGCGCGGGCGATGGCGGCGGGCGTCTGTCTGCTGCCTTGTTAATTTATACCCACTTCACAACGTATACATAACTACAAGGGCTGCCGCTCGCTCGCCAAATTGAAGGCTTTACGTTACTAACCAAAATTACTCAATAATGTGTGATAGTTTATTAATAACAAACACCAATGAAATAAGGGTTAATAACAACGATCTCTATGTACTACTAGATGGAGCGTTCCAAATAATCGCTCTGTTCGACGCAAGTAGCCACAACTCTTTCACATTCACAATGAAACTTGTGCAGTTACTACGCAAAACATTAATTATTACTAAATATTGACGCTACGGTTAAATAATGTCAATATTTAGTAAATAATTAAATGTTCTGAGTAGTAACTGCACAAGTTTCAAAATGAATGTGAAAGAGTTGTGGCTACTTGCGTCGAACAGAGCGATTGTTTGGAACGCTCCATCTAGTAGTACATAGAGATCGTTGGTTAATAACAATCCTACTTAATATTATAAATGCGAAAGTTTGTAAGTATGGATAGATGTTTGTTACTCTTTCACGTTTCAACCACTGGACGGATCGTGATGAAACTTGGTACACATATAGGTTAGGTCCTGGAATAGCACATAGGATAGTTTTTATCCCGAACAAATAGCCTGCTCCTACGGGAAAACGTAATAATTTTTCATTTTAAGTTGTCCACGCGGACGAAGTCGCGGGCAACAGCTAGTAATGTTTATTGGGAACATAATAATTTCAGGAATTCAGGGACGCTTGAGTTTGATTATGTGTTCCTGTCTTGCGTTTTATTATAGCACTTTGTACCGCGGCATTGGTTCATCATCATCATCAGGTTATTTTTGTCTCCACTGCAGGAGCACCACCCTCTCTCATCTGCCGGAGACAGACGGAGGATTCGGCCTACACTCCCCGCGCTGGCCAGACGGGTTGGGGAGGCCTGATTGATGTTTTATAATGTATTCCCTCAGTCGCCTTGTACGACATCCACGGGAAGAGTTGGAGTGGTCCTATTCTACTCTACCGGAGACCACACGGCAGTTACTGTTAAGTTACTGTAT
This sequence comes from Esperia sulphurella, assembly GCA_947086405.1. NCBI lineage: Eukaryota > Metazoa > Arthropoda > Insecta > Lepidoptera > Oecophoridae > Esperia > Esperia sulphurella. Next base: position 16,839,709 of record OX352265.1, read on the forward strand.
CAGTGGGGATAAACTTTTAGTGGCCCAAATCTACTACTAAGGGCAAAATACTAGATGAAAAATTTTACTAAACGGCAGAACAAGACAGGAAAATGTATAATGCGTCCACATTCATCATCAACCGACTTTCATCATTCACTGCTGAACACAAGCCTCCCCAATAGAATGACATTTTGGTGGGCTGTCCATTGAGGGATTTGCCATGATCACCACGCTTGGCAGGCGGATTGGTGATCTTAATATACACAATAGGAGCTCCAATATGTACTGTCCTGTTAACACTTTTAAAATATTGCAATACTAGCTGTTGCCCGCGACTTCGTCCGCGTGGACAACTTAACATTACAAATTATTATATGTTTGATAAGATAGGAATGTGATGTTTTTTCGGGATATAAAAATATCCTGTGTCCTGCTCCAGGACCTAACCTATATGTGTGTCAAGTTTCATCCCGATCCGTCCAGTGGTTGCCGGGTGATTGAGTAACAAACATCCAAACTTTCGCATTTATAATGTTAGTAGGAAGTGGGATTTTAATGCAAATGGCAAGTTAGTAGAATTGTTAATATCCAGTCTGATTGATTCCAACAATAATTCAACTGCAACCCCGGAGTGCACGTAGCGCCCAGCGGGCGGGTCGCCCCACAGGTCGAGGCGGCGATATTGGCCCAGCGCCCCAGGGCGCCATGCATTATGCATGCGCGCCGGATATATCACGAGGATTATTCAACGAGATTACGTTATCTATTTCCGTTGAATCATAAATAAACATTTATTTACTTTTGGCCTATCTGTCAAGTTAAATCCAAGTTGATAATACAGATTATGTAGATAACCTGATCTAATAAATAAAAAGTAAACTTCGCGCGTCTGTACATTAATAATAATACCAATAATAAAATAATTTATTGTTCTCTCCAAAAAAAATATAAATACAATAACTCCGCAAAACTGTATAATACAGTTTGTTGGCAGAAATTGCTCTCTTACTTTATACACATCTATGGCAGAAATACTAAATATCACTACGCAACGGTGAATAGCAAAGCAAATTACAAAGTTTTTAATTTTGATATTAGCACAAAAATATTCAGGTTACGTTAATGAGTTTACTAGATATTTCTTATATTTAATTCTGAAAGTGTTTTTGTTGACTACTTACATTGCTTCTGATGCCTAGTGGGATATTGAAGATCATCATCATCATCAGGTTATTTTTGTCTCCACTGCAGGAGCACATCCCTCTCTCATCTGCCGGAGGATTTGGCCTACACTCCTCGCGCTGGCCAGACGGGTTGGGGAGGCCTGATTGATGTTTTATAATGTACTAGCTGTGCCCGCGGCTCCGCTCGCGTGGACTACAGGATCCGCTCCCATTCCCACTTCCGCTCCCATTCCCAATTCCGCTCCCTATCCCACTTCCACTCAGACTTTAAATCCAGGTCCAAGTCCAGGACCAGTGCAGGTCCAGTACAGGTCCAGGTCCAGGTCCAGGTCCAGGTCCAGGTCCAGGTCCAGGTCCAGGTCCAGGTCCAGGTCCAGGTCCAGGTCCAGGTCCAGGTCCAGGTCCAGGTCCAGGTCCAGGTCCAGGTCCAGGTCCAGGTCCAGGTCCAGGTCCAGGTCCAGGTCCAGGTCCAGGTCCAGGTCCAGGTCCAGGTCCAGGTCCAGGTCCAGGTCCAGGTCCAGGTCCAGGTCCAGGTCCAGGTCCAGGTCCAGGTCCAGGTCCAGGTCCAGGTCCAGGTCCAGGTCCAGGTCCAGGTCCATGTCCAGGTCCAGGTCCAGGTCCAGGTCCAGGTCCAGGTCCAGGTCCAGGTCGAGGTCGAAGTCGAGGTCGAGGTCCAGGTCCAGTTCCAGTTCCAGACCTAGACCAGGTCCATATCCTCAACCCTCCCCTCAACACTCCTCTCAACCCTTCCCTCAACCCTCCCCTCAAAACCTCTTTCCCTCGTCTCTCCAAATGTAGTCCTCGTAACTAATCCATCGCAATCCAAATTCCGATCAACATTACTTTGTTGCATACGTATACCACAAATTCATCATCATCTAGTAACTCAAATAAAAGTTATGCGAATTTTCAAACACTCACATTACATTGGTACCATACCCGCTCCCGCTACCGCTCACGAATTCAGTCGAACATTTACACCCTACAAACTTCGCAGTGTATGCGAGTTTTCGGAAACTATAAATTCTCATAACTTTTGATTGACTGCACCGATTGCAATGAAATAAAGCCTATATGTTACACCAGATTAAGCCCCATGTTTCTGTGAAAAGTCCATCAAAATCTGATCAGTAGTTTTTAAGTGATGCGTGCACAAACTCACAGACAAACAGACAAACAGACAAACAGATAAACAGACAAACAGACAAAAATTTCAAAAATGATCGAAATGTGTTCTGTTGCTTATTCTTAGACCCCCCAATTTTTTTTTTGCAAATATCTTCAATGTACAGACACGCGAAGTTTACGATTTTATTTATAAGATTCCCTCAATCGCCTTGTACGACATCCACGGGAAGAGTTGGAGTGGTCCTAAGTAGGTGATTATTGGGCATTCTGGCTCACTTTCACTCGCTCCACTCGTTCGCTCGCTGCGCTCGCACAGTGAGCTAGAATGCCCAATCGGTTTTCGCTGTTTAAAGTGAGCTAGAATGCCCAATCGATTTTGGTTGTTTGAAAGTGAGCTAGAATGCCCAATCGGTTTTCGCTGTTTGAAAGTGAGCCAGAATGCCCAATCGGTTTTAGACGTTTGAAAGTGAGCTAGAATGCTCAATCGGTTTTCGTTGTTTCGTGCGTGCCGGAATTCCCAATCATTCGACGGTTGGTTGTATTAGAACGCAAGATCAAATTATCGCAAGACGTCGATTGCGATTGGAATCATACGCTCCGCTTAACGGACTAACGGGTGACGTCGAGCGTTTTGTACGAAAAAGGTTAAGCGTGATACGTATAAAACTCTTAATGTAATAAATATGTCTACATTCTGCAGGGATCCTTGGCTCATGCATGTCAAACATTGAATTATTATTAATTACAAAATGAAATTTGTAAAACAACCGCATTCATTGCAACTAGAAAAAATTTGTTTGGGTTATTCAAAAGAGATTTCACGTCACGGCAAACTTTTACCGAATACTATTCGTTGTATTATATCTGGACCTTCCAACTGCGGTAAAACGAATTTAATTATTGGTCTACTATTACATAAAGATGGACTACATTATAGAAATGTATACCTTTACTCTAAAACACTTTTTCAACCTAAGTACGTATTTTTAGAAAAAGTTTTTAGAAAGGTGCCAGAGGTAACTTTTACAAAATTTCATGGTAATGATGAGGTTTTGAGTCCTCATGAGGCAACTTCTAATTCGATTATTATATTTGATGATGTAGCTTGTGAAAACCAAAATCATATAAGAGATTACTTTGCAATGGGTAGACACAAGAATATAGATTGTTTTTACTTAAACCAGACCTATAGCAAAATCCCGAAGCAGTTGATACGGGACAATGCTAATCTCATTATTCTTTTTAAACAAGACGATATGAACTTGAGACATGTTTATGAAGAGCATGTTAATACAGACATGAATTGGTTAGCGTTTCGAGAAATGTGTGCCAAGATTTGGAGTGTACCCTATAGCTACTTAGTTATAAACAAAGACTGTGAAAAGAGTAAAGGATGTTACAGGATGAAATTTGACACATTTGTAGAATTGCATTGATGATTTAAAAATACTATATTTATTATTATACCATCATTACAACTTAAGGCTTCGCCTGGTAAGGTATAAACATGGATAATGAACAAGCATTGAAAAAACAAGTAATAAAATCAGCTGAATCAGTTAAAAGAAAACTAAAGATGATGCGAGACATTAAAAGTAATAACGAATTCGCAATGGAATCGGTTTTTAAACCATTAACAGAGCCACTGAAACAAATTATAAACACAAAAATGGAAATACCACATAGAAAAATAAAGAAACAAAGACTCAGCTACACTCCTCTTAGTAAACGCAAGGAACATCGGGCTAGTTACGATGTTAGTGATGATGTCGAAAGCGACCAATCCAGTAAAGACTTCAACAATACAGTTTTTATGAAAAATCGTAAATCCGAGGTTTATTTTAATGACGAAGATGAAGAAAAAAGCGACTACGTCTATTTGGAACCTGATAAAGATGAAGACAATAGTGATATGGAACCTGATACTAGCGGTCTATCATTCAAATCGACTGACAACACTACTCCCATAAGAATGTCTTCAGAAAACATTCCTTTTGGGGTCAGAAACGAGAGAGAAAAACTCATGATGGGAACGTTACGTGTTTTTGTTACTGAACATAATATTTCTATTGGTTGTAAGACTTTCGCAAAAACTCCAGGGCTAATGGAATTATTGTTTAAGAAAACACCGCAATTAGAATTAATAACTGAAGATGATAAACAAAATTATAAGACTATATTATTGACTACAAATGCTCATCGCCGTGAGTATAATCCCATGAAGCCTATAAAAAGTAATAAAGGTCGAAAATATACACAAATAATTAGACCTCTATTTATGAAGTTGGCCAAAAACTGTGTGAGCACTGAAAGCATATCTCATGGATCTGGTTTGCCACTCACAAAAAAGCTGAATCAGAATGTAGATTATGTTTACTGGGATGATCCTAATGAATTAGTTAATCGATTGAAACTATTAATAGCTTCGCGAGATGCTGGAAACACAGGATTAGACAATGAAATACTATCTATTATCGAAGAGTTGCGGGAAAGTGATATCATTAATTAAATATATGCTGATATTTAGAAAGTTTTTCACAGTCTTTATTTATCCGCTGGTTGAGATAGTCGCTAGGAAATGAATATAGATAAATTTGGTCACCACGTTCATAAACGTTTGCGTTTACCGGAATCATTGGATTCACACAAGCTCTTAAAGTCAGAAAACGGAGAATTTGATTTACATTTAGTAAGGTTAAAAGGAGTTAAGGCTCCATCAGCCTCCGATGATGCTGTAAATAAGCAGTATGTCGATAATTTGCTGAATGACTATTACACAAAACATGATGTATTAGACGAACTACATAAAATAAAAACGGATATAATTAATCTCATGAGAGTAAAATTTTATATGAAAGGAGAAGTAGATCAAGCCATTGCCAACAGCAAATTAAAAGTCACCAAAAATGAGTAAGCAACAAGTAGTAGACGAAATTCACAAAGCAGCACGAAAAAATTTTAACAGACGTCCTGTAGTATTAAAAGGTATCGATGATTTATGGCAAGCTGATTTAATTGATATGCAGAATTATGGAAAAGACAACAATGGTTATAAGTACATCTTAGTCATAATCGATTGCTTTTCAAAATTTGCTTGGGCACTGCCTGTTAAAACGAAAACTAAATCTGAAATAACAAACACGTTTAAAAAAGTACTTGAAAAGAATGGGCGTATTCCATTAAATTTACAAACCGATTTAGGTAAAGAATTTTATAATGAGGATTTTCGAAACTTAACGATGTTATACAAAATAAACCATTATTCAACATATTCCACTAAAAAGGCTTCAATTGTTGAAAGGTTGATTAGAACTTTGAAAAACAAGTTATATAAATATTTTAGTTTCATTGGCAATTATAAATGGATTGGTAAACAGTTGAGTAACATACTTGACTCTTACAATAATTGTGTACATCGAATTACTAAACATAAACCAAAAGACGTGAATCAATACAATGAATCTTTAATATTAAATAATATAAAGGAATCAAGAAAATATATTACAGTAAAAAGGAATAAATTCAAAGTTGGAGATTATGTGCGAATTAGCAAATACAAAGGAACTTTTCAAAAAGGATATACCCCTAATTGGTCAACAGAAATATTTATCGTGTCAAAAGTAAATTCGACTAATCCACCGACTTATGAGATTGTTGATCAACGAAAACAGATCATTTTAGGTACTTTTTACGAACAGGAACTTCAAAAAACAAAATACCCTGATATTTACTTAGTTGAGAAAGTTTTAAAAAAGAAAGGTAATAAGCTATTTGTAAAATGGTTGGGTCTTAATGAAAGTGAAAATAGTTGGATTAACAAAACATCCATCGTATAAATCTATATAATTAGTTGATACGTATTATATTTTTATTAGTATACCTGTAATGCATGGAGGAGGACTTATTAATAGTGTAATAAACAATTTACCTTTTGAGTTACATTTACCAGGGTATAATTACTGCGGTCCCGGTACACGACTACGAGAAAGATTATCACGGAACGATAGAGGAATTAATAAATTAGATAACGCTTGTATGCAACACGATATAGCATATTCCAACTATACTAATTTAGAAGATCGCCATAAAGCAGATTTAGAACTATTGAACATGGCAAATCGAAGACTTAGGTCAAAAGATGCAGGAAGAGGTGAAAAATTATCTTCCTGGATAGTAAGTAAAGTAATGAAAACAAAACTAAAAGCAGGTGCAGGTATCAAAGGCTTCAAAAAGGTTGTCTCTAAAATATATAGTCAGTTGAAAAAATACAAACCAAAAAATAATAAGTCTGCAATTAAATTTGCCTATCTGGCTGCAAAGAAGCTATTCTCTAAAAATAATGGATTTCGATTACCGCGCGTCATACCAATTCCTAAAACAGGAGGAATTTTGCCTCTAATTCCTATATTTGCGGGGTTGTCAGCTTTGGGCACATTAGCTGGAGGAGCAGCAGGTATCGCGAAGACAGTAAATGATTATAAATCAGCACAGAAAAATTTACAAGAATCTGAACGCCATAACAAAGTAATGGAATCCATTGCTTTGGGTAAAGGTTTGTACATCAAACCGTATAAAAAAGGCAATGGTTTATTTTTACGATCGGCAAAAAACTAAAGAAAAGGCTACCTAGACGCGCGCTTACTAATTTGGATATTATAGAACATGCACATGGTATTCCATATTTTAGAGGTGTTTATATGAGAAATCAGTTACCAAAAAAACCTAAACGTATTGAATGTGGTGTTATTAATTTAGACAGCTCTAAAAACGAAGGTACTCATTGGGTAGCCTATGTAAAACTAAATAATTATTGTGAGTATTTTGACAGTTTTGGAGATTTAAAGCCGCCATTAGAGTTAATCGGATACTTGGATAAATATGATATTTACTACAATTACAATATATATCAAAGTTTTAATTCTGTTAATTGTGGACATTTATGTATAAAATATTTGAAAAACTTTTGGATAAACATTTAAAAGAACTTATCTCTTGTACTTATTGTCATTACCAAAATGACTTTCACGCTGTCTATATCGGATACTAAGGCGAGTTTAGCAACAAACTATTCGCCAAATTTACAATTAGATAATGATTATGAATGTGGTCTTTTGTATTTTTCTACATTTAATTCTATACCGAATGTAGATGATAGAAATAATAAACTATACTATGGTGACAATGAGGTGATAGAAATACCAGAGGGCTCCTACGAACTTCAGGATATTAGAGACTATTTAAAAGATAATATCAAGGATGGTTCATTTGAATTAAGGTGTAATAACAATACTTTGAAAACTACTATCTTTTGTTCGAAAGTCATACATTTTCAAAAAGAAGATTCCGTAGGACAATTATTAGGTTTTGGACCAGAAACCCTTCCCGCGAATATATTACACGAATCTCGCTTTCCCGTCAACATTCTGTCGACAACCGTTCTCCGGGTTGAATGTGACATCATTAGCGGATCTTTTGTAAACGGAAAACCTAGTCATATTATTCATGAATTCGCGCCTAATGTTCCACCTGGTTATAGAATTATAGAAGTACCTAAAAACATAATTTATTTTCCAGTAAACCAGAGTAGCATAAGTTCTATTAATATTAAAATATTAGACGTAAATGGTAATTTAGTTAACTTAAGGAACGAGGAAATTCAGTTATATTTACATTTAAGAAGAAAATGATTGACTTTAATAATAAATACTCTGCATCTGTAGTAAAAAGCAGCAGTGTGAATTGTACTCCTAAAGCAATAGCACCTTCAAAACAATTTAGAAAAAAACCATATTCAAAAAAGAAGTTAACTAAAGAAAATAAGGACTTCCTTAAACTCATAGGGCTAAAATGAGTATCCTAAATATAACAGATGGTCCAGTTTATGACAATTCAATTGAAAGTTATGAGTACTATTCATACAAACCATACGTAAACAGTTTTAAAAATAATGATGAGATACGAATACCTATAAATCAACAGGATTTGTACGTATTGCCATCGGCCAGTACCATTTACATAGAAGGAAATGTGCAAGTTTACAACCGACAATCAAAAACAAAAGTTAACCAAATTCACTTCACAAATAATCCAATATTGTTTCTATTTCAAGACATACGTTATGAACTTAATGGTATAGAAATAGATAAAATTAAAAATGTTGGTATTACTACAACTATGAAAGGTTTGTTATCGATGGGTGCGGCAGAATCGAAAATTTCAGAATGTTGGGGTTGGAACCTTGATGGTACTACAAACCACGGAGGTAATTTCTCAGTATCTATACCTCTTAATAAAGTTCTGGGGTTTGCAGAAGACTTTAATAAAATAATAATGAATTGTAAACATGAGCTTATTTTATTGCGTAACAACTCTAATTTGAATTGTATAAAATTAGGCGAGAATGAATATGTTCATGATGTTGAAATTTCTAAGTTGGTTTGGCGGGTACCCCAAGTGAAAGTTTCTGATCGTGAAAGAATTAATCTACTTCGTCATTTAGAAAAAGATCGTTCATTGACTATAATGTTTAGAAACTGGGATCTATATGAGTATCCTTTACTTCCTCAGACGTCTAAGCATACTTGGTCAATTAAAACGTCTTCTCAGTTGGAAAAACCACGATATGTAATATTGGGTTTACAAACTGATCGTAAGAATCAAGTAACTAAAGATATGTCTCAATTTGACCACTGTCATTTACGTAACGTTAAAGTGTTTCTGAATTCAACTTACTTCCCGTATGAAAACCTAAACGTTGATTTTGCCAACAACAATTACTCTTTATTATACGAACATCACGCAAAATTTCAGCAGTCGTATTACGGACGTCGACCAGACCCTTTATTAAACTTTGAAAATTTTAAAAATAAAGCGCCATTGTGGCTAATTGATTGTAGTCGACAAGTAGATAGCGTTAAACCTGGGGGACCCATAGATGTTAAAGTGGAAATTGAGTGTGTTTCAGACATTCCGAACAACACCACCGCTTTCTGTCTAATTATTAATGAGTCCATTGTTGAATATAAACCATTGACTAGTACAGTAAAGAAAATATCATGAGTAACAATTTCATATTCGTGGATATACAAGGTTTCAAAGATTACAATAATGTGTTTATTATTAAAGAACTAGCCCTGGTGACAAAAGAATATTCTCAGACCTTTTTAGTCAAACCTCCTTACGCTTTTTCGTATTTAACAACAGAGGAGAAAAAACAGGTCGTGTGGCTAGAAAGAAACAGGGGTATACTTTGGAGAGAAGGCTTTATTGACTATCGCGAATTTAAAAGATCTATTATTTTACCATTGTTAAAAAATAAGATCATAATCGTAAAGGGTCAGGAAAAAGTAAAATGGATGAGAGAATTATGTAGTGACTGTAATGTTATTGATGTTGGCGTAAAAGGTTGTCCCAGTTTCGTAATTTTATATAACACATTTTGTATAAATAATACTTATAACTGTTTATCTCATAAAAAATATTGCGCATTAAAAAACGCAATTACCATAAAAAAGTGGTGTTATGAAAATAATATAGGTACTTAATTTAATTAATCGCTAAGATCAATTATTTATCAATTATTATTGTTTCATAGTATATTGCCAGCTTTGTATTGTGTTTTGGATACATGTAAATAAAATAATAATAATAACTTCTCTTTTATTTTATTATCGACAAAAAAACTATGTAGACACCATTTTAATTAAGCATTGTATTTTATACAAAGAAAATATTGACAAATAGATATAAGGATTAATAACCTATCTAAAATAGACAGATATGACGCTCTTTATTATGTCAAAGTAAGTCTAAGATGTAGAATTCAGCCCTTAATTATTTATTTACAGTATAACGTGGTACAAACAAGTAATTTATTAAATAATTGAAACAAGCAAGTAAATTATTACATGTAAATAGATTACAAAGTAGGTGTTATTTTTATTCAAATATCTAATCTTAAGCTATACAATCTTAAACATAAAATAGGTAGTTAGGTAGCCTTGACTTCTGACAGCAGTCGTATTCGTAATTGTGTTCCACATTATGGATTCTGAAAGTTAATAAGAATAAAATTAGTTTAGAACCATAACCGTATAGAATCAATCCATAACCAACACTATTAAATAACAAAAAAAATAAGTACCTTGCACTTTTCGGCTCGTTCTCCAAGTTGCGCGCTTATCTGGTACAGAATTCGTCTTATTTTATATAGGACGCTATCACCTTCTTCATATACCACATATTGCGTCCTGGCTTGTGACCTCATAACGATTTCAGTTTCAGTTTCATCTGCACTATACACCTCAATTTTAACTACATATTTCGGTATTCCTCTGTCATGTACCGCGATGTAACTGGTTTTAGCGTTTTGTAGCTGCTGATTTCGTAACATTATGATATGAAATAGGATACTTGAATTGATTAATTAAAAGCAAGAGAATTGAGAAGACGCGACGAAGGACTGGTAGCGAATGATGGTTATAGTCAATATTTCTAGTTGAGTCTTGTATGAAAAACATCGTGTGCGCGACGCGGCTCGAGTTACACCGCAGGCGCAAAGCTAAAGACAACAGACATGATCAAACTTGAAAAATTATGTACTGAATCAGCAGTCTCAGCTACATAAATAACAATATTAATTGTATGTAATATATAGGTAAATTATGTAGGTAACGCTTCCTCTGAAAGAAGCCGAAATAAAATGTATCTACCTATAAGTGCGTAATTGTATCTATCTCGGTATCTCAAAACAAGGGAAACATAATTAAGATATAAACAATGAAGATGCAATTTAAAATAATAACAACAACAAAAATTATAATTAATACAATTTATTTAAAAAAAGTAGGTAACTCATACATTTTGGTTAACCTAATATAATACAGGTTATACTCCTATTTATATAAGTATCTTATGAAATAATCGCAACCCAGAACAGATATTTCTTGTTCAATTATAGAATTAACACATTTGTTACAGTTTAAAACTAATAAGATATCATCTAGTGATGAAAGAAATCTATTTTTTAAAATTTTATCGATATTTCTAACAAACATTGTAGCTTCAATATAATCGTTTTCAGTCAAATTTCTTAATCTTACGTGTATACAATGCGCAAAAATATTAATTGCTTCACACACTAGGTACAACATATTTATAGAACAACGTTTATCACAAAACATTAGCTGGTATAAAAAAAGTTGATAAAAGCGGTCATGGTTGGTCACATATTTACCAAATAACTCAAATTCTTCATATATATGCCCCCATTCTTCTAATGTAAAAAATATATCACTATTTTCACAAACTATGTGAACTTGTGGTGCAAAATTGTCTAAAGCCCATAAACCGGTGGTTATCTTAACACCATTTGAATGTAAATATGTATAATAATAATACAACGTTAATCTAATAATAATAGCGTAAAACAAAGTCTCTCTCCGCGTGTGTCTGTGATTTTGGATAAAGTTCTTAACTATTTTATAGTGAATGAATAGGGTAGGTTTTATAATTATGATTTCAATATACAATCACTGTAAGTACGAGACCGAAGTGGACGACTCCATTATTTGTTACATATAGCGTCTCTGATTGAATAAAAAATAAAATATTTGGTAAGTACTACAACTAACCTTACGTCACCGTCGTCATCCGAATCAAACGCGCACGATTTTCTTTTACTGGCTTCTTCCACGCTCCTCTTACTGTAATACTCGGATTCAGACCTGCAAATAAAATAAACCCTTACTGTTATTTCGAATAAAACATCATTAAAACTTAACTGATGAGTAAAATATTTGTGAAATTCTTGTTTAGTACAGGGAAATGATAGTTTGCGACTAGATAGGTATATAATGTTGAAAAACTTTATTTATTTAAAAATGAATAATAATCCAAACTTACGAACATTATTGTTTTCACGAAGATGCGCACGCTGGTAGAACTGAAGACGGCGGGGAGGGGTAGCGGGGGCACTGGACACTGACGATGCGCGGAAACGAACTAACGACAACCACGTACCGAATCAGAAAAGACAATAAAAAATTTGAACAATATTCAAAGCGCTTTAATGATAATAAAATTATCAGGGACTAAAAACCTTCGGACAAACAATTAAAATGCAATAGTGATTATTGCACAGGAAGGTAAAGAAACCAAATTACATTTATTTGTGTCTAAGTAAAACGGAAGCGGTATTATTGCTATAATGCGATCACTTCCGAGAAACCTTCGGGTAAAGAAATAAAATAAGCTTATTAGGTGGTGCGTTTTTGATATAAAATCTGATACATTTAATAACGTAAAATGTATCTGCTTCCAATAATATGCATACATACATCTTCTGTAATAAAATCAACATTGACTGAGTATCATTGCAAGTAATTTTATTACATATTTATGTACATGAACATGCTACTTCTACTAGGAAAAGTACTAACATTTTTACGTGACTGCACACATGTAATAAATGTTTATGCTTGTTTAATTGATTAATTTTTGATGAAAGTTCTGTGAATTGTTTAATACCCCTGACATTTTAATCAGATCAGCATAAAACTGTGTATGGAACATAGGTAAATAAGTGACACATTGCGGTGTATGTGAACTACGATTCGCGGCAATATCAAAAGGTGACGGTCGTCATTTAATACTTGGCTATGTTAGGGCGAGTACTCAACTTAAAGTAGGTACACAACAATTAGTTTAACTAGATTCTTTAACTTTGTAAAGTTATTATGAATTATGATTCTATTTTATAAATATGTAATTCTATCGTAAGATAACAGACTGTTATAGGTAATTAAGCACCTAAATTATTCTTATAGGTGCTTATCCATTATGTTTTTAGCACTTACCCATTCTATTGATCTCTGTACAATCATTATTGCACATTATAAACTTTGTACGTCTATCATTGGTCGCGTTACTGAAATTTTGTAAATATAAAATGGAGTATTAGATAACATTATATAATATTTAAATTGTTGGAACTTAATGTCACACTAAATTTAATCAATGTGTACATACCTCTAATACGTCGTAACCATGCGCAATGTAAAATGAAGTTTCAGCATTTCAAGTACAGTCGTGGGAATCATTGTAATGAATAAGTTATTTATTAACATATTGCATACTTAGTAATAATCGCGATTAGGACCATGTATTATAACAAACACTTTAATAAAAAAACATAAAACATCATGATGATACCGGAAATCATAAATCAGCGAATTGGGTGTTTTCGAAACTATTTTAAAAAGTCAATTAAACAAAATCGATTAAATTATAGTACCTACCTGCTATTGAAATATTATAACTAATACCATTACGTATTCTCCTGTTTTTTCTTTGACTGTACGTCGACATTCTTTTGCTTTGATAAGCGCTCTGTGCGCGCTCGGTACTCAAGTAACACAAGAACATAACATAATGCTCGTAACGTAATATGTAAGTATTAGGGATCGCTACATAATTTGTAAAACCCTTATACAATTCTTCAATACTCATACTGATTTATTTCAACCTTTTGGGACATTGAGAACTCTAGGCTAAGTCGACATTGTTTTGTTTCACATTTATGAATCAATGTAAGAATGTTAGTTCATTTATAATGAACTTTTGAACGGAGACATAAATTTTGTGTTCTTTGGTATTTGCGGAGTTACGTACATGTATGTGATAGAGATAAAATGCAGATATACCTGCGCGTTAGTTAATAAACTTGAAATATTAAATGTAATCAACCAGGATGAATAGAAGAGAGCTTATAGAGCGCAAAGTATTGTAGTCCGCAAAACTCAATTATTTTACCATATATGTGTTTTTCGCCATACTCATCAAGTCTAGGGCCTAACTAAGTAAAAATACATAAAACATTCGAGTAATGTGACATTGAGAAATGATTTCGATATACAGAACCCTTTATTAATTAATTGGTAGCATGTTTGCATTGACTCTTTTATTTTGTAATTATTATTGTAAATTGCAACGCGGTGAGGAGCCACGTTTATTGTTGTGTTATTTATGGAAATTGTAACTCAGATACAGAAAGCTGGTTCAAGGTAAAAATAATTACTTGAGATGTTTGGCTTTAACTTTGGGCTAACGGTACGACCAAACGGGCTGGGAACAAATTCCTTAAGCAGATGCTAATGAGATAGTTAAATGTATGTATTGTCTTGTGAAGGAATGAGGTTCTTGGTGCTGTGACTTTAGGAAGTCCTTGCTAACGGTACGACCAATCGGGCTTGAACAATTCCTTGAGCAAACGGCGACAAGATAATTGATTATAATTGTCTTGTGAAGGAATAAGGTTCTTGGTGCTGTTAGTTTAGGAAATTCTTTATAACGAACTGCACGACCAATCGGGCTTGAACAATTCCTTGAACAAGCGGTGACAGGATGGTACCTACAAATAGTAATTGTCTCATGATGGAATAATGTTTCTAGGTGCTGGAAGCTTAAAAATGTTAAAACCTAAAATATCTCTCTGTTAGCCTTAAATCAGATTTCGTAATGTATATATAAATGTGAGTAAAGTGTGATCAGAACAAAGTGCACGCAACATAGATTCTCGTACATGTGAGTTTATTATTTTATTAATTTTATATTACATAACCTAATTTCGATTAGCTCGTTATACGTCGCATACACAAACATAATCGCGTTCAGAGCGCTACACAGGGGCGACTCGCGCCTCGACTCCAACCGCGCGTCGGACGGCGAACATAGCTTGGTAATCGTCGGTACGTAACCCAACGCGCACTCAAACGCGTTCCGTTCGAAACATACAACAGGTTTTAATCGACGATGTTTGCAATCGTTATTGGACGTGAGTCGCTTTTGTCAAGATGTTCTAAGTCATGCGATTATTTTAATACAAACAAACGTCGGAAACCGATTGGGCATTCTGGCTCACTTTCAAACAGCGAAAACCGATTGGGCATTCTAGCTCACTTTCAAACGTCTAAAACCGATTGGGCATTCTGGCTCACTTTCAAACAGCGAAAACCGATTGGGCATTCTAGCTCACTTTCAAACAATCAAAATCGATTGGGCATTCTAGCTCACTTTCAAATGACGAAAACAGATTGGGCTTTCTGGCTCACTGTGCGAGCGCAGCGAGCGAACGAGTGAAGCGAGTGAAAAGTGAGCCAGAATGCCCAATCTGTTTTCGTCATTTGAAAGTGAGCTAGAATGCCCAATCGATTTTGGTTGATTGAAAGTGAGCCAGAATGCCCAATAATCACCTACTGTCCTATTCTACTCTACCGGAAACCACACGGCATTATATTGAAGATATTAAAAAAAAATTGGGGGTCTAGGATAAGTAACAGAACACATTTCGAGCATTTGTAGAATTTTTGTCTGTTTACCTCCGACGGGTATAAAAAAGTTTATTGCGAATGGAATTCAAATCGTAGAACAATGTTTTGACGGTTTTGGCATAGGTGGTAGTCATTCCCGCCTCCTCACCATCCTCCCCCCGCAACTCCTCTAAGTGAGGATCAACGGAGGAACTGCAAAGACACCTACCAGTGAAGGTAGGTCATGAATTTACGCTACCTCGGGCCCCAGACAAATTTAATTAAAGAAGTAAAGAGCAAAAGTAGGAAGAGAGTTCCCACATAGGTGGTAGTCAGTCGACTTATGTAATGAGATTGTATATAGAGAATTGCCGTGTGGTTTCCGGTAGAGTAGAATAGGACCACTCCAACTCTTTCCGTGGATGTCGTACAAGGCGACTAAGGGAATACATTATAAAACATTAACCAGCCCTCCCCAACCCGTCTGGCCAGCGCGGGGAGTGTAGGCCAAATCCTCCGTCTGTCTCCGGCAGATGAGAGAGGGTTGTGCTCCTGCAGTGGAGACAAAAATAACCTGATGATGATGATGATAGAGGATCTTACTGACGCGGTGGCCTTCGAAAAGTATCGTCACTATTTAGGAAAAGTAGATGAAGCGCTAAGGTAGAATTTTATTATATATTCTTTATTGCACAAATTTTAAAATTTAATACAGTTACAATTTTGGGTACAAAGGCGAGTTTATCTCTAAAAGAGATCTCTTCCGGCCAACCTTACAGGGTGTGAGACAAGGCACTAGGAGCGAGGGGGCAAAAAGTGCTTAATATACTACATAATAACTAAATATGATATAGAGATCTTTGAAAACATATGTTTTAAATTCTCTTCCGTAAAATCATATCTTGACGCTTCAGCAACTTTTTCTAAACAGTGATGGTATGCCTAGGCCCGTCATTGCTACATCTATATTTCATTCCAGATTAATAGTCCTATGAAAACAAACGCATTTGCGTCTCGAAAACAAAATACACAATAGATGGTGTTCCTAAGTGGACTGCAAAGTTTACATGGTAATACAAACCTGTTTTTGCTGCTGGTGACCCTTTCATGTATATGTTACCGAGACGTAAATAGCGTTGGTTTTCATAGGACTATTAATCTGGAATGAAATATAGGTGGGTTGGGCTGTGGGTGGGCGGGCGCGGGCTGCGGGCGGGCGGCTGAGATGTCTTCCGGCGCGCCACTTCCGTCGCCACGCCGCCGCTTCCGGCCGCGCATCCGGTCAACTTCCACTACCTTCTCTAATATACTTTTAATAGTCGGAAGGAAAATGACTACTAGTCAAATAAGTTTCAGACTACAACGGGTTATTAAAGTTCAGTTTATTCATTGAAAAACTATCGCTCTCTTCTGAGTACCGACAAAATTAAAAAAAATTAGAGCAGGACTTCTGTAACATACAGTGTGATGTTTTAGCGTTTAGTAAATATCCAATGAATAATACTGTGAGTGCAATGTGATGCTGCAGTCCGTCACCAGCATCAGACTGTGTGGTCCATTGTGTGTGTGTGTGTGTGACGAGTGATGTTGTGGCTGACGCCCAGCGACCACCGCCGGCTCCACCACTTGTATCACGGTCAGTAACCACCCTGTAGCAGTCATTCTTTGGCCTAGTGGCTTGATAATTGTACTCGAGCGTCAGAGGACGTGGCTTCGACTCCCACAGGAACATACAACTTTGTACTCGGACCCGGGCTGGATGTTATTTATTTATTTATTTGTACACAAATATAAGTCACACAACTAATTTAAACACAAGATGTACAAAGGCGCACTTAAATCTGTAAGAATTTTCTTCCAGTAAACCTTTGGGTGAAAGAGAAAAGCAAAGCAGATGATAGGCAGACAGCAGTGAGAATGAGTAGTAAGAAAAAAAAACGTATATGTAAATAGCAAATAGAATAATTTAAATGTTATATTTGTAAATTGCCCTAAAAACACTTACGAAGCGGTAGTGAATAAAAAAATTACGTGTATAATGTACCAAGTGTACTCATATGCAATAAATACTATACTTACAATACTTATCTGGCATAATATTTTCCACCCAAAGGGTGTCTGGAAGAAATCGCTTAAAGCGATAATACCGCCTAAATTGTACTATTTGTATCTTTTATAAATTGTAACTGTATTTGTTTGTGCAGTAAAGTCTATTGTATTGTATTGTAAATGATTTGGTCCAATCCTTATTTAATTCCCATAGCACAAGTCCTAGTTTGGGTTAAATAAGTGTAGGTCGGGTGCCGTGTGGTTTCCGGTAGACTAGAATAGGACCACTCCAACTCTTCCCGTGGATGTCGTACAAGGCGACTGAGGGAATACATTATAAAACATCAGTCAGGCCTCCCCAACCCGTCTGGCCAGCGCGGCGAGTGTAGGCCGAATCCTCCGTCTGTCTCCGGCAGACGAGAGAGGGTTGTACTCTTGCAGTGGAGACAAAAATAACCTGATGATGATGATGTATGTATTAATTTCAATTTCTACCCAACTTAGATTCCCACTAGAATCGTATAAAGAGGCTATAATGTGAATTTTTTCCTGAACTCATTTTTTTCCTGTTTAAAAATCACAGTTTTGTAAAAAACCTTTACTCCACGTAGACCATTAAGCTAGACCACTGGTGGTCAACAAAGAATAAAAATTCTTTAGTAGACTGGTCTAATTCTTCAGTGGTATCCACTGATTTCCCAATGGGACATGTTCATTACATGTTGGAAACAAGGGTCTGTGTTTCTCAGCGTGTTGTGTTGGCCTATTACAAAATAGACGATTATTTAAATGACAAAGATGCCTAGTACCAACGATCTCTATGTACTACTAGATGGAGCGTTCCAAACAATCGCTCTGTACCACGCAAGTAGCCACAACTCTTTCACATTCACTTCGAAACTTGTGCAGTTACTACGCAGAACATTTAATTATTTTCTAAATATTGACATTATTTAACCGTAGCGTTAAATAATGTCAATATTAGGCTACTTGCGTGGAACAGAGAGATTGTTTGGAACGCACCATCTAGTAGTAGATAGAGATCGTTCCCCAGTACTAATGTTGTTTAGCTTCGCGCCAACGATCTCTATGTACTACTAGATGGAACGTTCCAAAAAATCCCTCTGTTCCACGCAATGAGCTGCAACTCGTTCACATTCACTTTGACACCTGTGCATTTACTACGCAGAACATTTAATTATTTACTAAATATTGACGCTATTTGTGCATCTGTTATCTAATTAATAACCAATTAGTGTGAATCATGAAGGTAAAAACTTTGAGGTGAAACTATGAGCTACGAAAAATTATTTTGCTTCATGGTGTGAGGTGTACGAGTATGTCTTTATTATTTCGATAACTATTGGAGTTTCGACATTGAAGTAATTAACATTTTACGTAGATGACAAATAGAGCTTTCGATTGGCGAATAATGGGGGAAAATCACTTTTTTACGAGTTTTATTTTTAGTTTCGTTTTAGCATCAGGCCACCCCGTAACTATGTTAGTTTAAATTATTCGGATATCTTTATTAGTTAAGGTTTAATCCGCTGGTCACACTTTTCTGTTCCCTTTTGTATTCACTAATACAAAAGATGTACTGTCCTTAAACACGAGATATCCAAATAGGCTCGTGATTAGTGACGTACCAAAAAACTACGCGCTTCCAGTAGAATTGTTACGCGATGGGCAGAACCATATTCAATAATATACAGGCATCTATGATGAAATGAAATGAAATGAAATGAAATTTAATTTATTTGCTGGAATATGGTATTACTGTGATGATAATATAGATAGTTGGCCAACATATTCTGCCATAATTAGGCGTGCAAAAATTTTGAACATTATAATTAATTAATAATATGACATAAAACAAGAAATAGTTATAATATACAGGAAAATAGTGAATGTCAATGGTAATAAATATGAATGAATGTCAGTTACCTACTTATAAACAAATTATTATTACACACCACCACCATATTAAAGGAATTACCACTAAAAAGGTATTTTTGACGCACAAAGAAAAAAAATAGATGAAAAGTTTTAGTCTTATTTTCATTAAGTATTATTTCTATTATTAATGTAAATATTTGCATGCTCTTGTAAATAGCAGAATTAGGAGATCGTAGCCTCATAATGACCATCTATTGAACTATACCCTATTCTATAGCAAATAAAATCTTACCTTATCTTATCTACATCTCATTTTTAAAAATTACTGTCCGTCTATCGGTCCGTCGCGTTGTCGGTTCATTCGCGTCGGTTCGCCGTCGGTCTCTCGGTAGTTTCCAGCTCTCAGTTTGAGAGTAGCTGTCTTACAACAAAAAGTACATTTTGTCAAATACTGGACTAACGATTTCGATAAAACTTTGCATGTTTGGGTTTTTCAGCTTTATATGTTGAAAAATATAGGCGACTAAGGGAATACATTATAAAACATCAATCAGGCCTCCCCAACCCGTCTGGCCAGCGCGGGGAGTGTAGGCCAAATCCTCCGTCTGTCTCCGGCAGATGAGAGAGGGTTGTGCTCCTGCAGTGGAGACAAAAATAACCTGATGATGAATGAATAATGATGAAAAAATTATTATCGTGATCGGGAATCGAACTCGGACCTCTACGTACGTTACGTTTTCGCGAGAAAGTATGTGGAGCGCTGCTGTACAATGAATTTTTATTTCACAATTATTTTTGTACTAACATAGAGTTAAAACTAAAAATATCCTGACTTTCGATGAATAAAATAATGGATGAATTTCTAGACCCGTACGCGGCGCTGCGAGCGTACGCCCGCGGCGGCGGCGCGGGCTCCGGCGGACAAGTGCAGCTCTGGCAGTTTCTGCTCGAGGAGCTGGCGGCCGGCGCGCCCGGCATCGCCTGGGAGGTGAGACAATACTTTACCTGATAGAATATGCTCGTAGAACCATACGTCTATTCCCTTTGCCTTTTGCCTTACCGAGTCATGCGGGTCTCTGACGAGGTGGACGATTATTTCCCTATTATTATTTTCCCGTGGTACCTCAAGCGGGCGGGAAAAGCGGGCGAAGGAAAGCCGCTTTGCGACATTGTATTTGTCAAAGTGGCGATACATCGCTTCTGCCTACCCCTCTGGGACCAAGACGTGAGCATTATGTATGTATGTATGTATGTATGTATGTATGTATGTATGTATGTATGTATGTATGTATGTATGTATGTATGTATGTATGTATGTATGTATGTATGTATGTATGTATGTATGTATGTATGTATGTATGTATGTATGTATGTATGTATGTATGTATGTATGTATGTATGTATGTATGTATGTATGTATGTATGTATGTTGCACCAAAGAAAATCGATGTCGGCGCTAAAAAAAAATTAGACTTCTCATCATCATCATCAGTCGAAATACGTCCACTGCTGAAATAAGACTCTCCAATAGAATATTGTGGTGGGCTGACCATTGGGGGATTTGCCATAGTCACCACGCTTGGCAGGCGGATTGGTGATCGCAGTAACGATCTATGCCCGGAACCACACCGCAAAGTTTGCGGCACAGACCTCTGCTCCAAAGAAATTATCACGTCATTGCGATTCAGCCAGGTAGTTACTGTATCGTGTGGTCAGGGCCCGCAGGCGGAGGGCGAGTTCCGGCTGTGCGACCCGGACGAGGTGGCCCGCCGCTGGGGCCGGCGCAAGCAGAAGCCCAACATGAACTACGACAAGCTGTCGCGCGCGCTGCGCTACTACTACGACAAGAACATCATGAGCAAGGTAACGCCAGGTTCAGCCCCCTTCAGACCCAACACACCGAAGGGGTTTAACCTATAGTAAAGCGTACACGTACACAATTTGCGGTATTCGTCGCAATTATTATTTGTAAGTTTTTCTGAAATGTCTTGGAAAAGTTTTCTTGGAATTTCCATAATTTTCCAATAACAGCCGCAATTCTATATGTATGCTGGAACGATCCAGTAGTTTTGAAGTAACTTGGCGAACAGACCGATCGACGGACATGAGAATGAAAGAAGTTCTCTTCATTTTTTCAATACATATACATACTCTGGCAAAGGCCAGAGTTCTCTTAATTGGTCTTCCTCTTTGACCTTCTGGTCCTTCCCATTTCACAAATATTGGATATTACATTCTAGTCATCATCATTATAAGGTCAGCCCCTAGACGTCCACTGCCAGACGTAGGCCTTTCACAATCAACGCCACACACCCTATTTTCCGAACTCCGTATCCAGCCGCTTCCGGGCACCTTCTTCATCTCGTCGGTCCACCTGACGGCGGGGCGTCCCACCCCGCGCGTGCCGATCCGCGGTCTCCACTCCAGAACTCGTCTGCCCCAACTCCGTCACAGCTCACCGCGTCACATAGGCGCTAATACGTCCGTGGTGTTCAACTAGGTGGCCAGGCTTATCTTGGCCACACCAAACCCCCCAACCTGACCACTCTGGTCATGGTTTCTTTGCTACACTCCCATTTGCTAGAGGGGAAGTGGGAACTCTCTTCCTACTTTGACTCTTTACTTCTTTAATTAAATTTGTCTGGGGCCCAAGGTAGCGTAAATTCATGACCTGGGACTTGCCCTACCTTCACTGGTAGGTGTCTTTGCAGGTACCTCCGTTGATCCTCGCTTAGAGGAGTTGCGGGGGGAGAATGGTGAGGAGGCGGGAATGCCCCAACGACCGTCGGTTCTGCGACAGATGTGGCCCGCCCTTCTTCACATTTCAGTAATATATTTTATTTGTTATTATAATAAATAACTACCGCATTGTGTACGCCCAGGTGCACGGCAAACGATACGCGTACAGGTTCAGCTGGGCGGGGCTGGAGGCCGCGTTCCAGGCGCAGGCGCAGCCGCCGGATGCGCACGCGCATGCGCCGCCCTACTGCCACTATCGCGCCCCGCCGCCGCCCGCCGCGCCCGCGCAGCCCCCGCCCACGAGCCAGTAGACGGAACTTGGTGCGAGAATGGAAAATCATCGTTTTTAGAGAGACCAGTGAGATGTGACATGGATTGAGATGTTATTACAATTGTTTTTAGCTCTATGGGTGTTAAAGATAGCCCTTTGATCGCGTGGTCCAACTGTCCGACCGATCGGACGACGCAAACTTTTTCCTGAGAATCGTATGTCGAATAATCGTTTTCTTAAAACTCATGGTCCGACCGGTCGGACTACGAAAACTTACCAAATCCTCTTTTGTAGGTAATCGAACCATAAAAAGTTGAGATTCGAATCTAATCAAGAGGAAAATTAAGTTGACGTCTTCGTCCGATGTTGACCACGCGGTCAGAGGGAAAAATAGAAGCCTATTAATAAACCTACGCTTCAATTTATAGTTATTATTAATGTGCGAAAAAATTAATAAACTTTTAAAAAGGTTACTTAGTTATAAATGATTCCGGGGTAATTGCAACAAGGGGGTAAATGCAATCACAGAGTTTATTCGATGGAGAAAATTATTAACGTCATATAATATAAGCAGATATTTTATGATAGTAATGAGGTGAGGTTAACAATGATTTTCGTCATTTAACCATTATTTATGTATTTTATTTTAAGAAAACTTACAGATATGGGCCCGATTCTGAATGGACACATTTTAAATTTGACAGCGCTAAAATTAGTTTCGTCTTTATCTTTATAATACTGTGTGACAAGGATAGCAACAGTTTTAGTGCTGTCAAATTTTAACGTTGTGACTTCAGAATTGGGCCCTAAAATTAAGTACATTACACATATAGTAAAAAAGGTCCAATTAAAAGTTTCCACTTCTAGAAATAAATTAAATAATAATTATCATTATCACATCACCTGTTTCTGCATTTACCCCAAAGTTGCAACTGCCCCTATACTTAGGTACACCTTACTTTATTGCCGTCTTCTAAACTTTAGAAGTAGAACAAGTATCTCTACCTCAGCTACACTTTAAGTGGTTTTGACTAATATTGTTAAGTACAATGAATAGCTGTAGAATAGTTAGTTATAAATATGCATGTAGGTCACTTACTTAATAAATAAGCTTAGATACGTAACTCGTTTATATGTGTAGATACAAAACGTGTAAAATGTCAAACGGTGTCCAGTTACCAATTTAATACGTGATCCACAACTTTGTTAGTAGGTGCACCGGGGTAATCGTAACTATGGGGCGAATGCAACTGAAGAGTGACATCGATTGCTGATGGAGAAATCATTACTTAGTAACTCAAAATTTCCTTTAGTCGTGTTATCTCAGTTATATCAAACTGGCGTTTGACTGTGAAGTGGCCAGTTAAGGTTTCATTAACAAAATTATTAAAATAAAAATAAATATCTCAGACATTCACACCAATTATCCAGTCCCAAACTAGGCAGAGCCTGTGGTATGGTTACTGGATAACGGATAGACATGCTTAAATAAATATATAAACATCCAAGACTTGGGTGGGTACAAACATTCATATTAATCATACGAACATTTGCCCCTAGCGGGATTCGAACCCGCAACCTCCGGCGTGGCAGTCCGAGAGCTACCCGTTCCGCCATGGAGGTCGTAATTAAGGTTGTATTGTTGCGTGATACATAGTTGTATGAGGTTTAATGGCATTTGTGAGAGTTGTATGGGAGCTTTGTAAGGTGTTCTGTTATAGCGGAAAATTACACGACTAATTTTTATATTTTTACACTTTTGACTATTTGTTTCGTATTGTATTTCTCTATGAGCTTCTTACCTGGAGAAAAAAACAAATTTAATTTAATTTAAAGGCATTATTTATCTTTAAATACGTACTCTGATATTAGGTGCCGTAAACCATGATGTTCTCCATCCAACTATTTATCACTCTGCAGTTACGTTTGCCCCATGGTCCAATGGCCCCGATGCACCCTTTATATATTTACTCCACAGTATTTGTTCATTCAAAAAAAGGCTTGATATGTATATGTATAGGTACACTTCGTTTATAACATTATATATTACGAATAAAACTTTGTAAAACTTGTGCAGTTACTACACAGAACATTTAATTATTTACTAAATATTGATATTTACTAAATATTGATATTTAGTTGTATTTAGTAATAATTAAATGTTCTGCGTAGTAACTGCACAAGTTTCATTGTGAATGTGAAAGAGTAGTGGCTACTTGCGTGGAACAGAGCGATTGTTTGGAACGCTCCATCTAGTAGTACATTACATAGAGATCGTTGGGTGACAGTTACTACTTAAGTACATGTATTTATAGGTTATTTTTAATTATTGTTGCATTTATGTTGTTATTTAATGGATTTAAGTTAACAATTATTAGATATTTTTATCCTATTTATAGTTAAGTATTGTTTATTTTTATTGTATTCTTACTAACGTTGATTTAGTTTTGTTTATTTTATAAATTAGTCCTATTTTAATTGAAGTCTGTTTTAGACAGGTAAGTACTTACCTACTTTAAAACTTATGCTGATGTCAGTTCTCTTGTATAATTGTAAATAAGTAGGTAGTGGTTAGAAACAAAACCCGAATAGGTCACTAGTAACTTTGTGACGTAATCTATTCTTATTTCATTTTAAGAATATTTTCGCTAATCAAATTTTTTTTTTCAGTAAATTCCTTTATTGAATGGAAATTACATTATAAACGTGAATTAAACTCGATAATCTTGTTACAAGGAAATAAAACCATAATCAAAAAATATATGTACATAATTTAGAAGGCGAATACGTCGTCGTCCAATGGCGATGCTCAGCCTCTGGGCAAAGTAGGCACCAGCCCTGAGGTCACCAGAAGCGTGCACCAGTTTAGTAGGGATGTCCTTTACCAGTTTCCTGGTATCGGACGACCACGGACCCAGGGTCTCCACCGCGAAAGCCACAAAGCCACTAATCAAATTGCCTTTATTAGTTATTCGTTTGTCGTACTATATCTACCTACACAGTGTTACTCCACGATCAAGAGCATTGTATTCGTATATTTAATTGTAATACCAATACAGTGCCATTACAGGTAACCCAATGTGGCACTGTGAACAACAACTCTTAAACATTTAAATTTTATATCTAGGTAATTAAGTTTTATGTACAATATATACGAATATAGTTTATCTTGAATCATATAGGTACTTACTGAAGACGTCATTCACTATTTCACGTTTTTTGCTAGAGCGATAGACCGGGATGCAACCGGTCGGTAATCTATTTCATCGTGTATCAGCATGAGGTATTAAAACAAAGGGGTCAATATTAATATTCGGGTAACCTATTGGCCCCTTTTTACAATTGCCAACACACTTTACGGTATAACTGTAATAAAACTAAAAACTGTAATTGCTAAAGTGAATATAATTTAAAGAGCAAAATAGGACCATACTTTGGGTTTCCCCAACGCTAAGTTAAATAAAGTTTCTTTTAAGGCATAAATTCCGTTTGCTCAAAAAAACTGCCAGATTTGGCAGTATTAACCGTAGTTACACGAACGTTTGATCCTAAATTTACTCGATGAAATATCTGGCTAATTCTCATCGCCACCATTCTCATCGTCACCTTCGTGGTAAATTCTATTTTTTGCTTATATAAACTATTTTTATAAAAAATCTAATAGCGCTTGATAATACGAGTAAATTTATAAGTCAATTAATCAAATCGTGAGTCTCAGTTAGAAGTAATAATGTTTTGAAGTTCTAGATGCCACGAAAGTGACGTGATGATCCATGAAAGTGACTCAGTAACTTTACAGCCATTATTTTCTCGGAATTGACTACTGGTTATAAGACTAAATGTTCATGAAATAACAACTTAATCTTATTTTCATAATTAAACAGGCAAATACATGATATTCAATACCTAAGCAAAGAGAGAATTACCAGTTTGGTCCTAGGTTTGGTCATCCTACGAAATAGGTTCTTAATATTACTGATATGCTATGTCAATTAAAACTACATAATTTTAGTGAAAAGTTCTTATTATAGAACATTATTAACGTGGGAAACAAATAGAAACTTTACTGTGGTTTTATTAATCAGGTACTTATATTTCGGAGGATAGTTTTACTCTAAAATACCCTCTTTATACATGTGATAACATAATATCATATTATTTATATAGTAACAAAAAACTGAAATAATGTATCTAAACTTATAACAATTGTGCATAATTTGAGTATACTTTAATTGTAATATCACTGGTAATTTGTGACATTCACAAATAATCCGTCTCCGGTGATAAAAAATAATCAAAAACTTAACCTTATTGGTTGTAATATAAACTTTTCCTAATGATGAATCATATAAGTCTTTAGAACTTAGATTATATACTACTTTTAGTCTGAGCTTTAGAAAGTCTAAATCTCTCAAAAAATAAAAACGAAACACTACACGCTGCCTAACAGCACTTTTCCTTTTCAAAAACAAAAACGTTATTCTATAAACAAAAAATCACATTACAAGAAGACGGCAACTTCTTCGAACAATAAAAGAAAATATCAGAACGTTAGCTTTTGCGTAAATCAAATATATTGTTACTCGAATCTGGATCATCATCAGACCAGAAGCTACGTTGGTGTTGAGGGTTCATTTTTACCATCTTGGTTCGAAACTCTAAAAACAACGTTAATATACTTACTTACTTACTTAAATTAGTACCTACCCATACTTCATGTTTAATTAGTTATCTATTAATAATGTAGTTGTTAATTTATCATGTAAATATACTTACTTATACTTATGTATTCAAAACTCTATTTACCACATCAAACTAGTTGATTTTGTAAATACGTATACCAGTCGCTATATTTCGAAATAAAACAATGCAAAAAATCACTTTCGTGGCATAAAATCACCTTCGTGGTAAAAACGCCACGAAGGTGATGCCACAAAGGTGACGAAAATATCCCTTTTTTATAAATTCCTACAAAGTTTAGGTGTATCGTTTTAAATCAAATACTACATAAATATCTCGAACATTTTAGAGTTTCGATGAGCTAACTTTAATTTCCATTACTAAAATACAATGCACAAATATGTTGTCCACGCAAGTGATCGGTACACTTACGAATAAATATAAACTTACCAATATTTTTTACTCAAGGAACGATGAGTCGCTCGTCCCACTTCTGCGATGCAGGAACACGACTGACGATGACCGAATCGAACTCTGTGATTAGTTGCTGCTGTTGTATTCAACAGCAAGCCTTTATTACTACTCAAATCTTAAGTACCTAAAATCGTGTGACCGACACATATTGTGTTTCCAATTCAAAATAATGACGAAAAGTTTTTTTTTACACCAATGTATGTAAAGTGTATATAATTACGATGATTTTAGTATATATAACATACAAATACACTGAAATTTGGTAAAGCTGTAACCAAATGTTTTACTGCAACGGGAAGTGTGACACGATGAGAACACGAAAAATGGCCCCGTTTTTGATCGTTCATGTTAATTATTTATATTATTTTTGCTTCTATTAGGGCAAGTTTTATTTATTTTGTGACCTAATAGATGTTTTATCCTCCGACCTACAAGTTATGTTTTTAACTTATACTGTTTAGGAAATATAACTGTGTGACCATGAAAATTGAGTGTCAATGAGAATTACCCATCTATTCGTTGCATCTTGGGTATTGTGAAACTGATAATTAGTTTCTTGTTAAATGTAAAAATATTCAAATAAACGTTTGTACATTATTCCATACTCATTGTTGATCACAATAAAGTTCCTTTTGAATTGCTTATTCAATGTATTATTTTAATAGTCTTCCTTCCATCCAGTTGGCATTGTAAAGCTATCATCATCCACCTATTTATGGAATTTGGACGTGCACTTTTCAACAAAGGCGATTCATAATGCACGCTAACACTAAAACACCTTCGCTCTCCTCTCTTTGGAGCTGGAGATCTTGACCCCTTCAGGCAACGATCTCTATGTACTACTAGATGGAGCGTTCCAAACAATCGCTCTGTTCCATGCAAGTAGCCACAACTCTTTCACATTCACAATGAAACTTGTGCAGTTACTACTCAGAACATTTAATTATTTACTAAATATTGACATTATTTAACCGTAGCGTCAATATTTAGTAATAATTAAATGTTCTGTGTGGTAACTGCACAAGTTTCATTGTGAATGTGAAAGAGTTGTGGCTACTTGCGTGGAACAGAGCGATGGTTTTTAACGCTCCATCTAGTAGTACATAGAGATCGTTGCCTTCAGGTTATCTAGATTATATTATTTCAGTGACAATAGATCACCATCAAATCTTTCAAAGAAACTCCTTAACATCGGCCTCCATGGCTCACTGGGTGGCTTGGCTTGCTGGAAGTGTTGTAATACAAATAATAAAGAGAGATCAGTATGAATAATGTAGAAATATCCAGTAAACATGGGGATTGTCCTTGCGGCGCCGGATACCCAAGCCGATAGTCGCCCACGCGCCCGCCCGGCCAACGGTACTCAACATGCCACCATTAAGCACATTAAATATACTCGTGTCATTGAAAAACAACCATAGAGCAATAATAGAAGGATTTTAGAAATTTTAGCACCTGTTTGAATGAACAGTAAAAACAAACAGTAAACGAGCATCAAATCTGAGGAAATTCAGATAATATGAGCGTCTGAAACTATTGGACATTCTTACTGGAGTTAATTGTATTTTGGGAAACTGAGAGAGAGTCTAGTCAGTATGAGGCAGAGCTTTTCCAGAGATTTTAGCTGAGGATCATAAAAATAATGTAAGTACGGTTTATTACGGTATAACTTATCTTTTTTTATCTTAATTTATTTATGGAGATATTGGACTCGATTCTGAAGCCACAATGTTAAAATTTGACAGCACTAAAACTGTTGCTATCCTTGTCACTCAGTATTATGAAGATAAAGACGAAACCAATTTTAGCGCTGTCAAATTTTAAATGTGTGCCTTCAGAATCGGGCCCATTGTGCACGTCTAATTTGTTCATGCGAACGATGACACGAACAAACGCAAGCTGTCGTTGCATATAATTACCCAAATCTACCCAATCCATTTTTCTTCCCTTAAGCAAGAATTGATGTATGCATTGATGTATAGGTGACCTAATAAATTGAGTAATAATAAGTTCAGTCAGTTGGGGTATCCTTTTATTCATATATCTAGATTGTTTTTTATCTTCAGTATAAAATATGTATGTAAAAATCTATATACACTGAATTGCAATACATAACGTGCCATTTATAGTGGCAGGGCGATGTTGAGAGCCAGTGGTGAGAGACAGTCGCCACGAGCCAGTTCCCGCACCATGGCGATGCAAGCGGCCGCTCTGCTGTTCCTGCTGCTCTCCTGGCTTAACGGTATTACCAAATCACATTGTTTATCATTTGTTGATCATTAATGTGTTTCCTTTTTTACTTTTATTCGGAAATTATTAACTATTTAATTATTAGTTAATTATCCATTTTATCAGAAACGAAAAAGTTGGGTTTTTTCAAACGTACTTCACGGACACCTCCCTTTGTTCTACGAAATGTCTAACGTGAAATTTACTGCTTTCTAATGTTAGAAAATCAAAACGATCGGTCCACTTGTGTGAAACTCACAGAATAATCGTTAATCCTAGCGATAATTTTTGGCGACACAAAAGAACGAGAAATTTTACAAACATTATATACGAGTAAAGCTTACGTCTCCTTTTCACAATGCAATTGCTACGAGTATGTTGATGATTATTTCTCGATAACTATTATTTAGTTTTATTGGTTCCTTATTTAGTTTTATTGATTGGTGTATTCCTAACAAGCTAGAGAGAGCTCCAATATTGTTTTAAACTTCTTTAGAAGTTTAAATAAAGTTTGGGATGAAATACTGAATTGCCTGAAAAATTAAAAGAGGGAATTGATTGAAATAGATTTTAAGTGTAATCAAATCACTAACCATATTTAACAACAGTTACTACAAAGTTTTTTTTTTATGTTGTCTTACAATCGGTAACCGTTTTTAAAACATTCAGACAAGTGTGCCGTATGCTGTGTGTCTTGCTGGGTATACGTCAAATTGGCTAACTAAAGTTCTAACTTGAATCTCTGGTGGCGGATGCGGTAAAGAGTCACATAAAGTATAAATGTTTGTATGCCGTGTGGTTTCCGGTAGAGTAGAATAGGACCACTCCAACTCTTCCCGTGGATGTCGTACAAGGCGACTGAGGGAATACATTATAAAACATCAATCAGGCCTCCCCAACCCGTCTGGCCAGCGCGGGGAGTGTAGGCCAAATCCTCCGTCTGTCTCCGGCAGATGAGAGAGGTTGTGCTCATGCAGTGGAGACGAAAATAACCTGATGATGATGAATGTTTGTATTCCCGATGCGGTGGCAGGAGCGGAGCGCGCAGCTGGGTGCGGCAACGTGACGGCGCTGGCGCTGGCGCTGGACACGCTGCTGGCAGAGTACGAGCGCGCGGCCGCGCCGGGGCCCGCGGACGGCGGGGGCGGGGGCGGGGGCGGCGGGCGAGTGGCGGTGCAGCTGGCGCTGGACGTGCGCCACGCCGCCGTGCACGACGCCGCCTCCGCCGTGAGGCTGCTCGCCGACTTGCGGATGGTGAGTCGCATGCCTTCGTAGCGGGCAAAGATATCTCGATCACTTTGCAGTGCTCATTGGAATTTAAGCAAGAATAAAGAGCTGTGATTAATACGACTGATATTTAAGAATAGAATAGAAAGACTTTATTTGGCGAACATAAATACAACACAGGAATTAAAATTGACGACATAAATATGAAAAAAAGAAGCAAACAAATTACATAACCGTTAAACAAAACAGAAAAAAATGACACAGTGTTGTAGTGTGACGCCAAAAGGGTCCCCAGCTCAGCTTGTGCTGTAGCAAGAGCTGCAGCGCTAATTTTCAGTGAGGCCACCGAATGACTCACGGACGCAGTTGGTACATAGCAAGCAAGAAATGAAAAAATACTTTATTTTACTTGATTTATTTAAAACGTTCCCCGTCACGTTTCAGAGCTGGGTGGACAAGCGGCTGTCGTGGAACGCGACGGAGTGGGGCTGCGACAGCGCGCTGGTGGCGGCCGAGCGGCTGTGGCTGCCCGACGTGGCGCTGCTCAACGGGGCGCCGACGGCGGGCGTCGCGGGCGCGGGCGCGGGCGCGGGGGCGGGGGACGCGCCGCTACGCGCGCGCCTCGCCAGCGACGGGCGCGTGGCCAGCCTGGCGCGCCTCGACGTCACCGTGCCCGTCGCGCTCGACCTGTCCGCCTGGCCGCGGGACGCGCACACCGCACTATTCAAGTTCGCCTCCCGCGCGCACACCATCGACGAGCTCGACCTCACTATTCAGGATTTGGAGGTGGGGGCCGCGTCGACCTAGCTACCCATTGTTATTATTATCCGAGTTGGGGCTATTTCGAGATCTCAGTCTAGACTTTGTGTCACTGCGACTATTTCTGGTCTATTGTGATCATCATCATCAGGTTATTTTGTCTCCCCTGCAGGAGCACAACCCTCTCTCATCTGCCGGAGACAGACGGAGGATTTGGCCTACACTCCCCGCGCTGGCCAGACGGGTTGGGGAGGCCTGACTGATGTTTTATAATGTATTCCCTCAGTCGCCTTGTACGACATCCACGGGAAGAGTTGGAGTGGTCCTATTCTACTCTACCGGAAACCACACGGCATCCGGTATATTGTGATCGCCACCATACTACAGTTCCGTGTTAAGCTTTGCAGCAGTCAGAA
Source organism: Esperia sulphurella (assembly GCA_947086405.1). NCBI lineage: Eukaryota > Metazoa > Arthropoda > Insecta > Lepidoptera > Oecophoridae > Esperia > Esperia sulphurella. Next base: position 16,872,053 of record OX352265.1, read on the forward strand.
ACTGCACAATGCTTTTAGATCCGAGTTGATTCACTTCGTCAGCGCGAAGCTAGGTACCCAGGTATTTCTTTTACGCATCAGGGGGCCCCGCTCGCACAGGAGGTGCATCGGGAACCTATCTGCCTAGTAGTGCCGGCGCCGAGACGAGTATTATTGTGTGTCGGGCTTATTCCAATAATCCACTGCGAAAAATCCCCTCAGGGGGATTTCTGGAATTTTTGTCCAGAAATCCCCTGCCGATGCTCAAAGGAAACGCTAGGGGAATTTCTGGAAAAAATTCCAGAAATCCCCTTAATTATTTATTCTTTTGCAGTACGCGACGGTGTTCGAATCCGGCGCGTGGGAGATGGTGCGCATGTCTGGCGCGACGGAGGCGTGGGGGCGCGCGGGGCGGGGCGCGGGCGCGGGGGAGCGGCGCGTGGCCGTGTGGCGCGTGACGCTCCGGCGACGCGCGCCGGCGCCGGCGGCGGCCGCGCGCGCCGTGCTGGCGGCCGGCGTGCTGCTGCTGCTGTCCGCCGCGCTGCTGCCGCCGGCGGCGCGCGCGCCGCTCTGCGCCTGCGCCTCGCTCGTCGCCTCGCTTTGGTTGGTGCTTGTATTTTTCTTTGACTCTTTGCTTCTTTAATTTAATTCAGTCCTCGGGACTCGCCCTACCTTCGCTGGGAGGTGTTGTGTTGCGGACCTCCGTTGATCCTCGCTCAGAGGATTTGAGGGGGGAGGATGGTGTGAGGAGGCGGGAATTTCCTTTGGCTCTTCATAGTCGAAGTCGTTCAATTTAAATATACCTATGATCTGGTCGGTCCATCGCATTGGGAAACATTCTGTACAAGAAGCCGCTTCTCGGCTCTTCGTGTCACATGGCCAAAGTAGTTAATCCTACTGAATCGAACAACTACTTATGTAAATGAGCTGACCTACCTCGTAAGCATTCCGTAAAATATCCGTGGACCTAGAAAACCATTTCGTACTCTCTACTTAACGAGTCATTTGACATATTCTGATAAACTATATACAATAGGTAAATGCCAAATGCTTATCACATTATGTCACAACATGACCCGTTAGAAGGTACGAAATGACCTTTTAGTTCAAAACACTTCCGCCCCCTGAACACAACGATCTCTATGTACTACCAGATGGAGCGTTCCAAAAAATCGCTCTGTTCCACGCAAGTAGCCACAACTCTTTCACATTCACTTTGAAACTTGTGCAGTTACTACTCAGAACATTTAATTATTTACTAAATATTGACATTATTTAACCGTAGCGTCAATATTTAGTAGTAATTAAATGTTCTGCGTAGGAACTGCACAAGTTTCATTGTGAATGTGAAAGAGTTGTGGCTACTTGCGTGGAACAGAGCGATTGTTTGGAACGCTCCATATAGTAGTACACAGAGATCGTTGCCTGAACATTAATAAGTCTGGGACAGCTTTTCAACTAGTCCCTCCACCTCCCATGACCTTTCGACATCTAGGTCCCACAGGCCGAATCACGGGGGAGGTGCCCGGTACTTGCTCAGATACTCTTTGTCGGGCACCCGGCTTGATCCCCCTACGAATAAAATAATACTGTCCCTTGTGCACTGAAGCGGTTCGCCAACGCATGGCACATGAGCTGAGAAAGCAATGGAGCTGCCCGAGAGAGCCTAAGAGTATGGAAGATGGAGCAGATTATAGAAAAGAGCCGCCCGACGGCGAAGAGATGTGGTGTGGTGTAAAATCCCCAGAAATGGGCTGGATGCCGGAATGTGCACCAGTACGATAGAAGGGCAAAAAAAAGAGAACTTGTAGGGGATCAAGCAGGGCGCACCGGGAGAGAGCTCCACCGCAACTATTAGGCACCCCCCCCCCCCCGTGATTCGGTCCGTAAAACCGTAAGGTTGAAAGGACCATGGGAGGTGGCGGGCCTCTGTCCCTTGTGCCTTTCTACAGCGGCTTTTGGGGCGTCACAATACCAGCTTTTTAACTGCAGAATACACATTGATATGGAGTGTGGGCACAGGTTGATCTCTGCGCTGGTGCGGCTGCCCGGCAGCGCGTCGGCGCCGCGCGCGCTGGGCCTCATGTGCGCGCTGTGCGTGTGCGGCGCGGGCGCTGGCGCGGCCGCCGCGCTGGCCGGCGCCGTGGCGCGCCGCCCGCCCCCCGCGCCGCCCGCCCTGCGCGCCTGGCTCGTCGCGCTCTCGGCCGCGTGCCGGCTCGCGCCCCCCCCGGAGGTGAGCACGTCGCGACCTCATATATTGACGTGATCTTTGTGGCTTTGCTTGGATGTGTGAAATACATCATTCTACATTGTCTAAGACCAATAATTCTTTTGTGGGGCTGTGCGTGCGTTCCTACAATAAGGTTCCGAATGAAATTATTAACTTGTCTGAACAAAAATTCAAATCTTCTATAAAAGTTAATCTGTGCAAGAAAGCATACTATAGGTTAGATGACTACTTAAATGATAAAAGTCCATGGAGTGCTCGATGGCTGCATAGGTAGACTTAATGATTGTAATGAATAAGATAAATCAAAGGTAGGGCCCTGTGCCGTTGGGTTTGTTGCCACTTCTTCCCCTCGGTTATACGAGTGGAAGTGGAGTAGTTTTAGGCAGAATTTGACGTCAAAAAGAAAATAATGATACCAATTTTGAAAACAAATATTTTGATTTTGATTTGCTGCACGGTTTATGTTTCAACGGAACTTGCAGGGTGCGGCGGAGGGTGCGGGGGGCGGCGCGGCGTGGGGCGCGGCGGCGCGGCTGCTGGACCGCACGCTGCTGTCCGCGATGCTGTTCACGCTGCTCGTCATCGCCTGCCTCGCCTTCTAGTCCAGTCCGTAGACGCGGCCGCGTTCGTTCGATGCTTGTGACAGTAAATTCAGAGACGTCATAATTGATTTACTTCTGTATATTATGTAAATATTAGCGGTGCAGCTGAAAATGCCACTTCGCTGCGACACTCAAATTAGTTAATAAAATAAATATAAATAAAAACTAGTCTTTACTATTCATCATGCTGACACAATAATATTTTTTATAAAACCCTTTTTAATAACAGCTAAATACAACATATAAGATTATAAGGGCCCTCTGATTTTTAATTTAATTTGTGATAATTTAATACCAAGTGTATTTTTAAATTTTTATTTGAATATAATATCCTGACATAGATAGTATGTTATATACTATGACATCATTTGAATTGTTGACATTGTAATTTATATTTTGTACATTATTTTATTTTATGACGATCCCTTTTACCATATTAGAATTTCAAATTTTATTTGCTAAGAATAGGTTACATTTAGGTCTTAACAGTATAACAGTTCTCTATTCAGCTATTGAAAATAGCATGCAAATTTATAAGTTCAAAATAATATGTATAACAAAGTCAACGGAGTCAATAGAGTCAATAAATAACTTGATAATAAAATAGTATCAACTTTCGAGGAATTCTCGAACGCTATAAAAGTTAAATTTCAGCAACATTTCCTTTAACCTATCGTTCATTTGCTTCTGTGGTAGGTTTCTAATGGTGGCAGGTAATTTGTTAAATATTTTAACACACATGCAATAGGCATTCCTCTGAAGTAAAGTTAACCTGGGACAATTTTCCAGTGCAAGTAGGTCAGTGTTTCGTGTACATCTAGGATAGAATAACATGTAAAATTGAATTTTTAAGATGTAAAAGTGAAATAAATAAATCTAATCTAATCTAATCTAAGGTAAGACAAGACACTAACAAATCAGTAACTTTGTTACTAGACAAACTGATGTTACATGTGGGTTACACGTATGCTAGCTAGTGCTCGATGAGCAGGGTTACCCTACCTCTGACTCCCGGACTAGATGTCACGTGTGTATTAGAATCTATTTAATCTAACATCTGCGACCGCCTATTAGTACGTAGTATTATTAGGTATTCTATGCTATTAGTTTAATTTAACCTCTAAGATTTTAATGTACGTTTTTCTAAGTGTATCCATAGCGGAAGTTATAGATGGTGTAGAGACTAGGTAGCTTTTTCGCGTTGCCGGAAAAGGGAGCGCGTCTTGACCTGGAATAAAATAATTACTTAAATTAATTGAAATATACATCAATACATACGAATACATGCAGCAAGGCGTGCGGCGCGGGCCTCACCGTGCGCATGCGCGCGCGCGTCCAGTGTGCGCGTGCGCACTCGGCGGCCAGCACCAGCGTCGACAGCAGCGCGCCCGCCGCCACGATCTATGAAAATTGTATGGCTTCAAAGTCAAAATTATTTATTGCATATGAGTACACTTGGTACACTTGGTACATTTATACACGTAATTTTTTTATCGACTACCGCTTCCTAGGTGTTAGCGCTGTGAAGAAGAAACGGCGCAACAAACTTCACGCAACACATCTTTTAAAAATCAAGTTTGCATACAATTAATAAAGATTTTGCGAAGCTGAATTAACATTAGTACCAGGCATCTTTGTCATTCAAATAATCGTTTATTTTATAATAGGCTTTCTTACAAAGTTGTATTTAATGTGAATCTTAAACTTTCTGTCCGTCATATTTAAGACTAGCTGTGCCCGCGGCTCCGCTCGCGTGGACTACAGGATCCGCTCCCATTCACACTTTCGTTCCCTATCCCACTCCAGGTCCAAGTCCAAGTCCAAGTCCAGGTCCAGGTCCAGGTCCAGGACCAGGCCCAGGCCCAGGCCCAGGTCCACGTCCACGTCCACGTCCACGTCCACGTCCACGTCCACGTCCACGTCCACGTCCAGGTCCAGGTCCAGGTCCAGGTCCCTCCTCTCAAACCTACCCTCAGCTCTCCCCTCAACCCACCTCTTTCCCTCGTCTCTCCAAATGTAGTCCTCGTAACTAATCCATCGCAATCCAAATTCCGACCAACATTACTTTGTTGCATACGTATACCACAAACTCATCGTAATCGGGTAACTCAGTCAAAAGTTCAAACACTCAAATTACACTGGTACCATACCCGCTCCCGCTACCGCTCACGAATGAAGTCGAACATTTACACCCTACTACATTCGTCGCATTGAATGCGAGTTTTCGGAAACTATAAATTCGCATAACTTTTGATTGACTGCACCGATTGCAATGAAATAAAGCCTATATGTTACACCAAATTAAGCCCCAGGTTTCTGTGAAAAGTCCATCAAAGTCCGTTCAGTCGTTTTTAAGTGATGCGTGCACAAACTCACAGACAAACAGACAAACCGACAAACAGACAAACAGATAAACAGACAAACAGACAAACAGACAAACAGACAAAAATTTCAAAAATGATCGAAATGTGTTCTGTTGCTTATCCTTAGACCCCCCAATTTTTTTTTTGCGAATATCTTCAATGTACAGACACGCGAAGTTTACGATTTTATTTATAAGATTTCCTCTGGTAGTTTGTTTTAGAAGCGCGTATACATTGCTTCAATCCCGAAACATATTTAGTTAAGGATAAATTTGCCCATTTATTATAGCAAAATTTTATATTTATTGTGTTAATTTAATTATTACTTATTCGCAAATTGTTAAAAATACGACAATCACTTTATATATTGTTTAGCATTGTACATGAAATGTATATAGTTATATTTATAATATGAAAACTGAAATAATAAAAACCTATACTAGTAGACAGATACCAGCGCGTGCGGCGAGTAGGCAGGTGCCTACGCGTGTGGCGAGTAAGTAGGTACCATAGCGTGCAGTACGCGTGTGGCGTGTAAGTAGGTCCCATAGCGTACGGCGAGTAGCCAGATACCTGCGTGGCGGGCAGAACATCGCGCAGGCCGACGCTTACGAAGCCGGCGCCGCTGGCGTCGCAGCGCGGCCGCGGACTCATCCACACCAACCGCGCGCGCGCCAGCAGGCCCGTCTCGCGCTGCCACCGCAGTCTGACATGCAACATAACCTATGCTAGCGAGATGTACCTAGGTGGCAGCTTGGGCATAGCGTGCGGGTGTGTAATTAAATAAAGTAAGGCTGGCTGCTGCACCCAGGTCAATCGAGATAGAGACAACATTATACGTCTAAAACATAAGTGCTTCTCTTTCTAACTTAAAGCGTCGATCTCTTGGCGCCGCGGGCGGCGGTAGCCCAGTAGTGTTCACTGCCAGCCATTTGTATTTAGCGGGCGTTAACCTGTCGGGGGAGGTTAGTACTAGCTGTGCCCGCGGCTCTGCTCGCGTGGACAACGGAATCCGCTCCCCTTTCCACTTCCGCTCCCACGCCTACGGCCAAGCCCACGCCCACGCCCACTCCCACTACAGTTCCAAATGTTGTCCAAACTCATCGCAATCTCAATAGTACCGAACACTAAAATTATACTTCCTTGTTATATTGCATACTAACCTTACCTATCTTACTAATGTATTTGAAAACTAAAAATTTCCATAACTCTTGATTGAGTAAACCGATTGCGATGAAATAAAGCCTATCTGTTACTCCGAGTTAAGTCCTATGTTTCTGTGACAAGTCTATCAAAATCTGTTCAGTAGTTTTTTAGTGATGCGTGCACAAACAAACAGACAAATAAACAGACAAAAATTTCAAAAATGATTCAAACTTTATTCTTTTACTTATCCTTGAACCTGCGATTTTTTGCAAATATCTTCAATGTACAGACACGCGAAGTTTACGATTTTATTTATTAGATTAGATTAGATTCTCTGCCTCGGGCACGGACCTGGCTGCAAACAGGTCTCGGTATCCCGAGTGTCGGCGCAGGGGCACGCAGACCATGGGCAGCTTGAAGGCCTGCACCTGCTGCAGGCCGCACTTCTCGCGCTCGGTGAACGTCTGGCTGATGACGTCGTACCCGGAACTCTCCTCCACCTGCCCACAATTATAAAACTATTCTCTAGCGTGGGACGCCCCCTGGCTAGATGGAGCGACGATCTGCGTAAGGCGGCTGGCAGTGACTGGATGAATCGCACCTCGGGAGAGGCCTGTGTCCAACAGTGAACTCTTCAGTGAAATATTCTCTCATCATCTACGAGACTGCACCTTGTAGCGTATCGATATAGTTGATTGTATGTTTATGGATCCTCGTTGGTCCTCGCTTAGAGGAGTTGCGGGGGAGAATGGTGAGGAGGCGGGAATGTATGTTTATGGAATGACGAAGGAAGGATGAAGGAGGAAGGAAAACATCTTAAGGAAACCTGCATATGCCGAAAAAGAAATTTTTAGGCGTATGTGAAGTCCACCAAATCGGTTTGGGGCACCGTCGGTGGTCAGGGGTTTGGCACAAAAGATCCTGAAGGGTCGAAGTGTCGCCAGGTCTTCCTGGCCCCCTAAGAAGATAAGATATAAGATAAATCGATCACCAATCCTTGGTAATTACGGTCGGAATATCTCCCAATGGACAGCCAATCAGAGTGTCATTCTGAATACGATGATGACGTGTGTACCTGGAAGGCGAACCGTCCGGTGCGCATGCGCGCGATGCCGTCCACGACGCTCAGGTAGGCGGCGTCGCCCAACGGCAGCAGCTTCTTGCGGTAAAGCCGCTGCGTGGCCGGGTCGCGGCTCTCCTGCGCACCGAGGCGACTCAGTCACGCCACTACACTCTCGTCTTAATAAGTACAGTAGCGGTTACGAAAAGGTAGACCGTTTTTTCCTTGTGCACCTTTGATCCTCGCTTAGAGGAGTGGCGGGGGGAGATCGGTGAGAAGGCGCGAATGTCCCAGTGCAAGAAACAGTATTGATTGCTTAGAACAGGGCCGCCCTCGATCGAAGATCTTCACGCGGGTGTCGTCAAGGCACCTAAGGGAATACAGCAGGGACGGACAGAGTTCATCATCATCAGGTTATTTTTATCTCCACTGCAGGAGCACAACCCTCTTTCATCTGCCAGAGACAGACGGAGGATTTGACCTACACTCCCCGCGCTGGCCGGACGGGTTGGGCAGAGTTCTCCTGTGCATATTAAGATCATTACTGCGATCACCAATCCGCCTGCCGAGCGTGGTGATTATAGAAAATCCCCCAATGGACAGCATACCAAAAGTGGCAATCTATTCCAGCAGTTGGCTGATGATGAAAATACATTTTACGGTTTTTAGAGGCTAAATAAACAATTGGTGGATCGTAAACAAACCTACCGGTTGTATCAGAGTCACACGAGGTATTCCATCTGGATCCTAGAGTTTGTTTATGGGGTATAGTGGTCGCTTGCCATCAGGTATGCTGGCTCGGTGCTATCCCGCCTCCTCACCATTCTCCCCCGCAACTCCTCTGAGTGAGGATCAACGGAGGTACGCAAAATATAATACCTACCAGCGAAGATAGGGCGAGTCCCGAGGACTGAATCTACGCTACCTTGAGCCCCAGGCAAATTGAATTAAAGAAGTAAAGAGGAAAACTCCTACTTCAAGGAAAAGCTGGCGACTCGGTGCATGTCAAATAAAGTTAAAAGTCAACTGACCGCGAAGTAGACCTTCTTATATGTAGTCTCCTGCACGCCGCAGGCCATGTGCGAGCGCGTCAGGTCGTCGATGGTGCGCACGGCGTCGCTGGGCGCCTGCAGGATGGACACGATCTTGGCGGAGTACGCCGTGAACGTGAACAGCGTCAGCAGCAGCAGGGAGAACATCAGCACTCGCACCCCCGCCAGACCGGGGGTCAGCGGAGTGCCTGGAGAGGGGGGGGGACACATCAGCCAATGAACGCCCACACCCGGTCTTCCGCCCAACAGACCCTCCACCTCCCATTGACTTTCGACATTTAGGTCACATAGGTCGAATCGCAGGGGAGTAGCCCGGTACTTGCTCAGGTTCTCTTTGTCGGACACCCTGCTTGATCCCCCTACGAATAAAATAACTCTGTTCTTTGTCCTCTGTATGGCAACTCCCCCCATTCCTCCCATCCTCCGCCCAGTCGCTTTCGGCCACCTTCCTCAGGTCGTTGGTCTATCTAGCGGCGGGGCTCTACTCCAGAACTCGTCTGCAATTTGTGGCAGACGAGTTCTGGAGTAGAGAACTCCAGACCTCGTCTGCCCCACACGATGAAAGATCATGGGAGGTGGAGGGATTACCCTAAAAATATTAATAGATAGATATTAATCCCACAGTCACATTCTCTATATACGAAAGCTGTAAAGTAACACGTCCTAACTGGTGTCAATCTCGTTTGGAAACATCTCAGTAAGAGACAAGCTATCCAGATGCTGAAGCTGATATTTCTCGTTACTTGTGCAGAGTTCATTCGCGTATCTCGAACATGTGTGCACCTTGCTGGCATACTGTGCCGATGATGTAGGTGAAGGCCTCCGCGGGCCCGAGCGGGCGCAGCGCGGGGTCGAGGCGGGCGGGCAGGCGGGGCGCCAGCAGCGCCAGCAGCGCGCCGGCCGCCGCCAGCAGGCCCGCGGCCGCCGCCCACACGCCGCGGCTGAACGGCAGCACGAACACGTTGCTCACGGACGCCTGCGTCGGCTGACGGAACATGAACGCTCCCCTAAGCGAGTAAGCAAGCACGCGTTCGCATAACTCATTTGCACACGTTTTGCCAATACTACTGTTTAAACATTTCATTTGCGAATTGATTTTGAGCATTCACATCATCATCATCAGGTCATTCCTGTCTCCACTGCAGGAGCACAACCCTCTCCCATCTGCCGGAGACAGATGGAGGATCCGGCCTACACTCCCCGCGCTAGCCAGACGGGTTGGGGAGGCCTGATTGATGTTTTATAATGGGGCATACATTAGTCGCCTTGTACGACATCCACGGGAAGACTTGGAGTGGTCCTATTCTACTCTACCGGAAACCACACGGAGCATTCACAATTAAATTTAAATGAAATTTAAAGTTGCCTACATAGAACAAAGTCACCTATCGATGGGCTCAGCAGCACCATGTCATCAGCATAGATGACGTCGTTAATACTTTTGAGATTTGTGTGACCTGGTGCCCTCAACCCCACGATTAAGTTGCTTCTTCACCGCTTTCTAACTTATAACTATTAGATGTTGTTTCGTTACTCGTTTGGTTACCGTGCCACAGTTCGACAGCTATAATGTTGTGACGCCACCAGATGTACCTGAGCTCCACCGTCTCTGCGCTGTAGTGCAGCACGCGCCACCTGTCCGCGCGCATGAACATGGAGGCCACGCCCAGCTCGACGCGCGCGCGCTGCAGCCGCCCCGCCAGCCCGTCGAACGAGCCGTTCCGCTCCTCGCCGTACGAGTCGATCTGGCGCATGTTGTACCTGACAACGAGTATCTTTCGTCATGTCAAATCCTAACAGACTGCATTGGTTAACCGAAAAACCAGAGTATGCTAGTTTTCTCCCGATGTTAATTCGCCAGGACTTTGTAAAGTCGAAATATTTTAGTGATAGGACGACATGATATAGGCATTGTGCAGTCACTACTCAGAACATTTAATTATTTACCAAATATTGACATTATTTTAGCGTCAATATTTGGTAATAATTAAATGTTCTCAAAGATATTGTGTGAATTGTCCAAAATATCAAGTAAGTAGGAAAAAATCTACCATCTGCGAGCTATTCTGGCGTGCGCAATAAAATTATAATTTTAATGTCATAATGTTAGTTCTTTTCTACACCACGCTAATATAAGCTACTCGAAATACTAATCCTGCGCAGACGAAGTCGCGGGCACCAGCTAGTATCAATATATTGTCACCATAATCTCATGTGTATTATAATACTAGCTGGTGCCCGCGACTTCGTCTGCGCACGATTAGTATTTCGAGTAGCTTTTTTGTAGGACTATTTAAGATAAACATTTCCATAATACATTACATATGTGTAACTCTAGCGGTTTTGGCAGCGCACGCCAGAATAGCTCGCAGATGGTAGATTTTTTCCTACTTACTTGATACTTTGGACAATTCACACAATATCTTTATAAATTGTAGCCTATGTGTTATTCTGATGTATAAGCTATATTATTGTAAAGTTTCATTAAAATCCATTCAGTAGTTTTTACGTGAAAGAGTAACAAACATCCATCCATACTTACAGACTTTCGCGTTTATAATATTAGTAGGATGTGAGGAACCATCAGACCTCCGCATATCGATGTGGCAACAACGCCTTGACGACTGGTGTTAGCAGTAGTTACCGAAAGTGCAGATCCTCTGCCAGCAGCATCATTATGGGGTAGGTGACCTTGGGGAAGGTGTCGATCTGTCGGTTGGTCAGGTCGGACCAGCCGCGGAAGTACTGCGGCTGCGACACCTGCGCGAGTAGAACTTAAGTGTCAACAAATTAGCAGCGACTGTGCAGGATGTTTGTAACAGCGACCTCTAGCGAGTTATAAAGCAAGTATTTGAGTCACACAAAGCAGCCAAGAGATGGCGCTGTCTTAATCCCAGACATACAAATGCGAAAGTTTGGATGTTTGTTACTCAATCACTCTTCAACCACTGGACGGATCGGGATGAAACTTGGCATACATATAAGTTAGGTCCTAAAATAGGACATAGGATAGTTTTTATCCCGAAAAACATCTCATTCCTACGGGAAATATTTAATCATTTCGACGCGTGAAAGGCAGTCACGCGTCGATTTGTAATGTTAAGTTTTCCACGCGGACGAAGTCGCGGGCAATAGCTAGTTTTATATAAAAAATAAAACTTATGTGAAATGTGGTATGTGTGTAAATAATTTACTTATTTTTTACATAAACAACGTACTTCATCGTGATTTAAACAAATTCAGGAATCCGGTTTTAGTTATAATTCATCATTGATCTAATGCAAAGATACTGATCATATAACCAACAGGATTTCTAGAATAAGAACCACTCTAAGAGTAGAAAGAGATAACTTACTATAACATCAGCTTTCAAGTACACATTATCGAGGTCCTTCCTCCTGGCCACGGCGGTGGGCTGGCGGGCCCAGTGCGCGCCCAGCCCGCCCCGCGTGCTGCTCCTTTCGAGCCCCAGCCAGGCGACGTGCAGCGGCTGGCCTGCCTGCACGCGGTACACGTCGGCGAGCGCGTCCGCCGCTGCCCACGTCACGTCCGCGTCCGGCAAGATGGCCGCCGTGGACAGGGCGGAGTCCACAGCGGTCTGGTTGAAGCTCGACGAGTGCAGGAGGAGCCACGTGTGCCGGAGGTTGAATGCTCGGCTCGAGGACGCCTCAAACATATTCCGTGAACGTTTTACTATGTCGCTTTCTATATCACCGAAGAAAGTTCAGTGTGGGACCGAGAGAGGACGGTCCAAGGAATGTCACAATGACATAATATATGCAAATATATTTAATACTTAATATTATTATACACTAGCTGTGCCCGCGGCTCCGCTCGCGTGAACTACAGAATCCGCTCCCATTCCCACTACCGCTCCTGCTTCCGCTTCCGCTCCCACACCCACTCCCCTTTTCCCACGCCCACGCCCACTCCCACTCCCATTCCAACTTCTGCTCGGAGCTCCAAATGTAGTCCAAACTCATCGCAATCTGAATAGTACGGAAATACTATTATTTGCAATATATTGCATACTAACCTTACCTACTAATGTATATGAAAACAAAAAATTTCTATAACTCTTGATTGAGTTAGCCGATTGCGATGAAATAAAGACTAAATGTTAAGTTAAGTTAAGCCCCATGTTTCTGTGAAGAGTTCATCAAAATCCGTTTAGTAGTTTTTATGTGATGCGTGCACAAACTCACAGACAAACAGACAAAAATTCCAAAAATGATTGAAATGTGTTCTATTACTTATCCTTAGACCCCTCAATTTTAGAGTTTGCGATGCGTTTGCCGATTGCGATGAAATAAAGACTCCCATAGGGTCGCGTGTTGGTTCTCAATAATGACAGTAGGTCAACTTCATGAACGAGCATTCATTACTAAGTCACGTTCACTGAGTAGATACCTCGTCCAGAACCAGTGCAGCATCAGGGCAGGTGAGGTCCAAGACTATGCCCTCGCGGTGCGGCGCGTAGGCGGGCAGCGCGGGCGGCCTGCGGAAGTCGGAGCACAACCGCACGCGCGCGCCGGCGCCGCGGGCGCTCCGCCACACCGCCTGCAACTCCGCTACAACACACATTTCAATACAGCAGTGATACCAGTCCTCTGCAGGACATATGCCTATTGCATCTAAATACATCATCATCCCGAATCCCGCTAGGGGCAAATGTTCGTATGATGAATATGAATGTTTATACCCAAGTCTTGGATGTTTATATATTTATTTAAGTATGTCTATCCGTTATCTAGTAACCATACCACAGGCTCTGCCTAGTTTGGGACTGGATAACTGGTGTGAATGTCTGACATATTTATTATTTACTAGCTGTGCCCGCGGCTCCGCCCGCGTGGACTACAGTATCCGCTCCCATTCCCACTTCCGCTCCCTATCCCACTTCCACTCAGACTTCAAATCCAGGTCCAGGTCCAGGTCCAGGTCCAGGTCCAGGTCCAGGTCCAGGTCCAGGTCCAGGTCCAGGTCCAGGTCCAGGTCCAGGTCCAGGTCCAGGTCCAGGCCCAGGCCCAGTTCCAGTTCCAGTTCCAGGTCCAGATCCAGATCCTCAACTCTCCCCTCAACCCTCCTCTCAACCCTCCTCTCAACACTCCCCTCAGCTCTCCCCTCAACCCTCCCCTCAGCTCTCCCCTCAACCCTCCCCTCAAACCTCATTCCCTCGTCTCTCCAAATGTAGTCCTCGTAACTAATCCATCGCAGTCCAAATTCCGACCAACATTACTTTGTTGCATACGTATACCACAAATTCATCGTAATCGGGTAACTCAGTCAAAAGTTATGCGAATTTTCATACACTCAAATTACACTGTTACTATAACCGCTCCCGCTTGTGCTCCGGCCAGCTCCGGTTCCGCTCCCGCTCTCGCTCTCGCTCCCCTCCCGCTCTCGCTCCCGCTTACCTCCCGCTTCTGCTACCGCTTTCGCTTCCGCTTCCGCTCTTATACCCACCCCCCCATGCCCACGCCCACTCCCATCCCCACGCCCATCCCCACGCCCACGCCCACTCCCACTCCCTCTCCGATTCCTACTCGCAGCTCCAAATGTAATCAAAACTCATCGCAATCTGAATAGTACGGAAATACTACTATATGCAATATATTGCTTAATAACCTTACCTACTAATGTATTTGAAAACTAAAAATGTCTATAACTTTTGATTGCGTTAGCCGATTGCGATGAAATAAAGACTAAATGTTAAGTTAAGTTAAGCCCCATGTTTTTGTGAAAAGTCCATCAAAAACCGTTTAGTAGTTTTTAAGTGATGCGTGCACAAACTCACAGACAAACAGATAAACAGACAAACAGACAAACATTTCAAAAATGATCGAAATGTGTTCTGTTGCTTATCCTTAGACCCCCCAATTTTTTTTTGCAAATATCTTCAATGTACAGACACGCCAAGTTTACGATTTTATTTATTAGATATTTATCATCATATCAGCCCTTAGCCGACCACTGCTGGAGATAGGCCTTCCCCAATGAACGCCACCACACCCGATCCTCCGCCCTCCGCATCCAGCTGCTTCCGGCCACCTTCTTCACGTCCCACCCTGCGCGTGCCGATCCGTGGTCTCCACTCCAGAACTCGTCTACCCTAACGGCAAAAAAAAGTGAGAGGAAAAAGAAAAAATAAATTAGAAGAGCAAGGCGATATCTACATAGCTAAAAAGCAGCTAACTATAGCTGTAGAAAGGTACAAGGGACAAGATTATTTTATCTGTAGGGGGATCAAGCAGGGTGCTCCGACAAAGAGCACCTGAGCAAGTACCGGGCACCTCCCCCGTGATTCGGCCTGTGGGACCTGCATGTCGAAAGGCCATGGGAGGTGGAGGGAATGTGCCCTAACGCCGTCGGTTCTGCGACAGACGCCCACTGCCACTTCAGCTTGCTAATCCTTTCGGCTATGTCGGTCACCTTCGTCCTCCGTGGAATCTATTCATAAATAATACATAGGAAAGTCTAATAAAGATGACCTTGCTCCCAACAAAGAAAAGCAGTCAACAGCGAAAGTCTTTTGGACGCGAAGAACGCGATGATGAACTGAGCCAGCTCCATCGCGAGGCGCGGTCGGGAAGCGAATGCACTAAGTCTCTGCTATACAATAACTAGGTGCCTCCATTATAAACTGAGGTAACTATGTATCTTTTTAATGCTAAGAATACTTAAGTACTGTTATTAGGATTGATAAAGGCGGTTCAGTAACGCCGTTCCACCACAGAGCTCGATAAACAACGTCTAAGGTACTTGGCCCAAATAGGGTCTGGTCCTCAATGGGCCTTCATCATCAGGTTATTTTGTCTCCACTGCAGGAGCACAACTCTCTCTCATCTGCCGGAGACAGACGGAGGATTTGGCCTACACTCCCCGCGCTGGTCAGACGGGTTGGGGAGGCCTGATTGATGTTTTATAATGTATTCCCTTAGTCGCCTTGTACGACATCCACGGGAAGAGTTGGAGTGGTCCTATTCTACTCTACCGGAAACCACAATGGGCCTTAGATGGACGTATTTCGGCTAATGTTGATAAATGTACCGAGTAAAGACTTTCCACTTCAAACTAATATTATAAATGCGAAAGTCTTGATATTTGTTACTCAATCACGCTTCAACCACTGGACGGATCGCGATGAAACTTAGGTTAGGTCCTGGAATAGGACATAGCATAGTTTTATCCCGAAAAAACATCACATTCCTACGGGAAATATATAATAATTTGTGATGTAAAGTCGTACGTAATACTTGAACGCTCCCTAAGTCATTTCTTGATGGATTTTAATAAATTAAAAAATAAAATGCTTTGGTATTTATATAGCACATACGCTATACTAATCAAAAATCTTATTATGTGAAGGACCCCCATGATCGCGTGTCACATCGCCCGCCCGCCGTCGCCGCCGTGTTTGCGAAGCTATCCGTCCACGTTCTCGTATTCCGAGCAAACACCCGGGTAATTTTTACTGGGAAGCGCAGTTCAATTCAAACAAACTTATAGCGGGTTTTAGCCAACGATCTCTATATACTACTAGATGGAGCGTTCCAAAAATCGCTCTGTTCCACGCAAGTAGCCACAACTCGTCAACGCTACGGTTAAATAGCGTCAATATTTAGTATTAATTAAATGTTCTGCGTAGTAACTGCACAAGTTTCATTGAGAATGTGAAAGAGTTGTGGCTACTTGCGTGGAACAGAGCAATTGTTTGGAACGCTCCATCTAGTAGTACATAGAGATCGTTGGTGTAACAGGCATACTTCCGACTACTAGCGCCACCTAGTGTTACCCAACAAAAGCCTTGTATGATGCAGGAGTGACTCCCCGTAGTAGATAGGAATCGTCTTTACTGGTCTGCTCTCCACTAGGACTACGCTGATTCTAGGGGTAAATATTCGAGCGTCTCTGACCTTCAAAAGTTGAAGAGACAACGCCAGTTCATCGTTTTTATTATACAACTAGCTGTGCCCGCGGCTCCGCTCGCGTGGACTACAGGATCCGCTCCCATTCCCACTTCCGCTCCCGTTCCCACTTCCGCACTTACTTAACTCAACACAAAAAACACGTTAAATTTTTACCATTGACACATCTACAAGTTCAGTCTAAAACAGCTCTATGTGCAGAACTAAACAATAATTAATTGCTCTGTCGTGGATTTAGTTAAATCTACACGCGGCGTAGGCAAATTCGTAAATCAATGGTTTTGCCGCTGTTTGTGGCTTGATGAAATAATTAATTTTGCTCGGGTTTTAAAAACGACCTCCGTGGCGGAACGGGTAGTTCTCGGCCTGCCACGCCGGAGTTTGCGGGTTCAAATCCCGCTAGGGGCAAATGTTCGTATGATGAATATGAATGTTTGTACCCAAGTCTTGGATGTTTATATATTTATTTAAGTACTAGCTGTGCCCGCGGCTCCGCTCGCGTGGACTACAGAATCCGCCCCCGTTCCCACTTTCGCTCCCTATCCCACTTCGTGGACCCACCAGGTCCAGGTCCAATTCCAATTCCAGGTCCAGACGCAGGCCCAGGCCCAGGTCCAGACGCAGGCCCAGGCCCAGGTCCAGATCCTCAATTCTTCCCCTTCCCAACCCTTCCCCCAACCCACCCCTCAGCTCTCCCCTCAACCCACCCCTCAAACCTCTTTCCCTCGTCTCTCCAAATGTAGTCCTCGTAACTAATCCATCGCAATCCAAATTCCGACCAACATTACTTTGTTGCATACGTATACCACAAATTCATCGTAATCGGGTAACTCAGTCAAGTTATGCGAATTTTCAAACACTCAAATTACACTGGTACCATACCCGCTCCCGCTACCGCTCACGAATTCAATCGAACACTTACACCCTACAATCTTGGCAGTGTATGCGAGTGTTCGGAAACTATAAATTCGCATAACTTTTGATTGACTGCACCGATTGCAATGAAATAAAGCCTATATGTTACACCAAATTAAGCCCCATGATTCTGTGAAAAGTCCATCAAAGTCCGATCAGTAGTTTTTAAGTGATGCGTGCACAAACTCACAGACAAACAGATAAACAGACAAAAATTTCAAAAATGATCGAAATGTGTTCTGTTACTTATCCTTAGACCCCTCAAATTTTTTTTGCAAATATCTTCAATGTACAGACACGCGATGTTTACGATTTTATTTATTAGATATGTCTCGACCTAGCATATTCTAACCTAATTATATTCTACGGTAATTGAATATTGACCCTCTCAGCATAGAGTATGCGAAAGACAGGGCCAACATGTTACTGGGGCCTCAGCGTGGTGGGTGAAGTCGGGAATGAAACTGCAGTCTTCAAATCAACAGGTTTATATTCACAGTCAACGTTGTTATACAGGTGCAAGCAGACCGGTCAGTATGGGTAAGTCAGAAATGTAATAGATACAATAATTAAGACATTAATGTATTTAAAATATAAGATACTCCATTGCGTTGCGATCACTTCTTATGCTTTAGACGAAACAGGCATTCCCTTGCATTCAGTCGTCAGTCGTCCTATGCTGTTCACTTACGCAGTGCAGTGCCTCGGTGAGGTTTTTAAGCAAAGATCTCTATGTACTACTAGATGGAGCGTTCCAAACAATCGCTCTGTTCCACGCAAATAGCCACAACTCTTTCACATTCACAATGAAACTTGTGCAGTTACTACGCAGAACATTTAATTATTACTAAATATTGACGCTACGGTTAAATAATGTCAATATTTAGGTAAATAATTGAATGTTCTGGTTGTAAGGAATCGTGACTTTGAGATATTGCATTCATGGTGTTCCAACTCGACGCGGCAAATGATGTTGTAGGTCGTCCTACTAATATTATAAATGTGAAATTTTGGATGTTTGTTACTCAATCACGCGTCAACCACTGGACGGATCGTGATGAATCTTGAATGTCGGCTGGCAGTGACTGGATGAGAAGAACCGAGGATCGGGTTCAGCGGTGCGCCTTGGGAGAGGCCTATGTCCAGCAGTGGGCTCTTACAGGCTGATGATGATTATAATATAATACACACAATAATTGTATACACGCAAAAAGAAAATGTCAGCGTTAAATAAATTATTACATTAATTTAACAATATATACTTTTTTATATACTTTTATTATTATTATAACTTTATTGTACACAGAAAATATGAAAATAAATACACAGAAGGAGGGGACGTATATGTGCTTATCTCTAAAAAGAAATTTCTTCCAGCCAAACCTTGTCTGGAAAGAGAGAAGTTATAGTAGTAGTAGACATACATACGTGTACACATAAACTACATAAATATCACATCATGTCAGCCCCAAGAAGTCCACTGCTGGACATAGGCCTTCCCCAATGAACGCCACCACACCCGGTCCTCCGCCCTCCGCATCCAGCCGCTGCCGGCGACCTTCTTCAGGTCGTCGGTCCACCAGGCGGCGGGGCGGGGATATATATATATATATCCTACACTAAAATAGAGTTTTTCTTATATCTAAAGTCGATGTGACGGTTCCTTATAACAAATTACTCTATTTCTTAGTTTCTGAGTCCCCCATACTGACCTGTCTAGATTATACACTTGTGTACATAAGTAGGTACATACATAAGTACAAGAGGTAGTAGGACATTGCTTAAAACTACCTTACTGCCATTCCCAGATACTAATTGACGTCTCGTGACTTGTCAGTAAATTGTTTAAGTACGTTGTTGGAATTTCTTTTCAGTGATTTGTGTTCAGCTCGTGGGTCGTCAAATCTATACTTATAATAAAACTGTAACTGGTCTATGTCTGTGACCTTGGTCCCAGAGGGCTAGGCAGAGACGATGGATCGCCACTTTGCGCGATCCTGACACACCTCACTCACTGTGAGAATGCAAATGTTAGATAATCTAAAAAAACGTGTATAAAATGGATTTACATATTCACAATCTATATACTTAAAGTGGGTCACTTTTTTTCACGCTATACATATAGCCTTGTCACATAACAACGTGTAATAAAATATATCATTTTCAACAAACATAATATACGACAGTTATGATAAACTATCTATGAACATAAATATATAAAACATTTATGTACAATGCCGATTGCAAGGCGGTATTTTCATTATTATGAAATGACCTAAACCTCATACCATGTAGCAAAATAATTTTTTGTAGCTCATAGTTTCACCTCAAAGTGTTTTCCTTCATAATTGACACTAATTGGTTATTAAATTAGGTAACAGATGATTTTAAAATGTGCATCTGTTATCTAATTTAATAACCAATTAGTGTCAATCTGAAGGAAAACACTTTGAACTGATTCCTTCATAATTGGTTATTAAATTAGGTAACAGATGATTTTAAAATATGCATCTGTTAACTAATTTAATAACCAATTAGTGTCAATCTGAAGGAAAACACTTTGAACTGATTCCTTCATAATTGGTTATTAAATTAGGTAACAGATGATTTTAAAATATCCATCTGTTATCTAATTTAATAACCAATTAGTGTTAATCATGAAAGAAAACACTTTGAACTGATTCCTTCATAATTGACACTAATTGGTTATTAAATTAGGTAACAGATGATTTCAAAATGTGCATTTGTTATCTAATTTAATAACCAATTAGTGTCAATCATGAAGGAAAACGCTTTGAGCTGAAACTATGAGCTACTAAAATTTTTATTGCTCATGGTATGACGTATAAGTCGAACTTGAGCGTGGTGAATTTTGAACACATAGAAGAAATGGATACAGCATTTCATACTTCAACTATCACCGGAATGCGAGTGGCGTGATTATGGCAGTGTGTAGCGACATCGTGTCATCCTTTTTCTGCAACCGGTATTCCCGTATGGCTTTCCTGTACGCTCCACGCAGTAGTCTGTGTCGCGTACGGGCGAGTGCCGCCGGCGCGTAGTCGTTTATTCAACTCATACTTATTAGATGTCCAAAGGTAGGCTTGTCTAATAAATCGACTTGGAGGTTTTTAGTAGAAATAAACTTTTTCATGAATAAGGGTTTTACGGCCTTGGGTGGGAGGGAACAATAATATCGAATCAAAAATTATTAGACAGACTCCACAAATTTTACTTTTTCTTGTAAAATATCGTATTCAGGTACCTAGTTGGATTTTTAAACGTTTTAATCACGCAAAATCGCATTTTTGCTATAACGGTTTAAGACACAATACGCTGAAGCATGCGGTTTCCTTGTAAACGGTCGAGCGCGTCTTCGAATTGCGCGGAGTTTTGGTAGGACGCGTGTCGGAGTATTTAACTTTATATAGATCTTTTTTCTGTGATCGAAGTTGGTGAATCTTTGTGTACGTGTATTTAGAGCACTTTGTGACCATTCACTCGGCACGAACCGTGCACGACTCGTTTATGGCCTGCTTACAATGTAAACTATCTAAGTAAGGTTCCAGTGTAGATACAGTAACTCGGTGCGGAAACTGACTGTGGGGCACGTTTTGGTCCAGGTCGAGGTTCTGTCGCGGGCGGTCGCGCGGTCGCGCGGTCAGGCGGGCGCGGGGCAGGCGGGGGGCTGCGTGAACAGCGCGGTGTAGTTGACGAGCGCGAACAGCAGCAGCGACCCCGCCGCCGAGCCCAGCTGCGTGGCCGCGCCCGCCGCCCGCATGCCCCGCGCGCCCCCCGCGCGCGCCCACGCGTACACCCACAGGCGCGCGTACGACACCGCGCCCGACACGAACACCCAGCACGACACCTGCGGGGACAAGCGAACACTGCGCGTGTACTGGCCACTCCATTGGGGAGGGGGGGAGGGGGGAGGGGGGAGGATACTCACGATGAGCACCATCCCGCCGACGTGGTGCTGCAGCGGCGGCGCGGGGCTGAGCAGCGCGGTGGCCAGGATGTAGCCGAGCGGCGCGGCGGCGGCGGCGAGCAGCGCGGCGAGCGCGCGCGCGCCCAGCGGGCGCAGCCACACGCCGGCCAGGCAGGCGGCCGGGTTGGCCATGGCGCCCAGCGTGGCCGCGAAGTGGTACGCCTCGGTGCCGTACGGCATGCACGAGTACGACTGCACGCTCGGCAGCACGCCGTTGGACAGCGCGTTCAGCGCCAGCATCAGCGCCAGCACGGCCAGCCAGCTCGGCGCCAGCAGCCGCGCGCGCGGCGACGCCGCCTCCTCCTCCTTGGCGGCGGCGCCGGGCGCGACGCGCTCGCCGCGGAACGCCCCGCAGCCGTGCACCGCCCCGAAGCTGGCCAGGCTGAGCGCCGCCAGCCCGGCCAGCGCCAGCAGGAACGCGTCGGTGCCGAAGCGCGGCGGCGGGAACACCGGGTGCAGCGCGCCGTCCGCGCCGGGCGCGCACTCGGGCCGCCCGCCCGCGCCCTGGATCAGCGCCAGCAGGCTGGGCACGAACCCGCTCAGCCCCTCGCCCACCAGGTACGTCGCCAGGTATACGTCGCGGAAGTGCCGCAGGTACGGGTAGAACAGCACCGAGCTGGTGCAGCCCACGAGCGCCGCGAAGAACGTGAGCGCGAGGAAGGCCACGGAGCGGTCGGCGCCGGCCACGCGCGCCGTCCGCGCGTACAGCTGCGAGTTGAGCGCCAGCGCGACCGTGCCCACCGCCAGCAGCAAGTAGATGTAGGGCGCGTCGGGGGCGCGCGGCCGCAGGCGCTTCGCCGCCGCGTACAGCAGCAGCCCCACGTTGGCCAGCTGCACGGCCAGCGCCATGGAGGCGGGCAGCGCCCACTGCTCGGGCAGCCGCTCCACCAGCAGCGGCAGCTGCACGAACAGCCCGTTGACGCCGAGCCACGTGCCCAGCCCCCAGCACGCCATCAGCACGTCCAGCGCCAGGTTTCGCGCCGGCCGCTCCATGCCTCTCCTCCACTCCGTCTGCGGGACCAGCTCGGCCGCTTCCCCCTCGCCCGCCCGCGGCCTGCGCTCCTCGTTCAACCTATGAAATCGGAATTGCCTTGAACGCTTCGAGCGGCTAGGCGGTCTCGCGATAAAACTTTATGGTCCTGGATGTGGAATGGAACCGGTCGTGGTGGAGGCGGCCCGGCTAATGACCGAGTAAATTAATTTACCGCGCCGTCGTCGGTCGGCGACGCGTTTGCGACACAAAACCTCGACGTCTATCGCTGTATCTCACGGTTACTTTCCTCCGATTTGATATCGACCACGTAGGTGGGATTAGTATCCCAAAAATACGATAACAGGATCTAAAAGACGGCATTATCTTGAGACAAATTAAAATATGCATTGCATTATCCATCGCGGCCGGCGGGACTTAACGATTCTGCGCACTAAGTTAGTCCCATAAATAGTTTTGTGACAACATACCGCCCGAAAGATTCTCTATAATGAAACGTAAGTAAAACAATGTTAGTAAATATTGCAATAAAAGCAGGAGGGTTAGTCTTGTTACAAAAAAATAACGGAAAAATAAACAACGAACCCACTCTCCATCACAAACAAAACAATTTAAAGCCAGCAGGGTTAAGGAATATCCAAGGCCGTGGCCGAGATCGTTAGGATTTGAGAACAACCGTTGCCTTTACTAGAACGAACCAATGAATTCAATCTACAATATAATCTTAACAACAATCATGCATATTAAATAAGTTAAAAATAAAAGCACAATCTGGTTTTTGACTTGTCGATTTTAATGCAAAACTCCATGATTTTTAAATTTGAAGAAAAATAAAAAATATCAGTTTAGTGGGATAATATACAAGCAACGATCTCTATGTACTACTTGGTGGAGCGTTCGCTACGGTTAAATAATGTCAATAATTATTTAGTAAATAATTAAATGTTCTGCGTAGTAACTGCACAAGTTTCAAAGTGAATGTGAAAGAGTTGCGGCTCCGTACGTGGAACAGAGCGATTGTTTGGAACGCTCCATCTAGTAGTATACAAGACGATACGCCATGTTGTTCCTATCTTAGGATAGGGCCACCCTCAATCTTTCCGTGGCACGAGGCACCAGGGACGGGCAAGCGTTCTCCTTTGTATATTAATCATTAGTGCGATCGCCAATCCACCTACCAGGCGTGGTGATCATGGACAGCCCTTCAAGAGTGGCATTCTACTGGGGAGACTTAGCGGTGGACGTATTTCAGCTGATGATGATGATATAAGCAAGCATGATGAGTGCAGTGTGGAATGCGAGGCAGTACACCTACCTATCGACGGCGAGCGACATGGTTCGCCGCAGGCCAGCCAGCAGGCCTCGGCCCCCGCCCCCGCCGGCGCCCGCGCGCGCTCCGCCCTCGCTGTGTGCGATACGCACATCCCCGACACCGGCATCGCGCGCGCTAGCTGCCGACATCGCTACATCAACTATGTGAACGCCACACAACACTATGAAACAATCATACAATTGCCCATTTATATTTTTTCCAACGCTCTCTATATACTACTAGATGGAGGGTTCTAAACAACGATCTCTATGTACTACTATATGGAGCGTTCCAAACAATCGCTCTGTTTCACGCAAGTAGCCACAACTCTTTCACATTCACAATGAAACTTGTGCAGTTACTACGCATAACATTTAATTACAACTAAATATTGACGCTACGGTTAAATAATGTCAATCTTTAGTAAATAATTAAATGTTCTGCGTAGTAACTGCACAAGTTTCAAAGTGAATGTGAACGAGTTGCGGCTCCTTGCATGGAACAGAGCGATTGTTTGGAACGCTCCATCTAGTAGTACATAGAGATCGATGATTTTTTTCTAAATTTTTTACTAATAATGTTGTTATTAAAATGAGCTCCCCCGATCGATAATATGGGCAACTGCAGACCAGCAAGCTGTGTCAGTGACGTTATCGACAAGGAAAGCTTTGCACATAATTTTATGATAATGGGAAGCGTTAAGGCACAGGAAATTAAATGAAAATCATAATTACACTTGATGTAACTTCACCATCCCACCGCACTCGCCACTACAAGCAAGTTACAAAACACTCCGAGCTTGGAGTACCCTTCACACAGAACTGAGTTGTTTCTTTCCCAGATATTTAATTTAGTGATTAGCTTTGTATATACGATACAAAAGGAGCATATTTTCGAAATTTGTAACTACAATAAATAAAAAAAACAGATTTCTAATATACGACATTCCTTAAGACGTTTGTATCCAAGTAAAAAAAGAGCGTATTCGAACTGCGAACGTTATTAATATTATTTTCTTAATTCTGATAAAGAAATTCGTACTCTAGAAATTTTGATTTTCAAAATTATGCTATGGATCCAAATACAACAATTATTTTGAAAAAAATAAAGCAAGAACCACTGGCTACAAAATAATTTGGAAAACCAATTCAATTATCTACTATTATACTTGCTGTGTACGAGTATGTGTGTGTAAGTGTATGCAAGTGTGAATGAGTATGGTATGTGATAGAGGAGTTAATGCAAAAGGTAAATATAAGAACCAGTTAAGATCTAAGTATATCTGAAATTAATAAATGAATAGTTTCGTAAAAGCTACCTGTAGCCAACTTTGTTTTAATTTTACAATTAAAGTGGATTAGTAGAAGTAAATATTAATTACACTTTGTGAACCTTATCAGGTGATCAAATAGTTGCAATCTGGCCTGCTCTTAGATGTTACAGATAACATGCTTGAAACAATCTGTGATAAAATGTCATGTTAGTATTATGAAGTCATTGAACCAGCTCAGTACTCGCTGACTCGTGTTGAAGTGTGCACTTCATATCTAGGTATATCTAAAGAGACCTAATTTCATAAGTGTGCCACACTTAAACTGATAAATCAAAGTCAATTATTTATTATACAATTGCTTATCATATCAAGTGTTTGGTTCTGAGCCAGGAATCAAACAGGGCAAATATGGAAAAAATAGAACTGTATTTTTATGATACTGATCAAAAGGGTCAATAATTCTTTTAAGTAACATACATACATACATACATAATGCTCACGCCTTGGTCCCAGAGGGGTAGGCAGAGACGATGTATCGGCACTTTGCGCGATCCTGGCACACCTCACTAGCCTCACTCACATTCATCAACCTTTTCATTGGTTGAAAAGGTAATAACACAGTATCTTAGATAAAGAAAGGCCTAATTTCCTATGTAGTTATAATAAATATTAACATATTACTACAGTTTATGTGTAGTACAAGTGTGTAGTATGTATACATTTATTTTATTTAGTATTTATTGTATTCTATGCCAGAAGACACCAAAATGAGAGATATAATCCTTAGTATTGGGAGAAATAATTTCGGAAATAAAGCCTATTATTATTATATTATATAAACATTTGTCTGCCCCAGCATGAAGTTATCTGTGTCGCTGGTAGGCTGGTAGAAATCTTTCAAAGAGTTATAAGCTACACCTTTGGTACATGTTCTTATTGACTGGCAAGATTATTTTACATGCGCAATAAAGAGTTAAATAAACTACTAAAATTTCAGAGTGATACTAGGCTATTTAATTGAAAGCAATTGGAAGACAATTGGCATGCAATGTTCTGTATGGATAGTTAACATGTGAGCAAACAGTGGACAGTGTATGTAAACAACACCTTTGCATTACAAAGCAAGTACACACACCCATGCCACATTACAAGCACATTGTTTATGTGAAAAAGAAAAAGTAGATAGTACCTATGCAACAGTGATTGCCCCACTAATGTAACTTGCAGTGCTCTCTAAACCTGAAAACCACAAAACGCAACTAATTGAAATGGCTTGTCTTTAGATAATCACCTCACGTATGAGTAATTAATGAAAATCATGAGCAGTGTTGGATTTTATACCATAATTATATTATATTTTCATCCTTTGTACTATATACTATCGAAAACAAGAATAGTATACTAATTAATACATTATAATTTACATAAGAGTTTTACTATCAAACCACTACTAACCACAATAATGGCAACATCTACACAAAATAAGTCTTTGGTCCCTGGTGTTCTAATACATATTTTAAGGGTGCGAAAGAGACATATGAGATACCACAAATTTAAGATTTATTCTTTGATTTTGATGAAAATGCCAGTCTGTGGATCACTCCTGCTCGCCGAGGCACCGCACTGAGACGTGTTCGTGGACGGCATAGGACGGCTGATGACGGAATGTAAGGAAACGCTAAAGAGAGGAATGCCTGTTTCGTCTATACCATAAAAATTATTGTAATGCAATGGAATAATAATCTGTAACATTTCAATATTTTAAATAAATGTCTAAATAATAAATGTCACTCACTACACTCAATTAAATATTATTGTAACTATAATTTTCTTATACCTATGTACCTAAGTATTTTTATCTCAATTCGAAAGTGTCCTAGAATTTTCGAGAAATACAATCTTCTAATTTTTTGTGTAAGTACTATCCGTCTTAGAGTGCGCGAGTCCAACACTGATCAAGAGCAAGTTAAAGACACCATTTGATCGCAATCTAAATTACGTGAGGCGATAATCTAAAGAAGTACCACAGCTACTGCAGTGATCGAAAGCCGACACGGGAGATAGGTTTGGCGAGGTTAACTCGTGGAGTAGTAAGATACAACAATGTGAATGAAAACCTCGTTGACTAACCTCGTTATTGCTGCCTCAGCGCTCATAGCAAACGTTATTAAGGTATCGTCGAGCTCGCAGCTACAAACAGTTCACCACTTAGCAATATGCGGGATCAACTTTCCAAAACCGTGCAAGACTTAACCAACTTACATCACCAAACTATCAAATGTAATGATAACGTCAAACTGGTATATTAATTACTCTGTCTGCATAATTTAAATTGAACGAAGGTCAGAGGAGCAGAAATTTATCTAAATAACCAAATAATTATTTGAATATCCTTTTAAAACGTAATCGGAAACAGCTAGGCAAAGGCAATTCATAGAGGGTATTTTAACATAGCAAGAACACTGGTTAAATTTGTCGGGATAATCAAAATTTTTATTAAATTATTACTGAATTAAAGTCAACTATCTTTAGGTTAAGGTGATAAGAAAAAGAAAACTATTTGCACCTGCACCAGATGCTGTAAACAAAACCAGTAAATTAATATATAATAATGAAGGAATTAACATATGTATAAAATTGAAAGATCGTGACTCTGAAAAGACCCATTTTTGACATTCAGTGGTTAATTTGGCAGGAAGTATGCTGTTTACAAAGATGGCTAAAATCAAAGATAAATCATAGCATAGGTAATAATAGTGACTAGCATCAATGCCCAAAATTGTATGGAAGTTGGGCTAAACTTACGCCTGAATCAAATTATCGCCAAAAGACAAGAAATATACTAAGAATTATAAAAAGTAAATCGTTTTTCGTCTTATAATTGCGATATTTACATCTTTACAATTGTGATGTTTCGATAACTACAGGAATTTCTTCATTTAAATACATAATCTTTTATGTAGATAATAAATAGGGCTTAAACAAAAATACCGTTTATGGGAGAGAAAGAAATCATTTTTGTTCTGGTACTTTTTTAATGGTTTTTTTTAGTTAGATACATCCTTTTTAGCATCAGGCCATCTAGTAGCTTTATCAGTTTAAATTTTTTCAAGATATCTTCATATGAAAAAATCGGCTGGTGACACTTTTCTGATCCAAGTGATACCTATATCGTATACAGTGGGACATACCAAGAAGTAGGATATAGACCACTACCATCATATGAGACCTAAAAATAACAACAAATATTATTTTAACTTAAAAACATATTTATTTAAACATCTTCATCATATAATTCATCTAAAAATGGAGCTCAAATACCTAACCACTATCATGATAAGGGCGCAACATTTAGTCTGCAACGATAGTTCTCGTCTACTAGACAGTAGCCAAAGCCCCAAAGGGCTTATTCCAATAATCCCCCGCCAAAATCCCCTCCGAAGGGGATTTTTGAACCATCTAAAGTAGCCACGCTGCCGGTATCTTGGCTGACTAAAATATAAATGAAATACTTACATCCACTGACATGCCTTGACTGAAGCTCTTCTAATTGGGTAATTGTTAAGGCCTCGTATTAGGGAAACATAATGATTTTCGGAATTTATCATCATCAGGTTATTTTTGTCTCCACTGCAGGAGCACAACCCTCTCTCATCTGCCGGAGACAGACGGAGGATTTGGCCTACACTCCCCGCGCTGGCCAACGGCTTGGGGATGCCTGATTGATGTTTTATAATGTTTTGAATAATATAGATAATGGTTTGAATTTATCTGGACATTACAAATTCTTGTTAGCCGAATGTGTTCCCGAGGGCAAACCGTTTTAAATCATCTATGGATAATTTTGGAGAGACATTTAAGTTAGGACGGTCACCATCAATCATTAATTCATGCTTAATATTTGCGTGTTTAATTAATTTTTGTCTGTTTGTTAAGTTTGTGCACGCATCACGTAAAAACTACTAAACCAATTTTGATGGACTTTGATTAAGTAAGATAAAAAAAAATTGTGTATTCCACGCGAGCGAACCCGCGTGCACAGCTAGTTTAAATAAATGAGTATAGGGGTAGGAAAACCAATAAATGAACCGTTAAGCGATTACACTAACTTTGTACGACTTGTAATCTGTTACTTCTTGCAATGTTAAACTATTATTATTATTTTATTGGGCCCGATTCTGAAGGAACACATTTAAAATTTGACAGCGCTAAAATTGGTTTCGTCTTTATCTTCATAATACTGTGTGACAAGGATAGCAACAGTTTTAGTGCTGTCAAATTTTAACGTTGTGCCTTCAGAATCGAGCCTAATATATAGCTTATACATCAGAATAACACATAGGCTACAATTTATAAAGATATTGTGTGAATTGTCCAAAATACATCCCATTTCTACGGGAAATACATAATAATTTGTGACGTTAAGTTGTCCACTCTATCTTTATAATACTGTGTGACAAGGATAGCAACAGTTTTAGTGCTGTCAAATTTTAACGTCTTCAGAATCGAGCCCAATATCATGTATGTTCTAGAATTGACTGATATATATTGAAACTTATTACTGTTACACAATAAAAAATAAACAAGTTATTTGCACAGTAGTTGAACACTGTGCCCTAATTATGAACATTCTGTACCCAATTATTGAACTTATGTAGTTTTTATTACGAAAATGACTGCTCTATATCGTCGATAGTAGGTATTTTTAATAAAATAAACCAATAATATCTTCTAGAAACGTTTATTTGTAGTTGTACATTCAAGAATATAGCTCTTTATAAAGTTTTTATGAAATTAATCAATAATCATTTCAGCACCTCACTCCAACCTTGGACCTATTAACCTGGGTCCAAGACTCCAACCACCTTACTGAAGATCTACAAAACATATGTAAGGCCTCTTCTTGAGTATGCATTACACCAGTTCAGATATAGAAATACCAGCAAATTGCTGCTCGCCTATTATCCCTATGATAATATTAATAAATATTCATAGAAAATACTGCCAACTATACCTTATTTACCTATTGTAAGACAATCTGTTACGATTATGATAATAATTAAATAAGGCCAGAAACAGCATTTAGAAAAAAAAAAACTAAATAACCTTATCACTCGTTTGACATGGATATCTCTCTTTAGCTTGTGGATGGTACAAGATAAAGATCTCTATCACAGCTTCTTCGAGAGTGCACTAAAAATGGTAATCGAATCACTAATCAATCATCAATGAAAATACAAGTTCTTACCAAATCTGCAGCTAATCAAGATAGTGTCGACCTCATAACACCTTAAGTGTTCAATATTATAGAACAGGTTCTAGAACTTAAATGACTAACTTTATTTGGTTCACGTTTTGGGCACGGCACACTTTAACTCGCCCAATTCCAAAAGTTGAACTATTAAACTTATAAGTTCAACTTCTAGGCTTAAATCTCATTGTTGAACAGTGTAATTACCATACTACAAGAAAGTCTAAAATAATGAAGATAAGTAATAAAAGTCATGTTCATCTTTTGGTTACAAAACCAAGAATCAATAAAGGTTTAATTTGAAGAGCTGCATTAAAATGAATTATGCCCAATAGATGAACATCGTTCAAGTATTAGATTAAATATGAATAATTGAAACCATTACTTGAACAGCAAATATCTCGTAAATAACAAAATAAATTCTGTACATAAAATGAACAAAACATTAATCGATAATTCCACCATGAAAGAATCTACTTTTGGTAAGTTTGCAAATAGACCTTGCATCATACCAGCTTCGACTTTATTTAGTCATACTAGATGATAAGTTGTAATGTATCACATAATATATGCCAATATATTTAATACTTAATATTTATTATACATAAATTGCCGAAAAACCGTCGTTTTAATAAAATCAATGAAAAAGAGTGCGTTGGGAGGCGGTGATCGTGACGTCACGCGTATCCGTGGCGTACTAGCGTTCAGAACTGGAGCGGCTTATGTTTAATACTAACTTTGTAACTTTGGTCCGATTTAAGTAATTTAAAAAGATATAAATTGGTTGGGGTGTACAAAAGGGGGCGCTATGGAAAAAAATCTCTGATTGGCGTGAACATTTTTCAAACCATTTAAATAAAAAAAAAATTTCAACGCCCCCTTTTGTACA
Organism: Esperia sulphurella; assembly: GCA_947086405.1. NCBI lineage: Eukaryota > Metazoa > Arthropoda > Insecta > Lepidoptera > Oecophoridae > Esperia > Esperia sulphurella. The sequence continues at coordinate 16,903,032 of OX352265.1, forward strand.
CCCTAACCTATAAATTAGTAAGTCAAAATAAACGCCGCACAGTGCATATTTAACGAATATTTTGGACCTTTACTGATCCTCATTCTGGCAAATAATCGTCCATTTGGTTTTGATCAATAGCCACATACTCGTATTCTCGGGCTGCTGGATCTTCTTTTACTGGGGGGAATTTATTTACTAAAGCGCATGCAATTTTGACATCTTCCTCCAAATGTGTGGCTGCTCTGTTATTTAAATCATTTCTAAACAATCGGAAATCACGTTTCATTCTCCCATTATCATTTTCAACAATTATTTTGTTTTTATTCCCCACTTGCTGCACGGTTAAATGTTCAAAGCCCAAATAGCAAGACACAAAATCTTTCATTAAACAATGTCTTGCTATTTTCATTATTCTCTCTAATGTGCTGCGAGGTATTTGAAACAGCAATGAAAGTCTTTCATTGCTATCTCCAGTTCGTAGCTTTACAATGTAAGTACATAGTGTCAATCTGGGCTTCTTGACTTCTTGTGACAGGCTTGGTACACACGACAATAATTCTTCAAATTGTTCTGCATTCATGCCTAGCCAATAATGGCATAAATGAGGGACCATAGTAGAAACGTTATCAAAATCTAAGCGATAACCTTCTGTTTTTCGTAGTATAGATAAAATTTCATCAAACTGTGGACCAGTAAAATCACATAGATCTGATGTTAAGTCGTTCCAACACCCATTAACCAAGTGGTAACGACATATTCTAGCACTTGGTGGCACGTAGAACTCATTATGTATTATTAACATTTCTCTTATTATTTTAGGCACCAATAATCTTTCCGGCCCTTGACACTCTGAAAACATACAATGACCTGATGTGGCTGGAGCACGTTTATACACTGCTGATGTGATTTTCGGTAGAACAGGTTTAGTATGTTGTAAAGTGGGTGTGGCAGGCAGTGGTGGCGGTTCTGAGACTTCGAATTCGACTTTGATATTATCTATTAACTGTCTAATTTCTTTAAGCACTGGTCGGCTTGCATCATGTTGCTTTTGTCTTTGTACTTCTCTATTAGCTGATCGCCAACAAGCAGCACAAACTCTTTCCAGTCTTGAAATCTAAAAGGTAATGTAAATACAGTTATTGTATTATATTATTATACTAATTACATTTGCCGTGTGGGATCCGGTAGAGTAGAATAGGGCCACTCCAACTCTTAGAATTAAATAACACTATCTGTCTCACTCAGTATAATGTTATGTAGGTTATTATAGTTATTATTATTATATTAATATTTATTTCATATACTGATATTATGAGAACATGCTATGAAATGAAAATAAACAATATAATTTCGTTTTTTTAAAGCAAAAAAAATTACAACACTGCCAGGTTTTCCGAAAAACATGAGACTTATGGACATACAATACAATGAAAGGTACAAATACTTAGCTGGAGCTGGAAAAAATTGATAATTCATAACTATATTATATCCTGACAGGGAATTGAACCCGGTTCACCTACTCATATACCGATTGCAGCTATACTTACCACTATACAACATGTCTTCAAAACTCATAATGTTATAATTTATATATAAATGCAAAAGGTTTTCATTTTAACTAAATACCTCCCTTGCACACAGCAAAAGTCCTCACTTTCAAATCTCTGCTTGTATTTAAAAAACTCATGTAATTAGTAATAATTTTCGTAATAAATAGTTTTCGTTAAGTTACCTGATGCACTGGAGTCCATTTGAGAATAACTTGTCTTTCTGGGCATTCTGCTGACACTCTGTATGTTTTAGCTCTTAATGTAGATATCCCACAACCATAGCAAACGTGTAGGTGTCCAAATTTTGGTAGAGGTATGAATTTAGAAGCTGAATGTGTTTGAATCAGATTGTAACATTCATTACATAGAATAGACCTATCGGTTACCTGCAATTAAAAAGCACATTAGTATGTTAAATACAAATATATATGCCTGCTCTTATTTAAGTACATAACATAAACATAACATAACATAAAAATCTTTTATTATTCCTTACATATAGGTATTGAGTACATCTTAAACTTAAATCTATAAAATTATATAATACATTGCTTATTTTTAAGATAGTTTTAATATTATTTATGTAGGGACCCCTTTTGGGTAAAGGCCTCCTCCAACCTTTTCCATCTTTCCCTGTCCTTCGCTTCAGTTGCCCAAGTGGGTCCTGTGATTGCAGTGATATCATCAACCCATCGTTTCCTTGGTCTCCCTATTCTTCTTTTACCAGCAGGGCCCACCCACTCAGTGACTCTACTTGTCCAACTTATTTAAGTACACAACAACCAAACTTAGTACTTTAATTATTTATCACCATAACAGGCAGATGCGGTCGCAGCCAAAGACTTTGTATTAACTGTGACACCCCAGCCTAGGCCCCAACAGAAAAACCAGCTCTGCACCTTCCGGGTATAGCAATTCGCTGATTGAGAGGACCTTACACTTGCACATCGTCCACCCTTTAATTTTAAGATTCTTTCTTATATAAAATAAGTTCAGCCCATCCCAGTCCGCTCTGATAATTTGGGCTTCTTTTAAGTGAATGCAGAAAGGGATAGGTTACAACAAATTACATGATGAACAAAAAATACTTACAGAACCAGGCTCAATCCATGCGTTCAAAACATTAAGCATGGCATTGGATAGCACATCCGTAGAATGAATTTTCTGTTGGCGCGGCACCACAAAGGAACAGTTTATACAGCGCCGTGGACTGTGGCCACGATTGATTGCTCTAGATGTCGAAGCCATTGTGTGCAAAGAGAATATAACACTACGCTAAACTAAGATCATGTGGTTATGCACAAAGAGATTAGAGAATATAACTAAGTACTAAAAGAGTTATAGTAGCGAAGAAAATAAAATATAACTAAAATACGTATTATTTTTTTTGCCGAATGGCAATTGCATCTGGGAATGACATCAAATGTGACATTACATTACCACAGATTAAGAAAGTCACTAAAATCATAACAAGTTACAAATAGGGATGCGCAAAAAGTAGTATCGATACTTTCGTTACGATACCAAGTATTTTCGTACTCGATACTTTTGTTACGATACTTTACTAGGTATCGATACTTCGTCATATACTAGATACTTTTTGGTGTACCGATACCAGACCTACTTTGTTATGCGAATCGCCCAGCGCCAGGGATGAAAATACGCCAGCGCTAGCTCCGTACGCGTGTGTGAATGCGGCAAATACTCATAGTGTCATCTCATTACCGTTCTCTTCTTTCTTGCTTTGCTGATGCATAATGACCCTCTCGGTCGAGATAGATAGATTTAGGGGAAACCCCTATCTTATCTGATTATGGTCTGATTGCAGTGATAAAGATTAGGGGTTAAAAAATATAATCATATTTGCATCTACCATTAGGTCAATGTTAATTGTAATAAATAAATAGAGACGGAATATTATTATTGGTATTATACTTTTTTTTATTATTAATTTAGAGACACGGTTTCCGAGATGATGAAAAAGTACTTGATACTGAGTAGTATCGATACTTTTCATACGATTCTATCGTCGGCATCGATACTTTTGATGCGATACTGATATCGAGTACAGTATCGATACTTTTATATTTTTGCGTATCCCTATTTACAGGAGTGACATCAAAAGTGACATTACATTACCATTCATTACTACATTATTATGATAGCCACTACCTAGTAGGGATTCCGATCTAGATTACGATTTTATCGTAAATCGATGTTTAGCCAATACGGTTTTCGATTTTTGGATCGATCTTTTGTAGTGCAAGATCGCCACAAAATGGAGAGATCGGAGATCGATTTATCTCGCTTCCGATGCAGTTTGAAGGACGCGTGACAGACAGTGCCAGGGGGTGTACCTCCTCTACCATCTGTGATTGGTGAACCGATTATGGTGTGCGATTTATTTAGTGAGTTGGTTGATTGATTGAGTTGAGAACGGTGAATGACTAAAGTGAATAGTGACTTTTTTCTTTATATAATTAAGCTTAAAAGAATGGGCCGAAAAATATAATAGAATCGTACTGCAGCAGGTGTTTCCTTAATCCTATATGAAAATTGAATCGATTTTCGTCAGGACGATTTTTAGTCCTCCGATTTTTTTGGATTGATCTCAACTCCAGCAACTTACGAAACCATATTGAAAGTCGATAGTGAGGTCAACCAACCAACATTACGGTTTACATTCGGTTACGTACCAATATTTTCATAAACCTCTTTTAAGACCGTGTGTTTCACTTTAAATCAAAATAAATGTTGTTTCCAGTCAATAAATAAAAAGACATGGGTGGATTATTAGTAACTGAGAGGCAGTATGAAAGGAAATATTTTTGATAAATGTCGATAAATATTTACCAATTTTAAATCTGCTTTCACTACTCTAGTTGAAAAACTGCCGGTCGCCCGGCGGAAATCAATCAACGTTATTTTTAGATATTATTTCCATGAGCTTTAAAAAAACTAGGCCAATATTTTTAGTACATGTATGATGACGCGCCCGGTTTTGGGCATTGAGGCAAGTGGAGGTAAGTTTTGGGTCGGAGTGTACAAAAGGGGGAGTATTCATCGTATGACCACAGGTATGACCAACGAACCGTGGTCACAGATGAGTTAATAGTTAAGTTCGTAACAGATACACCACTTTCAGGTAAAACGAAAATATCTACGCTTTTCATCATCTAGTCCTTCCAACTGTCAGATATTGACATTGGCATCCAAATATCAGGCTGTACCAGTCCAAGAAGTTTAGATACCTTCGTGTACCAGTCTGTACAGTTACCTAGTTTCGGTCCGGGCCGATAAAACCGGGCCGATAAAACACGGCCAATAAAGCGCAGACAGTATTTTCCAACCTGATAATTGGAATCCAAGTCTGTCTTCCGATTATTGGCAGTGTTGATCTGATAAAGCCCGGATCGAATTTGTACAGGCAATAATTCACAACCAGGAATGTACAATGTACATGAATTATCAGGCCGTACAAAATTGTACTGTACAATAACAGGCTAAGAAATATCGGGTCGGATATTATTGCCTCCCCTCCGTAACAGACTCTAGTATATATTATCTTTGGTAACAGTAAACAGAAGGGCCGAAAAAGAAAACAACGATTGGTTCGACAGTTATTTTAATTTAAAATTTCAAAAAGCAAATACAATAATCTCCGCATGACTCGTCTCATAAAGCTTTACACGTAAAGTAGTATCTTTATTCAATAGTAATAATAATAAATATAACAAACAGTGAAGTACTCCGGCGCTAAGAAAGAACTGTGTCTAGCGTGCCTCGGCGGAGGCAGGTCCCGCTGTCGCCGTCTCGCTCGCGCGTGCGCCCGCGCACCTCTACTTGTCCTTGTCACTCTCGGACTTCCTGCCCAGCGGCACGGCTGCTCGCACTCTGCAAACAAGTGGACACACCAAATAATATTTTATTTGTAGGTGCAAGTACATCTGCATAAAAGTACATTGACCCCATCATCGGAGGAGTACTACCGTGGAATGTAGAACTGTAATTTCAAATGAGAAGTAGGTAATTAAATGTTTGCCATTATTTAATTTGGTTAGCACCATAAAAAAATGTTAAATCATCTGACCAACCAAGATTTTTCTCTGTCGCTGGTAGGCTGGCAGAAATCTTTTAAAGAGATAAGCATTACCATTTGTACATGTTATTTTTTCTTACTTCATCATCATCATCAGGTTATTTTTGTCTCCACTGCAGGAGCACAACCCTCTCTCGTCTGCCGGAGACAGACGGAGGATTTGGCCTACACTCCCCGCGCTGGCCAGACGGGTTGGGGAGGCCTGATTGATGTTTTATAATGTACTTCCCTTAGTCGCCTTGTACGACATCCACGAGAAGAGTTGGAGTGGTCGTATTCTACTCTACCGGAAACCACACAGCAGGGTTTTTCTTCTTTACTTTTATTGTTTTGTATGTTTTTTTCTTTTGTGTGTGCAATAAATAATTAAATAAATAAATATTTGGCTTACAATAAATACAAATCAAGTTGCGACCCTTGTTCTGGAAACAAATCTTAATATTGTCAACAATTTAACCAGATTACAAGCTGGCTGCATACTGGTTAAATTGTTCTAAAAAACTATTCTTCGTCTGTATTAGAAATATATATATTTGCCGTGTGGTTTCCGGTAGAGTAGAATAGGACCACTCCGACTCTTCCCGTGGATGTCGTACAAGGCGACTAAGGGAATGAATTATAAAACATCAGTCAGGCCTCCCCAACCCGTCTGGCCAGCGCGGGGAGTGTAGGCCAAATCCTCCGTCTGTCTCTGGCAGATGAGAGAGGGTTGTGCTCCTGCAGTGGAGACCAAAATGACCTGATGATGATTAGAAATATATTCTACTACTAATAATTCTTCCCACAGGTGGAAGTGGAGTAGTTTTAGGCAGAATTTGACGTCAAAAAGAGAATAATGTATTCCAATTTTGAAAATAAATATTTTGATTTTGATTTTGATTACAGTAATATATTTCTAATACAGATGGAGAATGGTGGTGTAGGGTGGTGGTGTAGTGTGTGGTAGGTATATGGGTGGTGGTGAGTACTGACTTGGCGGTGATTTCATTGATCTTGGCGCGCGCGAGCTCCAGGTTGGCGTCAACTTGTGCCTTGTTCATCTCGTACGCCTTGGGCACCGTGAACAGCGCTATCCAGCCTGCAACATGACAACATACATACCGTGAGTATACACGACATGCGACGGCAACAAAAGAGAAATCTTCTGGGTAAGCGCGCTCCACCCTAGGCCTCATCATCACTCATCATCCTCACCATGATGTGAGATTGAGGTCAAGCGCAAACAAACATAAAAAAATCATGTAACGCATCCTACTAATATTATAAACGCGAAAGTTTGTAAGTATGGATGGATGTTTGTTACTCTTTCACGTAAAAACTGCTGAATGGATTTTAATGAAACTTTACAATAATATAGCTTATACATCAGAATAGCACATAGGCTACAATTTATAAAGATATTGTGTGAATTGTCCAAAATATCAAGTAAGTCGTTCTTTTACGCCACGCTAATATAAGCTAATCGAAATACTAATGCTGCGCAGACGAAGTCGCGGGCACCAGCTAGTATCAAATAAATACTGAATTTACTCCAAATATGCCGATGGTACATCAAAGTGCGCATTTGGGGTGCAAATCAGTATTAATTGATGCAGGTCAGGTCAATTAGACGTTAATTTAAATATCATCATCATCATCAGGTTATTGTTGTCTCCACTGCAGGAGCACAGCCCTCTCTCATCTGCCGGAGACAAACGGAGGATTTGGCCTACACTCCCCGCGCTGGCCAGACGGGTTGGGGAGGCCTGATTGATGTTTTGTAATGTATTCCCTCAGTCGCCTTGTACGACATCCACGGGAAGAGTTGGAGTGGTCCTATTCTACTCTACCGGAAACCACACGGCAATTTAAATATATGCCCTAACAAAACAACCTCGGAAACCATCAGGTAGTTAGAGCGAGTGTTCCTGGGCAGATACTTTCGTTAGGTTAATGAGAACCTTAAAAGAATTAGGTAAGATTCCTATCCTGAACCAAGCAGCCGTAAGTCCAGCTACGCAAAACCTAGATAAACCACAATGATACAGTTCCTCATCAAGAACACAAACGAGGACATGGTAGAATGTGGAAAGCCTGACAGGACCTCTCAGAAATACAAAACTTTCTAATGTAACGCAACCGAGCCAACGATAGATGTTTTTTAAAACAGTTAAGGAACTATATCCAAGAAACACTAGACTAGTCAACTAGATTTAGCTTTGGATCATCATCCAAGGTTAAATTTGGCCTAATAAATGCTTAGTTTGTATGTGAATTACAATATTTAATAAACTGACACAATCAATCAATAGTCTACACCTGAAGCAAATGACATATAGACTAAAGGAATGGGTGCTGAAGTCACATTTTTAGTGTTCAAAAGTTCCTTGATAATAATAAATATCTTATCTTCTTAGGGGGCCAGTAAGACCTGGCGACACTTCGACCCTTCAGGATCTTTTGTGCCAAACCCCTAACCACCAACGGTGCCCCAAGCCGATTTGGTGGACTTCACATACGCCTCAGAATTTCTTTTTCGGCATATGCAGGTTTCCTCACGATGTTTTCCTTCACCGAAAAGCCTGTGGTATTATAAATAAACCGTACTTAAGTTTCGTAAAACTCATTGGTACGGGCGGGGCTTGTACCCGTCCAAGATTTCCTAATCTTCCAATCCCGCTTCAGGCGCGCTTTCGATAACGCAAATTTGAGTCAATTTCCATTTAAATTCTGGCTGAAGATTCAAGAAAGACGGATACTTGACCACCTCTACAATCGAATTTATTTAGTTTTAAGAATTTTATTTGACATTTTTATATTTATGTTAGTTATTGATGTTTGGAGGATGGACCAGATGGACCGACGACCTGAAGAAGGTGGCCGGAAGCGGCTGGATGCGGAGGGCGGAGGACCGGGTGTGGTGGCGTTCATTGGGGAAGGCCTATGTCCAGCAGTGGACGTCTAAAGGCTGACATGAATTGATGTTTTTATATTTAATTGTGTTTAATTTGCCTTTATAATTTGATTTTATTTAACTTTTGTATAATTTTTATTTGACCTGTAACGGAAGTTATCAATAAAGTATGTCTATATCTATGTCTATCTCGATAGTCCCCCCGCATCCCGTAGTCGCTTCATATGGACTAAAGAAATGAGTCTGCCTGCTCTGGGCGCTGGGCCCTGGGCACTGACCGAGTATGATGAGCGTGATGCCGTTGAAGCAGGCGCCCACGTACGTGAGGCACCACAGCAGCACGCCGAACTTGAGCGAGTCCACCAGGTCCTCTACCAGGAACAGCCTGAAACACGTTCATAGCATTTTTTTAAAATCTTTATTTAAAGAGCTTTGTCATAAACATGACTATGTCGCTCTATAAGTACACGTGTATAGCATTAACTATAGTGTCCGACCGCAACAGGATTTGCAGCCGAAACCGAATCTTCGGCTTCGGTCTCAGTTTCGGCCGAAACCGAACCTGATTTAGACATGTTAAAATTTCTATTGTATGCTGAAATCTGTGTTTTTAAATGTTATATAGTTAATTTGTGTTAAATGAAATAATAATAAAAAAATAACAATTAAAGTATGTAATATAAAGTATTTGTTCTTTACAATAGGTACAACACACTTTATTGCATAAGCAAATACAGTTACAAGTTTTAAAAGTTAAAATAGTACAATTTAGGTCTATCGCTTTAAGCGATTTCTTACAGACAATCTTTGGGTATAAAGTATTATGCCAGAGAAAAAGGTAGATCGCGCTGATTAGGAAATTTGAAATGAGTACTTATATAACATTAATGTTATGTAATATTTGGTAATATGAACAAATATATAAACAGTGTTCGTCTTGTAGTAAACTCTACACGAACTCACCCTAACAGAGCTCGATAATTCACGAACACAGAGTTTCGGCTGATTTTTGGCCGAAACCGAAACTATGGCCGAACTTAGATTTTTTGGCCGAAACCGAATCTTCGGACACTAATTAACTACAAGCTTGTACAATAACGATTGAATAGTATCGCGGTGCAGTACAAATGATGCATTTCGCATCCTTACGAGACTGCCAGGATACTGTAGTACCTCAGGCATGTTTGCTGACCGATGGAATAGGGCCACCCCCATATTCCCGGAGTGACGTCAGTATTCCAAGAGTTTTCACCAGGGACTGACCAGCAGCGTTCTCCTGTGTATTTAAGATGATTACTGCGATCACCAATCCGCATGCCAAGCGTGGTGGTTATCCTATTATATATTATATTATTATAACGCGAAAGTTTATAAGTATGGATGGATGTTTGTTACTCTTTCACGCAAAAACTACTGAATGGATTTTAATGAAACTTTACAATAATATAGCTTATACATCAGAATAACACATAGGCTACAATTTATAAAGATATTTTGTGAATTGTCCAAAATATCAAGTAAGTTGAAAATACATAATAATTTGTGATGTTAAGCTGTCCACGCGGACGAAGTCGCGGGCAACAGCTAGTGACAAATATATGGCATATATGATAATAGCGACGAGTGTCAGACATTTTACTGTCGTCCGCTAGCTAGCATTTGCTAGAGTGGGAACTCTCTTCCTACTTTGACTCTTTACTTCTTTAATTAAATTTGTCTGGGGTCCAAGGTAGCATAAATTCATGACCTGGGACTTGCTCTACCTTCACTGGTAGGTGTCTTTGCAGGTACCTCCGTTGATCCTCGCTTAGAGGAGTTGCGGGGGGAGAATGGTGAGGAGGCGGGAATGTCTCCGGCAGATGAAGTGGGAACTCTCTTCCTACTTTGACTCTTTACTTCTTTAATTAAATTTGTCTGGGGCCCAAGGTAGCGTAAACTCATGACCTGGGACTTGCCCTACCTTCACTGGGAGGTGTCTTTGCAGTTACCTCCGTTGATCCTCGCTTAGAGGAGTTGCGGGGGGAGAATGGTGAGGAGGCGGGAATGTCGTCCGAGCTTGCATTGCTTCCCTTTGAGACCGAATACCTAACTCTGACAATGACATTCTCAGGTAGTTTGCAATAGATCCCCAAGCCTAGTCTTACTACTATTGTTGCGGGCGAAATTAAACTGTCAGGGGAAGGCGAGCGTCGCTTGTGTCGTAATACTGAGTATTCCCTGGCACCAGCGAGCTCCTGCAACAGCTGTGCCAACAAGCTCGGCGGTCGTACCTGCGCAGCTCGCCGATGGCGGCGTTGAGGTGCGCGGTGCCGGCGGCCGCCAGCGCCTGCGCGCGGTCGGCCGGTACGCTCAGGTCCTTCTCCAGCAGCCATCTGAAACAACAGTGCGATGGATCTTAGTACTTGCGTAGGTCCTACACAAAGCCCTTTGTTCAAAAACTCAGGTTTTTTGCGATTACGCAAGTATTAATACAGGAAACATCGGTTTCAAATACAAAAGTGGTTTCACATTTCAAATGTCATACTCGTAGTATATCAATGACAACAATAATTATATAGAAAAGTAGATAAATTAGTGGTATAAGTTACTTATATGTCGAAATCTTACAATTCAATTGTAAGATTTCGACAAAGAATAAAATCCTACTAATATTATAAACGCGAAAGTTTGTAAGTATGGATGGATGTTTGTTACTCAATCACGCTTCAACAACTGGACGGATTGGGATGAAACTTGGCACACATATAGGTTAGGTCCTAGAATAGGACATATGATAGTTTTTATCCTGAAAAACATTTGATTCATACGGGAAATACATAATAATTTGTGATGTTAAGATGTCCACGCGGACGACGTCGCGGGCAACAGCTAGTGTAGTATAAAAACAGTCCAAATGTTCCGATTCTATAATCGATTTCTTTCTAAAACCAATCCTTAGTGTACGTACGCACACACTGATGATTATTGCGTAACGATAGAACGAACACAGTAACAATATAACGCATACAATGATATGTAAGCGATCTTGAGGAGTGGGGCGTGCCGGCGTGATTTGAACTAAACTGTACCTAGTTGATATAGATATCATCATCATCAGGTTATTTTTGTCTCCACTGCAGGAGCACAACCCTCTCTCATCTGCCGGAGACAGACGGAGGATTCGGCCTACACTCCCCGCGCTGGCCAGACGGGTTGGGGAGGCCTGACTGACGTTTTATAATGTGTTCCCTTAGCCGCCTTGTACGACATCCACGGGAAGAAATGGAGTGGTCCTATTCTACTCTACCGGAAACCACACGGCAAATCGATATCTATGGATATATCTAAATAACCGTTATCCCTCGTACCGCGAACTTGAGTCATTTTGGCAGAGCCACGGTCTCGGATTAAAATCTGAATATGCAGAAAAAATTTACTGATGTACTGTTTGACGACCTTCGTGGCGGAACGGGTAGCTCTCGGACTGCCACGCCGGAGGTTGCGGGTTCGAATCCCGCTAGGGGCAAATGTTCGTATGATGAATATGAATGTTTGTACCCAAGTCTTGTATGTTTATATATTTGTTTAAGTATGTGTATCCGTTATCTAGTAACAATACCACAGGCTCTGCCTAGTTTGGGACTGGATAATTGGTGTGAATGTCTGACATATTTACATATATTTACATATTTACTGTTTTGTACTTGGAAATTAGAATTTGTACTTCAGCAAGCCAAAAAAAGGTTTTCATTTCATCTACGAGTAAATAACGGTCATTATTATTTCTCCAACACCAAGCACAAGAACTGCGCGATTAGTAAGTTAGGCAGATCCAATTTCATATTAAATGCTCTTTCTTTTAATCGTCAAGGTATACGTTGCATAACTTGAAATGATGACTTGATAAAAACAATTAGGTACATTGTAGATTTTACGCAAACTCAGCGAGCCGCGTTGCGATCGACATTTGATAAAGTGCGAAGAACTTCGGCAGTTGAAACACGCTAAGGAGTTTATAAGCAACACAGACGACATTACCAACTAAATCCTAATATACATAAAGAAATCCGTTCGTGGCCGCGGTGTAAGGCACCTCCTGCATCTGGGACTATCAGAGACGGCCAATTGTAGCCTTTGGATAGGACAGTGACTGGATGAAGCACTTGCTGTGTGAATGCAATGCATTGGCTGCAAGGTGAATGAATGTCTTGGGTGTGGCTTACCCTGGACCCAAGGAGTATAGGCTTCTATCGCTTAGCTGCATATTAGTGTTTATGCAGCAGACTATGGGGGATGGAAGCACAGTAAAGACAGAGTAGGGGCTGACACAAGAGCCGTGGTAGCCGGTTGGTTGTGCACTCGCCTCACGTTCATGAGGTCCTGGTACAAGCCCCGCCCGTACCAATGAGTTTTACGAAACTTAAGTACGGTTTATTTATAATACCACAGGCTTTTCGGTGAAGGAAAACATCGTGAGGAAACCTGCATATGCCGAAGAAGGAATTCTGAGGCGTATGTGAAGTCCACCAAATCGGCTTGGGGCACGGTTGGTAGTCAGGGGTTTGGCACAAAAGATCCCGAAGGGTCGAAGTGTCGCCAGGTCTTCCTGGCCCCCTAAGAAGATAAGATAAGATAAGGGGCTGCCACAAAATATCCCACAGGGTCGACGTGTCGCCGGGTAGGTATCCCTGGCTATTATAAGATAAGAGACGCATTGCTCGCGTGCAGACAGACGATGGTAATGGCGGCTTATGCTCGGTATCGCGAGCAGACAACACGAGAGACAGTGTCGCGGCCGCAAGCACATCGAACACGGCCGCGCTGCCTGCACTTTAGAAAGTCAACGAGCACAAAAGACTTTTTCACTTTCGCCATGAGCCGTGTCAAACGATTTATACCGTGGATAATTATAACAGGGTTCCTTGTACCGCGATATATATGTATTAAATTTGATATTGTACATTATAATAAATTATTATAAAGTGTAGTAAGTTACTACCCCTGCGTTCAACAACATGATTTAAACATTATTTAAATATTTCATTTTAAAGTGATTGGACGAAATTATAGATTTAGCACAATTTCATATAAAATTATCAAAAAACAGATTACCACTATAATGTTGGTTGTCTTTCGTTTTTGGGTAAGTAAATAATAATCTTAAACATTATAAAACGTCAATCAGGCCTCCCCAACCCGTCTGGCCAGCGCGGGGAGTGCAGGCCAAAGCCTCCGTCTGTCGCCGGCAGATAAGAGAGGGTTGTGCTCCTGCAGTGGAGACAAAAATAACCTGATGATGATGATGAGTAATATTAAAATATCGAATATTACGTGTTTTTAAATATCGGATTGGTTTTAATTCATTATGGTTCAGTTAGAGATAACAGTGAAATCAAAAACTTTTATACTGTAAGCGGTAAGTAAGGTGGCTCAGGCTCGGTGCCACCAGCGAGGCCGCACGCGCGCCACTTGAGCAAACACAGGTGGGTTTACAACAAAATTCCACCGCGACAACGATCTCTATGTACTACTAGATGGAGCGTTCCAAACAATCGCTCTGTTCCACGCAAGGAGCCGCAACTCTTTCACATTCATAATGAAGCTGGTGCAGTTACTACGCATAGCATTTAATTATTACTAAATATTGACGCTACGGTTAAATAATGTCAATGAAAAGAATTGGTTCGCTGGTTCTTTTGGAAAATTCTTTATTAACAACTGACTATCAAAACATAAATGTCAAAATGATAGAAAAACAATAATATTATAAAAGAGTACACACAATAGTCTGCACAGTCAATATTTAGTAACGCACAAGTTTCAAAGTGAATGTGAACGAGTTGTGGCTACTTGCGTGGAACAGAGCGATTGTTTGGAACGCTCCATCTAGTAGTACATAGAGATCGTTGCACAGCGATAAGTAAATTTCAAAATGTATGCCGACACTAAGCTCGCCTCGACAAACGTGCGACGTGGAAGCGGGATGAAGCGAGTTCCTTAGGAACGCGACAGTTCACGCAATCTTCTACGTGTATTCTAGGTAAAGCAGATACGCGCCTGTCGTATTACATACATAAAAGATACATAATGCTCACGCCTTGGGCCCAGAGGGGAAGGCAGAGACGATGTATCGCCACTTTGCGAAATTCAATGTCGCAAAGCGACTTTCCTTAGCCCGCTTTTCGCTCCTTGATACCCCTCGACGTGATGTGTTGCGGACAATATCGCCGTATTACAACTCCTAATTATTCTTTCATCATCAGGTTATTTTTGTCTCCACTGCAGGAGCACAACCCTCTCTTATCTGCCGGAGACAGACGGAGGATTTGGCCTACACTCCCCGCGCTGGCCAGACGGGTTGGGGAGGCCGGATTGATGTTTTATTCTTTCAACTCCTATAAAAGCTTAGGAATGTCTCACGTGAGAACTCTTGAAGTAATCGCAGTAGTCGTATGTCGCGACACAAGCTAATTCCCTTTGGTGTGATTTCGAAGCAAGTGTACAGTGAGCCTTCAGGTAGAGTTCTCAGCACAATCTACAATTAACCTTAAAATGTTACAATAAGATTAATTTTACATTGTACCTAGGACCAGCTATACCGTATCTGTAATAGGATCAGCAGGAAATATTAGTAGATAAAGGTACTCACTTGAAGGGATGCCCCTCGTTGGTCTTCTGCACGGCTTGCAGCACGTTGCGGTAGACGCGGAAGCCGACGGCGGCCGAGAGCGCGAGCAGCGCGCCGTACGCGGCCACGGACACCACCGAGCAGCACGCCAGCGCCACCAGCAGCGCCAGCCCCGCGCCCAGCGCGCCGCCCGACCGCGCCGGACACCGCCAGTAGATCAGAGACTCCACTGCGCACACAAAACACACGCCATTAGCATACACCGCAGGACTTTTCAAGAGCAAACCAGCAACGTCCACCGCGATGATCGTGTCGCAGACACATGGAGCACACTTGTCCTGTTCGAGCTTATCGCACGAAACGGCAGACGAGACCAAACTTATGTCGATGTGGACGTTTTTGGATGACCTGAGTTATAGGTACCTATTCAATTCCGTTAACAGATAGTAGATAAGGCCGGCTGTACACTCGCCCGCGAATCGCGGCTGCGAACTTTGGCCGCGATTTCGCAAAATTCACGGTTTCGTTCGCAGTTGCGTTCGCGCGTTTGACAGAAATGAACATCGAAGTTGCTGTTGCCGCGACTCTGTGCGCCCTAGCGTGCTACAATTATGTGCATATTTAGACTGCTAAAGCACGGGCTGCTTGATAACATTTAGCAGTGCCAGCTCACGGTCGTTATTTCACGAAACACTCATTTTTTTAAACATCCGCTTGTCACTACGTCTCGTACGATGCCGCGAAAATAGCAGAATGTAGATGCGTTCGCGTTCGCGCGGCTCGAATCAAGCGCGAACCCTTTGTCACGGGACAAAATACTGACATCGATCGGGGAACGCCGCGAAGCGCGAATTCGAAGGTGCGAAACCATCTACATTCGCGTTTCACGGCATTCGCGAGCTTTCGCGCCGCGAGTGTACGCGCGCTTAATAAATACGCTTTTTAATGTCAAATCAAGATCCGATTGTGTTGAGATGATGCTGTAATGTTTATGTTGCTCGCGTGTATACGATAATAGATACAGGTCCATATAGGAGACCCGCCTGACGAGTGTTCAGGAACATAAGGTCGAAGAACCGAGCGGCCGGGCGTACGGACGGACAAGCAGGTTTGTATAAATACGTATAACACAATCGAGACACGAAACGGTTATAAACACACGATACAAAGTTCTTAATTCACATTATAACTTAGCGGTACTCTCAAATGTAATTCACAGGAGAAACATAACGATAACGATCATTGTTTTGTGTGAATCCACACAGAGTTCACGTTAACTTTCCATTAGCCAACAATATGTTAGAGACCGTGCGTCTGTATGTCCACGTAAACACAACACGAGCCGCGCGACGGGGCCGGGGGCCGGCTCGACCCGGCGCATAGGGCTCCGGGAGGCTTCACACAGGAGGCGGGTGTGATCAGCGAGGGGAGGAGTACCTGGTCCGCGCTCTGGAAGGGTCTCGTACTGCGCGGCGTGGCGAGCCGACTGCTTGGGGCGCGCCATGGCGGCAGAGTGAGCGAGCGAGCGGCGGCGGGCGGCGAGCGGCGCACACGTCACCCGCCTCGCTGCTGACACCACATCGCCGCCGGCCACGATACCACACGACACTACCGGTCCCCGATGCACAAACCTACTCCGTAAGCACTTAGACCAATATCCCGCGAACTAAAAGCCGTTTTAAACTTTTTTTTACGGGTCATGAAACATATCCTAATAAGCAACAACGAGTAGTACATAGGTACTACTAGATGGAGCGTTCCAAACAATCGCTCTGTTCCACGCAAGTAGCCACAACTCTTTCACATTCACTTTGAAACTTGTGCAGTTACTACGCAGAACATTTAATTATTAATACTAAATATTGACATTATTTAACCGTAGCGTCAATATTTAGTAATAATTAAATGTTCTGCGTAGTAACTGCACAAGTTTCATTGTGAATGTGAAAGAGTTGTGGCTACTTACGTGGAACAGAGCGATTGTTTGGAACGCTCCATCTAGTAGTACATAGAGATCGTTTCTAATAAGCCACTTATCAGAATATATCGAATGCTTACGGTGTATAACCCCCATCGATGTCTAGTTCATTGGATAGGTACCAAATAGTTCGCGATCAGTGAGCATTAATGAGATGTCGTATCTCTACGCATTGTAATCCCTTTTGCACATTATAAGACAATTTCTTGCGTCTTATGAGAAATGTCTTATAAGAAATCCAGTCGCATTGTTTTGTTTATATTGTTTACATATTATTACGACAATTTGCACACATTCCTAATTCTAACACAACTCATACGAGTATATAGGCCGAGCATGCGCTATGGAACGACAGTGTGTGTCCAGAGAAGCCCCAATAGGCCATACAGCCCGTGCCGGGGCTATCTCTCAATATTTACGACAGGTTTTAATGCCTGGACGGTCTTTATTGAGACTAGGTAGCACGATATTACAAATATGACAATTTTATTTTGACTAGGACATTATGAGACCATACACATTACAAGAAATTTTTTCTTATGTCGGATCAGACACGCGAATAGACATTATTCTTGTCTCGTGTCTTATAATATGCAAAAGGCCTAAGGATCTGGCAAGGCGTTGAACAGGAACGGCCTTTGTCGACCTGTACTGGAGAGCCGAAGCTAACTGCACCGGACTTATCTCCGTGTGTGTCTGTCTGCTCTACATACAGCTCGACCGATGATTCACACATCCTATATTCGAAAACACTTGAATAACATTAATTAAGTTTGGAAACTAGACTCTATTTTTAAGACGTTACAGACGCGTGTCCTGTGGTTATTTGTAAAATGAACAGTTGAGAAATAGAACGGTAGTTTTCTTTATGTTATTCGCATTGTGTTCAGTTTACGACGTGCAGTTACCTGAAGAAATAGACAATAGACTACCTGAAGAAATCCTAAGCTTAACAGAGAATAAATTCAAAACCAAGGTAAAAAATATTTTGTGTAAGAAAGCATATTATAAGATCAGCGACTACTTGGACGACAAAACGGCATGGTGTTAGTCAATCTCAGTACTTTTATTATTTGTATTGTGTATTATTGTGTGTTTGTGTGTAATTTGGTATATTTAGTGTTATGTAGTGTCTGACCTTTGTAAGAAATGTAACGACGACGGATGTATACAATGTATACTCCCTACATAATATCCTTATAGTTTGTAACGTTTAATAAGTGATACATCATCAGGTTATTATTGTCTCCACTGCAGGAGCACAACGCTCTCTCATCTGCCGGAGACAGACGGAGGATTTGGCCTACACTCCTCGCGCTGGCCAGACGGGTTGGGGAGGCCTGATTGATGTTCTATAATGTATTCCCCTAGTCGCCTTGTACGACATCCACGGGAAGAGTTGGAGTGGTCCTATTCTACTCTACCGGAAACCACACGGCAAGTGATACATGTATCCTATATTGAATAAATTTATTTGAATTTGAGTTTGTTTTGACCTAAAATTCATGCTGTTAGGACATGTCTCAAACTAACAGTGAACATGGCCACTCTACCCCCATATGGGCACAGATAGCACACACGCAGGCGCAGGCAGTGTCGCCCACGCACACACGCAAGTAATGTCTTCTCGTGACCCTATCTTGAGAGACCCTATTCGATTTCGTACGTAAGTGCTGTAAATAAGCGACCTCTACAAAATCCTATCCTACTAATATTACAAACGCGAAAGTTTGTAAGTATGGATGAATAGAATAGAATAGGTACCTATTAATTCATAGCTACGACACACACATACATGAGCAATAAACAGAACATAAATAATAAATTACAATTTAAAAATAATCAAGGTACCTATGTGTCGCAGCAACAAAATGGCGCTGACTCATCATAATGCTGCAGCACGCTACGCGAACTCCAGCGCTGGTATTCTGTCAGCACCAGGTCAATTAGGATGGATGTTTGTTACTCTTTCACGTAAAAACTACTGAATGGATTTTAATGAAACTTTACAATAATATAGCTTATACATCAGAATAGGCTACAATTTATAAAGATATTGTGTGAATTGTCCAAAATATCAAGTAAGTAGGAAAAAATCTACCATCTGCGAGCTATTCTGGCGTGCGCTGCCAAAACCGCTAGAGTAACACATATGTAATGTATGATGGAAATGTTTATCTTAAATTGTCCTACAAAAAAGCTACTCGAAATACTAATCGTGCGCAGACGAAGTCGCGGGCACCAGCTAGTGAACAATAATGTAGAGGGCGGGCAAAAGTCGCTCTGAACATTCACTAATCTGCGCAGATACGAGAGAAGGTCGGTAAGTGTGAAATGGAATTTAGATAAAATTGCAAAATGGACGCCAAACTACTGCAATGTAATTATTCTTTATTGCACGATGAAAATACGGAGATAAAATAATAAAGTAGCTTAAACATGTACGTGTAGGCGGTCTTATAGCTAAAGGCGATTTCTTTCAGACAACCTTTGGGTAGGTGATTAGAATAGCATAGAAAGGTAGGGTGTGCAGTTAAAGGTAGGGGTATAATAGTAAGGGCACGTACGGGTATTGTACAATATATGTATTTATGTATTGTATACATACATATATTGTCTTCCATAAAACAACAGAAAAAAACAACTTTATGAACTTTCATCGTCAGCCGAAACACGTCCACTGCTGGACATAGGCCTCCCCAATAGAATACCACTTTTGGTTAGATGTCTGGGGGATTTGACATAATCACCACGCTTGGCAGGCGGATTGGTGATCGCAGTAATGATATTAATAATACATAGGAGAACGCTGCTGCCCGTCCCTGGTGCAACCTCTTAGGCGCTTTGACAACACCCACGGGAACTTCGGGGGTGGCCCCATTCTAAGCCGGGAACCACACGGTGAACTTTATAACTGAGGAATTCTTATTCCAGTCTGTGGTGATTTTTTTAGAATTCTAGAAAATAATCTAGGCACTATTTTTGGCACTTTTCAAAGTTTCCTTTTCACTCTTATTATAAGACCTTAACCTGATAAAAGAGTTCTAGAGATTAAAGAATCATCATTAAGTGTTGAATGATGCGCGAGAGTCGACTGTGCCATAATTAATCTGGCAACATATCAATCGTCGATCATCGACCGAGATCACCGATGCAAAGTCAAATAAATATTAGTTCAAGTTCTTCAAAGTTCTATACCATCCAGAATACTAAAATTACGTTTAGTTTAATTTGTGATAATTTCTTATCTTATCTTCTTAGGGGGCCAGGAAGACCTGGCGACACTTCGACCCTTCAGGATCTTTTGTGCCAAACCCCTGACCACCAACGGTGCCCCAAGCCGATGTGGTGGACTTCACATACGCCTCAGAATTTCTTCTTCGGCATATGCGGGTTTTATTACGATGTTTTCCTTCACCGAAAAGCCTGTGGTATTATAAATAAACCGTGTTTAAGTTTGGTAAAACTCATTGGCACGGGCGGGGTTTGAACCCACGACCTCATGAAAGTGAGGCGAGTGCACAATCAACCGGCTACCACGGCTCTTTGTGATAATTTAATAGCAAGTGTATTGTTATTTTTTTTATTTTAATATTATATACTGACATAGGTAGTATGTTATAAACTATGACATTATTTGAATTGTTGACATTGTAATTTATATTTTGTACATTATTATATTTTATGACGATCCCTTTTACCATATCAGAATGACATGTAAAATTGAATTTTTAAGATGTAAAAGTGAAATAAATAAATCTAATCTACATACGTAAATTCGCGAAAGATTATAGGGAACACCTACTCGGTAAATATAACTTGCCCTGAGCGAATTCAATTAGAAATATAAGAAGGTTTTGTTATATTATATTTTATTTTTTGTTTTAATATTTTATTCAGACAATGGGCTCGATTCTGAAGGCACAATGTTAAAATTTGACAGCACTAAAACTGTTGCTATCCTTGTCACACAGTATTATGACGATAAAGACGAAACCAATTTTAGCGCTGTCAAATTTTAAATGTGTGCCTTCAGAATCGGGGCTAATATCCATATGAAAAAGTAACTAAAAATATCTTATATATTAAAACTACGTTAGTGAAACATATATATATATACTTTACAATAATGTCTAAAATTGTAAACTTTAATTAAAAATCGATTACGTTACAAATGTTTGTGTGTGAGACTGCTCCCCTGAGAATTCAGTTTTGTGGGGTTTTTCTGTAACTTTAGTAATGTTTTATTAATAAGTCCATCAGACAATTCATACAGGTACTCAAAAAATAACTTTCACTGCAACCAGTTCCTCGTACCTACAAAAATTGCTTTCAATTCTGTATGCGGTCACTAGCTCGAGAAACCCGGTCTTTATACCACTATTGCGAAATAATAGCAATTGACCGCTCAAGTGCATGTTGCTAAAATAAGCAGTCAGGCGTTTTTTGATGTGCTTTGGACAAGCGCACAGCACGGGCTGACCTTAGCGATCATCCAGATCTATAAGTAAAAATGTAAACGCGTGTCTGTACATTGAAGATATTTGCAGAAAAAAAATGAGGGGTGTAAGGATGAGTAATAGAACACATTTCGATCATTAAATTTTTTTTTGTCTGTTAGTTTGTGCACGCATCACGTAAAAACGACTGGATTGATTTTGATGGACTCTTCACATAAATATAGGCCTCAACTCAGAGTAACATTTAGTCATTTAGTTATTTCATCGCAATCGGCTTACTCGATCAAAAGTTATGGGAATTTTTAGTTTTCAAATATAGTAGTAGGTATTAACAAAGAGGTATTATAATGTTCGGTGCAATTTAGACTGCAATGAGTTAGGACTACATTTGGAGCTGTAGTGGCCGTGGGCGTTAGAGTGGGATTGGGATCGGGAGTGGATTCTGTAGTCCACGCGAGCGGAGACGCGGGCACAGCTAGTTGAAAATAAATTCCTTAATTTTAAGTATCTGTCTCACAAAGTATAATATGGTATGTATGTATTTATGTATGTTTATTATAAGTATTTATTTACTATGTGTGTGTGTGTGTGTGTGTGTAAAGTAGTTTCAGTATTTAGTTATTATGTAGTATATTATGCACTTATTGCCCCCTCGCTCTTAGTGCCTTGTCTCACACCCTGTAAGGTTGGCTGGAAGAGATCTCTTTTAGAGATAAGCTCGCATTTGTACACAAAATTTGTAACTGTATTTACTTTTAAAATTTGTGCAATAAAGAATATGTACTAAAGCTTTACACCAAACGACAATTTCTTCAAGTCAATGTATCCATAGTTTTAACTGAATTGTTGCAAGACATATATACGATGTTGGTTGGCTCGGTCGTAGCGATGCGGGCTCGGGGGCCGCCACTGCCCTGACCTGCCGCAACATATCGTTAGCCCCAACTGATAAATAAATCAATTAAGTATCGAGCAGACGTTATCGTGTTTTGTGTAACGATTACGGGCGTGCCTAGGTCTCCTCAGGGATAGACAAGCGGGTAGAACCCGCATCTTCTCCATATAAATAATATTTACATCTCTCATATTCGGTAAGTAGGTCCTTATTACCCCCAAATGGGGCTTGTAGGTGACCAATTAGCGCTCTAGGGTAATAATGTAGCTAGAAAAGCCCTAGGGCGGTAAGTAATTTAAAAAAACTCTTTACTCTTTCAAAAAGTTCGCGTACATCTAACCATCATACTGGCAATAGACATCATGCATTCAGCCCAATGACAAAAGAGGTCGCTTCGCTATTCAGCCTTGTCTTCGTATGAGTATAATAGTCATCAATTTTAAATATCGAACGGCGAAGCTCAATTTTGTTCTTGAAAAAAATAATTAAAAAAAAAGATGAAAAAGGGCGGGAATAGAAATCTTTTACTTTAAATAACTAATAAAATGTTTTATTCTTGTAATGCCGGTTTTTTTCTACTTACCTCACAATCGAGATGTAAAGCAGAGTTAGCTCGGGTGTAAGCATCAATTGCACCCTCGAACTATAGGCGCCTCGCTGCGCTCGTGCGCCTAAATATCTCGGGCTGCAATTGATGCCTTACAGCCCTTGGCTACTAATCTACTATTACGTAGAGAAAGAAGTCTTTAAAAGCCGAAGGTTATCTAGCGATTTTCAATGGCAAACAACGAGTTCATCATAAATAAACACACAGATAAGAACGTGTCTAGTTACACGTGCAGTCTGCTACCTGCTATTTTGTTTATACACTTTTAAAACCTACTTGCGGTTTTATTATATTCTTATAAATAGGATTATTGTTCAATACTTTATCTATACAAATATAATAAAACTGTAACTGGTCTATGTCTGTACATGGGAGATATTGTAGAAAAATGTGTATGAGGGTCTTTATAGGGCCAATAGAAGCCAAAATAATTGTTTTTAGAATTTTTGTCTGTCTGTCTGTCTGTCTGTATGTATGTATGTTTGTTACCTCATCCATCAGGCAAAAACTACCGAAAGAAATTTGATGTAAATTTCACAGTTGTCTTGGTGGAGGTCTAACTTAAAATCTGGTGCATGTTGCATCTTGATACGCGACTTAGAACCTGAGATATTAATAAAAAAAAATCTAGGCGTCATTATACGCAAAATTCATATAGCGATTGGTTTGTACGACAGTTGGAGCAGTAGTGGAAGTGGGATCGGGATCGGGAGTGGGATAGGGAGCGAGAGTGGGAACGGGAGCGGAGTCGCGGGCACAGCTAGTTATATATATGTACGAAGAATCCTGCACTTGTAGTAAATGAACTTTGAGGGCTTTGGCCGGTGCGAGCGCCCGTGACGCGGAAACGTTATTTTTACCATCGTCGCGGCGACGACTGTCCGCCTCACTCGCTCTATTGTGCTTCTGTTTATACTATTTGGAATTCCTTTGCATCTCCACATAAATATCTTTCCCTGGTACATCTATCCGACTGTATTGACTGAATTTGACTCGACAGACTGACTGAGCAGCCCGGCGACGAAGCCGTCATCGTGATGTCGCGCCCCTGAGTGGGGAGAGTTGCCATATAGAGGACCAAGCACAGAATTACTTATTTGTAGGGGGATCAAGCCGGGTGCTCCGACAAAGAGCATCCGAGCGAGTACCGGGCACCTCCCCCGTGATTCGGCCTGTATGGTCTAGATGTCGAAAGGCCATGGGAGCTGGAGGTTCTATGGTCAGTGCTCGCTCTCGATTGCCCACTTTCTCGCTCGAAACCAAAGTGTGCACGCCGCGTGGTTTTTTCGCTGAATTCCATATGAATGGTTAAACTGCACCACTGAATTCCAACCGCTTACTAGCTGCGTCGGACATGATTTCCACATCACTCTCTCGATCGTATCGGACTTTCATTATGGTCCAATCAGTGAGCGTAAAAACACAAGTTTAAAATAAACTGTTATAAACAATTATTTTGGCTTCTACTGGCCCTATAAAGACCCTTCATACAAAATTTTCTACAATATCTCCCATGTACAGACATATACCAGTTCAGTTTTATTATATGTATAGATGTCAAATGTCATGTCTAGGTTCTGTCTGTGCAATAAAGGCTCTTTAGAAGACAGGATTGACAACTCAATCAATCAATCAATCAAGTGCAATCATTCTGTGCACATTTAACGCAAATCCTTTCGTCAATCCAACACTAAAGATCCTGAAGGGTCGAAGTGTCGCCAGGTCTTCCTGGCCCCCTAAGAAAATAAGATACGTCTTATCTTTTAAGGGGGCCAGGAAGACCTGGCGACACTTCGGCCCTTCAGGATCTTTAGTGACAAACTCTGACTTCACACACGCAATTTCTTCTTTGACATATACAGGTCTCCTTACGACCCGCGTTGAACTTGGTTGAACCCGCGACCAAGCGAGTGCACAAATAACTAGGCTACCACGGCTCTTATCTCACAACGTGTATCCTATACGTAACGAAAAAGACAGTTTCTTTTACTAGGCTGGATACAGGCAAAAAATTGTGCTGAACTGGAGATGAAGTAGGCAGGGTTGGTATGTTTTAAAAAAGTGTTTAAAACATCTGTTTTAAACATGTTTTTTTAATGTTTAAAATATGTTTTTTATTGTTTAAATTGTTTAAAACATGGTGTAAAACACGTTTTATATTAAAAAAACTGTTTTTTATCCAACCCTGCTAGTAGGGATTCGAGTGAAACTGAAGATGGTCAGCGTAAGACAGATAAACTCTATTGCACACATAAAAATAAACAAGTTAGGTACAGATTTATGAAAAGTGTACAAGATGGTCTTATCGCATAAAACGATATCTTCCAGGCAACCTTTCCCAAGGAAATAAAGAAAAGCAAAGCGACACACTATTGCAGGTAAACGAAATGAAATGTATAATTTTAGAACATAAATATTAAAAATGCTATGTACGTAACCTGTACGGTTAATCACTCGAGGGTTGCGGCCTTTGGGTCTAGTGTAAATTTATCAAGAAATCACAGTACAGGCAAATATGTTTATTAATGTCATACCTACACGTGTTAAATTTAATTATTTTTGTAATGTTTATGCAGTCCCATCGATAATAAGAAGCAAATAGATCACACTACATTACGTGTTTGTAGCGAACCAGCCTGGGGGCCAATTCTACTATTTTCAACATTTATCGTTCGTTTAAACAACAGTTACGTTTAAGTTACAGTCAAACTCCTTTCTAAACTCAAATTGACATTCTACTCATTGTTTTACTTGAAACGATAACCGACGCAAGACGAAGCGCAGACGGAACGCACACGTTACTCAGCTATTAGGGACGAACCTAGTATTTTTGTAAGTATTCGTTACTCGATTCTCGATTGTGCGAATTTCCCATAGATACGACATTATTTTTCTCGAAAGCGCGGGAAATGTTCGCGTTTAAAGTACATGTTGTATTATTGTTATTGATTATAAATTTTCGCATGTTTCTTTTTGTTCATTGTATATCCATAAAATTGTAAGTTTATATTGTTTTAATTCTTATTGTATCATTTATTAGTTAAATTAAATTAAAATTAAAAATTGTCTATTGGTGTCCTTATAAATAAAAACCTAAATAATAATACACAGAAATTTTAAATTATGTACTAAAGTAATGTAGTATTTGTCATACTTGAACATAATGCTGTTAACAAAAAAAATGAGTAGGTACGTATATAGCGGTATTTCATTATGTAATTCTTAGTTTGTAATTTATTGAAAATGTACTTAACGTTTTTTATAATTAGTGTTATCTTTTCTCGAAATTACTTGCGACGATCTAGTGCCAGCCTATGTGAAAAATAAACATCTAATTGTTTATTAAACGCTGATTATTTCTATTACAGTTGAGAGTAGACCACATACTACTTGTACCTACTACCTTATTTTGTGTGAAAATAACTTTTTTCTGCATAAATTTACGCGTAACGTCTGAACTGCGTGTGTGAAAAAGTACCTTCCTACCAACTTTTTAATAAACGCTATTTTGACAGCGTAGCGTTCCGTTTTTACCTGAGACAACTGTCAAAATGTACAAAAAACATTAGCAGAATACGAAGTCACGGAACGTTCGTTTCATCAACGTCTGGAGTTTGTTTAAACGTTAGCTACGGCTGAAACGCAGCTGAAGTACAAACGTTGTGCGCAGCGGAATATGAAAAGTGTTAAAACCTGCGTTTCAGCTGCAGTTCAGTTGCGTTTTATGTGAAAATGCGTTAGTAGAATTGGCCCTCTGGACTCGTTCCGGGGAGGTGAAACAGGGGAAGAGGGGATCTTAGCGTCAACGTATTTTTTTCAAAGTAAACCCTATGACAATGGTATAAGGTTGACATATCATTCTCGTAATTAATGGTGACATCTCGTTTTCAGTAGCGGAACTTTAACTTATGCTACTTTTACTAGTGCTGTGGAGCTATTATATTTATCGATATTCATTCATTCACCATTCGCTCTTATCATCGCACACATCATTCAACATAGAAAATATTAATTAAAGATTTATAAAAGATTTTTTTTAAATGAGTTACATAATTTTTTAATTATATAAACTGCTTTTTACTCGGGCATCATTAAAACACACGTAAGAAAACGCAAGGCAAAAGCGATTTAGCTATAGGCAACTTCATCACCATCATCATCAGGTTATTTTTGTCTCCACTGCAGGAGCACAGTCCTCTCTCATCTGCCTGAGACAAACTGAGGATTTGGCCTACACTCCCCGCGCTGGCCAGACGGGTTGGGGAGGCCTGATTGATGTTTTATAATGTAAATGTAAATTCCCTGAGTCGCCTTGTACGACATCCACGGGAAGAGTTGGAGTGGTCCTATTCTACTCTGCCGGAAACCACACGGCAAAAACAGCTATAGGCAACGATCTCTATATACTTACTAGATGGAGGAAAAAAAACAATCAAGAACATTTAATTATTTACTAAATATTGACG
The DNA here is from genome assembly GCA_947086405.1 of Esperia sulphurella. Taxonomy (NCBI): domain Eukaryota; kingdom Metazoa; phylum Arthropoda; class Insecta; order Lepidoptera; family Oecophoridae; genus Esperia; species Esperia sulphurella. Next base: position 16,930,569 of record OX352265.1, read on the forward strand.
CTATTTACCCCTAGCTTAAATAATGAAATGAAATGAAATATTTTATTGTTGATTATAGGTTATTCATAATACAGTTCTTAATGTGTTAATATTGTCCTATATATATACTCTGCCTAATGGCATACAATATGCTTTACACAAAATAAAATAAAACGGTCAAATAAGTGGGAACGTAATTCAAATCAAAATGTCATGAAATCATAATAAATTATAGAAAAACGTAATGCATTAGTAACTCGGACCATTAATTAGTTATTTCAAAACCAGTAATAATTACAATGTTCTGCGTAGTAACTGCACAAGTGTAAAATTGAATGTAAACGAGTTTGGGAGCCGCAGTTTCGTGGAGCAGAGCGATTGTTTGGTTCGCTCCACCTAGTAAGTACATAGAGATCGTTGTCTATAGGTTCCAGTGCTTCTTGCAAGATTCGGTCCATCTGCGTAGCCAAGAGAAGGCTGTTCTCGCAGCTTTAGAGCCCTAGATGAATCAGTGTTGTAAGACTATAATTTTCCCCGTGCCTGATAAGAACATTAAAAATAGTACACATTCAAGGACAATACAAAAAATTGCCGTGTGGTTTCCGGTAGAGTAGAATAGGACCACTCCAACTCTTCCCGTGGATGTCGTACAAGGCGACTAAGGGAATACATTACGGAATTATGAAAACATCAATCGGGCCTCCCCAACCCGTCTGGCCAGCGCGGGGAGTGCAGGCCAAATCCTCCGGCAGAAGAGAGAGGGTTGTGCTCCTGAAGTGGTGACAAAAATAACCTGATGATGACAAAAATTTACGTGAACTTGGTCTTGGATGAACTGACTGGAAAATAACTGACCGATAAGACGAAGGAGGTTCTCAAATACCTATTGATGATAATGACTCGGTCAGTAAACTATTGTGCGCTATCTAAGTTGGGTGTCAGCGAGCTGATAAGGGGTCACAGTGAGGACCCTCTCTCCAGACCCTTCGCTCTTGGTCTGACGTGCAAGAAAGCCTACTATAAGTTAGATGACTACTTAAATGATAAAAGTCCATGGAGTGCTTGATGGCTCAGCATAGGTAGACTTAATGATTGTAATGAATAAGATAAATCAAAGGTAGGGCCCTGTGCCGTTGGGTTTGTTGCCACTTCTTCCCCTCGGTTATACAGGTGGAAGTGGAGTAGTTTTAGGCAGAATTTGACGTCAAAAAGAGAATAATGTGTTCCAATTTTGAAAATAAATATTTTGATTTTGATTTTGACTCAGGGGTCGGTTGTTGTGACCGACTGTTAGCCATTGTCTAACATGTTGGATGTCTATAGAGCATTTCCTGGATTATTTCCTGACGTATAGATCGTTCAGTTTACGACGTCATACTCCGCTCTTTCTCTAAATCGGTTACATTTCATTGCGTATGCAGTCATTGATGATTAGTGCGTAACGATAGAACACAGTAACAATATAACGCACACAATGAAATGTAAGAGATTTAGAGGAGAGGTGCGTGCCGTCGTGAATTAAACGATCTATAGTAGGAATACAATACAGAAAGATAAGATACAATATTAACACGCAGAGTAGTCACCAAAACTTTGGTGTTTGGTAAGCGCACTTGAGAATTTGTCTCAATTTCTGAACTAGCTCATACAAGAGCGAAAAGTACACGATAACTTTCGAAATCGTTATCTCCAACTATCTGTGAAGCAACAGTCCTCTTATTATCAATAAACGTAGGTCTGTCAAAGATCGTAGTCTAGACAGTGTTGACAAAATTCTCGTTTATGGCGAGACGTCCTGTTTTTCAGCCTCTCAAGACGCATCTCGCCAGTCTGAGCGGAACTCCCACCTTTTCAGATAAGTGGTCTAGACCACCATCGCTCCTAAGAACGTTAAAAGAATCGGTCAGCGATGGAGGAATCGCATTGATTAATCTGATTAAAGTCTGTGATTTTGAATTGACAGGACAATGCATATTAGAGCTCCCACACTAGACCATGCAGTCTACATCGGGGAGCCTGAGATTACAGGTTACATTGAAAACTGTGGGACAGAATAAATATTGTTAGAAGGAAAAAGAAAGTTAGAAGGAAAATTAAAGGATTGTTATGCGTTTTTTCTTATACCCGATTAGATCGTCCCAGCCCCGCTTTGTTTTCAAAGTCCTTATATTTAGAAAAATGGATCTGGCAACGTTACTAGGCACCGACACGTGACACGGGAAACAACTCATCTAACCGCCGCCGAACGTTACTACCAGTGCTTAGCGTACTCCCGTCGCGCACTGGTTGATTCGCTAAATGATTGGTTACGATGGAGGGCTAGTTAGCCAGAGAATCACGTGCAAACGAACAGTAACATAATCAGAAAACAAATAGACCCAGTTGTGCAGAAGTCCCGAATATTCGGCAAAGATTGGCGCGAGACCCTTCCACCCGCATCTGTCTTGAATCATTTAGAGTCCCCGCAGACTGCTTTATTAATTATCGACCGATATAAAGTTTGCAGTCTGCGGGGACTCTTAGTTCGACGCAAAAGGAGTCACGTGCGACGCAAAAAATTAAGAAGCAATGTTACTTTTGCTTAAACAATTGTTCTATACTATACTTAATCTGATCAGTATAAAGTGCCTCTTAACAAAAATTTAAGATACTAAGTCATTCAGGTAAGCTATATTCAGGCAACATTTCGACTCTTGTCGATATTTGGCTCAATAACGAAAAATTTGAACGAATATTCGGTTAGAGTGCCGAATATCGAATATAAAATGAATATTCAGCCCATGCCTAATATAATAAGAATATGCGAGACTTAAACGATTGATAAGATATCTCATAACGACTAAGTGTATGTTGAATCATTTCTGCATAACTGGGTCCAAATAAGACCTAGAAATAGTAAAGTCTCGATGAGGTCAAACTTAAAATACGTAGCTGTGCTGTGCTGTGAAGCACAATATAGTATCGCTTGCAACACTCACCCGAAATGCTATTTTAATTGTATTAATATAACTCCTACAATCGAGCAAGAAACGTGGAATGAATAAGGCATTGAAACCGAAACACAAGGGATTCACGCGAGCGACCTCCGGCCTCAGATCAAGTTTCTTCTTCGTCCATGCATACGATACAAGACGAGGAAAACAAAGCTTATACAACCTTCCGATGCAATTAGAACCTTGCAACAACGTGCCAATAAACAATTTCGTTTTCACAGGTCCGACCGCAAGTTCTGACACAAGACTCCGCGTCTAATTGAATTAGAGTGATCTAGAACACGTGATGGATGTTGTAAGTGTTGCACGATGGTTACAACTGTTCGGATGCTGGCTGATGGATGAGATGATTCACGAAGGTCACAAGAGATGTATGGGGTAAGTACAGCAAATGTGGCAAAAACGTTTAGATCCGAAGTTAATCAGTTGAGTAAGATATTGATTGAAGAAGACAAGGATATAGGGCTAGCGTAAATGTCACAAATTTGGCTACGTAATAATGCTCCGACTTATAAATGAGCCGCTTGGCGGTGTAGTCTGCGTGCAGTTAACAACTGCATTGCATATCGTTGGTTTGGCCATAAATTAGATTGTTCGTTCAGACCTCTGTCAGTTAAAATGAGTCTAATTTCATCTTGGCAGAGGTGATGTCTCCGGACCGACCGACAGCGAGCGAGCGGCCGCAATACAGCGCATGCGCGCCGCCGATGGGCAATCATTTCAAACACAAGTACAGAACCAACGAGGTCACAGGGGATCATTTCAACTGAGCACTCGAAAATGTTGGCTTTGTTTGTTATCAGAGAAACTGATTAACTGTCTTGTCGTCGAGCGAGGGATTTGCAACAGTTTCGCATTGCGGTGGTATTTACAAGAGGCGTGTGTCGTACCGTACGCCTCGTAGCGAAGGCGTCGCGACGTCGCAGACACGTGTGGCGGGAAGGTCGATAGTCCCCCCGAGGAAGCCCGGATAGTGGAATTCTTCCAACTTGCTTAATGACAGTTTAATGATCTCGGAAGTCGGGTTGTTGGGATCGCTTCATATAGCTCTGTGGGTTTTCGGAGATCAGCGTACCTAATTATCGAACAAATCAAATGCGAGCACTCGCTCAATCACTGCGGGCGCTGAATGACAATGACGCGTGCTAGTGACACAATTAGAACGATCATGTCGGACCTTGACTTGACGTGTAGTTATTATTGTTCTATCTCCGAGGGAGAGGAGGGAGACGAGAGTCCCACGTCCGAGGCGAGAGTAACCCTCTGATTGAGCTAGGCTTTGTACAGCGGTCAGTGGGTCGGGCCGCGCGGCGGCCGGGGCGGCCGCAGGACGGCGGCGGGCGCCCGGGCCGCCCGCGGCCGCCTCTTTTCGGCCGCCGCTCCCGGCCCCCACTCACCTTGAGGATGCAGCCTCTGCGGGTCGAACCAAGCATCTGGAAGAGAAGGCGGCGCGTTAGCGGGTTAGTGGCGACAGGTAGAGACAAGCGGCGAAGCCAAGCCGGCGGCGCGAGGAGGCGGGGCGGCGGGGGACTTACGAGGGTCGAGCACGCTGCACAGGGAGTTTCCGGAGCACGCCATGGTTGCACTTTACGTAACGTCAACTTGTTTAGGCGGCAACGGACGCGCGCCGCGCCCGACTCTCGCGTCGATACTGCCGCGCAGCCCGCCCCTCGCCCCTTGCCCCTCGCCGCGCCCCGCCCGCCCCGCCGCACCGCGCATGCGCGTCTCCCGCGACCGCCGCACCTCCATCACCTCGCGAGCTGCATCCATCACCTCCACCTCACCGACCCATCACCAACGATCACCGTCACCAGCCAGCCGCGGGGCTCGGGCGTTTAAAGTCACATTATGTTATATAATTTTGGGTTAGTTTAGTATTAGTAATGTTAATATTTCATGCAGTTAGAGAGAGCGAGTGAAAAATTACATTAGGTGCAACAGAATTCCATTTTGAACGTTCCAGAGAAGTCGAAGTCCCAGCTTGTCTTGTGTTCCTCGCAACCTCGCCAAAATGTACCGTCCTGACAAGTAGGTGAGTGGGAGCATGTGTCAGATCAATACGAGAAGATCTCGGCGAGATGACAAGTTGCTCGGTTCATCGGTCGCTACCGTCGTACGAGGTGGGTCGTAGGTCGCGTGACCTACATGCGAGGACATACTCATAATTTGGGCCGCAAATATACACTTTGGGGTGCAGGGCCGCATGTTTGACAATTAGAAGTAGAATAGTAGGTATAGCACTGGAATAGGACAAACACCCTTACAGAATACAAAATTTACTTTTATGTGAAACTAGCTGTCTGCCCGCGACTTATATGACACTTGTAGATATTTCCTACTTTATATTTTGGACAATTCACACAATATCTTTATAAATTGTAGCCTATGTGTTATTCTGATGTACAAGCTATATTATTGTAAAGTTTCATTAAAATCCATTCAGTAGTTTTTACGTGAAAGAGTTACAAACATCCATCCATACTTACAAACTTTCGCGTTTATAATATTAGTAGGAGTAGGATGTATGAGCAAAGTTTTATGCGATTTGTGACATTTCTAGTACTGAAACCTCAGTTCCCATTGGGTCTTTTAATCCTTATCAGAAACAGGCTCAATAGACGTATAAAAGTAAACGTGAGAATTGCCCTGTGACTATTTTATTTATTAAAAATCTGTATTCAGGTACAGACTGGTCGAAATATCTTCATAAATCATTGTCAGTTTTCTAAGAATGATTTCCTGTAGCAACAAAGGTTACTGCCCTGTGTGTGGTGTTTGGAATGAGTCGTCTAGAATAGAGTCTAATCTAATAAATAAAAACTTAAACTTCGCGTGTCTGTCTAAGGATAAGTAATAGAACACATTTCGATCATTTTTGAAATTTTAGTCTGTTTGTCTGTTTGTTTGTGCACGCATCACTTAAAAACTATTGAACCGATTTCGACGGACTTTTCACAGAAATATAGTGCTTAATTCGGTGTAACATATAGGCTTTATTTCATTGCAATCGGCCCAGTCAATCAAAAATTATGCTAATTAATAGTTTTCGAAAACTCGGGTACAACAAAGTGTAGGGTGTCAATGCACGACTGAATGCGTGAACGGGAGCGGGTATGGTACGAGGTGTAATGTGAGTTTTTGAAAACTACAAATTCGTAATTCATAACTTTTGATTGAGTAGCGGGATCTGGATCTGAGATTGGGATTGGGAGTGGAAGTGGGAACGGGAGCGGATTGATTGATTGAATATACTTTATTGCACACAAATTACAGAAAATATGTAGGAGAACTATACAGTAAATGTACAAGTGGTGGCCTTATTACTTTTAGCGATTTCTTGAAGAAAACCATATGCTATTCTGTAGGCCACGCGAGAGGAGTCGCGGGCACAGCTAGTATACAATATTTTTTTATAGGATGTGGGTCAATGTAAGTGTCTTGGCTTTTCCATCATCAGACGCTGCCAAGCACTTTACAGATTACTTCAGATTTGAATCAACAGAAGAAATCTATAAGGCTTTACTATTTTTCATATTTTAAATTATTTTTTATTTTAATATTATAATATATAGACAGTATGTCATATACTATGACATTATTTGAATTGTAGACATTGTAATTTATATTTTGTACATTATTTTATTTTATGACGATCCCTTTTACCATAATTATTAGAATGACATGTAAAATTGAATTTTTAAGATGTAAAAGTGAAATCAATAAATCTAATGTAGATTTCTTCTGTCAATTTTGCTGTTACCATAGAGCGACGTTCTTGCTGAAGTGACTAAGCTATTTAAGGGAACGTACCCAAACTGACCCGTTTAGGGGGGGAGGCGGGTCTTCAAAATACCACGCTTGGGGGGGCTTAGATTTTCGTCACGTAGTCAATATCCTCTAGGGAAATCTCTCGCTTTTTCGAGCTATATTCAAATATGTTATTCAGTTTTCAGCGGTTTTTAAACTCCTAGCTTTTTAAACGCGGACGTCAGCTGATTGAAAATTTAATTTTTTTTCTTCTTCATATTTTTTTCACTTGTAATTATAGGAATGCACGCACTCTTGGCGTCACGCGGCAAGCGCCGTATTAATAAAATTAATAAAGACAAATACGAGCAATTTCTATTCTTTTAGCTTTCTGTTTGCAAAAATTGGTTTAAAACCATATTTCCATATTTATGCATTATTACGTGATAACTAGAGGGTAAGGGGGGGGGGGGGGGGGGGTGGTCTTGGCATATACTACGGGTGGTCACCGAGGGGGGAGGGGGATAAAAAATTGTATAAAATGGGTCACATAGTTTGGGTAGGTTCCCCAAATTAAGATTTAAAAAAAAGTATGAATGTTGAATCCTAAGTCATAAGATACCTACCTACTGAAATTGTTCTCATGTTTATATACTATATTCATAAGGGCAGCTTTTTGGCAGCATTTGGGTTACGTTATGTCTTCTCGGCGGATATACCACAGTGCCTGAAGACAAAAGACTTCAACCAGTGCATCCCACCCGCAATGACCTATGGGTGGAACTAGTCCGAAAACTCAAAGTCGCTCAGTGGGCTATGGAAAGAGCTATGCTCGGAAGTTTCTCTAAGTGACAGGATCCGAAATGAGGTGATCCGCCAGAGAACTAGTCTTCGACATAGCTCAAAAAGTCAGTACGCTGAAGTGGCAGTGGGCTGGTCACTTCTGTCGGAGAACCGATTACCACTGGGGTAAACGAGTTCTCGAGTGGAGAGACCCCGACTGGGCAATTGTAGTGTGGGACGCCCCCTGGCTAGATGGAGCGACGATCTGCGTAAGGCGGCTGGCAGTGACTGAATGAGAAGAACCGAAGATCAGCTTCAGTGGCGCACTTAGGGAGAGGCCTATGTCCAGCAGTGGACACTTTCAGGCGATGATGATGCATAATAATGGCAAGTTATCATCGTTAGTATTTCCACTCCAAGTCTTACGTGTTTTAAGCCAAGCTAACAACCGATATGGCAAGTAACTTCTCGTCCACTGTACATACATACCTTGCCTCTTTTATAATAATAGGCATGATACAATGAATCACGTAAGGCTGCGGGGGTGACGTCACCAGACACCGCACTCGGCATACAAAGCCTTTTGATTGTAAATAATGCAACAACTAATACACCGATTGCAATTCAGGTTGCAAATTAGTTAATTCTAGACGCAAATCGGTTCCCCTATCCTACTAATATTATAAACGCGAAAGTTTGTAAGTATGGATGGATGTTTGTTACTCTTTCACGTAAAAACTACTGAATGGATTTTAATGAAACTTTACAATAATGTGGCTTATACATCAGAATAACACATAGGCTACAATTTATAAAGATATTGTGTGAATTGTCCAAAATATCAAGTAAGTAGGAAAAAATCTACCATCTGCGAGCTATTCTGGCGTGTGCTGCCAAAACCGTTAGAGTTACACATATGTAATGTATGATGGAAATGTTTATCTTAAATAGTCCTACAAAAAAGCTACTCGAAATACTAATCATGCGAAACGAAGTCGCGGGCACCAGCTAGTATTATAATAATAGTAGCTGATAGTATTGTTAATGCGGTTGATGAGTTTAACCAAAACCAGGAAATAATTTAACAAAAGCACAGAGCAAAAAGAGCCAAGAAAAACGAATCTGGAAAAAGCCTGTCGTAGAACAAGCTCAAGAGGCCTACTTCATGGCTTTCGGATAATATCCGTGAACGCCATTTTGTACTCTCTCTAAGGAGTCATATGACATAAACGGATCATACTGATAAGCGTTTGGAGCCTGTAACGAGCCAGACGTTCAAAGCCAAATTTAAAATAATATATATATCTAGTTATGGATAGTAGAAAGAAGATCCTTCAATACAAATTATTGAATTAAAATATATTTAATAATGATTCAATTGTCGCACAAATATGATGTATTTGACTCTCGGGAATATTAGAGATAATTTCTATGGGGAAATTTGATTTCATAATAGGTTCAAGTAACAAACTCCAATAAAATATTAAATATTATTGAAATTAGGTGCAAGTGAGTTTGTCAGCCGTAGTATGGGTTGTGCTCGTAGTAGAGGGTTCGAGGAGATGGTATATTCTTTGAAATCGGAATGTTCGAATCTCATTAGTGGAGTATGACGTTGAAATCTAAAAAAATCAAAATCAGAATATTTATTTTCAGGATTGGAATGCATTATTGATTTTTCTATTTTTTTCACTCTTTTGTTTAACAAAATTGGAGGATATAAAAGGCGAGGGGGGGGCCGGGACGGGGTCTTTTGATTGACTGTCTTTTTGGGGTAAGGGGTTACGCTGCCCAATTTTTACGCGATTAAATTTTAATAGAGTCATAGTTTGTGATATTGTAAAAATTATTGATTTTGAGCTAGATTGCAAGAAATTGGAATCTAGTTTAGTTTATTGGTGTGCTTAGGCAATATTCTGATTGGTGAGTGAAGGTCTAGGCGGGGACCTGAACATCACAGTGGCGACACACGTCTCGATTCTTCACTAGCTAATCAGGTATTGAACGGTTTCTTGGAGAGAGAGCCGGTCCGTGTTATATTCCACAGCGGATTACATCTCCACGTCATTTGACGGCGATTCAAACGAATTATTCACAATGTCTAGACAGTGATTGTTGTGTTTGATTCCAAGAAGCGTCTGCAACTGCCGTTCCTTATCTATATATTTATATATACACTGTTTATTAGGGCTCGGTCTTTGAGGCGTTTCCTAACCCCTCAGTCTCATTGACCAATACACAGGCCATAGGGATAGGTACACTGGGATTGGCCCCCACGTAGATCTGTCGAAATAGTATAGTTAGAAGGCTTCCATTGCACCTTGGAACCCTACAGAACACACCTACGAAATTAATGTTAAATGTCGAGGCTATGGTCTCTAGTTGTTGAATTACATTTACTAGCAGCTTAGGGACCGCAAGGTTAGACAATGCTAGGTAGGTAAAGCCTAAATAAAAGTATTGATTAAATAATTAAATGGGAAGGGATTGTGTAAAATAGTCAGGCTAAAACTAAGATTCGTGCAAATTAACTAAAGAAACTCGGAAATAAATAAATTCGATAAATTGATAAAATTAACTAGTAAATGCGTGTGTTAAAGAATTTCAAAATTGATGTTTTAAATACAAATGATAAACAATTAGTTTTGGATAGGGTGAGATTGGTTCTTGGTGGTTTTCATATGTTGTACTACCAGAATTTGAATATTAAGCTTTAAAGTCCTAAATTGGTTTTCCAAACTATATTTTCTTAGTCTCAACTTCATGCACTAAAGATAGATTTGTTTTACTACGGAAAATTGATTTCCTAGATATTTACTTATACCAAACGGAGAGTATTATCTATAGTAGTCACGGACTGGTCTAGTCTTTAGCAGCAATTGTTCCTATGTGCATCCAGATGTCTGGAAGGCTTGGAGAACTAAACCTGGTACCTATCTAATTTGATCTTAATTTGCAATACCATAATTACCAAGAATTAGTCACACTTCATAGAACTTGAATCAAAGAAATATGTTTGATATTGAGTAGATAAGCTCAAATAAGTACGGAGTGGATATTGTAGCAATAGTCGAGATGGAGAAGTATAAGTTGTGTCCAAGGACTGTTAGATAGGCCAAATTATTGAATATATAAATAATGGCATAGCAGGAGGGAGATTGGAGGTTAGGGAGGAGAACTAGAATAACCTCAGTCTTCCTGTCTTGACTATAAAGTCTTTGTTCTTCCTTTTTCATATATTACCTACGGGCTTTTAAGTTCCTCTTAGATTAAAGGAAACCTTCAGATTTAATTGTTAAATATATGCAATGCAGATAATTCTAGTACAGTTTAGTCTTGGGATAAATACCTGAAAGACAATTGAGCAGGCTGATGTTATTCTATGGGGATTGGAAGGTGGTTCTCCTCCCCTCCCGTTATGCCGCATTAAATTATCTATATGATTTATTAGACTTAATTTTATCACTATATTTTGTAGAGTTATCTATAGGTTGTATGGTTTTCACAATGGGTCTCAGGTCTTAGCGTTTTCACGTTGTTTTAATATCTACTTCAATTCAGCTCTAGTAGTAGTAATAGGTTATCTAGGTAGGTTCGATATAGGAGAGTAATGTATGGGAAATAAATGAGACTAGCTCTTAAACCAACAAGTTTCTATAAATCGTTTATTCAGCTAATTAAATAATGTAAAGGATAAATTAAGTTTAGCTTTTAATTGAAAGGTATTTTATTATTAGGTTTTGAATACCGCATTGTGTTATCTCATTCAAAGTTCGTGGGTTACAATTCTTAAATCACAACGTAGGTCCGTTATTTTCTTTATAATCACTAGACGATCACATCGGCCAATACATAGTATGTTCAAAGCTATTAGGTAGGTATAGGTATAGTAAGTAATAGGTAGGAATAATAGGTAGGTATAGTAATAGGTAGGTATAGAGTAGGGTTTAGTTAAAGCGGAAAAGGTTAGAGTAGGGGTAGTTAGGATAGTCTGTAGAATTAAATTCAAAATTAAATAATAAGTAATATTAAATAAAGTAGAAAATTTGAAAGGGGGTTAATTGGGGGGGGGGGGTACATTTTGGTGGTGCCTTTACCAGGATTAGTATTTGGGAGTTATTACGGGATATTAGTCTAGATTTCATTTTTACGCTTTGAAGTAACTATGTACAGTGATCAGCAATCGTTGATCACATTTTGATGTTCGTGTAATGGAGGTGAATAACACAATACGGAAAGTCGGTTTAGATAGAGTACAATGCAACATGCATTATTGCACAATTAGATAGTTCAATAAGTTTGGTTTGGTTGGGTTTAAGTTTGGGTTGGTTCAATAGGTTATTTGTATGCTGACATGATAGAAACAAACATAGACATGGTCCCGTACTATAAATTAGTCCTAATAAATAGAATAGGCCGGTATTTGGTTGGTCTATTGGTCATTAATCAAAGGGCACATTTATCATTTTATTTAGTTACGATAATAAATTAAATTATTTAAAATTAATCTGTCTTGCCAAAGGGATACAGAACATTCTAAATAAAATAAAATAAAAGTTAATAGTACCTAGTTGAAATATGACAGATCTGCTGTATGGAACTGTGGTTCTATATAAAATCACTTTTTATTCTGTGGTAAAACAAACTCATTATTTTTATTTATTTAAATTAGCGCAGCGTTAGTTTAATACAAGTAAGCAGATCAATATCGGTGATGGTTGTAGTTAGTCTTGCTGGATTTGGATTTCTTGATTGTTCAAGCAGTGGATTCGAAAGACCAAGGTCACAGTTTCTGAAAAAAATACTACTAGGTAAACCAAACAGCAGTTCTAAAAAACTAATTTGTGAGCAAATGGTCTGGGGGCGTAGATAAGTAAATAAATAAAATTTTCAGATTTTGTGTGTAGTCTTGGTCCAAATTGAACATTATATGGCCTTGTATTGTGTATGTCGAGTGGTTGATGGACTGCACGGATAATTTTAGTAGATTCATACATTTTGTAGGGATGGGGCATTTTTGGCTTTGGCGGGGTTCGAGTCCTCGGCAGTTGAGTTCATGGCTGGGGTTATACACTGCTACACCAAATGCGTCATAGAGATAAGAAATGTTTGTAGCAAGTAGTTGACATTCGGTCATAAAAATTATTCAATACCTAATGCAAAGACTTATAATACATTAGCTCAGATATAGACATACCAGCTATCTGCTGTTCGTTTATTAGGCCCATTATAATAATAATTGTTGTAAATGCACTTGTATGAAGTTCACTAAACTGATATTTAAATTGACAATGCTTATAGGTGTGGTAACTTACGGTTTTACCTGTATTTAGGTATTGATAGGTATTCTGTGGTTGTACTTTGATGAGAATGTTGGGCTTTGATTGATTGCTTCTTAGGTAACATTGAAAATAATTCCTTTCATGTACAATAGATTAGGCCAGGTAGAACAACAGTGGTTATTTCCAATTCATTGAAGTACATATGACATCAATCTTTGTACATTCTGGAAGAAAATCTATTTAATTGACGGATTTATCTTTACTACAAAATGCCAATTTAGCTTACATTATACTATCTGGTTCTAGTAGATACTTACGATTGCATTAGATGAAGTATAAAATCATTCTTGGGTGTAGATTAACGATTTATTTTACAAGTAAAATATTGTTAGTACATAATACGCAATTACGCCAAACAAATTCTCGTTTAGATTCTCTGTCAGAGAATATGCACTGATAATTTAATCTATGTAATGTAATGCCTAATCTAGAATAATATTAATAGTTTCTTATGAAATAAACCACGAAGAGCAAACATTGGAATAGTATTATTGAGAGAAATCACGGGCAAGCGAATGAAATTTGCAAATCAATTAGTGTTGTCGATCGATCGTCCGATCGTCCGATCGATAGTCGATAGCCGCTATCGATAGTTGTTTATTTTTGTTAATGTTATGGCGGAGGTTTTGGACTATCGATGGTTACTTAAATCGACAAAGTTTTGGGATTGTCAGTGGTGCTGATGTGGGTAATTGGTGATTTAATTAATGTAGAAAGTAATTAATGTAATCTATCAAAAGTACAACAAAATCATCGATAGTGTACATCACTACAAGCTAGTATAGTGCATTCAGTAATGTTTGTACAATAATAGGACTCTCTTATTGTATGGGACCATAATAGATAGGGCATATAAATAAAGGTATATTTTCATTTATTTAAAAAAATATATAAATTGCTAGTTGTTCAAATTAATTTTAAGGTCAAATTTTTTTTTATCTGTCGTAAAATGTTATCAATACATAGAAAACTAATTTAAAAAAAATATAAAAGATAGAAATTTATAACAGGAAAAAAAGTAACAAAGCGAATTAAAAAAAAAAAACAATAATTTAAGAAAAGAGTATCGTTTACATTATTAGACAGGAATGAGGAAATGACAGATATAAGGAAATATACTTTATGTAGGTGGTGTAAGGAGACCCGAAACGATTAGCATTTGAAATACGCTTTTGTATGGAGGACGCACAAAAAGTAGTGTTATGTAGTGGTGGGTTTATTAATAAAGAGATTAAAATACGGAGGGTTTGCGCGAATGGGAATTTCGATTAAAGTTGGTAAGGGGACGTAAAATAAAAAAAAAAAAAAAAATCGGTATCAAATATAAAACAATTCATTAATTACTAATTGCGTAAATTTTTTTCGACAGAATTCAACATCAGATTAAATAGTTTCACTGTATTTTTGGGTGTTGTGAGAAAACATTAAATTGTGAAGTGAACATTAGTGAATTAAATAAAATAACATGAATCGGGCTAAATCAAGGCGGGTGTGTAAACGGCCAACTAGAATTATGGGCACAGAAGTAGAAGTTACAGAACCGCTACCCAAACGGCCTCAGAAACGGAAACCGTTAGAAAATTCATTAGCGGCAGAAATGGATGGAGAATTGATAGAGGAGCCTGTTAATGAAATAACAGAAGATTCACCAATGAATAAACGTTCGAGAATTCAGAAGTCTGGAATAGGAGAGGGAAAGTCTGGTGAAATAACAAGGATGTTTCGCATGATGAGGAGGATGGTTGGCTCATTAAGTTTCAAATTAAGCGAGATTAGCGAAGAAGTAAAAAATAATAGAGTACTATTGAATGGAAACCAGGGTAGTCAATCATCAGATAGTGAAGTACCTTCTGTCCAGCCTGAGGTGCAAACTGCTGCAGAGATATCTGAGGAGTCAGTTACCATTACAGAGCCCAAGTTGACTGTGGGCCAACAGAAAGACATAATTTATAATATTCGAAATGTTAATCTAGAAAAACCAAAATTTGGAGGAAAAATAATGATCCATCCAGTAACTTTCATTGAGGATCTGGAGGTTTATCTGAAAAAAACTGCTAAAGATGGCAAAGAACTAGAATTAATACAAGACTGTCTAATTGATGATGCTCGAGATTGGGTGAGAGTATATAAAGCAAGGTGGATGACATTTGACGATTTTAAAATGGACTTTCTGACCACTTATTGGGGAGAGAATGATCAAAGCGAATTAAGGCGCAACATTGTACAAGGATGTTGGGACCGGAAGAAAAATCCATCAATGTTAAATCATTTCCTTAGACTCACTGGAAGAGCTCAAATGCTGAATTATAAAATTCCAGAAAAACAATTGGTATCTGATGTAATGAGGCATTACCCTCGAACAGTCCAACAAGTGTGGTCAATGTCCAAATTGGAAACAATAATAGAAACAGCTGAATTTCTAAGAAATATGGAAGACATTAGTAAGCAAGAACCTCATGTTTATACCACTGGTGATTCTGCTAGAACTACAGGACCTAAGAAGGAATATCAGTCATATCGCAACTGGTCTAGACCAGCAGAGGTGTCACAGGCCACAATGCAACAAACTAGGACGTACGAGCAGAAGAAGGGAGAGATGCAACGAAATCAACGACTTTGGAGACGGCCGGAGGAACAGAAAGCTCCTGTTAAAGAAGTGCAAGCTATCAACACTACTCAGGAAATGTCGACAGTTGCAAGCCCATCTATAGTGTTAAACTAAAAGAAGTTGACTTATCTGTTGCCGATTCAGCTTCAGATACAGGGAACAAAATTTGCGAATAATGTGGTCTATGGGGACAAACTATAGGACAAAAATACTCGTGGTTTAAGGGATCCAATCAAAGCTGGGGGCAAGCGGCAATTAAAGTTCAATAGGAGGTTTCGACTTATCCAATTTCAAATTGGGGATTTAGTAAAAATCAGACGATTAAAAAAATCAAGTGCGGAACAAAAAAAAACTACAAAAAAATTCGAAGCATTATATGAAGGTCCTATGTAGTGGGTGCTGTCCCTTTTCATAATGTTTACATTCTCATGGATCCTATTAGCAAGCGAATCAGAGGGAAATATAATACTATACATTTATCGAGGTTATTATCAGAGCAAATCATTGTGAACTGATCTGAGGCTGAGTCGAGACAGATTATTTGGGAAAATTTTTCCCTATTAACATAGAGGAATTTTGTTATGGTCATTGTACGTTTAATTTCATTCTTATATACAGTTATTTTCTTTGACAACTCAATGGTGTTGGTTTTATAGGGGTGTCATGCATGATAGACCAGTATCTATATATACGGTTATCAAAACTTTTATCCTAGAATATTTGAATTTTAACTAACGATTCATAATCATTTATTATCAGAAGGGAATTGTAGATTTAATTGAAATCAAAGTTGGTTCAATAATTGTTGAAGTAGTATCTATTTAGATATTTGTTCATTTTGATTTCAGACTAGGATAAAAAAAACATATATTGCAATGGAGGAAATGTTTTTCAGTAATAGATGAACCTAAAAATAAGATGATTTTGCATAAAGATTATTATGTAAATATTATTTTAAAAAAAATTGTACCTAGAAAAAGGTTATTTTTTTTTCAAGGGAAATTTATCCTATTAAGCTCAGCACTAGCAGATGTAACGTTACTTTATTACTTAGAGAAAATGTTGTTAAACATATTTATTTTTGGATAATACCTATGGAGTTTAGTTGATTAAATAGCTAAGAGAAGAGATGTTAACAAGAGTAGTGTAATTTTTTTTCCGTTAAACATATTGACTAGTTAAGATTAATACGAGAAGTAATAGGGAATTGTGTAGGGAAACGGAAGGTAGTCAATTAAATTTTGACATTAGTTTGATTTGTTGGAAGTAAATAATTATTGTGGGAATAGCTTAAATTTAGATTTGGAAGAGAATTAATGTTAAAAGAAGAAAAATATTATTAAAGATTTAATCCTGATAAAGTAAAGGAGAGTGTACTGTTATTAAAACCTGTTCATGGAGTGTCTGAAAACTAGATTCATCGTCGATACATGTATTCAAAAGAAAGGAGGTGAATAGATGTGCTACCAGATTTAGAATTTAGTATAATTATAAAAAAAAACAGATTTATATATTCAATTGTATTTACTGGAATTGGTACAAATGTAGTTAAATGTAAAGATGTGATTTTGAGTGTGATATCGTCAAATAGAATTGTATAGTAAACTGGGGCTCCGGTTTTTAACACAGAAGATTCTTTGTCTAACAGACAGCCTGGTGTAGTGTGCGTCAAGACTGTTCGCCCGCTAGTCGGCTGCCTCGGTCGAAAGACGGACATTGCATGGGGTGTATACTATTAAGATAAAAGGGAAATGATCAGATTGTGATTAATTTGGTTTAACTTCTAATTTCACTTGTAGAACTTATTAAGTTTAATTATGTATCACACTCAAGAGAGAAAAAAAAAATATTTTCAAGATTGGATTTGTTAAATTAAGTTTAAGACTGAATATAATAAAGAATGTTAAAAAAAATGTAAAAATTGAAAGGGGGAATGGAGGTAGCGGGGGAGGGCTGGAATGACTATACATACAACTATAACTTATTGAAAGTAATAGAAATAAACATAATAAAATCAATGGTAAAGTAAGCCAGAGAAAGTAATTCACAATTTTGCTTAAAATCAATAATAAAATTAAAATTGCAAAAGTTCAATTAAAAAGTAAGGATGGATGTAAACTCATTCCAAGGGGTGTTTGTGGCGGCCCCCCTTATCCCCTTTTAATTTTTTTTTTTTATAAAAAAAAGGTAATTACTTAAGTTTGATTGATAGCCGAACGGTTGCATTCGTTCATGGAAATATCTAAACAAGTGGATGTTTATTATCTCATGAGAGTGAATAACGAAATATTAATTAATAGTCTACTAGAAGAAAGGTTGAATAATAAGTGATTAAAAAGTTTGTGCCAGAGGGAACAAGTCTACTGGAAAGGCGGGACCTCTATTATACATTAGATAAAATCTTAAATTAAAAATAAATTCAATGCTGGAACAAAATTAATTGTATTTTTTTTTTGTAGTGGTTTAACTTGTATGTAATTTAATTAGAGGTAGTTGAACAACAGAAAATAAATGGGAGGGTACCTGAGTAGGAGTGAGATAAAGACATTAGACTCATACAGACTCATCTGTAGGGAATCTGAAATTGTATTTTAATTAAGAGAGGGGTCTTTTTGAAAAAAAAAGGACTTAACTAAGTTTTGGTATGAATAAATTTAAATGTATTTAATGACATAAAATCTAGAACTTAATAAAACTTGAAATCAAAATAGTATGTAATGGTAGTTATAAGTTCATTCTAACGTTCAAAACTGTATGAATTGGTTTTCAAAAATTCATGGAGCGGGAGTGTACACGCTAGGTACAAATAAATTGGGACGTCTATAGCCTCCTTATATTGGAATTGATTTGACAAGTGGCAACATTGAGGAAGGTGTCAAAGTGACAACTCAACGGGGGAGTATTTGAAAGTTGTCTACACGAGACAATTAATTAATTTAGATGGATAATAAAAGGTGTAGAATCTAATTAATCGCGGATCTGACGAGTTAAAAGTAGTATAAATAAATGGTTGCAAGCAGTGATGTGGGAAGGATACCTTTATGGTACAGCTCTAATTGAGAACTTAATGAAACTTGAAATGGAAATTTCTGTCTGAGAAATCTAGTGGTTGGTTTGAGGTAGCGTACATCTTGATGGAGAAATGTTGATTACTGAATGGAGACGTAAGTACGTTATCATTAATATAGAATGAAATTGTTGTTAGACACAGAGAAACCGCTTTTTCTCTTGAAAGGACTAAGTAAGTGTGGTAATGAAAGGACTTCATAAAGGTAGTATAAGGACTTCTTATCTTTCACTGGAGCTCAAGGATGGATAGTATTTATTGTTGCTACTTACTGACTTCACTACACTGATCGAATAACGTTTTTTTAATCTGTTGGTGTTAGGTTAGAGAAATGGTTAATAATAAAAATATTGATATTAACTTTTCTATCAACGATATGTTGTCTGGTTAAAAGGCGTTATACTTCACAAGAAGCTAATACTAATAATTTCGACAACTATACATGCGCCAAGACTTGGTAGTTGGTATATGGGAAGAAAGATTGAGACTAGACATAGGGCATGTGCGTTTAATATGGACACTGTACGTAGTACACATGGGAAGGATCTATTTCGGGTTATAACGCCACAGTCCCCAAACCATAGGACCAGTTATCACTCGAAATTGGGCCACAGGGCCAGCAGGGTCTGGCAAACCCTGACATTCTGATAACATGTTGTAGTGCCAGGTGGAAGTAGTGACTGTTCCATGTACTTAGAGCTAAAAGTTGAATTTTTTCAGACTTTATAACAATTATCCAAAACTCTTGGTTTAAAAACACAACACACCAGATTGACACAGCCAGGTAAAGCAATAATAAATAAGTAGATTATAAATTTTATAGGAGCGTTGTACTTGTAAGCTTCCTTTCTTCATTTTCTAGTTAAAAGTGTACTTAACACATAACAAGAAAATAAACAAACGAGGGGGCGAATGTAACGAGCCAGACGTTCAAAGCCAAATTTAAAATAATATATATATCTAGTTATGGATAGTAGAAAGAAGATCCTTCAATACAAATTATTGAATTAAAATATATTTAATAATGATTCAATTGTCGCACAAATATGATGTATTTGACTCTCGGGAATATTAGAGATAATTTCTATGGGGAAATTTGATTTCATAATAGGTTCAAGTAACAAACTCCAATAAAATATTAAATATTATTGAAATTAGGTGCAAGTGAGTTTGTCAGCCGTAGTATGGGTTGTGCTCGTAGTAGAGGGTTCGAGGAGATGGTATATTCTTTGAAATCGGAATGTTCGAATCTCATTAGTGGAGTATGACGTTGAAATCTAAAAAAATCAAAATCAGAATATTTATTTTCAGGATTGGAATGCATTATTGATTTTTCTATTTTTTTCACTCTTTTGTTTAACAAAATTGGAGGATATAAAAGGCGAGGGGGGGGCCGGGACGGGGTCTTTTGATTGACTGTCTTTTTGGGGTAAGGGGTTACGCTGCCCAATTTTTACGCGATTAAATTTTAATAGAGTCATAGTTTGTGATATTGTAAAAATTATTGATTTTGAGCTAGATTGCAAGAAATTGGAATCTAGTTTAGTTTATTGGTGTGCTTAGGCAATATTCTGATTGGTGAGTGAAGGTCTAGGCGGGGACCTGAACATCACAGTGGCGACACACGTCTCGATTCTTCACTAGCTAATCAGGTATTGAACGGTTTCTTGGAGAGAGAGCCGGTCCGTGTTATATTCCACAGCGGATTACATCTCCACGTCATTTGACGGCGATTCAAACGAATTATTCACAATGTCTAGACAGTGATTGTTGTGTTTGATTCCAAGAAGCGTCTGCAACTGCCGTTCCTTATCTATATATTTATATATACACTGTTTATTAGGGCTCGGTCTTTGAGGCGTTTCCTAACCCCTCAGTCTCATTGACCAATACACAGGCCATAGGGATAGGTACACTGGGATTGGCCCCCACGTAGATCTGTCGAAATAGTATAGTTAGAAGGCTTCCATTGCACCTTGGAACCCTACAGAACACACCTACGAAATTAATGTTAAATGTCGAGGCTATGGTCTCTAGTTGTTGAATTACATTTACTAGCAGCTTAGGGACCGCAAGGTTAGACAATGCTAGGTAGGTAAAGCCTAAATAAAAGTATTGATTAAATAATTAAATGGGAAGGGATTGTGTAAAATAGTCAGGCTAAAACTAAGATTCGTGCAAATTAACTAAAGAAACTCGGAAATAAATAAATTCGATAAATTGATAAAATTAACTAGTAAATGCGTGTGTTAAAGAATTTCAAAATTGATGTTTTAAATACAAATGATAAACAATTAGTTTTGGATAGGGTGAGATTGGTTCTTGGTGGTTTTCATATGTTGTACTACCAGAATTTGAATATTAAGCTTTAAAGTCCTAAATTGGTTTTCCAAACTATATTTTCTTAGTCTCAACTTCATGCACTAAAGATAGATTTGTTTTACTACGGAAAATTGATTTCCTAGATATTTACTTATACCAAACGGAGAGTATTATCTATAGTAGTCACGGACTGGTCTAGTCTTTAGCAGCAATTGTTCCTATGTGCATCCAGATGTCTGGAAGGCTTGGAGAACTAAACCTGGTACCTATCTAATTTGATCTTAATTTGCAATACCATAATTACCAAGAATTAGTCACACTTCATAGAACTTGAATCAAAGAAATATGTTTGATATTGAGTAGATAAGCTCAAATAAGTACGGAGTGGATATTGTAGCAATAGTCGAGATGGAGAAGTATAAGTTGTGTCCAAGGACTGTTAGATAGGCCAAATTATTGAATATATAAATAATGGCATAGCAGGAGGGAGATTGGAGGTTAGGGAGGAGAACTAGAATAACCTCAGTCTTCCTGTCTTGACTATAAAGTCTTTGTTCTTCCTTTTTCATATATTACCTACGGGCTTTTAAGTTCCTCTTAGATTAAAGGAAACCTTCAGATTTAATTGTTAAATATATGCAATGCAGATAATTCTAGTACAGTTTAGTCTTGGGATAAATACCTGAAAGACAATTGAGCAGGCTGATGTTATTCTATGGGGATTGGAAGGTGGTTCTCCTCCCCTCCCGTTATGCCGCATTAAATTATCTATATGATTTATTAGACTTAATTTTATCACTATATTTTGTAGAGTTATCTATAGGTTGTATGGTTTTCACAATGGGTCTCAGGTCTTAGCGTTTTCACGTTGTTTTAATATCTACTTCAATTCAGCTCTAGTAGTAGTAATAGGTTATCTAGGTAGGTTCGATATAGGAGAGTAATGTATGGGAAATAAATGAGACTAGCTCTTAAACCAACAAGTTTCTATAAATCGTTTATTCAGCTAATTAAATAATGTAAAGGATAAATTAAGTTTAGCTTTTAATTGAAAGGTATTTTATTATTAGGTTTTGAATACCGCATTGTGTTATCTCATTCAAAGTTCGTGGGTTACAATTCTTAAATCACAACGTAGGTCCGTTATTTTCTTTATAATCACTAGACGATCACATCGGCCAATACATAGTATGTTCAAAGCTATTAGGTAGGTATAGGTATAGTAAGTAATAGGTAGGAATAATAGGTAGGTATAGTAATAGGTAGGTATAGAGTAGGGTTTAGTTAAAGCGGAAAAGGTTAGAGTAGGGGTAGTTAGGATAGTCTGTAGAATTAAATACAAAATATAAATAAATAGTAAAGTAGAAAGTATTTAGGAGGAGTAAGGGGGGGGGGGTACAAGCCGTAACTACGATCCGAATATGACACATTTACCCCATCATCAGGTTATTTTTGTCTCCACTGCAGGACCCTCTCATCTGCCGGAGACAGAAGGAGGATATGGCCTACACTCCCCGCACTGGCCAGACGGGTTGGGGAGGCCTGATTGATGTTTTATAATGTATTCCCTTAGTCGCCTTGTACGACATCCACGGGAAGAGTTGGAGTGGTCCTCTTCTACTCTACCGGAAACCACACGGCACACCGGAAACCACAACATTTACCCTAATTTGTAAGGTAATTAAGAAGTTTATTGCATTCTATGATTTTATACAGATGGCAAAAATAGACAGAGTTCATCATGGACCCATTTCGGCTTAGCAAGTAGGAAAGAATACCAACAATATAGACGACGTAGTAACAGTAGACACCCAGGACACTAACACCGAGAATCAAATGAAACTCCATAAGGAAAGACAAAGTACAATGGCGCTGGATAAATTATTGAGATCACTTACTGTTAATAAAGTAGCCAAAACAACTTACAACACTATCGCATTGGTTTTAGAAACCTTGTTCCGGACAGGTCTGCGTAAACGAGGGACAGTCCTTGGTGTAATTTTAGTCAGTCTTACAACTGCATCAAATACCGCACCGTAAAGTACACGGTTCGGCAACGATCTCTATGTAGATGGAGCGTTCCAAACAATAGCTCTGTTCCACGCAACTGCGGCTCGAGCCGCAACTCGTTCACATTCACTTTGAAACTTGTGCAGTTACTACGCAGAACATTTAAATATTTACTCAATATTGACGCTATTTACCCGTAGCGTCAATATTTAATAATAATTAAACGTTCTGCGTAGTAACTGTACAAGTTTCATTGTGAATGTAGCCCAGTTGCGGCTCTCAGAGCCGCAGTTGCGTGGAACAGAGCGATTGTTTAGAATTAGGTCCAAGTTTAGAACGCTCCATCTAGTAGTACATAGAGATCGTAGCGGTTCGGAGATTTGTGTCATCCGCCGACAAGTGCCTCGTCTGCGCAGGCCCTACATGAAACAGTATAAGAAATGAGCCAACAAAACATAATCGGAGCAACTGCACGTTTTTAAGTTGCATGCAAGTGCCCGTTTCGTGCGATGACGAATAGTAGAGTACAAGGTTGTAAAGGCAAACAACGGCGGTGATAAACAATTTTACGAGGCGAGACGAGCGAGACGCCCCACTTCAAGGTTATACGTGCTTATTAAGGAAGGCTTTACAGGAAATCGTTTATACAGCCGAGCCAATAAAAGGTTGAATTTTGCGCTTCGGTTTTTTTTATCGACAACTTAAAGGCACCAAGTACCTAAAATGAGGTCACTTATTAAACTCATCAGTTTCGGGGAGAGGTGACATTCCTGAACTTTCTACCTTTAAATGTCGGTTCGGTAGGCAGATGAGCCTGCCTAGATTTATGGGCGCAATGCTCTCCTCCGCCCCCCCGGGGTCATGACCAAAGCACTTTATTTTAGACCAAATTATTTTTTTTTTGTCATACTTACATTACTACCTGTTTACAAGAATCGTTATTAATTCATTCATACCTAAGTTCATTACATCGATCGATCAAGTGTGTTTCTGGAAAATAGGTAAAGTCATACAAAAATTCTCCCCTCCCTAACTAAGATAAAGAAATAATTAGTATGTCTCACTGACGTAGCAAGTTTTTGCATTTCATTACAACATCGTTTTAGGCATTGATAGATCCACAGAAATTTGGTCTCTGTTTGGATTACCTACTCATGTGCCCATGCGGTTCGTCGGGTATCAGAAAGTGGCTTCAAAACCACCCGGAGCTCAAATATAACGATTTCTCTGTACGGGTCCACTGTATCAACACTTGAATGCGACTTGTTATGCCCGGCGGAGTCCGACCTCTGTTTTATAAATATCAAACATCTGAAATCGTTAGTACATAGATGTCGTTGTCCTGTCGGTTGTCTTTCGCCCCACATAAGGTAACAACTGTTGCGTCGCACCTTAGCGACCCGCCAGACGCCAGGCGCGACACGAAGAGGCATATTAGCGCGAATTACCTGCTCATTTTGTGTACAAGCTGTCGTTTATATGGACATGACTCACTGGGTTGCGCATGGAACGTTCCAAACACGCACCCACTACCTCGCACTGCTTTACTTTTGATTTATGAATATTACAGTCGGCTTCTGTACGAGTATGTGTGTGCGAGTTTATATTCATAGCTACTATAATCTTGTTAACTAACTTGCAACATTTAACCACTATATTTTGCCTAAACACTAATTCGCTCATTTCCATATAGCGCTCCGGACTTTGTCTTGTACTGCGGAAATGCTAGTACCACGTATTATGGAGAATAATTAGTACTTTTTTTTATTGTTGATGGGTTTGCGCTTGACCTTTGTTGCGAACTCTTTGATAGTTTTTATTATTTCTATGATTTTGTAAAAAGAACTTTGTCAGTGTTAGTTAGTGTCAAATAAAAATCACCGTTTTTGAACCAGGACTCGGTTGGTGTTTTTTCCTTTGTCCGCTGCAGCAGCGAAGGCTCTTGCCTCGTCTTCCAAGAAACTGGAACTACTAGGTTTTGCGGGTAGCACGTTACATTGGTTACATTTAACACAGTCTACATACTACAGGCTGTAAACTGTACACAGTTTACAGTCATTCTCATTTTGCCAAAACACGATGAAAACAAAAAAAAAATGAACAAAATGTGAAATAAAATGAAGGATGACTAAGGCTGCAGCAGACGAAAGAAAAAACCACCAACCGAGTCCTGGTTCAAAAACGGTGATTTTTATTTGACACTAACGAACACTGACAAGGTTCTGTTTAACCTCGGTCACACCTGATGGTAAGATGAGGCCTAAGGTGGAGCTCGCTTACCCAGAAGATGTCTATGCACTCTTCCTTTAAAAAGATCCAAATTATACTAAATTCAGTGGTAAGTGATGTGTAACAGAATGCATAGCAAATAACTATTATAATAAGGAACAGGTTATCTATTTTTGTTATTATAATTGACCAGTACTTGAAAGACACTTTGGAACGCTGGTCACATTAGTATCATCAATGGTACTAATGACACTTGTCTCCATAGTGCGTTAATTGTACTAATGACACAAATTAGTCACCATCAATGATACTAGAGGGGCAAATCAGTACCATAGTACATGGGCCAAAGCAGTATCAATAGACAGTCACATCTTACAATAAAAATGTAACTGGTCTATGTCTGTACATGAGAGATATTTAAAAAAAATGTATGAGGGGTCTTTATATGGCCAATAGAAGTTAATTTTGTTTAAATTTTTGTCTGTCTGTCTGTATGTATGTTTGTTACCGCATCACGCAAAAACTAATGAATAAAATTTGATGCAGTTTTCACAGTTGTCTTGCTGGTGGTCTAACTTAAAATCTGGTGCATGTTTCATCTTGATACGCCACTAAAAACCTGAGATATTAATAAAATAAATAATTTTCTAGAAGCCATTATTTCGAATGATAATAAAACGACTGTTAATATTTCTTCCAGTAACTCAGTATCACATTTAGAAATCATTCATGAAAAATACATATCTTTATTACGAAAATTATGATAAAAAAAATTCAATATTTCTCGAATGTACAAGTATGTTCATCATATGGGCGAGGTCAACGGCCGGGGCGCGTATGGGATTGAGTGAAATTTAGTTTTTTGGGATAGGGATGGGGTTGAGGTTGGGGTTGGGATTGGGATATTGAAAGTCTCGAGCCTGAGTGGGAGTGGAAGTAGATGTGGGAAGAAAACGGGAGCGGAAGTGGGAACGGGGACGGATTCTGTAGTTCACGCGAGCGGAGCCGCGGGCACAGCTAGTTCCAAATAAAATGACCAAAGCAAATGATCGTATTACAGGTCCGGAGTGGAATAAAGTCCCAAATTGATCGCATAGTGATGGAAGATACAATCTTGTCCGTCAGTAATGCAATTATAATGATGCGCAACGCAAGAGAATTGTGTATGCAAACCGAGTGAGGACGCGTCGCCATGCCATGATGGCTGATGGCGTGGTGGGTTAAAAATACACCGTGACCCCCGTCCGTGGGACAGTAGGGCTGGTGGTGATGACGTCACACGCACCTGCGGCAGCGGCAGTGCAAGTCCTGATCAAGATAGGCGCAATAAACGTGCCTAAGGGGAACTGTTAACTATGAAAGTACTTGGGAACGGAACCAAAAAGCGCGAGGGTGAGATAGTGTCGACGATAAAACTTCATAACATTTGTGTCTGATACAACGTTGTAAAAACAATCGACAAGTTGTAAACACAAGAAGTACGCGAACGTAAACAAGCCGTAGGAATAAATATAATTACACTTTCTGAACGATAAACTGTTGCA
Source organism: Esperia sulphurella (assembly GCA_947086405.1). Taxonomy (NCBI): domain Eukaryota; kingdom Metazoa; phylum Arthropoda; class Insecta; order Lepidoptera; family Oecophoridae; genus Esperia; species Esperia sulphurella. The sequence continues at coordinate 16,957,193 of OX352265.1, forward strand.
ACCATCACATCAAAGCCAGAGGGATCAATGGAGGCAACTAAATTAGATTAGGTTACTCATTAGGGATAAAAAGAGGGTTCGTAAAGGTGAGTGGAAGCTACCCGGTTGGAAAATATTACGATATTTTAGGAAGTGCTAAAATAAATCAACCCCCGTTCCACGCAATCATGGGGTCTCGACTGCAAACTTTCCCCGACCCGAAGTCACGTCAGCGTGAGTCATGGCTACCGTTACTGTAGTAGCCCAGTTACAGTGAGAACTGTAGAAGAATAAATTAAAAATGCAATAACAAGTTCAATACACCGAGTTTGAGATGAGTTTTAGTTTAGTTTGCTGCCTACTTGAACACATAAATGTTTAATTGTAAAGCATGGTAGCGCGACTTCCGAAAAGTTATATGATGTTGAAGAAGTTTTCTTACAGAAAGCAGACTGTACAGAGTTTGTCTGGTCACACAACAGTTGCGACGAGTGCGCGCGTGGAGTATCGATCCGCCCCACCCCCCGCGTCCCGCCTGGGCCCGCACCCCCGCACTCGCCCCGTTTGGACCTAGCCTTTATTACATCCAAGTCTGGGCTTTCCCGGATAATGTAGGAGAAGCAAGTACTTTGCAGCATTTGCGAAAAATAAAACTGAAGAAAGAAAATTCTTTCTTGTCATTCATTATTACATACTGTGGCCATGACCGTGAAACATTTTTCGATGTTAACAACAAAGTTGTCATGTATTGGTAGACAAAACAGATTGGCGCTGTTCGCTCGCTTATCCGCGGTAATGAGACCAAAGAACAACAAGCCCTTGATGCGTCATCATAAGCAAGGCAAGTGAACAAACAAGGGCACGAGTAGGGCACAAAGACAACTGCGCCGCATTTTTACGAACCGTAAACCGAATTGGGTCAGGGGTAAATAAATGGTGCGCAAAAGTGACTCTCAACAAGCAGGTACCTTACATATACAGCTATACTCTCATGGGACATGACATTGCTAACGAAACTGTATTGTTTTCTCTAGGAGCAGGAAAACCATTAAAACTACATACAACAATAAACAACAACCTCCCTTTGGGCTTCACCGCTGTCGGCTACAAATTTGAGGCCGTTGCTCTACGCTATCTATTATGCACTAGCTACAATACCCGCGACTTCGTCCACGCGAAGGTATACTAGTCAAGTTTTCGCAATGAAAAGTATAGATGCTATATGTTATTCCAGGATATAATAAGCTGTCACTATACCAAGTTTCATCAATATCCTTTCAAGTGTTATCTTCGTCTTTATCATGTCAGCCCTCAGACGTTCACTGTTTGACATAGGCCTTTCCCCAATGAACGCCACCACACCCGGTCCTCCGCCCTCCGCATCCAACCGCTACCGGCCACCTTCTTCAGGTCGTCGGTCCATCTGGCGGCTGGGTGTTCACACGTTATGGCGTGGTTAAATGACAAACATCCACACTTGCGTATTCATAACGTTATAATTGTATATGTGTGATTGGACGTTTTGGGAATTGCTCAAGGGACATGTGCGCATTGAACATTTATTTATTAGGTCACCAACAGAGTGTACAATTCTTGTATAAGGGAAATTTACAAAAGTAGAGAGAGATCGTACTTAGGCATCTAAAACACACGTGTATTATTAACGTGTAGTCTATGTAATACAGCAATATTAGCAAAATGCAAAAGGATAGGCGATCTTTGCATAAGTTTTGACTGTTGACCTAAATCTAACAAAAGAATTCGACAACAGAACATCGATGTTATCTACATCAAACAAACACTCCGATAATACAATAAACTCTTCTTTATGCTTTAATTCGGACTTGCTACGGACGGCCTCATTGCGGCTAGCCACAGTGGTTTCTTGGGTATGTGATTTGGAACCAGGGGTTGGTGCTCTTTGAATTCGACTGCCATGCCTAGACGATCGTTGTATTGGTCATTGAGAAATCTATACAAAAATATATGACGTATAGTATATGTAGTTAAATTTTATTGGCATTAACATTTGGAACTCGGATCTGCTAAGGTCGATTAGGTCAAACAGAGATCGTTTGCAAATAAGTATAAATAAAAACTGATAGACAGGATGACGATGATGAGATGGGAAGTTGATAAATCGCAACCGTAAATTAAAGCTGATACTGAATTCGCTGATTCCGTGGTTTAGAGTGGAGATCCTTTCGAAGTTTTTAAGAAAAGCATAATAATAATTGGGAGAAGATACCTATTAGAAATTGGAGTGCCGCTCGCGTGATACTACTTCACTGCTGTTGCCTAGCTGACGTACACGATATATATAATAAGTAACAGCGGCCGGCGGATATTATACGAATCGCCCGTCACACACCCATTTATTAGAAAAATGTAACACGTAACACAGATAAAAGAGTCGAAATCTAGAAACCAGTGTATTCAATGCAATAGATAGCATCGTGCCAGAAACTTCTGGACGGTTGATTCGTGGCTATGTGCAGAATTTGGAAGCTACATTTGATAACCCAAACCGAATAATATTCTCAAGCGATACCTTAGACAAGAGACGTGTGTACTTACACGTGATGGCGTCACTGCTTCCGGATCCCATGTTGGCGGTTCGATTCACAATTAAGTCCACACAAAAAGCGATAGTCCTTGGAGGTGTGAATCACTGCGGCCCACTCGAGGCTACATGGGTAGCTGGTCAGACGAAGCGGATCACTGTGCTCTGTCAGTACGGGACGGGCGGAGCGCTCGGGTCGCGACGACGTGAGCTCGGCGCTGAGGGATCCCCGCTTATGTGTTGCGCGAGAGCGCCTCGGAACTGCTGCTAAAATTAGCGGCGGGCGCGGGCAGTAGTCGCAAGCTTGGCAGTCGCATACCGCGCCCAATACACATGCGGCCGCCGCTGGAAGGAAACCATGGCGGTCGCACTATACGACTTGTTTCGATTGGTTTTTATCTAAGGAATGCACTCAGGAGTCATTTAATTTGGTTCTCTTGAACTCGAAACCAAAATCTTTGCTGTTCTGGCATTGACTGATTATTTTACATGTAATGATAATGTAGTTACGCTGATCGGCAGAATTTGTGATGTAGGTACAAAGAAAAGATTTTGTGAGAAAAAAAATCATTAGAATTTTCTGCATTCCTGTATTATCAGTATCACAAAAGACATTCACAATCACATGATTATCTGAACTCGTACCAAACCAGATAAGATAAAGTTATCTTCCTTCTGGTTATCTTTCTCTCGGCCTAGTGCAGTTTGCTATCGGCTAAATGTATTATCTCAGAAAATTATGTCATCATAAAAATGGTTCAGAGTTCATTTTGTACTTATCTTAATTTTTCTTATAATTTTTCTAGAATCCTATCAATTTGTAATATTTTTGCAAGTTAGTTGATCGATGACTCACTCGCGCGTGTCTGATTCATGAGCATGCATCGATTTTGCGTCGCTACGCCATAATTTATTCCACCGGACAGTCTAGCTGGGCGCCCGGGTTTGTCTGCATATTCATCACCGCGATGTCGTGACTCTGAGACTTTACGGCCTTTTATCGCGTGTAAACTATAAATAAACGTATGACGGCTTATTTACGCGGAAAATGGGTTTGTGAGTGAACTCATTAGTCAGAGTCTGTACGACTCTTCCGGCAAGCGATTGCATTGTGTACAGGTTGGCGTTCGGCGACATCCTTTCTTTTGCAGTGAGAGGCGTGGGTTTCAGCGGGTACCGTTAGCCAGGCGACCGACGTCCCACCGCGCCAGCGCTGCAGCGAGCGCTGCAGCGGTGGCGCGCGGTCAACGCCCGGCTCCGGCCGCTCCGCTCCGCGGGCGCCGACCTCCCCTCCCACTTTCAGCCTTACCACCGGCCGCTTCCCTCGTGCTCCACATAAAGAACCGACTATAATGCTAAAAAGCGATAATTTTGCAACGTCATCTCATACCGTCACGTCGAGGCGCAACAATCATTTCACGGTGCGCGACGAGCTCTCCTCCGTCTGTACGAAATGATTACTTTTTGTATTTGGTGAATCATCAGGTTTATTTCGATGCTTATACGTCTTGTGAGACTGGGCTTTGTTCACCTGTCTGCACTGAAGACGTGATTCTTCACGCTCGGGAGCGTTCCGTCCGAGTTCACCCACAAACAACCTTTGTCAAACCGCGTTTGTCAGTCATGGGTGCGGCGGGTGCAGGGGGTGGGTATCCGCGAATATGGTCGACGCCGACGTAAGAAAAGTAGATAATCAATCACTCAGTTAAGCTTTAGAAAACCAACGATCTCTATGTACTACTAGATGGAGCGTTCCAAACAATCGCTCTGTTCCACGCACTTGCCACAACTCTTTCATATTCACTTTGAAACTTGTGCAGTTACTACTAAGAACATTTAATTATTTACTAAATATTGACATTTAGCGTCAATATTTAGGAATAATTAAATGTTCTGAGTAGTAACTGCACAAGTTTCATTGTGAATGTGAAAGAGTTGTGGCTACTTGCGTGGAACAGAGCGATTGTTTGGAACGCTCCATCTTGTAGTACATAGAGATCGATGTAGAAAACAAACTTTTTCAATAATATTATTATTGGATGCGCAGAAAAGTCTGGATGTACACAGCGTCAATAAATATACGAGTGATGTATGAGGAGGTGCGTAGCGCGGGCGGACGTACATATTTTATACTATTGGTGCTAAAAATGATGGAATAACGCAATCGACGGCAACTTACCGAGTCCCATCTGGCAGAAGATGACCTCGGCCTCTATGACGTGAGCGACGGGAGCAGCGGCGGGTGCGGGCGGAGCGCTGGCGGGCGCGGGCGCGGCCGGCGGCGGCGCGCTCGGCCTCAGCGGCGGGCTCGGCTGGCGCGGCTGCGGCGCCGCCGCCGGCTCCATCTGCACCGGCCGCGCCAGCTCCGGCTTGGGCGGCGGCACAGGCTCGGGCTCGCGGGCTGCTGGCGGAGCGGGCGCGGGCGGCGCGGCGGCGGGCGGCGGCGGGGCCGGCGTCGGCGCCAGTACGGGCGTAGGGTCGCTGGCGGGCGGCGCGGGTGCAGGTGCGGGCGGCGCGGGTGCAGGTGCGGGGGGCGCGGGCGCAGGCCGGTGCAGCGGCGATTCGCCCGCCGTGTCGGCATCCGACTCGCTGTCGGTGAACTTGTCGGCGAGCTGGTCGGCCGGGGGCGGGGCTAGCGCGGCGTGCGGCGAGGGCGCGCGGGCCGCCGGCGCCGACACATCGGTCATCAGCTCGCGCTCCATGTCGAGGAAGCTCTGCGTGGCGGCGCGCGGCGCGGCCGCCTCGCGCTCGCCCACCAGGTGCTCGAAGTCGTCGGTGGAGTCATGCTCGCGCTTCATGCTCGCGCCCGCGGCGCCGGCCGCGTCCCCGCTCGCCAGCCCGCTCAGTAGCGCGTCGTCGCCGCTCATGCTTATCGTTCTAGAGCCTGTCCGGTTGCGACGATCGATAGGGTGCTCGGTCAGCAAAAGTAGCGAGTGTGGAGGGCGGGTACTGTCGTGCCTCCGCGCCGGGTCGGACTGCGGTGTGTGCGCTGCGAGCCGCGAGCGAGCGCCTGCCGCTGCACGACGTCACTCAGCACGACAAACGGTATTACTCATCGTCGACCCCACCGAGCGGCGGGGCGGTGTCTGCTCTGCTGCAGTTCGTCAATATATAATGTGATGAACTAAAACTAGCTTTTCTTTAGTTTTAGAAAAGACAATACTTGTTAATAATCAAAATCGACGTTTGCTGCGTATTTTGTCCGCTGGAAAACTGAACAGTTCGAACAGACAGGATGCTGTCAGGATTTTAAGAAAATGTAAAAACTATTGACTTTCGGTTTGAAAAACTGTTTTACCGACAGAGTTGACAGCGCACCAGCGCCATTTGACTTGCGCCATTTCCGTGCGTTCTAAAACCAAAAACTAAACAGGCTGCGTTCTAAAAATATAAAACTTAATAACATTATTTTTAATTTGATTAGGTAGGTCTTTCAAAAAACAACCTATAGGCGAAGACAATATGGAACTATAATAATTCTTTAGAAAGCTGGATTCTGTAAATAAGAATAAAACTCATATTTTAAACTTAAAGGTATATATGTACCTTATGTTCGTCTAGAGTACAGAAGAAAACTTAATACCTGTAATTTTATTGCTGTCAAAGTTATTATTATAATACTTACTCTTGCTACACATTTCGAAAATAAACTATCAACCTAAGATATTTCATTAAATCATTTTTTGGTGAATGTTGAAAGTTTTAATTACCTAATTGATACGAATTTAATGTATTTGTAAAATAATATAATTAATAGTAATCTAATCTAGTAGTATCGATAGTACAAATCAAGCATTTGGTAAGTTGTTATCGTGAAAATATAAATCTAAGATTAAATATTATAGTAAGTTAACGCCAACGACTCATCGACTTAAAACAACAGTTCCATTTTGGTGATGTGGTTGGTTATGGTTTATGTTATGGTTATATTCGTTTTTCTGAGGTGCCGCCACACCTTCACATGTAAATATTCAATCAAAAAATTTTGATATCACGGAAGAACATTGTTATGTAACTAAAGATTTACTGAGTTTTTGATTTTACAAAATAACATGCTTTTAGGCAGTTTATAGGTATTTTGAAAATTCCCAGTCACCCATCAACTCTTAGCAATCTGTATAAAAAGGTAACAAATTAAGACTCTTTGATGTACGCTGTATAGTATGCAGGCAAGACCTGTAAATATTAAAAAAAAAACAGCTGTCAAACGAACTGTCGATAAAACAGTTAGGTCTTTTTGATCCATAGCATTATTAAGGCTTTTAAAGCGGATTGTAAAGTTTTGATACATTTCTTGAGAGTTATTGATATAAGCATGGTTTGCGCTGCACGATCGTTTCTTTTATTTCGTTGAAATTTGTACTGTAAATGTAAAAAAAGTTCGGTTCACTCACAAGGATGGCGGCAGTAGTGGCAAATGGTTGTGTCGATTTAAATCAAAGAAAACCATTAAAAAACCTGCAGGAATGTAATGGAAAGGAGGGAAAGTTACTAAATGGTACAACAAACCATCATAGAAATGGTTACACGAAGCAGTCTCATATATCTAATGGTGTAAATGTAAGTAGACATTATTTTATTTTTATAACCTGTAAAAGTTTGTGATTATAGAGTTCCGTCGGTGTCCTGGGGACACGCCCTTGGCGCTACGCCCGAGGGCACCGCATTAGCCCAGACCCTGGCGCCGCGTCCGGAGTATGCGCGTGCGACTTTCGCAAAAATTATTAGAAATCATGCCATGACAGCTCATAGTTTGCCTTTAGAATTCTGTGTTTTATTTTCCTGGTAAGCGGGAGGGGGAAGAAGACTTACAGATTATTAAATGAGCTATGTAGAATGTCCATATTTTATTATGATTTTAATGCATAAATAAATGACAAACCAATTATGAATATTTAAAAAAAATGCTGGAAATTAAACTTTTTTTTTTTATATGGTTGTAAAAAAACTCAAATATCCATATAAACATAAACATTTCTTCACACTAGGCTAGGGTAGGGACTAGGATTTGTGAAGTCTCGGTTTTTTTAGTCTCTGGTCTTGATATGTCTTGAGCCCAATTTTCCCGGGACTTTCGAGTCATTGGAGACATTTTAGTTTGCGAGGTAATTTATTGAAACTTCTAATTTTGGACATCGATTTTGTATTCTCACATATTTAAACCTAAAAAGAGCTTCTATACTTTGATATTCTGCAGTACTTTAGTAGTAGAAATCCTTTCTTATCATGATCTTATCTTATCTTATCTTCTTAGGGGGCCAGGAAGACCTGGCGACACTTCGACCCTTCAGGATCTTTTGTGCCAAACCCCTGACCACCAACGGTGCCCCGAGCCGATTTGGTGGACTTCACATACGCCTCAGAACTTCTTCTTCGACATATGCAGGTTTCCTTACGATGTTTTCCTTCACCGAAAAGCCTGTGGTATTATAAATAAACCGTACTTAAGTTTCGTAAAACTCATTGGTACGGGCGGGGTTTGAACCCACGACCTCATGAATGTGAGGCGAGTGCACAACCAACCGGCTACCACGGCTCCTTTTATTATCATGATAATTAATCAATTTGAAAATTCAATACTTGTAAAAAAACCTTGAAACCATCATGTAACAATCTGTTTATACAGGTGCTGCTGTTGCTGTGGTACAACTACAGTCACAATTTAAGATACACGTGTAATAGGAAGTCGGTTTTAAAAACAAGTCTGAAATAAGTCTCAGCGGCAAGTCAACTTGGCGCTTGCTTTACATACATTTATTGCTTAATAAATGTATGAAAAGAACAAAATATGAAATTAAATAAAAATTACATTAAGTACGTCTGACTCTTTGATAAGAGGTTCATCAGAATCTGAATCATTGTGAATTTCAACTTATTTTAAATAATTAATTAAATTCTAAATACATAACTTAGCTAGTCAATAAAAAAAAATTACGTGTATAAATAAAAAATAATAATAAATATGTGGGGACATTTCACACATGGCCACCTGATCCCAAACTAGGCAGAGCCTGTAATAATCAGACCACTGATATACATACATAAATACATAATAATGTATATAAATAACATCCAGTCACAAGGCAAACACAAGTAAAATGTACCAAGTGTACTCATATGCAGTAAATGATTTTGACTTTGAGGGAGTATCGTTAACAGAGGGTTATGATTACAAATATAGGATAATATTAGTCAACGCTTCTAATGATGCAGAAAAAGAAAATTGCCTTCATCTGTGTTTTCATGTAATTTTTTTTTTCAGAAGACCCTCAGCAATGAGGCCGACCCAGGTGCGGGCGGCGGCGGCGGCGCGGCGGGCCTCCCGCCGCCCATGGACTGGACGCAGTACGACACGTTCCCGGGCTCGTTCGAGAAGAGCACGCTGCTCACGGCGGCGCTCACACACATCGGACTCTACATCCTCATGTTCCTCGGTTTCGTCAACCAGATACTCTTCAAGCCAAAAGTAGCCACCGAGAGAAACAGAGAGGTGAGCACTTAATTTTACCTCGACTCTATGATTCAAAGCACATACAAACTTCAGTTCTTATCGTAGCTCTGTTAGATTTTATTTATAAAATGAGAATGGTTACCTGGGGTCCATAATTATGAGTTTCTGAACTTCAATCAGACCATAGACGTCCACTGCTGGACATTGGCCCTCTCCAATGAACGCCAACACCCGGTCCTCCGCCCTGCTTCCTGTCAATCTCTTTAGCTAGAAATAGTAGTGCTGCCGGGAACTGGGGGCTGTGGTTTTGGTTGCTGTTCGTGAGGGAGTATTGACAATAATGGCCACGCAGGACAGACGTGTTGACAGACTGACACAGACAGAAATTTAGACAACGATAAAGAGCTAAAGGACAAGTGACAATATTTTTTATCAATAAATAAAATTCATAGGAAATATTAATTTTCTCTGATCCAGACTGTTCAGTTGGCATTTGGAGCACCAAATGTTTTTGCCAGCTCTGTTGTCTGGCCAGCGCGGGGAGTGTAGGCCAAATCCTCCGTCTGTCTCCGGCAGATAGGAGAGGGTTGTGCTCCTGCAGTGGAGACAAAAATAACCTCATGATGATGATGATGATGAAATACACACATAGCGGCTGCATGTGGAGGACCGGGTGTGGTGGCGTTCATTGGGGAAGGCCTATGTCCAGCAGTGGACTTCTAGGGGCTGACATGATGATGATACATACATAATGTTCACGCCTTAGTCCCAGAGGGGTAGTCAGAGGCGATGTATCGCCACTGCGCGATCCCGACGAACGTCCTTCGCCCTCTTTTCGCCCCGTGATACCATTTCAATAACAAAATGTATCGATAACGTTTTCTCTCTCCCAGTTTGATTCCGTTTATTGATTTCCGTTTAGTAGCATTTTTATTGATGTTTGTGTTCGCCACGCGCACTCTGCGTTCGGTTGTTGTTTTCCAAACTGTTGTAACTAGCTCGGTGATTGCGCCGTAGACTCCTAACGACACGTGGCTAGCTATTAATAGGATCATAGGTAAATGAATGACATGAATGTTTGACCGGCTCGTTGACCTAGTGGCTTGGTCATTGGGCTCGAGCGCCGGAGGACGTGGGTTCGATTCCCAGTGGAGACAGACAACATTGTACAATTTGTATTTGTACAAGCTGGTCACGTGAGCTCTAACGCAAGTACCGGGCACCCCCCCCTGCACCCCCCCTTGATTCGGTCCGTATAACCGCGAGGTTGAAAGGACCATGGGAGGTGGCGGGCCTTTGTCCAAGCTAGTCCCGGTCTGGATGTTATGCTTGTGATTGTCCAATAGTTGTTTTATTTCCGTAGCATAGGATAAAATCCTAGTTTGGGTTTAGACGAGTGTATTATATACATGGTGGAGTGATCAAGTGTTAACAGTCGATTATTCCTTAACTAATAAAGATATCCTAGAAAATTAAACTGGCATAGGTTATAAAACGGATGTAAAACGTATCAGAAGAAATGATTTTTTTCCCCATAAGGGGTAACTATTTCAATATCCTACTAATATTATAAACGCGAAAGTTTGTAAGTATGGATGGATGTTTGTTACTCTTTCGCGTAAAAACTACTGAATGGATTTTAATGAAACTTTACAATAATATAGCTTATACATCAGAATAACACATAGGCTACAATTTATAAAGATATTGTGTGAATTGTCCAAAATATCAAGTAAGTAGGAAAAAATCTACCATCTGCGATCTATTATTGCGTGCGCAGACGAAGTCGCGGGCACCAGCTAGTATATTATATATTCTTTATTGCACATAAATTTTACAAAAAAAAGGGCATGACATAAAAGTGTACAAAAGGTGGACTTATCTCTATAAGAGATCTCTTCCCGCCAACCTCCACTATGGGAAAAGCTAAAACAAGCGGTAGGTAAAAAAAATTCATGGATATCATCGCCTATCGAAAACCTATTTATTATCTACATAAAAAATTATGCACTTCAATATCGAAAATCCAATAGTTATTTGCATTATTTTACGAGACTAGGATAAAAAACAATTAGAAATAAAATACAAATTAAATTAAAAATAACTTATCAGTACGATAAATGTATTAAAAAAACCTGTATCCCACTATAATATTATAGATGTGAAAGTTTGGATGTTTGTTACTCAATCACGCTTCAACCACCGGACGGATCGGGATGAAACTTGGCACACATATAGGTTAGGTCCTGGAATAGGACATAGGATAGTTTTTATCCCGTAAAAACATCTCATTCCTACGGGAAACCAAAAATGATTGTTTTGAAATTCAAGATGTGTAAATTTCGAAACCTACGCGAAGTCGCGCGCAAAAGTCAGTATGTAATATTTATTTGTTTGTATTGATTCACAGTTTGTTGATTTCTAACATGTTCTGTGAATCAGCGGCAGACAGGAAACATAATTCCAACAGTGTAACATTGAATTCGCGTTCTTATCGAAGATTTGGTTAAATGAGAAAACATGTATATGACGGTCGTAACGTACATTCCATGCGCATGCGCTGCGAGCTCACGATAATAGCTTCTCTAATCGCCGCTGGAATTGTGCGTTACATCGACTGTCTTATAAATAAGGCAGTATACTGGACCTGTCCGAGATTTGTTCAAAAACTATCTGTGCCTCCAGAGCCGTGGTAGCCGGTTGGTTGTGCACTCGCCTCACGTTCATGAGGTCCTGGTACAAGCCCCGACCGTACCAATGAGTTTTACGAAACTTAAGTACGGTTTATTTTTATACCACAGGCTTTTCGGTGAAGGAAAACATCGTAAGGAAACCTGCATATGCCAAAGAAGAAATTCTGAGGCGTATGTGAAGTCCACCAAATCGGCTTGGGGCACCGTTGGTGGCCGTGGGTTTGGCACAAAAGATACTGAAGGGTCGAAGTGTCGCCAGGTCTTCCTGGCCCCCTAAGAAGATAAGATAAGATAAGAATCTGTGCCTCCACTCGCGTGGACTACAAAATCCGCTCCCACTCCCACGCTATATGTCCATAACTATTGATTAGGTAAACAGATTGCGATGAAATAAAGCCTATATGTTACTCCGAGTTAAGCCCATGTTTCTGCGAAAAGTCCATCATGATCGGTTCAGTAGTTTTTAAGTGATGCGTGCACAAAGTAACAGACAAACGGACAAAAATTTCAGAAATAATTGAAATGTGTTCTATTACTTATACTTAGACCCCCCCCCCATTTTTTTTGTAAATTTCTTCATTGTACAGACACACGAAGTTAACGTTTTTATTTATTAGATGTGTTTATCATTTGCCTTTCATACATACACAATGCTCACGCTTTCGTCGCAGAGGGTGAAGCAGAGACGATGTATCGCTACTTTGCGCGACCTGACATACGTCGCATATGTTATTCAGTCATCATCAGGTTATTGTTGTCTCCACTGCAGGAGCACAACCCTCTCTCATCTGCCGGAGACAGACGGAGGATTTGGCCTACACTCCCCGCGCTGGCCAGACGGGTTGGGGAGGCCTGATTGATGTTTTATAGACCAGCGCGGGGAGTGCAGCCCAAATCCTCCGTCTGTCTCCGGCAGATGAGAGAGGTTTGTGCTGCAGTGGAGACAAAAATAACCTGATGATGAAATTATTACTACTCTCTTAGGATTTTCATTAAAACAGTCCATCACAAGTACATACCTATTTATAACCATTGTGTTCCCAATAAAGTACCTACACAATTATAAACAATATAGTGTCCACTGGATAAATTCTACAAATTAAAACAGTAGCTACCTACCTATTGACTGACAATTGCCCAAATCACTTTTTAATTAACCGGTCGTTTCTGCCGTGTCGTTATCCATTGCTCGTTGTTAGAAGCGCGCTTGAGCCTATGATTTCGGGCTGCGAGTGATGTAGAAGGTGTAACTGAGTGAGGCCGCGATTAGTCAAATAGTCTGTTCAGTTTTATTGTGTTCAAGGTGAGCGCGCTGTCATAAGTAGGCAGTGTTGGATTCTGTATTATAACTAGTATTTATACTATGCTATCCGAAGGCAAGGATAGTACGCTAATTTACTATGTGTAGGTGTGTGAGAGAGACGTGTGACGACCGCGAATTTCAGATTTATTCTTCGATTTTCAAGGATCAAATTAGTAACAATCTCCAAAGGGCTGGAGTCCGCAGTGAGAGAATAAAAGGAGGTGCATGGAAAGGTTGATGAATGTGAGTGAAGCTAGCGAGGTGTGTCAGGATCGCGCAAAGTGGCGATCCATCGTCTCTGCCTACCCCTCTGGGACCAAGGCTTGAGCATTATGTATGTATGTATTCTTCGATTTTGACGAACTTGCCAGTGTAGAAAAATTAATATACCAGGTCTATGAATCACTATATTCAATTAAATTTAATTAAAAGTGTAATTATTGTTGAGGTTGAAAGGGCTGGGGTCCGCAGTGAGCTGAACAAAAGGAGGTGCATGAAAAGTTTGATGAATGTGAGTGAGGCTACTGAGGTGTGTCAGGAACGCGCGAAGCCTACCCCTCTGGGACTTGACCTGGGCGTGATCATGCCTACCCCTATGGGACCTGACCTGGGCGTAATAATGCCTACCCCTCTGGGACCTGACCTGGGCGTAATCATGCCTACCCCTCTGGGACCTGACCTGGGCGTGATCATGCCTACCCGTCTGGGACCTGACCTGGGCATGATCATGCCTACCCCTCTGGGACCTGACCTGGGCGTGATCATGCCTACCCCTCTGGGACCTGACCTGGGTGTGATCATGCCTACCCTTCTGGGACCTGACCTGGGCGTGATCAGTATTTTTATATTCAAAAATCTATTTTTCTGTACACTATCCGCCTCAGAGAGCCTCAGTGCAACACTGTCAAGTAGGAGACGCCTCTCGCGGTGACGGAACTCGTGACGTGAACAAAACTATTGAATAATTACCTTGACAACAATACAACCGATTCTTAACAAGTTTTACGAGGTTTCTCTTATGTTTAATTGTCGTCCACATTATCGATGTTTTCTAGCATAATTTTATAATTCTATGATATTTCTACTACGAATGCCGTGATGGTTTAGTTAGCATATGCTTACATAGCATTAATGCATGATGTTATGAGCAAAACTTAAATGAGAATTGGTCGTCGTAAAATAATACAGCGGAGCTCGTTGTAAATATCAAATAACGATAATCTGGGCCGCGTGTTATGCTGAATCATTTTGGTAGCTCAGTCTAATATGTACATATTGTACCTTATGTATGTATTTCATTTATTCGTAAAACATTGTATGCGAATATGTTTACAACTTAATTTATTAATTAATCTAATAAATAAAATCGTAAACTTCGCGTGTCTGTACATTGAAGATATTTGCAAAATAAATAAATTGGGCTTCTAAGGATAAGTAATAGAACACATTTCGATAATTTTTTGAATTTTTGTCTGTTTATCTGTTTGTTTGTGCACGCATAACTTAAAAACTACTGAACCGAATTTGATGGACTTTTCACGGAAACATAGTGCTTGATTCGGTGTAACATATAGGCTTTATTTCACTGCAATCGGTCCAGTCAGTAAAAAGTTATACGAATTTATAGTTTTCGAAAACTTGCATACACTGCATTAGTATACAACAAAGAAGTGTAGGGTGTTGTTAGACGGAATTCGTATTGCTATGAGTGAGAACATACAACTAAAGTTGGGAGTGGGGGTGGGAGTGGGAGTTGAAGTGAAAGTGGGAAAAGGAACTGGAGCGGGAGAGGGAACGGAAGCGAACGAACGAAACGAAAAAGCTAGTCAGTAATATAAGTGTATCTTGTGTATTGTATGCGATTCTGTGGCGGCTGTAGTCCGCATGGGCACTCGGCCGGAGGCTGCGCCCCGCCCGCCGGCCGGGGTGCTCTAATTGTAGTTTATATCACAGCAATTTTGGGTCAATTATCGACGCGCTAAACGAGGCACGCGCCGCCGCCCGCCGGCGCTTGCGCCACCGTCGATTCGGCCTATAAAGGTTCATACGGACCTATCAGCGCCGCCTCAGTCCTGAGACAGACTTTTTTAGTTAGGTAAAGGAATAATGTGTCACATTTCAAATGCAGGAAGGCTGTCCATGTTACGTAGGCTTACGCTACGGCTAAACAATATTTTGTAAATAATTAAATGTTCTGAGTAGTAACTGCACAAGTTTCAAAGTTAATGTGAAAGAGTTGTGGCTACTTGCGTGGAACAGAGCGATTGTTTGGAACGCTCCATCTAGTAGTACATAGAGATCGTTGATTACAAGAATTTTTTTCTTATGTCGGATCAAACACGCGAATTTTTTAGACATTTTCTTGTCTGGTATCTCGTGTCTTATAATGTGAAAGAAAGAAGATCGGTTATAGCCATTTGTTTAATTCAGTTCCAGTGTTTAATTTTCGAACACAGCGCGCCCCTCCCGCGTATCCTTTATGCCTCGCGGTCACGTTTCTAGTGGTGAGATTTTTTTTGTCGATGTCTACCCGGCTTTGTCTAAGCGTTTGATTTTATGCAATATATTGCATACTAGCTGGTGCCCGCGATTTCGTCTGCGCACGATTAGTATTTCGAGTAGCTTTTTTGTAGGACTATTTAAGATAAACATTTCCATCATACATTACATATGTGTAACTCTAGCGGTTTTGGCAGCGCACGCCAGAATAGCTCGCAGATGGTAGATTTTTTCCTACTTACTTGATATTTTGGACAATTCACACAATATCTTTATAAATTGTAGCCTATGTGTTATTCTGATGTATAAGCTATATTACTGTAATGTTTCATTAAAATCCATGTAGTAGTTTTTACGTGAAAGAGTAACAAACATCCATCCGTACATACAAACTTTCGCGTTTATAATATTAGTAGGATTGTTGCCACATGTGTCGCGCACACTTCACCAGTCTATCTTGATAAGAATTCTGTGAAATCTCCTCAGTTATTATAACAAACAGTCGCCTAGATCTGCTCCTATTTTGGCGAAATTGGTGTCGATTTTCCACCAAGTGGCACTTTACAGTTTTGCATTTCCACTATACAGGGTGTAAGGGACAGCCTTCCGAAAACTTTAATCACGGCTTCAGACCATCACCCTGAACAACGTACAGCAAGAATTTATCGCCGGAAATAAAAAAAAAATTTCGACTCACCATACAAATTTTACAAATGACATGCCAGATTTGTATGAAGAGTCGATTTTTTTTTTTTATTTCCGGCAAAAAATTCTTGCTGTACGATGTTCAGGGTGATGGTCTGAAGCCATGGTTAAAGTTTTCGGAAGACCGTCCCTTACACCCATTATATACATAATTATGTTTGTTTGTGTAACGAGGCGAGAATGCCGCTCCTATAATTACCTGATATTAACGTAATTAGTGAGTTTCTAAAATACTCAGTGTTAACACCATACAATTGCCAACCAAAATGGCGGTCAACACGCGCGAAGCTACGTATAAATTCGTGCCCTGAATTCTCTAAAGGAATTTTTGTCTGTTTATCTGTTTGTTTGTGCACGCATTACTTAAAACCTACTGAACCGATTTTGATGGACTTTTCACAGAAACATAGTGCTTAATTCGGCGTAACATATTGGCTTTATTTCACTGCAATCGGTCCAGTCAGTCAAAAGTTACACGAATTTATAGTTTTCTAAAACTCGCATACACTGCATTAGTATACAACAAAGATTTTCATACAGTTTTGTGTCTAACACGATTTTTTGGCTCTTGTGTGACGTCATACGACATGTTCGGTGTACTCGCCGACTTATTAATAGCCTTCAAGTGTTTGATAACACAAACTGCAAGCGGACATGTGTGACGTCACCGCGTGATGTCGATTCGGTAGATTCTCAAATGCCTAAAGTATGTGGCAGATAATACTTAATATTCATCATCATGTCAGGCTTTAGACGTCCACTGCTGGACATGGGCCTTCCCCAATGAACGCCACCACACCCGGTCCTCCCAGTGTTGCCAGATGCATCGAACCTTTTATCTGTAGGAGAAACTGCTTAAATCTGTATAAAATCTGTATGGTCAAAAGAATAATATACTTACTTACCTTTCGCAATCAAGTCAGTTCTGCTTCTTTTTAAAAACAGTTTTTTTTTATTATCATACTTTAAATAAAAAATACAAATTAATTAAAATTTACGTTTTATTTAAGTACCTATGTACTTATAAAATTTAAAACATAATTAAAATAAACAACAACCTTAAACATAGCAAATCAAAACTTAAACATTCGCAACGAACGAACGAATAATTACAAAGTTACAAATGAATCCATCACGAGAGCGCAGTATTTTTTTTTATTTTTTTTATTTATACTTTATTGTACACAAATATAAGTCAGGAGAGCGCAGTATCTTGAGAGTACGCAAAATTAAATCCCCCCATTTCCCCATTTGACAAATAAACGAAACTTGTAATGTGGCCATACTAAAAACAGAACGTCATTTGTTAAAAAAAATTAACCATAAAGAATAGAAACAGACAACGTGGCATTTTACTGTGTCATTTATTTTACTACGTTCCGTTTTAAGCAGATTATATGGTAATTTAATGAGAATGAGAAAATTCTGAATAAAAATCTGTACCCAGTGCTAATTTGTATCCCACATCGAAAATCTGTATAAGTACGGAGAAATCTGTATATATGGCAACGCTAGGTCCTCCGCATCCAGCCGCTTCCGGCCACCTTCTTTAGGTCGTCGGTCCATCTGGCGGCTTACTAATACTACTACGTAAAAATCGGTTCTCAGTCACCGGCAAAACAGAGCTCGGCTGGCAGTACGCAATACTGAGCTGCCGCCACCCACCGGGGACGTGAGGCTCAGGGCGGCTGGCAGTAACTGGATGAGAAGAGCCGAGGATCGGGTTCAGTGGCGCACCTTGGGAGAGGCCTATGTCCTGCAGTGGACTCTGATGATGATAGAATAGAAAGCATCTAGTTTCGTTTACGTATTTTAAACAGTAGAAAATTCTAAGCACAATAATGCAATTTTTTTTTACAATTTATACATGTCTTTAATCACTGGTGCCGTCGATATGTCGTGGGAAAGTGCCACGTGTCACCACGCAGTCCGCCTGTCACACCGCGTCCCTTGGCATGCACATGTGGCGGTTCTCATCGTAGCCATCGACTACTACATTTTGTCTTTCCCGATAACACGATCCTGTCCACTTTTCAAAATGACCACTTTCTCATAATGTCCACTTTCCCAGAATGCGCCTGGCACAACTTTCTCAAAAGTCCACTTTCCCAAAATGCGCCTGGCACCACTTTCTCAAAAGTCCACATTCCCAGAATGCGCCTGGCACCACTTTCTCAAAAGTCCACTTTCCCAGAATGCGCCTGGCACCACTTTCTCAAAAGTCCACTTTCCCAAAATACGCCTGGCACCACTTTCTCAAAAGTCCACATTCCCAGAATGCGCCTGGCACCACTTTCTCAAAAGACCACTTTCCCAGAATGCGCCTGGCACCACTTTCTTAAAAGTTCACTTTCCCAGAATGCGTCTGGCATATACTAAAGTTTTTTTTTAATGAAAATACTTCTCATACAACACGAAATATATATTTTTTTATTTGTATAAAAAGTTTTAGAGTATTTGTGTACATTTCCGAAAAAGACCTTTGCCTTTCGATATACAGTTTAAATTGCATTTCAGCGAAGTAAGTTCATCATCGGCCGAAAAACCGTCCACTGCTGTACACAAGACTCAGTAGAATGCCACTTATAGTGGGCTGTCCATCGGGGGGCTTATTCCAATAATCCCCTGCCAAAATGCAAAGGGGATTTTTGGACTTTTTATCCAGAAATCCCCTGCCGATTTTTAAGGGGATTTATGGAAAAAAATTCCGCAAATCCCCTTATAATTTTTTTTTGCTATAATCACCTAAACTGGCAGGCGGATTGGTGATTGCAGTTATGATCTTAAATATACGTTGGAGAACGCTGCTGCCCGTCCCTGGTGCAATCCCTTGCTCGCCTTGACGACACCCACGGGAAGATGTTGGGCCCTATTCTGAGCCGGGAACCACACAGCGGAGTAATTCAAAGATTCATTTGGTTGTGAAATTCAATGAGCATTGATGTGCAATAATACACGGCCATAATAATTGTTATCCTGTGAAGTCATCGTGACTTTTACATAAGGCGACGTCGGTCCGTCGGCTTGTTGGCTTTTAACTCGAGAATTGCTTAACATAATAACTCGAGCAAGTCTCGAGTGTGAAAAGCTTCAAGCTATTATAATTAATAGTAGACATGTCCTGATGTTTGTCGATTAATCGGTTGTCTCATTTAATAATAGGTATTTGTAAGAAGTTCTGCAGTAGTCAATCAAACAGGAAAAAGACGAAATCAGTCAAACACGAAAAAGACGAAAAAACGATCCATATTTTATTGTCGGTCATTAATCATTATATTTAATTAAATAATTAATAAGTTGATAACAACGTTAACAATCTTTTATTAAATTAAAATCAGAACTAGCTGTTGCCCGCGACCTCGTCCGCGTAGACAACTTAACATCACAAATTATTATGTATTTCCCGTAGGAATGGTATGTTTTTTCGGAATGAAAACTATCCTGTGTCCTATTCCAGGACCTAACCTATATGTGTGCCAAGTTTCATCCCGATCCGTCCAGTGGTTGTAGCGTGATTGAGTAACAAACATTCAAACATCCAAATATCCAAACTTTCGCATTTATAATATTAGTATGTACACTTAAAGTCTGAAAAACAATTATTTTTTCAACAATAGTGAAAGATTACAGTGTACGAAAAAAATATTTTTCAGCCCAATACGTTTTTGTGCCAGGAATGAATAATTTTTGGAAGTACCGATTAATTATTAAGTTTTGCCTTAGGTATGGTCGGTGCATCTCTAGTCATACTTAGTATCAGCAATTAACTATTTTTATGCGAGACTAGCCTTGGCCCGCGCCTTCACCCACCTGACGTAGCCAATATTATTAGTAAAAAAATAAAAAACGCGGAAAATAAAATGAAAGTAGTATGGACAATAATTAATAGCGAATCGGGAAGAACCAAACCTCGCGACAACGATATTATCCTAAATACTGACCGCGGCACGTTAACATCGAATGCCGAGGTGGCTCAAGAGTTTGAAACTTTCTTTACTAATATACCACTAAAGACCACAGAAAACTTAGAAAACTTAAATACATAGCCAAGTCAGGGAATACTAAATATTATTATATACAAAGAAGCAACACTCACCAGTTTAACGTCGCCCGGAAAATACGGATAACGCCGAGAGATCGACGTTATATTAGAAAGAGAAGGACTTATGTTGTTAATGCACAACATTGTCCTTCTCTCGATCGCTTTAGGTGCAGCAGCCAGTAGCGGTGCCGGGGGTTTGTCGTCTGCAACGATCTCTATGTACTACTAGATGGAGCTTTCCAAACAATCGCTCTGTTCCACGCAAGTAGCCACAGCTCTTTCACATTCACAATGAAACTTGTGCAGTTACTACGCAGAACATTTAATTACTACTAAATATTGACGCTACGGTTAAATAATGTCAAACGCTCCATCTGGTAGTACATAGAGATCGTTGGTCGTCTGTACGTTTTTTTACGTCAGGTGGGTGAAGGCGCGGGCCGAGGCTAGTCTCGCATAAAAATAGTTAATTGCTGATACTAAGTATGACTACCTACGTTGCATATCTTTGCGATAAAGACTGTAAAAGCAATGAAAAATGTGAATCATACTGTTTGTGTGATGGATGACCTATATAGTGTTGTCGGAACAACGGAATAAATGAAATACTTTGTGTTCTCACGTCACTACTGCTCGGAAATGTTCTCGATGTTATTCTAGAATGAGCGTTCAAATGTACACTTTTATTTGTATACTAGCTGCAATACTCTGTCGCTATGTCTTTCTTATTTTCCTTCAGAAAGGTTGCCTGGAAGAGTTCGCTTTAAGCGATAAGGCCGCCTTTGTACACTTTCCAAAAATCTGTACCTATTTTATTGTTATCCTTAATTTGTGTGCAATAAAGAGTATTTATCTATCTATCTATCTAGCTGTTGCCTGCGACTTCGTCCGCGTGGACAACTTAACATCACAAACTATTATGTATATCCCTTGGGAATGAGATGTTTTTTCGGGATAAAAACTATTCTTTGTTTTAGCTTTTCCCACAGTGAAGGTTGGCTGGAAGAGATCTCTTATAGAGATAAGTCCACCTTTGTACACTTTTATGTTATGCCCTTTTTTTTTTGGAAAATTTATGTGCAATAAAGAATATAAGCTATGTCCTATTCCAGGACCTAACCTATATGTGTACCAAGTTTCATCCCGATCCGTCCAGTGGTTGAAGCGTGATTGAGTAACAAACATCCAAATATCCAAACTTTAGCATTTATAATATTAGTAGGATTAATGTCGTGTTTCATTTAACCAATGTTTTTTTTTAATAAATAAATATATACGCGTAAATGAAGAAAAAATATTTAAATGCAGTATTTTCTTGTACATGGAGCCACGAGGTGCCTTAGCAAAACATTTAATGGTTATTTAAAATAAATACATATCTACAGGTTTTTTTATGGAGAATATTTGGGTTCGATGCCCGAGTCGCCTAGAGTTATGTTCTAAGTTAGACGGTAAAGAACTCTAGATTTTACATGCAAGCAAGTACGCTCTCTATACAAACTACCACATTTAGAAAAACATGAATTATCTCATGAGCTCAATCTCTGATTATTATTATTATTATTATAACCTCTTTATTCCTTAATATAACAATATAATTAATTACAATATAATCATCTTAACAAATTTCATTTTAAACAATAGGTATATATTATTGTATGTCAATTTACAATTTATTAATGTCAATTTTCATTATTCAATTAAAATAAGTAATAATGTCATCTCATTAAAAAATAATAATAATTGCTACATAACTATAATGTTCTCTTCATTAAATAATTCAACTAAAAAAAGATATTAAATTTCATGCAATAGTAATATTAAATAGATACAATGTCAATTGATAGATATAATTAAAATATTTAGATATTTATCTTTGTATAGAACGTGATTTATTTTAATTGAGAAAATTAATGTCAAATTAAAGTAATAAAAAGGAAACCATATAATTAAAAGGCAGTAAATTAAAAACATATTTTTTAAATCTCTGATACAATACAGTATTATGTTTGGCACCGAGTAGGGCGGCGCCCCACTACACGCGATCTGATATCGATACCAATCTAATCGGCAAACGCAATAATGTTTGTTGCTGTATATTTGTGTGCTATGTATGTATTGCTGATAAGCGCCTCGTCACATGGCGCGAGGCCGATACGAAACCGCATGTTAGTCATATCTACGGTCACACATACAGGCTATGTCCTGGAATAGGACATAGGATAGTTTTTATCCCGAAAAGACATCTCATTCCTACTGGAATTACATAATAATTTGTGATGTTAAGTTATCCACGCGGACGAGGTCGCGGGCAACAGCTAGTTAATAATAAATAATTATTTACAATATTGAAGTAAAGATAAACTATTAGCAAGACCGATTTTAATTTAATAAAAGATTGTTAACTTTGTTATCAACTTATTAATTACATAATTAAAAATAATGATTAATGAACGACAATAAAATATGGATCGTTTCTTCGTCTTTTTCTTGTTACTGACTACTGCAGAACTTCTTACAAATACCTATCAGCTGGTAGTTATTAAATTAATCATTTGTTTAGAACGAATTTTTTGGAAGATAGGTAAAATCACACAATAATTGCTCCCTCCCCCCTAAACGAAATGCTGTATCAGCGCCTGTGTGTGTCTGTGTGTGTGACACGTGCGCGCATCATCGCTCATGTGACATACCGCTCGCCGGTCAATAATTAATAACGAATACCTATCTTGTCGTCCCTCGCATGACTAACTCTCTTATCTCAGTTTTTTGTCGATTTAAGTTAGGACTTCCTACCGCCTTCTCTGTTTCCTATTGACTCACGTATCCAAGAGGGGAAGTGGGACCTCATTTCCTACTTCGAATCGAATTTCCTAATTCGAATTTCTTTAACTTAATATACCTGGGGCTCAAGGTAGCGTAGATTCAGTCCTTGGGACTCGCCCTGCCTTCACTGGTAGGTGTTATGTGTTGCGGACCTCCGTTGATCCTCGCTCCGAGGAGTTGCGGGGGGAGAGTGGTGAGGAGGCGGGAATGACTTACGTGTACGTAAATTGATTCTCAGGTTCACTGTCTTTTATTAAAGTGCGCGAAATTAAAATATAATCGAAGTATGAAGAAAAACGCTTGTTCTGAGGAACAGATAAAATTGAGATAGGAGAGTTAGTCATACATGCCAGGGACGAACATAACGTCATAATCATACTTATATATGTGTTATATGAATGTATATTCAGGGTGGAAAGATTGCTAGAGCCCTAGAGGGAAAGAACCTTAAATATTAAAGATAGCAAATTCTCAAATGAAACATTCATTTATTTTTAAATAGTATAAATAAAACTGCATACAACAATTTCAGAAAAGTTTCTTGTGTCAGCCGGGAACCGAACCGTACTTTATTGTTGGAGTCAATGATATGGATGTAACCTCTTTAAGGATGATCATGAAATCTGCATTAACTGCCTACAGCAGGGACACAAAGGCAAATTATGCAGGTTTACGTATTGTAATAGAATGTATATACATTTTTAGTGTCGGGGTTGACTAAAGGATACACTGTGTTACTGATATAAAAAGAACGACATAATTCATTACAATATAAATAATACAATGCAGTAAGAAGGGAAGTCCTCATCAATGTTCATGCCCAAACTTAGAGCGAGTCACTAAAATTAAATACTTGGGTGTAACTCTGGACTGGTGTCTTTCCTATAAGGCTCACATTAACAATGTTACTGAACGATTACGTAAACTAATCTCACTATTTTGTAAACTCAGACATGCAGCAACCCCTAAAATTATGAATCTATTTTACTATGCACTCTGTTTCCCCTTGCTAAAATATTGTGTAGCTGTCTGGGGCGGTGCATGTAAAACTCATTTATTGCCCTTAGAACGTGCCCAGAGATCCATTTTAAAGGTTTCAACTTTCCGTAAATACCAATATCCAACAGAACTACTATACAGGGAATGTAAATTACTAACTGTGAGACAAATATTTATTCTACAAGTAATTTTAAACAAACACAAGCAGTTATTACCTAACATTCCAGAAAAAAGACGTACTGATTTAGTTTGTCCCCGTGTACTTACAAAAACGGAATTTGCTCACCGACACTCTCACTTCTTAGAATACTATCTATACAATAAAGCTTCTAAATCAAATGAAATTGTAACCTTAACTACTACTAAATGTAAAACAATTATAAGAACATGGCTGTTGACGATGAATTACATAACTACTGAAGCTCTACTTGAAATTCTGTCCTAATAAATAAATAAAATAAAAAATGCATGGTATCACAGACATTGCATAATATGTAGGTACTTACTTACCATTACACACTTATAAACTAATGATTAGTAGTATATACACTCCTTCTTACATTCACACATGCACACAAACACTCCCACACCCACTCCCACACCCACTCCCACACCCACACCCACACACATACCTACACTCACTACTCACATCCTAACTCACACTAAACACTTAATAATTACTTTCTATTGTATTTCACGGTCCGGAGGTGGAGCCTGGCGACCTGTATTTACAGGCTACTGTGTAACCTAGTTCAGGCACCAGACTTCACAAAAGTTGTGAAGTAAATAAATGAATTTTGTATTGTATTGTATTGTATTGTATTGGAAGGAGACGACTGAAGACCGACGCAGGCGGCGGGGGCCGCCTCGTGCCTCTGTGTAACATGATAATCTATTGCCTATGCAAGGGTGCTGCTACACGTTGGTTGGTGTGCTCGCAGGGCTACGCGGCGCTGTACAACCCGTTCGAGGTGTTCTTCTCGCGCTACGTGTACCGGCGCGTGCGGCACTGCTTCAACCGGCCCATCTGCTCCGCGCCCGGCGCAGAGCTCGTGCTCAAGGAGCAGTACACCGCAGACTACAACTGGACCTTCAAGTGCGTACTGCCCAGCCTACCCAGCCTGCCTGCCACTTTTTTTACGATTTGCCATAATCACCACCGCCCGGCGGGTGGATCAGTGATCGCAGTGACGATCTTAATATACACAGGAGAACGTTTCTGCCCTTCCCTGGTCCCTTAGTCGCCTCTGAGCCGGTGACCACACTGAACCGGTTGATCGGCTTTAAATCTAAAGTATTATATGTTTGGTACATCTCTAGTTTATATTAGTAAATGTAAAGTGGTCTGTAATAGATAATGCGTGTGCTTAGGTTCACGGGCACCGAGCGGCGGTGCATCAACCTGGGCTCGTACAACTACCTGGGGTTCGCGGCCGTGGAGGGCGGCGAGGCGGCGGCGCAGGCGGCGCGCCGGTACGGGCTGGCGCTGTGCTCGCCGCGCGCCGAGCTCGGCTCCACGCCGCTGCACGCAGAGCTCGAGCGCACCACCGCCGAGTTCCTCGGCGTAGAGGTAACACTGTCTGAATCCATTGTAGCTGGGATAAACGGAACAATATTGTTGTATGTACTTATAACAAGTGGCCCTAGTATTAAGCCTTGCGGCACTCCCGTCCTCTGTCAAGAATCTAACGAACTTCAGTTCCCAGTTGTTTCTACTTTTTTGAAATTCTATCTTCTAGGGAAGAGCGCATCATCTGATGGCATCGTTTTTCTCCACATACTATTTTAATTTAAGGAATGAAGTCACTTAGTTAATCAAATGCTTTAGAGAAATCTCAAAAACTGTAGTTAAGTAAAAATCGTTAGTCGTGAATGTCCTGGGTGTGTATGTAATTAAATACAAATTTAAAGCCTATACAAATTTCATATTACCCCATATCTTAGAGGCATTATTACTGTATATATTTTTATCTTAATCAAAGCTGTAAATCTTCCTTGAATAAATAAATAAATATAACTAAAAAAACTCGTACAGTCCATACAAATGCCATACAACCCTCATATAACCCCATACAACTATCTATCATGCAACTGAAAACCTGTCTTAAATCTTTTTAATGAAATCTTAACTGGCCAGCTCACAGTCAAACAATGAAACAAAGGTGCCATTTTGATACAGCGGACGTTAGGAGACGAAAGAAATTAAAAGTGTCAGTCCGTTGGTCGTTCGGTTGCAGGCGGCGATCGTGTTCGGCATGGGGTTCGCGACCAACTCGCTGGGGCTGCCGGGGCTGCTGACGGGCGGCACGCTGGTGCTCAGCGACGCCAACAACCACGCGTCGCTCATCCTGGGGCTGCGGCTGGCGCGCGCCGTCGTGCGCGTGTTCCGGCACAACGACGTGCGGCACGCCGAGCAGCTCGCCCGGCGCGCGCGCGCCGAGGGCAAGTGGAAGCGCATCGTCATCGTCAGTACATGCATACACTATTACTTTTATACTTACTGTTGCGTTTGTTAGCTTAGCTTTATTAAGAAAACAAAACAGTTTATTTTGATATCCCGTTATTGTCGATTGATGATTTTTAACGTGCATCGGCTGAATGAAAAGGTTCTTCAGTTTTCAAATTAATTACTTACTTAATTAATTACTTCACATGTCGCGAGCGCATGTTACCTTAAAACTGTGCCACAAAAAAGGCTGTTGCATTGCAAATTGTTTAATTTTTTATGAACAAAGTAAAAATTTTGGGGTCATTTCTGTAATATTTTCAGGATGTATGTGGATGGCAAAATAGTAAAAAAAACGTATCATTTATTTAAATGTTGACAGCTGTTTATTGCATTGATACAAGCAAAAATAGACTTTAAGATCAGTAATCAGTAAACTTTATTGAATTCCATGCCTTGACGACGACGTACCTTTTAAATCTTTTACGTAAAAACATTGTTAAATTTCCTAATATTAAAAACTTAATGGAGATCTGGCCAGTGCTCGTTATCGTCTTTGCATTTCTATTGTAATGTCTGTTATCGGCGTATAGTAAAATGCAGTATTACAAAAGGTCGGTACTAAATAAATGGTAAGGGGCCGAAATGAGAGCCCTGAGGAACGCCAGAGCTAACTGGAACAATTAAGAATAAAATACCTTAACTGTTGAGGCCTTAGATCGGACTTTCAAGTATGATAACAGACAACGCAGAACCTCGCCGGAAATATGTATTTCTGTATGTTTACTTTTTAAAATAGAATACGGTAGTTTATCAAACGCTTTGGAGTAATCTGTATATACGACATGTACCTGAAAAAGTGTCCTTGTGAGAGGTATCTCACTTATGGCGCTGATGACTGAGCGTTTGTTTTACCAGAGGAGAAAAAGAAGCGTAGTGTTATTTAGTTTTCTTTAAATTTAAATGCAAGGTTATGTACGCCAGTTAAGAATTTGCGTGAAAGTATTACTTAAATCTTACTAAACGGAATTCGGTCATTTGGGTCATTTGTGAAAATGGGGGTACCCCAGGGTTCAGTTCTGGGCCCATTTCTTTTCCTTGTATATATGTATTTAATGCAAGGTTATTTACACTAAACCAGTTAAGAATTTGCGTGAGTGTATTATTTACCTCAGCAAGTTCACAATCTTTTCTGCTAATTTTAAAAATCAGCGAAGTGTCATCGGCAAATAAAACTATATTGGACATGTTTTGTATTAAAAAGGGCAAGTCATTTATATATACAAGAAAAAGAAATGGGCCCAGAACTGAACCCTGGGGCACCCCCATTTTCACAAATGACCGTTTCCCAAAAGTGCGTTTCGTAGATTCTTACCTAAGAAGAACTAAAATCGTCGGTACTGCGTACGACTGCAGGTGGTGGAGGGCGTGTACAGCATGGAGGGCTCGATCGCGCCGCTGCGCGCGCTGGTGGCGCTCAAGCGGCGGCTGGGGCTGCAGCTGTACCTGGACGAGGCGCACTCGGTGGGCGCGCTGGGCGCGCGCGGCCGCGGCGTGGCCGACCACTGCGGCGTCGCGCCCGGCGACGTCGACGTGCTCATGGGCACCTTCACCAAGAGCTTCGGCGCCGCCGGCGGGTACATCGCCGGTCAGTACGCACACGGGCGGCGGCGGGCGGCGGCGGGCGGCGGCGGGCGGCGGGCGAGGCTCCACTCATACTGTAACGTGTACGTCGGTCCCGCAGGGTCCGCGAAGCTGATAAACTGGATCCGCGCGCACGGGCACGGCCACA
The DNA here is from genome assembly GCA_947086405.1 of Esperia sulphurella. NCBI lineage: Eukaryota > Metazoa > Arthropoda > Insecta > Lepidoptera > Oecophoridae > Esperia > Esperia sulphurella. Next base: position 16,985,491 of record OX352265.1, read on the forward strand.
CGTACGCGCACAGCATGGCCCCGCCCGTGGCCGCGCAGGTGCTGCGCGCCATGCGCGTCATCGCCTCGCCGCCGGGGCAGGCGCGCGTGCGGCAGCTGCGGGACAACACGCACTACTTCAGGCAGAGGTGGGCCGCCCGCACTCACACACACACACACACACACACACACACAGCATGGCCCCGCCCGTGGCCGCGCAGGTGCTGCGCGCCATGCGCGTCATCGCCTCGCCGCCGGGGCAGGCGCGCGTGCGGCAGCTGCGGGACAACACGCACTACTTCAGGCAGAGGTGGGCCGCCCGCACTCACACACACACACACACACACACACACACAGCATGGCCCCGCCCGTGGCCGCGCAGGTGCTGCGCGCCATGCGCGTCATCGCCTCGCCGCCGGGGCAGGCGCGCGTGCGGCAGCTGCGGGACAACACGCACTACTTCAGGCAGAGGTGGGCCGCCCGCACTCACACACACACACACACACACACACACACAGCATGGCCCCGCCCGTGGCCGCGCAGGTGCTGCGCGCCATGCGCGTCATCGCCTCGCCGCCGGGGCAGGCGCGCGTGCGGCAGCTGCGGGACAACACGCACTACTTCAGGCAGAGGTGGGCCGCCCGCACTCACACACACACACACACACACACACACACAGCATGGCCCCGCCCGTGGCCGCGCAGGTGCTGCGCGCCATGCGCGTCATCGCCTCGCCGCCGGGGCAGGCGCGCGTGCGGCAGCTGCGGGACAACACGCACTACTTCAGGCAGAGGTAGGCCGCCCGCACTCACACACACACACACACACACACACACACAGCATGGCCCCGCCCGTGGCCGCGCAGGTGCTGCGCGCCATGCGCGTCATCGCCTCGCCGCCGGGGCAGGCGCGCGTGCGGCAGCTGCGGGACAACACGCACTACTTCAGGCAGAGGTGGGCCGCCCGCACTCACACACACACACACACACACACACACACAGCATGGCCCCGCCCGTGGCCGCGCAGGTGCTGCGCGCCATGCGCGTCATCGCCTCGCCGCCGGGGCAGGCGCGCGTGCGGCAGCTGCGGGACAACACGCACTACTTCAGGCAGAGGTGGGCCGCCCGCACTCACACACACACACACACACACACACACACAGCATGGCCCCGCCCGTGGCCGCGCAGGTGCTGCGCGCCATGCGCGTCATCGCCTCGCCGCCGGGGCAGGCGCGCGTGCGGCAGCTGCGGGACAACACGCACTACTTCAGGCAGAGGTGGGCCGCCCGCACTCACACACACACACACACACACACACACACAGCATGGCCCCGCCCGTGGCCGCGCAGGTGCTGCGCGCCATGCGCGTCATCGCCTCGCCGCCGGGGCAGGCGCGCGTGCGGCAGCTGCGGGACAACACGCACTACTTCAGGCAGAGGTGGGCCGCCCGCACTCACACACACACACACACACACACACACACAGCATGGCCCCGCCCGTGGCCGCGCAGGTGCTGCGCGCCATGCGCGTCATCGCCTCGCCGCCGGGGCAGGCGCGCGTGCGGCAGCTGCGGGACAACACGCACTACTTCAGGCAGAGGTAGGCCGCCCGCACTCACACACACACACACACACACACACACACAGCATGGCCCCGCCCGTGGCCGCGCAGGTGCTGCGCGCCATGCGCGTCATCGCCTCGCCGCCGGGGCAGGCGCGCGTGCGGCAGCTGCGGGACAACACGCACTACTTCAGGCAGAGGTGGGCCGCCCGCACTCACACACACACACACACACACACACACACAGCATGGCCCCGCCCGTGGCCGCGCAGGTGCTGCGCGCCATGCGCGTCATCGCCTCGCCGCCGGGGCAGGCGCGCGTGCGGCAGCTGCGGGACAACACGCACTACTTCAGGCAGAGGTGGGCCGCCCGCACTCACACACACACACACACACACACACACACAGCATGGCCCCGCCCGTGGCCGCGCAGGTGCTGCGCGCCATGCGCGTCATCGCCTCGCCGCCGGGGCAGGCGCGCGTGCGGCAGCTGCGGGACAACACGCACTACTTCAGGCAGAGGTGGGCCGCCCGCACTCACACACACACACACACACACACACACACAGCATGGCCCCGCCCGTGGCCGCGCAGGTGCTGCGCGCCATGCGCGTCATCGCCTCGCCGCCGGGGCAGGCGCGCGTGCGGCAGCTGCGGGACAACACGCACTACTTCAGGCAGAGGTGGGCCGCCCGCACTCACACACACACACACACACACACACACTACCCACTCACTCACTACCCACTCACTCACTACCCACTCACTCACTACCCACTCACTCACTACCCACTCATCCGCTACCCACCCACTCACTCACTACTTACACATTCGCTACCCACTTACTACTCATCCACCACTCACTCATTCGCTATCCACTCACTCACTACCCACTCACTCACTACTCATTCACCACTCACTCATTCGCTATCCACTCACTCATTCGCTATCCACTCACTCCCTACTCATTCAATACAAACTCACACGGTGCTATAGTGGCACAGCACACAGCTTTACTCCGTTAAAAACGTGCTGTCCATATTTGTATTCGTTCTATACGTTACACTTGACATTGGTCAAATTCTGAGGAAAGCCATTTTAGGATGAATGTATGTATTTGTTTGGTTTAATAAATAGTAGTAGATGCTATAACGTTGTGTGTGTGTTGTGTGTGTGGCCAGGCTGCGCGCGATGGGCGTGGTGACGTTCGGGCACGCGGACTCGCCCGTGGTGCCCATGCTGGTGTACTCGTTCAGCAAGATGGCCGCCACCGTGGAGCGGCTCACGGCGCGCGGCGTGGCCGTCGTCGGCGTCGGCTTCCCCGCCACGCCGCTCAACAAGGCGCGCATACGGTCAGTCGCACACACGCTCTCTCACTCTCTCTCTCTCTCTCTCTCTCTCTCTCTTACCGTCTCTCTCTCTTACCTGCTCTCCCTCTCTTTCTTTCTCTACTCCGAGGAAACTGATCATAAATATTTCATTATATTATTATTTTAAGATTATTTCAATTTATAACCTGGTGATTTGTCTTATATTTTTCTACCTGGTACACATACCACTTTCAGAGGCACAAATTTTTTTATGTCTTATATTAACTGTTGTTTTCTTTTTATACTTTGTACATACATAGTGCTCTCGCCTTGGTCCCAGAATTAACAGAGTCAACCTTTGTGTAAAGAATATAACACATTATTATGCATTGCAGGTTTTGCCTGTCGGCGGCGCACACCCGCGAGCAGCTGGACACGTGCCTGGCCGCCATCGAGGACGTCGTGGACGAGCTGGGCCTGCGCTACTCGCGCCTGCCCCTGCCCCCGCCCTCCGCCCCCACGTAGCCGCCCCGCCCCCGCCCCCGCCCCGACCCACCCCCGCACACTGGCAGATTCCCCCTCTATATCGGACGCCCTCATTTTATATCACAAATCGACAGCAGTTTTGTTTCAAATGCATGACTAGAACTCCCGTGTGAGATCTGTGGCAGAATTGTCACACGGGAGTTCTAGTCATGCATTTGAAACAAAACTGCTGTCGATTTGTGATATAAAATGAGGGCGTCCGATTCAGAGGGGCGACCTGCCAGTGTGCGGGGGGAGGGGGGGCCGCACTCACTCGCAGTACCTCGTTATCGTTATGTTACGTTTACCGTATAATTAATTTATGCATTTTACTCAATAAATTATTTTCTCACACTAAACCTCTTCGCTGTTTCATTCGTTGCGTGGGCCGGGAGCTGACGTGTCGAGTATAGATCGTTCAATTCACGACGGCACACCCCGCTGCTGAGAGCGCGGGACGCGGGGGGGTAATGTTAACATCAGTATGTTAATACAGACATTGATGATGAGTGCTATCATCATATCAGCCCTTAGAAGTCCACTGCTGGACATAGGCCTTCCCCAAAGAACGCCACCACACCCGGTCCTCCGCCCTCCGCATCCAGCTGCTTCCGGCCATCTTCAGGTCGTCGGTCCACCTGGCCGCGGGGCGTCCGACCCTGCGCGTGTCGATCCGATGTAGTGTGATTTAGAGAAAGAGTGGGTGCCGTCGTGAACTGTACGTACAACTGATACAGTACAGATTTATCAAAGTCGTGATCCAGTTTGTCCATTGACTAGCTCGTGTCAGGACATGTGTCTAATCATCATCATCAGGTTATTTTTGTCTCCACTGCAGGAGCACAACCCTCTCTCATCTGCCGGAGACAGACGGAGGATTCGGCCTACACTCCCCGCGCTGGCCAGACGGGTTTAATTATAATGTTCGGGGCAATTCAAATTGCGATGAGTTATACCTACATTTGGAGCTGTAGCGGGCGTGGGAGCGAGAGTGCGGGACGGGGGCGGGGTCGGAGTCGGTGACTGATTGAGAGTGAGAATAAAATGATTGTGTAGCGCTCCACCTTAGGTCTTATCTTCTCTCACCATCAGGTGACATTGAGGTCGAGCGTAAACCCATCAGATGTGAAAAGTCTATCAAAATAGGTTCAGTAGTTTTTGTGTGATACGTGCATAAACTAACAGACAAACCGACAAAAAATAATCGAAATGTGTTCTATTACTTATCCTTAGACCCCCCAACTTTTTTTTGCAAATATTTCAATGTACAGACACGCGAAGTTTACGTTTTTTTCTTAAATATTTTGTTAATTATCTGTGTTCTCATAATCATGATCAACCTGTAAAAGCCCACTGCTGGACATAGGCCTATACCAAGGCGCGCCACTGAACCCGATCCTCGGTTCTTCTCATCCAGTCACTGCCAGCCGCCTTACGCAGATCGTCGCTCCATCTAGCCAGGGGGCGTCCCACACTACGCTTGCCCAGTCGCGGTCTCCATTCGAGAACCCGTCTACCCCAACAGATATCCGTTCTCCGACAGATGTGACCAGCCCACTGCCACTTCAACGTACTAACTTTTTGAGCTATGTCGGACACTTTAATTCTCTGGCGGATCACCTCATTTCGGATCCTGTCCCTTAGAGAAACTGCGAGCATAGCTCTTTCCATAGCCCGCTGAGCGACCTTGAGTTTTCGGACTAGTCCCACTGTCAGTGTCCACGTTTCGGCGCCGTAGGTCATTACGGGTAGGACGCTATGTTCTAAAATTATACATTTCTTTTCTTTACCTTCATGTCGCTATATCTTTCTTATTTCCCTTGCGCAAGGTTTTCTGGAGAGATCGCTTTGAGCGATAAGGTCGCCTTTGTACTTTCCATAAATCAGTCTGTACCCATTTCTATTATCATTCTTAATTGTGTGTAATAAAGAAGTTATCTATATATCTATCTATGATTGTATTATCTATGTGTGTACAAATTTCCGCCGTAATCTCTATGTTGCTGGTACGCTGGAAGAAAGCTCTCAAAGAGATAAGCTTTACCTTTTGTACATGTCCTTCTCGTTTTAATTGTTATGATATTTTTTTTATTCATAAAGAACTACAGGCGTGGTGAGGGACTTCATCCTAATGTAGTAGACATACCACGCTCTCGCACGAAGCGTTTTGCTTCCTCTTTCATAATGCGAACTGCTAAGCAATGGAACTCCCTGCCAGCTTGGGTATTTCCGGACAAGTACAACTTTGATCTTTTTAAAGGAAGACTGAATAGGCTTCTTCTGGGTAAGCGCGCTCCACCTTAGGCCTCATCATCAGTTACCATCAGGTGAGATTGAGGTCAAGCGCAAATCCATCAACAACAAAAATCTAAGTCAGTAGAGAACTCTAGATTGGCAAGTAAGTACTCTCTCTATACAAATTAAAACATTTAGAAACATGAAATATCTCATGAGCTCAATCGCTGATACAATGCAGTGTTATGATTGGCACCGAGTAGGGCGGCGCCCCACTACACGCGCTCCACCTTAGGCCTCCATCCATCACCAAAGGAGCGAGAAACGTTTTTCCTGTAAAGTTTCCAAAAATATCTTTGGCGCTAATCCGCCATCTTCCGACTACCGCTTACAAGTGCCCGGTACCGGCCATTCCGTGGAACTGACAAGTGACTCAGTGCGGGCTTATCTGCCCCTGATTGCTTACATTCTATTATCTTCGATAACGGCCCCGTACCGCCGGCGCCTGGCCGCGGGCTGCGGGCTTCGCACTCGCCCTTCCCACTTCGCGTTAAACATACTCATAACAAATAAATAAATATAGGTACCAACTTGTATCGTGTTTCTCTCGTTCTACAACATAAGTGCTATGTACCCCTGATTATGTGTCGGTTGTGTTAGCTGTGAGTCGCCAGGATGCGTGCGCTGGCCGCGTGGGCGTTGCTGCTCGCCACCAGCTCGCTGTGCGCCTCCGCCGCCGAGGACGAGGACGCCGTTACTGTGGTGCGTTTGAGGTATGTCTGTCAAACCTGCTCTACTCGTATACTCATCAATCGAAACGCGTCCACCGCTGAATATGACCCTCCCCAACACTATTTGTGGGCTGTCCATTGGGGGATTTGCCATTATTATTCATCATCAGGTGGTTTTTGTCTCCACTGCAGGAGCACAACCCTCTCATCTGCCGGAGACAGACGGAGGATGTGGCCTACACTCCCCGCGCTGGCCAGACGGATTGGGGAGGCCTGATTGATGTTTTATAATGTATTCCCTTAGTCGCCTTGTACGACATCCACGGGAAGAGTTGGAGTGGTCCTATTTTACTCTACCGGAAACTACACGACAAATTTATATTCGAGTTGGAGCTATTTCAAGATCTCAGTCTAGACCTTGTATCACTGCGACCATTTCTGGTCTATTGTGATCGCCACCATACTATAGTTCCGTGTTAAGCCTTGCAGCAGTTAGAAACTGCACTATGCTTTTAGCACTGAGTTGTTTTACTTCGTCAGGGCGAAGCAAGTAGTTACCCAGGTGTGTATTTCTTTTGCGCATCAATGGGCCACACTCGCACAGGAGGTGCATGGGGGTTTCCTCTGCTTCCTCACAGAACCTACACGCTCCTGTGGTTCGGAGCTTGAGGTTGAACATGTGGGGATTTGCCATAGTCACCACGCTTGGCAGGCGGATTGGTGATCGCAGTACAGATAAACGCTGCGTACTGTTCCTGGTGCAATCCCTTGGTCGCCTTGACGACACCGCAACGAAGCCCCGCGTCCCGAGGCTTTTGAAAATGTTTCTTAGAGTGAAAGAGGAGTAGGCGTGGACCTGGGCGTGGGCGTCGGCGTGGGCTTCGGGGTCGGAGTCGTATTCGGATTGAAAGTGAGTAGTCCACGCGTGCGGATCATTGCGTTGTGGTAGAAAAACCATATTTCAGGAAGTTAGAACACGGTAAAGGGGTCTCGAGGGTCTGAGGGAATACATTATAAAACATCAATCAGGCCTCCCCAACCCGTCTGACCAGCGCGGGGAGTGTAGGCCAAATCCTCCGTCTGTCTCCGGCAGATGAGAGAGGGTTGTGCTCCTGCAGTGGAGACAAAAATAACCTTATGATGAAAGGGGTCTCGACACGTGCATTGCCTGGGGCCCCGGCATGGTTAATCCGGCTCTGGTTCTGGGTTTCGTACCTACCTACTGTCATCTCGAACGTTCCGTTATGCCTACTACCTAATGCCGACACGTGTATTTCCAGGCTGATGTTTGAGCAGCTGTACACGTTCGACTTGAACAACACCATCGAATACATTCTCGAATTTGTTCCGGTAAGTACTCACTTACTGTTCGATTTGTTACTTCAGTGGGAATAAGTCACGATTTTGTCAAAGTATGCAGATATTAAGCGTTAAAAACCTCAATAAATACTGTGAAAATGTTATTTAAATTAGATCAAAAACGAAGAAGATACAATAGTGAAATAGTTCCAAAAGTGGAGGTGACGTTATCCGTCGCGTCGCGGGAAGAAGTGTGCGCAGCACACTAGCGCAGTCTGCCGTAAACAAAACATTCGCGACACCGCTCTGGAAAATGAAATCCGAGCGAGAGGGTGAGAACATATCGCGCGGGTTGTAACTAGTGACATCGACATAAAAAGCGCGGGCGTGGCGTTATTTATTTTAATAACATCGTCATTTCTTTATGGATTTTAATAATTTAAAAAATGAGTTTGGACTGCATTTGAGCTGGGAGTGGGCGTGGGAAAAGGGGAGTGGGTGTGGTAGTGGGAGCAGAAAGCGGCAGCGGGAGCGAGATATTGATTCTGAGTGGAAGTGGAAGTGGGAGCGGAGGCCGAGGCGGAAGCGGAGGCTGAGGTGGTGCAAGTGGGAGAGGGAGCGGGAGCGGATTCTGTAGTTTACGCTAGCGAAGCCGCGGGCACAGCTAGTTCTTAATAAAAAATAAAAAATGTTATTATGTGATCATTCACATACTAACATTTTCCTCATTGTTACAAAAATCTTCAACTTTAGCTTTAACATAATCTCAATAACGCGCACAGGGACCCTGCAACTGATGAAAACAGTATTAACTATTGTATGTGTGTGTGTGTGTGTGTGTAGAGCGGCGACCAGGGCCAGTTCCCCAGCCGGCTGTGGGTGAGCAGCTCAGGTGGCGACACGGCGCGCCCCGCGCTGCTCACGGCCAGGCAGCCCTCTGGTGAGTGCCCCCGGGGTCTACAAGCCCCCCATACAATATTCTCGACCAATACATAGGTACATACATACATATTGCTCATGCCTTGGTCCCAGAAGGGTAGGCATAGACGATGTATCGCCACGTTGAGCGACGCTGACGAACATCGCATAGCGACTTTCCTTCGCCCCATGTCGGCACGCTTACCACCAGGCTAGCCCCTGAACTCGCATCCATCGGCACGGCAGACCTTGGATTGGCGGACGGGACAGAGATCGGGGCGAGAGAGACAGGAGATAGGGGCATGACATACCAGAACATATTGCCCTGACTTACTTACTGACTAACACATCGTACAGAAATTATATTAAGGTGACGTCTTCTTATTTTCAGGCCTTCGGGCGATGGGAAGTATTTCTAGGAGTGTGAGTGCCAAGCGCATGAGATAGATGTTGTTTAAGATTATATTATTATTATAATACAACACAGTCAATAGTTCGATGTACATCGAACCGCATCGTGTGATTCTACTACTTACCAACGGAACAAATTTTGTCAAAAAATTATGGTCCCAAACCGAATTTCAGCCTGCAGCGGGCTGTTGTAGCTAACCATGATGCCCTCTAACGTATGCCATAAAAATAATCCAATCGAAAAATTCCAGAGTCCGAAAACATTTCCTACCTCTGTTCCCTCTTACATCAAACAGCGTGAAGCCATTTCTAAAATGTTTCTAAAAAACAAAACTCAGCGCCCTCTTTTGTACACCCCATCCCCTAGCCAAAACACATATTGTATATATACACAATAATGCCATCAGTCTAATCACGATATATTTTTATTTTCTGTTTACTATTAGTATCAGAGTGCCTCAGACCAACGCTGGTACTGATATAGTCACAGACTTCCCTTACTAACGTTGATAGTAAGCTTTAGTAAGGTTTGAGGTTAGGAAGTTCACTGCTTTAAGAAGATCAACTTAGTCATGTCTATTTATGTTTCCTTCATAGTGTACACACGCACAGACATTTGTTGCATAGTATACTATCACTAACACCAAAGCCAAAAGAATATATTATTTTGGAAAAAACAATTACTCAAACTGTTTTCCAAAAAACGCGGGAACCATCTCCCCAAAACCCAAAACACATTGTAAGTTATCTCCATAGATTAGTAATAAACTCTAGGCATCTCGGTACTAACTTCACGGTGCTACAAGTGCTGCCCTCCAGTGGGGTGGTCGGCAACTAATGTATTGAAATAAATACGTATGCAATTGCAGGCAGGGTTGAGATGTAATTGTATGCGGCACTGTGTGCCGTGTACTGCAGTTTGTCTGCAGTTAGTCTAACCTCGTGTTCGTCGCGCGCAGGGGCCCAGACGTGGCAGCTGCCGTATATGTGGGGCGAGGAGCTTCTGTACGAGCTGGAGCGCACGCTGTGCCCGGCCGGCGCAGATACCTCCGCGCACACAGACCACTGCGACGACGGTGAGCATTACACACATACGTCGGAACACTATTTTGTACACGTTAAGGTATATAATTGCATAGCAGACAAAGTTTAGCCGAAATGTTTTGTAACTGATATGTTGGTACAATTGGTTTCCGGTAGAGTAGAATAGGACCACTCAAACTCTTCCCGTGGATGTCGTACAAGGCGACTGAGGGAATACATTATAAAACATCAATCAGGCCTCCCCAACCCGTCTGGCCAGCGCGGGGAGTGTAGACCAAATGCTCCGTCTGTCTCCGGCAGATGAGAGAGGGTTGTGCTCCTGCAGTGGAGACAAAATTAACCTGATGATGATGATGGTACAAAGAAATTTTGAGAGACGTCGTGGGTACGATTTCCTTTGCATGGAAGTTTAGACATTTTCCTACGGCGGGATTCAGTCCCACGTTTTTGTCTCTAACACAGCCGGCCGATGTGGCAGTAACTTGCTTATTTATTGTAATATTTGGAAGTACTCCAGCATTTGCAGGCTGTGATTGAAAGAACTCGCTTTTTTATATCGTCGTTGTTTCAAAAATACCTCTTATGTGGTAAATTTATTGATTTTGAATTTACCACGTAGGTATTTTAGAAATACCGATATATAGAATGAAAATAAAATATCCGTGCATATTTTGATATGCTCTGTAATGATGAAAATAAAAATATGATTTCGGTCTTTTTTCAATTAAGTCAAAAATTAAAAAGTTATAACGCTTCCAAGTTTTCCGGAAATCTTAAGACTTTATGGGCAATACGTCGCGTCTCTGCGGATTACAATGACGGGCCGCACCTCTCCATTACCCGCCGTTCCCCGCTGCTACTAGTGAGCATACGTTTGAGAAACATCGCATTTTGTTCACCATAAGTTCTAAAGAAAAAAAAACTTTTTTCATGAATGGTAAATGTTATTCTTTAAGTAAATGAATTTACTAAACCTTTAACATGACATTTAGTTTGGTAAGTATTTGATGTATGACTGTGTTATTTGGACATTTTAATATTGGTACCAAGTGGTATATTATCTGTAATTGATTTATTATTTATGACATTTATGATTTTTTTTGTAATTAATTTTTTATACTGACATTTGTAATCTACATGACTTGTTTTTATTTTGTAATTAATTTTACTCATTTTGACATTGTACTGACATGATTTTATTAATTAATCTAATAAATAAAATCGTAGACTTGGCGTGTCTGTACATTGAAGATATTTGCAAAAAAAAAATTGGGGGGTCTAAGGATAAGCAACAGAACACATTTCGATCATTTTTGAAATTTTTGTCTGTTTGTCTGTTTGTCTGTTTATCTGTTTGTCTGTTTATCTGTTTGTCTGTTTGTCTGTGAGTTTGTGCACGCATCACTTAAAAACTACTGAACGGATTTTGATGGACTTTTCACAAAAACATGGGGCTTAACTTAACTTAACATTTAGTCTTTATTTCATCGCAATCGGCTAACTCAATCAAAAGTTATAGACATTTTTTGTTTTTCAATACATTAGTAGGTAAGGTTATTATGCAATATATTGCATATAGTAGTATTTCCGTACTATTCAGATTCCGATGAGTTTGGATTACATTTGGAGCTGCGAGTAGGAATTGGAGTGGGCGTGGACTTGGGCGTGGGCGTGGGCGTGGGCGTGAGGGTGTGGGATTTAGAGCGGGAGCGGAAGCGGTACCTGTAGCGGAAGCGGAAGCGGTAGCGGTAGCGCTAGCGGAATCGGAGCGAGAGCGGGAGCGGAACCGGAGCTTGACCGGAGCGGGAGCGGGAGCGGGTATGGTACCAGTGTAATTTGAGTGTTTGAAAATTCGCATAACTTTTGACTGAGTTACCCGATTACGATGAATTTGTGGTATAGGTATGCAACAAAGTAATGTTGGTCGGAATTTGGACTGCGATGGATTAGTTACGAGGACTACATTTGGAGAGACGAGGGAAAGAGGTTTGAGGGGAGGTTTGAGGGGAGGGTTGAGGGGAGAGCTGAGGGGAGGGTTGAGGGGAGTGTTGAGGGAAGGGTTGAGAGGAGTGTTGAGAGGAGGGTTGAGGGGAGGGTGGAGGGGAGAGTTGAGGATCTGGATCTGGACCTGGAACTGGACCTAGGCCTGGGCCTGGGCATGACCTGGACCTGGACCTGGACCTGGACCTGGACCTGAACCTGGACCTGGACCTGGACCTGGACCTGGACCTGGACCTGGACCTGGACCTGGACCTGGACCTGGACCTGGACCTGGACCTGGACCTGGACCTGGACCTGGACCTGGACCTGGACCTGGACCTGGACCTGGACCTGGACCTGGACCTGGACCTGGACCTGGACCTGGACCTGGACCTGGACCTGGACCTGGACCTGGACCTGGACCTGGACCTGGACCTGGACCTGGATTTGAAGTCTGAGTGGAAGTGGGATAGGAAGCAGAAGTGGGAATGGGAGCGGATCCTGTAGTCCACGCGAGCGGAGCCGCGGGCACAGCTAGTTTTATAATATAACTGTAATCAATTTTTGTGATGACATGTTTAAGTGTACTTTATGTACCTAAAGATTAAAATAAATACAAATACAGTCATTTTATTATCACCTGGTATAGTTTTATCGGTATTAAGCATGTACATAACATATGGCGCGCAGACATGGACGCTAACACAAGAAACAAAGAGACTTAAGGTTACACAGAGAAAAATTGAAAGAAGTATTTTAAATTTAAAACTAGCTGATAAAATTACCAATATAGATCTCAAAAAGAAGACGAAACTTACTGATGTTATTCAACATGCAAAGAGACTAAACTGGAAATGGGCCGGACACGTGATACGACAAACGGATGGACGATGGACGAGAGAGAGCACGGTGTGGTGCCCTCGGTACGCGCCGCGCGCCCGGGGCCGCCCGCGCACGCGCTCGCGCCCGCGAGACGAGCTCGAGGACTTCACTGGCGTCGGAGCGCTCTGGACACGGCTGACTGCTGAAAAACTTACCTGGAGGAGGCTGGGGGAGGCCTTTGCCCATAAATGGGATTATCTGTAGTGACGAAGGAATTACCTGAAAATAAAAACATTAACTTACAAATATTAAATAACGCCATAAACTAAGAATGACATAAAATGAACTATAACTATGTACAGTTTTATAATAAGTGAAGTGACGAATTCTACGAATGATAATTTATATCTACAGAAGGGCTAAAAATAAAAATAAATAAATAGTTTTATCGTAGGGTGAAGTATTGTGAAGAAAGTGATTAAGTCTGCTTTCCCTGTTGAATAATACTATACACTCACCTCCCCCCCCCCCCCCCTCGCCAGTTTATTATCACCCGCAAATTAGAGCACTGTTGGCAGTACACATTGGTTTTCTGCCGCCCGCCGGCCGGCGCCGACAGATCGTCGCTTTAGTCAGAATGCACTTATGTTGTTGACGTATAACGTTGTCCCTCCCTCAGAGTAGCAACTTATCTATTTATTTATTTATATAAATAAGAAAGTGAGGAAAAAAAGAAAAAAAAGAAAAAGAGGAAAAAAAGGAAAAAAAAAAAAAAAAATATGAGCGATATCTATTTACGTATGTATCCGACTGTATTGACTGAATTTGACTCGACAGACTGACTGAGCGGCCGACGACGAAGCCGTCATCGTGATGTCGCGCCCCTGAGTGGGGAGAGTTGCCGTATAGAGGACCAAGCACAGAATTACTTATTTGTAGGGGGATCAAGCTGGGTGCTCCGACAAAGAGCACCCGAGCGAGTACCGGGCACCTCCCCCGTGATTCGGCCTGTGGGACCTACATGTCGAAAGGGCATGAGAGGTGGAGGGTCTGTCCCTCCCTCAATCGCGCTCGGTTCAGCACCAGCCCTGAGTGGTACAGTGGAGTGTCGGGCGGGGGTGTGGTACAGGGGTTATGTTGTGACGGGGTGTGTGTTGCAGACGAGAGCGGCCCCGGCGCGCCGGTGCGCGGGCAGTTCTCGCTGCACGTGGGCTCGGCGTGCGCGGGCGGCGTGGCGCTCAGCGTGCGCGCGTCGCCCGAGCGCGCCTGGCGCCTCGCCTTCGAGCAAACGCACATCATGCGGGCCGCGCAGGTAACCTGTTTGATACTTCCGTTAGGTCTCGCCAGACAATCAGTGCTCTGCCCTCGCGGGCAAATCGATATGATGAGCTGGGGCCTGCTGCAGCACATATACTGTTCTAACTCCTAACAGCGGATCGCATCCTCCCAAGAAACCTCGAGTAGAGCCCTCTCCATAGCTCGCTGAGCAACCTAATTGTACTATATATATCCCACCCAACCCAACTTTAATCTATGAAATGATCGCGAGGGATAGGTAATGGGGCCACACGTAGATAAATGATAGGACAGTTATCTTTATTGCATCCACGTGTAATTTAACATTTCATAGATTTCGATAGATTGGCGGATCGCGTATTCCCTCTAACTAGTATAATATATAGATAGCATTTATAGTGTACCAAACCCCTTCCCGCGTATTAGCATAGTAGTTGGTCGTTGACTCGTGGGTTCAATTTCCATTATTTTCATATAATATAATTTTTCCATATAACTTTGTACAATTATAAAAGTTGGCCCCGATCTGGATGTTACATTTGTGATAGTTTGTAATGTATGTATGTATGTCAACGTTTTATTGCACCAAAATTAACAACAACAACACATATAGGCATAAAATGGTGTACTAATGCGGACTTATTCCACTTAGGAATATCTTCCAGTCAACCATGATCAATAAGAAGAATAATGATTCTATAGTCTGTGATCGTACAAGAATGAATTCTATTTAGGTAATAGACAAATTTACATTAAAAAAACAAGCAAATTTGCCGGTACGATAAAATAGATTTTAAAAATCCAGCCGCCAGCTCGTCTTATAATAACTTGTTGCGAAGAATAATGCGAAACCATTACACCACTATTTCGATAACTACTAGTATTTCGAGAATGAAGTACATAATCTTTTATGTACACGATAAATAGGGTTTCCGATTCGCGAATAAAAAGCTATGGGGAAATATCACCTTTGGTTCTGGTGCTTTTTTTATGATTTATTAAATTTCCAGTTATATACATCTGTTTTACATAGCATCAGGTCACTTAGTAGCTATATCTGTTTGAATTTTTCGGATATCTTTATTAGTTAAGAAATCTTCGCCCTGTGACCCTTTTTTGCCTGCACTGTATATGTGTGTGAGTGTGTGTGTGTGTGAGTGCAGGCGGCGGCGGCGGTGAGGTACTTCCAGTTCGGCGCGGGGCAGGACGACGTGCGGCTGGCGGCCAGCTCGGAGGACGACGTGTGCGTCACGCTCTCCGTACACAACTACACGGTCGGTGCATACATTCTCCCCTACAATTCGTAGCCTAAGGTTACTTGGAAGAAAACGCTAAAAGCGATAAACCCGCCGCTTGTACATTTACTGTATATTTCTCCTATATATTTCTGTAATTTGTGGGCAACAAAGCCGGCGGAGCGAGCTAGTTATAATAAAGAATTAACACTTTTCTTAAAAAAATATATTTAAATTTCATATTTTTGAAATAGTTAATAGAAAACAGTTTAAAAGAGGTTTTAAAAAAATCTATATTGTTACGTTGTACTACTTTGAATAATAACGAGTGGCGGGACACAACAATAAAATGACGTGGTTTTTCACGACTTTAAGACCAGTGGAAAAAGACTCGTTTTTACTATGCAGCTAAAATATGTCATCGGCATGTTTCACTTTTAAATAAGCAGGAACATGTTTATAATAACGTAAAACAAGACAAACTAGCTCGTGAGGTCTTTGAGGCCTGCCTGTACTCAACCAGATTACGTCATACAAATAGGTATATTTTGTTGCTATTTTCAAAGTTTTCTTGTCACCATACTAAATTTTTAGATGGCTTTTTCGTTAAATTATCAAATATGTTGAAATGAAATATATTTATTTGCTAGAACAGGTTACATGCCAGACCGGTGGTCGTCAAATTTTAAGTCCGCTATTCAGCTACCTTACATTAGCATGCAAATTATAAAAGGTACATGTTGAGTTTAAAGTTCAAAACAATTAATTGATTGTTGTAGTGTCCAATCCCCGAGACACTGGCGGAAATAGGGCTGACTGGGCTGAGGATGACCATGCAGCGCTCCGGCGCCGTGCAGCTGTCGGTGAGTGGCTGTTCGGAGTCATGCGGACATCGCGGGAGCGGGACGTGAGTGTGACGTGAGCGTGACGTGTGGGCCGCGGGCGTGTTGCAGCGCAGCCAGTTCCCGCTGGGGTTCGTGGTGGTGGTGGCGGTGCACCCCACGGACGCGGCGTGCGACGGCCGGCGCGAGCTGGACGCGGCGGCCGACTGGCTGTGGGAGGGGGCTGGCGACGCGCCCGACCGCCACGCGCCGCCGCCCAGGGTCACCGAGCTGTCCATCACCGTGCGGGTGAGTGCTACCAGGAGGTACCACCTCAGCAGTGTCCTGCTACATACACCATTGTATGTCCATGTAGCAGGACAATAAAAAAACACTTGTTTTACCAGGGTTAAGACTAAGTAAGGTCAGCAAATCATTTACGGGGCAATGTATACGCTTCTACAACAAACTACCAGAGGACATCTTAAATGTGACGGATAGAAAGTTTAAGATTCACATTAAAAAACAACTTTGTAAGAAAGCCTATTATAAAATAAAATATTTGAATGACAAAGATGCCTGGTCCTAATGTTGATTCAGCTTCGCAAAATCTTTATTAATTGTATGCAAACTTGATTTTTAAAAGATGTGTTGCGTGAAGTTTGTTGCGCCGTTTCTTCTTCACAGCGCTAACACCTAGGAAGCGGTAGTCCATAAAAAAATGACGTGTATAAATGTACCAAGTGTACTCGTATGCAATAAATGATTTTGACTTTGTATTACAAAGCAAAATGCATGGTGAACTAAAAATACCTAACAATCATGGACACCCGAATCGAGCCACCCTGTATTTTCAGTTTTGATGGCTTAAGCTTAAAAAATAGTTTCCAAGATTAACATATTTTTACGTAGTTTTGAAGCTGGCATATCACCACGTCGGATGCAGAGCGGCGGACTCGAGTGTCCAGGAGCGTAGTAAATATTTTTTTGGTTCCCACTGTAGCGCGTCGGGAATGTTCGCGGAGGCTCGCACAGATGGTTTTCACGCCATTATGCGAAAGAAAGCGGCCTCTTTACTGCAGCGCCTGCATGGTAGTGACAACAGCATTCTGAAAATGATTGCCACCAGACCGGACCGTCCTTTTCAGAAACACTGGGTGGAGACAGTTTAGGTCTGAAAAAAAATTAAATCATGTGTACCAATAAAAATAACAATACTAACTTATATAGGTACCTAAGCATTATCATTACTAACACACTAACTAAATTATGGACTAATTCATCATCATCATCATCAGCCCGAAAGAGTCCACCGCTGGACATAGGCCTCTCCCAAGGCGCGCCACTGAACCCGATCCTCGGTTCTTCTCATCCAGTCACTGCCAGCCGCCTTACGCAGATCGTCGCTCCATCTAGCCAGGGGGCGTCACACACTACGCTTGCCCAGTCGCGGACTAATTACTTATGGACTAATTACTGTTTGAAATAAAGTTTTATTTTATTTAAATGATCGGACCAGTAGATGCGGGTAGATGCTAGTAGATGCGGGTAGATGGGTACAACATGTGTGTGTGTTGTCGCAGGCGGCGCTGACGCGCGGGCAGTACGCGGCGGGCGCGCTGGCGCTGGCCGGCGTGTTCCTGCTGTTCTACGCGGCGTTCGGCGCCGCCGTGCTCGCGCAGCGCTGGCCGCCCTTCGCGCGCGTCACGCGCCCCCGGGCCGTGCTCGCCCCCGCCCCCGCCCCCGGCCCCACGCCGGACGCGTCGCCAGCGCTAGGTACCTACACTCTGCTACTGTCGTCACTATCCTGCTGAACATAGGCCTTACCTGATAACCGGCCGCCTTCCTCAGGTCGTCGGCCCAGGACTCGTCTGCCAAACGGCCGAGGATTTTGCGACAGATTCATTTCGCGAATCACATCCCTCAAAGAAACCTCGAGCGGAGGCCTGTCGGAGCTCGCTGAGCGACTTGAAACTTGTAGATCAGGCCCACCGTCTACTACTGTCGCTGGGTATAAATAGTCACGTGTGTGTTCCAGGCATGGAGACTGCGGCGGACACCGAGCTGGGCCCGCGCCGGCGGCGCCGGGGCTCCGGTGCGTACGCCGGCGGACTTGCCCCGGCGACTCCGTTCGGATAACATTCACTTTTACACTTACACACGTTTAACACTCGACGACCACCTCTCTCGGCTTATTCCAATAATCCCCTGCGAAAAATCCCCTTAAGGGGATTTCTGGAATTTTTTGGAAAATTTGTCCAGATTTCCCCTGCCGATGCTCAAAGGAAATACTAAGGGGATTTCTGGGCAAAAATTCCAAAAAATTCCAGAAATCCCCTTAACTATTTATTCGTATCAGTGTAGACTCGCTTCACTAGATTCATCAGTCCGATGCCCGAATTTCCTTCTAAGGAGTTTACTAAATATAGTAATGACTAGCTGTGCCCGCGGCTCCGCTCGCGTGGACTACAGGTTCCGCTCCCACTTCCACTTCCACTCAGACTCTCAATCCCGCTCCCGCTCCCACTCCCCTTTTCCCACGCCCACTCCCACTCCCATTCCCACTACCAGCTCCATATGTAATCCAAACTCATCGCAATCTGAATAGTACGGAAATACTATTATTATTTGCAATATATTGCATACTAACCTTATTTACTAATGTATTTGAAAACTAAATATGTCCATAACTTTTTATTGAGTAAACCGAATGCGATGAAATAAAGACTAAATGTTAAGTTAGGTTAAGCCCCATATTTCTGTAAAAAGTCTATCAAAATCCGTTCAGTAGTTTTTAAGTGATGCGTGCACAAACTCACAGACAAACAGACAAAAATTTCTAAAATGATCGAAATGTGTTCTATTGTGTACAGACACGAGACGTTTACGATTTTATTTATTAGACTGTCGAAGTGATATAGGAATATTTCATGTGTAATAATGTGCTCTCGATGGACAGACGCGACTTACGACAGCAGCGACAACAGCGATTCCGAGTCCGACGACGAGTCGGAGCCGGCGGGCGGCGGGCGCTCGCCGGCCACGGCCACCACGCCGGCGACCGCGCCCTCCTCCCCCGCCTCCCCCTCCTCCCCCGCCTCCCCCACCTCCCCCGCCCCCACCGACACCATCACGCTGTCCGACATGGCCGCCACCTCCGGCGACTCCCCCGCTGAACCGAACGGCACCGCCGGACTCGCTCGGAACGGACTCTCCGCCGACAACGAAGTTCAGGTTTATTGTTTATATTGTTTACATATTATTACGACAGTTTACACACTTTAAATTAATTCTAACACAACTCATACGAGTGTATCGGCCGAGCATGCGTTATGGAACGACAGTGTGTCCAGAGAAGCCCCAATAGGCCATACAGCCCGTGCCGGGGCTATCTCTCAATATTTACGACAGGTTTTAATGCCTAGACGATCTTTGTTGAGCCTGGTAGCACGATATTACAAATATGAGAATTTTATAGGGACGACAATAAAGAATATAACCAACCGAAAAAGCCGAATGTAATGTTCTTCCCTATGGTGTGGTACCAGGTGTCGGGGGCGGGGGCGGGCGCGGGGGCGGAGGCGGCGGGCGCGGGCGCGGGCGCGGGCCCCACGCCGTTCGGGCTGCCCGCGCGGCTGTACGTGTCGGCGCTGGCGCGGCGCCGCGAGCGCACGCTGCGCGCGCGGTCCGACCGCTACGCGCAGACGCTCTACATCGTGGCCGTGTTCTACGCGCTGCCCGTCGTGCAGTTCGTCGCCGCCTTCCAGCTGGTGAGCGCGCCTCCCCCGGCCGTCGGCCGTCGGCCCCCGCTGGACGGCCGCCTCTCCCTGCCTCATCATGTCAGCCTTTAGACGTCCACTGCTGGACATAGGCCTTCCCCAATGAACGCCCCCACACCCGGTCCTCCGCCCTCCGCATCCAGCCGCTACCGGCCACCTTCTTTAGGTCGTCGGTCCATCTGGCGGCGGGGCATCCCACCCTGCCTCGTGGAAGGAAAAAGCCCCAGTCGCCCCGCCGGGCGGGCGGGTCGGTGATCGCGGTGTCGGGCCGCTCGCTGGCCTGCGGTGTTCAGGCCTGGTCAGACTTTTCTAGATGGTTATACCGCCATTTGTCGGTCGTCGGTGCCTCGTCCGTTCCTCGGCAGGAGGCCCCCCGCCAGGTGACGTCGACGGGAGCGGTGGTCAGTTGGTTCGGAGAGAATATGAGCTGGTGGTCCACCCCCTTCCGACCCTTCACTCGATTATTGTTATTATTTCATGCAAACTTTACAGTAATGTCCGATTGTTAAAAAAATACATAGTACGCCAATTATGAAGTTTGTCGTGCCGTGTTAATTTTAATATGGGGAAAAAAATTACATATCATGAAGATGAGATCGACGACCTAGGGAAGGTGGCCGGAAGCGGCTGGATGCGGAGGGCGGAGGACCGAATGTGGCGGCGTTCATTGGGGAAGGCCAACGTCCATTGTGTGTGTAAAACTTGTCATTATAACGTCATACTCTATGTATATGTCCGATGATCATCAAGTCATCATCACGATGGATACTACGAAATACCTGCAACTAGCTTCAGGGCGCTTTGGCAGAGTCTCGGCGCAGCGGATAGAGGGAAACAGGAGACACGAGTGATATTATAAACTATTATTTTGGAGTTCTGATACTGACGATGACGGACAGTAATGATTATCGGCCTCTCGGACCGTCATCCAAGGTACGACGCGACTATCTCAAGCTCGCTCTCAACACTCGGCCCTCCTGTTTCTCCCTATCCGCTGCGCCGAGACTGCCGAAGCGCCCTGAATCCAGCTGCAGGTATCGCTTGCGTTTCTGATGATGGCCATCCGCCATATACACGTGTCCTGCGGGGGGCGATGGTGCCATGACGCAGGTGCTGAACGTGTCGGGCTCGCTGGACCTGTGCTACTACAACTTCCTGTGCGCGCACCCGGCCGGCGCGCTCTCCGACTTCAACCACGTTTTCTCCAACCTGGGCTACCTGCTGCTGGGCGCGCTGTTCATGCTGCAGGTCTACCGCCGCCGCCGGAGACGGCGCGCCGAGCCGAGGCACCCGGTCGGTACCTGCCCCCCTCCCCCCCTCACACACACCCCCCTCGCCGCCCACTAACTGCCTCATCGTGCGCAGGAGTACGGCATCCCGGCGCACTACGGGCTGTTCACGGCGCTGGGCGCGGGCATGATGATGGTCGCGCTGCTCTCCGCCAGCTACCACGTGTGCCCCAACCAACTCAACTTCCAGTTTGGTGAGTGTGTCGCCCCCCCCTCTCACACACACACACTCGCACCCCCACCCAATACATACATCCCACACTCACCCCCACACACCCCACGCTCACCCCCCCCACACACACACCCCCCACACACACACCCCCCACACACACACCCATACACACACACCCCACACACACCCCCACGCTCACCCCCCAACACACACACCCCACACACCCCCTACACACATCCCTCTCACACACCTTCCACACACACCCCGCATGCACTCCATTGGTCACATTTTTTGTTAATTCGTCTAAATTAATCTCTTCATTAGTCAATTTAACACAAAATTACGATCGCTATTTACAACAATAGATCATTTTGTTTTGTGCCCTATTTTCAAATTCAAGTTAAAAAAACATATATACTTAGTTTTGTTAATAGATTTTATAAAAATATGTTAGTTGGTTTTGAAATAAAATAACAATACATATTTTGAGCTCTAGCCGTGTGGTTCTCGTCTTAGAACAGGGGTTCCAAATCTTCCCATGGGTATCGTCAAGGCGGGTAAGAGATTGCACCAGGGAACATATGTGTATATTAAGATCATTATTGCGATCACCAATCCACTTGCCAAGCGTGGAGATTATGTCAAATCCCCCAACCGATAGGCCACCAAAAGTGACATTCTATCGGGGAGGCGTGTGTTCAGCGGTGGACGTTCTTCGAATGATGATGATGAGCCCTATCCTTGTCTCGTCACGCTTGCTCAGGACCAGGGCCGTATCTGCCGGTGCCGACGGTCCGCAGGCACAGGAAGACCGCACAAAAAGATCTGGGTTTGCTTCGTTCAAGCGCGCTGTTTCAGAAGCTCGCAGGGCTAGCTACGGCACTGCTCAGTACCCTGAATGGGGAGAGCGGCCGTATAGAGGACCAAGCACAGAATTAGTTATTTGTAGGGGGACAAGCCGGGTGCTCCGACAGAGAGCACCTGAGCATGTACCGGGCACCTCCCCCGTGACTCGGCCTGTGGGACCTACATGTCGAAAGGCCACGGGAGGTGGAGGGTCTGCTCAGCACCTAAGCGATGTGGTTTAAAGTGTGCGTCGTCTGTTTGCAGACACGGCGTTCATGTACGTGCTGTCCGTGCTGAGCATGGTCAAGATCTACCAGTCGCGGCACCCCGACATCAACGCGCGCGCGCACGCCACCTTCGGCGTGCTCGCCGTGCTCATCGCGCTCGGTGACTAGCTCGCTCCCAACCACACTCACTACCACACCTCCCACGATGACACACAAAAAAGAGAGTTAAAAACTTAAACTCGAATACGATCTTAAAACATTATACAAGACTCGATTACGTATTAGTCGCGTGGACTATAAAATAAAGTTGAAAATTACTTAGTGTTAATTCCCTTCTATCCCCCCTTCCGCCTATAATAAATGTCTATAACTTTTGATTGAGTTAGCCGATTGCGACGAAATAAAGACTAAATGTTAAGTTAAGCCCCATGTTTATGTGAAAAGTCCATCAAAGTCCGTTCAGTAGTTTGTAAGTGATGCGTGCACAAACTCACAGACAATAATTTCAAAAATGATCGAAATGAGTTCTGTTGCTTATCCTTAGACCCCCAATTTTTTTTGCAAATATCTTCAATGTACAGACATGCGAAGTTTACGATGTTATTAATTAATTTATTTATTTATTATTTTATGTATTGCTACACCTGTGGGTAAATCAAGGATCAACTACCAAATATTGTTTATTTTAATAACTTGTGTACTTGTTATATGGTGTTTACGTGATGTATGTCAATAAATGATCGCTGGGTGTGTGTGTGTGTGTCCCGGGCCGCAGTGGTGTGGGGCGTGCTGGGCGGCGGCGCGCTGTTCTGGGGCGTGTTCACGGTGCTGCACGTGTTCACGTTCCTGCTGCTCTCGCTGCGCATCTACTACGTGGGGCAGTTCCGCTTCGGTGAGCGACGCCAGCCCACAACCCCACGAGCCCACTAGCACACTAAGCCCACAACCCCACGAGCCCACTAGCACACTAAGCTCACAAGCCCACGAGCCCACTGGCACACTAAGCCCACAAGCCCACGAGCCCACTGGCATACTAAGCCCACAAGCCCACGAGCCCACTAGCACACTAAGCCCACAACCCCACGAGCCCACTAGCACACTAAGCCCACAACCCCACGAGCCCACTAGCACACTAAGCTCACAAGCCCACGAGCCCACTGGCACACTAAGCCCACAAGCCCACGAGCCCACTGGCATACTAAGCCCACAAGCCCACGAGCCCACTAGCACACTAAGCCCACGAGCCCACTGGCACACTAGGCCCACAAGCCCACTGGCACACTAAGCCCACGAGCCCACTAAGCCCACGAGCCCACTAACACACTAAGCCCACAAGCCCACGAGCCCACAAAGCCCACGAGCCCACTAGCACACTAAGCCCACGAGCCCACTGGCACACTAAGCCCACAAGCCCACGAGCCCACTGGCACACTAAGCCCACAAGCCCACGAGCCCACTGGCATACTAAGCCCACAAGCCCACGAGCCCACTAGCACACTAAGCCCACGAGCCCACTGGCACACTAGGCCCACAAGCCCACTGGCACACTAAGCCCACGAGCCCACGAGCCCACTAAGCCCACTAAGCCCACAAGCCCACGAGCCCACTAACACACTAAGCCCACAAGCCCACGAGCCCACAAAGCCCACGAGCCCACTAGCACACTAAGCATACAAGCCCACTGGCACACTAAGCCCACAAGCCCACAAGCCCACAAGCCCACAAGCCCACGAGCCCACTAGCACACTAAGCCCACAAGCTCACGAGCCCACTAGCACACTAAGCCCACGAGCACACTAAGCCCACAAGCCCACGAGCCCACTAGCACACTAAGCCCACGAGCCCACTGGCACACTAAGCCCACAAGCCCACGAGCCCACTAGCACACTAAGCCCACGAGCCCACTAGCACACTAAGCCCACAAGCCCACGAGCCCACTGGCACACTAAGCCCACAAGCCCACTAGCACACTAAGCCCACAAGCCCACTGGCACACTAAGCCCACGAGCCCACTAGCACACTAAGCCCACAAGCCCACGAGCCCACTGGCACACTAAGCCCACAAGCCCACGAGCCCACTGGCACACTAAGCCCACAAGCCCACGAGCCCACTGGCATACTAAGCCCACAAGCCCACGAGCCCACTAGCACACTAAGCCCACGAGCCCACTGGCACACTAAGCCCACAAGCCCACTGGCAAACTAAGCCCACAAGCCCACGAGCCCACTAAGCCCACGAGCCCACTAACACACTAAGCCCACAAGCCCACGAGCCCACTAGCACACTAAGCATACAAGCCCACAAGCCCACGAGCCCACTAAGCCCACGAGCCCACTAGCACACTAAGCCCACAAGCCCACGAGCCCACTAAGCCCACGAGCCCACTAGCATACTAAGCCCACTAGCACACTAAGCCCACAAGCCCACGAGCACACTAAGCTCACAAGCCCACGAGCCCACTAGCACACTAAGCCCACGAGCCCACTAGCACACTAAGCCCACGAGCGAGCCACGTGGACTGCACTACACATGCAAGCGAACACATCTAATCACCGCCGCTTCGGTGGCCTAGTGGATCGCTCATTGGACTCTAGCGCCGTCAGAGGTCGTCGGTTCGGTTCCCATCAAGGACTCGCAACTCTCTAGAAGTTGTTTTCGATCTGGATGTTGTTATATTTGAGAATTGTCCTGTCCTTGGTTAATTCCCATAGCACAGGAGAAAATACTAGTTTGGGATTAGACATGTGTATATACATCGATAGTCAAAGTCAAAATCATTACACTTCACTATCATAGTACACTTGGTACATTTATACACTTCATTTTTTTTATCGACTACCGCTTCCTAGGTGTTAGCGCTGTGAAGAAGAAACGGCGCAACAAACTTCACGCAACACATCTTTTAAAAATCAAGTTTGCATACAATTAATAAAAGCAGAATCAACATTAGTACCAGGCATCTTTGTCATTCAAATAATCGTTTATTTTATAATAGGCTTTCTTACAAAGTTGTTTTTTAATGTGAATCTTAAACTTTCTGTCCGTCATATTTAAGATTTCCTCTGGTAGTTTGTTGTAGAAGCGTATACGTTGCCCCGTGAACGATTTACTGACCTTACTTAATGATAATAAGAAGCATGTGGTATATTTAAAAAAAATCACCTAAAACTACTGCAGTAGGCAACTTTTTTCATTGGAACAGCGGTGTGTGTATGTACCGTATGGGTGTGTGAGTGTGTATGCGTGTGTGCAGACAAGCAGAGCCTGAGCGAGACGCGGCGCGGGCTGCGGCACCTGCGCCCGCTCTACTCGGCCAGGCTGCTGCTGCTCGTCATCGCCAACGCAGTCAACTGGCTGTTCGCGCTCTACGGGTGAGTACTACCCATAGACAGGTCATGTGATGTATTCGGATAAGCGTAATTGTCGTAATTCTGTAAAAGTCAGTGGGTCCATGGTCGTATTTTAACGATTCATTCATTCAATCTCCCCCTTATAACATTGTTCGTGTGGGACACTGTTGGCGTGAGTAGGAGACCATAGACCAAGAAGTTTTGCAGCTCAATGATGCTGGCCGCATGTGGAAAGTACGGCGACTGTTCTTGCAGAGAAGCAAGTGAGAACAGTCGAAGTCACGACGCCGGAGAGACAACACCTCGCAGCCCTTGCCCTGGTTTCCTGGAGGTTGGCTGATGGCTTTGATTCACTTCCTCTAGCAGACACACGTCAATTATAAGTTTAATTAAAATATATGTGAAACTGACGAAATATTCTTTTATTTATGTTTTATCACGGATTTCATGTGCGAAATGTGTGTGCGCGCTGCGCTGCTGTACAGGCTGTTCACGATGGCGGCCGACTTCGCGGGGCACCTGCTGTCCGTGCTGCTGTGCAACACGCTGCTGTACATGGTGTTCTACCTGGCCATGAAGCTGCTGCACGGCGAGCGGCCGCGCTGGTACGCGTGGGCGTACCTGGGCGCCGCCGCCGCCGCCTGGGCGCCCGCGCTCTACTTCTTCGTCTACGGCAGCTCCAGCTGGTCCGCCACGCCCGCGCACTCGCGCCACGAGAACCACGAGTGCATGGTGCGTACTACGCGCCCGCACGCATCGTATCGTGATACGATGTCCTGCGTAGAGTATACGTCATGATGAGGTCTTTAATGTAGTCCCGAAGACGTCTGAAAAGACGTCCAATGTCCACTCCAATTCCACTCTTAACTTCTATAGTTTAATATACTTGGGGCCCAAGGTAGCCCATCTACCTTCACTGGTAGGTGTTATGTATTAGTGTACCTCTGGCGATCCTCGCTTAAAGGAGGGGGGGAGGAGGAGGCGGGAATGTTCTCTGCTGGACATAGACCTTCCCCAGTGCACTTTCGCCCACTGTCAGTTCGCCCTGGCTTTGAGGAGAGGTCGTCGACTCAGGGAGGATTCCAGAACTCGTCTGCCCCACGAACGGCAGTTGGGGTATATTGGTGTTAAGGTGCACACATTATGGAGCTACTGAGCTATAAAACAGCTGCATATTTGGCCAGTGTGCTAGTTGGGGCGTAGGTAGTGAGTTCTTGACTCTATTATATATTATCTTTGGTTCTTGTAATATATCTGTTTCATGTCCACTGTAAGCCGTGTGGTTTCCGATAGAGTAGAATAAGACCACTCCAACTCTTACTAGGCGACTGAGGGAATACATTATAAAACATCAGTCAGGCCTCCCCAACCCGTCCGGCCAGCGCGGGGAGTGTAGGCCAAATCCTCCGTCTGTCTCCGGCAGATGAGAGAGGGTTGTGCTCCTGCAGTGGAGACAGGACTAATCTGACGATGTCCCCAGGTGCTGCAGTTCTACGACTCGCACGATCTGTGGCACATGCTCTCGGCCGTGGCGCTCTACCTGTCCTTCAACGCGATGCTCACGTGGGACGACGGCCTGTCCGCCGTCAAGCGCTCAGACATAGCCGTCTTTTAGCTTTAACTAACCATACACAACAACTTGTTTAAAATATACATTATATTTTAAGTATTTGAATTTTTTTTATTCGCAAGTTTTCCCTAGAAACGACTTTATATTTATTTTTGACTAGCTGTGCCCGTGGCTCTGCTCGCGTGGACTACAGCGAAAATTATTGAGTGTTAATTTCCGTCCCTCTTCCTTTCCGCCGCCACTTCACCCTCCCGCTGCTGTTCCAGCTCCGGGTCCAGGTCCAGGTCCACGTTCATGTCCATGTCCACGTCCAGTTCCAGATTCAGCTCCAGATCCCACTCCCGCATCTACCCCCCTTAACCCTACCCTTAACTCTGCTCTCAAACTTTCCCTCAACCCTCCTCTCAAACCTCTTTCTCTCTTTCCCTCGTCGCTCCAAATGTAGTCCTCCTAACTAATCCATTGCAATTCAAATTCCGCCGAGCATTACTTTGTTGCATCGTATGCAACAAATTCATCGTAATCGGCTTGATACCAATGTTATGTATGTGAGTTTATTAAAACTATAAATTCGCATAACTTTTGATTGAGTTAGCCGATTACGATGAAATACCCACTCCCGCTACCGCTCATGAATTCAGTCGATCATTTACACCCTACATTTAGTTGTATACGAATGCAGTGTAAGCGAGTTTTCGAAAACTATACATTCGCATAACTTTTGATTGACTGCACCGATTGCAATGAAATAAAGCCTATATATTACACCGAATTAAGCACTATGTTTCTTTGAAAAGTCCATCAACATCGGTTCAGTAGTTTATTAGTGATGCGTGCACAAACAAACAGACAAATATTCCAAAAATGATCGAAATGTGTTACTTATACTTAGACACCCAATTTATTTGCAGATATCTTCAATATACAGACACGCGAATTTACGTTTTATTTATAAGATAAGTAAGGATGAGGTAGGCAGTTTCATTCTCCAAAGCCCACATTTTACAAATACGGTCCCAATACTGATCCCTGAGGACAACCCCGCGTGAGCTTCTTTGACAATGCACAAAGTCCTTATCGAAACTCAATAGAGCCGTTGCTAAAGGTCTGCAGCAACCTCTATCCGGTAAATGTCGCGAAGCAATCAAAACTTTAGCCAATTGAAAAGCGTCGTCTCTTCTAAGAATAATTTTCAAATTTTGCCGCTTGGGAAGCTAAGAATCTTCGCGTCGACAATCGATCATTCAGGAATGCTGTCTTTGTATAAAAATTTCAATTCAAACGGTAGATTGTTAATGAGTAAATATTACTTAGTAATATACTGTGAAAATTACGTTATTACGTTATTATAATGATCTTTGTTCGGTTTTCTGTAAACTTGATTGTATGATTCTAGTAACCTTTGCCTTCTTTAAATTCAATTGAAAGACTATCGGACTAAAACGAATTAAACGCTCATCAACCGAACGAAACTTTGAAAACACTAGCTACCTTATCTACTTATTTAGATTGGAGGTGTTAATGAAAGAAGTGTGACAAAATCCTATCAAGAAAACTAAGGGAGAAATTAGAAGAATATAATACCTAAAAAGTCAAAGATTATTTAAATAATAATTGTAAATATTTCCCAGACTAGGCTTTATGTCATTGTTGCTTTGCCTTAATGCCTTAACACACTGACAACAACAACAACAAAAAGCAATCGAAACGAAACGTAACGTCAAAAAGCGAATGTCTGTCTGTCAATGACGTCACGTCAGGTCAGCGACAGTTTGCGTTCTCATTATTTTTATTTCGCAATTTCTCTACATCTGCATATTTTAGAAGTGTGAGTGCCGAACTTTCAAACCCGTGCATAGCGAGATGGACAACCAGTACTACTACAAGCTGATGGCGAGCTATCTGTCCAAGCGCAACTGCGACGAGTCGTTCGTGCGCTACTTCCTCGGCAAGAGCGCCAAGAAGTCCTCAGAGGAGCTGGAGCGCGCCGACGAGCGCAAGCGGCGGCTGCAGCGCGAGCGCTCGCGCCGCTACCGCGCGCTCAAGAACGCGCGCCGCCAGCACAGCTCGCCCGAGGCGGCCGAGCGGCGCGCCAGGCCCGCGCCCGCGCCCGCCGCCTCCGCGGCGCCCGACGACGAGCCCAGCGACGCCGACGAGCCGCCCACGCTGTGCGACCTCACGTACGACACGGACAAGTGGCGGGAGTCCTCCGACGGCGCGTCCGACGACAACTCCGCGCACTCGGCCGCCGAGCTCAAGGAGCGCGCGCTCGGCCTCACCGAGCTCCTCAGCTCGCCCAACGCCGAGCTGGACTACTCCACCGTGCACAGCCTCATGTTCCACTGGCTGCAGACGTAACACTTCCCGCCCCCACTGACACACCACACTCACTGTCGCCCATATCATATCTGAATCGTGTACTCTTGTTATTATAGACTCAAACATTTTATGGTTAAATCATTATTAGGAGATTATGAGACCTCGAGCCTCGCCAGTCACACAATACTGAAACTGGTCAGAAGTACTGGAAGGTTTTTATAGTAATCAAGATTTTTTTGATGACAATAAACATTGATGAGGATAAACACTTAATTCTTGATTTTCATGAAGTTTCTAAAAGTTTGTATTGAAATCTATAATATGTTCATCACATTACACTTGTGTATTCCCAAACTAGGATTTTCTCATGTATGATAGGAATTAGACAAGGATAGAACGATCCACAAATATAACATCAGCGGGACCTGTCTGTCCCTTGTGGGTATTCAACCCACAACTTCTTGTGCCCATGTGTAATGATAACTAAGCCAGTAATCCAATGAGGCAGCTATTTTCCCCAATCTTCAACTCATACAGAGACAGGTTCTTAGGGCAGACAAGGTTTAAACACAAATCTCATTAAGCTTCTTGAGATTCCATAGGACATTGCTTAACATAGACACAACATTAAAAACAAATCATATTTTGTAGAAAACTTTCTGTTACATTTCTTGCAGAAATTTGATGTTTGATTGATCACTCGTTGATGGTGCAAATGAGTGAGAAAATAAGTATTGAATATTAGTTTCTGACCGCACTACTAGTTACTTCTGAAAACAGTGAATAATGTGTCGCATATCATTCAACATGGCTGCTATTACTTCTTACTTGTTGCTGTAGTGCAGTTGAACATTGTGTAGATGACACATCAAGTTGACAGAGCCGTCCTGATATAATTTTAAGCTAAAAATACTAGGAAGTAACAAATGTACTTTAAGATTGCGTAGGTAGGTTAGAAGGCTGCAGGCCAGTTACAGGCAGCCACTTTTATTGTTCTTAGATGCTTTAAAGTTTCTGAACCTGTCAGTATGTCATATAATTGTTTTAAAATGTGGCTAACTCTGCCTTTTAGTTAATAGAAAGCAATTTATGACATGTTATAAATCGAGATTGATTATTAATTGAACTGTAAGTTTGGTATTTACAGCGGAACTAAGCCTTCCATAAGTTGAGATCAGGGTGGGGGTCTTTTGCAATTATTCAGAAAGTCTATAACCATCTCAGTATCGTGTTAGGTTAAAACAAGATGGTGCTAGACATAGAGAAAGCACTATTGATGTGAACATAGAGGAGGCGGAAGCTGTAAAGTCGTGCCTGCACTGAGCTGGGCACCTATAGTTGTAGACTATTCCACTAGACAATAAGTTTTGTTAAGTTGCCATATCCTAATGTTTAGATACTCAACTATACATCAATACATATTATATGTATATAGAGAGTTAAAGAGTATGTATACCTATAGTTTGTGATATGAATTTACATTTTGTGTAAAATCTACAATGTTAGTAGCAAATAACTGTAGAGGTAAGCGTCATTGTGGCCATAACGTTTATACTTTGCCTTGTCGTACTAATTATAGAAACAGAACACACATATTTAAAATATTAATAGTAATATTGTCACACAGAGGAAGTCAGAAACTTCTGTACCACACATTGAGTAGCTAGTATTGAAAATATAGTCCAACGGCTGCTTCCACATCCCATGTTAAAATTTTATAGCATTGTATCTTTTTCATAAAGTATAGAAATATGTAATAGATCTTAGTTAGCTGTAAGTTTGTATAGGAAACAAAATTTTATTTTGCTCTCTAAAACTGATTTTAAGGAATACAATTACGATGATTAGGTACTTTATGTAAAAAATTTGACTGCTAAAAGCATTTATTTTAATTTTTATTCAGAGTTGTTCTTAGAGCAATGTATTAGATAAGCTTATGATGTCGCGACTGCGCGCAGTCGAACAGTTGGATCCAATGTGGAAATACTCCATCGTTGCATTAGCATTTCATCCATTGGCAAAGTCAAACAAACACGCCATGTTTGAATTCAATATATTATGTACGCGCGATTAGATTTTTGTTTAAATCTATCTTTTATTGATGCACATTTAGTACTTATCAGATATGATTATAATCAGTCATGAGATCGAGGATCACTCGGTGAATCTCGCACGCCATAGTACACTCAGTCGTACGCAGGCCATATTAAACATATTAATTTTGGTAGTTTATTTTATTACATATTAAATTTTATGGTTAGTTTAGTAATTATAGTACCGTACCATATTGTAGTCTGCATGCCGACTGTTAGTAGGGGGCAAACCCTAGCATGGGGGGAGGCACGGAGCCAGCGCCCCACCCTGGCCATGAACATGGTCGGACCTGCCCGCAGCCCCGGACTTTGTTGGCCAAGTGCGTGAACATATCTTCAATGAAACGGTTGTTACTCTTGTTACAGGATATAACATATCTTAGGTGCTTTTTACCCGACTACGCAATAAGAAGAGGCGTTATGTTATGTATGACTTCTATTACGATAGGTTTATATAATTTATGTATTGGAATTAAGTGAGTACCGATTCGTGGTGCCCTCGTGGTCTTCTCCCGGCACCATTGCCAAAGAAAGGGGTTGATTTGTTTTTTAACAAACCCAGAATAGCACAGCGCGCTGTAAACTGTGCTATAAGCCTGTACCCGATTTAAAGACTAAAGATGGTCAGCTCCTTTCTTTGGCCACTGTACTGATACCAATCTGTGTTGACGACTATCGACCGTAAGTTCGCAACTTGCAGCCGGCACGGACAACGGTCGAAGTCTCATGTAACAGCACATAGGGTATGATTCATGAATGCCTTCGAAGAACTTAGAGTAAACTAACGCGTAAGGTAGTGCCATAATAAAGAGCTTCCCGAATATTTTTAAAACGTTTTTTTACTTAAGAAATTACACCCCGCGTTCACCCTTGACCTCAACCTGAGCTGATGGTAAGTGACGATAAGCCCAAGGTGGAGCGCGCTTACCCAGAAGATGCCTATTCACAAGCCCTTTGAAAAGATCCGAGTTGTACTTGTCCGGAAATACCGAAGCTGGCAGGGAGTTCCATTTGCTCTAGTGACGATAGGTAATGCCGGCAGCGCAGCGGTCCCTGGACACTTACCACACCTCAAGCAGGAATCAGTACCCAATATGACTACTAGCTGGTGCCCGCGACTTCGTCTGCGCACGATTAGTATTTCGAGTAGCTTTTTTGTAGGACTATTATACATTACATATGTGTAACTCTAGCGGTTTTGGCTGCGCACGCCAGAATAGCTCGCAGACTTTCCTACTTACTTGATATTTTCGACAATTCACACAATATCTTTATAAATTGTAGCCTATGTGTTATTCTGATGTATAAGCTATATTATTTTAGTTTCATTAAAATCCATTCAGTAGTTTTTACGTGAAAGAGTAACAAACATCCATCCATACTTACAAACTTTCGCGTTTATAATATTAGTAGGATTCCGTATAAGGGGAGACCTAGCAGTAGACGTTTCCTGGTTGAATTTGGCGATGAGAGTTATCGTCGATATACATAGATGCACCACCCAAGACATGCATATTTTCCATTTTATTATATAACATAGTACAGGCCTGCCTAGTGTGGGATGTTATATAACATTCCACACTAGGCAGGGCCTGTACTATAGGCATCGGACAGCTTATACTCGTACAGACACACATGTATCTAAAATCCATCCAGACAGACAAACAAAAAAATATCACATAAATGTTTGCCTGGGCGGGATTCGAACCCGTGACCCCGTGCTTCGTATGTAGATGCATTACTACCGACTAGGTATTCTGCGGGGCCGCCCGTCGTCGGCAAAACTTTATTCTAACCCAA
Organism: Esperia sulphurella; assembly: GCA_947086405.1. Taxonomy (NCBI): domain Eukaryota; kingdom Metazoa; phylum Arthropoda; class Insecta; order Lepidoptera; family Oecophoridae; genus Esperia; species Esperia sulphurella. Next base: position 17,019,101 of record OX352265.1, read on the forward strand.
AACATGCGTCTACAAGATATGAAGCTGGCCATACAGAGAAACTCATTAATTTTCCTTATTACGCTCGTTTTATTTTCCTTGGCAAAGGTTGTCTGGACGAGATCGCTTTAAGCGATAAAGCTTCCTTTGTACACATCCCACAAATCTGTACATAACTTGTTATAGTAGAATATCTCAATTTAAAATTGATTTCTTACCCATGTTCTAGTTTTTAAAATTCTAATCTATACTAAATACTTATTTTAATACTAGCTGTGCCCACGGCTCCGCTCGCGTGGATAACAGAATTAAATAAAGTTGAAAATTATCAAGTGTTAATTGTCGTATCCCTCCCATTCCCCCGCCCCTGCCTCCACCCGCTCCGGCTCCAAGTCCAGATCTAGGTCCAGGCCGTCCCACGCCCACTGCTACTCCCATGTAGTATAAATAATAATAAATATGTCAGACATTCACACCAATTATCCAGTCCCAAATTAGGCAGAGCCTGTGGTATGGTTACTAGATAACGGATAGACATACTTAAATAAATATATAAACACCCAAGATTTGGGTGAAAACATTTATATTCATCATACGAACATTTGCCCCTAGCGGGATCCGAACCCGCAACCTCCGGCGTGGCAGGCCGCGCGCTACCCCCGTTCCGCCACGGAGGCCGTCATAGTATAGCTCCAAATGTAGTCCTAACTCATCGCAATCTGAATAGCACCGAAAACTATATATTTCTTTGTTAAATTGCATACCTACTAATGTATTAAAATGTTTAAAAATACCTTAACTTTGGATTGAGTAAGCCGATTGCGATGAAAGACTAAGTCCCATGTTTCTGTGAAAAGTCCATCAGAATTCCTTCAGTACTTTTTACGTGATGCGTGCTGAAACTAACAGACAGACAAAAATTCCAAAAATGTTCGAAATGTGTTCTATTACTTAGTTAGAACATATATTATCTTTGGTTAGAACATACGTGTTCCTTAGACCCCCCAATTTAGTTTTTTGCAAATACTTTCAATGTACAGACACGCGAAGTTTACATTTTTATTTATTAGATTTGATGACTATTACTAATAAATAATATGAATATGTCGACCATCCACGGTCGACGAGACGCCCACTCCCCACACCTCTGTACACACGACGGCGTTCAATGTTAACCTTCCTTAGAGCGTCGCGTCGGTGGCGCAGTAGGAGCGACGCCACTAATACCATGTCGAGCGGTCAGTGTTCGATCCCGGTCCGGACCAACGATCTGTATGTACTTACTAGATGGAGCGTTCCACACAATCACTCTGTTCCACGCAACTGCGGCTCCAACGCGTTCACATTCACTTTGAAACTTGTGCAGTTACTACGCATCGCAGAACATTTAATTATTACTAAATATTTATGCTACGGGTAAATAGCGTCAATATTGAGTAAATAATTAAATGTTCTGCGTAGTATGTTCCGAGTCAAAGTGAATGTGAACGAGTTGCGGCTCCCGGAGCCGCAGTTGCGTGATACAGACCGATTGTTTGGAACGCTCCATCTAGTACGTACATAGAGATCGTTGGTCCGGAGACATGTACATTTTACTGACCGCTCTCAAACGGTCAAGTAAAACATCGTGAGGAAACCCATACCATTCGTCTGAGATAATCATTGTGTAGTCGCAGGGCCAAATGTTGCACCACTAGCAGGGTTGGATAAAAAACAGTTTTTTTTAAATATAAAACACGTTTTAAACCATGTTTTAAACAATTTAAACAGTTTTAAACAATAAAAAACATGTTTTAAATAATAAAAAACATGTTTAAAACAGATGTTTTAATTGTTTAAAACATGCCAACCCTGACCACTAGTTGCTCCAGCTCCCCTACACGTGGCCCTCGAGTGGTGATAACAGTGCAAAGGCAGGCGTTCCTATTCTTGTGGACCTCACGGCTCTCGTAAATAAATGGCATATGAATACGATAAAAAATAAAACCTTCGTTCATATTTAAAACATGTTATAAGTATTATAGAACATTTATTTACAATAATTTAGTACAAAGGTTTAAATTCAAACAAAATAGAGTTATAAGTACCCTGAATACCGATGGATACCGTTAATCTTACAAATAAAATAATACAAAATAATCAACTCCTTTTCAATACCATATGTTACCATATCATTAGTATCACAGCCACAAATATGATAATAATATCTTTATTCTAATAATTGTAGTCTGGCACAATAACAACCAGGGGTCGGAAGTAGGTAGTGTCTTTACTTAGTATTTGCGACGAAAATATGGCGCAGACGACGATCTCCATAGATGGAGCGTTTGGACGCTCCATCTAGATGGAGCGTTCCAAACAATAGCTCTGTTCCACGCAAGGAGCCGCAACTCGGTTACATTCACAAAAAACTTGTGCAATTACTACGCAGAACATTTAATTATTACTATTTAATTTAACATTTTATGTAACTTGGGCACTTAACTTTTTTGCAAATATCTTCTATGTACAGACACGCGATGTTTACGTATTTTGATGTGGGATGTCCATATTTATAATACTGTACGAGTTTATTCATATATGGATGAGAAACGAACAAAATTTTAATCAAGCCTCAGAAAAAATCCCGTAATATCCATATTATCAACATAAACATTTCGTCGCACAAATGACACTACCTAATCCGATCCCTGATAATAACCACCTCTATGTAAATTTGAATAAATAATAAAATTTAATAAAATGTAATTAAAAAGTAATGTGGAAGAGAAGAGAAAGAGATGGAGAAATGGGGGAGATTGAAAAGGTCTTTCTCGCAAGAGAAGCTGCTAAATATTCTTACAGCATTACATGCTTATTTTCTTTAATTAAAATAGCAATTAACGCAAAGTTGGTTCTATTAATATATTTTTTTAGTTATCCTGAATTATCTCTGAAAATAAATTATTAATTCCCTGAAACTTCCATAAGTTCCCATAATTCTACGCAACACTTTTTTTTAAATTTCAGACAATTGGTTGAGAATTATCCAGGGGATAAACCGTTTTAGTTATCAATTTTTGCAATATGACACTGAGATACAAAATGAGATACTTAATATCACACATGAGACCCCGCGGTCATGCAGCGGCGGCGCTGGGCCTGCGCCCGCGCACTCGTTGGAGCGGAAACCACTGCTGTTATTAAAACAGTAAGGTGATATTGCTACATTTTTTTTTTTCAACTGTAAAAGTTAATAAGACAGTAATGAATGCGCGCGTGCGGTTCTGTGTGGATGAGCACGCGGCGGCGGCGGCGGCGGCCGCAGTGAGCGGCGCGCCGCGGCTCGGCGCACGCGCGGCATCGCGGCGCACGGGGCAGGCGGGCAGCGGGCAGGCGGCAGGCACCAGCGGCGCGTGGGCGCTCCAATGTCGGCCGCACCTGCGCCGGCGCGCGCCAAGAGCGACGCCCAAACAGTATCGTAACGGACGCAGTGCTCTCGATTTCTTTTGAAGCAACAGATAATGAAATCCTGTACCATGTATAAAATCACATATGTGGCCAAAAAAAAGAAGGTAACAAATTATATAAATGCTTTCTAGTAAGTGTCTGATAATTGCTTTTAAATACTCTTGAATGGTGTGGCTCGGGGGTGGAATGTTTATTCGGTAGTTTCATTTTTCGATACTTAAAAGCTATGTCTGTGGCTATCGATGAGAGTGTTTTTTACTGACTCGGAGAGTGGAAACTTGTCATTGGTCCCCAAGTCTTCGGTGCACACTCCTTCATAATCATCAGCATTCAGTGAGTATATCATGGCACCACGCAATCCCTTCTCTTTGATAAATTTCGCTTTTTCCATTACACTTTGTGGGGTGTCATATGACACCCATTCCTCGCCTCTGTACAGATATGGCACCTTTGCAGCACCATCCAGTACCACAGTCACTCCGCTTGTAAAATTCTTTAAAAACATGCATATATCTGGATAGTTCACAAAACCTAAGTTGCCTAAAGAGCCAAAGCCTGCTGCAGGACTCCCTATCCCAGTATTGTCAGGGTTGTAAAGTGTGAATGTGTGCCCATATGTGGGTATGCCAACGACAATCTTGCTAGAATCCAGGCCTTTATCTAAGTACATCTGTACTGTATAGTTTATATTCAAGGTACCCAAGTACAGCTGCTCCGAGGGTCTCGCGTACAGTGGAGAATTTAGTCCAGTGAAAGGAGTGAATTTTGTAAACGAGTGAAAATCATATGTCATAATATTAACATAATCTACATATAAGTTGAGCTGATCTATGTCATATGAGATTTCTACTATCGTTCGAGGTGCTGCAACGGCAACTGTTAACAAGTAATTTCGTTTCTCTCTTATGTACTCCATTCTAATCTCCCGGAGCAGCTGGGAGAAGTGTTGCCGCTCCCGATTGCCGGCTCTCACTGCCACACGGTCAATAGCAGGGAACTCCCAGTCCAGATCCACTCCGTCCAGTGTGTAGTTCCTCAAGATACTCTTGATGGACTTAATAAATACTTTTCTAGATGCATGGTCCACCACCATTTCAGTAAAACCATCATCAGCACCCGCCCCACCGATAGAAAGTAATATTTTTAGTTTAGGGTTGATCTGCTTCAGCTTCACTACCTCCTTAAGTGTCATGTACTGGTCGGGGGATAGGAGGATCTCCTTGTCGGCGACGCGGGCGAAGGCTACGTTGATGTGGGTGCATAGATGAGGGTGAATGGCGGGCGGCTGCAGCGCGCGCGCGGCGCCGCGGTCCGGCATCGTGTAGTAGCAGGACACCACCCTGTCGGGCCCGGGGGCGGCGCCCTGGCCGGGGCTGGGGGCGGCGCCGCGCAGTACCACCGCGCACGCCACCAGCGCTGCCACCAGAACCCCCATCAATAACATAACGAGCACGCGGGATCTATTTTCCGATCTACTTACATCGTACGTCTTCTGCTGTAGATTACTTTTCTCCACGTCCTTACATCTTATGATCGCATCACTTTCGTCATGCATACTGCTGACTCCTATCGTCTGATTATCTAAGTGAATAGAATTCTACTGTTTGTCAAACAGTAAGCAAATAGGTACTTTTAAATATTTGATAATTTATCCAGACACCACAAAGGAGAACTTTACAGTCAGCTAGCTAAATAAACAAAACAATAAAAAATATTTCCGCGATCCGTTGTACGTAAAATGTTACCATTTATAACGTATTTTTTTAATGTATTTCTTATTCAAAATAATACCGCCATAATTAGTGTAACATTTTATAATTCGACTAATATATTTTTTTGCAACAAAAATATAACATTTTTATTATTCTTTAATGGAAATAAATTCATTCTGATCATACGAGATTATGCGTGAGTCGAAACATTAAAAAGGCTGTTCGTGAAGATTGTCTTGAATTTTTGGCCTTGACATAATTCGATTTCTTTTTTAGGCTGCGTAGCTATAATAAATACTTTTCTGCTTTATAGTTTAATAACGAAAACAACAATCAACTTATATTTGTTTAAATGCATTTACAATGTAGTATATTTAAAATACCTTTTCATAAAATCCCAGCAACTCGTAAATAATCATAATAAAGTCATTTTGACATTACTTTTCTCTCTGACGTTGACGATTGACATGTGTACAAGAGAAGATACCTACGGAATAAAATCGAAAGAAAATTCACAAAATAGAAAAAGCCTTCGTTTACGTAGATAAATGTTAAGTTCCATACTTATATATAAATGTAATGCGGGCTGCGAGCCCGGGGGCGGCCGCGAGCGATGGATAGCGCGTCGTTGAACCAATACGAGGAGCAGCTGTATTCGGTGTTCAAAACGTTCGACGTAGATAACTCGGAGGCCCTGAGCCGGGCCGCCGTGCTAGCGCTGTGCGACGCTTTGCAGCTGGAGGAGCGCGGCGCGGCGCTCGTCGACTCGCTGTTCGAGCGGCACGCGCAGCGGGTCACCTTCGCGCAGTTCCGCAGCGGGCTGCTGGCCGTGCTCGGCGCCGGCGGCGACGGCGCCGAGGGCGCCGCCCCGCCGGGGCCCGCCGCGCCCCCGCCGCCGACCCCGCCGCCCGACGCGCCGCCGCCCAGCGACGACGACTCGGGCCGCGAGGTCGCGCCCAAGTTCGTGTTCGGCTCCAAGAAGTACGGGCGGCGCTCCCGGCCGCCGCGCGCCTCCTCCGCGCCCTCCTCCCCCGCCCCCGGCTCCCCCGAGTGCGCCTCCCCCGGCGGGCGGCGCGCGCGCTGCAAGCGCAGCGCGTCCGCCACGGAGGGCCGCGCGGCGCCGCCGGACCTCGACCACGAGCGCCGCGTGGACTGCGAGCGCGCGCTCGCGCTCTGCCGGCACCTGCGCATGGACAACATCGACCGCCGCCTCGTCGAGAGCATCTTCGAGGCCGCGCCCGCCGCCGAGACCACCGTCGGGGAGTTCTTCGACCGCCTCAACGCCTCGCTCACGAGCTCCATCGAGGCCGAGGCGGGCGCGGGGGCGGGAGCGGGGGCGGAAGCGGAGGCGGGCGGCGGCGAGGCGCTGCCCGGCGAGCTGGTGGCGGACGCGTGGGAGCGCGCCGGCGTGCCCGAGCCGCGCCGCCTGCTGGCCGCGCTCGGGTTCGCCGGCGCGGCGCCCGGCGCGGCCGCGCTCGAGCGCGCGCTCGACGACGAGCTGCAGGCGCTCCCCGGGCCGGCCGACGCGCGCGCGCTGCCGCTGCTGGCGGCGGCGCTGGCGCTGAGCCGCCTGCGCCGGCGGCGCGCCCAGCGCTGCGCCGAGGCCGCCGCCGCCGAGCGCGACCGGCTGCGCGCCGACGTGGGCGAGTGCGACCGGCGCGCGCGGCTGCTGGCGCAGGAGGTGGACGAGAGCCAGGCGCGGCTGGAGGCCGAGCTGGCGGCCAGCCTGCGGCGCGCGGAGGGCCGGCACGCGGAGGCGGCGCGCGGGGCGCAGGCGGCGCGCGCGGGGGAGCGCGAGCGCGCCGCGGCCGAGCGCGCCCGGCTCGAGGGGGAGGTGGCGCGGCGCGGGGAGGCGGAGGCGAGGCTGCGCGCGGACGCGGCGGCGCTGCGCGAGCGGCTCGACGAGCTGGGCGCGCGCGCCGCCGCCGCGGAGGAGCGCGCGCTGGCCGCCGAGCGCGAGTGCCAGCGGGCGCGGGCGGCGGCCGCGGGGCGCGAGGAGGCGCGCGCGGGCGGGGGGGGCGCGGGCGCGGGCCCGCCGGGCGGCGGCGGGGGGGAGGGCGGGGCGGGCGCGGAGGGCGAGCTGGCGGCGGCGCTCGAGGAGGTGCGGCGCGACAACGCGGCGCTGCGCGACCGGTGCGACGAGCTGTGCGCCGCGCTGGAGGCGGCGCATCGCGCGCGGGCGGGCGGCGCGGGGCCGGGGGGGGCGGCGGGCGCCTCGTGGCGCGACGAGGCCGGCGCCGTGGAGCCCGACCTCGTGTCGGATCCGTTCGACCACTCTGAGGTTAGTGCCGACGGATACATCGTTATTGCTAAGTTTTAGAAACTGCCGGAGCGATCTGTATATCAATAAAATGAATTCATTTCATTCTTCCTCCAGTCTGTATTCCCGTAGCACAGGATAGTGTGCTAGTGTGAGATTAGTCAAAATTATAAAATTTGTATTTACTTTATTAGAAATTACAGGACACAGTTTAGTGGTGGCCCAAATAAGTCTATTTTAGGCTCGTGCCAGGACCAATTATTATCCAACAAATCTACATACATATTTTTCCATTTTTAAGTTGGTTACTTATCCCTTTGCTTGAGTCATGGCTACTTACCAGACAGCATGTTAAAAACTTGTTGTGCCTATTACTAAGAATAAAACAGGTAATGCTAGTGACAAATCCAACTACAGGCCAATATCTTTGGCGACTATTATGGCTAAGGTGCTGGACAGACTGCTTGACCAACAGCTGGGTAACTGTGTAAAATTACACGATGCACAGTTTGGTTTTAGACCAAGTCTCTCCACTGAAGCTGCTGTTCTGTGTCTCAAGCAGACTGTCCAGACTATACTGCAAGAGATACGCCTGTGTATGCTGTATTTTTGGATTTGTCAAAAGCTTTTGACATGGTTCAGTATGATGTACTGTGGAAAAAACTGTATGAAGACACTGACTTACCTCATGAGTACATTTCTATATTGAAGTACTGGTATTCGCACCAGCAGAATTATGTAAAATGGGCTGGAGAGCTGTCGAACATGTACAGGTTGGAAAGTGGGGTGAGGCAGGGAGGAATAAGCTCACCAGCGCTTTTCAACTTGTACATGAACAGGTTGATAGTTGAGCTCAGCGGCGCCGGCGTTGGTTGTTCCATTGACGGCACCTTTGTCAACAACATAATGCCGACGACATGGTGCTGCTGTGCCCATCAGTTAGAGCTCAATAAACTTATTAGCATCTGTGAGCAGTATGCGGTGGCCCATGGTCTCAGGTAAAACACTGCCAAAAGTGAGCTGCTAGTTTTAAAGCTTACAGTAAGTTGTACAAAGTACCACCTGTGTCACTTAATGGAGCTCCTCTCAAACAAGTGCAGAATTTTAAGTACTTGGGACATTGTGTCAACGAGTCGCTCAAAGATGACCTTGACATGGAACGGGAGCGCAGGGCGTTGTGCATCAGGGCTAACATGCTTGCCCGCAGGTTTGCACGTTGTACCAAACACGTGAAAGTTACACTTTTTAAAGCCTATTGTAACTCTCTGTACACGTGTAGCCTGTGGACGCATTACACACAGGGAGCGTACAGGGCCCTGCGCACTCAGTATAATAATGCCTTCAGGGGGCTGGTGGGGCTGCGACGTCACTGCAGTGCGTCAGGGATGCTGGCAGAAGCTGGAATAGATAGCTTTTCTTCTATCATTAGAAAGCGTATCGCTTCCCTGATCCAACGGGTGAGGGGCAGCTCCAACAGCCTCCAGCAGACTGTGGCGGCGAGGCTGGACGTGGACAGTGCTGTTATGCAGCACTGGACCCGCGTCCACCTCGTCAAAGATACCAAAATTTCATTTTTATTATTTTAATATTAAGTTACTAACATAGTTATAAGGTATCTTTGTTACTAGCATACTGCAACTGGTGGCGGGCAGGCTAGACTGTCCGTTATCAGGAGGTGTGGCCACTTGCACGTGCGCACACCCATGTGACTAATATTAACAATTTTTAAATTTTGGCATTAACATAGTTTTAAGTTGAATACTAAGAATTTATGGATCATTGCTTTCCGAAATAAAAACTTTTATTATTATTATTATGGGCAACGCCTGAAATAAATGTTTTTTTTTTTATAAATCTCATTTACGAAATGGAACTGAGATTATCATTTATTTGGTTTAGAAGTTTGCTAAATATAATACTTTTACCAATATTCTTTTACTTTTAACAATATACATTATTTTCTCTAATATTCCCATCCCTCAATATAATTTAATTAAGCCGGCACTAATAATTTGCTTCAGGCTTAGGGCTCTGGTATATTTGTGCTTCTTTGTGTGTCTAGATATGATTTCTCAAGTGGAAAAGTTGTATTTGGGTGTCCTCTACACTGGCGATGGTCTCTGTTGCCTCGATTGCCTGGTAGACTTTATTTCCATTAAGAGAATTGTATCCCGCCGCGACAGTTTATTGTCTATTTTTGTAGGAGTGCGAATCTTCGTTGGCGAGCGTGGAGTCACCGCTCGCCGCCGCCGAGCCAGTGGCCGAGCCGCTCGCCGCGGCCTGCGCGCCGCGCGTGGACCGCGGCGCGCAGACCGAGCCCGACACCGACGACGAGAAACAAAAACTCAACGATTTGGTAAAGTGAGTTGACAGTTCGGTTCGGTCCGACCGTTCTATAGTTGGCAGGAGGGTGGCACGGCCCCGCCGCCACCCATGCTCGGTCCGTGCTCCCTCCCGGAGCGCCCTTCTCTGTCCTTTGTTTTCGTATGTACAGCCAGCCCCCTTCTGACGTGTGACACATCAATACAGTCGGATAGATACGTAAATAGATATCGCTCTTGTCATAATTTTTTTTTTTTGGGGGCGTGCGGCAGTGTAATGTTATTTGTGCAGAGACCTGGAGGGCAGCCTGGAGGCGATGCGGCTGGAGTACGAGCGGTGCGAGGAGTACTGGGCGGGCAAGGTGCGCGACGAGCGCGCGCTTCAGGCCGCCGAGCTGCGCGCCGGCGACGCGCGGCTCGCCGAGCTGGCGCAGCGTATACACGACTACGAGCAGCAGTTCGCGCCGGCGGAGGCGGGCGGCGGACGGGGCGGGGGCGCGGCGCGGGGCGGGGGCGGGGGCGGGGGCCGGCTGCCCGCCATCGCGGAGTGCGCGGGGCTGGAGGCGCAGGTGACGGAACTTGAGCGCGAGCTGGGCGAGCAGCGGCGCGCGGCAGCCGCCGAGCGGCTCGCGGCGGCCGGCGAGCGGCGCGCGCTCCGGCACGCCGTGCGCATGCTCCGAGACAGGCTCGCGCACGCCCAGGTCAGTGTCTGAAGCTATACAATGCGGTATTCTTCAGGGGGGGGGGGGTCACTTCTCCGGAACTGTTCAACCTCTACGTTAACGACTTGATCGTGGGGCTAAGGAGCACCGGTACTGGTTGTCACGTAGGTGGCGAATGTTTAAGCTATGCTGATGACATGGTGCTCCTCAGTCCCTCGATCGGAGTCTTAGACAGTTACTTTCCGTCTGTGAGCACTATGCGAACACCAGGCTCATAGACTGAAATACGTGTCGAAGGCGGAAATGATAGTATTTATGGCGGGGAGGGGTCCGAAGAATGTACCAGAAGTAAGAACGAACGGGACCATGGTTCGGGTCGTGCAGAAGTTTAAATTTATCGTTTATGATACCAAGGAATACTAAATCGTATAGTACCTTGAGGGTGCAATACAATAACGTGTTTCGCACCCTCATGCGGCTGCTAGTGCAGGGCATCGAGCATGTTCGCCGAGGCGCGGGTGCCCGACTTCTTGGCAGTTATAACAGCGGGCGTGGCTTCCTTTTGAAAAGGCTACGTCGCTCTCATAACAATGACCTGGATAGCCCGAGCTATAGGTACTGGCTAGACGTTCATCGGAGCGTGAATAATAAATAGAAAATTTTAAGATGTAATTAAGGTTCACTTTTGCTTTTAGGGTGTTCAAGAGAAACCGCTATACGTCTGTTCTTTATAAAGGTTTATTTGCGACTGGTTGGATCAAAAACTAATAATAAAAAATAAAAAATCTTACATCTAATTAGATAATATATTATAATTTATGTATTTATTAAAACATCGACAACTTCGACTTGTCTTTCGACATAGGCCTCTTCCAGATGTTTCCACAAAGTGCGGTCTTTTGCCTTTTGTGTCCACAGTCCTGCAGGTATTTTTTATGTCACCAGCCCATCTAAGGTATGGTCTCCCTCGTTTTCTTTTCCCATCTCTCGGGTACCACTCCACAATGTCCTGTGTCCATTTGCATATGTTTTGCCTTATCATATGGCCTGTCCAGCACCAAAGTCAAAGTCAAAAAGTCAAAATCATTGATTCCATATGAGTACACTTGGTACATTTATACACGTCATTTTTTTATCGACTACCGCTTCCTAGGTGTTAGCGCTGTGAAGAACAAACGGCGCAACAAACTTCACGAAACACATCTTTTAAAAATCAAGTTTGCATACAATTAATAAAGATTTTGCGAAGCTGAATCAACATTAGTACCAGGCATCTTTGTCATTCAAATAATCGTTTATTTTATAATAGGCTTTCTTACAAAGTTGTTTTTTAATGTGATTCTTAAACTTTCTGTCCGTCATATTTAAGATTTCCTCTGGTAGTTTGTTGTAGAAGCGTATACATTGCCCCGTGAACGATTTGCTGACCTTACTTAGTCTTGACCCTGGTAAAACACAATTTTTGTTGTTGTACTATTTCATTTATGTTTTTTGTCGTTAATTTGGCATTGATTGTAGAAAGTTGGATTTTTTTTTTAATTTTATAGTATGCTTCTTTCCATATTATTTTGACAGACATTAAGTTTTTGGTAATTATTTTTTTTGTAAGTAAAGGGTTTTTAGGATCAAAAACTAATACTACGGTATAAATGTGGCAATACGTCACTACAGACGTATTAATAAAATAATAAAAAATAATAATAAAATATATCTTTATTTTCTCTACACAAAGGTTACAGATAAAGAAAAAAAAACAAGAGCAACCATAAAATAATATAAATACCTTTGCGAGAGACTGGTGTCTGTACTAGGTAGACACCTGTATGACAAATCACCAGGCTCTCACTCTCAGTAAAGGGCGAAACTTAAGCATAACGTAAACAAAAAACAAACAAAAAAATTATAAGTAAAATAAAAACAGCAAATCGGTACAAATAAAAAACATGCTTGCGAATGTGTATGTGAAGGTTTTGTGTGTGTTGACCACCTACAGCTTTTGGTAGGCATTTTATTTAATATTTTATTGTAATTGTTTATTGTTTTATTTTTGTATTGTCTGTTTTATATGCCTTTAATAAGAAACTCAGCGCTGACACCTGGGAAGCGATGATCGGGAAAAAATTGACGTATGTACGAGTAACTGTAGCGAGTATCATATCAGAAACACGTCCACTGCTGGACACCCGCCTCCAGATAGAATGACATTCTTGGTGGGCTGTCCGTTGGGGGATTTGCCGTAATCACCACGCGAAGTCGCAGGAATGATCTCGATATACACACCAGAACGCAGTGGGAACTCTCTTCCTACTTTGACTCTTTACTTCTATAATTAAATTTGTCTGGGGCCCAAGGTAGCGTAAATTCATGACCTGGGACTCGCCCTATCTTCACTGGGAGGTGTCTTTGCAGGTACCTTCGTTGATCCTCGCTCAGAGGGGGGGAGAATGGGAGGAGGCGGGAATACCCACCAGAACGCTGATGTCGGTCGCTGGTGCAACTCCTTAGACGTCTTGACGACAGGAGGGGGGGTGGCGCTGTCGGCCCAAGTGTACTAGAGTGTCATGACTTTGCAGGAGCAGCAGGAGCGCGCGGCGCGGGAGGCCCGCGAGGCGCGCGCGGCGGTCGCGGGGGGCGCGGTGGGGGGCGCGGGGGGCGCGGCGGGCCTGCTGCGCGCGCGGCTGTCGCGCGCCGACGCGGCCGTGGCGCGGCTGACGGCGCGGCTGGCCGCCGCCGACATGCTCGTCAAGGAGCTCTACGTCGAGAACTGCCTGCTGCCGCGCGCCGCCCCCGCCCCCGCCCTCGGCCCCGCGCCCGCCAGGCTCTGACCGCCCCCGCCCCCCGCAGGATGCAGCTGTATTCGCTCCAGTGTTCTCTGCGTTAACAAGTATTCCTCGCGGTGCCTTGTCGCGTGTGTGCGAGACTGACCCGCAGCACGCTTGCGTGTTGTGACGTCACGTCGGCGTCATACGCAATGTTATGTTAGTCGCTAAGTACAGGGTCCAGGGCCCGCTCTGTGCCGGGGGCGAACGCGGGCATTCGATATAAGCTCTTGCCCGACGGACGTAAGTGTGGTTTCGGCTCGGCCGCCTTGACACCTTTCTATTACAAAATCATGTAAATTCGTTGAAATTCGTTGGTTATTTTGGCCGAGTCGAGTACCTACAGTCATATTATTCATTATACACATATTCCAATTGACTCGACTGACAAATAGGTTGTTATGAATTAGTATGTATGTAAATAATTGTATATTACGAATTCCTAGTGAAATTTAGTTTTATCCACTGTTTTGTGTGAATATTTTGTAACTTGTGTACGGAACACTGTATGTAATAAGTGAGGAGACACCCGCAGGTACTCAGATGGTATGACGATGTCCTACTAAAATCTATAGTAGAAAAAGACTTAGAATTTGTTTCGGGCCAAATTATTTGTCATATTGTAAGGAGATCCAAAAGAGGTCGCCTCCAGAACAAGTTGTCTTTATTCGGTGACTCACTGGGGAGAGGGGGGGTCCTCGGTGTCAGATGTTCCGACATAAAATAGTTGAGATCCAAGATTCATATTCAAAAAGATAGCATTCAGGCCAACGATCTCTATGTACTACTAGATGGAGCGTTCCAAACAATCACTCTGTTCCTAAATATTGACGCTAATAATGTCAATATTTAGTAAATAATTAAATGTTCTGAGTAGTACCTGTACAAGTTTCATTGTGAATGTGAAAGAGTTGTCTTTACTTGCATGGAACAGAGCGATTGTTTGGAACGCTCCATCTAGTAGTACATAGAGATCGTTCATTCAGGCGCATATTCTTTTCTTTACAGCTTTTATTATAAGATGTGTGTATTTAAAGTGCGACTGCACTAAAATTAGTTTCGTCTTTTATCTTCGTAATACTGTGTAAAAGAGATAGAAACTATTTTCGTGCTGTTCATTCTAACTTGTGACTTCAGAATCGAGCACATTGACTAACGTAATCACAGAAGTCCTGTCAATATAGAATGGTGAAGTGGGCGCGACACGCGTGCCAGTCGTGTGCAATACATTGCAAAAACTATCAAACGCTTACGAGTACGCTCGTGTCGAGTTACGGTCGGGTAAGCATTGAGAAAAAATCTGCAAAAATTCCATATTGCGCGGTTTCTAACTGCATAACTATATCCTCACTAGAAATGTGACAGCGAGTCAAAAAGGGCGCGCGGGAGCTGCGCGCTGTGTTCGTAAATCGGAACGCGCGGGACAAGTGGCTATAACTGTTCTATGTTGATAGGATTTCTGTGAACATAATTATACGAGCCTAAGTTGAAGTGCCTTATACAATTGAAATAATTAAACAATGTTATAGTCAGTTAGTTGTGTAAGTTGTTTTCGACGAAATCATTTCGTCGAACGAGACTGATACCTCTGTACCATCGAATTTGTAGTAACGCATATATATATACATTGTATATAAATACATATATCTATGTAAACCAAACACATTCTATTTTGTTAAGCCGTGCGGTTCCCGGCTTAGAATAGGGCCATCACAATCTTCCCGTGCCGTGTTGTTTCCGGTAGAATAGGACCACTCCAACTCTTCGCGTGGATGTCGTACAAGGCGACTGAGGGAACACATTATAAAACGTCAATCAGGCCTCCCCAACCCGTCTGGCCAGCGCGGGGAGTGTAGGCCAAATCCTCCGACTGTCTCCGCCATTTGCTAGAGGGGAAGTGGGAACTCTCTTCCTACTTTTGCTCTTTACTTTAATTAACTTTGTCTGGGGCCCAAGGTAGCGTAAATTCACGACCTGGGACTTGCCCTACCTTCGCTGGGAGGTGTCTTTGCAGGTACCTCCGTTGATCCTCGCTCAGAGGAGTTGCGGGGGGAGAATGGTGAGGAGGCGGGAATGTCTCCGGCAGATGAGAGAGGGTTGTGCTCCTGCAGGGGAGACAACAATAACCTGATGATGGATCTCCCCGTAAGTGTCCGCGTGCTAAGAACTACACAAACTGCCCCTCACGCCCGACGCACCGCGCTCTACGACAAACTATACGTGGCTTGTTAATTTGATTTGTAATATCGTTGTTACTGCAAAGCGTCGAATGTCGAGTAAATCCCAACGATCTCTATGTACTTACTAGACGGAGCGAACCAAACAATCACTCTGATCCACTCAACTGCGGCTCCGGGAGCCGCAACTCGTTCACATTAACTTGACACTTGTGCAGTTACTACGCAGAACATTTAATTATTTACTAAATATTGACGCTATTTACCCGTAGCGTCAATCCATTAGAAGCAGACAGTAGGTAAATTCTGTGAGCCCTCTGAGGCATTTTCCTTTAATGGAAAAAAATCCTCTTTAAATTAATAAATAGTTAAAGGTTTTAACAAAATCTCGCTGACGTAGATTTGCTAAAGAAAGACATTGACCTAAAATCAGCCGAATCTTCGGCCGCGCGAACTCAGTGTTCGTGTATTGTTGCGCTTTGTTCATACTTTTAAAACTTGTGTAATTGTTTATGCAATAAAGTATATTGTATTGTATAAATAATCAACTATTTTGTCTTACATACTTTAATTATTGTTTATTACATGTAAACCATGCACTAGATTTCAGCATACAATAGATGTCTAAATAAGTTTCGGTATGGGCCGAAACTGGTCCGAGGCCGAAGATTCGGTTTCGGCTGCAAATCCTGTTTGGGGCGGACACTAGTTTTATGTGACTGTTGTAAGCGGACGAAACTCCGTCAAAGGGTGCCGCTCGTAGCCTGCAGGGTGCGGCCCGTAGCCCTCAGGGTGTCGCCCATAGCCCGCAGGGAGCCGCCCGTAGCCCGCAGGGAGCCGCTCGTAGCCCGCAGGGGGCCGCCCGTAGCCCGCCACTTGTTTATGTTGACATTATTATCAATGATAACGTGATTATGATTAAAGTGTGTAACGACCCACCGAGCCGGCCCCCGCCGCACCGACCGCCGACCTCACATCTCGAGCCGGCCCTGCCACATTATCCCCACCGCGCGCCTCGACGAGCGAGCCGCGGCGAGAAGATAAAAGCCGATACGGACCGTCACTCGGCAGCACTCTTCCGAGGGTTCTCAAGCCGAATGGGCCACAGATGCGATGCGTTATATCTGCGCAGCACTCGACCCTCTAGCGAACAGAACCCTTGGGCGAGCCGCTCACCTGGTGTGCAGCTGCGGTGCGTTATTTCTGCGCAGCACTCACACTGGGTCGTGGGAGGTACAGCTGCGGTGCGTTATGTCTGCGTCGCACTTACGCTCCCGTCCCGTGCAGTTGCGGTGCGTTACGTCTGCGTCGCACTCACGGGACACCCGTCGCGGTAACTCCTCCCGTACGAGGAAACCGCAGTAGGAGAAACCCGAGATTTAAATGTCAGGGCGCCGCGACGCCCCAGCCCAGGTTGTTATTAAAATAGATAAGTAAATAGAATAAGTTAGGTCGGACAGATATGTTCTAGAGTAAGTTAGAATGAAATAAATACATAATACCCTCGTGTTCATTACCTGGTGTTTCCTTTGCTAAACCTCCCGATAGGTTAAACCCTTAATATTCGCAACCCTCAGTACCCTAAGTACCAGGGATCGAAACATATTGTAACCGGGGCATCCAGGCTAGCCGGCCCTAAGGCTGCTCCGTTACATTTGGCGCCCAACTTTAAAAACCCACTAAGTAGACGTTCTTAATAACGGTTTCACGTAATCCTGGGTCACAGAATAGTCCCCTCCGCCGTTTTATAAGTCCTGAATCCGTCAGGATCCGTTAGGGATATACGTGAAGTAACTCCGTTACATTTGGCGCCCAACTTTTAAAACCCACAAAGTAGACGTCCTTAATAACGGTTTCACGTAATCCTGGGTCACAGAATAGTCCCCTCCGCCGTTTTATAAGTCCTGAATCCGTCAGGATCCGTTTAGGGATATACGTGAAGTAACTCCGTTACATTTGACGCCCAACTTTAAAAACCCACAAAGTAGACGTTCTTAATAACGGTTTCACGTAATCCCGGGGTCATAGAATAGTCCCCTCCGCCGTTTTATAAGTCCTGAATCCGCGTCAGGATCCGTTAGGGATATACGTGAAGTAACTCCGTTACATTTAGCGTCAAAACTTTAGAAATCCACTAGTAGATGTACTTAACAACGCTTTTCGCATATTCCCGGGGTCATAGCATAGTCCCCTCCGCCGTTGTATAAGTCCTGAATCCGTATCAGGATCCGTTTAGGGATATACGCGAAGTAACTCCGTTACATTTGTCATCTACATAAATTACCGTCAGTCAGTGCTTCACAATAACGTCTAGTTGCGTTATCCCCTCCGTCCGTATGATAAATCCTGAATCCGTATCAGGATCCGTTTAGGAATATACGAGAGGTAACTCCGTCACATGTGTTATCTACATAAATTACCGTCAGTCAGTGCTTCACAATAACGTCTAGTTGCGTTATCCCCTCCGTCCGTATAATATAAGTCCTGAATCCGTGTCAGGATCCGTTTAGGGATAGACGCAATAGCTCCGTTACATTTGACACCCAACTGAATTACCTCTAAACTTGATAATTAGATCATTTAAAAAGGAAACACCCACCGAATTTAAAATCCGATTAAACCGTCCGCATTAAACCGACCCGCCGATATTAAAATAAAAAAATAAAAAATTAAATAAAAACGTACCGACAGACATCCGTAGATAGGAACATACTTCATGATAAAAGAGCCAAGAAGGCTACCGACCGAAAGTTTAAGAGAAGATTTGTAGAAATTAAGAACTGAAGTCATAAGCTGTAGAAATGACTAAAGCAGAAAAGAAAATTCAAAAAGACCATATTCAGTCAATGGAAAATATATCCATGATGATTGACAGCTGGGATATAATGTTCGATACAACAAACGACCCCATAGAATTTCTAGAAAGATTAGATGAACTTGTAACAGGATGCGGAATCAGCACAGAGAAGCTAATCCAACTGTTACCACGTTTATTCGAGGGATACGCATTGTTATGGTATCGCAACAACCGCAATACTTGGACCACATGGGAAGAGTTTATTGAAGACTTCAGATTCTATTATTTCCCGAAAAACTATGAAGCAATTTTGTTAGAAAGAATCCTAGCCAAGAAACAAGGCTACAACCAGAGATTCATTCATTATCTCACCGAAATTCAAACCCTAATGAGACGATATGGAAAAATGTCAGCGACAGAGATACTAGAAAAAATTTATGAAAATATGCACCCGACATACAAGTTATATGTAAAACGACATGAGTTCAAGAATCTGAACAGTTTAATACAGCTAGCAGGAGAATTTGAGAAAATCTCAGAAGAAATTGAGAGAGAAACCCCGTATAAAAGTTATGTTATACCGCCGAGCGCACAGAATAAGTGTGAATTAAAGAAATACGATAACCAAGGAGCATGGAGAGAGAACATGCAACAACAGTCAAGCCCTTATAAAAGTGAGAAGTTTATGCAAAATTACAAACCTGAGAAGTGCTGTTGGAACTGTGGCAAACAAGGACATTTCTCTAGGGATTGTACAGGAAATGCAACAATATTTTGCAGCAGTTGTGGCAGAATTGGAAAACTAAGTAAGAACTGTTGTATGACAAATAGTGAAAATAAAAACAGAGCATGTACGATAAAAGAAGAAAATAAAAAGGATAATAGAATATTTATTGAAGTGATAATAGCAGGCAAAAAGTGCAAAGGTCTTGTAGATACAGGCTCAACATGTTCATACATTAACGACAAATTATATAAAGAGTATTTCAAATGTAACAATACTGAAGGAAACAGCAAACGCGAAGTGTTAATGGCAGATGGCTCACAGGTACCTATTTTAAAATCAATTTATCTAGAAATAGAAGTGAACAACGTTAAACTCAGGCATGAATTACATGTGTTACCAAATACGTCATATTTCATCATAGGCATGGACCTGTTAAAGAAAATAGGCTTTAAATTAGAATGGAACACTAAAGATAAAGATCGAGTACCTAAAGATAAAGTGAGAAATAATCAAAATATGAAGAAAACTGACACAAAAGAGGCACGAAGAGAAACAAGAAAGTCACAAGAATTATTTACAACAGAGAAATGCCGAAAAATTTCAAAAAGAAGGAAAACACAAGAAAAACAGATTGCAAATTCAAAATATTCAAGCAGCAAAGAGAATAAAGCGATAGATAAACCGTTTATAAATCCAACCCGTACTAGAAAGCCCAAAGCTACTGACTGGTATGAAAGAAAGCTACAAGAAGTTGAACAAATACCAGAAAATTTTCGCGATTACCGGATAAAAGAAAACAAATTGTATAAGAAAATAACAAATCCCGCCGCCGGAACTAGAACCAAGCTAGAAAGAGAATGGAAATTATGCATTCCAAAGTCAGAACAAAGTGAAGTATTAGCAAGAATTCACGAGACGCCAGGTGCTGAACATCCAAATAAAACAAGAAACAGAATAGCAATGAACTATTATTGGCCTGGGATGTTCAGAGATACTGCAGGATATATTAAGAAATGCCTTGCATATAAAAAATCAAATGACTACAGGGAAGTCATTAAATAGACATACAGAATTTGAAGTGCAGAAGGAAGCAAATTTATTTTTTATTTCAATGTTTAAAAGATTTTTTTTATGTTTTTGTAGAACGTTCCGGTGATTTTTACATAAGTAAAAATCTTCAAAAGAAGAGGGGGAATGTAACGACCCACCGAGCCGGCCCCCGCCGCACCGACCGCCGACCTCACATCTCGAGCCGGCCCTGCCACATTATCCCCACCGCGCGCCTCGACGAGCGAGCCGCGGCGAGAAGATAAAAGCCGATACGGACCGTCACTCGGCAGCACTCTTCCGAGGGTTCTCAAGCCGAATGGGCCACAGATGCGATGCGTTATATCTGCGCAGCACTCGACCCTCTAGCGAACAGAACCCTTGGGCGAGCCGCTCACCTGGTGTGCAGCTGCGGTGCGTTATTTCTGCGCAGCACTCACACTGGGTCGTGGGAGGTACAGCTGCGGTGCGTTATGTCTGCGTCGCACTTACGCTCCCGTCCCGTGCAGTTGCGGTGCGTTACGTCTGCGTCGCACTCACGGGACACCCGTCGCGGTAACTCCTCCCGTACGAGGAAACCGCAGTAGGAGAAACCCGAGATTTAAATGTCAGGGCGCCGCGACGCCCCAGCCCAGGTTGTTATTAAAATAGATAAGTAAATAGAATAAGTTAGGTCGGACAGATATGTTCTAGAGTAAGTTAGAATGAAATAAATACATAATACCCTCGTGTTCATTACCTGGTGTTTCCTTTGCTAAACCTCCCGATAGGTTAAACCCTTAATATTCGCAACCCTCAGTACCCTAAGTACCAGGGATCGAAACATATTGTAACCGGGGCATCCAGGCTAGCCGGCCCTAAGGCTGCTCCGTTACAAGTGTTGAACCAATTACGGCGTTGTTTTCCTTACCGTTACTGTTGCTGGACACCATATTTAAAATGAAACCAAACTTCTTAACACAATGTAATATTTATTCACAAACTCAAACAAATGATATTATTATAACGATATAAGTACAAATCTACCTACCTACCTAGGTACACCAACCATGCTAGTTCTAGTTGTCTCTAAAGTATATCAAAAACATATACAGTACAACGATCTCTATGTACTACTAGATGGAGCGTTCCAAACAATCGCTCTGTTCCACGCAAGTAGCCACAACTCTTTCACATTCACAATGAAACTTGTGCAGTTATTATTACTCAGAACATTTAATTAATACTAAATATTGACGCTACAGTTAAATAATGTCAATATTTAGTAAATAATTAAATGTTCTGCGTAGTAACTGCACAAGTTTCAAAGCTCCTTGCGTGGAACAGAGCGATTGTTTGGAACGCTCCATCTAGTAGTACATAGAGATCGTTGTAACAGTAGGGGGCTGGATACTTGTAGGTTGCAGTAGAGCAAGTAGACAAGGGTCTGAAATTACAACGAAGGGAAATTGTTCTGAGACGTGAGAAAAGGCCATTTTTAAATCGCTTATTAGTACTTTTGTAGCAACATACATTGGTATCTAATATTGAATTAACAAGGTTGATAATTCAATAGCGGATTGTATGGAGTATCTACTCTGGAACGAAATGAGCCTTGGAATAATATACTTAAGTATTCTTTTTCATTAAATTAACTTTTGGGGGTTACGGCGGTTGAAACGCTAGAATGTTCACTCTGAAGCGGTTCAAACTGCAATCAGCTTGCCCACTAAGGGAGTTACGTACCACGTGATGGCGAGAGACGTCCTCGGCCGTGCTTTTATTGTAGTCATCGATAAGCTGCCAACACATTATCGGAGGCGTTCGAGTTGATAGATAATTCATTTATTCTTAGACAGCACAAATACTAAGTTACCAATTGGTACAGAGGTACCAGGTAAACATAACAATGAAACAGTAGCAGCGTGGCCCGTGCAGTGCTGCAGAAAGGGCCCGCACGCAGCGTAATGTCGCAGCCCAGCGGCGCGACGCTGATACTCTGCCAGGACTGAGTAGTGTTCACGGTTGGTCGGTATCCGGTCGGCCAGATTTCACTCGGACGTCCGAGAGCATAATGTAGTGTGTAATGTACTACTGCGGCCGGAAGCCGCGGCTGAACGGACGCGGCCGATAATGTGTTCGCAGCTGGGACGTTACGTGCGGACAAGTCGCGGTGTGTCGCTTGTGTTGCGACCACAGCTACAGGTACATGCCGTTGACGAGGTAGTCGGCGTCGTGCGCGAAGGGCGAGCGGCCGGGCCGCCGGCGCCGGCGCGCCGCCCGCGCGCGGCACGCCGCCGCGCCGCCCAGCGTCGCCGTCATCACCAGACCTACACACATATACGTATACAGCGGGGGGGCGAGTTATAAGATCGTCGTCGTAGGTATGTGACAGGTGCTAAAATCATCATCAGCCTAAATACGTCCACTGCTGAACATAGACCGCCTCAATAGAATATCACTTTTGGTAAGTTATTGGGGGATTTGCCTAATCACCACGCTTGGCAGGCGGATTGATGATCGCAGTAATGATCTTCCCACCCTCCCTCCCACCTCCCCGCGCCCTCATTCCCCGAAGCCGTGATCATCATCATCAGATTATTTTTGTCTCCACTGCAGGAGCACAACCCTCTCTCATCTGCCGGAGACAGACGGAGGATTTGGCTAGACTACACTCCCCGCGCTGGCCAGACGGGTTGGGGAGGCCTGATTGATGTTTTATAATGTATTCCCTCAGTCGCCTTGTACGACATCCACGGGAAGAGTTGGAGTGGTTCTATTCTACTCTACCGAAAACCACACGGCAAGCCGTGATCGTTTCTTCACAAATTGAGCAAGACAGACGAGCCAAGTAACTTCTTGAGCACTGTATACACAGAACACTCGGTGCATACAACGATCTCTATGTACTACTAGATGGAGCGTTCCAAACAATCGCTCTGTTCCACGCAAGTAACCACAACTCTTTCACATTCACAATGAAACTTGTGCAGTTACTACGCAGAACATTTAATTATTAATAAATATTGACGCTCCATCTAGTAGTACATAAAGATCGTTGGGTGCATATCGTATTGTCGTCAAAGAGGGTAGTTACACAATTTTTCAACAAAACGAAGTCAAGTGTGTGTGCGTCACTGCAGCTCGCAAAGTAGATTTTCAGTAATCTGACCTGGGCAGGACTTGGACTACGTACTATTTGGTACTTAAATTTCAGATTTTGTACTTAAAAATATCAAAAGGTTAGCGACTATATAGGTACCTACTTATAAGGAAAGTGGACCGAAGAGGAAAGTTGACCATTTGGACAAGTTGACCGATGGGGAAAGTAGACCGATCGCTCCGGAGGGATAGGTAGGACTATATGGGTAGCACATATAAAGTCCTACCTATAAGTAGGTACCTATATATATGCCACAGTACGTTCAGTGAACGGTGGCTGCCTTGCGCATCCCATCTATACATATAATAAAAGAGGAAAAAGAACAAAAAGAAAAAAAAATGATTTAAAAAAAAATTGGCCCCAGTCATTACTTAAGACCAGTGGAGTCCTTAATTATTATTTTTTGTCTCTGCATGAGTGGAATAAATTGATATTACAGATAAAAGCGGTTTCTTTACGAATAAAAGATAATGAATGGTGATGAACGAGGTCACGTGACCGCTGATAGTTCACATACAAGTGGGCTGCCACTTCTGTGGACTTTACTGTAAATGATATATCTTATAAAAGAAAAAATATGAGCGTACCGAGCACGAGTAACAGCACGGCCGCGGGCGGGTGGTCGCTGAGTCCGTCGTGCTCGTCGAATCCTACCCCGCCCGCGCCGCCCGCCCCGCCCGGCCCGACCGCCGCGCGCGCCGCCGCGCTGCCCGCCTATGGAAGATACACGATGCGGCTTCAGCCAACGGGTTCACATAATTTAAATATTATTTTCATATAATCAATCAGCGTATAGTAGGTTAGGTGTGACTCGTACTTTGAGTTATAAATAACCTATGAGAGAGTTTGGCCAAATATGATAGATAACGCTTCTTTACAGGAGCCTGGTAGACTTAGTTTATAGTGGTCTGTGGGTCAGTGTCTCGGTACTATCAACTAGACAGGCTGTTGTGATGAATGAAAGGAAGTAACTGTAAGCCCTAGGTTCCCTAACAACCTATCGTCCCTCCAGCCCTACACAATCCTAACATAAAATAAATTATATTTGTATAAATAAGTGCGGGAAGTCTGTGGCCGTGAGACCTAAGGCAACATACGGAAGTGGGGAGGTAAAGGCAATGAGGGTGGTGGGTTTTCTCACTGTCAGCCGCCCAGCCTCAGGCGACTCAGACAAAGTCTGTAGGCTAAGGGTGGCTTGGCCACAGTGAGAGGTCGACACTTTCTCGTAGAGAGGTCCGAGTTCGATCCCCGGTGGCGACATGTACCAGGGGTTTTTTCAAAATATAGGTAAGTGCATTTGCCGACTGCTCTCAAACGGTGAAGGAAAACATCGTGAGGAAACCAACACATGTAAGGTTTATCAACTCTATACTATAATTAATATGAAACAATAAATGATATGAATATGAATACTAACTTGGCCCCTCGTGGTTTTTATCAATACTTAATACCCAGTAGGTAATTTTTTTTACATTTACAATAATACATATGCATATGCAATAAATGGGATCTGTCAGATATATGACCAATTTGGAATTCAATAATTTTAAAACGAATTCAATTCAACGGATTTCATAAAAATCGAAGTTGACATTGATGGTAGTATTGGAACACCCTCATATGAATTTGCCTGAACCAATGGATAATGCCGTAAGATAACACGCTAGGAGATTCTAGAACATGCAAAGTTTTATCAAAATCGTTAGACCAGTATTTATTTATTTTTGTTGTAGGTATGACAGCTACATTTAAATTGAAATCCAGAGGGAAATCATAAGAATCCTGAGATGAATTAGTCTCCAATTCTTAAATTCAAAATGTATTGTCAATCAAACCAATGCCGTTCGGCAAAAATAGAGGATTGTTATTTCTTAGGGGGGGTATCTTACTTTGTCTTTCTTCACCGTCGTGTTATCGACGTGCGGCGGCGGGGGCGCGTCGGGGGGCGGCGGGAGGCGGGCGGGGGCGGGCGGCGCGGCCGGCGGGGAGGCGGGGGCGGGCGGCGCGCCCAGCTCGGGCATCGCGGGCGCGGGCGGGGCGGGCGCGGGTGGCGCGGGCGGGGCGGGCGCGGGCCGGTCCAGGCCGAGCCCCTTCTTGGGCGCGTCGCGCAGCGTGTGCTGCTGGCTGGCGTACTCCAGCGCCGCCTCGGGCTGCGCGCGCGGCGCCGGGAACTCCTGCAACACACGAGGGACACGTCACCCCCCGCCCCCCACACGTTCGAGGGGGGGAGGGGGTAACGCGGGGGGGGGGCACGTACCGGGTCGGAGCGCGGCGGCACGGGCCACGCGCGGCGCGGCGCCTCGCCCCACTCGGCGCCGCCGCCCCACCCTCCGCCCCCCGGGCCGTCCATACTCTCCATACTGTCTAGCCCTGAAACACGAGTACACAATTAGTTCGTTCGTGCGCCCCTCGCCCGGGGCTCGTCCTGTGAACTGGCGCGTACCTGTGTGGTGCGGCCAGGCGCGGCGCGGCCAGGCGGGCGGCGCGGGGGGCGCGGGCGGCTCGTAGGGCGCGTAGTGCGGCGCGAGCGGCTCGGCCGCCTGCACCAGCCCGCCCGTGTGGCTGAAGATGCGCGGCCCGGCGTCCGGCGCCGCGCCCTCTGCAACGCACACGCACGACAGTCAGGCGCGGGGCTCCATCACCTCTCACTCACTACACTGTGCGGGTGTCGGCTCGTACCGGAGTACCGGCGCGGCTGCGCCTGCGCGAGGCGGTGGGGCCAGCGCTCGCGCTCTCGCTCGCCGGCGCGCGGGCCGCCGCCCCCTCCTCCCCCGCCGCCCCGCCCCTCGCCGCCCGTCTCCGACTCCTCACTCTCCTGAAAATATCAATTAGGTACATCATGTAGATGCCTACAATATTTCAATACTGTGCACTAGAAGGCAATAAAATAATCATCGAACTAGTTGTCTCTGTCTATCCCGACCGAGCCTTATTTTATTTTATTTGTTTATTCTAGGAAGATTTACAGCTCTGTTTAAGATAAAAATAAGTACAGTAATAATATCTCTAATGAATATAATTTAGCGGGTGTGAATATTATAAAAGTGTTGGGCGCTTTCCGGACAAGTGTGATGATTAAAATGCTGAAAACATCATTAGATTAAATGAACATCTACCAAATGACGAGCGAGATGGTCTTTAAACCATGACTTGTGAGTGGTGTTAATGGTATATGATGTGTATTAGTGCAGGCGCAGGGCATGTGACAATGAGTGGGCATCCGATACGTACGATTCCACCATAATGTCAGACTACCCTCCCGCCCCGTACTCCGGCGACCGCCGCGCCGGCTCATCGCCGCGTGCGATTACGGACTGCAGTGATTATAACGATTGTGGATTCCTAGTTTTCTAGTGAGTGACTCTAGTTACCGTTGACACTGGCTAGATCATCGTGTATAGACAATAACGGGCCCGTACGTCGAAGGAGTTGCGACAATAGCTGTGAGTACCTCCTCATCTCCTTTGTGACCCCTACCCCCCCATTCATTGTCACAAATTAGGTGGAGGCGCCAAAGTCCGGTTTCAGCACATACTGACCTGTAGCAGTGCCGAGGGCGGCGGCGCGCGGGCGGGCGGGCGCGGCTGCGGGGCGGGTGGCGCGGGCGGGGCAGGCGGCGCGGGCGGCGCGGGCGGGGCGGGGCAGGCCAGCTCGGGCGCCTCGTCGCTGCCGTCGGCGCACTGCGGCACGCCGTCGCACGCGTTGTACACCGCGATGCACTCCCCGCCGCTGTGGCACTCGAACTGGTAGCGGCTGCAGCGCCCGCTCCCTGCGCCGACACCGACCGAGCATAACAGAATATGGTGTAGGTGAAGATACGAGTAGGATTATTGATACAGGGGGAGCAACTCACGTGCGGGCAGCGGCGTCCCCGGGGGCGGGCGCGGGGGCGCGGCCGGGGGCGAGGTGGCGGCCGCGGAGCCGTCGCCGCTGAACAATAACGAGCGCTGGTAACGCTACCAGTTGCAGAACTGAAGACGTCATGATTTGTACTGCGTGCTCTACTGACCTCGGGCTGGCGCGGGGCGGCGGCCCGGGCGGGGCGGGCGGGGCGGGCAGGGCGGGCAGGGCGGGCGGGGTGGGCGGCGCGGGCGGGGCGGCGAGGCGCTCCTGGTCCTGCAGCTCGGCGAGGCGGCGGGACAGCGCCAGCACGCCCGAGCTGAAGTTGCCGTGCGCCGTGAACTTGCACCGGAAGTCCTCCGGCGGGCCGCAGTTGAACAGGTAGCAGCTGCCCGGGCTCTGCAACGTGACGACACATCCATATGATTGTTGGTCGAATTGACATAATGTAAAAAGTATTTCGTACAGTATCTCTATGTACTACTAGATGGAGCGTTTCAAACAATCGCTCTGTTCCACGCTCCGGGAGCCGCAACTCGTTCACATTCCCTTCGAAACTTTTGCCGTTACTACGCAGAACATTTCATTATTTACTAAATATTTACACTACGGGTAAAAAGCGTCAGTATTTAGTAAATAATTAAATGTTCTGCGTAGTAACTGAACAAGTATCAAAGTAAATGTGAACGAGGTGCGGCTCCCGAAGCCGCAGTTGCGTGGAACAGAGCGATTGTTTGGAACGCTCCATCTAGTACATAAAGATCGATGCGTACAGGTATCACTACAAATAACGATAATAGTACGTTGTTATTGTGCAGTACTAACTAATATTATAAATGCGAAATTGGCCGCGGAGAGTGGCCAGGGTATGATCGGTGTCTGATAAATAGGCCTCCTCCCTTAGACATTGTACTTGTATGAATCACTTACTTCCCATAACCACGCGAGCGAAGCCGCAGGTAAAAGCTAGTCATATAGACAGATAGCTCACTTGCTTCCTATTTGTATATTTTGACCAGTGCAGTGTACATTTTAACAATAAAGACCGTCTAGACATTAAAACCTGTCGTAAATATTGAGAGATAGCCCCGGCACGGGCTGTATGGCCTATTGGGGCTTCTCTGGACACACACTGTCGTTCCATAACGCAAGCTCGGCCCATATACTCGTATGAGTTGTGTTAGAATTTAGAAAGTGTGTAAATTGTCGTAATAATATGTAAACAACAACAATGAAATCAACAAGCATATGCTCCATTTGGCAATTGTACCATTACACTAGTTTACAAAATAAAAGTTTTGTCCTTTTAGTGAATTTTATATCGTTTTATTTAGTAGCAATAACTCCCAAACATATATTTTTTAATTTTTATCACGTCAAAGACTAAAGTTATCATTGACGCTACGGTTAAATAGCGTCAATATTTAGTAAATAATTAAATGTTCTGCGTAGTAACTGCACAAGTTCCATTGTGAATGTGAGAGAGATGTGGCTACTTGCGTGGAACAGAGCGATTGTTTGGAACGCTCCATCTAGTAGCACCTACATAGAGATCCTAATCGGCGTAATTTTCATGCAAATCAAAAACAATTAATATTTTAGAAACGTGACGTGTTGGATTTTTTTCATAATTTTTTTGTAACTGTTACGAAAAAAACGCTTTTCATTTCAAGGACAAAAACCATGGAAACTAGTGTTACCACTACCCGGCGCGGCGCAACGTGGCGCGGCGTCTAAATGCGTAAATACTGTACGTGTGTCGGTGTGTCCCCGTTCGTGAGTCACAACGGCCCGACGTATGCACTGTGTATCGTACGTGTCTGTTGACATGGCGGGCCATCGTCGGTCGCGGTCGCGGTACCTTCTCCTCGTAGACGAACACGTCGCAGGCGTCCGTCTCGCAGCACAGGCGGCGGCACTCGGCGCGCGACCCCACGTCCAGCTCGGACAGGTAGCGCGCGCCCATGTCGCGCGACTCCTCCGTGCGGATGATCTTGTCGCGCGCCACCTCGAAGCGCGCCGCGCACGCGCCCGGCTCCAGCTCGCGCGCGCCCGCCGGCCGCGCGGGCAGCAGGGCCGCCGCCGCCGCCGCCACCAGCAGCGCCAGCCTCGACGATGTCCGTGTCGCCGTTCCCATGGCGCGACTATTTGACAACAGCCGGCTCGAGTGCTGCTCGGTCGGTGTGGCGGGGGCGGGGCGGGGCGGAGCGGGGCGGGGCGGGGCGCGCGCCGGTCGATACCGCGCCTGCGCCCGGCGCCGCCGGCACGTGGAGCGACGGCGGCGCGCTGCGATCGGAGGCGGTGGATATCTTGCACATAAATGGGTGATCGGTTAGTTAGCAAAGTGTCATCCACACCCGTTATTGTTTATTGGTGCAACAAAATATATAGTACGAGCGCCCGCTGTGGTTTCCGGTAGAGTAGAATAGAACCACTCCAACTCTTCCCGTAGATGTCGTACAAGGCGACTGAGGGAATACATTATAAAACATCAATCAGGCCTCCCTAACCCGTCTGGCCAGCGCGGGGAGTGTAGGCCAAATCCTCCGTCTGTCTCCGACCACGGAGTTGTTGGTCATCGTTTCATTGCTACACTCCCATTTGCTAGAGGGGAAGTGGGAACTCTCTTCCTACTTTGACTCTTTACTTCTTTTATTAAATTTGTCTGGGGCCCGAGGTAGTGTAAATTCATGACCTGGGACTTGCCCTACCTTCACTGGTAGGTGTCTTTGCAGGTACCTCCGTTGAGAGGAGTTGCGGGGGGAGAATGGTGAGGAGGCGGGAATGTCTCCGGCAGATGAGAGAGGATTGTGCTCCTGCAGTGGAGACAACAATAACCTGATAATGATGAGCGTCCGCTGTTCATACCGCCACACTCGCGCACCAACCTCTGCCGGCACTCGCCACAATGTGACGTGTTCGTGGACGGCATGGGACGACTGATGACTGAATGCAAGGGAGTGCTAGAGAGAGGAATTCATGTTTCGTCTGTAGCATAAGAAGTGATGTACTGCAACGGATTATTTAAAATCTGTAATATTATTAAAAAATATATTGTCTGAATATCTAGAATATTTTATAGTTTTGTACGTTCTGTGTGATGCGCCCAGGCCGATAGCGCCCGCACCGAACTTGCCGGGATTGGTATTTTATGTAAAGTGTCTTTTATTCTAGTTATGTACCTAACCCTTTCAAAAAACGTGTACATATTCACAAAGATTTGGTATAAAAAAATTGTAGGACCCCTGTTGTACCTACGTCGTAGAAGCATATATGAAATACTTCCTTCTTCTCTGTCGTTCCCTCACTGCTGAGGATCGCGACCGTATATAATGCGCCTCCACGCATAGCGGGCATTGGCCAGCCGCACCGCTTCATATAAGGATCCGCCAGCCACCCTCCTCCAGCCATCAAGCACTACTAGCATAAATGTATCATCAATTGTCAACATATGCGAGAATGTCGGCAGAGGCAAGCCTTGATCGAGGCTAAATAAACTACCGACCGAATTAGCAACTTTTAGGTAAATCTGGAAAATCGCTCGCGGTGGCGCATCCAGCCGAGTGCAGCGTACTTCGCGGGCGCGGGCGGCCCGCGCGGGGCGGCGCGGGGCGGCGCGGTGCGGCGGCGGCGGCAGTGTGCGCCGCTGTCCGCTGTCCGCTCGCCGCACGCTCGCTGGCCGCTCCGCTGGCTCAGCTGACGCCGAGCCGAGCGCGCCGGGCACGCTCAGCCCGAGGCGCGACATGTCGTTGTTCTTCAAGTTCCGCACCAGTGTGAGTACAGCCTGCGGTCACCCCGGGGTGTCCCCCCCCCGGCCCGTTAACATTTATATAACACACTTCGCACCGCACCTGAGACACATTACTCCCACCGCCGTCGCAGGAAAGTGCTGCTTTGGTAAAATATCAGTGTTTTAGAAGAATACGAATTAAATTCGGGAAATAAATAACGAAATGTCTAAATACTTAATCGCGTTTTTGTTTTAAACTCGTGCGACCGCGACTCGCGGTCAACTGCGGAAACCAACGATCTCTATGTACTACTAGATGGAGCGTTCCAAACAATCGCTCTGTTCCACGCAAGTAGCCACAACTCTTTCACATTCACAATGAAACTTGTGCAGTTACTACTCAGAACATTTAATTATTTACTCAATATTGACATTATTTAACCGTAGCGTCAATATTTAGTAATAATTAAATGTTCTGGGTAGTAACTGCACAAGTTTCATTGTGAATGTGAAATATTTGTGGCTACTTGCGTGGAACAGAGCGATTGTTTGGAACGCTCCATCTAGTAGTACTTAGAGATCGTTGGCGGAAACAGTAGTATGTGGCCGTCGTGGCTCGCAGCCGCACGTCGCACGTTCCACGTCGCACGTCGCACCACGTCGTCGCACGAGTTCATCTAATTGCACAGGCAGCGAATGAATGTAATGAAACACTCGGGAGGAGCGCCCGAAGCGATCACATTCAGCAGCAGGCACTTTTCGTGACTAGTATTAAATTGTAATCGTAATTGGTTTTTAGGTTTTTCGATGACTTGTACCGTCGTGTGAACCTATCTTATACTGTCAAGGTCCATTTTAAAATGAGCTTAAAGATGGTATACTTGCGGAGACGAGCGACTGTACAGTCAACAAAAATTAATCCTATATCCTTAGTTCATAAACGCAGCAATAGATACAAACTACCTACCAGTGATATACCACATCATTTCATACAAATCCGTTGACTGGCAGCTGATATAGGCTCAAAGTGGGCACAAACAGTGGGCCGAGATTCGTGGTGTCCATGCCCACTGTTGAACCCCACACTTGTGACCGCGACCGCGACACAACGAAGTAAATAATCTCAAGCCAGCGAGACGCGGCCGGGGGCGGGCCGGGGCGCGGGCGGCCGTTGACCCCGGCGGGGGGAGGGGGGCCGCCACACCCGCGCCAAGGGAATCATTCATCCCGCTGAATTCATATCTCACACTTTAGGGTTCCGTAGTATGACATAGGTGGTTTGGTTATACACTTACGGTGATCGGTCCGACTCGTGATATAAGTAAAATTCAAATAGGTATATTTATTCATAAACACAGGTGATGTAAAAGAGATGTACAAGATATGGAGAACTGTGCTTTTGCCCATTGGGGTATATGAAAGTATTTTAACATCATAGGTACTTGATTAAACCAAACAAACGGAAAAAATCTTCCGTGTTATTATAGGATACTAGCTGGTGCCCGCGACTTCGTCTGCGCAGGATTAGTATTTAGATATATACTGTGGCGGGCTTTTTTGTAGGACTATTTAAGATAAACATTTCCAGCATACATTACATATGTGTAATTCTAGCGGTTTTGGCAGCGCACGCCAGAATAGCACGCAGATGGTAGATTTTTTCCTACTTACTTGATATTTTGGACAATTCACACAATATCTTTATAAATTGTAGCCTATGTGTTATTCTGATGTATAAGCTATATTATTGTAAAGTTTCATTAAAATCCATTCAGTAGTTTTTATACTTACAAACTTTCGCATTTATAATATTAGTAGTATATGTACTATTAAACTAGTTTATTTTAAGCATTTGACGAGCTAGGTGCGTCTCCGACGCGTGTTTTTCCAAACCATTACACAAAAAAATATTTATTTTTATACAGAAGGTGTTTTTTCTCCTTTGATTAAAAACAAAACATTTTGTGTAAACGTCCAAGAGTTCAAACACGTGTACGGATGTGGTAGTTCTCATGTCAAAATATTAATCAAACCCTCCCCCTTATGAGCGCGGGAAATGTTTCGGAAAACGACAAATAAAAACATTGTGTAAGCTTAGGTCGAAGCTGGCACGTCGTGTCGCCGTCGTCGCGTCGCCGTCACGTCGCCGTCACGTCGCGGTGTGCTCGTGCTTCCCCCCCCCCCCCGTTTAGGTCGCGTGTGCAGTGTGACCGGTATTTTACTTTTTACCTTTTCAGCAGAATGTTATATTTGTTCGGTGTTTCGAACAAAGACATTTTGTGGGACAGGTTGTACAATGTGGCGCCGATTTATAACTAATCTGTGCCATCGGTAACCACAATGCACAGAGAACCTAACATAACATATCCTCTTTGGTCCAGCAAATTTGTGAAAGTGGTTCATGAGAAAAAAATCTGGGAACCTCTGGTCTAAATAGTGATTAAGTATACTGATGATGTAGGTAGGATCACCTGTGTTTGTTATTTGGATAGATACCTACCTAGATAGATATTTAAGTCTCATCGTAGTGTGTCTTGTACTTTTATGATGACTTGTAAATTGTTTTATTAATAAATGATTGATTGATTGATAAACTCTACTGCACACAGGTTAAGAATAACAAGTTTACGGTACAGATTTACGGAAAGTGTACAAAGGCGGCCTTAAGCGATATCTTTTTCTGTCAGAAACAAAGTATTATTAGTTGATAGTATTGTCACAGGTATTGTAACTTATTTGACTAGATTTTTACCTACCTCTGTTCTCTGCTTAGTTGGTTACTAAACAGGAGACCATCTAAATAATCTTGTGAATTTGAGAATTCATCAATGGATAATATTAAATACTTATCGAATTGCCAAATTATAACTCAGTAGATTAATTACAATCCAAATTAAAACGAAATTCGCACATTTACTACATTAAGTTGCAAGGTATGTCTCGTCAGGTCAATAGTGTGAAAGAATTGGGAGATTGGCCAGTTGAAGCAACCTCATAGCGGTCTCTCAGGAGATTCGGTTAGGGTGTACAAAAGGGGGCGCTGCCCAGAAAAATTTTCACGCCGATCAGAGATTTTTTTCCATAGCGCCCCCTTTTGTACACTCCAACCGGAGATCCTGTTTACAGGTAATTTGTGAAACGTGTATGGCCACACCGCGCACCGGCTGCGGCTCACTTCAAGAGATACGGCGCGTGGCGCTCGCTCCACTGGGCCGGTAGCGCCAACCTCGCCTCGCAGTCGCACGTTCAGTCGCTCACAGACAGTCGGTCGGTCGCCGCTCGTCGCGCGTTCGCCGCGCCACTCCGCGCCTCTCGAGCCCTCTCCCTTCGCGTCACGCGTCACTCGCACGCCCTCGGTGCGTCCTCTCCTAGAGATCGGTGCAGTGCAGTGCGCAGTGTCCAGTGCAGCAGCGATCAGCGCCCTGTGCGCCTGCGCCGCCGACCGCCCGACCCCGGGGCACTGACCGCCCGACCGCCGGCGACATCTCGGTACGGAGCGCGAGCGGCGTCACGCACATACTTACATGTGTATACCTACACCCACCACATTATATACTGTTATAATAACGGCTCACGAAGCCCTAGCCACGGCCCTAGCTGCCGCTGTGACCCCCCTCTCCCCCCGTCTCCCCACTCGCGAGAACACTTGTTATAATAACAAATCAATTAGGTACCCATTCGCTTGCTCGTGTGAGTCGTGCGTACCCTTCCTACATCCAACTTCACGCAAAGAATAGATCACCCACCACGTACCGGCACATGTGTTACACATAGATAAGTGCATGCCCAGGCCCACCACAGCGCGCGTTGCGTCGGAACATTCCTAGATAATAATGGGTAAACAAACCAAGTAGGCCACACGTAGGTAATCATTATGTGTATAATATTGTATCAATCCGGCACGGCCCGGTGCGCCGCCGCACGAGAGCCCCCTGCGGGCTGGTGTGTCCACGACCACTGTACGGCATCCAGCACCCGACTCCTGGCACCCAGGACCCAGAGCCGGATTAACCATGTCGAGGCCCCTTTACTGTCTTCTAACTTCCTGAAATATACTTTTTCTACCACAACGCAATGCTCCGCACGCGTGGACTACTCACTTTCAATCCGAATACGACTCCGACCCCGAAGCCCACGCCTAGGCTCACACCTACTCCTCTTTTCACTCTAAGAAACCTTTTCAATAAAGACTCCCCGCGCCGATGCGGGGCCCCTAGGCAGTTGCCTACACTGCCTAATGGATAATCCGGCCCTGCCAGGACCCAGCACACAGTGCTCCATAAAATAAACAAGATTCAGTGCAGACAGTGCCGCCGTCCTGTCCGCACCGTGCATCTGATCCCAAACGATTTAGATGTACCTGTATCTACTCATAACACAACTCAAATCTTTAATATTCGTGTTACAATTATGTTGTGGCAATAAATGATACTAGATAAACGGATAAAGTAGCTAGGTATTTATTAATTAAGTGATAAGTAACCAGATACGTTTAACCTAATTAAGTAGATAGGCGTGTAAGCTGAAAGGCTTCACAGTACGCGAATTAATGATGATAAAATAACGAATGATATGTAAGGAAGGAAGCGTTCTCAGAGGGCACGGTGCGCCATGCGCCCGCAGGCCTGGCGGTGGCGGCTGGCGGCTGGCGGCGGACGAAACGCAATAACAAACTAAACATAGATACGAGTGTAATTTGTCAGTTGATAATACTGCGTAATGCGTGATAGCTAGAGATAACGTTTCATCGTAAACGGCCACCTGTAGTGTAGGCCCCTCTTGCCCTGCTGCGCCGTGCCCGGCGTCTGTTGCCGCTCACGTGACATGCCCGTAACAGTATATGTTGTTATTTTAACACCGCTGTCTCATGTTTGGTCAGGTAGCTGTCTGGGAAACGTTTGTTACACATCCAATACGTGCGTCACCGCCTCTTCTATGCTACTATGTTGGTGGCACATGTCATTTAGCATGTTTTCGTTAGCATGCAAGTTTTCCTACAACTACGTATGTACGCCCGAGTTATCTATTTATAAATAATAAATAAATATATATATAAATATGTCAGACATTCACACCAATTATCCAGTCCCAAACTAGGCAGAGCCTGTGGTATGGTTACTAGATAACGGATAGACATACTTAAATAAATATATAAACATCCAAGACTTGGGTACAAACATTCATATTCATCATACGAACATTTGCCCCTAGCGGGATTCGAACCCTTTTCGAATACTTTTATTTTTTTGTTACTTTTATTACACACAAAACATTTATTTGTTATATATATAAAAGGAAAGTGTGTGTATGTATGTACAGCATTTTCTCCATAACTACCCACTCATGGTTGCAGTGGTAGATAGCCCTTGGTGTGCACTTGCAAGTATAAGGGAATCTGGTTACGGTGGGTGGGTGTGGGTGGTAAAAATGTGTGATGGGATACTTCTAACCTTTTCTAATACATTTCTATCATATAAACTCATGATGCTGAATAGCGTTAAGTCATTTGTGAGTGACAATATTGAGAACTTTTCTAGAATATTCCAGATTTTTCCAGAATATTCTAGAATATATTGAAATTTTTTAAATGAACTATGAAAATGTGTGACTGTAATTGGTGTAGAATGTTCTAGATTGTTCTCAAATTTCAAGAATAATCTGGGAAGTTATGTTTATAATATCAGAAAACGACGATTTGTGAAACATATCCACGTAACTTATTCACCCGACCGAAGTCGCGGGCAACAGCTAGTACATATAAAATAAATAGAAAATAACATATACAAATAGATATGAAATCATGGTCACAGTGGGGTGGCGTGGGAGTCTCACACCGTGGCACCGCGCGTGTGTCTTTATTTTGATATTTTATTACTCGTGTTCATCATTTGATCTTAACCATAGAATATTTAATATTAACGATGATGTCTTGAGGCTGGGCGTCTGTGTCCCTTGAACGACCTCCAAATCAACCCTTTTTCCAGCCATTCCCTGACAGTTCCCTGCTACAGTTCTTCTTGGTACTTTATACTTCAGCACATAACTATCGGCACTCGTTACCGTTTAGAACGTCCTCAGTTGATGTCTCCAACTCTTTATTCTCTCGAAAATACTATACCACACGCACTCAAGAAGAGTTCAGAGAATATTCCTCCGTTAGCTAATCTGTCTGGTCAGCATGGGAGCGACGGTGCTCAGCGCCACTGCGGCGGCGCCAATACAGCGTACGAGATCTCACACCCTTCTAACGAGAAGAAAAAAATTATAAATAAAATATGCCAAGACAACAGTGTCCAGTAGCATAGAAGAGGTGACGCACATAGTCGCGTCACTTGGATGTGAAGCAAACAACGTTTCCGAGGAAGCAACGCCGCAATCTAGACACACGATGATGTGTCTCTCTCACTCTGGAGAAAATGCTCTTCCTCTGCGTTGTCTGCTAACGTTCCCCTTTTAATTGGCGTTTCAATTTGAAGCTATTGTTACGATTAGATATATCAACAATTGCGGGGCGGTCAGCCAACTCGATTGCGCCCTGCCCAGCTGACAGGTGCCATTCTTGGACCTATTAACCTAGGTCCAAGTTGGCATTGTATGCCAGCGGGACAGAGACGACAGCGCTGACCTCGCGACAGGTGACCACGTTGTGGTTTGTGGGGCAACACCTCCGCCCGGCTCTGGGTTCACCCGCACCCCTCCTACGAGAATATATTGCGATGATACCAGCCGTCGCACCTTACGTAGCGCTGGGTCGATTCTATTTCAATCCGCAGTGATCGGTGACGTGACTACCGCGGTCGGTCGGTCGGTCAGCCGCCGCATGTTTGTTAATTGAATTAACACAGATTGTGGATTTACTTGTTTTGCGCACGCAACACGATCTGACGGCCGACCCAAGCGATGTCCGCCGCGGCGTCTTGCTCGCCTGAGTGCGGGCTCTCATGCCCTGCCTCACTGCCTGTATATGTAGGTATCTACCTACTGGCTCCACTTCATGGTTCGCCGGCGCCCCCGACGATGTGCCTCGCCGTCGGCCCGTGAACCCGCGCCGGTCTGTGGTCCGCCCACTGTGTGCGTCACTTTGTCTTTAGGCTGTAAGCGCCGCGCGCTGAGAGGTTCGCGCAGTGCTGCGCGGTTGTGTTATGGTCTCTACAATACAACACTGCCCGCGACCCCGTGACGGCGGCGGGCAGCGGCAAGTCACGTCCAATACATTACTTCATCAGCCA
The DNA here is from genome assembly GCA_947086405.1 of Esperia sulphurella. Lineage (NCBI taxonomy): Eukaryota > Metazoa > Arthropoda > Insecta > Lepidoptera > Oecophoridae > Esperia > Esperia sulphurella. The sequence goes on from OX352265.1 coordinate 17,056,993, forward strand.
AGTCTTAGTTTATGAGCTACGTCTGCCTCCGTTCTAGATTTGTGTAATTCTAATTACAGGTTGCCATAAAGGATAATAATTATTCGCACCTCATCAGTCACATAAAATTTTTTACCTTTATGATTGTAAAAGAAGTCATTTGTTATCTAATTTAATAACCAATTAGTGTCAATCATGAGGGTAAAAACTTTCAGGTGACCTATGAGGTGTGTAAAATTATTTTCCTTCATGGTATGACCTGTAGGTATTCTAAAGATGTCCGGCTTTGAATTCAAGATCAAACAGTTGGTTTGATATTGAGTTCCAAATCTTTCAACGCTATTTATTTATTTATTTAGTAAACAACAATCACAGACAATATATTACACCATAGTTATAGGTACACACTCCTATTTGGGCAAGCGTATATAAACGAGACATGGTGTGGCAGTAACAGCCCAAAAATACCTTGGCCTGTTCTAGGGCTAGTTACATATACTTTAAGGTGGCATGCTGTAGAGTAGAGCGAATAACAATTATTGTCATTCAGTAATCATTAGCATTCATCCCCATATACTTAAGTATATATTTTCTTTGCGAACATCATGTGAGAATTCCGAACAAATCGATAAGGCCGTGCGCCGCATCCATGAACGAATAAATATATGGCCACATCGCTCGGAAGCCCAGGCGTTTTCCGTCCCGCCCTCGGACGCTATGGGTGTTCAGTGCGGTGCGCAAAGACACGACCAACCGGCTGATGGTGTAAATATGTGTCAGAGAGATAAATTAATGTCTATGTTTTATATGTTTTGCAGAGCCGCGGCGTCGCGGGTGGCGCGGCAGGCGCGACGGCCCCCGAGCCGGCGGGCGCGGCGCCCCCGGGCGCGGGCGCGGGGGGCATGCAGTGCGGCGTGGCGGGCGCGCGCGCGGCCCCGGACCGCTCGCCCGCCAAGTCCGGCCTGCACGTCAACTTCACCGACAAGGGCGAGGTGAGCGACCCTCCCGGGACTCGCGGCCCTCGCGGCCCTCGCGGCCCTCGCGGCCCTCGGGCCCGCAGCCGTCTCACCGACCCCAGTGTGTGCAGGTGAAGGAGCGACGCGAGAAGTTCCTGACGGCGAAGTACGGCAGCCACCAGATGGCGCTGATCCGCAAGAGGCTCGCCGTCGAGATGTGGCTCTACGACGAGCTGCAGAAGCTGTACGAGGCGCCCGTCGCGCCCGCCGCGCCGCCGCCGGTGAGTGCCCCCTCGTGTGACGCGGTGGTCGCAGTCGCCGTGCTCGCGAGGTGCGAGGCGTCCACTACAAGTGACGTGGCGTGTTTCAGAAGGAGGGCGCGGCGCGGGAGGTGGAGGTGGACATCGACGAGCTGCTGGACATGGAGGGCGACGAGCGGCGCCGCGCGCACCTCGCGGTCAGTCGCCCTGGTGGCCGCACATATTATGAATTTTAACTAACTTTGATCAAAGATAATATATACTAGAACTTTGATATTACAACTAAGGATTAGGTACAGAAGTATAACATGTCGATGATCGCCCCAGATGTCAGCGTCCATGTTTCTCCTTTCTCACCCGTAGACAACGCGTAGGTTGATCGCTACCAACACTAGTCTATTTGAGGACGGGCGAGTGCCTGCATTATAAAACATCAATCAGGCCTCCCCAACCCGTCTGGCCAGCGCGGGGAGTGTAGGCCAAATCCTCCTACTTTTTTCTAGGAACTCTCTTCCTACTTTGACTCTTTACTTCTATAATTAAATTTGCCTGGGGCCCAAGGTAGCGTAAATTCATGACCTGGGACTTGCCCTACCTTCACTGGTAGGTGTCTTTGCAGTTACCTCCGTTGATCCTCGCTTAGAGGAGTTGCGGGGGGAGAATGGTGAGGAGGCGGAAATGTCTCCGGCAGATGAGAGGGTTGTGCTCCTGCAGTGGAGACAAAAATAACCTGATGATGATGAAAACATTACAAAAACATTTGTTTTCATCAAGTTTTCATGCACATGTCTTCTCCGAAAGTTTTGTTCTAGTCACAATTTCCCGTGCGGCCATATTTGTATAGGTATGATGCATACGTAACGTTTTTATTTTCCGTGGTGGATGAAAGACATTCTCGCGCGCGGGAAGAAGAGCGAAGTATTTGTTTAAATTTTCGGGACTTTGTGTGGGTCCCGGTATCCCTCAGAATTTGTTCTCAACACTGCGATACTGTATTTATCAGCGGTACTGATATCTCACAACATTGACTCGTTTTTAAAACTCGAAGGACCAAATTTCCCTTACATTTTGGTCCTTCGAGCCTCGAGGACCCCCTAGTTAACCCCTACAATTAATTATCCGTAGGTCGCGACGGTCCACCGATAACGGATGGTGGTGGATGGTGATATGAGACGTAAATGTGAAAATGATCTTAAATGTTAAATAATAGTTTATATTGAAAATGTTAATGTGGTTTTGTTAGTGAGTTAATTAGAACTAGTTTAGAATTTCTAACTATGTTCGATATGTTTTGATCTACTAACGAGTTCTCGAGTGGAGACCGCGATTCGGCAAGCGTAGTGTGAGACGCGCCCTGACTAGCGACGCTCTGCGTATGGCGGCTGGCAGTGACTGGATGAGAAGAAACGAAGATAGGGTTCTGTGGCGCGCCTTGGGAGAGGCCTATGTCCAGCAACAGGCTGATGATGATGATGATGATGAACTCTGTGCGAGGCGGGCCGTGCGACGTCGGCAGTTTTATCATAATCTGGGTCACACGCGAGCGCGCCTCGACCAAAGTTCACGATGTGCAATTCTGATTGTACATTGTACAGGCACGCAACCAAACCCCCCCCCCCCCCCCCCCCCCGCGCGTGCCGTATTCGCACGCTGGATTTTGAGGTTATGTGCCTTCTCTGTCTAATGTCTGTCCATTTTATACACAAGGAAACAGCATGTATATGCATAAACAAATACTTTTGAGAAAAACACAAAAAGATAAAAATTAAATTTATAGAGACAGACGACACATAACGGAAGGGCAGAGACAATAAAAACAAAAATCAACTGCCTTAAGATGAAATGTCAAATGTTTGTAAATAAGCTAACGATATGAAGCAAAGGTAACTTGCGAGTAGGCATACAGTCTAAACGAATTTATAGTTTACTCAGCTATTAAGTATAGAACTGATTTTTACCATTGTCCTTCACTGTATTTATTAATTAGGACCCTACACCGTACTGATATGTCTGACATCATGACGAGCCTTGCTGAGCTGAATCGCCATTGACATCACTAACTTATATTCTTTATGTTTTCAGACGTTACTAGCAGATGCCAAAAAACCCCAAAAAGATGTACATGTGAGTATATGTTGATAATAATCAATTAAAAAACACGCACCTCTCTATTTTTTTCAAACTTTATTTTGAGAGCTTAGCCACAGTGTGACTTTATCGCTTTGTAATGATTACATTAGAAAAATAACACAAATTAAAAAAAAGAAAAAAAAAATTTCGCACCTTAAAATAAAAACTTATTAAGTTATATAGAAGTTTGGCATCCTCCGAAATGGGGTACATGCTAAACCAATATTTCACCCACCAACGTGAGTGAACAAATACTGATTAATATCTGTCTTCTGAGTGCTTCGTTCCGAACACACTCCACTAGATCGTGATACACATCTTCTATCACCACACACTCACTGCAATTCGGTGAAAAATTTGTTTAGTGGAAGTCTGAAAGCAGTAATAATGTCCTGCCTAGTCAAGGGGCAGTTGTCATACCACGGAGAGCCACCTCTCTCTGCTAGCTAGCTGCGAGCTAGCTCTGTACAGTAGTGCTATTCTCTAAAATACAAACTCACGCGCGAGTCTCACTCAAGTGACTTCACTCACTTTGTAACTCAATCCATTGGTAATTCTGTAAACATTCCAGAGCTCTGTCGAAGTGAAGTGAACAAAGAACTCACTTCACTTCGACTGTGCTCTGGAATGTTTACAGAATGCCAATGGATAAGGTTTCGAAGTGAGTAAAGTCACTTGAGTGAGACTCGCATGTGAGTTTGTATTTTAGAGAATTGCACTGCAGCTGAAAAAAAAACGAAACGAACTATCTGGGGAAAAGTAAAGTACTTGTCGCGGGCAACAGCTGGTTGTAAATAAATGCCAGAATTTATTTGGCCACATATTTTGATAAAAAGAAAGATGGGTATGTATGCAATAATTGTGTCAAGCAAGGTTTATTATTTTGTTAATAAATGTATGTGCAATATCAGATTGCAATATTAAAATTTGTCTGTTGGTCTAGAAAGCATGCGAAATCTCATATTTATCCATTGTGGGCAAATAAATTCATGTAAATTAAAATAATTTGTGCGACTACTGGCGCCACCTAGTGCTACTCGGCCCCCCACTGTAAGTGCAGCTTATATAGTTTCTATAGTAACGTCCTTCCCTTGTTTACTTACAGAGATTCATCAACGAATTGTTAGAGAAGGCGAAAACTCTTTAAGTTAAGCGCGAGACAACGAATGCAACTAATCTCAAGCAAGAAGCCGCGTGACGCACGACGTGACGTACGACATCTGACGCGTGGCGCTGCGGCCAGCGTCAGCCCCGCCCCCGGGCGCCGGACGCCTGCCACGTGCCCACCTTAGTCGAATGGACGGAGGAGCGGTCGTCGTGCTGCGAGGCGCCTCCTGATTAGCTATAGATATAGGTTTATATAAGCATTTTATAATTTGATTCGTCGCTCGTTGTTGGTTGTTAAGTAGAGAGTAAGTTATTCCTAGGCGACTGGGAATGTGCAGTGAACATATCAATTGAGCGTCGCCTGCCGCTCGCTGCCTGCCGCTCGCTGCTCGCCGCCACCATCGACCTAAGAACACCACACATACACACATCACCTCAGGGGTACTCTCGCGGGGGCTGTGCGACGGCCTGCGTCGCGCTAGGCTAGGGTAGACCTCCCCAACATTATCTACACACACACACACACACACCGCTGTGCCGTCTGCCCGTACACGTGGTGCTCTATCTATCTCATGTAGTAAGCCTGAACTTTTGTGTATTTATTACACTTGTGTAGTTACTGTGTTCGTGTATGTATTGTGTCCCCCCCCCCCCCACACACACACACACCGTGGGCCGACTTGGGTGCGGGGGGGGGGGGGGTAGGCTGCTCTGAACTGAACGTTATGCGGAAGACGCACCCTAGATCAAAGTAATTGCACTAGATATTAATATTTTCTACTTGACCTAAATTATTAGAAGTCGCACATCCCATAGAGCAATATGACGTAATTGCAATTAGATTTTGCTTGAAAACTGTGCTCTTGCCATTTACAGTAAAGCACACTTTTGTAACAACGATAGAGATCAAGTTTCAACTGCATTTAATCGCAGTTACGTCGTTGTTGTGCGGGGGCTGTGCGAAGTATTAGCAGGTACATCTACCTATTGATTGTATAGTGTTGTGCGTATCAGGAATAATTTAACAATAAAACGCCTCGTTTTATAAATATACCTAAGTAGGTAGTACTGTATTGTGAGCGAACTACGAGTGTGTCAGTGGCAGCCAACGATCTCTATGCACTACTAGATGGAGCGTTCCAAACAATCGCTCTGTTGCACGCAAGTAGCCACAACTCTTTCACATTCACTTTGAAACTTGTACAGTTACTACTCGGAACATTTAATTATTTACTAAATATTGACATTATTTAACCGTAGCGTCAATATTTAGTAATAATTAAATGTTTTGCGTAGTAACTGCACAAGTTTCATTGTGAATGTGAAAGAGTTGCGGCTACTTGCGTGGAACAGAGCGATTGTTTGGAACACTCCAATTAGTAGTACATAGAAATCGTTGGTGGCAGTGTTTTTTGATACGAAGTTATTGTACCTATGATTTAACCGAGTTAAAGAGTAGCTCGGACGCCGAGACACGACGCCACACGTCGCCACTCAGATGAACAACTAAACGTGTGTCTACGTAGGTACACGTTCGTACTGTAATGAAATAATATTCTGCTGCATGTCGCGCCGCGTGTGCATCTACTTTCTGTAGGTGGCAGTCTGTGCAACATAACTTTGCATCTCAATGGTTTTATGTAATCTGTTATACAACATATAGGTATCTATCTATACGGTACACGGCGTATGTAGCTGGTGTCTGGGAGAAACAGCATGAGTCCTCTCGAGGAAACATTTCTGTACGCGCTTTTAATTTACTTTTCAAATTAAATAGATAAATATGTCAGACATTCACACCAATTATCCAGTCCCAAACTAGGCAGAGCCTGTGCTATGGCTAATAAACATCCAAGACTTGGGTACAAACATACGAACATTTGCCCCTAGCAGGATTCGAACCCGCAACCTCCAAATTGGATCGAGCATAGAGAAAAATTAGACAAAAAGTTATTTATTATCAGCTAAGTACATTTCATAACTAATTAGGAATAAGCCCCTGTATATTAGGGGAGACATTTTACGTATCAAACAAAATATTCAAAATAAACATATACATTCATCAAATTTCTCCCATACAACTCCGCGTCTACGACTGCATGGAGAAAGCCGTTACATACAGACATAATATTAGGCAGGTATTTTATGATAAATAATGAGGTTTTTTTTTCCATCCAGCATCATATCACCTATCGTTAGTAGCCCCAGGGTCTTGAGTCTACCTTGAGTCTTTTTTACTACAAACTGTCGTCTGTGTGTGGCCTAATTGGGATGTCCGTGCTGTGTATGTACGTAGCGTACGTCTAGAGACGTGGTGGCGGTCTGTCTACGGCCTACAGACGCCTGACATTCTCGCGCCCACGCAGAGCTCGGGCAAATGTGATTATTATAATGTAAAACAATAATGTGTAGATAGTGCGGCGATGCACAATTTTGTAATAAATAAATCGATTTACTGAAGCAGTTTTATTTGTGTTATCTGTTCAACTATGTGGAGATGCACTTTCATTGAGAGCTTCGGCGGCGCACTGGGGAGAGTGGGCGCTGGGAGATATTATACAAAAAGACAATGCTTGCGTCATTTTGGCAGAGCCACAGCCTCTGATTTGAAATCTGATTATGCGGAAAATTTGTCCTGGAAATGTAATATTTTGCACTCGAAAATTAGAATTTGTACTTCAGCCATTTAAAAGTTATAGGGGTATATTGGTGGCTCTGCCAGAATGACGTCACTACAGCAGGCCACGCACGTTATCTCGATAACTACAAAAGATATCAGAATTCTGTAATCGTAAAAAATGTGTATCTGAATTTGTGCTCCACATGTCCAAAAATCAGAATGTGTACTTCTACCGTTTAAAAGATATGGACGATTGTTTTTATTTCATACTAGCTGTGCCCGCGGCTCCGCTCGCGTGGACTACACGATCCGCTCCCATTCCCACTTCCGCTCCCTATCCCCCTTCCACTCAGACTACAAATCCAGGTCCAGGTCCAGGTCCAGGTCCAGGTCCAGGTCCAGGTCCAGGTCCAGGTCCAGGGCCAAGTCCAGGTCCAGGTCCAGGTCCAGGTCCAAATCCAGGTCCATGTCCAGGTCCAGGTGCAGATCCAGGTCCAGGTCCAGGTCCAGTTCCTCAACTCTCCCCTCAACCCTATCCTCAACCCTCCCCTCTACACTCCTCTCAACCCTCCCCTCAGCTCTCCCCTCAACCCTTCCCTCAGCTCTCCCCTCAACCCTTCCCTCAAACCTCTTTCCATCGTCTCTCCAAATGTAGTCCTCGTGACTAATCCATCGCAGTCCAAATTTCGACCAACATTACTTTGTTGCATACGTATACCACAAATTCATCGTAATCGGGTAACTCAGTCAAAAATTATGCGAATTATCCAACACTCAAATTACACTGGTACGGGCTCCCGCTCCTGCTCCCGCTCCCACTCCCACTCCCACTCCCCTCCCACTCCCCCTCCCCCCACTCCCCCCTCCCACCCCCACTCCCACTCCCACTCCAATTCCTACTCGCAACTCCAAATGTAATCCAAACTCATCGCAATCTGAATAGTACGGAAATACTACTTTAAGCAATATATTGCATAATAACCTTACCTAACTAATGTATTTGAAAACTAAAAATGTCTATAACTTTTGATTGAGTTAGCCGATTGCGATGAAATAAAGACTAAATGTTAAGTTAAGTTAAGCACCATGTTTCTGTGAAAAGTCCATCAAAATCCGTTCAGTAGTTTTTAAGTGATGCGTGCACAAACTCACAGACAAACAGACAAACAGACAAAAATGTCAAAAATGATCGAAATGTGTTCTGTTGCTTATCCTTAGACCCCCCAATTCTTTTTTTTGGAAATATCTTCAATGTACAGACACGCGAAGTTTACGATTTTATTTATAAGATAGCTGTGCCCGCGGCTCCGCTCGCATGAACTACAGAATCCGCTCCCACACCCACTCCCACACAAATACTATTATGTGCAATATATTGCATACGAATCTTACCTACTAATGTATTTGAAAACTAAAAATGTCTAACTTTTGATTGAGTTAGCCGATTGCGATGAAATACAGACTAAATGATTAAGTTAAGCTTCATGTTTTTGTGAAAAGTCCATCAAAATCCGTTCAGTAGTTTTTAAGTGATGCGTGCACAAACCCACAGTCAAACAGACGAAAATTCCAAAAATGATTGAAATGTGTTCTATTATGTATCCCTTAGACCCCTCATTTTGTTGTTGCAAATATCTTCAAAGTACAGACACGCGATGTTTACGATTTTATTTATTAGACTAAAGGTACAGTTGACAAAAAAGAACAGGACTGAATTATGAAAGGTAATCGCTATAATGTGGCAATGATTTTAAATGTGTATTATAATTATTCAATACTTTATATCATGCGGTACTGATTTTCTTTAAAACAAATAGAGTCAACTAAGCTGTATGTCTGAAAGAACATTGCCTGTTCTAAATTATTAAGTTCCGAATAAAAGGTTTTTTTGACAGCTCATTCAATTCGCGCGCGCCAGAGAAAAAAATGTGATGATACTTCTTTTATTATTGTGTTGAAAAACCTTAAAATATATAATCCTGTGACGAGTTTATAATTAAAGTTTTTATTTGTTGGCTAACGCTAACAATTACGATTAATATTTATTACTAGCTGTGCCCGCGGCTGCACTCGCGTGGACTACAGAATCACGATCGCAATTCCACTCCCGCTCCAACTGTAGTACAAACCAATCGCAGTAAGTACGAATTTTGCATATAATGGTGGTTTCTAGAAAAATTTATTAATATCAGTGGCGTATCAAGATGAAACATGCACCAGATTTTAAGTTAAACCTCCAGCAAGACAACTGTGAAAACTGCATCAAATTTCATTCAGTAGTTTTGGCGTGATGAGGTAACAAACATCATACACAGACAAAAATTCTAAAAAAACGTCACTACAGCAGGCCACTCTATATCTCGGAAACTACAAAAGATATCAAAATTCTGCAATAGTACAAAATTTGTCCTCCACATATCCAAAATTCAGATCTCTAACCCTTACCGTTTCCGAGATATTCGGGTATGTTTGTGGCTCTTCCAAAATGACGTCACTACAGCAGGCCACGCTATATCTCGGAAACTACAAAAGATATCAGAATTCTGTAATATTACAAAATGCGCGCCGTGCATGAATAGCTCTATATACTTCTTTACTTTGTGGTAAACTGGTAATACAGATGCATCTGAACCCCAGTCAACTAGAGGTGTAACACTCACCATACAGAAATATATCTAAAAATCTATTCAGCTAAGTCTGTAAACTGCGGTGCCACCTGCCATCGTGGACTGTACACGCTGCGCTTCTACCGGAACTCGGCCCGAGCGGTCATCGATTCGGCGTCAAAAGTTGGTTTACGTATGTTGTCGGTGACCCTAGTACTTCGACGGAACTCCTCGTTGTAGATAGTTCACTAAAGATATTTGAACGCGGTCAACTCTATAGCTCGCTGACGAATGAAACGATAATTTTAAAATAAGGCAATTTAATTTTATTAAAAACAGTCTTTTCTTGAATTTGTACAAAATATTGGTCCTTAACTAATTGTAATAAGATTCAGAACACATGCATCGAGTAACTCTCACTGTACTGTCAAAATATATGCGCGCGTGCCTATCTGCGTGCGTATCTCGCACGGCTCGAGCGCGTCACGTCAGGTCCATGGGCTCGAGCGCGTCACGTCTGGTCCATGGGCTCGAGCGCGTCACGTCTGGTCCATGGGCTCGAGCGCGTCACGTGAGGTCCATGGGCTCGAGCGCGTCACGTCAGGTCCATGGGCTCGAGCGCGCCCGCCTCGCCCCCCGCGGGCGGGGCGAGGGGCGCGCGCAGCAGGGCGTGCGCGTGCGCGGGGGGCGGCGCGCTCAGCGGGGCCAGCGCGGCGCGCAGCTCCAGGAAGCGCCGCTTGAAGGCCAGCCCGCACCCGCGCGACCGACGGAACTCCACCACCACGCGCGCCTCGCCCGTCTCGCCCTCCGGCCCCCCGCCCCCGCCCCCGCAGCTGAGCGTCCAGGCGCGCATGCGCACGTCAGGCCCGCATTCGATCGCCAACTGACGGACAAGTGACACGTGAGTTGTCTCTCTGTGTGTAGGGTGTGTAGGTTGTATGTGTGTGTGTAAGGTGTGTAGATTGTGTGTGTGTGTAGGGTGTATAGGGTGTGTAGGTTGTGTGTGTATGTGTAGGGTGTGTAGATTGTGTCTGTGTGTGTGTGGGGAGGGGTGTATATGTGTGTAGGTTGTCTGTGTGTGTGTAGGGTGTGTAGATTGTGTGTGTAGGTAGGGTGTGTAGGTTGTGTGTGTGTAGGGGGTGTGTGTGTGTAGGTTGTGTGTGTGTATGGGGGGGGGTGTACTCACGATGCGCGGGTGCAGGTGTCGCCACGTGTACCGGCGCGCGCGCAGCTCCCCGCACAGCGCGCGCAGGGCGGCGCCCTCGTCGCAGCGCACCCACACGCGCGTCATGCGCCGCCCGACCGCCGGCCACGTGCCCCCCGCCCCCGCCTCCCCCGCCAGCTGCGTGCTGAGCAGCATGTCGTCCGCGTGCGCGGGCTGCGAGTAGCTCAGCAGCGCGTCCGCCATGTCGCCCGCCGACATCACGCCGCCGCCCCCCTCGCCCTCGCCCGCCCCGCCGCCGTCCGGCTCGTCCTCGCCGCCCCCTCCGCCCCCGCCCGCCGGCTGCGAGTGCCACACGCGCGCGCCACCTGACACAGTTCGCCACGTCACGAGTCACGACAGACGAAATCCGACCGGATCGCATCATCAGAGAAAACCATATATATTCTCCTACATTCCCATTCAAACATACTAAAAGTTATACTAGTTTCTTACATTGATAACGAAAAAGTGTAATAATTTGCATAGAATAATTGAAAACCAGTCTGAATGACACACCTTTTCGCGGATTCCCCTAAGGCTACCGAAAACACTTTTCGGGACTACAACTGGAAATACAAGTTACAGCTAGAAATTGATCGGAGTATTGATCTCCAGATCCACCTGATGTACAAAATGAGTCAGATTTAGTCAAAAGCATTAGACGTGAAATGAACTAATATGAAAATGGAAGAGCTCATAGATACCAAGTCAGAGTTAGCATCTATCTATTGTCTGTTCCTCCAATGATTGACGAAGATGCTCGGGACTGTATTGTCTATATAATATGTTCGACGGTCCCTCCTTCCCACCCCACTGCACCTTTAACTGGGCCCCCCACCGTACGACACGTGGCTGATAAATAAGTAACCTACCTCGCAATGAAAGAAAACATATGGGTAATTTAGTTATATTTTTCAATATGTTCTATTGTATTGTTTTATTTTGGTTGTCAAATGGTCATTCGCAGCAGCCATCATCCCTTCGTCCGTTGAACATCTGGTGGATGAAGTAGAGCGAGGTTTATTTTTTATTTTTATAGGTTTTACGGCTTTGGGAGCGAGCTCTTTGTAGCCTGTCGATGATAACTTTTACTATTCTTTAGTTCATTCCCTCACCAACGTTGATAGTAAGCTTTAGTAAGGTTTGAGGACGTCTACTATTCTTTAGTTCATCCCCTTACTAAAGTTGATAGTAAGCTTTAGTAAGGTTTGAGGACGCCTACTATTCTTTAGTTTATCCCCTTACTAACGTTGATAGTAAGCTTTAATAAGGTTTGAGGATGTCTACTATTCTTTAGTTCATCCCCTTACTAACGTTGATAGTAAGCTTAAGTAAGGTTTGAGGACGTCTATATGTTTCTTTCATAAGAGTACACACACAGACAACAAACTATTCTCCTAAAAAGCGGGAACCACCTCCCTAAAGTGAGCGTAAACCAAAGTGTTACCGTAACGGTCCATTCCACTCGGGGCGGCGCACTCGTCGCGGGCGGTCGCCGGCGCGGTGCTTTGGTAATCTAGCTTTATGAGCTGGGGCACGTCATGGAGCTAAATCGCCAAAGCGCCGCACCGCGCGGCGCGTGTGGGGCTGGCTGGCCGGGTGGGGCCGGCGGGCGGCGGGCGGGCGGCGGGCGGCGGCGCTCGCGGGCGCGCCGTGCTGAGGCACGAGGCAGCTCTGAGACTAGGGGCCACTCAGAGTCACCTAGTACCTGACACGGCGCGGCGCCCCCGGCCGGCCGCGCGCAGGAGCCTCGCTGGCAGGCCTCGCAGGGGGGGGGGGGGGGGGGACGGACTCACCGTGCGGGGCGCGCGGGGCGGGCTCCGCCAGCCAGGGGTCGCGCAGCAGGTCGTCGAGGGTCGCGCGCTTGTCGGGCGCCGGGTGCAGCGCGCGCCGCAGCAGCGCCCGCGCGCCGGCGCTCAGCTTGCGCCACGGCCCCGCGGGCGCCGGCCCCCCTGCCCCTGCCCCGCCCCCCGCCCACGCGCTCCACGCCGCGTAGCGCGCGTCCTCCGCGCTCGCGCACTCCCACGGCAGCTCTGCGGCACAAACACGCTGCACGTCAGCCACGTACTCGCTCCCCCATCCCCGCCCCCCTCGTCCCGCACACGGCCCGCGACGCCCGTCGCCGGCGGCCCGGAGCGGGTGGCGCGGCTCGTAACTTCGGTACCATAACTTTAGGCAAAGACACGCCTACAGCTAGGATACCAAAGAAGCGATCCGCGCCGCGGCCGAGCGCACGCAGCCTTCCGACAGTACTAGACCTAAACAAGAGACATGCACGAATGATAATAGAAAGGGCAGGCAAGGGAACAAGCAATATTAAAGGTACTGGCGTCCAATTGTATGTACAGGATACAAAGCGGTAGGGGCGGTGTGTGGTGTGTGTGATGTGTGTGATGTGTGTGTATGTGTATGGTGTGTGTGTGATGTGGGTATGGGGTGAGTGTGGGGTGGGTGTGTGGTGTGTGTGTGTGTGGTGTGTGTGATGTGTGTGTATGTGTATGGTGTGTGTGTGATGTGGGTATGGGGTGTGTGTGTGTGTGTGTGTACTGAAAGCCGGCCAGCATGGCGAGCAGCACGAGCGCGGCGGCCCACAGGTCGGCGGGCGGCGCGCGGTAGGGGCGGTGTGTGTGTGGTGTGTGTGTGTGTGTGTGTACCGACCGCCGGCCAGCATGGCGAGCAGCACGAGCGCGGCGGCCCACAGGTCGGCGGGCGGCGCGCGGTAGGGGCGGTGTGTGTGTGGTGTGTGTGTGTGTGTGTACTGACCGCCGGCCAGCATGGCGAGCAGCACGAGCGCGGCGGCCCACAGGTCGGCGGGCGGCGCGCGGTAGGGGCGGTGTGTGTGTGGTGTGTGTGTGTGTGTGTACTGACCGCCGGCCAGCATGGCGAGCAGCACGAGCGCGGCGGCCCACAGGTCTGCGGGCGGCGCGCGGTAGGGGCGGTGTGTGTGTGGTGTGTGTGTGTGTGTGTACTGACCGCCGGCCAGCATGGCGAGCAGCACGAGCGCGGCGGCCCACAGGTCTGCGGGCGGCGCGCGGTAGGGGCGGTGTGTGTGTGGTGTGTGTGTGTGTGTGTACTGACCGCCGGCCAGCATGGCGAGCAGCACGAGCGCGGCGGCCCACAGGTCGGCGGGCGGCGCGCGGTAGGGGCGGTGTGTGTGTGGTGTGTGTGTGTGTGTGTACTGACCGCCGGCCAGCATGGCGAGCAGCACGAGCGCGGCGGCCCACAGGTCGGCGGGCGGCGCGCGGTAGGGGCGGTGTGTGTGGTGTGTGTGTGTGTGTGTGTACTGACCGCCGGCCAGCATGGCGAGCAGCACGAGCGCGGCGGCCCACAGGTCGGCGGGCGGCGCGCGGTAGGGGCGGTGTGTGTGTGGTGTGTGTGTGTGTGTGTACTGACCGCCGGCCAGCATGGCGAGCAGCACGAGCGCGGCGGCCCACAGGTCGGCGGGCGGCGCGCGGTAGGGGCGGTGTGTGTGTGGTGTGTGTGTGTGTGTGTACTGACCGCCGGCCAGCATGGCGAGCAGCACGAGCGCGGCGGCCCACAGGTCGGCGGGCGGCGCGCGGTAGGGGCGGTGTGTGTGTGTGTGGTGTGTGTGTGTGTGTGTGTACTGACCGCCGGCCAGCATGGCGAGCAGCACGAGCGCGGCGGCCCACAGGTCGGCGGGCGGCGCGCGGTAGGGGCGGTGTGTGTGTGGTGTGTGTGTGTGTGTGTACTGACCGCCGGCCAGCATGGCGAGCAGCACGAGCGCGGCGGCCCACAGGTCGGCGGGCGGCGCGCGGTAGGGGCGGTGTGTGTGTGTGTGGTGTGTGTGTGTGTGTGTGTACTGACCGCCGGCCAGCATGGCGAGCAGCACGAGCGCGGCGGCCCACAGGTCGGCGGGCGGCGCGCGGTAGGGGCGGTGTGTGTGTGTGTGGTGTGTGTGTGTGTGTGTGTACTGACCGCCGGCCAGCATGGCGAGCAGCACGAGCGCGGCGGCCCACAGGTCGGCGGGCGGCGCGCGGTAGGGGCGCGCGGCGGCGCCCAGCACCTCGGGCGCGCAGTACGGCCGCGTGCCGCACACGCGCGACAGCAGCCGCTCGCGCGAGCCGTGCCTACACACATACAAACGGTCACATGAAAGGTGAAAGCCGAGCCGCGCGACCCGAGCCGTCTCCCCCCGCAACTCCTCTAAGTGAGGATCAACGGAGGTACCTGCAAAGACATCCACCAGTGAAGGTAGGGCAAGTCCCAGGTCATGAATTTACGCTACCTTGGGCCCCAGACAAATTTAATTATAGAAGTAAAGAGTCAAAGTAGGAAGAGAGTTCCCACTTCCCCTCTAGCAAATGGGAGTGTACTCGTAGCAATGAAACGATGATCAGAGTGGTCACGTCGGGGGGGGTTGGGTGGGGGGTTTGGTGTGGCCAAGATACGCCTGGCCACCTAGTTTGAATACCACGGACGTATTAGCGCCTTTGTGACGCAGTGAGCTGTGACGGAGTAGCAGAAGGCTACTTTGTATAGTAGTGCCAATAGTAGACATGGCAAAAACGCTTAAACTCTCGGAAATTGTGACGGTTCGCAACCAGATCTCCATAGTATACCGGACGTTTCACGTAATTTAGATCCGATAGCATGAGCTCACGTTCCCGATCCCACCGTGTGCACTCCCACAGAATGTGATGAGCGGTTTGATCCGACTCACCACACTCGCAGTCGGGAGATGCGACCAGCTTCATGGAGTGAAGCTTCGCCTGGAAGTTGCCGTGACCGGTGAGGAACTGCGCGACGCAGTGACCGGTGAGGAACTGCGCGACGCAGTGGTCCACCTCTAGCCACCGTTTCTCCAATCTCTCCTCAACGCTTGGGAAGAATTTGAAGAGGTGCCTGCCCTTTTCAGATTCTTCCCATCTGCGCTGCCAATCGGACATCAAAAGGTCGTCCACAACCGAAGCTGTCTCCCCGAACAGTCGACATGTGCGGGCCTTGTCTCCAACCCCAAAATCGGTCCAAATGAGTTGTCGAGCTCTGAAGTGAACACTGGCGCGCCGCTGAATCTCCAAGTCTATCGGCCAAACACCGGCCATGACTGGCAAGGCGTCGGTGCTGGTCGTTCTATATGCCTTGTACATAAAGAGCAAGGCCATACGCTGACTCTGGAGCAATCTTCGGCGCACCGCAGCCATGGTGGCTCTGTCCACCCAGGTTGGAGCCGCGTAGCACATACTGGCTACATATGTCGCCAGATATATCGAGCGGAGGACGGGGTACCGGAGTCCCCACGTGGCCCGTGAGATCCTGGAGAAGGCGTAAAAATTCGACCGGGCGCGTTCGCCAACGGTGCGAGTGAGCTCAGTGAATGCAAATTTCCTCTCCAGGACTACTCCCAAGTATGTCACGTAGGTCTTGCTAGCGACAGGCACACCCCTGAAGCGAATGCGCGGTGGTTCCTTGAGGATACCCTTCAGCAATAGCTGTTGGGTCTTGTGCGGAGCAAAGTCCAGCTTGTTCCTCAGTCCCCGCTCACCCACTCGCTCCAGGCATGCGCCTGCATGCCGCTCCAGCTCCGCCCTCGAGTTTCCCTCAACGATCAGGAGACCGTCATCTGCGTACGCCAGCAATTGACAACCCCTGGGGGTTGGGATCTCCAGGAAATCTGCTGGAGACAGACGGAGGATTCGGCCTACACTCCCCGCGCTGGCCAGACGGGTTGGGGAGGCCTGATTGATGTTTTATAATGTATTCCCTAAGTCGCCTTGTACGACATACACGGGAAGAGTTGGAGTGGTTCTATTCTACTCTACCGGAAACCACACGGCATTATGATATGTCAATAAGCTATACAGGGCGCCCGCACGAGCCACGTCAGCTATTTACTAGAGAGTACATTACTCGTACATACCACCAGACATGAAATTTGTTATTTATATTTTTGGACTCTACTAGTCTTAGGGTGTCGGAAGGAAAAGAAGAGGGGTAAGGGGAGGGAGAAGAGGGTGAAGACAGGTTTGGAGAAGGGAAAGTGGATGGGAGATGGGAGGGATAGTGGAGGGGGAGCGGGTGCCGATAGGTGTTTACAGCGTTTTGGGAAAGGTTGGGGTATGGGATTGGGGAAGTGTGGGGGAATGGGAAGAAGGGGACGGGGAGAATCGGGAGAAGAGGACAAGGGGAGGACAAGAGGAGAGAGCAAGGGCGGGGAGCTTAATAAAGGATATTTTCGAAATTTCTATATTCTTTTTCAGCGGAGGGCTCTATCGGTAAGAGGGAACATGATAGCCCGCAGGTTTGCACGCTGCTCCAAACAAGTTAAAATTACATTATTTAGAGCGTATTGCACATCTTTTTACACGTGCAGCCTGTGGGCAAATTATACTCAAAAATCGTACGGAGCCCTCCGCGTCCAGTATAATAATGTGTTTCGGGTGCTGATGGGGCTGCCGCGCTACTGTAGCGCATCAGGGATGTTCGCGGATGCACGCGTGGACTGTTTCTACGCGACGCAGCGCGCGCGCGCCGCGTCCCTGGTGCGCCGCGCGCGCGCCAGCCCCAACAGCATCCTGCAACTGGTGGCGGGCAGGCTAGACTGTCCGTTATCAGGAGGTGTGGCCACTTGCACGTGCGCACACCCATGTGACTAATATTAGCAATTTTTAAATTTTGGCATTAACATAGTTTTAAGTTGAATACTAACAATTTATGGATCATTGCTGTCCGAAATAAAAACTTTTATTATTATTATTATTATTTTTCAAACTTGCAACTTAGTGTCTTATGACTATTCGCTTTAAAGGCTTTAATGACTGTGAAAATACAATATTATTTTATTTAGAGACATGGTGATACTGATAACCTAAGCCTAACGATTTCTATGTGCTACGAGTACGAGCCCCCCCCCCCCCCCCCCCATGCTCACCTGTAGAGCGTGGCGAGCCCGAAGTCCGATATCTTGAGCCGGTCGCGGTGGTCCAGCAGCAGGTTCTCCGGCTTGAGGTCGCGGTGCGCGACGCCGCGCGCGCGCAGGTAGCGCAGCCCGGCCGCCAGCTGGCGCCAGTAGCGGCGCGCGGCGGGCGGCGGCATGCCCGCGTCGGGCTCGATGCGCTCGAACAGCTCCCCGCCCGCCAGGTACTCCAGGAACAGGTAGCGCGCGCCCGCGTGCCGCCGCGCGCCCAGGCACCGCACCACGTGCGGGTGCCGCAGCGCCAGGTGCAGCGCCGCCTCGCGCCCGCACCCGCCCTCGCCCTCGCCCTCGCCCCCGCGCACAGCCTTCACCGCCACCGCCGCCCCGCTGCGCGCGTGGACCAGCAGCCGCACCCTGCGCACACAGAGTGTGGATGAGCCGGGCACGGGGCTACATACAACAGGCAGCTCGGCCCACACATATTATATTACATACATATACATCATCATCAGGTTATTTTTGTCTCCCCTGCAGGAGCACGACCCTCTCTCATCTGCCGGAGACGGACGGAGGATTTGGCCTCCACTCCCCGCGCTGGCCGGACGTGTTGGGGAAGGCCTGATTGACGTTTTTTAATGTCAATATACATACACTTGTCTGATCTTATACCAGAATTTTCTTCTGTGTTACAGGAATTAAACAAGGATAGGAAATAGAATGGACAGTCCTCTGGTGTGGATACTCACCCAGAGGACTAAATCACTTTTAGTTATTAAATACTAACGTAGTTTAAGTCTTTACTAACACAAATGGATCAATGTTATCTTTAAATAAATAAATTAAATTAAATAGGACAATTCTCAAATATGGACCGACTTGTACAAAGTTGTCTGTCCCCGGTGGGAATTGAACCCCTGACCTCTAGCGCTCTCTTCAAACACGACCTTTGAACATGACAGTCGGCAAGCAGCACCGACCTGCTATCCGAAATGCTACTCTACTTTAGATTAATTTAATACATAAAGAAATGTTTTATTAAATAAAGCCTTTTTTACTTCACAACTGCCTTTACATCTACGTTGCATCGACCTCACACAGTGGACAAGCCACACTTAGCCTGCAGTAGGATAGGGCTGTAATAGAGACGATAGGTCGTCAGAGAAACTAGGGTGTTAGGCTTACAGTTACTTCCTTTCATTCATCACAACAGCCTGTCTAGTTGATAGCACCAAGACACTGACCCACAGACCACTATAAACTAAGCCTAGCAGGCTACTTACTGGACACGCTCGAGTCCAATAACCAAGCCACTAGGGCAACGAGGCGGTCATTGTAAATACACTAGCTGTGCCCGCGGCTCCGCTCGCGTAATCTACAGAATCCGCCCCCGTTCCCACTTCCGCTCCCATTCTCTTCCCACTCCCAATCAGACTCGAGACTCTCAATATCCCAACCCCAACCTCAACACCATCCCTATCCCCAAAAATTAAAAAAAAAAAATGTTTTAGCTTCTATTGGCCCTCATAAAATATTTTTTTTAATATCTCTCATGTACAGACATAGACCAGCAACAGTTTTATTATAAGCATATAGATAACATAACCTTGTAGACTTCAGGGACGCACATTTTACCTCGATCCAGGCCGACCCCGGATCCTCTAATGCACAGCATTGCAATTAAAAGTTTAATGCTCTCCCCCCCCCACCCGGACACCTTACAGTAGTGTTTCTGAAGTATTTGATGCCAATAAATTGATTGAATTTGAATTTGTTTCCCATGATTTGAGGTGAGGTTTACTGCACAGTACACGCGACTTCAAAATGTTGCCGAACCACTTACCGGGCAACCGCTAATTATATGTAAATAGGGACAGTCGTTTGACAGAGCGTATTGAAAATAATCGGCAGGGCAGACTGGTCGGCGCCGGTCCCTCTGGGGGCCGACTGATCGGGTATTTGGCGCATACATTTCCGCAATTTGCCGTGTGGTTTCCGGTAGCGTAGAATAGGACCACTCCAACTCTTCCCGTGGATGTCGTACAAGGCGACTAAGGGAATACATTATAAAACATCAGTCAGGCCTCCCCGACCCGTCTGGCCAGCGCGGGGAGTGTAGGCCAAATTCTCCGTCTGTGTCCGGCAGATGAGAGAGGGTTGTGCTCCTGCAGTGGAGACAAAAATAACCTGATGATGATTTCCGCAAAAGCCTTCCTAGGCACCGTTCAGGTCTGACCCACCAAGAAATAATCGACGAAACGCGAACGAGAAAAAACCCGCCGCGGCGCGTAGGTATCGGCGCCCGGCGGCGGCGCCGGCCGCGCGAGGTGGTTAAACTTTCAAGGATAGACAGCGGGCGGCGGGCGGGGGGCGCGGGGCGCGCGGGGGCGGCGCGCGATCTATCGCACTAGTTTTTTCTGTCCAAATTGCAGCATCTATCTAGTTCCGCGTCGGCCCCCCCCCCGCGCCCCGCGCCCCCCCGCGCGCCCCGCTGCAGCCGACGAGCCCCCGGCCACAGCACGGACCAACATAACAATGCCATGAGCGCACCATTCGCCGACCACCTCGTTGGCTGAGCGGCTTGGGCGTTGCACTCGCGCGTCATAGGTCGCATGTTGGATTCCCGTCGGGGGCACTTTATTATAGTATATTCTTTATTGCACATAAATTTTACAAAAAAATAAAGGCATAACATAAAAGTGTAAAAAGGTGGACTTATCTCTATAAGAGATCTCTTCCAGCCAACCTTCACTGTGGGAAAAGCTAAAACAAGCGGTAGGTCAAAAAGAATAAAAATAAAATGTGCATGGATATTGAAATTTTATAATAAAATATTAGAATAAATGAGAACTTTGGTCCTGATCTGGGTGGTGTATTTGTGAATGGTTCGTTCTTTACCACTGTAGATCCAGCGAGCAGTCGTCGGCGACACTCGTTTATATAACACTAGCTTTTGCCCGCGACGTCGTCCGCGTAGGTTTCGATATTTTATACACTGCTTTTAAAGATTACTTTGGTTTTCCGGAGCAATGACAAGTTTTTCGGGATTAAAACTATCCATGTCCTATTCCAGGACCTAACCTATTTGTCTGCCAAGTTTCATCCTGATCCGTCCAGTGGTTGAAGCGTGATTGAGTAACAAACATCCAAACTTTCGTATTTATAATATTAGTGGGATAACAACTAAAACCATACATAACGTAAAGCGGTTCACACGGTGTTCATTCTGCCGTACTTCATATCTGGTTATAATCATTCAAACTAGTCCATAAACATCAAACCAACAACGGGCAGCAGCGCCTTCACACAGGCGTGTTGTTTATGTATTGATGGAAAATTCAACACAGTAACACTACGGAATTTTTAAAAACAATTTCATTCAATTTTGCCCAGCGGCGTCCATTATTTATTAATGTTATATCTCATCGAATCAAATAGCAAGCGGATTTTTCGGAAACTTTCGGGACTCTGTGTCACATAAAAATCGGATCTGATTTTATCGAACACGTCCGATATCCTGAACTCTGATCAAACTATCAAGAGGTAAAATGTATTGCTGTCTGCCAGTCCCAATAAAAAAAAATTACATGCTACAAATCACCTCCATCCAATCTTTGTAAAATGTATGTCGCATCAGTAAGTAATAAAATGTACTAAACAAGTGCCGTGCAAAAAATTCCAAATGCAAAAACAACTTTGTACAATTAGTCAGACGTAATATCGAATCAGACTAAAGTCTCCAAATCTGTTTTATAAATCGAATAATGGGCTCGATTCTGAAGGCACAACGTTAAAATTTGACAGCACTAAAACTATTGCTATCCTTGTCACACAGTATTATGAAGAGACGAAACCAATTTTAGCGCTGTCAAATTTTAAATGTGTGCCTTCAGAATCGGGCCCAATAGCTTTGTTAACGAACCAAAAGTAGACGAATGTAGACGTGAGACTTGAATGTAGACGTACTATGAGGTGGTTGCTCACGAGTTGGTCGACATAGATGGCGCTAGTTGGCGAAAAATAGTTTTTAATTTGTACTGTATTTATTTGGCCACAATTTACGATAAAAATCAATTTCGCCAGCCTCCCAGACTTCATTTGTGATTGAAATATCATCATCAGGTTATTTTTGTCTCCACTGCAGGAGCACAACCCTCTCTCATCTGCCGGTGACAGACGGAGGATACTTTTATTTATTTGGCGATGTTGTTCGCCACACATCACGGCAAGTGGTATCACGGAGCGAAAAGTGGACGAAGGAAAGTCGCTTTGCGACATTGGGTCCTGCAAAGTGACGATACATCGTCTCTGCCTACTCCTCTGGGACCAGGTCGTGAGAATTATGTATATGCTTTCAACTACTAAATGCTTTTATTTTATTAGTATTATAAATATTTTTTTTATCAACAAATGTGGTGACATGAATTCAGGAAGACCTCAACACTATTTTTCAGACTACTGCCGCCATCTACTACAGAGTACAAACCAGTGCTAGTTCCAAGGTGTGATCAGAATTTAAGTATATGGAATGACGTCATTCCAGCTCGGACTTCAATACCCCCTTGTAACTCTTGATCTGTTTGGGATCAGGTGGCCGTGTGTGAAACGTCCCCACATATTTTATTTATCTGTTTAAGTACAAAATCTGGAGTACAAAATAGTATGTTATGAGTACTAAATCCTGCCAGGGTCAGATTACTGGAATTCTACATCATTGGAGCTGGAGTGAAGCAGACTTGTTTTGTTTATCTTTCAATCACCATCACAGTAGCAACAGATCCGATCTGGTGTCTGCTCTGGTGTTTGATACAAGTACATAACAGTTTGAGTATAGATAATCAGTCATTTATTCCATTCCACGGTGTTAACAGATAGCAAAATTAAACAGATCTTGTTGTTCTGGCAACAATTCTTAATATGTGATATTAGAAAAACGTCTAATAATTGATAACCAATTCAATTACTTGGTAAAATGTAACGATTAATGGAATAAGATTGTGATTAATAATTTATACACTTTTTATTAAGATACCCCACTTGCCCCCATAACAGAAAATAAAGATATAACAATATTGATTCAATACTCCTTTGCAGGCAAGCAAGTTTTATTTATGTTACTATAACAGACAAATGTTAAGTAAAACATCTGTAAGTTGCTATGAAAAGTAAGTGTGAATTTTTTTCATAAAATGTGACTGAACCCAAGCATGTAGAATCCAACAATCTGTGTGGCCACCCGTCTACCAGTCAGGTATCTTAGGCACTGGATCTTCCCCATCCATACTCCAGATAGTCGCCATCAGATCTTTGTAAGTTGTAACTTTGTACAGAATCAATGCTTGAAATTACCTCAAATGTATACAAAAGGCACATATAACAGACTTCCTATACCCAGAAGTGTTTTATGACATTGATAACTATTATCATTTTTAACTTTATTTTCTTTATCTATAAACAATAATTATGTCTACCTTGATCTAATATCCATTTGCATTCTGTAACCTGAGCACCATCCATAGAGCAAGCCACCACATTGACATGAATTTGTTGACCACCCACTTATTGGACATCACATGCAGGCTCGTCACAAGGAATAAGCTACTGCAGGATGTTAGACATGAGCAGTTTTAAAAATAAGTTTAAAGATAAATCTGTGTATAATAGGTTACTAAAGATTGAAAATAAAGTAGCCCAGATACAGGCACATTTTGAAATTATAGTGAATAATAATAATCCTATACTTCCAAATCATTTCAATGTCAGTTGAGGTGTAAGCAAACATTCTTCAAAAGATAACATTAAAATCTTAATACCTGGCCTTTTGTTGTTCAGAGTAAGAATAGCTTCCAATCTTTATAATTAAAAAATGTCACTTTACACAGAATTTTAGTTTATGATAAGAAAATACTGGAATCAATCGTACCGCTCCACTTTGTGGTGATCAGTTACCATACCTAAGTCTGCAAGTAATGTTTGTGGGGTGCATGCAACATGCGAGGGTGTGCCGCATGCGGGGCCTGCACTCTGTGCTGTGCGGTGTGCAGTGTGCAGTACTCACTCGCCGTACGCGCCCTCGCCCAGCACCTGGGCCACCAGCCAGCCCTCCACGAACTCTCCGCCGGCGCCCGCCGCCGCCGGCGCCGCCCCGGCCGCCGCCATGCCGCCTCGTCACCTGCAATCAGCGCCCGCGTCACGCACGCACTACACCTCGCCGGCCGACCGCACCACGCCGCGACCAGCTATCGCTGCCCTCACCTACATAAACCTATTCCACTAGTAGACACTCCAAAATATAGTAGTATGTACGTTAATCCTGTTTCCCTGCTGATCTTTACTAGCAAAATCAGCACGATCAGTATAAATTTAGTATAGAACGATGTTAAATGGCGGCAGGCACGTGGAGATCGGCGAACAAAGCGAGTGCCGAACGCCGCCCGTCGCGTTTCTATTCCACTTCATCCGATAACGGTAATAGCTCACCCGAAAGTGCAGAAATATGCACTAAGTTCATTTAAATATAAACAAAACGAAAAACCTTTGTACGAATCACAAGATAACATATCAATAAATTATAGCACTAACCTTTCTATCCAATACACCATTTTGCCATTTTCCTTTTTCCTCCTCCAATCGGTGCGCTGTCCGAGTCCGAACGACCGCGCCATCGTAGACTATCGTAGTTCGTTCACCATTTTTTGGGTCTTTTTCTCATTACTGAAGAAGGCAAAGGCAACGAAACCATACAGCCTTGTCTTATGTAAGTCGAACAAAGGTCCTTTTCTTTTTATTTATTCTTAAGAGCAAAGACTGTATAAGTAGTAAACAAGACTGTGCACTGTCGAATTTAATTCAACGTTAAATAAACTTTGTGTACTTATCATAAAGTCCATTCTCATTGTACAAAAATACTAAACGAAAAACCGTCTTGAGCGAGAGGGTCTTAAACAGGATTACGTCCTTGTCTAATGGTTGCAACCGTAAAAAAATACTTTCGTGCAGGTAGGATTTCTGTCGGACGGTCCGTCGGTCTGTCGGTCGGTTGGTCCGTCGGACGGTCGGTCGGTCGGTCGGACGGTGAAAAAAAATAATTGTAAAATATCATGTTCGTGTTCTAAGATATTAAGTGTCTACAATAACTACTAACTACTACTTGATAACAAAGTAAATTAAGCATTAGGTAGGCATTAAAAGCTTTTATATGGGTACCTGTCTGTGGTTTGTATGCACGATCCTCGACCTCAATCATTGATTAATTTTTAATCAATCAGTCGACTGACTGACATATCAGCGCACAGCCCAAACCGCTAAGTCTAGAGGCTTGAGATTTTGCACAAAGGTTCTATAAACAGCATAGGCAAGCACTAAGGAAGAGTTTTTCAAAATTGGTATGAATTTTATAGGTAGAGGGGTCAAATGGGGGTTCAAAGTTTGTATGGAGAACGTCTATTAGGTATTCCTATTAATTTGAAACTTTCTAGGAATACTCTAAAACCTTAATGATTCAAGACGTATTTTGCAGTTTTTGAAAAACCGTCCCCTATGGGGCTGAAATGGAGTTCGAAAGTCGTAGTCTCCAAACCGATTGCTCTAGAAACTTGAAATTTAGCACAAAGGTTCCTCATGTATCTCCGGTATGCACTATCGAAAGGTTTCTCAAAATTCAACCCCTAAGGTGGTAAAATAGGTGTTCAAAAGTTGTATGGAGAAAAACTATTAAATCTTCCTATCATTTCGAAACTTTGTAGAAGTACTCTAAAAACGTAATGATTGGACACATCATCTACATGTTTTGATTCAATTGGTGAAATAAAGTTCGAAAGTAATAGTCTCTAAAGCGATTGATGAAAAAATAACGGTAAATTTAGGATCATGCCTCTCATGTATTAGGCCTCTCATGCCTCATGTAGTAAGGAAAGGTTTTTCTAAATTAAACCCCTAAGGTGGTAAAATAGGGGTTCTAAGTTTGTATGAAGAAATACTATTTGATGTTACTATCAATGCGAAAATGTGTAGGAGTACTCAAAATACTTAATGATTTAATACGTGTTTTACAGCTTTTGAAAAACCTTTCCCCTAAGGTAGGTTAAAAATTAGTAGTCTACATCCGGTTCAGAAACTAGCTTAGGTACGGTCTTTTCTTAAAGGTTTCTCAAAATACCTATATATTTCTTATTTTCTTATTCTATTCGGCGCGCCGAATAGTGTATGACATATCTATGCCTTTATAACAGCATTTTTTTTACTGAATTCGGCTTAGATTCGGACTGAGGAGCTAACATAGATTTAATATTCAGACTAAATACCAATCTATGTTTGATCACTCTGAGTTCCTTCCTTTTGTGGTTGAGACACTTGGTGCTTGGGCTCCGGAAGCCAATAAGTTTGCATCGAATATAGGCAAACTTCTGAAAAAAAAGTCCGGCGACCGTCGAGTCAGATCCTTTTTTATCAGCCGCATCTGCCAGGAAATTCAAAGAGGTAACGCAGCGAGTATTATAAACTCTGCAGAGCTGGAGGAGATATTTTATCTTTAGGACCGTTCATATCCATTTTTGTAATTAGTATATAGCAAATTGTATATTTTTACTTCCATGATTTAATACTACTAGTCTGAGGGAGCTAATTATTATTGTTAAATATGTTACGTCAGACTAGACTGCATGGCTATGTTCATTTGCCTCAAATACAAACAACATTGAGAATTTGCCTGCGATTGACAGAAGTGACATGTAACGACGTTAGTGTTCGTTGTCGTTGTTGTGCTGGATTGTGAATTTGTGATTCATCATTTTATCAACAAAAGATATAAAACAGAAAATCATTTACAAGCACGTTAAATTTTAAGGAAATGGTAAACTTATCTCATTATTACAATAGCAATCGCATAATTAAATGACTTCCCTACATTCGTTGTTTTGTTACAGGCGGGTTACACAGAAGATCAATTGGCGGGTGAGTAATCTGGTTCGAGTAACTGTCTGATCGGTGAGTTGTGAGGTAGCCGAGGTGGCGAGGCAGGTAGATGGCCGGCACGGGCGCGGCAAGCGCGCGGCGACGCGACCGCGTCCCGGGGCCGCGACCCGCGACTCGCGACGGGCTCGCTGTTGAGTCACACACGTCAATCAACGTCTTTACCGAAAGCGGCAGCTGTTGCAAGCGCCCTAGTTTCCTTATAAGGTTTGTATTTAAAAGCCATTCTGGTGGCGAGCGCGGCGGCGGCGGTGGCGGTGAGCGCAGTCCGCTGTCCGCTCGCGAGCCGCCCACAACCATGTTCACGTACGAGCCGCCCACCAGGCTGCGACTCACGTCTGTTGAAGGTAACTCTTTGCAATGATCCTTCACATAAACAAACATGAATCTACTTTACAATGGATATTTAATATTGGTGACAGTCATCTGTCAGACATCTGTGCCATATGGTCAGCTTGACCCTATTACATGCACTTTTGTTTGTTCGTTATTCTAACGATTTTTAAATTATACTAATTTGTAAACATGTACTGCCTTGATAAGTGTTGTTCATTGTAAAGTATACAAAAAAGTGCATGTGACTTTGTATAGGTTTCACTTAAAAACCTTTGCATAAGCATGGTACAACAACCATCTGCCTTGATGGCTGTATACCTTCTGGCATCTGGAGCCCCTGGGAAGAAAATTCCTATTTCATGCTCACCTATTTCATCTGGATTTCAAAATTAAAAAATAAATAAAGCTCAAGGTCTTAAATTTATAATGAATATTATTATTCTAGTGAAGCCATCCCATTTCTAACTAATTACCAGTCTCGACATTTTATCTGTTTTATGGACAGGCAGTTAATATGCTTTAGTTTTTTACACTATCACAATAACCTAAGTGGACAAGTAATAGTACATTTCTCAAACAGGCTTGGAAAACTTACTTTGGCTTACTTTAAAAAACAAATACTCAACATATCTCATATATGAGGCTGTATATGGCAGTATTTCCACTTTTCCTGCTATCGCAACAGCGTCTCTTTGTCAGCCTAGGCCTGCATTGTTAGATCCATCATCATCATCCATCGAGTGACTAAAGAGGCAAACATCATTCTGCCAACTGCTCACTAACATAATGATGCAGTTTTTTTTTTTTTTTTTTTGTGAAACATTTATCGAATTGATTATGATACTCACCAAAATTTAAGAAAATGTTATGATTTCACTTTGGTTTTGCGTGCAAGTATGTTTGGATCACCACCTTCTTTGACAGCCATCACTCAAGGCACCAGTATGTTTTTCGCACAGACTGCATTTATTTTCACCTTACTACTATTTTAAAAATTACACACATTCAGAGTCGGGTTACCCTGATCAGTTTGAATAATATATAGGTGGTTACAAAAATGTTAAGTCAGTTACATTTGGTCATTGATCAAAGTACAATCAGAAAACATGACGCGCGTGTTGCAGAGTTCCAGGAGGCCTTCCAGCTGTTCGACTCGCGCGGCGACGGCAAGATCCACGTGGCGCAGATCGGGGACGCGCTGCGCGCGCTCGGGCAGAACCCCACGGAGTCGGACGTGAGGAAGTGCACGCTGCACCTGAAGCCCGACGAGCGCATCTCCTTCGAGGTGTTCCTGCCCATCTACCAGGTGCGCTTTCAAAATATTTTTTATTGCTGTTTTTGACATGGTATGTAGGAATTGTGAAGTCTGATTTTTATTTTTAATGTGTTCATATTTATTATTACTATTGAGAAATTGTTATTTACGAGATACGACAGTTATTTTATATGTCGTGCAGCACTGTACATGATATGTATATTTAATTTGTAATCTGATCATAAATCTGGTGCCTTACTGTCATTTATAGTTATACTACCAAATATACGATTCTGTTAATTAATTACTCACCATGATAAACTGAAACCTGACATTGTTTATTTACGACGTGCCGTCACAAAAAAAAATATAGGAATCTCCCTCACACGCGCGCGTGGGATTCCTATATTGAAATTTTTTTACACGTAAATTATACAGTGGCAGGTTTTAGATTCTCATGGTGCATAATCGTCATGGTGTGTGCGCGCAGGCCATATCTAAGGCGCGCAGCGGGGACACGGCCAACGACTTCATCGAGGGGCTGCGGCACTTCGACAAGGACGGGAACGGGTTCATCTCGTCGGCCGAGCTGCGGCACCTGCTGGCCACGCTGGGGGAGAAGCTGGCCGACGACGAGGTCCGCCACTACACTACACTACACTACACTACACCACACTACACTTACGACAATGCTCGTCCGACAATGTGGTGGTGTTGCGGAAATGATAGGAGTATCGACACCTGGCAATTAAATCAGTAGCGCACCATGACCTATACTATTGATAATGGCCGTACTATCGATAGTATTATGTATGATACTATCATAAACGTAGCCAGGTCCACAATAATTTTGTAAAACATCGTCAATTGCGGTAGTTTTGATATCACTGGACACGATAGTGTCGCCGTGACAGCGTCGTACGGTGTACCACCGCACTCTGGTCCGCTTGCCTCGCGTCCAACAGTATACTTTAAATAACATATCAGTTACGCGGCAGCGTGCTACTAATGATACAACTGCCAGAGACGTACAACTTTACACTTACATCTAACTAAAGAAACTTCATAAGCAATGTAACACTTTAAAAGAATAAAGTTATGTTTATGTTTAAAAAAACAACTAACTGAATATCGTAACGATATTTGGATTCATCCCACTCAACAACACACAAACAACGGGTCCGTGCTGCAACTCAGTAGTGGCCCATACAAACTACTGTGCGCCACAGTCCGCTGTGCGCCACAGTCCGCTGTGCGCCACAGTCCGCTGTGCGCCACAGTCCGCTGTGCGCCACAGTCCGCTGTGCGCCACAGTCCGCTGTGCGCCACAGTCCGCTGTGCGCCACAGTCCGCTGTGCGCCACAGTCCGCTGTGCGCCACAGTCCGCTGTGCGCCACAGTCCGCTGTGCGCCACAGTCCGCTGTGCGCCACAGTCCGCTGTGCGCCACAGTCCGCTGTGCGCCACAGTCCGCTGTGCGCCACAGTCCGCTGTGCGCCACAGTCCGCTGTGCGCCACAGTCCGCTGTGCGCCACAGTCCGCTGTGCGCCACAGTCCGCTGTGCGCCACAGTCCGCTGTGCGCCACAGTCCGCTGTGCGCCACAGTCCGCTGTACACGTGGCGTCGCGCCCGCTCCGCAGGTGGAGCAGCTGCTGCAGGGGCAGGAGGACTCGCAAGGCAACATCAACTACGAGAACTTCGTGCACCTCATCATGCAGGGCTGAGCGACACGTCGCTGCACTTCGCCCCACGTCGCACCCACGTCGCCCCATCGACGCCGCCACGTTGCGCCACGTCGCGCCGCCTCCACGTGTAACTTATGATTCCCATTTCAGTATATTCCAAAACTATATATAATATTAAAATAGATTGTAAGAGATTTTATATGACTAAATATAATATTATTGTTTACGATTCATAACATTAAAGTGGTATGTGCCTAATTTAGAATATTGTTATCATTTTCACTTGACGCGGTGGTCAAGCGACCGCGCGACAAGCGGCAGCGTGTCTCGCCCCGGTAACGGCGTATTCCAGCCGGTCCCGGCGTGCCCCGGTATATCCCAGCGTGTCCCGGCGTCCTCAGGTATATCCCGGGTTATCCCTGCGTGCCCCGGTATATCCCAGCGTGTCCCGGCGTGCCCAGGTATGTCCCGGGGTATCCCAGCGTGCCCCGGTATATCCCAGCGTGTCCCGGCGTGCCCAGGTATGTCTCGGGGTATCCCGGCGTGCCCCGGCATACCCCAGCGTGTCCCACCGCAGCGTGCCGAACTTTTATTTATATTATCACTTGGTTAGTTATTGAATTTACGGCGTTCAGTTAAAGTGAGATATAATTTCTCTTATTAAATGTTATATTATTTTTGAACATAAATAACCTTTTACATTAACTCACTTGCATATCTCTTCATGTTTCGTACACGGTTATGAATAGAACCAAAAACGGTCAGATCTTTGTATCACTTGCAAAGAGATTTGAATTCCTCGGTCCGGTTGGCCGTTCCACGTCGGTAAGCATTCTAATCTTCACTTCATCACCAACAAAACGCTATGACCAATGATTGCGATCGGATCTGCTAAATCAGTTACATTTTGTTCTGCCGTCGCGCGCCATAGGGCGCCCCGAGCGAGGGTCATCTTTGGTAGATTATGTTCTCACATATACTCGCTTAAACTCCGCACATAAACGAGTAACCGCATAATGTGGCGAAGCATTCATGTCTTATGATGACCCTCGTAAGTTTCCAGACGAGTCACGGGTATACGTTTCCGGTTTCCCGAGTTATCGCTACTACAATCCAACTATCCTGCCGCGGTATCCCATACCTACCTTATACTCCTTACCCATACCCCCATCTCCTGTCTCTCTCGCCCCGATATCTGTCCCGTCCGCCAATTCAAGGTCTGCCGTGCCGATGGATGCGTGTCCAGGGGCTAGCCTGGTCGTAAGCGTGCCGACATCCCGGAACTGGGCGAACTCCGGGCACTGTTAGCCTTACCGAGTCATACGGGGCTCTGACGAGGTGGACGATTATTTCCCTATTATTATTTTCCCGTGGTACCTCAACACGGAGGCGGCGATGTTGTTCGCACCACATCACGTCAAGGGGTATCACGGGGCGAAAAGCGGGCGAAGGAAAGCCCCTTTGCGACATTAGACTGCGCAAAGTGGCGATACATTGTCTCTGCCTACCCCTCTGGGTCCAAGGCGTGAGCATTATGTATGTATGTATGTAAGTTTTGAATTACTTTCCGGAGTTTGTAAAGGATTTTTGCTGATTTGTATGAACTCTGCTACTTAGAGACATCGTTTTATTTTTCCTGTAATATTTGCATAAAGCTCTGTGAACACAAATTATTTAAGATTTTTCGCTGTGCAAACTTCGAAGATAAAGGTGGTGGTATTTTTTCAGATATTTTTCATTATAAGTTGAAAACCAAGCGGCATAAAGGAAACGAGTATCTATTTTAGAATCTGACAATGATCCCCCAATGATACATACGATACCCCTTGACTTAGTAACCACACTTAAAAATGGTGGCCTTTCAGTTCGGCCCCCTTTTCAATGAAAATAAAAATATATATTTTTTCATTCTATCATTCAGAATAAGGTAATTTCAAGTCGAAGGCGTGACATCAGATAATCAGCTGTGACAGGCGGCCAGATGGAGTCGCGCTTATAGTTTGGTACGGAACTCTAAAATAAGCGCATATTCTTAATTAATTACTGCGCGAGCTTCAATGTTCTCCACGTTCGCCGTACACTAACACTACACGCAATCTAATAAATAAAATCGTAAACATCGCTTGTCTGTACATTGTAGATATTTGCAAAAAAAAAGAATTGAGGGGTCTAAGGATAAGTAACACATTTCAATCATTTTTGGATTTCTTGTCTGTGAGTTTGTGCACGCATCACTTAAAAACTACTTAACGGATTTTGATGGACTTTTCACAAAAACTTGGGGCTTCACTTAACTTAACATTTAGTCATTATTTCATCGCAATCGGCTAACTTAATCAAAAGTTATAGACATTTTTAGTTTTCAAATACATTAGTAGGTAAGGTTAGTCTACAATATATTGCACATAATAGTATTTTCGTACTATTCAGATTGTGATGAGTTTGGATTACATTTGGAGCTGTGAGTGGGAATTGGAGTGGGAGTGGGAGTGTGCTTGGGCGTGGGAAAAGGGGAAAGGGTGTGGGAGCGGGAGCGGGAGCGGAAGCGGGAGGGGAATGGGAGCAGATTCTGTAGTTCACGCGAGCACAGCTAGTAACAAAAAAAACGATAAGCAGATGTACATTATAAAACATCAACCAGGCCTCCCCAACCCGTCTGGCCAGCGCGGGGAGTGTAGGCCAAATCCTCCGTCTGTCTCCGGCAGATGAAGAGGGCTGTGCTCCTGCAGTGGAGACAAAAATAACCTGATGATGATGAACCAGATGTAAGTATATAGTTTTAAATTGTAACAGATGTCTGATGGTGTTAGAGTCCGCGCAGACCTGGCGGACAGCAGCGCAGGGGGAATTTGACAATAATTGTCTTTGTGTTACAATAAAGACAATTGTTGTTTTATTTTTTACGTGCAATAGAGTAATTGAATTGAATTAAAGTTCAACATTGCATGTTGCAGTGAAATGTATTACGTATGTTCGCGTTCCGGCTTTTGAACTTTATTATAGTACTAGCTTTTGCCCGCGACCTCGTCCGCGTAGCTTTCGATATTTGCACACACGGTGTTACAAAGATGGTAAGAGGCTTTGGTTTCCCGAAGGAATGAGATGTTTATTCAGGATAAAAACTATCCTATGTCCTATTTCAGGACCTAACCTATATATGTACCAATTTCATCCCGATCGGTCCAGCAGTTGAAACGTGATTGAGTAACAAACATCTAAATATCCAAACATCCAAACTTTCGCATTTATGATATTCATCATCATCATCAGGTTATTTTTGTCTCCACTGCAGGAGCACAACCCTCTCTCATCTGCCGGAGACAGACGGAGGAGTTGGCCTACACTCCCCGCGCTGGCCAGACGGGTTGGGGAGGCCTGATTGACGTTTTATAATGTATTCCCTTAGTCGCCTTGTACGACATCCACGGGAAGAGTTGGAGTGGTCCTATTCTACTCTACCGGAAACCACACGGCAGATGGTTTTATAATATTAGTGGGATGTATAAAGACTGTTATTCATTGTCTGCGTAAAACGCCTGCTGCTAGGTCTGCTCTGACCACGCCTGACAATGTTTTTTTTGAGAGGAGAGGAGTACCTTCTTATTTTTATTTCAACATCCCTCTCGTAATAAGTAATAACCCATTAATCCAGTTGATCTATTTATTTCTACAAATAACCGAGTGTGCATTTCGTAACTTTAATAAATTGGTATTTTCGGTCGTTGATATGTGCTGTGAGCGTGGCACATCGTCGACCTCAACGCCGTTTCCATTAGTCCATAGTTAGTTCATTTATTAGTATAATTAAATACACGTCATACATAAATAAGTACTCATACGTATTGTATGAGTAAAAAATAATAATCATTAAATTTGGTTAAATAGTAAAAAATAAAAAATATCAAAAACGTTGGTCACGACGACGTACATGTAAATTCCTCAATTTTATAGAACGCCTGCTCGACAAGCCAGCGTTTCGACTTCTGTTTAAAGGCAGCTGTACTGCTTGCAGCTGTGACGTCAGACTCTGATGTGGGTTGTAATGTAGGTACATAGGTACTTAGTATAAATCAAAATTGCCCGGCCACTTCTTTCTATATGCTATAGCATGTTGGGGCTCTTCGCAAAGCACTGAATGAATTTCTATCCGGTTCACCATTGATTAGGTCGTTTCCAGAGGGAGGTTTTGAATTCAGTACTACCCAACGTGCGAAGCGGCGGCGGACAGCTAGCAAGAAATCATAAGAGTTACGGCACCGACACATTTACCCCCACGCCACGCCGCGTTACGCGACGCGACGCCACGCAACGTGGCTAGAAGCGGCTGGATCCGGAGGGCAGAGGACCGAGTGTGGTGGCTTTCATTGGGGAAGGCCTATGTCCAGCAGTTTGACAGACATTTTGTTGTACAGTTAATTGGGTATACAAAATAGGTGTCAATAAGGGAGGGGTATAGGAGGGGAAGGAAGTCGGATGGGAAAGAAGAGAGAGAAGGGGAGGAGTAAATTGGGAGGTGGCGTAGGTAGGCGTTAGGGGAGAAGGAAAGATGAGGGCTAGGCTAGCGGAAATGGGAGGTGGTAGGACGGAGGGAGGGGCAGTGAAGAACGAAGGGGGTATGGAAAGAGGGAATGGAAAAGGGGAAAGGGAATATCACCTGCGATATTTTTTTTTTTTAAATAAAATAAATCTCATTGCTTCTTGCACAATATTAAAACATAAAAAATATAAATAATTATATGGTAATCTTTTAATTCATGATAAACATCAACTTTAAAAAAAGACATTAATTCTGTAGTCCAACGGCGGAACCGCCGCCGGCACGCTAATTTTATGTATATTAATATTTTCAGTGCATAACCAGATTTACAGATTTCTTTTAGGATTTAGTAATACATAATAATGTGTAATGTTTAGTTGTCCACGCGAACGATGTCGCGGGCAACAGCTAGTTGATCAATAAAAGCCAAAATATATCCGAAGTTTTCTATCGCTTGGCACGCGACCAAAATCCTGGGGACGCACTACAGCTGGGCCGGACCTTCCTCGACCCTCGGCCCGGCCTCGGCCCCGGAAGGGTCGGGTGCGAAATGGGTGCAAATAACATATGGGTGTGTGTCGGCGGTGCGATGCGCCGGCGCCTAGCGCCTGTACGTGGGGGAGTATGGGAGCCGCCGCGCGGGGAACAATACACGTCGTAGGAGAGATAATTGCGCGGGGGACGGGGGACGGGGGACGCTTCCTGCTGCTGCCGGGTCCTGCGCCCGCGCCACGCGGGCCCGGGGAGGGGCGGGGGCGCGGGAGGGGCACGATCACATTACTCACCGTAATCCGCTGAGGTTAACTTTAACTCTATTAGTTAGAGTTAGCTACGGTCAATTGGTCGCGCGCGCCGCTGCCGACCGGTCGTCCCTCGTCGCTGGTCGCGTGTGCCGTGCGTGTGTGCGATGTCCGTGGGCTGGGCGCGCTGGGCGCCGTGGGCGGGCTGCCTGCTGGCGGCGGGCTGGAGCCTGGCGCTGGCGGCGGGCGCGCTGGGCCCGCTGGAGGCGGCGCGGCTGCGCGCCGGCGTGGGCGGGTTCGCCGTCATGAACTGCCACCTCGACTTCCCCTTCGGCAACGAGATCCCCTACCACCTGCAGTGGGACAAAGACGTGAGTCCGCCCCGCCTCGTTTTTGGGGACCGGCGAAGTACCCAGCGATTTTTTTTACCACAGCTTGTAATGTCTCCTATTTCGAAAACAGTGTATTCCATAGTCAAACAAGAAATACGAAACAGCTGTTCGGTTCGCACGGCCTGTCCAGCAGTGGACGGAACGGTCCGAAACCTACACGCGCGAGCCTGGCTCCAATTTGGCCCAATTGTCTTCTATTCAAGTAAAACCAATAGCATACAACCGTCGTGCATCGTGGCGGCGACGGCAGATGTGAGGCAGGCGGCAGGTGCCTGTGCGACCGCGACCATGGCTTGCGGTTGTGGAATCGTCAAGTCAGAGAGGAACTCACGCGCCAGGTTTCGTACATTAGTGGCAATACGATGCATGAAGACGCTATACGTATATATGTTACTTGGACCGAGTGCGCCGGGACTTGGTCCGGGCCTCTCGCTGTCCGGAATGACTTTGCTAACAGTTTGTATTGAAGCACTTATCTTCTTAGGGGGCCAGGAAGACCTGGAGACACTTCGACCCTTCAGGATCTTTTGTGTCAAACCCCTGACCACCGACGGTGCCCCAAGCCGATTTAGTGGACTTCACATACGCCTCAGAATCTCTTCTTCGGCATATGCAGGTTTCCTTACGACGTTTTCCTTCACCGAAAAGCCTGTGGTATTATAAATAAACCGTACTTAAGTTTCGTAAAACTCATTGGTACGGGCGGGGTTTGTACCAGGACCTCATGAACGTGAGGCGAGTGCACAACCAACCGGCTACCACGGCTCTCTTTGAAGCACTTGATCCGCAGGATCTATTGAGCGTCGTCGCGTCGTATCTGCCTCTAATACTCAGTGCGGCCCTGTGCCCGCTTTGATCTCTGCTCAGGCCGATCCCTGTTGTGCGATTGATTGTTATACTCTGAGGTATCGGCGAAGCGACGTGTTGACGTGACGCAGTTTTTTTCCACGCAATGTGCAGCCCAAATGGATTGTTCCTTATCGCCGATGACCTTTCAAAAGGTCAAAAAGGCTATCGCAGTCGTTTTTATTTAGTTGAACATTCTGTCCCGGCCCAGAGAGACATCGCTGCCTGATTCCTGAATAACTTCGCTCACCTGGTCTCCTAAACTCCGACCGGAAGTAGCGGAATATGCATTAGGTATAATTATGGGTAATGTTCTGTTTTTCCGTGACGTAATACCGACATTTTACTGACCCTCTTTTTTTTTATTGTTTTTTTTTTTGTATCTGTTTGACGTCTTATTGTGGGTCCATTGCTTGAATAAAGTAATGTATGTATGTATGTATGTATGTATGTATGTAAACGCTTTATTGCACCAAAAATAACAACAACAACAACAATAAAATAGAATTAAACTGTGTACAAAGGCGGACTTATCCCACTTAGGGATCTCTTCCAGTCAACCTTAGAGTAACCGAAAGGACGGATGCGTTTAGTACCAAAGATAAAGAAATGTACTTTTAATAAATTTTGAAAATACATATTACAAAAACATAAACGAACAAGGGCCCGATTCTGAAAGCACACATTTAAAAATTGACAGTGCTAATATTGGTTTCGTCTTTATCTTCATAACACTGTGTGACAAGGATAGCAACAGTTTTAGTGCTGTCAAATTTTAACGTTGTGCCTTCAGAATCGAGCCCAGTATATACTTAGACGATAAACGAATAAGTAATACATATTGACAGAATAATAACAATTACTTTCTTTATTTATCGTCGTCGGCGTCTGTCGCCACGTGAGCTGGACCCACGGACCTATGATAATACTAGCTAGTTGGACATACCATCGTACTGTCTTCATACAACGCCTCCTCGACGGTCCTACCTCAAAATTCAAAATATTTATTTTCAAAATTGGAATACATTATTCTCTTTTTGACGTCAAATTCTGCCTAAAACTACTCCACTTCCACCTGTATAACCGAGGGGAAGAAGTGGCAACAAACCCAACGGCACAGGGCCCTACCTTTGATTTATCTTATTCATTACAATCATTAAGTCTACCTATGCTGAGCCATCAAGCACTCCATGGACTTTTATCGTTTAAGTAGTCATTTAACTTATAGTAGGCTTTCTTGCACAGATTAACTTATATAGAAGATTTGAATTTTTGTTCAGTATTTATTGTATTTATTCTTACAGTATTTCAACTGTTCTTTATATCTTTGGCACTTGGTGTCTCGGTTCGTTTGATGGACGCGCGGCCGCAACTCCTTGTAGATACCGTATGCTTCCTAAGTAGGTAACTACACCCTGCCTGCAGTATCTACTAACATGTTATGCATACTATCATCAACCGAAATACGTCCGCTGCTGAACACAAGCCATAGAATGACACTTTTGGTGGGCTGTCCATTGGGGGATTTGACATAATCACCACGCTCGGCAGGCTGATTGGTGATCGCAGTACTTAATTATCTTAATACTAGCTGGTGCCTGCGACTTCGTCTGCGCAGGATTAGTATTTCGAGTAGCTTATATTAGGGTTCACTATTTTGGCTATAATGGCTTACACATAAGATATAGATATGTACTGTGGCGGGCTTTTTTGTAGGGCTATTTAAGATAAACATTTCCATCATACATTACATATGTGTAACTCTAGCGGTTTTGGCAGCGCACGCCAGAATAGCTCGCAGATGGTAGATTTTTTCCTACTTGATATTTTGGACAATTCACACAATATCTTTATAAATTGTAGCTTATGTGTTATTCTGATGTATAAGCTATACTATTGTACAGTTCCATTAAAATCCATTCAGTAGTTTTTACGTGAAAGAGTAACAAACATCCATCCATACTTACAAACTTTCGCGTTTATAATATTAGTAGGATAGTAGGACAACGCTGCTGGCCGTCCCTGGTGCAATCCCTTTGTTGCCGTGACGATACCCACGGGAAGATTGGGGGTGGCCTTAGTCTAGACCGGGAACCAAACGGTTATCATCATATCAGCCCTTAGACGTCCACTGTTGGACATAGGCCTTCCCCAATGAACGCCACGCACACCCGATCCTCCGCCCTCCGCATCCAGCCCGCCCACTGCCACTTCAGCTTGCTAATACTTTCGGCTATGTTGGTTACGTTCTTCGTCGGATCTCTTCATTACGAATCATATCCTTCAAAGGTAAACGGCAAACAGCTCTGCGAATAAATTATTGTTGTAGTCCAAAAATAGCAAGATAACCGCTGCGCCGAACGCAGGGCTGTCACACAACACATTATTAAAGGTATGGTGAACCCTAACACCAGGAATGCAGTTTAAAATCATGTACAGTGAGCGCGCTGCGATAAATGACCAAGATCTCTCTGCGACCAGGGCGTTTATCCTACTAATATTACAAATGTGAAAGTTTGGATATTTAGATGTTCGTTACTCAATCACTCTTCAACCACTGGACGGTTCGCGATGAAACTTTACACACATATAGTTTAAGTCCCAGAATAGGACATAGGATAGATTTTATCCCGAAAAAACATCCCATTCCTACGGGAAATACATAATAATTTGTGATGTTAAGTTGTCCACGTCGCGGGCAGCACCTGGGGGCCAATTCTACTATTTTCAACATTTATCGTTCGTTTAAACAAAAGTTACGTTTAAGTTTAAGTTTTTAATAGACGCTATTTTGACAGCAATGCGATTCGTTTTTACCTGAGATAATGTCAAAATGTAGAAAAACCTCAGAGAAAAACGTTCGTTCCATCTACGTGTGACGTTTGTCTAAACGGCTGAAACGCAGGTGAAGCACAAACGTTGTGCGCAGCGGAGTACGAGTAGTGTTAAAACTTGCGTTTCAGCTGCAGTTTAATTGCCTTTTGTGCGAAAATGCGTTAGTAGAATTGGCCCCCTGGTGCGTTCATACGAGTATACCGACGACACTCGTAACACTCGCGGAATGCTAAATGCAGTGAGCGACGAGTTAACCAATGGGCAGTACAAGTAGCGCGAGTGCACAGTGGGCGCGCGGCGCGGTGTTGTTGTGAAGACATTTTACTATTCTTGTTTTGCTGCAGTAACGATGTCTGACATCTGCCTACTGTTCATAGGGGAGGAGCTTGATGCGTAGCTAAATCAATTCAGTTTTTACTGCACAATAAAACTACACAGATATGACAATAAAGTAAGTATCTATGTAAGTGGGTATATAGTTTATATTAGTGTATGTATGTGTATGTTTTTTTTTATTTACGTACACACTATGTCTGCCTCTCTTATTTCAATTATCTCTCTCGCGGGTCTGCTGGAAGAAATCTCTCTCAGAGATAAGTTCGCCCTTTGTACTTGTGTTTCTTTTTAATGTATTATTTTTGTTTTATCTGTGTGTGTGCAATAAAGAGTTAAATAAATAAATAAAGTAGGTCGTAAGCGATTTCTTCCAGACAACCATAAATCATATGCGAGCTATCTACTTTGACAACACTGTGTGAAGTGGTCTGTGTGCGGTGCTGGTTGTAGACTCCTGGTCGAGGGTCCACCGATGGATACGAGTACGGCGCAGGACGTGGGGACGTGGGGACGTGGGCGCCGGCCACCGGGCAGGCCCACTCTACTATAATGTTGACGCGTCAAGTGCACTGCGGGCGGCGGGCGGGGGCGGGCGGGGCGCGAGGGGGGGGGGGGCGGGGGCGGGAGGGTACATGGTGCCAGGATCGATGCAATTATATGAAGAGGTCATGTCATTTGGATCATTTTGAACTAAACACGCCTTCGTCCAAACTATTTATCATGGGGTTAAAGTCATTATAACTTTCTTTTTATTTATTTATTTAAAAAAAAAACCAGAATCTCTCGTTTTGCTACCAATAATACCCATATGGAAGCTGTCATGGCAGACAAAATCTTATTGTTTTGTGTGTTTGAACAAACATCAACTAACATTAGAAATACACATACAAATACAGTTATCAATAACTTGTTTCAGTAAACCCTGAGAATTTTGACGACCTCCGTGGCGGAACGGGGTAACTCTCGGCCTGCCCCGCCGGAGGTTGCGGGTTCGAATCCCGCTAGGGGCAAATGTTCGTATGATGAATATGAATGTTTGTACCCAAGTCTTGGATGTTTATATATTATAATTTAAGTATGTGTATCTGTTATCTAGTAACCATGCCACAGGCTCTGCCTAGTTTGGGACTGGATAATTGGTGTGAATGTCTGAGATATTTATTTATTTAATTCTTTAAAATCTGAGCGTGTATGTGTCAGGCAGGAGCGGTAACATGACCGTAGACAGCCCACCGACAAGTGTTTACAACTTCTGTCGCCGATTTTGTGAAACTGAAAGCCTTTTCTCATAGCCTGGGGCCAACCGGAAGACATTCAGTAGAAGACGAGGAGAAAATTGCAAAGTTCTGTGCACGAGCGCCCTGTGACCTCACGTCTTCAAAGCATCGTACGGACTGTCCTAACACCGTGTACATATAGCATTATAGCCTATAGCGGCGCGCGTGGGGGCCGCCCGGCCGCCCGCGCCGTGCGTGGGACCGGCTCCTTCACATTTAATTGGCTGTCTGCAGCAATCACAGACACTTGTACACGTATGGCGGCGCCCGCCCGCACCACTGTGCACTCAACGCGCCCCCCGCGCCCCCCGCGCCATGCGACACCCCACCGACGGATATAGGTAGGTAGGTCACGTGCAGCCCGCGCGGTACTTGCATCTGTTCAGTGAGCATGTCGCTCGCACTGAACAAGACACTTTACGACTCATTTGTAATATCTTGTTTATTTGTGCGAGCGAGGCGCAAGGACGGGCGGAGGGCCGCCGGCGGCGATTGTCGGCTCACAATGTAGAGCGGGCAGGTGCATAGTAGTGCCGGGCCGCGAGAGGACACAATGACCGGAGTGGACGCGTGTGTGGGTGGACAATAGGCGGTAGTTACAATAGAGCGCGGGATCGGCCCGCGCCGTCGGGACTGCGGGCTGCTGCGGCCGCGCCCACGCGCGCACCGCTGTGTCTTTGCTGGGTACTTACTTACTTACCCATAGACATTACCGCGGGCCCCGACGCGGCCCGTCGACAGACGTCGGGTCTGCGACGACCTGTCCAGCCGATCCCGCTTACTGATCCGTTCGGATATCCTAAGCAAGTCTATCAGGAGCAGAGACGAGCGCAGTGGTCTGGATGTATGTTGGAACGCGTATGTTAATAACGTTTTAAAAGTACTTCTAGGTCACGCGCGACACGATTCACTCGAAACTAGAAGAAAATTGGCCCTATCGAGGTTTAAGGGAGGTTAATAGGTCCAAGGGTTTAACGCAGTGGCGTAACTAGACTTTTATGCTCCCGGTGCGAGCTTCTATGCGCCCTTATTTGCTAGGACAGTAAATAAGGATAATTGTCAATAACTATCTAATATAATTAATTAATTTTATACTTGACATACTTAAATAATTTGATCTAATCTAATCAAATTAAATTAAT
This sequence comes from Esperia sulphurella, assembly GCA_947086405.1. Taxonomy (NCBI): domain Eukaryota; kingdom Metazoa; phylum Arthropoda; class Insecta; order Lepidoptera; family Oecophoridae; genus Esperia; species Esperia sulphurella. The sequence goes on from OX352265.1 coordinate 17,099,075, forward strand.
TGCAATTTTATACATTTAATATTTGCATGCCGTTTGAAATGGCTGAGCAGGAGAACTAGTGTCACCTATCGTCTAGGGTGGTAGGGTGAACAAAATAAGACCACTAGATTAGGTATTAAGAAAAGGTTTAAGTTTATTAAGTTAAGTTGTCCGGCTAGGTAGGGTAGGTAGGTTTGAAGCCTAGGTCGGTCTGGCTATCGGAGACTGGTCGAGCTGTCTTTCAAGATACCGCACGCCCCTTGCTCGCGATGATCAGCTGCCACGCCGTGATGACCCGGTGAGTCGTCAAAAGTATAGGGCGATCAGGTAAACCAGGGGAGGACTGCACATGCCCTTCTTCACGGAGAATGTGTCTGTGCGAGCTCCTCAACCCGTAGGGTGTTCCTGTTAAATATTGTGTGTTTTAGAAGATGAACAATCTAGGCCTGGACTGCCAAGGATAAGACGATCACGCTAGGGGGTGGGTATTTACAATTTAGCAATCATGAGATGAGGTATACGGCAGTCCAGTTACAGTAATTATGAGGCGAGATGATCGAAAACCTTATGCCAGATCGCTGTGCAAGGAATTTAAGCACAATTTAAAATTAAGCAAGCAAACCCGCAGCAAGGCGGTAGTATAGCTAAGCCTGCATATAGCGATTCAGCAAAAGGTTATTTTCTTTGGCATAAATTACATATTTACAATGAATTTGCAAGCATTTACTTATAAACCATTAGTGCTATCTAGCATCTAATTAATAGTTATTACTAGTCATAGTCAGATATCTTAATACAGAAAACAACCGTTCCAACTGAGATTTACAATGAAATACTTAATCGATGGAAATCCTAGCAAAGGCTGTAGCTCAGCCAGCAAAATAAATTAAAATCAGAATTAATGTTTAAAATAGAAGATAGAAAATATCTACCCTCATTGTACATAAAAAATACTATTGTTTTCTGATGCAAAAGTGTTTTAATATTATCTAAGCAATTAAAATCAAATCAAAGCGGTTATATAAACGAAGATTAAGTAAAACGTAATGTAGATAATGCAATGGATAAAGCATGATGGAACACAAAGCATGTCCAGTCAAGGTGACCTTAACGAACTTACTTTTACAAGGCACTAAAACTAAGTTTAAAATCAAATGTGACACTTACCCAAGTATGGGACACTATTATTTCACTTTTTAAAATAAGTTATAGTTGGAAAAATAAGAAATAAATAGGATTATAGATCCAGAAACAATCCAATGATTATTCGCCTAGCAGTTGAGGCTGCGTGTGAGTGAATGAACCGATGGCCGGCGGCCGCGTCCGAGCGACCCGCACTCGTTTGCAACAATGTAACGGTCGGAATTATCTATATAGACTGTGTTTGAAATTTGTCTGTTTATTGATTTTTTGTAAAGGGGATTTAGAAATTTTTATAAAATACGTTTTAAGGATTTTACTTTAAATAAGGTATTATTTAATATTTAGACCTTTCGCTGTTTCTCTTATTAAAATATTAACGTTTCATACGTTACAGTACACCTCCTCCTAGGAAAAAAATCTTCTTATTAGATTATTTTTTATTTGGGAACTAAAAGATCTTCAATCCTACTATAAAACCTCTCATACATCATTTTTCATTATAATTCACTTATGTTGTTTGCACACTTAGGAAAATAGTGTACAAACTCCTTTCACACTAAGAGGTACGCGTATTTAGTTTACACAGTACCCAAGTAGGATTTTTTTTATGTGTACGTAAACGATAACTAGGGTCAACATTCCACAATTCCACGATTTTGATTCTCAGCAATAAGAGTTGCACAAGAAGCAAACATTAGTTGGTATAAGCTATAAGCTCTCTAGAGTACGAAGTCACCATCCGCTTCAGTTTGAGAAGATTCTGAGACAAGGAACAGAATATCTCTGGTGTAGGCTTTTAGAAAATGTCTAAGGGAATTAAGAGGAGAAAAGAAAGGTCTAAATACTTCCTTTTTTTTGATTCTCAGCAATAAGAGTTGCACAAGAAGCAAACATTAGTCGGTATAAGCTATAAGCTCTCTAGAGTACGAAGTCACCATCCGCTTCAGTTTGAGAAGATTCTGAGACAAGGAACAGAATATCTCTGGTGTAGGCTTTTAGAAAATGTCTAAGGGAATTAAGGGGAGAAAAGAAATGTCTAAATACTTCTTTTTTTTGTGGTAAAAAAATTATGAAATCCGGAACCAACGGCCATCATATACACAAAGAAAGAAAAAAAAAACTTGAACCTGTACATATTAGAGAAATATGTAAAAAAAATAAGTAAACAAAACTATGCTACAGCTGTACTCTGGAAAAACGTTGAAAAACAGTAACTCAGCAACAACCTTCTCAGATTTAGATCGACAGCTGCTCGGTTAGACGCCTTTTACGTCACGCTATCCGGCGGCGGTAAGGAACAGTATTCTTCCCCGTCCCTACACGGGTTAATGAGATTTAGAATTAAGGAACGCAAGCATTGTTAGACAATTTGAAGTCCTTAATATGCCAGGCTCCCAAATCACGGCCAGACATGTCCTCTACGACGTAAACTAAAGGTGAACGTTTGGCCTTGATCCTACATTTTAAATATTTTGGAGCTAACTTTTTCGAAAAATGTGCACCTTTATCACTCTGGAAATAGCAACGTTTCCAAATAATATCTCCGACGTTAAACTCGGCTTCTTTTCTTCTTGTGTTGTAGCGTCTGGAATTTTTCTGATGACTTTTCCAGAGCGCTGCTTGAACTTTATCGAACACACCAGACAAGAGACCAAGATTTTCCGCATAAGCGTCACGTGGTACGAAAACTATCTCATCAGGGATATCATTGTTAGAATAGTGAGACCCACATGTGATCAGTTCTCGACCGTGCACCAGGAACGCAGGGGTGAATCCTGTTACTTCGTTCACCGAATTATTAACGGCAAATTGAATTTTTGTAATATTAACATCCCAAGACCTCTGATCCTCATCTATGTAACTTGATATAGCCGTAATTATTGTTTTGTTGTATCTCTCCACCGTATTGATTTGTGGAGTATACTTTGGAGTAAAGTGAATATTGGGAATTTTGTACCTTTTGAATAGAGTATCCATTTCGCGACTGACAAACTGACAGCCATTATCGAGTATAATAGTTTGCGGCACACCGTGCACTAGGAACACGCTGTCCTCTAGGATTTTAGAAATAACGTCGGCAGTAGCACGGCGCAGAGGAAAAATGAGGCAGTATTTTGAGAAACAACAAGTAACCACAAATATATAGCTATGTTGCTTTCTAGTATTAGGTAATGGACCCATTAAGTCAATGGACAACATTTGGAACGGCCTCTGACAATCCTTTGGCCTTCCCATTGTTCCCAGGGTGCCATGAGTAGGAACCTTATGCGCCAGACAGATTTGACAACTGGCGACATACTTAGCTACATCACCATACATCTTAGGCCAATAGTAAGTAAGAGCGATGCGTTTAAATGTCTTAAAAACGCCAAAGTGTCCCGAAGTCGGCTCACAATGGTTTTTTGAGAGTATATCCAGTCTTTGTTCACTATACGCAACCTCTTTCCAGTTAAACTCAGCAGAAAGCACATCTTTATTTTTCATGTGCCTATAAAGTTTGCCGTTTTGCACGATATAGTTAGGATAGCTAGTCGGTGAACTCAAGCAACCGTTGTACAAGTTTAAGTACCACTGGTCGGAAGTGGATGGAGGAGAAGAAGCACAAGATATATCTGCAACGGGGACACACCTAGACAGGCTGTCAGGAATAACATTATCCTTGCCCTTGCGATGTTTAATAATAAGATCAAAAGCAGACAGCCTCACACCCCATCTTGCAAGACGACCAGTTGGATTGGTCAACGACAAAAACCATTTCAGCGCAGCATGATCAGTATATACTGTGAAAGGGCGACCGTTTTCAAGGTAGCACCGCCAATGTTCCAGAGCTGTCAAGACCGCAAGAGCTTCCCTTTCAGTTACGCTATAATTACGTTCAGGACCAGTTAATGATTTGCTCATGAAAGCTACCGGATGCTCAACACCATCTACACCTACTTGACACAACATGGCCCCTACCCCGTAATTACTGGCGTCCGTATGCACCTCAAATGGCAGTTCAAAGTTTGGACAAGCTAGAACTGGTGCCTGAACAAGACGTGCCTTTAGGTCAAGAAAAGCTTTATTCGCTTCAGGAGTCCACTCAAAAAGAGGGCCGACTTTCTTTGTAGAGGTGAGCTTATTCAAGGGACCAGCAATGGTACTGAAATTGTGTATAAACCGTCTATACCATGAAGTAGTACCTAGGAAACGCTTTACTTCTTTCTTATTGGTTGGCACTGGATAGTTAAGAATAGCCTGCACCTTATCTGGGTCTGTCCTTAGTCCATGGCTGTCGACGACGTAGCCCAAGTATCTAAGAGTGTCTCTAAAGAATTGACACTTTTTAAAGTTAATTGTTAAGTTAGCCTTTTTTAGTTTGTCAAGGACGCGTAAAAGGATAGAAACGTGATCCTGGAAGGTTTCGCTTATAATGATAATGTCATCAAGGTAACAAAATACGCTAAGCTCGAACTCCGGCATGAAAAGGGAGTCCACTAGCCTTTGCTGTGTTGCTGGAGCATTAGTGAGGCCAAACGCCGTCACGTTGAACATATACGTTCCGCGGCCTGGGACGTAAAATGCCGTTTTTTCTCTGTCCGACTCCTTAATGGGAATTTGCCAAAATGCTTTGGAGAGGTCAATGCTAGATAAGTACTTTGCATTTTTGAGGTTGTCAAGAATTTCAGATACATAGGGGAGACTATAAGCATCCTTTTTAGTCACGGAATTCAGTTTCCGGCTATCAAGACAGAAACGCGGTTTGCCATCCTTTTTACCCACGACTAGGACTGGTGATGACCAAGGGCTCTCACAAGGAGAAATAACACCTAAGGAAATCATTTCGTCCACTTGCTCAGTAATTATCCGTTTCTTTTCCGGAGATAAGCGATAGTACCTTTGCTTGATTGGTTCTGCATCTCCGGTGTCGATGCGGTGAGAAACAAGCGAGGTTTTACCTAGACCTTTACTTTCGAAAGAAATCTCATTAAACTGTTCAATGACGTTATCAGTGATAAGTTTTTCAGAAGCGTCTAAGTTAAGGTATGAACGTAAATGGGTATCATTTTGATCTAGGTTAATTTCAGCTAAACAAGGTTCAGACAAGGAGATATAATCAATATTGTTTAGAAGTTTAGGACAGATCTGAAATTCCTTCCAAAAGTCTATGCCAAGAATGAGGTTTGTTTCTATCTCAGGTACCACATAGGCCTTTAGCACATGTTTAACGTTTTCAAAAATAATTGGTAATAAAATGTAACCAAGAGAAGCGATTTTCTGACCGCCCGCTGCAGTAACAGTAATTTTTTCGTTTTCAAACAGATTTAAGCCGAATTTAGAAAGATGAGTATGACATCGTTTACCAAGAATTGAAACTGCTGAGCCAGAGTCAAGTAAACCATATATATCTAGACCAGGAATATTATCTATTGAGACCTTGACGTAAGGACGAGGATCATTAGATGGTTTTGAAGTAAAAATTGTTGCAACCTTATATGTTTTAAAAAAGTGTTTAATTGTTGATAGCCAGCCAATCCAATCAGAGCTATCGAGTTTTGGTTTGCAACAATTTTGTTTAACTAGTTTTTTGACTGAGGTTCATGAGTGGTAGTTTTTTCAGGGTTACATTTCGGGCATTCGGGAGTTCGATAATCCTTCAGTCCACAACGAAAACAAAATATGCTACGATCAGCGGTGCACTGTGCCATTGTGTGTGTGTTCACACGGCAGCGGTAACAATAACTGTTTTCCTGCTTAATGGCCGAGACATTGTAAGCCTTGTTGAAACTGGGCCTAGTAGCTGTATTATTTTGATTTGAGTATCCCGCATTTGCCCGGTTCTGCGAAGTATCGAAATTAGATTTGAAACCACTCTTGCTTACTTCCTTCTTTGGCTGGTAGGCGTAATCAGCAGCGAGTGTACTAGAAGAAACAGAAGGTGGCTCTTTGAAATCATCTGAACGCGCTTTAATCTGCTCGTAGCTCCTACAAATAGTACGCAAACCAATAATTGAATCTAAGTTGGGACAAGTAGCTAGAACATTAGAGTAGCAAGGCCGAATATTGTGTAAGATGATCTCGAGCTGCTCCTGCTCACCAACTTTGCGACTCAGCCTGTCGAACATCCCATGCATAATTGCTAAGTAAATAGTTATAGTCTCTGACGGTCCCTGACTACGGCTTCTAATTTCATTCAGCATGCGGTAATCGTAGTCTACAGTATCAAAATCTGCCTTTAGTGATTTAAGAAAGTCACTCCAGCACGTTACAGTGTCTTTAACGCTGCGGAACCAGTGGAGCGCATCCCCGGTAAGTATTTCAGTAGCAAGTTGCAGCATCTTAACATCTGAGACATCCTTTGCCTGGCGAAATTCCTCTAGACGTGTGATGAAGGACCTAACGCACGATTTTCCATCATATTTAATTCTGGAAATGTCGGAGCTTATACCACGATCACAGGTCACCTTAATGATGCGCTGCAACTCGGTAGGAGCTTTTTGCTGTGAGTCTGCATTTGAATTATCAGACACATTATTTAGGTCATTAGGGACAAGATTAAGTAGGGGAGTAGTCCTTGTGTCACTGACAATATCAGTATGTTTGTCAGTGATCCCTAGGGCATTATAAATATCATTGAGCTTTGACCGCTGTTCATTATAAAATTCCTGCGATTCCCCAAGTAAATCCTTGTCCTCAGCTTCTGCGGGTGGTGAGATCCTATTCAGCCTATGATGAACGTGATTGAGAAAAGTATGTGTGCGTTCCAGCAAACTCCTTTGGTGAGGATCTTCTTTAAGAGAAGTGAGATTAATAGCAGATTTAGCAAGAGTATGCTTAATACACTTTATATCGTCAGGGAATTCGTAACAGGAGTCTAAGATCTCTTCGGATGGAAACTTAAGTGCAAGTTTAGATATTTGTTGCCTAAGCTCTTCTACTTTGTCTTTCGGTACCTCCGCACGGATTCTAACCTCATATGTAAGCTCAGGTTTAGTTAACTGTAAGAATTTAATTGGATACATTTCGTTTAAAAAAATTATTATTATGAGTATTCCTCAATGTAAGATTTAATATTTATGTATTTGTTGGATTGCAGTCAATTTAAACAAGGTAAAAAAATACCATCGAACAAGGTAAGTGTCACATGAGATAACAAATCGGCACTATTAAGCACTAATTCTATAAAAGCATACACAGTAATTCATATTTCAATATTATTATTCTAGACAAGAACTTATGCTATGCTAAGACATGCACGCAACCAACACCAAGAATGCAAAAACAAAAACAACCAACCTCCAGATAGACCAAGACCAAGAACCTATTATTAAAAACACGTTTTGGGCGCCATTGTCACCTATCGTCTAGGGTGGTAGGGTGAACAAAATAAGACCACTAGATTAGGTATTAAGAAAAGGTTTAAGTTTATTAAGTTAAGTTGTCCGGCTAGGTAGGGTAGGTAGGTTTGAAGCCTAGGTCGGTCTGGCTATCGGAGACTGGTCGAGCTGTCTTTCAAGATACCGCACGCCCCTTGCTCGCGATGATCAGCTGCCACGCCGTGATGACCCGGTGAGTCGTCAAAAGTATAGGGCGATCAGGTAAACCAGGGGAGGACTGCACATGCCCTTCTTCACGGAGAATGTGTCTGTGCGAGCTCCTCAACCCGTAGGGTGTTCCTGTTAAATATTGTGTGTTTTAGAAGATGAACAATCTAGGCCTGGACTGCCAAGGATAAGACGATCACGCTAGGGGGTGGGTATTTACAATTTAGCAATCATGAGATGAGGTATACGGCAGTCCAGTTACAGTAATTATGAGGCGAGATGATCGAAAACCTTATGCCAGATCGCTGTGCAAGGAATTTAAGCACAATTTAAAATTAAGCAAGCAAACCCGCAGCAAGGCGGTAGTATAGCTAAGCCTGCATATAGCGATTCAGCAAAAGGTTATTTTCTTTGGCATAAATTACATATTTACAATGAATTTGCAAGCATTTACTTATAAACCATTAGTGCTATCTAGCATCTAATTAATAGTTATTACTAGTCATAGTCAGATATCTTAATACAGAAAACAACCGTTCCAACTGAGATTTACAATGAAATACTTAATCGATGGAAATCCTAGCAAAGGCTGTAGCTCAGCCAGCAAAATAAATTAAAATCAGAATTAATGTTTAAAATAGAAGATAGAAAATATCTACCCTCATTGTACATAAAAAATACTATTGTTTTCTGATGCAAAAGTGTTTTAATATTATCTAAGCAATTAAAATCAAATCAAAGCGGTTATATAAACGAAGATTAAGTAAAACGTAATGTAGATAATGCAATGGATAAAGCATGATGGAACACAAAGCATGTCCAGTCAAGGTGACCTTAACGAACTTACTTTTACAAGGCACTAAAACTAAGTTTAAAATCAAATGTGACACTTACCCAAGTATGGGACACTATTATTTCACTTTTTAAAATAAGTTATAGTTGGAAAAATAAGAAATAAATAGGATTATAGATCCAGAAACAATCCAATGATTATTCGCCTAGCAGTTGAGGCTGCGTGTGAGTGAATGAACCGATGGCCGGCGGCCGCGTCCGAGCGACCCGCACTCGTTTGCAACAATGTAACGGTCGGAATTATCTATATAGACTGTGTTTGAAATTTGTCTGTTTATTGATTTTTTGTAAAGGGGATTTAGAAATTTTTATAAAATACGTTTTAAGGATTTTACTTTAAATAAGGTATTATTTAATATTTAGACCTTTCGCTGTTTCTCTTATTAAAATATTAACGTTTCATACGTTACACTAGTTTTATGTTTTACACCTTGTTTTGTACCCTGTTCAGAAGCAAATAAATAATCTATCTTTCTTTCATGAAAAATGCCTTCCCAGATCATTTTGCGCCCCTCCACGGTCTGCGCCCTGTGCCTGGGCACCGCTGGCATCGCCCTAGTGACAGCACTGAACGTAAACATAGGTACAAGATCGATTGCGTGGATAATGTTGTCGGAAATGGGAGAGATAAAACGTACTGCCCGAGAGGTTTCCGCATTTCGGATGATATCCGTCGAGCTGAGCACCCATTTAGCACTCTCTAACGGGTCACGCATTCTGATAGCATTTGGCGACTGACTACTATAGTCAGAAAGCCTATCAAAACATGTCACGTGACCCGTTAGGGAGTACAAAATGGGTGTTCAGTTCGATGAATATCATCCGAAACGCTTACGGAGTACCGTGGAGACCTCTACCCGCTGGTCGGGGCCGCGGGCCGGGCGCCGGGCGCCTCGCGCCGGTCCGGGGGCGCAGTACGACTAGTTAGCGGAGGACAGGACGTGTTTATTGAACAATGTATATTGTAATAACGCTCTGGAGTCACTCTGTTGTTGCAACAGTTTTAAACAACGATCTCTATGTACTACTAGATGGAGCGTTCCAAACAATCGCTCTGTTCCACGCAAGTAGCCACAACTCTTTCACATTCACAATGAAACTTGTGCAGTTACTCCGCAGAACATTTAATTATTACTAAATATTGACGCTAAAATAATTAAATGTTCTGCGTAGTAACTGCACAAGTTTCATTGTGAATGTGAAAGAGTTGTGGCTACTTGCGTGGAACAGAGCGATTGTTTGGAACGCTCCATCTAGTAGTACATATATATCGTTGATTTTAAATAATGTCTAAATGTGACGTTTGATCTTCACTTTTCGGATCGCATTCTTAAAGGAACTCCGAGCATATATGTGTGTGTGTCTCAGTGAGCTATGCGCCGCAAGTCGTGACTAGAGACAGGCAGGCAGGCAGGACGCACTGATTAAAGGTTTTTGTCTCGAAACGCTGAGGCACTAGTACTTACTGTTCGGAGTCAGGGACACGTGAACTACACGCAATTATATCTATATGCGTCTTGTGTCCGCTCTTCCTCATGTCAAAGTTGTTTACTACCAAGGCATGTTCTAGCTATAGTATGAGATGGCCCGGAAGGTGTCGCTTTACCTCTTTGGAGTTTTTCGGTAGAGACCGATCATTTGTAGGTCTACATAATAGTGATCGTCTAGTGGAGTTCTTGCTATGCCGGTGCCTATGACCTTAATGAGGTGATAGCTCATATACAGTCACTGGATACGTGATGTTATATTGTGTAACTAGCTGTGCCCGCGGCTCCGCTCGCGTGGACTACAGGATCCGCTCCCATTCCCACTTCCGCTCCCTATCCCACTTCCACTCAGACTCAATCCCGCTCCAGGTCCAGGTCCAGGTCCAGGTCCAGGTCTAGGTACGGGTCCGGGTCCAGTTTCGGTCCGGGTCCCGGTCCGAGTCCGGGTCCAGGTCCAGATCCAGATCCAGATCCAGGTCCAGGTCCAGGTCCAGGTCCAGGTCCAGGTCCAGGTCCAGGTCCAGGTCCAGGTCCAGGTCCAGGACCAGGTCCAGGTCCAGGTCCAGGTCCAGGTCCAGGTCCAGGTCCAGGTCCAGGTCCAGTTCCAGTTCCAGCTCCAGATCCAGATCTAGCTAAAGGTCCGGCTCCAGATTCAGCTCCAGCTCCAGATCCAGATCCAGCTCCAGATTTTTCATCGTAATCGACTAACTCAGTCAAAAGTTATGCGATTTATAGTTTTCAAAATCTCACATTACAATGGTACCATACCCGCTCCCGCTACCGCTCACGAATTCAGTCGAGCATTTACACCCTACATTCTTCGCAGTGTATGCGAGTTTTCGGAAACTATAAATTCGCATAACTTTTGATTGACTGCACCGATTGCAATGAAATAAAGCCTATATGTTACACCAAATTAAGCCCCATGTTTCTGTGAAAAGTCCATCAAAGTCCGATCAGTAGTTTTTAAGTGATGCGTGCACAAACTCACAGACAAACAGACAAACCGACAAACAGACAAACAGACAAACAGACAAAAATTCCAAAAATGATTGAAATGTGTTTCATTACTTATCCTTAGACCCCTCAATTTTTTTTTTGCAAATATCTTCAATGTACAGACACGCGATGTTTACGATTTTATTTATTAGAAGATATTACTACTGGAGATAGGTAAATTTGATTGAGTTAATTCAGTCAATACAGTCGGATAGATATTGAAATAGATATCGCTCTTGTCAAAAAAAAAAAAAAAAATTAAATAAAAAAAAAAAAAAATCCCAATTTTTTTTATTTTTTTTTCTCCTTCTTTTCCTCACCCTCTTTTTTATATAAATAAATAAATACATACGTTGCTTCTCTCTCTCTCGTCTTATCTTCTCTCTCCAAGCGCCTTCTAATTTTGTGCCACCCGTGGGCAAACACACGAAACCTGCGGTAGTTCGCCTCCGATCCGACGAGATCACAGCAGTAGACTGGGCCTTCTTCTTCTCGCTCTATCCCATCCATCATGTTTCGCCTGAGCTCCTCGTACAGTGGACATTCCCACAGCGCGTGGTGCATATCTTCTTCTGCTTCGCCACAATAACATACACTATCTCGCACAATTTCATGTCATGAAGTCTCTTTCGGAAACAGCCATGACCTGTCAGAATCTGTGACGTTTCATAGTCCGGCTCGATCCAAGTAGACTTGAGTCGAATCGCCACGTCCGGGAAGAATCGATGGATCTCTCTTCCTTTCTCTTCCCTCTCCCACCTCTTTTGCCAGAGCTGGACGCTCTCATCCTTTATCTCGCGTTTCCGCTTACGCCACTTCTTTCTTGCCGCGTGCTGAGGCGCCATATCCACTCGACCTGCACGGATTAAGTCGAGGTCGGCCGGTAGAACTCCGGCCACGACAGGAAGGGCAGCCGTGCTCGAAGAACTGTAGGCCTTCGTGAGTAAGATCAGCGAGGGTCGCTGCGTCCGCAAGAGAGCACTACGCACTACATGTAGAGATGCACGCCCGTCCCAACATGTCGCTGCGTACGTCACCGTAGCAATGAATGTCCCCAGGTAAAGCACCTCAAGGGCGCGATACCTGATTCCCCAGGAAGACGCGAATACCCTTGACATCTTGCTGAAGCATTTTGCCTCGTGTTCCCCAATCGACGTTGCGTGTTGCGCAAATGGTTTCTTCGTCAATGATTAATCTTTTAATAAGCGCGCGCGCGTGTGTGACGCAGGGCGAGACGATATTCTCGTGGTACAGCGGCGACGCGGCGCCGGCCGTCGCCGACAGGTGGGGCGGGCGCGTGCGGCTGGTGGGGGGCGAGGGCGGCGCGGGGGGAGGGGCCATCAACGTGAGCGCCGTGCGCGAGGCCGACGCCGGCCTGTACCGCTGCCGCGTCACCTTCCCCAACCGCACGCCGCCCGCGCGCAACAACGGCACCTTCTACTACCTCGACGTGGACGGTGAGTACCGCTCCCCCCTCCTCCCCCCCCCCCCCCCCCCCCCCCCGTGCCGCCTGTACGTCCGTCCGTCCGCCCGCAGGCGGGAACCTGATCGCGACGCCGCCCGTCAACGTGACTGTGCTGGAGGGCGAGCGCGCCGAGCTGGAGTGCCGGCCGCGCGGCGCGGCGGGGCCCGTGCGCTGGTACAAGGGGGACGCGCCGCTGGAGGCGCTGCCGGCGCTGGCCGCGCGCGCGCTGCGCCCCGCCAACGGCAGCCTGGTGCTGCGCGCCGCGGCCAGCGCCGACCTGGGCGCCTACGCGTGCCGCGTGCGCGCGCCCGACGGCACCGAGCACGCCGCCGCCGCCTTCCTCGACGTGCAGTGTGAGTCGCCCCGTGCCTCTCCTGCTCGCTCGAAGTGGGAACTCTCTTCCTACTTCGACTCTTTACTTCTTTAATTAAATTGGTCCGGGGCCCGAGGTAGCGTAAATTCATGACCTGGGACTTGCCCTACCTTCACTGGGAGGTGTCTTTGCAATTACCTCCGTTGATCCTCGCTTAGAGGACTTGCGGGGGGAGAATGAGAATGGTGAGGAGGCGGGAATGTATCAATGCTATGCAAATTTTCGATCAGATTCTCTCTTCTCCCCCTTCGAGCTCCACGACTCTCCGTTTCTTGTGCCAGCAGTTCCTCGAAATACACTGCGCCTGTTCGGAATCTCCAATCGGTAATTGCCCCTCCCTGCCTCGTCCGCCTGGCACTCCCACGTCGGGTGCTCTCTATCCCGCTTTCCGCAAAAACAGTACTAATATCGAACAGACGCATTCCTTCAGGCTCTCGGGCGCTTTCGGGAGCATCCGAGTCCGGTCAGGATCTGGGACGTATTTTCGTCGGGCTCAATGGGCGTTTTAACCCGAACCGGGTCGTCGGTCCGGGTTAAAACGCCCCAAACCCGGGCCCCTTTCAGTCGTCGGACGATCCTGCCGCTTCGTCGAAGCGTCAGAGATTATATTTTTGGCCGGGCCCGCCCGCAGATAAGGCGAAGGTGGTGTACGCGCCGAGCGAGCGGCACCTGGCGCACGGCGCGCCGGCCAGCCTCGACTGCCACTTCAGCGCCAACCCGCCGCTCACCAACCTGCGCTGGGAGAAGGACGGCTTCCTGTTCGACCCCTACAACGTGCCCGGCGTCTTCTACAGCCGCAACGGCAGTCTGCTGTTCAACGAGGTGACCGCGACGCTCATAGAGACGCGCGCGCTCTCGGCGGGCGCAATGTGTAACATGTACTGTGTGGTGCGGCAGGTGGACGAGTCGCACGAGGGGGAGTACTCGTGCACGCCGTACAACGCGCTGGGCTCCGGGGGGCCCTCCCCGCGCGTGCGCGTGCGCGTGCAGCGCCCCCCCGCGCTCGCCGCGCGCCCCCCGCCCCTGCACCTCGCGCGCCTCGGCGCCGCGCTCACGCTGCCCTGCGCCGCCGCGCCCCCGCCGCGCGCGCACCACCGGCCCCCCGCCGTCACCTGGACCAGGGTACGAGCGCGCCGACCCCGCCCCCGCCCCGACCCCGCCCGACCGCTCGCGTCCCGTGACCGCCTCCCGCTCGCGTTGCAGAAGGACGGCGCCGAGCTGCCGGCGGGGCGGCACTCGCTGGACGGCGGCAACCTGACCATCGCCGACGTGGCCGAGGAGGACCGCGGCGTGTACGTGTGCACGGCCAGCAACGAGGCCGCCGCCGTCAGCGCCGAGACCGAGCTGCTCATAGAGAACGTGCCGCCGCGCGCGCCGCACGGGCTGGCCGCGCGCCCCGCCGCCACCGCCGTGCACCTCGCCTGGCTGCCCGGTGCGTGCCGCCGCCACCCCGCGCCCCGCCGCGCCCCCCACCCCCACCCCGCACAGTATGCTCACCGGCCTCCCCCCGCAGGGCGCAGCGGCGGCGGCGGCGGCGTGGAGGTGGACTACACGGTGTGGTACCGCGAGCGCGCCGAGCCCGACTGGCGCACCATGAAGATCCTCTCGCGCGGCGTCACCGACGCCACGCTGCTGGGCCTGCGCCCCGCCACCGAGTACGAGCTGCGCGTGCTGGCGCAGGACCACATCGGCGACGGGCTGTTCAGCCGACCCCTGCACGTGCGCACGCTCGGTGCGTGCCCGCCGCCCCACCGGCATCCCTACTCCCTACTCCCTACTCCCTACTCCCTACTCCCTACTCCCTACTCCCTACTCCCTACTCCCTACTCCCTACTCCCTACTCCCTACTCCCTACTCCCTACTCCCTACTCCCTACTCCCTACTCCCTACTCCCTACTCCCTACTCCCTACTCCCTACTCCCTACTCCCTACTACCTACTACCTACTCCCTACTCCCTACACGCTCCGAGCTCGTTGCTCACCCACTATATAATCGTGTTTCAGATCCGGAGACCGAAGAGACGGGTGAGACGGCGTACGCTGCCGCCACCACGGAGCCGGCGGAGGAGGACGGGGAGGACGGCGCGGGGGGCGAGGGGGGCGAGGAGGGCGGGCCGGGCGAGGAGCTGCAGGTGACGGCCCGGCTGGTGGACGAGGGCGCGCTGGTGCGGTGGGCGCGCGCGAGCGGCCCCCCCCGCGCGCGCTGCACCGTGCGCTGGTACCAGCTCGCGGCGGGGGCGGCGGGGGTGGCGGGGGCGGCGGGGGCGGAGGGGCCGGGGGCCGACCGGCTGCTGGCCGTCGTGCACACGCACCACGACTACGTCCTCCGTGAGTGCCGCTCCCCCCGTGCACCTGCGCTCCTCCGCCCGCCTCCGACCACTTCTGGCCACCGTCTTCAGATCGTCAGTCCGTCTGCCCTGCTCTGCGCGGCCCGGTCCGCAGCCTCCGATACAGGACTCGTCTGCCCCGTGATACGTCCGTGGCGCTAAATACGTCCGTGGTGTTCAACTAGGTGGCCAGGCGTATCTTGGCCACACCAAACCCCCAACCTGACCACTCTGGTCATCGTTTCATTGCTACACTCCCATTTGCTAGAGGGGAAGTGGGAACTCTCTTCCTACTTAGACTCTTTACTTCTATAATTAAATTTGTCCGGGGCCCAAGGTAGCGTAAATTCATGACCTGGGACTTGCCCTACCTTCACTGGTAGGTGTCTTTGCAGTTACCTCCGTTGATCCTCGCTTAGAGGAGTTGCGGGGGGAGAATGGTGAGGAGACGGGAATGCCCCGTGATATGGCCCGCGCACTGTCATTCGGCGTGCTAATACTATCGGATAGGTCTGTGACCTTAGTTCTACCTCGGATGTCCTCATTGTGGATAACATCCTTCAACGAAACCCGAGCCTAGCCCCCTCCGTAGCTCGCTGAGCGATCTGTAGCTTGCGGATCAGCCCCATAATGGTACCTACTTCCTTGCATTTAGTAATGAAAGTGCAAGTCTTGGATTCGGATCTCATAGCAGACCTCGCTAAGATTTGGCTCACGGTCCGTCCTCGGCGAGGTAGACAGATATTTATTCATCGATTCAACACTGGTTCACCAACATAAGGGTTTCTTAGACCAAACATTGCTTCGCTGGCACCCAACGAGACAATAGAACTTTTGATATCTTGTCTGCGTTTGTCGGGAGTCGGCGAGAGCTGGGCCGTAAGTGAGTGTGCCAGCCAGCGGTGAGGCTCTGATTGTCGTATACTTGTGTGTGTGTCCAGTGAGCGACGTGTCCGAGGGGGCACGCTACCACGCGCGGGTGTCGTGCGGCGCGGGCGGGGCGGGGGGCGGGGGCGGGGCGCGGGGCGCGGCGGCGCTGCGCGTGCCGGAGTACGGGCGGCTGCGCGGCGTGGCGGCCGGCGCGGCGGCGGCGGCGCTGCTGCTGGCCGCGCTGGCGGCCGGCCTGCTGGCGGCGCGCCGCCGCCTGCGCCGCCGCGCTGCCGCCGGCCCGCCCCCCGCCCCGCCCCGCGCGCCGCTCGCCCCCCCGCCGCGCGCCGACAAGCGCCGACGCTGACGACGACGGCTGACGAAGCGGCGACGGGAGCAGTTTTCCGCCGAGTGCCGCCAGTTTATCATTCATTACGATGCAGAGTCGATAGAACTTTATTTGAACTATTCTTGTACATAGATGCTGTCCACTTAGATATGTAGAAGTCAATGTAGTAGTGAAGTAGTTAGTACCTAGTAGTGTTTCATGAACGCGACGCCGACCGCGCCCGGTCCCCCACACGACATTTATATAACGTATCTGTGAGGTCACTTGACCTGGTGCAGGCAAAATACATTATGCTGAGTCAGCGCCAATTAGTTCTTGCGACGCATACCTAGATTATATTCAAAATAGCGTGTGTAATGTAAACTTGTTCTGTATATTTCTTATGTATGTGTGTGTCGTAGCTATGAATAAATAAATAACCTATTCTATTCACTCGACTGCAGCACCGACTTGCAGGACATACCTACTTAGTGAGACCTGTGCAAACGCGTTCATGGTGTTATTTGATTAACAAAAAATATGTTTAAATAAAGAAGCATTATTTTACAATGATTGTTTCACTTATAAAATATCCTTTTGTTGTCGTCCCTTCTACGAGATCCACCACTGTGGTGCAGGCAGAACATTAAGTCACCTAAACGTACGGCTGTTCGAAAGAACACTCCCAAAATCAAAGAAATAATAGTGCAATACCATAAGGGTTATCATCTTCAATATAGAGGACACAATAAAGTTGCCGTCCACTGCCATTCTAATGAGAGTCACAAGTTAGTAAAAGAAGGGCTGCAAAATGATAATGTTCTGTTCCACACATTCACTCGCAGAGATGAGCGAACTTATAGAGCGGTTATCAATGATCTTCCCGCGTATGTGGAGGATTCCTTGATACAAGAAATTGCGACCGCTGGATTTGAAGATGCTCTTGTAACCAAATTGAAGTCCTCTTCCGGTGGAGTAGTGCCGTGTCCACCCTTTTCTTATACAACTACCAGCTGGTACGGATATGACAAAGTTCCGTCAGTTAAAATATTTATGCAATTGCGTTATACAAATCCGACGATACAAACCAAATGTGTCTATTGGGACTCAGTGCTTTAAATGTCAGAGTTTTGGCCATGCCTCACGTAACTGAAACTTACCCCCGAGGTGTGTCAAGTGCTCAGAACCACACGCATCTAAAGATTGCTCTAAAAAGCTCACCCCCGGCTCGTTGTTGTAATTGCAATGAGGAACATCCCGCAAATTACACAAAGTGTCCGGAACGTCAGAAGTATGTAGAACGTTGAAGAACAATAATGAGAGCCGCACCAATCAAACGCAAGGAACGATTCCACCTGTATTGCACCAAACAACTCATGCTCCACCAAAGTCGCATCCTGAAATTAAGTCCTGGGCTAGTGTCATCACTAATAAGCCAGAACATCGCTCCACCCAACCATCACCGTACCAATGACAAGGCTACTATTGAGATGCTTGGGGAAAAAAAAAAAAAAAAAAAAAAAAAAAAATCAGATCGAAAGACCAGTTCGCTACTTGCAATAACATGATGGATAAAGTTATTTTAATGTTAAGTTTCCTTGGTCAACATGTGTAAATGGCATGAAATTCGTTTCATTTATTGGACGAGGCCAGGGTGTAGCAATATTAATTAAATCTGATCTCATACATTCAAGTGTGGCTAGTCCTACCACCCGACACCTGGAGGTGGTTGGCATTACGCTAAACCTCTCCGGTACAATCTACTTTATATATTCAGTTTATCAGTCACCCAACATGTCACTTTTGACAGAGGACGTTGACGCACTGATTAGTCAGGGTGGCCAAATTTTAATCATGGGAGATTTTAATGCCAAGCATCCTCTGTAAAGTCCTGGTCCTCCAAATTCCCGTGGCAAAACGTTGTTTGATTATATGATGATAAGTGATTATTCAATTCATGCTCCTAATGAACACACACTCGTACATTATCGTCCTGAGTTGACCCCCCCCTTCCATACCCGATCTCGTACTTGCCTTAAATACACACAACGTAGAAGACATCCAAAGCCTACCTGCTTTGAGTTCCAGTCACTTCCCTATCTTCTTTCGCATACCCATCGATTTTAACCGCAAACCAATACAGCGCTTTGACTACGCCCGTACCGATTGGGCCAGTTATGGCTCTCCTATTAACAACAACATTAATCTTTCCTCAAATGTTCTTACAAACGAACATTAAATTGATCTCGCCCTCAATCATTTTATTGCCTCTATTCTAACATTCCCTTAGTGACTATTAATAACTTCCCAGGTTCATTATCTCGTAAATTCAAAAGACTCATTAAAAAAAAAAAAAAAATAAAAAAATTATCTCCGTAGACGAGCGACTCACGAAGCCGACCTTCAAACCCATAAACAAACCCATAAGCAAACCCATAAACAACTATCAAGCTAGAATCAATCTGGAAATTAAAAACTGCAATGATAAAACATGGTCTAATAAGCTGAGGAAAGCTGAAAACCCTAGGTCCGATTGATGGAAAGTTGTGAGGGGTTTGAAAAGCAGAGCCCAGACAATTCCCCCACTTAAATGTAATAACGGTTCCCTAACTTCTAGCGTTCAGGATCAGTGCGAAGGACTAACATCATCATTCTTTGACAACATGAAGTTGACTTCTAACTGGAGAAATAAAGTAACTACTTCAGTATCATTCTTGAATATCTATACAACAAATGGACTAACTAAATCTATATACCCAAAAAAAAAAAAAAAAAAAAAAAAAAAAAAAAAAAAAAAAAAAAAAAAAAAAAAAAAAAAAAAAACAATTACTGTTAATTACTTCAACTTTGCTATTTTCCCCTCTGTTTAAGAAGGGTGCTGAGCTAAATAATGAAACTAAAAGAGGGGGCAAGGGGAGTAAATGTCTAGGTAGTAGCACTTATTTCTAGGTACTTGCCGCTTCAGGTCCGGGGTCGCCGTCTCTGCTCTAGTTAGGTATACACACACAGATTTTTAGACACTAGCACTTTTAGGGTTTATAGTTTATAAGTTTTAGGAGGAACTCCGCGACACCAGGCGCACCGTGCTACTCGTCGGTATGTTCTGTCAGGGGGAGTGGGGCAATGACAAGAGCGGGCGCGTATAAAATAAATATGTAGGTGGGTATGAAATAATTTACATTGGGAGGGATTTAAACTGTATTTACGCCAAGGTGATTTCTAAACATATTCCCGGGCCTAAACATCTTAATGTTTACGTGACAGAAGACTGATAATAAAAAAAAGGGCTAAAAATGGGGGGACTAACTAATCTATAGGAAGACGAACTAACTTGGTCAATGATCTCTTGAGGATGCCTGTGGGAGTCTGAACATCGACTAATCGGATAACTTGGTCTTGACCAGGGTATAAATGGGAGATGCGCCCGCGGCGCCACTGTAAGGGAGGCAGGTTATCCTCTTTCAAGAGCACTAGTTCGCCAACACGAGGGGGGTTGACAGGGGAAGTCCATTTTTGTCTTGCCTGTAGGGTGTTAAGGTACTCTGAGTGCCAACGAGACCAAAAATGTTGGGTAATCTGTTGCACTAGTTGGAAACGTGTAAGGCGATGAACCTTCACATCTTTAAACGAATACTCAGGAAGGGCATTTAGAGGCTGGCCTATTAGGAAATGTCCAGGAGTTAATACTTCAAGGTCGTTAGGGTCAGGAGAAATAGGACACAAAGGACGTGAGTTAAGGACTGCTTCGATTTTGGCGAAGACGGTCGTTAACTCTTCAAAGGTCAGAGGTGTTTCTCCAATAACACGCTTCAGGTGGGACTTGGCGGACTTTACAGCCGCTTCAAAAAGGCCACCCCAATGGGGACAGAGGGGAGGGTCGAACACCCAATTGATGTTCATTTTGGACAATTCGGTACCAATGGACGTATAGTTTTCTTTTAGGAATGATTCTAACTCTTTCAGGTAATTACTCGCACCTATATAGTTTCTTCCACAATCAGATCGGACTAAACTAGGCAGGCCACGTCGGGAAACGAAACGGGAGAAAGCCGCGATAAAGGCTTCGGTCGTCAGCTCAGATACGATTTCGAAGTGAACGGCTTTGGTCGACAGGCACACAAACACACACAGGTAGGTTTTAACTAATTTTCGGTTCCGATAGGCTTGAACTTTTGTGTAAAAGGGTCCAGCAAAATCCGTTCCTACACCATCAAAGGGTCTAGCTGAAGTCACGCGATCTTTAGGTAAATCACCCATAGGAGGTTGGGAAGTAGCTGCCTTGAGACGGTAGCAGGAGAGACATTTAAATATGACATGCTGGATGGCTCTACGAGCGGACAGGATCCAAAACTCTCGATTCAGGATGGCAAGTAAGGTATTGGCTCCAGCATGAGTATTCTCTATATGGTAGTGGGAAATTAGTAGGGTAATGAAGTGACCGTTTTTAGGTAGGAGGAGGGGATGTCGTGCATCGTAAGGAAGGTCCGAATTTTTTAAACGGCCACCAACTCTGATAAGGCCCTTATTATCGAGGAAAAGGTTAAGACGCTTTAAGGAATTAGAAATAAGATCGCCACGATGTAAGCGATCTAACTCCTCAGGGAAGGATAGGGATTGTACAATTTTAATCAAATAAAGGAGGGAATCTCTACGTTCGGCGGGGCTAAGAACAGGAGTACATAAACGGGACTCAGGGTTTTTGGTATTATGAATAAATCGACGCAACTGGCATACTACATTGATCAATTTATTCAGGGAACTGTAGCGCTCCAATAGGAAGGAGGGATCAGGAGTAGGAAGGGACGTGGTTACCAATAAGCAACGAAGCCCTGGGAGGTCACTAGGAGGGGATTCAGCACTGACTGGCCATAGGTTAGGAGGTTGTCTCAACCATTCAGGGGATAGCCAAAGGGGGTGGTTGATCAATTGGGATGCGGTGAGGCCACGTGATGCGCAGTCACTAGGATTTAAGTGGCCAGGAACATGTTTCCATTCCGACACTGTTTCTGAATTTAGAATTTGGGAAACTCGATTGGCTTCAAAGGTCTGAAGGTGATGGGGAGGGGTTTTTATCCAAGCGAGGGCAATCCTGCTGTCCGTCCAACTATGGATTGATTCCACCACAATCGATCTCTGTAAGCAGAGACAGACGTGGTGAATTAATTTGGAGAGGAGCGTAGCTCCTAACAATTCCAATTTCGGAATTGTTATACGGGTCCTAATGGGAGAAACTTTGGTTTTGGCCATTACGAGGTGGACTGAGCAGGTGCCTGAGGGATGTTCTGCGCGAAGGTAAACGGCTGCGGCATAGCCAGCCTCAGAGGCGTCGCAGAACCCATGAAGGGAGAAGGTGGTCGAGCCGCTTGGGATGATGTGACGAGGGATAGATACTTCACTTACTCGGCTGAGGTCTTGAGTGAACGATGCCCACTCAGCTGCTAGGGTAGGAGTAATGGGATCATCCCAGGTAAGACCAGATAACCACAGGCGCTGAATGAACTCTTTAGCCTTGAAAATAATAGGAGCTATCCAGCCACAGGGGTCATACATTTGGGCAATCAAGGAGAGAACCTTTCGCTTGGTTGGAGCTTCATGTAGGTTATGAAATGAGGAACTGTAGGTAAAGGTGTCACTAATAGGGCTGTATTGAACTCCAAGGATGGCAATGGTCTGAGGGTTGCCAGAATCTTGAAAGGAGTGAGGAAGTTGTAGGTGATCTGATGGCAAACCTTCCAAGAGCTCGGGTTTATTGCTGAGCCACTTTCGAAGCTCATAGCCACCAGCGGCCATTATGCCTTCAAGCTCGGCTTTAAGGAGAAGAGCAGACTCAAGGGAATCAGAGCCTGATAGGCAATCGTCCACATAGACATCAGTTTCTAGAACTGCTGCAGCTTTAGGAAAGGAAGCTCGTTCTTGATCAGCGAGTTCAAGAAGAGCACGGATGGCAATGAAAGGACTGGAGCGCAGGCCATAGGTATTGGTGTTTAGTTCATAGGTGAGTAGGGGCTGGGAAGGATCCTCCCGCCAGAATACCAGCTGGTATCTTCTATCGTCAGGATGGACCCAGGTCATACGAAACATCATGCGAATATCCGTTACAAACACCACTTCATGTCTGCGGAAATTAAGTAGGATGTGGGTAATATCTCTTTGCGTTTTTGGTCCTGTATGCAAGCACTGATTAAGGGATATACCAGAAGAGGTAGGGCTACTACCATCAAATACTACACGTATCTTGTCACCGTTACTCTTGAATACACCATGGTGTGGGATAAAATAATGCTCGCGGGTGGGATCAACCGAAGACAACGACATGTGATTGAGGTCTTGGTACTCTCTCATGAAGGCCACATACTTATCATGAAACTCGGGATTTGCTTGCATACGCTTCTCTAAGTTGCGGAATCTCTGCAAGGCTCTCGTTCTAGAGTCACCAAGAGGAGGACGGTCATGTAAAAATGGGAGCCTAACTATAAACTTTCCATCTATATCACGGGTGGTGGTATCTTTGAAGATAGCTTCACACTCTAGCTCTAATGGGTTAGGAAAGGACAATTGAGGGGTTTCTTCTATTTTCCAAAATTTCTCTACTATTTGGGACAAGGAGACTCCAGTCATAGGTGGGTTTAAGTCTTGGAATGGACCTGCGACAGGTCCTGATATCACAAAGCCAAAAATGGTGGACAGGGCTGTGAGACCGTTGGGGAACAAACGAAATTCTGGTTGGAGAAGGGATCCGATGACGTCAGCACCAAGAAGGACAGTAATAGGACCAGGTTTATAAAACAAAGGATCAGCTAAAGGTAAGGGATTAAGAGAGGCAGTCACATGTTTGGGTAATTCTACTTCGGGGTGGGTACCAGCAATGACGTCTACTACCATTGCGGTAGTCGAGATCTCGGGGTAAGTAGAATTCACTGGCTTGAAGGAAAAGGGAATTGTACCACGTGACTGAATAGCCTGAACATTGCCAATACCACGAACAGGAGAGTAAGAGGGAGCAATAGGGATGTTCATCTGATCGACGACTAACTCAGTGGTAACAAGACAACCCTGAGCTCCGGTGTCACATAGGGCACGTGCTTCCACGTAGTATCCATAGGACGTTCTAATATGGATGAGGGCAGTAGGAAGAAGAACTAGGGAATTATTAGGTATATGTGTGAAAGCGGGGGGTAGAGGGGAAGCGGAGCCTAGTCATTGATTAGAGCTCTCATGAGCCCTAGGGCTGTAGTCTCTACGAGGGGCGCGGGTTTCAAAATTATAAACATTTTGATCGCGGGGAGGGAGGGGAGAGCGATCAGAACGACGTTCTCGAGACGTAGGTGAGGCGCGAGGAGGAGATCGACGAACGTCGTCAGAATAATGACGGCGATTCGCGCGAGGAGGAGTAGGAGAAGATCGACCGCCCTTGTATTGTGGTGATGGTGGCGCATGATTAGCTAATGCGTCACGATAGGAATTTTGGTATTCACGGTGAGGGGGGGAGCCATTAAAACACAGCTTCGTATGATGGGAGGAGCGGTGACATGTACCACAGCGATAGTCACGTTGGCAGGAAGCTATAGGATGTCTATCTAGGCACCGATAGCATAAACCGGTTTCCTTTACAAAATTAGACCGATCTCGAACGGGTAGACGATGAAAATCTGGGCACTCACGTAGGTAGTGTGATACACTATCACACATGAAGCACTTCGGACTAGGAGGTGAAGCAACTGTCATGTAAGACCTAGGCTGAGGAGGAGGGGGACGGGTACTAATGTAAGGCTTATAGTTACCCACGCGGGATGCATCACCCTTCGGGGGTGACGTATCAACTACGGCGGCGCTTCCTACATTGTCGTGATGACGACACTCCACCTCTAGGAAGGTAATCAAATGATCGAAGGTAGGCAATGTTTTGGATCATCTCCATACCGACGCTCGAAACGAGATTTTAATTCTGAGGGTAGTTTGGCTAGGCATATGTGCACTAACATATATGACCACTGTTTGACAGGTAGTTCGAGGCGTTCCAAACATCGGTATGAAGACAGGAGGGGATTTAGAAAGGAAATCCGTAAACCAGCCAGTTTTGACGATATTGAGGTAGGGACATTATTTGGCCAATGTGGGTGTCGGCTAGGACACGAAGGTTGTGATACCTTCGCTTCAACAGGTCACGTGCCACAGCATAATTGCCGGATTCTATACGCAGGTGTTGTATCAGCCGACGAGGTTCATCAGAGAGGGCACCTACTAGGTAATGCAATTTTAAGGTAGGGGTCAGGTTAGGTTGATTATCTACAACACTATCAAACTGGTCTATAAAACTAATCCAGCTATCAGGACGACCATCAAATCGGGGAATGGGTAAATCGGGTAGTTTGCTACCCGGAGAGTCCGGGGTAGTAAATCTGGGAGGGTTCCTCATAGGAGTACTCGCGGCGGTAGGATCGGGTATAAAAGTTGGTGGGTTAATATCGAGAAACTTCATTTTTAAATCGTCAACTTTTTCCCTTACTATTTGCATTTGTTGTTTAACATATGCATAATTCACACTCATAAATAGCTGGGTCTAAACCACCTAGGAGGACGGGAACAGGCAGAGGTAAA